>CM060932.1:705655845-710655845 GCA_030765085.1 Allium cepa
AATAAACATGTCGGGTTTTTACCTTACGATAGCTAAAACACTTTTTATTAAAATCCTCTGATATTATAATAGGTTCTATTTACAAATACTTATTAAAATAGCCGAAATTTTTACATCTATTAAATTCCAGCTACTAGCCACAATCGTGGGTAATACAAACAAAAATCGTAAAAGGCGCGTAGGGATAATGAATTTCCAACTAATGACTAGGCACTGGGGGTACCACCTGTCACATTACGTGGCCTAGATCACCGTACCGAGGATTGCTCCCAATCCCCTGCAACTCAAGACTGGGACTACCCCTTACTGGATAATCCCGAGTAAGATCACCCTACGGTTAGGATCAGCAACCGCCCCACAAAGACGAATAAAAAGGGACATCTAGACAAGGATGACCTCACCCTAATGTGCGCTACCCACCTAGCCTTGCTGCATAACCCTTGATTTTCAGTCATTTTCGGTTGGTGAGGCTTGAGGCTAAGCGTTACCTTTTTAGAACATATCCCTTAGAATGCTCATCGCCTACCTAACGATGTTCTGAAATCATACATCCATACAAGTCCATCCCGGGTTCGAACGAAACTGAAGGCACTACTCCTACTACATCCATTTTGGAATCTCCTCAGGATTAGTAGCGACTAGCCCTTGCACTTCACTGCTCCATCTTTGAATCCAAACTCGTCTTCCTCACAAACACGTACAAACCGGATCGAAGTGGTTTTCGAGAAATTAATCCCGATCCCGATCTCTTCGAGACGATCAGCGCATTGGCCAATATTGATAGTTGGTTATTTAACTATCAATTAACATTCGCAACAACCATCAAACAATAAATAATTTCATCCGATTATTTATTAATCTCAAAATATCTTCCCAAGATATATTTTCATTTCAAACCCTTTTTGAAAATAGTTTTCCAACCACACTCTTCTCATGGAGTAAATTCCCAAATATTTATTTCCACTGAAAACACCAAGTACAATACTTTAGATATTTATTTAAAATAATTTAAAACACTTTATTATAAAAATATAATTTAACATTAAAATTGAAAACTACTTCAATACTTTATTAAAATATATACTTTAGGAATATTTAAAATGAGGTTACTTTATAAATTATAAAACTAGACTTTTCTCTTTTTTTTTAAAAAATACCAAGTCACATTTAAATAATTACAACGATAATAGATTTGAAAAATACTTACTTTAGAATTTAAATATTTAGAAATAATAAATTTTCTAAAACATGATTTTTAAACAACATAACCTATATTTAAAAATTTACGTTGAAAACGTACTTGGCCACCCAGGGAAATACTCTTCTCTTTCATATCTTTAAAAATAAATAACTATTTATTTTTAAACAAATTTTCCCATTTCTTTAATAAATTCCCATCGTGAATTTATTCTTCAAGTATCCACTGATATATCTTCACCTTTATAAACCCATTTTATAAATTCCATAGTCTCATTTCCCTTTTAAAATTCCAGTTTTAAACGCTCAAATCAATTTCCAAATTGATTTCCAATTTATTCCATTTTTGAAATAAATCCTTTACTTGCTCATTTATTTCAAAACCCATTGACTTGAAATTTTTATTCCTTAATTACGATTTAAAAATCTTTTTAACTGAAATTGCCAGTTTCAGATTTCCCCAAATTCCTTCTTTATCTTTTCCAATAATTTAAATCTTAAATTTAAAATAAATTCTTTTATTACTTCCAATAATATTCATTCTCTCTCTGTTTATTCAAAATCCCTTTTCCATACTCGAAATTTATTAATTAAGATTTAAAATCACTTTTATTCTGTTCCAATTCATTCTTAGATTTATTTAGATACTCTAAAATTGGTTTGCTTAAAATCCACTCCTTTATTTCTTTTCAAAAATCCATTTTTATATTTTTGGTAACACAGTATACCCAAATATATTCGATCAACCTGTAGCATCCAACATTTCCAATCATCAATATAATTCAACCCAGGATATTTAATAATCATAACAGAGAATATTAAATAATCTAAATAAATGTTGAGGAATCCAGTTGGATCCCTCCAACCTGTTTCCCTGCATACACAGATGTTAGCACAATATAAAATACCAATTCCACTTCGAGGTGAAATATCGTGGTATATGGGATTTATATAATGTCCTCCGCTATTATGCGGCGTATAGGGTCTATTTAAATTTGCTAATGACAATCATCATCCAAGCAAAACAACCAATAATTTAAATTTAACTATAATAATCCAGATGAGTGAGATTTAGTCACCTTTGATTTTTATTAGCAACCATTCCCAATACGGCTTGTTTCTCGATTTTTGACCTTGTATAAGCATTAGATGATTTATATTAATATTCGAACTAATAAAACAATTAATTACCATTTAATAAATTTATTTTAATTTTAACTAATAATTTAATTTAAACAAATAATTAAATTTTAAACTAATTTCCCTTTTTAAAATCTTTTGGTAACAAAAATAACTTTAAATAAGTTTATTAAATAAAGTTATCTCCATACTACATTATTTTAAAAATAAACTAGTAGATTTAAAGTGTGCATATCTATTTTTCTTTTAAAACTATATACGTATAAAAATAAACTATATAAAAATCTAATTTCTATAAATTCTTCAATATCTAAAACTCCTATGTATATTTTTTTTCCTTTTCAAACTAAAAATTCAAATTGAGGAAATCCTAAGGTTTAAGAAATTACCAGAAGGAACCACCTTCCCCTTAATGGCTGTCACTGCTCACGACGAGTTCCTCGAACTCACCATCGCGTGCCCAAAAGTTGACCATAAACGCATGCTTCGAACCCGCACTTCCTCGATTTCTGAAGAGGGAAAACCCAAGCTCCGCCAATCGCCTATACCCACGTGCTAGGTCGCGGCTATCACTCGATCGATAAACCATCGTCGATCGAACGCCGGTGCTCCTCACCATCCCCTTCGAAACCCTTCATCGATTGAACTCCGAAAGCCATAGTGAACCACCTGCTCGCCACCCGCTGCGCCACTCTGATTCGATCACTAATCCTCATTCCCTCACCCTTAATCCACATGAGGCTGCCTCGAATTCCCTAGCTCGAGTTCGAATCGGCTTGTCATCATTCGAACGAGAATTGAAAGAGAATGCCACTTCTTTTCTAACGAACGAATTTGATTTTTTTTAAAAGAAAAGAAATGAATTAAAGAGGGATTCGTTTGAGGATCGATTTTAACCTCCCTCGGGCTTCAGCCATTATAAAATAAAAAGAAATGACATGATTTTGATCTGAACAGAAAAGAAAGGAGGGACATCGATTTGAACGAGGGGAACGGTTAGGTCAGCCATGTTCTGTGTGTATAGTGATGTGAATGGAGGTGAAAAAAACGCCGATGTGAAGGAATGTCGGCTGGTGAAGGTTGCTTGTATAAGAATATACATATATAATTTAAATTGAATTCAAATTATCTCAATGAATGCAACTTCCAACCTTGAACCCCTAACGAGGCATGCCGCTAGGCGTTTATAAGGTTATATCCCTATTCCAAACGCAATGGAAAAGGTTTCGAGTCCTAACTCGATCGTATGGAGAAGGGTAATCTGTTCAGTTTTGAAAATATATCGTTTAAATCGATATTTAAAAATAGCCTTCCGAAGCACAGTCTCGGAATTCAATGAAACCAGTGCCATTGGATCCGTAATATTGTATTATTATCGGATTTCAATTTTCGTAGTGTTTGGAGTTGTTATGTGAGCATACGATATATAAACGCGCTGAAATTTATATCGAAAATTCAATTTAATAACTGAGTCGAAAAAGCTATCTTCTCCATACGATCGAATTAGGGATCGAAACATTTTCCATTGTGTTCGGAATAGGAGTATAACATTATAAACGCCTAGCGGCACATCTCATTAGGAGGTCGAAAATTTAGACACAAAGTTGAGATAATTTGAAATCAATTTAATATATATATATATATATATATATATATATTGAAATCAATTTAATATATATATATATATATATATATATATATATATTGACATACAAATAGTCAGCCTTCAGCCAAAATAATGTCACTTCTGTGCTTTATAGACTTAATTCCAATCACTGTAGCAAAGCGTCTTCAATACGCTTCCCTTCTTTAATGTTAACAGCTGTAGTTATCCTCTTCAATTCAAAGAAAGAAAGAAAAATGGTCGGACAAACAAATCTCGTCTTCTTTTTGTTTCTAAATCCAGTTCAATCTTGAGCTTAGTCATTCGAATCAACTGCTTATATCCTAATTATTATCTCAAATTGAAAACCCAATGCACGAATATATATATAAAAGAGAGGGAGGCGAGCGCTTTTGCTAGCGAGCTCGGTGACGTCCTAAAGGATGGGAGATGAATTGAGATGCTCGATTCGAGCAGTGGTGTCTCGAGGCCTGACGAAGGGGAAAGCAGCGACGTCCAGGCACGTGTAAGGTAGGCACTCGCGCTTTGGCTCGGTGGCTCTTAAATCGAGTTTGGGGTATTGGCTGTTAAACGGGGCGGAGGCGTTGCGATCTGGAGCTCGTGTCTCGACAACGCAAGCACGGTTTGGGGCAGCGGTGAGTTTGGGTGATGGCGAGTATGGCAGCCGGCGATGAAGTCGCGGCGTGGATCTTATCTAAGGGGTTCGATCGCTATATGCTATGGTACGTACACGCGAGACAGTGGAAGGTAGAGGCGACAACATTGTTGTATAGGTAAGCATCGATCTGAATTTTTGCATATCGATTTTGGTCTTTGATTTTAGTTTAACCTGCTAAGTATAAGAATATATATATATATATATATATATATATATATATTTGAGGGATTTGGATATATATATATATATGTATGTATGTATGTATGTATATATAAATTTTACAGTAATAAAATTATTTTTATGTTATAAAAAGAATATATGTATATATGTTTAAAATATAGATGGAAATAGGAATATAGATAAGATTTGGATAATAGGTAGGAATCTTAAGTGTTGAAAGGAATTTATATAAATTAGATTTTAAATCTATATAAATGAGTTTTTAAGTGAATGAGTATCAAAGAAATATATATATATGTAAATTTATCTATTTAAATATATATATATATACACACACACACATATTTTCACTAACTAGTTTATTATTATTAATGTATTATGGATATAGATTTTGTTTAATAAACTTATTCAATTATTTTAGTTACTAAAAATATTTTATTTAAAGGAAATCAGTTTAAAATTAAATTATTAGTCTAAATTAAAATCATTGGTTGATTAAATTTATAAAAGAAAATTGAATTGTTCGGTTTATTCGAATATTAATAAAAATCATATAATTGGTTATACAAGGTCAAAATCATAATGAAGAACAAGCTGATTTGGATTGGATTGCAAATTAAGAAGCAAAAGTGAGTTAATCTCACTCTTCTGCATGACTATTTAAATTTAAATAGTTAAATTTAAATAATTGGTTGAATTGTTGAATTGATTTGATGTGCTATATCATAGTATATGATATATCTTGGAATGATTGGTTTCCCGCATTATATAGCGGATGAGACCCTATGCGCCGCATAATAGCGGGTGATATTATGTAAATCTCATATACCGCGATATTCCACCTCGAAGTGGAATTGGTATTGTGCTAACATCTGTGGATGTAGGGAAATAGGTTGGAGGGATCCAACTGGATTCCTCAAAATTATTTAGATTGTTTAATATTCAGTGTTATGAATATTTGATATTCTGTGATGAATATTATTGATAATTGGAATATATAATGCTATGGATTGCTTGAATAGATTTCGGTACACTGAGTTATCAAAATATATAGAACTGGATTTGTTTTAAAAGAAAATAAAAGAGTGAATTCTTAGGTAAATAATTATAGAGAATTTGGATAAAAATAAGAATGAATTAGGAAGAAATAAAAGTGATTTTTAAAAATCCTAATAAATAAGTTCCGAGTATGAAAAAGGGATATGAATAAACAGAAAAATAATGAATTTTAAACTTAAGTGATATTATTTAAAGGAATAAAGAATTTATCTTAAAAATTCAAGTTTTAAATTTATTGAAATAGATAAAGAAGGAATTTATTTCAAATGGGGTAAACTGGAAATCAATTAGGAAATTGATTTAAGTGTTTGAAATTGGAAGAATAAATTCACAATGGGAATTTATTAAAGGAATGGGAAAATTTGTTTAAAAATAAATAGTGATTTATTTTTAAAGATAGAAAGAGAAGTATATTTTCCTGGATAGCCAAGTATGTTTTCAAAGCAAATTTATAAATATAAGTTAAAAGTTTTAATGTTGTTTTAAAAAGCATGTTTTAGAAAATTTATTATTTCTAAATGTTAAATTTTAAAGTAAGTATTTTCTTTTAATCTATTATAGTAGTAATTATTAAAAAATGACTTGGTATTTTTTAAAAGAGAAAATCCAGTTTTATATTAAAAAAATAACCTCATTTTAAATTTTCCTAATATATATTTTTAATAAAGTATTGAAGTAGTTCTCAATCTAAATGTTAAAATATATTTTATAATAAAGTGTTTTTAAATTATTTTAAAAATCTAAAGCTTTGTACTTTATATTTTAAGTGGAAATAAATATTTGGAAATTTAATTCGTGAGAAAGGTAAGTTGAAAAATATTTTCAAATGGGTTTAAAATGGAAATATATCTTGCGAAGGTATTTTGAGGTTAATAAATAATTTGGGAAAATTATTTATTATTTAATGGATGTTTTTGAATGCTGAATTCGATTTTTTTAATAAACTATCAATATTGGCCAATGCGCTGATCGTTTCGAAGAGACCGGGATCAGGATTAATTTCTCGAAAACCACTTCGATCCGATTTGTACGTTTTCGTGAGGAAGACGAGTTTGGATTCGAAGGTGGAGCAGTGAAGTGTAAGGGCTAGTCGCTACTAATCCTAAGGATGATTCCAAAATGGATGTAGTAGGAGTAGTGCCTTCGGTTCCGTTCGAACCCGAGACGGACTTGTATGGATGAATGTTTTCAAAACATCGTCAGGTGGACGATGAGCACTCTAAGAGATGGGTTCTCTAAAAGGTAACGCTTAGCCTTAAGTCTCATCAACCGGGAATGACTAAAAATCATGGGTTATGCAGCAAGACTAGGTGGGTAGCACCCATTTAGGATGAGGTCATCCCTGTCTAGATGTCCCTTTTTTTCCGCTTAGTGGTGCGGTTACTGATTCCAACCATGGGGTGATCTTACTCGAGATTATCCAGTAAGGAGTAGTCTCAGTCTTGTGTTGTAGAGGATTGGGAGTAATCTTCGGTACGGTGATCTAGGCCACGTACCGTGACAGGTGGTACCCCAGTGCCTAGTCATTAGTTGGAAATCCATTCTCCCTACGCGCCTTTTACGATTTTTATTTGTATTACCCACGATTGTAGCTAGTAGATGGAATTTAATAGATGTAACGATTTTGGCTTTTTTAATAAGTATTTGTAAATAGACCCTATTATAATATGATAAGATTTTAATAAAAAATGTTTTAGCCATCGTAAGGTAAAAACCGGATGTGTTTATTGGTGGCGTGGTCTTACGAGATGCTTTTGTTTTCAAAGCATTTTGAAACTTTAATAATCAATTTGAGTGTGGTTTTCTCACACTGATATTCCAGAATGACTCGGGTGTTATTTAACTGTAATGCTCGGGTCAGACCGAGTATTATAGATTTTAGAAAATGATGCTGTGGAGCTAGATGGCGATACGTACTTCCTTATTTGTTTAAATATTCCGATGTGTATTCAGATTGTGAGGACAGGTTATGGTTATTGTCCAGTTGTATGTTATTGATGTTGTTGAACTCTGATAATGTATTTTGATGATGTGTGTGTGTATATATATATATAAAACAGATATAATTTTCTTTTGTGTAAATATCTGTTATTCTATTATATTTTATTCCGCTACGATGGTTAGATTCTGATGTTGTTTTCTATTTTCTTCTTCTACCTCTTCTTCTTTAACCCTTATGGCTCGGTTTTTCGGGTGTCGAAAAACCGGGTCGTACATCAATCAACTCAAGATGAACAGAAATACAAACCATTTGGGTTAAAGAAGAAGAGGTAGAAGAAGAAATCAAAACAACAACAAAATCTAACCATCGCAGCAGAATAAAATATAATAGATAATAACAGATCTTTACACAAAAGAAAACTATATCTTTTCTATACATTCATCACCAAAATACATCATCAGAGTTCAACAACATCAATAATATACAACTGGACAGTCATATAAATTTATCCTCAAAATTGAATACACAGCAGAATAATAATCAAATACGGAAGTACGTATCGCCATCCTGCTCATCTCCTGAGCTCCACAACATCATTTCCTGTATCCTATAATACTCGGTCTGACCTAAGCATTATAGTTAAATAATACCTGAGTTAGTCTGGAATACCAGCGTGAGAAAACCACACTCAAATTGATTATCAAAGTTCCAAAAATCCTTTGAAAATCAAAAGCATCTCGTAAGACCACGCCACAAATAAACATGTCAAGTTTTTACCTTACGATAGCTAAAATATTTATTATAAAATCCTTTGATATTATAATAGGGTCTATCTACAAATACTTATTAAAATAGCTAAAATTGTTACATCTATTAAATTCCAGCTACTAGCCACAAAGTGAGTTATACAAACAAAAACCGTAAAAGGCGTGTAGAGAGAATGGATTTCTAACTAATGACTAGGCACTGGGGTACCACCTGTCACAGTACGTGGCCTAGATCACCGTACCAAGGATTAATCCTAATCCCCTGCAACATAAGAACAGGACTGCCCCTTACTGGATAATCCCGAGTAAGATCACCCCACGGTTGGGATCAGCAACCGCACCACTAAGCCGAAATAAAAAGGACATCTAAACAGGGATGACCTCACCCTAGTGGGCGCTACCTACCTAGCCTTGCTGCATAACCCCTGATTTTCAATCATTCCAGGTTGATGAGGCTTGAGGCTAAGCATTACCTTTTAGAACGTTTCTCTTAGAATGCTCACCGCCCACCTGACGATGTTCTAAAAGCATTCATCCATACAAGTCCGTTCCGGGTTCGAACGGAACCGAAGGCACTACTCCTACTATATCCATTTTGGAATCATCCTCAGGATTAGTAACGACTAGCCCTTACACTTCACTGCTCCACCTTCGAATCCAAACTCGTCTTCCTCTCGAATACTTACAAACCAGATCAAAGTGGTTTTCGAGAAATAAATCCCGATCCCGGTCTCTTCGAAACGATCAGCGCATTGGCCAATACTGATTGTCGATTATTTAACTGTCAATAAACATTCATAAATAACCATTAAACAATAAATAATCTCCCAATTAATTATTAATCTCAAAATATCTTCGCAAGATATATTTCCACTTTTCAATCCCTTTTGAAAACAGTTTTCAAACCATACTTTTCTCATAAAATAAATTTCTAATATTTATTTCCACTGAAAACACCAAGCACAAAAACTTTAGATTTTTAAAATAATTTAAAACACTTTAATGTAAAATACACTTTAAAGTTTACTTTAATACTTATTCAAAATATATACTTTAGGAAAATTTGAAATAAAACCACTTTGTACAATATAAGACTGAATTTCTAACTTTTAAAACATAATATCCAGCCACCTTTAAATAATTACTGCTATAATATTTTAAAAGAAAATACATACTTTAGAATTTAACATAGAAATAACAAGTTTTCTAAAACATGCTTTTTAAAAGACATTAAAACTTTTAACTTATATTTGAGAATTTAATTTGAAACGTACCTGGCTATCCAGGAAAATATACTTCTCTTCACGTTCTCTAAAAATAAGTCACTATTTATTTTTAAACAAATTTTCCCATTTCTTTTGATAAATTCTCATCATGAATTTATTTTTCAAATATTCACCGATATATCACTTCGATTTTATAAACCCAGTTTATAAATTTCTTAGTCACATTCTCCTTTATAATTCCAATTTCAGACATTTAAATTATTTCCAAATTGATTTCCAAATTACTCTATTTTGGAATAAATTCCTTTTAATTACTCATTTACGTCAAAACCCATTAACTTTAGATTTTTAATTCTTACTTATGATTTAAAATATTTTAGCTGAAAAATACCAATTTCGGATTTCCTAAATTCCTTTTTATCCTTTTAAATAAATTTAAACCTTGAAAATTTTAAAATCAATTCTTGATCCCTTTAAATAATATCACTTAAGTTTTATAATTCATTATTTTTCTGTTTATTCAAAATCGTTTTTCTTCCATACACGGAATCATTTATTAGAATTTTAAAATCGCTTTTATCCTTATCCAGTTCATTCTTAAGTTTATTCAAATTCTCTATTATTATTTTACTTAAAAATTCACTCACTTATTTTCTTTTCAAAAGTCCAATTCTTTATATTTTGATAACTCAGTGTACCAAAATATATCCAAGCAAACTATAGCATTCAATATTCCAATTATCAATACAATTTATCACAGAATATCAATATTCATAACACAGAATATTAAACAATTCTAAATAATTTTGAGGAATCAAGTTGGATCCCTCCAACCTGTTTCCCTGCATCCACAGATGTTAGCACAATACAAAATACCAATTCCACTTCGAGGTGGAATATCGCGCTATATGGGATTGATATAATATCATCCGCTATTATGCGGCGCATAGGGTTTCATCCGCTATATAATGCGGGAAATCAATCATTCCAAGATATATTATATAATATAATATAGCACATCAAATCAATTCAACCATTCAACCAATTATTTAAATTTAACTATTTTCTTTTCAAAACCTCGTTCTCTTCCCTCATGCCTTCCTCGATTTGTTTGAAACCTCGGATTTTTCTTATTAGTGAACAATCTCTAACAAGATCTGGTCTTCCCTTCAGTGCGTCTTCATTACCATCTTGATTTGTGTTCCTTTCATCGCATTGCTTCATATGTGTATTGCCTTCGTTTTTTTTCCTCTGGTGCCGCGTCTTGCAGTTTTGACAGTTGGTTTGTTGCCTTCCTTGATTTTTGACAATCCGCTCCATGAACTAAACACTTCCCTGCTCCGTGTTGATCCTTCCTATCAACCATTATCGGAAATGACTACATCTGCTGCTAGCACAGGTTTTGGAACCCCTATTTCTCCTTTATGGGATGCTGGGTCAATGAATTGGATACCGAGTTCAGATTGATGCTGATATTTTTGGTGATGTTGTTGTAAGCTTAAGCAAGGAATTAGAGTGGATGGTGGACATGGTAGGTGGCTGTGTAAGTAGTGAAAGAGGCACGCCAAGTGTTTGTCCAAATGTCAACTCTGATATCAGGCATGCTGTTGTTTCAGCTGTGCCAAACCCCTCTATGAAACTTGCATGCTAGTGGAGAGGTGCATGATTGTTAGGTCAGTGTCTTGCTGGAGTTTACTGTTAGCAATGGCAGTGAGGTATAGTTTTTTTTTCTAGTTGATTTTGTACATGTTTATATATAGTAGGTAGTCACTGTTTGTCATTTACAATAGGAAATATACACCTACATAGTTAATTTAAAATATAAGCAAGGAAATATTTATAGATGTTACTTTAGATTTACTAGGTTATTTTAAAATAATGTATTAATGGAAATTAATTTATCTTGTTAACTTATATAATTAGTTTGGTTACTAAAAATGGTTAAAAGAAAAATTAGTTTAAATAAAATTATGGGTTAATTAAATTATTGGTCAATTTAATTTATTTATTGGTAGATTATTGGTAGATTATCTCAGATGTTAATAAATCATTTGTTAAAATGAGAACTATTAAAATAAAATCACTAGTTAATTAAATTTATCAAATGGAAATTTAATTATTCGATTGGTTCGAATATTAGTAAACCATATAAATGTTTATACAAGGTCTAAATCGTGAAGAGACCAAGTCAAGATTGAAGTGGATTGCAAAAATCAAAGGTGAGTTAATCTCACTCATCTGGGTTCTATTTAAATTTAAATGGTTAAATTTAAATAATTGGTTGAATGATTGAATTGATTTGATGTGCTATATTATATACTAGTATATAGTATATATATTGGAGTGATTGATTTCCCGCATTATATAGCGGATGAGACCCTACGTGCCGCATAATAGCGGGTGATATTATATTTAAAATCTCATATACTGCGATATTCCACCTCGAAGTGGAATTGGTATTTTATATTGTGCTAACATCTGTGGATGTAGGAAAACGGGTAGGAGGGATCCAACTGGATTCCTCAAAACTATTTAGATTGTTTGATATTATGTGTTATGAATATTTGATATTCTGTGATGAATATAATTGATAATTGGAATATTTAATGCTATGGTTTACTTGAATATATTTCGGTACACTTAGTTATCAAAATATATAGAATTGGATTTTTGAAAAAGAAAGTAAAAGAAGAGAATTTGTAAGTGAAATAATTATAGAGAATTTAAATGAATTTAAGAATGAATTGGGAAAGAATAAAAGTGATTTTAAAATTTTAATAAATAAATTCCGTGTATGAAAAGGGGATTTTGAATAAACAGGAAGATAAAGAATTTTAAACTTAAGTGTTATTATTTAAAAGAATGAAGCGTTTATTTTAAATTTAAGATTTAAATTATTAAAAAAATAAAGATGGAATTTGGAAAAATCTGAAATTGGTGTTTTCAGTTAAAAGATTTTAAATCATAATTAAGGAATAAAGCCTGAAATTAATGGATTTTGAAATGAATTGAGTAAGTAAAGAAATTTATTTCAAATGGAGTAAATTGGGAATCAATTAGGAAATTTATCTAAGTGTTTGGAATCAGAATTTTAAAGGGGAGTTGAGACTAAGAAATTTAAAAACTGGGTTTATAAAAATGAAGTAATATATCAGTGGATATTTGGAAGAATAAATTCAAGATGGGAATTTATTAAAGGAATGGGAAAATTTGTTTAAAAATAAATAGTGATTTATTTTTAAAGATAGAAAGAGAAGAGTATTTCCCTGGATAGCCAAGTACGTTTCAATGTAAATTTTTAAATATAACTTATGTTAAAAAAAACATGTTTTAGAAAATTTATTATTTCTAAATGTTTAAATTTTAAAGTAAGTATTTTCTTTTAATCTATTATAGTACTAATTATTAAAATGTGACTTGGTATTTGTTTAAAAGGAGAAAATCTAGTTTTATATTTTATAAAATAACCTCATTTTAAATATTCCTAATATATATATTTTTAATAAAGTATTGAAGTAGTTTTCAATCTAAATGTTAAAATATATTTTATAATAAAGTGTTTTTAAATTGTTTTAAAAATCTAAAGCTTTGTACTTGGTAATTTCAGTGGAAATAAATATTTGGGAATTTAGTTCATGAGAAGAGTGTGGTTTGAAAACTGTTTTCAAAAGGGTTGCAAACGGAAATATATCTTGCGAAGATATTTTGGGGATAATAAATAATTTGGGGAAATTATTTACGTTTGATGGATGTTTGTGAATATTAATTGATAGTTAAATAATTGACCATCAATATTTGCCAATTCGTTGATCGTTTCGAAGAGACCGGGATCGGGAATAATTTCTCAAAAACCACTTCGACCCGGCTTGTACGTTTTCAAAGAGGAAGACGAGCTTGGATTCGAAGATGGAGCGGTGAAGTGCAAGGGCTGGTCGCTACTAATCCTATGGATGATTCCAAAATGGATGTAGTGGGAGTAGTGCCTTCGGTTCCTTTCGAACCCGGGACAGACTTGTATGGATTAATGCTTTCAAAACATCGTCAGGTGGACGATGAGCATTCTAAGTGAAACATTCTAAAAAAGTAACGCTTAGCCTCAAGCCTCATTAACCGAGAATGTCTAAAAATCAAGGGTTATGCAGCAAGGCTTTGTGGCTAGCGCCCATTAGGGTGAGGTCATCCCTGTCTAGATGTACCTTTTTATTCGGCTTAGTGGTGTGGTTGATGATCCCAACCGTGGGGTGATCTTACTCGGGATTATCGAGTAAGGGGTAGTCCTGGTCTTGTGTTGCAGGGATCGGGAGTGATCCTCAGTATGCTGATCTATACCAGGTACTGTGACAGGTGGTACCCCAGTGCCTAGTCATTAGTTGGAAATCCATTCTCCCTACGTGCCTTTTACGGTTTTTGTTTGTATTACCCACATTCTGGCTAGTAGCTGGAATTTAATAGATGTAACAATTTCGGCTATTTTATTAAGTATTTGTAGATAGACCCTATTTTAATATCATAGGATTTTAATAAAATGTGTTTTAACTATTGTACGGTAAAACCCTGACATGTTTATTTGTGGCGTGGTCCTACGATTTGCTTTTGTTTTCAAAGGATTTTGAAACTTTAATAATCAATTTGAGTGTGATTTTCTTACGTTGGTATTCCAGTCCGAATCGGGTGTTATTTAACTATAATGCTCGGGTCAGACCAAGTATTATATAATACAGGAAAAGATTTCGTGGAGTAGGAGACGAGCTGGTTGGCGATACGCACTTCCGTACTTAATTATTATTCCGCTGTGTGCCCAGTTTGAGGACAAGTTTATATGACTGTCCAGTTGTAGGTTATTGATGTTGTTGAACTCTGATGTTGTACTCTGATGATGTAATGTATAAACAGATATATTTGTTTTTGTGTAAAGATCATTTATTATCTACTATATTTTATTCCGCTGCGATGGTTAGATTCTGATGTTGTTTTCTATTTTCTTCTTCTACCTCTTCTTCTTTAACCCTCAAGGTTCGGTTTTTCGGGGATCGGAAAAATCGGGTCGTGACACTCCCAAGGAAGCTTTCAAAATATAAATTAGCGGTTTAAATGTGTTTCATAATATTTTAGAAAAATATATTATTTTTAATCATTTTTAAATATAAGTAAATACTTAATTAAGTAATTATGATATTTAAGAATTTAAAGTTAAATTAGTATTGAGTTTCCAAAAAGGGGAATTTTTATATAAATATTTGATTTAATAACTCTATTTGAAAAAGGTAATTTGGCTTAATTTACATAGAAACTCCTCTATATTTTCCTAAGTATTATTTTCATTTAAGAAAACTTCAGACTGCCTTATTTTAAATAGTTTTAAGTATATACTTTGAAGGTGACTTTCCAGGAAATGGGAAACGTGTAAAAAATAAATAAAAAGGTGTTTATTTTAAAGTATGGAAGGAATTTACGGGATTGGAACGTAAATTTGAATGGAGATAAATCAAGCAGGATTTATAAAAGGAATTCTTTGGTTTATTATGAAATGGAAGTGTATTTCCCTGAAAAGCCAAGTACATTTAAAAGCAGATTTTTAAATAAAAGATAAAAGTTTTAAATTTGATTTTAAAAGAATGTTTTTAAGAAAGTTCTTATTTAAGTTGGAAAAATTTATTAAAAGTAAATATATACTAAATTAGTTATAGTAATAATTATTTTAAAATGGGGTAATTGGTATTATGTTTTAAAAGAATATTATTAATATTTATATTTTATATAATGGTTTTATTTTAAGGATAACTGGTTAAAGTTTTATTTGGAAACTTGTATAGGATTTCATACTTTATTTTAAAACTTAGTATGACTTAACTTTTATTTTGGAAAAAAATAGTTTATATTTTATAAGCAGTTTAATTTGAAACATTTTAAAAGTATGTATATATTTCAAATAAAGTATGTAAATAGCTTTAATTTAAATTTTTATAAATCTAAAGTATTTGGCTTGGATGTTTTCAGTGGAAATCGATATTTGAAAATTTATTCCATAAGGAGTGTGTGTTTTGAAACTGTTTTCAAGGGTTGAAAATGGAAATATGTCTTGCAAAGATATTTTAAGGGCAATAAATAATTTTGGAAAATTATTTATTGTTTGATGGATATTTGTGAATGTTAATTGATAGTTAAATCACCGACTGTCAATATTAGCCAATGCGTTGATCGTTTCGAAGAGACCGGGATTGGATTGATTCTCGAAAACCACTTCGACCCGGTATGTAAGTTTTCATGGGAAAAACGAGTTTGGAGTCGAAGATGGAGCAGTGAAGTGCAAGGGCTAGTCGCTACTAACCCTGAGGATGTTTCCAAAAGGATGTAGTAGGAGTAGTGCCTTCGGTTCCGTTCGAACCCGGGACGAACTTGTATGGATGAATGCTTTCAGAACATCGTCGGTGGACGATGGGCATTCTAAGTGAAGCGTTCTAAAATGTAACGCTTAGCCTCAAGCCTCATCAACGGGAATGACTGAAAATTAGGGGTTATGCTGCAAGGCTTGGTGGGTAGAACCTATTAGGGTAAGGTCATCCCTATCTAGATGCCCCTTTTTATTTGGCTTAGTGGTGCGGTTGTTGATCCCAACCGTGGGGTGATCTTACTCGGGATTATTCAGTAAGGGGTAGTCCCGGTCTTGTGTTGTAGGGGATTGGGAGTAATCCTAGGTACGGTGATCTAGGCCACATACTGTGACAGGTGGTACCCCAGTGCCTAGTCATTAGTTGAAAATCCATTCTCCCTACGAGCCTTTTACGAGTTTTGTTTGTATTACCCACGATTGTGGCTAGTAGCTGGAATTTAATGAATGTAACAATTTCAGCTATTTTAGTAAGTATTTGTATATAGACCCTATTATAATATCAGAGGATTTTGATAAGAAATGTTTTGGCTATCGTAAGGTAAAAACCCGACATGTTTATTTGTAGCATGGTCTTATGAGATGCTTTTGTTTTCAAAAGGATTTTTGAAACTTTAATAATCAATTTGGGTGTATTTTTATCAGCTGGTATTCCAGACTGACTCGAGTGTTATTTCATTATAATGCTCGGGTCAGGCCGAGTATTATATGTTCAGGATAGGATGCTATGGGGTAGGAGAGGAGCTGGAGTCCGAGATGTATTATCTGTACCTGTTTATATCCGCCGCTGTGCTTGTTTGAAATTATCAAGCTGGTAATTGTTGTTCGTTTGAGATATACTCTGATGATATATTGTATAAAAAAGATATAGTTTTCATTTTGTGTAAAGATCAGTTATTGACTATTATATTTTGGTCCGCTGCGATTGTGAGATTCTGTACTTGATTAGTTCCTTCTTTTTCTATCTTCTTTCTTTTTCCTCAACAATCTGTCTTTTCCGGCACTTGATCGTTGGCATATTATACTATGGAAGATCGCAAAGCTAGGGCTCGTTTTGGAAGGGTATCGAGTAGGAATCTCACGAGCTTGAGCGGCGGCGTGCGTGGCAGCACGGGGTGATGGCCGCGTCGGGGTGATGCTGGGGAGATGTGGTCGCAAGGTTTTCTCGAGCATACGACTTCGAATGGAGGCGAGTGGCACGACAGTTCGAGGAGGTCGCGTCGTGGCTTCTGGTGGCGAGCAGCGTGACCTCTTGTTCGAATTCGCGTGGCCGAGGCTAGGTTGAGAAGTTGATGTCGGGGAATGATGTAGTTGGTTGGGTCGCGAAGTTCACCAGTGAGGTATAATTCTTTTTTTTCCAATTTATATGCATATATAATTTACAGTCTTGATTTAGTAGATACAACACAATATTTGAATTTACAGTAAGATTTGAACTTATATTAGTTTTTAAATATATATATATATATACATATATAAATTTAAAAAATAAAAATAAAAACAATTTAAACTACATCAAAGTATATATATATACATAGTTTACATATTTCAAAATTTAATAATATATATATATATGAATATATATATGGGTATGCAGTAAAGGAGAAAAGCTTATGTAAGATTTAAAAAAAATAGGGATTTTAAAATGTTGAATGTTATATAAAAATCAGATTTTTAACCCATATAGATTATTTTTATAGGTGTACTTTCAAAGAAATTAAATATACATATTTTCATTGACTAGTTTATTTCAAATAATTTATCTAGGTGATTAATTTGTTAAACTAAATTATTTGTTTAAAACCAAATTATTGGTTTAAATTAAATAAGTAAGTAGTAATTAACTATTCGATCAATTCAAATATTAATAAATGTATAAATATTTATACAAGGTCAATAATCCTAGAATCAAATCGAGAATGAAGTGGATTTGCAAATTTAATGGGGCAAAGGTGAGTTACTCACTCATATGGCTTAAATTTAAAATTAAATGGTTAAATTTAAATAATTGGTTGAATGATTGAATTGATTTGATGTGCTATATTATATAGTATATAATGTATATTGGAATGATTGATTTCCCACATTATATAGCGGACGAGACCCTATGCGCCGCATAATAGAGGATGATATTATTTAATCCCATACACCGCGATATTCCACCTCGAAGTGGAATTGGTATTTTATATTGTGCTAACATCTGTGAATGCAGGGAAACAGGTTGGAGGGATCCAACTGAACTCCTCAAAATTTTATAGATTGATCTAATAATTCTGTATCATGATTATTTGATATTCTGTGGTGAATTTCATTGATAATTGGAATATTGGATGCTATGGTTGAAATTAATATATTTCGGTATACTGAGTTAGCAAAATCTATAGAATTGGATTTTTGAAAAGGGAAAATAAAAGAGAAAATCTTTAAGTAAAATAATTATAGAAGCTAGAATAAATTGAAGGATAAACTGGAAAGAATAAAAGTGATTTTTTTTTAAAAAATAAATAAAATTTCGAATATGGGAAGGGGATTTTGAAATAAACGGAGGAGTAACAAATTTAAAAATTAAGTGAGATTATCTAAAGGAATAAAGAATTCATTTTAAAATCCAAGATTTAAATTTATTTAAAAGAATAAAGAAGGAATTTGGAGTAAAGGGTATGAAATTGGTAATTTCAGTTAAAAAGGGGCTTTAAATCATAATTAAGAAATAAAATCTGAAGTTAATGGATTTTGAAATAAAATGAGTAAGTAAAGGAATTTATTTCAAAATGGAGTAAATTGGAAATCAATTTGGAAATTGATTTAAGTGTTTGAAATTGGAAATTTAAAGGAGAATGTGACTATGAAATTTATAAACTGGGTTTATAAAAGTAAAGTAATATATCAGTAAATATTAGGAAGAATAAATTCACGATGGGAATTTATTAAAGGAATGGGAAATTTTAAAAAAAAATAAATAGTGATTTAAATAGTGATTTATTTTTAAAGATAGAAAGAGAAGAGTATTTCCCTGGATAGCCAAGTACGTTTTCAAAGTAAATTTTTTAAATATAAGTTAAAGGCTTTTATATTGTTTTAAAAGTATATTAGGAAATTTATTATTTCTAAATGTTTAAATTATAAGATAAGTATTAAAGTAATTTTTAATTTAAATGTTTAAAATATATTTTATAATAAAGTGTTTTTAAATTAATTTTAAAATCTAAAGTGTTTGTACTTGGTGATTTCAGTGGAAATAGAAAATATTTGGGAAATTTATTCTGTAAAAAGGAGATGGTTTGAAAACTGTTTTCAAAAAGATTTGAAAGCGGAAATATATCTTGCGAAGATATTTTGAGGTTAACAAATAATTTGGTGAAATTATTTATGGTTGATGGTTGTTGTGAATGTTAATTGATAGTTAAATAACCGATTATCAATATTGGACAATGCACTGATCATTTCGAAGAGACCGAGATCGGGATTAATTTCTCGAAAACCACTTCGATCCGGTTTGTACATTTTCGTGAGGAAAACGAGTTCGGAGTCGAAGATGGAGCAATGAAGTGTAAGGGCTAGTCGCTACTAATCCTGAGGATGATTCCAAAATGGATGTAGTAGGAGTAGTGCCTTCGGTTCCGTTCGAACCCGGGATGGACTTGTAGGGATGAATGCTTTCGGAACATCGTCAGTTGGACGATGGGCATTCTAAGTGAAACGTTCTTAAAGGTAACGCTTAGCCTCAAGCCTCATCAACCGGGAATGACTGAAAATCAGGGGTTATGCAGCAAGGCTAGGTGGGTAGCGCCCATTAGGGTGAGGTCATCCCTGTCTAGATGTCCCTTTTTATTCGGCTTAGTGGTGCGGTTGCTGATCCCAACTGTAAGGTGATCTTACTCGGGATTATCCAATAAGGAGTAGTCCTGATCTTGTGTTGCAGGGGATTGGGAGTAATCCTCGGTACAGTGATCTAGGCCACGTACTGTGACAGGTGGTACCCTGGTGCCTAGTCATTAGTTGGAAATCCATTCTCCCAATGCGCCTTTTACGATTTTTGTTTGTATTGCCCACGATTGTGGCTTGTAGCTGGAACTAAATAGATGTAACAATTTCGGCTATTTGATACCAAATGTAACGATCGCGATTTTTCGTTGCCGAAAAATCAAACCGTTAGGGTTTAAGAAAAAGAAAGAGGTAGAAGAAGAGAGAAAAGAGAGAAGAAACAGAACAAACAATCAGAACAGGAAACAATAACAGAATCTCACAGTCGCAGCGGAACAATATATAATAGATAAATGTACATTCATTTAAAACAAAGAACTATACATTTTATATATCACATTACATTACATCAATCAGAGTGTACAACAACAACAGCGGAAAAGAAATACTATATATACAATAGATAATAGACTACGCTATCTGGCTCGCCTCCAGATCTGCACAGCAACTCCCGAATCCAGAATAACCTGACAACCTAACTCTAGACTGCCCGTGTGGAAAATAGTGGGCACCCAGAGTTTAGGAAAGGAACAATAAACTCCAGGTCAGTCATGGGACTGGTGTGAGAACTCAAAAACAGTTTATCTTTAAACAAGCAACAAGAAAATTTTAAATTTTTAAATCCGCAATGCTTTTTGGAAAATGAAACTACCATAAGGCCTCCCGCCACACACACAATGCAAACGCAGAATTGGAGGAGATTTCTCCTTATGATAGTCAAAGATGCTTACTACGCGAAAATCAAATCATTTTTTGATATTATTACTAGTGCATAGTGTAGAAAACAATTTCGAAAGTAGAATATAAATCCTAGCCAACATAGACATTCCGAACTATGCCTACTATAGCTACCATCCAAACAGTGGTGACCACCATAAGTGAATGGCAGGTAATACAACTAAAACCGTACAAGGTGCGTATTGGAGGAATGGATTTCCAACAAATGGTCAGGCTAAGGAACTTCCTACTGCCACATGTTATATATCAACTTAACGCTTTATAAATTTATTCTATAACTTCAATAAATTTTTATTTAAAAACATCCATTTATAAAATCCTTTATATAAACCATTAATAATAATAACTTATACAAACGAACTCCAATCTATTTATTTTAAAATTTAATCAATTCAAAATTTTAATAACCCTTATTCTTTGAAAAATCGATTTAAAACCCCTTTTTAAATTCAAAACCGTTATTTTAATTTTTAAAAATTTGAATCCGATGATGCAACAACATCAGATGGTCAATCACGGGAATAAGTGTCATATATCAATATGATTATCAACAATCAACATAATATTTATAAACAAATAAATATGTGAGGAATCCAGTTGGATCCCTCCAACCTGTTACCCTGCATCCACAGACGTTAGCACAATACCAATTCCACTTCAAGGTGGAATATCGCGGTATATGGGATTTTATAAATATTCCGCTTAATAACGGCGCAATAGGGTCTCATCCGCTATACGAGGCGGGAAATCAAATCCGATATATACATATTTAGTTTATATAATTCGTGTCAACTTTAAAATAACGTATCTTTGTCATACGAGGTCGAAAAATGCTGAAACGAAGTGCGTTGGAATCGTATCGTCGTGCTCTTCGCAATGCAGCTGGTTTGGAGTCGATTGGAGCTCGTTTGAATTTCGGGTAAAATTAAACGTTCGTTTAATTTTATTCGAAACGAACGCCGAAACCGGAAATAAAATCAAGGTGAGAACTCCTCACTCAATCGAAAGGTTTTGTTTAAAATTTTGAATAGTTAATATTGATTGTTGATTGCTGATTGATTGTGTTAGTAGATATAGTAGGATATATACTATATATAGCGATATATATATATTGGCATATGTATATATCGGATTTGATTTCCCGCCTCGTATAGCGGATGAGACCCTATTGCGCCGTTATTAAGCGGAATATTTATAAAATCCCATATACCGCGATATTCCACCTTGAAGTGGAATTGGTATTGTGCTAACGTCTGTGGATGCAGGGTAACAGGTTGGAGGGATCCAACTGGATTCCTCGCATATTTATTTGTTTATGAATATTATGTTGATTGTTGATAATCACATTGATATATGATGTTATTCCCGTGATTGACCATCTGATGTCGTTGCATCATCGGATTCAAATTTTTAAAAATTAAAATAACGGTTTTGAATTTAAAAGGGGTTTTAAATCGATTTTTCAAAGAGTATGGTTTATTAAAAATTTTGAATTGATTAAATTTTAAAATAAATAGATGGATAAAATTTTATGTTTTAAAAATTTATATTTTTATAAAATATAACTTAAAAGAAATCTTTAACAATAATAGGTTTTTATAAAATAGTTAAATTTGGTTTTTTGGGGAGTTATTATTATTAATGGTTTATATAAAGGATTTTATAAATGGATGTTTTTAAATAAAAATTATTGAAGTTATAGGATAAATTTATAAAGTGTTAAGTTGATGTATAACATGAATTTCACTAGGATTTATAGATTAATAAATGTGAAATTTATAAAACGAACGGTTATTGGAAAAATTTAAGTTTATAAGTTATTAACTTATAGAAATGGATTTGGGCATTAAAAAGGGGATAATTTGTATAGTATTGGATTTATATATCTATTTTTAATTTCAAATCCATATACTAGTGTTTTTGGGTTGTCGTAACGATGTTTTACGCAACATTCGTTTTTAACCCAAATAAATGTGAATAAGGGAATGTTTTCTTAAAGAGAATGGAGTAAATACTTAACTGTGATTTAAGTATATGGAATATTTTCAAATCGTTGAAAATAAATAAATTTGTGAATTACTTATTTTTTTAAATAAGCATGGGAATGGTTTTCTAATATGAAATGGAACGGTTTTTGTGAATTCACCTTTAAGGTAATTGAAAGCAAATAACTTGAAATCGATTTGGGAATCGTATGCTGGTAGATGCTTGGAATTTAAATCCACCTTGGAATTTATGTATATGAAGGGAAATTTGTTTAAAAATAAATGTTGATTTATTTTTAAATATGAAAATATAATTTACGAATTTGGAACGTAAGTTAAAATAAATCGGTAAAGATTTATTTGGTGGTTTGAAATTTGTTTCAAAAGGTATATATGGTTAAGGTGATTTGAAATTAGTTTTCAAATGGTTAAGGTGATTTGAAATTGGTCTGCAAATGGTTAATGTAATTTGAAAATTGGTTTTCAAATGGTAAAGGTAAATTGAAAATTGGTTTTTCAATTGGTTAAGTGTGGAAAATTTTATCGTGAAGTGGTTTTGGTAAAACAAATAACTGGGGCAATTATTTGGAAATTGTGTATACATATATCTTGTAAAGATATTTTGGGACTTAATAATTTTGGAAAAATTATTTGGAATCTGATGATGTGGCGCATCCTTATTGATAGTTAAATAACCGACTATCAATATTTACCCTTGGATGGTATTGATTGTGTTTGTTTGGAATTGAATGCACACTTGTTTTTAAAATAAGCGCTCGCTATTCGGTTTAGCCGGGAGAGGACCTTTGTGTCATATATCCCATTCCGAATATGCGATACGTCGTTTGGATTGCATTTGAAGACCGGTGTTGAAGACCGGGTATTT
Organism: Allium cepa; assembly: GCA_030765085.1. Classification (NCBI taxonomy): domain Eukaryota; kingdom Viridiplantae; phylum Streptophyta; class Magnoliopsida; order Asparagales; family Amaryllidaceae; genus Allium; species Allium cepa. Next base: position 705,679,620 of record CM060932.1, read on the forward strand.
GTGAAAACGATAGGATGACCTATCGATTGTCTCCGCATCGTTAGCTACGATATGGAGATTTCCTTTGTGATGGGAAATTTTATCGGGATTGTGAATACCCGGATTGCAAGGGCTTCTTTGGAAGTGCCTTCGGTTCTGTTCGAACCCGGAACAGACTTGTATGGTTACGTGTCTGACATTACATTTTGAGAGATAGAGCAGATTTCTTTCAAATACATTTCTGTTGGTGGCGGAGAATTTATTCTCTTAGCTTAACACCCTTCTCTGAGACGTACGAGCTCAGAGGTTATGTAGTTGAAGGTTATCAGCGATATTTCCCAATCTGGTAATGTGGCATGCTGAGTGCTGCTGTGTGATGATCATTGGTTGGTCATTTGTGATATGATCATTTGTTTGATCATTTATCTTTGTGATTATTGCTTTGGTCATCTGTGGACCCGAAGCATGGCTTTGTTACACAAAGCGTAGCTTTGTGGACGAGACTTCGTCAGGACCTCACTCCCCGGAAATGGTCGAAACAGGAATATGCGGCAAGGTTATGAGGGTCGCGCCCTTTAGGGTATGTCATTTCCTTCTGGAAAAGGGTGGTATCATGGTATGGAGCCCAGATATTTACTCATGTGGAAACACTATATCTATTTCTGTGTGGTGTTGTTGGTATCGAGCGCTCGGATAAAGGTCCCAAAGGACCGGGGGATTCAAGCTTAAACGGCCAGCCTTCAAATGAGATTTCCCGATGATCCTTTGCATGATTTCCGATCTCGACCGTTGAAGTTGTAGTTCACAGCGTGCTCTTCGATTTCCGTTTAGAAAGTTCGTGGAAAATGTCGACGGATTGGTGTGGATTTGAGGTGGAAGGGCGACATTTTCTGGCCATCGATACGTCCCAAATCCGTAAATTCATTTTCATACTTCAAAATAAATCAATATTTATTTTTAAACAAATTCCCTTCATATATATAAATTCCAAAGTGGATTTAAATTCCAAGCATCTACTAGCATACGATTCCCAAATCGATTTCAAGTTATTTGCTTTCAATTACCTTAAAGGTGAATTCACAAAAACCGTTCCATTTCATATTAGAAAACCATTCCCATGCTTATTTTAAAAATAAGTAATTCACAAATTTATTTATTTTCAACAATTTGGAAATATTCAATATACTTAAGTTACCGTTAAGTATTTTATTCCATTCTCTTTAAGAAAACATTCTTTTATTCACATTTATTTGGGTTAAAAACGAATGTTGCGTAAAACATCGTTACGACAACCCAAAAACACTAGTATATGGATTTGAAATTAAAAATAGATATATAAATCCAATACTATACAAATTATCCCCTTCTGTTTCTCGAAAACGTCTATTTCAACAATCAATGTTGAAATCTATGTTTTCAATACTCAATACATTTTCAAACACCTTTAATTCGTTCTTCTTTGGAAGTGCCTTCGGTTCTGTTCGAACCCGGAACAGACTTGTATGGTTACGTGTCTGACATTACATTTTGAGAGATAGAGCAGATTTCTTTCAAATACATTTCTGTTGGTGGCGGAGAATTTATTCTCTTAGCTTAACACCCTTCTCTGAGACGTACGAGCTCAGAGGTTATGTAGTTGAAGGTTATCAGCGATATTTCCCAATCTGGTAATGTGGCATGCTGAGTGCTGCTGTGTGATGATCATTGGTTGATCGTTTGGATATGATCATTTGTTTGATCATTTATCTTTGTGATTATTGCTTTGGTCATCTGTGGACCCGAAGCATGGCTTTGTTACACAAAGCGTAGCTTTGTGGACGAGACTTCGTCAGGACCTCACTCCCCGGAAATGGTCGAAACAGGAATATGCGGCAAGGTTATGAGGGTCGCGCCCTTTAGGGTATGTCATTTCCTTCTGGAAAAGGGTGGTATCATGGTATGGAGCCCAGATATTTACTCATGTGGAAAACACTATATCTATTTCTGTGTGGTGTTGTTGGTATCGAGCGCTCGGATAAAGGTCCCAGATATTTACTCATGTGGAAAACACTATATCTATTTCCGGGTTACCTCTGTAACTAGGTAACTACTACACGAATATGCCATCCCCCGGTCCTTTGGGACCTTTATCCGAGGCGCCTCAAAGCAACAACCACACAGTAAATGAGATTGGAGCAACCACATAGGTTAAATACCAGGGCTCCATACCTGATACCACCCTTTACCAGAAGGGAATGACACACCCTAAAGGGAGCGACCCTCATAACCTTGCCGCATCTTTCCTGTTTCGACCATTTCCGGGGAGTGAGGTCCTGATGCAGTCTCGTCCACAAAGCTACGCTTTGGCACAAAGCCATGCTTTGGGTCAACAGATGACCAAAGCAATGATCACAAAGATAAATGATCAAACAAATGATCATATCACAAATGATCAACCAATGATCATCACACAGCAGCACTCAGCATGCCACATTACCAAATTGGGAATATCACTGATAAATATCAACTACATAACCTCTGAGCTCGTACGTCTCAGAGAAGGGTGTTAAGCTAAGAGAATAAATCCTCCGCCACCAGGCAGAAATGTATTTGATAGAGATCAGTTAACATCTCAAAGTGTAATGTCGGACATACAACCATACAAGTCTGTCCCGGGTTCGAACAGAACCGAAGGCACTTCCGAAGAAGCCCTTGCAAATCCGGATAATCCCTAATCACGTCCGGACTTCCCATCACATATGAAGATCTCTATACCGGGGATCAGCCAGTGCAGAGACAATCGATGAGTTACCCTTTTGTTTTCGGAAATATCCGGTCTTCACCACCGGTCTTCAATTGCTATCCACAACGTCGTATCACTATTCGGAATGGGCTATATGACACTAGGTCCTCTCCCGGCTAAACCGAATAATGAGCGCCATATTTTAAAACATATGGATATGTGATTTTAGTTAAGTCACAACTTATAAAATCCAAAACTTTTCTTTCAAATGGTTAAACAAATTACCATTTTAAATCTTTAAACCAAAAGATTTATTTCACAAAGTTTCACCTAGTTTCACAAAGATCTATTCATAGATTCAAAACAACTTCCATTCCAATTGGATTAACTCAATAAATCTTTAAATTAAAGATTTAATTTATAGCTTTCAAAACACGTTCCAAAGATTTATTTATAACTTGGAAAACCATTTTCATTTCAAAACTTGAATTCCTTTTAACATACATTGGAAATCCATTTCTTATATGAAAGCTTCTATTATTTGAAAACAACAGTTTTCGTTTCAGAAAAGTCCGATTTATACAAGTTGAAATCTTGGGTTAATTTTAAATATCAAAACATCACTTTTTAAAAATGGTTTAAAACCCCATATAAACCCATTTATAAGTTGAATACCCTAGTTCCCAAATTATAGAATTAAACTTCAAATATTGAATTCAAATTTAAATCAAATTATTTAAATTTCAAAACTCAATCAAGTTATTCAAATAACTTTTATTTTTGAAATTCATTTTTTTCAAATGCTTAAATTCTAATTCCAAAACTATTTTGGATTCAAAAATTCAAATTTTAAAATAATTTCAAAATCTGTGACTTAACTCATTTCGACGTGCAATCCATATTTGTGTGTGTATAAGTGTGGTCTAGGGGTTCAACACAATAGTGCACAACATCATCATCACAGATTCAATCATAAAGATAAGCGGTATAACCCATAACGCTTATCTATATTCATAGATTCATAGATAAGGTAAATTATCAATCACAAAAATTCACTAATATGATTCGATGTGGGTTTCGGATAACCAACTGGAATCCGACTCCCTGTCGCATCGAAACTCAAATGTCGTTTTACGGGTCAAAGGGTTTCATATTCATACAACAGTATGTTCATCACAAATATAGCAGATCAGCACAAAGTATCACATAGCATCACATCCCATATCAAATATATCAATCCATCACACAACATTCAATAACAATCAGCATCTACAATTAAGATGAATAAACTGGGTGGTTTTAAATTTATTACCTACATGATTACTTTCATTTATTATTCCCTATTAATTAACTATCCATATTTATTCAATTAATAAATCTTCAATTATTAATTTAAAATCTAATATCATTCAATTAATGATTTCTTAATTACAAATTAATTATTCTAAAAAATTAATCTTAAACTTTGATTAATCAAATTAAAACCCTTAATTACTTTAATTAATTATCCATTTCTTAATTAATTAATTATATTAATTATCCATTTGTAATACCTTAATAATTAAATGAATTACAAATCATTATACTTTTCTTTATCTTTAAATAAACATTCCTGATTTAAATTATGCATGAAAAAACAAAATGTTTTTAAATTTACATTAAATTCCATTTAACAATTTCTTTAAACTCAAGACTCAAATTTGTCTTAAATAAGAATTTAAAACAATACACAACTTAATCTTATATGTTTAAAAGAAACATATACTTTATAAATAAGTTGAAAAGGATTTAAATTTCAATTCAAATCAAATTCAAATCAATTTTAAAAATTACTTTAAAAACTTCAAAATTGAAATACAACTTTCATTCTCATTTTAGTTTTAAATTCTTTAAAACTCTTTCTATAATTTACACCTTTAATTCAAATGAAAATCATTTGAAAGCAATTTAAATTTAAATCTTATTTAAAAACTGAAGTTTAAATTTAAAATCCAGATTTTAAAACTTCAGATTTGAATTCATTTGATTTCCTAAATTAAATACTTAACCTTTTACTTCAAATGCAAAAACAACCATGCATTTTATACTAGAGAGTTAAAAATCAAATTTAAATTTAAAAACATAATTGATTTCAAATTTCAGACAGTCAAAATTTGAATTCATATTCAAATTTCAGATAAAACTCAGTTTTAAATCTCTCCTGCAAATTTAAATTTACCTTTACATATAAAAACAGAAACAGTTTTCTGTTTTTAAAAATAAATCAAACTTTGAGATTTTCTGAATTTAAACTATTTCAAAAGACCAAAATTTAAACTTATTTGAATTCATTATTAAATTCAGTTTTTAAAATCCAAAGTCTCAATATAGTTTGCATTTTGATTCAAACTTTTAAAAATCTGGAAACAGGTTCTTGTTCCTTCTTTTTTTTTTCTTTTTTTTTAAACCAATTTAAAATTTCTGCATTTAAATTAATATAAAATAATAATTCAAACAATTTGAATTCATCCCTAGGTTCAAGTTTAAATCCTAAGTTCAAATTTCCATTTTAATTTAAACTTGATTCTTAAAATTATAAAAAAAAGAACAGAACAGGTCTGTTAAATAAAACCTGAAGCAAAATCACACCAACCCCATTTGACTTCGAGTCAGAAGCTTAGTTGCTTCGAGTATTTTTCCAATTTACCCGAGACCTACCCGAGTCAAAAAAACCCTGCAACCAAAAACAACCAAAACCTGAAACAGACCAACCCCATCCACCTTCAAACCTGTCAACACCAATTCCTCCACCCCACGACCATCTTCAACACCCAAACTCCGGTGATAGCTCCATCACTTCACCACCCATCAATACCCTAAACATCTTTGAACTCGATGCACAGAGGAGTTCAAATTCGACCCAAACTGTAACCCAATAGCAACTAATTGAATTTTTGAATTTGCTCTGATACCAAATGTAACGATCGCGATTTTTCGTTGCCGAAAAATCGAACCGTTAGGGTTTTAGAAGAAGAAAGAGGTAGAAGAAGAAAGAAAAGAAAGAGAAGAGAAAACAGAAAAACAAGTAACAGAACGAGAAACAATAACAGAATCTCACAGTCGCAGCGGAACAACATATAATAGATAAATGAATATTCATTAAAACAAAGAACTATACATTTTATACATTACATCACATTACATTACATCAATCAGAGTGTACGACAACAACAGCGGAAAGAAATACTATATACAATAGATAATAGACTACGCTATCCAAGCTCGCCTCCAACATCTGCACAGCAACTCCCGAATCCAGAATAACCTGATAACCTAACTCTAGACTGCCCGTGTGGAAAATAGTGGGCACCCAGAGTTTAGGAAAGGAACAATAAACTCCAGGTCAGTCATGTGACTGGTGTGAGAACTCAAAAACAGTTTATCTTTAAACAAGCAACAAGAAAATTTAAATTTTTAAATCCGCAATGCTTTTTGGAAAATGAAACTACCATAAGGCCTCCCGCCACACACACAATGCAAACGCAGAATTGGAGGAGATTTCTCCTTATGATAGTCAAAGATGCTTACTACGCGAAAATCAAATCATTTTTGATATTATTACTAGTGCATAGTGTAGAAAACAATTTCGAAAGTAGAATATAAATCCTAGCCAGCATAGACATTCCGAACTATGCCTACTATAGCTACCATCCAAACAGTGGTGACCACCATAAGTGAATGGCAGGTAATACAACTAAAACCGTACAAGGCGCGTATTGGAGGAATGGATTTCCAACAAATGGTCAGGCTAAGGAACTTCCTACTGCCACATGGGATCGCCTCTGGCGGGACGTCCCGAGAACTAACGTTACGGTTAGATCTCTGCCAACACAAGGCCGGGTTACCTCTGTAACTAGGTAACTACTACACGAATATGTCATCCCCCGGTCCTTTGGGACCTTTATCCGAGCGCTCGATACCAACAACACCACACAGAAATATATATAGTGTTTCCACATGAGTAAATATCTGGGCTCCATACCATGATACCACCCTTTTCCAGAAGGAAATGACATACCCTAAAGGGCGCGACCCTCATAACCTTGCCGCATATTCCTGTTTCGACCATTTCCGGGGAGTGAGGTCCTGACGAAGTCTCGTCCACAAAGCTACGCTTTGTGCAACAAAGCCATGCTTTGGGTCCACAGATGACCAAAGCAATAATCACAAAGATAAATGATCAAACAAATGATCATATCCAAACGATCAACCAATGATCATCACACAGCAGCACTCAGCATGCCACATTACCAGATTGGGAAATATCGCTGATAACCTTCAACTACATAACCTCTGAGCTCGTACGTCTCAGAGAAGGGTGTTAAGCTAAGAGAATAAATTCTCCGCCACCAACAGAAATGTATTTGAAAGAAATCTGCTATATCTCTCAAAATGTAATGTCAGACACGTAACCATACAAGTCTGTTCCGGGTTCGAACAGAACCGAAGGCACTTCCAAAGAAGCCCTTGCAATCCGGGTATTCACAATCCCGATAAAATTTCCCATCACAAAGGAAATCTCCATATCGTAGCTAACGATGCGGAGACAATCGATAGGTCATCCTATCGTTTTCACAAATACCCGGTCTTCAACACCGCTCTTCGCAATGCAACTAGTTTGGAGTCGATTGGAGCTCGTTTGAATTTCGGGTAAAATTAAACGTTCGTTTAATTTTATTCGAAACGAACGCCGAAACGGAAATAAAATCAAGGTGAGAACTCCTCACTCAATCGAAAGGTTTTGTCTAAAATTTTGAATAGTTAATATTGATTGTTGATGGTTGATTGATTGTGCTAGTAGATATAGTAGGATATATACTATATATAGCGATATATATATATTGGCATATGTATATATCGGATTTGATTTCCCGCCTCGTATAGCGGATGAGACCCTATTGCGCCGTTATTAAGCGGAATATTTATAAAATCCCATATACCGCGATATTCCACCTTGAAGTGGAATTGGTATTGTGCTAACGTCTGTGGGTGCAGGGAAACAGGTTGGAGGGATCCAACTGGATTCCTCACATATTTATTTGTTTATAAATATTATGTTGATTGTTGATAATCATATTGATATATGACACTTATTCCCGTGATTGACCATCTGATGTCGTTGCATCATCGGATTCAAATTTTTAAAAATTAAAATAACGGTTTTGAATTTAAAAGGGGTTTTAAATCGATTTTTCAAAGAATATGGTTTATTAAAAAATTTTGAATTGATTAAATTTTAAAATAAATAGATGGATAAAATTTTATGTTTTAAAAATTTATATTTTTATAAAATATAACTTAAAAGAAATTTTTAACAATAATAGGTTTTTATAAAATAGTTAAATTTGGTTTTTTGGGAAGTTATTATTATTAATGGTTTATATAAAGGATTTTATGAATGGATGTTTTTAAATAAAAATCATTGGAGTTATAAAATAAATTTATAAAATGCTGAGTTGATGTATAACATGAATTTCATTATAAATCTATAGATATATAATTTGTGAAATTTATAAAACGAATGGTTATTGGAAAATTTTAAGTTTATAAGTTATTAACTTATAAGAATGAATTTGGGGCATAAAAAGGGGGTTTGTTGAAATTGTAAATAAATGAAGATTTCATTAGTTGAAATTATTATAAACCATAAAGAAATCTTGTAAGTGATAAGATTTTAAATTGGTGAAGTTCAAAGGAACGATTTGGTAAATAAATAATATTATAAGTATTTAACTTACAATATGGCTTTTGGGTATGAAACTGGGTTATGTAAATTGCATCGGATTAATAAAGGGATTTATAAAATTGGGGTTTATAATAGAAATGGAATTTATAAACTATGTTTATAAATTTGAAATCCATCGAATTTGATAAATTGAAATATGGGAATTTGTTAAGTGGGCCATATTCACTATTTTGAATATTGAATAGATTATTAAATAAAATGGGTTTGTTTTTGGGAAAGGAATGTTTTAAATGGAATTTAAAACGAATTAAAGGTGTTTTAAAATGTATTGAGTATTGAAAACATAGATTTCAACATTGATTGTTGAAATAGACGTTTTCGAGAAACAGAAGGGGATAATTTGTATAGTATTGGATTTATATATCTATTTTTAATTTCAAATCCATATACTAGTGTTTTTGGGTTGTCGTAACGATGTTTTACGCAACATTCGTTTTTAACCCAAATAAATGTGAATAAAGGAATGTTTTCTTAAAGAGAATGGAATAAATACTTAACTGTGATTTAAGTATATGGAATATTTTCAAATTGTTGAAAATAAATAAATTTGTGAATTACTTATTTTTAAAATAAGCATGGGAATGGTTTTCTAATATGAAGTGGAACGGTTTTTGTGAATTCACCTTTAAGGTAATTGAAAGCAAATAACTTGAAATCGATTTGGGAATCGTATGCTAGTAGATGCTTGGAATTTAAATCCACTTTGGAATTTATAAATATGAAGGGAAATTTGTTTAAAAATAAATATTGATTTATTTTGAAGTATGAAAATGAATTTACGGATTTGGGACGTAAATTTAAATTAAATCGGTAAAGATTTATTTGATGATTTGAAATTTGTTTTCAAAGGGTATAAAGGATGAAAAGTAATTTGAAATTAGTTTTCAAATGGTTAAGGTGATTTGAAATTAGTTTTCAAATGGTTAAGGGGATTTGAAATTGGTTTGCAAATGGTTAATGTAATTTGAAAATTGGTTTTCAAATGGTAAAGGTAAATTGGAAATTGGTTTTTCAATTGGTTAAGTGTGGAAAATTTTATCGTGAAGTGGTTTTGGTAAAGCAAATAAATTGGGCAATTATTTGGAAATTGTGTATATATATCTTGTAAAAATATTTTGGGGAATTAAATAATTTTGGAAAAATTATTTGGAATCTGATGATGTGGCGCATCTTTATTGATAGTTAAATAACCGACTATCAATATTTACCCTTGGATGGTATTGATTGTGTTTGTTTGGAATTGAATGCACACTTATTTTTAAAATAAGCGCTCGCTATTCGGTTTAGCCGGGAGAGGACCTTTGTGTATCCCATATACCGCGATATTCCACCTCGAAGTGGAATTGGTATTGTGCTAACGTCTGTGGATGCAGGGTAACAGGTTGGAGGGATCCAACTGGATTCCTCACATATTTATTTGTTTATGAATATTATGTTGATTGTTGATAATCACATTGTTATATGATGTTATTCCCATGATTGACCATTCGATGTCGTTGCATCATCGGATTCTAATTTTTAAATTAAAAATAACGGTTTTGAATTTAAAAAGGGGTTTTAAATCGATTTTTCAAAGAATATGGTTTATTAAAAATTTTGAATTGATTAAATTTTAAAATAAATAGATGGATAAAATTTTATGTTTTAAAAATTTATATTTTTATAAAATATAACTTAAAAGAAATTTTTAACAATAATAGGTTTTTATAAAATAGTTAAATTTGGTTTTTGGGAAGTTATTATTATTAATGGTTTATATAAAGGATTTTATAAATGGATGTTTTTAAATAAAAAATTATTGAAGTTATAGAATAAATTTATAAAGTGTTAAGTTGATGTATAACATGAATTTCACTAGGATTTATAGATTAATAAATGTGAAATTTATAAAACGAATGGTTATTGGAAATTTTAAGTTTATAAGTTATTAACTTATAGAAATGGATTTGGGCATTAAAAAGGGGAATTTTATAGAAATTGTTAATAAATGAAGATTTCATTAGTTGAAATTATTATAAACCATAAAGAAATCTTGTAAGTGATAAGATTTTAAATTGGTGAAGTTCAAAGGAACGATTTGGTAAATAAATAATATTATAAGTATTTAACCTACAATATGGCTTTTGGGTATGAAACTGGGTTATGTAAATTGCATCGGATTAATAAAGGAATTTATAAAATTGGGGTTTATAATAGAAATGGAATTTATAAACTATGTTTATAAATTTGAAATTCATCGAATTTGATAAATTGAATATGGAATTTGTTAAAGGGGTTGTATTCACTATTTTTGAACGGTGAATGTATAATTTTATTAAATGAACGTGTTTTTGGAAAAGAACGTTTTAAATGGAATTTAAAACTAATTAAAGACGTTTTAAGATATATTAAGTATCGAAATCATAGATTTCAACATTGATTGTTGAAATAGACGATTTCGAGAAATAGAAGGGAATATTTTGAATAGTAGTGGATTTATGTATCCATTTTTATTTCAAATCCATATACTAGTGTTTTTGGGTTGTCGTAACGATGTTTTACGCAACATTCGTTTTTAACCCAAATAAATGTGAATAAAAGAATATTTCTTTAAAGGAATGAAATTAATACTTAACTATGGTTTAAGCATATGGAATATTTTCGAATTGTTGAAAATAAATTGAATTGTGAATTACTTATTTTTAAATAAGTTTAGAAATGATTTTCCAATATGGAATGGAACGTTTTTGTGAATTCACCTTTTAAAGGTAAATTGTAAGCGAATATTTTGGAATCGATTTGAAATCAATTATGAATGGGTATTTGGGATTTAAATCCACTTTGGAATTTATATATAGGAAGGGAAATTGGTTTAAAAATAAATGTTGATTCATTTTTAAAGATGGAAATAAAATTCACGAATTTGGAGCGTAAAATTTAAAAATAAATCGGTAAGGATTTATATGTTGTTTTGAAATTTGTTTTCAAAAGGGATAAAGGATGAATGGTGGTTTGAAATTTGTTTTCAAATGGTTGAGTTGTGTAATTTGAAATTAGTTTTCAAATGGTTAAGGTGATTTGAAATTAGTTTTCAAATGGTTAAGGTGATTTGAAATTAGTTTTCAAATGGTTAAGGTGATTTGAAATTGGTTTGCAAATGGTTAATGTAATTTGAAAATTGGTTTTCAAATGGTGAAGGTAAATTGAAAATTGATTTTTCAATTGGTTGAGTGTGGAAAATTTTATCGTAAAGTGGTTTTGGTAAAGCAAATAAATTGGGCAATTATTTGGAAATTGTGTGTATATATCTTGTAAAGATATTTTTGGGGATTTAATAATTTTGGAAAATTATATGGAATCTGATGATGTGGCGCATCTTTATTGATAGTTAAATAACCGACTATCAGTATTTACCCTTGGATGGTATTTGTTGTGATTGTTGTGATTGAATTGCCACACTTATTTTTAAAATAAGCGCTCGCTATTCGGATTAGCCGGGGGAGGACCTTTGTGTCATATATCCCATTCCGAATATGCGATACGTCGTTTGGATCGCATTTGAAGACCGGTGTGAAGACCGGGTATTTGTGAGAACGATAGGATGACCTATCGATTGTCTCCGCATCGTTAGCTACGATATGGAGATTTCCTTTGTGATGGGAAATTTTATCGGGATTGTGAATACCCGGATTGCAAGGGCTTCTTTGGAAGTGCCTTCGGTTCTGTTCGAACCCGGAACAGACTTGTATGGTTACGTGTCTGACATTACATTTTGAGAGATAGAGCAGATTTCTTTCAAATACATTTCTGTTGGTGGCGGAGAATTTATTCTCTTAGCTTAACACCCTTCTCTGAGACGTACGAGCTCAGAGGTTATGTAGTTGAAGGTTATCAGCGATATTTCCCAATCTGGTAATGTGGCATGCTGAGTGCTGCTGTGTGATGATCATTGGTTGGTCATTTGTGATATGATCATTTGTTTGATCATTTATCTTTGTGATTATTGCTTTGGTCATCTGTGGACCCGAAGCATGGCTTTGTTGCACAAAGCGTAGCTTTGTGGACGAGACTTCGTCAGGACCTCACTCCCCGGAAATGGTCGAAACAGGAATATGCGGCAAGGTTATGAGGGTCGCGCCCTTTAGGGTATGTCATTTCCTTCTGGTAAAGGGTGGTATCATGGTATGGAGCCCAGATATTTACATTTGGTATCAGAGCTTATGGTTAAGCGACAACCTGCTCTGTTGGGTATTACTCATTAGAGATAGAGTCAGTAGTACTCTAGAATGAGTGTGAGTGTAATAATAGATATGAGTGCGTATTTGTTAGTGAATATAAAATTGTTTTATATTGTGATGATTGGTTTGTTGAGTGGTATATGAACCTTCGTCGGCGCAGCCTCGAAAACTGAATCGAAGGGGTTCCTAAACACTTGAATAGAACAATTCAACACAATATTGTTTTAAATTGGGTAAATGAAATAATTTTACCTCGATTATATTTTATATATAAAAAGAAAATAATTTTTCAGGAATTATTGAAGTATGTATATAATTGATTGCTTGGTTGTTGTAAATGATATAAATATAAAATAATTAAAAGTTGTTTGAATAAGCTAATAAAAGCAACTATTGTAAAAGAATAATGGTATAAACCAATGAATCATAAGATGGAATTATAATTAATAATGAGTTACAATTGTAAGATAATCATGTATGTATATAAGAAGTAAAAAATTATATAAGTAAAAGGGTTATAAAAGTGATTTGTGAATAGAAAGAAAACTTTTTGAAAGAATAATTAGCATTGATTTCACTATTGTCACTGGGAAATAATAAGGGTGATGACTGCAGCATCATCAGTATCATTTTCGAGTTTCTATGTGATGGATTTGCTACAATAATGAATTTAAAATTGAAGTTTTGTTGTAATAAACCAATTTGAAATTAAAATTCAATTTGAAATTGATAAATATAAGTGAAAAAGGTTTTGAACTTATAATATAAGTTAGAAGTTGAGTAATAAGTTTTATAACTTATTAAATGGGAAAATGTAAGTGAAACCAGTTGTTGAAGTGGTTAAACAATTAAGTTAAGTAAAATGGAATATGAATTTGAATATTGATATGAATTTGACTTAAGTAAAAGTTAAATAGGATTTACTTTGGGATTTAAAATCCGAATTGAATTGATAAGTAAAACTTAAGTTTGATTAACAAATGATGTTTAAATGGAATAACTTAAGTGAAGTTGAATAAAAAATCGATCTTTGCATCAAAGTTAAATAATCAAGTGAATTAAATGATGTAAATAAAGTTGAAATGGAATGCAAGTTAAGTAATGTTGAAAGAATTGATGTTAATATCAAAGTAAGTGAATAAAGTGAGTAAATGAAATTGTTAAAAAAGGTGAACTTAAGTTATATAAATGAAATTCAATTTTATTTGTAAAAAGAACTAGCAATTGAGTTAAAGTATGAATTGAATGTTAATCAATAGAATATGAATAAGTTGATATGAAATGATGCATGCAAGTGTAAATTCATTTGAAAATAGTTTAATAATAGAATGAAAATCAATTGAATGCTAAACCAATTGGAATTAAAACAGTTGAACCAAATTGAATGTAAGTAAAATAAATAAATTTGGTTGTATTGGATGTACATTGGTCGTTATTGCTTGTTGGTTGATTGTATGTAAATTCATTAAGTGTTAATGAAATTGAACTAGCGTAATTGGAAGCTATGAAATTGAATAGAATTGAATTGGAATTGAAACGAATGAAAATGAATATGCAACTTTAATAGTAAACTAAAAGTGGTATAAGAAGCATGTATTGGAAATTTTATAATTGAATTGGCAAATTGGTTTGAATATTATAATTGGATGTTATGCTAGCAGGATATACAGGTTATAAAGGAATTGGGATTTTGATTTCAAAGTTAAAAAAATTGAATCGCTCGACAAAAGGTACGTATTTCACTTTTAGTATGAGAATTGATGATTTCCTTCTCCAGCCACTTGGCTTTCTCTTTTCTTTTTGATTCTGAGGGGCCGTAGAGCCGTTTTGTAGTCGTACCGATCTAGCCGCGCAAAGGAGACTCTGGCGAAATTTTTCGAAAATTTAGGGAGTTAGAGAAATTTTGAGAAATTTTGAAAGTTTGGAATTTAAATTTAAATTTAAATTTGAATTGTTAAGTAAACAATGTTGTTTGAAACCTATAATTGAAGTTGGAAAGCTAATTGAAATGATAGTAGATCTTTAATAAAAAGATTTGTTTGAAAAGTTGATAAAACTAATTAACTTTGGAAAAATAATAAACGGTTTAGGATCATTTCTCCTTAACTTGCAATTTCGAGGACGAAATTCTTTTAAGGGGGGAAGATTGTAACGACCCAGAATTTTTAGTAATTTAAATTTGAGTATTTAATTAATTTTAAATGTTTATAAGTGAAAATTTTAAGTTAAATAAGTTATTTCTTGAATATTGGATTTAATTGGTCATTTAAATCGATTTATTAATAGTGAAATTCCACAAATAATTAGATATTGGGTTAAATATGATTGAAAATGGTTTGGAAAATTTTGTTATATCATATTAAAGTTATAGAAATATTTTAGAACTTGTAAAACTGAATTTGGAATTTATTTGTAAAAATTGAATATTTTAATATTTAATTATCGACTGAAAAATAGCCAATTTTTGAACAGTCTCAGAATTGAACGAAACGAGTTTCATTGTATCCGTAATAGTTAGTTATTATCGGATTTCAATTTTCGTAGCAAACGGAGTTGTCGTTTGACCGTGGCAGCTCGAAACGCATCAATATCGTTTTAATTTTAATTCGGCGAGTTAAAATAGCCATTTTTCAAACGGTCTCGGATTTCGACGAAACCAGTTTCATCGGATCCGTAATGTGATATTATTGTAAGATTTCAAATTTTAAGTCGTTTGGATTTATCGTTTGTCCGGTACAAGCCAAAACGCCTAGAAATCGCTTAAATCGGTTTAAATTTAAATTGAGCGTTTATTACCGTATCTCACACATATGATGGAATTAGCTTCCGAAACTTGTTCCATTGTGTCCGGAACGTGGAAAAACCTTAGGATCGCCTGGCGGAACGCGTCGTTTGGAGTTCGTTTGCAAAAGTGTTAAATTGGGCATTTTATTATTAAAATAATATTAACATATATGTTATCTTCTTTTCCAAAACCCTAATCACTATCACCAGCCGCCTCCTATAGGTCCAATGGCCGAAATCATCCCATTTTCCCCTCTCAAAATCTCCAAATCCGCTCATCGAATCGAGAAACTTACAACATGAAAGTTGTAGAGCATGGTGTGGACTACAGATCCAACGGTGGATCTCAGCTATCATCGCCGTTTGGAGGGCATGGGGAGCCGCGTTCGTGCTTGCGTTTGGCACGTTTTCCTAGGGGATATGCTGACCGAGCTCTGCAAGCTCCTGGCCGAAGGTGGCTCTTGTCGTGGGCTACGAGGTGGTGCTCTCTGATCGATGCATAGGCGAGTGTGGTGGTCGCGAATTCAAGCCCTAGATTTGTGCATATGGGTTCATGTACGTGTTTCTTAGCCTGGGGAGAGTTGCGTGCGCGATCAGGAAGAAGGAAAGAGCGTGGGGGCCCGCGTGCGTGAGGAGGGTGAGATGTTGTTTCTTTTATTTTTTTTTTTAGTTTAAATTCAATTCAAACTTTAAAAATCAATATCTTTTTGCTGCGAGGTCCGATTTGGGCGAATCAAAGTGCGTTGGAATCGTATGGTCGTGCTCTTCGCAATGCAACCAGTTTGGAGTCGATTGGAGCTCGTTTGAATTTCGGGTAAAATTAAACGTTCGTTTAATTTTATTCGAAACGAACGCGAAAACCGGAAATAAAACCAAGGTGAGAACTCCTCACTCAATCGAACAGTTTGGTTTAAAATATAAATAGTTAATGTTGATTGATGATTGCTGTTTGATTGTGGTAGTAGATATAATAGGATATATATTATATATAGCAATATATATATATTGGCATATGTATATATTGGATTTGATTTCCCGCCTCGTATAGCGGATGAGACCCTATTGCGCCGCCTATTAAGCGGATATTTTATAAAATCCCATATACCGCGATATTCCACCTCGAAGTGGAATTGGTATTGTGCTAACGTCTGTGGATGCAGGGTAACAGGTTGGAGGGATCCAACTGGATTCCTCACATATTTATTTGTTTATGAATATTATGTTGATTGTTGATAATCACATTGTTATATGATGTTATTCCCATGATTGACCATTCGATGTCGTTGCATCATCGGATTCTAATTTTTAAATTAAAAATAACGGTTTTGAATTTAAAAAGGGGTTTTAAATCGATTTTTCAAAGAATATGGTTTATTAAAAATTTTGAATTGATTAAATTTTAAAATAAATAGATGGATAAAATTTTATGTTTTAAAAATTTATATTTTTATAAAATATAACTTAAAAGAAATTTTTAACAATAATAGGTTTTTATAAAATAGTTAAATTTGGTTTTTGGGAAGTTATTATTATTAATGGTTTATATAAAGGATTTTATAAATGGATGTTTTTAAATAAAAAATTATTGAAGTTATAGAATAAATTTATAAAGTGTTAAGTTGATGTATAACATGAATTTCACTAGGATTTATAGATTAATAAATGTGAAATTTATAAAACGAATGGTTATTGGAAATTTTAAGTTTATAAGTTATTAACTTATAGAAATGGATTTGGGCATTAAAAAGGGGAATTTTATAGAAATTGTTAATAAATGAAGATTTCATTAGTTGAAATTATTATAAACCATAAAGAAATCTTGTAAGTGATAAGATTTTAAATTGGTGAAGTTCAAAGGAACGATTTGGTAAATAAATAATATTATAAGTATTTAACCTACAATATGGCTTTTGGGTATGAAACTGGGTTATGTAAATTGCATCGGATTAATAAAGGAATTTATAAAATTGGGGTTTATAATAGAAATGGAATTTATAAACTATGTTTATAAATTTGAAATTCATCGAATTTGATAAATTGAATATGGAATTTGTTAAAGGGGTTGTATTCACTATTTTTGAACGGTGAATGTATAATTTTATTAAATGAACGTGTTTTTGGAAAAGAACGTTTTAAATGGAATTTAAAACTAATTAAAGACGTTTTAAGATATATTAAGTATCGAAATCATAGATTTCAACATTGATTGTTGAAATAGACGATTTCGAGAAATAGAAGGGAATATTTTGAATAGTAGTGGATTTATGTATCCATTTTTATTTCAAATCCATATACTAGTGTTTTTGGGTTGTCGTAACGATGTTTTACGCAACATTCGTTTTTAACCCAAATAAATGTGAATAAAAGAATATTTCTTTAAAGGAATGAAATTAATACTTAACTATGGTTTAAGCATATGGAATATTTTCGAATTGTTGAAAATAAATTGAATTGTGAATTACTTATTTTTAAATAAGTTTAGAAATGATTTTCCAATATGGAATGGAACGTTTTTGTGAATTCACCTTTTAAAGGTAAATTGTAAGCGAATATTTTGGAATCGATTTGAAATCAATTATGAATGGGTATTTGGGATTTAAATCCACTTTGGAATTTATATATAGGAAGGGAAATTGGTTTAAAAATAAATGTTGATTCATTTTTAAAGATGGAAATAAAATTCACGAATTTGGAGCGTAAAATTTAAAAATAAATCGGTAAGGATTTATATGTTGTTTTGAAATTTGTTTTCAAAAGGGATAAAGGATGAATGGTGGTTTGAAATTTGTTTTCAAATGGTTGAGTTGTGTAATTTGAAATTAGTTTTCAAATGGTTAAGGTGATTTGAAATTAGTTTTCAAATGGTTAAGGTGATTTGAAATTAGTTTTCAAATGGTTAAGGTGATTTGAAATTGGTTTGCAAATGGTTAATGTAATTTGAAAATTGGTTTTCAAATGGTGAAGGTAAATTGAAAATTGATTTTTCAATTGGTTGAGTGTGGAAAATTTTATCGTAAAGTGGTTTTGGTAAAGCAAATAAATTGGGCAATTATTTGGAAATTGTGTGTATATATCTTGTAAAGATATTTTTGGGGATTTAATAATTTTGGAAAATTATATGGAATCTGATGATGTGGCGCATCTTTATTGATAGTTAAATAACCGACTATCAGTATTTACCCTTGGATGGTATTTGTTGTGATTGTTGTGATTGAATTGCCACACTTATTTTTAAAATAAGCGCTCGCTATTCGGATTAGCCGGGGGAGGACCTTTGTGTCATATATCCCATTCCGAATATGCGATACGTCGTTTGGATCGCATTTGAAGACCGGTGTGAAGACCGGGTATTTGTGAGAACGATAGGATGACCTATCGATTGTCTCCGCATCGTTAGCTACGATATGGAGATTTCCTTTGTGATGGGAAATTTTATCGGGATTGTGAATACCCGGATTGCAAGGGCTTCTTTGGAAGTGCCTTCGGTTCTGTTCGAACCCGGAACAGACTTGTATGGTTACGTGTCTGACATTACATTTTGAGAGATAGAGCAGATTTCTTTCAAATACATTTCTGTTGGTGGCGGAGAATTTATTCTCTTAGCTTAACACCCTTCTCTGAGACGTACGAGCTCAGAGGTTATGTAGTTGAAGGTTATCAGCGATATTTCCCAATCTGGTAATGTGGCATGCTGAGTGCTGCTGTGTGATGATCATTGGTTGGTCATTTGTGATATGATCATTTGTTTGATCATTTATCTTTGTGATTATTGCTTTGGTCATCTGTGGACCCGAAGCATGGCTTTGTTGCACAAAGCGTAGCTTTGTGGACGAGACTTCGTCAGGACCTCACTCCCCGGAAATGGTCGAAACAGGAATATGCGGCAAGGTTATGAGGGTCGCGCCCTTTAGGGTATGTCATTTCCTTCTGGTAAAGGGTGGTATCATGGTATGGAGCCCAGATATTTACATTTTCAATTCCAAACAAACACAATCAATATTAACTATTCAAAATTTTAGACAAAACCTTTCGATTGAGTGAGGAGTTCTCACCTTGATTTTATTTCCGTTTCGGCGTTCGTTTCGAATAAAATTAAACGAACGTTTAATTTTACCCGAAATTCAAACGAGCTCCAATCGACTCCAAACTAGTTGCATTGCGAAGAGCGGTGTTGAAGACCGGGTATTTGTGAAAACGATAGGATGACCTATCGATTGTCTCCGCATCGTTAGCTACGATATGGAGATTTCCTTTGTGATGGGAAATTTTATCGGGATTGTGAATACCCGGATTGCAAGGGCTTCTTTGGAAGTGCCTTCGGTTCTGTTCGAACCCGGAACAGACTTGTATGGTTACGTGTCTGACATTACATTTTGAGAGATATAGCAGATTTCTTTCAAATACATTTCTGTTGGTGGCGGAGAATTTATTCTCTTAGCTTAACACCCTTCTCTGAGACGTACGAGCTCAGAGGTTATGTAGTTGAAGGTTATCAGCGATATTTCCCAATCTGGTAATGTGGCATGCTGAGTGCTGCTGTGTGATGATCATTGGTTGATCGTTTGGATATGATCATTTGTTTGATCATTTATCTTTGTGATTATTGCTTTGGTCATCTGTGGACCCAAAGCATGGCTTTGTTGCACAAAGCGTAGCTTTGTGGACGAGACTTCGTCAGGACCTCACTCCCCGGAAATGGTCGAAACAGGAATATGCGGCAAGGTTATGAGGGTCGCGCCCTTTAGGGTATGTCATTTCCTTCTGGAAAAGGGTGGTATCATGGTATGGAGCCCAGATATTTACTCATGTGGAAACACTATATATATTTCTGTGTGGTGTTGTTGGTATCGAGCGCTCGGATAAAGGTCCCAAAGGACCGGGGGATGACATATTCGTGTAGTAGTTACCTAGTTACAGAGGTAACCCGGCCTTGTGTTGGCAGAGATCTAACCGTAACGTTAGTTCTCGGGACGTCCCGCCAGAGGCGATCCCATGTGGCAGTAGGAAGTTCCTTAGCCTGACCATTTGTTGGAAATCCATTCCTCCAATACGCGCCTTGTACGGTTTTAGTTGTATTACCTGCCATTCACTTATGGTGGTCACCACTGTTTGGATGGTAGCTATAGTAGGCATAGTTCGGAATGTCTATGCTGGCTAGGATTTATATTCTACTTTCGAAATTGTTTTCTACACTATGCACTAGTAATAATATCAAAAATGATTTGATTTTCGCGTAGTAAGCATCTTTGACTATCATAAGGAGAAATCTCCTCCAATTCTGCGTTTGCATTGTGTGTGTGGCGGGAGGCCTTATGGTAGTTTCATTTTCCAAAAAGCATTGCGGATTTAAAAATTTAAATTTTCTTGTTGCTTGTTTAAAGATAAACTGTTTTTGAGTTCTCACACCAGTCACATGACTGACCTGGAGTTTATTGTTCCTTTCCTAAACTCTGGGTGCCCACTATTTTCCACACGGGCAGTCTAGAGTTAGGTTATCAGGTTATTCTGGATTCGGGAGTTGCTGTGCAGATGTTGGAGGCGAGCTTGGATAGCGTAGTCTATTATCTATTGTATATAGTATTTCTTTCCGCTGTTGTTGTCGTACACTCTGATTGATGTAATGTAATGTGATGTAATGTATAAAATGTATAGTTCTTTGTTTTAATGAATATTCATTTATCTATTATATGTTGTTCCGCTGCGACTGTGAGATTCTGTTATTGTTTCTCGTTCTGTTACTTGTTTTTCTGTTTTCTCTTCTCTTTCTTTTCTTTCTTCTTCTACCTCTTTCTTCTTCTAAAACCCTAACGGTTCGATTTTTCGGCAACGAAAAATCGCGATCGTTACATTTGGTTCGAATTTTTCGCGTTCGAAAATCGACATCCATACTTTACATTGTACTCGAATGCCGCAGATTCGACCGTTCAAATTCGAGTCGCCGGAGCTTATAACACCATTAAGTAAATAACACAGCGGAAGAAAATCTCCAATATGGTCTTCAAGAAAGAACTCCAGTATCAGAAATCTCTATCTTCAAAGCACCAATCCAGAAATAGCTCGAACTCCAAAACAAGATGAAGAGAAGCAACTCGATCCAAAATGCGATTGCCAATCCTAAGGCTGAAAGCTATCGAATCTACACCTACTACTGATTATCTGAAAACCCCAACTCTAGACTAGGGTTCAACACCATTAAATCCCAAATCTAAATTCCAAATTTGAATTGCAAATCAATTCAAAAATTTTCTTGTGATCAATGATATATAAACTACTTCCAGAAACAATTTCAATCCAATAAAATGCAAGGATCCTCTGATTCTTGATCAAAAGTAAAATACAGTAAACTGAAACTGCATTTTTATTCTTAACACTATAAATTTCAATCCCTGATTTAAAACTCTTGCATTCACTTGATGTTTTGAGTTCTACTCCTAATACATTGATTTGTAATGTTTTATATATTTACTTATAAAATTTCCTATGCTCTGGTATTTATTCCAGTAAGTAAAATTTGAATTTTACCTTAATAAAATTGTAGAATCCAAACTATGAAACTAGCCTACCATCTTATATAAATTCTCAAAATTTAACACAGACAAATTTAAGATATAGAATTTAATTAATAACCTGAACTAGGAAACAAAACAGGACATAAGCAATTTAAGCATGCATATATCAGACAGTAAGTATATAACACATGATCATTTATTTATTTAAGCATGCAATAAACTGTAACCCTACAGGTTTTAAAACCTGACTTAAAATTTCAAAAACACCACCTACAGACAATTTTAAAACTTGAACTCAAAATCTTCAAACTGAGATTGTAGATCACAAACAAACTCAATCAAAGCAAAGAAATCAAAGTCAGTATTTAAATAGGAAGGCTCTGTTCTCATTTGTTTCTGTGAGTAACTTTTCTTATTAATTTGAAATTCATCGAATTTGATAAATTGAAATATGGGAATTTGTTAAGTGGGCTATATTCACTATTTTGAATATTGAATAGATTATTAAATAAAATGGGTTTGTTTTTTTTTGAAAGGAATGTTTTAAATGGAATTTAAAACGAATTAAAGGTGTTTTAAAATGTATTGAGTATTGAAAACATAGATTTCAACATTGATTGTTGAAATAGACGTTTTCGAGAAACAGAAGGGGATAATTTGTATAGTATTGGATTTATATATCTATTTTTAATTTCAAATCCATATACTAGTGTTTTTGGGTTGTCGTAACGATGTTTTACGCAACATTCGTTTTTAACCCAAATAAATGTGAATAAAAGAATGTTTTCTTAAAGAGAATGGAATAAAATACTTAACGGTAACTTAAGTATATTGAATATTTCCAAATTGTTGAAAATAAATAAATTTGTGAATTACTTATTTTTAAAATAAGCATGGGAATGGTTTTCTAATATGAAATGGAACGGTTTTTGTGAATTCACCTTTAAAGTAATTGAAAGCAAATAACTTGAAATCGATTTGGGAATCGTATGCTAGTAGATGCTTGGAATTTAAATCCACTTTGGAATTTATATATATGAAGGGAAATTTGTTTAAAAATAAATGTTGATTTATTTTGAAATATGAAAATATAATTTACGAATTTGAAACGTAAGTTAAAATAAATCGGTAAAGATTTATTTGGTGGTTTGAAATTTGTTTCAAAAAGTATATATGGTTAAGGTGATTTGAAATTAGTTTTCAAATGGTTAAGGTGATTTGAAATTGGTTTGCAAATGGTTAATGTAATTTGAAAATTGGTTTTCAAATGGTAAAGGTAAATTGAAAATTGGTTTTCAATTGGTTAAGTGTGGAAAATTATATCGTGAAGGTGTTTTGGTAAAGCAAATAAATTGGGCAATTATTTGGAAATTGTGTACATATATCTTGTAAAGATATTTTGGGACTTAATAATTTTGGAAAATTATTTGGAATCTGATGATGTGGCGCATCTTTATTGATAGTTAAATAACCGACTATCAATATTTACCCTTGGATGGTATTGATTGTGTTTGTTTGGAATTGAATGCACACTTGTTTTTAAAATAAGCGCTCGCTATTCGGTTTAGCCGGGAGAGGACCTTTGTGTCATATATCCCATTCCGAATATGCGATACGTCGTTTGGATTGCATATTGAAGACCGGTGTGAAGACCGGGTATTTGTGAGAACGATAGGATGACCTATCGATTGTCTCCGCATCGTTAGCTACGATATGGAGATTTCCTTTGTGATGGGAAATTTTATCGGGATTGTGAATACCCGGATTGCAAGGGCTTCTTTGGAAGTGCCTTCGGTTCTGTTCGAACCCGGAACAGACTTGTATGGTTACATGTCTGACATTACATTTTGAGAGATAGAGCAGATTTCTTTCAAATACATTTCTGTTGGTGGCGGAGAATTTATTCTCTTAGCTTAACACCCTTCTCTGAGACGTACGAGCTCAGAGGTTATGTAGTTGAAGGTTATCAGCGATATTTCCCAATCTGGTAATGTGGCATGCTGAGTGCTGCTGTGTGATGATCTTTGGTTGGTCATTTGTGATATGATCATTTGTCTGATCATTTATCTTTGTGATTATTGCTTTGGTCATCTGTGGACCCGAAGCATGGCTTTGTTACACAAAGCGTAGCTTTGTGGACGAGACTTCGTCAGGACCTCACTCCCCGGAAATGGTCGAAACAGGAATATGCGGCAAGGTTATGAGGGTCGCGCCCTTTAGGGTATGTCATTTCCTTCTGGAAAAGGGTGGTATCATGGTATGGAGCCCAGATATTTACTCATGTGGAAAACACTATATCTATTTCTGTGTGGTGTTGTTGGTATCGAGCGCTCGGATAAAGGTCCCAAAGGACCGGGGGATGACATATTCGTGTAGTAGTTACCTAGTTACAGAGGTAACCCGGCCTTGTGTTGGCAGAGATCTAACCGTAACGTTAGTTTCTCGGGACGTCCCGCCAGAGGCGATCCCATGTGGCAGTAGGAAGTTCCTTAGCCTGACCATTTGTTGGAAATCCATTCCTCCAATACGCGCCTTGTACGGTTTTAGTTGTATTACCTGCCATTCACTTATGGTGGTCACCACTGTTTGGATGGTAGCTATAGTAGGCATAGTTCGGAATGTCTATGCTGGCTAGGATTTATATTGTACTTTCGAAATTGTTTTCTACACTATGCACTAGTAATAATATCAAAAATGATTTGATTTTCGCGTAGTAAGCATCTTTGACTATCATAAGGAGAAATCTCCTCCAATTCTGCGTTTGCATTGTGTGTGTGGCGGGAGGCCTTATGGTAGTTTCATTTTTCCAAAAAGCATTTCGAATTTCGAAAGTTAAATTTAAATTTTCTTGTTGCTTGTTTAAAGATAAACTGTTTTTGAGTTCTCACACCAGTCACATGACTGACCTGGAGTTTATTGTTCCTTTCCTAAACTCTGGGTGCCCACTATTTTCCACACGGGCAGTCTAGAGTTAGGTTATCAGGTTATTCTGGATTCGGGAGTTGCTGTGCAGATCTGGAGGCGAGCCAGATAGCGTAGTCTATTATTTATTGTATATAGTATTTCTTTCCCGCTGTTGTTGTTGTACACTCTGATTGATGTAATGTAATGTGATGTAATGTATAAAATGTATAGTTCTTTTGTTTTAATGAATATTCATTTATCTATTATATGTTGTTCCGCTGCGACTGTGAGATTCTGTTATTGTTTCTCGTTCTGTTGCTTGTTTTTCTGTTTTCTCTTCTCTTTCTTTTCTTTCTTCTTCTACCTCTTTCTTCTTCTAAAACCCTAACGGTTCGATTTTTCGGCAACGAAAAATCGCGATCGTTACAATTTGTAAATAGACCCTATTATAATATCAGAGGATTTTAATAAAAAGTGTTTTAGCTATCGTAAGGTAAAAACCCGACATGTTTATTTGTGGCGTAGTCTTATGAGATGCTTTTGATTTCAAAAGAATTTTGAAACGTTAATAATCAATTTGAGTGTGATTTCTCACGCTGGTTTTCCAGACTGACTCGGGTGTTATTGACCTATAATCTTGAGTCAGACTGGGTATTATAGATTTAAGGAAATGATGCTGTTGAGCTGGATGGCTATACCTACTTTCGTATTTGTTTAAATATTCGGTTGTGTATTCAGATTGTGAGGACAGGTTATGGTTATTGTCCAGTTGTTTGTTATTGATGTTGTTGAACTCTAAGAGCCCGCAAACCCGTACCCTTAGAGTCAACACTATTTTACATCAATCAACTCAAGATGAACAGAAATACAAACCATTTGGGTTATAGAAGAAGAGGTAGAAGAAGATAGAAAACAACATCAGAATCTAACCATCGCAGTGGAATAAAATATAATAGATAATCACAGATCTTTACACCAAAAACAAATACTATATCTGTTTATACCTACATCATCAGAGTATGCATTACACACAACCGGACAGTAATCATAATCTGTCCTCACAATCCGAATACACAGCGGAATATGTAACACAAATACGGAAGTACGTATCGCCATCCAGCTCGTCTCCTGAGCTCCACAGCATCCTTTCCTGTATCCTATAATACTCGGTCTGACCCGAGCATTATAGTTAAATAACACCCGAGTCAGTCTGGAATACTAGCGTGAGAAAACCACACTCAAATTGATTATTAAAGTTTCAAAATCCTTTTGAAAACAAAAGCATCTCGTAAGACCACGCCACAAATAAACATGTCGGGCTTTTACCTTACGATAGCCAAAACATTTTTTTATCAAAGTCCTCTGATATTATAATAGGGTCTATTTACAAATACTTATTAAAATAGCCGAAATTGTTACATCTATTAAATTCCAGCTACTACCCACAAAGTGGGTAATACAAACAAAAATCGTAAAAGGCGCGTAGGGAGAATGGATTTCCAAGTAATGACTAGGCACTGGGGTACCACCTGTCACAGTACGTGGCCTAGATCACCGTACCGAGGATTACTCTCAATCCCCTGCAACACAAGACCGGGACTACCCCTTACTGAATTATCTCCAGTAAGATCACCCCACGGTTGGGATCAGCAAGCACACCACTAAGCCGAATAAAAGGGACATCTAGACAGGGATGACCTCACCCTAATGGGCGCTACCCACTTAGCCTTGCTGCATAACCCCTGATTTTCAGTCTTTCCCGGTTGATGAGCCTTGAGGCTAAGCGTTACCTTTTTAGAACGTTTCACTTAGAATGCCCATCGTCCACCTAACGATGTTCCAAAAGCAGTCATCCATACAAGTCTGTCCCGGGTTCGAGCGGAAACGAAGGCACTACTCCTACTACATCCATTTTGAAATCTTCCTCAGGATTAGTAGTGACTAGCCCTTGCACTTCACTGCTCCATCTTCGAATCCAAACCCGTCTTCCTCACGAAAACGTACAAACTGGATTGAAGTGGTTTTTGAGAAATTAATCCCGATCCCGGTCTCTTCGAAACGATCAGCGCATTGTACCATATTGATAGTCGGTTATTTAACTATCAATTAACCTTTACAAACATCCATCAAATATAAATAATTTCACTAAATTATTTATAAATTCTCTAAATATCTTCGCAAGATATATTTCCATTTTCAACACTTTGAAGACGGTTTTCAAACCACACTCTTCACATGGAATAAATTCCCAACTATTTATTTCCACTAAAAACACCAAGTACAAAGCTTAAGATTTTAAAATAATTTAAAAACATTTTATTATAAAATATACTTTAAAACATTTAAATTGAAAGCTACTTCAATACTTTATTAAAATTATATACTATAAGAATATTTGAATATGAGAATACTTTAAAATATAAAACTAGATTTTCTACTTTAAAATAAAATACCAAGTCACCTTTAAATAATTACTACGATAATAAATTTTAAAAAATATTTACTTTAGAATTTAAACATTTAGAAATAATAAATTTTCTAAACAATCTTTTTAAAACAACATAACTTATGTTTAAAAATTTACGTTAAAAACGTACTTGGCTATCCCTGGAAATATACTTCTCTTCACATCTTTTAAAAATAAATCACTATTTATTTCTAAACAACTTTTCCCATTCCTTTAATAAATTCCCATCGTGAATTTATTCTTCCAAATATCCACTGATTGTTACTTCACTTTTATAAACCCAGTTTTTAAATTTCAAAGTCTCACTTCTCTTTTAAAAATCCCTGTTTTACACACTGTGACGACCCACCCTTCTCGACCCTGGAAAATCGACACAAAATACTTCACAGTATAATATGCCGACGATCAAGTTCCGGAAAAGACAGATTGTTAAGGAAAAGAAAGGAGATAGAAGAAAGAAGGAACTAAACAATATCAGAATCTAACCATCGCAGCGGAATAAAATATAATACATCATATCAGATCTAAACACAAAATGAAAACTATATTTGTTTTATATATTACATCATCAGAGTATCACAAACAAACAATATTTACCAGTCTGACAATTTCAAACAATCACAACAGCGGATATAAATAAGTACGGATAATATGTCTCGGTCTCCAGCTCCTCTCCTGAACTCCACAACATCCTATGCTGTAATCTATAATACTCGGTCTGACCCGAGCATTAAAATGAAATAACACCCGAGTCAGTCTGGAATACCAGCTGATACAGATACACCCAAATTGATTAATTAAAGTTTCAAAATCCTTTTGAAAAAAAGCATCTCGTAAGACCACGCCACGAATAAGCATGTCGGGTTTTTACCTTACGATAGCTAAAACATTTCTTATCAAAATCCTCAGATATTATATGTAACGACCCGCCATTCTCTCCACAGAATGACGCATCATTAATAAGAAAGATAGGGATAGAAAAGAGAAAGAAAGAGAAGAAGAAAGAAACAACATCAAATACTTACAGCGGAACGAATGAAATATAATATATCACATAAAATATTACATAGTATACAACATTTATCAGAGTTACACAGCATATACAACACATACTAGACAGTTATAAACACCTGTCTAGTTATTACAACTCAATATAATACAAGGAAACAACTCAGAGATACCAACACAGCAGAACACTATGTGTATCTACAATGCAGAAGCCTCCTGCTCCATTTGCTTCTCTACAATTCATCAAAGCTAACCTGAATCCCTTGGCTGCTCATAAAAAATTTGAGTACCCAAGAGTTTAAGAAAAACAGAAGATAAACACCGGGTCAGACATGGGTCTAGTGTGAGTAACAGGTTAAGGTTGCTTAACTTTGAAAAACCTTTGAAAAGAAAGGTACCATGTAAGACTTCCCACACATAAACATGGAAAAGTTTTTACCTTACGCTAACCAAAACATTTGATAGGAAATCCAGTGATATTATAATAGGTCTAGGGTTTTCAAGTAAATATGAAATAGCCGAAATTGTTACATGATTAAATTCAAGCTACTAGCCATAAAAGTGGGTAATACAATCAAATCCGAGGGCGCTTATTGGATTTTGGATTCCATACAATGGCAGGGCTACTGGGGTACCGCTCGTAGGGGTTTCAATTTCCTACACGACCCGAAACACGACCTGAAACCCGCACGGAAATTAGCAGGTTAATCCGACCCGTTTAAGTTGGCGGGTCATTTTCGGGTCAACTCGAATTTGACCCGTTTATAAACAGGAGGGTTTTAGGATGACCCGCTAACCCGAAATTGACCCGTTAACAACCCGTTTACACTTATACGGGTTGACCCGACCTGTTTACGACCCAATTATACCTTATACGGGTTGATCCAACCTGTTTACGACCCGTTTACACCTTATATGGGTTGACCCGACCCATTTATGACCCGATCCAACCCGTTTATAATCGGGTTACATGGGTCGGGTCGGGTCGGGTCGGGTCGGGTCGGGTCAACCCGTTTATATATGGGCCGGGTTCGGGTTGAGTTTTTATGACCCATTTAATAAGCGGGTTGACCCGACCCATTTAAAATCAACCCGAACCCGACTTTACCCGACCTAAACCCGACCTGACCTGACCCATTGACAGCCCTAACCGCTCGTCACAGTACGGGGCCTAGATCACCGTACCGAGGATCCACCCTAAATTCCCTACAACACAAGGTCGGAACCATCCCTTACTGGACAGTCCCGAACAAGACAACCCCGCAGTTGGCGCGCGTTCCAACTGCCCACACAACCGAATAAAAAGGGACCTTTAGACAGGGGAAAATCTCGTCCTACTTGGGCATGACCCACTTAGCCTTGCTGCACCTCCCATGTTTTAGCCATTCCCGGTTGATGAGGCTTGAGGCTACGATTACCTTTATAGGACACATCTCTTAGAATGCTCATCGTCCACCTGATGATGTTCTGAAAGCATTCAATACATACAAGTTCATTTCGGGTTCGAACGAAACTGAAGGCATTATCTCGTTACACTCATTTTGGAATCACCCTCAGAGTTAACGACGATAACCCTTACACTTTGAATCTTCATCTCGAATCTGAAAGTACTACCACATTAAACTCGTATTGGAATCACCCTCAGAGTTTTAACGACGAATATCACTTACACCTCGAGTCTTTACTCTTCACTTGAGATTCACGACCTACCGTTAATTTGGATCGATGTTGTGACGACCGCCCATGACTCCTGCACTAAACAAGGAAATAGTGCGCTGTAAAGTGTGCCAGGCAGCCATGGATGATCATCAAGGTAAGGTAAAAACAGCGGAGTCTATCGTATTACTCACAGCGCATGGGTAAAATACAATAGAAATATATATATATATATATATATATATATATATATATATATATATATATATATATATATATAGCGAAGCTCCACAAAACAGAATCTCGTCAAATAGGCCTCATAGTAGTTTGATACAAAAATCTGAATAGTCAATACATCAAGCCTCACTACATATCACTCAGAGAATATACAAACAGCGGAACATCCAGTACATATAGTAAGAAAACAATATGCAAGCCTCCAGCTCGTCTTCGTCATCAACATCGTTGGTCACTAAGAACAGCATCTGTCACCTGCTACCTAGTCTGCCCATCCCAAAATGGATGAATAGCCCAAGGTAATAAGAGTTGAACATAAAACCTTGAGTCAGACAACAGTCTTAGTGAGCGGTAAATTAACTAACAATATACCAAAAGAGCATAAAGGTAAAAGGAATAGGAACTCAACCCTCCCACTCCACCTCTTTCTACAGTGATAGCACCCAGACACACTAAGCAGAAGTAAACATAGCAAATCAGACATTTAAAGTAAAGCAACTATCACTCGAGTCAAGGTCGATGTTTTCCAAGTACAAACCCCCAAGGCCTAAACCAAGATCAGATAAGCACCCGGAAAACATCGCTCTTGAGACCGAATGACGATACAACCAAAACATCCATGACTCTGGCTATCACTGTTATCATTGCTTCGATACCATCGTTAACTGAATGGCCGACACCTTTCTTTCAGCCGTCCGTCAAGGGCTAATGGTAACCTCGGTTCTAGACAAAACTCCACACGTCGTCGCAGCCCGTGCCTATGACTATCAAATCTGCCCAAAGTACTCGACCACCAATTGTAGTCTTTTGGGACTATCGAATCTGCCCAGCGTACTCTTGCTTTGAGTCTGCTAGAACCTTCAATAACGAAGAAATCTCAGCCTTCTAGTCATCCTCCTCGACGACTATTCTCATACTAGCTCAAGCGCCTCTCGGACCAACCATTATCCACAAACTCGAACCATCCCTCGAGTTATCAACATGCTTGGAATGATCCCGTCTGGATTATACCAAAGCTACCTCACATCATGCCTCGCCTCATCTTATTCATAGCAAAGCTCCATCTCAACATCATCATCAAATCCGTCCATATGAGCTTTATCATCCACTACATATGCCACGTGCAGCTTTCCTATTCAAGAGCTTCCCCCTTAGTCTTTGAATCATCTTCGACCAACTTGTCCAAATCCAACCACTAATCAACTAATTTATAAGAATCAATCAAGTCAATCATTAATCCAAGTAATTAAGCTTTCAAACATGATCTAAAAGCAA
The DNA here is from genome assembly GCA_030765085.1 of Allium cepa. Classification (NCBI taxonomy): domain Eukaryota; kingdom Viridiplantae; phylum Streptophyta; class Magnoliopsida; order Asparagales; family Amaryllidaceae; genus Allium; species Allium cepa. Next base: position 705,711,163 of record CM060932.1, read on the forward strand.
TTATAACAAAAATGGCAATCTTGTAAATAAAGAGTCTAAATCTAATAAGCATAATCATGAATAATATCTCTACAACTTGATGGATGAACTTTCATAGGTTAACGTGTATTATAATGGATGTCAAATCTTCATGAACAATGGATCTATACTTAGGTTTACGAAAATGCATGAAACCACTATTTTTAACACAAAATCAAGCCACCAATCCAATATACTCCTTTGGGTCCGTGTGAGAGATAACCACTACTCACCGAATCACCTAAACACCTTAAAAGCAACACACTCCAAATCTGGACAGCGAAGGATCTAGCTCGATCCACCAAAATTCTGCTTCAAACGATGAAATCCCTCTTCGATGGATGGAGATCTTCAATCTAAGCTCTTGGATCTTCGATTTGATCTTCGATTTGGATGGAAGGAAGCACAAGATTAAAGAGTAGAAAAGAAGTGAAGAAGTGCAACACTCGAGCTCTCAAAATGGCAGGACTTCGTCGCTTCAAAATCCGGATCCCAAAAAGAGAAGCTAACCCGTGTATTTATAGGCTGAAAAACCCCTTAGGTCGTTCGCTCTTAAGTCATTCACGACCTAAAAACCCCAGACCTACGACCTAACGGCTCCCCCGACCTACGACCTAACGACTCGACCCTATGCGCGACTTAAAACACGACCTAACGGTTCAAGCGATCACAAACACGACCTAACACATGCGCGACCTAACATACAAGCCGTGTTCCTACCTAAGTCGTATAAAAGACCTAATGACTTAATGACCTTAGGTCGTTTCACGACCTAGCTACACACAGCAACCTAACATAGGTCGCCCACGACCTAACTAAACACAGGGTCCCAACGACCTAACACAAACACGACCCAACGATGTTGCCGACCTAACAACTTAACTGCTTAAGCCCTTAAACGGCCTAACTACACACACGACCTAACGTCTTAACCCTTTACGCGACCTAACACCTTCGCCTTCACGCGACCTAAGTCTTATCTCGTCCACGACCTAACTACACACAGAATCTAACTTAGGTCGTTTACGACCTAACTTCAACACGGCATCTAACATAGGTCGCTCTCTTCCTTAAGTCGTTAGCAACCCACCTCCCTTAAGTCGTTAGCTTCTTATGCCGCTAACTTCCTGTGCCGCTAATTCTCTTAGGTCGCTTACTCCCCTAAGCTGCTAACTCCTAGGTCGCTTAACCCGTTAAGCCGCTAACTACTAGGTCGTTAACTTCCTTAAGTCGCTCCAACCCCCTAAATCGCTCCACCGACCTAAGCTACCATACGACCTAGGCTATCACACAATCTAACCCTTAGGTCGCCTAAACCCTTAAATCGCCGACTTCCTTGGGTCGCTCTGCCTTCTCTTTAGGTCGCTCAACACTCAAGATCTTCTACGACCTAACTTCTGGTCGACTTAAACTCTGGACGACTTAACAACACTAACGACCTAATAACAACGGTTTTACGATCTCTCGATACGTAAAATACGGGTCGTTACATTCTCTCCCCCTTAGGAATTTCGCCCCCGAAATTCCAAACAAACAAGAACAACCAAAAACCATTATGCATGCCTACCATCCATAGCAACCAACAAATCATGCATCCAATTACTAGCCTCCCATGCAGAATTCTAAGACTAGAACAAGTTACAATGTCATGAGATGACACGACACCTTATGGTCATACCTCGAAGAGTTCAGGATAAGCTGCCTTTATCCTCTCTTCCACCTCCCATGTACAGTCGTTAACATCATCACTCCATTGTATCTTGAGCAACCTAACTACCTTCCTCCTAAGCTGTTTCGTGTCAGTTTCCACAACACTAAGCGACTTACGAGGTCTCTTATCAACTGGATTAACCTCAAAATCTTCACAGCTATCAGCAGAAACCACTGTATTCGAGTCGTGCACATACTTCCGTAGATACGATACCTGAACAACATTGTGCACACCCGACATCTTTTCTGGTAACTCCAATTTATAGGCGAGCTTTCCAATTCGCTCGATGATCGGGAATGGTCCAACAAATCTCGGAGTCAATTTTCCTTTCCTCCCGAATCGAATAACCTTCTTCAGTGGAGAAATCTTCACAAAAACTATATCACCTACGTCGAACTCCAAATCCTTACGACGGTTATCGGCATAACTTTTCTGACGGTCTTGGGCTGCCTTCATTCATTCTCGAATAATCTCTATGCAATCCGAAGTCTGTTGAATCATTTCTGGCCCAAGTATCAACTTTTCTCCTGTTTCCAACCAACATGTTGAAGAGTTACACGGTCTTCCATACAATGCTTCATACGGCGCCATACCAATGCTGGACTGGTAACTATTATTATACGAAAATTCCACCAAATGAAGATGATCTTCCCATGATCCTCCGAAGTCCAAAACACATGCTCTGAGGAGATCTTCTAAAACTCGGTTGACTCTCTCGGTCTGACCATCTGTTTGAGGGTGATAAGCTGTACTCAAACACAACTCGGTTCCCAAAACTTCCTGGAAGCTCTTCCAAAATCCACTAGTGAACAATGGGTCTCGATCTCTCACTATACTTTTCGGAATACCATGGAATCGAACTATCCACTTAACATACAGCTCAGCCAACTTCGATGCAGTCCTAGTTGATCGAACAGGAATAAATCTTGCACTCTTAGTGAAACGATCTATGATGACCCAAATCCCTTCATTTCCCGCTCTTGTTCTAGGTAACCCATCGATAAAATCCATCGATATTTGCTCCCACTTCCATTTAGGAACTTCTAATGGCTGAAGCAATCCACTGGGCATCTTCTGCTCGGCTTTTACCAACTGGCAGTTCATACATTTGGAAATAAAATTTCCAACATCCTTCTTCATACCTTCCCAGTAATAGGTTCTTTTCATATCCCGATACATCTTATTTCCACCTGGATGAATTGTCAGCTTCGAGTGATGACTCTCCTTTAGAACTTCATCTCTCAATTCATCTATATCGGGAAAAACTAGTCGTCCTTGCTTCCGAAGCCAACCCTCTCGATCGACCTTGAATCCTTTATCCTTCTCTGGGTCCAACCCAGATTCCAAATCACGGATAATCTTGACAAGCTTATCGTCTCGCTTTTGGCTCTCGCCAATCCTTTCCATAAGAGTAGGTCTTATCGATAAGTTTGCCAACATCTCAGTTTCCAATTCACATCTGGGCCTGAAGTTAAATCCAGCCAAATACTCAAGATTCTTCCATTCTGAAAATATGGCCCCCAATCCTGCATGTCTTCGACTTAAAGCATTTGCCACTGCGTTACCCTTTCCCAGAGTATAGGCTATACCAAAATCATATGATGCCAAAAACTCTAGCCATCGTTGCTGCCGAAGATTCAAATCCTTTTGGGAGAAAAGATACTTCAATGACTTATGATCTGTAAACAACTCGAATCGAACTCCTAATAGGTAATATCTCCACATCTTCAGAGCAAATACAATCGCCGCCAACTCCAAATCATGAGTCGGATAATTCCTTTCATGCGGCTTCAGTTGTCGACTTGCATACGCAACAACTTTACCCTTCTGCATCAGTACTGCTCCAAGTCCAGTACCACATGCATCGGTGTAAACCACCATCTCATCATTTCCACTTGGAATAATCAAAACAGGAGCACTTGTTAGTCGCTCTTTCAGGATTCCGAAAGCTTGCTCACACTTAGCATCCCATCTGAATACTTGGTTCTTTTTCGTCAATCCTGTTAATGGTGCAGCTACCTTGGAAAAGTCTTTGATAAATCGACGATAGTATCCTGCTAATCCAAGAAAACTTCTCACATCAGATGCATTCTTAGGTCTAACCCAATCCTGGATTGCTGCCACCTTGGCGGGATCAACCACTATTCCACTTCCAGAGATAATATGGCCTAAGAACCTCACTTCGCTCTTCCAGAAGTGACACTTCGAAAACTTAGCCTTCAGCTGATGTTTCCGCAAGGTTTTCAAAATAATACGCAAGTGAGTCTTGTGCTCTTCTTCATTACTAGAATAAATCAAAATATCATCCACGAACACTAGTACGAACTTGTTCAACTGATCCCTGAACACTCTATTCATAAGATCCACAAAATATGCTGGTGCATTGGTCAATCCAAACGGCATTACCTGCCACTCAAAGAAACCAAACGGTGTCCTAAAAGCAGTCTTTGACACACTATCCTTTGCCACTCTTAATTGGTGAAATCCCGTTGCCAAATCCATCTGAGAAAACACCTTGCTTCGTGAAGCTGATCAAACAAGTCATCTATTCTCGGCAATGGATACTTGTTCTTCTTAGTCACTTTATTCATCTCATGATAATCCACACATAACCTTAACGATCCATCTGCTTTGGTTGCAAACACAACTGGTGCACCCCATTCGGACACACTACGCCGAATGAATCCTTTCTGTAAAAGACCATCAACTTGCACCTTCAACTCTTGCTGTTCCCTAGGCGCCATCCGCCTAAGAGGCATCACAACAGGTCTGGCTCCTTCAATTAGATCGATGCGAAACTCGATCTCTCTATGCGGCGGTAACCCTTTGACCTCATCAAAGACATCCTTAAATTTATTTGCGACTGGCACCGATGACAGTCCATCCCGTGGAACAACCAACGAATATATGAAGCTCATGAAGACGCCTTCCTCATGCTTACATCGTATCACAACTTTTCGCCCTTCCACATTCTTGACTGTCACCTCTAGCCTTTTACAATCAACCTTTGCCGCATACTTCCTAAGCCAGTCCATACCCAAAATAATTCCAAACCCCTCAAAGTTCAGAACAAAACAATCACAAACAAAAGAGCAATCATGACTCGATACAACCAGACCACGACATATCATACACAAACAAGATGAACCCCCAACTGGATTAGTCACAACCAATGGTCTATCGACAATATCCGGTTCTAAACCCAATCGGCCTACAAGTTCATTACAAACAAAAGAATGCGACGCCCCAGTATCGAACAACACTCTAACTGGAACACCACAAATGGAAAGAGTACCTTGTACCACCACACTCTTTCCTTTATCTTCCGTAGTAGGGGCTTTTGATGATGATGGCACAGCCCCCAAAGCATAAGCTTGTACAACCTGTCTGTCCTTCCTCGGTTCTGGACAGTTATTCTTAATATGCCCCAGCTTGTCACAGTTGTGGCACTTCACCTGCACCTTTGGATTCTTACAATCTTTGGAGAAATGGCCCTTCTGCTGACAGTTGTAGCAGGTCACTTCGCCCTTCGGCTTCTTCTGGCCATCCTTACCCTTCTACTGTTGCTGCTTCCTCTTCTTGTTTCCACCTTGCTGTGGTTTAGACTCCTCCTTGGTCACAGCAACAACAGATCCTTCTTTAGGAAACAGATTCTCGTGCCTGAGAGCCTTCTCCACAAGCTTCTCAAATGGATCATCCAGATGATCCACCAACTGTCTCCCAAGATAAATGTCCAAGCCTGTCACTAACTTCTCGTTCTTCTGATATGGAGATTCAATATACGACCGAGCATACTTTGACAAGGCTTCAAACTCAGAAACATACTCAAGGAGTGGTCTTCCTCCTTGCTTGAGTTCCACAAACTTCTTGACCAGAACAGATTTCTGAGCTGTAGAAATGAACTTAGCTTCAAATCTGGCTTGGAATTGGACCCAAGTAATTTCTTCCTCCGGAGTATCAATGGTGATAGAGTTCCACCAGTCAGAAGCTCTCCCTTGAAGCTGTCTTGATGCGAGCTTCCTTTTGGTTGCATCCTCAATTCCCAAGTCACCAAAGATTCTTCTACAAGCGTCTATCCATCTCTGGACTTCAATGGTTGACTCTGTTCCCAAGAAAACCTTCCCTCCAAGAGCAGTATAGTCTTTACACAACTTAGCAAAATCCACCGGTCTTGGAGCTTGAACTTGAACTCCAACATCTACTGATGGCCCCGGAGCTGGCATCCTCCTCATAATCGAAGTCATCATAGCCTCGAACATAGCAGCATACTCAGCAGCCCCCTCAGCAGCACGGCCTTCCCTAGCAGCTGGTCTCCCTCTTCGACTCATTCTTAATATCGATAAAAAAAATGATTAGTGCACCTTGAGAAACAACTGCATAAGAGGTTCAAATCCTTCTAAGCCACTATATTACATATAGTAATCATCCATCAAAATACAATTACGTCTCTCAAACGTAGTTATGTCAACGAGCGTTGGCTAAAATCGATTAACCAAAGCTCTGATACCAAATGTGACGACCGCCCATGACTCCTGCACTAAACAAGGAAATAGTGCGTTGTAAAGTGGCCAGGCAGCCATGGATGATCATCAAGGTAAGGTAAAAACAGCGGAGTCTATCGTATTACTCACAGTGCATGGGTAAAATACAATAGAATATATATATATATATATATATATATATATATATATATATATATAGCGAAGCTCCACAAAACAGAATCTCGTCAAATAGGCCTCATAGTAGTTTGATACAAAAATCTGAATAGTCAATACATCAAGCCTCACTACATATCACTCAGAGAATATACAAACAGCGGAACATCCAATACATATAGTACGAAAATAATATGCAAGCCTCCAGCTCGTCTTCGTCATCAGCATCGTTGGTCACTAAGAACAACACATGTCACCTGCTACCTAGTCTGCCCATCCCAAAATGGATGAACAGCCCAAAGTAATAAGAGTTGAACATAAAACCTTGAGTCAGACAACAGTCTTAGTGAGCGGTAAATTAACTAACAACATACCAAAAGAGCATAAAGGTAAAAGGAATAGGAACTCAACCCTCCCACTCCACCTTTTTCTACAGTGATAACACCCAGACACACTAAGCAGAAGTAAACATAGAAAATCAAACATTTAAAGTAAAGAAATTATCACTCGAGTCAAGGTCGATGTTTTCTAAGTACAAACCCCCAAGGCCTAAACCAAGATCAAATAAGCACCCGGAAAACATCGCTCTTGAGACCGAATGACGATACAACCAAAACATCCATGACTCTGGCTATCACTGTTATCATTGCTTCGATACCATCGTTAACTGAATGACCGGCACCTTTCTTTCAGCCGTCCATCAAGGGCTAATAGTAACCCCGGTTCTAGACAAAACTCCGCACGTCGTTGCAGCCCGTGCCTAGGACTATCGAATCTGCCCAGAGTACTCGACCACTAACTGTAGTCTTTTGGGACTATCGAATCTGCCCAGCGTACTCTTTCTTTGAGTCTGCTATAACCTTCAATAACGAAGAAATCTCAGCCTTCTAGTCATCCTCCTCGACGACTATTCTCATACTAGCTCAAGCGCCTCTCGAGCCAACCATTATCCACAAACTCGAACCATCCCTCGAGTTATCAACATGCTTGGAATGATCCCGTCTGGATTATACCAAAGCTACCTCACATCATGCCTCGCCTCATCTTATTCATAGCAAAGCTCCATCTCAACATCATCATCAAATCCGTCCATATGAGCTTTATCATCCACTACATATGCCACGTGCAGCTTTCCTATTCAAGAGCTTCCCCCTTAGCCTTTGAATCATCTTCGACCAACTTGTCCAAATCCAAACACTAATCAACTAATTTATAACAATCAATCAAGTCAATCATTAATCCACGTAATTAAGCATTCAAACATGATCTAAAAGCAATTATAACAAAAATGGTAATCTTGTAAATAAAGAGTCTAAATCTAATAAGCATAATCATGAATAATATCTCTACAACTTGATGGATGAACTTGCATAGGTTAACGTGTATTATAATGGATGTCAAATCTTCATGAACAATGGATCTATACTTAGGTTTACGAAAATGCATGAAATCACTATTTTTAACACAAAATCAAGCCACCAATCCAATATACTCCTTTGGGTCCGTGTGAGAGATAACCACCACTAACCGAATCACCTAAACACCTTAAAAGCAACACACTCCAAATCTGGACAGCGAAGGATCTAGCTCGATCCACCAAAATTCCGCTTCAAATGATGAAATCCCTCTTCGATCGATGGAGATCTTCAATCTAAGCTCTTGGATCTTCGATTTGATCTTCGATTTGGATGGAAGGAAGCACAAGATTAAAGAGTAGAAAAGAAGTGAAGAAGTGCAGCACTCAAGCTCTCAAAATGGCAGGACTTCGTCGCTTCAAAATCCGGATCCCAAAAAGAGAAGCTAACTCGTGTATTTATAGGCTGAAAAACCCCTTAGGTCGTTCGCTCTTAAGTCGTTCACGACCTAAAAACCCCAGACCTACGACCTAACGGCTCCCCCGACCTACAACCTAACGACTCGAGCCTATGCGTGACTTAAAACACGACCTAACGGTTCAAGCCATCACAAACACGACCTAACACATGCGCGACCTAACATACAAGCCGCGTTCCTACCTAAGTCGTCTAGACGACCTAACGACTTAACGACCTTAGGTCGTTTCACGACCTAGCTACACACAGCAACCTAACATAGGTCGCCCACGACCTAACTAAACACAGGGTCTCAACGACCTAACACATATACGACCTAACACAAACACGACCCAACGATGTTGCCGACCTAACGACTTAACTGCTTAAGCCCTTACACGGCCTAACTACACACACGACCTAACGTCTTAACCCTTTACGCGACCTAACACCTTCGCCTTCACGCGACCTACGACCTAAGCCTTATCTCGTCCACGACCTTAGTACACACAAAATCTAACTTAGGTCATTTACGACCTAACTTCAACACGACATCTAACATAGGTCGCTCTCCTCCTTAAGTCGTTAGCAACCTACCTCCCTTAAGTCGTTAGCTTCTTATGCCGCTAACTTACTGTGCCGCTAATTCTCTTAGGTCGCTTACTCCCATAAGCTGCTAACTCCTAGGTCGCTTAACCCGTTAAGCCGCTAACTACTAGGTCGTTAACTTCCTTAAGTCGCTCCAACCCCCTAAGTCGCTCCACCGACCTAAGCTACCATACGACCTAAGCTATCACACAATCTAACTCCTTTGGTCGCCTAAACCCTTAAATCGCCGACTTCCTTGGGTCGTTCTGCCTTATCTTTAGGTCGCTCAACACTCAAGATCTTCTATGACCTAACCTCTGGTCGACTTAAACTCTGAACGACTTAACAACACTAACGACCTAATAACAATGGTTTTACGATCTCTCGATACGTAAAATACGGGTCGTTATAGATGTGGTTTTTGGATATACAAATCTAGAAACCCGATCCCGGTCTCATCAAAATCCAAAACGTATCTTTTAAGGCCAAGTTGTTTTAAAGTTTAAAATAATTCAATTCTATTATCTATATACACACAGATAGATAATTCACAGATTCACAATAGATAATCAACACTATCATCATAAATAGATAATCCATATTATCATTATAACAGATAATCCATATTATCATCACAAATAGATAATCCATATTATCATCACAATGCAACCAATGCATCCATATCACACAACATTACTTATCTCATAACTGAGATATCAAACCATTCAAAGGAATCAATTATCATTCATCCACACATAAGCAATGATTTACTTAATCACATCATCTATAATTAATTTAAAATGAATTAAATTAATTATTTCCATCTCTAATTAATTTAAAGTTAATTAAATTAATTACTTACATCAATATAAGTCTTGCTTACTTAACCATTAATTAATTACAAATCAATCAATTAATTATTCTCTAATTATCCACCCTAATTATTCACCCTTGATTAATTATTCTTTAACTAATTCAAGTAATTAACCTTTAATTAATTTCCAAATTAATTATTCTAAACCACTTATGGTAATTAACCTTTAATTACTTCATTAATTAATTAACTATAATTAATTACATTAAATCTTAATTACTTCATTAAATAAATTAATTACTCCTTAATTAATTATCTTAATTAATCCCTTGATTAATTACATAAAGTAATTATACTCAAATTACTTCCATTAACAAATCATCATTCAATTAATTACATCCAGTAATTACCCATTAATTACTTCACTAAGTAATTATACTTTATTAATTACATTAAGTAATTATACTTACCAAATCATCCAGTGATTATCTTAAATTAATTAAACTTAATTAATTAACTTAAACTAATCAAATTAAACTAAATTAATTACATTAAGTAATTAATACCTTAATTTCTTTCATTAAGTAATTACACTTAAACAATTCTATAAATGATTATCCTTAATTAATTAATCTAATAAATTATTAAAATTAATCACATTAATTAATTGTTAAAAATCTCAAGTTAATGACCTTCATTAACTACTAATAATTCTTTAATTACTTTTCTTAAGTAATTGTACTTACACTAATCAATATTAATTACAAACTAATTAACCTTTATTATTCAATTTATTACTCCTTAATTATTTAATTAACTAAATTCCAACTGTAACTTAATTAATCCTTAATTACTTGATTAACAAATCTTTAATCATTAATTTAAAATCTAATCTTATCCAATTAATGATTTCTTAATTACAAATTAATCATTCTAAGAATAATTAATCTTAAACTTTAATTAACCAATTTAAAACCATTAATTACTTTAATTAATTAACCATTTCATTAATTAATTAAATAAATTAATTATCCATTTTAATTACCTTAATAATTTAATGAATTACAAATCATTAAATTCTAATTTACTTTAAGATAAAACTTTGTTCTTACAAATGATTAAGTTATCATTTACAAAGTATTTAAAAATAATTTACTTTAAGTTTCGTTTTATATTTAAGATTTAAAATGAATACAAATTTAACTTGAACAAAGTTTAAAACCATTTTAGAACCTTTTAAATCTTATGTCAAAGAAATACATACCTTATAAAGGAAATTTAAAAGAATTTAAACCAAATTCCATTTTAAATTCAAACCATTTTAAAATACACTTAAACATTTAAAGTTGTTTAAAACATTTTAAATTTTAAAACCTTTCTTTTATTTCAAAAATAGGATACAAATTAAATTTTGAACCCAGTTTAAAACTTTGATTTAAACTCAGTTAAAATCCTACTTACATTTTAAAATTCAGTTTTAAATCTAAAACTGATAGGTTTAAAAACCTGTAACCTAATTTTTTTTTACCCGAGCCCATGCCCAATAGCCTCGAGCAAAACCCCACACCTCTTCGAGTTAAACAGTCGAATTACTCGAGAACAAAACCCCTGACCAAACCAACATCATCAGAAGCACAGAAATGCACGGTGCACATGCACGGTGGCTTCTTCCAACTCCGATCATCTCTGATGATCTCTATAACTTGCCAATCACTCTCGAACCTGATCCCTACATCGAATCACCACAACAAATCTCGAAGTCGAATTCGAGACTTCAAACCAGAACTTGGAACAACAATGGGAACCACCACCTCAAACCTAAAACAGCCTCGTCAACGCATCTTCGACCACCAACGTTGCTGAAAATCCATCCAAGCCTTCGCCTACCTCCATGCTTCCATCCCCTCAAGTTTGGTTGAACTCGATCAACCAGAGCAGACGTGCCAATCCAAAATACACAGCCTAGTTAAAACTAGGGTTACAAACTCAAATCAACCTCGCGCTCCTCCAAAATGATTTGATTAATCTTCCTGGCATTTTTCCTTTAATCTGTGCTCACTCCTCCATCATCACTGAAGATCCCAGACCTCCAGAGCAACTAGATCACCAGAAAACTTCCCAAACCCATTTCTGGTTAAACCATAAATGCACCCATATCCCATTATTAAAAATTAAGATTTTAGTTTCAAAAATCATGTTTTGGGTTAAGCATTCAATCTATATCCCAGAATTTATCAATTAAGATGTTTGAGTTTTCATTTTTATTACACATGCACCGTTGTTTTAAATTTCCAGTGAGATTTCAAATATAATTTAACTTAAACAAAATTTTAAAACTTACTTTATAATGAAACAACCATATTTTGTTTAAGACTTAAATCTTAACAAAGACTAGATCAAAGGAAATCAATTTTGTTTGAATTCTTAGTTTTGAAACTAAAAACAATTAAGTTACAGGTAAAATAGCCAAGCACACATTCATACATTCACCTATATATATATATATATATATATATATATATACAGAGATGTGCCGAAAATATATCCATACTTAACATTCTAATTCTAGAGATGAACATGCAACAATTTCATATACTTAAATTTTTAAAAGGTGATGTTACTCACCAGACAAGATGAAGAACAGAGCCTTTAATTTTGAAAAGCTTTTGAACTTTAAAACTGAAATGCCCTTTGCTTTAACAACTTGAGTGCTTGAATAAAATGCTTTGATTTAAACTGCAAGCTTGCTTTGGTTTAAAAAGATGCAGGTATTTGAAAATCTCAGGTTGAAGAAGAAGATGCATAAGCTTGATTTCTAGATTTGAAATAATGCAGGCTTGGCTTTTTGAAAATGATTTGCAGTCTTGCTTTAAAAATGAGTTACGGGCTTGAATCTGATTTTTAGTTTTTAGAAGATTGATTACAGATTTTTGTTGCTGAGAATAATTTGAGTTTCAGATTTTACCTTTAGCTTTTGATTTTAGAAAGATAGAAAAAGGAAATAAAGGAAAGAATAATAGACATATATAGGCTGAAAGGTTTTAAAATAAAATAAAAGAAAATTTAAAAATCAAACATGACACTTGTTAAAACTCTATCCATTTGTCATTTTGAAAAGTTATTATTTAACACTTGTTGAATTAAACTCTGATAAACTTACACTTGTCCATTATGTAATTAGTATTTATAATTAAATGTTTATAAAAGTTAACATAAACTTATACTTAATTAATTAGTTTTTAAATACTTATATATATATATATAGCTAATTCTTAAAGAAATAAAACCAAGTATACTTATAAATAAAAATAATACATATATCTATTATTTGAAAATAACACATTTGACCATTTTAAATAATTTATAAAAGAGATTATAAATTATTTATTACTTAAATGAATTAATGTTTCATATATTAATTATATTTTAAACTTTCATATCTGACTACAGATCATATTTATTCAACAATATTTTAAAAGGAAATAAAACAACCTTATTATTAATCTTATTTAAACTTAAGCTAAATTCTTTTTTTAAACAATTTACACTTACCTTAACAATCTAAAACCATATAGTTATTTATTTAATAGCTTCGAAAAGCTTAATATTAAATAAAATCAAAATTTCCAAATTACCAAAAATATTTGAATTAGAAAATATGACTTTATTTGTTAAATTAAAACAAAGCTAATCTATTTACAATATAAACCATATATTTATATTATAAATAGGAAACAATTTAATTAGCTTTTAAAAAGATAAATTCACCAATTAAATATTTATTAAAGGAAGATTATTAAATCAATTCAAATTATTATTAACAAAAATTATCAAATCAATTTAATTTTTAACACATATTATTAAATTGATATTGCCAAAAATTTCGGGATATCACATTCCTCCCCCCTTAAAAGAATTTCATCCCTAAAATTTAAAACAAAGGTAATTTAATAATCTCATTAAAGATTTAATTTTAAAACACAAACATATATCATCAATCATATGCTAACAACAATAGCAACCAATTTACCCAATCAAACAAATCAACTATCCAGAAAAAAAATTCTGGATATAGTTTCCTCGAGTTTCCCAAGTATATATACCGAGATACTTACTCTACAGAATCCAAACAATCAGAACTACGAAGCTACAGAGCTCCTACTCATCTAGATCTACAAAACTAAATAGGATATCAGACTACGGACGAGTCTGACTCAACAACCAAACCTCCTGAACTGCTGGTTCCAAAACCAGAGATAGATCATACACGTACTCCCTCAGAGATACGTGAAACACATTGAATCCCAGTTATCCAAACTGGCAATTCAACCTTGCAGACCAAAACACTTATCCTCACAAGAACACAGAAAAGATCCAAAACATCTCGGAGCTAGCTTTCCAGACTTACCAAAACTTATAGCTCCTTTAGATCGGAGAAAACTTAACCAAAACCAAATCTCCGACTCTAAAATCCAAAAAATTTCATCTCTTATCCACAAGATTCTTCGGACGATCCTGGGCTACCAACTCCTTCCTGATCAGCTCAACCTTCACTGATGCCTCTAGAAACAAACATTGACCAAAAACAACCCATCAAAATGATCCTTTTAAGATCAACCAACAACCAAGAACACAACTCTACTCCACCAACATCAGAAGACTAAACTTACTTCTCCTTATCCGGAAAAGACAAACAGAAACACTCCCAAACTGCTTCCGCTGCACAACTCTGATCCAAAGTAGAAGAAAATGCTGATGAAGAACACGAGCACAAACTGGACAACACATCCCAGAAATTTGGTTCAACAAATCTAAAAAGAAAAACTTAGAAGTTCCTCCGAAACCTGAGCTGCTTCACCAAACTCTATCTCTAGGAATCATCCTTCAACTAAACTGAACCACCGGTTCCACTCCCGAAATCCTAGTCTATACGAAAACTCAATCTCCCGATGTGGACAAACCTCTGACTTCCCTGAAGACATCCAAAAAAAACTCTGATGACCCAAGGGAACACTCAGCTATTGCAAGTCACTTTTGCGATCAAACCAACCTAATTCCAAAGAAAACTGTTCTCTCTTTACCCAACAGAATAGCTTACACTTATCTAGCCAATCCATCAAAGAAATGGATCCACTCCGCTACTTCTGAACTTCACCTCCCGAAAAACTACTCAGCCAGAAAACTTCCTACCAACACAGAACACTCCAAGCTGCACTGTTGACCTAGATGTCAAAGACTTCCTAATCCAAAACTCTACGAGAAACTCGGACCTCAAAACAAACAGAAACATCCTGCTGAACTCAGCCACATCGCCGATGCAGACACGCTTCCTTAAACTTGTTCCAAAGAAAACATCTTCGGAGACAATCCATAGTTACTGCATCTCATTACACGACTACTACTTCCTGAGGTAGAAATATTTGAGGTTGGATATCCAAATCTGGAAACTCGATCCAGGTCTCATCGAAATCCAAAACGTATCTTTTAAGGCCAAGTTGTTTTAAAGTTTGAAACAGTTCAATTCTATATCTATATACACACAGATAGATAATTCACAGATTCACAATAGATAATCAAAATTATCATCATAAACAAATAATCCATATTATCATTATAAACAGATAATCCATATTATCATCACAAATAGATAATCCATATTATCATCACAATGCAACCAATGCATCCATATCACACAACATTACTTATCTCATAACTGAGATCTAAAACCATTCAATGGAATCAATTATCATTCATCCATACATAAGCAATGATTTACTTAATCACATCATCTATAATTAATTTAAAATGAATTAAATTAATTACTTCCATCTCTAATTAATTTAAAGTGAATTAAATTAATTACTTACATCAATATAAATCTTGCTTACTTAACCATTAATTAATTACAAATCAATTAATTAATTATTCTCTAATTATCCACCCTAATTAATCACCCTTGATTAATTATTCTTTAATTAATTCAAGTAATTGTCCTTTAATTAATTTCCAAATTAATTATTCTAAACCACTTATAGTAATTAACCTTTAATTACTTCATTAATTAATTAACTATAATTAATTACATTAACCCTTAATTACTTCATTAAATAAATTAATTACTCCTTAATTAATTATCTTAATTAATCCCTTGATTAATTACACGAAGCAATTATACTCAAATTACTTCCATTAACAAATCATCATTCAATTAATTACATCCAGTAATTGCCCATTAATTACTTCACTAAGTAATTATACTTTATTAATTACACTAAGTAATCACACTTACCAAATCATCCAGTTATTATCTTAAATTAATTAAACTTAATTAATTAACTTAAACTAATCAAATTAAACTAAAAGTAATTAATACCTTAATTTCTTTCATTAAGTAATTACACTTAAACAATTCTATAAATGATTAGCCTTAATTAATTAATCTAATTAATTATAAAAATTAATCACATTAATTAATTGTTAAATAATCTCAAGTTAATGACCTTCATTAACTACTAACAATTCTTTAATTACTTTTCTTAAGTAATTATACTTACACTAATCAATATTAATTACAAATTGATTAATCTTTATTATTCAATTTATTAATCCTTAATTATTTAATTAATTAAGTTCCAACTGTTACTTAATTAATCCTTAATTACTTGATTAATAAATCTTTAATCATTAATTTAAAATCTAATCTTATCCAATTAATGATTTCTTAATTACAAATTAATTATTCTAAGAATAATTAATCTTAAACTTTAATTAATCAATTTAAAACCATTAATTACTTTAATCAATTATCCATTTCATTAATTAATTAAATAAATTAATTATCCATTTTAATTACCTTAATAATTCAGTGAATTACAAATCATTAAATTCTAATTTATTTTAAGATAAAACTTTGTTCTTATTAATGATTAAGTTATCATTTACAAAGTATTTAAAAAAAAGTTTACTTTCAAATTTACTTTAAGTTTCATTTTATATTTAAGATTTAAAATGAATACAAATTTAACTTTAACAAAGATTAAAACCATTTTAAAACCTATTAAATCTTATGTTAAAGAAATACATACCTTATAAAGGAAATTTAAAAGAATTTAAACCAAATTCATTTTTAAATTCAAACCATTTTAAAATACACTTAAACATTTAAAGTTGTTTAAAACATTTTAAATTTTAAAAACTTTCTTTTATTTCAAAACTAGGATACAAATTAGATTTGGAATCCAGTTTAAAACTTTGATTTAAACTCAGTTAAAATCCTACTTTACATTTTAAAATTCAGTTTTAATCTAAAACTGACAGGTTTAAAAACCTGTAACCCAAATTTTTTTTTACCCGAGCCCATTCCCAATAGCCATGAGCAAAACCCCACACCTCTTCTAGTTAAACACTCGAATTACTCGAGAATTACTCAAGAACAAAACCCCTGACCAAACCAACATCATCAGAAGCACAGAAGTGTGTTGAGTCAAGATTTTTATGAAAGTTTTGATTTCTGACAAAGGGATAAGCCATGATCAACAAAAAGAAGTTATTTAGACACAAAGAGCTCCATATGATTAGAGGTTGATTATTTTGTATGTTAGTAATGATTATTTATGTTAAAATCTATCCTCAAATAATCTTATGCCTTTAATCTTCGAATATATATATAAATATATATGAGTGCACATTCACTGTGCAGTCTGGACAAAACCGGTCGACCGGTCAAAAACTAGGTGGTCGACCGTTTTTGCCCAGAATGCACAGATAATGTGCACAAGTGAACATAACGTGTATATATATTCAAATTCCTGTCTACCGGTCATTTTTTGACCTGTCGACCGTTTTTAAACAGAAAGCAATTTTTCCAAAAGACACTTCTCTTCTCCAAAGGTTGCATCTCTTACCTTTCACCAAAGATCATATCTCTTAATGACAAAGAGTTACAACCATTCTTATCTATATAAACTCATCCAATTCATTGATTAAACAATGACGATTTTATATGCTTTTTAATCTAATCTCTGATCTTACTTTCTACATACTCCTGCATTCTAAAAGCTCTCGATTATTTATTGAATCATTGAAACTATTTCATATCTTTTGATTCAATAAGTAATATACTTTCCTTAATCTTTTCAAAACATCATTTGCTTACTTTGAGGATAAGATTATAGGAAGGGTGTACTACTAGTGACAAATCCGTGTTTTCAAGAGCACAAGTTGTCAACAACAATTGTATTTGTTCTTTTGTTGAAGTCCTCTGTGTTGTAAGAGGCAAGTGTTGAAGTCCTCTGTGTTGTAAGAGGCAAGTGTTGAAGTCTTCAGTATATTAGAGGCGTGAAATCCCGTTCGGTTGCTCGGGTGTTGTAAACCTGTTCCTCCGGGTGAAGCGAGGTTGTTAATAGTGAAAATCCAGATAGAAGTCTGGGACTGGACGTAGGACGGTGCTCCGAACCAGTATAAAAATCTCTGGTGTGATTTTTCTATTTTTTATTTACTATGCTATTATCATCTATTTCCGCATTTATATTGTAGTCCATATTACACGATCCGTGTGTACTATATTAGCACATATAATTGTATACACACCGCACCTTCAATTGGTATCGGAGCCTGGTTTTCTAGAGATCGTAACAACATCCTAGAATAAATGGCTACAAAGAGATCTAGTCAAGGCAATAAGAAGAGGAAGAGCAATAAAGAACAATCAAAGGAGCAAACAAACAAATGCTTCATGGCAAAAAATAACGAGGTTAGTGATCTAACTTTTGATGATATGATAGAAATAAATTCAGAACTTCTAGACACTTTAAAAAGTCTCAAAAGAAAATATAAGGAAGCTCTAGAAAATCAGAAGAAAGCAGAATTCGAAAGAGATATGCTTAAAGACGAGAAGAGAATATTAGAAGAAGAACTTGAGAAAATTCAAGATTCAGACAATTCTCAACTCGCTCTATTAAGTCAAGAAATAGAAGCTCAAAAAGAAAAGAATAATGCTCTAGCTTCTGAAAATCATGAGTTAAAAACAAAAATTAAAATTGTTGAGTTAGATAACACTAGTCTCAAAACTAAGCTTGATGACATTACTAAAAATATTTCCAATTTTAATAAAGGGAGAGAAAATTTATCCAGGATTATTGAAAATTCTCAACCTGCTTCAAATAAGAAGGGAATAGGTTATGTTAAGAATTCAAAAGCTCACAATGATATAAGTGGTGTAGGCTATAAACAAGCTAAAAGTAAAAATAGTACTAGATATGCATTCATGTATACTAACTTTAGTGCTAGTACTAGTAATCAAGATAGTTTTAAAACCAGTTATAGTCATAATAGTACTTTGTTTAGAAATGATAGAAATTATTCTTCAAGTACTAAGCTAATGACTAATAGTATTAAGATATGGATTCCAGCTAATATGATTGATCATGATAAACAACTTTATATTAGCAACTATTATAAGAATGTAATTTGTAATGAAAATTATATTTATAAAGGTTCAACCACACCCCAATGGGTATGGTTTCCAAAGACCTAACCCCCCGGACCCTAACATAGTAAGTGGGTACCGAAAATTATTATTACTTTTTGCAGGTACTCAGAGAAACAAAAGGAAAATGATAGATTTTGGAATTTCAAAGAATGTTCCATATGTTTAATAGAATTACGTGCTTACAATAAAATATGGACTTCGGTAAATATGGTAAAATTTATTTTACTTTTCCTTCATAATTAATAATGAGTTTATCTCGTTATATACAAGATATTTTATATAATTTTATATATTTCCCCATTCTTTTTGATAATGACAAAGGGGGAGAAATTCATATGCATATAAATAGAGGGAGATATTATACTTAGGGGGAGATGTTATACTTAGGTGGAGCTTTAAAGATATTATCTGGCACTTGTACTAAATAGTGTCGTGTTTTAATTCGTACTAGACTTGTGTGCATTATCATCTTGTGTGAATGTTACTCTTGATCTATGGTAGTAGTTTTATGTTTCTTATAATCTTTTTTACATCCTCCATTTAAACAACTCCTTTTTGTCGATGACAAAGGGGGAGAAAATTGTGCTAACAATATATATGCAGGACACAATCTCAGGGGGATATCTTATACAGGGGGAGATTCATAAATATGTTGTCATCAATCAAAAAGGGGGAGAATGTTGAGTCAAGATTTTTATGAAAGTTTTGATTTCTGACAAAGGGATAAGCCATGATCAACAAAAAGAAGTTATTTAGACACAAAGAGCTCCATATGATTAGAGGTTGATTATTTTGTATGTTAGTAATGATTATTTATGTTAAAATCTATCCTCAAATAATCTTATGCCTTTAATCTTCGAATATATATATAAATATATATGAGTGCACATTCACTGTGCAGTCTGGACAAAACCGGTCGACCGGTCAAAAACTAGGTGGTCGACCGTTTTTGCCCAGAATGCACAGATAATGTGCACAAGTGAACATAACGTGTATATATATTCAAATTCCTGTCTACCGGTCATTTTTTGACCTGTCGACCGTTTTTAAACAGAAAGCAATTTTTCCAAAAGACACTTCTCTTCTCCAAAGGTTGCATCTCTTACCTTTCACCAAAGATCATATCTCTTAATGACAAAGAGTTACAACCATTCTTATCTATATAAACTCATCCAATTCATTGATTAAACAATGATGATTTTATATGCTTTTTAATCTAATCTCTGATCTTACTTTCTACATACTCCTGCATTCTAAAAGCTCTCGATTATTTATTGAATCATTGAAACTATTTCATATCTTTTGATTCAATAAGTAATATACTTTCCTTAATCTTTTCAAAACATCATTTGCTTACTTTGAGGATAAGATTATAGGAAGGGTGTACTACTAGTGACAAATCCGTGTTTTCAAGAGCACAAGTTGTCAACAACAATTGTATTTGTTCTTTTGTTGAAGTCCTCTGTGTTGTAAGAGGCAAGTGTTGAAGTCCTCTGTGTTGTAAGAGGCAAGTGTTGAAGTCCTCAGTATATTAGAGGCGTGAAATCCCGTTCGGTTGCTCGGGTGTTGTAAACCTGTTCCTCCGGGTGAAGCGAGGTTGTTAATAGTGAAAATCCAGATAGAAGTCTGGGACTGGACGTAGGACGGTGCTCCGAACCAGTATAAAAATCTCTGGTGTGATTTTTCTATTTTTTATTTACTATGCTATTATCATCTATTTCCGCATTTATATTGTAGTCCATATTACACGATCCGTGTGTACTATATTAGCACATATAATTGTATACACACCGCACCTTCAAAGTGCACAGTGCACATGCACGGTGGCTTCTTCCAACTTCGATCATCTCCGATGATCTCTACAACTTGCCGATCACTCTCGAACCTGATCCCTAACATCAAATCGCCACAGCAAATCTCGAAGTCGAATTCAAAACTTCAAACCAGAACCATGAACAACAACTGGAACCACCACCTTAAACCTGAAACAGCCTCGTCAACGCATCTTCGACCACCAAAGTTGCTGAAACTCCGTCCAAGCCTTCGCCTTCCTCCATGCTTCCATCCCCTCGAGTTTGGTTGAACTCGATCAACCAGAGCAGACGTGCCAATCCAAAATACACAGCCTAGTTAAAACTAGGGTTACAGACTCAAATCAACCTCGCGCTCCTCCAATTGATTTGATTAATCTTCCTGGCATTTTTCCTTTAATCTATGCTCACTCCTCCAACATCACTGAAGATCCTAGACCTCCAGAGCAACTAGATCACCAGAAAAGTTCCCAAAACCCATTTCTGGTTAAAACAGAAATGCACCCATATCCCGTTATTAAAAATTAAGACTTTAGTTTAGAAATCATGTTTTGGGTTACGTATTCAGTCTATATACCTAAATTTATCAATTAAGATGTTTGAGTTTTCAGTTTTATTACACATGCACTGTTGTTTTAAATTTCCAGAGAGATTTCAAATATAATTTAACTTAAACAAAATTTTAAAACTTACTTTATGATGAAACAACCATCTTTTGTTTAAGACTTAAATCTTAACAAGGACTAGATCAAAGGAACTCAATTTTGTTTGAATTCTTAGTTTTGAAACTAAAAACAATTAAGATACAGGTAAAATAGTCATACACACATTCATACATTCACATATATATAGAGATGTACCAAAAATATATCCATACTTAACATTCTAATTCCAGAGATGAACATGTAACAATTTCATATACTTAAACTTTTAAAAGGTGATGTTACTCACCAGACATGATGAAGAACAGAGCCTATAATTTTGAAAAGCTTTTGAACTTTAAAACTGAAATGCCCTTTGCTTTAAAAGCTTGAGTGCTTGAATAAAATGCTTTGATTTAAACTGCATGTTTGCTTTAGTTTGAAAAGATGCAGGAATTTGAAAATCTCAGGTTGAAGAATAAGAATGCGCAGGCTTGATTTCCAGTTGAAATAATGCAGGCTTGGCTTTGCTTTTTGAAAATGATTTACAATCTTGCTTTAAAAATGAGTTACATGCTTGAATCTGATTTTTAGTTTTTAGAAAATTGATTACAAATTTTTGTTGTTGAGAATAGTTTGAGTTTCAGATTTACCCTTAGCTTTTGATTTTAGAAAGATAGAAAAAAGAAATGAAGGAAAGAACAATAGATATATATAGGCTGAAATGTTTTAAAATAAAATAAAAGAAAATTTAAAAATCAAATATGATACTTGGTAAAACTCTATACATTTGTCATTTTGAAAAGTTATTATTTAACACTTGTTGAATTAAACTCTTATAAACTTACACTTGTCCATTATGTAATTAGTATTTATAATTAAATGTTAATAAAAGTTAACGTACACTTATACTTAATTAATTAGTTTTTAAATACTTATTTATATATATATAGCTAATTCTTAAAGAAATAAAACCAAGTATACTAATAAATAAAAACAATACATATATCTATTATTTGAAAATAACACATTTGACCATTTTAAATATTTATAAAAGAGATTATAAATTACTTATTACTTAAATTAATTAATGTTTCATATATTAATTATATTTTAAACTTTTATATCTAATTACAGATCATATTTATTCAACAATATTTTAAAAGGAAATAAAATAACCTTATTATTAATCTTATTTAAACTTAAGCTAAAATCTTTTTTTTAACAATTTACACTTACCTTAACAATCTTAAACCATATAGTTATTTATTTAATAGCTTTGAAAAGCTTAATATTAAATAAAATCAAAATTTCCAAATTACCAAAATATTAGAATTAGAAAATATGACTTTATTTGTTGTATTAAAACAAAGCTAATCTATTTACAATATAAACCATATATTTATATTATAAATAGAAAACAATTTAATTAGCTTTTAAAAAGATAAATTCACCAATTAAATATTTATTAAAGGAAGATTATTAAATCAATTCAAATTATAATTAACAAAAATTATCAAATTAATTTAATTTTTAACACAGATTATTATATTGATATTGCCAAAAATTCTAGGATATGACATTATAATAGGGTCTATATACAAATACATACTAAAATAGCCTAAATTTTTACATCTATAAAATTCCAGCTACTAGCCACAAAGTGGGTAATACAAACAAAACTCGTAAAAGGCACGTAGGGAGAATGGATTTCCAACTAATGACTAGGCACTGGGATACTACCTGTCATAGTACGTGGCCTAGATCACCTACCGAGGGCCACTCCCGATCTCCTACAACATAAGACCGGGACTACCCCTTACTGCATAATCCCGAGTAAGATCACCAACGATTGGGATCAGCAACCGCACCACTAAGCCGAATAAAAGGGACATCTAGACAGGGATGACCTCACTCTAATGGGTGCTACCCACATAGCCTTGC
Source organism: Allium cepa (assembly GCA_030765085.1). Classification (NCBI taxonomy): domain Eukaryota; kingdom Viridiplantae; phylum Streptophyta; class Magnoliopsida; order Asparagales; family Amaryllidaceae; genus Allium; species Allium cepa. Next base: position 705,734,646 of record CM060932.1, read on the forward strand.
TGCATAACCCCTGATTTTCAGTCATTCCCGGTTGATGAGGCTTGAGGCTAAGCATTACCTTTTTGAACTTTTCAATTAGAATGCCCATCGTCCACCTGACGATGTTTCGAAAGCATTCATCCGTACAAGTCCGTCCCGGGTTCGAACGGAACCGAAGACACTACTCCTTCTACATCCATTTTGGAAATATCCTCAGGATTAGTAGCGACTAGCCCTTGCACTTCACTGCTCCATCTTCGACTCCAAACTCGTTTTTCCCACGAAAACTACAAATCGAATCGAAGTGGTTTTCGAGAAATTAATCCCGATCACGGTCTCTTTGAAACGATCAATGCATTGGTCAATATTGATAGTTGGTGGTTTAACTATCAATTAATATTCACAAACATCCATCAAACAATAAATAATTTGACCAAATTATTTATTAACCTCAAAATATCTTCGCAAGATATATTTCAATTTTCAACCCTTTGGAAACAGTTTCAAACCACACACTTCTTATAGAATAAATTTCCAAATATTGATTTCCACTGAAAACATCCAAGCCAAATACGTTAGATTTATAATAATTTAAATTAAAGCTATTTACATACTTTATTTGAAAATATACATACCTTTTAAATGTTTCAAATAAAACTGCTTTATGAAATATAAACTACTTTCTTCAAAATAAAATTAAGTCATACTAAAATTTAGAATAAAGTTATGAAATCCTATACAAGTTTTCAAATAAAACTTTAACCAATTATCCTTAGAATAAAACCATTTTATAAAATATAAATATTAATAATATTCCTTTAAAACATAATACCAATTGACCCTTTAAATAATTATTACTATAACCAATTTAGTAAATATTTACTTTGAAATCTTTACAACTTAAATATTCTTAAAAACATTCTTTAAAAATCAAATTTTAAACTTTTAACTTTTACTTAAAAATCTGCTTTAAAACATACTTGGCTTTTCAGGGAAGTACACTTTTGTTTTCAGTATAAACCAGTGAATTCTTTTTATAAACCCTGCTTGCTTTATCTCAATTTAATTTTACATTTAACTCGTAAATTCCTTTCCACACTTTACAAATAAACTTCTTTTATTTTTAAACACATTTCTATTTCCTGGAAATCACTTTCAAAATGTACTTAAAGTATTTAAAATATGATTACTAAATTCTTTATTCAAATTGTACTTTTGAAAATCTATCAAAGTTCCTTAAGTAACTTAAATCAAAAAATTTCTTTTTATATGAGATTATTATATCAAATGTTCATATTTAATTCCCTTTAGAAACATAATTATAAATTACCTTTTAAATAATTAAATACCATAATTATTTAACAAATATTTACTTTCACTTAAAAATAATTCACATTTCAAAACACTTCAAATTTCAACCAATTTTCTTGAATTTAATTCCCTTAAATTCATTACTCAAAATTTCCCCTTTCTGTTCTCTTTTAATTCCAATTTATTTATTTATATTTTAAAATCCCAAATTATACTTATTCAATCACAACACAACACAGTTTAATTTCCAAATCAATATATCACAGGATATTAACGAAATATATCACAGGATATAAATAAAATTTCTATTTGTGAGGAATCCAGTTCGATCCCTCCAACCTGTTTTTTTCCTGCATCCACAGATATTATCACAACAAATAAATATTGATTCAATCTGATAATAATTATCATATTCAGCTAAATAACCAATCAAACATTTATATATTAGCTATTTAAATTAACTGGTATCCAGATGTGAGTGAGATTAACTCACCTTGAGGTTCGACGAGCGTTCAAATTTTAAATTAAATCGAACGGAGTTTGATTTAACCAAAAATTTTACTTGCTCAGAATGATTCCAGAATTGCTCCACTGCGTAGTACTCGTCGCTGCGATTCCGGCGTCGCCAGTTTCGTCGAAATCTGATAACGTATGCACAAGATATGAATTTATAAAGTTCAATTACCAATTTAAAAACAGATTTCTTTGTTTTTATTTACCAAAATTCATCACGGCCGCACAAACAAAATTCAAAATCAAGGCCGCATTGTTTCTTCCTCGTTCGCGTAACTCCTGGCTATCATGCACAGCGTGAACCCATAGCCGCTCCTCCAATTCGAAAAGTCGCACCATACAAGCTCCTCCAGACGTCGATCAACTCAGCCTATGTCAAAGCCCATAGCACCACCTACCCACGGGCCAAGAACGGCAAAGCTTGGTCCTCCTATTGCATCGAAAAATGCGCTCGAACAGAACCCCTATCGGCCTCGACTCTGGCCACCACGGTCCCCTATATACGATCTCAACCGTTGATATGATAATCTTCATACGCTCTTCAATTCTCTAGTTGGAGTATTGTGAAATAAACGAGTAGATTTCAAGAAAAAGGAGGAAGAAGATAAATGTTTTTCGACCATTGATAAAATAGAATGGGGCTTGCTAGAGAAGACTGGGGGTTTCGGCCCTATATGTAAATATATACATTTACAATATTATTTCAATATTAAATTCAATTTTAACGAGCATTTACAAACGAACTCCAAATCACACGTGTCGCCAGGCATTTCTAAGGTTTTACCCATGTTTTGAACACAATGGAACGTGTTTCGGAAGCTAATTTGGTCGTATGCGCGAGTTATGGAAATAAACGATCAATTTTAAATTAAATCGATTAAAATAGTTTCTATGCGTTTTGAGCTGCCTGGGTCAAATGGCAACTCCGATTGCTACGAAAATTGAAATCCGATAATAAGCAACCATTACGGATCCAATGGAACTGGTTTCGTTGAATTCCAAGACTGTGCCCCAGAAGGCTAATTTAACTCGTCGATAAATTCGAGCAATTTTCAAAATCGTCGAAATCACTTAAAATTTCACTTTTAAAATTTTACTAACACAATTATAAATCATATATAATTTATATTCACATTAAAAATCATTTGGATTCATTCAGGCACACATAGATCATGTCTATCGCCTCTTTTTCTAACGGGATATTTCGATATGAAGTAAATAAATGAATCTTTCTCAACACGCTTTTACACTCGCTATATATCCCGAACCTCCTTCTACCTTGTCTCAAATTCGAATTCACTCTTCAAAAATGGCCGCCCTCTTTTTTTCTTTCAAATCGAATCCAACTTAAAAATAAAATATAAAGTAATAAAATCGCGCACAAGGGTGGATGGGGCAGCCTATCGCTCGGTGGTTCATGGGTTCGATTGGGAAGTCGAAGTAGCGGTTAAGAGCTAGGGTTTTCACGTTCGATGTTTGGGGTTTTCGATCTCGAGCTCGATCTCTAGATGCGCGGGTGAGGTCACACACGAAGCTGGATATGGGGAGGATCATCTCGTTCAACAAAATCACGATTTAGTGAGGTCGAGCTTCATCTAGTCAAAGTTATGGTGGGGTCACGATCTGTGTTAGAGGTCAATGAGTGCGATGGAGAGTGGTGATAACTACTGGCATATGAGATCAACGAGGTATTTTTTTATAGTCGCGACCATGGTTATCTCGTGGTTGAGGAGGTTTCCAGTCATGATTCGTGGAAGTGGGCCGAATTCGGGCCAAGTGGCGTCGATGGAGGCGAGCTGCTTCTTGGCCATTGAGATCGGATATGGAATCGCCTGGAATTTGAGTTCGAGCATGATTTAGGATGGAGGTAACGGCAGTTTTCTTTTGGCTAAGTTAATTTATAATTTAATGATAATTAAAATTAACTGATTATGTTATATAAATTCGAATGTTAATAAATTTTATAACTTCTTCATACGAGGTTTAACAGAATCGATCGTATATAGTTCGTAGCTGCGGAATCTATGTAATAGAATTAAAATTGGAATGGATTGAAAATAAATAAAGGTTTAGATCAAACAAAATCAGTGCTGGGGGGATTCGGAGCTGCGAAAGGTGCGTAAAGGATTCCATCAGAACGACTAGCAAATTAAAGAAAAATCAAAGGTGAGTTATCTCACTCATCTAGTTTTAATTTAAAATTAAATAGTTAAATTTAAATAATTGGTTGAATGGTTGAATTGATTTGATGTGCTATATTATAGTATATAATATATCTTGGAATGATTGATTTTCCGCATTATATAGCGGATGAGACCCTATGCGCCGCAAAATAGCGGATGATATTATATTAATTCCATATACCGTGATATTTCACCTCGAAGTGGAATTGGTATTTTGTATTATGCTAACATCTATGGATGTAGGGAAATAGGTTGGAGGGATCCAAATGGGTTCCTCAAAATTATTTAGAATTGTTTAATATTCTGTGTTATGAATGTTTGATATTTTGTGATAAATTGTATTGATAATTGGAATATTGAATGCTATAGTTTGCTTGGATATATTTCTGTACACCGAGTTACCAAAACATAAAGAATTGGAATTTTGAAAAGAAAATAAGAGAGTGAATTTTTAAGTAAAATAATCATAGAGAATTTGAATAAACTTAAGAATGAACTGGATAAGGATAAAAGCGATTTTAAAATTCTAATAAATGATTCCGAGTATGGAAGAAAAACGATTTTGAATAAACAGAAAAATAATGAATTATAAAACTTAAGTGATATTATTTAAAGGGATAAAGAATTGATTTTAAAAATTTCAAGGTTTAAATTTATTTAAAAGGATAAAGAAGGAATTTGGGAAATCCGAAATTGGTATTTTTCAGTTAAAAGATTTTAAATCATAAGTAAGAATTAAAAATATGAAGTTAATGGGTTTTGACGAAAATGAGTAAGTAAAAGGAATTTATTCCAAAATAGAGTAATTTGGAAATCAATTTGAAATTAATTTAAATGTTTGAAATTGGAATTATAAAGGAGAATATGACTAAGAAATTTATAAACTGGGTTTATAAAAGCGAAGTGATATATCAATGGATATTTGAAGAATAAATTCATGATGAGAATTTATCAAAAGAAATGGGAAAATTTGTTTAAAAATAAATAGTGATGTATTTTTAAAGAATGTGAAGAGAAGTATATTTTCCTGGATAGGCCAGTACGTTTCAAAGTAAATTCTTAAATATAATTTAAAAGTTTTAATGTCGTTTTAAAAGGCATGTTTTAGAAAACTTGTTATTTAACCCAAATGTCACGACCCCGTTTTTTTCGACACCCGAAAAACTGAACCATGAGGGTTAAAGAACGTCCCGGTTCGAACAGAACTGAAGGCACTACTCCTACTACATACATTTTGGAAAAATCCTCAGGATTAGTAGCGACTAGCCCATGCACTTCACTGCTCCACCTTCGAATCCAAACTCTTGTTTTCCACACGAAAACGTACAAACCGGATCGAAGTGGTTTTAGAGAAATAAATCCCAATCGAGGTCTCTTCGAAACGCTCGGCGCATTGTCCAATATTGATAGTCGGTTATTTAACTATCAATTAACATTTACAAACAACCATCAATCAATAAATAATTTCTCGAAATTATTTATTAATCTCAAAATATCATCACAAGATATATTTCCATTTTGAACCCTTTTTTAAAACAGTTTCAACACACTTTTCTCATGAATTAAATCTCCAAATATTTATTTCCATTGAAAACAATCGAGCACAAAACTTTAGATTTTTAAAATAATTTAAAGCACTTTATTATAAAATATACTTTAACATTTAGATTGAGAACTACTTTAATACTTTATTAAAATATATACTTTAGGAATATTTAAAATGAGCCTACTTTATAAAGTATAAAACTAGATTCTCCTTTTTAAAACAAATTACCAAGTCACCTTTAAATAATTACTACAATAATAGATTTGAAAAATACTTACTTTAAAATTGTTTTAAAAATTCTTTTGAAAACAAAAGCATCTCGTAAGACCACGCCACAAATAAACATGTCGGGTTTTTACCTTACGATAGCTAAAACACTTTTTATTAAAATCCTCTGATATTATAATAGGGTCTATTTACAAATACTTATTAAAATAGCCGAAATTTGTGACGACCCGTCTTTCATTCCACAGAAAAACGTATCATCAATAAGAAAAGAAAGAGATAGAAATAGAAAGATAGAAAGAAAAGAAACAACAATCATCAGAATCTCACAGCGGAAACGAACAAAATATAATATTACATATATCCCTTACATAATTTACATATCAAAGTTCACAAAATAATACTACTCTATTACATCAACCATTCATAAGAGTTTTCCCAACCCATACAACTCAAAACACAACACCAAAATGCCACTACAGCGAATATAGATAGATAGTACGTCTGGACTCCAGCTCCAGCTTCTAAAACATATGCTAATCCAAACCTAATCACTTGGCTACTCATAAAAATTTGAGTACCCAAGAGTTTATGAAAAACAAAATAAACTCCGGGTCAGACATGGGTCTGGTGTGAGTAAATCAGTTAAAGTTTCTTAACTTTAAAATCATTTGAAATAAAAGGTATCACGTAAGACTTCCCACAAATAACACGGGTAAGTTTTTACCTTACGCTAACCAAAACATTTGATAGGAAATTCAGTGATATTATAATAGGGTCTAGGGTTTTCAAGTAAATAGAAAATAGCCGAAATTGTTACATTCATTAAAATCCAGTTACTAGCCACAAAAGTGGGTAATACAATCAAAACCGTAGGGTCTCGTAGGGAAAATGGGTTTCCATCAATGGCAGGGCTACTGGGGTACCGCCCGTCACAGTACGGGGCCTAGATCACCGTACCGAGGATCACTCCCGATCCTCTGCAACACAAGGCCAGACCCATCCCTTACTGGACAGTTCCGAACAAGACAACCCCGCAGTTGTGGCCAACAACTGCCCACACAGCCGAATAAACAATAAGGGACTTCTAGAAAGGGGTAAATCTCACTCTCAAGTGGGGGCTACCCACAAAACCTTGCTGCACCTCCCCTGTTTTAGCCATTCCCGGTTGATGAGGCTTGAGGCTACTATTACCTTTATAAAGAACACATCTCTTAGAATGCTCATCGTCCACCTGACGATGATCTGAAATCATTCAATCCATACAAGTTCGTTCCGGGTTCGAACGAAACCGAAGGCATTATCTCGTTACACTCATTTTGAAATCACCCTCATAGTTAACGACGATAACCCTTGCACTTTGATTCACCATCTCGAATCTATAAGTACTAATCCGTCAAACTCATTACGGAATCACCCACAGAGTTATACTGACGTATAGCCCTTACACCTCGAGTCTTCACTCTTCACATAAGATTCACCACCTAACGTTATTTGGAAATCGATGTGGTTTTCGGATATCCAAATATGGAAACCCGATCCCGGTCTCATCGAGATCCAAAGCGTGTCTTTTAGGTCCAAGTTGTTTTAAAGGTTTAAACAATTCAATTCAGATTAAACATAGCATCACACAACATTATCAACAGATAATAACCAATATCTATCACTGATATACAACATCTCATCACAGAATATAACTCAACTATCATTCAACAGATATCAACCATATACAGATATCAATACAAACTATCATTCACAAGCAAGCACTACTTAATTTATATCATAATTAATTTAAATTAAATTAATTACTTAAGAATTTATCACTTAATCTTGCTTAACCAAACATTAATTAATTAATCACAACCATTTAATTAATTAATCACCTCTTAATTATCTTATTATTAATTAATTACTACTTAATTAATTAATAATCTTTATTTAATTATCAATTAATTACTATAATTATTTAATAATTAAACTTTGATTAAAAATTAATCATTCCTTAATTGGTTATTAATTAACCCTTAATTTATAATTAATTAACCTTAATTAATTCTTAATTACCTTAATTAATTCTTAATTAATTACAAATTAATTTATCTTAATTACATAATTAATTAATCATTAATTAACCTTAATTATTTAATTAATTAAATCTTAACCCTTAATTAATTTACAATTAATTATAAATTAATTAATGTTTAATTACTTAATTAATTAACCCCTAATCAATTAATTAATTAACTTCTTAATTACTAATTTATTAATCATTAATCAATTAATTAATGGTCTATTAATTGTCATTTAACTTAATCCTTAATTACCTATTAATTAATTAAAGCTTAACAATTAATTAACCAAAATTAATTAATTAATTCCATCACTAATAAATTTAAGTAACTTAAATTTCAAAATCTAATTAACATCAAAATAATTCAATGTTCATTCATCTTTAAACTCTTACATAGTTAAGTATTCAATTTATTTAAAACTAATTACTTTAGAAAATGTTAGATTTAAAATGTAAAACCATTTCAAACGTCAATTAATAAGATGTGAATTACTTTTGAAATAAATATTTGACACTTTATAAAATAGAGAAAATATAAGTGTTAAACTTCCAACTTAAACTAAATTTGAAGTTTCAAAATAAACTTAAACTAATTTCATTAACATGCTTAAAGCCCGGCCCAACCCAAGCTAGCACATTCCAACTCCATCTCCTACCCTCTTCTTCAACTACCTGAACCCAACAACACTCACGAGCAAACGCGCGCATACACCCGAGCATAAATGTGAACAGCACGACTCCAAACGCAAGAGACGCTTCGAGCTGCAAACCCACGCACGCGAGAACTTCCCTGACACACGCACTGCCTCGTGCACATGCATGAACCCACGGTGCCACCATTGCCACCGCCGATCTCATGCGAAAACCATACTTCGATCCCCAACCCAAAATCTAAACCCAGAATTTGAAAATTCGAATTCTAACGAAATACGAGTGCTCGAGCCAAAAAAAAAAACATATAGCAGCCGCTGGGAAGAAAACCCTCATCCACGACCATCTTACTTCATTCCGGCGCCCAACTTCGGCCACGCGTGCGCAACCCCCACACGCAACTCCTCCCCTAACCATTCCCAACTCGATCACCCCTAAGCTTCACGCGATCGAATTTTCCAAGCTCGAAAAACACGGTACCTTAAACCCTACAAACCCAAATTTCCAATTCCATGATGCAAAATAAAATCAATCACTATTTTTCTAGTGATAAACATCGTCTAAACTATCTTCGGTTCAAATTTCAAAGGTTGAAATCAATCCGATTACAAGAATTTGACAAAAGTCCCAAATACTGTAATCTTCAAAATTCGAATTCAATTTCAAGTTATAAATTCTGATTTCAATCTTAAAATTCGTAACATGCATTATAGATTCAATATATATATTTGATTCATCAAAATTTAACAAGATTTTCATGCTAAAATTTTTGTTTTGTTTTACTGCATATTTGTTTTCTGCAGTTTTACAGTATCATCGGCATGTATATTTAAATTCTCATATCATATTGATTCTAACCTATAAATATGTTTGAAGATATCTACTAACTAACAACTTGCTGAATTTAAAATTTGAAGATTGTTCAAAAATTTACTCTGTACTTACATTTACAGAGAAGTACAATTTATTTCTAAAACATGCACAACAAATATTTTTAAATCTGAAACAAATACTTCACAAAATCATTGACATACAAGCATTCATCACTAACATTCAACATACAACTTTTATACTTAAAGTTTTAATTTAAAGATTTACTCACCTTTTTCTCTGATGTGAAGATTCAAACTGCTGGAAAGAAAAATATGAACTGCAGGCCTTTAAAAACTGAAATCACTTGATGTTGTTGTTTTGAAGATGCCTCAAACTTGAATTTGTTGCTTATCCTTGAAATGCTTTAAATCTTGAATTAATAGGTGATGAAACTGAGTTTTGTTCAGAAATTTCTTTGAAGATTCAGGAACTAAGATTTGAAGGTTTTAGCTTTGAAAAGAGGCTTGTATGTTTGTTTAAATTTGGTTGAAGAAGTATAGATTTTTTTTTCAGAAATTATTTGAAGATGTAGAGCTTGATGAAGTTCAGATTTTTGAAAATGGAGGATGTAAAATTTCTTTTTAATAAAATGAGAGTATGCATGAATGACTTTTAGAATTTGTTTTATAAAATTTATATTATGACACTTGTTAAAATAATACTTAGATTTCTAAAACATGTTTATCAATAGGTTTAGATGTTAGCATGTGTTTATCTCATGCAAAAATGAAATTAAAATATTTACTTAATTGATTTTTCTTATATAATTTTATATTTTAAATCTTTAGAAATAAATTTCCTTTAAAGAATGAATATAAAACAAATGTTATAACATAATTAAAATCATGAGAATATTCTTCAAAATTCAAGTAAAATTTAGAATAAAATTTAACATAGTTTAAATCCTTTAATATATCAATTTAAACACAATTTGAATTTTAAAATCCAATTCAAAATCAAATTTGATATGAATAAAATTTTAACACATTCAATTCCTTTTATATATACTTAGTTTTAATTAGAATAAATTTATATTTACAATTCATTTATTTGTTGTTGAAAAATTTACAAATTTATCAATTTAAATTAATTTATTATATAGATTATCATATTTAAATTCGGTGTGAAATTCCGGGATATCACAATCCTCCCCTCTTAAAAGAATTTCGTCCCCGAAATTTAAACAAAAGATAATCCAAAATTTCATTTTATTCAACACTTCAAACATACATAACATCCATACATAAGCAACCATCAAACAAACATCCAAACAAACATACATCCAATACAAACACCACTAGCTATCCGGATACATATCCGGATAAGCCTTCCTAAAGCTATCCAATGTCTCCCAGGTACAATCTCTGGGATCATCACTCCACTGGACTTTAACAAGCTTCACAATCTTGCTTCTGAGTTGCCTCTCATCTTGATCAATAATTTGAACAGGATGTCGGACAACCGACAAGTCCGGCTCAACCTCCAATTGCTTCTGCACAACTGGCTCCACAATAAGAGATGGATCGTGCACATATTTCCATAGATGAGATACGTGGAAAACATTGTGAATTCCAGCCATCCGGACTGGCAAATCAATCCTGTATGCAACAGCACCAATCCTCTCGAGAACTCTGAACGGACCAATGAATCTCGGAGCGAGTTTCCCTGTCTTCCCGAATCTTATAGCTCCTTTAAAAGGGGAAACTTTGACAAAGACTAAATCACCAATCTCGAACTCCAATTGTCTTCGTCTCTTATCAGCATATTTCCTTTGTCGATCCTGAGCAGCTCTCATCCTTTTCTTGATAAGCTCGACTTTAGCAGATGCTTCCCGATTCAGATCTGGTCCAAGCACAATACAATCCTTCGATTCTATCCAACAAGCTGGAGATCTACACGGTCTTCCATGCAATGCTTCATACGGAGCCATCTTGATACTTGTTTGGTAACTGTTATTATACAAGAACTCTACCAGATGTAGATGATCCTCCCACGATCCTCCAAAATCTAATACATAGGCTCTTAGCATATCTTCTAGAATTCGGTTAAGCCTTTCTGTTTGTCCATCTGTTTGTGGATGATATGCTGTGCTCAATCTCAAATTAGTCCGCAAAGCTGATTGCAATGCCTCCTAGAATTTGCTGGTGAAAATCGGATCTCGATCACTTACAATGCTGACTGGAACTCCATGCAATCTCACAATCTCCTTCAAAAAAATTTCAGCCAAAGAAACTGCAATACGGTTTAATTTAAATGGTATAAAATGGGCGCTCTTGGTAAGACGATCCACAATTACCGATATTCCTTCATCACCCTTCTTAGTTCTAGGCAAACCGTCGATGAAGTCCATCGCAATCATCTCCCATTTCCACGTCGGGACCTCCAAAGGTTGTAACAAACCGGCTTGCTTCTGCTGATCTCCTTTCACTTGCTGGCAGATAGCACATCTATTAACGAATCTGGCAATATCTTCCTTCATGCCCGTCCACCAAAAGACTCTTTTCATATCCTTGTACATCTTTAAGATTCCTGGATGGATATTCAATCAGGAGCGATGACTTTCTGACAATACTTCCTGACGCAGATCCCTATCATACGGAACACGGATCCTTCCGTTAATCCTTAGCGTTCCTTGATCATCAATCTCAAAACTAGGACACTGCCCCTTCCTAACTCTTATGATAATTCCTCTTAACTTACTATCAAATTCCTGCTTGCTCGAAATCCTTTCCAGAAGAGATGGAACCACTTCCAAAAGAGAAAGAACCGCATTTCTGCTAAGAGTGTCTGCCATGACGTTCGCCTTCCCAGGAGTATACAGAATATCCAAACCGTACGATGCCAAGAATTCAACCCATCGCTGCTGCCTTAGATTAAGATCTTTATGAGAGAAAAGATATTTCAACGGTTTGTGGTCCGTGAATAACTCAAACTTTTCTCCTAAAAGACAGTGTCTCCATATCTTTAAAGCAAAAACAATAGCCAACGGCTCTAGATCATGCGTAGCGTAGTTCCTCTCATGTGGCTTCAACTGCCGACTCGCATACGCAATAACTCTACCATTCTGCATAAGAACAGCTCCCAATCCAACAATACAGGCATCAGTATGCACTTCAAACTTGCTCTTACCATCAGGAATAGCCAATACAGGAGCACTTGTCAATTTTGCCTTCAGTTTCTGGAAAGCTTCCTCACACTCTGGTGTCCACTTGAATTTAGCTCCCTTCCTTGTCAGCTTCGTTAGATGAGAAGAGATTTTAGAATAATCCTTAATAAACTTCCTGTAGTAACCGGCCAATCCAAGAAAACTGCGAACTTCTGTAGGAGTCTGAGGCTGCTTCCATTCCAGAATAGTCTCAACTTTAGCTGGATCTACAGAGATTCCCTCACCAGAAACAATGTGGCCCAAAAATTTTACTTCAGATTTCCAAAAATGACACTTAGAAAACTTCGCCTTCAGCACATGCCTTCTCAGAGTTTCCAAAACTATCCTCAAGTGCTGCTTGTGCTCTTCTTCCTATTTAGAATAAACCAAAATATCATCGATGAAGACCAAAACAAACTTATTCAGAACATCTCTAAAGACTCGGTTCATTAGATCTACAAAATAAGCAGGAGCGTTGGTTAACCCGAAAGGCATAACCAACCACTCATAGAAACAATTAGGTCCCCTAAATGCGGTTAAGGAAATACTGTCTTCAGCTACCCTTAACTGATGGAAACCTGATGCTAGATCTAACTGAGAAAAGATAGATGCACCATGAAGCTGGTCGAAGAGATCATCAATGCGAGGAAGAGGATACTTATTCCGAATGGTCACTTTGTTCAATTCACGGTAGTCTACACAGAACCTTAGCGACCCATCCGACTTAGTGACAAAAACTGCAGCAGAACCCCAACAGGAAAAACTTGGTCTAATCAAACCCTTCTCCAACGAATCTTGAGTTTGCTTCACTAATTCCTCCCTCTCCCTTGGAGCCATCCTCCTACTTGGTTGAATTACAGGCACTGCTCCAGGAACCAAATCTATACGGAACTCTATTTCCCGATGCGGAGGCAAACATTTAACTTCCTCAAATACGTCGGAGAAATCCCGGACTACTTCAATATCTACAACCTCTTCTTGAGAAGTCTCCACTCCACGTAAAAGACTACTCAAGTAGATTCCAGAGTTATCACACATTACTCTGGCAATCTTACCTAGATCAGTTTCCAACGAAACTGTTCTTTCATCATAATTTAAGATAGCTTTATATTTGTCAAGCCAATCCATTCCCAATATAAGGTTGAAATCTTGAAAATCCAATACATAAGGATCACAGGAAAAACTATGGGATAGATAGGAGATTCTCAAATATTTACAAATCCTATCCAATTTGGTTACCCCTCCTATAGGATTTGATACACAAATGGGATTGTCTACGATACTAGGAGTGAGTAAGAAATTCTCTACAGTTCCCAGGGAAATAAAACTTAAAGAAGCACCAGAATCAAATAAGACTTTAATATACTTTCCATTTAAAAGTAAAGTACCTTCTAAAAATCCCTTGCCCTTGGACGAGTTCGATGGTGCGCCTTCTAAAGCAAATACTTTGTTCTGTTAAACCTTATGAAGGAGCGGACAGTCTCTAATCATGTGCCCTGGTTGGTGACAGCTAAAGCAAAGAGACTTCTGAACTAATGCTGACCCTGGTCCACTATACTGCTGCCGCTGCTGCTGAGATCCTTTGCTGGGACACTTGTTTGCCAGATGACCTTCTTGATGACAAATATAACACTTTCGGGGTTCATTATTATTCCCAGACTTCTTCTTATTTTTCTTCTTCTAGTTAGGATTGAATTTACTCTTATTCTGGTTAGAAGAATTCCCTCCTGATGTAGCAACTTGTGTCACTGACCTCTTCTTCATCAAGTCTTCATACCTTAACGCCATATCAATAAGCTCCACAAAAGACCCTTTCAGATGTGCAGTCATTCTCTCATGATACTCAGGCCTCAATCCTTGGACAAACATCTCGTTCTTCTTAAGAGGTGTGTCTATAAGTGCTGGTCCGTAGTAAGATAACTCGTTGAACTTTGTCTCGTATTCAGCTATGGACATATTCCCTTGTTTCAGATTCAGAAAATCTTGATAAAGCCGAGTTCTTCCTGCAGTAGGCATATACTTTTCCTCAAACATCTCCTTAAATTCTTCCCAAGACATACCATCCTCCGAGATATTAGCAGTCACTGAATTCCACCATACTGCAGCACCACCTAGTAATTGCCACGCAGCCATTATTCTCTTCTGCTCATCTGATAACCCCATGCTCTTAAAAATCTTCTCACAGGAGCGAATCCATGCTTGAACTTCTATTATAGTTTCTGATCCTTGAAATGGTTTCCCTCCAAGATGAACAAAGTCCTTGCATAAGGCGGCAAAACTGGCTGAAGAAGTAACTGTATTAACAGTCTCATCATCAGTCTGCTCTCTTCTGTTACCAGTTGATCCACTACCAACAACTCTTCCCCTTCGGCCTCTCGAACTCATATTGGCTACCTGAACAGGTAACTAATCAATTTAGATAGGGATATAGTTATATAAGAAAATTACAAATACGCACTCTCAAGATAGACACTACTTCAGAGCCTAGGTGTTCCTCAACCATTGCTCTGATACCAACTGTGACGACCCGTCTTTCATTCCACAGAAAAACGTATCATCAATAAGAAAAGAAAGAGATAGAAATAGAAAGATAGAAAGAAAAGAAACAACAATCATCAGAATCTCACAGCGGAAACGAACAAAATATAATATTACATATATCCCTTACATAATATACATAACAGAGTTCACAAAATAATACTACTCTATTACATCAGCCATTCATAAGAGTTTTCCCAACCCATACAACTCAAAACACAACACCAAAATGCCACTACAGCGAATATAGATAGATAGTAAGTCTGGACTCCAGCTCCAGCTTCCAAAACATATGCTAATCCAAACCTAATCACTTGGCTACTCATAAAAATTTGAGTACCCAAGAGTTTATGAAAAACAAAATAAACTCCGGGTCAGACATGGGTCTGGTGTGAGTAAATCAGTTAAAGTTGCTTAACTTTAAAATCATTTGAAACAAAAGGTATCACGTAAGACTTCCCACAAATAACACGGGTAAGTTTTTACCTTACGCTAACCAAAACATTTGATAGGAAATTCAGTGATATTATAATAGGGTCTACGGTTTTCAAGTAAATAGAAAATAGCCGAAATTGTTACATTCATTAAATTCCAGCTACTAGCCACAAAAGTGGGTAATACAATCAAAACCGTAGGGTCTCGTAGGGAAAATGGGTTTCCATCAATGGCATGGCTACTGGGGTACCGCCCGTCACAATACGGGGCCTAGATCACCGTACCGAGGATCACTCCCGATCCTCTGTAACACAAGGCCGGACTCATCCCTTACTGGACAGTTCCGAACAAGACAACCCCGCAGTTGTGGCCAACAACTGCCCACATGGCCGAATAAACAATAAGGGACTTCTAGAAAGGGGCAAATCTCACTCTCAAGTGGGGGCTACCCACGAAACCTTGCTGCACCTCCCCTGTTTTAGCCATTCCCGGTTGATGAGGCTTGAGGCTACGATTACCTTTATAAAGAACACATCTGTTAGAATGCTCATTGTCCACCTGACGATGATCTGAAAGCATTCAATCCATACAAGTTCGTTCCGGGTTCGAACGAAACCGAAGGCATTATCTCGTTACACTCATTTTGGAATCACCCTCATAGTTAACGACGATAACCCTTGCACTTTGATTCACCTTCTCGAATCTATAAGTACTAATCCGTCAAACTCATTAAGGAATCACCCGCAGAGTTATACTGACGTATAGCCCTTACACCTCGAGTCTTCACTCTTCACTCTTCACATAAGATTCACGACCTAACATTATTTGGAAATCGATGTGGTTTTCGGATATCCAAATATGGAAACCCGATCCCGGTCTCATCGAGATCCAAAGCGTGTCTTTTAGGTCCAAGTTGTTTTAAAGGTTTAAATAATTCAATTCAAATTTAAACATAGCATCACACAACATTATCAACAGATAATAACCAATATCTATCACTGATATACAACATCTCATCACAGAATATAACTCAACTATCATTCAACAGATATCAACCATATACAGATATCAATACAAACTATCATTCACAAGCAAGCACTACTTAATTCATATCATAATTAATTTAAATTAAATTAATTACTTAAGAATTTATCACTTAATCTTGCTTAACCAAACATTAATTAATTAATCACAACCATTTAATTAATTAATCACCTCTTAATTATCTTATCATTAATTACTACTTAATTAATTAATAATCTTTATTTAATTATCAATTAATTACTATAATTATTTAATAATTAAACTTTGATTAAAAATTAATCATTCCTTAATTGGTTATTAATTAACCCTTAATTTATAATTAATTAACCTTAATTAATTCTTAATTACCTTAATTAATTCTTAATTAATTACAAATTAATTTATCTTAATTACATAATTAATTAATCATTAATTAACCTTAATTATTTAATTAATTAAATCTTAACCCTTAATTAATTTACAATTAATTATAAATTAATTAATGTTTAATTACTTAATTAATTAACCCCTAATCAATTAATTAATTAACTTCTTAATTACTAATTTATTAATCATTAATCAATTAATAAATGGTCTATTAATTGTCATTTAACTTAATCCTTAATTACCTATTAATTAATTAATTAAAGCTTAACAATTAATTAACCAAAATTAATTAATTAATTCCATCACTAATAAATTTAAGTAACTTAAATTTCAAAATCTAATTAACTTCAAAACAATTCAATGTTCATTCATCTTTAAACTCTTACATATTTAAGTATTCAATTTATTTACAACTAATTAGTTTAGAAAATGTTAGATTTAAAATGTATAACCATTTCAAACTTCAATTAATAAGATGTGAATTACTTTTGAAATAAATATTTGACACTTTATAAAATAGAGAAAATACAAGTGTTAAACTTCCAACTTAAACTAAATTTGAAGTTTCAAAATAAACTTAAACTAATTTCATTAACATGCTTAAAGCCCGGCCCAAGCCAAGCTAGCACATTCCAACTCCATCTCCTACCCTCTTCTTCAACTACCTGAACCCAACAACACTCACGAGCAAACGCGCTCATACACCCGAGCACAAATGTGAACAGCACGACCCCAAACGTGAGAGACGCTTCGAGCTGCAAACCCACGCACGTGAAAACTTCCCTGACACACGCACTGCCTCGTGCACATGCACGAACCCACGGCGCCACCATCGCCACCGCCGACCTCACGCGCAAACCATACTTCGATCCCCAACCCAAAATCTAAACCCAGAATTTGAAAATTCGAATTCTAACGAAATACGAGTGCTCGAGCCAAAAAAAAACATGCAGCAGCCGCTGGGAAGAAAACCCTCATCCACGACCATCTTACTTCATTCCGGCGCCCAACTTCGGCCACGCGTGCGCAACCCCCACACGCAACTCCTCCCCTAACCATTCCCAACTCGATCACCCCTAAGCTTCACGCGATCGAATTTTCCAAGCTCAAGAAACACAGTACCTTAAACCCTACAAACCCAAATTTCCAATTCCATGATGCAAAATAAAATCAATCGCTATTTTTCTAGTGATAAACATCATCTAAACTATTTTTAGTTCAAATTTCAAAGGTTGAAATCAATCCAATTACAAGAATTTGACAAAAGTCCCAAATACTGTAATCTTCAAAATTCGAATTCAATTTCAAGTTATAAATTCTGATTTCAATCTTAAAATTCGTAACATGCATTATCGATTCAATATATATATTTGATTCATCAAAATTTAACAAGATTTTCATGCTAAATTTTTTGTTTGTTTTACTACATATTTGTTTTCTGCAGTTTTACAGTATCATCAGCATGTATATTTAAATTCTTATATCATATTAATTCTAACCTATAAATATGTTTGAAGATATCTGCTAACTAACAACTTGCTGAATTTAAAATTTGAAGATTGTTCAAAAATTTACTCTGTACTTACATTTACAGAGAAGTACAATTTATTTCTAAAACATGCACAACAAATATTTTTAAACCTGAAACAAATACTTCACAAAATCATTGACATACAAGCATTCATCACTAACATTCAACATACAACTTTTATACTTAAAGTTTTAATTTAAAGATTTACTCACCTTTTTCTCTGATGTGAAGATTCAAACTGCTGGAAAGAAAAATATGAACTGCAGGCCTTTAAAAACTGAAATCACTTGATGTTGTTGTTTTGAAGATGCCTCAAACTTGAATTTGTTGCTTATCCTTGAAATGCTTTAAATATTGAATTAATAGGTGATGAAACTGAGTTTTGTTCAGAAATTTCTTTGAAGATTCAGGAACTAAGATTTGCAGGTTTTAGCTTTGAAAAGAGGCTTGCATGTTTGTTTAAATTTGGTTGAAGAAGTATAGATTTTTTTTTCTAGAAATTAGTTGAAGATGTAGAGCTTGATGAAGTTCAGATTTTTGAAAATGGAGGATGTAAAATTTCTTTTTAATAAAATGAGAGTATGTATGAATGACTTTTGGAATTTGTTTTATAAAATTTAAAGAATTTTTTTTTTATATTATGACACTTGTCAAAATAATACTTAGATTTCTAACACATGTTTATCAATAGGTTTAGATGTTAACATTTGTTTATCTCATGCAAAAATGAAATTAAAATATTTACTTAATTGATTTTTCTTATATAAGTTTATATTTTAAATCTTTAGAAATAAATTTCCTTTAAAGAATGAATATAAAAAAAATGTTATAACATAATTAAAATCATGAAAAAATTCTTTAAAATTCAAAGTAAAATTTAGAATAAAATTTAACATAGTTTAAATCCTTTAATATATCAATTTAAACACAATTTGAATTTTAAAATCCAATTCAAAATCAAATTTGATATGAATAAAATTTTAACACATTCAATTCCTTTTATATATACTTAGTTTTAACTAGAATAAATTTATATTTACAATTCATTTATTTGTTGTTGAAAAATTTACAAATTTATCAATTTAAATTAATTTATTATATAGATTATCATATTTAAATTCTGTAACAACCCGGAATTTTCAAACCCAAAAACTCCAGATAGTTATGAAAAAGAAGAAAGGGATAGAAGAAGAAGAAGAAAAACAACATCAGAATCTCACATCGCAGCGGAATAAAATAAAATATATAGAATACAATTTTAAATACAAGAAATCTGTGGTGTATACATATACATACATACCATCATCAGAGTACATCAATCAATCATTCATGTCCATACACAGCGGAAATAATAGGCAAATACGTAGATACGCACTGTCACCAGCTCGTCTCCTGAGCTCCAGTATAAAACCTGAATCCTGTTTAACTCGATCTGACCCGAGCATCATATAAAACAACACTCGAGTCAGTCTGGAATACCAGCGTGAGAAAATCACACTCAATTGGATTATTAAAGTTTGAAAATCCTTTGAAAACAAAAGCAACTCGTAAGACCACGCCACAAATAAACATGTCGGGTTTTTACCTTACGATAGCTAAAACAATTTTTATAGAAATCCTCTAATATTATAATAGGGTCTATATACAAATACTTATAAAATAGCCGAGATTGTTACATCTATTAAATTCCAGCTACTAGCCACAGAGTGGGTAATACAAACCAAACTCGTACAAGGCTCGTAGGGAGAATGGATTTCCATCAATGGCTGGGCTACTGGGGTACCGCCCGTCACAGTACCTGGCCTAGATCAGAGTACCGAGGATTACTCCCTTCATCCCCTGCAACACAAGGCCGGAACCATTCCTTACTGAACAGTCCCGAACAAGATAAACCCCGTGGTTGGCGCGACCAACCACCCACTAAGCCGAAATATATAAGGGACATCTAGACAGGGGAAATATCTTGTCCTGCTTGGGCATGACCCACCTAACCTTGCTGCACCTCCCCTGTTTTAGCCATTCCCGGTTGATGAGACTTGAGGTTAAACGTTACCTTTTAAAGAACGCGTCACTAAGAATGCTCATCGTCCACCTGACGATGTTCTGAAAGCATTCAATCCATACAAGTTGCCCTGGGTTTGGACAAACCGAATCACCGTCTTCAACTCTTCACGGTCTTCATTCGTAATCGTTCAAACCGGATCGAAGTGGTTTTCGGATAATTAAATCCGATCCCGGACTCTTCGAAACGATCAGCGCATTGTCCAATATTGATAGTCGGTTATTTAACTATCAATTAATCACACACAAGCAACCATCAAATAATTTCCACAATTATTGACCCCAATTATCATACAGATAACATTCCCATCCAACCTATTTGGAATAAATTTTCAAAGTCCTTTATTCCCATGAAATCACTTAACTGATTTCTCATACATACTCAATTTGATTTGGCCTTTGAAAATATTTCTTATTTTCTTATTCCTTTCTCAAAAATCAATTTATACTTTGCTTATAAATTTACATACTCAGTTTCTCCACTTTATAAGATTTCTTCTAAATCTTATCCCATTTAAATTAATTTGCTTACCTTCACAAGAGGATTTTAACTGGATTTTTTTTTAAAAAAACATTTTGAAAACATATAGGTTTATAAAATAAGAAGTATTATTAAATATAAATATTTATATCTAGTTATTTATAAAATTTCAAAGCTGGTTTTAGAAAACTTAGAGTTTATAATAAATAATAGCTAAACCTTCAAAATAACTAATTCGAAAATATTTTACATTCAAATAATAGTTTACACAACTATTTATATAGTATAGTAATTTAAAATATTCCTTTTTAAAATAAATTATAATTTTAGAAAATCCAATATCCATTTATAAATGCCTCTTGCTATTTCCATTCAACCAATTTCATATCTCATTTATAAATTCCATTCATGAATTTATAAAATCTCTTTGGACTTCATTTATTATCAGATAGTTTGATTTAAAAATCTCATCTTTATAATTTATTTCCTTCTATAAAGTTCCATATTGTCCCATTTAATAAATTCCATTCATTTTTTAAATAAAATTTCCTTTTGGCTTTTAATAGAATTTCTTATTCGTAATTCTTAATAGAATCTTCTTTATTTCTTAATAAATTTTCTTTTCTTTTCTTATTAATATTTCTTTTTATTTCCTTAATAGACCTCCATTCCCATTTCTTAATATTAATTCCATTTTCTTTAATTCACTTATCGATTACAATATTCCTTCAAGTATAATTTATAATTTAAATTTTCCCAACTCAACTTTATCACATTAAAGTTTAATTTAAGTAGAAAATATACTTTTATTTTCTTTTCTTCATTCTCACTCTAAGTATATTCAAATTTCAAATAAATATTTTCTATTTGAGTTTTATTTAACTTCTTCAAATTAATTTATCAACGGTAATAGAAATTTAAATTTTTCAACTTCTCTGTGATTTAACAGTTGATAATTCAATTATCTATAAAACCACCCAAATCAATATATCATCCTGTCACAGAATAGCATATATACGAAATAAAATAAAATAAATAGTTTTGAGGAATCCGGTTGGATCCCTCCAACCTGTTTTCCCTGCATCCACAGATGTTAGCACAATAAAATAACAATTTCACTTCAATGTGAGATATTGCAGTATATGGTAAAAAGTTTATTTAATTGTTCACTACTTTAATCATCATTCAAGCAATTCAACAATTAAATTTAAATTCAACATTTCAAATTTTAAACTTAACTGAGTGAGATTAACTCACCTTTGATTTAATTGTTGCAATCCTTTCCCATCCAGACTCGTTTCCAAATTTTTGACCTTGAATAACAGTTGTATGAATTATTAATATTTGAACAATTACATGACAAATTTATCGGTGAATATTTTAATTGACTTACAATTTATTTAAGCTATTTATTCCCTGATTTTAAACCTTATATACACAATCATATGATTTTTATACATATTCGAACAAGTCGAACAATTATTACCGTTTAAATAAATTTATTCTTAACTCGATTATTTAATTTTAACTGGTGGTGCAATTAAATTTTAAACTTATTCTCCTTTTAAAATTCTTTTAGTAATTTAAACAATTTAATCACTAAATCCACTATTTAAAATAATATTTAAAACATGTAGATTTACTTTATCCTTGAAACACATACATATACACTTATATTTATTTAAAAAAATCTAATCTTAATATTATTATTATTATTAATATTATTTTTCCAAAGTTCTATATAAAATTTCTGTTTTACTGGTTTTAAAATTCCAATTTGTATATAGACTTTTCAACATCCTAAAATCCTTACATTTCAAACCTGTCTGTATATAAATTCTTCAACATTTAAATTTCAAATTTTCAAAATATTATTTATTTTTGTGTTTTACTGCTTATACATTCAAATTAAATTTTTTATAAAAAAACAACAAAATAAAACAGAAACAAATACCTCACAGCACGCTCAACCAAGCATGAACCCCTCGACCTCCTCGTCGCCACTGCGCCTAACCACTAGCTTCCACTGTGCACGCGAGCACTGCCGACCCTGCCGAGAATGAGCCACTCGAGTTGCCGCGCCTCACGAAACGCTCGCGCGAACATCCACCACTCAAAAACACGGCATCCCCCAAACCCCGATACGCCTCACCATCATTCGCGCGTGAGCGCCGCGACACATGATAATCTCCACCATCAATCGACTTGTCGCGAGCCTTCTTGCACGCGCGAAATCGAACTCGAACTGATTTAGGGTTTTCCCCCTTTCTCCTCTTTTTTTTTTATACGGCAAGAGTTTGAAAAGAAGTAGGGCAGAGGGTTCGGTAATTAAAATCAAGGAGGAGGGTTTATGTTTCCTCAAATTTTGATTTTCATATGACGATTAAGAGGAGAGAACGGGTTGATAAGGGAAGAAGAAGGAATAAGAAGTATCGGCCATGATTTTTTTTTTGAACGAAGGTTTAAACAAGAAGCATCGTGAATTTAAGAGATAAGGAAGCGTCTTTGAGAAGCTGAAGGTAAGAATACGGCTACGATTTGATGTAAGATATTTTTGAATTTTAATACGATTAATTATTTTCGAAGCGTTTTCCTCTCGTACGATCATATGGTCACTCCAAAATTTACGAAATTTGAATCCGGCAATAATTCAATATTACGGATCCAATGGAACTGGTTTCGTTGAATTCCGAGACTGTACCTCGGAAAGTTATTTTTAAATGTCAATTTAAACGTTGTAAATTTAAAATTGAACAAACTGCAGTTAAATTCAATTTTAATCCATCTATTATTCTCAGAATTATAAATATAAATTTTATAAGCCGTTAAAATATTCCCAACAAGCTTATAATTCCAGATTTTAAATAATTTACCCAATTGTCAATCATTATTTAATTTATTCAATTAATTGTTATATTTAAATTCTGAGTTATTTCCATTAAATCAAACCAACTTTTCATATTGAAAACAAATTATATTTCAAATTAATTATTTAAATTCATATTAAATATCACAAATTAACTGTTGAAAAAGCCAGGTCGTTACAAATTCGGTGTGAAATTCCGGGATATCACAAAATTGTTACATCTATTAAATTCCAGCTACTAGCCATAATCGTGGGTAATACAAACAAAAATCGTAAAAGGCGCGTAGGGAGAATGGATTTCCAAATAATGACTAGGCACTAGGGTACCACCTGTCACAGTATGTGGCCTAGATCACCATACCAAGGATTACTCCCAATCTCCTGCAACAGAAGACCAGGACTACCCCTTACAGGATAATCCCGAGTAAGATCATCCCACGGTTGGGATTAGCAACCGCACCGCTAAGCCGAAATAATAGGGACATCTAGACAGGGTTGGCCTTACCCTAATGGGTGCTACCTACATAGCCTTACTGCATATCCCCTGATTTTCAGCCATAGAAATAAAATCTGAAGTTAATGGATTTTGGAATAAATGGAGTAAGTAAGGAAATTTATTCAAAAGTGAAGTAATATATCAGTGGATATTTGGAAGAATAAATTCATGATGGGAATTTATTAAAGAAATGGGAAATTTTATTTAAAAATAAATATTGATTTATTTTAAAGATGTGAAAGAAAAGCGAATTTCCCTGGATAGCCAAGTACATTTTCAAAACAAATTTACAAATATAAGTTAAAAGTTAAAGTTTTTTTAAAAAGTGTGTTTTAGAAAATTTATTATTTCTGAATGTTTAAACTCTAAAGTAAGTATATTTTCAAATCTATTATCGTAGTAATTATTTAAAGGTGGCTTGGTATTTTGTTTTAAAAGTTAGAAATTCAGTTTTATATTGCACAAAGTAGTTTTATTTTAAATATTCTTAAAGTATATATTTTAATAAGTATTAAAGTAATTTTTAATTTAAATGTTTAAAAGGATGTTTTATAATAAAGTGTTATAAATTATTTTCAAATCTAAAGTTTTTGTGCTAGGTGTTTTCAGTGGAAATAAATATTCGGGAATTTATTCCATGAGAAGAGTGTGGTTTGAAAACTGTTTTCAAAGGGTTGAAAATGGAAATATATCTTGCGAAGATATTTCGAGGTTAATAAATAATTCAAGAGAAATTATTTATTGTTGATGGTTGTTTGCGACTGTTAATTGATAGTTAAATAACCGACTATCAATATTGGACGATGCGCTGATCATTTCGAAGAGACTGGGATCGGGATTAATTTCTCGAAAACCACTTCGATCCGGTTTGTACGTTTTCGTGAGGAAGACGAGTTTGGATTCGAAGATGTAGAAATGAAGTGCAAGGGTTAGTCGCTACTAATCCTGAGGTTAATTCCAAAACGGATGTAGTAGGAGTAGTGCCTTCGGTTCCGTTCGAACCGGGGATGGACTTGTATGGATGAATGCTTTCGAAACATCGTCAGGTGGACGATGGGCATTCTAAGTGAAACGTTCTAAAAGGTAACGCTTAGCCTCAAGCCTCATCAATCCGGAATGACTAAAAATCAGGGGTTATGCAGCAAGGCTAGGTGGGTAGCTCCCATTAGGGTGAGGTCATCCCTGTCTAGATGTCCCTTTTTATTCGGCTTAGTGGTGCGGTTGCTAATCCCAACCGTGGGGTGATCTTACTCGGGATTGTCCAGTAAGGCGTAGTCCCGGTCTTGTGTTGCAGAGGATTGGGAGTAATCCTCGGTACGATGATCTAGGCCACGTACTGTGACATGTGGTGCCCCACTGCCTAGTCATTAGTTGGAAATCCATTCTCCCTACGTGCCTTTTACGGTTTTGCTTGTATTACGCACTTTGTGGCTATTAGCTTGAATTTAATATATGTAACAATTTCGGCTATTTTCATAAGTATTTGAAAATAGACCCTATTATAATATCAGATGATTTTATAAAAAGTGTTTTGGCTATCGTAAGGTAAATACCCAACATGTTTATTTATGGCGTGGTCTTACGAGATGCTTTTGTTTTCAAAAGAATTTTTGAAAACTTTAATAATCAATTCGAATGTGGTTTTTCCATGCTGGTTTTCCAGACTGACTCGGGTGTTATTTAACTATAATGCTCGAGTCAGACTGGGTATTATAGAATACAAGATATGATGTTGTGGAGCTTAGGAGGCGAGCTGGTTGGCGATATGTACTTCCGTACTTGATTATTTTTCTGCTGTGTGTCCTGTTTGAGGACAAGTTTATATGACTATCCAGTTGTATGTTATTGATGTTGTTGAAGTTTGATGATGTATTCTGGTGATGTATGTATAAAGCAGATATAGTTTTCTTTTGTGTAAAGATCTGTTATTATCTATTGTAATTTATTCCGCTGCGATGGTTAGCTTCTGATGTTGTTTCCTATTTTCTTCTTCTATCTCTTCTTCTTTAACCCAAGTGGTTCATATTTCTGTTCATCTTGAGTTGATTGATGAAGAATAGTGTCGACTCAAGAGGTACGGATTTGCGGGTCGTTTCACTTGGTATCAGTGCTTAGGTTGGTGATAACCTTGGCTCTGGTGGGGATTACTCATTGAAAATAGAGTCCGTAGTACTCTAGAATGAGTTTGAGCGTATTAATAGTTATGAGCGCGTATTTGTTAGTGAATATAATTTAATTTAATATTGTGTTGACTTATTGGAGTGGAATATGTATTCTGATCGAGTAAGTTCGCCGCTATTCGAGAAGAGTTTATAAACACCTGACACGATAAATTGACACGATATTGTTTTTAAGGTGGGTGAATGAAATAATTTTACCCAAAATATATTTTGATATAAAAGAAATATTTTCCTTAAATTGTTATATAACTCGGATGTTTGGATGATAATATTTTAAACAAATAAGATTATAAAATTTTTTGGAATGACTTGGATAATCGAATGGGAATTTGTATGAGCATAAATTATACAAATGGATTATAGTTAAAATTTGATTTAAGTCAAAATTTGAAAATTTAAAATCCCGGAGATTTTGGAAGTATTTTTCGAAGTGTTTTGAAGACAAATAATAACACTATTGTTTTAGAAGTATTTCTGAAAGGAAATTGATTCAAATAAATTTTGAGAAAGGATATAGCATTGAACTGACTTCAGTCGTTGGTAAATAACTTCGGTGATGACTGCAGCATCATCGATATTCATTTTCGAGTTTCTAAGTGACGTATTTCTGCCAAATTGATTTGTTTAGAAGAACCAGTTTTATTTTTGAAATTTCAAAGGAAATTTGTTGAGGATAAACCCAGGATTGGTTTAAAATTTTAAGAAGTGTGATTTTGAGATAATTTTAAAATGATTTGAACCAAAAGCCGGGTGTTTGAAATCCTGAATATTTATTTGAATTGGAAATCCGGATGAGATAAGTTATGAACTTATAAAAATTTGACATGATTTTTAAATAAGGAAGGAAAATATGAGCTTTGAATGTTGGAATTAATATTTAAAGCGAAAAGTTAAAAATGAAATTAACTTGGATTAAGGAAGAAAATTGAATCGATTTGAATTAAATAAATCTGAGTTAAAATAGAATTGAAATGGAATAAAATTCAGTTGAATTATAGGTGATATTGGATGGAACTGGATCCTTACTTAAATAAATGGAAGTGATTTGGATAAGAAATAAGTTGGATAAGAATTGGACTGGAATAAATGAATTAGAATAACTTATAAAAGAATTAAAAATCCATGGAATAAAAATATGCTTGGGTTATAAATAAGCGTAAATCTCGAGCTAAAAATTAAAGATGAATATATTTAAGCCTAGAATGAAAGGAAATGTGTAAAATAATAAGTTATGACTTATAAAATTGAAAAGTGGAATAGAAAACCCAAAATAAATATTGTTTGATGTTTTGGAAAATGAGACAAAAATCCAAACTTGAATTATAAAATAAAATAAATTGAACTT
The DNA here is from genome assembly GCA_030765085.1 of Allium cepa. Lineage (NCBI taxonomy): Eukaryota > Viridiplantae > Streptophyta > Magnoliopsida > Asparagales > Amaryllidaceae > Allium > Allium cepa. The sequence goes on from CM060932.1 coordinate 705,762,486, forward strand.
AAGAAAATTAAATGAAGTGATTTTTGAGATTAAAAATCAAGTATTGAATTATAAATAGGGGGAGAACTAATTAGATAATAAATTAGTTAATGAAATATGTAAATGGAACTTAATGTAGTTAAATAGAAGTTGAATTGAGAGTTAATAATGAAGTTTGGAAATAAAACTCAAGTTATAAATCAAATTCGACTTGAATCGTTAGTGAAGTAAATATAATTGAAAATGTTACTAAATAAAAAGAAATTGGATTAAAGTAGGGATGTTTTTAGTTGCAAACAAAACCCAGATGAGTAGGAATAAATTGAAAATGGCCTTGTAATCAATTAAATGAATTGAGAATGAATTGAATCTGGAAATTTAAAATTTATACGATACAGATGAACTAATCAAATAAATTTGTAGTTCGAAATGAGATTTGATTGAAATAGAACCAAGTTAAATTGAAAGGGAAAATTTATTTGCGAAATGAAAATGAGCTTATGTATGAAATTTGAATTATTTGAAGTAAATTAATTTAAGTTTAAAATTTGTGGATGCTTGGTTTCGAGTAAGGGTAAAAGTCCATTAAATAAAAGCTTGGGTAAATTTAAATTGGGAAATGGTTATTAATATATAATCATGGAATGGTTCAAGCTTAATATAATGGTCTCAAATGAAATGAATGCGGACGCAATTGAATGGATCGTGAATAAAATTGAAATGGAATGTGTCGAGCTAAATAAAATGGCTGTGAATGAATTAAAAGGGGAGGAATTAAAAATAAATTGAGTAGGAATCAATTTAAAATGGTTATAAGCTTAATTATTTATTTATTCACATGAACATAGTCGAATTGCGTAGAAATAAACTGTCGTTTGACGAAAACGAGATTAAATAAAATTCTATGAATTGATAGAAGTGAAATAAATTGATTTTGAAATCGATTGAGTTGAATATGAGCTTGTTTGGATTAAAAATGAATTGAATGTAAGAAATTGAAGTGTAAACAATTTAAAATTGAATGGAATGGCACATGAGTTGATTGAAAACAATAGAAATAAGTGTCGAAACCTTACATATATGCTTATGAAAGTATATAACATGCATTGTTATAGAATTCATGTTTTAGCAATTTAAATATAAGTGAAATGTTGTTAAACTTCATATATATGACACTTACATGTTTGAATTGAGTAAGTGTAGGAACCAGGAAGCCGTTTGGCTGGATTTTGGACACGCTAACTGCTAAATAAATAAGCCGCTTGCTTAAAAATGCTAAATAAAGGTACGCCTACGCAATAAAAATAGGAAATATGAACTGTTTTGTTTTTCCGACCGTGTGGGTCGATGTATATATATTTATATCTCTTGTCAAATTGCAAAAGCTCCTCCGTACAAAGGAGACTCAGCCAAAAAAATTCAGAAATTTTGGGAGTTAGAATTTTTTTTTGAAATATTGGAAAAAAATTATTAGCAACAAAACGATTTCAAATTGGAATCGAAATAAGGGATTTTGGAAATGGAAATTGAAACTAATTTAAAACAATGATATGAATCAATTATTAATGGAAGATAAAATTCAATATTTAGAATTGAAGATAAATTGAATTCATATGGAAATGGGAAAACTAATTTACGGGGTTGGAACATAAATTTGAATGGAGATAAATCAAGCAGGATTTATAAAAGGAATTCTTTGGTTTATTCTGAAATGGAAGTGTATTTCCCAGAAAAGCCAAGTACGTTTAAAAGCAGATTTTTAAAAGTTTAAAGTTTTAAGTTTGATTTTAAGAAAATCCTTATTTAAGTTGGAAAAATTTATTAAAAGTAAATGTGTACTAAATTAGTTACAATAATAATTATTTTAACGGAGTAATTGGTATTATGTTTTAAAAGAATATTATTAATATTTATATTTTATAAAATGGTTTTATTTTAAGGATAATTGGTTCAAGTTTTATTTGGAAACTTGTATAGGATTTCATACTTTATTTTAAAACTTAGTATGACTTAACTTTTATTTTGGAGAAAAATAGTTTATATTTTATAAGCAGTTTAATTTGAAACATTTTAAAAGTATGTATATATTTCAAATAAAGTATGTAAATAGCTTTAATTTAAATTTTTATAAATCTAAAGTATTTGGCTTGGATGTTTTCAGTGGAAATCAATATTTGGAAATTTATTCCATAAGGAGTGTGTGGTTTGAAACAGTTTTCAAGGGGTTGAAAATTGAAATATATCTTGCAAAGATATTTTAAAGGTAATAAATAATTTTGGGAAATTATTTATTGTTTGATGGATGTTTGTGATAGTTAAATCACCGACTGTCAATATTGGCCAATGCGTTGATCGTTTCGAAGAGACCGGGATTAATTTCTCGAAAACCACTTCGATCCGATTTGTATGTTTTCGTGGTAAAAACAAGTGTGGAGTCGAAGATGGAGCAGTGAAGTGCAAGGGCTAGTCGCTACTAATCCCGAGGATGTTTCCAAAAGGATGTAGTAGGAGTAGTGCCTTCGGTTCCGTTCGAACCCGGACGGACTTGTATGGATGAATGCTTTCGGAACATCGTCAGGTGGACGATAGGCATTCTAAGTGAAGCATTCTAAGTGAAACATTCTAAAAGGTAACGCTTAGCCTCAAGCCTCATCAACTGGGAATGACTGAAAATTAGGGTTTGCGCAGCAAGGCTAGGTGGGTAGCACCCATTAGGGTAAGGTCATCCCTGTCTTGATGTCCCTTTCTATTCGACTTAGTGGTGTAGTTGCTGATCCCAACCATGGGGTGATCTTACTCGGGATTATCCTGTAAGGGGCAGTCCCGGTCTTGTGTTGCAGGTGGATTGGGAGTAATCCTCGGTACGGTGATGTAGGCCACGTACTGTGATAGGTGGTACCCCAGTGCCTAGTCATTAGTTGGAAATCCATTCTCCCTACGAGCCTTTTACGAGTTTTGTTTGTATTACCCACGATTGTGGATAGTCACTGGAATTTAGTGAATGTAACTATTTCGGCTATTTTAGTAAGTATTTGTATGTAGACCCTATTATAATATCAGAGGATTTTGATAAGAAATGTTTTAGCTATCGTAAGGTAAAAACCCGACATGTTTATTTATGGCGTGGCCTTACGAGATGCTTTTGTTTTAAAAAGGATTTTTGAAACTTTAATAATCAATTTGGGAGTATTTTTATCAGCTGGTATTCCAGACTGACTCGGGTGTTATTTCATTATAATGCTCGGGTCAGACCGAGTATTGTATGTTTAGGATAGGATGCTATGGAGCAGGAGAGGAGCTGGAGTCCGAGACGTATTATCCGTACTTGTTTATATCCTCTACTGTGCTTGTTTGAAATTGTCAGGCTGGTAATTGTTGTTGGTTTGAGATATACTCTGATGGTATATTGTATAAAACAGATACAGTTTTCATTTTGTGTAAAGATCTGTTATTGACTATTATATTTTGTGCTGCTGCGATTGTGACATTATGTACTTGATTAGTTCCTTCTTCTTCTTCTTCTATCTTCTTTCTTTTTCCTCAACGATCTGTCTTTTTCGGCACTTGATCGTCGGCATATTATACTGTGGAGTATTTTGTGTCGATTTTTGAGGATCGAGAAGGGCGGGTCGTCATAAGTTATAATGAAATAACACCCGAGTCAGTCTGGAATACCAGCTAATAAAAATACACCCAAATTGATTATTAAGGTTTCAAAAATTCTTTTGAAAACAAAAGCATCTCGTAGGGCCACGCCACAAATAAACATGTCGGGTTTTTACCTTACGATAGCTAAAACATTTCTTATAAAATCCTCTGATATTATAATAGTGTCTATGTGCAAATACTTAGTAAAATAGTCGAAATTGTTACATCTATTAAATTCCAGCTACTAGCCACAAAGTTGGTAATACAAACAAAACTCGTAAAAGGCTCGTAGGGAGAATGGATTTCCAACTAATGACTAGGCACTGGGTACCACCTGTCACAATACGTGGCCTAGATCATCGTACTGAGGACTACTCCTGATCCTCTGCAACACAAGACCGGAACTACCCCTTACTGGATAATCCCGAGTAAGATCACCCCACGGTTGGGACCAGCAACCGCACCACTAAGCCGAATAAAAGGGACATCTAGACAGGGATGACCTCACCCTAATGGGTGCTAACCACATAGCCTTGCTGCATAACCTCTGATTTTCAGTCATTCTCGGTTGATGAGGCTTGAAGCTTAGCGTTACCTTTTAGAACGTTTCACTTAGAATGCCCATCGTCTGCCTGACGATGTTCCGAAAGCATTCATCCATACAAGTCCGTCCCGGGTTAGAACGAAACCGAAGGCACTACTCCTACTACATCCATTTTGGAAATATCCTCAGGATTAGTGGCGACTAGCCCTTGCACTTCACTGCTCCATCTTCGATTCCGAACTCGTTTTTCCCATGAAAATGTACGAACCGGATCGAAGTGGTTTTCGAGAAATTAATCCCAATCCCGGTCTCTTCGAAACGATCAACGCATTGGTCAATATTGGTAGTCGGTGATTTAACTATCAATTAACATCCATAAGCATCCATTAACAATAAATAATTTCCCACATTAATTATTTTCCTCAAAATATCTTTGCAAGATAGATTTCCATTTTCAAATTCTTTTGAAAACAATTTTCGAACCCAACTCTTCTCATGGAATAAATTCCCAAATCTTTACTTTCTCCGAAAACATCCGAGTTTCCATGCTTAAGATTTAAAATAATTAAATTCTTTATTCTTGAAAATACATTAAAACATTTATATTAAAATTTCTTACATACTTTATTTAAACTATATATATACACTTTTAAAAATATTTCGAATAAAACTGCTTTATAAAATATAAACTATTTCCAGGTTAAGCTATCTAAATTTTTGAAAATAGGAGCTATGAAATTCTATTCAAGTTCCAAGTAATATTTTAACCAAACTGACGCAGCGGATAATTAACAAAACGATATGGATCGATGAAAGTAGCAATCGGTGGATTGAAGATACTGAAATGCCCAAATTCGTTGATCACAAAGATACCGAATTCTAGCTATCTTCGACACATTGATCGCGCACGATACCGTGAGAGAAGATCTTCAATTCTTCAAGCGTTGATCAAGCGCACTTGATTCCACGAATCGGCTTCAACAATCGTTGATTCGAGCGCACTCGAATATCCGAAAGTGGAGATAGGAGATTACACTCAATTACCAATTTAGGATGAAAGCACACAGCAATCAAACAAGAAATTTTATTCAAAATCAACCAAGTTACAAATGACCCACACCATGCCTATTTATAGGCTTACAATATGTACAAGACTCGCATACACGACTTAACATAGGTCGGCAGCGACCTATCATCGAACGACTCAACATAAGTCGCCACGCGACTCACGACTTAACACGACCCAGGTCGCACGCGACCTAACAACATATAAAAGACGCGACCTACGACTTAACAAACAACGACCGACATATACACGACTTAACAGCTACAACACTGAATATTACAATGACTCAAAACAAGACGACTTACGACCTAACAAGGTCGTTAACGACTTAATTTCAACACGTTACAACATTTCCCTGTACAGTTTCCAACGACCTAACACTAGACGACCTATGACTTAAGAAAACTGAGCGACTCAAGGTTCTTCATGCGACTTATCCAAAGAGCGTCATAAGGAAGCACGGCTTCAAGATTATGCGACCCATGAAAATAGCGACTTAACTTAGGTCGTAGCTTGTTAAGGTCGTGGACAACTTATCTTACTTTAACAACTGAACATCATCCTGCGACCTAACTAGGTCGTTAGGTCGTTTGAGCGACTTAAGGAAGCGGCATGTGGAGCAGTAGGTCGTTAACTCGCGTGTCTATACTAGGTCGTTTCGCGACCTATCATAGGTCATTGGTTCCCTTTCCTTTACATAACTCGCTGCCCTATATTCCTTTGCTTCTCTGCCTTGCTCCAGTGCTTTGCTAGGTCGTGAGCGACCTTCACTAGGTCGTGCGCGACCTTCACTAGGTCGTGAGCGACCTACTTCACTAGGTCGTGAGCATCCTAAAATTCCACCCTTAGGTCGTGTATGACCAAACCACATGATTTTGCAGATCGCGCTGCATTATCCTCCCCTGGTTGACAGAAATTCGACCTCGAATTTTCACCATCTTCTTCCACCACAAGTTCATTTCCATAATACGGAATTAAGCATTTGACGTTGAAAACATCAGAAGTATGAACGTCATCTGGTAACTTCAATTGATACGCATTCTCATTGATTTTCTTCAAAATCTCAACTGGACCAATTTTCCGCGCCTTCAACTTATTGTATGTTCCCATTGGAAAGCGATCTCTTGTTAACACTGCATAAACCAAATCACCTTCCTCGAAATTCACACTTCTTCGTTTCTTATCCGCCAGTCGTTTATACTTCTCATTAGATGCAAGTAACCGTTCATGAACAGTTTTGTGGCACTCCTGTAATTCATTTACGAAGTCACTAGCCCGCTTAACAACTTTCTTCTGATGTGGCATTGTTGTCAAATCCAACGGTCCTTTAGGAATTGCAGAGTATACAGCTTGAAATGGAATAAATCCAGTACTTCGATTCACCGCATGATTATGTGCAAACTCCGCTTGACATAACTTCATATCCCAATTTTTTAGATTATCTTTCACCAAACATCTCAATAAATTCCCCAACGATATGTTAACCACCTCCGTTTGTCCATCAGTTTGCGGATGATAAGCGCTACTAAAATTCAGCTTCGTTCCCACCATCTTCCACAAACTTAGCCAAAAGTGACTCAGAAAACGAGTATCTCTATCCGAAACAATAGACTCTGGTAACCTATGTAAACGATAGATCTCTTTAAAGAATAATTGTGCCACATGAACTGCATCCGCTGTCTTCTTACAAGCAACAAAATGTACCATCTTCGAGAAACGATCCACCACAACATATATAGAGTCATTTCCCCTTTGAGTTCTCGGCAACCCCAACACAAAATCCATGCTGATATCAACCCATGGTTTAGTCGGTACAGGTAACGGCATATACAACCCTGCATTTGTCGCTGTTCCTTTCGAAACCTGACAGATATGACATCTCTGAACAAACCTTTCAACTTCCTTCCTCATCGATGGCCAATAGTAGGATTGAGAGATTAACTGCAATGTTCGGTCTCTACCCACATGTCCTTCCTCATGAAGCTCCTTGATAATCTTCATTCTCAAACTGCTTTCTGGTATACATAATCGATTTCCCTTAAATAAGAAACCATCAACCAATGCAAATTCATCAGTATCTCCATCCTTAACTTTCTCAACGAACTTTGCAAAGTAAGGATCCTCCTCAAACAATTCTGGCAATAACTCAAATCCTGTCACCTCAACTTTCATTGTCGTTAATAAATGACTCCTCCTACTCAATGCATCGGCTACACGATTTGTTACCCCAGATTTGTGTTTCACAACAAAAGTAAACTGTTGCAAATAAGCAATCCATGATGCATGTCTCGCTGAAATCTTGTCTTGCCCCTGCAAATGCTTCAAAGCTTCATGGTCTGTGTAAAGAACAAACTCCTTATGGAACAGATAGTGTCTCCAATGTTTCACTGCTTGCACCACAGCATAAAACTCCACATCATACGTACTATATCTCATCTTTTCTCCTGATAACTTCTCACTGAAATATGCAATAGGACGTCCCTTCTGACTCAACACCCCTCCAATTCCAACCTTAGATGCATCAGTGTGTAGCTCAAACAACAACTGAAAATCCGGTAATACAAGAATTGGTGCTGTCGTCAAAAGCCCTTTGATTCGTTCAAAAGCAAACCCTGCTTCCTCCGACCACGAAAATTGCTTCCCTTCCATACAATCAGTAACTGGGGCCATCACGCTACTGAAGTGTGGAATGAATCTTCGGTAGAATGATGCTAGCCCATGAAAACTTCTCACTTCCGTAATTGTCTTTGGCTGTGGCCAATTCCTGACTGCTTCAACTTTATCCTGGTCCACCTGTATACCTTCTCCGGACACAACATACCCCAGAAATAAAACACTCCTCGTCATAAACACACATTTCTTTGTTGCGGCATAGAACTGTTCCTCGCGAAGAATAATTAACACCTTCCGCAAATGCTCTACATGCTCCTCGGTACTTACACTATATATCGAAATATCATCAAAGTAAACAACAACAAACTTTCCAATGTACGGTCTGAAAATTTGGTTCATCACCCTCATAAATGTACTTGGTGCATTCGATAGACCAAACGGCATAACCAGCCATTCATACAATCCTTCCCTTGTCTTGAATGCGGTCTTTCATTCGTCTCCCGGTCTAATTCGAATCTGATGATATCCACTCTTCAAATCAATCTTCGAAAATATAATAGCCCCACTCAACTGATCTAGCAAGTCATCCAACCTCGGCATTTGGAATCTATATCTCACAGTAATATTATTCAATGCTCGACTGTCAGTGCACATCCTCCACGTCCCGTCCTTCTTTGGTACCAACAAAGCTGGCACAACACACGGACTCAAACTCTCCTGCACTCGCCCTTGTTCAAGCAACTCTTCCACCTGCCTCCTCAACTCTTCATGTTCCTTCGGACTCATTCGATAATGCGGTCTATGCGGTAATACTGCTCCTGGAACAAGATCGATTTGATGTTGAATGTCTCTCAATGGCGGTAACTCCTTAGGCAACTCTTCTGGAAATACATCCTCAAATTCTTTCAGAACTGGCTTTGCTTCTTCTGGAATTTCAATCTCTTCATGATTCTCTCGTCCAATCAACAAATAGACTTCAGGCTCCTCTTCAACTTCTTTAACAAACTCCTTCAAAGATAGCAAAGTTTTCAGCTCTTCAATCTCCTCCAACTTGCTTTCCTTCTGTTGTTGCTTCTTAGGAACTAAAATAATCTTAGTACCTTCAAACATGAAGCTGTAACTATTAGCACGACCATTGTGTTGTACTTCTCTATCAAACTGCTATGGTCTACCCAACAACAGATGACACACATCCATGTCTACAACATCACACCAAATTTCGTCTTTGTATCTCTTCCCAATAGAAAAATTAATACAAGCCCTTCGACACACCTTCACTTCACCACCCTTCCTTAACCATGCTAACTTGTACGGTTTAGGATGTTTCTCAGTTTTCAAGTTCAACTTCTTTACTGCTTCTGTAGAGATAATATTGTCACAACTCCCAGCATCAATAACGAACTTGCAAACCTTCCCCAGGATAGTGCATGTTGACTGAAAAATATTGCTTCTCAACCAACTAGAATCATCCTCTTGCTTTGGTGTAAGACAAGATCTCCTCATCATCAAATTACAACCCTCATCCCCGCACAACTCTTCTTCCTCCTCAACAAGTGGTGAATTGGAATATTCAGCTTCTATTTCCTCTTCTTCTATCTCTGCAACCATTGCTCTCCTCTTCGGCTTCGGACATTCATTGCTTTTGTGACCCAACTCCTGACAATTGTAACATTTGAAACTGCTATTAACCTTTGCCTTCTCAACCTCCTTCACAACTGGTTTTGCGACAGCTTTAGGAATATTAGAACTTCCACTAACACCCTTCATTTGATTGTTGGAATTGGTAAACACACCACCTCCACGCCTTCCCTGCTTCTCCCAAGCCAACGCTTTCTGATATGTCTCCGCCAAAAATCTTGGATCAAACATATTAACCATATCCTGAATCTGCATTCGCAACCCTCCAACAAACCTAGCAGTCAGCTGTTCTTCTGTCTCCATAATATCATTTCTGGCAATGAGTTGGTAAAATTCATCTGCATAATCATTAACTGATTTCATCCCCTGCCTTAGATTCTGCAATCTCTGATACATGAGTGATTGATAATTGTAAGGTAAAAATGTTGCTTTCATCAACTTCTTCATCTTCTCCCATGATTCAATCTTTGACTTTCCCATTCTCTCCCGTGTAAGTTTAGATTGCTGCCACCATGCTAAAGCTCTTCCCCTCAACCTAGTAGCAACCAACTTCACCCTTTTATGCTCAGGAACCTCCTTGAAATCAAAGATCTCTTCAACATTAGATAACCAATCAAGAAATTCTTCTGCTACCATTCCACCCTTGAATTCTGGAATTTCCATCTTCATACCCGATTCCCATCGACGATCATCATCTGCATCTCGATATGAATTTCGAACCTGGTCTCGATCTCGATAATGAATGCTAGCTCTATCACCTTCTTCATAAAAATCAAAGGTACGTCTATATCGATCTCGACCATCAACATCCCTTTGATCACCCATATCTCTTCTACTATGTCTCTCTTCATCTCTATATGGCTCATTTTCAAACTCACGTGGAGTTCTTCTCTCTTCATGTCCATAGTCATGGTGATCTCTCCTTGATGAAATTGATGTTTCTCTCCTTTCTCTAAAAGATTGCGGTGATACCCTCCTCGCTTCCGTAACCGATGGCGAAACTCGGTTTCCTCCATGGTTCGAGATTGGTGATCTCCTCCTTTGATTTTGATTCAAATCATTCATCAACTTCTCTAACTTTCCAATGCCTTCATCAAATTTCTCATTAATGCGTTGTTCCATTTGTTCGGCTTCTTCTCGTCTATACAAAGCTTCAATATTTTGATGGCGGTTAGCTCTCCTTGGAGGCATGATTGAACACCTCTTAGGTACTTCAACAAATACTTCAAAATTTCACAAATTTTCAACTCAAATCAAACAAGTCACGGCCTCAACCTTGACTCGACAATAGCTTAACCCTTCAATTCAAACAACCAGGCACGGCTCCTACTTCAAACAATGATACCAAAAACTGATGCTCGGCCTATACTTAACACGATGTTATGCTCGGCCTTCACCCTTCAACACAAATCAAATTCAAACAACTTCCGGATTTTTGATCCAAAATGGAATGGATCGAAAACTCCAAACTTGTTGCAACTTCAAGATGAACACGATGAATACCAAACTTCAAATTCCTTGGCTCCAAGACTCGTCTTAGCTATGATTGGCTAAGTCAAGCTCCGATACCAAAACTGACGCAGCGGATAATTAACAAAATGATATGGATCGATGAAAGTAGCAATTGGTGCATTGAAGATACTGAAATGCCCAAATTCGTTGATCACAAAGATACCGAATTCTAGCTATCTTCGACACGTTGATTGCGCACGATACCGTGAGAGAAGATCTTCAATTCTTCAAGCGTTGATCAAGCGCACTTGATTCCGCGAATCGGCTTCAACAATCGTTGATTCGAGCGCACTCGAATATCCGAAAGTGGAGATAGGAGATTACACTCAACTACCAATTTAGGATGAAAGCACACAGCAATCAAACAAGAAATTTTATTCAAAATCAACCAAGTTACAAATGACCCACACCATGCCTATTTATAGGCTTACAATATGTACAAGACTCGCATACACGACTTAACATAGGTCGGCAGCGACCTATCATCGAACGACTCAACATAAGTCGCCACGCGGCTCACGACTTAACACGACCCAGGTCGCACGCGACCTAACAACATATAAAAGACGCGACCTACGACTCAACAAACAACGACCGACATATACACGACTTAACAGCTACAACACTGAATATTACAATGACTCAACACAAGACGACTTACGACCTAACAAAGTCGTTAACGACTTAATTTCAACACGTTACAACATTTCCCTGTACAGTTTCCAACGACCTAACACTAGACGACCTATGACTTAAGAAAACTGAGCGACTCAAGGTTCTTCATGCGACTTATCCAAAGAGCGTCATAAGGAAGCACGGCTTCAAGATAATGCGACCCATGAAAATAGCGACGTAACTTAGGTCGTAGCTTGTTAAGGTCGTGGACGACTTATCTTACTTTAACAACTGAACATCATCCTGCGGCCTAACTAGGTCGTTAGGTCGTTTGAGCGACTTAAGGAAGCGGCATGTGGAGCAGTAGGTCGTTAACTCGCGTGTCTTTACTAGGTCGTTTCGCGACCTATCATCGGTCGTTGGTTCCCTTTCCTTTACATAACTCGCTGCCCTATATTCCTTTGCTTCTCTGCCTTGCTCCAGTGCTTTGCTAGGTCGTGAGCGACCTTCACTAGGTCGTGAGCGACCTACTTCACTAGGTCGTGAGCGTCCTAAAATTCCCCCCTTAGGTCGTGTGACCTAAACCACATGATTTTGCAGATTGCGCTACATCACAAACTTATTCTTAAAATAAAACTATTCTATAAGATATAAATATTAAAGATTTTTTTAAACATAATACCCATGAATCCTTAAAATAATTATTACTACAACTGTTTTAATACTATTTACCTTTAACACCTAACAACTTAAATAATTTCTTAAAAACATTCCTTCACTTAAAAATCCACTTTGAAATGTACTTGGCTTTTCAGAGAAATACACTTCCATTTCAGAATAAACCAAAGAATTCTTTTTTATAAATCCTACACGATTTACCCCAATTCAATTTTACGTTCATCCCATAAATTCCTTTCCACACTTTAAAAATAAACTCCTTTTATTTTCAAACACATTGTTATTTCCTGGAATCACTTTCAAAATGTACTTAAAGTATTTAAAATATGATTACTAAATTCTTTATTCAAATTGTACTTTTGAAAATCTATAAAAGTTCCTTAAGTAACTTAATCAAAAATTTCTTTTTATATGAGATTATTATATCAAATGTTCATATTTAAACCCCTTTAGAAACATAATTCTAATTACCTTTTAAATAATTAAATACCATAATTACTTAAACAAATATTTACTTTCACTTAAAAACAATTAAAAATAACAATAATAATTTTCTAAAATATTCTAAAAACACCTTTGCAAAACTTTCTGGTTTATACTTCGAAAATCTTTCTTTGAAACATGCTTAGTTTCCAGGGAAAAATACACTTCCTGTCCTTTATAAATAAATCTCGCTATTATTTTTAAAACAATTCACATTTCAAAACACTTCAAATTTCAACCAATTTCTTGAATTTAATTCCCTTAAATTCATTACTCAAAATTTCCCCTTTCTATTCTCTTTTAATTCCAATTTATTTTATTTATATTTTAAGATCCCAAATTATATTTATCCAATCAATACACAGCACAATTTAATTTCTAAATCAAACTATCATAGGATATTAACGAAATATATCACAGGATATAAATAAAATTTCTATTTGTGAGGAATCCAGTTGGATCTCTCCAAGTTGTTTCCCTGCATCCACAGATATTAGCACAACAAATAAATATCAATCCAGACTGATATTAGTATTCATATTAAACCAATCATACTATTATTTAAATATCAACTATTTAAAACAGCTAAAATTCCAGATGTGAGTGAGATTAATTAACTCACCTTGAGGTTCGACGAGCGTTCAAAATTTAAATTATATCGAACGGCGTTCGATTTAACCTGAATTTTTACTTGCTCAGAATGATTCCAGAATTGCTCCACTGCGTAGTACTTGTCGCTGCGATTCCGGCGTCGCTAGTTTCGTCAAAATCTGATAACGGATGCACAAGATATGAATTTATAAAGTTCAATTACCAATTTAAAAACAAATTTCTTTTTTTTATTTACCAAAATTCATCACGGCCGCACAAACAAAATTCAAAATCAAGGCCACACTGTTTCTTCCTCATTCACGTAACTCCTGGCTATCACGCACACGGTTGAACCCATAGTCGCCCCTCCAATTCGAAAAGTCGCACCCTACAAGCTCCTCCAGACGTCGATCAACCCAGCCTATGTCAAAGCCCATAACACCACCTACCCACGGGCCAAGAACGATGAAGCTCGGTCCTCCTATTGCACCGAAAAATGCACTCGAATGGAACCCCCAATGGCCTCGATTCCGACCACCACGATCCCCTATATACGATCTCAACCGTTGATATGATAGATCTTCATACGCTCTTCAATTCTCTTGTTGGAGTATTGTGAAATAAACGAGTAGATTTCAAGAAAAAGGAGGAAAAAGACAAGTGTTTTTCGGCCATTGATAAAATAGAACGAGGCTTGTTAGAGAAGACTGGGGGTTTCGGCCCTATATGTAAATATATACGTTTACAATATTATTTTAATATTAAATTCAATTTTCACGAGCATTTACAAACGAACTCCAAATCATACGTGCCACCAGGTGTTTCTAAGGTTTTACCACATTTCGAACACAATGGAACGTGTTTCGAATGCTAATTTTGTCGTATGCACGAGTTACGGAAATAAACGATCAATTTTAAATTAAATCGATTAAAATAGTTTCTATGCGTTTTGAGCTGCCAGGGTCAAACGACAACTCCGATTGCTACGAAAATTGAAATCCGATAATAATTAACCATTACGGATGCAATGGAACTAGTTTCGTCGAATTCCGAGACTGTGCCCCGAGAAGGCTATTTTAACTCGTCGATAAATTCGAGCGATTTTCAAAATCGTCGAAATCACTTAAAATTTCACTTTTAAAATTTTACTAACTTAATTATAAATCATATAGAATTTATATTCACATTAAAAATCATTCAAATTCATTCCAAACCAAATCTGATTATTTATAATATTATATTATTAAATTAATATAAAATTCCAAATTCGACTTATCGACCTTTGATCCCATCCAAAAGTCCAACATTATAATCCGGATCCAAATAGACTTAAAATAAATTTTAGAAACCATTTTCATAACCATTTATATCGAGATTCACCAATTATCACAATTTCAAATATTTAATTATTATTATTCAAATTCAATTAAATTATCATATTTGAAATTATAACTCATTTTATTAATTTAACCAAAATCTTTTCATTCAAAATCCACATTTAACATATAAAATGAATTAAATGTTCAAAATTAACGACTAGAAATTCAGGGTCATACATTCCTCCCCCCTTATAAAAATTTCGTCCCCGAAATTTGCTAAAGTATGAAAAATGCTACAAACACAATAGCAAAACACACTTAGTGAAAATCCCAAATTCACTTTGCCTAAACTCTTTAGTTTCAAATCAAAACTGCTAGTTTCGATTCCTATTCCAAAATCCTTTTTATTTTTATTTTAATTTGAAATCAATTTGTCATTAACGAAACGTTTCAAAATTTTTCTAACTCCCAAAATTTTAGAAATTTTTTGACAGCGTCTCCTTTATACGAAGAGCGTTTTACAATATCACAATAATGATAAATATATATACATCGACCCACATGGTCGGACAACAAAATACATCACAACATATATATCATTGTCCCAATTTTATTGCGTAGGCGTACCTTTTATTAGCATTTAAAAGCAAGCGGCTAAATAATATTGCATATACGCACTCCAACTCTATCGACTGCCTCCCGTACCTGTACTTACTTAAACAAACACATTAGTTTTCAATATATGAGAATTTATTAACATTCTATTCATTAAACTAGCCAAACACATCAATTACATAGTTTAAACCAATAAACCTCATAATTTAACATGTTAACCATATGTTATCAGCAATCCAAAGATTTCAATCACCATTTTAATTTCCTACAAATCCAAACTTCATTTTTAATCTCCTCGAATGATTTAAATTCAAGTTTACTTTTTACAATTCATATTTACTACAACCAAATCACTCTCTCTTCAATATGATTAACATATGCTTTACTTACATCAATTTATGCCAATCCAATTCCGAATTGATTCACAATTAAATTGTTATTTCAATTTGATACTTTGCATTTCTTTTATGATCTACTTTCATTTTTATGAAAAACCACTTAATTATATTACACTTATTCCAACTGAGTCAAAACCAACTTTATTTGCTTCTTCAAATCAATCCACTTATGTTTACAACAAACGACTAATTTCTATGCAAATTTAAAATTATTCATGCAAGTAACCATCACTTAGGCTTATAACCATTTAAAATTAATTCCAACTTAGATTTATATTAATTTTATTTCATTCGGAATTTTTCACAATCTCAAATATTCTTATTTCCTTGCAATTTTAAATCAAATCCTTATTCTCACTTCAAGTTCATCATCCAACTTAAGTCTATATTAATATCATCCCATTCTGTATTATTTACAACTCATACATACTTATTTCATCATGATAAGAAATTAAAATTATTTCACTTGCATTAAAATTTTATTATCTAAACAAATTTCATTCAAGACCCCTTATAAAGCTTGACAGCAACCATTTCAAAATTTCCTTAAGTTGTCTCAATTCTATTACATCCCCTTTCCTGTCATCCAATCGATTTTATTTCATTTTAATTTGATTGTTATTCAATAAATTCCAATCCATTACAAATTTTAATTCAATTTGTTCACTTACTCAATCCATTTTAAATTTTAATTCACCTACTTTCAATATTGGCCAATGCGTTGACCGTTTCGAAGAGACCGAGATCGGGATTTATTTCTCGAAAACCACTTTGATCCAGTTTGTACGTTTTCGTGGAAAAACAAGTTCGGAATCAAAGATGGAGCAGTGAAGTTCAAGGGCTAGTCGCTACTAATCCTAAGGTGATTCCAAAATGGATGTAGTAGGAGTAGTGCCTTCGATTCTGTTCAAACCTAGGACGGACTTGTATGGATGAATGCTTTCAGAACATCATCAAGTGGACGATGGGCATTCTAAGTGAAACGATCTAAAAAGGTAACGCTTAGCCTCAAGCCTCATCAACCGGGAATGACGGAAAATCAGGGGTTATGCAGCAAGGCTAGGTGGGTAGCACCCATTAGGGTGAGGTTATCCCTGTCTAGATGTCCCTTTTTATTTGGCTTAGTAGTGCGGTTGCTGATCCCAACCGTGGGGTGATCTTACTCGGGATTATCCAGTAAGGGGTAGTCCCGGTCTTGTATTACAGGGGATTGGGAGTAATCCTTGGTACGGTGATCTAGACCACATACTATGACAGATGGTACCACAGTGCCCAGTCATTAGTTGGAAATCAATTCTCCCTACGTGCCTTTTTCGATTTTTGTTTGTATTACCCACTTTGTGGCAAGTAGCTGGAATTTAATAGATGTAATAATTTCGGCTATTTAAATAAGTATCTGTAAATAAACCCTGTTATAATATTAGAGGATTTTAATAAAAAGTGTTTTAGCTATCGTAAGGTAAAAACCCGACATGCTTATTTGTGGTGTGGTCTTACGAGATGCTTTTATTTCCAAAGAATTTTTGAAACTTTAATAATCAATTTGAGTGTAGTTTTCTCACGCTGGTATTCCAGACTGACTCGGGTGTTATTTAACTATAATGCTCGGGTCAGACCGAGTATTATAGATTAGAGGAAAGGATGTTGTGAAGCTCAGGAGACGGGCTGGATGGCGATACGTACTTCCGTACTTGATTATTGTTCCGTTGTGTATCTAGTTATATCTTATTGATGTTGTTGAACTCTTATGATGTATGTATAAACAGATATAGTTTTCTTTTATGTAAAGATCAATGATTATCTATTATATTTTATTTCGCTACGATGGTTAGATTCTGATGTTGTTTTCTATCTTCTTCTTCTACCTCTTCTTATTTAACCCAAATGGTTCGTATTTCTGTTCATCTTGAGTTGATTGATGTAGAATAGTGTTGACTCAAGGGGTACGGATTTGCGGGCTGTTACAGTTAAAAATGTCACGACCTGATTTTTTGATGTCCGAGAAAAACGAATCATGAGGGTTAAAGAAGAAGAAGAGGTGGAAGAAGAAAATAGAAAACAACATCAGAATCTAACCATCACATCGGAATAAAATATAATAGATAATAACAGATCTTTACATAAAAGAATACTATATCTGTTTTATACATACTTCACCAGAATACATCATCAAAGTTCAACAACATCAATAACATACAACTGGATAATAACCATAAACTGTCCTCACAATATGAATACACAGCGGATATTTAAACAAATACAGAAGTACGTATCGCCATCCAGCTCCATAACATCATTTTCTGAAATCTATAATACTAGGTCCATTTATTTTTAAAAGATGTGAAAGAAAAGCGTATTTCCCTGGATAGCCAAGTACGTTTTCAAAAATGGTAACGCATAGCCTTAAGCCTCACCAACTGGAAATGACTGAAAATCAGGGGTTACGTAGCAAGGCTAGGTGGGTAGCGCCCATTAGGGTGAGGTCATCCCTATCTAGATGTCCCTTTTTATTCAGCTTAGTGGTGCGGTTGCTGATCCCAACCGTAGGGTGATCTTACTCGGGATTATCCAGTACGGGGTAGTCCCGGTCTTGTGTTGTAGGGGGGTCGAGGGTGATCCTCGGTATGCTGATCTAGACCAGGTACCGTGACAGGTGGTACCCCAGTGTCTAGTCATTAGTTGGAAATCCATTCTCCCTACGCGCCTTTTACGATTTTTGTTTGTATTACCCACGATTGTGGCTAGTAGCTGAAATTTAATAGACGTAACAATTTCGGCTGTTTTAGTAAGTATTTGTAAATAGACCCTATTATAATATCGGAGGATTTTAATGAAAAGTGTTTTGGCTACCATAAGGTAAAAACCCGACATGTTTATTTGTGGCGTGGTCTTACGAGATGCTTTTGATTTCAAAGGATTTTGAAACTTTAATAATCAATTTGAGTGTGATTTCTCGCGCTGGTATTCTAGGCTGGCTCGGGTGTTATTTAACTATAATGCTCGGGTCAGACAGAGTATTATAGATTTCAGAAAATGATGCTATGGAGATGGATGGCGATACGTACTTCTGTATTTGTTTAAATATTCCGCTGTGTATTCAGATTGTGAGGACAGTTTATGGTTATTATCCAGTTGTATGTTATTGATGTTGTTGAACTCTGATGATGTATGTATAAAACATATATAGTTTACTTTTATGTAAAGATCTGTTATTATCTATTATATTTTATTCCACTACGATGGTTAGATTCTGATGTTGTTTTCTATTTTCTTCTTTTACCTCTTCTTCTTTAACCCTCATGGTTCGGTTTTTCGGACGTCGAAAAATGGGGTCGGTAACAGACCGCAAATCCGTACTCCTTGAGTCAACACTATTCTACATCAATCAACTCAAGATGA
Source organism: Allium cepa (assembly GCA_030765085.1). Classification (NCBI taxonomy): domain Eukaryota; kingdom Viridiplantae; phylum Streptophyta; class Magnoliopsida; order Asparagales; family Amaryllidaceae; genus Allium; species Allium cepa. Next base: position 705,781,584 of record CM060932.1, read on the forward strand.
AGAGATATTAGAAGCATGAGGGTTAAAGAAGAAGAGGTAGAAGAAGAAAATAGAAAACAACATCAGAATCTAACCATCGCAGCGGAATAAAATATAATAGACAATAACAGATCTTTACACAAGAGAAAACTATATCTGTTTTATATATATATGCACATCATCAGAATACATCATCAGAGTTCAACAACATCAACAACATACAACTGGACAGTCATACAAACTTATCCTCAAGACTGAATACACAGCAGAACAATAATCAAGTACGGAAGTACGTATCGCCATCTAGCTCGTCTCTTGAGTTCCACAGCATCCTTTCATGTACCCTATAATACTCGGTCTGACTCGAGCATTATAGTTAAATAACACCCGAGTCAGTCTGGAATACCAGCGTGAGAAAACCACACTCAAATTGATTATTAAAGTTTCAAAATTCTTTGAAAACAAAAGCATCTCGTAAGACCACGCCACAAATAAACATGTCGGGTTTTTACCTTACGATAGCTAAAATGCTTTTTATCAAAATCCTCCGATATTATAATAGGGTCTATTTACAAATACTTACTAAAATAACTGAAATTGTTACATGATTAAATTCCATCTACTAGCCACAAAGTGGGTAATACAAACAAAACTTGTAAAAGGCACGTAGCGAGAATGGATTTCCAACTAATGACTAGGCACTGGAGTGCCACCTGTCACAGTATATGGCCTAGATCACCGTACCGAGGATTACTCCCAATCTTCTGCAACACAAGACCGGGACTACCGCTTACTGTATAATCCAGAGTAAGATCACCCCACAATTGGGATCAGCAACCGTACCACTAAGCCGAATAAAAAGGGACATGTAGACAGGGATGACCTTACCCTAATGGGCGCTACCCACCTAGCCTTGCTGCATAACCCCTGATTTTCAGTCATTCCTGATTGATGAGGCTTGAGGCTAAGCGTTACCTTTAGAGAACTCATCTCTTAGAATGTTCATCGTCCACCTGACGATGTTTTGAAAACATTCATCCATACAAGTCCTTCCGGGTTCGAACGGAATCGAAGGCACTACTCCTACTACATCCATTTTGGAAACATCCTCGGGATTAGTAGAGACTAGCCCTTGCACTTCACTGCTCCACCTTCGAATCCAAACTCGTTTTCCCCGAAAAAGTACAAACCAGATCGAAGTGGTTTTCAAGAAATTGATCCCGATCCCGGTCTCTTCGAAACGATCAGCGCATTGTCCAATATTGATAGTCTGTTATTTAACTATCAATTAACATTCACAACAACCATCCAACATAAATAATTTCACCAAATTATTTATTAACCTCAAAATATCTTCGCAAGATATATTTTCATTTTCAATCCTTTTGAAAACATTTTTCAAACCATACTTTTCTCATGGAATGAATTCTCAAATATTTATTTCCACTAAAGACACCAAGTACAATACTTTAGATTTCAAAAATAATTTAAAACACTTTATTATACAATATCCTTTAAAACATTTAAATTAAAAATTACTTTAATACTTTATTAAAAATATATACTAGAGGAATATTTGAAAATAAGGTTACTTTATATAATATAAAACTAGATTTTCTCCTTTAAAACAAAATATCAAGTCGCCTTTAAATAACTACTACGATAATAGATTTGAAAAAAAAATACTTACTTCAGAATTAAAACATATAGAATTAATAAATTTTCTAAAACATGCTTTTTTAAAACAACATTAAAGCCTTTACTTATATTTAGAAATTTGCTTGAAAACATATTTGGCTATCCAGGGAAATACGCTTTTCTTTCACATCCTTTAAAAATAAATCGCCATTTATTTTTAAACAAGTTTACACATTCCTTTAATAAATCCCCACCGTGAATTTATTCTTCCAAATATCAATTGATATATCACTTCGCTTTTATAAACCAGTTTATAAATTTCATTGTCACATTCTCCTTTAAATTTCCAACCTCAAACACTTAAATCCATTTCCAAATTGATTTCCAATTTACTCCATTTTGAAATAAATTCCTTTACTTACTCATTTTTTTTCAAAATCCATTAACTTCAAATTTTATTTCTTCGTTTTGATTTTAATTTTTTTAACTAAAACATACCAATTTCATATTTTCCAAATTTCTTCTTTATTCTTTCCAATAATTTAAATCTTAAATTTAAAATAAATGCTTTATTCTTTAAAATAATAGCACTTAAGTTTAAAATTCATTATCTTCCTGTTTATTCAAAATCCCCTTTTCATACACGGAATTTATTTATTAAAATTTAAAACCACTATTATTCTTATCCAGTTCATTCTTAAATTTATTTGAATTCTCTATAATTATTTCACTTACAAATTCTCTTCTTTTATTTTCTTGTCAAAAATCCAACTCTATATATTTTGGTAACTCGGTGTGCCGAAATATATTCAAGTAAACCATAACATTCAATGTTCCAAATATAATTCATCACAGAATATCAAATATTCATAACAAAGAATATTAAACGATTTAAATAATTTTGAGGAATCCAGTTGGATCCCTCCAACCTATTTCCCTGCATCCATATATGTTAGCACAATATAAAATACCAATTCCACTTCAAGGTGGAATATCACGGTGTATGGAATTTATATAATATCATCCGCTATTATGCGGCGCATAGGGACTCATCCGCTATATAGTGCGGGAAATCAATCATTCCAATATATACTATATATACTACTATATAATATAGCACATCCAATCAAATCAATTAATCAATCAATTATTTAAATTTAACCATTTAAATTTAAATAAAAATCCAGAAGAGTGAGATTAACTCACCTTTGTTTTTGTTTGTAGTCCACTTCAATCTCGACTTGATTTCACCATGATTTATACCTTGTATAATGTTGTATGATTTATTAATATTTGAACTAATCAAATAATTAATTACCATTTATTTAATTAATTTAAACTAATAGTTTGATTTAAACTAATTTCCCTTAAAATCTTTTAGTAGCTAAAATAAGTTAATTGAACAAATTAGTCTTCATTATTTTAAAATTAATCTAGTAAATGAAAATAAGTATATATGTATATTTATTTTATTTTTCTTCTTTGAAATTACTTATACCAAAACTAACCTATATATATATATTTTAAAAATCTAATTTATATAAATTCTTTCAACACTCAAAATTCCTTTTTTTTCCAAAATCTTACATATTAAATTAAAACAGGATTGTCTTCACCTTACTGTAAACTTCTTTTTTCTTTACTGCATATATACAATATACATATAAATCTTTTAAATTGAAAAATAAATCGTTTCCTATACTTTACTGTCATTATTTTTCTGACCTATATACACATATATTAGATAAAAACAGAAATGGTTTTACTTACTGTAATATATTTTCCTAATATATATACATTCTTTTTCTTTCTAATTTACCTATATATATATTTATAAATTAAGTTTTAATTAAAAAAAATAAGATTGAGAATACCCCACTGTCGCACTGACGAACTCCCAGGATTTCCAACCTTTCTACACAGTCGCTTTCGAGTCTTTCTCCTAGGTCGCGACATCATGTTTCACGACAGCAGAACTCCACAACTCGATCAAGATCCTAACGCCGCCTATCGTGAACGTCGCGACACTCCACCCTCGCAACGGCCATCTTAGCTTCACCGATGCCACACCTGCTTCTAACGCTACGCGGTAGCAATCTCCTAGTCATCGCCCTTGTCGAACGTAACACTAGATCGACGCACTGAGATTTGGCTATGGATTTTTTTGTATCATTTGTAAGAATTGAAGATAGGGAAAGGGGAAGAACTCACGATTTGATTTCAATTTTCTAAGAAAGAGGGGGGATGCACGATTATACGTGGAGGGTAGGGTATGGCGTGCTTTAGAAGATTGGGCATAGGGTTTTAATTTTTCTTTTCCATTATAATATCTTAAAATTTTCTTTCTAAAATATCTCATTTTCACAATTTAAAATTTAGACCTCCTATCGAGGCGTGTTGCCAGGCATTTATAATATTATACCCCTAATTTGACCGCAATGGAAAAGGTTTCGAGTCCTAATTCGATCGTATGGAGAAGATAGCTTTTTGAACTCAGTTTTATATTAAATTTCGATTTGATTTTCAGCGCGTTTACTTATCGTACGACCAAACGATCACACAAAACACTACGAAAATTGAAATCTGATAATAATACAACATTACAGATCCAATGGGATTGGTTTCGTCGAATTCCGAGACTATGCCTCGGAATGCTATTTAAATATCAATTTTAAACGATATATTTTTAAAACTGAACGAATCACTTTCAGTTTCAATTTTAACACTTTTACTATCTCCGGTATTATCAATATAAATTTTACAAGTCTTTAAATTATTTTTAACAGGCTTAAAACTCCAGATTCAACATTTTACCCAACTTCAAATTATTTAATTCAGTAATTTAATTATCGAATAACTAGTGATATTTGAATTCAAGTTAAAAATCAACTTTTAAATATTTAAAATCAATTTAAATATTCCAATTGCAAACATCCAAAAATTCCGGGTCGTCACATTCCTTTCCCTTAAAAGAATTTCGTCCCCGAAATTACTAGTTAGGAAGAATGATCCAATACCCGTTTACCTTTACCAAAACCAATCAATTCAACATCCTACCAACTATCTTTTTATAACAGACCCATTATCATTCTTACTAAGTTTCCAAACTCTCCCATAGTTCTCAAATAATACTACTTGCTCAATCATTCAAATTTTAATTTAAAACCAAATTTTGAATTCTTAAAAATTTCTCAAAAATTTTCTAACTCGCTAAATTTTCGAAATTTTTTGCCAACGTCTCCTTTGCGCGGCTAGCTCGGTACAACTACAAAACGCCTCTACGGGCTCCTAATTTCAAAACGAAAACAAAAAGCCAAGTGGCAAGATAAAAAACCCAATCAAATTTCATACAGTAATTTAAACGCATACCTTTTTGTCGAGCAGTTCAAATTTATCTTCTGAAACCAAAACCAATTTTCCTTTCCCTTTATAATACCTGCATATCCTACTTAGCAATACTATCCAATCATAGCTTTTAAAATCATTTTATACATTTCTTTACAGAAGTTATCATATCTACTTCTATTTAAATTAGTTTTTCCATTTCCATATGAATTCAATTTATCTTCAACTTTGAGTATTGAATTTTATCTTCCATTTAAAACTGATTCATATCATTCTTTTAAATTAGTTTCATTCACTAATTTATTCCAATTTCCAATTTTAGACTTAAGTGTTATTATTTAAAAGAATAAAGCATTTATTTTAAATCTAAGATTTAAATTATTGAAAAAAATAATAAATAAAGAAGGAATTTGGAAAAATCTGAAATTGGTGTTTTCAGTTAAAAGATTTTAAATCATAATTAAGGAATAAAGTCTGAAATTAATGGATTTTGAAATGAATTGAGTAAGTAAATAAATTTATTTCAAATGGAGTAAATTGGAAATCAACTTGGAAATTGATTTAAATGTTTGAAATTGGAAATTTAAAGGAGAATATGACTATGAAATTTATAAACTGGGTTTATAAAAGTAAAGAAATATATCAGTGGATATTTGGAAGGATAAATTCATGATGGGAATTTATTAAAGGAATGGGAAAATTTGTTTGAAAATAAATAGTAATTTATTTTTAAAGGATGTAAAGAGAAGCGTCTTTCCCTGGATAGCCAAGTACGTTTCCAAACAAATTTATAAGTATAAGTTAAAAGTTGTTTTTAAAAAAAAGATGTCTTAGAAAATTTATTATTTTTAAGTGTCTAAATTTTAATGTAAGTCTTTCAAATTTATTATAGTAGAGATTATTTAAAATTGGCTTGGTACTATGTTTCTAAAAGAGAAAACTTAGTTTTATATTTTATAAAGTAGCTTTATTTTAAATATTCTCAAAGTATATATTTTGAATAAGGTATTAAAGTTGTTTTTATTTTAAATGTTTTAAAGAATAATTTATAATAAAGTGTTTTAAATTATTTTAAAATCTAAAGTATTTGTACTTGGTGTTTTCAGTGGAATAATATTGGGAATTCATTCCATGAGAAGAGTGTGGTTTGGAAACTGCTTTCAAAAAGGTTGAAAATGGAAATATATCTTGCAAAGATATTTTGAGGTAAATAAATAATTCAGGAGAAATTATTTATTATTGATGGATGTTTGTGAATTTTATTTGATAGTTAAATAACCGACTATCAATATTGGACAATGTGCTGATCGTTTCAAAGAGACCAGGATCGGGATTAATTTCTCGAAAACCACTTCGATCCGGTTTGTACTTTTTCGTGAGGAAGACGAGTTTGGATTCGAAGATGGAGCAGTGAAACTGCAAGGGCTAGTCGCTACTAATCCTGAGGTGATTCCAAAATGGATGTAGTAGGAGTAGCACATTCGGTTCCGTTCGAACCCGGGACGGACTTGTATGGATGAATGCTTTCAAAACATCGTCAGGTGGACGATGAGCATTCTAAGTGAAACATTCTAAAAAGGTAACGCTTAGCCACAAGCCTCACTAACCGAGAATGACTGAAAATCAGGCGTTATGCAACAAGGCTAGGTGGGTAGCACCCATTAGGGTGAGGTCATCCCTGTCTAGATGTCCCTTTTTATTCGGCTTAGTGATGCGGTTGCTGATCCCAACCGTGGGGTGATCTTACTCGGGATTATCCAGTAAGGGGTAGTCCCAATCTTGTGTTGTAGGGGGTTGGGAGTGATCCTCGCTATGCTAATCTAGACCAGGTACTGTGACAAGTGGTACCCCAGTGCCTAGTCATTAGTTGGAAATCCATTCTCCCTACGCGCCTTTTACGATTTTTGTTTGTATTACCCTAGTGGCTATAATTTAATAGATGTAACAATTTCGGCTATTTTAATGAGTATTTGTATGTATACCCTATTATAATACTAGAGGATTTTAATAAAAAGTGTTTTGGCTATCGTAAGGTAAAAAACCGACATGTTTATTTGTGGCATGGTCTTACGATATGCTTTTGATTTCAAAGGATTTTGAAACTTTAATAATAAATTGGAGTGTGATTTCTCACGCTGGTATTCCAGACTGACTCAGGTGTTATTTAACTATAATGCTTGGGTTAGACCGAGTATTATAGAATACAGGAAAGGATGCCGTGGAGCTCATGAGACGAGCTGGATAGCGATACGTACTTCCGTACTTGATTATTATTCCGTCGTGTATTCAGTTTTGAGGATAAGTTTATATGACTGTCCAGTTGTATGCTGTTGATGTTGATGAACTCTGATGATGTATTCTAATGATGTATATCTATAAAACAGATATAGTTTTCTTTTGTGTAAAGATAAGTTATTATCTATTATATTTTATTCCGCTGCGATGGTAAGATTCTGATGTTGTTTTCTATTTTCGTCTTCTACCTCTTCTTCTTTAACCCTCATGGTTCGGGTTTTCGGGCGTCGGAAAAATCGGGTCGTGAGAAATTATTTATTTTTTGATGGTTGTTGTGAATGTTAATTGATAATTAAATAACCGACTATCAATATTGGCCAATGCGCTGATCGTTTCGAAGAGACCGGGATCGGGATTAATTTCTCGAAAACCACTTCGATCTAGTTTGTATGTTTTCGTGAGCAAGACGAGTTTGGATTTGAAGGTGGAGCAGTGAAGTGCAAAGGCTAGTCGCTACTAATCCCGAGGATGATTCCAAAATGGATGTAGTAGAAGTAGTGCCTTCGGTTCCGTTCGAACCCGGGATGGACTTGTATGGATGAATGCTTTCAGAACATCATAAGGTGGACGATGAGCATTCTAGGAGATGCGTTCTCTAAAAGGTAACGCTTAGCCTCAAGCCTCATCAACCGGGAATGACTGAAAATCAGGGGTTACGCAGCAAGGCTAGGTGGGTAGCGCCTATTAGGGTGAGGTCATCCCTCTCTAGATGTCCCTTTTTATTCGGCTTAGTGGTGCGGTTGCTGATCCCAGCCATGGGGTGATGTTACTCGGGATTATCCAGTAAGGGTTAGTCCCGGTCTTGTGTTGGAGGGGATTGGGAGTAATCCTCGGTACGATGATTTAGGCTACGTACTGTGACAGGTGGTACCCCAGTGCCTATTCATTAGTTGGAAATCCATTCTCCCTAAGCGCTTTTTATGATTTTTGTTTGTATTACCCACGATTGTGGCTAGTAGCTGGAATTTAATAGATGTAATAATTTGGGCTATTTTAATACGTATTTGTAAATAGACCCTATTATAATATCAGAGGATTTTAATAAATAGTGCTTTAGCTATCGTAAGGTAAAAACCTGACATGTTTATTTGTGGCGTGGTCTTACGAGGTGCTTTTGATTTCAAAAGAATTTTGAAACTTTAATAATAAATTTGAGTGTGATTTCTTACGCTGGTTTTCCAGACTGTCTCGGGTGTTATTTAACTATAATGCTTGGGTCAGACCGAGTATTATAGATTTCAGGAAATGATGCTGTGGAGCTGAATGGCGATACGTACTTCCGTATTTGTTTAAATATTCTGTTGTGTATTCTGATTGTGAGGACGGGTTAAGGTTATTGTCCAGTTGTATGTAATTGATGTTGTTGAACTCTGATGATGTATTCTGGTGATGTATGTATAAAATAGATATAGTTTCCTTTTATGTAAAGATCTGTTATTATCTATTATATTTTATTCCGCTGCGATGGTTAGATTCTAATGTTGTTTTTTATTTTCTTCTTCTTCCTCTTCTTCTTTAACCCTCATGGTTCGGTTTTTCGGGCGTCGAAAAATCGGGCCGTGACATCCTTTGATATTATAATAGGGTCTATTTACAAATAGATATTAAAATAGCCGAAATTGTTACATCTATTAAATTCCAGCTAAAAGCCACAATCGTGGGTAATACAAACAAAAATCGTAAAAAGCGCGTAGGGAGAATGGATTTCTAACTAATGACTAGGCACTGGGGTGCCACCTGTCACAGTACGTGGCCTAGATCACCGTACCGAGGATTACTCCCAATCCCCTGCAATACAAGACCGGGACTACCCCTTACTGGATAATCCCGAGTAAGATCAACCCACGGTTGGGATCAGCAACCGCACCACTAAGCCGAAATAAAAGAAACATCTAGACAGGAATGACCTCACTCTAAATGGGTGCTACCCACCTAGCCTTGCTGCATAACCCCTGATTTTCAGTCATTCCCGGTTAATGAGGCTTGAGGCTAAGCATTACCTTTTTGAACGTTTCCCTTAGAATGCACATCGTCCACCTGACGATGTTTTGAAAGCATCCATCCATACAAGTCCGTCTCGGGTTTGAACGGAACCGAAGGCACTACTCCTACTACATCCATTTTGGAATCAACCTCAGGATTGGTAGCGACTAGCCCTTGCACTTCATTGCTCCATCTTCGACTCCGAACTCGTTTTCCTTACAAAAACGTAAAAAACGGATTGAAGTGGTTTTCGAGAAATTAATCCCGATCCTGGTCTCTTCGAAACGATCAGCACATTGTCCAATATTGATTGTCGGTTATTTAACTATCAATTAAGATTCACAACAACCATCAACCATAAATAATTTCACCGAATTATTTATTAACCTCAAAATATCTTCGCAAGATATATTTCCGCTTTCAAATCTTTTTGAAAACATTTTTCAAACCATCTCCTTTTTACAGAATAAATTTCCCAAATATTTTCTATTTCCCCTGAAATCACCAAGTACAAACATTTTAGATTTTAAAAATAATTTAAAAACACTTTATTGCAAAAATATATTTTAAACATTTACGTTCAAAATTACTTTAGTACTTATTAAAATATATACTTTAAGAATATTTAAAATAAAACTAGTTTGTGCAATATAAAACTGAATTTCTAACTTTTAAAACCAAAATACCAAGCCACCTTTAAATGATTACTGCTATAAATAGATTAAAGAAAGTACTTATTTTAGAATTTAAACATTTATAAATAATAAATTTCCTAACATACTTTTTAAAACAACATTAAAGCCTTTAACTTATATTAACAAAAATTACTTTGAAAACGTACTTGGCTATCTAGGGAAATACTCTTCTCTTTCTATCTTTAAAAATAAATCACTATTTATTTTTAAAAAAAATTTCCATTCCTTTAATAAATTCCCATCGTGAATTTATTCTTTCAAATATCCATTGATATATTACTTTACTTTTATAAACCCAGTTTATAAATTTCATAGTCACATTCTTCTTCAAATTTCCAATTTCAGACACCTAAATCAATTTCCAAATTGATTTCCAATTTACTCCGTTTTGAAATAAATTTCTTTACTTACTCGTTTTATTTCAAATCCATTAACTTTAGATTTTATTTCTTAATTAATTTAAAGCACTTTTTAACTGAAAATATCAATTTCATACCCTTTTTTCCCAAATTCCTTCTTTATTCTTTTAAATAAATTTAAATCTTGGATTTTAAAATAAATTCTTTATTCCTTTAGATAATCTCACTTAAGTTTTAAATTCGTCACTCCTCTGTTTATTTCAAAATCCCTTCCCATATTCGGAATTTTATTTATAATTTTTTTTCACTTTTATTCTTTCCAATCTATCCTTCAATTTATTCAAGCTTCTATAATTATTTTACTTAAAGATTTTCTCTTTTATTTTCCCTTTTCAAAAATCAAATTCTATAGATTTTGATAACTCAGCATACCGAAATATATTAATTTCAACCATAACATCCAATATTCCAATTATCAATGAAATTCACCACAGAATATCAAACAACCATGATACAGAATTATTAGATCAATCTTTAAAATTTTGAGGAATCCAGTTGGATCCCTCCAACATGTTTCCCTGCATCCACAGATGTTAGCATAATATAAAATACCAATTTCACTTCGAGGTGGAATATCGCGGTATATGGGATTAAATAATGTCATCCGCTATTATGCGGTGCATAAGGTCTCATCCGCTATATAATGCGGAAATCAATCATTCCAATATATACTATATACTACTATATATAATATAGCACATCAAATCAATTCAATCATTCAACCAATTATTTAAATTTAACCATTAAATTTAAATTAAACCCGATGAGTGAGATTAACTCACCTTTGCCCCCTTAAATTTGCAAATCCACTTCATTCTCGATTTGATTCCACAGTTATTGACCTTGTATAAATATTTATACAATTTATTAATATTTGAGTTGATCGAATAGTTAATTACTACTTACTTATTTAATTTAAACCAATAATTTGGTTTTAAACAAATAATTTAGTTTAACAAATTAATCATTTAAATAAATTATTTGAAATAAACTAGTCAAATGAAAATATGTATATTTATTTTCTTTGAAACTACACCTATAAAAATAATCTATATGGGTTAAAAATTTGATTTTTATATAACTTTCAATATTTTAAAATCCCTATTTTTTTCAAATCTTATATAAGCTTTTCTGCTTTACTGCATACCCGTATATCTATCTATATATATTATTAAATGTCGAAATATGTAAACTGTGTATATATATACTTTGCTGCAGTTTAAATTATTTCTTTTTAAATCTGTATATATATAATTAAAAACTAATATAAGTCCAAATATTAATGTAAATTCAAATATTGTGTTGTATTTACTAAATCAAGACAGAACTATTTTATACCTTCCGTCAATATATATTTGCTAAATCAAGACTGTAAATTGTATATGCATATAAATGGGGAAAAAAGAATTATAGCTCACTGGAGAACTTCGCGACCCAACCAAGTGCATCGTTCCCGACATCAACTTCTCAACCCAGCCTCGGCCATGCGAATTCGAGCAGGAGCTCACGCTGCTCTCCACCAGAAGCCACGACGTGACTTCCTCGAACTGTCGTGCCACTCGCCTCCATTCGAAGTCGTATGCTCGAGAAAACCTCGCGACCACACCTCCCCAGCATCACCCCGACGCGGCCATCACCCCTTGCTACCACGCACATCGCCGCTCAAGCTCGCGAGATTCCTACTCGATACCCTTCCAAAACGAGCCCTAGTTTCGCAAGCTTCGAGCTCCATCTTCACGCGATTCAACCCTTGACGCTCGATGCCTGCTTCCCTCACGCAAGCCCCATTCTATTTTATCAATGGCAAAAAAACACTTGTCTTCTTCCTTCTTTTTCTTGAAATCTACTCGTTTATTTCACAATACTCCAACTAGATAATTGAAGAGCGCATGAAGATCTATCATATCAATGGTTGAGATCGTATATAGGGGATCGTGGTGGCCAGAATCGAGGCCGATAGGGGTTCCGTTCCAGCATATTTTTTGATGCAATAGGAGGACTGAGCTTTGCTGTTCTTGGCCCGTGGGTAGGTGGTGCTATGGGCTTCGACATAGGCTGGGTAGATCGACGTCTGGAGGAGCTTGTAGAGTGCGACTTTTTGAATTGGTGGGGCGGCTATGGGTTCACGCGTGTGCATGATAGCCAGGATTTACGCGAACGAGGAAGAAGCAGTGCGGCCTTGATTTTGAATTTTGTTTGTGCGGCTGTGATGAATTTTGGTAAATAAAAAAAAGAAATTTGTTTTTAAATTGGTAATTGAACTTTATAAATTCATATCTTGTGCATATGTTATCAGATTTCGACGAAACTGGCGACGCTGGAATCACAGCGACGAGTACTACGCAGTGGAGCATTTCTGGAATCATTCTAAGCAAGTAAAAATTTAGGTTAAACCGAACGCAGTTCGATTTAATTTAAAATTTGAACGCTTATCGAACCTCAAGGTGAGTTATTCTCACTCACATATGGAATTTCAACTGTTTTAAATAGTTAATATTTAAATAATTGTGTGATTGGTTGAATATGAATATTAATATCAGTCTGGATCGATATTTATTTATTGTGCAAATATCTGTGGATGCAGGAAAAAAACAGGTTGGAGGGATCCATCTGGATTCCTCACAAATACAAATTTTATTTATATCTTGTGATATATTTCGTTAATATCCTGTGATAGATTGATTTGGAAATTAAATTGTGTTGTGTTATGATTGAATAAGTATAATTCAGGATTTTAAAATATAAATAAAATAAATTGGAATTAAAAGAGAATAGAAAGGGGAAATTTTGACTAATGAATTTAAGGGAATTAAATTCAAGAAAATTGGTTGAAATTTGAAGTGTTTTGAAATGTGCATTGTTTTTAAGTGAAAGTAAATATTTGTTAAGTAATTATGATATTTAATTATTTAAAAGGTAATTTAGAATTATGTTTCTAAAGGGAATTAAATATGAACATTTGATATAATAATCTCATATAAAAAGAAATTTTTTGATTTAAGTTACTTAAGGAACTTTTATAGATTTTCAAAAGTACAATTTGAATAAAGAATTTAGTAATCATATTTTAAATACTTTAAGTACATTTTGAAAGTGATTTCCAGGAAATAGAAATGTGCATAAAAATAAAAGAAGTTTGTTTGTAAAGTGTGGAAAGGAATTTACGGGATAAACGTAAAATTAAATTGAGATAAATCAAGCACGATTTATATAAAGAATTCTTTGGTTTATCTTGAAAACAGAAGTGTAGTTCCCTGAAAAGCCAAGTACGTTTTAAAGCAGATTTTTTAAGTAAAAGTTAAAAGTTTAAAATTTGATTTTAAAGAATGTTTTAAAGAAAACTCTTATTTAAGTTATAAAGATTTCAAAGTGAATATTTACTAAATTGGTTATAGTAATAATTATTTAAAGGGTCAATTGGTATTATGTTTTAAAGGAATATTATTAATATTTATATTTTATAAAATGGTTTTATTTTAAGGATAATTGGTTAAAATTTTATTTGAAAACTTTTATAGGATTTCATAACTTTATTTTAAATTTTAGTATGACTTAACTTTATTTTGAAGAAAGTAGTTTATATTTCATAAAGCAGTTTTATTTGAAACATTTAAAAGTATGTATATTTTCAAATAAAGTATTTAAATATCTTTAATTTAAATTATTATAAATCTAAAGTATTTGGCTTGGATGTTTTCAGTGGAAATCAATATTTGAAAATTTATTCAATAAGAAATGTGTGGTTTGAAACTGTTTTCAAAGGGTTGAAAATGGAAATATATCTTGCGAAGATATTTTGAGGTTAATAAATAATTTGGTGAAATTATTTATTGTTTGATGGATGTTTGTGAATATTAATTGATAGTTAAATCACCGACTATCAATATTGGACAATGCGTTGATCGTTTCGAAGAGACTGGGATCGAGATTAATTTCTTGAAAACCACTTCGATCCGGTTTGTACGTTTTCGTGGGAAAAACGAGTTCGGAGTCGAAGATGGAGCAGTGAAGTGCAAGGGCTAGTCGCTACTAAACCTGAGGATGTTTCCAAAATGAATGTAGTAGGAGTAGTGCCTTCAGTTCCGTTCGAACCCGGGACAGACTTGTATGGATGAATGCTTTCGGAACATCGTCAGGTGGACGATAGGCATTCTAAGTGAAACGTTCAAAAAGGTAACGCTTAGCCTCAAGCCTCATCAATCGGGAATGACTGAAAATCAGGGGTTATGCAGCAAGGCTATGTGGGTAGCACCAATTAGGGTGAGGTCATCCCTGTCTAGATGTCCCTTTTTATTTCGCTTAGTGGTGTGGTTGTTGATCCCAACCGTGGGGTGATCTTACTCGGAATTATCTAGTAAGAGGTAGTCCCGGTCTTGTGTTGCAGGGGATCGGGAGTGGTCCTCGGTACGGTGATCTAGGCCACGTACCGTGATAGGTGATACCCCAATGCCTAGTCATTAGTTGGAAATCCATTCTCCCTACATGCCTTTTATGAGTTTTGTTTGTATTACCCACTTTGTGGCTAGTAGCTGGAATTTAATAGATGTAACAATTTCGGCTATTTTAGTAAGTATTTTTATATAGACCCTATTATAATATCAAAGGATTTTGATAAGAAATGTTTTAGTATCGTAAGGTAAAAACCCGACATGTTTATTTATGGCGTGGTCTTACGAGATGCTTTTGTTTTCAAAAGGATTTTGAAACTTTAATTAATCAATTTGGGTGTATCAGTATCAACTGGTATTCCAGACTGACTCGGGTGTTATTTCATTTTAATGCTCGGGTCAGACCGAGTATTATATGTTCAGGATAGGATGCTATGGAGTAGGAGAGGAGCTGGAGTCCGAGACGTATTATACGTACTTGTTTATATCCGCTGCTGTGCTTGTTTGGAATTGTCAGGCTAGTAATTGTTGTTTGTTTGTGATACTCTAATGATATATTGTATAAAACAGATATAGTTTTCATTTTGTGTAAAGATATGATATTATATATTATATTTTGTTCCGCAGCGATTATGAGATTCTGATATTGTTTAGTTCCTTCTTTCTTCTATCTCTTTTCTTTTCCCTTAACAACTTGTCTTTTCCGGCACTTGATCGTTGACATATTATACTGTGGAGTATATTGTGTCGATTTTCGAAGGTCGAGAAGGGTTGATCTCATACGCCAGTAGTTGTCACTGCTTTCCGTCGCATTCATCGACCTCTAACACAGATCGCGACCATGGTTAGCTCGTGGTTGAGGAGGTTGCCAGTCATGATTCGGGGATGTGGGTCGAATTCGGGCCTAGTGGCGTCGATGGAGGTGAGCTGCTTCTTGGCCATTGAGATCAGAGATGGAATCGCCTAGAATTTGAGTTCGAGCATGATTTAGGATGGAGGTAACGACAGTTTTCTTTTAGCTAAGTTAATTTAGAAATTAATGATAATTAGAATTAACCAATTATGTTATATAAATTCGAATGTTAATAAATTTTATAACTTCTTCATACGAGGTTTAACGGAATTGGTCGTATATGGTTCGTAGCTGCGAAATCTACGCAATATAATTAAAATTGGAATGGATTGCAAATAAATCAAGGTTTAGATCAAACGAAATCAGTGCGGTGGGGTTCGGAACTGTGGAAGGTGTGTAAAGGATTCCATCGGAACGACCAGCAAATAAAAGAAAAATCAAAGGTGAGTTAATCTCACCCATCTGGCTTTAATTTAAATTTAAATAGTTAAATTTAAATAATTGGTTGAATGGTTGAATTGATTTGATGTGCTATATTATAGTGTATAATATATCTTGAAATGATTGATTTCCCGCATTATATAGCGGATGAGAGCCTATGCGCCGCATAATAGCGGATGATATTATATTAATCCCATATACCGCGATATTCCACCTCGAAGTGGAATCAGTATTTTGTATTGTGCTAACATCTGTGGATGCAGGGAAACAGGTTGGAGGGATCCAACTGGATTCCTCAAAATTATTTAGAATTGTTTAATATTCTATGTTATGAATATTTGATATTCTATGATAAATTGTATTGATAATTGGAATATTCAATGCTATAGTTGGCTTGGATATATTTCGGTACACTGAGTTATCAAAATATAAAGAATTGGATTTTTGAAAAGAAAATAAAAGAGTGAATTTTTAAGTAAAATAATTATAGAGAATTTGAATAAACTTAAGAATGAACTGGATAAGGATAAAAGCGATTTTAAAATTCTAGTAAATGATTCCGAGTATGGAAGAAAAACGATTTCGAATAAATAGAAAAATAATGAATTATAAAGCTTAAGTGATATTATTTAAAGTGATAAAGAATTGATTTTAAAATTTTCAAGGTTTAAATTTATCTAAAAGGATAAAGAAGGAATTTTTGAAATCCGAAATTGGTATTTTTCAGCTAGAAGATTTTAAATCATAAGTAAGAATTAAAAATCTGAAGTTAATGGGTTTTGACGTAAGTGAGCAAGTAAAAGGAATTTACTCCAAAATAGAGTAATTTGTAAATTAATTTAAATGTCTGAAATTGGAATTATAAAGGATAATGTGACTAAGAAATTTATAAACCGGGTTTATAAAAGCAAAGTGATATATCAGTGGATGTTTGAAGAATAAATTCACGATGAGAATTTATCAAAAGAAATGGGAAAATTTGTTTGAAAATAAATAGTGATTTATTTTTAAAGAATGTGAAGAGAAGTATATTTTCCTGGATAGCCAAGTACGTTTCAAAGTAAATTCTTAAATATAAGTTAAAAGTTTTAATGTCATTTTAAAAAGCATGTTTTAGAATATTTGTTATTTCTAAATGTTAAATTCTAAAATAAGTATTTTCTTTTAATATATTCTAGTAGTAATTATTTAAAGATGGCTGTATATTATGTTTTAAAAGTTAGAAATTCAGTCTTATATTGTACAAAGTAGTTTTATTTCAAATATTCTTAAAGTATATATTTTGAATAAGTATTAAAGTAAGTTTTAAAGTTTATTTTATAATAAATTGTTTTAAATTATTTTAAAATTTTAAAGTTTTTATGCTTGGTGTTTTCAGTGGAAATAAATATTGGAAATTTATTTTATGAGAAAAATATGGTTTGAAAACTGTTTTCAAAAGGGATTGAAAAGTGAAAATATATCTTGCGAAGATATTTTGAGATTAATAAATAATTGGGAGATTATTTATTGTTTAATAGTTATTTGTGAATGTTAATTGATGGTTAAATAAACGACTATCAATATT
Organism: Allium cepa; assembly: GCA_030765085.1. Classification (NCBI taxonomy): domain Eukaryota; kingdom Viridiplantae; phylum Streptophyta; class Magnoliopsida; order Asparagales; family Amaryllidaceae; genus Allium; species Allium cepa. The sequence continues at coordinate 705,799,187 of CM060932.1, forward strand.
GACCAATGCGCTGATCGTTTCGAAGAGACTGGGATCGGGATTTATTTCTCAAAAACAACTTCGATCCGGTTTGTATGTTTTCGTGAGGAAGACGAGTTTGGATTCGAACGTGGAGCAGTGAAGTGCAAGGGCTAGTCGCTACTAATCCTGAGGATGATTCCAAAATGGATGTAGTAGGAGTAGTGCCTTCGGTTCCGTTCGAACCCGGGACGGACTTGTATGGATGAATGCTTTTAGAACATCGTCAGGTGGACAGTGAGCATTCTAAGAGAAATGTTCTAAAAGGTAACGCTTAGCCTCAAGCCTCATCAACCGGGAATGGCTGAAAATCAGGGGTTATGCAGCAAGGCTAGGTGGGTAGCACCCATTAGGGTGAGGTCATCCCTGTATAGATGTCCCTTTTATTTCGGCTTAGTGGTGCGGTTGCTGATCCCAACCGTGGGGTGATCTTACTCGGGATTATCCAGTAATCGGTAGTCCCGGTCTTATGTTGCAGGGAGTAATTCTCGGTACGGTGATCTAGGCCACGTACTGTGACAGGTGGTACCCCAGTGCCTAGTCATTAGTTGAAAATCCATTCTCCCTACGCGCCTGTTACGGTTTTGTTTGTATAACCCACTTTGTGGCTAGTAGCTGGAATTTAATAGACGTAACAATTTCAGCTATTTTAATAAGTTTTTGTAGATAGACCCTATTATAATATCAGAGGATTTTATAATAAATGTTTTAGCTATCGTAAGGTAAAAACCCGACATATTTATCTGTGGCGTGGTCTTACGAGATGCTTTTGCTTTTCAAAGGATTTTTGGAACTTTAATAATCAATTTGAGTGTGGTTTTCTCACGCTGGTATTCCAGACTGACTTGGGTGTTATTTAACTATAATGCTCGGGTCAGACCGAGTATTATAGGATACAGGAAAGGATGCTGTGGAGCTCAGGAGACGAGCAGGATGGTGATACGTACTTCCGTACTTAATTATTATTCCACTATGTATTCAGTTTTGAGGACAAATTTATATGACTGTCCAGTTGTATATTATTAATGTTGTTGAACTCTGATGATGTATTCTGGTGATGAATGTATAAAAAAGATATAGTTTTCTTTTGTGTAAAGATCAGTTATTATCTATTATATTTTATTCCGCTGCGATGGTTAGATTCTGATGTTGTTTTGATTTTTCTTCTTCTACCTCTTCTTCTTTAACCCAAATGGTTCGTATTTCTATTCATCTTGAGTTAATTGATGTAGAATAGTGTCGACTCAAGGGGTACGGATTTGCGGACTGTTTCACAGCGGAATAAAATATAATAGATAATCATAGATCTTTACACCAAAAACAAATACTATATCTGTTTATACATACATCATCAACGTATACATAATCACACAACTAAACAGTAATCATAATCTGTCCTCACAATCTGAATACACAGCGGAATATGTAATACAAATACGTAAGTACGTATCGCCATCCAGCTCGTCTTCTGAGCTCCACAGCATCATATCCTGTATTCTATAATACTCGGTCTGACCCGAGCATTAGAGTTAAATAACACCCGAGTCAGTCTGGAATACCAGCGTGAGAAATCACACTCAAATTGATTATTAAAGTTTCAAAATCCTTTGAAAACAAAAGCATCTCGTAAGATCATGCCAAAAATAAACATGTCGGGTTTTTACCTTACGATAGCTAAAATACTTTTTATTAAAATCCTCTGATATTATAATAGTGTCTATAGAAAGTAAAATAGAATCTAGCTGAAATGCTTACGTCTCATGTTTCAGCAATAGTTGGGCACAATCAAAACTGTATGGGTGCGTAGGGGGAGTGGATTTCCAACTAATGACTAGGTATTGGGGTACCACCTGTCACAGTACGTGGCCTAGATCACCGTACCGAGGATTACTCCCAATCCCCTGCAACATAAGACCGGGACTACCCTTTACTGGATAATCCCGAGTAAGATCACCCCACGGTTGGGATCAGCAACCGCACCACTAAGCCGAATAAAAGGGGACATCTAGACAGGCATGACCTCACCCATATGGGCGCTACCTACCTAGCATTACTGCATATCCCCTAATTTTCAGTCATTCCCACTTGATGAGGCTTGAGGCTAAGCGTTACCTTTTAGAACGTTTCACTTAGAATGCCCATCATCCACCTAACGATGTTTCGTAAGAATTCATCCATACAAGTCCGTCATGGGTTCGAATGGAACCGAAGGCACTACTCCTACTACATCCATTTTGGAATCACCTCAGGATTAGTAGCGACTAGCCCTTGCACTTCACTGCTCCATCTTCGAATCCAAACTCGTCTTCCTCACAAAAACGTACAAACCGAATCAAAGTGGTTTTCGAGAAATTAATCCTAATCCCGGTCTCTTCGAAACGATCAACGCATTGGCCAATATTGATAGTCGGTTATTTAACTATCAATTAATATTCACAACAACCATCAAACATAAATAATTTCTCCAAATTATTTATTAACCTCAAAATATCTTCGTGGGATATATTTCCATTTTCACTCTTTTGAAAATAGTTTTCAAAACACACTCTTCTCGTGGAATGAATTCCCAATTATTTATTTTCACTGAAAATACCAAGCACAAAACTTTAGATTTTTAAAATAATTTAAAAACACTTTATTATAAAATATACTTTAACATTTAAATTGAAAACTACTTCAATACTTTATTAAAATATATACTTTAGGAATATTTAAATTGAGGTTACCTTATAAAATATAAAACTAGATTTTCTCTTTGAAAACAAAATACCGAGTCACCTTTAATTAATTACTACTATAATAGATTTGAAAAATACTTAATTTGGAATTTAAATAATTAGAAATAATAAGTTTTATATAACATACTTTAAAACAACTTAAAACTTTTAACTTTACCTTCAAATTTGTTTTGAAAACGTACTTGGCTATCCAGGGAAATACGCTTTTCTTTCACATCTTTTAAAAATAAATCACGATTATTTTTTTAAACAAATTACCCATTCTTTTAATAAATTCCCATCGTGCATTTATTCTCCAAATATCCATTGATATATCACTTCGCTTTTATAAACCCAGTTTATAAATTTCAAAGTCACATTTTCCTTTAAATTTCCAATTTCAAATACTTAAACCAATTTCCAAATTGATTTCCAATTTACTCCCTTTTGAAATAAATCTCTTTGCTTGCTCATTTTTTTCCAAAATCCATTAACTTCAGATTTTATTTCTCCATTTTGATTTAAAAAAATTTAACTGAAACATACCAATTTCAGATTTCCAAAATTCCTTCTTCATTCTTTTAAATAAATTTAAACCTTGAATTTTAAAATAAATTCTTTATTCCTTTAAATAATACCATTAAAGTTTTACAATTCATTATTTTCTGTTTATTCAAAATCCCCTTTTTCCATACTCGAAATTATTTATTAGAATTTTAAAATTACTTTTATTCTTATTCAGTTCATTCTTAAATTTATTCAAATTCTCTATGATTATTTTTCTTAAAAATTCACTCTTTTATTTTCTTTCAAAAGTCAAATTCTATATGTTTTGATAACTCAGTGTACCGAAATATATTCAAGCAAACTATAGCATTCAATATTCCAATATAATTCATCACAGAATATCAAATAATCATAACAGAGAATATTAAATAATCTAAATAAATGTTGAGGAATCCAGTTGGATCCCTCCAACATGTTTCCCTGCATCCACAGACGTTAGCACCATAAAATAATACCAATTCCACTTCAAGGTGGAATATCGTGGTATATGGGATTTAAATATAATATCATCCGCTATTATGTGGCGCATAGGGTCTCATTCGCTATATAATGCGGGAAATCAATCACTCCAATATATTCTATATATATACTACTATATATAATATTGCACATCCAAAACAATCACTCCCAATCCCCTGCAACACAAGACCGGGACTACCCCTTACTGGATAATCCCGAGTAAGATCACCCCACGGTTGGGATCAGCAACCGCAACACTAAGCCGAATAAAAAGGGACATCTAGAAAGGTTTGACCTTACCCTAATGGGTGCTACCCACCTAGCCTTGCTGCATAACCCCTGATTTTTAGTCATTTTCGGTTGATGAGGCTTGAGGCTAAGCGTTACCTTTTAGAATGTTTCACTTAGAATGCTCATCGTCCACCTGACGATGTTTCGAAAGCATTCATCCATACAAGTCGGTCCTGGGTTCGAACGGAACTGAAGACACTACACCTACTACATCCTTTTGGTAACATCCTCCGGATTAGTAGCGACTAGCCCTTTCACTTCACCGCTCCATCTTCGACTCCGAACTCGTTTTTCCTACGAAAACGTACAAACCGGATCGAAGTGGTTTTCGAGAAATTAATCTCGATCCCGGTCTCTTCGAAACGATCAACGCATTGGCCAATATTGACAGTTAGTGATTTAGCTATCAATTAACATTCACAAACATCCATCAAACAATAAATAATTTCCTAAAATTATTTATTACCCTTAAAATATCTTTGCAAGATATAATTCCTTTTTCAACCCCTTAAAAACAGTTTCAAATCACACACTCCTTATGGAATAAATTGTCAATATTGATTTCCACTGAAAATATCCAAGCCAAATACTTTAGATTTATAAAAATTTAAATTAAAGCTATTTATATACTTTATTTGAAATATATGCATACTTTTAAAATGTTTCAAATTAAACTGTTCTAAAATATAAACTATTTTTCTCCAAAATAAAAGTTAAGTCATACTAAGTTTTAAAATAAAGTATGAAATCCTATACAAGTTTCCAAATAAAACTTTAACCAATTATCCTTAAAATAAAATGTAGTATCCCAGAATTTATGGCAATTTAAATTTAATAATCTGTGTTTTAAATTTAAATTGAATTGATAATTTTTGATAATAAATTTGATTTGATTTAATAATCTTCTTTATTTAAATATTTAATTTATGAATTTTTTTAATAAACTGATAAATCTATTTTCTATTTAATAATGTATATGTATTTATATATATTTAAATAGATAAGTTGTTGAATTAGTATAACATAATTTTAATATTTTGAAAATTAGGAATTGTGATTTATTTTGATTTTTAAGCTTTTCAAAAATATTTAACAAAATACTTAATGATTTTAAATATGTGAGATAAATGTTTTATTTGTTTAAAATTCATTTTAACTTAAGTTTGAATATTAAAATGAGTTATAAAAAAATGTTGTGTTATTCTTTTTAAAATATTGATTTCTAAAATATGATTTGTAAATAAAATATGAAACATGTATTCAAATAAGTTATAATCTCTTTATAAATCTATTTCAAGTAATTTAAAATATTATTTTCAAATGATTTATATGTATGTTGTTTTATTTATATTAACACTTTGCTTTATTCTTTAGAAAATAATTATATACATAACTAAGTATTAAAGAACTAATTAACTAAGCTTAATATTTCATTAACTCTAATTATAAATACCAATTAATCTAAGATGGCAAATGTAAGCATATTAAGGCATAATTAACATGTGTAAGTTTAAACACACAAAACATTTACAAGTGTCAAATTTGATCTTTTATTTTTCTTTGTTTTTAATAAATCATAAATTTAGTTTATAAAACATTGCATTTACTCATTCTTTTCCTCTTTCTCATTTTTCATTCTTAACAAAGAAACCTTTTCCTCCTTCAAAAAAAATCTGTAGCATTTCAGGTTTAAATCAAACTCTTCAAACTGCATTTCTCAAACCTGTAAACCAACTTGCATTCATCTCCTCAAAAGTTTCAAAATCAAATACTTTAAAACCTGGGTTGAAACTGCAATTTCAAGTTTGCACCTGCATACCATTCAAGCCACTGCATGCAAATTAGAGGCATTCAACATTCAAGTTTAAAGCTCTCTGCAACATTCAAATTTAAGGATTATAAATCAATAATAAAAACATGAGGCAACTTCAGTTTTAAAGTTTGCAAAAGAAGTTCAAAAGGATTTCAAATTGTGCTCTGCATGTTCAAATCTGGGTTCTGTCTGCATTTTAATTTCAGGTGAGTAACTTTTCTATTAAAAATTAAAGGCTAAATCTGTTGCATGCTAGTGTACCAAAAATATAAATATTGCATATGGTTATAATTTAACTTGTCTGATGTACAAATGTGTTGGTGTGTATGCTGTTAAACACCTTTGTCCTGTTTGTTTACTGACACAAGTCTTACTTAAATTTTTAGATCTTTAATTAAGTCTTTGTTAAATTGTAGAATTTAGATAAGATTTTTATGTTGGTTTCAGAGTTTAGACTGTGAGATTTTACTAAAAATAAAAAAAAATTAAATTTAATGAAACTTACTGTAAAAAAAGTAGCAGAGCAATTGAATCCTTATAAGTGAAGATATAAAACATTGCAAATCAATGTTTCAAAAATTCAATTCAAAACACCTTCTAAAATTATGACTTTTAAAAATAATATTACAATTTTAATGATTATACCAAAGCACAGTTTTCAAATTTTCAGTATTATATATATTTGATAAGCTCAGTTGAAGCTTGCATTGGATTTGGGTGAATTTGATTCTGAAGATAGTGAAGCTATCAAAGATTATAGGAAATTTCTGAATTGGTTTGAAATTCAATTTTTAGGTTGTAATTTGGGATTTAAGGTTTTAAACCCTAGTATTACTGTGGTTTCAAGAAGTAATCTTCTCTGCTTAAATACTTGATCGAGTTACCTAGCGTTTTGGGAAATGGAGGTAGGTGGTTTGTTGAAGTCGCCGTCGAAGTTTGAGTGGAGATGGTGGCCGGAGGCACGGGGGAATGGCATGTTGACAGGTTGGGTTGTTTGGGCACTGACAGTTGTTCTAGGTTTGGAAATTTGGTCTCGATTTTGAAATCGAGCAAGTGATGTTTGGGTTAACATTTTGGTGTTCTGTGTTGATGGTTGTCGACTATGGGAAGGTGGTGGAGTTGGCAGCGGTGGTGGGGGGTGGTGTACAGGTGCACGGTGGAAGGTGGTCGTGTTAGTGATGTTTTTGGGTTACAGGTTTGACTTCCTAGTGTTTATCTCGGGGAAATTGACTTTTAACTCGAAGTAGGGTGGAGTAGACTCGAAGTATATTATAAGTGGCTCGAGTAACTTTTTTTTTTCGGGTTTTCAATTTTAAACAGGAAACCTGTTTCAGAAGTTTTTAAAATTTGAAATAGAGTTTAAATATAAACTAAAACATGAATTAAGTTAAAACCTGAGTTGAACATGATATAAAATTGGTTTGAATTTGAGTTTTTGAAATATTTTGAATTCAAAAATTTAAGTTGTTTAAAATCAAAACAGAAAACTATTTACAGTTTTTTTTAAAGTAGGAGTAAAAGTTTGTAAATGTAAACTTGAATCTGAACCAAGTTTAAGATTTAAACTGGATTTGAACATAAGTTCAATTAGTTTAAATCTTAGGTTTTAAAATAATTTAAATTTTGAAACTCTAGTTTGGTCTTAGCATAATTTGGAAATATGTTTGCAATTTTTAAATTTTAAAAGTTAAAATTCAAAATGTAAACTTAATTTGAACTTGGGTTTTTAAATCTAAATCTAAAATATGAATTCAAATAAGTTGAGTTTTGGTTTTAGGAATAATTTAAATTCAGAAAGAAAACTTAAGTTTGGATACCGTTTTCTGTTTCAAATTTAAAAGTAAATTTTAAAATGTAACTGAAAATTTAAAATAAAGTTTAAATCTGGAAAACTGAAATATGGAACTTAGCAAATGAATCTAAGTTTGAAATTAATTTAAAACCGGAAATTTGATTTAGTTTTTAAACTTTTTAAAGTATAAAGGAACATTGGTTTGAATTTAAAACTATGTGTTTTAAATTATGAAATAAAATCTATAATAAGTTTTAATTCAGTTTTCAAAACTGGGATTTGATTTTAGTGACAGTTTTTATTAGAAAATAAGTTTTTAAATTTAAATTTGTTGTAACTATTTTGGAACAATTTGAATTTAAAAATGAAGATGGAAGTGTAAGTAAATTTTTAAATTTTCAAGTATGAATCTGGAATGAAAATTTAAATTGTGGTTCAGTTTGAAATTTAAAAAGAAATTTCTAAATTGAATTTGTTTGAAACAAATTGTTTAAAAATTACTTTGTATAAAGAGAATGTTTCTTAATTTTGAACATAAGAAATTGGTTTCGTTTAAATTATTAAATAAATTTAAATGGAATATTAATTTTTTAATTAATCAAAAATGTGGATGTTTAATTAAGTAATTAATAATTTTTAGGTTAACTAATTAAGATTTGAGATTAATTAATTAAGGTTAATTAATCTATAACTAAGGATGGTTAATTAAATTTTAATTTATGATTAAGATTTATTTAATCAAGTAATTAAATAAAATTTAGATTTTAATTAACACTTAATTAATTAATAATTAGAGATTAATTAAATTGTAATTAAATATTATTAATTGATAATTAATAATGATTTGTATAAGTTAATTTATTAATTAAGTAATTAAGAAATGTTAATGAAGGTCATTAACTTAAGATATTCAATAATTAATTAATGTGATTAATTTTTGATAATTAATTAAATTAATTAATTAATAATAATCAATTGTTTAAGTTTAATTACTTAAATGAAAGTAACTAATGAATTAATTACTTGGTGTAATTAATTTGATTAATGTGATTAGTTTAGATTAATTATGTTAAATTAATTTAAACATTGGAGGATTGATTGATAATTACTTATGTAATTAATGGATTTGTAATTACTTAAGGGAGTAATTAATTAAATAATTAATGAATGTAATTAAAATATTTATTAAAGAAGTAATTTAAGTTTAAATTACTTTGAAATTAATCAAGGATTAATTGGGATAATTAATTAAGAGTAATTAAATTATGGGATGAGTAGTTAAAGTAGTTAATTACTGAATGGTTATTAATCAAGGGTGATTAATATATATGGTAAATTGAAGATTAATTACTTATGTAATTAATTTATATAGAGATTGATTAAAGGTAATTAGAAATCATTAATTAATTAATTAATGATGTAATTTAGAATTGATTAATTAAGGAATAATTATAAATGAATAAATGATTTATGTAATTAACTTTAGTTAATTAATTGATTAAGTATAATTAACTTGTGTATTTAATTTAATTACTAATTACTTATTGTAATTAGGAATTATTAATCTGTAATGATTAATTAAGATGAGTAATAGTATGGTTAAGTTAAGCAGGATTTTAATGATAAAGTAATTAATTTAATTCATTTTAAATTAATTAGAGATTAAGTGATTAATTTAATTCATTTTAAATTAATTATAAATGGTGTGATCATTAGATCATTGCTTATGTTTGATGATTGGTATTAATTGTCTGGTATGGTTTGTAATCTCGGCTATGAGATGAAGATGTATGAGATATGGATGTATTGGTTGCTTTGGATAATAATATGGATTATCTGATTATGATATGAATTATCTGTTGGTAATGATAATGTTGATTATCTATTGTGTTGTGAATCTATAAATTATCTATATGTGTGTATATAGATAATATAATTGAATTGTTTTAAACTTAAAACAACTTGGACCTAAAAGACACGCTTTGGATTTCGATGAGACCGGGATCGGGTTTCCATATTTAGGATCCGAAAACCACATCGATCCAAATTAACGTTAGGTCGTTAATCCAAATGGAGCAAGTGAAGACTCGAGGTGTAAGGGCTATACGTCAGTATAACTCTGTGGGTGATTCCGTAATGAGTTGACGAAATAGTACTTATAGATTCAAGATGGTGATTCAGAGTGCAAGGGTTATTGTCGTTAACTCTGAGGGTGATTCCAAAATGAGTGTAACGAGATAATGCCTTCGGTTTCGTTCGAACCCGGAACGAACTTGTATGGATTGAATGCTTTCAAAACATCGTCAGGTGGACGATGAGCATTCTAAGTGATATGTCCTATAAAGGTAATCGTGGCCTCAAGCCTCATCAACTGGGAATGGCTAAAACAGGGGAGGTGCAGCAAAGCTTCATGGGTAGCCCTCACTTGAGAGCAAGATTTATCCCTATCTAGAGGTACCTTTATTTTTCGGCTTAGTGGTGCGGTTGCTGATCACAACTGCGGGGTGGTTTTGTTTGGAACTGTTCAGTAAGGAATGAGTCCGGCTTTGTGTTGCAGGGGAGCGGGCGTACTCCTCGGTACGGTGATCTAGGCCACGTACTGTGACGGGCGGTACCCTAGTAGCCCAGCCATCATATGGAAACCAAAATCCAATAAGTGCCAACGGTTTTTATTGTATTACCCACTTTTGTGGCTAGTAGCTGGAATTTAATGAATGTAACAATTTCGGCTATTTCTTATTTACTTGAAAACCCTAGACACTATTATAATATCATCGGATTTCCTATCAAATGTTTTGGTTAGCGTAAGGTAAAAACTTTTCCATGTTTATGTGTGGGAAGTCTTACATGGTACCTTTTCTTTTCAAAGGTTTTCAAAAGTTAAGCAACTTTAACCTGTTACTCACACCAGACCCATGTCTGATCCAAAGTTATTTCTGTTTTTCTTTAACTCTTGGGTACTCAAATTTTTACGAGTAGCCAAGGGAATTCAGGTTAGCTTTGACAAATTGTGGAGGAGAAAATGGAGCAGGAGGCTTCTGCGTATAGTTATATAGTTTTCCGCTGTGTTGGTATCTCTGAGTATTTATCTGATATGTATTGAGTTGTAATAATTAGACAGGTGTTTATAACTGTCTAGTATGTGTTATATTGTCTGTGTACTCTGATATTTGAGGTATACTATGTAATACTTATGTTACTAACATAATTTATTCGTTCCGCTGTTGAGATTCTTGTGTTGTTTCTTCTTTCTCTTCTTTCTTTTATCTTTTCTATCCCTTTCTTTCTTAAGGATGATACGACTTTTTGTGGAGAAAAAGTCTGGTCGTCTCAGCTGGCATCAGAGCATTAGGTTGAGTGAATACCTAGTCTCTGTAGTGATGTTTATCTTGAGAGAGCGTATTTGTATTTTTATTATATATGTATATATATATAATTATTTCTACCTATTTGATTGGGTTACCCGTTCAGGTTTTCCAATATAAGTTATAAAGGTAGATGAGGTAGAAGTGTGTGTAACACGACTACCATTGGTTGGAGTTTGATGGATGAGGTTGGAAGTGTATTTGTCGAGACTGTAGACCGAATACCGTCTCGAGTAAGTTTTGTTTGGTGTAAGGACTTCATCGATCTCTAAAGGAAATCTGTTAAGGTTCGGAGTCCATCTTTGAAGTGCAGAGTTGAAGTTGGATCTGTCGGTTGGGCAGAAGCAAGCAAGTGATGGTATCAGGAAGTTGTAGCTGCGTGATGAGATGCAGTGACTATGGATATTTCCGAAGAAGTTTCTTTGGAACAAGAGTAAGAGGTGAGTCTGCTCGGTGATGTGGCTGAGTTTAGCAGAGTGTTCTGTGTTGGAAGGAGTCTTCTAGTTGAGTAGTTTTTCTGAAGTGGAGTTCAGAAGCGGCAGAGTGGATCTTTTTCTCTGGTAAGTTGGCTAGGCCAGCATAAGCTGTTCTGTTTGGTAAAGAGAAAGCAGTTTTCTTTGGATTTAGGCCGAGTTGATCGCAAAAGTGACTTGCGATAGTATGTTCTTTTGGATTGTTGGAGATTGTCCGGATTTCTTCGAGGAAGTCAGAGTTTGTCTACATCTGAAGATCGAGTTTCCTTTCCAGGAATGGAACTGGTGGTTTAGTTAGTAGATGGATGGTTCCTTGAGAAGAAGTTGGTGAAGCAGCTCAGGTTTCAGAGAAACTTATGAGTTTTCTTTATGGATATATGGAACCATATTTCTGTGCTGGGTTGTCTAGTCTGTGCTTGTGTTCTTTAGCATTTTTCTTCTACTTCGGATCAGAGTTGTGCAGCGGAAACAGTTTGGAGTGTTTCTGTTTTTCTTTTTCCGGATAAGAAGAAGTTTGTTCTGTCTTCTGTTGTTGAGAAGCAGGGTTTGTGTTCTTGGTTTTTGAGTGATCTTGAGGAGATCATTGGATTGTTTTGATCCAGTCTGTTTCTAGAGGCATCGGCATAGAGTTAAGCTGATCAGGATGGATGTTGGTAGCCCAGGATAGTCCGAAGAGTTTTTTATGGATAAGAGACGAAGGAATTTAGATTTTGGAATCGGAGATTTGATTTGGGATAAGTTTTTCTCTGATCCAAAGAGCTATAAGTTTGGGAAGCTAGCTCCGTAGTGTTTTGGTTTCTTCTGTGATGGGTAAGATCAGTGTTTGGTTTTCTAGAGTTGAATTGCCAGCTTGGATAACTGGAATTCAAGATGTTTCACGTATCTCTGAGGGAGTACGTGTTTGATATTTCTGGTTGTAGAACCAACGGTTTAGGATGGATTGGTTGTTGAGTCAGACTAGTTTGTAGTCTGGTATTCTGTACAGAATTGTTGATAGGAGCACTTTAGCTTCGTAGTATTGATTGTTTGTATTCTATTGGGCGAGTATCCCGATATATATATATATATACCGGGGAAACTCGTGAAAGTTATATCCAAAATTCTTTTGGATAATTAGATTTGTTCTGATTGTGTGAATTGGTTGCTTTGGTTGTCAGCATATGATTAACATATGCTGTGTTTTAAAATAAAATCTGCAAATAAATTATTAAATTACCTTTGTTTTAAATTTCAGGGACGAAATTCTTTTAAGGGGGAAGGATTGTAATATCCTGGAATTTATGGCAATTTAAATTTAATAATCTGTGTTTTAAATTTAAATTGAATTGATAATTTTTGATAATAAATTTGATTTGATTTAATAATCTTCTTTATTTAAATATTTAATTTGTGAATTTTTTTAATAAACTGATAAATCTATTTTCTATTTAATAATGTATATGTATTTATATATATTTAAATAGATAAGTTGTTGAATTAGTATAGCATAATTTTAATATTTTGAAAATTAGGAATTGTGATTTATTTTGACTTTTAAGCTTTTCAAAAATATTTAATAAAATACTAAATGATTTTAAATATGTGAAATAAATGTTTTATTTGTTTAAAATTCATTTTAACTTAAGTTTGAATATTAAAATGAGTTATAAAAAATTGTTGTATTATTCTTTTTAAAATATTGATTTCTAAAATATGATTTGTAAATAAAATATGAAACATGTGTTCAAATAAGTTATAATCTCTTTATAAATCTATTTCAAGTAATTTAAAATATTATTTTCAAATGATTTATTTGTTTGTTGTTTTATTTATATTAACACTTTGCTTTATTCTTTAGAAAATAATTATATACATAACTAAGTATTAAAGAACTAATTAACTAAGCTTAATATTTCATTAACTCTAATTATAAATACCAATTAATCTAAGATGACAAATGTAAGCATATTAAGGCATAATTAACATGTGTAAGTTTAAACACACAAAACATTTACAAGTGTCAAATTTGATCTTTTATTTTTCTTTGTTTTTAATAAATCATAAATTTAGTTTATAAAACATTGCATTTACTCATTCTTTTCCTCTTTCTCATTTTTCATTCTTAACAAAGAAACCTTTTCCTCCTTCAAAAAAAATCTGTAGCATTTCAGATTTAAATCAAACTCTTCAAACTGCATTTCTCAAACCTATAAACCAACTTGCATTCATCTCCTCAAAAGTTTCAAAATCAAATACTTTAAAACCTGGGTTGAAACTGCAATTTCAAGTTTGCACCTGCATACCATTCAAGCTACTGCATGCAAATTAGAGGCATTCAACATTCAAGTTTAAAGCTCTCTGCAAAATTCAAATTTAAGGATTATAAATCAATAATAAAAGCACGAGGCAACTTCAGTTTTAAAGTTTGCAAAAGAAGTTCAAAAAGATTTCAAATTGTGCTCTGCATGTTCAAATCTGGGTTTTGTCTGCATTTTAATTTCAGGTGAGTAACTTTTCTATTAAAAATTAAAGGTTAAATCTATTGCATGCTAGTGTACCAAAAATATAAATATTGCATATGGTTATAATTTAACTTGTCTGATGTACAAATGTGTTGGTGTGTATGCTGTTAAACACCCTTGTCCTGTTTGTTTACTGACACAAGTCTTACTTAAATTTTTATATCTTTAATTAAGTCTTTGTTAAATTGTAGAATTTAGATAAGATTTATATGTTGGTTTCATAGTTTAGACTGTGAGATTTTATTAAAAAAAAAAGAAAAAATTTAATGAAACTTACTGTAAAAAAAGTAGCAGAGCAATTGAATCCTTATAAGTGAAGATATAAAACATTGCAAATCAATGTTTCAGAAATTCAATTCAAAACACCTTCTATAATTATGACTTTTAAAAATAATATTACAATTTTAATGATTATACCAAAGCACAGTTTTCAAATTTTCAGTATTATATATATTTGATAAGCTCAGTTGAAGCTTGCATTGGATTTGGGTGAATTTGATTCTGAAGATAGTGAAGCTATCAAAGATTATAGGAAAATTTCTGAATTGGTTTGAAATTCAATTTTTAGGTTGTAATTTGGGATTTAAGGTTTTAAACCCTAGTATTACTGTGGTTTCAAGAAGTAATCTTCTCTGCTTAAATACTTGATCGAGTTACCTAGCATTTTGGGAAATGAAGGTAGGTGGTTTGTTGAAGTCGCCGCCGAAGTTTGAGTGGAGATGGTGGCCGGATGCGCGGGGGAATGGCATGTTGACAGGTTGGGTTGTTTGGGCACTGACAGTTGTTCCAGGTTTGGAAATTTGGTCTCGATTTTGAAATCGAGCAAGTGATGTTTGGGTTAACATTTTGGTGTTCTGTGTTGATGGTTGTCGACTGTGGGAAGGGGGTGGAGTTGGCCAGCGGTGGTGGGGGGTGGTGTACAGGTGCACGGTGGAAGGTGGTCTTGTTAGTGATGTTTTTGGGTTACAGGTTTGACTTCCTAGTGTTTATCTCGGGGAAATCGACTTTTAACTCGAAGTAGGGGTGGAGTAGACTCGAAGTAGGGGTGGAGTAGACTCGAAGTATATTATAAGTGGCTCGAGTAACTTTGTTTTTTTTAGGTTTTCAATTTTAAACAGGAAACTTGTTTCAAAAGATTTTGAAATTTGAAATAGAGTTTAAATATAAACTAAAACCTTGAATTAAGTTAAAACCTGAGTTGAACTTGATATAAAATTGGTTTGAATTTGAGTTTTTGAAATATTTTGAATTCAGAAATTTAAGTTGTTTAAAATCAAAACAGAAAACTGTTTACAGTTTTTTTAAAGTAGGAGTAAAAGTTTGTAAATGTAAACTTGAATCTGAACCAAGTTTAAGATTTAAACTGGATTTAAACATAAATTCAATTAGTTTAAATATTAGGTTTTAAAATAATTTAAATTTTGAAACTCTAGTTCGGTCTTAGCATAATCTGGAAATATCTTTGCAGTTTTCAAATTTTAAAAGTTAAAATTTAAAATGTAAACTTAATTTGAACTTGGGTTTTTAAATCTGAATCTAAAATATGAATTCAAATAAGTTGAGTTTTGGTTTTAGGAATAATTTAAATTCAGAAAGAAAACTTAAGTTTGGATACTGTTTTCTGTTTCAAATTTAAAAGTAAATTTTAAAATGTAACTGAAAATTTAAAATAAAGTTTAAATCTGGAAAACTGAAATATGGAACTTAGCAAATGAATTTAAGTTTGAAATTAATTTAAAACTGGAAATTTATTTTAGTTCTTAAACTTTTTAAAGTATAAAGGAACATTGGTTTGAATTTAAAACTATGAGTTTTAAATTGTGAAATAAAATTTATAATAAGTTTTAATTCAGTTTTAAAAACTGGGATTTGATTTTAGTGACAGTTTTTATTAGAAAATAAGTTTTTAAATTTAAATTTTTTGTAACTATTTTGGAACAATTTGAATTTAAAAATGAAGATGGAAGTGTAAGCAAAGTTTTAAATTTTTAAGTATGAATCTGGAATGAAAATTTAAATTGTGGTTCAGTTTGAAATTTAAAAAGAAATTTTTAAATTGAATTTGTTTGAAACAAATTGTTTAAAAATTACTTTGTATAAAGAAGAATGTTTCTTAATTTTGAACTTAAGAAATTGGTTTCATTTAAATTATTAAATAAATTTAAATGGAATACTAATTATTTAATTAATGAAAAATGTGGATGTTTAATTAAGTAATTAATAATTTTAGGTTAATTAATTAAGATTTGAGATTAATTAATTAAGGTTAATTAATCTATAACTAAGGATGGTTAATTAAATTTTAATTTATGATTAAGATTTATTTAATCAAGTAATTAAAGAAAATTTACATATTAATTAACACTTAATTAATTAATAATTAGAGACTAATTAAATTGTAATTAAATATTAGTTAATTGATAATGATTTGTATAAGTTAATTTCTTAATTAAGTAATTAAGAAATGTTAATGAAGGTCATTAACTTAAGATCTTTAACAATTAATTAATGTGATTAATTTTTGATAATTAATTAAATTAATTAATTAATAATAATCAATTTTTTAAGTTTAATTACTTAAATGAAAGTAATTAATGAATTAATTACTTGGTGTAATTAATTTGATTAATGTGATTAGTTTAGATTAATTAAGTTAAATTAATTTAAACATTGGAAGATTGATTGATAATTACTTATGTAATTAATGGATTTGTAATTACTTAAGGGAGTAATTAATTAAATAATTACTGAATGTAATTAAAATATTTATTAAAGAAGTAATTTAAATTTAAATTACTTTGAAATTAATCAAGGATTAATTGGGATAATTAATTAAGAGTAATTAAATTATGGGATGAGTAATTAAAGTAGTTAATTACTGAATGGTTATTAATCAAGGGTGATTAATATATATGGTAAATTGAAGATTAATTACTTATGTAATTAATTTATATAGAGATTGATTAAAGGTAATTAGAAATCATTAATTAATTAATTAATTAATGATGTAATTTAGAATTGATTAATTAAGGAATAATTATAAATGAATAAATGATTTATGTAATTAACTTTAGTTAATTAATTGATTAAGTATAATTAACTTGTGTATTTAATTTAATGACTAATTACTTATTGTAATTAGGAATTATTAATCTGTAATGATTAATTAAGATGAGTAATAGTATGGTTAAGTTAAGTAGGATTTTAATGATAAAGTAATTAATTTAATTCATTTTAAATTAATTAGAGATTAAGTGATTAATTTAATTCATTTTAAATTAATTATAAATGGTATGATCATTAGATCATTGCTTATGTTTGATGATTGGTATTAATTGTCTGGTATGGTTTGTAATCTCGACTATGAGATGAAGATGTATGAGATATGGATGTATTGGTTGCTTTGGATAATAATATGGATTATCTGATTATGATATGAATTATCTGTTGGTAATGATAATGTTGATTATCTATTGTGTTGTGAATCTATATATTATCTATCTGTGTGTGTATAGATAATATAATTGAATTGTTTTAAACTTAAAACAACTTGGACCTAAAAGACACGCTTTGGATTTCGATGAGACCGGGATCGGGTTTCCATATTTGGGATCCGAAAACCACATCGATCCAAATTAACGTTAGGTCGTTAATCCAAATGGAGCAAGTGAAGACTCAAGGTGTAAGGGCTATACGTCAGTATAACTCTGTGGGTGATTCCGTAATGAGTTGACGGAATAGTACTTATAGATTCGAGATGGTGATTCAGAGTACAAGGTTTATTGTCGTTAACTCTAAGGGTGATTCCAAAATAAGTGTAACGAGATAATGCCTTCGGTTTCGTTCGAACCCGGAACGAACTTATATGGATTGAATGCTTTAAGAACATCGTCAGGTGGACGATGAGCATTCTAAGTGATATGTCCTATAAAGGTAATCGTGGCCTCAAGCCTCATCAACCGGGAATGGCTAAAACAAGGGAGGTGCAGCAAAGCTTCGTGGGTAGCCCCCACTTAAGAGCAAGATTTATCCCTATCTAGAGGTCCCTTTATTTTTCGGCTTAGTGGTGCGGTTGCTGATCACAACTGCGGGGTTGTCTTGTTTGGAACTGTTCAGTAAGGAATGAGTCCGGCTTTGTGTTGCAGGGGAGCGGGCGTACTCCTCGGTACGGTGATCTAGGCCACGTACTATGACGGGCGATACCCCAGTAGCCCAGCCATTGTATGGAATCCAAAATTCAATAAGTGCCAACGGTTTTGATTGTATTACCCACTTTTGTGGCTAGTAGCTGGAATTTAATGAATGTAACAATTTCGGCTATTTATTATTTGCTTGAAAACCCTAGACACTATTATAATATCATCGGATTTCCTATCAAATGTTTTGGTTAGCGTAAGGTAAAAACTTTTCCATGTTTATGTGTGGAAAGTCTTACGTGATACCTTTTCTTTTCAAAGGTTTTCAAAAGTTAAGCAACTTTAACCTGTTACTCACACCAGACCCATGTCTGATCCGGAGTTATTTCTGTTTTTCTTTAACTCTTGGGTACTCAAATTTTTACGAGTAGCCAAGGGAATTCAGGTTAGGATTCAGGTTAGCTTTGACGAATTGTGGAGGAGCAAATGGAGCAGGAGGCTTCTGCGTATAGTTATATAGTTTTCCGCTGTGTTGGTATCTCTGAGTATTTATCTGATATGTATTGAGTTGTAATAACTAGATAGGTGTTTATAACTGTCTAGTATGTGTTGTATTGTCTGTGTACTCTGATATTTGATGTATACTGTGTAATACTTATGTTACTAATATAATTTATTCGTTCTGCTGTTGAGATTCTTGTGTTGTTTCTTCTTTCTCTTCTTTCTTTTCTCTTTTCTATCCCTTTCTTTCTTAACGATGATACGACTTTTTGTGGAGAAAAAGTCTGGTCGTCTCATAAAACCATTTTATAAAATATAAATATTAATAATGTTCTTTTAAAACATAATGCCAATTACCCCTTTTTAAAATAATTATTACTATAACTAATTTAGTACATATTTACTTTTAATATATTTTTCCAACTTAAATAAGAATTTTCTTAAAAACGTTCTTTTAAAATCAAATTTAAAACTTTTAATTTTTATTTAAAAATCTGCTTTTAAACGTACTTGGCTTTTCAGCGAAATACACTTCCATTCCAGAAAAAACCAAAGAATTCCTTTTATAAATCCTGCTTGATTTATCTCCATTCAAATTTACGTTCCAACCCCGTAAATTCCTTCCCATACTTTAAAAATAAACATCTTTTTTTTTACACATTTCTCATTTCCTGGAAAATCACCTTCAAAGTATATACTTAAACGATTTAAAATAAGGCTATCAGAAGTTTTCTTAAATGAAAATAATACTTAGGAAAATATAGAGGGGTTTCTAAGTAATTTAAGCCAAATTACCTTTTTAAAATAGAGTTATTAAATCAAATATTTATATCAAAATTCCCCTTTTTGGAAACTCAATACTAATTTACCTTTAAATACTTAAATATCATAATTACTTAATTAAGTATTTACTTATATTAAAAATGATTAAAAATAATATATTTTTCTAAAATATTCTAAAACGCATTTAAACTGCTAATTTATATTTTGAAATCTTCCTTTGGAGTCATACTTAATTTCCAGGGAAAACACATTTTTCCATCTATTTAAAAATAATTTCACTATTACTTTTAAACAATTTGCATTTCTTATAGGAATTCCCACCGAAAATCTATATCCACCGATAAATGTTCCATTTCATTTATAAACCCAGTTTATACATTTTCATTCCTTAATTCTATGGTCGATAATCACTTTCGTTTCTCTTCAAAAATCTCTCGATCTCTCTTTATCCACTTAGTTTCAGGCTGCAACTTCAACTAGAAAGTTATAGATCACAGGGAGATCTACGCATCCAACGGCTAAGGTGGCGTATGGCGAGGTGTATGGTTGCAAAATTGAGCTCGTTCATGCTCAGTTTGTTCGTGTTTTGCCGAGCCTGGGGGTCGTCGGGTTCATCAAGGTTTCAGCCGGAGGGAGAGGGTGTGATGAGCTTTGAAGTGGTGGTTCCTGATCGAACGTAAGTGTGTCGAAGTAACCACGATATCTAACCCTAAAGGGCGGCTATGGGTTTGGTGGATGGTGGAGACGTGCGTGTTGAAGATGAAGACTGGCGGTCCAGATTCTCTGAATGCGATGAACGGCCACAATTTCGGTTTGTAAAATAAAAGAAAATTTGTTTAATTGTATATATATATATATATATATTCAAACTTTAAACAACCATATCTTTTGCATACTTGGTCAGATTTCGATGAATTTGGTAGCGCCGGAATCGCAGCGACGCGATTTACACTGCAATGTGGATCTGGAGTTGGATAGAGCAAGTAAAAACTTAGGTTAAATCGAACGCCGTTTGATTTAATTTAAAATTTGAATGCTCGTCGAAACTCAAGGTGAGTTAATCTCACTCACATCTGGAGTTTGACCGAGCATTATAGAATACGGGGAAAGATGCTGTGGAGCAGGAGATAAGCTGGTTGGCGATACGTACTTCCGTACTTGATTATTATTCCACTGTGTGTCCATTTTGAGGATAAGTTTATATGACTATCCAGTTGTATGTTATTGATGTTGTTGAACACTGATGCTGTGCTTTGATGATGTAATGTATAAACAGATATATTTGTTTTTGTGTAAAGATCATTTATTATCTATTATATTTTATTCCGCTGCGATGGTTAGATTTTGATGTTGTTTTCTATTTTCTTCTTCTACCGCTTCTTCTTTAACCCTCAGGGTTCGGTTTTTCGGGCATCGAAAAATCGGGTCGTGACATGACAACCCGCTTTTCTAACCACAGAAAGACGTATCATCAATAAGAAAAGAAAGAGATAGAAATAGAAAAGATAGAAAGAAAGAGTAACAACATCAGAATCTCATAGCAGAAACGGAAAAAATATAATACATCACATAACTATTACATAGTTTTACCTATATCAGAGTTACACAACATCATACAATAAGACAGTCATACATATATCTGTCATTACATACATCCCAAAATACAACATACATTAACTAACACAGCGGAACTAGATAGATATATACGTCTGGACTTCTACTCCAAGCTCCTCCTTACTTCGACAATCCAAAACCTATCACTTGTCTACACACAAAAATTTGAGTACCCAAGAGTTTATGAAAAACAGAAATAAACACCGGGTCATACATGGGTCTGATGTGAGTAAACGGGTTAAAGTTGTTTAACTTTTAAAATCATTTGAAAATAAAGGCATCACGTAAGACTTTCCACACATAAACATGGGTAAGTTTTTACCTTACGCTAACCAAAACATTTTATAAGAAATCCACTGATATTATAATAGTGTCTAGGGTTTTCAAGTAAATAGAAAATAGCTGAAATTGTTACATCTATTAAATTCCAGCTACTAGCCACAAAAGTGGGTAATACAATCAAAACCGTAGGGTCTCGTAGGGAAAATGGGTTTCCATCAATGGCAGGGCTACTGGGGTACCGCCCGTCACAGTACGGGGCCTAGATCACCGTACCGAGGATCTCTCCCGACCACCTACAACACAAGGCCGGAACCATTCCTTATTGAACAGTCCTGTACAAGATAACCTCGCAGTTGTGGCCAACAACTGCCCACATAGCCGAAACAAAGGGACATCTAGACAATGGTATATCTCGTCCTACTCGGGTGCTCCCCATCTAACCTTGCTGCACCTCCCCTGTTTTAGCCATTCCCGGTTGATGAGGCCTGAGGCTGCGATTACCTTTATAGAACACATCTCTTAGAATGCTCATCGTCCGCCTGACGATGTTCTGAAAGCATTCAATCCATACAAGTTCGTTCCGGGTTCGAACGAAACCGAAGGCATTATCTCGTTACACTCGTTTGGTATCACCCTCAGAGTAAACGACGATAACCCTTGCACTTTGAAACACCATCTCGACCTTCACTTGAGATGCCACGACCTATCATTTAATTTGGATCGATGTGGTTTTCGGATAATCATAACTGACACCCGATCCCGGTCTCATCGAAATCCAAATGCCATTTTAAAGGTCAAGTTGTTTAATAGTTTAAACAATTTAATTCAACACTTTGAATTCACATGGCATTTATCACAGATAAAACATACACAATCATCACAGATATATCAAGGCATATCACAGAGAATTACAGAATATCACCAAATAGATATCACAAATTCATATATTCTATTTATAATCATCCATAAGCAAACATTTTTAATCCTTATTGTAATTAATTCAATTTAAATTAATTACTTGAGAATTAATCACTTAATCCTACTTAATAAATCAGTAATTAATTTAGTATTCCATTTCAAATCATTTTATTTATTAATCACTTCTTAATCAATTTATTAAACCTTAATTACTTAATTCATCACTCCTTAGTTATTAATTAATAACCTTAATTATTAATTTATAAACTTAATTATCCATTTATTTATCACTAATTACTTAATTAATCAATTATTAATTCTTAATTAAATTACTTAATTGGTTGACTACTAATCATATATTAATTAACTTCAAGTAGTTAATTAAAATTCTTAATTACAAATTAATTAATCACTTAATTATTAATTTACCGATCTTTAATTACAATTATAAATTAATCATTCTTAATTACCTCCCAAAAAAATTAATTAAATAATCATTCATTTTAATTAACATTTTAAAAATCTTCCCTAAATTTTGAAATCTAATTATTACTAACTTAAAAAGCTTTAAATGTTAATTAAATTTAAAACTTGACTTACATTAACTACTTAATTAAGATATTAACTAAGATTTAAAACATTTTTAAAGTATTCACCTAAATAATTAAACTTGTAATAAAGTCTTAACTTAAAATTTTCAAACATTAATTAGTCATCACTACTTAAAATTATTTAAATAGTTTGCTTAACTTACTTTATATTATACTGCAGGTTTGAAAATCAAACCCGAGCAGTCCCGAGCTTCACTCGAGTAAACACTCGAGTTTTCTCCCTATTTTTTTCCCAGTTAAGTTTAAGTTAAAACTTAAGTTTAAACTATAATAACAGGTAAGTATGCTCACGTACTCAGGTTCCAAACCGAAGCAACCCATTCATTTTCTCGAGTATCAACTCGAGTTGCTCACAACTGAACTTCGTGACACCATCTCAAGGTCATGCACGTGCATGACACCTCGCCGGTGTTCTGGAGAACCACGGTACCTCCAGCGAATCACGAACTATCACTACAATCGAAAACAAGGATCAACTCGATGCAAAAATTTCCAGATCGCGATTTTGCCTTTCGTTCGAAAACTGTAACCTCACTCCACCCAGCAATTCGCTTTGCCTTATTCACACCATCCACCAGAGGCGATACAACTCCGGCCTCACCTCACCGATTCTCCATTCTACCATCCCCTTGAATTTTATGCAACTCGATCAACTCAGAGGTGACGAAATCACCTCGTTTTCGACCACCTCCCAAACTTGAGTGTTAAACCCTAATCTGGCCTCGTCCCATCATTTCTTGCAATAGAAAATTTACTTAACAATTTTCCTTACTTCATCGATGGCCAAGCTAGCTTCGAGCAAAATTTCAACATCCAAAAATTCTTCGGTCACCAGAAATTGATCAAAATGCATTTTCAGTTCATCTATGAACTGCTCCTAGTATTCTTAACTAAAAATTCCCATTTTAGTTTTTAAAATCCTACTTTCGTATGTAGATTCAAGCTATATAATCGAATCAATAATTTATAACATTCAAAATTAACATATATTTAAAATTTTCTCTGTAAAACTAAATTTATAGCTGTAATATTTCACCAACATGCTTAAAACAAATTTTTAAAGCTTGATCTATGTTTAAACAACTTATTTTGTTTTAAAATGTAAGCCTATAAGTGATTGGATGAAGATGTTTTGTATTTTGATTAACTAGTTAACTCTGTAACTACAAACAGGAAAAAAGAAAAAAAACAGTATATTCAAATTTCACAGAACACAGAACTATATTCAAATAAAAATATGCAAGCACAATATTATTCATGAATCACATACACAGAATTAATTATACTTAAGTCCTTAAAAAATTGTGTTTACTCACCTGAAAAAAAATCAAACAGAGAGCAGCTTCCTGATTTTGAAAAGCTGTAAGCTTGATCTTCTTCGATCTTCTTTTTTTAGTTAATTTAAGTTTCAGTTGTAAGATTAGTTTTTGAAATGCTAAATTTTGATGAACGAACTGGAATAAGAAGAATGATGTACATATATAGAGAGGAAAGGTATTTACAGAGGTAGGCTTGCTGTACAAGATTATTTTCATTAGTCGGTGTTTTTCTTTCTTTGACCAGAAGATTTTTCAGAAATTGAAATAATTTTTGTGGAAAATAAAATGACTTGTTTTGTGCTTGAATTGATAGCATTAAATGTAATTGTCTTGTTTCATGTTACATACCTATCCCCTTTGATTTTGTATGTACATATATGTTTATATTTTTGCCTCATTTCCTTGCATATTTACATGTATTTCAATAGTTTATATATTTCTAGAATTATCTGATGTGTTTTACTTTATGTTTTTCATGTAACCATATAATTTAACTTATATATTTATTTCTATTTTTTACAATAAATCCTTATTTTATTTTATTTCTATTTTAAGCTTAAACCACCAATACTTAATTATAACATATATGTTATTTTATACTTATATCAAATATTGATAACATTGATTTTATTTTAAATAATTTTGAAAGTCTTCATTTTAAATTTTCAAATCATAGTTTCCCTCCAAAATACATACATACATATATATATAAATAACTGGTAAATGGTCAAAAGTCTTATTCATTTTTAAAATGATAAGTTCATGTTTTATTAGATTAAATACTTATTAAAATAATATGGCCAAAATCCCGGGCTGTCACATTCCTCCCCCCTTAAAGATATTCGTCCCTAAAATTTAAAACAAAAGTTAATTCAAAAGATTATCAACCATCCAAGCATACATATCATTCACACATTAGCAAGCGACCAAACAGTTTATCCTAACAAACATCACTAGCTATCTGGACCCAAATCCAGATAGGATTTCCTAAAGCTATCCAGAGTTTCCCAAGTACAATCTCTGGGATCCTTGCTCCACTGCACTTTAACAAGCTTCACTACTTTGCTCCTGAGTTGCCTCTCGTCTTGATCAACAATCTGAACAGGGTTCCTGACCACAGCCAAGTTTGGTTCGACCTCCAAATCTTCCTGGATTGCTGGTTCTACAACCAGTGATGGGTCATGGACAAATTTCCTTAGATGAGATACATGAAGGACATTATGAATTCCAGACATCTGTTCTGGCAACTCAATTTTGTAAGCTACAGCACCAATCCCGTCTTTCCGAATCTAATAGCTCCTTTGTTCGGGGAAACTTTGACAAAGACTACATCTCCGATCTCAAATTCCAATTGTCTTCGCCTTTTATCTGCATATTTCTTCTGACGATCCTGAGCAGCTTTCATTCTCTTTTTGATAAGCTCAACTTTCGCAGAAGCTTCACGAATCAAATCTGGTCCAAGCACAAGACGATCTCTCGACTCTATCCAACAGGATGGGGATCTACACGTCTTCCATATAAAGCTTCATAAGGAGCCATCTTAATACTCGCTTGGTAACTGTTATTGTAGGAGAATTCCACTAGATGAGGATGGTCTTCCCACAATCCACCAAAATCCAATACACAAGCTCGTAGCATATCCTCGAGAATTCAGTTAAGCCTCTCCAACTGTCCGTCTGTCTGAGGATGATAGGCTATACTCAATCTCAAACTCGTTCCCATGGCTGATTATAGAGCCTTCTAAAATTTTCTGGTGAAGATAGGATCTCGATCACTTACTATACTGATAGGAACACTATGCAATCTGACTATCTCCCTCAAGAAAATCTCTACTAGAGAAGTTGCAGCACGAGTTACCTTAACCGGTATAAAATGGGCGCTTTTAGTTAAA
This sequence comes from Allium cepa, assembly GCA_030765085.1. Classification (NCBI taxonomy): domain Eukaryota; kingdom Viridiplantae; phylum Streptophyta; class Magnoliopsida; order Asparagales; family Amaryllidaceae; genus Allium; species Allium cepa. Next base: position 705,825,238 of record CM060932.1, read on the forward strand.
CGATCCACAATAACCCATATTCCTTCATTTCCTTTCTTGGTTCTAGGCAAACCGTCGATGAAATCCATTGTAATCATCTCCCACTTCCATTTTGGAACTTCTAAAGGCTGCAACAAACCTGCCGACTTCTGTTGATCTCCTTTCACCTGTTGGCAGATAGCACAAATATTTATGAATCTAGTAATATCGTTCTTACTAGCCACAAAGTGGGTAATACAAACAAAAATCGTAAAAGACGCATAGGGAGAATGGATTTCCAACCAATGACTAGGCACTATGGTACCACCTGTCATAGTACGTGGCCTAGATCACCGTACCGAGCATTACTCCCAATCCCCTACAACACAAGACCAGGACTACCCCTTACTGGATAATCCCGAGTAAGATCACCCCATGGTTGGGATCAGCAACCGCACCACTAAGCCAAATAAAAAGGGACATCTAGACAGGGATGACCTCACCCTAATGGGCGCTACCCACTTAGCTTTGCTGCATAACCCTTGATTTTCAGTAATTCCTGGATGTTGAGGCTTGAGGCTAAGCGTTACCTTTTAGAACGTATCCCTTAGAATGCTCATCGCCACCTGATAATGTTATGAAAGCATTCATCCATACAAGTCCGTTCCAGGTTCGAACGGAACCGAAGGCGCTACTCCTACTACATCCATTTTGGAATCACCCTCAGGATTAGTAGCGACTAGCCCTTGCACTTCACTGCTCCATCTTCGACCCTGAACTCGTCTTTCTTACGAAAACATACAAATTGGATCGAAGTGGTTTTCGAGAAATTAATCCCGATCCCGGTCTCTTCGAAACGATCAGCGCATTGGCCAATATTGATAGTCGGTTATTTAACTATCAATTTACATTCACAAACATCCATCCAACATAAATAATTTCACCAAATTATTCATTAATCCTCAAAATATCTTCACAAGATATATTTCCACCTGTCAAACCGTTTTGAAAATAGTTTCAAACCATCTTCCTCTCACGGAATACATTTCCCAAATATTTTCTATTTCCACTGAAATCACCAAGCACAAAACTTTAGATTTTTAAAATAATTTAAAAACATTTTATTATAAAATATACTTTAAAACATTTAAATTAAAAATTACTTTAATACTTATTCAAACTATATACTTTAAGAATATTTAAAATAAGGCTACTTTATAAAATATAAAATTAGATTTTCTCTTTTAAAACAAAATACCCAGTCACCTTTAAATAATTACTATGATAACAGATTTGAAAAATACTTACTTCAGAATTCGAATATTTAGAAATAATAAATTTTCCAAAACATGCTTTTTAAAACAACATAACTTATCTTTAAAAATTTACGTTGAAAACGTACTTGGCTATACAGTACTCTTCTCTTTCTATCTTTAAAAATAAATCACTATTTATTTTTAAAGAAAAATTCCCATTCCTTTAATAAATTCCTATCGTGAATTTATTCTTCCAAATATCCATTGATATAACCTTTGCTTTTATAAACCCATTTTATAAATTTCAAATATCGCTTCTTCTTTTTTAAAAAAATCCCGGTTTTACCCACCTAAATCAATCCCCAAATTGATTCCAAAAAAATAATAATTAAAGATTGGTAAATTAATAATTAAGTGATTAATTAATTTGTAATTAAGAATTTTAATTAACTACTTGAAGTTAATTAATATATGATTAGTAGTTAACTAATTAAGTAATTTAATTAAGAATTAATAATTGATTAATTAAGTAATTAGTGATAAATAAATGGATAATTAAGTTTATAAATTAATAATTAAGGTTATTAATTAATTACTAAGGAGTGATGAATTAAGTAATTAAGGTTTAATAAATTTATTAAGAAGTGATTAATCAATAAAATGATTTGAAATGGAATAACTAATTAGTTAATGATTTATTAAGCAGGATTAAATGATTAATTCTCAAGTAATTAATTAAAATTGAATTAACTACAATAAGGATTAAAGATGTTTGCTTATGGATGATTGTATAAGTAGAATTTTTGGATTTGTGGTATCTATTTGGTGATATTCAGAATTTTTGGATTTGTGGTATCTATTTGGTGATATTCTATGATACTCTGTGATATGCCTTAATATATCTATGATGACTGAATATGATTTATCTGTGATAAATGCTATGTGAATTCAAAGTGTTGAATTAAATTGTTGAAACTATTAAACAACTTGACCTTTAAAATGGCGTTTGGATTTCGACGAGACCGAGATCGGGTGTCAATCATGATTATCCAAAAACCACATCGATCCAAATTAAACGATAGGTCATGACATCTCCAAGTGAAGATCGAGATGGTGTTTCAAAGTGCAAGGGTTATCGTCGTTAACTCTGAGGGTGATTCCCAAAGGAGTGTAACGAGATAATGCCTTCGGTTTCGTTCGAACCCGAAATGAACTTGTCTGGATTGAATGCTTTTAGAACATCGTCAGGCGGACGACGAGCGTTCTAAGAGATGTGTTCTATAAAGGTGATCGCAGCCTCAAGCCTCATCAATCGGGAATGGCTAAAACAGGGGAGGTACAGCAAGGTTAGGTGGCTAGCACCCAAGAAGGACGAGATATACCCGTGTCTAGATGTCCCTTTATTTCGGTTGTGTAGGCAATTGTTGGCCGCAACTACGGGGTTACCTTGTTCGGGACTGTTCAGTAAGGAATGGTTCTGGCCTTGTGTTGTAAGGGGTCGGGAGTGATCCTCGGTACGGTGATCTAGGCCCCGTACTGTGACGGGCGGTACCCCAGTAGCCCTGCCATTGATGGAAATCCATTTTCCCAACGAGACCCTATGGTTTTGATTTTTATTACCCACTTTTGTGGCTAGTAGCTGGAATTTAATAGATGTATCAATTTCGGCTATTTTCTATTTATTTGAAAACCGTAGACACTGTTATATTATCATTGGATTTCCTATAAAATGTTTTGGTTAGCGTAAGGTAAAAACTTACCATTGTTTATGTGTGGGAAGTCATACGTGATACCTTTTATTTTCAAATGTTTTTCAAAGTTAAGCAACTTTAACCTGTTTACTCACACCAGACCCATGTCTGACCCAAAGTTTATTTCTGTTTTTCATAAACTCTTGGGTACTCAAATTTTTATGAGTAGCCAAGTGATAGGTTTTGGATTGTTGAAGTCTAGAGGAGCTTGGAGCAGGAGTCCAGACGTATCTACTTATCTAGTTCCGCTGTGTTAGTTGATGTATGTTGTATTTTGGGATATATGTAATGACAGATATATATAGGACTGTCTTGTTGTATGATGTTGTGTAACTCTGATATATGTAAAACTATGTAATAGTTATGTGATGTATTATATTTTGTTCCATTCCACTGTGATTTTAAAAAATCCTAATAAATAAGTTCCGAGCATGAAAAAGGGATATGAATAAACAGAAAAATAATGAATTTTAAACTTAAGTGATATTATTTAAAGGAATAAAGAATTTATCTTAAAAATTCAAGTTTTAAATTTATTGGAATAGATAAAGAAGGAATTTAATTCAAATGGGGTAAATTGGAAATCAGTTTGGAAATTGATTTAAGTGTTTGAAATTGGAAGAATAAATTCACGATGAGAATTCATTAAAGGAATGGGAAAATTTGTTTAAAAATAAATAGTGATTTATTTTTAAAGATAGGAAGAGAAGAGTATTTCCCTGGATAGCCAAGTACGTTTCAACGTAAATTTAAAAAAATAAGTTATGTTAAAAAGCATGTTTTAGAAAATTTATTATTTCTAAATGTTAAATTTTAAAGTGAGTATTTTATTTTAATCTATTATAGTAGTAATTATTAAAAAGTGACTTGGTATTAGTTTAAAATAGAAAATCTAGTTTTGTATTAAAAAAATAACGTCATTTTAAATATTCCTAATATGTTAACAGCCCGCAAATCCGTACCCCTTGAGTCAACACTATTCTACATCAATCAATCAACCAATTATTTAAATTTAACGGTAAGGGGTAGTCCCGGTTTTGTGTTGCAGGGGATTGGGAGTAATCCCCGGTACGGTGTTCTAGGCCACGTAATGTGACAGATGATACCCCAGTGACTAATCATTAGTTGGAAATCCATTCTCCCTACGCGCCTTTTTCGATTTTTGTTTGTATTACCCACTTTGTGGCTAGTAGCTAGAATTTAATTGATGTAACAATTTCGGCTATTTTAATAGGTATTTGTAAATAGACCCCATTATAAATACATCATCAGAGTTCAACAACATCAATAACATACAACTAGACAATAACCATAACCTATCCTCACAATCTGAATACACAACGGAATATTTAAACAAATAAGGAAGTACGTATCGCCATCCAGCTCTACAGCATCATTTCCTGAAATCTATAATACTCGGTCTGACCCGAGCATTACTGTTAAATAACACCCGAGTCAGTCTGGAATACCAGCAAGAGAAAGCCACACTCAAATTGATTATTAAAGTTTCAAATTCCTTTGAAAACAAAAGAATCTCGTAAGACCACGCTACAAATAAACATGTCGGGTTTTTACCTTAGGATAGCTAAAACACTTTTTATTAAAATCCTTTGATATTATAATAGGGTCTATTTACAAATACTTATTAAAATAGCCAATACAAACAAAAATCATAAAAGGCGCATAGGGAGAATGGATTTCCAACTAATGACTAGGCACAAGGGTACCACCTGTCACAGTACGTGGCCTAGATCACCGTACTGAGGATTACTCCCAATCCGCTGCAACACAAGACCGGGACTACCCTTTACTGGATAATCCCGAGTAAGATCACCCCACGATTGGGATCAGCAACTACACCACTAAGCCCAAAAAAAGAGACATCTAGACAAGGATGACCTCACCCTAAATGGGTGCTACCCACCTAGCCTTGCTGCATAACCCCTGATTTTCAGTCATTCTTGGTTAATGAGGCTTGAGGCTAAGCATTACCTTTTAGAGGACTCATCTCTTAGAATGCTCCTCGTCCATCTGACGATGTTTTGAAAGCATTCATTCATACAAGTCTGTCCCGGGTTTGAACGGAACCGAAGGCACTACTCCTACTACATCCGTTTTGTAATCATCCTCAGGATTAGTAGCGACTAGCCCTTGCACTTCACTGCTCCACCTTCGAATCCAAACTTATCTTCCTCATGAAAACGTACAAACCAGATCAAAGTGGTTTTCGAGAAATTAATCCCGATCCCGATCTCTTCGAAAAGATCAGCGCATTGGCCAATATTGATAGTCGATTATTTAACTATCAATTAACATTCACAAACATCGATCAAATAATAAATAATTTCCCCAAATTGTTTTTTAACCTCAAAATACATTCGCAAGATATATTTCCATTTTCAACCCTTTTGAAAACAGTTTTCAACACACCTTTCTCATGAATTAAATTCCCAAATATTTATTTCCATTGAAAATATCAAGTATATAGCTTTAGATTTTTAAAATAATTTAAAAACACTTTATTATAAAATATATTTTAACATTTAGATTGAAAACTACTTCAATACTTTATTAAAAATATATATTAGGAATCTTTAAAATGAGTTTATTTTTTTAATATAAGACTAGATTTTCTGTTTTAAACAAATACCAAGTCACTTTTTAATAATTACTACTATAATAGATTAAAATAAAATACTTACTTTAATATTGAACATTTAGAAATAAGAAATTTTTCTAAAACATGCTTTTTAAAACAACATTGAAACTTTTGACTTGTATTTAAAAAAATTCTTTGAAAACCTACTTGGCTATCCAATGAAATATACTTCTCTTTTTATCTTTGAAAATAAATCACTATTTAATTTTAAACAAATTTTTCCATTCCTTTAATAAATTCCCATCGTGAATTTATTCTTCCAATTTCAAACACTTAAATCAATTTCCAAATTGATTTTCAATTTACTCCATTTGAAATAAATTCCTTCTTTATCTATTTCAATAAATTTAAAACTTGAATTTTTAAGATAAATTCTTTATTCCTTTAAATAATATCACTTAAGTTTAAAATTCATTATTTTTATGTTTATTCATATCCCTTTTTCATACTCGAAACTTATTTATTATGATTTTTAAAAATCAATATTATTTCTTCCCAATTCATTCTTATTTTTATCCAAATTCTCTATAGTTATTTACTTAAGAATTCACTCTTTTATTTTCTTTTAAAAAATAATTCAATTCTATATATTTTGATAACTCGGTGTACCGAAATATGTTCAAGCAATCCACAGCATTAAATATTCCAATTATCAATAATATTCATCACAGAATATCAAATATTCATAACACTGAATATTAAACAATCTAAATAATTTTGAGGAATCCAGTTGGATCCCTCCAACCTGTTTCCCTGCATCCACAGATGTTAGCACAATACCAATTCCACTTCGAGGTGGAATATTGTGGTATATGGGATTTATATAATATCACCCGCTATTATGCGGCGCGTAGGGTCTCATCCGCTATATAATGCGGGAAATCAATCATTCCAAAATATATTATATACTATAATATAGCACATCAAATCAAATCAACCATTCAACCAATTATTTAACCTAACCTTACCGCACCTCCCCTATTTTAGCCATTCCCGGTTGATGAGGCTTGAGGCTGCGATTACCTTTAGAGAACATATCTCTTAAAATGCTCATCGTCCACTTGACGATATTCTGAAAGCATTCAATCCATACAAGTTCATTCCGGGTTCGAACGAAACCGAAGGCATTATCTCGTTACACTCGTTTTGGAATCACCCTCAGAGTTAACGACGATAACCCTTGCACTGTGAAACACCATCTCGATCTTCACTTGGAGATGTCATGACCTATCGTTTAATTTGGATCGATGTGGTTTTTGGATAATCATAACTGACACCCGATCCCGGTCTCATCGAAATCCAAACACCATTTTAAAGGCCAAGTTGTTTAATAGTTTAAACAATTTAATTCAACACTTTGAATTCACAAAGCATTTATCACAGATAAATCATATTCAAGCATCATAGATATATCCAAAGCATATCACAGAGTATCACAGAATATCACCAAATAGATATCACAAAATTAGATATTCTACTTATACAATCATCCATAAGCAAGCATCTTTAATTCTGCTTGATAAATCATTAATTAATTAATTATTCCATTTCATACCATTTAATTAATTAATCACTTCTTAATCAATTTATTAAACCTTAATTACTTAATTCATTGCACCTTAATTATTACTTAATTAATCATTAATTACTAATTAATTACTCGTTAACCCTTAATTAATAATTTAATTAATTAACTACTAATTATTTATTAATTAACTTTAATTATCTAATTAACAATTCTTAATTATAAACTAATTATCGGTATTGTTTTAAAAGAGAAAATCTGGTTTTATATTTTATAAGGTAACCTCACTTTAAATATTCCTAAAGCATATATTTTAATAAAGTATTGAAGTCGTTTTCAATCTAAATGTTAAAATATATTTTATAACAAAGTGCTTTTAAATTATTTTAAAAATCTAAAGCTTTGTACTTGGTATTTTCAGTGGAAATAAATATTTGGGAATTTATTTCACGAGAAGAGTGTGGTTTGAAAACTATTTTCAAAAGGGTTCGAAATGGAAATATATCTTGCGAAGATATTTTGAGGTTAATAAATAATTTGGAGAAATTATTTATGTTTGATGGTTGTTGTGAATATTAATTGATAGTTAAATAACCGACTATCAATATTGGTCAATGCGTTAATCGTTTCGAAGAGACCGGGATTGTAACAACCCTGCTTTTGGAGATTACCTGTTAATATTAAATTATAACGGTGGTTATAATTTAATATTGTAAATCAAATAAAATTGAAAGTTTTATAATGTTTATTTGGAATAAACAATAAATTTTGGAAAAAAAATGTAAAAATAAAGTTTTGGTAACTTTATTATGTTTATTTGTGAAAATAATAAATGGAGTATGATTTTATTTGGAGTAAATGCGATAATTATTGCAATTATTGCCAATTACTTCTTTTAATAATTTTTAATAGAAGTATTTGTTTTTTTTAAGGTGTTTATTAAAATTAAAAGATGGAATATTGTTTAAAATAATATTTTGTTATTTTAAAAGAGTTATAATGTTTTGATATAACTTATTTGACAATGAAAATGATTTTTGAACAAGTTATGCTTTAAAATTAGTGTTTTTACACTAAAATTTTGAAAATGGTAAAATATTGTCAAAAATATGGTTTTATTAATGAAAATAACGTTTTATTATTGAAACAAGTTTTATTTTGTGTAAATAAATTTTTTTGTTTCATAACAATTGGTTGCATATATTTTTGTTTGAGTGTATATTGAGAAATATGTGAATTTAAGGTAAAATAGCCTAATACATATACATAGCCTTGCATTTTCTCTAAATAATATTGTTTTGGGCTTTTTGGGTTAGGTTTTAAAACCTAAAATCCATTATCTGGATGTTTCTGGTGAGAAACAAACTACTGTACGTAGTTTAGTTCTTCTTCCTCAGAAACAGAAAGAAAAAAAAACTTACACTAAACTGAAAAAAAATCATGGCTACCTTCTACTAAAACAAAATTTTCACCCAATTTGCTGCTAATTGAAGAAGAAATCACCAAACTAGGAGAATAAAAGGTAATCTCCACCAATACTACAGAAATATATCATCAAAATCCTAGAATTAGATAAGATTTGTGTATAACTTTCTCTTTTGTTCTTGCATGTTCTTTTTTTTCAACATTTTCAGCTGTTGAAGCTAACAAAGAAGCCTCAAAATCATCAAATTGATCCAAACCGGAGAAGCTTTCAACCCAAACTTCGCTGCATATCTAAGATGAGAGTTCCCTCACGCTTTCTATTTTGGATTCATGTGGTTAATGATGATTTACAGTGGTGAATTTGCCGAAAAGAAATGACTGCTGTAATATGTGTTTTGTGATTGTGGCTGAAACGAATTTTGCTATAACTTTTTCGTTTCTTAACCAAATTTGAAAATTTTAGATGTTTTGGAAAGCTTAGATCATATGCTACAAGTTTCTTGTTTTGTGTTTTTCATAATTTTGTAGTTATCCTTTTCAAATTTGAGTGTTTCTATTGCAATCTCGAGAGCAAAACTATTATTTGCTCTGTTGTTGAATCTGAAACTAAATTAAGCATAACTTTTTCATTTTTTTTCCAAATTCAATTATCTTTGATGTTCTGGAAAGCTAAGAATGTGATCTAAAACTTTCATGTTTTAATATTTTTGAAATTCTGAAGTTAAATTGATCAAAATTACATTTTTTTGCTGCTATCCCGAGACTAAAGTTACAGCAGTGTTAAATTTAGACATCTGAACCATTTTAAACACATCTCTTTCAATTTTTATCCAAATTCTATCATCTTAGATGTTCCGAAAAGCTAAGAATTTGTTCTAAAAGTTTTATGTTTTGAGATTTTTGAAATTCTGAAGTTAAATCGATCAAAATTACATTTTTTTTGCTGCTATCCCGAGACTAAAGTTACAGCAGTGTTAAATTTAGACATCTGAACCATTTTAAACATAACTCTTTCAATTTTTATCCAAATTCTATCATCTTAGATGTTCCGAAAAGCTAAGAATTTGTTCTAAAATTTCATGTTTTGAGATTTTTGAAATTCTGAAGTTAAATTGATCAAATTTGAATGTTTTTGCTGCTATCCCGAGACTAAAGTTACAGCAGCGTTAAATTTAGACATCTGAACCATTTTAAACATAACTCTTTCAATTTTTATCCAAATTCAATCATCTTAGATGTTCCGGAAAGCTAAGAATGTGATCTAAAAGTTTCATGTTTTCAGATTTTTGAAATTCTGAAGTTAAATTGATCAAAATTACATTTTTTTTGCTGCTATCCCGAGACTAAAGTTACAACAGTGTTAAATTTAGACATTTGAACCATTTTAAGCATAACTCTTTCAATTTTTATCCAAATTCAATAATCTTAGATGTTTCGGAAAGCTTAGAATTTTCTCTTGAAGTTTCATGTTTTGATATTTTGAAATTTTGAAGTTTTGTTGACTAGAAATGCGCTTGATTGTTGCTGTCCCGAGATCAAAATGACAGCAATAATGATTGTTGATCTTAGAATTTGTTTTAGCCAATATTTGACTAGTTGAGACGTTTGAGATCTCCTATTATAGGAGTAATAATCGATGAGAACTACTCATAGATGTTGTATTACTCGCCGATGAGATGAGGCGAGTCTTGAGATGAGATTTTCCCCTTGCGGGAATTATGGTTTATGAGAAACTACTGTGAGATTTATTTGCATTTGCCGATGATACGAGGCAAGATATATGAGTATTATGAGATTTTTGAGGTTTGAGATTTTATTTTTATGATGTGGAGTTAACTAGCGGTTAGTAAACCGTTTAGTGCGAACGTGTGGTATGGGACGCACGCTAACACTTTTCGGGTTCCTTTCCGAGAGTTTGTGACACATCCACGAGTATGCCAGTGCTATAGACCTTCGGGTCATCTGAGTTATGTGACTTCGGTCACCACGAGTTATGTGACTTCGGTCACCACGAGTTATGTGACTTCGGTCACCACGAGTTATGTGACATCGGTCACCATGGGTATGACCTTCGGGTCCACGAGTTAGGTACCTAAATTATAAATAGCACTGGACAAGAGTTTAGCACGTGCAGCATTGCTTCAGCTTTGCAATCAGGGATCTGGCCAATCCGGGGGTTTTTGAGTTTTTCTGAGTTTTATACGATTTCACTATTTTGAGATATTTTTGTTACATCGATAGCCTAATGCTACATGAGATGTTATATATAGTGAATTCTTTTTTATGATATTTGAACTTAATCTTGAGTTCCATGAGATTCATATTGGAATTTTAATGAGTTTTTCTCTTGACTTTCACATGATTCCTTGCATTGAGTTGAATGCCATTAAGTATGAGTTTCTTATGTTGAATTAAACCTATTCATGCGACAACCCTTGGTGAACATATATCATGCATTGAGATTATACTACACTTGTGCCCATCCTTTATAGTTAAAGGATGAATTCCCTTATGCACTTATATTCCTCTTATCTTATACTAATATCAAGTTCTAGCTAGCCTGACCCGTGTATTTATTACTCGGGTCAGACCGAGTTGCAGGTTAGGTAGTTGGACTCTTAGCTTGCTTTATCTTTTGGTCTTCACCTTTGACTTGGGATATGGCATAGTTTTTGTGTAGTAGCCTTTCTGTTGGAAACTTTTGATGTATATATTCTTTTGTGGGGAATGTATGTATATATTGTGGTTGTATACCACTAGTGACATGTTGTATTACATTTGATGTATGTTTTCATATATATCATTTCTGTGTTATTGTTCTGTGACTTGCAATTGACCGTTATTATATTTTGTTTCTGAATCGATCCTGAAGCCACCATAGTAGTGTATTAGATAAGAATTAAGTATGTCGAATACTCGAGATGAAAAGAAGAAAAAAAAGAGGAGTATAAATATCGACGTACTTATCTCTTATCTAATGCAAGACTATGATGGTCGCCCTTAACCAGCCCTATTCTCCACATTAGCAGACAGAATTACTATGTAATTCTCTTTGTTAATATGGGTCTCAGGGTGGGGCGTCACAGGGATCGGGATTAATTTCTCGAAAACCACTTCGATGCGGTTTGTACGTTTTCGTGAGGAAGACGAGTTTGGATTTGAAGATGGAGCAGTGAAGTGCAAGGGCTAGTCGCTACTAATCCCGAGGTGATTCCAAAATGGATGTAGTAGGAATAGTGCCTTCGGTTCCGTTCGAACCCGGGACGGACTTGTAAGGATGAATGCTTTCGAAACATCGTCAGGTGGACGATGGGCATTCTAAGGGAAACGTTCTAAAAGGTAATGCTTAGCCTCAAGCCTCATCAACCGGGAATGACTAAAATTCAGGGGTTATGCAGCAAGGCTAGGTGGGTAGAGCCCATTAGGGTGAGGTCATCCCTGTCTAGATGTCCCTTTTTATTCGGCTTAGTGGTGCGGTTGCTGATCCCAACTGTGGGGTGATCTTACTCGGGATTATCCAGTAAGTGGTAGTCCCGGTCTTGTGTTGCAGAGGATTGAGAGTAATCCTCAGTACGGTGATCTAGGCCACGTACTGTGACAGGTGGTACCCCAGTGCCTAGTATTAGTTGAAAATCCATTCTTCTGATGCGCCTTTTACGGTTTTTGTTTGTATTACCCACTTTGTGGCTAGTAGCTAGAATTTAACAGATGTAACAACTTCGACTATTTTATTAAGTATTTGTAGATAGACCCTATTATAATATCAGAGGATTTTAATAAAAAGTGTTTTAGCTATCGTAAGGTAAAAACCCGACATGTTTATTTGTGGCGTAGTCTTAGGAGATTCTTTTGTTTTCAAAGGATTTGGAACTTTAATAATCAAACTGAGTGTGGTTTTCTTACGTTCTTATTCCAGACTAACTCGGGTATTTAACTATAATGCTCGGGTCAGACTGAGTATTATAGAATACAGGAAAGGGTGCTGTGGAGCAGGAGACGAGCTGGTTAGCGATACGTACTTCCGTACTTGATTATTATTCCGCTGTGTGTCCAGTGTAACAGCCCACAAATCCATACCTCTTGAGTCAACACTATGCTACATCAATCAACTCAAGATACCATTTGGGTTAAAGAAGAAGAGGTAGAAGAAGAAGATAGAAAACAACATCAGAATTTAACCATCGCAGTGGAATAAAATATAATAGATAATCAATGATCTTTACACAAAAGAAAACAATATCTGTTTATACATAGATCATCAAAGTACATCATCAGAGTTCAACAACATCAATAACATATAACTGGATACACAGCGGAACAATAATCAAGTACGAAAGTACGTATCGCCATCCAGCCCGTCTCCTGAGCTCCACAACTCCTTTCCTGTAATCTAAAATACTCGGTCTGACCCGAGCATTATAGTTAAATAACACTCGAGTCAGTCTGGAATACCAGCGTGAGAAAACCAAACTCAAATTGATTATTAAAGTTTTAAAGATTCTTTGAAAACAAAAGCATCTCGTAAGACCATGCTCCAAATAAACATGTCGGGTTTTACCTTACGATAGCTAAAACACTTTTTATTAAAATCCTATGATATTATAATAATGTCTATTTACAAATACTTATTAAAATAGCTGAAATTGTTACATCTATTAAATTCCAGTTACTAGCAACAAAGTGGGTAATGCAATGAAAAATCGTAAAAGGCGCGTAGGGAGAATGGATTTCCAACTAATGACTAGGCACTGGGGTACGACCTGTCATAGTGCGTGGCCTAGATCACCGTACCGAGGATTACTCCCAATCCCCTTCAACAGAAGACCGGGACCACCCCTTACTGGATAATCCCGAGCAAAATCGCCCCACGGTTGGGACCAGCAACCGCACCACTAAGCCGAATAAAAAGGACATCTAGACAGGGATAACCTCACCCTAATGGACGCTACCCACCTAGCCTTGCTACATAACCCCTGATTTTCAATCATTCTCGGTAGATGAGGCTTGAGGCTAAGCGTTACCTTTTTAGATCGCTTCACTTAGAATGCCCATCGTCCAACTGACGATGTTCCAAAAGCATTCATCCATACAAGTCTGTCCTGGGTTCGAACGGAACCGAAGGCACTACTCCTACTACATCCATTTTGGAATCATCTCGGGATTAGTAGCGATTAGCCCTTGCACTTCACTGCTCCATCTTCGATTCCGAACTCGTTTTTCCATAAAAATGTACAAACCGGATCGAAGTGGTTTACGAGAAATAAATCCGGATCCCGATCTCTTCGAAATGATCAACGCATTGGCCAATATTGATAGTCGGTTATTTAACTATCAATTAACATTCACAACATCCATCAAATAACACTACTACAAAACATGCCATTTGCATTGGTTGTTTACCTCCCTTTTGCATCAGTTCAACAACTGATGCATATGCAACCGATGCAACAGGCTTAACACTTTTGCATCAGTTCTGAAACCGATGCAAAAAGGTCCTTTTTGCATCGGTTGTTAATAACAACTGATTTAAAATATCATGGTTGGTTGCTTGGACACAGCCTCTATGTTGCATCGGTTTTTTATAACAACCGATGCAAACTAATCCCTCTATTACATCAGCTATTTATACCTGATGTAAAAAAGGCTATTCTCAGAAATCATTATTACAGTACTCAAATAGACAATATATATATATATATATATATATATATATATATTATTGATTATAACAAACAATTATTGAATGCAATATTACAATCATTCAAAATTAAATTTGATGGCAAATACAAACTGAATAACATAATACCAAAATAAGCATATATCAATTACAGTGTTAATAATCTATACAAAATAAGTGTGGATACATCAAACTGTGCAACCATCTAGTTACATCAAATAACAATCACCACTACCACAGCTCCTTACTTCCTCATCATTGCCTACTTCACCCCTCTAACCAACAACTTCAAACTGCATACATACATCAGCCTTCCCAAAAAACCGTTGTACCATTACCATCCATCTTCCCTCAACAAACCACCGGCAAGCAACCTTAACAATCATACACGTACAGACTTCACAAACTTCACATCTACTTTGCAAATATCCATATACATCTCCACAAATATCATATTAAACTTCATTTACACTGTCAATACTTCATCTACCTGTGCAAATATCTAGTGCACATCAGTGCACACCACTGCAACACCACTAAACCAAACTGCCACAATACAAACTTCCTACAACAACGTCCAAACTACTACACTGCCATACAACCCCTTTGCCATATCATCTCCCCTGCCATCTACTCTATCAATCAACCACATACCTGAATTACATTGTGTTGCGTCGTGTTCATAAGATTGTCTTGTTCATAAGTTTGCTCTGTCTCTTCATAACACTGTGCATATCATCTACCATCGTTTTCCTTTTCTTTTGCCACAAGCAGTAACTCCTCTGTCTCTTCCTTATACAACACTGCATCTCCACCTTACTCACATTCACAATCTCCTTACTGCACGACTGTGCACATCACTACAAACCATTCTCCTGCTACAACTTCATCACTGACTTGCATTTACAACCATCAGACTGAACTACTGCTACAAATCCACACAACCATTGCAGACATTCTCCTCCTGCTGCTTCATTGCATTCCTATCTTGATCAAATGTTATAACCACCGACAACGTCTACAAACAAACCACCCACTTTCTGACCATTCACTCGACAGACTTCAACTAATCCTCTCTATCCAAACTTCTCCTGTGTACAACAGCATACCATCTCCTCAGAACCACATCCTTCAGCAAGCAATTCAATTCTACCACAACAATAGGAAAAGAAACACACACATACATTAATATATACGAGGCATATATACCTATATATATATATGCAAAGGCACGACGTGGCAGAGAGGGACAGAGGAAGGCAGCCTGCTGCGTGGTGATGGCAGAGGACCAGTCGAAGGCTGGTGAGCCAGCGCAGGCAGGATGTGGGCCAGAGGTGGTCGGGTAATGGAGCAAAGTGATGATCTGGGTAGAGGGAGTGGAGAAAGAAAAGGAAGCGGAAAAAAACAAAGGAGGAAGAAGAGGCTTGGAGAAAAAATTTGGACGAGCAGTAGTTAAAAAGCAAAGAAAAAGATGGGTTTTGAATATATATAAGTTTCAATTTGAACGTTAGAAGTAAAGAGCATACGGGAACTTCGAATAAAGCAGAATTGCCTTCCCTTGATTTGAAGAGAGGTTCATCAGCCACACAATGAATACATGATAAGCATCCATCTACAAAGAAATAAACAGAAACTCCATTAAATTAAACCAAGACTATAATTTTGAACAGTTGCTAACAAGCCAAGATAGAATCAAAGATAAATAATGTTGGAATACTTAGCTTTTTAAGCCTACTCGAATGCATCATCAGCCTGCATATCAACGAAGCAAAGTATATCAGCATGCATAAGAACATATATAAGTAAGTAAATGATGAAAGATGTTTAAAAATGACAAAAATACATCAGTACACAAATATGGAAGATTGTGGTGAGTCCCGAATTGCATCTCCGATGTCATATTTGCTACTGGCAATTTAATTACCTAATAAGGTTGATACTGCTGAATGGTCCAGTAGTGGCTTTAGGAGCACGTTTTGCAACTTCATTCAACATCTAACTGCATTGTTGTAACCAAATACTTGACAACCCACTTTCATCACAACAGCCACTCCACAGTCACTGCTGTTCTCATGCATCTGCTTCTGAACCACGCAACTTGACCTGCCTTCATCTTCCAGTTCATATACAAACCATCCACCATCTCCAAAGCCACCAAACCCATAACAGACACCCACTTCATCAAGCCCTCTACTTACAAGTTCACCACAAACTGCCTACCATCATACAACTTCATCTTCCCTACAAGTTGCTGCCTACACACATTGTTGCAACAAAAATGCTCATCCACACCGTATAACAACCCACTGTTCATACACACCTCCCATAGCCTACACCCATCTCTGTTCAATAATAAACCACTAGAGAAACCACTGACCATCACTCTGCTACTATCCAAACTGCACATAAACTACTGTGCCTGCATTGCCTACTGCATTCACATCTTCTTATCCCTACTTGTCTTGCCCACTTCAAAATCCCCCTCGCCTAAACACCACCTATTACTTAAAACAGCCAGCATCACCTTCGGCAATCACAAGCATCACCAAACAAAAACGCTACTTCCTATTACCAAAAACCACGAAACCAATCGACTCACCTTAATCGCATATTCGAATTTTAGAATTACCTCACCTTGAACTCGAACTCGAACACTAGACTTCAATCACTTTACCAGCTCACTGCCTACTGTCCCTTGTCACTGCAGTTTTATCGCCTCCACCAACAACGATTTCCAAATCCTGAGTTCCTAATTCACTGAGACCAACTACCTGTTACCAACCCACCAGCGACTGAAATCCCCAAATCAAATTCAACACATCGAATCCCCTAGAATCTGCAACTGAATTTGAGAATTGCTTACGAGAGCCGATTTTGATATGGCTTTGAGATTTGCTTTTGAATTCGAATCGAGACATGAGTTTATAAATTGACATTAGATTTCATTTGATTTGAAGTTGTTCAATTTGATTTGAAGTCATTCAATTGAACGAATATAAAGTTGCTTTTGTTTTCTTCTTAACGGGTTACGGGGGAAGTGGAGGGATAAATGAAAGCTAAGCGGGAAATGAAAAGTTAAGGGGAGGGAAAATGAAAGTTGGAGTAGCAAACCGATGGAAAATGAATGCAAACTAATGTAGTTGCATCGGTTGAATTTAAAACCGATGCGACTAAAATTATTTGCACGTACCAATTGCATCGGTTGTTGGTGACAAATGATGCAAATTTGATTTTTTATTACCTATTGCTTTTCACGTACCAATTGCATCAGTTATTAAGATGGAACTGATGCAAATAGTTCTATTTGCATTAGTTTTTACTTCAATTGATGCAAATGAGGCGAAGCAATGTGCACTTTTTGTACTAGTGTAATTAATAATGTCACGACCCTATTTTTCAATGCCCGAAAAATGAACCATGAGGGTTAAAGAAGAAGAGGTAGAAGAAGAAGAAAATAGAAAACAACATCAGAATCTAACCATCGCAGCGGAATAAAATATAACAGATAATCAATGATCTTTACACAAAAGAAAACTATATCTGTTTATACATACATCATCAGAATACATCATCAAAGTTCAACAACATCAATAACATACAACTGGACAGTCATATAAACCTGTCCTCAAAACTGAATACAAAACGGAATAAAAATCAAGTACAGAAGTACGTATTGCCATCCAGCTCGTCTCCAGAGCTCCACAGCATCATATCATGTATTCTATAGTACTCGGTCTGACCCGAGCATTATAGTTAAATAACACCCGAGTCAGTCTGGAATACCAGCATAAGAAATCACACTCAAATTGATTATTAAAGTTTCAAATCTTTTGAAATAAAAAGCATCTCGTAAGACCACGCCACAAATAAACATGTCGGGTTTTTACCTTACGATGGCCAAAACACTTTTTTTATGAAAATCCTCTGATATTATAATAGGGTCTATCTACAAATACTTATTAAAATAGCCAAAATTGTTACATCTATTAAATTACAGCTACTAGCCACAATCGTGGGTAATACGAACAAAAATCGTAAAAGGCGCGTCGGGAGAATGGATTTCCAACTAATGACTAGGCACTGGGGCACCACATGTCACGGTACCTGGTCTAGATCAGCCTATCGAGGATCACTCCCGACCTTCTGCAACACAAGACCGTGACTACCCCTTATTGGATAATCTTGAGTAAGATCACCCCACGGTTGGGATCAGCAACCGCACCACTAAGCCGAATAAAAAGGGGCATCTAGACAGGGATGACCTCACCCTAATGGGCGCTACCCACCTAGCCTTGCTGCATAACCCCTGATTTTCAGTCATTCCCGGTTGGTGAGGCTTGAGGCTAAGCATTACCTTTTTAAATCGTTCCACTTAGAATGCCCATCGTCCACCTAACGGTGTTCCGAAAGCATTCATCCATACAAGTCCGTCCCGGGTTCGAATGGAACCGAAGGCACTACTCCTACTACATCCATTTTGGAATCATCCTCAGGATTAGTAGCGACTAGCCCTTGCACTTCACTGCTCCACCTTCGAATCCAAACTCGTCTTCCTCACGAAAACGTACAAACCGGATCAAAGTGGTTTTCGAGAAATTAATCCCGATCCCGGTCACTTCGAAACTATCAACGCTTTGGCCAATATTGATGATCGGTTATTTAACTGTCAATTAACATTCCCAAACAATCATCAATCATAAATAATTTTCCAAATTATTTATTATCCTCAAAAATATCTTTGCAAGATATATTTCCATTTTTCAAACCTTTTTGAAAACAGTTTTCAAACCACACTTTTCTAATGGAATAAATTTTCAAATATTTATTTCCACTAAATGCGCCAAACATAAAAAATTTATATTTTAAAAATAATTTAAAACACTTTATTATAAAATATCCTTTAAAACATTTAAATTCAAAATTACTTTAATACTTTATTAAAAATATATACCATAGCAATATTTAAAATGAGGCTACTTTGTAAAATATAAAACTACATTTTCTCTTTTTAAACCAAAATACCCAGTCACCTTCAAAATAATTACTACGATAGTAGATTTGACAAATATTTACTTCAGAATTTAAACATTTAGAAATAATAAATTTTCTAAAACATGCTTTTTAAAACAACGTTAAAGCCTTTAGCTTATATTTAAAAATTTACTTAAAAATGTACTTAGCTATCCAAGGAAATATACTTCTCTTCACATCCTTTAAAAATAAATCACTATTTATTTTTAAACAAAATTTCTCATTCCTTTAATAAATTCCCATTGTGAATTTATTCTTTCAATATCCATTGATGTATTACTTCACTTTTATAAACCCAGTTTATAAATTTCTTAGTCTCAACTCCCCTTTTAAAATTCCAATTCCAAACACTTAGATAAATTTCCAAATTGATTCCCAATTTACTCCATTTGAAATAAATTTCTTTACTACTCAATTCATTCCGGAATCCATTAACTTCAGGCTTTATTCCTTAATTATGATTTAAAATCTTTTAACTGAAAACACCAATTTCAGATTTTTCCCAAATTCCTTCTTTATTTATTTTTCAATCATTTAAATCTTAAATTTAAAATAAATGCTTTATTCTTTAAAATAACAACACTTAAGTTTGAAATTCATTATCTTCTTATTTATTCAAAATCCCTTTTTCATACACGGAATTTAATTATTAAAATTTTATAATCACTTTTATTCTTTCCCAATTCATTCTTTAATTCATTTAAATTCTCTAAAATTATTTCACTTAGAAATTCTCTTCCTTTTATTTTCTTTTCAAAAATCCAATTCTATATATTTTGATAACTCAGTGTACCGAAATATATTCAAGTAAACCATAGCATTCAATATTCCAATTATCAATAATATTCATCACAGAATATCGAATATTCATAACAAAGAATATTAAACAATATAAATAATTTTGAGGAATCCAATTGGATCCCTCTAACCTGTTTCTCTGCATTCACGGACGTTAGCACAACATAAAATACCAATTCCACTTCGAGGTGGAATATCACGGTATATGGGTTTTAAATATGAAATCATTCGCTATTATGCGGCGCATAAGGTCTCATCCGCTATATAATGGGGGAAATCAACCATTCCAATATATACTATATGTTACTATATATATAATATAGCACATCTAATTAAATCAATCAATCAACCAATTTTATAAATTTAACCGTTTAAATTTAAATTATAACCAGATGAGTGAGATTAACTCACCTTCTTGTCTGTTGATGTTTGCAATCCATTTCCATTCCGGACTAGTTTTCTTCGTGATTCTAGACCTTGCCAAACAATTTATACGTTTTATTAATATTCGAAATAATCAAACGATTAATTACTATTTTAGAATTTAATTAACAAATGATTTGGTTTAAAATCAATTTCCTCTAATAATTTATCTTTAGTAACCAGAATAATCGACTGGCAAGTTAAACAAATTATTTCCTTAATTTATTGATAAATTGGTAAATTTATAATGTACATCTATATTTAAAACAAACTTCCCATTCCTAAACCATTTAAATTCTGAAATTTAAAAATAATCTCTCTTTTTTTAATCTATTTTCTTTTTAAACCTTGTTGTTCATTTTTCTCTTTTCAGCTTCCTAACCTACAATGTATACACGTATTTATATATATAAATTTTAATTAAATAAAATTATCGAATACCTCACTGCCCAATTCCAGCCTCTCGCAAATCCTAGCTGCATAGTTCCGTCGAACGACATTACCACCTCGACATCTCATCCGTTGCCATCCCATTAGCCCGCATGCTTGCGCACGAGGGCCCTGCCTTGCAACTATCGATTTGAGCTCCCCGTCTTCGACCCCCTTCAGCAGCCAACGCGTCCTCAAGCGCGGCATCACCTCCTCACGAATGCAATCGCGAGCCAATACACACCACTAAAACTTGCCCCCTCCCAAACTCGCCTACAACAGCCCCTGCACCACCTAATACCGCTACCTCACCCTATCGTCATTCGCCACTGAGTCCGATGCCCAATCCTTTCTCGAATACGAGACTAGCACAGCCCTAATCCTATCGTGATTTCCTCGCCGATTCCTTGTTCGAGCCCCTCTATTTCGATTTGCCTTAAGATTAATCTGAGAAGGGGAATTCGATTCGAAGAAGGTGAAAGCCATATTTTCAAAAGAGGGAGACTTTGATTCCCTTTTTTTATAAAAATGCTTGGCCATTTCTGAAACATCTCATTCCATTCATTTTAAACGCTCGACTGTTAATATTAAAGAGGGGAAGCGTGTTTTAAAAGACTGAGGTGAAATGTGGGTTGCGTAAAGGAATTTGCTCTGCTACAATGATCCGGAAAGGAGACAGAATAACAGCTGATGGGAAAGAATAAAGTTCTGATTTGAACAGGGTTACAGTTGAAAGTTTACCATTTTATAAAAATATATATCTTTAATTAAATTCTAATTGTCACGATAAACGCAACTTAAAAACTTGACCTCCTATCGAGGTGTGCCGCTAGGCATTTATAATGTTATACCCCAATTCCGAACGCAATGGAAAAGGTTTCAAACCCTAATTCAATCGTATGGAGAAGATAGCTTTTTGGATCAGTTATTATATTGAATTTTCGATATAAAATTTGAGCGCGTTTATATGTCGTACGCTCACACAACAACTCCAAACGCTACGAAATTTGAAATCTGATAATAGTACACTATTACGGATCCAATGGAACTGGTTTCGTCGAATTTCAAGACTATGCCTCGGAAGGCTGTTTTTAAATTCAATTTAAACGATATATTTTCAAACTGAACAAACCGCTTCTAAATTTAATTTTAAAAGTTCTATTACCTTCAGTATTATTAATATGAAATTTTGTAAGCCTTCAAATTATTTTTAACAAGATTAAAACTAGAGATTCAATATTTTACCCAACTTTCAATTGTTAAATTCAATAATTTAATTATCAAATAAATAGCGATATTTGAATTCAAGTTAAAATTAACTTTTAAATATTTAAAATCAATTAAATATCCCGATCTAAATTGTCCAAAATTCTGGGTCGTCACATTCCTCCCCCCCTAAATAAATTTCGTCCCCGAAATTACTAGTTAGGAAGAATGGTCCAATACCCGTTTACTATTTCCCCAAAACCAAACAATTTTAACATCAACCCAAACAACCTTGTCGTTAAAGACACTTCACTCTTATTAATTTCCTAAATTCCTCCTTAACCTTCAAACAATATTACTTACTCAATCATTTCAAATTTAAATTTAAAACCAAATTCGAATTATCAAAATTTTCTCAAAATTTTTCTAACTCCCTAAATTTTCGAAACAATTTCGCCAGCGTCTCCTTTGCGCGGCTAGCTCGAAACAACTACAAAATGCCTCTACGGGCCGCCAGATTCAAAAGAAAACAAAAAGCCAACTGGCTAGATCAAAAATCCAATCAAATTTCCTACAGAAATTTAAACACATACCTTTTTGTCGAGCGATTCAAATTTATCTTCTGAAATCAAAACAATTTTCCTTTCCCTTTATAATACCTGCATATCCTACTTAGCAATAATATCCAATCATAGCTTTTAAAATCATTTTATACATTTCCTTACGTAGGTTTCATATTTACTTCTATTCAAATTTATTTTCCCATGTCCATATGAATTCAGTTTATCTTCAACTCTGAATATTAGATTTTATCTTCCATTTATAACTGATTCATATCATTATTTAAATTAGTTTCAATTACCATTTCCAAAATTCCTTATTTCAATTCCAATTTAAATCGTTTCGTCGCCAATAAAAAATTTCCAAAAATTTTCAAATTCGAATTTTTTTGGCAGAGTCTCCTTTACACGGAGGAGCTTTTGCAAATTGACAAGAGATATAAATATATATACATCGACCCACACGGTCGGAAAAACAAAAACAGTTCATATTTCCTATTTTTATTGCGTAGGCGTACCTTTATTTAGCATTTTTAAGCAAGCGGCTTATTATTTTAGCAATTTTGCGCAATCAAATCCAGCCCAACGGCTTCCTAGTACCTGTACTTACTCAATTCAATATGTAAGTGCTAAAATCATGTAACTTAACAACATTTTACATATTTAACTAAAACATACGAGTTTCCATAAGCAATGCAGGTTAAACAATATTTATAAGCAACTTATAGGGTTCCGACATTAATTTTAATTGTTTACAACCAGTTCGTATACAACTTCATTCAATTTAAATGGTTTAAAACTCAATTTCTTACATTCAATTCATTTTTAAGCAAAACAACTCATATTCACTTCAATTGATCTTAAAATCAATTTATTTAATCTCTATCAACTCAGAGAATTTTTAGTTACCTTCGTTTACGTCAAACGACAATTTATTCTATGCAATTTGATGATATCCATGTGAATAATTAATTACTTAAGTTTTATAACCAATTTAAATTGATTCCAACTCAATTTATATTTAATTCCTTCTACTTTAATTCATTCACAACCATTTTATTTAGCTTGACACATTCTATTTCAATTTTATTCACGATCCATTCATTTACGTTTCATTCCATATTTGCCTTCTTTTCATTTGATACAATTTTATTAAGCTTGAACCATTCCATGCTTATATATTAATAACCATTTCCCAATTTAAATTTACCCAAGCTTTATTTAATATACTTTTACCCTTTCTGTGTTATGAATATTTGATATTCTGTGATGAATTATATTAATAATTGGAATATTAAATGCTATGGTTCGCTTGAATATATTTCGGTACACTGAGTTATCAAAATATATAGAATTGGATTTTTGAAAAGAAAATAAAGAGCGACTTTTGAAGTAAAATAATCATAGAAAATTTGAGTAAATTCAAGAATGAACTAGATAAGAATAAAAGTGATTTTAAAAATCCTAATAATAATCCCGAGTATGAAAAAAAGGGATTTTAAATAAACAGAAAATAATGAATAGTAAAATTTAAGCGAAACTATTTACAGAAATAAGGAATTTATTGTAGAATGTAAGTTTTAAATTCATTTAAAAATGATAAAGAAGGAATTTTGGAAATCTGAAATTGGTGTTTTCAGTTAAAAGATTTTAAATCATAACTAAGGAAATAAAGTCTGAAATTGGTGTTTTCAGTTAAAAGATTTTAAATCATAACTAAGGAAATAAAGTCTGAAATTAATGGATTTTGAAATGAATTGAGTAAGTAAAGGAATTTATTTCAAATGGAGTAATTTGGAAATCAATTTGAAAATTGATTTAAGTGTTTAAAATCGGAATTTTAAAAAAAGGAAGTGAGACTTTGAAATTTATAAACTGGGTTTATAAAAGTAAAGCAATATATCCGTGGATATTTGGAAGAATAAGTTCACCATAGGAATTTATTAAAGGAATGGGAATTTTTTTTTAAAAATAAATAGTGATTTATTTTTAAAGATAGAAAGAGAAGAGTACTTCCCTGGATAGCCAAGTACGTTTCAACGTAAATTTTTAAAAATAAGTTAAGTTAAAATGCATGTTTTAGAAAATTTATTATTTCTAAATGTTAAATTTTAAAGTAAGTATTTTTCTTTTAATCTATTACAGTAGTAATTATTAAAAAGTGACTTGGTATTTGTTTAAAAGAGAAAATCTAGTTTTGTATTAAAAAAATAACCTCATTTTAAATATTCCTAATATTTATTTTTAATAAAGTATTGAAGTAATTTTCAATCTTAATGTTAAAATATATTTTATAATAAAGTGTTTTTAAATTATTTTAAAAATCTAAATCTTTGTACTTGGTATTTTTCAGTTGAAATAAATATTTCGGAATTTTATTCATGAGAAAGGTGTGCTGAAAACTGTTTTCAAAAGGGTTGAAAATGAAAATATATCTTGCGAAGGTATTTTGAGTTAATAAATAATTTGGGGAAATTATTTATTATTTGATGGATGTTTGTGAATGTTAATTGATAGTTAAATAATCGACTATCAATATTGGCCAATGCGCTGATCATTTCGGAGAGACCGGGATCGAGATCAATTTCTCGAAAACCACTTCGATCCGGTTTGTACGTTTTTGTGAGGAAGACGAGTTTGGATTCGAAGGGAGAGCAGTGAAGTGCAAGGGCTAGTCTCTGCTAATCCTAAGGATGTTTCCAAAATGGATGTAGTAGGAGTAGTGCCTTCGGTTCCGTTCGAACCCTGGACGGACTTGTATGGATGAATGCTTCCAAAACATCGTCAGGTGGGAGATGAGCATTTTAAGTGAAACAATCTAAAAAGGTAATGCTTAGCCTCGAGCCTCATCAACCGGGAATGACTGAAAATCAGGGGTTAGGCAGCAAGGCTAGGTGGGTAGCGCCCATTAGGGTGAGGTCATCCCTGTCTAGATGTCCCTTTTATTTCGGCTTAGTGGTGCGGTTGCTGATCCCAACCGTGGGGTGATCTTACTCGGGATTATCCAGTAAGGGGTAGTCCCAGTCTTGTGTTGCAGGGGATTGGGAGTAATCCTTGGTATGGCGATGTAGGCCACGTACTGTGACAAGTGGTAACCCAGTGCCTAGTCATTAGTTGGAAATCCATTCTCCCTTCGCGCCTTTTACGAGTTTTGTTTGTATTACCCACTTTGTGGCTAGTAGCTGGAATTTAATCATGTAACAATTTCGGCTATTTTAGTAAGTATTTGTAAATAGATCCTATTATCATATCAGAGGATTTTGATAAAAAGTGTTTTAGCTATTGTAAGGTAAAAACCCGACATGTTTATTTGTGGTGTGGTCTTACGAGATGCTTTGATTTCAAAGAATTTTGAAACTTTAATAATCAATTTGATTGTGATTTCTCATGCTGCTTTTCCAGACTGACTTGGGTGTTATTTAACTATAATGCTCGGGTCAGACCGAGTATTATAGATTTCAAAAAATGATGCTGTGGAGCTGGATGGCGATACGTACTTCCGTATTTGTTTAAATATTCCGCTGTGTATTCAGATTGTGAGGACATGTTATGGTTATTGTCCAGTTGTATGTTATTGATGTTGTTGAACTCTGATGATGTATTCTGGTGATGTATGTATAAAATAGATATAGTATCCTTTTATGTAAAGATCTGTTATTATCTATTATATTTTATTCCGCTGCGATGGTTAGATTCTGATCTTATTTTCTATTTTCTTCTTCTATCTCTTCTTCTTTAACCCAAATGGTTCATTTTTTCGGGCATCGAAAAATTGGGTCGTGACATTTTCCGATGCGTGAAAAACCGTACCATGAGGGTTAAAGAAGAAGAGGTAGAAGAAGAAAATAGAAAACAACATCAGAATCTAACCATCGCAGCTGAATAAAACCATCGCAGCTGAATAAAATATAATAGATAATAAATGATCTTTACACAAAAACGAATATATCTGTTTATACATTACATCATCAGAGTACAGCATCAGAGTTCAACAACATCAATAACATACAACTGGACAGTCATATAAACTTGTCCTCAAACTGGACACACAGGGGAATAATAATCAAGTACAGACGTACGTATCGCCGACCAGCTCGTCTCCTGCTCCACAACATCTTTCCCTGTATTCTATAATACTCGGTTTGACCCGAGCATTATAGTTACATAACATCCGAGTTAGTCTGGAATATCAGCGTGAGAAAACCACACTCAATTTGATTATTAAAGTTTCAAAATCCTTTGAAAACAAAAGCATCTCGTAAGACCACGCCACAAATAAACATGTCGGGTTTTTACCTTACGATAGCTAAAACACTTTTTATTAAAATCCTCTGATACTATAATTGGGTCTATCTACAAATACTTAATAAAATAGCTGAAATTGTTACATCTATTAAATTCCAGCTACTAGCCACAAAGTGGGTATACAAACAAAAACCGTAAAAGGCATGTAGGGAAATGGATTTCCAACTAATGACTAGTTACTGGGGTACCACCTGTCACAGTATATGGCCTAGATCACCGTACCGAGGATTACTCCCAATCCCCTGCTACCCCTTACTGGATAATCCCGAGTATGATCACCCCAAGGTTAGGATCAGCAACCACACCACTAAGCCGAATAAAAATGAAATCTAGACAGGGATGACCTCACCTTAATGGGCGCTACCCACCTAGCCTTGCTGCATAACCCCTGATTTTCAATCATTCCCGGTTGATGAGGCTTGAGGCTAAGCGTTACCTTTTAGAACGTTTCCCTTAGAATGCCCATCGTCCACCTGACGATGTTTCAAAAGCATTCATCCATACAAGTCCGTCCCAGGTTCGAACGGTACCGAAGGCACTATTGCTACAACATCCATTTTGGAATCATCCTCAGGATTAGTAGCGACTAGCCCTTGCACTTCACTGCTCCATCTTCGAATCCAAACTCATCTTCCTCACGAAAATGTACAAACCGCATCGAAGTGGTTTTCGAGAAATTAATCCCCCCGGTCTCTTCGAAACGATCAACGCATTGGCCAATATTGATAGTCGGTTATTTAACTATCAATTAACATTCACAATAACCATCAAATAATAAATAATTTCTCAAAATTATTTATTATCCCCAAAATATCTTCGCAAGATATATTCCCATTTCCAACCCTTTTGAAAACAGTTTTCAAACCACACTCTTCTCATGAAATAAATTACCAAATATTTTCCACTGAAAATACCAAGTACAAAGCTTTATATTTTTAAAATAATTTAAAAACACGTTATTATAAAATATATTTTAACATTTAGATTGAAAACTACTTCAATGCTATATTAAAAATATAAATATATTAGGAATATTTAAAATGAGGTTATTTTATAAAATATAAAAATAGATTTTCTCCTTTTAAACAAATACCTAGTCACTTTTTAATAATTACTACTATAATAGATTAAAAGAAAATACTTACTTTAAACATTTAGAAATAATAAATTTCTAAATCATTCTTTTTTTAACATAACTTATATTTAAAAATTTACGTTGAAACGTACTTGGCTATCCAGGGAAATACTCTTCTCTTTCTATCTTTAAGAATAAATCACTATTTATTTTTAAACAAATTTTCCCATTCCTTTAATAAATTACCATCTTGAATTTATTCTTCCAAATATCCACTGACATATTACTTCGCTTTTATAAACCCAATTTACAAATTTCTTAGTCTCAACTCCCTTTAAAATTCTGATTCCAAACACTTAGATAAATTTCCAAATTGATTCCCAATTTACTCCACGTGAAATAAATTTCTTTACTTACTCAATTCATTTCAAAATCCATTGATTTCAGGCTGTATTCCTTAATTATGATCTAAAATTTTTTAATTGAAAACACCAATTTCAGATTTTTCCCAAATTCCTTCTTTATTTTTTTAAATAATTTAAATCTTAAATTTAAAATAAACGCTTCATTCTTTTAAATAATAACACTTAAGTTAAAAATTCATTATCTTCCTGTTTATTCAAAATCCCCCTTTCATACACGGAATTTATTTGTTAAAATTTTAAAATCACTTTTATTCTTTCCCACTTCATTCTTAAATTCATTTAAATTCTCTATAATTATTTCACTTACAAATTCTCTTCTTTTATTTTCTTTTTCAAAAATCCAATTCTATATATTATGATAACTCAGTGTACCGAAATATATTCAAGTAAACCATAGCATTAAATATTCCAATTATCAATATAATTCATCACGGAATATCAAATATTCATAATAGAGAATATTAAGTGATCTAAATAAAATTTTGAGGAATCCATTTGGATCCCTCCAACCTGTTTCCCTGCATCCATAGATGTTAGCATAATATAAAATACCAATTCCACTTCGAGGTGGAATATCGCGGTATATGGGATTAATATAATATCATCCGCTATTATGCGACGCATAGGGTTTCATCCGCTACATAATGCGGGAAATCAATCACTCCAATATATATATTATATACTACTATATAATATAGCACATCAAATCAAGTCAATCATTCAACTAATTATTTAAATTTAACCATTTAAATTTAAATAGAACCCAGATGAGTGAGATTAACTCACATTCTTGCTTTCTGTTTTGCAACCTAATCCACACCCGCTATTTCCTTTACAGATTTTGACCTATTATATACAATTCACGATTTATTAACATTTTGAGCTAATGGAACAATTAATTTCCATTTAATATATTAAATTAATTATTTAGTTTTTAAACTAATTTTCCTAATCTCCTAACAAATTATCATACTCCTTTTCCCAGTAACAATTCAAATTCATTTATTAAAATAAATTAACGCTCTAATTATTGAGAATTAAATATCGCATTTGAGTTATTTATATAATCAAATCGTTTATTTCAAAAACTTCAAAACCCGATAATACCTTTACTGCCAGAACAATCACACAGTGCATTCCTTACCTCATTCAACCTACACTTTGCAATTCTTTATCACATAACCACCTTCATCACAGCTGCAATCACGAATCGCTTCCACAACCCAGTCCTCTACTACGAATCGCAAACTCTTCGAGCATTTGAAAACCATCACCATCGTCCGCATCCTCCTCGACCTTCAATCGGAACCCTAAACAGCCGCGCGGCTTTCATCAAAGTCCATCACGACTTCCCCATGACCTCACATATTCATCCTTACCGAGTCGCGACAGCACGCACGCATCAGGTCGCATCGACCTTCACACCAACCTCCATGTCGCGGCGACTCTTGTTTTGACGATGAATCCAACCCGAGCCCTAGATCGACTTCACCTACTTGCAGTTGAAATCGCCTGCCTTCGAGATCCAACTCACCGCCCTAGGTCGCGATTCGATCGCGATAAGTATTTCGAACGAAATCGATTCTTTCGATCATCATTTTTTTTTATGCCGATCGATTCGATTTATCAGAAATTGGAAAGGAGAAGAAGAATCTCGGTTTCGATCTAAACTCGAACTGGAAGGGAATTGAAAGGGTGTTCGCGATTTTATAACTAAGTATTGAATTTTTATTTTATTTTTTTCCTAGTTTAAGGGCCAACAACATTTTTCTCTGCTTGGCTATAAAAAGGAAAGTGTGTTAGAGAAGTAAGCTCAGGCTGCTACAGTGACACTGAGGTGAAGGCAAAAAGTTATGATGTGGAAAGGATACAGCTGAAGTTGACCAGAATTTTCAAATATATATTTCAAATTTAAATTCAAATTCCTCGATAACTGCAACTCAAAACCTTGAACTCCTATCGAGGCATGCCGCTAAGCGTTTATAATGTTATACCCCTATTCCAAATGAAATGAAAAAGGTTTCGAGTCCTAATTCGATCGTATGGAGAAGATAGCTTTTTGAACTTAGTTATATATTAAATTTCGATTTAATTTTCAGCGCGTTTACTTATCGTACGGCCAAACGATCAATCCAAACACTACGAAAATTGAAATCCAATAATAATACAATATTACGGATCCAATGGAATCCAAGACTATGCCTCGGAAGGATATTTTTAAATTCAATTTAAACGATAAAATTTCAAAACTGAACAAATCACCTTTAAATTCAATTTTAACACTTTTACTATCTTCAGTATTATCAATATAAATTTTACAAGCCTTTAAATTATATTTTAACAGGCTTAAAACAGAAGATTCAATAATTTACCCAATTTCAGTTTATTAAATCCAATAACTGAATTGCTAAATAATAATAATATTTGAATTCAAGTTAAAATTTAACTTTTAAATATTTAAAATCAATTAAATATTCCAATTTCAAACACCCAAATATTCCGGGTCGTCACATTCCTCCACCTTAAAAGAATTTCGTCCCCGAAATTACTAGTTAAGAAGAATGGCCACAACCCGTTAACTATTTTCCAAAACCAAACAGTTTTATCAACTTGCCATAACATATCTTTTATTAAAGACCCACTATTACTTCAACCAACTTCTCAAAACCTTCCATAGTTTCAAACAATATTATTTACTCCACTTATTTACATTTCAATTTAAAATCAAATTTTGAATTACCAAAATTTACTCAAAAATCTTCTCTCTAAATTTTCGAAAATTTTTGCCAGTGTCTCATTTGCGTAGCTAACTTGGTACAACTACAAAATGCCTCTACGGGCTCCCAAATTCCAAAAGAAAACAAAAATCCAAGTGGCTAGATCAAAAACCCAATCAAATTTCATACAGATATTTTAAACACATACCTTTTTGTCGAGCAATTCAAATTTATCTTCTTAAATCAAAACCAATCTTTATCCTGCTTTTAAATACCTGTATCACCCGAAATATCAGCTCCATGGCATCATAACCTGTATTCTATAATACTCAGTCTGACCCGAGCATTATAGTTAAATAACACCCGAGTCAGTCTGGAAAACCAGCGTGAGAAAACCACACTCAAATTGATTATTAAAGTTTCAAAAATTCTTTTGAAAACAAAAGCATTCTCGTAAGACCACGTCACAAATAAACATGTCGGGTTTTTACCTTACGATAACCAATACACTTTTTATAAAATCCTCTGATATTATAATAGGGTCTATTTACAAATACTTATGAAAATAGCCGAAATTGTCACATTTACTAAATTCCAGCTACTAGCCACAAAGTGGGTAATACAAACAAAACCGTAAAAGGCATGTAGGGAAAATGGATTTCCAACTAATGACTAGGCACTGGGGTGCCACCTGTCGCAGTACGTGGCCTAGATCACCGTACCGAGGATTACTTCCAATCCCCTACAACACAAGATCGGGACTACCCCTTACTGGATAATCCCGAGTAAGATCACCCCACGGTTGGGATCAGTAACCGCACCACTAAGCCGAATAAAAAGGGAGATCTAGACAGGGATGATCTCACCCTAATGGGTGCTACCCACCCAGCCTTGCTGCATAACCCCTGATTTTCAGTCATTCCCGGTTGATGAGGCTTGAGGCTAAGCGTTACCTTTTAGAACGTTTCACTTAGAACGCCTATCGTTCACCTGACGATGTTTTGAAAGCATTCATCCATACAAGTCCGTCCCGGGTTCGAACGGAACCGAAGGCACTACTCCTACTACATCCGTTTTGGAATTATCCTTAGGATCAGTAGCGACTAGCCCTTACACTTCATTGCTCCATCTTCGAATCCAAACTCGTCTCCCTCACGAAAACGTACAAACCGAATCGAAGTGGTTTTCGAGAAATTAATCCCGATCCCGGTCTCTTCGAAACGATCAGCGCATTGTCCAATATTGATAGTCGGTTATTTAACTATCAATTAATAGTCACAAACAACCATCAACAATAAATAATCTCTCCATAATTATTTATTAAACTCAAAATATCTTCGCAAGATATATTTCCATTTTCAACCCTTTGAAAACAGTTTTCAAACCACACTCTTCTCATGGAATAAATTCCTAAATATTTATTTCCACTGAAAACACCAAGCACAAAAACTTTAGATTTGAAAATAATTTAAAACAATTTATTATAATATCCTTTTAAACATTTAAATTAAAAATTACTTTAATACTTATTAAAATATATACTTTAAGAATCTTTAAAATAAGACTACTTTGTACAATATAAAACTGAATTTCTAACTTTTAAAACAAAATACCAAGCCACCTTTAAATCATTACTACGACAATAGATTTGAAAATATACTTACTTTAGAGTTTAAACATTCACAAATAATAAATTTTCTAAAACATACTTTTTAAAATAACTTTAACTTTTAACTTATATTTATAAAAAAAATTTGTAAACGTACTTGGCTATCCAGGAAAATACGCTTTTCTTTCACATCTTTTAAAATAAATCACTATTTATTTTTAAATAAAATTTCCCATTTCTTTTATAAATTCCCATCATGAATTTATTCTTCCAAGTATACACTGATATATTACTTCACTTTTGAATAAATTTCCTTACTTGCTCCATTTATTCCAAAATCCATTAACTTCAGAATTTATTTCTTCATTATAATTTAAAATCTTTTAACTGGAAATACCAATTTCATATTTCCCAAACTCCTTCTTTATCATTTTAAATAAACTCAAACCTTGAATTCTAAAATAAATTCTTTATTTCTTGATATAACATCACTTGAGTTTAAAAATAAAATCACTTATTCCCATTTATTCAAAATCTCATTTTCCGCACTTGGCATTTTATTTAACAGAATTCAAAAATCACTTTTTATTTTTTCTCAGTTCATTTTTAAATTTAATTCAAATTTCTATGATTATTTTACTTAAAGTTCGCTCTTTTATTTTCTTTTCAAAAATCCTATTTCTATAGATTTTGATAACTTGGTGAACCAAAATATATTCAAGCAAACATAACATTCAATATTCCAAATATAATTCATCACAGAATATCAAATATTCATAACACAAAATATTAAATAATCCAAATAATTTTGAGGAATCCACTTGGATCCCTCCAACCTGTTTCCCTGCATCCACAGATGTTAGCACAATACCAATTCCACTTCGAGGTGGAATATCGCAGTATATGGGATTTATAAAAGATCATCCACTATTATGCGGCGCATAGGGTCTCATCCGCTATATAATGCGGGAAAATCAATCACTCCAATATATACTATATACTACTATATAATATATAGCACATTAAATAGATTCAATCAATCAACCAATTATTTAAAGTTAACCCTTTAAATTTAAATTAAACCAGATGCGATATTTAACTCAAATGCGTTTATATAAATGATTTGATTATATAAAATCGTTAACTCAAATGCGATATTTAATTCTCAATAATTAGAGAGTTAATTTATTTTAATAAATGAATTTGAATTGTTACTGGGAAAAGTAGTATGATAATTTGTTAGGAAATTAGGAAAATTCGTTTAAAAATTAAATAATTAATTTAACATATTAAATGGAAATTAATTATTCCATTAGCTCAAAATGTTAATAAATCACAAATTGTTTATACTAGGTCAAAATTTGGAAAGGAAGTAGCTGGTTTGGATTGGGTTGCAAAACAGAAAGCAAGAAGGTGAGTTAATCTCACTCATTTGGTTATAACTTAAATTTAAGTGGTTAAATATAAACAATTGGTTGATTGATTGATTTCATTGGATGTGCTATATTATATATAGTATGTAATATATCTTGGAATGATTGATTTCCTGCATTATATAGCGGATGAAACCCTATACGCCGCATAATAACGGAGGATATTATATAAATCCCATATACCGCGATATTCCACCTCGAAGTGGAATTGGTATTTTATATTGTGCTAACATCTGTCGATGCAGGAAAACAGGTTGGAGGGATCTAACTAGATTCCTCAAAATTTAATTAGATTATTTAATATTCTCTGTTATGATTATTAGATATCCTGGGATGAATTATATTGAAGATTGGAAATGTTGTATGCTATAGGTTGATCGAATAAATTTGGGTATACTGAGTTACCAAAAATATAAAAATGGATTTTTGAAAAGAAATAAAGGAGTGGATTTTAAGTAAACCAATTTTAGAGTATCTGAATAAATCTAAGAATGAATTAGAACGGAATAAAAGTGATTTTTAAATCGTAATTAAAAAACTTCAAGTGTGGAAAAGGGATTTTGAATAAATAGAGAGAGAATGAATATTACTGGAAGTAATAAAAGAATTTATTTTAAATTTAAGATTTATATTATTGAAAAAGATAAAGAAGGAATTTGGGGAAATATGAAATTGGTAATTTCAGTTAACAAGATTTTTAAATCATAGTTAAGGAATAAAAATCTGAAGTCAATGTGTTTTGAAATCAATGTTTTATTTCAAAAAAGGAATAAATAGGAAATCAATTTGGAAATTGATTTTTGTTTAAAATTGGAATTTTAAAAGGGAAATGAGACTACGGAATTTATAAACTGGGTTTATAAAGGTGAAGTAATATATCAGTGGATACTTGAAGAATAAATTCACGATGGGAATTTATTAAAGAAATGGGAAAATTTGTTTAAAAATAAATAGTGAGTTATTTTTAAAGATATGAAAGAGAAGAGTATTTCCCTGGGTAGCCAAGTACGTTTTCAACTTAAATTTTTAAATATAAGTTATGTCATTTAAAAAGCATGTTTTAGAAAATTTATTATTTCTAAATATTTAAATTCTAAAGTAAGTATTTTTCAAATCTATTATTGTAGTAATTATTTAAAGGTGACTTGGTATTTTGTTTTTAAAAAGAGAAAAATCTAGTTTTATATTTTATAACGTAACCTCATTTTAAATATTCCTAAATATATTTTTAATAAAGTATTAAAGTAGTTTTCAATTTAAATGTTAAAGTATATTTTATAATAAAGTGTATTAAATTATTTTAAACAAATATGAAGTATTGTGCTTGTTGTTTTCGGTGGAAATAATTATTTGGGAATTCATTCCATGAGAAGAGTGTGGTTTGAAAACTGTTTTCAAAAAGGTTTGAACAGTAAGTTCAGGTACGGAAGGCAATCAATAGAGTTGGAGCGCGCAAATGCATAATATATTAGTCGCTTGCTTTTAAAATGCTAATAAAGGTACGCCTACGCAATAAAATTGGGAAATGATATATATACTGTGATATTTTTTTCTGACCGTGTGGGTCGATGTATATATATTTATTATTATTGTGATATTGTAAAACGCTCTCCATACAAATAAGACACTGTCAAAAAATTTCCAAAATTTTGGGAGTTACAAAATTTTTGGGAATTGTGAAAATTTTGGGTTAACTAGGAAAGAGATTTTTGAAGTGATAATGAAAACAAGGGTTTGAGTTAAAAATAAAGCGAATGGTTTTGGAATTGAGCTAAAAGGTTTTGAGAAGTGAATGTGAATTTTAATTGAATGAATTTTGTGGTAAGTAAATGAGTTTAGTAGCATTTTCCCACCTTACAAATTTCGGGGACGAAATTTTTATAAGAGGGGAGGAATGTAACGACCCAGAATTTTGGTCGTTAGATTTTGGACATTTACTTCATTTTAAATGCTGAATTTAAATTATAATTTGATTTTGAAATAAAAATATTTTTGTTAAATTAATAAAGTAAGTTATAATTTCAAATATGGTAATTAAACTGAATTTGAATAACAATAATTAACTATTTGAAATTGAAATAATTTGTGAATCTAGAGGCAAATGGAACGGAAATGGTTTCTAAAATTTATTTTAAGTCTATTTGGATTTGAATCATAATATTGGACTGTTGGATGGAATTTAAAAGTTGATAGGTTAAATTTGGAATTTTATATTAATTTAATAATATAATAATGCAAATAATCATTTGGTTCGAAGTGAATCAGAATTGTTTCTAATGTAGTTATAAAGTCTATATGATTTATAATAATAGAGTTAGTAAAGTTTTAAAAGTTAAATTTTAGATGATTTCGACGATTTTGGAAATCGCTCGAATTAATCGACGAGTTAAAATAGCCTTCCGGGGCACAGTCTCGGAATTCGACGAAACCAGTTCCATTGGACCCTTAATAGTTTATCGGATTTCAATTTTCATAGTTATTGGAGCTATTGTTTGACCGTGGCAGCTGAAAACGCTTAGAAATTAATTTAATCGATTTAATTTAAGATTGATCATTTATTCCCGTAACTCGTGCATACGATCGAATTAGCTTCCGAAACACATTCCATTGTATTTGAAAGGTGGGTAAAACATTATAATCACCTGTAGGCACGCGTTGTTTGGAGATCGTTTGAGAAAATTGTTTAAAAGTGAATTAAATAGTAAAATAAGTGGTTTACTGTGACGCTCCACCTCTATACCCATGCTAGCCAAGAACATTACGGAGTAATGTCGTCAACTAGCATGGAGAATAAGGCTGTTGAGGAGCGACCATCTATATAATTGCTTTGTGCGAGTACCGATATGCCAGATAAAAGTATAACATGCATTTCATCTCAAGAGGAAATCCGACATACCGACACAAGCTCAAAGCTACTACCCAGTGGCTATATATGATCTTCGGAAACAAATATAGAAATAAACATAACTTAAATCAGTCACAGATAATTCATATCTCAAAGGCGGAAACAGATATGAATATTACACATGAAAGTGCATATCAGAGTAATGGTCAAACAAGATCCACAATATCATAAAAGAACAGCTACAAGTGCTACACAAAATAATAAGTATACATCAATGAGTCTATATCTCAAATGTATACAACCAAAAACTACTAATCTAAGTAGTTGGCCAAAAGTCAGGGTAATAATCCCAGATGAGGAGTCAAGTAGAAGCACCTGTAACATCTCGGTCTGACACGAGTATTATTTAATAAGAAATAATAAACGGATCAGTCTAACTATAAATATCAGATAAAATGATATAGAATAAGAGATATGATAAAAACGTAAGATAACCATAAAGCCATACTATGATAAGTATGTAATTGAAAATCAACAAGAGATTAATCAATATCACAAGAATCTTCTCAAAGATAAAAATGATTGTCATACACTTTATTTCATTTACCACCATAAATTTTGACAATTATACCAATGCCAATAACAAAAGTTAATGACACACAAATTCATTAATGCACAAATATTGATAAAACTTATCAATGTAAATCACGAAAATTAGTGAAAACACAAATTCTAGAAATCATCAATGGAAATCCAGAAATCACGAAAAGGGGGAGGCCTATCACAAAACGGGGGTATGAAAAGTCACCAACACGTGTATCATAAAACGGAACTCTATTCCATGGTTGCTAACTATTTATTTTTGAGCCGAGGCTCCACAAAACGGCTCGAAGACCATGGGTCGCTACCCCACCAATTTGAGCCGAAACTCCACAAAAGCGGGGTTTAGTCTTCCTCGCAGACAAAGAGACATCGCACATTGCTAGTCTAAATCACAAAATGATCATCATCGATCACAAGAAGTGCCAATTACACTAAGCTAGTAAATATGAGCTTAGCTTCATGTCCCATAACCACTAGCTTAACTTAAATATTTACGAACAAACTGTAAGTCTCCACTCGAAAATTGTCACAAGAAATTCAATTGAACAAGTCCAAGAATTAACCAACGAAGTAAATGCAAGCGTTTCATACCACTTGTTTTACTAAGCCGTTTAATTAGATTTCTCATACGAGTGAGGTAAAGGTTTGTGTATGCTAGTAGATTGAAAAACGGTTTTATAAACAAGCTTGATATTGAAAATAGAGTTGAAATCGTTTTGATAAAAGAGTTTTTCTATTTACTACTAGTATCGAAACCTTTATATTTTTAAAGTGACAAAGCACAAAAATGATTGTAGAAACAATCAATCACCAAAATTCACATACGAAGACGTGAATTAATTCCAAAGAAATCGATATCAAATCCATCAAAATGGATATTTCCAATAATTCCATATTAGAAGTCATCCAACTCGAATAATTGATAGCATCAACTTGGGATCAAAACGAATCGATAAAAATTGTAATCACAACCTAAATAGGCAAAAATAGGCATAATAGGCATTTAAGAGCAGGTCAGTCGACTGGCTCTCTACAGTCAGTCGACTGAAACAGAAACTCGAAAATTCCATTTCCTACAGTTAGTCGACTGACCTCGGAGTGCCAGACGACTGATTGCAGAAAACAGAGACTCTCTATTTCTGCACAACCCCAGAAGTGCCAATTTTCTACAGCCAGTCGACTGACTGCAGGGGGTCAGTCGACTGACTAGCACTGGGGCTGTTTTTCAGCCTATTAAAATGAAGAGCAACTCTTCCAAATTGCAATCGGACGAGCAATGGGAACTAAGTGTTTATGCCAATCGACAACCCAGCCCTATAGGCTCTTCGATGCATCACCAAAAACATGTTCAAACAACAAAGCTATGATTTTTGAAGATTTGAACCCAAAACACTAAAAATTGGAATATTCACAAAACCAATCCAAATCAAAATCAAATGCACATGAATAAGTGTTAGGAATTCATATCTAACAATCAAAGATAATCATAGACTTAGATGTGAGATAAAAATCTCACCTTTTCACAAAAATAAGGAAGGAGAAGCTTGAAAGCAAAGGAAGAATCAACCACACTTCAACACAACCCAAATGTGCTTGAATCTAAGCTCAAAAGAAGAACATTCCCAAAGTTAGGTTTAGGAATTTCTAAAATTGAAAAGAGAATGAGTTGGAGAAGAAGAAGATGATGCTTACCAATAGCTTCTCTTTGGATTTGGAGCTAGAACTTGATTTGCAAATGAAAACTATGGCTTGGAGTTTTAATTTCCCATTCCTCCCTCCATTGTTGCTAAAGCTTGAGTATTAGGAAATAGAAATGAAGTAATGAAGAGAAGAGGGGAGAAGCTTGATCTAATGGGCTGAAACAAAAACCAAAGCCCTAAGTGAAAAAGTAGCAAAATTCCACTAACTCCATACATATCAAAGTTTATACTCAAAAAGGTCGCAAACGTCATTTTGAACTCAATGGGGGTGGTTCCGAGTCCTAATTCGACCGTTTGCAAAAAGTAGCTTTGCGGACTAAATCCGACTAACGATGAAATATTTAAATAAAATATTTAAATACTCAATCGTAAAATATGCGGGTTGTTACAGACTCCCCTCCTTAAAGAAACTGAGTCCTCACAATATTTAAGAAGAAAATATAAAGTAACAACCATAAAAGCATATTCAACACAAAAGAAATTGGAAATAAAAAGTTCACCTCAAAGAGCACGAGAAATTAAGTCCGAATGTGTTCGCTCGATGAATTCTCTAGATTCCCAAGAGCAATCCTTAGGATTTGAGGACCATTGAACTTTCACAAGAGGAACATCTTTATTCCGAAGGCGTTTGACCTCCGAAGCAATAATATGAATAGGACGTTGCTCATAAGTTAAATTAGGCGAAACTTCAATTTCTTCCACAACACTGGGCTCAAAAATAGAATTGGAATCTCGAAGGCATTTCCGTAATTGAGAAATGTGAAACACGTCATGAATAGCAGAAAACTGAGCCGGTAACTGAGCCGGTAATAAGAGGCGATAAGCCACGGAACCAATACGTTCGGTGATGGGAAATAGACCAATATATCGTGATGCTAACTTTCCCGATCGACTAAAACGTACAACACCCTTCATAGGTGAAACACGAACAAACACAAAATCTCCCACAGAAAATTCTAATTTCCTTCTTCGATTATCGGCATAGGATTTTTGTCTACTCTGGGCTTCTTTCATCCTATGACGAATAAGGTCGATATTTTCTATGGAATCACGAATAAAATCTGGACCTAACACCAGCTTCTCACCGGCCTCAAGCCAACAAGAAGGAGATCGGCATGGCCTTCCATAGAGTGCCTCAAAAGGTGCCATACCAATACTAGATTGGAAGCTATTATTATAGGAAAACTCAACAAGAGAAATATGGTCATCCCAACTTCCACCAAAATCAAGAACACATGCACGAAGAAGATCTTCAAGAGTTTGATTCACACGCTCGGTTTGTCCATCGGACTGAGTATGATAAGCGGTGCTAAAATTAAGCTTCGTTCCCAAAGCTTTTTGAAGACTCTTCCAAAATTCACTAGTAAACAATGGATCTCGATCACTAACAATAGAAGTAGGAACTCCATGCAATTTAACAATTTCTTTGATAAAAAGTTTGGCCAAAAGAGGTACGGTTCGATTAGACCGAACGGGAATAAAATGGGTGTATTTAGTAAGTCTATCAACTATCACCCATAAGCTATCATGACCCGAACGAGAACGGGGAAGGCCTTCTATAAAGTCCATGGAAATTTGATCCCACTTCCAAATTGGAATGTCTAAAGGTTGTAATAACCCACTGGGCCTTTAATGCTCGGCCTTAACGAGTGGGCAAGTCATGCAGCACTTAACAAAGTTAGCAATATCAGATTTCATTCCCTCCCAATAATAAAGTCGCTTCATATCCGCGTACATTTTACTATTACCGGGATGAATGGTAAATTTAGAACGATGAGAATCTTCTAAAATGTCTTTACGAAGATCACTAATATTTGGCACGATAAGTCTACCAAATTTTCGAATACCGCCACGAGAATCAATATCAAAGTCTTTCAAACCTTCAATATCCATTTTGTCCCTAAAATTTTGGCCAAGAAGAGCCAACTCGGGATCTAGCTTTTGAGCTTCAAGAATGAGGTCTATAAGAGAAGGATGAGCCTCAAGGCTACATAAAACAAGAGATGAACATAAATCGGAAACACGATCCTGAACCTCACAAGTGGATAAAATTTCGAGATCATTCCATTCGGATATCATCGTAGAAACAACCGCTTGTTGCTTGCGACTGAGTGCATCGGCCACCCGATTTCCCTTTCCAGGAGTATAAAGAATATCAAGATCATAAGATGCAAGGAATTCGAGCCAACGTTGTTGACGCAAATTAAGTTCCTTTTGAGAAAATAGATACTTCAAAGATTTATGATCGGTATAGAGAACAAATTTCTCTCCCAAAAGATAATGAAGCCAAATTTTAAGAGCGAAAACAATAACCGCGAGCTCTAAATCATGAGTGGCATACCTAGTCTCGGCTGGCTTCAATTGCCTAGAAGCACAAGCAATAACACGTTCTCTTTGCATAAGAACGGCACCCAAACCAATGCGACTAGCATCGGTATAAACAATAAAATCTTGGTTTCCTTCAGGAATCACAAGAATAGGAGCATCGGAAAGGAGTTCTTTTAATTTCTGAAAAGAAGCTTCACATTTGTCCGACCAAATGTATTTAACTCCCTTCTTCGTCAAACTAGTAAGAGGCATGGAAATTTTTGAAAAGTCTTTTATAAAACGATGGTAATAGCCCGTCAATCCAAGGAAGCTACGGATTTTCGTCACACTCTCCGGTCTCTTCCAGTTTTGAATCGCTTCGATCTTTGAAGGATCCACGGAAATTCCGGATTCGGAAATAATATGACCAAGAAACTTCACACAAGATTGCCAAAAGTGGCATTCAGAAAATTTTGCTTTCAATTGATTGCTCCTAAGAGTTTCCAACACAATTTGAAGATTCTTTTCATGCTCCTCCTTGGTTTTTGAATGCATAAGAATATCATCAATGAAGATGAGAATAAACC
Source organism: Allium cepa (assembly GCA_030765085.1). NCBI lineage: Eukaryota > Viridiplantae > Streptophyta > Magnoliopsida > Asparagales > Amaryllidaceae > Allium > Allium cepa. The sequence goes on from CM060932.1 coordinate 705,867,542, forward strand.
GATCGAGGAAGTCTTTGAAAACTCTATTCATAAGGTCAACAAAATAAGCCGGAGCATTCATTAAACCAAATGGCATAACAAGCCATTCATAAGATCTATAACGAGTATGGAACGATGTCAAAGGAATACTATCCTCTGCAACACGAAGCTGATGAAAACCGGTTGCTAAGTCTAATTGTGAAAAGACTCTAGCATCACTAAGCTGATCAAATAAATCATTAATCCGAGGTAAAGGATATTTATTCTTGATAGTAAGATCATTAAGCTTGCGGTAGTCAACGCAAAGCCTAAGTGTACCATCAGATTTCTTCACAAAAATAGCCGAAGCTCCCCAAGGAGAGGAACTAGAGCGAATAAATTGCTTCGTCTCCAATTCGGATAATTGTTTGCGCTTCTCCTCATTTTCTTTATTGGACATACGATAAGGAGGACGAGTGATAGGTTTAGCTCCTGGAATGAGATTAATTTTGAACTCAATTGCTCGCTTAGGTGGTAATCCTAAAATGGGCTCAAATATGTCAGAAAATTCACGAACAACGTGAATAAGAGAAATGACATCTTCCTCATCATCATCATCATCATGAGGATTTAAAAGATATAAAGATGTTGCCAAGCTGGAATCCAAATCTTTAAGATCAATAGAAATATGCTTAACAGATTGAGGATGTCGAAGATGAATAGTCCACTCAGGACAAAGGATTTGAGCTTCATAGCGGTTAAGCCAATCCATTTCCAAAATCATTCCGAAGCCAAGGTAACGCATAACATGCAAATCGGCACAGAAAGAGTAATCACATAAAATAATTTCGACATCTTTACACAATAAACTGATTGTTGCGGATCCACCAACCAGATTTGCAATTCTCAAAGAAGTCATTAAACACATAACATCCAAAGAAAAAGTATCAACAAGTTCTTTTGAAATAAAAGAGTGGGACACACCCGTATCAAAAAGAACTCGAATAGGATGATCACGAAATGAAATAATGCCATCAAGGATAGGATGAGAAATACCTTGACCACGAGAAGTGTTACTAGGAGTTTGCACCACATTAAGCTTTCCCTCCTTCCTGTTTTGAAGTTTGGGACACGAAGATATATAATGGTCTGGGATTTTGCAATAGCGACAAGCGCAGAGCTTTGAACATTTATTCGCAAAATGGTCCTTAGAACCACAATTGTAGCATTGCCCGCTACTAGAGGTAGAAGTATTTGCCACCGAAGTTGCTTGCTTCCCTATCTTATTGGGATAAGGGCCTTTGAACTTATTAGGCCTTTTCTTGTTGTTGAAGTTTGGTTTGGCACCCATAACTTCAACATCACTCTCCTTATCTGCCTCTTCAAGTCGAAGAGCGATATCAATGAGTTGATCAAAAGAAACTTCTAATTTTAGAAGTAATGGATTCTTGATATTTTTATTCAAGCCATAGACAAATCTTTGGTTATTCTTCAATGGGGTGTTTATGTATTCGACCCCGTATTTAGAAAGTGGCTCGAAGGATGTGACATAATCTGCCACAGAGGATTCACCTTGAACAAGGTCAATGAAACGACGAGCCAATGTCACTTTCTCAGCTTCTGGCACAAACTTTAATTCGAATCCTTCCCGGAATTTCTTCCAAGTAAGATCCGCTTCAATAATTTCAGAAATAAGAAGCTTATACCAATCTAATGCTCTTTCTTAGAGCATACTAGAGGCCACCTGAACTCGGTGAAGATCATTTTCATGCGAGAAAAGATTCGATCGCATGATCTTAGCCAAGCCTGGACTTCAATAATGGTTTCAGAACCTTTGAATGGCTTCCCACCCAAATTGGTACAATCGTTGCACAAACGTGCAAATCCAGACTTAGGGTGAGTAGATTCCGGATTAGAACTGGCTGCTTGAGCATTTTTTACTAGATCAAGAAGCTGCTGGGCAGACATAAATACTCTATCTTAGGGAGTAGCACTAGATTGATCGGCACTGGGACGGCCTGGTCTAACCATTTCTCTTCCTTTAGAAAGAAAGAAAGAAGAAAAGGTTATTCACCAAATGGATATCAAGCAATCTTGATAGATAAAACAAGGAATCATAAAGAAAATAGGATGAATCGGTACGAAAACTCGAATTAAATCCTAAAGCACGACTCCTAAGATGGACTTAGGACGATGATCCTTGTTAAATTATTCTACATTGTTCCGAAGTTTGGCTTTGATTCCAAGCTGTGACGCCCAACCTCTATACCCATGCTAGCCAAGAACACTACGGAGTAATGTCATCAACTAGCGTGGAGAATAAGGCTGTTGAGGAGCGACCATCTGTATAATTACTTTGTGCGAGTACCGATATGCCAGATAAAAGCATAACATGCATTTCATCTCAAGAGGAAATCCGACATACCGACACAAGCTCAAAGCTACTACCCAGTGGCTATATATGATCTTCGGAAACAAATATAGAAATAAACATAACTTAAATTAGTCACTGATAATTCATATCTCAAAGGCGGAAATAGATATGAATATTACACATGAAAGTGTATATCAGAGTAGTGGTCAAGCAAGATCCACAATATCACAAAAGAATAGCTACAAGTGCTACACAAAAGCCAAAAACTACGAATCTAAGTAGTTGGCCAAAAGTCAGGGTAATAATCCCAGATGAGGAGTCAAGCAGAAGCACCTGTAACATCTCGGTCTGACCCGAGTATTATTTAATAAGAAAATAATAAACGGATCATTCTAACTATAAATATCAGATAAAATGATATAGAATAAGAGATATGACAAAAACGTAAGATAACCATAAATCCATACTATGATAAGTATGTAACTGAAAATCAACAAGAGATTAATCAATATCACAAGAATCTTCTCAAAGATAAAAATGATTATCATACTCTTTATTTCATTTACCACCATAAATTTTGACAATTATACCAATGCCAATCACAAAAGTTAATAACACACAAATTCACCAATGCACAAATATTGATAAAACTTATCAATGTAAATCACGAAAATTGGTGAAAACACAAATTCTAGAAATAATCAATGCAAATCCAGAAATCACGAAAAGGGGGAGGCCTATCACAAAACGGGAGTATGAAAACTCACCAACACGTGTATCACAAAACAGAACGCTATTCCATGGTTGCTAACCATTTATTTTTGAGCCGAGGCTCCAAAAAACGGCCTGAAGACCATGGGTCGCTACCCCACCAATTTGAGCCGAAACTCCACAAAAGCGGGGTTTAGTTTCCCTCGCAGACAAAGAGACATCGTACATTGCTAGTCTAAATCACAAAATGATCATCATCGATCACAAGAAGTGTCAATTACACTAAGCTAGTAAATATATGAGCTTAGCTTCATGTCCCACAAACATTAGCTTAACTTAAATATTTACGAACAAACTGTAAGTCTCCACTCGAAAATTGTCACATGAGATTCAATCGAACAAGTCCAAGAATTAACCAACGAAGTAAATGCAAGCATTTCGTGCCACTCGTTTTACTAAGCCGTTTAATTAGATTTCTCATACGAGTGAGGTAAAGGTTTGTATATGCTAGTAGATTGGAAAACGGTTTTATAAACAAGCTTGATATTGAAAATAGAGTTGAAATCGTTTTGATAAAAGAGTTTTTCTATTTACTACTAGTATTGAAACCTTTATATTTTTAAAGTGACAAAGCACAAAAATGATTGTAGAAATAATCAATCACCAAAATTCACATACGAAGACGTGAATTAATTCCAAAGAAATCGATATCAAATCCATCAAAATGGATATTTCCAAGAATTCCATATTAGAAGTCATCAAAGTCGAATAATTGATAGCATCAACTAGGAATCAAAACGAATTGATAAAAATTGGAATCACAACCCAAATAGGCAAAAATAGGCATAATAGGAATTTAAGAGCAGGTCAGTCGACTCTCTGCAGTCAGTCGACTGAAACAGAAACTCAAAAATTCCATTTCCTGCAGTCAGTCGACTGACCTCAGAGGGACAGACGACTGATTGCAGAAAACAGAGACTCTCTGTTTCTGCACAACCCCAGAAGTGCCAATTTTCTACAGCCAGTCGACTGACTGCAGGGGGTCAGTCGACTGACTAGCACTGGGGCTGTTTTTCAGCCTATTCAAATGAAGAGCAACTCTTCCAAATTGCAATCGAACGAGCAACGGGCACTAAGGGTTTACGCCAATCGACAACCCAGCCCTATAGGCTCTTCGATGCATAACCAAAAATATGTTCAAACAACAAAGCTATGGATTTTGAAGATTTGAACCCAAAACACTAAAAATTGGAATATTCACAAAACCAATCCAAATCAAAATCAAATGCACATGAATAAGTGTTAGGAATTCATATCTAACAATCAAAGATAATTATAGACTTAGATGCGAGATAAAAATCTCACCTTTTCACAAAAATAAGGAAGGAGAAGCTTGAAAGCGAAGGAAGAATCAACCACACTTCAACACAACCCAAATGTGCTTGAATCTAAGCTCAAAAGAAGAACATTCCCAAAGTTAGGTTTAGGAATTTCTGAAATTGAAAAGAGAATGAGTTGTAGAAGAAGAAGATGATGCTTACCAATAGCTTCTCTTTGGATTTGGAGCTAGAACTTGATTTGCAAATGAAAACTAGGGCTTGGAGTTTTAATTTCCCATTCCTCTCTCCATTATTGCTAAAGCTTGAGTATTAGAAAATAGAAATGAAGTAATGAAGAGAAGAGGGGTGAAGCTTGGTCTAATGGGCTGAAACAAAAACCAAATCCCTAAGTGAAAAAGTAGCAAAATTCCACTAACTCCAAACATATCAAAGTTTATACTCAAAAAGGTCGCAAACGTCATCTTGAACTCAATGGGGGTGGTCTCGAGTCCTAATTCAACCGTTTTCAAAAAGTAGCTTTTCGGACTAAATTCGACTAACGATGAAATATTTAAATAAAATATTTAAATACTCAATCGTAAAATATGCGGGTTGTTACATTTGCGTGTATATATATACGTTTAAGGGGTCGAAACCCTCATTTTTCTCAGCCACCGCCTTCCCTAATTTATATGGCTGATAATCACTTTCGTTTCTCTTCGAAAATCTCTCGATCTCTCTTTATCCACTTAGTTTCAGGCTGCAACTTCAATTAGAAAGTTATACATCACGGGGAGATCTACGCATCCAGCGGCTGAGATGGCGTATGGCGAGGTGGATGGTTGCAAAATCAAGCCCGTTCATGCTCAGTTTGTTCGTGTTTTGCCGAGCCTGGAGCTCTTCGAGTTCATCAAGGTTTCGGCTGGAGGGAGAGGGTGTTATGAGCTTTGAGTGGTGGCTCCTGATCGAACGTAAGTGTGTCGAAGTAACCGCGATCTAACCCTAAAGGGCGGCTATGGGTTTGGAGGATGCTGGAGACGTGCATGTTGAAGATGAAGACTAGCAGCCCTGATTCTCTGAACGTGATGAACGGCCACGATTTCAGTTTGTAAAATAAAAGGAAATTTGTTTAATTATATATATATATATATATATATATTCAAACTTTAAACAACCATATCTTTTGCATACTTGGTCAGATTTCGATGAATTTGGTAGCGCCGGAATCGCAGCGACGCGATCTACGCTATAGTGCAGATCTAGAGTAGGATAGAGCAAGTAAAAATTTAGGTTAAATCGAAAGCCGTTCGATTTAGTTTAAAATTTGAACGCTCGTTGAAACTCAAGGCGAGTTAATCTCACTCACATCTGGAATTTCCAGTTAATTTTAAATAGTTAAAACTTAAATGAATGATTGATTGGTTGAATGTAAATATTATTATCAGCCTGGATATGATATTTTGTCTGTTGTGCTAACGTCTGTGGATGCAGGGAAAACAGGTTGGAGGGATCCAACTGGATTCATCATAATATAGAAATTTTATTCGTAATCCGTGATATATTCCATTTATATCAAGTGATAGAATGATTTGGAATTTTGTTATGCTGTGTATGGTTGGATAGATATAAATCTGGTATTTTTAAAATATAAATAAAATAAATTGGGATTAAAGGGGAATTGAAAGTAAATTTGAGAAATGAGTTTAAGGAAATTAAATTCAAGATATTGGTTTAGAATTTGAAGTGTTTTGAATTTGTGATTTAAAAGGAAATAAGGAATGGAAATGTATAAACTAGGTTTATAAATGAAATGGAATATTTATTGGTGGATAAATTTTGAAAGATAGATTTTCAGTGGGAATTCCTATAAGAAATGCAAATTGTCTAAAAGTAATAGTGAAATTATTTTTAAATAGATGGAAAAATGTGTTTTCCCTGAAAATTAAGTATGACTCCCAAGGAAGCTTTCAAATATAAATTACCAGTTTAAATGTGTTTTAGAATATTTTAGAAAAATATATTATTTTTAATCATTTTTAAATATAAGTAAATACTTAATTAAATAATTATGATATTAAGTATTTAAAGGTAATTAGTATTGAGTTTCCAAAAAGGGGAATTTTGATATAAATATTTGATTTAATAACTCTATTTTAAAACGGTAATCTGGCTTAAATTACTTAGAAACTCCTCTATATTTTCCTAAGTATTATTTTCAATTAAAAAACTTCTAACAGCCTTATTTTAAATAGTTCAAGTATGTACTTTGAAGGTGATTTTCTAGGAAATGGGAAATGGGAAATGGGAAATGTGTAAAATAAATAAATAAAAAGGTGTTTATTTTTAAAGTATAGGAAGGAATTTATGGGGTTGGAACGTAAATTTGAATGGAGATAAATCAAGCAGGATTTATAAAAGGAATTCTTTGATTTATTCTGAAATGGAAGTGTATTTCCCTAAAAAGACAAGTACGTTTAAAAGCAGATTTTTAAATAAAAGTTAAAAGTTTTAAATTTGATTTTAAAAGAATGTATTTAAGAAAATTCTTATTTAAGTTGGAAAATTTTATTAAAAGTAAATATGTACTAAATTGGTTATAGTAATAATTATTTTAAAAAGGGGTAATTGGTGTTATGTTTTAAAAGAATATTATTAATATTTATATTTTACAAAATGGTTTTATTTTAAGGATAATTGGTTAAAGTTTTATTTGGAAACTTGTCTAGGATTCATACTTTATTTTAAAACTTAGTATGACTTAACTTTTATTTTAGAGAAAAATAGTTTATATTTTATAAGCAGTTTAATTTGAAACATTTTAAAAGTATGTATCAAATATAGTATGTAAATAGCTTTAATTTGAATTTTTATAAACCTAAAGTATTTGGCTTGGATGTTTCAGTGGAAATCAATATTTGAAAATTTATTCCATAAGAAGTGTGTGGTTTGAAACTGTTTCAACGGGTTGAAACTAGAAATATATCTTACAAAGATATTTTAAGGGTAATAAATAATTTTGGGAAATTATCTATTGTTTGATGGATGATTGTGAATGTTAATTGATAGTTAAATCACCGATTGTCAATATTGGCCAATGCATTGATCATTTCGAAGAGACCGGGATCGGGATTAATTTCTCGAAAACCACTTCGATCCGGTTTGTACGTTTTCGTGGGAAAAACAAGTTCGAAGTCGAAGATGGAGCAGTGAAGTGCAAGGGCTAGTCGCTACTAATCTTGAAGATGTTTCCAAAAGGATGTAGTAGTAGTAGTAGTAGTGCCTTCGGTTCCGTCCGAACCCGGGACAGACTTGTATGGATGAATGCTTTCGGAACATCGTCAGGTGGACGATGGGCATTCTAAGTGAAACGTTCTAAAAGGTAACGCTTAGCCTCAAGCCTCATCAACCGGGAATGACTGAAAATCAGGGGTTATGCAGCAAGGCTGGGTGGGTAGCACCCATCAGGGTAAGGTCATCCCTGTCTAGATGTCCCTTTTTATTCGGCTTAGTGGTGCGGTTGTTGATCCCAACCGTTGGGTGATTTTACTCGGGATTATCCAGTAAGAGGTAGTCCCGGTCTTGTGTTGCATGGGATTGGAGTAATCCTCGGTACGGTGATCTAGGCCACGTACTATGACAGGTGGTACCCCAATGCCTTGTCATTAGTTGGAAATCCATTCTCCCTACGAGCCTTTTACGAGTTTTTTTTTGTATTACCCACGATTGTAGCTAGTAGCTGGAATTTAATGAATGTAACAATTTCGGCTATTTTAGTAAGTATTTGTATATAGACCCTATTATAATATCAGATGATTTTGATAAGAAATGTTTTAGCTATCGTAAGATAAAAACCCGACATGTTTATTTGTGCCGTGGTCTTACAAGATGCTTTTGTTTTCAAAACGATTTTTGAAACTTAAATAATCAATTTAGGTGTATTTTTATCAACTGGTATTCCAGACTGACTCGGGTGTTATTTCATTATAATGCTTGGGTCAGACCGAGTATTATATGTTCAGGATAGGATGCTATGAAGCAGGAGAGGAGTTGGAGTCCGAAACGTATTATCCGTACTTGTTTATATCCGCTGCTGTGCTCGTTTGAAATTGTCAGGCTGGCAATTGTTGTTGGTTTGAGATATACTCTGATGATATATTGTATAAAACAGATATAGGTTTCATTTTGTGTAAAGATCTGTTATTGACTATTATATTTTGTTCCGCTGCGATTGTGAGATTCTGTACTTGATTAGTTCCTTCTTCTTCTATCTTCTTTCTTTTTCCTCAACGATCTGTCTTTTCCGGCACTTGATCTTCGGCATATTATACTGTGGAGTATTTTTTGTCGATTTTCGAGGGTCGAGAAGGGTGGGTCGTCACCAATTTTAGATTTTTCCAAATTCCTTCTTTATTTTTTTAATAATTTAAATCTTAAATTTAAAATAAACGCTTCATTCTTTTAATAATAACACTTAAGTTAAAAATTCATTATCTTCCTGTTTATTCAAAATCCCCCTTTCATACACGGAATTTATTTATTAAAATTTTAAAATTACTTTTATTCTTTCCCAATTCATTCTTAAATTCATTTAAATTCTCTATAATTATTTTACTTACAAATTCTCTTCTTTTATTTTCATTTTCAAAAATCCAATTTTATATATTTTGATAACTCAGTGTACCGAAATATATTCAAGTAAACCATAGCATTAAATATTCCAATTATCAATTATATTCCTCATAGAATATCAAATATTCATAACACAATATTAAACAATCTAAATAGCCGAAATTGTTACATATATTAAATTCCAGCAACTAGCCACAATCGTGGGTAATACAAACAAAAATCGTAAAAGGTGCGTAGGGAGAATGGATTTCCAACTAATGACTAGGCACTGGGGTACCACCTGTCATAGTACGTGGCCTAGATCACCGTACCAAGGATTACTCCAATCCCCTACAACATAAGACCAGGACTACCCCTTACTGGATAATCCCGAGTAAGATCACTCTACAGTTGGGATCAGCAACCGCACCACTAAGCCGAAATAAAAGGGACATCTAGACAGGGATGACCTCACCCTAATGGGTGCTACGCACATAGCCTTGATGCATATCCCATGATTTTCAGTCATTCCTAGTTGATGAGGCTTGAGGCTAAGCGTTACCTTTTGGAACGTTTCACTTAGAATGCTCATCGTCCACCTGACGATGTTCCGAAAGCATACATCCATACAAGTCCGTCCCGGATTCGAACGGAACCGAAGGCACTACTCCTACTACATCCATTTTGGAATCATCCTCAGGATTAGTAGCGACTAGCCCTTGCACTTCACTGCTCCATTCTTTGAATCCAAACTTGTCTTCCTCACAAAAACGTTCAAACCGGATCGAAGTGGTTTTCGAGAAATTAATCCCGATCCTTGTCTCTTCGAAACGATCAGCGCATTGTCCAATATTGATAGTTGGTTATTTAACTATCAATTAATATTCACAACAACCATCAAATGTAAATAATTTCTCCAAATTATTTATTAACCCAAAAAATCTTCGCAAGATATATTTCCACTGCTCAATCCCTTTTGAAAAGGATTGCAAACAGCAAAATCAAAGGTGAGTCAACTCACTCATCTAGTTTTAATTTAAATTTAAATGGTTAAATTTAAATAGTTGGTTGAATGACTGAATTGATTGAATGTGAAATATTATATAGTAGTATATAGTATATATTTGTGTGTTTGATTTCCCGCATTATATAGCGAATGAGACCCTATGCGCCGCATAATAGCGGATGATATTATATTAAACCCATATATCGCGATATTCCACCTCGAAGTGGAATTGGTATTTTATTACGCTAACATCTATGGATGCAGGGAAACAGGTTGGAGGGATCCAACTGGATTCGTCCAAATTATATAAATTGTTTAATATTCTGTGTTATGAATATTTGATATTCTATGATGAATTATATTTGGGATATTGAATGTTATGGTTTGTTTGAATATATTTCGGTACACTGAGTTATCAAAATATATAGAATTGGATTTTTGAACAGAAAATAAAAGAGGGAATTTTTAAGTTAAATAATTATAGAAAATTTGAATAAAAATAAGAATGAATTGGAAAGGAATAAAAGTGATTTTTAAATCCTAATAAATTATGGGTATGGAAAAGGGATTTTGAATAAACAGAGAAATAATGAATTTTAAACCCAAGTGATATTATTTCCAGAAATAAAGAATTTGTTTTGAAATTCAAGGCTTGGATTTATTTGAAAGGATAAAGAAGAAATTTGGAAAATATGAAATTGGTATTTTCAGTTAAAAAGATTTTAAATCGTAATGAAGCAATAAAATATGATGTTAATGGATTTTGAAATAAATGGAGTAAGTAAGGAAATTTATTTAAAAAGTGAAATAAATTGAAAATCAATTTGGAGATTGATTTAAGTGTGTAAAACCGAGATTTTTAAAAGAGAAGTGAGACTTTGAAATTTATAAATAGGGTTTATAAATGTGAAGTAATATATCAGTGAATATTCGGAAGAATAAATTCACAATGGGAATTTATTAAAGGAATGGAAAAATTTGTTTAAAAATAAATAGTGATTTATTTCTAAAGGATGTGAAGAGAAGTATATTTCTAGGGATAGCCTAGTACGTTTTGAACGTAAATTTTTAAACATAAGTTATGTTGTTTTAAAAATCTTGTTTAGAAAATTTATTATTTCTAAATGTTTAAATTCTAAAGTAAATATTTCTCAAAATTTATTATCATAGTAATTATTTAAAGGTGACTTGGTATTTTGTTTTAAAGGAGAAAATCTAGTTTTATGTTTTAAAGTATTCTCATTTTTAAATATTCTTATAGTATATATTTTTAATAAAGTATTGAAGTAGTTTTCAATTTAAATGTTTTAAAGTATATTTTATAATAAAGTGTTTTTAAATTATTTTAAAATCTTAAGCTTTGTACTTGGTGTTTTCAGTGGAAATAAATAGTTGGGAATTCATTCCATGAGAAGAATGTGGTTTGAAAACTGTTTTCAAAGTGTTGGAAATGGAAACATATCTTGCGAAGATATTTTGAGGATTTATAAATAATTTGGTGAAATTATTTATATTTGATGGAAGTTTGTAAATGTTAATTGATAGTTAAATAACCGACTATCAATATTGGCCAATGCGCTGATCGTTTCGAAGAGACGAAGTTCGAGATTAATTTCTCGAAAACCACTTCGATCCGGTTTGTACGTTTTCATGAGAAAGACGAGTTTGGATTCAAAGGTGGAGCAGTGAAGTGCAAGGGCTAGTCGCTACTAATCCTGAGGTGATTCCACAATGGATGTAGTAGGAGTAGTGCCTTCGGTTCCATTCGAACCCGGGACCGACTTGTATGGATGAATGCTTTCGGAACATCGTCAGGTGGACGATGGGCATTCTAAGTGAAACGTTCAAAAAGGTAACGCTTAGCCTCAAGCCTCATCAAGCGGGAATGACTGAAAATCAGGGGTTATGCAGCAAGGCTAGGTGGGTAGCGCCAATTAAGGTGAGGTCATTCCTGTCAAGATGTCCCTTTTTATTCGGTCTAGTGGTGCGGTTGCTGATCCCAACCGTGGGGTGATCTTACACGGGATTATCCAGTAAGGGGTAGTCCCGGTCTTGTGTTGCAGGGGATTGGGAGTAATCCTCGGTACGGTGATCTAGGCCGCGTACTGTGACAGGTGGTAACCCTGTGCCTAGTCATTAGTTGGAAATCCATTCTCCCTACACGCCTTTTACGATTTTTGTTTATATTACCCCCTTTGTGGCTAGTAGCTGGAATTTAATAGATGTAACAATTTCGGCTATTTTAATAAGTATTTGTAAATAGACCCTATTACAATATCAGAGAACTTTGATAAAAAAAATGTTTTGGCTATCGTAAGGTAAAAACCCGACATGTTTATTTGTGGCGTGGTCTTACGAGATGCTTTTGTTTTCAAAAAGATTTTGAAACTTTAATAATCAATTTGAGTGTGGTTTTCTTACGCTGGTATTCCAAATTGACTCAGGTGTTATTTAACTATAATGCTCGGGTCAGACCGAGTATTACAGGATACAGGAAAGGATGCTGTGGAGCTCAGGAGACGAGTTGGATAGCGATACGTACTTCCGTATTTGTGCTACATATTTCGCTGTGTATTCAGATTGTGAGGAAAGATTATGATTACTGTCCGGTTGTGTGTTATGTATACTCTGATGATGTATGTATAAACAGATATAGTATTTGTTTCTGGTGTAAAGATCTGTGATTATCTATTATATTTTATTCTACTGTGATGGTTAGATTCTGATGTTGTTTTCTATCTTCTTCTTCTACCTCTTCTTCTTTAACCCAATTGGTTCGTATTTCTGTTCATCTTGAGTTGATTGATGTAGGATAGTGTTGACTCAAGGGGTACGGATTTGCGGGCTGTTACAGTGGTATCAGAGCTTAGGTTGATGATAACCTTGGCTCTGGTGGGGATTACTCATTGAAAATAGAGTCTGTAGTACTCTAGAATGAGTTTAAGTGTATTAATAGATATGAGCATGTATTTGTTAGTGAATATAAATTGTTTTAATATTGTGTTGACTTATTGGTTGGGTGGAATATGAATTCTGATCGAGTAAGTTGGCCGCTATTTGAGAAGAGTTCATAAACACCCGACACGATAAATTGACACAGTATTGTTTTAAAGGTGGGTGAATGAAATAATTTTACCCAAAAAATATTTTGATTTAAAAGCAAAGTTTTTGTAAACTATTTTAGCTAATATATGATTGCATGGATATTAGGAATGACAATATTAAATTATTATCATTGTTGTGTGGAAGTTTAACTAGAAATAGAAAATATAACCAAAGGTTAAGGAAATAAATTCATTTATAAAATGAAATTTATAAATGTGAATTATAAACGTGATTTATAGATTGAAATATGATCGAATGGGAATTTGTATAAGTATAAACTATACAAATGAATTATAGCTAAAATTTGATTTAAATCAAAATTTGAAAATTTAAAAAACCGAAGATTTTGGAAGTGTTTTTCGAAGTGTTTTGAAGACAAATAATAGCTTTATTATTTTAAAAAGTATTTATGAAAGGATATTGTTTCAAATAAATTTTGGAAAGGATATAGCATTAAACTCACTTCAGTCGTTGGAAAATATCGGTGATGACTGCAGCATCATCGATGTTCATTTTCGAGTTTCTAAGTGACGGATTGCTGCCAAATTTATTTGTTCTGAAGAACTAGTTTGTTTTTGAAATATCAAAGGAAATTCGTTGGGGATAAAAATCAAGATTGGTTTAAAAATTTGAGAAATGTAATTTTGGGATATTGGTGATTTCAAATGATTTGAAACCAAAAGCCAGGTGTTTGAAATCCTGAATCCTTATTTGAATTGAAAATCCTGATGAGGTAAGTTATAAATTTGTAAAGTTGAAATGATTTTTAAATAAGGGAGGAAAATATGAGCTTTGAAAGTTGGAATTAAAATTCAAATTGAAAAGTTAAAAATGATATTAACTTGGATTGAGGAAGAAAATTGAATTGAATTGAATTAAATAAATCCGAGTTAAAATAGAATTGAATTAGAATAAAATTCAGTTGAGTTATAGGTGATATTGAATGGAATTAGATCCTTACTTAAATAAATAGAAGTAAGTTGGATAAGAATTGGATTGGAATAATTGAATTAGAATAACTTATAAAAGAATTAAAAATCAAGTATTGAATTAAAAATAGGGGGAGAACTAATTAGATAATAAATTTGTTAATGAAATTTGCAAATGGAACCTAATGTAGTTAAATAGAAGCTGAATTGTGAGTTAATAATGAAGTTTGGAAATAAAACACGAGTTATAAATCAAATTCGACTTGAATCGGTAGAGAAGTAAATATAATTGGAAATGTTGCCAAATAAATATACATACATACATACATACATACATATATATATATATATATATATATATTGATCAATGCATTGGTCAATATTGATAGTCGGTGATTTAACTATCAATTAACATCCATAAGCATCCATCAACAATAAATAATTTTCCATATTATTTATTTTCATCAAAATATCTTCGCAAGATAGATTTCCATTTTCAAATTCTTTTGAAAACAGTTTTCAAACCCAACTCTTCTCATGGAATAAATTCCCAAATCTTTACTTCCTCCGAAAACATCCAAGTACCCATACTTGTCTTCTGATTCACGACATCTATCGCATTCACAAAATCAGCGAAGCCACGTTTCTTCTTTTCGATATAAAAAAAAAATTCTTGTAAAAGGAAACTGAGATGGCTTCGTTGGTTCGGATTATCCCCTCTTCCACTTCTTTTCGTATTTGCCAAAAATCAGTGAGTTAATCTTTTTTTTTTAATTTTATTTTCCTCTCTGTTCGATAATGGCGTTAGTTTGTTGCTCAACTAATCGCCATCACTCTCCCTCCTCTCATCAAAATCAGGTTCGTTTCAACTGTAACTGGCCGAAAATTCGTACCTCTTGAGTTAACACTATTCTACAACAATCAACCCAAGATGAACAGAAATACGAACCATTTGGGTTAAAGAAGAAGAGGTAGAAGAAGAAAGTAGAAAACAACATCAAAATCTAACCATCGCAGCAGAGTAAAATATAATAGACAATAACGGGTCTTTACACAAAGAAAATATATCTGTTTATACATTACATCATCAGAGTACATCAATCACATAGCACACAATTGGACAGTAATCATAACCTGTCCTCACACAACTGAATACACGGCGGAATATAAATCAAGTACGGAAGTACGTCTTGCCATCCAGCTCGCCTCCTGAGCTCCACAGCCTTCTTTCATGTATTCTATAATACTCGGTCTGACCCGAGCATTATAGTTAAATAACACCTGAGTCGGTCTGGAATACCAGCGTGAGAAAACCACACTCAAATTGACTATTAAAGTTTCAAAATTCTTTTGAAAGCAAAAGCATCTCGTAGGACCACGCCACAAATAAACATGTCGGGTTTTTACTTTACGATAGCTAAAACACTTTTTATAAAATCCTCTGATATTACAATAGGGCCTATTTACAAATACTTATTCAAATAGCCGAAACTATTACATGATTAAATTCCATCTACTAGCCATAAAGTGGGTAATACAAACAAAAACCGTAAAAGTCACGAAGGGAGAATGGATTTCCAACTAATGACTAGGCACTGGGGTACCACCTGTCACGGTACGTGGCCTAGATCACTGTACCGAGGATCACTTTCGATCCCCTGCAACACAAGATCGGGACTACCCCTTACTGGATAATCCCTAGTAAGATGACCTCACGGTTGGGATCAACAACCGCACCACTAAGCCGAATAAAAAGGGACATCTAGACAGGGATGACCTCACCCTAATGGGCGTTACCCACCTAGTCTTGCTGCATAACCCCTAATTTTCAGTCATTCCCGGTTGTTGAGGCTTGAGGCTAAGTGTTACCTTTTAGAACGTATCCCTTAGAATGCTCATTGCCCACCTGACGATGTTCTAAAAGCATTCATCCATACATGTTCGTTCCGGATTCGAACGGAACCGAAGGCACTACTCCTACTGCATCCATTTTAGAATCATCCTCAGGATTAGTAGCGACTAGCCCTTGCACTTCACTGCTCCATCTTCGACTCCGAACTCTTGTTTTCCACACGAAAACGTGCAAACCGGATCGAATTAGTTTTCGAGAAATTAATCCCGATCCCGGTCTCTTCGAAACGATCAGCGCATTGGCCAATATTGATAATCGGTTATTTAACTATCAATTAACATTCACAACAACCATCAAACATAAATAATTTCACCAAATTATTTATTAATCCTTAAAATATCTTCGGAAGATATATTTCTATTTTCAACCCTTTTGAAAATAGTTTCAAACCACACTCTCCTCATGGAATGAATTCCCAAATATTTATTTCCATTGAAGAAACCAAGTACAATACTTTAGAATTTAAAAATAATTTAAAACACTTTATTATACAATATCCTTTAAAACATTTAAATTAAAAATTACTTTAATACTTAATCAAAATATATACTTTAGGAATATTTAAAATAAAACCACTTCAATACTTTATTAAAAATATATACTATAGGAATATTTGAAAATGAGGTTACTCTATAAATATAAAACTAGATTTTCTCTTTTTAAAACAAAATACCAAGTCACCTTCAAATAATTACTACAATAATAGATTTGAAAAATATTTACTTTAGAATTTAAACATTTAGAGACAATAAATTTTCTAAACATTCGTTTTAAAACAACATTAAAACTTTTAACTTATATTTAAAAATTTACTTTGAAAACGTACTTGGCTATCCAAGGAAATATACTTCTCTTCACATCCTTTAAAAATAAATCACTGTTTAATTTTAAGCAAATTTTCTCATTCCCTTAATAAATTCCCATCGTGAATTTATTCTTCCAAATATCCACTGATATATATTACTTCACTTTTATAAACCTAGTTTATAAATTTCATAGTCACATTCTCCTTTAAATTTCCAATTTCAAACACTTAAATCAATTTCCAAATTGATTTCCAATTTACTTCACCTTTAAATAAATTTCCTTACTTACTCCATTTATTCCAAAATCCATTAACTTCAGATTTTATTTCTTCATTTTGATTTAAAATCTTTTTACTGAAAATACCAATTTCAGATTTCCCAAATTCCTTCTTTATCCTTTAAATAAGTTCAAACCTTGAATTTTAAAATAAATTCTTTTATTACTTCCAATAATATCTCTTAAGTTTAAAATTTATTCTCTCTATGTTTATTCAAAATCCCTTTTTTTTCCTTTCATACTCAGGATTTGTTAATTAAGATTTAAAATCTCTTTTATTCTATTCCAATTCATTCTTAGATTTATTCAGATACTCTAAAATTATTTTACTTAAAAATCCACTCCTTTATTTTCTTTTCAAAAATCCATTTTTATATTTTTGGTAACTCAGTATACCCAAATATATTCGACCAACCTGTAGCATTCAACATTTACAATTATCAATATAATTCATCCCAGGATATCTAATTTTAATAACAGAGAATATTAAATAATCTAAATATATGTTAAGGAACCCCGTTGGATCCCTCCAACCTGTTTCCCTACATCCATAGACGTTAGCACAATATAAATACCAATTCCACTTCGAGGTGGAATATTGCGGTATATGGGTTTTAAATATAATATCATCCGCTATTATGTGGCGCATAGGGTCTCATCCGCTATATAATGCGGGAAATCAATCATTCCAATATATACTATATACTACTATATATAATATAGCACATCCAATCAAATCAATCAATTAACCAATTATTTAAATTTAACCATTTAAATTTAAATAAAAATCCAGAAGAGTGAGATTAACTCACCTTTGACCTAAGATTTCCCTCCATCTCAAACTCGACTTGGTTCCACGATTTTTAACCTTGTACGAACCAATTTATGATTTATTAACATATGAATAAATCAAACAATTTATCACCATTTATTATTTGATTTAACTAATAAATTTGGATTTAGACTAATAAATTCTTTTCATACAAATCTCCTTTCAATGAAATATTTTTAGTGACGAAAGTAATCAAATAGGTTTATTAAATGAGTTAATCACCAAAATTCATCAATTTAGAATAACTTAGTCTGTGCAAATGCATGTATATTTTTACAAAGATAGGTTTATATGTATAAACTTTATAGTATTATAAAATTTTCTTTCAAACTCACATGCCTATATTAAAACAAAACTGCTTTTAATTTTAAAAGTTTTATTTTTCTCCTGCTATTTTCCTATTCCCTAACAGTTTAAATTCTATAATCAAAATTATTTTAAACCATTCACTTAAACAATTCAACACAATAACTCACTAGATCGGCCCTACCTTTGCATATATATATATATATATTTATATTTATATAAAATATATATGTGTTTTTGTACATTGAAATAAATTAAGGATTCAAATTATACCTTATCAAATCATTCTAGGCAAAACAAACAGCAACCCTCAAAAATCACCATCACAGCTCCGACTTTGGCCACCCAACTTCTCCGAGCATTGCACCATCCCCACGTGCCCACACGAACCCCCAAATTGCTGCCCACAGATTTCCAGCAGACCACGCACACATGCCTCTTCCACCGAGCTCAATCCAAATTCCCCTTTGCGCTCTCGACCAAATCTCGCGACTACTTCAATCCCACGCGAACCCCGCATCGACGCATAGAGTCACAGGAGATCGGACCTTTCACAATCTCGTGCCGAGATGATATCCTTCGCCACGAACCCTTATACGGCCTCCAAACGAACCACTGACGAACAAAGCTCCAACAACCCTAAACCCTAGCTAGAACTCCCAAACCCAGAATTGTCGAACTCACCTGTCATTTGTCGCACCTACCTAAACTATCACAAATCAAAATTCGAGCTTAAGCACGATTTTATAGAATTAATTTGGTGATTTTTCTATGGAGTATTCCTGGAGTTATTATATTTTTTTCTTCGGTTCTACCATTTCGAACGAAATAAAAAGAAAGGGATGAGGGAGAAATATGAAGGTGTGATTATACGTTATTTTATAAGCAGTTTTTTCTTTGTTTTTCACTCGTTCGAATTGATCGTTGGGGGGACAAAAGGACGTGGTTTTGAACTTGAGATGATGGGTTGCGTGAAGCAGTGGGTGAACAGTGATTGAAAAGAAAGCAAAAGGTTCTGATTTGAATATAATGTCAATTAATGTAAATTTATATATATATTTGTTTAAATATTTAAATCGTATTGAATTACAACTCAAAATCTTGATCTCCTATCAAGACGTGCCGCTAGGCATTTGTAATGTTATATCCCTATTTCGAACGCAATGGAAAAGGTTTTGAGTCCTAATTCGATCGTATGGAGAAGATAGCTTTTTGGACCAGTTATTATATTAAATTTCAATTTAATTTTTAGCGCGTTTACTTATCGTACGACCAAACGATCACTCCAAATACTACGAAAATTGAAATTCGATAATAATACATATTACGGATCCAATGGAACTGGTTTCGTCAAATTCCGAGAATGTGCCTCATAAGGCTATTTTTAAATATCGATTTAAACGATATATTTTCAAAACTGAACAAATCACCTTTAAATTCAATTTTAACACTTTTACTATCTTCAGTATTATCAATATAAATTTTACAAGCCTTCAAATTATTTTTAACAGGCTTAAAACTCCAGATTCAACATTTTACCCAATTTCCAGTAATTAAATCCAATAATTAAATTTCCAAATAATGGTGATATTTGAAATTTAAGTTACAAACTAACTTTTAAATATTAAAATCAATTAAATATTCCAATTTAAATTGTCCAAAATTCCGGGTCGTCACAATAGCATTTCAAGCAAAGAATGATGACTCGGATTTGGATGAAGAAGATATAGTTTTCGTTGCCAAGAATTACAACAAATTCAAGAAATTTAGAAAGATGACCAATTTCCAAAAAGAAGGAAAGTCCAATACAACAAATCTATCTCAAATCAAGTGCAATGAATGTGATCAAAACGGACACAGGAAGAAGGATTATGCTAAACGTAACAATTAAGAAAAAGAACAAATTTGAGAAATTTAAGAAGAAAAGAGCTTTTAAAGTCACTTGGGACGATTCTGATTCATCATCATCTTCTGATAATGATAGAGACGCAGACCAAGCTAATGTATGTTTTATGGCTAAAACTGATGAGGTATGTCCTGAACTTAGCTGTAATGAACTATTAGAATTAAGTATGGAACTTGATGATAAGTTCAGACAAATCAAAGAATTGAATTAAGAACACCTAGCCAAAATAAATTGATTAGAACTAATAATTGGATTATTAAAGGATGAAAAAATTATTTTAAAAGAAGAATTGGTGATATCATAAGAAAAGTGTAAAAAGTCTATCGAATATGATACACAACTTAGTGAAATAGATATGCTAAAGCTTGAGAATAATAATTTGATTAAGAAAAATATTGAACTAAAAAGTAGTATAGAAATTTCAAAAACTGAAATTTGTGAATTAAAGGATAAACTAGAAAAAATTACCAACAATGTTTCAAAGTTTAACAAAGGAAAACTAGATCTTGATAATTTAATTAAAATTTCGAAACCTTCTGGTAATCGAAATGGATTAGGATTTGAAAAGAATTCACAAAAAAAGGTAATACTATAAAGCAATGTATCTTGTATCAAAGTTTCATAAAGACACCATAGTTAAGTAAAGATGTAAAATCTCAAAGTATAAAAATTTGGATACCAAAGTCTAATAATAAGTTAATTAGACAAAAACATATTAATTGTTTTTTATCAAGTGTAGTATTTAATAATAATTATGTTTTCAAGGACCCAAACCCACTTGGGTATGACTACCCTCCCCTCCTAACATTTAGGACCCTAATAAAAGAAGTCGGTGCTAACTGAATAATTTTTGTTTTGTAGGTACCCAAAAATAAAAGCAAGGAGAAACGGATACTCGATAGTGGCTACTCAAAACACATGACCGAGAATGCCAAGATTCTCTCAATTTAAATTATATCGATGGAGGCACCGTAACCTTTAGAGACAACTCAAAAGGATATGTCATCGGAATTGGAGAAGTCATAAACTTCGGTATTTCTAACTCTCCTATTATTTCTAATATTTTATTAATAGACAATTTAAAACGTAATTTACTTAATTAGCATTGGTCAATTATGTGATAAAGGTTTTCAAATAAATTTCGAGAAAAACCAATGCAATATATTTGATAATAATAAAAATTTATTATTTGAAGGATTTCAAAATAAAAATATTTATATTTTGAATATGAATATAAAACAAAATTCCAATTTATGCTTGACCGCTAAACTTGATGATCCATGGATATGGCATAAACGATTTTGTCACATAAATTTCAAACTTATAAATAAATTATCAAAACATGAACTAGTTAGAGGTTTACCAAAAATAAATTATAAAATAGACAATTTGTGTGATGCATGTCAAATTGGAAAATTAAAAAGGAGTTCTTTTAAACCTAAAAATAGTATTTCAACAAAATAACCATTAGAATTGTTGCATTTAGATTTATTTGGTCCTACTCAATTAAGATCAATAAATCATAACAAGTATGTTTTTGTAATTGTTGATGATTTTTCAAGATATACACGGACTTTGTTTTTAAGACATAAAAGTGACACTTTTGGTATGTTTGAAATTTTGGCAAAAAGAATTAAAAATCACATGAATTTGAAAAATAAAAATATTCGCAGTGACCACGGAGGAGAATTTGAAAATGAACTTCTTACGAATTTCTGCAATAAAAAGGGAATTGATCATAATTTTTCAATTCCACGTACATCATAAAAAACGGTGTAGTTGAATGGAAAAATCGAACATTACAAGAATATGCAAGAATAATATTAAACAGTAGTAATCTACCAAAATATTTTTGGGCTGAAGCTATTGCCACGGCTTGTTATGTTTTGAATAGAGTGACACTACGGCCAATGATAAAAAACACTCCTTATGAAATATTTTTTGGTAAGAAACCTAAACTATCATATTTTAAAACATTTGGATCAAAATGTTTCATATTAAATACTAAAGACAGTCTAAGAAAGTTTGATCCTAAGGCCAAGGAATATTTGTTTGCTGTTCAGATTGTAGCAAAGCTTATAGAATTTATAACAAAATGACAAATATTATTGAAGAAATTTTGCATGTTTCTTTTGATGAAAATTTTGTAACTACACAAACTAATGACGAAGAATAAATACATCCAAATGATTCTTTACACACCTCACAATAATAATGAAACTATTGATCTTAATACTCTAGTTTCACCTCCTAGGATTTTTAAGAATCATACTGTAGATAACATTATTGGAGATTTAAATTCTAGAGTAACTCGAAATCAACTTAATCAAATAAGTCATGTTGAATTCGTTTCAAATTATAAACCAAAGAACTATAAAGAAACTCCTAAAGACGAACCATCAACTTCGCCACCCAAACCTCCTTCCTGGTCCCCAATCAATTATGGAGATCCCACCTACGAACCGAATTCATGGGGTTGTCAGGAATGGAGCCAAGAAAAATAAACTATGACGTTTGGCGACGATTATATATATATATATATATTTGTTTGTATTATATTGTATTCTATTCAATAAATAATTTTTTCTTCACAAAACTCTCAAGAAAAAGCTAATCTGGAATTTTTAGACCTCTGGAATGGATTCCAGACGTCTGAAATAAGAATCTGGAACAAATTATATGTTCCCAGACGTCTGAACTCAATTCCAGACGTCTGAAATCACTCTCTGTCTCATATTTAAACTATCTAGACATTTGAATTTTGATTTTAGACGTCTAACTTTACTCTCTGTTTCTAATGTAGACATCTTCAGACGTCCGATCTACTTTTCCAGACGTTTGGAATGGGAAACGACAATTTTTCAAACCCTATACCTGATCGATTAACTACTTTTTCAACACTTCAATTCATTTCCAAATTAAAAAATTTATCTCTCTCAAAATTTACAAATCTAATTTCTCTTCAAATTAATATCACCATGAACTAAAAAGAAGGGAATTAAAAAAGTAAGCATGGAGAAGGATCTTCCTCTCAACCATCAACAATTGGTTAATTCAGAATCCAACAAATATACCTTCTTCTGACTTGATCATGCACTTCAACAAGTCCGTCAACCTTCTTCTGACTAGTCTATACTTTCTCAATCGCCTCACACATCGCCAAATACCGGCGATAAGGACAAAGGGAAATTAGACTCCTCTCATGATGAACTACCTTGACTTCAGAAGGAAAATATTTTGTTGTACGTAACTCCCTTATCAATTTTCCGGTAAGACACTATCAATATTCCCATTTTTGATGGGCTTAATGATGTAATCATAACTTTTTTGTTACTGATATAATTATGTATGTCCATCATACTTGGTTCTGCATTATTTTTATAATTCTTCGATTATTTTTGCTAATGACAAAGGGGGAGAAAAAATAAATATGCACATTCATAGGGAGAGATCAAATTTAGGGGGAGAACCTTTCTATAATTGTTATCTAAGTACATTATATAGTTGTCGCCATCAAAAAGGGGGAGAGTGTTAGAACCCTTAGTTTACGATTTCGACGATGACAACTATACAACGGAAATCATATATATATATATATATATATCATACAACTATACAGATACAAATTCAAAGCAAGACAAGACAAGACGATGAATAAAGCACTGAAAAGATTCATCTACAAAGTTGCACGAAGATCGAAGAGAGATACACTCAAGCATAAACCTAGGAGAACATCACTTAGCAGGTTCATAAGTCTGAATGCAGAACTTCAGACGTCTGAACATAGAAGATGAACAAAAATAATAATAGGTTCTCAGGCGTCTGAGAACACCATTCAGACGTCTGAAAATGGGCTCGGGGCAGATAATTCAAATTACAACTATCATCTCCGAAGTGACACAACTCCATCTCTCCTCCACAACTCTTCACCAGTGAACAGTGACGACTCTAGACTAAAAAGGAAGATATGTAACTACTAGAAGCAAGCTTCTACAACTGTATAAACAAGAATCAAGAAGGATCAAAGTACTTAACTAATTCACTCGACTCTCTATCTTGATCACCTCTTGTACTAATCATCCACTTGCTATCAAATATGTAAATCTGAGATCATACACTTCCATACCGTCTCGAACAATATTGTATTCAATCATTCAAGAGATGTAGGAAGTTCAATTGTAATATACAGTCAAAATCCATGTAATAGAGAACACATTCTTGATAAAGAAACCTGGTATTGTAAACCCGTTCCTTCGAGTGAAGTGAGAGTTATTTGGTGAAAGGAAATTTCGAGGAGGAGTTTCGGGACTGGATGTAGGATGGGAGGTCCAAACCAGTATAAAATCACTAGTTTGATTATTCTTATTTACATACTTTACTATTGTTACGCTATAGTTTAAATTAGTCATATACTTGCCATTTGTATAATCGATCCACTGTACTATTGACTTTCATGGATATGAAATCAAAGGAAGTAAACATGGTTAAGGATGGAGGAATTCTCGATGAAAGCTCGGGTAATTGCAAGGATAAAGGGAAGAGGAAGCGCTGGGAAGAACCAAAATTCTCCACTCACACAGGATTGAAGTAACACTGGAGCGGATATTCTTGGATACTCGGGATCGCCTTCCTTATCGAAGGCTTATGAGGAGGGAACTTTCAGAACGTGAAAGGGCATCGGGAAGGCACTGTCCCTTTCATGACCTGGATGGGCATGATACTAACAGGTGCAGGCATCTAAAGGATATAATCGAGGAACATGTAAGGACCGGTCAGTTGCGGTAATATGTCGGAATTCGGAATGCGGCGGTGGAACGGGAGCAGCCACCACCTACCTTGAACGACGAAGGCATGATTCCTAGGAATGGTGGTCGGTTGGTGATTAACTAATCTTGATGGTTTGGAATAAGTAACAAAGTACAAGAGAACTGCTAAATCACTTACTCATATACGGGGTCGGAGATAACTCTTAGGCATGCTCTGAGATGATGGTTTACCGAGACACTCCGGTTTGTGAAATCTATTTTTCCTTTTGGCTTGGACATTTGCTTTTTCCTGCTTTTGTTTTGGAGTTTGGTTTGAACTCCCGGTTTTATTGGTTTCTTTGTTTGGATTTTTGTTTGGATGCTTGATTTTTGATTTGGATTTTGATTTGGACTTTTGATATGGATTTCTGGTTTTTTGTTTAAATCTGTGTCTCAGATTCAATTTTGATTGACTTTTATCTAGTTTTTGGCTAAAAGGTCATTGAGTATGGACTATGCTCGACAAGGGTCTGAAGAGATCAGGATTCGGCCTAGGACTTAGGCCCTATATCACCTATCGGTTACTATCACAGGTCAACATGTATGGACTATACTTGGCAAGGATCCGGAGCGACCAAGATTCGGCTTAGGACTTAAGCCATGCCATTACTCAACGTTTAGGGACACTAAACCAGGAACACTATGGCATTACTTGACAAAGGTCGTCATATGAAGGTTGCGCTTGGTAAGTACCTAGAGAGGTTATAGATTTAGATATTGGTTATGAACAGCTAAGGATTTAGGCGTGGACCTGGAGCGGTCCCAGATTTGGATATCGACCAGGAGAGGTCATGGATGTGGTTATTGTTTATTGGATATAGATAGATTAGAACATGGTTGTCGGGTTTGGATGGATGTGGAATTGGATGAGGATTTGGTTACTGGATAGGAATTGGATATCGACTCAGAGCAGTCATAGATTCAGATAAGGATACGACAATGGTACTTAAATAAAATGGATTGGATTATGAATAGGAAAGTATGGCTATGGATAACATATGGACTTCGGATATCGAATTTGAGGCTTTTCAAAACACACCTTCCAATAGCAAAGCATGTTTTGGGGGGCAAATGTTAACCCATCTTTTAGTAAGGCTGTGGACAGGCGGATTTAACTAAATCAATACTTGTCTGTTGAGGCTGGGATATGATGGGTTTGAGTCCACTAGATGGATAGATGATCAATCACAGATGATATATACAATTACAGAGCTAGAATTCGGCCACGTGGTTCAGCCGTTCGGTGAAGATAGCCCAGTCGTACATGGCTCAGTCGAGGAGTGGAGACCATGCATGTTTCGGTCTTGGAAGCATGTCGTTCGGTCGTAGTGTGAAAGTTGAGGTGGGTCGGCAAGATATGGTTCGGCTTTGGAAGGGTTGGCCTTGGTGGATTGGTCATGTGTGGATCGGCCAGGGTAGTTAGGCTAAGGTGGTTCTGCATGTTGAGGTGGGTCGGTCTCGGTGATGTGGATCGGTTGGCTAAAATGGGTTGGTGTTAGGTTGTAGGAACTTGGTTTCGACATTCCTGGATCGGTCCAAGCGAGTAGGTCGACTTCGTCACAAGATTGGGTCGGCAGCATGGGTGGTTCGGCATCGCGAGTGAGTCGGCATTTCAAGTGGATGGACATGTTGAAATGGCTCGGCAGGGTGGTGTGGCTCGATGGGACAGAGTGGATCAGCGTGTTTACTGTTTGAGTCCCAGCTTCATTTACTTCGAGTCGCAGGTAGGCCTACTTCGGGTCATCACCTAGGAAATGTCAGGTCGGCATATTCTGAGCTCAGGATCGGTCGTGATGTTAAGTCTAGATCGGTTATGGTCTTGGTGGCCCAGACCACTCAGGAAGCCCAATAACTCGAGATTGCCTATAAATACATCAGGCAGGGCTTCAGAAAAGAAGATCTCCATTCTGTCTCACTTCATCTTATATACTAAGGCTGCTCTGTCATTTTTGTTCTAGAAACTCTGGATTGTAACTGTAATTGATTCTAGCATCAATAAAAAGAAAATTTCTAAAGTGGACGTAGGTCGGAGTCAGTCGAACCACTATAAATCTTCTGTTCTTACTGCTTTCTTTTTAATTTTTATTGTTCTTCATATTTATACTCTCTACGTACATTCTGTCTGTGATCTATAACTGCAATTTGGTGCTTTCATCTGAATTTGGGTGTTAGTGACCAATTTTGGCGCTAACAATAGCGTATATTACTACATATAAATAGTTTAATGGATCCTTAGGAGATGGAAATACCGAAACATATCCTAAGTTATTGCACATATGTTATACATTGGATAGGAGATGTAAAATCCCGCAAACATCTCTGAAGCATTACACTCGTATTTATTTGTTTTTGATTTAACTTACATAAGATCTTTTAGTTCTGACTAGAGTGTTTTGACTTTTCATTACGCTAGGGTCAGCCTGAGCTTTTCAGTGTTGATGTCATTTCTGAAGGATGAAGACGATGTGTGATATATTATATTATTAGAAATTTTCCGCTTCATCTTTATTGGTATGTTATTAATTGTTCTCTGATTGTTGTAAAATTTGTGTAATCAAATGTATATTATAAAACATCTTCGTAAACTATTTATTTGATAATTATATTTTTATCATTCCACTGTGAGATTCTATGTTTTGTTTTTCCTTATTTTCTCTTATTTTCTTATTTATCTCATTAACAATCCTCCCTTTTGAATGGTTTGAGTTGACGTATGTGGTTTATTGTTGATTTAAATCATCCAAATAGGTGGGTCACTACAGTTGGTATTAGAGCTTTGGTTTATAGATACCTCAGCCTGTTGAGGGATAACTCATTAGAGATAGGGTTATTAATATTCTAGAATGAGTCTGAGAGTATATATATGAGAGAGTGTATTTGTTAGTGCCATATAAAAATATTTTTTATTGTGTTAATTTGTTCTATTGAGTATTTATGAATTCTGGTCGGTACATAGGACGCTGTGGAATGATAGAGAATTCTAAACACTTAATAGGGCAGACCGACACAATATTGTTTTTGAAAATTAGGTAAATGAAATTATTTTATCTACTATTATATTTTGTGTGTAAAAGAATAATTTTTATAAATGGATATAGGTGATTATGATATGTTTGTTTGTTCGGAAGTGAAATTTTATGAATATTGATTGCAAAATAAAATTTACAAATAAATGAATTTAAACTGGAAATTTTAGAACTTAAATCCTAGAGTTTTGGAATTGGTTTTCAAAGATTTTGGAATATAATATTAGTATTATCTGGAAGTATTTTCGGATATAAATATTTTTAATGTCATTTGGAAGAAATGTTTTAAAAGAATTTTTAAAGGAAATAAGTTCTGTTCTCCCCTCTTCTGTTGCTGGAAAATAATTTCGGCCATAATCGTGACATCATCGACGTTCATTTTTGTGTTTAAAGTGGGAAGACCACTATAATAGCTTTGCTACACATTTGTCTTAATAAACAAATTTTAATTTTATTTCCTTTAGTATGTTTGATATATATATATATATATATATATATATATATATATATATATATATAAAGATATGAATATATGTATGTGTATATATATATATATATTATTTCAAAATGATTTAAAATGAATCCGAAATTTAAATTCTTAGTTTCTTGTTAATTAATGATTTCCATTATAGAAATAAAGCGGAAGTTTAATAGTTGGAAACTTCTAAAATGAAAAATAAGAAATTAGAAGTTAAGTGTTCGGAGATTTGTCACTTGTAAATTAAAAGATAATGAAAATTAAGAATATGTAAACTACTGAACATTTTGTTAACTAAAATGAATAAGATAAATTTGTATAATGTTCAATTACATTCTAAAAACATATATAAAACTTACCATAAATGTTTAAAACTTAAAATGTTAATATGAATATGTAACAGAATTTTATACAAGTAAAACTTAAGTAATGGAGTTATGTCGACAAATAAGAATTATGATGTACGAGAAATATTTTAAGCACAAATTAATATTTTGAAATGCTAGTAACTAAATTAAATAGAAAAAAGTGAATATTGTTTTGGTAAATAATTATAAACTCAAGAAAATGACTGAAATGATTCACTGATGAATGTTAATATTAAAATGGATAGAAAAGTTATAAGTAAATAATAAATGTGAGATAAACTGCAATGAAATGTACATAATACTTTAATAATAGGTTCATTGATGATTTCAAATATTGAATGGGAATTAAACTGTGTAAGTAATGAAGGAAAATTAATAAAAGATAATCATTGTATGAATGAATTAAAACAAATAAAAGTAAATAATGATGTGAAAAGAAACCAATAGAATAAAATATGTAGATTGAGCGTGAATTATTTTATTCGCATAACATTCTGATTCAGATTTGAATACAAGATTTGTAGTAATTCACACCAGTTCAAATTAGGATTTTTCGCTCGATTCTTGATGGTGAAAAATTGATACAAATTGCTGATATGAATTTGAAGTTTTCTATCATGGCTTATCGCCATGGAAGGAAAATGGAAATTTCGAATCAAGAAATCGGATCAATGACCGCACTAGAGTGGTCAGGTTAATAATACTAGTTCGAAAGTGGAATGTATTTGTTCAAGCAAGTGATTTGAATTGATATTGTGTATGAAAGATTTATGTATATCGTGCAAATTTAAAATAATACTTAAATTCTTTGTTGTTTTGGATGATGGGAAGTTTGGGAAATGATACTTCAATTTTTTTAAGGATGTATGAATAATCTAAAACGTAATTATCTAAGGCTGTTCATGTAAGGTACACTTGTTAGTTTATTTATCACCCTTGTATGATGCAACAACCCGCATATTTAACGATTTGTATATTTAAATATTTTATTTAAATATAGCATCGTTAGTTGGATTTATGTCCGAAAGGTTAATTTTTGCAAACAGTCGAATTAGGACTCGATACCACTTCCATTGAGTTCAAAATGGTGTTTGCGACCTTTTTAAGTATAAACATTGATATGTTTGGAGCTAGCTAAAAGTTTGACATTTTCAGTCGATAGGGAAAATTAGCACCTCGATATATTGGTCTATTTCCCATCACCGAACGTATTGGTTCCGTGGCTTATCGCCTTTTATTGCCGGCACAGTTTTTTGCTATTCATGACGTGTTTCACGTTTCTCAACTATGGAAATTCCTTAGGGATTCCGATTCTATTCTTGAGCCATGTGTTGTGGAAAAAATTGAAGTTTCGCCTAATTTGACTTATGAGCAGCATCCTATTCGTATCATTGCATCGGAGGTAAAACGCCTTCAAAATAAAGATGTCCCTCTTATAAAGGTTCAATGGTCCTCAAATCCTAAGGATTGTTCTTGGAAATCTAGAGAATTCATCGAGCGAACACATCCGGACTTACTCTCTCGTGCTCTTTGAGGTGAACTTCTTATTTCAAATTTCTTTTGTGTTGATATGCTCTTATGGTTGTTGCTTTTTATATTTTTTCTTAAGTATTGCGAGGACGCAATTTCTTTAAAGAGGGGAGTCTGTAACAACCCGTATATTTAACGATTTGTATATTTAAATATTTTATTTAAATATAGCATCGTTAGTCGGATTTATGTCCGAAAGGTTACTTTTTGCAAACAATCGAATTAGGACTCGATACCACTTCCATTGAGTTTAAAATGGTGTTTGCGACCTTTTTGAGTATAAACATCGATATGTTTGGAGCCAGCTAAAATTTTGACATTTTCACTTAGGGCTTTGGGTTTGGACTTAGGGTTCAACCCACTAACCAAACTCATCTTATAATCCAAACTCCACCACCCCTCCTCTTCATTCCTTCATAATAATTCCTACAACTCAAGCTTTGGCAAAAATGGTGGAAGAGATTGGAAATTAAAATCCTAAGCCCAAGTTTCATTAGCAAAACCAAGTTTTAGCTCCAAATTCAAAGAGAAGCTATTGGTAAGCATCCTCTTCTTCTTCTCCAACTCATTCTCCCTTTAATTTCAGAAATTCCTAAACCCTAACTTAGGAAAAAATTCTTTTAACCTTAGATTCGAGCTTCTTGGGTTAGAATTGAAGAGTGATTGTTCTTGCCTTGCTCTATAGCTTCTTCTTCCTTGTTTTGTGTAAAAGGTGAGATTTCTATCTCACATCTATGTCTATATCTATCTTTTGCTGTTAGGTATGAATTTCTAACTTCTATTCCGTGTTCATTTTCTTTGGATTGAATTGGCTTTATGAATGTTTCAATTTTTGGTGTTTTGAAGTTAAATCTTTAAAAAAATCATAGCTTTGATGCCTGATCATGCTTTTGGTGGCGTACCGAGGAGCCTACAGGGCTGGGTTGTCGATTGGCATAAACCCCTAACGCCCTTGCTCGTCCGATCGCAAATTGTGGAGAGTTTCCTCTTCATTTTGCTATGCTGAAAATACTGGAAAACAGGTTCCGGTCGACTGGCTCTCTGAGTCAGTCGACTTACCTGGAGCCCGAGAGTTTTTCAAGCACTGAGTCCAGTCGACTGAACTCAGTGTCCAGTCGACTGGCCTGCTTGTTTCAGTCCAAGTTGCCTATTTTGCTAGGAATTCCAAATTTTATCGATTCGCGATTTTTTGATTTGTTGCTATCATGTATTATCGACTTTGATGACTTCGATTTTGAAATTTTTAGGTATATCCATTTTGGTGGATTTGGTATTGATTTCTTTGGATATAACTCTCATCTTCGAACATGAAATTTTGGTGTTGATTGTTTTTACAATCATTTTTATGGTTTGTCACTTTAAAACGCAAAGGTTTCTATACTAGTAGTAAATATTCAAACTCTTTTACAAAGATGATTTCAACTCTATTTTTAATAATACAAAGCTCTTTATAAAACCATTTTTCCTACCTATTAGTACATACAAACCTTTTCCTCATTCGTTTGAGAAATCTAATTAAACGGCTTAGTAAAACAAGTGGTATGAAACGCTTGCGTTTACTTTGTCGGTTAATTCTTAGACTCGTTCGATTGAAACTCTTGTGACAACTTTCGAGTAGAGACTTACAGTTTGTTCGTAAATACTTAAGTTAAGCAAATGGTTATGGGACATGAAGCTAAACTCATCTATTTACTAGCTTAGTGTAATTGACTCTTCTTGATGATCGATGATGATCATTTTGTGATTTAGACTAGCAATGTGCGATGTCTCTTTGTCTACGAGGGAGACTAAACCCCGTTTCTGTGGAGCTTCGACTCAATTTTGTGGGGTAGCGACCCATGGTCTTCGGACCGTTTTGTGGAGCTTTAGCCCAAAATTGATCGTTAGCAACCATGGAATAGCGTTCCTTTTTGTGATACACGTGTTGGTGAGTTTTCATGCTCCCGTTTTGTGATAGGCCTCCCCCTCTTGTGATTTATGGATTTCTAATTGATGATTTCTAGAATTTACGTCTCACCAATTTTAGTGATTTACATTGATGAGTTTATCAATATTTGTGCATTGGTGAATTTTTTTTCAACAACTTTTACGATTGGCATTGAGATATTTGCCAATATTTATGATTTAGTGAATAAAAATAAAGAATATGGTTTTCTTTTTGATCTATGAGAAGATTCTTGTGATATTGATTAATCTCTGGTTGGTTTACAAATGCATACTTATCACAGTATAACATTATTGTTATCATACGTTTCTGTCATATCCCTCATTCTATCTTATTTTTATCTGATATTTATAGCTAGACTGATCCGTTTATTATTTTCTCATTAAATAATACTCGGGTCAGACCGAGATGTTACAGGTGCTTCTTCTTGACTCCTTATTTGGGATCATCGTTATCTGACTTTTGTCTAACTACATTGGATTGGTAGTTTTTGTTGTTATACATTCTAGATATAGACTCCTTGATGTATACATACTCTTTGATTTTGCACTCGTATCTATTCTTTTGTGATATTGTGGATCTTATTTGACCACTACTCTGATGTACACTTATATGTGTTATATTCATATCTATTTCCGCCTTTGTGATATGAATATCCGTGACTGATTTATGTTATGATTATTTCTATATTTGTTTCCAAATACCACTTAGCCACTGTGTAGTAGCTTTGAGTTTGTATCGGTATGTCGGATTTCCTCTTTAAAATGCATGTTATACTATCTGACATATTGGTGATCGCCCAAAGCAATTACACGGATGGTCGCTCCTCAACAGCTTTATTCCTCATGCTAGTTGACGGCATTACTCCGTTGTGTTCTTGGCTAGCATGAGTATACATGTGGGGCGTCACATATGATGAAAAGTTTCTAAACCTGAACAAACCATTAATATTGGTTGCTATAGTTGTGTGATGAAATTCTTGGTTACCTATAATAGTCGTGCTACTTTTGTTGCATATGGTTATTATACATTATTGTGTTGCTTGTGCTATTAATTGAAACAACTAATATATTACTCTTTTATATAATTATTAACTCTTTGGATTATGTAAGTGAGATACAAGTTTATGGAAGGAATAACTACTGCTTTTGGTTTCATAAATAAAGTTGTTTGCCCAACAAATAGGTATGTTTTTGGATTACGGTTTTGTAACGATATTTTATTGCTTTTTCCATGCTTTGGGATGTTTATGTTAAAATATTATATATATATATATATTGAAATTATTGATATCATTAATTTTCCGGACTTAACCGCTTAAAGGAGACATTGCCGAATTTTTTTGTGAATTTAAGACATAGAAAATTTTGTAAAAGTTGAGTTACTTTCAAAATTTGTATAACCTAAATATGTAAGTTAAATTGTTATAAATTGATTATTTTGAATAAATTATATCAAACCTCTTCAATCATTCTTGTTCCTTTTCGAGGACGAAAAGTTTTGAGTGGGGAAGAGTGTAACGAGCCATATTTTTGATAATTAGAACTATTAAGTTAAATAAGATTTTAAAATTTAATATTGTGAGAAATTAAAATTTATGGTTTATTAATGAAAAAATTAATTAGAATATGATTTAATAATGTTGTTTGAATGTTATTGACAACCATTTTAAAGTAATTTCAATCAATTGAAATAATTGTAATGTTAATTTGGTTATAATTATAAAAAGGAAAAAAAATAAATGTTGGATTTAATGTTGAAATTATATGTCATAAATTGGAATAGGTTTATTATGGAATATGAAATCAATTAATTTGTATGTAAATTTATTGGCTTTTGTTTGTAAACAATAAAATTTAGAAAATTGTTTGGATTACTAATATATGACAGTTATTTTATTTATCACCTTATTATTTAATCCATTGAAATTAATTTGTAAATCAATGAAATTTAATGTAATTAAATATTGCAGTTAATATAAGTTAAGATGATAACTATAGAATATAAATATAATAAAATGTAAACTAATGTTAATTATATTCATAAGGTTTTGGTTGATTTAATAATAAGAATGTGAATCAAAATAAAAGAATTGTTGAATTCTAAATTATAATAAAATAGGTTTTGTTTCCATTGTAATTGAATGCTGAATTTAGTGTAATATTTGAATAGTGGATTTAACATGGAAAAATTAAATTTCAAAAAGATTATTAATTATGTGTAATTCATTTTTAATCAAGAATGGTAGAATTGTTAACTTTTAAATTTTAATCTAAAGGTGATTAAATCGATTTAATAATAATAATTTATTTAATTAACGTGTAAAATTGGGTTTTTAACACTGTCTTGGATTTCAATGAAACTAGTTTCATTAGATCCGTAACAGTAAATTATTTTAGGATTTCAAGTTTCATAGCGACCAGACTTATTATTTGGTCGTGCGAGCTCGAAAACGAAGAAATCGATTAATGGAATTTAAATGAATATAATTTGAATTTGAAAGCTAACTTTTGCATACCCTGGAATTAGGGTTTGAAAATAGTTACATCAAGTTTAAAAATATCGAAAACCTACATTTTAATTTATGGGATGACCTACTTCCGTTTCGAGAATGAAACGGGCTTTTTGGTTCGTCGTTATCGTTTTGACCGAATTCGATATGTTCATTCATTCTTATCCATATCCATACATACAAATGGTTATTTCCTAACACCCTAGCCGTCTATTCCAATTTCTGTACGTACTTCTTATTTTCTCCTTCTTCCTTCCCAATGTCTGTTTTTCCAAAACCCTAAATCCCCAATTTCAAATCAAATTGCAAATTCAAACTTCTCAAACCATATCAAATTATATATCGTTTGAAAGCACTCGACTAGCGTAATCTACTTCTGCAATTCGTTTTTTAATCAAGGTTCGGTTTGGCCAGAAATCAGGAGTTTATTCTCGACCGTCCATATTAGGGTTTCATGGTCGACGATCGGGGAGTGGCGCCGGAAAGAGGATGGTGAGCAGTGGCGATCAGTGGTGTTCGTTCGTCGCTGAGGCATCAGGAATCGCCAAAAAAAGGTAGAGAATGGCGGCAGTGGTGGAGCTCGCCTAGGGTGTTGTGCGGCCGTGCGTGGTGGGAGGTTAGGCACCTGGTCAAGGCGGATATGGTGGGAAGCTTGGATCTGGTGATGGAGGGTGAAAATGGTGGCGTTTGGATCTGGATGGTGTCGGCTACATGCATGTATTCGATCGTGACGGCGTTAGGGTGTGGGTAGGGAAAGGTAATTACATTTTTGCCCTTTAATCATTTTATTTTTTGAACGTTCTAACTTCAATAACTCTTGCGTACGAACTCGGATTTGGACGTTGTTTCTTCCATTGGGATCGTATCAAAATTTTGGATAATATGGAACAGGTTTGGTTAAATTTTAAGACTGTTCAATTTTGGGCATCTTTGGATTTTAAATTGACGATAAATCAAAGGTGAGCAACTTAATCCTTAGTTGAATTAAATTTATGATCTGATAAGAATTTTATTGATTGTTATTTAGTAATTTAAATTTGACATTTTAAATTTAATTTGAATTTATATTGAAATTATTCGCCATTTAAATTAATATTGAATTTAAATCTGTTAGTTAAATACCTGATATTGATAACCAGTTAATTATTGTAATTTATTGGCTAATTTAGATGTTGATTGTGATAGATGTTTATTTGTTGATATTTTGGATGATTAGATGTTTATATCCCTGTTATCACTGTGAATTTGAATGATACGTACCCAAATGATCTTATAGATTAGGGACAATCATTATGGATTGAAATAATACATACCCGAGCGATTTTATTGATTGGAACTTTTTGATTCGGGATACGGGTTGAAATGATATATACCTAGGAAATTTAACTATTTTGGGTTGAAATGACACATACCGAATCACTTGACCATGGGGTAGAAATTATATACGGACACCGAGTTCGGTTTTAAATTAGTAACGGTAAAGTATGTTTGATTTAAAAATGTGATTTTTAAATTTAGTTTAATTATTTTATTTAAAATTTTATATTTGGAAAATAATTTATTTTATATGTTTTAAAGCTTCAAATTATAAGTTAATATACGGTTTTAAATGTAAATTTAAGATTTTAACTTATAGCTTTATTTAGTTTAAAATTATATTTTGAATAGTTTAAAATTTAATTTAATAATATATTTAGTATATTTTTAATATATATATATATATATATTAAATTTAATTTAATATAATATAATAAATATAATTTTGATTTAAAATAATAAATATACACTTTTATAATAACTTTAACAGATAAAGATTTTAGAATTTTGTAAAAAAAAATTGCATGAGATTTTATAATGCATTTAATAAAAGATTTTTATAAAGGATTTATAATGGTTTTATAAAGGTGTTTATAAAGGTTTAAAGGATTTTATAAAGGGTTTTATAAAAACTTGTATAAAGGGATTTAGAAGTGCTTTAAAGGAATTTGCATAGATGTTTATGAAAGGGGAACAGTTGTAAACTGTTTTGGAATTTATAAATGGCTCTATAAATGGTTTTAAAGCATATAAATAGTTTACAAATGGTTTAAGACAGATGTATAAATTATTTTCGAAATTGATTTGAAGAAATCTTCCTCAATATTTAAGAATATATTTGTACTTTTGGAATAAGTATATGGATGTCTTGATACGAGAGTCTAAACTGTTTTCTGGATTTATTATTAAAAATGTTTTGTAAAATGACCACAGCGTGAAATATGCATTTGGTTGTTAAAGAGATCGGGGTCAGATATTATTATACTCTCTGCCAATTCCGAAACCACTTTAACAACTGTGTACGTGGTGGAGAATCAAAAACAAAGTAGAATGGTTTGGCGAATGCTACTGGTATGAGGTAAGAACGTAACCCTACCCTTCGGGTCAGCTTGATATGACTAAAATCAGAAGCCACAACCAGGCCGGGTGAGGTTGCTCCTCCAATCGGACATGCTTCTTCGATACCATATTGGTTACTTTGTGATTGGTTGGTGGCCACACTCGAGTTGATTATGGGAATGTTATTCGAGGTGGACGGTAGCTGCGGCTATGTGTTACCACCAGCATGGTTCCGCAATCCAGTAGAATCCTACCATAGGTACAGCCTCGTATGCCCTGTCATATGCCTTATCAAGCCCACTACGATTTTGGTTATTCCGTACCTACCGAGTGTTCCTTGATAGCCCAACGGTTTGATGGAGTTTACAGTACTGTATAGACTATGACATTTATAAAAATGTGTTAAGAGGATATGGGTAATGCCTTAATGTTATTTTAATACTTTACTTTTTTAATAGAAACTACATATATATAGCGTACATTACTGCATATAAATAGTTTAACGAATCCTTAGGAGATGGAAAATCCTGAAACATCTCTTAAATTATTACGCACACGTTATGCACTGGATAGGAGATGTAAAATCCTGCAAACATCTTTGATGCCATTACACTCATATTTATTTGTTGTTGATTTAACTTATATAAGATCATTTATTTTTGACTCGAGTGTTTTGTCTTTTCATTACACTCGGGTCAGCCTGAGCCTTTCAGTGTTGAAGACTCTATTTCTAGAGGACGAAAATGGAGTTTGATATATTATATTATTAAAAAATTACGCTGCATCATTATTGGTATATTGTTGTGGTTTGTTGTTAATTGTAATCAGAATGTTGTAAAATTTTTGTAATCAAATGTACTTTATAAAACAGCTTAATGAACTGTTTATTTGATTTTTATATTTTGTCATTCCGCTGTGAGATTTTGTATTACATTTTTCCTTCTTTTCTCTTATTTTATTTACCCTATTAACAATCCTCTCTTTTGAATGGTCTGAGTTGACATGTGTGGTTTATTGTGGATTTAAACTTTCCGAAAAGGTGGGTCGTTACATTAAATCCTTTTTAAATTGATGTTTTGTAGTGAACTTTTTTAACAAAGTGTTTTAAAGCTAATACTTGTAATGTGAGGCCAAGCACGAATTCGGGTTTTTAATGGAAAAAATTGATTCATTTATGGAAATGAATTAATTACTATAAAGCAATTCACTTGTATGAGAACGATTTATTTGTATACTTAGCACTAAACGACAAGAAGTGGACTTGTTGCTATTTCGAAAAATAAGAATAATCATGAGACATGGCTTTGAGGTAACCCTACCTTGACTTGTCCAAAATTATTGTTAACCAAGAGATAGTATAAGTTGGAATTCGATGAGTGCTAATAAGTATACAAGACTTAATTTCCATACACAATCATTTTATATCCTCGATAGTTGGTTTCCTAACTATCAATTACCTTAGCATCTTTATTATTGTCATTCTAAGATGATGTGTTGCTTCATTGAGCTTTGTTATCCTTTTTTGAGAATGACTAAACCAAAAGCGCAAGAGGGGGCCAAACTATGTGGGGTTGCTCCCATTAGGATATTTTCACATCTGATCTAGATTTTTTTGTATTGTCACATAAAAAACGATTAAGATTTAGATTTGAAATATTCCGATTCTCGGTAAGGTCTACCATGATCCGGCTTGGTGGATCCCTAGAAGTGGCATGGAGTAAATGAGCTTCTTAGGAGTATATTACTAAATATATTCCAAGGGGGTGCACCTTCCTAGTCATTTTTGTTAGACGTAGTATTTTTTCCATAACTCTGATAACTTCTTATAAGGAGTAATGTTTTGTACTATAATATTTTATTATATTTAACCATTCTGCTGTGAGGTTTATCTATTTTGTCTTGTTATGTTCTTTATTTCATCCCAAGACAACTTATCTTTTGGATGCTTGGGCAACGACACATGAATACCGAGGATGTATAAAGTGTGTTTCTATGGATCAGAAAGGTGGGTCGTCGCAGATGGTATCGGATCTTAGGTTTAGCGAACCCCTAAGCTCTGGTAGGGTAAACTCTCTAAAGATAGGATTAGTAATATCCTACGATAAGTCTGAGAGTATAAGTATATATTGAGCATGCATTTGTTAACATTATAAAAATGTTTTATATTGTGTTGTTTGATCCAATGAGTGGTGTATGAATTCTGGTCAATACGTCTGATCAGCTTATGGATAGGGATTCCTAAACACTTGAATAGTTCTATCAATACAATATCGTTTTGAAATAGTAAATGAAATAATTTTACTTATGAATATATTATATATATAAGAACAATTTTCAAAATTTATATAGTCGTATAGCTGAGTTGACTGTTTAGAAATGATAATATTTTATCATTATCATTTAGGTTCTATTTAGTTATGCTCATCCAGTTTGAGCATTAATTATTGTTGAATAATTCATAAGGAAGTTTCCTTAGTAAAATATAGGTCAAGTAAATGATAATCAGGGAATCTTGGAACGAACGCCTTATGAATTAAGTTTCATAGTTTGATTATAAGGTGTTCGGTGATAGGGTTAAGTTAAAAGTCAACTTTTAATAATGTTAAACTAAAAGTAAACTTGTAATAAGAAGTTGTCTAACACGATCTAAATAGTAGATTTTTTTATTAATAATAATAAAATAAAATAAAAATTTAGTGGATAAATATTTGGAAAAATTTAGTTATAATAAAGGAGAATCATTTAAATGTAAGTTTAACTCACATTCAAATTTGCTATATCGTATCTATGATGTTGTAAACTTTTTTGATTTCTTAGATGATAGTTAGATTTGTTTAATTAATTAACTAAAATTAATCTGGATATTCCATTTAAACTATTTAAGTGTCGTTGTAGCGATTTCCGCTATACCATCATTTATTGAGTTTCATCCCCAAAATCTTTGTATGTGTGTTTGAATTTGAGCTTGTGTTTTCCCAAAAGTAGATGTTTAAAATTCATTAATCACTTTGATTAATGATATTTTAAATTGACTATTATTTTAACTAATGATGTTTAAAATTAATTAATATTTCCGATTAATGAGATTTGAATTTAATTAATAATTTTAAGCAATGATATTTGAATTTAATCAATTATTTAGTTAATTAAATTTAAAAGTAATTATTCATTTTTATTAATGATTATTTGAATTTGATAAATCATTTGATAAATAATATTTTAAGTTGGTTAATTGATTTAATAAGTGAGTTTAAAATAAATTAATTGATTTGATGAATGTGTTTTGTAAGTTATGAACTATTTTATTAAAGATAGTTGATTTGCTCATTAAAGGAAGTTGTAAATTTGATTAATTATCTTTTGGGATAGTTAATATTATTTAAATTTATTAAAGAGGCTATAAATGTAATTTATTATCTTTCAGGATAATTAATGTTATTTTAAATTTAATAAAAGAATTTATATTTGATTTATTTTCTTTGGAAGATTATATGGTAATAAGGTTTTAAAAAGAATATTATAAATCATCCCCTAGGATGATTAACTTTTTTTTAAACTTACAAAATGTATTTAAATTGTTTTATTATCTTTTGGGGATAAGAAGTATTTGTTTGATGTGATTTTTTGTTTGATGATAACAAACATATATATCAATATATATATGTGTTTGCAGTTTGGACTATATACAGAAAGGAAGAAATATTCATATTGAATAATTATACTATTGCACAGAATTTATATAATTCAACCAGTAGTTTTTATTCAATATAATATTTTATTACAACAGTTAAACATTACAAAGTTTTCAGCTCTCTCTATATATACATACACCAGTTCATACATTTTACATTTCTCACTACAACACTCAACACTCAGTTTTTTTACTCTGTCTGCACATCTACATCTATCTGCATTGTCCAGCTCCACTTCTTGTCCTGTCTCCTGTGTACCTGTATAATTAGCAACTACAACAGTAATCTGAAAAAAAACAAATTTGAATTTGCAAAAATAGAAATTTGTTTTGTGTCTCAGATACATGGGTTATTGTCATCATCTTTGATTGTGTAATATCTGTGCATATCAGTGTTCTTACAGGAAATCGTGAGTGGCTGCAATACACACGTGTACATTTATACACGTGTGCACTGCCTCGCCAACTCGTGTGCGCTATCAACAATAGCAATCAATACTTCAATGAATTCAACATGAAGCAGTGCAAACTCCCAAAGATACAACAGTGAAGGAAACTGCATCACAGCAGCATGAAAAAGTGTATACAACATCAAAATACACAAAATATGGAAACTGCACCAATGCAAACAAAACAGAGAGTATATATAGTGATGCATAGCAACTGCATAGCAGCTACACAACAAAGCAATGACCAGAAAACAAGTACAAGCAAATAAATGCAATTTGAAGTGATATAACAGAAATTACAGGTACTCAACAAGGTGAAGCAGTATAAATCAAAGTGTGCAACTCGAGAATGGATACAAGTGACTCAGACCAAATGCAGTGACATACTGCAACAAAAAAAGTCTCGACCAAAATCAGTGACCCAATGCATATACAACAACAAAGCACAATGCACAGAAATCACAAACAAGGTCAAACCCAAGATAGGTTCAACTCAAGGCAACTTGAAGCATACAAGGTCAGACAAATCACTACAACAACAAACACAGTGAAGACCACAAAGGCAAGTATGGACAGAGTTCGAACACAGTTAAAACTCAAGCAAATGAAAACATCACAGTGACATGCTACAACTTCAAACAGATAGTGCACATGTGAATCAAGTGTCCAACCAGAAGCACAACATGACCAAAAGTATACAGTAATGCAACATGGAGTGTGCAAGTGCAATTCGAATTGACAAAACAGTTTCAAGTTACAACAAAGAAGTCAGTGGCAGCTCCAAAATCAAGATCAACAGAACATGAAGCAGTTCAAATCCAAGTACAAACCCAAGAATATATGCATACACACATACATATGTATGTATGCACATATATAGTAAACAGGTGAATGTGCAGTAGGGAACACAAGACAGTGGCAAGTACAAGTCAGTGCAGAAATCAAGCCGAAGTTAAAAATCAAATTCGTATCTTTAATTAAGTCAAAGAAATCTAATTTGGAAATTAATCTCTGCATCAAATTTCTTGACTACATATATGGTCGGTATTAATTCAAATAGGGGCCGAGAAAACAAATATAGGAAGAAATCTTCGAATTAATTAATTCGAAAACAAATATGGTCAGCAAAAATTCGAAATTGAATCAAGAAAGGAATACTCCAAATCCAGAACAATTTTAGGAAAAATAATCAACGACGTGCAGAAATCAAATCTGACAGTGGTTATTAGGGTTTTAACCCTATAAATAAACCCCAAGAAATCATCATAGAACACAGAGAAATCGAGTTAAAAAGCAAGCAATAAAACGAGCAACAAAAGAAATAACATACCGAATCATCAACAACTCGATCATCAGAGAACGAGCAAGCCGAGCAACGCAATTTCAAAAGTCAACAATTAATCATCAGAAATCGAGCACAAGCAAGAGCCGAAAGCCTCAATTTGGATCGATATCTTAAAGCCCTAATTTTATCAAAGAATCAAACCCTAATCTCAAAAGCGAGGCCGACATTGTTTTTACAAGCAAAAGAAGGAACGAAGTGGATCGGGTTAAAGAACATTAGGCCGGCTTAGTTTAATTATCAAAGGGGCTTTAGTTTTATTTAGGGTTTAAACTTTAAAAGTTTTTTTTTGTTGAGCAAAAATTAAGGATTAACGTTTATATTTTAATTTTTGCTCCTGCATTTAATTTTGAAGTTGTTTCTTTTCTTTTTGAGTCAAAAGAATTTGTAAATCACCACCTAGGGTTTAGGTGTTGTCAGATTGTCTAGTTAGAGTTAGTTCAGTTAGCAGGGTTTGCGAGTTTGCAAAACTCTATAGGCGGTAGCAGGGTTTGCAAGTCTGTTAGAGTGTTTGTAAGCGGGAAACTGTTCAATTCTAATAGAAATCTGGGAATGCAGCAGTAGGCAGGGGTTGCCGAAGCTGGGTAAATTTTGTGTGTGATTTATTTTTCAGCATATTTATTTCTACAGTTTGTTTCTGTGTTTAATTCGGAAAAATTTGCTTTAACCCTATTCACCCCCCCTCTAGGGTTAATCTAGATCCTACAAGTGGTATCAAAGCAAGGTATTTTACTTTAACTCTAGAGTCATGAATCCACCAAATAATGCTTTTTCTGAGGGGCAATCTATTGCTAGGCCACCCATGTTTAATGGGAATGATTATGCTTATTGGAAAGTTAGGATGAGTATTTATCTTAGTTCTGTCGATTATGATGTTTGGGATATTATTGAAACTGGCTATAAATCTCCCACTATAGTTGTTGGTGATACTGAGATTCCTAAACCTAAGGATAGGTGGGATGCTAATGATAAGAAATTAAAAACTACAAATGCCAAAGCAATGAACGCTTTGATCTGTGCTCTTGATAAAAATGAGTTTAATAGAATTTCTCATTGTACAACAGCACATGAAATTTGGCACATTTTGGAGGTGACACACGAAGGAACTTCTCAAGTCAAGGAGTCACGTCTAGCTCTATTTAGCAATGAATACGAAAACTTTGTGATGGAAAAGGGCAAGAGTATAAAGGATATGTTTGGACGTTTTTCAACTTTGGTGTACAATGCTAGAGCGCTTGGGAAGGTCTTCACTGAAGTAGAGCTTGTGCGGAAGATACTGCGAGTCTTACCAATGAACTTTGAGGCAAAAGTCACGGCAATACAAGAATCGAAAGATCTGAGTAAACTAAGCATGGAGGAGTTGATTGGAAACTTGATGACATATGAGCTTGAGCTAAAGGCAAAGGAGGAACGTAACAACTCCGAATCGAAAAAGAAGACGATTTCCTTAAAGAGCAAAGAAGAAAGCGATGAAGAAGAAGAAGATCCAATTGAAGAACTTGCGATGGCTGTCAATAATCTTAGAAAATGGTCAAAATTCAGGCCACGCAAGAAGAAAACAAGTGGTAATAGGTCAAAAGATTCTGACGATTCCGATAATGAATTGACATGCTTTAACTGCAAAAAGCCTGGCCACTTCAAACAAAAATGCCCACTTCTCAAAAACAAAAAAGGAAAGAAAAAGAAGAAGAAGGCCTTTGCAGCAACTTGGGATGATGAAGAAGGAGAAGAAGTTTCGGATAATAGCTCAGAAGAGGCTAACTTGTGCCTTATGGCAAAATCAGATTCAGAAACAAGTTCAGAAGAATCCAGTGAGGTCTGTTGGCGGGCTAAGGAGCAACAAGAATGGTTTCTAGATTCAGGTTGTTCTAGACATATGACAGGTGATAAATCTAAGTTCCTTAGCCTAGAGAATTTTAGAGGTGGAAATGTGATCATGGGAGACAATAGCAAGTGTAAGATTATTGGGAAAGGTGAAGTAAGTAACGGTACTTTTTCCTTGACTAATGTTTTATACGTTGATAATTTGCATCACAGTCTCATTTCTATTAGCCAACTATGCGACAAAGGTATGAATGTGGTTTTTGATAGTGATACTTGCAAGATCATTGATAAAACTTCTAAT
Source organism: Allium cepa (assembly GCA_030765085.1). Taxonomy (NCBI): domain Eukaryota; kingdom Viridiplantae; phylum Streptophyta; class Magnoliopsida; order Asparagales; family Amaryllidaceae; genus Allium; species Allium cepa. The sequence goes on from CM060932.1 coordinate 705,912,238, forward strand.
AACATAGTTTTTATGGGCAAAAGAAAAGGAAATGTTTACTCGCTTTCGTTTGACAATCTAAATCTTTCCAGATGTTTGGTAGCCACTGACGAAGAGGCATCTTTATGGCATAGGAGACTTGGACATGCTAGCATGAGTCTCTTAAAAAATCTTGAAACGAAAGAATTAGTCAGAGGGTTACCACATCATAAATTTAAAGATAACAAAGTGTGTAAAGCATGTTCCTTGGGCAAGCTTAGTCGATCATCATTTCGCCCTAAAAACATTGTTAGCACATCAAGGGTCCTCGAATTAATTCATATGGACTTATTTGGACCAAATGAAATTGCTAGCTTGAATGGAAAACGTTATTGTTATGTATTGATTGACGATTATTCTAGATTTACATGGGTTTATTTCTTAGCTAAAAAGTCTGAATCTTTTGATTATTTTTCAAAATTTGCTAAACTTGTTCAAAATGAAAAAGGAGTTTCAATTAAAACTTTAAGAAGTGATCATGGAGGCGAATTTGAAAATTCGGAATTTGAAAACTTTTGTGAAGAAAATGGTTTAAAACATGAATTTTCTGCTCCACGAACACCTCAACAAAATGGGGTGGTTGAAAGGAAAAATCGTACATTGCAAGAATTGGCTAGATCCATGTTGAGTGAGTATAAACTACCTCTAACTTTTTGGGCTGAGGCGGTGAATACTTCGTGCTACGTAATGAATAGAGTAATGATTAGACCAATACTTGGCAAAACGGCTTATGAAGTGTGGCATGAAAGGAAACCTAACATCTCTTACTTTCGTGTTTTTGGATGCCCTTGTTTCATTCTTAACACAGGTGATCAACTTGGAAAATTTGAATCAAAGGCCGATGAGGGAATTTTCATGGGCTATTCAACCAGGAGCAAGGCTTACAGGATATACAACAAACGAACAAAGACAATTGTTGAATCAATCAATGTGAAATTTGATGAATCTGATCTGGAAAGGACGACTGAAAAAACGTTTGATGATGGGGTAGATCATGAAGGCATTAAAGAAGGGACATCTAGTAAGAAAGATGAAAGTAGGACTGTTGATGCTGATAAATTGAAGTTCAAATCCAATCATCCTCCTGAATTGGTTATAGGAGATCCTACGGAAGGTATACGCACTCGCTCTTCATTTGATAAAAATTTGTGTGCGTTTTGTTGTCATAGTGGTTTTATTTCTGAAATTGAACCTGATTCTGCTGAAATGGCTCTTAATGATGAAAGTTGGATTCTAGCAATGCAAGATGAACTTAATCAATTTGAGAGAAATAAAGTTTGGAAATTAGTTCCTAGGCCAAATGACTATCCAATTGTAGGAACTAAATGGGTGTTCAAAAACAAACTTGATGAATCAGGAAATGTAATTAGAAACAAAGCTAGGTTGGTCGCAAAAGGATATAACTAAATAGAAGGCATAGATTTTGATGAAACATTTGCTCCAGTTGCTAGGTTAGAAGCCATTAGGATTTTGCTAAGCTTTGCTTGTTATAAAGGTTTCCAACTTAAACAAATGGATGTAAAAAGTGCTTTCCTAAATGGTGATTTGAAAGAAGAGGTTTTTGTTGAACAACCCCCCGGTTTTGAAAATCACGATTTTCCAAATCATGTGTATAAACTTGAAAAAGCATTATATGGTCTTAAGCAAGCTCCTAGAGCTTGGTATGACTGCCTTTGTACATATCTTTTGGAAAATGGCTTTAAAAAGGGGAGTGCTGACACGACACTGTTTCTATTACATAAAGGAAGTGATTTTTTGATTGTTCAGATTTATGTAGATGATATAATTTATGGTGCTACTAATGAACTCTTGTGCGAGAAATTTGAACAAGTCATGCAGGCTAAATTCGAGATGAGCTTGGTTGGAGAATTGAAATATTTTCTTGGATTTCAAATCAAGCAAAGCAGTGATGGCATTTTCATTTCACAATCCAAGTATGTGTTGGAACTGTTGAAGAAATTTGGAGTTGAGAACTCCAAACCATTGAGAACTCCTATGAGCCCATCAACAAAGTTGGACAAAGACGAGAAAGGAAGTGCTGTTGATCAGAAGAAATATCGAGGGATAATTGGTTCACTTCTCTATCTTACTGCTTCTAGACCTGATATTATGTTTTCTGTGTGTCTGTGTGCACGTTTTCAATCTAATCCTAAAGAATCTCATTTGAAAGCCACTAAACGAATTTTGAGATATCTTTCACACACAAACAAACTTGGGTTATGGTATCCTTCTTGTGAAAATTTTGATTTAGTTGGCTATTCTGATGCTGATTATGCTGGTTCATTGATTGACAGGAAAAGCACTAGTGGAACATGCTTTATGCTAGGACACTCGTTAGTTTCATGGTCAAGTCGAAAACAGAACTGTGTTGCATTATCCACCACTGAAGCAGAATATATTGCTTTAGGGAGTTGTTGTGCTCAAATTTTATGGATGATGCAAACTCTTTCTGATTTTGGCTTAGTTTATAAACAAGTTCCATTAAAATGTGACAGTAAAAGTGCAATAGACTTATCAAATAATCATGTTCATCATTCACGCACAAAACACATTGATGTGAGACACCACTTTCTTAGAGATCACATTGCTAAGGAAGACATTTGCATTGAATATATTTCAACTGAGACTCAACTTGCTGATATTTTCACAAAACCCTTCCCAGAAGAAAGATTCTCCAGATTACGTTTGGATTTGGGGATTATAGAAATTGACTAACCATTTTTCATTTTTTTGTTGAAATATTCTTGGATATATACTTTCAACTTAAATTTCTAGGATTCAAACCAGTTTTGGATATTATCCAAAGATTGATTCGAATATGGTATTCAGTACTGGATATTACATAATATAATTAACTTGGTAACTTATTCCACGATCATTTCTATTTCTACCATCTTTCTATCATTCATAATGGTTTTATAAAATAAGGAGTGAATTATTTTTAAATAAAAAATAATAATGAATTATTGAATAATAAATAATAATAACTCTCATGCATACATTCTCATTTAAAAGTCCTTATGGTTATGCATGGATGGAGCATGTGAGTGAATTATTTTTATCATTACTCCATTCTCATTTAAAAGTCCTTATGGTTATGCATGGATGGAGTATGGTAACTAAGTATTCTGGTCTCACTTAAAAGTCCGGATGCTTAGACTAATAAGTAACTGCTAATCCCATTTAAAAGTCCTTATGGTTATGCGTGGTTAGTAAGTGCTTATTTTTTTTTTTTGGTGCTTAAATGTCAAATTAATGTTAAAATATCTCTCTTCTTAAACCGATCATCGATCCATTCTCTACAATGTGGAAGTTGTTATCTCGTTATGATATATTATTTTTTGTTCCTACTGTTCCATGGTTTTTTGTCAGTCTTTTGATAATGCCAAAAGGGGGAGAAAAGAACTAGATTTTGATAAGGAAGTAAATATTTTTTGGAATACTTCAACAATATTTGTTTAATGTTGTTAGATAATTTTCCTTAGTTCTTTTATTCATCAGTAATTTTTGTTATCTTCTAAATAGGGAGTGGTCTTGGTTGTAGGGGGAGCATTCAAATAGGGGGAGCTAAAAATTTCATGTTCAAACACATGTATTAGCATTTCAAAATCTTTAATATATATGTTTGTCATCATCAAAAGGGGGAGATTGTTTGATGTGATTTTTTGTTTGATGATAACAAACATATATATCAATATATATATATGTGTTTGCAGTTTGGACTATATACAGAAAGGAAGAAATATTCATATTGAATAATTATACTATTGCACAGAATTTATATAATTCAACCAGTAGTTTTTATTCAATATAATATTTTATTACAACAGTTAAACATTACAAAGTTTTCAGCTCTCTCTATATATACATACACCAGTTCATACATTTTACATTTCTCACTACAACACTCAACACTCAGTTTTTTCACTCTGTCTGCACATCTGCATCTATCTGCATTGTCCAGCTCCACTTCTTGTCCTGTCTCCTATGTACCTGTATAATTAGCAGCTACAACAGTAATCTGAAAACAAACAAATTTGAATTTGCAAAAATAGAAATTTGTTTTGCGTCTCAGATACATGGGTTATTGTCATCATCTTTGATTGTGTAATATCTGTGCATATCAGTGTTCTTACAGGAAATCGTGAGTGGCTGCAATACACACGTGTACATTTATACACGTGTGCACTGCCTCGCCAACTCGTGTGCGCTATCAACAATAGCAATCAATACTTTAATGAATTCAACATGAAGCAGTGCAAACTCCCAAAGATACAACAGTGAAGGAAACTGCATCACAGCAGCATGAAAAAGTGTATACAACATCAAAATACACAAAATATGGAAACTGCACCAATGCAAATCAAAACAGAGAGTATATATAGTAATGCATAGCAACTGCATAGCAGCTACACAACAAAGCAATGACCAGAAAACAAGTACAAGCAAATAAATGCAATTTGAAGTGATATAACAGAAATTACAGGTACTCAACAAGGTGAAACAGTAGTAAATCAAAGTGTGCAACTCGAGAATGGATACAAGTGACTCAGACCAAATGCAGTGACATACTGCAATAAAAAAAGTCTCGACCAAAATCAGTGACCCAATGCATATACAACAACAAAGCACAATGCACAGAAATCACAAACAAGGTCAAACCCAAGATAGGTTCAACTCAAGGCAACTTGAAGCATACAAGGTCAGACAAATCACTGCAACAACAAACACAGTGAAGACCACAAAGGCAAGTATGGACAGAGTTCGAACACAGTTAAAACTCAAGCAAATGAAAACATCACAGTGACATGCTACAACTTCAAACAGACAGTGCACATGTGAATCAAGTGTCCAACCAGAAGCACAACATGACCAAAAGTATACAGTAATGCAACATGGAGTGTGCAAGTGCAATTCGAATTGACAAAACAGTTTCAAGTTACAACAAAGAAGTCAGTGGCAGCTCCAAAATCAAGATCAACAGAACATGAAGCAGTTCAAATCCAAGTACAAACCCAAGAATATATGCATACACACATACATATGTATGTATGCACATATATAGTAAACAGGTGAATGTGCAGTAGGGAACACAAGACAGTGGCAAGTACAAGTCAGTGCAGAAATCAAGCCGAGGTTAAAAATCAAATTCGTATCTTTAATTAAGTCAAAGAAATCTAATTTGGAAAGAAATCTCTGCATCAAATTTCTTGACTACATATATGGTCGGTATTAATTCAAATAGGGGCCGAGAAAACAAATATAGGAAGAAATCTTCGAATTAATTAATTCGAAAACAAATATGGTCAGCAAAAATTCAAAATTGAATCAAGAAAGGAATACTCCAAATCCAGAACAATTTCAGGAAAAATAATCAACGACGTGCAGAAATCAAATCTGACAGTGGTTATTAGGGTTTTAACCCTATAAATAAACCCCAAGAAATCATCATAGAACACAGAGAAATCGAGTTAAAAAGCAAGCAATAAAACGAGCAACAAAAGAAATAACATACCGAATCATCAACAACTCGTTCATCAGAGAACGAGCAAGCCGAGCAACGCAATTTCAAAAGTCAACAATTAATCATCAGAAATCGAGCACAAGCAAGAGCCGAAAGCCTCAATTTGGATCGATAGCTTAAAGCCCTAATTTTATCAAAGACTCAAACCCTAATCTCAAAAGCAAGGCCGACATTGTTTTTACAAGAAAAAGAAGGAACGAAGTGGATCGGGTTAAAGAATATTAGGCCGGCTTAGTTTAATTATTAAAGGGGTTTAGTTTTATTTAGGGTTTAAACTTTAAAAGTTTTTTTTTGTTGAGCAAAAATTAAGGATTAACGTTTATATTTTAATTTTTGCTCCTGCATTTAATTTTGAAGTTGTTTCTTTTCTTTTTGAGTCAAAAGAATTTGTAAATCACCACCTAGGGTTTAGGTGTTGTCAGATTGTCTAGATAGAGTTAGTTCAGTTAGCAGGGTTTGCGAGTTTGCAAAACTCTATAGGCGGTAGCAGGGTTTGCAAGTCTGTTAGAGTGTTTGTAAGCGGGAAACTGTTCAATTCTAATAGAAATCTGGGAATGCAGCAGTAGGCAGGGGTTGCCGAAGCTGGGTAAATTTTGTGTGTGATTTATTTTTCAGCATATTTATTTCTACAGTTTGTTTCTGTGTTTAATTCGGAAAAATTTGCTATAACCCTATTCACCCCCCCTCTAGGGTTAATCTAGATCCTACAGTATTGTAATAAATTTATAAATGGTGGTCTCGAATGAGATAACTTTTAAATAGAATTGTTTATAAATAAAGCTATGTGTAAACTGTTTTGGGATTTTAGTAAACGATGTTTAAAATAACATTTGTTTTGACCCTTGTTTTAATACATTTAGTATTATAAATTTGTCTTACCAAGTAACATTTAAAGAGTTTTTAGAAAATGTAAATGCCGAAATTGTTTAAAATGATTTCAAAAAATTTTGAGAAAAGTATTAGTGGTGTTATTTGGAAATATTTCCAAAGTACAAATATTTTGTAAAAGGAATTTTAAGTATAATGCTTTTTCTTTGGATAATTCAGAGTAAAACATTTCGGTTAGTTTTGTGGTAATCTGAACAATCTTCTAAGTGACTATTAGATGTTGCTTAGGTGATTGATGTGTAGTACTTAGTCAATTATTCTCTTTATCATTGTACAGTCGAAATGTATTCAAATTCGAACGGACCCAAAGTGAATTTTGATAAACAAATTGTTTGAAGTCGTTTCATTTAATCTTTAAAATCCCAAAAAGGGAACTGATTTCCAAAATAAAAGGTATTTTTGATAACAAATTGTTTAATAAATGAATTTTACCCTTAAATAATATATGAGGTAATTTATCACTAATTTAAATGGGTTAGATTGGATATGAAGGTTTTGATAACGTTGTTTTAACAAAATCATAGATGTTATTTAAGTATCTAAGCATTGTAAACTAATTGATATTATTGGCTCAGTCCATAAACATGATTCATTATAACACCTTAATGTGAGAAGGTAGGATAGTTTTAATAGACAATATTTTATTAAAACCATAGTTTTATTTAAAACATATAGTTGTAAAACTATTTGTTGTTTTGGGTCAACCCAAAAAGATCGTCCATTTTAACACTCTAAGTTAAAACGGTCGAGAGGTTGACTTAGTTTTAAAAGACTCAAATTTTGATTTGATCTTCACCTAAGTTGTGAAAAGAAAAATAAATTTTGTGTTTTGTATATACTCTTAGGATTTAGAAGGGTATTATACGAGTAAATAAAGTGGAACAAGTATTTATTTGGTGTTTTATAAAGAAATGAGTTTATAAAATATTTTTAAACTTAGATTAACATTATGAAATAATTCTTAAACAAATTTGGTATTGAATAAAATATTAAATAAAAATTTATGTGATTTAGAAAATTGGTGTAGTCAAGAAACTAATAATTTTAGAGTATAATTTTCAATTTTGTCCGAGTTAGTTGGGATAATCTTTTAAGCAATAACCAAAGGCTAATGAGCAAAGAATGGTATGCTTAGATAGTAATCTATATTTTGGGCAATCAAGAAAGTTTTGAACCTAAGTTAGGAGTTTGTTGTAAGCTTTTGACATTTTAAATAATGTTGAATGTTAGATTTTTCCTTATGGAATTTGAATGATTTATAGTGTTAGTGTATTCCTTAATTGAATTTGATTGATTTTATTTAATTGAATTTGAATGAATATACCATAGTTTATAAAGTTAAAAAATATATTTATAAACCAAGGCTTTTGAATTATTGTTTATTAGGAGTTAAATCCTGGTGCTTTTAAAAATGTGATTTTGGAGAAAAAATTATTTGGGAAAGAGATAATAATTCTTCACTCTAGTTGTTATATTTAGAGGAACTGGAATATCACTATATGCTTTATATTGTTTTGATTTTAGCGTTTTACATGTTTTGCTAGGAGGAATCCCTCTTATTTATTTTTTGTTTTGGTTTTATTATATTTCTTTTTGAAGAAATTTGAAAACAAATTTTTGAATATAAGAGCCCAGGCATTTAGTTCTAAATTTATCTTTTGATATGATTGTATGCACGGTATTTTATTTCAGAGTATTCTTTGAATTTGGTTTCATATAGATTATATAATACTAATTTTTGCTGGATAAGTTACATCTTATTATTGTGTTAGGCATTCCTAGGATAACCTATTTTTGGGATAGGATTGAGGTAATTTCGGGGACGAAATCTTTTTAAAGGGGGGGGAGTGTTATAACCTGGAATTTCACTATATTAATTTCTGAATATTCAATTATTTTAAATATTCAAACAATAGGTTTCATAAATAAAATAAAAACACTTTTAAATAATAAATATTGAAGATAAAATATTTTTTAGATTTAGTTTACAAAAGTATTTAGTTCGATGAAAAAACAGAAAATGTGACCGGAAATCGTTTTTCGAATTTTCATCGTTTCATCATACAAAAGTTATTTAAAATGTTGTGCGCACTTTCTTATATATATATATATATATATATATATATATATATATATATATTCACACGTATACTAAGTATATAATGTAGGATTAATAATATACATTAAGGTTAACAAACTTAATTAGGTTAAGATAATCATCGATGCGACATATTGGCAACTAAAATATTAAGTCATTAGAGACATGAAATAACATAATGGCAACCTCAGGTTCTTATATTCATATGTGCATGCAGTGTTAGGAGGAGAAATGGATGCAAGAATGGGTGAGGTGGCATATAATGAGAGAAGGGTAAAGTACAAGGGTATTTTGGTAATTTCACTTGTTTACGTATCATAAAAACTATTTTTTTTCAAATTCTTTTCCATTTTCTCTCTTTCATTTTCAAATTTTATAAGCTCTAAGATAATTTTAGTGGCTTCTTTAGCATTTTAAAGTTTTATATTTTAAAGTTTAATTTATAACATTTTAAACTTAGCTTCAAAATTCCTTCTTTTCCATTCAAATTCCTCTATTTTATCCAAAATGGTTTTGGCCATACCTTCTTACAAGTACTCTAAAACTAGATTTTTATTTTTTCAAACCATGTATATTTCCAGTAGCTACAACTTTGTAGTTTACCACATTTTCTAATTTCGAGCTTAGATGCTCCAAAATTTTATTTTTTGCAAGAGTGTTTTTGAACCTACATTTTGATGTCCGAAAATACCCTTTACTGTTTTGGCCATAACCTACTCAAAATTTAACATTTTTGAGTAATTCCTTTTGCAAACAATATAGGAAAGAATTATCTAAAACTTTCCTTTTGACTTCTTTTTCAAAATTGTAGCGACCCATAAATTTTAACGATTTTATAATGTAATTAACCGAATTTTTCTTGAAAATATAACAATAAAATTTATCAACGAAGATTTGATATTTGGTATGCGTCTATTCAAACATAGCTAATGGCAAAAAAAAATTTGGTGAATATAAAATTTTATTTTGTTGTGTAATTTTATTTAAATTTAAATTGGTAAAAATTGATGGCAATAAAATAATTTTGAAATCTGAGTATTTTAATATAGGAAAAATATAAATCATTTTCTGAGTGAGACGTCATATTTTATTTTGTCAAATTTGGACTGCTATAGTTCCGTTTATCTTATTTTCGAAAAATTAACGACATTTTTGGCAGGGAATATCGACTTTTAATAGGATGATCGTATAGCCGATATCTGTATACCATTATGTTCATCTCGTCGTGTCGATCTTCATATTATATTCATTTGTGCATTTCGGAGTCCTGTACACGGCGAAATCCACAGAACGGTTATCTGTATCGGTATCCGTTTTGGTACCTTGGGTGTTCCATGTCCTTTCATTTTCTACTATGTAAATTCAACAACCATTAGCTTTTAATATTATTTACACTACACAAAAACTATCCATTTACAATGCATATTATACAAAAGACCAAAAATAACCATTGTAAAAGAGGCCATTTATAATGGTTTTTTGAAAGCCCGTTGTAATATATGCAACTTTCCATGATCCCATACACTTATTACAACGTTGGTAGCATGCTCATTGTAATATGATACTATCACAACGGTTATTGGCCTGTTGTAATAGATTCAGTTTTCACAAGCGTTTTTGCCCGTTGTAATATAGTCATATTACTACTATTTTGGACCCGTTGTAAAATGATCATATTACGACTGTTTTTGGCTAGTTGTACAATATAATATCATGTTTTTTTTCAGACATGTAAATGTATGCAAGGAAAGTTAAGTCCAATCTTGAATTGTAAAACATATGCAAAACTTTTAATCTTATGGTAGAAATCATTAAAATTCACATGTTCCATGACCACCACTCATCAGTTCAAGGTAAAATAAAGTTATTCAATTACTTTTGAATTTTGTAATTACTGAACTACTACTGGACGATATTTTTTTATCACTGCCGCTAGACAAAATTTAGCAGCCCGCTAACCAAAATTTCACTTGTCCCGCTTAACGTACTTTACATTCTCCGTTTTCATAACCAATACATTCTCTTCCAAATTGAAACTAGGGCACATGAAATCCAAACACGAGGCAGCGAATTCCAAGGCATCCAAGGCAAAATCATAGACGAACTTATTGAAGATCTCCAAAACAAACTCTTTGACGAACTCCAAGGCGAACTCATGAACGAACTCCAAGGCGAACTCATGAACGAACTCCAAATTCAGGTTTGTGTATGAGTGCATGTATTAATTTTATATAATTTATTTTCTATACCGCAAATTTATCTTATCGTACAATATTCAAGCTCAATGATTTGATTGCTTTTGGATTTGATGTAGTTTTGGCTGATTTCTGGCCATGTTTATTGTGTATTTGTCTTCTATTTTAATAATTTTGTGAGGTTAAGTCCAATTTGCTGTAGGGTTTCATTTAGTTGCTATAGGGTCTAGTCGGCAAGTTTTAATCCATGGAATATTGTCTCATCTATAGAATAAATATCACTTATGCAAAGAAAGGTGGTTTGAATATTTTTAAAAAATAAATCATCAACCTACAATTTGATCTTCCTTTGCCCTCCTAGATAATAAATTAGATAATTTTTTAATCCATGGATTTAAGCAACATTTGTTGAACTACTGTCATTTTAACTTTTATGCGCTATTTAATTATACCACTAAAGATGTTTCACATGGTTTTAGTACATATTAAACCACAAATAAACAATCAAGATTTTCACTTCGTTAAAGACTTCCGATTAGTCATCATTGACAGTTGCACACAATCCCAGTGGTGGGTATGTTGTTCGTAAGTTGTGTAATTTTAGAGGAAGAAAAGCCTCGGTCAATTTAAAGCATTTGAAATCCAGAAATACCAAATACGTTGGATGGTGAATGTTTCATATCTGAAACATGGGCTTGACTTAGTACAAACCTAACTAAATTAGCTATTGAGAAAGACAATAATTGTAGCTTAATAAAACATCGAGCTATTTGTTTATTGATCAATATTAACAAACATATATGTTATTCTAGAGAAAACTATAAAAATAATAATTTATGTGAAATTAATATATAGAAAATTCAAATTTTATCATATCATAATCTTATTTTATTTTGAAATATTGGTAGACAAATGTAATATTATGAATGGACATCAAATCAAATGAATTAGATTAGTACCAGAAGCATTCATTTGATTCCATACTCTGAAAAATCTCCCTGCCATTGGAACCTGCCACAAGAAAGCAAGGTGACAAGCAACATTGTTTTTGGAAATATGCAATGAGATAGTCCTAGGGATATAGAAATTTGTTTGCAAATATTACACTAGCGAAAATGTTGTAGCCGTATTATTTAATGGTTGCAAAGATGGGAAAAGTAGGTGACTAAGCATTTACATAATCAATTTTTTCGTAAATATTCAATCTCTATTCAATTTATATTTTTTAAATTTTAAACCATTTGGTCGTCAATCATATTCATACCTTCATTATCTTGACTATATATCTTGATGAGTGACCCTTTAACAATATAGATCATACGAAGATTCACATGTATATCTCATGAAAAAACTGCATAGTAATTCACAACTTTTGCTAATCATATTACCATGTAACCATGCTATTAATTGGTTATGTCATGCTTTGTTCCAAAATTTATATTGGTAATGTCCCTATCCACTACACTTACACTACGGCTCGTATGTAAATACAAATAATAAAGTACAAATAAAGAAATCAATAGTTTTGAATGAAAATATTTACCCAAATTAAGTATATATTTAATAGCAACGATGTGGGGGCAAAAGAAAATATTTAACCAATTGAACTATATTTCAACATATGTACAAATAACCTTGGTGGTAATAATAGTTCACTAAGAGTACCAATGATAAATACATATGCTAGAAATGCTAAAGAGCTATTTCATCAAGAGAAAGGCTCATATTTTTATGGGCATGACGTCTTTTCATCAGGCTGTAACATTAGAGGATTATCAAGATGGACAAAGCATGGATCCACCTACCAAGGTTTCGTCAATTTTGATTATTAGTTTCACACATGTTATTATTTAGGATTGATTATTGATCTCTTCATGTTTCATAGAATGATAGAAGAATACAAGCATGTCGTTCAGAATTTTGTGTATGGGCATGCGGAAAGGAAGGGAAATCCAGAAAAAATTATTTGCCCTTGCTGAGAATGTAGGAATCTTATCCGCCAATCACAAAGGAATGTTGTATCACACTTGGTTTATTTTGGAATTGAACCAACATACGTTGTATGGATTTTTCATGGGGAAGCATGCCCTATAGAAAATGAGGGTGATGAAGCGACAAGTGCATATATAATGTACTTAGACACACAAATATGTAATGAAGAGATGAAAGATTATGCTAATGTAAGACATAGGATAAAAATTAAGGAGATAATGGAAAATGCTGAAATTCCTTTGTACGATGGTTGTGTAAGCCACACAAAGTTGTCAGCTACAATACTTCTTACAAACACAAGGCTCAAAACAGTGTATATATCTGACACAACATTTATAGAACTTCTTCAACTTCTTAAGAATATGTTGCCTATGGATAACATGCTTCTTGATTCGACATACGCAACAAAGAAGCTGCTTAAATCATTTGGTTTTGGGTTATAAACAAATACATGCATGTGTAAATGATTGTTGTCTGTTTAGAAAAGAGCTTGCACATATTGATTTTTAACCAAAATTTGGCAAATCTCATTGAAAGAAGTACAAGACAAAGGAAGATGGGAAGCAAGCCAAAATACCTGTAAAGCTTTTGAGACACTTTCCAATAATACCATGATTTAAAAGAATGTTCACATCCGCAGAAACATCAGAGCAATTAATATGGCATAGCAATAATAAGTCTGAAGATGGTAAATTACGTCATCCAGTATATTCTTCTCAATGGGCTGCAACTGATAGGATGTATCCTTCCTTCGCATCTGATCCACCAAATTTAAGGCTTGGCCTTGCAACTGATGGCTTTAATCCCTTTGGTGATTGGAACTGTGCATATAGTTGTTGCCAATGTTTCTTGTTTGTTACAACTTCTCTCTGTGGCTTTGCATGCATAGAGATAATGATGTTATCTTTATCAATTCTTGGGCCACGACAACTAAAGAACGATATCGATGTGTATCTACAACCACTTATTGAAGATTTGAAAAAGTTATGGGATAAAGGGGTAAAGGTGTATGATACATACGCTCGCAGCGAATTCAAATTAAATGCTATTCTGATGTGGACGATAAATGATTTTCCAGCTTATGAAAATTTACTAGGTTGCACTGTAAAGGGTAAAAAGGCATATCCTATTTGTGGCGTTAATACATGCTCAATATGGCTACCATTTAGTAAGAAGTGTGCAAATTTAGGCCATAAGTGGTTTCCTGAACCTAACCATGAATATCGTCAACAAAAAAACTTGTTTGATGGAACCATAGAGAATAGACGAAGGCCTCCAGTACAAACAGGTTCTCAAATCTTTGATATTGTTAAAGATATTTGTAATGATTGGGGAAAAAACCAATTGAGGAAGAGAATTATAAAGAGAGAGAAAAAGAAAAATGGAAAAGAGAAGATGGGAAGAAAAAAGGAAGTAAATGTGGAAGTAGAAATCCATTTTTTTTGATTTACCTTATTGGCAGGTAAAATTTAGTTAAAAACAAATTGCCTCTACTTTTTTATCTATGTAATCAAAACTTTATTATTAATCAGTTATACTTCATTTTTGTTTTTTAAGTACTTCCTTTGCGTCATAACCTAGATGTGATGCATATTGAAAAAAATATTGGTGAAAGTATTCTTGGTATGTTACTTGATATTAAAGGTAAATCAAAAGATGACATTATTCGGCAAAGATCTAGAATTATTGGATACTAGGAAAAAATTACATCCTATAGACATGGGAAGCAAAGCATTACTTCCAGCCATGCCATGCACCTTAATTGACCAAGAAAAGGAGATCTTTTGTGATAGAATGAAGAATTTAAAGTACCTGATGGGTATAGCTTGAATATTGGGAATTGTTTTGCAAAACAAAACAAAATTTCAAGTCTTAAGTCCCATGATTATCATTTTGATGCAACAACTGTTGTCTACATCACTGAGAGGACTTTTACCTAATGTGACAAGGAATGCATTACCACGGCTATGTTTGTTTTACAGTGACATTTGCCAAAGAGTGCTTGATAAAGATAAATTAGAATCCATCGAGAATCAGGTTGCATTAACACTATGCGATCTTGAGAGATTCTTTCCACCTTCCTTTTTTGATATCATAATTCACTCGACAATGCATTTAGGAAGGAAAAAAGAATTTGTGGGTCAGTACAATATCGGTGGATGTATCTATTTGAGAGATAATATTTAGCATGAGTACTTAAAAGTAATTAATGATATATGTACTTATGAAAGTATTATATGTATGCATCTTATTATAGATATATGAAAACACTGAAGGGGTGTGTTAAAAATCAAGCGTGGCCTAAATGGTGCATAGCTGAGCACTATTCTACTGATGAATGCATGAAGTATTATGCTAGATATTTTAAAGAAGCATTAGAAATTAGACAAAGGAAAAAATAGAAATGAAGTGGAACAAAGCAAGGGCCGTCCTATTTCCAAAGGAAAACTTATGATAATCACTAAGTAGGTGATTGATGTTGATCATCGGTATGTGTTGTTTAATACCAAAGAAGTGGAGCCTTATATAAAGTAATTTCAAGTTCATTTAACTATTATGTATGATTTAAGTTAGATTTTGACCTGTATGTTTATGTATCTAGGATGCATAACGAGGAGCTGAAACATTGCATCCCTAGCTTTCATGAGATGATGTGGAACTTTCAAAGCTGCATTAAGAGACTTTTAGTCATTGGTTTAAAAAAAAGGTTGATAGCGTTATATCCTATTTAAAGATGGATAAGTTTTATATAAAAGTCTACACAAAATAATGATCAGTCTTTATATATAAAATCATGCTTTTCCAGGTTAAAGATGATAGAAAAACATTTGATGTTGGCGAACGAATAAATTGGCTTGTATATGGACTTCGTTGTTAAGTAATTTATTATACTGGTTATGTTATTAATGGTCGGCATTTTCATACGAAAGACCATGAGAAGTCTATACAAAATAGTGGTGTTTCCATTGAGGCAAGTGCTGCTCGCGTAGATGGGTCCATTAAGAAAGTAATATATTATGGGGTTTTGTATGAGATTTTGTTGTTAGACTACCGCCATTTTCAAATCACCTTGTTTAAGTATGATTGGGAAAATATTGATCGTCGAGTGAAGGTCGAAGATGGATTCACATTAGTCAATTTACATCAGTTCCAAACTAAATTTGCAAGCGACCCTTTTATCTTAGCAACACAAGCTGTAAAAGTGGTTTTTTATAGAGAAAGTAGTTTTTCAAATTGGTATGTTGTGCTAAAAGCACCCCTAGAGGTTTTTAGAAGTTGGAAAACTATGACGGGGAGGATGAGTCAACTAGCAAACCGGTAAATGAGTCATTACTTGATGATAGAGATGTCGACTATGGAGAAGAAAGTTATATAAGGGAGGATTGTGATGATACTGTGGTATGATATAAGCATCTTTTTATTGATATTTTTTTATACATTTGTTATATTGGTAAAGAGTTTAAATATATCTAGTTTTATGCATAGTTATATTAATTAACTGTCAATTCCGATTAGTAAGTTTGAAAAAAAAAACAACCATTCTTTTGCAAATTACTACCATCTTATATTAGGATTTTTATGTAGCCAATTTTTTACAAGTACTGTAAACGATAACGAGACCTTTATTAGCTACTATATTCAAGAAGAATCATTGGCTTCATGTGTACACATCTATGACACAATACACCTATAACCATAGTTCCACCATAAACTCTAGTATAACCAACTAAGTTGATACCTGCGCCTATTAACACAATCGATTTTGTAAACAGTCTTGCAAAAAGTCTAGTAGTTTGACACAATTTCAATACTCCTATTATCATATTCATTGTTCAATGGGCCCTATAAAAGCGTGTACATACACATTTAAAGCATCACCAGCTCTTTTTTTGAAACTCTGTAAGCAGGCCAAAGCCCATAAAAAATAATACATCGGGGAAAAAACCCGAGAATAAACACTACCTTTACAAACCCAAAATCATTTAATCCTAGCTCTTTTAGGGTTACAAACACGCCCACTACTCTCTTATCTCACAGAAATGCGTAATGGCGACAACCCCTCGGAATAAAAAATAAGATAAACCGATGGGTTCAGGGAGGCTTCCATAACTTTATGCCGATTTTACTCTGATCTATTTCTCTTGGATCTGAGAAAAGATGGCTCTTTGTAGTTGTTTTTGCTTAGATTTCCATGAAGTTAGTCACTTTGTGAATCGACGCTTTACCTAGCTGAGAAGTAAAGGAATCCATAACAGAAAGAGCAAATCCAGTAGTTTTTTACCATGGAGATTTGTTCTGTAGTTAGCAATGAATCCTTGGTCAGTATCCTCTGTATAACCCTGATTCATGTATTGATTTAACCTTAGAGTTTCAGAGTTGAATAAAGAAGGCTCATTTTGCAAGTTACTTTTGTTGTAGCTGCTTTCGAGGTTGAGTGAAGACGGCTCCTTTTGCATGTTGCAGTTGTTGTAGTTGTTTTCCCCTTTCTCCCAAACAGATGAGTGATAGAACTGATTAGTGATGTTGCTTCTATAATAATTCTTGTCAATTATCTGATTATTGATGACTAATTGCCAGTATATGTCCATGTACAGATAATTGTCCATCAAATCCTCAATATTGTGAGCGTGCTAGCTTTCTCCCCTAACAGGTAAACAAAATAATTCGTTAGAGTCTATATATTTATTATCTTTAGGAAAAGATGTATTAATTTTAAAATAACTTCCCTTTATGTTCCAGGAATTATTCCTAAAGCAGCCCCTTCCAGTATTGAGTGGTTTATAGATGGATCCATTATCGTTCATAAGATTTCCCATCCAACAACTTCCTTTGTGAAGAAGATGTCCTATGTTGGGGGAATCATTATTGGTTTTCCCACTCTGTAAGAAAGATTCTAACCTCTCTTCATATTTATCCATGCAACAGTGGTTCTATTTTGGATTATCTAAACGTGTGCTTTGATTTCTATATTTATTAAGAAGGATTTGGCTGTCTATTTCAATTTTCTTCCAAAGTTGAATGCTTTCCTATTCTTTTTTATAGTGCAGCCTTTGATTTCTTTCTTTCCAAATATGAAAGATGGATGCAATGAGCATTATACTTGCTTTTTTGAATTCCTTGGATTTTTCCTTGAAGTTTTGCTGAATATATTTGATGCTTTCTCTGATGCTTTGTACAGCCTAATTTTGATTGATTTTGAGATTTATTTTGGCAATGCACCAAATGTGTTTTGAATAGATACAATCAAAAAATAGATGATTAATACTCTCTGTCTAATTTTTACAAAGAAGACATATTGTTTCCCCTTATTCCACTTCAGGCACCTATCTCTAGTGGGAAGTCTGTTAATAATTGCAAAGTAGGCACAATAGGACATTTTTGGACAGTTTGATTTACTCCATATAACATTATGCCAATCTACTTCTGTTTCATTTCCTTTATATACTCCAAAGTTTTTTTAAAGGAGAAAATACCTTTCGTAGATAATTTCCATTCCCATTTATCATTTTGGAGGTTTGGATAAATAGTGATACTTTGAATCACAGAATTAAAAATAGATGTAGCTGGATGTGCCATTGCATTCCACCTACTATTTTGAATGATGGTACTAACTTTTCCGGTGGCTTCTCCAAATACGTATAAGCTATTCTATCCCACAAGAATAACTAATGTTTTTCCATGAATTCAGGGGTTAAACCATAGATTAGTCTAATTTCCATTTTTAAATTTTCTTTCCAAAAGTTTATTACCAGTATCTCTGCTGTTGAGAATGTTTTTCCAAACAAAAGAGTGGTAATTTTCAATACCAGTGGTCCAAAAATTCTTGTTTTTGAGATACTTTGCTTTCATCCATTTTGCCCAAAGTGAATTACCATAAATAAATCTCTAGAATAGTTTGAGTTTACACACTTCCCTCAAGTTATTGATGTCCCTTATGCCTAAGCCTCCAGCTTTCTTTGATTTACAAACTTTTTCCCAAGCAATTTTATGATGTTTTCCATTCCAAATGAAATTTGCACAATTTTTTTCAATTTTGTGAATTGCTTTTGCTGGGATATTGTGGGCTTGAATCCAATACATCATAATTGCAATGATGATAGTGTGAGTAAGTTCGATTCTACCGGCTGTTGACAGAAGTTTGCTGGCCCATCCTTCCAATCTAGCCTGAATTATGTCCAATAATCTTGTGCGGTCTCGATCATTGACTTGATTAGCATTAAGAGGCAATCCTAGATATTTGACTGGAAGATTACTCTCTTTAAATTTTAAAATGCTTAAAATGTCCAATTTTCTAGCACAGCCTTTACTGAAGTAGATTTTGCTTTTGAAATCATTAACCTTCAGACCAGCATGTTCTTCTAATTTGACAAAAATATTTGCTATAGATTTTGCACTTTGAGTGTCTGCATTTAAAAAAATAAGCAAGCCATTAGCATATAGCAAATGTGTAATGTATGGTTTGGTTCTATTAATGTGTTTTATGTTTCCTTCTATTAGTTCTGTTTCCATAAGAATTGTGAAATATTCCATAACAATAGTAAATAGGTATGGAGACAATGAGTCTCCTTGCCTAATTCCTCTATTGCTATGTATGAACCCATTAGGAGAACCATTAACCAAAATTGAGTAGGACACTTTATTAATATATTCATAAATAAGGGCACAAAATTCATTACAAAAGCCCATTTGTTTCATCATATATATTATAAATGTCTATTAATTTTGTCAAAAGCTTTATGTACATCTATTTTTACACACATGTGATTTTTGTTATTGTGATTAAAATTCATAATTAATTCATATGCTAATAATGTGTTTTCAGCAATAAGTCTGTCAGGTATGAATGCACACTGGTTTTCAGAAATTAAGTATTTTAAAAATATTTTTATCCCGTTACTTAGAATACTAGAAATAATTTTATATATGAAGTTACAGCAGGCAATAGGCCTAAAGTCTTCTAAACTATTGAGAATTGGAATTTTCAGAACCAAAGTAATGAAAGTATGATTTAGATTTTTAAAAGGTCCCAGTCCTAAAAAATTCAGAAATTGAAGCAAATAAAATAATTTTGATCTCATCCCTATGTGTTTTATAAAATTTGGCCCCAAAGCCATCAGGGCCAAGCTTTTATCATTGTTTGAGTTAAAAATGATATTTTTAATTTCCTCAATTCTTATTGGAGCCAAAAATATCATGGCTATTGTCATTTAATTTGAATTTAGGCTCAATATTTGGAAAAACATTAGAAGAGAGATCAGTGTTATATAGATTAGTAAAATATTTAATAACTTCTTTCTCTACAATACATATTATTAATGGTATTACCACTAACATCAATGATTTTACCAATATCATTTCTGTATTTCCTACTAGACATTTTAGCATAAAAAAATTTACTACCTTCATCCCCATGAGTTAACCAGTCTATTTTAGCTTTCTGCTTTAAATTAACAGACTGCACATGGAGAGATTTGGCTAGATTATTTTGGGCTAAAAAAAATTGTTCATTTTATCACCGTCTGAGCAATCATTATCTAAAACATTCTGCCTTAGTTCACATTCATCCATAAGGGTTTTAATATCCATCTTTGTTATGTTTTTATTCCAAATTTTCAGTTTACCTTTTGTAGTTTGAAGCTATTTACTAAATTTGTATTGGGCAGTGCCCAAAACTTTTGTATCTATAACTGTCCACATAAACCCAACCATTCACAAATCTAAAAGGAATATTCTTTTTTATATTATTATTGCAATTAAGATAAATTCAAATAGGAGTATGATCACTAGTAGCTTGGGAAAGAGTAAGACATTTGAAAATTTTAAAAATAATTTGTAAATTTTTAGTTAATTAAAATTTGTCTAATTTGAAATGAATATTTCTGAATATACCAAGTATATCTATTTCCAAAACTAGTTTTGATAAAAAAATTATTGAATCTTTCTAATTTCTTGAAGGGGATAGAAATTCCCCCCTTTTCAAAACGATGCATAACAGTGTTAAAATCACCCATAACAATCAATTGATGACTCATGTTAGATTTAATAATTTCAAGATTTTTTCAAAGAGAATCTCTTTCACTTTCACTATTGGAAGCATAAACAAAAGTAATTTCAATTTGAAAACCACCTTTATTAGTGTATTTACAATGAATAAATTGAAAATTGACAAAATGTTGATAAATATCCCAAATTTTAGGGTCCCAAATGACCATGATTCTACCATACCCCCCACCCCATTTGATTATTATTTATAATATTCCAGTTATTTAAAATTTTAAATTGGAAATCAATAATTTTAGAATTATCAATTTATATTCTAGTAAACCAATAATGCTAGGATTTGTTGACAATTGAAGATTAGATAAGTCTAATCTTCTTATAGGAGAATTGAAACTTCTAACATTCCAAGAAATAATCGTCATATAATTAACAGAGAGATTAAAATTCAAATTAAAATAAAAGGATACTCAAAAGGATACTATTAACAGTAACAACTTATGCACTGTGACTGCCCTTTTCTTCAAAAGTCTCTATCTTCTTTCCTTTCTTTTTGTATGAAGTTTTATTTAATGCTTTCAGCTGATCTTTCCATCTGGAATTTTTGATGATATGCTTCCTTTTAAATTCATCGTCTTCTGTTTCTTCTAGGCTTTCATTGTTTACAATCTCTTTTATGCTTTTCATTCTGCTTTTTCTTTTTTCTTTTATTTCTTTTCTACTTTTCCTTGAGGCTGGTGCAGAATTTGAAACTAGATTGATAGCTTTTTGAATATTGAAATCAGAAACTGGATTTTTGGTAATTGTGGAGAGATATGTAGCTAAGTAGCTGATGTGATTTTCTGATGGTTCCTTACTTAGAATGTTGTTAATGAAAGAACTATCATCTAAACTCATTGCTTCTGCAACTGAAGAATCTTCTACTGATTGATTTTTTTTGTCTTTTTATTGGATAGTCGAATTTCGGTATTTAATATTTGAGGCACAAAAATGATTTCATTGATTTTCCTAATTATTTCTGGTGATTTAGAAGAAATTACAGCCTCATTTCCAATCTTTATATGATCTTTTCTGCTTTCTTGAGAAGCTTTTTCTGATGCAGATTCTTGCACAGTAATTGAATCTTCAAAGTTGACAATCTTTCCAATATTGTCTTCAAGAGGTTGAGGAGTATCTTCCTTGTTATTAATAAGTAATGTTGTTTTTGTAAATTCACTTCTTTGCTCTGGCACGATATTGGAATTAACAACAGCTTTTCCTTACATACTTTGTTTTTCTTTCCAAACCAATTTAGAGTCACAATTTTCTAGAGAATGAGCAAAACATGAACATGTTTTACATCTAGGGGGAACCCATTCATATTCAATATATTGAACCAAGTTTTCACCATCATGCAATGATATAGTAGCTTCATTTGGTAAGTCAGAATCGACATTAATTTCTACAAATATTACAAAAGAAAGCCTAGTTTCTTTGTAGCTAAATCATCCAATTTAAGGGGAGTGCCAACTACACTAGCAATTGCACTTAATATTTCACTGTCCCATAGTCTAAGGTTTAATTCGGACAGTTTGATTCAGATAGGCATAGAAGACAGCAAATCCCTGTCAAGATTGATTTTACTGCTCCATTTTTTCATAATAATCAGTTTTCCATTTATAAAATATGGCCAATTAATAGCATTATCACACTCTGAAGCATTGAAAAGTCTGATTAAAAAGAAACAATTATTACTAGTAAAAATATCGAAATTACCCGTATGTTTATAGGATTTAGCAATTACAGCCTTGAACTGATGATAAGCGGGTCTGTTGCCAAAAACATAGGCAAATACTGAGAAGTCTCATTTACTCTCTGCACTTTTGTAGGCCTCCGCTCTCACCACCACTATTTTCTTGTCATTAATGGAGAGAAGAGCGGCATACTTAAGGTCAAATTCAGTATTTGAATTTCCTTTCTTAATCGTCTCTGCCCATGAAGAAGGCTTACTCAGGTTAGTGCCGGTTTGAGATACTAAATTCTCTTTGTTTTGAGAGTTTTTTGAATTTCTTCTTGAATTTCTGAAATGGATATCTGAGTTCACAACTTGCTTTTTTGATTCTTGCAACATTTCTTGTTGAGATTCTATATTTCACAGTATTTCTTGAATTATATGTTCCCTGATTTACATTTCTGAAAGATTGCTTTGATTGATTCATAGTGCCTTATTTCAGGTTCAACTGATAAGAACTGTTTCCTACACTTTGCATTTGAGAAACAGTTTCTTTATTCAATAGTTTTGATCTTCTACTATGTACAATTTGAAAATCTTCTTCATCCGTGACGGAAATTTTCTTTCCTAATAGTGGTGGCGATGGCGGCGGCCCTGGATTCATCGAAGGTGGAGGAGAGTGAGATGGAGAAGAATGAGAGGAGCCCTCTATCTAATCAAGGTTATAGATAGGGTTATCTAAGAATTTTGTAAAGGCAGCCATGGCTGCCAAGCTTTGTAGTTTTTCTTATCAATACTTAATGTTGTTCAGTTAATTAAGAATTACCAGCTCTTGCTCACCCAAATGTGCATTTTCAACTAATTTGGAGACAAGCATAGCACCGTCAACTCATATATGTTGATTTTTTCTAGGTTTCTCCCTTAGCAGAAGACAGTTGAACTTGAAGCATCAATGGATAAAAAGAAGCAAGATCAAGGAGAGGTAAAATAATATGTATTTTACGAGAATATCTTTATTTTTCACCACTTCAATTTCTACAATATTTGATTTTGGTGGAAATTGGAATTAAATATCTTGTTTGTTGTTAAAGTTATGTAACACAAACGTTGTTGTGATGTTGTTAGGCCGTTGCTTCTAAGCTATCTTGTAATTTTTCTTGATTTGTTTTGTTGCCGTTATTTCTTGTCATCATTCAGCGTCTTTGATTTTATTGTCATTTAGTTATCAAGTTAAAAAGTGGGCACTATGACTTCATGTAACTATAGTTCACTGACTACATGTGCTAATTTCACTAACCTACTACAACAAAAGAATATTAAACTTCCCTAAGAGTCCGCCCAATACCATTCGACTCTGCTTTAGGGTCTGAAGGCATATCTTTAGGTTATGTGTTATAGATTAAAAAAATTCTATGATATCATCACACAAAGAAATTAATTTTTGCAACTTGTTTCGCATTGACATTGCTTTTTGAAATATACAAGTACATGATAACTTAAAAGCAGTATCAGAGTCTTTACTCTTTTTACTCCAATGTGTAAATGAATAATAATTAAGGATGATTAAACCAGTGAACCTTATCATAATCAAAAAGCAAAGTTTTTTATAAAATGATCCTGTGCCTCATAAAGCTGATCTTTAGAACCCAAACAAGACAGTCATTGTTCAAATTTCCAAGACAGTTTACATGATTGGGGTGTTTGAAAAATAGAAAGAGCTCTCCAAGTATAATTTGAGGCAGCTAACATCACCCCGAGTGTAATTCATAGTTTAGAACCTTTTGGTTTTCTAGATAATTTTTTGGATTTGGGAAAAAAAATTATTGAATAGAAAAGGAAAAAAGTTATTGGTAAAAAATAGAGAACAATGGTTAATGGATTCACATGTTTTATTTCCCTTTCCCTTTTTTTTTTGGGGTGCATATTTGTCTTAGTCATTCGTTAAGCTAGCTAACATTGGTGTAAAGACTAATGAATAGGGTACTAGCAGAGGATCATAATGTTATCATATCTGTAAAATATTGTGTATTTTTGATTAGTTTCACTCCCATATACACCAAAACTAAAAAACTTCTTTGTACGCTGTCGATTATCTGTTACTACCCAGTATTGGTTGAATGCTTTGAACATTAAGCAGACTGCTTGTCCGATTGCAATATTTTATATATATGACAGCTACTTGTTTCATACTTAACATCAAGCCTTTTTCATTAGTTATCTTATTGGTAGAAGAAAAATATCTTTGAACTGCAGAAAATAGACCTTATATTATTGTAATGGCATATGGTTCTATGTTATATCTCATGTTTTAGTCCTATGCAAATGCATGTTCCTTTATGGTAGTTGTGTCTGTTTGAACTGGTAATGCATGTGCTAATTTCACTGACAAGTTTTTGTAATTTCAGATATCAAAGGTAGCAACGAGACACTCAAAGAGGCAATCTTTAGCGACACTTGCAACTTTATGTGTAAAAGATAAGACTGGTAGTGTACAAAACAATGAAACGAGAGATGCTGAAGTTGAAGTCGCTCATACTCTTCAGAATTTAATCCCTGCTGTAAGAAGATCTCCTCGGAAGCGTACTCTACAGACATTAAACACTACTGAAATGCAGCCTCAACATGACAAAAATCAGCCTCCAAATGTCATTCACTCTCCAAATATTACTTCGATCAACTCAGACTCATTCAATGCCATGGATGCCATGAACAACTCTTCAGGTTTTCCTAACTCTATCCAACAATGACTTCACAAGTATATATATGTGATCAGGGCCGGCCCAAAGACATTTAATGCCCTATACGAGCTTTATTTTTTCATTTCTTTTGCCCTATTTTTCAAAAGAGAACGATAATTTTAAATGTAGAAACAAAATAATTTTTTTTAACGTAGAAACAATATGAAAACTCTTTCATATATAGAACGATAATTACAACATATTGGTCTACTAAGCCATTTAGAGTGCATATCAAAAACCAAAATGTTAACATGATATCAAAGCATACTAATGCAATTAACGAAAACAACTCCTTCTCGTATTTTTTGAAGCAAACTCGTCTACTATCCCTTCATAGTTAAGCATATCCAAGTACTCATTTTCAGTTGAAATCATAGATAATCCGCTTAACCTTTCTTGCGACATAGTAGTCCGAAGATATGTTTTAATCAATTTCAACTTTGAGAAACTTCTTTCCGCCGAAGCAACCGTTACCGGAATAGCCAACGAAATTCGATAAGCAACCAAACATTCAAAAATCCACTTACATCTTGATAAGACCTCAAAAAATTTAAAATATCAATGGATTTAGTTACTTTCGATGGTAGAATCCTTTTTAATTGTCGAAGCTTGTAGAATAATTCTTTACCACAAATATCTTGCTCTTCATCATGTTCCAAAAAACCTTCTAATTTCAAGCAATGGTTCTTCAACTCACCGTCCTCAATATTTTTAAACTTCAAGTTTAACAAGAAACCAAAAGTTCATTCATAAAGTTTAAATTGCTCAAACCGATCTCTAAGTGAAGTTAAAGCTTGATCTATATTATATGAAGAAAATAAGTAACTCGAAAATTATCTTTAGGAGATTGCATATCATTATTCTCTTCGATATCTTAATCAAATTGTTTTTTTACGCACAACTCTCTTTTCCAAAAAGATTGGATCAATACCGACTTCAATTGCAATTTCTTTAGCTTCATTCATCATGGTTTCAAATCCATCTTCTCTAAGTTTTTCAAAAAATGCTACAAGCTCCTTAATATTTGTAATTGCATCTTCGATATCCATTACCCCTCGTTGAAGTATTTTACTTACTCAATTGATATTGTCTAATATTGTGAACCAAATACACAAACTAATCAAGAATTCAAAATTTTCCAAACCATTTTGGCATAACCCTTTAGCCTCCATCATCACAACATCATCTTTAGAATTATTTGCAATATCAATTAAAGCATCTCTTAGTTTCGACGCTTGCATTCTTATTGCTTTAACACTTTCAATGTGACTTTCCCACCGGGTTGCCGATAATGGTTTTGGAATCAAACCTTTCACATAGCTTCGAAGTATTTCCCATCGATGAGTTGGGCCGGAAAATAGAGTATAAATCTTTTGCACATATGCAAAAAAGTTTCTAGCTTTCATACATGATTTTGCCATATCACATAAAGCAAGATTAAGACTATGACACCCAAATGAAATGTAGAAGGCTCTAGGATTTATATCAAGTAGCCTTTTTTGCACACCTTGATGTTTACCTACATTAAGTTCAATTAAGTATTTAATATTATTGTCAATAAATTAAACTCAAGTTTAAGAAAAAATTATTTACTATTGTTACCTTTCATGTTCGAACCATTGTCATACCCTTGTCCTCTCACGTCATTAATATCAAGTTTAAGCTCAACCAAAACATTTTCAAGCTCTTTAAAAAGACCAAGCCCGACGTATCATCCACCGTTATGAATCCAAGGAAATATTCTTCTACCTTGATGTCTTTTGCATCATCAACATTCACACATCTTATAATAATGGACATTTGCTCCTTATGGCTCAAATCCGGAGTGCAATCAAGAATAATAGAGAAGTATTTTGCTTTCTTAATCTTTGTAAGCATTGCTAATTTGATCTTGTTAGCCAACAAACTTATCAATTCATTTTGAATTTTATGACTTAAATAATGTTTGTTGCTTTCATTATTTACCACCCGTCTAAGATGATCTTCCATAATTGGATCAAGTCGGCTATAAATTCTATAAATTGACAGAAAAGCCCATTATTTTTCTCATAAACTTTCTCATTTGATCCACGAAATGGTAAATTATTTCTAGAAAGTGTTTTGACAACACCAATTATGCGCATAAGTACCTTTTTCCAACGTTGTTTCCCTTGATCAATTTGTGCTTCCATTGCTTTATCGACTGTTGCCTTCTGTTGAAGCTCTCTATGCAAATCCACCCATTTAGTTAGATTTTCATTGTGCAATGGATTACCTTCATGCTCTCTTAATTTAGTAGATAAATTATGCCAATCATTAATTCCTTCATCGGCTAACTTGGATGTTTTTTTTATGCTTAAATAGCTTACAACAAAAACAATAAACTTTATCATACTCATCCGAGTATACAAGCCATTTTCTTTCATGCTCTTCTCTCCGTGGATAGCTGCCGATGTAATGTTTAAATGAGAAGTGTCTACCATCAATCTTATTTCTTGGGAATGTATCATTTTCTTTCACTATTTTGATTGGACCACGTTGAATTAGCATAATTCGTTTGGTATCGGTAATTTTTCCCCATAATCCCGGATCGTAATTTATATCAACATCCTTTTCAATATCAAGTATAACTACGTCCCAAACATCTTCATCATCAACATCAACGTGTACATGTACATTATTATCCTCGTTTACAACTCCCACAACATGTTGATCTTTAATTTCTATTTCAACATCCTCGTTTTTAGGCACTTCATCTTCATTTATCTCGATATTGGCATCAACATCATCATGCTCAAAGTTAATTTCTTCAACTTGACTTGATTTTGAAGTTTGAGATTTATTTTGTCTTGCTTCAAATAAATTTGAAATTGAGCCTGTCATTGATTTTGCTTCTTCATTTTTGTGTTGTTTTTTCTTCCTATTTTGGTATCCGGAATTTTGTTTCCGAATCCTATATCAAATTAAAATACGACACAATATTATTAAAATAAAGTATGAAATCAATGTTATTCATTTTCAAATTCATTCGTAAAAAGAATGTCCATTCATTTTCAAAAAATAATAATATTCATTCACAAAACTTTCATACTGTTAATATAATATTGTTTTCAATATCTTAGTGTGTTTTGTTAGGCCAAACTTCATCTTTTTTTTTTTTTAAATACTGTTAATTAGGATAAACAAATTTTTAGCTGGAAAACATTTAAACACAGAGCATTTAATTATACAATCAAATGTCTATCTAAGCTAACATTTAATTATATTGCTTTTATATTTCAATTGTAGACTTGTAGTGCAAGAATACTGGATCTAGACTTGGAACGTTTAATGCATAGCAGAAGCTTTTCTAGCTAACCCAGGGATAACTCGATCAGCATCTCATATTTTCAACCGACCCCAACAACAATCATACTTTCAGGAGCAATCAAAATAACAATCAAGTTTAACTTTGAAAATAAAATTAATAGAGAACTTACATTTTAAAAATCAATAAAGCACAGCAGCACAGGTAAAGCAGCAGAGCACGGAGTGGTGGCGCGCGATTGGGTCTGGACCGTCTGGTGATACGCGGGAGGTTCCGGTGGTGCACGATTGGGTCTGGTGGTGCAGCACAGGTAGAGCAGCAAAATTGAAAATTGAAAGTAGGGTAAAATTAGATTGGGCACTACAACTGCAATCGTTTGTCACTTCCGTTATGGTGGCGCGATTGGGTTTGGTGGTGCGCGGAAGGTTCCGGTAGTGATGGGCTGCTAGGTTGGCCGTTGGTGGCATGCGACTGTAGAGAGATTATGAACGGCGAACTAGAATTTGTTTTTTTTCTTTCTATTTTTTTGCTTCCCCTTGCGTGGCCGATACCCTAGACATAAGTCTTGTTTGCCTTGGGCTTGGACCGGGCCTGTATGTGATACGTGCAATAAGTCTGAAAATAATAATTGAAATAGAAGATCATATGTATGTTACAAACATTAAAAACTACTTTCAAATGCAAGTTAATATCAGATAGAAAAAAACAATATACTTATTTCATTCATGTTTTAAGACATCAAAACTGAAAGAATTAGGAACTATGTGGCTTGATTCCTTGTGTTTAGTTTTGTTTTACGTTTAAAGTAAATCTGTAATATTCAAGGAGACTTGTTCTTTCCTTTGATATTTAATTCTACACGTTTCAACATTTTTTCAGCAAGTAGTATGCATTACTTTGTAGCCTTCTTGTCCTTAAACGGCTATATGTTTAGTCATGTGTTATCTTAAAAAAAAGAGAGAAAACCCCCGGTGGGATTCTGCTATAGAGCAGCAGCAACACATTAGAAAAAAAAACCCAAGTGGTACTGTGTATTAAGGAGATTCTATTAATACTTCAACTTTAAAAATGTACACTTTGTTTGAGAACAAGTTAAAGCTGTGTATTGCATTGCTGCGAGTTAAAGTGTGCATTGCATTGCTTTACATTGCTGTGAGTTAAAATATAAGCTTACATTGCATTGCATTGCTCTGTACACTTTGTTTTTTATATTGTTATGCATTGTATTGCAGTGAATGAATAACTTTACGCATGATGCATTACGTATACAAGTGCTAACCGTTTATGGTTTGCTTGCAGTCACACCGTGATAGTAACAATTTGCATAATGATCAGCAAAATCAGGATACTTTTGAAAATTTGGTCAATAGAAAGTGGAAGTTATGGAGTTGGCAGAAGAATGTAGTTGCAGAGGGAAACATAGCAAGCACTAATACTAATTCTTTAGTCCACTTCATTAAGCTTGGACCTGATGTGTGGAAGGTATGAGTGAATTTAGTAGTGGAACCGGAAGCTTTTTATTTAGACCAAATTCAGAGATACCCACCATTAAAGAAGTTGTTTGACCATCCGTTGCGTGGCCTAAAGATTTCGTCTTCTTGGTGCAGTATGTATATGCATTTTGGTTTTATGGGTTGTGTGTTAGTACTTGGAGCTTGATATATATTTTATAACTAGTAGTTTTGTGCTAGACCTTTGTGAATGTAAAGCTTATCAACTCTTTTTAGCATGTGTTGGATATTTGTGAAGGTGACTTTACAATATGTGTGCTTTTGTTTCTTTTATGATAATATTTATCGATTATTAAATATTGCTGTAGGTTTATTTATCAATTATTAAATATTGAAACTGTTCTCTCTCTTTTTCTTAAAGCCTACACACGTCCTATCTCTTCCCATCCCATGCTCCTATGCGAATAGTCGATCAACCCATCGTACCTGCCTTGTCAGCCCTCCATCGACCTACTTTCCATCATCAAACACCTTACTTCTCCTACCATCCACTTCCCTTTTAACCTGCGTCTGCCCTTCACCTTACCCTGGCCGAAATCCCACCGTCCATCGAAGCCTCGACCCACCCTTACTACTCTACCCTCAAACAGCTCACATGCTCGTCCCTTCATCATGCCACCATAACCCCGATCTATCTCCGCCTCACCACCGCCTTTCAGTGCCACCATCAGTAAACATGTGGCAATCACCACTCCCCTACAACACCCATCAACCGCCTCGGCCTCTCCTTTTATCCACCGCCATCTCAACCGACCGAAACACACCTCTTACCGTTCCCTCCCACCACTAGACAGAGGCCACCCACGTCGAACCACCACTCCATCCCCTGTGCAACCGCCTCCGCTTTTTTCCTTTCCTCTCCACCATAACCTGACAGTTCGCCCACACTAATGCCGACCACTGTACCCACCAACTTACGCAAACACCCTGACCACAACCACACTTCCATCATAGCCATACTCCATGTCATTCCCTTCCACCTTCGCCCGATTCCGCCACATATCCTTCCTCCACGTCTGCAACCCACTGTCACACCTGACCCGCCAAACCAACGCCTGCTGCCACACACAGTCACCTTCAACCCAAACTGGTTAAGCCCCTGTGCTTGCATGACAGCCTTTCCATGCCTCAAACCCTTGCCTCGCCAAGCAGCTACTCCTACACCCGACCTCTCTTTCTCTTCTTTTATATATGAAAGGATATAATGTTGCTTTCATGTATCACTATGTTTTGTTATATATAATATATATGACTCGTTCGAATAGTGTCTATATATATAATGTGATATTTTGAAATGTGCATGTATATTTAAAATATATTTATGTTAATGATTTTTTAAATAAATAAATATATATATATATATATATATATATATATTATGTTTATGTTAGTATTTTGGAATGTGTATATATATAATATGTTTTGTTTATTTAAAAGGATTTTTTTAATTTTAAAACTTATATATTTCTTGTTGAATATTTACTTGAAGCATTTGGTAAACTATGGGCTTTAATGAACATTGATTTTAATAAGAATATAATATGAAGATTTTATTTAAATATGGGTTTTAAATAGAATATTGATTTCAAGGAGAAAATAATATATATATATATATATATATATATAATTTATTTTTCATCGATCTTTAGTCCACCTTGCTTCGCTTGTTCTGTTACTGTTCGAAGATTTTTCTGCAACTCTAGCTTGTTCGTGCGTATCCGTGTCCATGCTTTCCATTCTACTTGTTTCCCCTAGCCTTGAAAGGTGAACAATCACTCACAATTAATATTCTTATATTTAGTAAATTTAATTCATAGGAAATGCGATTGAAATATGCTATTAAATTTGAATTGTTCAGCTATTAATTGCAAGATATGATATACCATTATCTATAACTGTTTACCTATGACATATGACACCATAAGCTATTGTATATATTATTTTAAATTTGTTACTGGCGATATATGTGTGTTGTTGATATGTTATATTATTTCTATATTTGTTCTCACACTGAAAGTTCTATGTTAGCTTAGAAATCCCTATGGGTCGAAATAATAAACACCCGAACGATATTATAGATTAGAGAAAAATTGTTATGGGTTGAAACGATAAACCCAAGTGATTTTATTTAAATTTTGGGATTGTGGATTGAAATGATATTTACCCGTAAAATATTAAATTTAAATTGCGGATTGAAATGATAAGTATCCGTATCAGTTGACCATAGGATAAAAAATCATATACGGACACTGTTGGTTTATTTTTGAAAATTGATTTCCAAAGTTGAAGGAAATATATGGGTTTGATAATTATTGATTTTAAATTATAATATAAATATTTATTTTAACATGTGTAATCATATGTTTTGGAAATTTTAAAATTGTAAGTTAAAGTTTTAAAATCTAAATTATAAATTTTTATTTAAATATATAAAATAAGATTTAAAATAAATTTAATAATCAAATTTAATTTAATAATATTTAATTTAATAATATTTAGTAAGAATATAATTTAACTAATATATGTATGTAAATTTTGCTTTAGGTATTTATTTAAATTTATATCAATATTTTAAACTAGATTTTGTAGTAACTTTAATAAAAATTAAGGTTGAAAAGATAAATTGAGTTGACTTGTAAATTAATTGATTTAAGAATTAAATTTAATAAATATTGGTTTGTAAGTTAATGATTTTTGAGACTTTTAAGGATATGATTTTATAACTTAATAACTTGATTTGGATAAAGGTGATTTAAGGAATATTTAGAATTTAAATAAAATTGAAAATTGAATATTTAGTTTTGATTTAAATGAGTAATTTAGGATTTTATTTTAATGTTTATAAAAGTGATTAGGTGAATGTTTTAGAATTAAATGTAGTTGAAGTTAGATATTTAATTATTGATTTTATTTGAATTTGTAATTTGAGATTTTATATAAATGTTATTAAAAATGATTAACTGAATATTTTCAAATTTAAATAAAATTAAAGTTGAATTTTGAAATATAAATGTAATTTATCAAATTGAGTTATTGGAAAGGTTTGAATATTTAAAATTTGAATCCCATTGAATCAAAAAATGGTTTTAAATTTGAAAGTCAAATCGGAATTTGAAATCGATATAAATTGAAATGGTTTTATTAAGAATTTGAGTTGAACCTTTTACCTTTTAATTGAAATTTTTGAACTGAGATTGGTTGATTTAAATTGATTTGTGAAATTGGAAGAACGAATTTTAACTTGAAACTATTTTGATGTATATGTGTGTGTGTGTATATATATATATATATATATATAGGTATAAATATAATTTAATATATAAACTATTTTACTCAATAACCTATTTTTAAATATAAATACTAATTTAATTTATGACTATTTCAATATATAAACTATTTTCAATACTTAAATTTTTTAAGTTGGAACTATTATGATTTAGATTTAGTAGATTTAAATGCAAATAGTTTGATAGATATTTTTAAAAAATTTGTGATTATGATTTGGAAGTGATATATGATTTCGAAAATGATATGATTTCTATAGTGTGTATAATTTCGAAAAATGATATGGCTTTGAAATAAATATGACATTTATTATGAAGTATGAACTGCTTGATTTTATAAAACGACCACGGTGTGAAATAAGCATTTGGTTATTAAAGAGACTGGGATCAGATATTGTCATCCTCTCTGTCAATACCGAAAAATACTTTAACAAATGTGTATGTGGTGGAGATTTCAAAATGAAGTGGGATGGTTTGGTGACGATTCTGTATGAGATATTAATGCAGCCCTGACTCCCGTGAGTCAGCTTGATGCGGCTAAAACAGAAGCTATACTGGGCCAAGGGAGGTCGCACTCCGATCGAGCATGCTTCTTCGATACCATTCTATTACTTTGTGATTTTGCACTTTTGATTTGGGAGTGTGTCTCGAGGTGGGTGGTAGTAGCTGTTATGCGTTACCACCAGTTCAAGAGTGCAAACGGTAGAATCCTACCCTGGCATTGCCTCGCGTGCCTTGTCATATGCCTTATCGCGCCTTTTACGAGTTTGTTTTGTACCGTACCTATGGAGTGCCCTCTGGGTAAACCATCGGTTTGGTGGAGCTTACGGTACTGTATAGACTATAAGAATATATAAAATTTATTAAAGGGGCTATGGGTAACGCCTTGTTGCTATTTTAATACTTTACTTTACTAATAGACAAATTATAATAGTGTCTATTACTACATAATAGATAGTTTCACGGATCCTTAGAAGATGGAAATCCCAAACATCCTTTAAGTTATATTGTATTTTATTTGGACATTTCACATGAGTTAATTTACCAATATAAGAATGTTAATCCTGACTCGAGTGTTTTGTGCTTTTCTTTATGCTCGGGTCAGACTGAGTGTCACAGCATTCGAGACTCACCTTTAGAGATTGGAGCTTTGCTTGAAGACCTGTCTTATATCTGTTCAGCCTTCTGCTATTTCTAGTTGCTTATGTTCAGTCTTATCAGTTACTTTTGTATTTGAGACTACTCTGTATTTGAGATTTCTATTATATTTTGTTTTAAACTCTGATGTTTATATATTAGCTTCATGAGCCACTATTTATCTAATCAGCTGCTTATTGTTATATAACTCTATGTCTTTAATTCTACGATTGATTTATTTACTGTTCATGCTGAGTTTTGCCAAATATAAATTAAAAATCTGTTGTTTTGAGCAATTCAAGTCCGGCATGTGTTGATGATTGTCATGTTAAATGGTTCGAAATAATGGGACGTTACAAAAATCCAAGAGCAAAGGGTCCAAAAGTCGAGTGCAAAATGACCCATTTTCGAGAAGAATTTGTGGTTTTCAAGCTTCTCGAATTTCAAAGCGTATCAAGTTTTCAAAGTATTTCCGATGAGTAAAATTCTTAACTTTTTTTGGGAAATATTTTACTTTAGTTACATTGTGATATATATTGCTTGCTTGGTTTGGTTATGATGTGAATTTGTTCATGTTTGGTTTGAAAATATATATTGTGATGGATGCAAACATGTTAAGTAAATATTAGTTAACAAACTACTTAGTAAGTAAAATTTTACCCTAAAAAATCAAAGCTTTAAAACTATATTCATGTTCATATTTATTGCGTATGAATGCTAGTTTTATGTATGCTTAAACTATTGCTGTGTGATGTTTGGTTGTGTTGATAATATTATAAACTTATTCGCCGAACTGCCCATATAGCGATAGTCGCTGTATCGGCACTTTCGGAAAATCACTTCTTATCAAACCATTTGGTTTCATCTTCGTACTTGGAATTGTTTTACAAGTTAAGAAAAGTTTTGATTAATGATGTTTCCAAATATAATTAATTATTTTAATAACGATTATTTAATTTAAGTAATTATTTATTTAATAAGGATCAAGGTTAACTAATTAACTTATTAATGATGTGTTTTAAATTTAAGTAATTATTTTGTTAATAATGTTTTAAATTTAATTAATCATTTTATTTAATGATGTTTAAGGCTAATTAATCTTTTGAAAATGATGGATTAAAATTAATTAATCAATTACCTAATGATGTTTTAAAATTAATTAATCTTATTAATTAATGACTTTTAAAAGGAAATCAACTTGTTTTAACTTTAATTAATCTTTCCTTACTGTTGATTTAAATTTATTAATCATTTTAAAATAATGATATTCAATTATTAATTAACTAATTTAATTAATTGTAATTACTTAATTAAATTAATGATGTTTTAGAGTTTATTTACCTTTTTAATTAAAGGTTATTAGGGTTGATTAAAGTAACAGGTATTTTTTCACACTATGTCAATGATAGCTAATTATTGATTAATTTAACTAATTATATTTTACTAATTAATTGAATTAATAAGGTTTAAAGTGGTTTAGCCTTTTTATTATTTAAAGTCATTTGAAGTTCCAAAATCAAATTGTGTGACAAAGTTTAAAGTTAATTAATCAATGTAATAAAGATGTTTTAAGTTATTGAAACCTTTTTAAATTGATGTTTTCAAGTTAGTGAACTCTTTTAACAAAGTGTTTTAAAGCTAGTACTTATAATGTGAGGCCAAGCACGAATTCTGGTTTTAAATGAAAAAAAATTGATTCGTTTATGAAATGAATTAATTACCATAAAGCGATTCACTTATATGAGGACGATTTATTTGTATACTTAGCACTAAACGACGAAGAAGTAGACTTGTCACTATTTCGAAAGATAAGAATAGAATAATCACGAGACATGACTATTAGGTAACCCTACCTTGACTTATCCGGAATTATTGTTAACCAAGAGATAGTACAAGTTGGAATTCGATGAGTGGCGATATGTATACAAGACTTAATTTCGATATACGATCGTTTTATATCCTCGATAGTTGGTTTCCAACTATTAGTTACCTTAACTTCTATATTATCCTCATTCTAAGATGATGTGTTGCTCCATTTAGCTTTGTTATACTTTGTCCGAAATGACTAAACCAAAAACGCGAGAGGGGGCCAAGCTATATGAGGTTGCTCCATTAGGGTATTTTCACATCTCATTTAGATTTTTGCGTACTGTCACGTGAAAAATGGTTAAGATTTAGATGTGAAATATTTGGATTCTTGGTAAGGTCTAGTAGGGTTCGGCTTGAAGGGTCCCAAGTAGTCACGGAGTAAATGAGCTTCTTAGGAGTACATTACTAGAGGTATATTCCAAGGGGGATGCACCTTCCTAGTCATTTCTGGAAATTTTCCTTTTCTTATTGGATTCCAACCTTTGAATACGACTTCTTTAATTACAACGAGAAGGGTCAACCACTCTTCGCGGTGTTCAATTATTGGTTTTGTGATGACCCGGGAATTTTAGGCAATATAAATTTAATAATCTGTATTTAAAATTAAATTGATTTGATAATTTTCTCTTATAATAGTTATTTAATTGGTGAATTTTATATTTTAAAAGCTAATAAAATGTTTTCTATTTATAATGTATATATTTGTATATATTGTAAATAGAAATCTTTGGTTTGAATTGAATAAATAAATAAAATCTTGTTTTCAAATTCTAAAATATATTAATTATTTAAAATATATTTTTAACTTAAGTTTAAATTTGAATAAGATTAATAATAAGGTTTGTTTTATTTTTTCTAAATATTGTTTAATAAATATGATATATATTAATTTATTTTAGTAATAGAAGTAATATGATAATTTTTTTATATAAATTATTTAAATTTGAGAAATTTGTTATTTTCAAACAATATTAATAATGTATTAT
The DNA here is from genome assembly GCA_030765085.1 of Allium cepa. Lineage (NCBI taxonomy): Eukaryota > Viridiplantae > Streptophyta > Magnoliopsida > Asparagales > Amaryllidaceae > Allium > Allium cepa. The sequence continues at coordinate 705,949,473 of CM060932.1, forward strand.
TTTTAAATATAAATATTAAAAAAGATTTCAATAAGGAAATGGGATTGTTATTTCAAATTGAATAAATTGACTTTAATTTGGATTTTAAAATTTAATATGAATTTGAATTTAAATTTGAAATTCAAAAGATAGATATTTTTAAAATATTTGGATAATCTTTATTTATATATAATTAGTTTTATTACATTTTCTTTAAAAGGAAATTCATATATACATTTACATAAGAATAAATAAATTAAGTAAAGCTTTTTATTTAACATTTAAAATAAATAAAATAATACATATGACAAGTGTTAATACATTAAGCAACCTTACAACATGTGTTAAGTAACACTAATTCAAGATGACAAATGTTAAGATATTAGAAAATGTCCTTATTAATTTTAATTTTCTTTTATTATAATTAAATCACAAAATTTACTTATGTAAACATATTGCTTCTCACCCTCATTCTTTTTTCTATTCTTCAAATTCAAAGTTAAGAAAACTTCAGCTGAAATAATTTTCAAAAACAAAATCAATAATCAAACTCCTCAAACCAGAAAGCTAATCCTATTCAACAACCTGTAATCAAAATTTGCAATCAAAATTCAAAAGCCTGCATTCTAAAAAAATACCTGTATCATTTCTTCAATCTGAAATCAAAAGGGCTGCATTTTCTTCAGCCTGTAACTTGCTTCAAAAGCAAGTTAATCAAGCAAATCAATTTTGCAAATCATAAACCAGTAACTCAATTTCAAAATCAAGCCTGCAAACTTCATTCTTCAAATCTGGGGTTTATCCAAAGCAAGCCTGGAATCAAAGCAGTCTCAGTTTCCAAGAATTTTTCAGATCAGTAATTCAAGTTTTAAAATCAAAGAAGAAATCTTCAGCATTCCAACAACTCAAAGTTTAAAGTTCAAAAGCTTTTTCAAAATAGAAATGAAGGCTTTGTTCTTCATTTTCAAACTGGCGAGTAACATCACTTTTGAAAATTTTAAGTATGTAACAACCCGCATATTTATCGATTGTATATTTAAATATTTTATTTAAATATAGCATCGTTCGTCGGATTTTAGTTTGAAAAGCTACTTTTTGCAAACAGTCGAATTAGGACTCGAGACTACTTTCATTGAGTTCAAAATATCGTTTGTGACCTTTTTGAGTATAAACTTTGATATGTTTGGAGTTAGTAGAATTTTGCTACTTTTCACTTAGGGCTTTGGGTTGGGTTTTAGCCCAATAACCCCACTTATCTACCTAGCTCCGACTCTCTTCTCTTCATTCCTTCATAATTTCCTAATACATTCAAGCTTCATCAAAAATGGAGGAATAGAAAAAGAATTAGGAAATCCTAAGCACTAGTATCCATTTGCAAATTCAAGTTCTAGCTCCAAATTCATAGAAGAAACTTTTGTAAGCCTTCTCTTCTTCTTCTCCAACTCATTCTCCTTTCAATTTCACAAATTCCTAAACCTAACTTAGGAAATGTTCTTCTTTTAAGCTTAGATTGAAGCTTCTTGAGTTGTTATTGAAGAGGAATTGATCTTAGCTTGTTTTAAAAGCTTCTCCTTCATTGATTTGGGTTTAAAAGTGAGATTTTTATCTCACATCTATGTCTATTTCTATCCTTGTTGTTAGGTATGAATTCCTAACATTTATTCATGTGTATTTGCTTTTGATTTGAATTGATTTGGTGAGTATTCCAATTTTTGGTGTTTTGGTCTAATTTTATGAAATCCTATTATGGATATTTGGACATTGATATTCGAGACGTATCGAAGAGCCTTTAAGGCTGGGTTGTCGCTTGGCATAAATCTTTAGTCGTCGTTGCTCGTCCGATCGCTTCCGATAATCATTTTTGCCATTATTGGCCTAGGTTCAGGGAATGCCCTGAACTTCAGCTTTAGACGTATGAAACGTAGGATTCAGACGTCTGAATATTATACTGGGAATTTTTATTCCCAGTATTCAGACGTCTGAATTCAAACCTTTAGACGTCTGAATTGGCTCGAATGCAACCAGAAAGAAAATAGGCTTAAAAAGCTATTTTCAGACGTCCGAAATCTGTGTTTCAGACGTCTGAATTATGTCCTGAAAAATATTTTATTCTCCAGATTCAGACGTCTGAATCATACATTTCAGACGTCTGAATCTGCTTCTTTCGCCTATTATGCCTATTTACCATGAGTTTCCAAATTTAATCGATTTGTGTTGATTCCCATTTGTTGTTATCATTTATTATCGACTTTGATGACATTTTCTTCAGGATTTTTGGAACATCCACCTTGATGGATTCGATATCGATTTCTTTGGATTCTATTTACGTCTTCGAATGTGAATTTTGGTGATTGATTGTTTCTACAATCATTTTTGTGATTTGTCACTTTAAAAATATAAAGGTTTCAATACTAGTAGTAAATATCAAAACTCTTTCATCAAGACGATTTCAACACTATTTTATTACAAAGCTCTTTTCTTAAACCGATTTCCAATCTATTAGTATATACAAACCATTACCTCACTCGTATGAGAAATCTAATTAAACGACTTTGTAAAACAAGTGGTATGAAAAGCTTGCGTTTACTTTGTCAGTTAATTCTTGGACTTGTTCGATTGAAGCTCTTGTGACAAATTTTCTAGTGGAGATCTACAATTTGTTCGTAAATATTTAAGTTAAGCTAGTGGTTATGGGAGATGAAGCTAAACTCATATATTTACTAGCTCAGTGTAATTGACACTTCTTGATGATCGATGATGATCATTTTATGGTTTAGACTAGCAATGTGTGATGTCTCTTTGTCCACGTGGAGGACTGTACCTCATTTTATTGAGCTTCATCTCATTTCTTTGTGGGCTAGCGACCCATGTACTTTTAATGTGTTTCGATTCATCTGATGTACCGTTTGTACTACATCAATGTCTTGGCTTTTCGATTCATCTGATGTACCGTTTGTACTGCGTCGATGTTCTGAATTGTTTTGTGTTTCGATTCATTTGATGTGCTGTTTGTACTACATCGATGTCTCGGCTTTTCGATTCATCTGATGTACCGTTTGTACTGCGTCGATGCTCTGAATTGTTTTGTGTTTCGATTCATCTGATGTACCGGTTGTACTACATCGATGTCTCGGCTTTTCGATTCATCTAATGTACCGTTTGAACTACGTCGATGTTCTGAATTGTTTTGTGTTTCGATTCATCTGATGTACCGTTTGTACTACATCGATGCCTTGGATTTTCGATTCATCTGATGTACCTTTGTACTGTGTCAATGTTCTGAATTGTTTTGTGTTTCGATTCATATGATGTACCGTTTATACTACATCGATGTCTCGGTTTTTGATTCATCTGATGTACCGTTTGTACTGCGTCGATGTTCCGAAATTTTGTGATACACGTGTTGGTGAGTTTTCATGCTTCCGCTTGGGATTGGCCATCCTTTTTTTCATGATTTCTGGATTTCTAATTATTGATTTCTGGAATTTTTGTTTCATCAACTTTTACAATTGGCATTGATATGTATGTAATTTTTTGTGGCTTGGTGAATTACATAAAGAATATGACATTCTTTTTTATGCTATGAGATTCTTGAGATATTGTATGACTTTTATGGATTTTCTAATGTATACTTGTCGAAGTATGACATTTTTGATTATCATACATTTTATTATTATATCTCTTCTTATATCTCATTTTATCTGATAATTATAGCTAGACTGATCCATTTATTATTCTCTTCTTAAATAATACTCGGGTCAGACTAAGATTTTACATGTGCTTCTGCTTGACTCCTTATCAGACCATCATCCGACTTTTGGCTAACTACTTTAGATTAGTATTTTTTGTTGTATACATTTGAGATATGGACTCCTTGATGTATACTTATCCTTTTATCTTACACCTGTATCAATTCTTTTGTGATATTGTGGGTCTTATTCGACCACTACTCTGATGTACACTTTTATGTGTAATATTCATATATATTTTCGCATATGTGATATGAATTATCTGTGACTTTATGTTATTCTTATTTCTATATTTGTTTCTGAAGATATTATAGCCACCGTGTAGTAGTCTTGTGTTTGTATCGGTATGTCGGATTTCCTCTTGAGATGAAACGAAAAGTTATTATTTTATCTTACATATCGGTGCTCGCACAAAGCCATTGCACGAATGGTCGCTCCTCAACAGCCTTATTCTCCGCGCTAGTTGACGGCATTACCCCGTAGTGTCCTTGGCTAGCGTGGGTATAGATGTGGGGCGTCACAGCTTGGTATCAGAGCCAAACTTTGGAACAATGTAGAATAATTTAACAAGGATCATCGTCCTAAGTCCATCTTAGAAGTCGTGCCTTAGGATTTAATTCGAGTTTTCGTACCATCTTATCCTATTTTCTTTGTGATGCTTTGTATTATCAATCATGTTTGTTTGATATTCATTCTGATAATAACTTTTTCTTCTTCTTTCTTTCTTTATTAAAGAAAAGAAATGGTTAGACCTGGCCGTCCCAGCGCCGGTCAATCTAGTGCCACTCCCCAGGATGGAGTATTTATGTCTGCACAATAACTTCTTGATCTTGTAAAGAATGTTCAGTCTGCCGGACCCATTCCAGAGCCTACTCACCCAAAATCCAGTTTTCCACGTTTGTGCAGAGATTATCCATTCAGGGGATTCGAGAGTGTTATAGAAATTCAAGCTTGGATCAAATCGTGCGATCATATCTTTTCTCGCATGAACCTTATTGATCTACATCGAGTCTAAGTGGCTTCTAGCATGCTCGAAGAAAAAGCATTAGATTGGTATGAGCTTCTTATTTCTGAAATAATTGAAGCAGATCATACTTGGGAGCAATTTTGGGAAAGATTCGAATCAAAGTTCGTGCTGGAAGCTGAAAAGGTGACTTTGGCCCGTCATTTTATTGACCTTGTTCAAGGTGAATCTTCTATGGCAGAATATGTCGACTTTTGAATCTCTTTCTAAATACGAGGTTGAATACATTAATACCCCATTGAAGAAAAATCAGAGATTCGTCTACGGCTTGAATAAGAATCTCAAAAAGCCTTTGCTTCTGAAACTAGAAGTTTCTTTTGATCAGCTTATTGATATCGCTCTTCGACTTGAAGAGGCAGATAATGAGGGTGATGTTGAAGTTGTGGGTGCCCAACAGAACTTCAAAAATAACATGAAGAGGCCTATCAAATTCAAAGGCTCCACTCCCAACAAGAAAGGGAAGCAACAAACTCTGGTAGCAAAGACTCCTACCTCTAGTCGAGGACAATGCTACAATTGTGGTTCCATAGACCTTTATGCTAATAGGTGTCCGAAACCTCTCTTTTGTCATTATTGCAAAAGTTCGGGTCATCTTTTATCCACATGTCCCAAACTTCCAAGCAAGAGGGAGGGAAGGATTAATGTTGTGCAAACGCCTAGTGACACTTCTCTTGGTCTAGGTACTTTTTATTCAATCCTTGATGACATTATTTTATTTCATGATCTTCTTATTTGAGTTATTTTTTATATGGGTTCATCTCATTGTTTTATATTAAAAGAACTTGTTGATTCTTCTTTCTTTAAAACATTTTGGGCTTGGTGACTTCTTTGAGAATTGCGAATCTGGTTGGTGGATTCGCAACACTCACTTTGTTTCTTCGTATTGATGTTGAGATTATTTTATGTGATTTTTCTTTCCAAGCCGATTTGCATGTTATGCGCTACTTAGGTTTCGGAAATCGATTTATGTGAAAGGATTGGCTTGATTTTTATGAAGCCATATTCCATGTCCCGAGTGGACTATTCATCTTCAACACTTTCAATCTGTTAAGTGGATTTCTATTTTTCTAAATGACTTCGATTCCAATTTGGTAGCACCATTTTATTCTCTAGACCCATTTGATGAGGAAAGTGTTATTTCTCTCATTCATGTAGTTTGTGAATTTTTCGGTATTCTTGAACTTGTCTTAGGATTATCCCCTAAGCAATCTTTTGAGTGGTGTTAAGGTCTTTTCAGCTTGACCTTTCCACCGATTTTCATTTGGCTATGAATTGCGGGAGTTAGCATTCCGCTTACCGCATTCCGCACTCGTTATGATTCTTATGAATGACTTGTTATGTCATTCAGTTTGTCCAGCTTATTTCATCTATTTTATGAATCGGGTATTCTACGAATATCTCAACGACTCCATTCTTTTATTTATTGATTTTGGATGAAAACAACAATTTAAAATTTTGCAAACTTTTATCATAAGATTTATTTATAAGTATGATTGGATTTTGTTCTTGAAACGAACAAAGAATATTCGTAAAGTTTTTAAGAGATATCTTTATCCTATAGAAGATGATTTTGTGATTGTATCCTATAGGGGATGAATAGGGTGATACTATTAATTATAAAAGTTAATTACGGAAGCTATATAAAATAATTTCAACACAGATCATAGAATAATAGCAGCACAGATAACAGCAGAATAATAAGTGCAGAAATAGAACGACACAGAATTTACCCAGCTTTGGCAAAACCCTGCCTAAATGCTGCCCCCAAGGTTTCTACTAGAAATTAAGTAGTCACACGCTTACACACGCAAACTCGCGACACCCGCTACTGACTAACCTAACTCTACGCTCAAAACCCTGCCACAACTCAACCACTAAGTTGCGAATTCTCAAACTACGCCACGTAGTTTGTCCCCTAGTCACACGACTAGTAATTACAACGTTTAAAAGAGAAACACAAATTAAAAAAACAATTTAAAAACAAAAGAAACTAAACCCTAATTCAAAACCCTTTTATTATAAACCAATTTAATAAAAAAGAAGGCCAGCCCAATGACTGAAGTGAAATATTATTCTCTTTCTTCTTTTAACTATGTCGGCCCGCTTCCTTGTTGAAAAATGGTGGCTATCTTCGTTCGTTCCTCCCTGATTAAAAAATTAAGGCTTTGAGAAATGAAGGCGCCGACTTTGTTGATCGATCACGTGGGTTGTTCTTGCGATCGCTTGACGAGCGGTTGTATTTTTTACTTTGCACGCGGCTGCTCCTTCTCAATCGAGTTCAGTGATTTGGTATGTGATTTATTCCTTTTGCTTTACTGTTATGCTTGCTTGAACACGATTGATTGAAAGCTGATGATGATTGGGTTTTTATATAGGGTTCGCAACCCTTGATTTTCGTTCGTATACATTTATTTGAATTTGTCAATTTATTCATCTCGGCCATTCGATTTTGGTTTGATGTTAATGATGATTTCTGACTCGTTCATATTGAGTGATTTGGTTTACTTGATTGACACGGTTTTGATTTTGACTTCGCTCGATTCCATGATTGCCACGGCTTCGATTCTGACTTGATCGATGTTGATTACAATCTTTGTTTCCTTTGACTCCGGTCAGCTGCTCATGGCTTCAACTTGATTTTTTTTTATTACCAGACTTTGACGCTTCGGCATTAACTTGCTTATTGGATGATTTCTGACCTTCGTGGTTGAACTTGTTACTGTGGGTTTCTGACTTAGTTTGATGTTGACTTCGACACTGATTAAATTCATTGCTGTAGCATACTTTTCTTTGTGCTTGTTAACTACTGCTTCTCTGTCTTGTTCAACTTGATGTTGCTTTGTGTTGTTGAGCTTTTTTCGAACTTGTATCACTTGAGTCCGCACTTGCATTATCCAGTTTCACAGTTGCATACTTGTACATGCACTTGAGTCTGATACTGGTGCATATGCTTGCTTATTTCTTCCCAGTTTATGGTGCACTTGCTTGCTCTAACCTGATGGTTGTATGCATATTGCCTGACCATTTCCATATATTGTAGCTGTTATATTATTCATGCTAGCCTAGTGTCCTGTTGCACTGCCTTTTTTTGTTTCCTGCTAGTTCATGGTGAAGTTCATTTGAATTTGTTGTAGTGTTGCAGTCTTGAGTCTTGTACATGTATCATTAGCTTGACCCTTGTGACTTATTTGCATTGTTGATGCTATGTTCAAGTGTGAACTTCTTTTCTCTGGCATATTAGTCCCTCTGGTCATTTGTGTTCATTCCTGATGGCACTGTGCAGTTGAGTTCAAGTTGCTTCAATGTGATGTTTACACTGCTGCATATTGATGTTGAGCCACTTACTGGTTCTCTGACTTGTTCAAAACTGGTACTTTCATTTGCACTTGGTCACTGTGTATCACTGCATACTGCATGTTGTATTTTTGATGCTTGGTTTTGTGATATGAAATGCTGGTGGCTTCACCTGATATTGTCACGGACCACTTGGTTCTTGTGCATAGCATATTGAGCTGGTATTAACCATTCACGTGTGTTTTCTTTCAGTCGGTGTGCACTGACTTGAGTTGTTGCTATGTGTATTTGAGTGTGTACTTGACTGAAGCTCGAGTTGCATTCATTAGTCTTGTTCACTTGATGGTTGCTGAGTTTGTTTCTTTTTACTGTTGCATTTGTTTTGGTATAACTGCCCTTGTGCACTTTGATATATAAGCTTGTCTTGTTTCAAGTATGTTTTGGTTGCTGTTATGTTGGTTTGGTCATGCAGTTGAGTTGAGTCATCATAGTAGTGACTTGACCTTTGCATTTTGTTTGTGGTTTGGTGCCTTCTTGAATTGTGCAGTCTTTTGTGAGCATGTTGACTTTTAATTGGACTGTGCATTACACTTGAGTTGAATCCAGCTTGTAGCTCGGATTTGAACTTGTGCTGAAAGTTGTGACATTATTTTATTACACTTGAGTTCAATCTGGTATTTTGGGTTTGACCTGTGCTCACCTGTCCCTGTAAATCTATTAAGTGTATATATTGGTGTGCACGGCCTTGTGGCATATACAGTGTTACACTGTGTATGTCACAAGTTGTTTATGTATGATAAATTGAAAAGTAAATGATGACGAAGAACCCAAATAACTGAGGAAAATATTATTTTCAAAATTCACATTTTGTTTTATACTGCAAAAATATTTCCTTTTCAAGTTTACTGCGTCAATATTTATTTTTTCAGATTGCTCAGATGTTGGATTCAATTTGGAGTGAAGTTGAAGATAAAGTACGAGTGTGAGTGATATGTAGCGAGGTCAACTGTAAATGTGAAATTGTGATGTAATCAAAGTTGTACTTTGTATATGTATATAGTGAGAGCTTGAACTTTGTACTATTCAAAGATTGTAATAAATATTTGTTTGAATAAAAAAATTCTGTTTGAATTCAAATCGTGTGTTATTTATTTTTATTCAGCAAATATTTATTTAATTTATGAAAAATAAAATAGTACATTAACAAATACATTTACATGAATATATATATATATATATATATGTTTATTATCATCAAACAAAAAACATATAATCGCATATTCAACAATCTCCCCCTTTTAATGATAACAAACATATATTCAAGATTTTAAATATGTTAAATGTATTTGATTATAGATATACTCTAATTGCTCCCTCTATTTAAATGCTTCCTCTGTACACAAAGCTCCCCCTACATATATGCATACAATTAAAATATGCAAATGAGCCTAGATACAAATGGAAAATATTTGACCTTTGCTTGATTTTATTTGACAAAATCTTAACTTTTCTCTCCCCCTTTTGTTATTAGCAAAAGAGTAATAGTGTTAGAGAAAATAGAGATAAAGTGATCGATATTAATCCAACATTAAAACTCAATTGAATATAGATATTAAATTTCAACAAAAAATAAAAGAAAAATATAAATACTTTATTAGGCGCATATTCCACTTTTAGAATGGTGGGAATGATGTCATCATTTAAACCATACAGTTGTGTCTATTTGTGGTATATTTATACCAGGAATTCGAATATCTACTAGCCATGCATAACCGTTAGGATTTTTAAATGAGATTAGTAATATTTCAATTTTATTTTTTTTAAAATGAATTCAAGTATCTTCTAACTACGCATAACCGTGAGGATTTTTAAATGGGATTAGAACCAATTTGTTTATTTTAAAAATCAATTTTTGATATGCGTTCCATACATGCATAACCGTGAGGACTTTTAAATGAGCATGGAAGCACATAACAAATTCCAAGTAATTCACCCATGCATAACCGTGAGGACTTTTAAATGAGAGTGAATACTTTGGTATTTATTTATTTTTTATTTAAAAAATATATATATAATGAAAAACGAATGATTCCTGTTTAAAGTACCACATATTGACACACTATATTGAATTTTGATGAGTGATGGTCGTTAGAAATATGATAGAAATAGAGATGGTCATGGAATTTTTTACCAACAAAAGTTTTATAACTCCTGTTTAAATTTCTAAAGAAATTTACTAATTATACCGTCTCGAGTCATAATATATGATAAATATCAACACTCATCACTTTTTCAATCACTATTCATCTTTTTGATAACTATTAGGGAGTCAGATTAGTCAAAATAGTCATTTAAAATTAGATTTAAAAATAATTATAAAATCAATTTTTCAAAAATGACTGATCTGAAAATATGGTCAACAATGATTTACTCGAAGGGGTTATATGAGAAAAAATTCTGCTATTTGAAAATTATTTGAATTGAAAAATATGCGGATATTTTCTTAAAAAATGATGCAGTTACTAAATGTTTCTACAAAAATCACGTTCAGCTAGTAAGTTTTTTATCAACTAGATTACCAGTGTAATCTGCATCTGAATTTTTCTTTTACTCCAAATTATCACTAATTGAATTTGATAGACCATGAAGTGTGCACCAAAAATTTCAAACTCAATTTTAACAGCAATTTAAATGACATTCTCTTGAATTTTAATTGAAGCCGTGTAAATAATCAGAAACCGTGAATATAGGGTTAGCCGTATAACCAAATGTATTATCATCCAACAAAATACTACTTTTAATCCAAGCTAATATATATGAAGTAATTCAAAGAATCTAGAGATTTATATAGTGTTTTTGGCATAAGAATATAATTGGCCAATAATTTTGAATAAGTGAGAATCAAAATCATCATTTTTTCATCATCTCATTATGGGATGATTTTACTTAGATTATGGTGCAGATTATCACATTTAATATATCGTTCAAATAAATATACCGTTACCTGTTTTATCTTTACGATATTTTTTGTTGTTGTCCATTGTGATTCTGTCACCTTTATACTAGGTTAAGGAACTTTGCTTTGTCGCTCGGTGTGCCCTTGGAACAGCCAGAATCCAAGTGGCACTATTGATGTTCCTTACCCTGCCACCATACCTACACGGGAAAAGATTTTTGTGACCTATTTGTTTTTATAGGTCCATGGTTGTTAGTGGCAGAATATTTAGAAAAATAATTTTGTGGAGACCCAAAACTATTTATAATTGTTCCCTTTGGCACCCAAATTTGTTTAACTTTGAGAGATTTTATATTTGCACCTTTTGGAACCCAAATCGGTATTGTTTTCACATGTTTGGGTCTATACCAAAAATTACTGTGATTGTGTCCATATTTTTTACAAATTGTGCAACTAACTTGATTAATATTGCTTTCAACATTTTCAGATTGATTATATCCAAGTCCTTGTCTAACCATATTAACAGTTTGCTTTCCTAATAGCATATTCAATGATTTTTCACTTTTTGAAAATTTATCTAAAGTCATTGACAATTGTTGGACTTGTGTTTTGAGAGATTCATTTTCGTTTAACAATTGTGTGCACTTTTTAATAGAATTCTCTCTCCTAGTATTTTCATTCTCTTTCAAAATCAGAATTTCATTTTCAAGTGATTTTATATTAACTCTTGATTTTTTTAATTTCTTCTTCGAATGTTGGACACTTATCACACTTAGGGATCCTACTTTGATAGTTTTTAACTAATTGGCCAAGTTGTTCATTTAATTCTATCAAAGTATCTTTTTGTGATTCAAGTTTGGCATACTTCTCCCTAAGTCATTCAAAAAAGCCATAAACTTTGTGAAAATATATAAGTAATTTTGAGTGAGTGAGTTTCGATACCTCGCTTGGCCCGTCATGGTCGCTATTAGTTATATTTCCATGAAGGCATATATCTGCTTTCTCACTCTCACTGCTAGAACTTTGATTATCTTTGTCACTTGTATTCCACGTGGTTGTAAAACTTTTCCTTTTTGATTTCTTTTTAAAGTCGCGTCGATTTTGAGGACAATTGGGTTCGATGTGTCTGGGTTGGTTGCACTTATGACAGATGATCTTCTGTTCTTTAGAGTAGTCTAGTGCTTTGGCTATTCTGCTTTTCACTTTTTGAATTTGAGCTGGATTTCCGTATTTGTAATTCCATCTTCTGAATTTCTTTATTAACAGCTCCAATTCTGCTGCTCCACCATCATCATCGTTATCATCATCACTTTCGGTTGTTCCTTTGAGCGCTATTGATTTCTTTCGAGTGTCTCCTCCTTCACGCTCTTCCTTGAATTTCATTTCTAGCTAATAAGTGGTGAGATTTCCGATGAGTTCTTCAACTTTCATCTATTTTAAATCTTTTGATTATTGAATGGCAGTCACTTTTGATTCAAATCTTCGTGGAAGGACTATGAGAATATTTTGGACTATTTCCAATTTCGTGTATGATTTTTCGAGAGCTTTTGATTTGTATACGATATTGGAAAGTCGTCCATACATCTCTTTGACATTTTTTTCCTTTGCCATTGTGAAGTTCTCGTATTCGCTTCTTAGCATCGCAAGGCGAGATTCTTTGACTTGAGATGTTCCTTTGTGAGTCACTTCTAGTGTGTACCACAATGTGAGACACGATTAAATTCAAATTGATCCAATGAACAGATAATAGAATTCATAGCTTTAGCATTAGCATTTTGTAATTTATTTTCTAGTTCTGTCCATTGATCCTTTGGTTTTTCTATTTCCTGATTATCTACAGTTATAGTTGGTGTTCTATAACCTGTCTCAACAATATTCCAAGCGTCAATGATTTTCAGAAAAATTTCCATCCTATTTTCCAGTAAGCATATTCACCATTGAACATTGGTGGTCTAACTATGGACTGACCCTCAGTAAAAGCATTATTAAAAGAAGCCATTTTAAAAATTCAAATTTTTAAAACAAAAACTGATTTTTTGAAAAACGAATTTTTTAAACAAAAGTTGACTTCTATTCCTAGCTCTGATACCACTTGTAGGATCGATTTAACCTTAGAGAGGGTGAATAGTATGATACTATTAATTATAAAAGTTATTTGCGGAAGCTTATAAAATAATTTCAATACAGATCACAGAATAATAGCACCACAGATAACAGCAGAATAATAAGTGCAGAAATAGAACGACATAGAATTTTCCCAGCTTCGGCAAAACCCTGCCTACGTGTTGCCCCCAAGATTTCTACTAGAAATTAAGTAGTCACACGCTTACACACGTAAACTCGCGACACCCGCTACTGACTAACCTAACTCTACGCTCAAAACCCTGCCACAACTTAGCCACTGAGTTGCGAATTCTCAAACTACGCTACGTAGTTTGTCCCCTAGTCACATGACTAGCAATTACAACATTTAAAAGAGAAATACAAATTAAAAAACAATTAAAAAACAAAAGAAACTAAACCCTAATTCAAAACCCTTTTATTATACACCAATATTAATAAAAAAGAAGGCCGGCCCAATGACTGAAGTGAAATATTATTCTCGGCCCGCTTCCTTGTTGAAAAATGGTGGCTATCTTCATTCATTCCTCCCTGATTAAAAAAGGCTTTGAGAAATGAAGGCGCCGACTTTGTTGATCGATCATGTGGGTTGTTCTCGCGATTGCTTGATGATCGTTTGTACTTGTTACTTTGCACGCGGCTGCTCCTTCTCAATCGAGTTTGGTGATTTGGTATGTGATTTATTCCTTTTGCTTTACTGTTATGCTTGCGTGAACTCGATTGATTGAAAGCCGATGATGATTGGGTTTTTATATAGGGTTCGCAACCCTAGATTTTCGTTCGTATACATTTATTTGAATTTGTCAATTTATTCATCTCGACCATTCGATTTTGTTTTGATGTTGATGATGATTTCTGACTTTTTCATATTGAGTAATTTGGTTTACTTGATTGACACGGTTTTGATTTTAACTTCATTCCATTCCATGATTGCCACGGCTTCGATTCTGACTTGTTCAATGTTGATTTCGATCTTTGTTTCCTTTGACTCCGGTCAGTTGCTCATGGCTTCAACTTGATTTTTGTTATTACCAGACTTTGATGCTTCAGCATTAACTTGCTTATGTGATGATTTCTGACCTTCGTGGTTGAACTTGTTACTGTTGGTTTCTGACTTAGTTTGATGTTGACTTCGGCACTGATTAAATTCATTGTTGTAGCATACTTTTCTTTGTGCTTGTTAACTACTGCTTCTCTGTCTTGTTCAACTTGATGTTTCTTTGTGCTGTTGAGCTTTTTTCAAACTTGTATCACTTGAATCTGCACTTGCATTATCCAGTTTCACAGTTGCATACTTGTACATGCACTTGAGTCTAATACTGGTGCATATGCTTGCTTATTTCTTCCCAGTTTATGGTGCACTTGCTTGCTCTAACCTGATGGATGTATGCATATTGCCTGACCATTTCCATGTATTGTAGCTGTTATCTTATTCATGCTAGCCTAATGTCCTGTTGCACTTCCTTTTTTTGTTTCCTTCTAGTTCATGGTGAAGTTCATTTGAATTTGTCGTAGTGTTGCAGTCTTGAGTCTTGTACATGTATCATTAGCTTGACCCTTGTGACTTATTTGCATTGTTGATGCTATGTTCAAATGTGAACTTCTTTTCTCTGGCATATTAGTCCCTCTAGTTATTTGTGTTCATTCCTGATGGCACCATCCAGTTGAGTTCGAGTTGCTTCAATGTGATGTTTACGCTGCTGCATATTGATGTTGAGCCACTTACTGGTTCTCTGTCTTGTTCAAAACTGATACTTTCATTTGCACTTGGTCACTGTGTATCACTGCATACTGCATGTTGTATTTTTGGTGCTTGGTTTTGTGATATGAAATGCTGGTGGCTTCACCTGATATTGTCATAGACCACTTGGTTCTTGTGCATAGCATATTGCGCTGGTATCATTGTTAACCATTCACGTGTGTTTGCTTTCAGTCGGTGTGCACTAACTTGAGTTGTTGCTTTGTGTATTCGAGTGTATACTTGACTGAAGCTCGAGTTGCATTCATTAGTCTTGTTCACTTGATGGTTGCTGAGTTTGTTTCTTTTTACTGTTGCATTTGTTTTGGTATAATTGCCCTTGTGCACTTTGATATATAAGCTTGTCTTGGTTCAAGTATGTTTTGGTTGCTGTTATTTTGGTTTGGTCTTGCAGTTGAGTTGAGTCATGATAGTAGTGACTTGACCTTTGCATTTTGTTTGTGGTTTGGTGCCTTCTTGAATTGTGCAGTCTTTTGTGAGCATGTTGACTTTTAGTTGGACCGTGCATTACACTTCAGTTGAATCCAGCTTGTAGCTCGGATTTGACCTTGTGCTGAAAGTTGTGACATTATTTTATTGCACTTGAGTTGAATCTGGTATTTTGGGTTTGACCTGTGCTCACCTGTCCCTGTAAATCTATCAAGTGTATATATTGGTGTGCACGTCCTTCTGGCATATACAGTGATACACTGTGTATGTCACAAGCTGTTCGTGTATAATGAATCGAAAATTAAATGATGACGAACAACCCAAATAACCGAAGCAAATATTATTTTCAAAATCCACATTTTGTTTTATACTGCAAAAATATTTCCTTTTCAAGTTTACTGCGTCAATATTTATTTTTGCAGATTGTTCAGATGTTGGATTCAATTTGGAGTGAAGTTGAAGATAAAGTACGAGTGTGGGTGATATTTAGTGAGGTCAACTGTAAATGTGAAATTGTGATGTAATCAAAGTTGTACTGTAATTATATATATATATATATATATAGTGAGAGATTGAACTTTGTACTATTCAAAGATTGTAATAAATATTTGTTTCAATAAAAAAATTCTGTTTGAATTCAAATTCTGTGTTATTTATTTTTATTTAGTAAATATTTATTTAATCTATGAAAAATAAAATAGTACATTAACAAATACATTTACACGAATATATATATGTTTACTGTCATCAAACAAAAATCATATAATCGCATATTCAACAATGATTTTGAAAGTTTTAGCTTTTCGGGAAAGGAGATTATTTAAAAGAATTTTTTTCCGATACTCTTATTCTTGTGATTTCCGAAGAAAACCAAGACTTTATTGTTTATACCAACGCTAGTCGTGTTGGTTTGGGAGCCGTTCTTATGCAAAGAGAACGTGTTATTGCTTACTCTTCTAGGCAATTGAAGCCAGCCGAGACTAAATATGCCACTCATGATTTAGAGCTTGCGGCTATTGTATTCCCCCTTCGAATTTGGCGTCATTATCTCTCGAGAGAGAAATTTGTTCTCTATACCGATCATAAATTTTTGAAGTATTTATTTTCTCATAAGGAACTTAATTTGTGTCAAAAATGTTGGCTCGAGTTGCTTGCATCTTATGATCTTGATATTCTTTATATATTCCCAAAAGGGGAAACCGTGTTGCCAATTCCCTTAGTCGTAAACAACAAGTGGTGATTTCTTTGATGATGTCCGTATGGAATGACCTTTTTACCAAGTTCATCGGATGTTTCGATGTACCTCATTTTATTAAGCTTCATCTCATTTCTTTAATGGACTAGCGTCCGATGTTCTTTTATGATTTTCGGTTCATCAGATGTACTGTTATTGTACTACATCGATGTCCCGGCTTGTCGGTTCATTAGACATACCGTTGTACTACGTCAGTGTTCCGAACTATTTGAACTTTGGTTCATCTGGCGTACCGTTATTGTACTACGCCGTTGTTCCAAATTATTCGAGTTTCTAGTTCCTCGGGCATACCGTTATTGAACTACATCGTTGAACCGGCTCGATTTTTCCGTTATTCATGACGTTTCCCACGTCTTTCAAACTACGGAAATGCCTTTGGGATTCCGGTTTTTTATTCTTGAGCCCGGTGTTGTTGAATAAATTGGAGTTTCACCTATTTGACTTATGAGCAACATACTCTCTTGTGCTCCTCAGGTGAACTTCTTATTTCAATTTTTCTTTTGTGTTGATGTGCTTTTATTGTTGTTACTCTTTATTTTCTTCTTAAGTATTGCAAGGACGCAATTTCTTTAAGGAGGGGAGTCTATAACAACCCGCATATTTATCGATTGTATATTTAAATATTTTATTTAAATATAGCATCGCTCGTCGGATTTTAGTCCGAAAAGCTACTTTTTGCAAACAGTCGAATTAGGACCCGAGACCACTTCCATTGAGTTCAAAATGCTGTTTGCGACCTTTTTGAGTATAAACTTTGATATATTTGGAGTTAGTAGAATTTTACTACTTTTCACTTAGGGCTTTGGGTTGGGTTTTAGCCCATTAACCCCACTTATCAACCTAGCTCCAACCCTCTTCTCTTCATTCCTTCATAATTTCCTAATACATTCAAGCTTCATCGAAAATGGGGAAAGAGGAATTAGGAAATCTTAAGCCCTAGTTTCCATTTTGCAAATTCAAGTTCTAGCTCCAAATTCATAGAAGAAGCTTTGGTAAGCCTTCCCTTCTTCTTCTCCAACTCATTCTCCTTTCATTTTCAGAAATTCCTAAACCTAACTTAGGAAATGTTCTTCTTTTAAGCTTAGATTGAAGCTTCTTGAGTTGTTATTGGAGAGGAACTGATCTTAGCTTGTTTTAAAAGCTTCTCCTTCATTGATTTGGGTTTAAAGGTGAGATTTTTATCTCACATCTATGTCTATATCTATCCTTGTTGTTAGGTATGAATTCCTAATACTTATTCATATGCATTTGCTTTTGATTTGAGTTGATTTGGTGAGTATTCAAATTTTTGGTGTTTTGGTCTAATTTTATGAAATCCTATTATGGATATTTAGACATTGATATTCGAGGCGTATCGAAGAGCCTTTAAGGCTGGATTGTCGCTTGGCATAAATTCTTAGTCATTGTTGCTCGTCCGATCGCTTTCGATAATCGTTTTGGCCATCATTGGCCTAGGTTCAGGGAATTCCCTCAACTTCAGTTTCAGACGTCTGAAACATAGGATTCAGACGTCTGAATATTATACTGGGAATTTTTATTCCCCAGTATTCAGACGTCTGAATCCAAACCTCCAGACGTCTGAATTGGCTCGAATGCAACCAAAAAGAAAATAGGCTTAAAAAGCTATTTTTAGACGTCTGAAATCTATGGTTCCGACGTCTAAATTATGTTCTGGAAAATATTTTATTTTCCAGATTCAGACATCTGAATCATACATTTCAGACGTTTGAATCTGAATCATACATTTCAGACGTTTGAATCTGCTTGCATTTGCCTATTATGCCTATTTAGCTTGAGTTTCCAAATTTAATCGATTTGTGTTGATTCCCATTTATTGTTATCATTTATTATCGACTTTGATGACATTTTCTTGGGATTTTTGGAACATCCACCTTGATTGATTCGGTATCGATTTCTTTGGATTCTATTCACGTCTTCGAATGTGAATTTTGGTGATTGATTGTTTCCACAATTATTTTTGTGATTGGTCACTTTAAAAATATAAAGGTTTCA
The DNA here is from genome assembly GCA_030765085.1 of Allium cepa. Classification (NCBI taxonomy): domain Eukaryota; kingdom Viridiplantae; phylum Streptophyta; class Magnoliopsida; order Asparagales; family Amaryllidaceae; genus Allium; species Allium cepa. Next base: position 705,968,052 of record CM060932.1, read on the forward strand.
ATACAAGTAGTAAATACAAAACTTATTCATCAAAACAATTTCAACACTATTTTATTACAAAGCTCGTTTCTTAAACCAATTTCCAATCTATTAGTATATACAAACATTTACCTCACTCGTATGAGAAATCAAATTGAATGACTTAGTAAAACAAGTGGTATGAAACGCTTGCGTTTACTTCGTCGGTTATTTCTTGGGCTTGTTCGATTGAATCTCTTGTGACAAATTTTCTAGTGGAGATCTACAATTTGTTCGTAAATATTTAAGTTAAGCTAGTGGTTATAGGACATGAAGCTAAACTCATATATTTACTAGCTTAGTGTAATTGACACTTCTTGATGATCGATGATGATCATTTTATGGTTTAGACTAGCAACGTGCGATGTCTCTTTGTCCACGTGGAGGACTGTACCTCATTTTATTGAGCTTCGTCCCATTTCTTTGTGGGCTAGCGACCCATGTACTTTTAATATGTTTTGATTCATCTGATGTACCGTTTGTACTACATCGATGTCTCGGTTTTTCGATTCATCTGATGTACCGTTTGTAATGCGTCGATGTTCTAAATTGTTTTGTGTTTCGATTCACCTGATGTACCGTTTGTACTACATCGATGTCTCGGCTTTTCGATTCATCTGATGTACCATTTGTACTGCGTCGATGTTCTGAATTGTTTTGTGTTTCGATTCATCTGATGTACCGTTTGCACTACATCGATGTCTCAGCTTTTCGATTCATCTGATGTACCATTTGTACTGCGTCGATGCTCTGAATTGTTTTGTGTTTCGATTCATCTGATGTACCGGTTGTACTACATCGATGTCCCGGCTTTTCGATTAATCTGATGTACCGTTTGTACTGCGTCGATGTTCTGAATTGTTTTGTGTTTCGATTCATCTGATGTACTGTTTGTACTACATCGATGCCTCGGCTTTTCGATTCATCTGATGTACTGTTTGTACTGCATCGATGTTTTGAATTGTTCTGTGTTTCGATTCATCTGATGTACCATTTGTACTACATCGATGTCTCGGCCTTTCGATTCATCTGTACCGTTTTTACTGCGTCGATGTTCCGAATTGTTTGTGATACACATGTTGGTGAGTTTTCATGCTCCCGCTTGGAATTGGCCATCCTTTTTTTGTGATTTATGGATTTCTAATTATTGGTTTCTGGAATTTATGTTTCACCAACTTTTACAGTTGGCATTGATATGTATGTCATTTTTTGTGGCTTGGTCAATTAAATAAAGAATATGACATTCTTTTTGATGCTATGAGATTCTTGAGATATTGTATGACTTTTGTGGATTTTCTAATGTATACTTGTCGTAGTATGACATTTTTGGTTATTGTACGTTTTATTATTACATCTCTTCTTATATCTCATTTTATCTGATAATTATAGCTAGACTGATCCATTTATTGTTTTCTTCTTAAATGATACTCGGGTCAGACTGAGATTTTACAGGTGCTTCTGCTTAACTCCTTATCGGACCATCATCTGACTTTTGGCTAACTACTTTAGATTAGTAGTTTTTGTTGTATACATTTGAGATATGGACTCCTTGATGTATACTTATCCTTTGTCATACACCTGTATCTATTCTTTTGTGATATTGTGGATCTTATTCGACCACAACTATGATGTACACTTTTATGTGTAATATTCATATTTATTTCCGCCTATGTGATATGAATTATCTGTGACTGATTTATGTTATGCTTATTTCTATATTTGTTCCCGAAGATATTATAGCCACTATGTAGTAGTCTTGTGTTTGTATCGGTATGTCGGATTTCCTATTGAGATGAAACGTAAAGTTATTATTTTATCTCACATATCGATGCTCGCACAAAGCCATTACACGGATGGTCGCTCCTTAACAGCCTTATTCTCCGTGCTAGTTGACGGCATTACCCCGTAGTGTCCTTGGCTAGCATGGGTATAGAGGTGGGGCGTCACAAAGTGTATGAAATCTGTTGCATGTTCATCTCTGGAAATATGTATGTTTGTGTGTATATTTATAAGCGTGTTTCTGTGTGTGTGTGTGTATGTGTGTGTGTGTGTGTATATGAATATATTGGTGTGTGCATGCCGTGTATCTGGGTTTTCCTGATTCTAGATTCCAGGCCTAAGTTTTAATCAGAAATCATTTTCTCATGACCTAATCTATGTTAGGGTTTAAATTTCAAACAAAATATGTTTGTTATATCATAGATTAAAGTTTATTTTAAAATAATTTTGTTTTGTCTCTGGAAATCAAAAACAATAGAGCAAACTTAATATAAGTCAAAATTCAAATATCCTGATTCATTGATTCAGGAATATAAATTGAATTCTTAAACTAAAAATTGATTTTTAAAACTGAAATCGCAATTTTTAGTAGTGGAATATGGTGCAGTTTCTGGTTTGATCAGAAAGTGGAATTTGGGTGGTTTCTGTTGATCTCTGTGATCTGGGAGGTCGTAATCTTTAGTAATGGTGATGGGATGATCGGAGAGTAAGGGAAAAATATCAGATAGGTGCTCCAAGCATGGTAGTGGCGGCGGGGGTCGAATTCGATTTTTAAAACCTAGTTTTACGGCTGGTCAGGAATTGGTTTCCCACGGCACCTCTGGTGGATCGAGCTCCACTAGGCTTTGGGAATTGGGAGCTTGGAGGTTGTCGAAGGCGTGGCTGGAGTCTCTGACACTCCGTTAGTTGGAGGAGCAAGTTCGATGATGTTCTAGGTTTTTCCTTTTGGTTCCAGGTTTGGGTTTGTATGTCGAATTTGATTTCGAGTTTGTACTGGTAACCTGATGGTCGGAATAGGGTGCAAGGATGGTTGCCGATATGGGGAGGTCATTGGGGATGACTGGAGTTAGTCGGAGCCATCGTGCATATAAACGGTGCATTTTTGTGCCTGATGAAGTCTGGAATTGGAGCAGAGAGGTACTCGAGTATTTCTCGAGTAGTTTAAGTGTTTTGCTCGAAGTGATGTGTTTGTTGACTCGAAGACATTAGGGTAAGGGCTTGGGTCAATTGGGTTGTTATAGGTTTTTAAAACCTTTTTGTTTTTTTAATTTTAAAATTGATTTTAAAATTTGAAAGCAAGATTTAAACCAAGTTTTAAATCAAGTTTAAGTATGGATTCAAATTAACTTTTGTATCCTAGTTTTAAAATAAATAAAGTTTAGAAAATTAAATTGCTTAAATAACTCTAAATGTTTAAAGTATATTTTAAAATGATTTGAATTTAAATGAATTGGTTCAAAACCCTTATAAATTTCTTTGCAAATGATAAGTGTTTCTTTAATATTTGGATTTAAAAAGGTTTTGTAAATTTGATTTAAATTTTGTTAAAGTTAAATTTGTAATTATTTTAACTCTTTAATTTGAAATGAATTAAAAGGAAGATTTAAAAGTAAAATGTTTCAAAGGCTTTTGTTAATGATAATTAAAGTAATTATAAAGGCTAATACTTTATCTTAAAAATTAATTAAGGTTTAATGATTTAGGATAAATTAAATTAACAAGTTAATTAAATGGGATTAATTACTTTAATTAATTAATAATTATGGATTAATAAATAAGTAATTAAGGGTTGTAAGTTGATTAATTTAAAGGTTAATTAATTTGTAAGTACGAACCATTAATTAGATAAGTTAAGATTTTAAATTAATGATTAGAAATTAATTAATCAAGTAATTAAGTAATAAAAGATTAATTAAGTTATGGTTAAGTACTTAATTAATTTAGTAATATGGTTTAATTGGTGATTAAGAATTAATTACCTTATAGTTAATAAGGGTTAATTTAAGTATGATTATTAGAGAAGTAATCAAAGAATTGTTAATAGTTAATGAGAGATCATTAACTAGGGATTATTAAATAATTAATTAATGTGATTAATTTTAATAATTTATTAGATTAATTAATTAAGGATAATCATTTGTGGGATGGGTTAAGTATAATTACTTAATGAAAGTAATTAAGGAATTAATTACTCATTGTAATTAATTGAGTTTAATGTGATTAGTTAAGTTTAATTAATTTAAGATAATCACTAGATGATTTGTGAAGTATAATTACTTAATGAAGTGTAATTACTTAGTGAAGTAATTAGTGGATAATTACAGGATGTAATTAATTAAAGAATGATAGTGGTTCTGAGTTTAATTACTTTGTGTAATTAATATGAAGGATAATTACTTAGTGAAAGTAACTAATAATTAATTACTTGGTGTAATTAATTTAAGAATTAATTAATAAAGTTATTTGAAGTTAATTAAGTGAGGTTATTAATTAGGGTAGTTAATTACTGAATGTGATTAATTAAGGGCTTAATGAATGAGATTAATTAAAGAATAATTAATTAAATATGATTAACTAAAGATTAGTTAATTAATTAAAGAAGTATTTAAGGATCATTAATTAATGATGTAATCAAGGGTTGACTAATTAAAGGTAATTAATCAAAAATGAGTGATTATAAATTAATTAATTAATGTAATTAATTAGAAATAATGTAATTAATTATAACTAATTAACTAATGAAGTAATTAAGGGGTAATTACTGTAATTGTTTGAGAATAATTTATTTGTGTAATTAATTAAAGGCTGATTACTTAAAGTAATTAGAGTATAATTAATCAAGGATGATTAGTTTAGATGGATACTTAGAAGATGATTGATTAATTGATTTGTGATTGATTAATGGTTATGTTAAGAAAGATTTGTAGTGATGAAAGTAATTAATTTAATTTATTTTAAATTAATTAGAGATGAAGTAATAAATTTAATTCATTTTAAATTAATTATAGATGGTGTGATTAATAGATCTTTGCTAATGGATGGTTGGATGATATTGATTGCCTTGAATGGTTTGATATCTCTGATATGGGATATATGCTTATCTGTGATATGGATGCTTTGATTGAATGGTGTTGATATGATGTATCTATCTGTGAGATTGTGAATTATCTTTCTGTGTGAATATAGATAATAGAATTGAATCGTTTTATCTTTAAAACAACTTGGACTTAAAAGACGGCGTTTTGGATTTCGATGAGACCGGGATCGGATTTCCAGATTTGGATATCCGAAAACCACCTCGATCCAAATTAATGATAGGTCGTGAATTCAAGTGAAGATCAACTTGAAGACACGAAGTGTAAGAACTATTTGTTGTTAAAACTCTAAGGGTGATTCCAATACGAGTATAATAGAGATAGTGCTTTCAGGTTTGAGATGGAGTTTCAGAGTGCAAGGGTTATTGTCGTTAACTCTGAGGGTGATTTCAAAATGAGTGTAACGAGATAATGCCTTCGGTTTCGTTCGAACCAGGAACGAACTTGTATGGATTGAATGCTTTCAGCACATCATCAGGTGGACGATGAGCATTCTAAGATAGATGTGTTCTATAAAGGTAATTGTTGCCTCAAGCCTCATCAACCGACAATGGCTAAAACAGGGGAGGTGCAGCAAGGCTAAGTGGGTAGCACCCAAGTAGGACAAGATCTTCCCCTGTCTAGAAGTCCCTTTATATTCGACTGTGTGGGGCAGTTGATTGCAACAACTGCCGGAGTTGTCTTGTTCGGGACTGTCCAGTAAGGAATGGTTCCGGCCTTGTGTTGCAGGGGATTTAGGGTGGATCCTCGGTACGGTGATCTCGCCACGTACTGTGACGGGTGGTACCCCAGTAGCCCTGCCATTGATGGAAACTCATTCTTCCTACGTGCCTTTACGGTTTTGATTGTATACCTATGTATGCTGGAATTTAATAAATGTAACAATTTCAGTTATTCCTTATTTACTTGAAAACCCTAGACCCTATTATAATATCACTGGATTTCCTATCAAATGTTTTGGTTAGCGTAAGGTAAAAACTTACCCATGTTTATGTGTGGGGAGTCTTACGTGATACCTTTTCTTTTCAAAGGATTTTCAAAGTTAAGAAACTTTAATCTGTTACTCACACCAGACCCATGTCTGACGCAGAGTTTATTTTCTGTTTACTTAAACTCTTCGGTACTCAAATTTTTATGAGTAGCCAAGGGATACATGTTAGCTTGGACGAATTTTGGAGGAGCAATGGAGCTGGAGGCTTCAGCGTTCGTAGATTTATATAGTGTTCCGTTGTGTTGAACTCTAAGTCTTTTGTTTGAGTTGTATTTTGAGTTGTAATAACTAGACAGGTGTTTATAACTGTCTAGTATATGATGTATAATTTGTGTAACTCTGATCGATGTTGTATACTATGTTATATTTATGTGATTAATATAATTTATTCGTTCCGCTGTTGAGATTCTGATGATTGTTTCTTTCTTTCTTCTCTATCTTTCTCTTTTCTATCCCTTTCTTTCTTAAAGATGATGCATCTTTCTGTGGAGAGAAAGACGGGTCATGCCAATTGGTATTAGAGCGCTAGGTTGAGTGAATACCAAGGCTTTGGAGTGATTTTTTTCTTGAGAGAGCGTACTTGTATTTATATATATATATATATATATATAATTATTTCTACCTATTTATTAGGTTACCTGTTCGGGTTTTCCAATATGAGTTATAAAGGTAGGAAGGTGGTGGTGTGTGTAGCATGACTACCAATTGAAGGAGTCTGATTGTTGAGGTTGGAAGTGTATTTACGGAGACTGTAGACCCAATACCGTCTCGAGTGAGCTTTGCAGCGGTGTAAGGATTTCACCAATCTTTGAAGGAAGACTTTTTGAGGTTCGGAGTCCATCTTTGAAGTGCAAGTTTGGATGAGTAGAGTTTGGATCTGTCGGATAAGCAGAAGCAAGTGATGGGATCTTGGCAACTTGAGGAAGAAGCAGCTGCGTGATGAGACGCAGTGACTACGGATGTTCCTGAAGATGTTTCTTTTGGAGCAATTTTTAAGGAAGTGCGTCTGCATCGGTGTTGTGACTAGATTCACCAGGGTGTTTGTGTTTGTCTTTAAGGCCCGATTTTCTCGAGGTAATTCTGGTTGAGAAAGTCTTTGGCATCAATGTCAGCGTTGCAACTCGGAGTGTTCTGTTTGCCTTGAAGAAGGTCATCTGGCTTAGCAGTTATCTAGAAGTGGAGTTCAGAAGCAGCTCAGTGGATCCATTTCTTCAGTGGATTGTCTAGATTAGTATAAACTAGTCTAATTGGTAAAGAGAGAACAATATCTTTAGATATTGGTCTGGGTTGATCGCAAAAGTGACTTGCGATAGTTGAGTGTTCTCTTGAGTTATCAGAGATTTTTTTGGATGTCTTCGTAGAGGTCAGAGGTTTGCCTTAGCTTCTGGAGATTGAGTTTTCGTATCGACTAGGATTCCAAGAGCGATACCGGTGGTTCAGCATAGTTGCAAGATGGCTTCTAGAGAGAGGGTTTGGTGAGGAAGCTCGGGATTTGGTGGAACTTCTGAGTTTTCTCTTTATGGATCCGTTGAACCGTGTCTTCTAGAATGTGTTGGACTAGTTTGTGCTCGTGTTTAACATCAGCATTCTCATCTATTCCAGATCAGAGTTGTGCAGCAGAAGCGAGGTAGCAGCAGTTCAAGAGTAAAAGTTTTCAGGATCTGAGGCAAGTTTAGTGGGATTGGCGAGTGCTCCTATTTTGTCTTTTCCGGATAGGATAAGTTTTGAAGTCTACCGATGATTGTAGAGTTTGATCTTGATTTTGGTTGATCTTAATAAGATCATTCTGTTGGATTGTTTTTGGTCCAGTTTGTCTTAAGAGGCATCAGCGAAAGTTGAGCTGACCAGGATGGATGAAGGCAGTCCAGGATCGTCAGAAGAATTTTGTGGATATGAGATGGAGGAATTTGGATTTCAAAGTTGGAAATTTGATGTTGGATAAGTTTTCTCCGACCATAGGAGCTATAAGTTTTGTTTAGTTTGGGAGGCCAATTCCGAGGTATTTTGAATCTCTTTTGTGTTCTTGTAAGAATAAGAGTTTGGTCTACTGGGTTGAATTGCCAGTTTGAAAAACTGGAATTCAATGTATTTCACGTATCTCTGAGGGAGTATGTGTAAGATCTATCTCTGGTTTTAGAATCTACAGTTCAGGAGGATGTGGTAGTTGAGCAGGACATGACTGTGGTCTGATATCCTGTTCAGTTTTGTGGATCTAGATGAGTAGGAGCTCTGTAGCTTAGTAGTATTGATCGTTTGGATTCAGCAGAGTGAGTGTTCTAGTATTTATACATAGGAAACTCTTGATTGTGTTAGAAAATCTATCCTGATTTGCGTCAGGATCATTAGATTTGTTTGATTGAGTGAATTGGTTGCTATAGTTGTTAGCATATGGTTGAGAATATATGCTTGTGGTTTAAAATTAAAACTTTGATGGGTTATTAAACTATCTTTGCTTTTAAATTTTAGGGACGAAATTCTTTTAAGGGGGGGGGGGGGGGGGGGGGAACGTGATGACCCGGGAATTTTGCGCAATATAAATTTAATAATCTGTATTTAAAATAAAATTGATTCGATAATTTTCTTTTATAATAATTATTTAATTGGTGAATTTTATCTTTTAAAAGCTAATAAAATGTTTTCTATTTATAATGTATATATTTGTATATATTGTAAATAGAAATCTTTGGTTTGAATTTAATAAATAAATAAAATCTTATTTTAAAATTCTAAAATATATTAATTATTTAAAATATATTTTTAACTTAAGTTTAAATTTAAATAAGATTAATAATAAGGTTTGTTTTATTTTCTTACTAAAATTGCTTAATAAATATGATTTATATTAATTCATTTTAGTAATAGAAGTAATATGATAATTTCTTTTATAAATTATTTATATTTGACAAATTTGTTATTTTCAAACAATATTAATAATGTATTATTTTTATATATAAATATAAAAAAAGATTTCAATAAGGAAATGGGATTATTATTTCAAATTGAATAAATTGACTTTAATTTGGATTTTAAAATTTAATTTGAATTTGAACTTAAATTTGAAATTCAAAGATAGATATTTTTAAAATATTTGGATAAGCTTTTATTTATATATAATTAGTTTTATTACATTTTCTTTAAAAAGAAATTCATATATACATTTACATAAGAAAAAATAAATTAAGTAAAGCTTTTTATTAAACATTTAAGATAAATAAAATAATACATATGACAAGTGTTAATACATTAAGTAACCTAATAACATGTGTTAAGTAAATATTAATTCAAGCTGACAAATGTTAACATATTAGACAAGTGTCCTTATTAATTTTCATTTTCTTTTATTTTAATTAAATCACAAAATTTACTTATGTAAACAAATTGCATCTCACCCTCATTCTTTTTTCTATTCTTTAAATTCAAAGTTAAGAAAACTTCAGCTGAAACAATATTCAAAAACAAAATCAGTAATCAAACTCCTCAAACCAAAAAGCTAATCCTATTCAACAACCTATAGTCAAAATTTACAATCAAAATTCAAAAGCCTGCATTTAAAAAAAAAACTATATCATTTCTTCAATCTGAAATCAAAAGGGCTGCATTTTCTTCAGCCTATAACTTACTTCAAAAGCAAGTTAATCAAGCAAATCAAGTTTGCAAATCATTTTCAAAATCATAAACCAGTAACTCAATTTCAAAATCAAGGCTGCAAACTCTATTCTTCAAATCTGGGATTTATCCAAAGCAAGCATGGAATCAAAGCAGTCTCTGTTTCCAAGCATTTTTTAGATCAGTAATTGAAGTTTTAAAATCAAAGAAGAAATCTTCAGCATTCCAGCAACTCAAAGTTTAAAGTTCAAAAGCTTTTTCAAAATAGATATGAAGGCTCTGTTCTTCATTTTCAAACAGGTGAGTAACATCACTTTTGAAGTTTAAGTATATGAAATCCGTTGCATGTTCATCTCTGGAAATAAGTATGTTTGTGTGTATATTTATAAGTGTGTTTCTGTCTGTGTGTGTGTGTGTGTGTGTGTGTGTATGAATATATTGGTGTGTGCATGCTGTGTATCTGGTTTTCCTGATTCTAGGCCTAAGTTTTAATCAAAAATCATTTTCTCATGACCTAATCTATGTTAGGGTTTAAATTTCAAACAAAATATGTTTGTTGTATCATAGATTAATGTTTAAAAGTTTATTTCAAAATAATTTTGTTTTGTCTCTGGAAATCAAAAACAACAAAGCAAACTTAATATAAGTCAAAATTCAAATTTCCTGATTCATTGATTCAGGAATATAAATTGAATACTTAAACTAAAACTTGATTTTTAAAAATGAAATCATGATTTTTAGTAGTGGGATATGGGTGCAGTTCTGGTTTGATCAGAAAGTGGAATTTGGGTGGTTTCTGGTGATCTCTGTGGTCTGGAAGGTCGTAGTCTTCAGTAATGGTAATGGGATGATCGGAGAGTAAGGGAAAAATATCAGATAGGTGCTCCAAGCACGGTAGTGGCGGCGGGGATCGAATTCGATTTTTAAAACCTAGTTTTAGGCTTGGTCGGGAATTCATTTCCCACGGTGCCTCTAGTGGATCGAGCTCCACCAGTCTTTGGGAATTAGGAGCTTGGAGGTTGTCGAAGGCGTGGCTGGAGTCTTTGACACTCCGGCGGTCGGAAGAGCAAGTTCGATGATGTTCCAGGTTTTGCTTTTTGGTTCCATCTATTGGGTTAGTATGCTCAAATTTGATTTCAAGTTTGTACTGGTAACCTGATGGTCGGAATAGGGTGCGAGGATGGTTGCCGATGTGGGGAGGTAAATCAGAGATGACTGGAGTGGGTCGGGGCCACCGTGCATATGCACGGTGCAATTTTGTGCCTGATGAAGTCTGGAATTGGAGCAGAGAGGTACTCGAGTTTTCCTCGAGTAGTTTGAGTGTTTTTCTCGAAGTGATGTGTGTGTTGACTCGAAGACTTTAGGGTAGGGGCTCGAGTCAATTGGGTTGTTACAGGTTTTTAAAACCTGTTTGTTTTTTTAATTTTAAAATTGATTTTAAAATTTGAAAGCAAGATTTAAACCAAATTTTAAATCAAGTTTAAGTATGGATTCAAATTAACTTTTGTATCCTAGTTTTAAAATAAATAAAGTTTAGAAAATTAAATTGTTTAAACAACGCTAAATGTTTAAAGTATATTTTAAAATGATTTGAATGTAAATGAATTGGTTTAAAACTCTTATAAATTTCTTTTATAAATGATAAGTGTTTCTTTAACATTTGGATTTAAAAAGGTTTGGTAAAGTTGATTTAAATTTCGTTAAAGTTAAATTTGTAAGTATTTTAAATCTTTAATTTGAAATGAATTAAAAGGAAGATTTAAAAGTAAAATATTTCAAAGGCTTTTGTTAATGATAATTAAAGTAATTATAAAGGCTAATACTTTATCTTAAAGATTAATTAAGGTTTAATAATTTAGGATAAATTAAATTAATAAGTTAATTAAGAGGGATTAATTACTTTAATTAATTAATAATTATGGATTAATAAATAAGTAATTAAGGGTTGTAAGTTGATTAATTTAAAGGTTAATTAATTTGTAAGTACGGATCATTAATTAGATAAGTTAAGATTTTAAATTAATGATTAGAAATTAATTAATCAAGTAATTAAGTAATAAAAGATTAATTAAGTTACAGTTAAGCACTTAATTAATTTAGTAATATGGTTTAATTGGTGATTAAGAATTAATTACCTTATAGTTAATAAGGGTTAATTTAAGTTTGATTACGTACATAAGTAATTAATGAATTGTTAATAGTTAATGAGAGATCATTAACTAGGGATTATTAAATAATTAATTAATGTTATTAATTTTAATAATGTATTAGATTAATCAATTAAGGATAATCATTTGTGGAACGGGGTAAGTGTAATTACTTAATGAAAGTAATTAAGGAATTAATTACTCATTGTAATTAATTGAGTTTAATGTGATTAGTTAAGTTTAATTAATTTAAGATAATCACTAGATGATTTGTTAAGTATAATTACTTAATGAAGTGTAATTACTTAGTGAAGTAATTAGTGGATAATTACAGGATGTAATTGATTAAAGAATGATAGTGGTTTTGGGTTTAATTACTTTGTGTAATTAATATGAAGGATAATTACTTAGTGAAAGTAATTAATAATTAATTACTCGGTGTAATTAATTTAAGAATTAATAATAAAGTTATATGAAGTTAATTAAGCAAGGTAATTAATTAAGGGTGGTTAATTGCTGAATGTGATTAATTAAGGCTGATTAAGAAATGATATTAATTAAAGATTAATTAATTAAATATAATTAATTAAAGATTAATGTAACGACCCGGAAATTTCAAACCCGAAAATTCCAGATAATTAGAAAAAGAAGAAAAGAGAAAGAAGAAAAGAGAAAGAAGAAAAGAAGAACAGAAACACCAACATCTCACATTCGCAGCGGACGAAATATAATATCAAATAAAATAACAGTTTACAAAGAAGAACTGTATCAGTACATTTACATTTTTATATATCAGAGTTACAACAATTACACAACACTGGACAGTTTTAAACAACATGTCCTAGATATACAACTATATATCACAGTGGAAATACTCCATACGTTCCTACCATCTAGCTTGCCTCCTGAGCTCTAGAACGTCTTTACCTGGAAATCTGTAATACTCGGTCTGACCCGAGCATTACATCAAAGTAACACCCGGGTCAGGCTGGAAACCATTGTGAGTAAACTCATATATCAAGAAATTCCAATACAAAGAATTTAATTATAACTCGGGGTAACTTGCATTAATATACAAATTCACAATTTATTATAGACATCACTTATTTCATTCACAAATTTCTAAAACCCAAAAAAATAGATTAAATAGTCCAATTCACTCAAATCATTCATTCAGCTTATTGATTTCACATATCAATCTATAAAGAATCGAAGTGGTTTCAGGTATTTATTAATACCCGACTCCGGTCTCTTCGAATTCAATACCATCCTATCCCAAGTTATTCAAGTGAAATACAATTCAACTTTAAATACAAGATGTCACATTTTACCCAACAATTCATCATTGATAGATAACCACACTATCATAGTCCATCCAAACATATCATATCACAAAACAATTCACATCAGAGATATTAACCAATCCAAGGCACTTATCATTATTCAATCATTCTTTAGTACGATCGATTACTTCCATTAATTGCATTAATTTATGATCCTCTAATTACTTCCATCAGTTAATTATTCTTAAATTTCAATTAATAATCAACCTTTAACTTAATAACTTCCATAAATCAACCATGATAAATCACAATCAGAAATTAACTTCCCTTAATTTCTCTATCAATTAAACTAACCCCTTGATTAATTATATTAATCCCTTAATTATATTAATCCCTTAATTATACTGAGTAATTATTACTTAATTTCTTCCACCAAATAATTATCCTTTAATTACTTCCCATTAAGTAATTTCCTTTTATTTAATTACATCCAGCAACTAATTACTTCATTAAGAAATTACGCCTCATTAATTACCTTAAGTAATTATACTTAACCCAACGTCAAATGATTAACTTTAATTAATTAAACTGAATTAATTAACAAAAATTAACCACATCCAATTAATTAATCATACCGAGTAATTAATTCCATTAATTACTTCATTAAGTAATTATTCATAATAATTCTTTTACATTAAGTAATTATCCTCTTAATTACTTCTTACTTATTTATTTCTAAATTAATTAACCTTGATTAATCAATCTTTAATTATCTACTTAATGATCTTAATTACAATTTAATTAACCCTAAAATAAATTATCTTTTAATCCTTAATCATTCATTAATCAAGTAAATTAACTACCCTTAATAAATTTCTTAATTAATCCTTTATAATTAATTAAACTAATTAATTGTACTTAATTTCCTTAAGTTAATTTAATTACTATCAAGACCTTAAAACCTTGATTAGCTTAAGATAAACATTATTTTATACAGCCTTAATTATATTAGCATATTTAACCCTTTTTATCTTTAAAATTAACTATACTTAATTAACTCATTAATTAAGTTTTAAAAATAAAATAATTATTTAACTTTATAAATTAAAGTTATCAAGACATAACTTTTTAAAACAATTTAAACGTTGATCAATTAATAGTTTTTTTTTAAAAGAATCTCATCCCTAACTCAAAGTTTAAATTCACTTTAAACTTCTCTTAACGAAATCTAAATTTAACAAATTTCAACTTCTAAATTAAAAGTTAAAGAAAAACATTTATTAAATATACGGTAATTCGCATAAAGGATTATACTAATTTAAATTTTAAATTTTAAAAAATCTAGTTTTTAAAACTTTTAAACTTTTAAACTGTTTTAGGATTTTATGCTCGGGTCGAACCTGAACCCGAGTTTCCTTTTCTTTCCCATTTCAATACTTGAATTTATTTTAAAAAATTTAACCCTGTAGCAACTTAACCTGTTAACATACTTAAACATCACGAGCTACTCGAGTTTAAACTCGAGCAAATATCCCTCAGACCCGAGCTTCAACCCGAGTCCCAAACTTTCTCCTCAATTACTGACACCAAAACTCGCTGTGCATATGCACCAGCGATCGCCGGAGCTTCGGCCATCGACTCCGGTTCCAACACGATGCCAATGGCTTCGATAAGCTAAAGGATCATCCAGAACCGTAGAAATGTCACCCAGCCAAAATCAAGCTTCCTGACCGAAAACTGGAATCCAAACGTCAATCAAAAACCACCTAATGCCGACGTCTCCGATCTCAAAATCATTCATCGATCTACCTGAAGCTACTCTAAACTCCGATGATCCAGTTTCTCCCCTCGCGATTAACCCTGTTACTCTCTAGTCGTCGACATTTCCTCGGTAACCAACTCCACAAAACAACACTCAAAAACCCTACTCCTCCCCCGATAGGCCACCACAAACACCGGAAAAATCCATCAATATTTTTCCCGGGTCCTCCCACCTTCCAACCTTCTTCGACCAAAATTTCAACACTGATCACCACGCCGTTCGTCGTGAATTGGCAAAAACCCCAAAAACTCTCAATACCAATTATCACAGAAATTACCAATCTAAAAATAATGATTGACCTTCCTAAATTCATTATGTACAAATTGGAAACATATTATAAGACTAAATCAAGAATTCCAGTCAACTAGATTTGAGCTTATTTTGATTCAGAACTGTAAAATTTCTATTTCTGAAATACAGACCCCAATTGTTTATTTGAAAACTATTTTTAAATTTGAAATTATACTGTTATAACCATTTCCCACTTGAAGATCAAAGCTTGAAGTCATTTGTATAGGTAGATATGAATTTTCATTGTTATTCCAGAGCCTGGAATCATAACAGTATCAAGCATCATACACGCAACCATACATACAAATGTATATAATGTATTTCAACTAAAATCAGTTAAAATCATCCATGCAACCCATTCTTATAACTTTACTTTGCAGATTTATCACATGCATTGCAATATTCAACCAGTTTAAACTTTTTAGAACTTTGTTTACTCACCTGTTTATGGAGAAACAGAGGACAGGTTTTATGCTCTGATCTGCAAACTTGATTTATTTTGGTGTTGAATTTGGTAACTTGCTTGATAAACTATGCTTCAGATTTTCTTCCTCGGGTTTTGGCTTCCAGTTTTTGATTTGGAATTTTCTTAGCTTCAGGTATTAAAATGTTAAAGATTGTTTGCTTGATTTTTTTTTTCAGGTTTCATTTCTCTCTGATTTGTACATTTTGATCAAATTTTGCTTTAACACTAATTTGTGATAAAAAAAATTAGGAACAAAAATTGCCACTTGTAAAATTGCATGCACTAATAATTCCATTTGTTATACACTTGTTAATCTTATGTGTTATAAAGCTTACATATGTTAATTTGTGTTTTAGAATATTTACACTTGTGTTTGGAATGTATTTATTATTGTAAATAATTTTTTAGAAATCTTTGTATTTAATTTCTATCTAGTTAACATTTTCGTTAATGTATATTTAGCAAATCTTTTAAAAGTACAGAACAAATTTTATACAAATAAAATCATATAAATATTATTTTTAAATCCAATTTACCTTAAGATATTTATCCTTTGAATCTCAAATTCAAATTCAAATTTAATTAGAAATCAACACAAATATAATCTCTTTTTTTTCAAACAAACACATATGTAGTTTGTTTTTAAAAGGGTAATTCGCCAATTTTAAATAATTATACTAGGAAGATTATCCCCCCCAATAATTATCCAGACATATATATATTTTTATTATCAGAATTATATATTTAACTTATAAGTTAGTACATTTTGCTAATTAAATCCAGTTAATTTATCAATTACTGATATTCTAAAATCCGGGTTATCACAATTAGAATTAATTAATTAAAGAAGTAATTAGGGTCATTAATTAATCATGTAATTAAGGGTTGATTAATTAAAGGTAATTAATCAAAAATGAGTGATTATAAATTAGTTAATTAATGTAATTAATTATGAAATAATGTAATTAATTATAATTAATTAATTAAGTAATTAAGGGTTAATTATTGCAATTGTTTGAGAATAATTAATTTGTGTAATTAATTAAAGGCTAATTACTTAAAGTAATTAGAGTATAATTAATCAAGGATGATTAATTAAGATGAATACTTAGAGGATGATTGATTAATTGATTTGTGATTAATTAATGGTTAAGTTAAGCAAGATTTATAGTGATGAAAGTAATTAATTTAATTTATTTTAAATTAATTAGAGATGAAGTAATTAATTTAATTCATTTTAAATTAATTATAGATGATGTGATTAATAGATCTTTGCTTATGGATGGTTGATGATATTGATTGCCTTGAATGGTTTGATATCTCTGATATGGGATATATGCTTATCTGTGATATGGATGCTTTGATTGAATGGTGATGATATGATGTATCTATCTGTGAGATTGTGAATTGTCTATCTGTGTGAATATAGATAATAGAATTGAATTGTTTTATCTTTAAAACAACTTGGACTTAAAAGACGGCGTTTTGGATTTCGATGAGACCAGGATTGTGTTTCCAGATTTGGATATCCGAAAACCACATCGATCAGAAATTAACGATAGGTCGTTAAGATCAAGTTGAAGACTCGAAGTGTAAGAACTATTTGTCGTTAAAACTCTAAGGGTGATTCTAATACGAGTATAACGGAGATAGTGCTTTCAGGTCCGGGATGGAGTTTCAGAGTGCAAGGGTTATCGTCGTTAACTCTGAGGGTGATTCCAAATGAGTGTAACGAGAAAATGCCTTTTCTTTCATTCGAACCTGGAATGAACTTGTATGGATTGAGTGCTTTCAACACATCGTCAGATGGACGATGAGCATTCTAAGATAGATGTTTTCTATAAAGGTAATCGTAGCCTCAAGCCTCATAAACCGAGAATGGCTAAAACAGGGAAGGTGTAGAAAGGCTAAGTGGGTAGCACCCAAGTAGGACAAGATCTTCCCCTGTCTAGAATTCCCTTTATATTCAGCTGTGTGGGGCAGTTGATTGCAACAACTACCGGGGTTGTCTTATTCGAGACTGTCCAGTAAGGGATGGTTCCGGCCTTGTGTTACAGGGATTTAGGGTGGATCCTCGGTATGGTGATCTAGACCACATACTGTGACGGGCGGTACCCTAGTAGCCTTGCCATTGATGGAAACCCATTCTTCCTACGTGCCTTTACAGTTTTGATTGTATACCTATGTATGCTAGAATTTAATAAATGTAACAATTTCGGTTATTTCTTATTTAGTTGAAAGCCCTAGACCCTATTATAATATCACTTGATTTGCTATCAAATGTTTTGGCTAGCGTAAGGTAAAAACTTACCCATGTTTATGTGTGGGGAGTCTTACGTGATACCTTTTCTTTTCAAAGGATTTTCAATGTTAAGCAAGTTTAACCTGTTACTCACACCAGACCCATGTCTGATCCGGAGTTTATCTTATGTTTTCTTAAACTCTTACGTACTCAAATTTTTACGAGTAGCCGAGGGATTTAGGTTAGCTTTGATGAATTCTGGAGAAGCAATGGAGCAGGAGGCTTCAACGTTCGTAGATATATATAGTGTTCCGCTGTATTGATCTCTGAGTCGTTTATTTGAGTTGTATTTTGAGTTGTAATAACTAGACAAGTGTTTATAACTATCTAGTATGTGATGTATAATCTGTATAACTCGGATAGATGTTGTATACTATGTTATATTTATGTGATTAATATAATTTATTCGTTCCGCTGTTGAGATTCTGATGATTGTTTCTTTCTTTCTTCTCTATCTTTCTCTTTTCTATCACTTTCTTTCTTAAAGATGATGCGTCTTTCTATGGAGAGAAAGACAGGTCGTCATAGGGTTTTGTCCATCCTATCCAGTTTGGATAGTTATCTTGTTTAGTCCATTATATCGAGTTTGGACTGTTGTCTTGTTTTATCCATTCTATCTTGTTTAGATTTTTATTTAGACTATTTCCATTCTTTCAAGTCTGAATGTTATACTAATTGTATTCATCATCCATGTTTGGATTTGTTCTTTTTTATTCATTTCCATTTTTGTTATGTTTGGTTGTGGTTTATGTGGGAGAAAATCTGTTCCACGTTAGCGGCGTGGTCCCGCATATTATTATTAAATGCACTTCCTTTTATTTCAAAGCTTTACTCATACCAGACATTTTGTCTGACCCGAGCAGTTTATTTTCCATAAACTCTCGGTACTCAATTATATTTGGGTAGTCCGAGAATAACAGGTTTTCTTTGGAGCTCTTTGAGACGCTGATCGAGCATGCGACTCCTTAGTTATCTAGTTATTTATGTTCCACTGTATGAGTGTTTAGGTGTATTTTGTATCTTAAAAATGAAAAGTCAAAATGTATAGCCATCAATCTGTTAGATGTGGTATTTTTTTACAACTCTAATAACTCCTTATAAGGAGTAACATTTTGTACTATATCATTTTATATTATATGTAACCATTCTGCTATGAAGTTTATCTATTCTGTCTTGTTCTTTTCTTTATTTCATCCAAGACAACTTATCTTTCAGATGCATAGACAATGATACATGAATACCGAGGATGTATTAAGTGTCGTTTCCAAGGATCGGAAAGGTGGGTCATCATACAGCAATGAAATCTACGCATTGGAGTTGGATTCGTTGAGTTTGGAGCTTGTTGGAATTTTAGTCGAAATCGAATGGCGTTCAATTTTGGACTATTTAGAAACATGTAAGCATTAGCTAAAGCTTGGGTGAGATTTTCTCACCAGTTATTTGCTTATTACTGTGATAATTATTGTTCTGAAAAATATAAATAAAAATCAATAACAGTGCAAGGTATTATATTTGAACCGTCGTTGCTTATAAAAGCAAGAAACAAAAATATATGTTCTGTAATCTCTCTTATAAATCCTCTGTATCGTGTATCACAACCCAGAATTATCTACATATTTGATATTGCTATTTAATTCGTTTGGAAATTATATTGTCAATGTTTGAAGCATTATATTCATTATAAACGTGCTTTGAAATCCTTGATATTTGAAATGTATTAAATTGGATAAAACCTGATATATTGAGGATATACATATACATGCATGTATATATTGGGTTATTTTACACACGTTGTAGCATTTTGGACATGAATGGATTATTTGGGAAATTATAGTAGTTGGGAAACAAAATTGAATTGAAGTTTTTTGTTTTTAGCAAAGTATAAAGGACTTTTATTTTGGATATTTTTATAAATCTTTTAAAAGCAGCTTTGAAATTTACAAATATTTTTTAATATTTTGGAATTTTAAAGTGAATGGTTTTATGTTATAAAACATGTTTTTATGGATTTTATATAAATTATAGAATAAGTAATTTTAAGTGATATTTAATATAATAATTTAAAACTATTTCTATGTATTAGTTTTTAAAGTGTTTTAAAGTATATAGTAGTTCTTAAAGTAATAGTAAGTATACACAGGTTTTAGAAAATTAGTTAAATATTTTATTAAAGTAAATAGAAGTTATATAACATAATATGCTATATAAATAACCATCATATATATATTTAAGTGGTTTTAAACATGTTTTAACATATCAATAAATATTTCAAAAGTATTTCTATATTATATACAAGCCTTAAATATTAAATTAAGTATTTTATAAATTTTATTAAGTAAGTTTGGGTTTAAACCTTTAAGTTAAAATAAAAGGTTTTGTGAAATTAACTAAAAATGTATGATCTTAACTAATGAGCACGGACATGCTTTGGTCTTTAAAATATATGTTTTTAAGTTAATGATATGTATATAAATGGTTTTGGGTTGCAATAAACATTGTGTTGGTAACAATTTATTTAACCTTTATTATTATTTACACTTAGGATTATAATTAGATATCTTCTAATGAATATTTAGTTGATAATTATAAATAAATTGTTTTGGGTTTGTTGTGAGAATGTTTTAAACAATAATTGTCTTAAACCCTTATATATAATTGAATATTTAGAAAGGGAGTTTGAAAGAGAAATGTTTTAAAACATGAAATTGTTACTACATAAAACTCCTTTCGACTTAGCGTAACGACCCGAAAATTTTGATGGTTTTATTTATTTAATTAACTGAAATTTTGTGAAATTTTAAATAATAAAATTTTGAAATAAATATTTGATATTTGGAATACATCTTTTTTAACATAGCAACAGGTAAATTTTCATCAAATAATATTGAAGTTTATTTTCTAGTGTAATTCTATTTCAATTTCAATCAATTAATATTTGATGATAATAAAATACTTTCCAAACCTAAATATATTTACACAATAAATTTGTAAACCATCTTCTAGATGAGACATCAAATCTCATTTCTTCAAATTTGGACTCCTTTTTTCTCCGTTGATCTTATTTCCGGTAAAATTGCAGCATTTTTGGGTACCGATATCGACTTTTGACTCGATGATCGTACCACTGATGTTTATATATCGCTTTGATCGTCTCGTCGTGCTAATCTGTACAGTATATTCATCTCTGAGTTTCTAACTCCGGTACTCAGAGGCTTTACGAAATGATAATCGTATCAGTATTCGTTTTAGAGCCTTTTTGTATCCGAGTCCTTTCGTTTTCTTTGTCTATTCATTACCCTGTGTGCAAAGCTGTTGTAACATCCCGCCTTTTCGCACGCTTTAAATCGACACACGTGCCAATTCAAACCATACGGAAGGGTGGATTGTTATGGGGTAAATAAGAAAAACAGAGGAGAAAAAAACAAAACAGAATCTTACAACGTAAGGATAAAATATAATAATCAAGATACAGTTCATAAAACTGTTTACTAAACATTTGATTCTTCTTTATACAATAAATATCAGAGTTCACATACCATTAAATATCAATGCAGCAGAATATAGTGTGTAGTGGAACCATATAATATATAATAATAATAATGAAATCTTCGTCTTCGTCCTCCAGAAATAAAGTCTTCAAATCCTGAAACGCTCGGACTGACCCGAGCGAATTGAAAAGACAAGACACTCGAGTCAGAACTAAAAGACCTTATGTAAGTTAAATTAACAGAAATAAATATGAGTGCAGTAACTCAAGAGATGCTCGGGATTTACATCTCCTAAGGATCCGTTAAACTATTTACTATATAGTACATTTCGCTATTATAATAGTGTCTATTAGTAAAATAAACTTACTTTTAAATAGCGTTAAGGAGTGACCCAATATTCCCCTTAACACAAAATAATGCCAATAGTCTATACAGTACCGTAATACCTCCTGATCGGGAGGCTACCAGAGGATACTCCATAGGTACGACACAAATAAAAACTCGTACAAGGCGCGATAGGGTAGGTGACACGGCACAACTAGGCAATGCCAGAGTAGATATACCAATTACGCTTCCGGGTCGGTGGTAACGCGTAGCCGCAGCTACCGCCCACCTCGTGCCACACCCCCAAATCAAAGAAATCAAAAGTGGCCACCGAGTAAAACCAAAGTCAGAGTAGAATATCGAAGGGAAGTGTCCGATCAAATGTGCTACCTCAATTAACCCGTCGATCGCTCCTGTTTTAGCCACCTTATGCCAACTAATGGAAGTTGGGTCCACGTATTTACCTCAAAGGAAAGCGCCGCCACCATCCTACTTCATTCTGGAATCTCCACCGTGTACACGGTTGTTAAAGTGGTTTTTGGAATTGGCAGAAAGTATGACAATTTTCGATCCCGGTCTCTTCAACAACCAAACGTTATTATAACACCACGGTCCTTTCAAAATAGTTTATACTTTTAAACCAGACTAAATATCCATTTCGAAACCATATAAATACGATATCCTTTCTATTCAAAAACAAACTCATTATGATATTATTTTTATAAAACCTAAATTAATATAATATCATTTTTATTTCAAAATATTTCTTTTCCAAAATCATAACACTTTAAAATTTATAATATCTCGAAACCAACCATTTTAAATATAACTTTTCAAAACATAATGCTTCGAAATTCATAGCTTTAATACCATATCTTTCAAAACTTAAATGATTTGGATATTCAAATAGTATATAAAGTAAAATAGTTTGAATTTAAACTTTCTTTATAAAGAAAAATAATTTCCTCGAATTTACAATTTATTCATTTTATATTCTTAATTCATAAATAGTTAACTCCCTTTCAGTTTAAATAAACCACTTCAATTTCAACATTTTTCAACTGTGAGTATTAAACAAATTTCAAAACTCAAGTGTAAATTACTATTCACCAATTCAAGGTCCGAATATTTAGTTTTGAAATATTTGCATAATAAATCCATAATCATTTACATAAGACTCAAATTTCTAATTGCTGAAAATTTCTTTCAATTTATTTATACTAGAAATATTCATTTAATTTGTCTTGAATAAAAATCCAGTTATAAATATCATACCTTTTTACAATATCAAGTTTAATAAATTTTACATCAACTTATGGAGTTTAATACTTTAAATTTTATTTAACTTGATATATTCATTTGTCTCAACTTTATAATTGTTTAAAACACTTTAAACCAAATCAAGTTGTAAGAATCATACCCTTTAAAATCTCAACTTATATTTAAATTCCAAATCAAATTTATTCAAGTACACTTAAATAATTCAATTTTAAACCAATTTCATATTTATCTTTCAAATTAAATTTCATTTAAGTCATTTAAAACTCTCTCTATATATAATACCTTAAATAGGTACTTACCCATATAATATAAACCATCAAACTCCATTATGAAAATGTGTACGTGCTAATATAGTACACAAGGATCGTGTAATATGATGTATAACACACAAAAATATGACTAATCACAGATAATAGAAAATTCAGTAAAATAGAAAAGGCACACCAGAGATTTCTATACTGGTTCGGAGCACCGTCCTACGTCCAGTCCCAGACTTCTATCTGGATTTTCACTACCAACTACCTCGCTTCACCCGGAGGAACAGGTTTACAACACCCGAGAAGACGAACAGGATTTCACACCTCTAATACACTGAGGACTTCAACACTTGCCTCTTACAACACCGAGGACTTCAACAAAGATGAAAATAATTGTTTATTGACGGTATGTGTTCTTGCTAACACTATTTTGTCACTTGTAGTACAAACTTCCTATAATCTTATCCTCAAATAGAATATTTGTATATATGAAGATTTGGAAGTGGATATCGTATTGAATCAAAAGAATTTTAAATAAATTTCAGGATTCAAAAACGATATATGATAGAATATGAGCAATTTGAGCGCTTGAGAGTATATGATTGAGATCAATAGAATAGAGATTAGAATAATAGAATTTCATTTTTTTAGAATAATGATTTCATGATGTTTATATAAGAAATAAACAGTTGTAACTCTTTGTGAAAAGGTACAAGCAAAGGTCATGATCATTGGTGAAGAGAAAGAGAAGCAACCGTTGAAGAAAAGGAAGTGTCTATACGAAAGGTTGCTTTCTGTTTGAAAAACGGTCGACGGGTCAAAAAGGACCAGTAGAAAGGAATTTGAATATATATACATTATGTACACTTATGCACGTTAACTGTGCATTCTGGGCAGAAATGGTCGACTACCATGTTTTGACCGGTCGACCGGTTTATCCCAGATTGCACAATTAATGTGCACTCATTTATATATATATATATATATATATATATATATATATATATATATTCAAAGATTAAATGTATAAGATTATTTGATGATAGATTTTAACATGAATAACATTACTAACATACCAAATAATCAACCTTTAACATATGGAGCTCTTTGTGACTCTTTAATGAATAACTTCTTTTTGTCGATATCCCTTTGTCTTGTTGATCACGGCTTATCCCTTTGTCAGACATCAAAACTCTATAAAAATCTTGACTCAACATCCTCCCCTTTTTTGATTGATGACAACATAGTTATGAATCTCCTCCTGTATATGATATCCCCCTGAGATTGTCTCCTGCATATATACTGTTAGCACAATTTTCTCCCCCTTTGTCATCGACGAAAAGGAGTTGTTACATGGAGGATAATAAGAAACATAAAACTATGAAAGCAACAATTGTCTCCCTCTTTTTAAATGAGATTATAAGCAAAATAAAACTACTACCATAGATTAAGAGTAACATTCACACATGATGATAATACACAAGTCTAGTA
The DNA here is from genome assembly GCA_030765085.1 of Allium cepa. Lineage (NCBI taxonomy): Eukaryota > Viridiplantae > Streptophyta > Magnoliopsida > Asparagales > Amaryllidaceae > Allium > Allium cepa. Next base: position 705,992,693 of record CM060932.1, read on the forward strand.
CGAATTTAAAACACGACACTATTTAGTACAAGTGCCAGATAATGTTTTTAAAGCAAATACTAAAGTCATAAGAACGCAAAATAAACTAAAAAAGAGACTTTAATCTGACTCCGTCTCACCCTCTTCTTCTTCTTCTCCTTCTTCTTCAACAAGCTGAGATTTTCCGTGTCCACGTTCACGACTAGTTCCCGAGCTTGTACCCTCCTCCGAAGATGTCCAAGCAAAAGTAGGAGCAGCTGGGTGCTTGCCAAGATCTGAAGCTTGCATTGATGAAGATGATCCCCTACATGATATTGCTTCCCATATAGAAACGAAGAAAGACTTAAGTTTGTTAAAGCGTTTATCCATTTTTGTATTCATGCGCTTAAGTCGAGTTTCTAGAAGGAATTGATTTCGAGCAATAGTGTCAAGTGATTCTTTTGTTGAGGAAGATGGTCGTAAAAGTTTGACTTCCTCAGGTTTAGGGCGGGATGATCGTGATGAAGCTTCTTTATGTCCTTGTTCTTTCCATTGTTCAAAAGGCATAATATTAAAGTATGGAGCGGGAAGCTTCATTGTTGTAATCGATGCTTTGTTGATAACTTTTGGTTTGGAAATTGAAGACTTGGGAGGTTCAATGCCACAATCAAGCAAGAGACGCATAATATACTCGTTATAGAACAAGTGCGGCCTAGAGCAATCATTTACTTTCAAGATCTCATCAAAGATCATACCAATCCAATTTATACGGATACCCCCATAGTATAATGCCTTGAAATTTTCTTTATAGACGACATCAAAATTTCCTATTCTCTGTAAAAGAGAGTGCATAAGAGTATGATGAAGAATTCTTGCAGAAGGCCGTAAACCAATAGACTTAGTGCTATCCCTGTCATCTTCAATAAATTGATGGCTAATTTGATTATGGACATGAACATTGCAAAAATTACTTGAGAATGTTTCACCAATAAACGAAGAACCAAGAACGGTTGCCATCCTATCACATGAGATAAATACTTCTTTTCCACAAACAACGGACCAAAGACAATAATTAGGATTCTCTGGCTTGTTTTTCTCTATTTCAGGTTAGCATAGAATAACTTGATCATTACATGGTTAATTTCCACATTGTTTTGATCAAAGTCAATTAGGTTGTTAATGTCGGCATCCTTTGCTAAGCCAAGAATACGATAACTAGAGAAATCTGAGAAATTAACAAAAGAACCTGGATGGCTTGTAAAATCTTTCATCTCATTCCACCTTTTGACTACGATTGGATCTACAAGCCACTTCCTGACAGAGAGATCGATTGGTTGAGTTTCGGAGGTAGAAGCTTGCTTTAATTTCTTTTGTGGAGGAGCCATTTGGGTGAGATTGGAAGAAGATTTTAGTTCTAGGGTTATGAGAGTTTGTTAAAAAAAATGAAGAGATGGAGTTATGAGAGTTTAATAAAGAGATGGGGTGAATAAATAACCGTATGTGCCTTTTAAAAAAACAAAACAGCACGAAACCGATCGACCGCCCATAAATCACCGGTCGACCGTTTTCTTACAGAAGCAAAAACGGTCGACTGGTGGTTTCTGACCGGTCGACTGGTTTGCCTGTAAGTGGTTACCTTCTTCTTGTTTGAATTTTTGAATGTTTAACGGTCCATATAATATTGAGTATATTCAAAACATGATATATATATATATATATATATAACAAATACGAGAATACAATCATAATATTGAAACAAATTTAATGAGAGGTAGAGGAATTATGATTCGAAGTCTCTTCTTTGACATCGGTAATGCGTGGTTTCCATGGCGACCATTTTTCTTTTGCTCCTTCATTTTGAGCATAGTTTTTATCCCATGAATTTGAACTTCTAGAAGATGAAGGTGCATGAGGCATTGGCTCGTATACGCCATGTTTGTTTGAACCACAAAAGAATGATGCCATTCTTTCCAGAAGAGATAGTCGTTCCGAAGTAAGTTGTTGCTCATAATGCAGCTATCTTTGAAGATCGATTTGATGTTTTTGATAATGATGAATCTCATTGATCTTCTTTCTGGTACGGGGTGAACAAAACAACACCTTCTTTGCTCGTTTTGAAGTTGGCGTATTGCCAGGAGTATGAATGCATTGGTGATGACACTTTGATTTGTGTTTTGGAGTTTCAGGAGAGGAATATTCTTCTGGCTCAGAACTTGTGACCGAAAAATAGGACTTTTGAGCACACTCATCACAAATATGTGCCATAATGAACTATATGCATAATCTTTTAGGCTCGGATAGGAAGTGATAAAAACAAAGTTTTTTGTCAAGCTTATATAGGAAAATTTCTATATATATAAACTTGTGGATGAGAATTGTCATGAAAACGTGGCCGTAGAAAAAATTAGAAGCTCATATTCAATTTCCTAATATAGTAATAAATAATCTAAAAAGAACTTAAGAATATAACATTAGTGATTACTTATCAAGTTCCTTTCTAGAAATTAAACCAAGTTCTCTACGAAATTTAATGAAACTAGACTCAAGTAGAGGCTTAGTAAAAATGTCCGCTACTTGACTATCAGTTTGGACATATTCGAGACATATATTTCCTTTTTCGATATTGTCTCTAAGGAAATGATGACGGATATCAATGTGTTTGGTTCTGGAGTGATTCACTGGATTCTTAGAAAGATTTATAGCACTTTTGTTATCACAGTATATAATAGAATTTGATAAATGAATATCAAAATCTTGAAGTGTTTGTTGCATGTATATTACTTGAGTACAAGCGAGAGTCGCTGATATATATTCAGCTTCACATGTTGATAGTGAAACACAATTTTGTTTCTTACTAAACCAAGAGACAAGTGATTTTCCAATAAAATGGCACGTACCACTTGTACTCTTTCTATCCGTTCGAGAGCCTCCAAAATCAGCATCACTATATGATACTAATTCAAATGGACATTCTTTTGGATAAAAAAGACCGAAATCTTTGGTATTATTAAGATAACGAATTATACGTTTCACTGCTCGTAGATGTGATTCCTTTGGGTCTGCTTGAAAGCGTGCACATAGACAAACACTCATTGTTATATCTGGATGACTTGCTGTAAGATAAAGAAGAGAACCAATCATGCTTCGATATAGTTTCTGGTCAACATTATTACCATTTTTATCTTTTTCAAGATGTGTAGTTGTACTCATAGGAGTAGGTTTACCAGATGTGTTATTTAACCCGAAGCGTTTGATAAGATTTCCGCAGTATTTTTCTTGATTAATAAAGATACCATTTGGAAGTTGTTTGATTTGAAGTCCAAGAAAATATGATAGTTCTCCCATATGAGACATTTCGAATTCTTTGGTCATAATATTTGCAAATTCCTTGCAGAGTTTATCGTTTGTTGAACCAAAGATGATATCGTCTACATATATCTGGAGAACTAGAATATCCTTTTGAGAATGTTTGATAAATAAAGTTTGATCGACTTTGCCTATTTGAAATCCTGAGTTAATAAGATAGATACGTAGTCATTCATACCAAGCATGAGGTGCTTGTTTTAAACCATACAGAGCTTTCTTAAGTTTGAACACATAGTCAGGATATTTTTCATGTACGAACAAAGGAGGTTGTTCGACATATACATTCTCTTTGACAAATCCACTGAGAAAAGCACTTTTGACATCCGTCTGATAGAGTTTGAAATTATGGTGACAAGCAAAAGATAATAGGATTCTAATAGCTTCTAGTCGAGCAACTGGTGCAAAAGTTTCTTCATAATCGATACCTTCTTCCTGATTATACCCTTGTGCTACTAATCTTGCTTTATTTTTGGTGATATTTCCTTGTTCGTCAGCCTTATTTTTATAGATCCATTTAGTACCAATAACTGACTGATCAGTTGGTCTTGAAACAAGTTCCCAAACGTCATTGCGCTCGAACTGATTTAGTTCTTCCTGCATGGCAATGATCCAGTAATCGTCTGTAGCAGGTTCTTTTGGATTCTTCGGTTCGATATTTGAGAGAAAAGCGACATGACCCATTTGGTTGAGTTGACTCCTTGTTCTGACATGTGATGTTACTTCACCAATTATATTTTGGGCCGGATGGTCTCTTAATATCCTTGGTGGTGATTGTAACTCACATATTTGAGGAGTATTCTCAATAATTATTTCCGGGTCAGAATCAACATTTGTGATGATTGGATTATCAGTGACTAATGTTTCGTCAATCTGATATATTTTAAGGATGCTGATAGAATTCATCGAAAGAGACATGAAGTGATTCTTCAATAGTTTTGGTTTGTTCATTAAATATACGATAGGCCTTGCTTCGTTCTGAATAACCGACAAATATTCCTTCATCGGCTTTTGGATCGAATTTGCCAAGCTGGTCTTTCGTATTTAAAATAAAGCACTTGGAACCAAAAACTTTGAATTAAGAGATTTTAGGCTTTCTTTTGTTAAATAATTCATAAGGAGTATTCTTGATAAGAGGTCTTATGGACACACGATTTAAAACATAATAGGCAGTTGCGACAGCTTCTGCCCAGAAATGTTTCGGTAAGGTGGTTCCATTTAATAATGTTCTTGCACATTCTTGTAAAGTTCGGTTCTTCCGTTCTACAACTCCGTTTTGTTGTAGAGTTCTGGGAAACGAAAAATTATGATATACACCTTTCTTTGTACAAAAATGTTCAAATTCATTATTTTCAAACTCTCCGCCATGATCACTTCTTATATTTTTAACTTTAATCCCTTTTGATTTTTGAATTCTTTTGACGAAAGATTTGAAATGATCGAAAGTGTCACTTTTGTTTTTTAAGAAAATTGTCCATGTGTAACGGGAGAAATCATCAACAATTACAAGCACATATCGACTGTGATTTATTGACTGAACCCTAGTAGGTCCAAATAAATCCATATGTAATAACTCAAGTGGTTGTAATGTTGATATGACTTTCTTGGATTTAAAAGATGATTAGGTCAATTTTCCTAATTGACATGCATCACAGATGTTGTTAACCTTAAAACATATTTTGGGCAGTCCTCTAACTAGATCGTTTTTGGCTAGCTTGTCAATAGTTCTGAAGTTTATATGACAGAAGCGTTTGTGCCATAAACATGGATCATTATCATTAGCCACAAGACACATATCTGAATTATGATTAATATTCATATTCAGAATGTATATATTTCTTTCTCTATAACCTTCGAAAACTAAATTATGGTCTTTATCTAAAATACTACACTTATTATCCGAAAAGGAAATTGTAAAACCCTTGTCACATAACTGACTAATACTAAGTAAATTGTGTTTCAAGTTTCTAACTAGCATGACATTAGTAATGAGAGGTAAGTTAGATGTACCGCAATTACTCACATCGGCTTTGCCGATGATGTAGCCTTTTGAATTATCTCCAAAAGTGACGGAGCCACAATCTGAGTATGTAATATTTGTCAATAAGCTCTTGTCTCCAGTCATGTGCTTCGAGCAACCACTGTCCAATATCCACTTTCCTCTTTTCTTAAGTGGGACCTGCAAAAAATAAAATTAAGTCCATGGTACCCACTTTTTATGGGGTCCTAAGAGTTAGGTCTTAGGAGTCCAAACCCATACGGGTCTGGTATCCCATTTATATATATAATTTGTACTAAGATGCACAGTATTCATGAAATTCTGAATATATTTGTTCCTAATCAAATTGTTATTTGTTTTAGGAACCCATATTTTGATAGTCTTGACATTTTTCTTCTGAAATTTCACAACTGGTTTTGGTTTGGAATATAATAAACTAAGATTTTTCTTAGCTTCAATCTTTTGTACTTTCTTCTTCCTTTCATTACCAAGATGTTTCTTGGTTTCTTGTTTCTTATATCCCAAACCTTGTTTATTTGAAACAGATTGTGAACTTTCAATGATTTTTGTCAAATTTTCTCGTCCTTTGTTAAAGTTAGAAACATTTTGAGTAATGTTATCTAACTTAGTTTGTAAACTAGCCTTTTCTAGGTCCAGAATTTTGACTTTTGCCTTAAGCTCATGATTTTTAGTAGTGAGAGCATCATTTTTCTCTTTTTGAGTTTCAATTTCTTGACTCAAAAGAGATAATTGAGAGTCAACATTAGATGATGATTCTTGAAGTTTTTCAAGTTCTTCTTCTAATATTTTCTTCTCGTCTTTTAACATATCTCGTTCAAATTCTGCTCTACTCAAATCTGCTTTGGCTTCTTTTAGCTGTTGTTTTATGTCTTTATATTTGACTATCAATTCAGCATTAATATCAAGTACTTCATCAAATGTAGGAATTTGTACATCATCTTCTGTTGCCATGAAACAGACATTTGCTTGTTCATCTTCTGTATCATTATCACTTTCTGATGAGTCTGTATCATCCCACGTTACCGAGAATGCTCGTTTCTTTGATTTGTCCTTCTTATATTTTAATTTGTCATTTTCTGACTTCTTCTTTTGCTCCGGACAATCCTTGTGCATGTGCCCCTTTTTGTGACAGTTGAAGCATTCTATAACGGATGATGTTGGTTTATTTGATCCAGATTTCTTTCTGTTATAATGACTGGCTTTTCGCTGTTTTAGGATTTTTTTGAAACCTTTTGCTATGAATGCCAGATCTTCATCTTCAGACTCTGATTCATTTTCGTCTTTTTCAGCATGGAATGCCACGTTCTTCTTTTCTTCTTCTTGTTCCTTTCTAGTCTGCAAGTTAGCTTCATAGGACATTAGATTTCCTATCAATTCATCTGGCTTTATGATAGAAAGGTCATTAGCTTCTTCAATTGCTAATACTTTTCCTTCCCATTCACTAGTCAGAGAATTTAGGACTGTTGAAACAACATCAAAATCAGAATACTTTTGTCCTAAGCCAATAAGTGCATGGTGAATAGTTTGAAAACGTGAATACATATCATTGATTGTCTCATTTGGTTTCATTTTGAAATTTTGAAATTGACTTTTCAGCATGTCTATTTTGGCTTGTTTAACCTTGTTAGTACCTTCATGAGTGGTTTTCAGCGTTTGCCAAATTTGATATGCAGTAGTGCAGATACTAACACGGCTATATTCATTTTGGTTTAATGTACAAAATAACATATTTATTGCTTTTGCATTTACGGCTGCTGCCGTTTTCTCAGCCGCTGTCCATTCTGAATAATCAGTTGTTGGATTCCCTATTTCTTTTTGAGTAGCATTCCAGGCATCATAACTGTTTGATTGCATAAAGAATGACATACGTGTTGCCCAATAGCTATAGTTAAGACCATTGAAAAATGGAGGTCTTTGTGTTGATTGACCTTCCGTGTAAGTGGTGTTTTGAGTGGTAATACTTGCGTTATTTGCCATATTACAAGAATATACCAAATAACTGTGTTACGGTTATATGATAACCGTGCTCTGATACTAAATGAAAATGTGTACGTGCTAATATAGTACACAAGGATCGTGTAATATGATGTATAACACACAAAAATATGACTAATCACAGATAATAGAAAATTCAGTAAAATAGAAAAAGCACACCAGAGATTTTTATACTGGTTCGGAGCACCGTCCTACGTCCAGTCCCAGACTTCTATCTGGATTTTCACTACCAACTACCTCGCTTCACCCGGAGGAACAGTTTTACAACACCCGAGCAGACGAACGGGATTTCACGCCTCTAATACACTGAGGACTTCAACACTTGCCTCTTACAACACCGAGGACTTCAACAAAGATGAAAATAATTGTTTGCTAACGGTATGTGTTCTTGCTAACACTATTTTGTCACTTGTAGTACAAACTTCCTATAGTCTTATCCTCAAATAGAATATTTGTATATATGAAGATTTGGAAGTGGATATCGTATTGAATCAAAAGAATTTTAAATAAATTTCAGGATTCAAAAACGATATATGATAGAATATGAGCAATTTGAGTGCTTGAGAGTATAAGATTTAGATCAATAGAATAGAGATTAGAATAATAGAATTTCGTTTTTTTAGAATAATGATTTCATGATGTTTATATAAGAAATAAACAGTTGTAACTCTTTGTGAAAAGGTACAAGCAAAGGTCATGATCATTGGTGAAGAGAAAGAGAAGCAACCGTTGAAGAAAAGGAAGTGTCTATACGAAAGGTTGCTTTCTGTTTGAAAAACGGTCGACAGGTCAAAAAGGACCAGTAGAAAGGAATTTGAATATATATACGTTATGTACACTTGTCCACGTTAACTGTGCATTCTGGGCAGAAACGGTCGACTGCCATGTTTTGACCGGTCGACCGGTTTAGTCCAGATTGCACAATTAATGTGCACTCATATATATATATATATATATATATATATATATTCAAAGATTGAAGGTATAAGATTATTTGAGGATAGATTTTAACATGAATAACATTACAAACATACCAAATAATCAACCTTTAACATACGGAGCTCTTTGTGACTCTTTAATGAATAACTTCTTTTTGTCGATATCCCTTTGTCTTGTTGATCACGGCTTATCCCTTTGTCAGAAATCAAAACTCTATAAAATTCTTGAGTCAATACATTATTTAGCTTATTTTATAAGTCAAATTTTTTTTATACATAGCTAAATTCAATAATAAAATACCATTTATATAATATCTAAAATCAATATCTGTATAACCATATATTTCATTACAAAACCATAGAAATCATTTAAAAAATTTATATATAGGCTGCGGTGTCTGTATATAATTCTCTATCCTATGGTCAAGTGATACGGATATTTATCATTTCAATCCGCAATTTAAAATAAAATTTACGGTTATATATCATTTCAAACCGCAATCCCGAATGCAATAAAATGCATAACTTGCAGTTTATACAATATAAAATATAGCATCCATTCATCCAAATATAAATCATTAACCATTTATTACAATCATCATCCAATTTAAAATAACATCAATATAGAGCATATAAAATATAACAGGTATCAATGAAACAGTTTATATTCAAAAATAAATTAATAACGGTTTAACTGGCAGTTTATATGCAATAATAAATAAATTTAACTGGCAATTTATATGCAATAATAAAATTAAATACAATTTAATTTAAATAAATGCAATCTAACTGAGATGATGATTAAATATATGCCCAAACAATCATAGATAAATTTTAAATCAAATCAAAATTTATTTAACAAACGTAAGAAATTTTAGAAGTTTTGAGTGGGTTAAAACACCCACCTTTTGGATTTAAATTGAATTTAAATTCAATTTAAACCCAAAAATTTGACCATCTCAGAATTCGTCTAAACCAGCGTCATCAAGTCCGGAATTTCAATACGATCCGCGCGTAAAACGGAGTTCGTATGTGGAAGATATAGCGATAAATGCATTTGAATTAAATTAAAAAAATAAAAAGAAAAAGAACACTTTACCTATATCGCCACGTCATCGTTTCTTCCCCAATTTCACGCGCAGCCCAAATATCAATAACGCACGCATGCATGCCTTCATCTCGTTCAAACGCCCTGGAACGATGCCGAACCCTAACGCACGTAGTCGCCTGAAACGCGACATCACCCCCGCCTTCCACGCCGACATCAGCCAACATGCCCTTGCCCCACACGACTGAGTCGCGAACTCCAATACAACCCAAAAACTCTACAGCCGCCGCCACAATTCCAGCATCAAATCGAAATTTTCTGCCACATCTAACCGTTGATTCTCGAAACAAACCGCATGGATCGACTCCCCTCGGTCCTTTCTTCAAAACCCAGAAAGGGTTACCCGATCCGTTGAGTTTGATTTCGACACGATGAACAGCCGAGACTTCTTCGATTTTTACCGGTCAAACGACAATCCGAAACGAAAAACGAACACCACCAGTGAATTACGCTAGTCGAGAGCTTCAACATATATTTTTTTCAGATTTTTCCGAGGACTTGAAATATACGTACAGACAAATGAAATTTAGGAAGACAAATGAAATATAGGGAGGCTAGAGTTTATAGCTGGATATTTATAGGCAGGATTGAAAATAGAATAGATGGATAAACAGATATACGTGCTAACGCCAAAGTGGCCCAAAATGCCCGTTCTGACCCCGGAACGAAATTGGGTAAACTCATATATCAAATTAGGTGCTTTAAAATATTCTGAACGCGATGGAAAAAGTTTCACATCCAAATTCCATCGTATGAAGAAGTTATGCTAAAATCAATATTTTCAAATTGATTTCAATTAAATCGATTTCAAAGCGTTTCACGTTCGTACGATCAAACGACAAGTCTGATCGCTACGAAACTTGAAACCCTACAATAATTCACCGATACGGATCCGATGAAACTGGTTTCGTCAAAATCCGAGTCAGTGGCCAAAATGGCTATTTTTATATTAATTAAATAAATTTAAAATCAACCAATAAAATCCAATTTTAAATTCAAATTCTAAAATTGACCAATTTTATCACTTTTAAAATTCTTAATCATTTATAAAAATTTAAAAAAGTTTAGATGTCAATTTAAAGTTGATAAATCTGCTCATCGCCGTATTCAATTTTGAATTTAAATAAATTCACAATTTGTCAATTGAAATTCCCAAAATCCATTTATTTGATTTTTAAATCTTATTATGAATAAATGGTCAACTTACCATTTCTATCATTTTTGATTGCAATTAGCTTCAAAATTATTAACCAAACCTCCATATCAAATAAGGATTTATTGCAAAAAATTTATTGTTTACCTTCAATTAAAGTAAATTCAATAAATTATAAAAATCTTATTTAAATGAAATTTATGCCATTCGTATTCAAATCTATTATTAAATCAATCATCATCTTATGTATATATTTAACATTAGTATATATCCAATTACCCCAATATCTTTACAGTTATCAACTAAATTCATATTAACGTAGTTTTTAATTACGTTTAATTGTAAAATATTAAATTTCAATTGCTACAAAAATTATATTTATTATAAATTGAATTCCAATCAATTACAACCTTACAATTTAAATTAAATGGTATTGCACTAACCTTATTAAATTACATCCAGTTTTCAATTAGTATAGAATTTAATCCTAATTACTTACCATTAAATTCATTAATTATTGATTACCTTCTAAATAAAAATTTATTTCCAAATTGATTTACAGCCTAATCTAACATTTACATTAAACCCATTTCATTCAACCCATTTATTATTAACCTTAAATTAGCCTTGGTTATATTTTGATGCACTATACTACCCAAATTTCAACTCAATTCTTATTTACGAAATATTCAAGCATCAAATTCCAATAAATTTACTTTATCACATTTATTAAAAATCTTGCTTCCCATTTATTACGCAGATTCATATTAGTAAATCAAACTTTACATTTATTGCTTGCATTCAACTTATAACCAAGTCGGACCATTTGACATTATTTCCTTTATTGCAAATTTCATTCAATTTATACAAATTCAGCTTTGACTAACTTTATTGCCCAAGTTTACATACAGTTTCTCAAATAAATAAATTATTTCATTGGATAATTAAATGCTTATCTTTAATATATATATATATATATATTAGGATTTTATTCCATCCATAAATGGGTATTGCATTGAAATTTAATTTGTTAGCTTATATCAACATTATTACCATTAACTGCAATTGGATTACCAATTTTATTCAATACCCTAAATAAATAAAATATATTCATTCAATACTTACTTTTGTTTCCCCATGTAAGTTTTCATTCCCAAACAATATTTCAATTACTACAGGACATTGATTTAATTCAATTTACTATTTAATATTATTAGTTCCTTAAATTAATTCACTATTTACCTTTGTTTTCTTATATTTAGATCTTAGCATAGTATAACAATTTACATAACTTCAATTATTCGTAATTTCATTTCAACTGTTAATACTTTGCTTTAATCGGCATGGTTTCATTCCATTTTTCAACATTCGCTTCATTATTAATTATATTTTTTTTCTTCCTTCCTAATTCAATTACGAAATCTCATTAATTAACCAAATTTATTTATCAAAATTTACGGGTCATTACAGCTGTCAACCACTAAAATTAATTATTTCCTGGCATTCGCGTTGGACTTTTGGTTGCCCACTTTCATCTCAATATCTGGTTCATTTATCTCAACACCTTTCCTCTTCTTCTTCGCTGTATTTTATTTATCTTCTCCAAATTTTAGCCGAGCCTCTTGTTCCTTTTCATATCGTTCATTCTCCTCTCCTCTCGACCCGTGACTCGAGCCCCTGCCAGTTAGCCGACCATCGCCTACCACCTTTTGCTCCTCCGCTTTCCTATCAACAACCGGCCAAGATCCACACGCAGCCACCATAACTCCGACGATCCGACAACCACAACCGACTACCGCCTCGCTCGGCCTCGTGGGCCCACCGTGCCATTTTTCCACCTCACATTCATTGCCTGGCCTTGTTGCTCGGCAGGTATTTTTTTATTTGGAGGTATATATGTCGTCACATATTGTTTATATACGAGTTATAATATATAAGTTTCATATATAAAAGTTTGTATCCGAGGATACATATTTTAGCTTATGTAGTATATTAGTTTATATTTTTTAGTGGTATAAGTATCATACATTACATGTTATATATATAAATATATATCGGTTTGTACATTTGGATTCCTTTGTTTATATATTTCCTCATCTTTACTGTTTATGTATATAATTATACAATTGCAATCTTGTTTTGCTGTGAAAGAAAAAGTAAGTATTATATTTACAGTTTCCTTTTGCTTTACAGAATGGGATATTGATTTTTGAGTATTATAAGTATGTTTTATATATACTAAACTGTATTGTACTATAACATAGTAGAGCATATTTTAAGTCTTAGCTCGTTGTAAGTATACATTATTTTAAGTAAGCTATGTGACAGAGATACAGCTACATTATAAAGTGGTACACCTTTTGATGCCTTACTGTTATCATATATCTTGTAGTCTATATAAATTTTATATATATCAGATATATTATCAGTGTATGTTAGTTTATATAAGTAAAAACTATTCTGCCAAGTCATAATAGTTTCCAATGTGTTATTGATTTTAAGTATACATATGTATATAAGGATTGTATTTCTCAAGTGCTTTGATGAGTATGCAGTCAGATTCTTTGGTTGCACTTATAATAAAAGATGAGTTATGTTTGTTGTGTTTTATATATATCCAGTGGGATAAAGCATACTTTAAATTGAAATGTATATACTGCCATATGTATGTGTTTGAATGGTTTTGTAACATAATATATAAATATGTACAGACTTTATGTAATATATTTTATCATCCATTTTAAAATTTTGTTTATAAAGATTTGTTTTGATATTGATTTTATATGATCCGTTTGATTATATATATGAATATATATAAGTTATAGTATGGCGGTATATACTATATATTAATTAAATATATTTGTTGATATATATTAATTTTAAATTTTATAAAGTGGCTTACATATATTGGTATATACATTGATCTGTTATTGTGAAGTTACAAAGTGCGTCTTAAGTTCTCTGTTTATACAATATATTTGTTATTTATATGATCTGTTGAATTATATATAAAACAGTTTATTTTAAAATTCTAATATATGTTTTAACTTAAAACAGTGATTTTTGAAATATGTGTATATTTAATTTAACATGTTTGAATTTAGGATATGATTTTTATATCTATAGTTATATACATGTATGTATATACATGTTCACTTATACCATTGATCACATCAATACAGTTTGATTCAATTTCGTCAATTCCAAGCTGTGAATTTTGATTGTCAAATTCGTGCCAATTTTGCTTTGTTTTGAAATTCGTGTTTGGATCCATAGCTCGATTTCCGTTCATCTCTCTAGCCTCGAAAGGTGAGAAATCACTCACGATTAATGTTCTTATATTTATTAAATTTGATTTCAATTGAAACGATAATTGAAATATGCTATTATTAGTTATTGATATTGCTATATATATTTTATCTGTTCACCTATGATATCTGACACCATTATCTGTTATTTATATTAATGATATATGCTTGTTATATTATTATCATATCTGTTATCACCCTGCAAGTTCCTTGTTCGTATAGAATTCACTATAGGTTGAAATGATACATACCTGAACAGTCTTTAGAATAGGAGAAAATCGTTATGGGTTGAAATGATAAACACGAGCGACTTTCAATTGAATTGAATTTGGGATTACGGGTTGAAATGATATATACCCGAATATATTTAAATTACGGATTGAAATGATAAATATCCGTATCACTTGACCATATGATAGAAGATTATACACAGACATCGTGGTCCATATATATAAAAATATTTTGAAACAATTTCTATGGTTTTGGAAAGAAATATATGGTTCAATAAATACTGATACTATATAAATATTATTTTATATATAGTTAATTTTTTAAATTTAAGTTATGTATAAATTTGTTTAATATAAAATAAGTTAAATAATAAAGTTTAGTTTTATTAAAATATAATAAGGTTAAGCATTTATTTAAATTAATTTTTAATATAAATTAAGGTTGAGAACATGGATTAGAAATTGTATTTAATTAAGAATTATATTTAACTAAAATCGATTTGGAACTTATTGAATTTGAGATTTTAAAGGATATGATTTTATAGCTTGATGTTGGTTTAAAGTGATTAATAAATATTTCAAGTTTGAGTTTTATTTAAATAAAATTGAATTTATTAAGTAAATATTTCAAAACTAAATAATAGCAGATTGAATTAAGATATATATAAAATTATCACATTTAGTTTTGAAATTATAGAATATTTTAAGCTTTGAATTTTTTTTTGAAATGGTTTATTTGTGGTTCAAATCTGTATTTGAAATTGATATAATTTTTAATGGTTTATTTAGAAGCTAATTTAGAATTAATAATTTGTGATTTGATTAAATTTGAATTTTGGAATTCGAGTTAATTTGCAATTAATTTGTGAAAATTTGGGGAAAACAATTTTATTATATATATATTTTAATATTTAAATCGGTTAAGTGGGAAGTATTATGATTTCAAAGTATTATGTTTCGAAAGTGTTTTAATTTCAAGTGTTTAGTTTCGAAAAGTGTTATAACTTTGAAAATGCTATGATTTTGGAAAAGATATATTTGAAATGGAAATGATATCGTATTTGATTTTGAAATGGAAAAGGGTATCGTATTTATATCTTTTTTGAAATGGCAACAATATTTGGTTTTGAAGTATAAACTATTTTGAAATGACTGCGGTGTTATAATAACGTTTGGTTGTTAAAGAGACCGGGATCGGAAGTTGTTATACCCTCTGCCAATTTCGAAAACCACTTTAACAACTGAGTACGTGGTGGAGATTCCAAAATGAAGTTGGATGGTGGCGACGTCCTATTGAGGTATATATGTGGACCCGACTCCCGTCAGTTGGCATAAGGTGGCTAAAACAGGAGCAATCGACGGGCTAATGAGGTAGCTCCTTTGATCGGACACACTCCTTCAAAGTCATTCTATTACTTTGTGATTGATTGGGTGCACCTTTCGATTTTTGGGAGTGTGGCTCTAGGTGGGCGGTAGTTGCGGCTATGCGTTACCACCAATCTGGAAGTGTAATTGGTATATCTATCCTGGCATTGCCTAATTGTGCCGTGTCACCTACCCTAGCGTGCCTTATATGATTTTGTTTTGTACCATACCTATGGAGTGCCCTCTGACGATGCTCAGTATGGGGGAGATTTCGGTACTGCATAGACTATGGAAATATATAAAATGTGTTAAGGGGGATATGGGTAACGCCTTAATGCTATTTTTAAATATATTATACTTTACTTTAGACATTATTATAATAGCATATATTACTACATAGTAGATAATTTAATGGATCCTTAGAGGATGGTTATCCCAAACATCCTTTAAGTTAATTGTATTTCAGTTGTTATTTCACTTGAGTTGAATTTATTGATATAAGAATGTTAATGCTGACTCGAGCGTTTTGTGTTTTGCTTTACCCTCGGGTCAGACTGAGTGTACCAGTATTCTAGACTCACCTTTAGAGTTGGAGTTTCGCTTGGAGATCTAGCTGTCTATACAACTTTCAGATATTCAGTTGATTCCAGCGATGTATTCTGATCTTGTATTTGACTACTGTATTCGAGACTTTTGTTTTATCTTGTTCAACTCTGTTATATATATATATATATATAGTAGTTTCATGAACTACTATTCCTTTTTTTTTCGCTGCATATTGTATATTACTCTGTGTGTGATTCTATGATTATTTATTCACTGTATGTGCTGAGTTTTTTCCAAATATAAATTAACAATCTGGTATTTTGAGCAATTCAATTCCGGCATGTGGGGATGCGAATGGTTGAAAATATCGGGTTGTTACAGTTGGTATCATAGCTTTGGTTTTAGGCAAAACACAACATATAGGGTAAATTTAATTACGGAATCACTTCGTTCGAGCTTGAATCCCTTCCTCTTTGACTCGGTATCCTTTGAATTTTTGAACGTTCCCTTCGATTCCAAAATCCATCCTCATCTCTCCCTATTTGTGTTCCTCGATTTTGGAGTATCCAATAACTCCACTATGAATGAATTCTATAATAACTCGGCTGTCTTGCCAATCTTCGAATGATTTGTAAAGGGTTGAAACTCCTTTACAATAGGCATTGATTTACCAAAAATTTCTATATCCTTGGTTTACGATGCTATTTATCTCCTGCTATGCCTGAATTCTATCTTTTGCGATCGAATGTTGATTTGCCTTGGAATTCTGCATCGATCTTATTCTTAAAGTCATGGTTGACCAGGTTAAGGTCGCCTGCGATTTTTATAAGTCTATCCATCTTTCCTCCTTCGTAATCTATCAATCCTATCTCCCAAGTCTATCTACTTAGTTAGAATCCTCTTTGATTAGGGTCCTCTGATTTTGAATCTTTATACTTGTTTTGAAATCTATTCTTGAATCATCGAGTGAGGGAGTGTATTTTTAATTAACATACAAATATTTTACATATTGTTTTGTTTGAGTTGTTAAGTTTGAATTTTGGGTTTCGATCGATTCGTCTGATTAACGCTATCGATAGGAATTCCAAAACACTTGAACAGAGCAAACTGACACAATATTGTTTTTCAAAATTGAATGTACATTTTGTACGATTATTAATTATATAAGTATAAATTTTCTGAAATTTAATAGTTAACTGGATTGTTAGAAATGATAATATGTTATTTTTATTCATTGTTGTATGCCATAGACTATTCCAACATATAAATAAATGAATTATGTAACAACCCAGTATTTTATGATTATTTTAATTTTGTATTTTAATTATTTTAATTAAAATTCCTGATTTAAAAACTTTATTTTATTTATTAAAATGGATAAATTTTGTTATTTTAAATATAAATTTTGATTTTTGGGTGAATTATAATTCCAAACCTGAATAAATGGAATATTTCCAAAAAGATGGATTTTGGTCAAAATGGTCAAACTTTGACTTTTAAATTTAAATATTTGAATTTTTGAATTTTATATTTTATTATTAAAATAGATTTAATTTCAAGAATACTGCTTTTCATTTCGTTGAAAACGGATTAATATTGTGAAAGTTATGCTTTTTATAATATTGTGTGTAAATTGTTTTATTTAACAAATTTGTTTATTTTAATTTATATAAGTAATATTTTTGTTTGTAAAATCATGTTCTAATTTGTGTAACATGATATGTTATGCGTATATTTTATTTTTAAAAGATTTTTAAAAGTATAGCTATAATTTTCAAATGTTGATTGTATATTGTTTTCAACTTTTAAATTCTAGATTCAATTAAATAGCTATTTCTTTATTTATTTTCTATTTTTATTTAAAAGAATTATTTATTTTCATTTACACTTTATTTTGTTTAGCATTTATTATATTTACTTGACTTTTATTCATTTAGAAGTGTTGTTGAAATTTTCCAAAGACGGTTGAATTTTATTTACAGTTTTTAATTCTAGTTTCCATTAAATAGAGTATTTTCTTTATTTATTTCCTACGTTTCCTAAAACTATTTATTTATTTTTCATAATATTTATATCTACCTTATTTTTCTATTTAGACATTCATTTATTAATTAAATGGTAAGTGCTTAGATCCTTATTTATTTCTTGGAAAGAAATTTCAATTATATATACGTTATTGCTTTAAAAGGCATATCTTTAAAATGTATTTATTTAACGTTATTGTATTTATTTGTTTGCGAAAGCTTCTTGTATACACCTTTTTTTAATTTATAGGAAATGTACCAATTAAGATACGTCACCTCTTATTAATTTTAGGCAAAGGTTACTTTGATTTCTTACCTTTTTATATTTCCATCCCTTGATTTTCTACCATAACTTTACCACAATTTTTGCCATTCATTCCTTAATCCCCTAGCCGCCTATATCCTTATTTTCAGGTGAGAAAATTTCTTCCCATCTTCATTTCTTACGGCACTTCAGATCTGAAAAAAAAGTATGCAGTGGCCTCTCTTTTTCTCTCATTTCTTCTTCTTTTTTTCATTTGTTTTTGCTTGTTCATCTCTAGCTTTGCTCGGCTAAACTCCTCACCACTTTCACCGACCACCACATCACCTCCTTCCATCACTATACATGGCCTAAACCCCTCCTCCTCTGACCAAGACTGGCCATGACCATCAAATGATGCAAACACCATAAAAAATTGCAAAAAACCCTTTGAAACCATGCATAGCCAAGCTAGTTTCCACCATCCCCTTCATATGTTGCCTTGGCCACCCCTTAGCCGCCACCACCACCATCAAGTTCAGCACCCTTGGCCTTCACTCCAGCCACCACCAGGTCTGTACATGCCAAGGCCGAGCCTAATTCATGCATGGCCAAGCCCAAAGTTACACCAAAACTCATCTTTTTGCCTTGACCTTTGATCTTCCTTCACTAGTAACTCCTATCTCTTCACTTTTACTTGTAGCCATGCCTATATGAGCCCAAAACATATCCATACCCTAGCCAAAACATTACCAAGGCCGAACCTATATAGCTTTATGGTCGAGCAAATGTGATTTGTGGTCAAGCAAAATCAATTGAAAACTTGGTGTTGTCTTTTGTAAACTCTATTTAAATTTTTTCCAATAATTTTAGTATTGTACTTATATTTATATTTTGCTTTGTTTTGTTGTTGAATAGAAGGATAACATCTTGGCCCTCTACTCCACTCAAATCAAAAGTCGTGCTATCGTGCTTTCTGAATTTTATTCGTGTGTTTTGATTTGCTATCTCCAGCGTAAAAAGGTGAGTATTCACTCATGACATTTATACTTATATAATTAGTGAATTGACAATAAGTGAATGTGTAGAATATTATATCATGTTATACCTTCCTGTGATATGAATCATATGATGTTAACCTTATTTATAAACCTGTCATACCATCTATTACTGCTATATGATGTTATATTGTTTATTTTATTCTGTTCTCACACTACAAGTTCCCTTTAGAATAGAATCACTATGGGTTGAAATGATACAACCCGTACAGACTTTGGAATAGGGAAAAATCGTTATGGGCTAAAATGCTAGGCCTGAGCGATATATATATTTATTTATTTTATTTAACTTGGGATTTGCGGGTTTGAAATGATAAAACTTGGATTTTTCTTTATAAATTACGGGTTGAAATGATATAGTATCTGTATCACTTGATTTAGGTTAGAAAATTTTATACCGGCCCATGGTTATTTTATATACTTTTCTGGATAGTTTTTAGTGTCTTAAAATGTAAATTATGATATTTTGATTTGAATTTGAATTTAAAACGATTTATTAAAGTGCTATCGATTTTTCTGTGAATGTAAAATGTTAAATAAATGTATGCTTAAGAGTGTAACTTGAAATATAACCTAACTTGGAATTTTAGATTTGGTGTAAAATGAGGATTTAAGTTAAAGAAAATAAATTGGGATTTAAAAAATGAATTATTGGCAAATTTGGATTTAATTATTTGAAAGTATAATAACGTACTTTTAAATGGTTTAAATGAATTATTTTTTATTATAATATAAACCATTTTTAAAAGGTAATTAAATTTGAATAGTTGAATTTGAATTCAAATAGCGATTCGAAAATGAGATTTTGAAAGAATATAATATTTTGATAATGATTTGATCCTTATTTTGATTGAATTTGAACTTGAAATGATATTTTATTTTTGAAGTGTAATATACCATTTTAAAGTTTATAACCATGGGTACACTTCTTTGTGTGCCATTTGATTTCCTTGTTATTATTTTAATACATACCTTCAGTTCGAGAGTGTGGCTATAGGTGAGCGATTACTGCAGCTCTGCACTACCCTAGCCACATTTATACTGTTATTTGCATTAATTACTTTAATATGGGTATTTCTGTGATAGTGTTTATTTCTGCTTAATTGATGGTTTACCGGATCCTTAAAGGATGGGCAATCCCAAGCATCCTTTAAGTTATAGAGCATTACTATTACATTTCACTTGAGTTGGTTTACATTGTATAAATATGTATGTCCTGACTCGAGTGTTCTGTGTTTTACCTTACGCTCGCGTCAGCTTGAGAGTCACAGCTTTGGATTCACATTTTGGAGCTTCTGTATTAGTGATTTATGTATCCAGACTTCTATTATATCCATTTTTAAACCAAGATATTTTGTATATGTTTTGAGAGTATGTATATAGTAGCTTCATGAACTACTATGATATTTTATTTCCACTGCGACTTATTCTGATATTCTGTGTCGGTGATTCCGTGTTGATTTTATTTGCTCCAAAATTTAGAACAATCTGTTATTTTGAATTATTCAAGTCCGACATGTGTGGATTATTGTCGATTTGAATGGTCCAAAATAGTGGGTCGTTACATTTGGTATCAGATCCACGTTTTAGGCAAACCTTAGCCTAAGGAGCAAAAAATCACTAGAGATAGGGTAGAAATACCCTAGAATGAGTAAAATCAATCTCAGAATCATTTCCTTGTGAGAGAACGTACTTTCAAAGTATAAAATGATTTTCAAATGATTTTAAAGGATTTTTAAAGATTATTTTGGTATAAATTTTATTTTAAAAGAAAAATTTTCTAAACTTCATCTGTTTTGCATCCACCTTGTTAGTAAATCTCTTCGGTTAGGATTCGCTAGAATTTTGAACTTGTATCTTGTTCGATCCTAATGCTTTGTTTATATGGGAGTGGTATTCTGTGGATCTGTTTGTTATCTGTAGTATGTTAGGTTGCATTAAGTGAAATTTATTATATCTTTTTCTTAGCTAAAGTTGTCAAACCAAAGATATTTATGCTCCTGTTCTTCGTATGATATGAATTTGAGTCTTTCCAAGTAAAGAATATAAACTCTTTTGTATTGACATAAGTTATATATCTCTAATCTTGGTTAGGATTCTTTTGATTAGGGTTCCTCTAAATTTGAGTCTCTGTTCTATTTTGAAATCCATCCTTGAATCATCCCTTGAAATTTTTTGTTGATTGTATTTTGAAATTGTGTATACATCGAAATTATTATTTTGATAAGGATGACCATATTTTGTATATAAAAGTGAAATGTTTTCGATAAGAATTATATACCTTTTAAAATGAAAATTTGAAGCTTTGAAAGGATTTGAAATTTTTGAAAATTATTTAGTCTATAAAATAATTTTAATGGAATGGTTTTGAAATTGAAATTTGAGTGATTGAACTCGGGCATTTTAAATTGGTTTAAGATTTTAAAAAATATATAATAATATGATTTTAAAGTATTTTTCAGAATAAGAAATGTTTCAAATGATTCGAAGAAATTTCAAAAGAAGTTTTTGAGAAAATAAAAGTCCAAAACTCACTTATGTCGCTAGGAAATAATTTCGGGGACGAATGCATGCATCATCGACATTGATTTTCGAGTTTCTGAGTGGGGGAGAGGCCACTCTAATAGCTTTGCTATGCGAGTGATTTATGAAACCCATTTGATTTTAAATACTGAAGTTTAATTTGATTTTTGAAAAGATATATGCATATATATGTGACACAGTTTTGAATCGAGCCGGTGTTTAGTTCTTGAGTTTCGAATTCGATTGATATAACCATATCTTTTGGAATTGATTTACCGAGTTGTTTTTTATTTCCAACTCTTGGATTTGAAATATGATTTCTTCGACTATTTGAACATTCGAACACTTCCAAATCAAGGTTAACTTTTCCAAGCCAAGTAATTTTGAAAAGTATAAAGTATTTGATAAAGTATATGAGTTTAGTTTTATATGTTTTAATATGATTTAAATTAGTTTGAAACTGCTTTGTTAAGTAAATGAATAAGACTATTTTAAATTATACTAGTAGGAAATATAGATTGGAAATGTTTTGAATAAAGTATCCATATATAGAATAATAATCTTTCCAATGGTAAATTGGGTTTTTCTTGTAGAAATAAATAGTTTAAAGGTTTTAAAAGGGATTGTTTTAAACTTAATAACCAGTTTGGGTAAAATTGATTTTGAGAAAACATTTGGTTTTGGAAATAGATTGGAATTTAAAACCCAGTATTTATATGATGACTTTAGAAATGGATTTATTTGACATAAATTATGTTGATTTGAAAATTTGGATTATTTTTCTGAACTTATGATTAAAGAAACTTTGAAACTGAAGATATTTTATTTGGAAGAAATGATTTGGTGAAATCATATATTATTTTGAAACTGAATTGACGTTGAAATGATTTGAAATTGAGAACCTTGTATTATTAAGTACTTAATTTGGGAGTTGTCGAACTTATATAAAATGGATTTGTATAAGTATGAAGTCGATTTGAAAACTACTGATTTGAAAGGTACTCAATTTGGAAAGAGAAATCTTATATAATCAAAGTCTATATAAGTGTGATTGATACACTATTGATTTGGAAAGTATTCGATTTGAAAATAAAATCTTATATATAATGGATTTTATATAAGTATGATATTTGAAAGTGATTTGAAAAAGGTACTATTTGGTACATGTTTTCGAAGTAAAGATATGGAAAGTGCCTTCTGCTTGATATCCGCTTTGTGGCCACTTGTGGATTTATTCCATCGATATTATTCTCTTTGATTTTTGGTTTTTCGGATGTGATACTCGAGTGTCCTACCATGGCGTAACCCATGGTCTTTTGAGCGCGACTGCATAACATAATTCGCAGGGGCTGCGAGAGCCGACGGGTACGGATGTTTCCTAGGGGATGTAGGCGTAACCATTTTGTATCTGCGATCTATTGGTTCGCTTGGTAGCGTAATCAGCAGGGGCTGCGAGAGCCTACGGGTACAGATGTTTTCTGGAGGATCCAGGCGTAACCATTGCGTATCTGCGGTACTACCAGTCTTGATGGCATAATCGCAGGGCTGCAGTAGCCAGCTTACGGGTACGGATGTTTCCTGGGGTGTCCAGGCGTAACCATTGTATATCCGTGATCCATGATCGACATGTTTTGGTTTGGTTGTATTGTTTGTATTATACTTTCCATATCTGTTTTTTTTAGTTCTTCCAGTATTTTCACTTGGTGTTGAACAAGTCTACTCAGTAGCTGGAGAATTCTAGCTTTGCGCCTGATCAACGCATAGCCAGAGTCTGCAAGAACGAGGATAAACTTGTTAAGACATCGAGTTATAAAAGAATTTTGATAAAGTATTATATAAATGATATTTTGATCATTTATTTTATCCTTTCAAATAATTGAAATTTATATAGCTTTAAAATAATGGTTCATCCTTGTCTTTCAACCTGTTTTTCCCTTCTAGCTATTCCTATTCTCCACCTTGTTAAACTTACCTATAACAACAGTTATAAGGTATAATTTTAATCTTGTGGAAATTAGCCACAAGGGCCTCTTTAGAAAGTGCAATTAGTTTCAAGGACACACAACTGAAATAATTACTTTAAAGGACAAAATGCAAAATAATTAGTTTCTAATTCCCAAAAACCTATGAAATTATGTCCTTGAAAGTAACTGGACCGCTGACTTTGTCCTTAAATGTAATTATTATGCTGACTTTGGTCTTGAAATTAGTTTTTGTGGATGTGTGTCCTTGAAACTAATTGGACCGCAAAGTTTGTCCTTCTAATGAAATGCCCCTTTAATCTTCTAGTCATCTTGTCTTAATCCTATTTCATTTTATCTTTTTTTTTTGTTTCTGTGCCTCGTTCCTTTTCGAGGACGAAAAGATTTGAGTTGGGGAGAGTGTAACTACCCTGTATTTTGTGATTATTTTAATTTTGCATTTCAATTATTTTAACAAAAATTCTTGATTTAAAACCTTTATTTTATTTATTAAAATGGATAAATTTTTTTATTTTAAATATAAATTTTTATTTTTGGGTGAATTATAATTCCAAACCTGAATAAATGGAATATTTCCAAAAAGGTGGATTTTGGTCAAAATGGTCAAACTTTGACTTTTAAATTTAAAATTTAAAATTTTGAATTTTTGAATTTTTGAATTTTATCTTTTATAATGAAAATAGATTTAATTTGACGAATATGGCTTTTTTTTTCGTTGAAATCGGAATAATATTGTGAAAGTTATGCTTTTTACAATATTGTGTGTAAATTGTTTTATTTAACAAATTTGTTTATTTTAATTTATATAAATAATATTTATTTGTAAAATCATGTTCTAATTTGTGTAAAATGATATGTTATGCATATATTTTATTTTTAAAGCATTTTTGAAAGTATAGTTATAATTTTCAAATGTTGATTGTATATTGCTTTCAACTTTTAAATTCTAGTTTCAATTAAATAGTTATTTCATCTTTTGTTTTCTATTTTTCCTTAAAATAATTATTTATTTTCATTTACACTTTATTTTTTCAGCATTTATTTTATTTACTTGACTTTTATTTATTTAGAAGTGTTGTTGAAATTTTTCAAAGTCAACTGAATTTTATTTACAATTTTTAATTCTAGTTTCCATTAAATAGAGCATTTTCTTTATTTATTTCCTACTTTTCCTAAAACTATTTATTTATTTTTCATAATATCTATCTCTATCTTATTTTTCTATTTAGACATTCATTTATTAATTAAATGATAAGTGTTTAGATCCTTATTTATTTGTTGGAAAGAAATTTCAATTATATATACGTTATTGCTTTAAAAGGCATATCTTTAAAATGTATTTATTTAACGTTATTGTATTTATTTGTTTGTGAAAGCTTTTTTTATACACCTTTCTTTAATTTATAGGAAATGTATCAATTAAGATACGTTACCTATTTTTAATTTTAGGCAAACGTTACTTTGATTTCTTACCTTTTTATCTTTCCATCCCTTGATTTTCCACCATAACTTCTCCATAATTTATGCCGTTTATTCCTTAATCCCTAGCCGCCTATATCCCTATTTTCACGTGAGAAAATTTCTTCCCATCTTCATTTCTCATAGCACTTCAGTTCTAAAAAAAAAGTAAGCAATGGCCTCTCTTTTTCTCTCCTTTCTTCTTCTTTTTTTCATTTGTTTTTGCTTGTTCATCTCTAGCTTTGCTCGGCTAAACCCCTTACCACCTTCACCGACCACCATATCACCTCCTTCCATCACCATACATGGCCTGAACAACTCCTCCTCTAACCAAGACTGCCCATGACGATCAAATGATGCAAACACCTCCAAAAATTGCAAAAAACCCCTTGAAACCATGCATAGCCAAGCTAGTTTCCACCATCCCCTTCATATGTTGTCTTGGCCACCCCTTAGTCATCACCACTATCAAGTTCACCACCCTTGGCCTTCACTCCAGCCACCACCAGGTCTGTACATGCTAAGGCCGAGCCTAATTCATGCATGGCCAAGCCTAAAGTTGCACCAAAACTCATCTTTTTGCCTTAACCTTTGATCTTCCTTCACTAGTAACTCCTATCCCTTCACTTTTACTTGTAGCCATGCCTATATGAGTCCAAATTAGATCCATACCCTAGCCAAAACATCACCAAGGCCGAACCTATATAGCTTTGTGGCCGAGAAAATGTGATTTGTGGTCAAGCAAAATCAATTGAAAACTTCGTGTTGTCTTTTGTAAACTCTATTTCCATTTTGTTCCAATAATTTTAGTATTGTATTCATTTGTTAACATTCATTGCACATTCATTCTACAACATAAATTCATTTCCATTTTCAGTCAGTGTTATTTCATTTAACTCGTTTTACCAATCCATTCATTAACTTACTTCATTTGTTCATTTCATTTTACTTTACTTAAGTTAGATTAAATTTCATATCTCATTTTTTATTTTCTTTTTCTATCATCTAATATAACAAATTTAAAATTTTTGTTTACTTTTATTCATTAAATCTATAAGTTGTATAAGTTGCAACTCATTTAACTCTTATGTTTTCGCAAAATACTTAAAATTGTAATATTTGCATTAAAACTATTAATGAACATTTTCTTATATCATTACTTAAGTTCTTTACAACTTAATTCACATTTATTTCCACATTTTCATTTGATATCAATTTATTTTGTGAAACATCTCATTTATCATTTTCTTAAGTCCATAATCATTTTATAATGGCTCATTTCCTTTTATTACTACTTATTCAAGTTCATAGATTTCTCCAAAGGCTACAATCTAATTTTAACCATTCATTGCAAATTTATTTGTTATTTCCCTTATTTATTTTACAAACAATCCACAAGATATGTCATTATAAATTAGCCTACTTCTTAAGTTCATATTCATTTACTTAGATAGTATTCTCATTTTTATCTATTCAGTTTAATTCATAATACATTAATTAAGTGTATAACATTTATTATAACAACTAAATTTCCATTTATAAACATTTCTAAACACAACTTAATTTTTTTTTGAAACATTTTTATTGCTTAAATTTCACTTGTATAATATTCTATGACATGTTCCTATTAATAATTTAATTTTTTAAACATTTTTGGTAAGTTTATATATGTTTTAGAATGCAATTTAGTATCATACAAATTCATCTTATTCATTCTAGTTAACAATGAAGTTCCTACAAAAGTCTCAAATTTCCATTGTCTTCCAATCTAAGAGTTATAACTTTGATTTACAATTTCACTTAAACACTTAGTCCTCATTTCAAATTTTAGAAGTTTCCATTATTTTAAAATTTCTTTTTATTTTAATTATTGAAAATCATTAATTAACGGAAAACTTAACAATTTAAACACTGGATTCATTTCAAATCATTTTGAAATGCTATATACTTATATTTTAGCATATCAAATCATATTTAGGAAATTTTAAATCGAAATTTATTTATCAAACCAAATGCATAGCAAAGCTACTAAGTGGCCTTCCTACCTTAAGACTCAAAAATGAATATCGATGATGCCGCGCTCATCACCGAAATTGTTTTCCAACGAAAAAAGAGGGAAGTACCGAATTCAATCCTTTTAAAAGCTATTTGAAAACAATATGTATTTGCATATACTTTTAAACAATACTGATATTATTTTCCAAATCTTGAAAGTCATTTTCAGAAACATTGAAATTTAAATTTCCCAAATTCTCAATGTTATATTCATTTTGCTTGCAAATTATATTTTACGAATCAGATTTATACAACCTCATTTTCTTATAATCATCTAATAGTTTAAGAATATTGACTAATAAAAAATAAATGATAATTGATCAATATTATCATTTTTAACAACCAATTCATTTAACTATCTAAATTCTAGAAAATCATTTTTAAATATATAAAACATAATCCTAGGTAAAATTATTTCATTTACCGAATTTCAAAAATAATATCGTGTTGGTTTGCTTTGTTCAAATGTTTTGAAATCCTTATCAATATAGTGGCATCCTACGCACCGATCAAAACCCAACATTCAAACTTAACAATTCAAACAACACAATATAAGTTTTTTTGTACAACACTAACAAATACGCCCTCTCATATACACTCAAACTCATTTTATGATGTTACTAACCATATCTCTAATGAGTAAATTTCCCAACAAAGCTAAGGTTATCGCTAAACCAAAACTCTGATACCAACTGTGACGACCCACATTTAGAAAGGTTTAAATCGACAACAATATACACATGCCCAACTTAAACAATCCGTAATATAGATAATCATTGGGGATAATTAAGAAAAATAAGAAAAGAAGAAGGAAATAAACACAAAATCTCATAGCGGAACGATAAAATATAATAATCAAATAAACAGTTGATGAAGCTATTTACTATACATATGATTATAATTTGTACACATTTGTTAAAGTTATACATATACAACAGAACAAAATGTAATGAAGAAGAACAACATGATATTGGGGATAATACAAGAAATAATAATATACCAAGTCTTCGTCTTCATCCTCCAAAGAATAATCTTCGATAAGCTGAAAACTCAAGGCTGACCCGAGCATAATGAAAAGACAAAATACTCGAGTCGGGACTAAGATATCCTTATATGAGTTAAATCAATATCGCATAACATGAGTGTAATAACGTCAGAGATGTTTATGGGATTTCACATCTCTTATCCAGTGTATAATGTGCGTGCAATAACTCAAGAGATGTTACGGGATTTTCCATCTCTTAAGGATCCATCAAAATATTATATATAGAATACGCTACATATATAATGTCTAGTCAGTAATCTAAATATTTTTCTTAGTGTTAAGGCTATATATTAATCCCTCTAACGTGTTTTTAAGCATTTTCATACAGTTTGCATATAAAACACCAGTAAACCGCCGGTGGATAGAGATGCGTCGTGATATGACAACACTAAACCAAAATCGTATAGGTCTCGTATAGGGATAAAAGTATGACAATGCATGTGAGGCAATGCCCAAGGTAGGATACTACCATTTTAACCTTCTCGGCTGGTGGTAACGCATTATAGCCAGGATTGCCCACCGGGTGCATCATTCCATATCGAGTCAAGGCGAGGTTATCCTAAAATCGAGATGCATCAATCGAAACTAATAACAAGAGTAATAATATGGACCTAGTCCAAGAAAATCGAAGAACGGATGTCCGCTCAGGGTAGCTATCTCGCTTGGCCGGTATAGCTCCTATTTTAGTCATTTCAAATTAGCACAAGTGCCAGGTTAATCCATCATCATTCTCTTTCTTCAAATCCAGCAAAGGTACGCCAAATATAACCGCTTCATTCTAGATCATCACTCCATGTACACAGTCGTTAAAGTGGTTCCAATATTGATAGAGAGTATGGCAATAAGAGGCTCCGGTCACTTTAACAACCAAACGTTGTTTTACACATCGGTTGGTACTTTTACATTTCGAAAACAATTCATACTTGATATCATAATATCACTTTCGCTTCAAAACCAAATCCATTTCGAAATTATCATATTTACTCAAAATATACCATTTCATTTTGGAATCATTTTCGCCTAAATATCCCAATTTCGCTTCCTAAATTGTTTCAAATTTCAATTTAGGTTATAACTTCATTTTAACCCAATTCATATTTAAATCCAAGATTTAAATATAAACATTTCACCCCTTTGACCGGTTTGAATTTTTTGAAAATAGTTTAAATAATTTTAAAATAGTTAAACAGTCAAAATAGTTTCATAGAAAATAGTTTAAGCATTAAAATTGGTTTATATAGGACGATAGTTTGAAAGAAAAGAATAATTTGTATATTTA
Source organism: Allium cepa (assembly GCA_030765085.1). Classification (NCBI taxonomy): domain Eukaryota; kingdom Viridiplantae; phylum Streptophyta; class Magnoliopsida; order Asparagales; family Amaryllidaceae; genus Allium; species Allium cepa. The sequence goes on from CM060932.1 coordinate 706,022,342, forward strand.
AAAGATAGATTTTAAAGCAGTTTATAATATAGCAATTTTCCAAACTCAAATTTATCTAGTTCCAAATTTTTTAATTCAAAACAACTCAATTTCCATTCAAATCAACTTTAATTTCGATTTTCATTTTTAACTTTAAATTCGATCCAACAATTCGAGTCTTTGGTTTAAATTTTAATTCAATTCTAATTTAAACCAACTAAATCTTATATTAATTCCAAGTTCAATTTCAAAATATCGATTTGAATCATTTATATCAAATTTAACTTCAATATTCAATTCTAAGATTCAAATCTCTAAAGTAATTCAATTTTGAGCTCAAATTTGAAATATTATTTTAAATTACGTTCACCTAGCAACATTTCAAAGTTTGAATAGAATCCAAATCCTTTGAAACAACACAATTTTCGAAACTCACATCATATTCCAATTATACTACAAAATCTCAAATTTCATTTTAAACAATTTCGTTTAACACAATTAAATTCCACAATTTGAGCTCAAGTTCGAAAAAGAATTTGATTTCCATAAATTTGATTTTATTTCTTTAAATCCAAATCATTTCAATAATTTCAAATCAATTTTTTTTTAAATCATTTAATTTAACCAATCCAGTGTCTGTATATAATATTCTATCCTATGGCCAAGTTATCAGTTATTTCAATTTAATTTCAGGGATGGATATATATCATTCCAATCCAAATCACAATTTTATAGGTATCTATCATTTCAACCTATTTCTTAATTTTTTCGAAATAATTCAATTTACAGTTTTATATACTATAAATAACATATGGGATGATAACAGGATATATCAAAATAAATAACACCTAAATCATCCAATATATCAATCAATAGCATCCATTACAATGAACATCCAAACAGTAAATATATTTCACAATAATTTCATAATTATTAATATCGGGCATTTTACTGGCAATTAAATTCCAATTTCAAATTTAACTATCAATTATATATGACAGTTAAATTTATCAAAAAATGATCAATAAATTATATCACTTCATAATTTCAAATTTAACTAGCATAAAAATATTCTAGTACTTCATGAGCATTATAAAACATTCATCTTCGCAGACTAGTGAAATGGGAACGGTCACGGTGATATGGATACGTGCACATGCCCAAGAGTGGGAATGCGACTGCGACCTTTGGTGAACGTCATCGCTTACGGATTCTACAAAGTAGACGACATTCGGAGCGGGGCTTCAGATGCACAAGTTTAGTTGAAATGCGGATTAGGCGAGCTGCGGGTGTTGATGATTGGTTTCGAAATGAGGCTAGGTGGCTGAGGTTGGCCTCGAGAGTGTGACAGTTCGGGTGGGGATATGGCGGAGCTGCATGCTGGCGTCCGTGCGGTGTGGCTGGAGCATGGTCTGGGCTGTAGTAGGTGGGGAGCGGCTTGGGGTTCGTGAAGGGAAGCTCGGGTAGGGGTCAGGGTCATAGGCTGTGGCTTCAGTGAGGGAAGGTGGGCTAGGTGAGGTGGGCGGAGGCTGAGCGGTGGTAGGCAGAGGGGGGTGGTTCGGGTGCGGCAGATGCGGGGGAAGATGAAGCAGTGGAAGATGAAGTGGGTTGGTGGTGTTCGGTCGGTGAAGTGGCTGCTAGTGGTCGCGGGTTCGGTGCTAGGAGGGTGGTAGGTCGGCTATGAAGAAGGGCTCAGGTGAGGGGACTGATGGGGCTGAGGTGGATGGTTGCGGGACAGGGAAGGGGTGGTGTTGGTGGGAGCTGGGTAGAAAGCGCGGGGTAGGTGGTATGGTCAGAGGTGGTGTGGGTCGGGTGAGGGTTGCGGGTGTTGATGTGGTGAGGCTCGGGTGGTGGAGGCGGCTCGTGGGCTGGAGGTGGTGAGGGTGTGAAGGGAAAAGCACAGTGGGTGGAGGAGATATAAGGAAGGAGGGGGTTACGTGGTTTAATATAGACACACACACACACACCCCTTGGTATATATTCAATTCTGAAGCAAATATTCGCAAAATGAAGAAAATGAGGAGCATGAAGAAGAGTGGAAATGCACAAGGCATAAATAGAAGAGGAGAATGCAAGGTCGGGATTTAATAAACCATTTAATTATTTTGGCTGTGCATGCGAAGACTACGGCGACAAGAAATAATGTTGGCTGTACGGTTATGGACCATTATCTCAACCATTTAGCATTTTACAATAGAAGCCAAAATATGAAAACAAATATACCACAGAGATCAGTACGACGAGATGAATCCAACAATGTCGACGTTCGTAGTAAAATTTCATCTGTCGTCGCTGTTACCGCTTCAAAATTGGACGACAACGACAATTCTTGATATACAGAGCTACTGAGGTCAGAATTGGACAAAACAAACTTTGACGTTTTTATGATAAAATTTTCAAGATCATTTCTAAGTAAAAATGTTCGTACTTTAAAATTTTGATAATTCTCATTGGAAAATGTGTTGACCGAGTTTCGAACAAATATCGTCCTAAAAAAAATTCGTTGGCCCCATTTCAACGGACGCATTTCAAATATCTTGTTTCGTTGCCAAATATTTATTTTTAAAAATAAACTTTATTTTAAAATCTTCGTTAAATTCTTGTTTAAACTGTTGAAAAATTCTGATCGTTACAAAACCTGTTTGAGCATAAGACAAAGAATAACAAAAGAAGAAAGCTCCATCTACACCTTTTGAATGAGTCAAAGGGATGCTACTGCCAAAGTCTAAAAGCTTCAGAACCTTTCGAAGGTGTCAAAAGGATACTACAATCAAGATCTAGAATTTTCTTACCTTTCGAAGGAGTCGAAAGCACCCTCCTGCCATCTGTAATAACCTTTTGATTAGTTGATCCCTTATCCATGATGACCTTTCATTTGAGTCCAAGCAACACCTTTCGAAGACGATGAAGAACAACACTTTGTACGTGCGTCAAACCTTTCGAGATAAAAGGTTTCACCTTCATTCGAATCACCTGAAAGCATGTGTCAGCTTAAACAACCCTTTGGACAGCAATACCAGTCGAAGCCATTATCATATAGGGTGGTCCTGCATCAAGTCACAGGCAAGAGTTCAAAAGCAATCAATAGTGTCGAAACCATCAGCATTTCAACACCATCGAAACAACCAAACAAAGCCTATCGACAGAGTCAAAAGATCTTACAAGGCAACATAAAGAAGACAAGTGCAATAGTTCCTTCCGATAAAGGCGGAAGCGTTCAAGTATCATTTTGAAAGCCACCTTTCGAACCAGTCGAAGGCATTGGGGTCGAAAGATGCTGACCTGCATCTATAAATAAGACCCAAGTGATCAGGTTTAGGGGATTTGAATTTTAGTCATTCTAAGCTTGTATTTTCTTAATCCAAAAAACTGTAAAACCTAATTTCTAAATTAAATTGGGGATATTGATTAATATAGTTTTCATTAAGGAAGAAGAGGGAAGACTTCGCTATTTTCATTTACTTTATTATTTCTTAAGCTTTCACGGATCTAACTTTGTGCTACAAGAATAGAGCGTATCGAAAGGTCCCTTCCGATCCTATCAAAACCATGATATACATGAGTAACCTTAGCTATGTACTCTAAGCTACCTCCTCATAGGCTTCCACTTTTGATAAGGTCATAACTGAGTCTCAACCTACTTAAGCCATTGATTTACTCAAGATGTTAAAGGACTCAGCGTTCGACAAGGTGGAGACCTAGCTCCAAATCACTTTAATTAGAGATTTCCAATCTAAACTCAAGATACAAGTCTATAGCTTTCGACAGGGTCGAAACCTCTAGATAAAAACCAAAATCACTCGACAATTTAGCCATTGACTGGATCAAAACCCATTAGGTCAAACCTTATCCATAAGTTGCTAAAGTAATTCATTTGAGAATTTCAACTATATTGAAAGGGGAGCTTTCGAAGAGAAAACCACTCTATCTCAGCTAAGGCGAAAGGCTATTAAGTAAAGAAACCAACCTTTTCGACCGAATCGAAAGGTCGTCCTGATCAGGTTTACATCATAGGAATCTATTTGAAAGGGTAATTAGGAAGGAAATACACATCTCATCCTTCACAACCTAACTAGAGAAATCTAAAACGGGGTCAACCTTCTCCCTAACTCAACTTTGGGGTGTTGACAAGATTTTTTGTTAACATTTTGGCTCCAGAAGGAGGGCTCGAACCTCCGACTTGTTTGAACATCCAATACCACTTGTCTTTCACCTGTCCCGACTTGGTTTCAAGTTTTTCTACTTTGGACCAACACCATCATGGATAGAAGAATCAAAAGATCAGAGGGATCTTCAAAACCACATTTTATAGGATTCTCCTAAAGAACCATTAAGGATTCCAACCAATACGAAGAGCAAAGGTTAAGACTAGAAGCTTTAAGAATTATAAACAAGAAAAGAGCGAAATCATATAATCTTGAGAAATAGAGCTTGAACCCCTTTCATGTTGGCCCCACCTCTATTTTGCCTTAGGAGGAATTGTGGAAGTGACAATGTATTCAGTCAAATGAGGAGAACCATTCAACATTATTCTAAAGGCACAATCTTTGAAAAAGAGATAATGGCTGACCACAATGCCTTTGCGTATAAATGGTAACAAACTACGACAAGAACACTTCCAACACAAGGACTACAAAAGGTGGTAAAAAGAAAAGAAATCGAAGAATGTGAAACTGCAAGACCAAGAAATAATAAATTAAAAAGCCATCCCAAAGAATCAAGTTTCAAATCTAGACTTCCTAAAGAATGCGGCTTAACAACATCAATAGAGAATGTCTACTTACTAACCAAGGATGAGCTTAACTATTGGCCATCACAGAAAAAGAGGTCAAAACATGAAAGGAATCTGGGAGGATCCTACTATCACTATCACATAATGAACGAACCTGAGACCAATAATTGCAGAGCCCTAGAGGGGATGATTATCAATTTCTTTCGTCAAGGAAAGATCAAGGAGTTTATAAAGAGAGCATGAGAAAAATCAACAAGGAGCTATTTTTTTAGGAAAAGATCTATATAATTGGAAGTGAAATACTCCTTGAATTTGGATATTAGTTAAGATGGCAGCCTACCTAAGATGGTAGAAAGCCTCTGTCCACGCCAAGATGGCCAGGATAGAGCACCTCCTCGAGGGAGAGTGGAGTAAGTCTTTAACCGCACTATAAGATGGTCAGGTTAAAGCATCGGACAACCCCTTGGCCGCAACGTTGGTCAGGTCAAGACACCTTCAGGAGGGAGGACAGAGTAAGCCTTTATCCACGCTATAAGATGGCCATGGTAAAGCACCGAACAAGTCCATGTCTATGCCATACTATGGCCAGGGCAGGGCGCCTCCTAGAGGGAGGTCAGAGTAAGCCTTTATCCATTCTACACTATGGCTAGGTTAAAGCACCGGACAAGCCCTTGACCGCATCTTTGGCTAGGTTAAGGTATCTCCTGGAGGGAGGTCGGGTAAATCCTTGGTTCCAGCCTCTAAGATGAGCTAAATAAGAGACTGAAAAACAATGAACTAAGATGTCCAAGCTCAAGAAGAGGCTCGTCCAACAATGGACTAAGATGTTCAAACCCAAGAGGAGGCTCATCCAACAATGGACTAAGATGTCCAAACCCAGGAAGTGGTATATCTCCAATGGACTAAGATGTCCAAGCCCAAGAGGAAATTGATCAAATTACAACTACGTGCAAGACCTGAAGGGTTCATACATGTCAAAGAAGATGGAATCTAAATAGTAAAGCCGGACTTCGTTCATTAAATACTCGAATTTGGGTTTTAGGTTTCTCATTTCAAGATTTCACCTATTAATACCTGAATCTGGGTTTCGGGTCATTATCAATCAATTATAACCTTACCCGTAATTGTATTTTGGGACTTTCATTTCTGAACTTCATTTATTAATACCCGAATCTAGGTCTTCGGTCTTTATCAATAACTAATTATCTTTATCGTACCCAAATCTGGGTTGTGAGGTCATTACTTACTAATGCCCTAATCGTGGCATGATTGGAATTTCTATTATGGATTTCTATATGAATTTTTATCACAAATCCCCAAATATAGATCAAAGAATATTCTCATGAAGGTCATCATTAGAAGATTCCGCTAATGCCCAAATCTAGGTTTTATATTTCAAAATCTTCAAATTTTATTAATACCCAAAACGGGTTATTGGGTTTCCATTACAGATATTCGGATAATGATCTTTAACTCTTTCATATTAAGCTCTTGAGAGAACAACTCTCTCGCATTGATACTCTCGCTTCAGGGTAGGATTTCCTATCAACACAGTTCAGACATTCTAGAAAATGGTTAAAGTTAAATCCTTAATTATTTCACATCATGATTAAGAATGAGATTTAGACATTTGGTATAGACTACATTGCGTGCAATGATTTACACAAATGGTATATATAGACTTATATGTCGATTTCAAGCTAATAATTGGAAATATTGTTTGCTTTATACTTTTCAGGGAAATTGAAATAGCAAAGTAAAATAGGAGATTCGGTAACTATAGAAATTATAGTAAGAGCTATCAAACAAGCAACTCGAAAATGACATTACAGAAAGGAATCGTAAATCAGGTTATATTTACAAAGTTTATACAATTTACATGACTTATGAAAATATTTACAAGTATATAGGATAAGTACATACATTTTGTGAATACAAGTCCATTGCAAATCTTGAGTAGCTTTGCTCAGATTTTCAGCAATCAAAGGATCAACTATGTGATGAATTGTGATGTAGAGGACTTCCTTGAGTTTCTTTTCTTTCTTTCCTATCCTACTTGCATCGTTAATTGCATCGATATTCGTCTTTCAAGCATGTTTGAAAGCTCTATTCAATCCTCTAAGGTTTTATTTTCTTTTTCTAATTCCACGATGCGCTTGTGGAGGAAGTAGTTTCCACGCTCAAGCTCTTGGATTCTGGCAGTATACTCATTTATACGCTGTGAATATTTAATCCTTTGTTGTTCACCAAAATACTTTGCCACCTCAAACTTAACTTTCCTACACCATTCGCCCACTATCCTCTCATCTAAGCTAGGAGGATTAATCTCTGTGGGGAATTTTTGAGCGGCGACAGAAGTAGACGTTGTAGGTCTAGTAATAGAAGGAGTACCGTGAGGAGCCGGTAAATCGATACTCTGAATATTATCCCCCATAATATATTCAAGTGACTTGCATTGAGCTTGGCTATCACTCAGTTTAATCTCTAAATCACATATTTATTGAAGGAGTTCCGACATTTTCTAGTCAAAGTCAATCGAAGGATTCTACTTTACTTGTCGCTTCAGTGTAGAGATCATTTCATCTTTGCTTTCGATTTTAGCCTCCAAGCTAATAACTTGATCCTTAAGGTTACTAAAATAATTTTCTAAAGTAGATATCTTTTATGTCATTTTAAAGCTTCAGCATTGCTATAAAGCGTGTGAGAAAAATGTCATCAAGGAGTTTACTCCTTTCAAATTTTGGCGACAGCTTATGTCTATGGTTAGCAAAACACGACACCAAATCAAATGTGGGAGAAGCTGCCGATAATTGTAACTCCTATTTAAATAAAAAAAGAAGGAGAAATAAAATAAAACCAAAATGAGAATGAACAATCTCTTTATTGTTATGACAATGGATTATAATTCAAATAACAATGAAGCTAAAAGATACAATAGACAATTGTTTTATATCTAAAGTTGGAAAACTACATTTCTAACTACTTAATGAATTAGCGGAGAGGTTAAATATCGAATCAAAAGGAATGTTGACTTCTTCGGGAGTAATAACTGGTGGAAATTTCCTATTGTCCCACTTCACAACCGAAGGACTATCGCAGCCACAAATTAACTTAGCATGAAATGTTCTAATCTCCTTAAGAAGCTTTTCTTTCTAATCACTAAGGAAATTAAAGCGAAGATTAGGATATTCCATGTAGATTTTTTGTAAATATTTAATAAAACAATATCTTGCTAATTTTGAAGATTTTAGAATTTATGCCTTTTTAGGATAAAATCTTCTTAGTTTAACATTTTTGCTTAAATGGTCTTTAGAAACAAGTTGACCCCATGAACAGTCACTCTATGATAATATAATAAAACCAAGCTAAGCATAAAAGCAAACTAAAATAAATGTTTACAGAATCAATATATTTTTTCATATTTACAATTATTTATCTGGTTTGTACAAAATAGACCTAGAAATAATTCAAAGACAAATTTATACTTAAATTTTACGGACAGAGATCTTGGGGAATAGATCGGATCTGTGGTAAGTTCCAATAAGCTCTAGGGTGCAGGTTAGATCTGAATTCATCTAAGTATCTCTTATGAAAATTTCTAAGTGAATCTCCACTAAATTCTCCTAAATATGAAAAATCAACAATTGAGAATGTACAATAGGCCTTATATAAAAAGTTGACTAAAATATCCCTCTCTTCAATCAGCCTCCAAAATAAGGTGACTGATTTCCGATTTTCTTTTAAGAGAGCGTCATAGCGAAGGCACGCTCTCTTTAATAGGGGGATGCTTTTGATGCTTAAAAGATGCCAGCACTGATGCACTTCTATCAAGCCTATGATATTTATCGGAAAGTACATTATGCTCATTATTTGCTTGTCTAACTCCCTATATAATCTGTTTATCTCTACTTGTTTTCTCTTAAGTTTGGTTTTATAGGGGAGGATAGATTTTTCCCTCATCTAAAATGAATGATTTACACTATTAATATCTTTGAAGCAAAAGATTTTTAAACAGAGAATCCTCTACTTAAGAAACCGGGAGATAAATCTGAGAAAACTGCTCTTTTCCTTTTGGTTCGAAGCAGGATCCTCTCAAGGAGTAGAGTGTGCAATATATTTAGGAGGGGTAGCTACATGAGGAGATGGCTCATTTTTAGAAGCTTTTGTGTTGTCATCTCCGTCTTTATTAGATACTTCGGTGTGGCCTCCTCCATCACCACCTAAGCCTTGGCCACCGTTATTGTTGTTATCATCATCATCACCATTGTTATCATCTTCATCGTCATCGTTTTTGTCACCCTCCTCTTTGGCAACATCATCTTTATTGGTTCGTCCTTTGAGTCAAACTCGACCTCAAAATAAGGAACGTCAAAAGAAAGAGCCTTAGAGGCGTCGATTTGCTCCTCTTCTTCACCTTCATTCTTCTACTTCATTCGGTTAATCTTGCCATAACTCTATCAAAAAGGGTAGTGTCGAGCAAGGGAAAGCTGAGCTTGGGGAATTTGTCAATACTGTCGGCATAAGCAAGCATCAGGGCTTCTTTGAAGGAATTCATCATGGTCTCCTCAAGTGTGGTATCAAGAAACCGAGATATTCGCTATTTAGCATATGAAATTGTATCGAATGCCAATTTCAAGGAAGCCTTCTTTCTCCTCAACTTCCCTTTCAAAGATACATTTTCCATGACCACTCAAGCCTTCTCCTCGTCAGATTTTTTTATCGTTATTTGCATCGCAAAGTTCTTATCGACGAGGAGTTGGTGAGCCTTTCTTTCCTCTAAAATGGCAGATTCTAACTGGGCGAGAGAAGTTCTGAATCACTCCAGTTCATAGGTTTCTCATCCTTTGCCACAGAAAGGGATGATACTTGAATCTTTAGAGCAGAATTTCCTCCTAAAACTTAGAGGACTCAAAAGAAGATCTAGACGCCTGCTCGTATAAAGTTAACCAACTCTTAGAAATCTGAAATAAGAAATCAAGTTAGAAACTTAGAGAAGAACAATAATGATAAAGTCAAAATAAAGAAAAACTTATCAAGAATTGCTGCTCTATCTGAGAATGGTAATGACCCGCCAAATCAGAAATGGTGGAAGGTGGATGGAGGAAAAGGACTCAGAATTTAAGATAGACTGGGCTATCTCTTCAAAATTGATGGAAGTAGAAGAAGATGTTGGCTTTGGAGGAATGTGCTTTAGAGTGGGAGTTACCTCCAAAGCTTGTTGCATTTTTTCAAGTGCACCTGGAGCATGAAACCGTGATACGAGAAAGATGATAGATGGCAATAGGAGTGTGCTCATGTTTATTTGGAGGAGCTTCCACGATTGGGCTCTATGAAGCTTTATCAAAAGATAAAAGTTCCTTCTCTTCTACATCAACCACTTTAGCCATCTTCAGAGGTGGTTCCGCTTAAGTTGATTATGCTAACGTCCTTTTTATGGCTACCTTAGTCTTGGTAAGAGACTGAGCGAAGGATGGCGCACAAGAAGTAGTAGGCAGAGGAGCTGGACCACTGACAAACTTTTCAACTTAGGAAGCAATTGAAAAGAATTCAAGCAGATTATAAATCATTAGAATAAATTGAAGAAAATGACACATCAATTCATAACAAATGCATCATTTATAACTTACCAGAGTGGTTAGCACAAATGGGTGGCATAGGAGAGAAGTTTGATGGGTCGCCCAGAGAGAGGAAGCGTTTGCTTCGGGAGGTGTGTTGGATTGAAGGAGGATTACCAAGGATCCTTTGACCCACCAGTAGAAGGGAGTGCTTTTGCAAATTTGATGGAGTTAACAGCGTTAATCTGCTCCCAATCTTGCTTGAGGCTGTAGTTAGAGATTTAATCGTTCTCTTATCTTTTCATTGAGCTCTTTAGCAGGGGCACCTGACGAAAGCAAAGATTTGACAAGAAAACCCACTGAATAGAATGGAAATAATGAAAATTTGGACTTATGAGGGGAGGAGAAAGTTCCACTGATATTCGGGAAGTACTTAACAAAGAAGAACTGGTTCTTCTAGTCTCTAAACTTGTTAACCCCTTTTGATATTAGCTTCATTTGGGGGTTTGCTCTGAATATTTTTCTATTGAGATTGCTGAGCTTGACTGGCCAGGTCAAGTCGTTCAACATTTCAACATTTACAGAGGGTAGGCCAGATTCCAATACCATCATCTCCAGAGATAAGAGGTAGGTGTAATGTTCGAAGACAATTGGATTCGAGCGATCCTGAGATAAGAAAGAAGCTTGAACAAGAATTCTAGGAAAGGGAGAAATCCTCCTGCCATATATGGATGGCAGTATAAACAAAGAACCCTTTGGTGGGGTTGTTGATGGTATCTATTTCCCTAGGAGGAATGACTTCTACTCCAGTAATGCCGCATTCACTAAGGATGGAATCTACTTAGTCTTGAGTAGATATGAGTGAATCTTGAAGTGGCTTCAGCCTTCTTTGGAGAGCTCACGGTTCTGCTAGGTGAAAACTTTTCAGTTAAAATTTCTAGTTTATTATGAACTAAACATTCTTTTAAGAATTTGAAAAACCTACTATGGTTACTTAAACATGAAACTTCAAGTTCTTTGAAGAATGTTAAAATTAAAGAAAGTTAGAAATTGAAAGCTTTTGATAGAGTCGAAAGGGATAAAAAGTTAACATTTAGCAGACACCTTTCAACAATGTCAAAAGCTTAATATGAACATTTACCAAGCTTTCGACGTGGTCGAAAGGGAAGGTTAGAGGATATATCCGATCGACACCCTTCAACAATGACGAAAGCTCAGTAAGAACCAAGATGTTTGAAGCAAATAGTTAATGTTAACTTGAAAACTTGAACAAAGTGCATACAACTAATATTTAATAGATAAGATAACAAGACCCTTCGACACTGTCGAAACTAATGACTTAAGTTTTTTAAGAAAGATGTGAATGCCGTCGAAATCTTTTATACCCTTTGAGTTGAAAGGTCCAAAGTTAAAGTCATAAAAACTTGAAACGTTTCGATAATGCTAGAAAAATGAGTTTATAGAGGGTTTTGACTCATTAAGTTACAAAAGGTTTTTGACAAGGTCGAAAGGGAACCACGGTTCTGAAAAGCATACAAAAAAAGGGAAAATATTACAATCAAGACAAAAGGTTTCGACTAGGTCGAAACCTTTTGCTTTCGAGGAAGTTAACTACATGCTACGTCACTACATAGTCCTTCGAAATGGTGCGCCATAACACCTTTCACCCCCATCGAAAGAGCCTAAGAAAGCAAAGTAAAGGTTGTCGCCTTAAACCCTTTCGAAGGGGTAGAAAAGAAAATGTGTGGTGCCAATCTTTTAATCTATACGATCCCAAAGCTTCTGAATGACGAAAATAGAAATCCCTTTCTTGGGCGAACCCGATTTCGAATCCAAGAATCCAAAATTTAATAAACAAATCAATTAAAACCATTAAACTAACAGAGTTGAGCATGGATTAACCTTCTTAAATTTTGTAATTTATAAAATGAGAATTTAGATTCTCCTTCTTTTAAAAAATAAAATAAAACAATACATAAAAATAACAGTAATAATGAAAAAATTGGGTTTGAAGCAAATTTAATGAAAATAAATTTAACCGATCCATGAAATTAAGTCGCAGAGTTCACTAGATAGATTGAAGCTCAAAATACAAAAAAGACTCAGTAAATCAAATCTAAAACTAAAATTTCGACCATGAAATCTGAGAAATTTAAAATTCACCGTAAAACACAGAAAATAGATAGGTTTGCGAAAGTTTTTTACTTACATAAGATCTTATTTCCTCTTTGATTAAAGAAAAAGCTAATTGGAAAGTTATTGGAAATCTCTCCACTTTTCTGGAAGTTGGTTTAATTGCAAATAAGTGAAGAAGAAGAAAACATACTTTGTAAGAAAATTCAAAGAACGCGGCAGCCGATTGGGTCAGATTTAAATTAATGGCCTATATTTACGCGACAATGCCAAGAGGCGGGAAATTTCTTGGTTTCGACATAGTTGACTTGGAAAGTCAAGCGCATCCCTTCGCAAAGTGGGGAATATCTTACTACATAAACTCCTTTCGACTTAGTCGAAACCTGTTTGAGCAGAAGACAAGAAGAACAAAAGGAGAAAGCTCAAAGTTTGAAAGCTTCAGAACCTTTCGAAGGTGTCGAAAGGATACTACAATCAAGATCCAGAAGGTTCTTACCTTTAAAAGGACTCTAAGGAGTAGAAAGCACCCTTCTGCCATCAGTAACCACCTTTTGACTAGGTGATCCCATATGCATGAGGACCTTTCGAATGAGTCAAAGCAACAACTTTCGAAGACGATGAAGATCGACTCTTTATATATGCGTCAAACCTTTAGAGACCAAAGGTTTCACCTTCATTCAAAAAACCTAAAAGCATGTGTCAGCTTAAACAACTTTTTCGAAAGCTATACCAAGCTTTTCGAACTGGTCGAAGTCATTGTCATCTAAGGTGCTTCTGCATCAAATCATATAAAAGAGTTCAGAAGTGACGAACAGTGTCAAAACCGTCACCATTTCAACACCATTGAAACAATCAAACAAAGCCAATCGACAAAGTCGAAAGTTCTTACAAGGCAACACAAAGAAGAGAAGCACAACCATTCCTTCCGATAAAGGCAGAAGCATTCAAGAGTCATTTCGACAGCCACCTTTCGACCAAGTCAAAGACATTGGGGTCGAAAGATGCTAACCCGCATCTATAAATAAGACCAAAGGAGTCAAGTTTAGGGGATCCAAATTTTTGTCATTCTAAGCTTGTATTTTCTTAATTCAAAGAGTTGTAAAAACCTAATTTCTATTGGGGATATTAATTAATAGAGTCTACATTAAGGAAGGAGGGGGAGTCTTCGCTATTTTCTCAAGCTTTCACATATCTAACTTTGTATTACATGAATAGACCGTATCAAAAGCGACCCTATCGGAACCTTGATATACACAAGTAACCTCAGCTATAAACTCTAAGCTACCTCCCCATAGGCTTCCACTTTCGATAAGATCGAAACTGAGTCTCAACCTACTTGAACCACTGATTTACTCAAGATTTAAAGGATTCAGCTTTCGACAAGGTCAAGACCTGGCTTCAAATCACTTTAATTAGAGATTTCCAATCTAAACTCAAGACACTCAAGTCTACGGCCTTCGACAAGGTCGAAACCTCCACCTTAGATTCTGGATCGAAATCCGGATCACTCAAAAACTTTAGCCTGTGATTGGATCGAAACCCATAAAGTCAAACCTTATCTAGAAGTTTCTAAAGTAATTCATCCGAGTATTTCAACTTTATCGAAAGGGGAGCTTTTGAAGGGAAAACTACTCTATCTCAACAAATTCGAAAGATTGTTAAGTAAACAAATCAACCGTTTTGAATGGATTGAATGGTTGTCCTGATCAGGTTTACATCATAGCAATATATTCGAAAGGGTAATTAAGGAGGAAATACACATCTCATCTTTCGCAACTTAACAAGATAAATCCAAAAAGGGATAAACCTTCTCCCTAATTCAACTTTGGGGTATTGACAAGAATTCTTGTTAACAGAAATAGATTTGGATTTGTTGTGACAAAATTTTGAATTATAATTGTCTTTAGCTCTTAAATATGATTAAATACTCAAAGGTAACTTTTAAAAGAAATGGTTAAGGGTGAAATATTTTAGGCCATTGTAAATAATGTTTTATGAGCATTTGTTTTTAAACCATTGAATTATGATTTAAAGTGGAAAAATATTTTAAATATAATTAGAACTTAAATAATGAAACGTATAAAGATAATAACAAGTATTGAAATCTTTCATAGAAAGATAGAAAATGTTACATGATTAATTTATAGAAGAGAAGAAGTTTATGATAAAAATATTTTAGTAACATTTTTTTTAACTCCTTTGATTATATTTTAAAGTAAATAAAACTTGTTAAGTGATTTTCGAATATACCTATACCATTGAGATAATGAATACTTTTTAAAGTATAAAGAAGAGTATAAGTAAATATTGAAATAGTGGACAATAAGTTTATATCTTTTAGAAAGAGAAATTTTTATCACACAAATAAGCATATATACAAGTATATAAAAGAAGTTTTAATTAACAAAGGAGTATTAATTAATAAGGGAAGTATTGATTAACTAGAGAAGTTCTATTAGATCAAAAGGTGTTTTACTATTAAAAAGGGTTTTTAATTAATAAAGGATAAATTAATTTAAAAGGGATTAAAAGTCGTTTATGTGACTTGATCATGCTTTGGATAAATTGATAATGCAACTACAATTACTTGCTTACGGAAGTATACGAGAATAAGTTCCCTTATGTGATCATTCACATTAAATAACACCAAATTCATCGATTCGTTCTTGAAGAGATTGGAATCAGTGAGTGTTCTCCTTATTGAAAACCACTTGAAGACTATGTTATGGGTTCTATGTTTTGGAAGTGAATGATGGAACCCATGTGTGGTTTCGAAATCTATTGAGATAATGGAATCCATATGGGAATCACTCTTTGTTCAAGTGTTGAAGACTCGTTTGAAGATGTCGAAAGTAAGCTCGACATTAAGAAATGACTAAAGACAGAGTATGATGCACAATCAATGGGTTTTGCTAACCCAGATGGGTGTCTTAACTCCATTATCTAGAGTATTCTTATCGATATGTTGGCTGTCAGGAGTTGTGATGCTTAGGTTCCACGTGGTTTGGATTCGCTTTCCTAGGAATTGGACAGTTGTGTTTACCTTATAGTACATTTTATCTAGAGATATACGGTGCTCGGAAGGTATTTTCGATCCTTGTCAAAGGTATTTTTGATCGGTCTCAGTTTACTAAGGAGGTCTCCATGGAAAATCCATTTATACAAACATCCTTTAGTGGTTTTGTTTGTATACTAAATATGTCGTTGATTGTAACAAAAGTAACCATTCCAATTATGATTTATATTTACTTGAAAACCATAGAAATTATTATAATATCACTAGAATTTCAAATAAAAATGGTTTTGGTTATCGTAAGGTAAAAATCCATCCATATTTATTTGTGGTGTGTCTTACGAGATACTTTTAAGGTTTTATATAATTATTTCAAATGACTTGAGTTTCTCATGTTAGTTTACTAGATTTATCTGGGTGCTATTTTTCTTATAATGCTTGGGTTAGTCCGTGTATATTTCAAGATTTCGTTGATGTTCATTGGAGCTCTTGGAGAGGAGCTGGATGATTACCTACCGTAGTTTTTCATTTTTCGCTGCATTACTTTGTTTATATTTATCAGCAATTGTAAGGACAAGCAGTTATAACTGTCCAGGCTAATGATAGGTTATTTTGCTCTGAATATTTTAGATATTGAAATGTTCTTTTGTAAAGATGTATTGAGATATTATATGTTATCATTCCACTACGATATTCTGATGTTTTTGTTCTCTTCTTCCTTGTTCCTTTTTTTTATTCCTTTTCTTTTACCTTAATGTTCTATCTTTCTGGCATTTAGGCGTTCGGTACGTGAATACCGTGGATGTATAAGTGTCAACATTCAGGGGTTGAAAAGGCGATCGTTACAGAAAATGAGGAACTCTTCCTTCTCTCCCTCGATTTGGTGGATGAGAAATGGAAAGAAGTGGAATTTAGTGTATCTTCTTACCAAAAGTGTGTAGCATGACACTTTAATAGTAAGGTCTAAAACTGTATTTTTAGTTAGGGGATCTCATTCTGAAATGAATTCTCTCGGGTAGGGGGATATTTAGCACGAATTGCAAAGTTACTTACGCAATAAAGCGGAAGCTTGGAGACGAAACATTCAAACTGGTTATGGTCGAAGGAATCTCGGTTTTACAAGCATGGAACAGTGACCTGCTGCATTACTATTATATTAGTTTTTCTTAGTTTATTTTTGCATATAAGCCATCGAAGAATTCTGGGGGCAATGTAATAAGGTAGGACTTGTCATATTTTTTGTTTATAAATACAATTTGCTTCTTGAACCAATGAAACCGTGTTCATGCAAGAAAAAAAATTTGTACTTTACGTTTAGCAGTACAGTTGGGAATATACTCCTTCGGCCTAGGATAATGGCCGAGAAGTATGCCTTCGGGATTGTTTGGGTAATTCGACCCCATCTTCTATACACAAACTCCCAAGCCTTTCAAGGTCGATCGGATAATTTGAGACAATCTTCCAAGGCTAATCGTATATTTAGGCCGCACCTTCCAAGATTGATCGAATAATTCAATCACAAACCATTAGGTGCAAGATAATTGCGCCAACTTTCTTGGTCTAGGATTAGGACTAAGGAGTAGAATTGTAAGGGTTGATTGGATAATTTGACCTCGATCTTCAAGAATTTTCCATTGCCTAGGATTCGGCAATTTCAACATGGACTGACAACACAAGCGGCGATTGGATAATTCGACCCCAACTTGCAGGTATCAGTCATTGCCTGAAAGTTGGCAGCATCAAAGAGGAACGCTCAAAGTCGAAAATTAAACTACTGTCCTCGTGGACATGAAAACTGGTATGAAAACTGGATTTTCACGACCGCTCTAGCAGTGTAAAGACACACGCTTGTCGAGGATAAGCGATAACGTAGTATTGTACACTTGGAGTTAACAACAATGTAACCAAGACTCGGGTGGGGTCAACCTAGGGCGTGTAGTAATAAAGAAGATCTGCTTAAGCAAACATTTAATTGAAGATGCAAAATAAGAAATAATTGCGTTAGTAGTTTAAAGTATTTTACTCATGATGTCTAAATAGTGAAGGAAAACCAAATCTGGGCAGTGCAGGTAGGACTCGGTATATGTTTGTTTTTAGGGATGGGATTATTCATATAAGACTTTACAGCTAATTCATGTTTTATTATTGTTTTCTGCATAAAATCATGGAAATTAAGTTGAGCAGGCTGAGTTTATATGCTTAGGTAGGTTCGGAATAATGAACACATTACGAGGACCAAAGATGGGGCAGGAGGCTCTCTAGCTAATAAAGATTTTGTTTCCGTTGTATAAAGGAGTACGAGCCGTATCTTCATATGTGGATCCGACTCTTTATTTGTCTAATATATTTTGACCCATGCATGGGTACCTTTTTGGAAAAATATTGACTAAAGTATTGTAAAGAATGTTTAAAAGAATTTGTTGAGTAATGGAATTACTTAGTTGCTTTGTATATTTAACTATGCATTCATATTAAACTGAACTCACTTTAGTCGCTAGAAGATAATTCTGTTGACGGTTGCTTAATCATCGGCATTCGTCTTTGGGTTTCAAGTGGGGGATGTTATAGTTTTGGTATCAGAGTAGGTTAAGGACACTAAAATAGAATTGAGCTAATAAAAGACAAAAGGTAGTAATTAAAATGAAAACAACCACTTTGGGGAAGGGATGCGCATATATATATGTATGTATGTGTGTGTATGTATATGTATGTATATATGTGTAAACATATATATATAAGTGTACATATATGTATGAATATATAGGGAGTTATTCATATATATATATATATATATATATATATTATTCTATTGTGATTTCACTTCCTATCTTTTCATTCTAATGAAGACTTGCTTAATAGAAAAGCGAGATGGATTTGAGAAATGGACGAACCACAACAAGAGCGGTGGGTGCGGGAAGAGAGATTGAAGAAACGCCAACGGGTATAGGAAGGGAGGAAGGAATTCCAAGAGTAGAAGGGGAGAAGCTGCACCGCTAGCAAGAGGAAGACATGGATATTAATGTCTTGTTTAGGGAGTTCATGGCTCATATGGTGTGGGAAGCTGTACCGGAGGCAGTGCTACCAAGAGCTGCAGTAGTGAGGGAAGACTTCCCTAGGATGAGCAAAGAATACAAAAATCCAGGAGGAAAGGTTTTCACGGAGAAAGAGCCTGCAGTAGGAATGCTGAATGGATTGAGAAGCTGTAAGCGTATATTTTGTGACTTAGGACTGAATGATGCGCAAAAAAGAAGATTGGCATCAAGGCAGTTTCAAGAAGACACACTGAATTGGTAGGAAACTGTAATTGCAGAAACCTATAAGGAGGGAATCATATGGGATTAGTTCATGGAGAGGTTTGAGGCTCAGTTTATATCGAAGTCTCAGCAGAGTGTGTTGTTGAGGGAGTTCATTGACTTAAGGTAGGGTTATCTTACAGTAAAGAGGTACGTCTAGAAGTTCAATGCATTGGCTAAGCATGGCAGGGAGATCATTAACACTCCTATGAAGAAAAATGAGAAATTTTTCAAAGGTTGAAGCAAGGTCTTGATCATAAATTATTAGCTCATCTAGCATCTAATTTGGAGTTTATAATTGACAAGGCTAGAAGGTATGATGAGATGTACTAGGAATACATGAAAGTGGAGGTAAAGATAGAGTAGAAGAAGAAGTTTACTCCATACATGAAAGGCAAGAACGGAGCGTACAAGAAGAAAGATGGTGCAGACACTAACATGGATGTTGGGTGCTTTAACTGTGGCTAGAAAGGGCGTTATGCTTCAAATTATCCTATGCTTAAGTAAAATTGGAAGATGAAGTGTTTCAAGTATGACAAAGTAGGATATTTGAAGAAGGATTGTCTAGAGCTTAAGGTGCATGTATATGCTTTGGAAGGACCAAGGAAAGAACCATCTGCAGAGGAGAGAGGCAAGGTAAAATCCTAGAAGGTATGCCATTTATTTCTGGTATTTCAATTAGACTATTGTTTGATATTAGAGCTACACATTCATCTACAGCTAAGGACTTGGTCGATGAAATTAGGTTAGGGGCTACTTATTTAGCCACTTCCAAATGTGTAGCTAATCCGATAGGAGTATGCCACTCTCAGATTCAGATGCACCGACTTAGATATTAAGCTAGGTATGTGTAAGTTTTTTGCGATCCTTATGTGTTTGAATCAATAGGATTTGGATTTATTTTAGGGTGCATTGACTGAAAGGTATAACACGAGGGTGCACTGCGTTGAAAGTATAATCACTTTAAGTCATCTGGAGTGTAGAGATATAGTGTTTGTTTGCATTGAAGAATGTGAAGAACTGCGCAAGAGAACTTTATTTGCGATGGCCTCTAAGGAAGAGCTAGGAACGGTATGAGAAGTACAGGAGTCTGGAGATGTGTTTGAACCGGTTTCGAGGTTGCCACCCCCGAGAGAAGTAGAGTCCCGCATTGACTTACTACTAGGGTCTGAACCGTTTAATTGACCTCCCAGTAGAATTCCTTAGAGGGAGATGGAGGTGCTTAAAAAGAAATTGGCAGAGTTAGAAGGGAAAAGCTTTATAAAACTAAGCAACTCACCATTGGGAGCAGCGTTAGTGTTTGTGAAGAAGTCCGATGGGTCTTTAAAATTATGTATAGACTATCAGAAGCTGAATGAGAGGGCGGTGAGGAATATATATTCTTTACTAATAACAAATGACCTTTTTAATCACTTGAGTGGATCTAAGGTGTTTTCGTAGTTATACTTGGCTACAGGGTTCCATCAACCGAGAGTTACAAAGGAAACTATTCATTCGACTGTATTTAGAACTAGGTATGGTTCTTATAAGTGGTTGGTTATGTCATTCGAGCTAACTAATGCATCTGCATTCTTTGTAAACTTAATGAATAGGAACTTCAAAGATAAGCTGGACAGATATGTGTTAGTGTTCATAGATGACATTTTAGTGTACTTAAAGGATGAGGACGAGCATGCAGTTCATCTAAGGCTTGTGTTGGAGACGTTGAGACGGTATAAGTTGAAGGCGAAATTTTCTAAGTGTTATTTTTAGAGAAGGGAAGTGAAATCCCTAGGCCATGTGATTTTGAAAGAAGGATTAGTTGTAGATCTAGAAAACGTGGAAGCAATAAATGAGTGGAAGAGACTTGAGAATGTGATTGAGATGCGAAGTATTCTAATATTGGCTGGTTATTGTAGGAGATTCATCAAGGATTTCTCTCGTATAACAGTGCTGGTGACTGGGCTAACCAGGAAGGGTGAACAGTTTGTTTCGATGTAGAAGTATGAGAAAGCAGTCCAAGAGCTGAATCATAGAATGACAAATGTGCCTGTATTAGTAATTCCTGAAGGGAATGATGGTATGATTGTGTATATTAATGCGTCAGCTTTGGGGTTGGGCACAGTACTGAGCAGAAGAACATAGTACTTGCTTATGCATCTAGAAAGTTATGACTCCATGAAGTTAATTATCCAACGCATGATTTGGAATTGGCCGTGGTAGTCTTTGCATTGAAATTTGGAGACATTATCTCTTGAGGGAAAGACTTGAGTTATATACTGACCATAAGTCTTTGAGATATTTGTTCTCTCAAAAGGAGCTGAATATGAGACAACAAAGATGGTCGGAGTTTCTACCATCTTTTGATTTTAGGATAAAGTATACTCAAGGAAAAGGCAACAAAGTAGCTGATGCCTTGAGCCATAGATAGGAAAACTGTGTTTTGGCAATGTTAGAAGACTGGACTGCGTTAGAAACATTATCTACGTGTAATGTGGAGTATCGATCTAGTGTAGGATCAAGCAGCACAAACATGATATTAGCATGTTTAAAAGTCAGACCTATGCTGGCAGAAAGGATAGTTAAATTATAGAAGAATGAAAAGTTATGTGTAGATACAGCAATGAGTTTGGACTAAGGAGTAGAAGCAGTGGAGTTGCAAGGTTCAGTGTGGATAAGAAAGGAACATTGCAGAAGAATGGTAGGTCGTATGTTCCAAGTACTAGAAAACTACGGAAGGAAGTATTGGACAAGTGTCACTCTAAGTTTACCATACATCCTGGAGTTTCGAAGATGTATGAGATATGAAGAGGAGTCTCTTCTAGGAATTAATTTAGAAGGATGTAGGAGAGTATGTGAGAAGATGTCTTACATGCCAGCAAGTGAAGGCAGAACATCAGAAGCCAAGTGGGCTCCTACATCCTTTAGAAGTTCCAATCTAGAAATGAGATTCGGTATCTACGGACTTCATCGATGGGTTGCCAAAGACAAAGGCAAGAAATGAAGACATTTTGATTATAGTTGATAGAATAGCTAAGTGTGGCCATTTCATTCCAATGAAGGCTAAGCAGACTACGCCGATGTTAGCAGAAATAGAAGATGATAGTGAGATTGCATGGGGTGCCAAGCACTATTGTTAGTGATCAAGATTCATTGTTCACTAGCACATTTTGGAGTAGTCTGCAAAAAGTATAAGGTACAGAAATACGCATGAGTACTTCATACCATCCACAAACTGATGGGCAGACTGAGAGGGTCAATAAAGTCTAGAAGATTTGCTGAGAGCATGTATTTTAAACATCTAAGATCTTGTGAAGATTACCGTAACAATTTGGAATCTCACTGCTTTGATTTATGAATATTTATATGATTTTAAATATTCAAATGATTTTTTATAATTAAAATAAAACTCTTTTAAATAATAAATAATGATGGTGACTAGAAAAGTATATAGTTTGATGAAAAACAGAAAATGTGACTAGAAAATGTTTTTTAAATTTTCAGCGTTTCATCATATAAAAGTTGTTTCAAAACAACATTTAAATGTTTAAGAATGTAAATTAGTTAGTTAATATTGTTATATGCATAGGTATATAAACTGAAGTATATACATGTATATACTAAAAGATGCCTTAAGAAACATGATTTGACATATTGGCAACTTAGTACCTAAACATGTTTTGTTTGACAAGATAAAGGGGCATAAGTTGGTGGGTTGAAATGGCATGTGTGGTGGAGGATGTTGAGGTGGAAAAAAAATGTAAAGGGTCGAAGTACTAGTGTAGATAGGTAATTCTCTTTTTTCTCTTGTTTATAAATAGCCTTCCATTCCGTCATTTATCCTCCTCTTCCTCCTATCATATTTTTCTCATCTCCTATCCAAATGGAGGATTTCTTTCTTCAAACTGTGTACAATTTTAGTGGATACGATTTTATTTGTATCACTTCATTAAATTTTGAACTTAGCTATGTCAAAAATGTATTTCTTTTAGACTTATTTTTGGACTCATATTTTCTAGTCCGAGAATACATCTTCTTTTTTTGACAAATATCTTGAATGATTCTTTTTATGAAATTGTAAAGAATTTAATTTCGAAGAATTTTTCTTTTGACCACTTTGCCAAATTTTGAGAGTCACATAGCCAAAAATCGAGGAGAAGATGACACATTTTCGAGTTGATTTTTTGTGGTCTTCCAAGCTTTGCAAATTCTTAGTTTTCAAAAGGGTTTGCTTCGAGTTTTTAAGTTACGATGAGTAAACTTCTAACTTTGTGTGGAAAGATTCAACCTTTATTACGCTGCCTATTTGGTTGTGGAATATATTGTTTGGACGGTTGAATTATCATATGATTTGGATGAACATATGTTGTTAGTTTATGGTCTAGCATAGATTTGTGAACTAAATGTTAAAAAGATTTTTTTGTTATGAAGTTGTGATCATTGTCTTGTGATTGGAAGTGATGTGGAAAGTTAGTAAGTAAAATTAGTAAATGGAAAAGTTAATGGACATGGTTAGCTCTTAAAAGGTGTTTCTGTTTGACATAACGGTCCTTTGAGTTTTTAAATTTGATTACTTATTTTGTTTTAAATAAAAAAAGTAGTTTAAGGTTTCTAACTTTTTTTGGTTCCAAAACTTTATATTAAGTTCATAAAGTAAGTCAAAAAGTAAGTGTTTTAAAAGACTATTTGTAACATCCCCTATTTTAAGAGCCGCAGATGCTACAATCGTCTATAGGATTAACTTCAGGTGATAAATTACGGTAATGTCAATGGTATCCATAATATCAAAAGCATATGAATATGGAAAAAAATCAACACAGATTTCAAAAAAAAATTCTGATTACATTTCAAATCAATATTTCATATTCAATTACTTAATCCCCAAAATGATTCTTAGGTTTTGATCAAATATATTTATTATAAATTACGTCAAAAGCAACATATGAAGATACCCCCCTGAATGGTTAGAGTAATGGATAGGTAGAAATATCAGCCATAAATACATCACAATGGAAATAATAATAAATAACTCCTACATAGCTAATTTGGCATCTTGTACGTCAGCTTATTTTTCCAAGCTACTATACCTGAAAAGTCCTTAACTCTGAATCTACTC
The DNA here is from genome assembly GCA_030765085.1 of Allium cepa. Taxonomy (NCBI): domain Eukaryota; kingdom Viridiplantae; phylum Streptophyta; class Magnoliopsida; order Asparagales; family Amaryllidaceae; genus Allium; species Allium cepa. The sequence continues at coordinate 706,046,142 of CM060932.1, forward strand.
AAATTTAAATTTGAGCACCCGAGATTTTAAAAGGGAAACATAAAATTGGAGTCAGACATAAAGCCTGGTTTTAATAATTCTATTACATCTTGGTTTACTAATATTAAGTGAAACAAGCCGCTTAGCAGAACGGGTTTTCCCTCACTAATACCATTTTAAAATCATATCTTTTGCAAATCAAAATCCTACAATTAAACAGACCATAACAACAATAGCAATAACATATATGCATATAAATCAGGTAACCAATGGACTATCTATCTGAACAATATAGTTTTTTCAGGTTGACCATTAACCAATGGCTGACTCGGGCTTACCAGACATAATAAATATTATAACGTCTGTTAGATACAATAGTAGATGATCTATCCTTCACTTACTTTTCCTAAGGTCAACTGATCCTAATGGTTTTCTGGACCCACCAATAACCTACCTTTACTCTGCGTATTCCTTTCTGTGTGTAACATCATTTTAGTCTTACCTATGACAAAGCACTACACATTGGAATTTTGGAATTATATTAGCTAGGGGCTACTAGTTAAAGAATAGGGCGCGACCCCACACCAGTCCCATCTAGCCTTCTAATACCTAAGTCATATACAAAGGGATAACCTTCTTTTTCAAATTACATTTCCTTGAAAATAAGCTTTACAATTGATTTACCCTTGAAATCATATCATCAAAAAATAAGGAAATTATACCCTTTGCTATACTCAAAATACTTATGCCGTGATATATGCTTTACAAATAATGTTGATGAAAACCTAAAATCAATATGGTTATCTATCTCTTTAAAATAAGTTAAAACTCTTTTTTTCGTTTTAAGAAAAGCTATCCAGCTTTATAGTGAGTCGTGCCACTACATAAATAATGGAAAAAAGGTGTTCCACACATGCATATAACAACTAAGTGGGAGCAAAGAGCCCAGACCACAATAATAAAAAGCATTAGACTATTAAACCCGTTTTAAATTAGAAAACATTAGACTATTAAGCCAAAACAATACCTTTGAAACCATTGTTTAAAATCTTAAAAAATCCCTTTCGAAGTCATAGAAAGCATCCCTTTTGAAACAAGTTAAATACTTAACCTTGAAAACATTTGGCTTAAAGGCCAAAATCTACCCTTTGGAATCATGACTTAAAACTATAGACATCCTCTTTCGAAACCATTAAAATATTTCTTTTGAAAGCATTGGGTTCAAATAAGGAAATATGGAAGCATAACTTCGAAACTAATTGAAGTTATTCCCTTCGAAACCATAGTTTGAAAACGAAATAAATACATAGCCCTTAAGGGAATTTGACGAAAGTTATTCCTTCGAAACACTTAATACATACCTTTTAAAACACTTTAAAAATACCTTTCGAAACTTAAAACATACCTTTCAAAACACTTAGGGTGATGAAGATATACTCCCACATGTATACTTGGGTTTAAACAAGCGCTTCAATCATGTCGAAAGGTATGGGAGATGCACCATCCTTTCACATGTATAAGTTAAAAGAAAAGCAATTTCAATCGTTGCAGAATGGTATCGACTCGAAACTTGACCCTTCGTACTCATTGATTAAAAGAGTTGTATAAGTGGCTTCTTACTAAAGAGAAGGGTATAAATGTGGTAGCTAGGGTATCGAAGGGGTTCAAAAGCGACAATCCTTTTGTAAGCATACTTTAAGAACAACGATGGGTCAATGGGTTCAAAAGAAAATAAAAGCGGCTTCAACCCTTTCGCAAGCTTGCCTTCGACACCATCCTTTCCTTCCATCTTTCTCCAATACAATACATACCAAATTCATGATACTGTGTGCATAGGTTTCAAATAGGTACGAAAGGTATACTGAGTATGGTGACGGAAGAAAGCAAATGAAAGTTGTGAAGTTGTAATTCTTGATTTTATGCCTTTTAAAGTAATTCCCTTTCACCTAACTTATATAATTTGCGAAAATATGATTGGTTGCCAATACTTTACCAAATTTTTTTCATAAATGTAGTCAAACTCAGCATTGAACAATTGAAAACATTTTAGCAAATAATTCATTCTTCTTCCTAAAATAATTAAAACATTTAAGCCCTTCAACTTAAATAATTTATTAACCATAATTAAGCACTTAGGAAAAATCCCCAAAAATCATAATAATTCATATTAAATATGTTTCCTAACATATATAAATTTTGACATGAAGGCATTATTTAATCGCCTTAAATAATTTAGACCCAAAATTAACTATTTTCACTCATAGAAAATTTATAATAAATCCATATTCATTTGTAAAATTATGAAACTTGAAACCCGCTTCTAAAATAATATATATGACCATATATAAAAAAAATGAAACTCATTTGGATGTCACATGATAGGTTTTATAATCTAAACATGTCATAAAATTCTTACTAAATCTACGTAAATCATAAACTTAAAACGTATAATCATTTAATCACTATAACATGTCATATATTTGCAAAAGAAAACAAGTTTACCTTTAAACCAAAATTATTCATCAAAAAAAGAGATGTAAACTAATTGTTCACCTTGGCTTTGTATTAAGAAGGTTGAGATATGCCTTTTGATTAATTTGTTTAAGCTTTCTACTTGAATCCTAGCCTTTCTTCTCCTTGAATCCTCTTAATGGTGGCCGTCCGAGTTCTTTAGGGTTTTAGTTTTGCATATGAAAGTTAAAATGAACGAGGAATGAAGAATCGAAGGGTTTGGGGTATAGGAACAAAGGCTATTTCCATTTTATCCTTACCATATTCCTCCTGCTTACTTATTTTTAATTCTCCTTTACTAATACATTAATTTAGGCACGACTCCTTCTTAATTAACAAATCTCAATCCCTTAACTATCTACATTATTTAATTTATATTTATCTAATTAAATGTTCTAAATAATGTTAGTCAAAATTAATGTCATTACAAACTCCCTTTCTTAAAGAATTTTGTCCTCGATATTACGATAAGGTACTCACAACATCAAACATAAAGGTAAAACATACAATCAAACAAGTCAGGATAAGTGTCTCTAAACATGCTCTCGGTTTCTCAAATACAACCTCTCTCATCGTCACTCCACTGGACTTTGACTAATCTGGCTGCCTTGTTCCTTAGTCTCTTCTCATCTCTCTCAACTATACGAGTTGATTTTCTAATATAGTCATATCTGGTTCCAGTACTTGATCTTTTACACAGTCCATATAATAGTAGCCTCTAGATTTTGAATACACTTCCTTAGATGAGAAATGTGGAAAACATTGTGGATTCCTGCCAAACTATTCGGTAACTCTACCCTATACGTGATTTTCTCGATCCTTTCTATAATAACAAATGGTCCAACGTATCTTGTTGCCAATTTTCCTAATTTTCCAAATCCAATCACTTCTTTCATCGGTGATACTTTGACGAAAACATGATCTCCAGCTGAGAACTCTATGTCTTTCTGTCTCTTATTAGCATAACTCTTCTGCCTAAACCAAGCCTCCTTCATTCTAGCTTGAATTAGCTCAATCTTCTCTGCGGCTTCTCTAACCATATCTGCACCAAGAATTAATCTATCCCCGGTCACTAATCAATAAACAGGATATTTGCACGATCTTCCATACAAAGCTTCAAATGTTATCATCCTTATCCTCGTCCGATTACCGTTGTTATATGAAATCTCGACTAAGTGTAGGTGGCCTTCCCTTGATCCTCCAAAATCTAGCATGCATGCTCTTAATAAATCCTCCAAGACTTTGTTAACTCTCTCTGTCTGCCTATCTATTTGTGGATGGTAAGCTGTACTCATCTTGAGTTTGGTACCTAAACTCTCCTATAGACTCTGCCAGAATTCACTGTAAATAAGGAATATATGTAGCTTACTATATTAAAAGAAATTCCATGCGATCTAATTATATTCTTTACGAATAACTTAGCTAAATCTGGTGTCGTCCTGGTTGACTTAGCAGATATAAAGTATGCAGTTTTAGTCATCCTACCCACTATAACCTAGATATTACCATTTCCGCTATGCGATCTTAGAAACCCATCTATGAAATCCATTGAGATAGAATCCCATTTCTAGACTGGAACTTCTAAAGGCTAGAGTAACCCACTTGGTTTCTGATCTTCATCTTTTACCAATTGACAGTTCAAACATTGTTCCACCCATAGGCCAACATCTCTCTTCATAACTTCCTAGAAGAAACTCCTTTTCACATCCTAATACATCTTAGTCCCCTGAGATGAATCGTAAATTTTGATTGCTGACATCTCTGAGGACCTCCTTAGGTTTTCTATATTCGGGACACACAATCCTCCCTTCTTTCTCAACCACCCTCTCTGATCAAGATTAAAATCCTTCATATCATCAATCTCAATTCTGGCCTCTAGCCTTCTAATCTTCTCAGCTAATACCAGGTCATCTTTCTTCTTAGACGCAATCCTTTCGTTCATCATCAATCGAACTTCTAAACATGATAACATGGCGGTTTCTCGACTAGAACTAGCCTCAGATCTACATTGTACTCCGCATGTAATCAATGCTTCTAAATATTTCCACTCATTTATCATTACAAATACTACATTATGATGTTTTCTGCTAAGTGCATCTGCAACCTTGTTTCCTTTTTTGGTGTGTACTCAATACCAAAGTCGTATACAGTTATGTACTCTAACCATCTCTGTTGTCTCATGTTTAACTCCTTCTGAGAGAATAAATATTTAGTGATTTATGATCTGTAAACAACTCGAATTTTTCTCCTAAAAAGTAATGTATCCACACCTTCAATGCAAAAGTTATCGCTGCTAATTCCAAATCATAAGTTGGATATCTAACTTCATGTGGTTTGAGCTATCGAAAAGCATAGGCAATAACTTTTAACCTTCCTCATTAATATAGCTCCTAATCATGTTCCTCATGCATCTATGTATACCACTAAGTCCCGATTCCTATCTGGAACAACTAATGCAGGTGCATTAGTCAATAAATGTTTCAATTTATGGAATGCCTCCTCACACTTATCAATCCAAACAAATTTCACGTCTTTTCAAGTTAGCTTAGTCATCGGTGTAGCTATCCATAAGAAATCCATAATGAATCTTCGGTAGTAGCCAGCTAAATTAAGAAAACTCTTTATCTTAGTTACTATCTCGTGTCTTTTCCAATTATTCACTGCCTTGATCTTAACCGGATCTACTGACAACCCTTTCTCTTAGATCACGTGACCAAGAAACTTCACTTCCTTCTTTCAGAAGCGACACTTCGAAACCTTTGCCTTCAACTGATGCTATGTAAGTGTCTCAAGCACTCCTAAGATGAACTTCATGATCTCTTTCATCCTTGGAATATATCAATATGTTTTCTTTGAATACTAATACAAATCCATCCAGATGCTCCCGAAAGATTCTATTCATTAAGTCGACGAAGAATGTTGATGCATTAGTTAGACCAAACCGCATAACCAACCATTCATATGATCCACATCTGGTCCTAAACGCCGTCAAAGGAATATTATTCTCTGCCACCCTAAGTTGATGGAAACCTATAGCCAAATCCAATTGATAGAATACTTTGGCTCCAGTTAACTGGTCGAACAAATCATCAGTTCAAGGAAATGGATAACGGTTCTCTATCATCTTCTCATTCAACTTATGATAATCGATACACAACCTTAATTATCCATCCGGTTTCCTTGCAAACACTAACGCTACTCCCCAAGGCAAACTGCTTGGTTTTATAAAATTCTTGCCTTCTAAATCCACCAACTGCAAATTTTAGCTCCTTCATCTTGGTAGGTGTCATTCTACTTGGCGATCTACTCACAGGTTCAGATCTTGGCACTAAATATATTCGAAACTCAATGGCCCATTTCGACGGTAGTCCTGCATGGACTCAAAGACATTTATGAATTATCTAATAATGAAAACTCGATTCAGCTCGTCTTCATGGTCCATTATACCTAACAAAGCATAAGAATCTAGTTTTGGGTTTTCTACAGTTTATATAGTCCGATCACTACAACTAGGGTGTCTACGTGATATTTTCTTATCATGGAAAAATACCCTAGCATCGTACCTACTTAACCATTCCATACCCAAAATAATCCCGAAACCTACGAAATCAAACATATGCAAACTACAAGAAAATATATGACTTAACAACTCAAATTCTAAGTGGTCACATCTCATCCCAAGAGTCGTATACCCTCATATCGAATTCGCAACCCTTAAGGACGTAACCAGAGGCCTCTAGGTTGAGCTTATCTACCAAACTATGAGATACAGAAGAATGCGATGCACCGGTGTCAAATAAAACTCTAACTAACATGCTATGAATCGAAAACATACCCCCAACACAACTGTTCCTTTCTCCTTTGTTGTTGGTCTTGAGGTAGCCGGCTCCAATGTAAAAACTTTGCTCTTTCATCCCTGGCTGATTCTTTGCACCAGTTCTTATAATGTCCAATCTGATCACAGTTGAAGCATTTTAGTTCTATCTTGTCAGCAGTCTTCTTTGCTTTGCCTATACGACAATCATGAACATAACATCCCTTATTATCACACTTAAAGCAAACAAGATCAGCTTTTGCCTTCTTGGCAGCTCCTCCTTTCTGAGCTCCCTTCTTGTGGAAAAACTTTCTCTTATAGTTCTTCCCACTTTGAGTTTCCACTGCTTTGTTACCACTAAATAAAGCGAGAATCTCCTCATTCCTCAAAGCCATCTCAACAAGTACATCGCACGGATCCCTAATATATGGTAAAGTTTCTTTGGCAAGCTCAGGTCTCAATCCGTAGATGAACTTCTCATTCCTTTTGATAACCGTATTAACAATAACATATCCGTATCTAGATAATTCCTCAAACGTGGTAGCATACTCAAACACTATTATGTCTCCCTGCACCAACTCAACAAACTTCCTAAGCAGAGTTGACTTGGCGATCTCCGACATGAATCTTTCCTCAAACCTCCTTCTGAATTTTGCCTAAGTCATAGCCTTTTCAACTACTCCTACAGTAACACTGTTCCACCAGTACAGTGCTTCTCCTTGCAACCGTCTAGACGCCAATCTCCTTTTCTGCTCATCGTTGAGTCCTAAATCAGCAAAAATCCTTTTGCAATGGAGCAACTAGTTTTCTACTTCAATTGCATCCTCAGTCTCGATAAACGGCTTCCCTCCAAGCCTAGCGCAGTCCCTTCTTAGCACTACATAATTGTTGACCACCAAAGCTTCCTGATTTCCTTCTCCAATATTTCCTCCAACTAATATAATAGTATCTCCAGCTTGTGTCATAATGAAGAAGAACTAAAACATAGCTCCCATATCAAATTGCGACGGTCCAACACCCACATTAGCAGCTTGTGCCCGACCTAGATTCCTTGTAGTGTTTGGTCTGGCATTTCCATTAGTTGTGGTGCTTCCTCCCCTAAGTTTAACTCTTTCATTCCCAACATCCATATCTTGCTTCCTTTAAATCTGCATTCGAGTTTTTGTAAGATATAGAAAAATAGCCTAAGAGAGAAGGAAGAACAAGGATAAATCGTATACTTATATATAACAGATGCAAGTACATTACTATAACGCTATCTTATACCTTAATCTTTTCAGTAATTCCTTAGGATTATGTTTTTAAAAATCATTTTAAGTTTAGTTTTTTTAAGTTTTCATAAACCAATACTCTGATAATAAGTTGTAATATTCCCTATTTTGAAGCCCAAAGCTGGGAGATAAATATGTTGTAGTATCAATAGCATTAACTTCCAGTGATAAAGTACGGTAATGTTAATTGTATCCATAATATCATAAGCATAGGAATATGAAATAAAATTAACACGTATTTCAAAACAGCTTTTTTGATTACATTTCAAATCAATATTTCATATTCAATTACATAATCCCCAAAATTATTCCTAAGTTTTGATCAAATATAATTAATATAAATTACGCAAAGAGCGACGCATGAAGATGCCCCCTTAGATGATCAGAGTAGTAGATAGAAACATATCAGCCATAAATACATAACAGTGGAAATAATACTAAATAACTCCTACATAGCTAGCTTTTCCCCATGCACATCTTCGGAAGCTTATTCTTCCAAACTATTAAACCTGAAAAGTCCTTAACTCTCAATCTACTCAAATTTACTTTTGAGCACCGAGAGTTTAAGGGGAAAACATAAAATTTGAGTCAGATATAAAGCCTGGTGTGAATAATTCTATTACATCTCGGTTTACCGATATTAAGTGAGATCATGCCACTTAGCGGAATAGGTTTCTCCCCACTAATATCCTTTTAAGATCATATCTTTTGCAAATCAAAATCAGGCAATCAAACTGATTATAACAACAATAGTAATAACATATATGCATATAAATCAGGTAATCAATGAATTATCTGTCCGAACGATATAGTTTTTTTAGGCTGACTATTAACCACTAGCTGCTCGGGCCTACCAAACATAATAAATATTCTAATTCTGTTAGATATAATAGTGGATGATCTACCCTTAACTTACTTCTCCTAGGATCAAATGATCCTAATGGTTTTGTGGGCTCACCAATATCCTACCTCTACTCTGTGTATTCATTTCTACGTGTAACATCATTTTAATCTTACCTGTAACAAAGTCTCGCACACTATAATTTTGGAGTTATATTAGCTAGGGGCTACTAGCAAAAGTATAGGGCACGACCCCATACCAGTCCCATTTGGTTTTTTAATATCTGGATCATATACTTAGGGCTATTCAAATTTCATTTCCTTGAAAACAATCGTTACAATTGATTTAGCCTTGAAATCATATCTTTTTCAAAATAAGGAAATTATACCTTTTGATGTACTCAAAATACTTATGCTATGATATATGATTTACAAAACAAAGTTGATGATAACCTAAAATCAATAGGGTTATATATTCCTTTAAAATAAGTTAAAGCCCTTTTTAACTTAGAAAACATTAGACTATAAAGCCAAAACAATACCTTCGAAACCATTGTTTAAAACCATAAACAATCCCTTTCGAAATCATAATAAGCATCCCTTTTGAAACAAGTTGAGTACTTTAACCTTGAAAACATTAGACTGAAAGGCTAAAATCTACCCTTCGAAATCGTGACTTAAAACCGTAGACATCCTCTTTCGAAACCATTAAAATATTCATTTCCAAAGCATTGGATTCAAGTAAGGAAATATGGAAGCATCGCTTTGAAACCAATTGAAGATATTCCCTTTGAAGCCATAGTTTGAAAACAAAACAAAATACATGGCCCTTAAGGGGACTTATGAGAAAATTATTCCTTCGAAACACTTAAAACATACCTTTCGAAACACTTAGGTGACGATGACATACTTCCACGTGTATACTTGGGTTTAAACAAGTGCTTCAACTATGTCGAAAGGTATAGGAGCGGCAACCATCCTTTTGCATGTATAAGTTTAAAGAAAAGAAATTTCAATGGTTGCAAAAGGGTATCGATTCGAAACCCTACCCTCTGTACTCATTGATTTAAAGAGTTATAAAAGTGGCTTCTTACTAAAGCAAAGGGTATAAGTGCGGTAGCTAGGGCATCGAAGGGGTTAAAAATCTACAACCCTTTCATAAGCATACTTTAAGAACAAGGACAGGTCAATGGGTTCGAGAGCAAATAAAAGCGGCTTCAATCCTTTCGTAAGCATGCCTTCGACGCCGTCCTTTCCTTCCGCACTTCTCCAATACACTACATATCAAATGCTTGATACCATGGGCATAGGTTTCGAATGGGTGTGAAAGGTTTACTGAGTATGGTGATGAAAGCAAGCAAATGAATGTGGCGAAGTTGTAATTCCATATAAACTGATTTTATGCCTTTCAAAGTAATTCCCTTTCACCTAACTTACATAATTTGCTAAATATGATCGGTTGCCAATACTTTACCAGAATTCTTTCTAAAAAGCTGCCGAACTCTGTAACGTCCCGGAAATTTTCGACTTTCGAAAATTCAACATCGATACTCACTTTATCGACTGCCGAGAAATCGAAGGACGGAAACCCGAAATGTTATGGTTTAAGAAAAAGAAAGACAAAGAAAAAGAGAGAAAAGACAGAAAATAGAGAGAAAAGAAAATAGAAAATAGAACGGAACAGAACACAGCAGAACAACATCAGAATCTCACAATTCGCAGCGGAACAACATATAATAAATAAATGAATAATCTTTAAACAAAGAACTATATCAGTTATTACATTTTATACATTACATTTCATTACATCATATCATCAGAGTGTACAACAACAACAACAAACAGTGCAACGGGAAAAGAAATACTATGTACTAGTGATACGCCATGCCATCCATCTTGCATCCAGCAATTCCAGAATATCCTGATAAACCTTAACTCTTGACTGCCCGTGTAGAAATTGGTGGGCACCCAGAGTTTAGGAAGGAAAATAATAAACTCCGAGTCAGTCATGTGACTGGTGTGAGAACTCAAAACAGTTTATTTATCTTTAAAAACAAAATAGAGGAATATTTTTAAAGTCAATTCGCAATGCTTTTGAAAATGAGACTACCATAAGGCCTCCCGCACACACACACAATGCAAACGCAGAATCGGAGGAGATTTCTCCTTATGATAGTCAAAGATGCTTGATACGCATTTAAAAGAACATTTTATATTATTACTAGTGCATAGTGTAGGAAAAATTTATTTTGAAAGTAGAATATAAATCTTAGCCAACATACGACCATTATCGTATGCCTACTATAGCTAACTATGTTCAATAGCAGGTTACCGCCACATTCCATAGTACGTTATACAACTAAAACCGTACAAGTCTCGTAATGTTTCTTTGGATTTCCAACGAATGATCAGGCCAAGGAACTTCCCATTGCCACATGAGAATGCCTCTGGATGGACATCCCCGAGAACCAAACCGGATCTCTACCAACACAAGGCCGGGTTACCCCTAACTGAGTAACAACTGACCGAATATGCCATCCCCCGGTCCTTTGGGACCTTTCACCGAGCGCTCGTAATCAATTCACACAATCATAAAGTGTTTTCAACATGAGTAAGTATCTGGGCTCCATACCATGATACCACCCTTTTCCAGAAGGAAATGCACATATCCTAAAGGGCGCTACCCCTCATAACCTTGCCGCATCTTTCCTATTTTGACCATTCCCGATGTATGAGGCTCGACGAAGTCACGTCCACAAAAACATACTTTAGACAAAAGCCATGCTTTGGGTCAACAAATGATCATAGAAATGATCACCAGGATAGACGATCAAATAAATGATCCTATCACAAATAATCAACACAATGATCATTTCACAGCAACACTCAGCATGTCACATTACCAAATTGGGAATATATCGCTGATAACATTCAACTACATAACCTCTGAGCTCGTACGTCTCAGAGAAGGGTGTTAAGCTAAAAGAATAAATTCTCCGCCACCAACAGAAATATATTTGAAAGAAATCTGCTTTATATCTCAATCTGTAATGTCAGACATACAATCCATACAAGTCTGTTCCGGGCTCGAACAAAACCGAAGGCACTTACAAAGAAGTCCTTGCAATCCGGATATCCACAATCCTGATCGGATTCACCATCACATATGGAGAACTCTATACTGGAGCAACTCGGTGCAGAGTCAATCGACAGGTCATCCTATCGCTTTCGCAAATACCGGGTCTTCAACACCGATCTTCAATACTATCCATTACGTCGTATCACTATTCGGAATGGGTAATCCGAATAACGAGCGCAATAATTTAAAAATAAGTGTAGCATTCAAATTCAAGCAAATCACAACAAATACCTTTCAAAGGTAAATATTGATAGTCGGTCATTGAACTATCAATGGATATGCACAACATCACCAGATTCCAAACAATTTTCCAAATTATTTATTTCCCAAAAATATCTTTACAAGATATATGATTTTCACACTTCAAAAATAAATCAATATTTATTTTTTTAACAAATTCCCTTTTCTTTTATAAATTCCTTAGTGAATTTATATTCCAAAATATCCATGCATATACGATTTCAATTTATCATTTCAATTTATCTTCAAAAAGATAAATTCTCAAAATATTCCCTTTATATCGGAAAACAATTCCATACTTATTAAATAAGTAATTCACAAATCTATTTATTTTCAACACTTGGAAAATATTCAATATACTTAAATCGAGATTAAGTATATATTTCATTCTTTAAGGAAATCATTCTCTTAATCATATTTATTTGGGCCAAAACGAATGTTATGTAAAACATCGTTACGACGTCCCAAAATCACTAGTATAGGGATTCGAATTTAAAATAGATATATAAATCCCAATACTATACAAAACATTTCCTTTCGGAAATCATTTACTATAACAACAGTGTTATAGTCCACTATTTCCTTCTATTTCTCGAAAACATCTATTTCAACAATGAATGTTGAAATCTATAGTTTCGAATCTCAACACATTTTAAAACATCGTTAGATCGTTTTAATTATATTTAAAACATCAAATCTAAACATTTTCTTTAACATATTATTCACTATTCAAAAACGTGAATATACTACGTTAACACATTTCATCCTTTTATTCATTTCATTTTAAAGGATTATTCACAGTCAAAAAAACGTGAATATAGCTCCATAATTAAGCTATAAAAATTAACTTATCAAAATAAGTCGTTTGCGAATTTATAAAACAACGTTTATAAATTCTGTTTCTATTTGTTTTATAACTACTTCCTTCATAAATCTCCTTTATTAACCTATCTCAATTCATATCTCAATGATATACTAAAAGTTCATATTATAAGTGAAATACTTATAATTTATTTGTTTGCAAAAATCGTTCCTTTGAACTTCATAATTATAAATCTTATAACTTATAAGATTCAATTATTTATCCAAAACCATTATTTTAATAACTTTACAAATTTTATAAACCTACTGCTTATAAAATTCCATTTATAACTTCACCGTTTATAATTCTATAAATTTCATTCGTTTCCGAATTTCATTCATAGTTCATTCTAACACTTATAAAAACTCGTTTTATAATTCAAAATATTCTAATTTATAAATATCCATTTTATAAATCTTTGATACAAATCAATTTGTATTATTATTCTAAAACGTCTTTAAACTTCTTTATAATTTCATCCTTTTGATTTATAAAATAATTAAATTTTATAAATCCTATTTTTAAACTTTTTATAATAAATTCAGAAATCCCAGTTTAAACTATTTTATAAAAATCATTAATCCCATATTTTCAAAAATCAGCCTTTAACTATATTTTTCAAAAATCATAATTTTTATAACATTAAAAATTATAACGTTTATTTATTTAAAATGAATCAATTTCCAAACATATAGTATATTTTCAAAAATCACTTTAAAAATCATTTTAAAATTCCAAATTTGGTCCAATGATGCTACATACCAAATAGTTAATCCCGACAATAACGATATCATATATCGATATGATAATCCATCAAATATCAAAATATCTGAAATCAAATAATAACTGTTGAGGAATCCAGTTGGATCCCTCCAACCCGTTTTCCTGCATCCACAAACATTAGCACAATACCAATTCCGCTCCAGTACAGAATTATCGCGGTATATGGGATTTAAAATATTATCCGCTTAATAGACGGCGCAATAGGGTCTCATCCGCTATACAAATGCGGGAAATCAATAACTCCAATATATACATATGCCAATATATATATATATATATATATATATATATATTGCTATTATATATAATACCAATTTCATTGTTTATGAAATATTCGCGGTATATGTTTTTAATAAATAACATCCGCTTACTAACGGCGCATAATGTCTATTTTAACAATCAATAGATAACAATCATCATTCAAACATGCATTCAAATATTTTAAATCTAACTATTTAAAATAAAAATCGAAACTGATTCGATTGAGTGAGAAGTTCTCACCTTGATTTCAATTTCGTTTTAGCGATTTATTTCGAATAAAATTTTACCCGAAATTCTTACTAACTCTAAATGACTCCAATCCAATTTCATCGCGTAATGCTCATCCATACGATTCCAATGCAACTAGTTTCGCGCGTTTTCGACCTCGTATGAAAAAGTTATGAATTTTACAAGATACACGATTTTATATTAACTAATTTACAACATATATTTTATAATTTTCAACCTTAGCTAATCAAGACCGTTAGATCCAGCACCCTCAACATCAGGCCGTCCCTTCCCTCCATCTCCCTCACGTTTCACATCTCCAGTAAATGGCCGAATCAAGAACCCATCATCCACAAACTAGGGTTCGACTTTGCAACCACCTCGCTCGACGAAACTTCATCAAACCACCTCCATATTGAAGCCCATTGCAAGAGCTACCTTCATCATGAACAATGATGAACTCGGCCACCTGATGAGCTTCGAAATGCGTGCTCAAACCCCAGGGAACGCGGCCCATTATCTCACAAAATACAGCTCCAATCTCGATCTCCACCGTTGAATATAAGGATCTTGCCATGCTCTACAATATTGTAGTTGAGGGTTTTGTCTAAAAGCTGATGGATTGAGAGATCGGAGGGGAAGAAGTTGATTGAATTTCGGCCATACATCAGGTTGGAGGCGGCTGAAGCCTGCCTTGAAACCCTAGGCCATTTTATTTTGCAAATTGTGAATGTCAAGGGCTTATATAGAAAATTCACGCGACACTATTCATCCCGGATTTTTCGAACTCCAAACGAAGCGTGCCGGTTGGCGTTCCTAAGGTTTACCCCGCGTTCCGAACACAATGGAACAGGTTTCGAAAGCTAATTCGGACATCTGTGCGAGTTATGGCAATAAACGTTCAATTTGAATTAAACCGATTTAAACGATTTTCTAGGCGTTTTAATTTGTACCGGACAAACGGTAAATCCAATTGACACGAAATTTGAAACCTTACAATAATATCACATTACGGATCCGATGAAACTGGTTTCGTCGAAATCCGAGACTTTTTAAAAAATGGCTATTTTAACTCGCTAAATTAATATTAAAAATAATTCGATGCGTTTCGAGCTGCTACGATCAAAAGATAACTCCGATCGCTACGAAAATTGAAATCCCGTAATAACTAACTATTACGGATCCAATGGAACTGGTCTCGTCCAATTCTGAGACTGTTCAAAAATTGACTATTTTCACTAGTCGATTTTAATATTAAAATATTCAATTTTCACAAATTAACTCTTAATTCGATTTTAAAAGTTCTAAAATAACGTTCTAACTCCAAGATGATAAAATAAAATTTTACAAATCATTTTCAATCATATTTAACTCAATTTTCAATTAATTCCATAATTTAACATATTAAATTATCGATTTAATTATTCAATTAAATCCAATTATTCGAAATAAAATTTATTCGACTTATAAATTCACTTATTAATATTTAAAATTAATTAAATATTCAAATTTTAATTACTAAAAATCCTGGGTCGTTACAATCTTCCCCCTTTAAAAGAATTTCGTCCTCGAAATTACTAAGTAAGAAAAATTACAGAATCTATTAATTTTCCAAAATCCATAGTTAAATTTCTTACCATACTTTACTAAGTTTTCAAATCACACTTAGTTATTTTTTTTTTTTTTTTTTTTTAAAACCAACTACTATGGTTTAACTTTCAATTTCAAATCAAAGTTATAGTTTTCAAAAAAATTCCAATTTTCTCAAATTTTTTCTAACGCCTTAAATTTTCGGAAAAATTCGCCATAGTCTCCTTTGCGCGGCTCGATCCAAAAAAAAATGACAGTATATATATCACAAATATACATCTCATCAAGTAATGAGGCATCCCGAAGGGAAAAAAATGTAAAAGTACGATATTTAATCCGAGATATGTACCTTATATTTTATTAGCGAGCATATACGGCTAATATAGCGCGAAAGCGAGCTCCAAATGCGAAGCAAATGCGATCCGCACCTACTAAACACTCAACAAACAACATGAGAATCATGTATATAGACAATAGTATCAATATACAACATATAGCAACATAATAACTATATATGTCAACATAGCAATTGAAACAAAAGCAATATATTCAACCATCAACCAACTATCATCCATAACCAATAAATATTCATTCATATTCTCATTAATATTAAATGAAATGGTTTTCAATTTAATCACCTTTGATTCATTAACATTGGATTTTACTAACATTCATTTTCAATTAGTTTATATTCACTAATTCATATTCAAGTTGGTTCACTTCCAAATCAAATTCAATTCTATTCAAGATTCATTTAACTTCCAATTGAATTTCAATTACTTTAACTTCCAATTTCATTAACACTTAATGAATTATATACAATCAATCAACAACCATAGTATATTAATTACAACCAAATTCCTTTGCTTTCAATTGGTTTGATTAATTGATTTTCATTCAACTATTCAACTTTCCAATAACATTAGATTTTAATGAATTAACACTTATATTCATTATTTCATATCAATTATTCATTTCAATTTAGATTATTCAAACAACTAAACAATCAACTTATATACACTTTAATAATTCTGAAAAATTATTCCTTTATATATAAAAATATAATCAAGGAAAAATTATTTCATTTACCCAATTTAAAACAATACTATGTCGAATTGTTCTATTCAAATGTTTATAAACCCCTTCGGCATAGTTGTCGAGACCGTGCTGACGAAGGTTCATATGCCACTCAATAGACCAATCATCACAATATAAAACAATTTTATATATTCACTAACAAATACGCTCTCATAGCTATTATTACACTCAAACTCATTCTAGAGTACTACTGACTCTATCTCTAATGAGTAATACCCAACAAAACCATGGTTGTCGCTTAACCATAAGCTCTGATACCAAATGTAACGTCCCGGAAATTTTCGACTTTCGAAAATTCAACATCGATACTCACTTTATCGACTGCCGAGAAATCGAAGGCCGGAAACCCGAAATGTTATGGTTTAAGAAAAAGAAAGACGAAGAAAAAGAGAGAAAAGACAGAAAATAGAGAGAAAAGAAAATAGAAAATAGAACGGAACAGAACACAGCAGAACAACATCAGAATCTCACAATTCGCAGCGGAACAACATATAATAAATAAATGAATAATCTTTAAACAAAGAACTATATCAGTTATTACATTTTATACATTACATTTCATTACATCATATCATCAGAGTGTACAACAACAACAACAAACAGTGCAACGGGAAAAGAAATACTATATACTAGTGATACGCCATGCCATCCATCTTGCATCCAGCAATTCCAGAATATCCTGATAAACCTTAACTCTTGACTGCCCGTGTAGAAATTGGTGGGCACCCAGAGTTTAGGAAGGAAAACAATAAACTCCGAGTCAGTCATGTGACTGGTGTGAGAACTCAAAACAGTTTATTTATCTTTGAAAACAAAATAGAGGAATATTTTTAAAGTCAATTCGCAATGCTTTTAAAAATGAGACTACCATAAGGCCTCCCGCACACACACACAATGCAAACGCAGAATCGGAGGAGATTTCTCCTTATGATAGTCAAAGATGCTTGATACGCATTTAAAAGAACATTTTATATTATTACTAGTGCATAGTGTAGGAAAAATTTATTTCGAAAGCAGAATATAAATCTTAGCCAACATACGACCATTATCGTATGTCTACTATAGCTAACTATGTTCAATAGCAGGTTACGGCCACATTCCATAGCAGGTTATACAACTAAAACCGTACAAGTCTCGTATTGTTTCTTTGGATTTCCAACGAATGATCAGGCCAAGGAACTTCCCATTGCCACATGAGAATGCCTCTGGATGGACATCCCCGAGAACCAAACCGAATCTCTACCAACACAAGGCCAGGTTACCCCTAACTGAGTAACAACTGACCGAATATGCCATTCCCCGGTCCTTTGGGACCTTTCACCGAGCGCTCGTAATCAATTCACACAATCATAAAGTGTTTTCAACATGAGTAAGTATCTGGGCTCCATACCATGATACCACCCTTTTCCAGAAGGAAATGCACATATCCTAAAGGGCGCTACCCCTCATAACGTTGTCGCATCTTTCCTGTTTTGACCATTCCCGAGGTGTGAGGCTCGACGAAGTCACGTCCACAAAAACATACTTTATACAAAAGCCATGCTTTGGGTCAACAAATGATCATAGAAATGATCACCAGGATAGACGATCAAATAAATGATCCTATCACAAATAATCAACACAATGATCATTTCACAGCAACACTCAGCATGTCACATTACCAAATTGGGAATATATCGCTGATAACATTCAACTACATAACCTCTGAGCTCGTACGTCTCAGAGAAGGGTGTTAAGCTAAAAGAATAAATTCTCCGCCACCAACAGAAATATATTTGAAAGAAATCTGCTTTATATCTCAATCTGTAATGTCAGACATACAATCCATACAAGTCTGCTCCGGGCTCGAACAAAACCGAAGGCACTTACAAAGAAGTCCTTGCAATCCGGATATCCACAATCCTGATCGGATTCACCATCACATATGGAGAACTCTATACCGGAGCAACTCGGTGCAGAGTCAATCGACAGGTCATCCTATCGCTTTCGCAAATACCGGGTCTTCAACACCGATCTTCAATGTTATCCATTACGTTGTATCACTATTCGGAATGGGTAATCCGAATAACGAGCGCAATAATTTAAAAATAAGTGTAGCGTTCAAATTCAAGCAAATCACAACAAATACCTTTCAAAGGTAAATATTGATAGTCGGTTATTGCACTATCAATGGATATGCACAACATCACCAGATTCCAAATAATTTTCCAAATTATTTATTTCCCAAAAATATCTTTACAAGATATATGATTTTCACACTTCAAAAATAAATCAATATTTATTTTTTTAACAAATTCCCTTTTCTTTTATAAATTCCTTAGTGAATTTATATTCCAAAATATCCATGCATATACGATTTCAATTTATCATTTCTATTTATCTTCAAAAAGATAAATTCTCAAAGTATTCCCTTTATATCGGAAAACAATTCCATACTTATTAAATAAGTAATTCACAAATCTATTTATTTTCAACACTTGGAAAATATTCAATATACTTAAATCGAGATTAAGTATATATTTCATTCTTTAAGGAAATCATTCTCTTAATCATATTTATTTGGGCTAAAATGAATGTTACGTAAAACATCGTTACGACGTCCCAAAATCACTAGTATAGGGATTCGAATTTAAAATAGATATATAAATCCCAATACTATACAAAACATTTCCTTTCGGAAATCATTTACTATAACAACAGTGTTATAGTCCACTATTTCCTTCTATTTCTCGAAAACACCTATTTCAACAATGAATGTTGAAATCTATGGTTTCGAATCTCAACACATTTTAAAACATCGTTAGATCGTTTTAATTCTATTTAAAACATCAAATCTAAACATTTTCTTTAACATATTATTCACTATTCAAAAACGTGAATATACTACGTTAACATATTTCATCCTTTTATTCATTTCATTTTAAAGGATTATTCACAGTCAAAAAAATGTGAATATAACTCCATAATTAAGCTATAAAAATTAACTTATCAAAATAAGTCGTTTACGAATTTATAAAACAATGTTTATAAATTCTGTTTCTATTTGTTTTATAACTACTTCCTTTATAAATCTCCTTTATTAACCTATCTCAATTCATATCTCAATGATATACTAAAAGTTCATATTATAAGTGAAATACTTATAATTTATTTGTTTGCAAAAATCGTTCCTTTGAACTTCATAATTATAAATCTTATAACTTATAAGATTCAATTATTTATCCAAAACCATTACTTTAATAACTTTACAAATTTTGTAAACCTACTGCTTATAAAATTCCATTTATAACTTCACCGTTTATAATTCTATAAATTTCATTCATTTCCGAATTTCATTCATAGTTCATTCTAACACTTACAAAAACTCGTTTTATAATTCAACATATTATAATTTATAAATATCCATTTTATAAATCTTTTATACAAATCAATTTGTATTATTATTCTAAAACGTCTTTAAACTTCTTTATAATTTCATCCTGTTGATTTATAAAATAATTAAATTTTATAAATCCTATTTTTAAACTTTTTATAATAAATTCAGAAATCCCAGTTTAAACTATTTTATAAAAATCATTAATCCCATATTTTCAAAAATCAGCCTTTAACTATATTTTTCAAAAATCATAATTTTTATAACATTAAAAATTATAACGTTTATTTATTTAAAATGAATCAATTTCCAAACATATAGTATATTTTCAAAAATCACTTTAAAAATCATTTTAAAATTCCAAATTTGGTCCAATGATGCTACATACCAAATAGTTAATCCCGACAATAACGATATCATATATCGATATGATAATCCATCAAATATCAAAATATCTGAAATCAAATAATAACTGTTGAGGAATCCAGTTGGATCCCTCCAACCCGTTTTCCTGCATCCACAAACATTAGCACAATACCAATTCCGCTCCAGTACAGAATTATCGCGGTATATGGGATTTAAAATATTATCCGCTTAATAGACGGCGCAATAGGGTCTCATCCGCTATACAAATGCGGGAAATCAATAACTCCAATATATACATATGCCAATATATATATATATATATATATATATATTGCTATTATATATAATACCAATTTCATTGTTTATGAAATATTCGCGGTATATGTTTTTAATAAATAACATCCGCTTACTAACGGCGCATAATGTCTATTTTAACAATCAATAGATAACAATCATCATTCAAACATGCATTCAAATATTTTAAATCTAACTATTTAAAATAAAAATCGAAACTGATTCGATTGAGTGAGAAGTTCTCACCTTGATTTCAATTTCGTTTTAGCGATTTATTTCGAATAAAATTTTACCCGAAATTCTTACTAACTCTAAATGACTCCAATCCAATTTCATCGCGTAATGCTCATCCATACGATTCCAATGCAACTAGTTTCGCGCGTTTTCGACCTCGTATGAAAAAGTTATGAATTTTACAAGATACACGATTTTATATTAACTAATTTACAACATATATTTTATAATTTTCAACCTTAGCTAATCAAGACCGTTAGATCCAGCACCCTCAACATCAGGTCGTCCCTTCCCTCCATCTCCCTCACGTTTCACATCTCCAGTAAATGGCCGAATCAAGAACCCATCATCCACAAACTAGGGTTCGACTTTGCAACCACCTCGCTCGACGAAACTTCATCAAACCACCTCCATATTGAAGCCCATTGCAAGAGCTACCTTCATCATGAACAATGATGAACTCGGCCACCTGATGAGCTTCGAAATGCGTGCTCAAACCCCAGGGAACGCGGCCCATTATCTCACAAAATACAGCTCCAATCTCGATCTCCACCGTTGAATATAAGGATCTTGCCATGCTCTACAATATTGTAGTTGAGGGTTTTGTCTAAAAGCTGATGGATTGAGAGATCGGAGGGGAAGAAGTTGATTGAATTTCGGCCATACATCATGTTGGAGGCGGCTGAAGCCTGCCTTGAAACCCTAGGCCATTTTATTTTGCAAATTGTGAATGTCAAGGGCTTATATAGAAAATTCACGCGACACTATTCATCCCGGATTTTTCGAACTCCAAACGAAGCGTGCCGGTTGGCGTTCCTAAGGTTTACCCCGCGTTCCGAACACAATGGAACAGGTTTCGAAAGCTAATTCGGACATCTGTGCGAGTTATGGCAATAAACGTTCAATTTGAATTAAACCGATTTAAACGATTTTCTAGGCGTTTTAATTTGTACCGGACAAACGGTAAATCCAATTGACACGAAATTTGAAACCTTACAATAATATCACATTACGGATCCGATGAAACTGGTTTCGTCGAAATCCGAGACTTTTTAAAAAAATGGCTATTTTAACTCGCTAAATTAATATTAAAAATAATTCGATGCGTTTCGACTGCTACGATCAAACGATAACTTCGATTGCTACGAAAATTGAAATCCGGTAATAACTAACTATTACGGATCCAATGGAACTGGTCTCGTTCAATTCTGAGACTGTTCAAAAATTGACTATTTTCACTAGTCGATTTTAATCTTAAAATATTCAATTTTCACAAATTAACTCTTAATTCGATTTTAAAAGTTCTAAAATAATGTTCTAACTCCAAGATGATAAAATAAAATTTTACACATCATTTTCAATCATATTTAACTCAATTTTCAATTAATTCCATAATTTAACATATTAAATTATCGATTTAATTATTCAATTAAATCCAATTATTCGAAATAAAATTTATTCGACTTATAAATTCACTTATTAATATTTAAAATTAATTAAATATTCAAATTTTAATTACTAAAAATCCTGGGTCGTTACAACTCAGCATCGAACAATTGAAAATATTTTAGCAAATAACCATTCTACTTCTTAAAATAATTAAAACATTTAAGCACTTCAACTTAAACAATTTAGTAACCATAACTAAGCACTTAGGAAAAGTCAAAAAATCACAATAGTTCTCATTAATTATGTTTTCTAACTTGTATAAATTTCAAACCTGAAGACATTATTTAATTGCCTTAAATAATTTAAACACAAAACTAACAATTTTCTCTGATAGAAAATTTGTAATAAATTCATATTCAGTTGGAAAATTATGAAACTTGAAACAACGTCTAAAATGATATTTTTGACCATATATCAAAATCACAACTCATTTGGATGTCATATGATAGTTTCTAATCTAAACATATCGTAAAATTCTTATTAAATCTCTATAAATGATTAACTTAAAACATATAATCGTCTAATCATTATAACATGGCATATACTTGCAAAAGAAAACAAGTTTACCTTTAGACCGAAGTCATTCATAAAAACTAGAGATGTAAACTAATTATTCACCTTGGCTTTGTGTTAAGAAGGTTGAGATTTGCCTTTAGATTGATTTGCTTTCTACTTGAATCCTAGCTTTTCTTCTCCTTGAATTCTCTTAATGGTGGCTGGCTAAATTCTTTAGGGTTTTAGTTTTGTTTGTGAAAGTTAGAATGAATGAGGAATGAAAAATAGAAGGGTTTAGGGTATACAAACAAAGGCTATTTCTATTTTACCCTTACAATATTCATCCTACTTACTTATTTTTAATTCTCTTTTGCGGATATATTCATTAAGGCATGGCTCCTTCTTAATTAACAAATCTCAATCCCTTAACTATCTACATTATTTCATTTAATTTACCAATTAAATGTTCTTAATAATGTTAATCAAAATTAGGGTCATTACACTATTTGAAATGTTAATCAAATTTTAAAGTTATGGTATCCATAGCGATAATCGCTATAGGTCTATGGGTAGTCGCTATGGATGTAGCTCGATAAAAAGTCTAATTTTTGAAAAAGTAAAGTTTTGAATTTCAAAGTATTTTTGAAATGTTTTAAAAATTTAATAAAAATGATTAAGGAAAGTAAATTAAGATTTTAATCATTAATAATTAATTAATTAGTTTTGATAATTGATAATTAATTAAGTATGAAACCAGGTTCACTAAACTTAATTAGATAAAGATTAGTTACTAGTTAATTATCCTTTAAAAGTAAAATTTACTTTTAATTAATTGTGTGTTAAGTATATGATTTATTTTTAATTGATTATTAATCAAATATAAGGTCAATTATTTATTTATTTACTTAACCAAGTATTTAATTATTTTTAGCTATAAATTAATTAAGGTTATAATTTAAAATAATTATTCATCAAAGGTTTAATTTATTATTTAAATTTTAACTAAAAGGTTATTAAATCAATTAATGAAGATTAATTAATAGCTAATTATTAATAAAGGATTTAAATTATTATTTAATAATTAATAAAGGATTAATTAAGTGTTTAATTTATAAATAAATTATTTATTAAAGGGTTAATTATTTATTAATTTATAATTAAACTAAGTTCAAATTTAATAAAGATTAATTATGATAAAAAAGAGTTTAATTGTGTAATTAATCATTTTAAAATAGATTTTTAAGTTTTAAACACTTTATTTCGAGAATCAAATTGTTTTAAAGGTACTTCTTTTCCAAATATGGTTTTGAACATAAGGATTCAAATGTCGATATTATTAAATAGACAAATAATTATGAATAAGTTATGCAAATAGTTCGATTTTATGGATGTATGTTAATAGAATAAATCCACATTCTGCTATAAGTTGATTGTTTGGACATCTGATAATAAAATAAATTCTCATTCTGCTATAATTTAACTATTTATTGTGTGGACCTATGTTTAGTAGAGTAAATTCCCATTTCGCTATAAGTAATGAATTGTTTGGAAATCTATTTAGCAGGACAATCAGCACCTTGATGTTATGTTATTTGGACACGTATACACTAGTTGAGTTATATTGACATGTTATGTGATTCCTCACCTTATACTCACACTAGCCTAGGACACTATGGAGTAATGGCGTCGACTAGCACGAAGAATAAGGTTATTGAGGAGCGATCATCTGTGTAATTGATTTGTGCGAGTACCGATATGCCAGATAGAAGGTCATGCATTTCATTTCAAGAGGAAATCTGACATATCAAATACAAACTCAAAGTTACTACATAATGGCTATGTTGCCTTCGGAAACAAATATAAAATAGGCATAACACAAAATCGGTCACGTATTCATATCACTAAGGCGGAAACAGATATGAATATAACATATAGAAGTGAACATCAAAGTAGTGGTCATACAATATCCACTACATCACAAAAGATTAGGTACAAGTGCTAGACAAAAGAATATATATACATCAAGAAGTCCCTATCTTGAATGTATAGAAACAAAAACTACCGATCTATAGCAGTTAGCCAAAAGTCAGAAGCTGGTCCCTGCTAAGACATCAAGTGGAAGTACCTAAAACACCTCGGTCTGATCCGAGTATTATTTAAGAAGAAAAATAATAAGTGGATCAATCTAGCTATAAATATCATCCAAGATGAGATAGGATAAGAGATATGACAAAAATATATGATAAAATTAATGTCATATTATGACAAGCATATATTTGATAATAATGAAAATGATACAATATCTCAAATCTCCTCAAATATTGAAAAAGAATATCATATTCTTTAGCTTATTCACCAAACCTCAAATATTTACAAAACATATCAATGCAAATCACAAAAATCGGTGAAATACAAATTCAGAAATCAAAAATTAGAAATCCAAAAACCACAAAGGGGGAGACCTATCACAAACGGGAGCATGAAAACTCTCCAACACATGCATCACAAACGAGACGCTATTCCATGGGTCGCTAACCCATAGAACCAATGCAACGACATAGTACAACGGTACGCTCGAGGAACTTGAAACTCAAATATGCCAGAACAATGATGTTGTACAATGATGCGTCCGATGAACCGAACTCCATAAAATGGTTAAAAAACCCTATAGCTCGCTAGCCCATAAAAAATGAGACGAAGCTTAAAAGAACAGGGTACAGTCCCCTATGCGGACACAGAGACATCGCATATCATTAGTCTAAACCTCAAAATGATCGTCATCGATCAATAGTGTAAATTACATCTAGCTAGTAACTAAATGAGTTTAGCTTCATGTCCTATAACCATTGGCTTAACTTAAATATTTACGAACAAATTGTAGATTTTCACTCGAAAATTATCACTAGATTTCAATCGAATAAGTCTAAGAATTAATAGACGAAGTAAACACAAGCGTTTCATACCACTTGTTTTGCTAAGTCTTTTAATTGAATTTCTCATACGAATGAGATAAAGATTTGTATATAGTAATAGATTGGAAAACGATTTTAAAAACGAGCTTTGTATTAAAAGTAATGTTGAAATCATTTTTGTGAAAGAGTTTGAGTATTTACTACTAGTGTAGAAACCTTTGTAATTTAAAGTGACAAATCATAAAAACGATTGTAAAAACAATCTATCACCAAAAATTCACATTCGACGACGTGAATTAAAATCATGAAAATCGATATCGAATCCATCAAATGGATATTCCCAAAAATTCAGAAAAGAAGTCTTCAAAGTCGATAATAAATGACAATAACTAACCGGATAAACAAAAATTGATAAAAATTGGACATCCACTAAAAAACAGGCAAAATAGGTAAAATTCAACAAGACCAGACGTCTGGTAGGTTTAGCCAAATGTCTGGCCCTGGGTTCTGGAGACTTATAATTTTTTTCTCCCTTTTCTTTTTATTCCTTGAAGCCTCCCAGACATCTGGTTGAGTTTTACCAAACGTCTGGTGCTGAGCTCTAGAATTTTACTTTATCTTTCGTTTTATATTTTTTTCCCAAAAGCCTCTACTAGATGTCTGGTTGCCTGGGCCTGGGTAGAATTTTCCTGGGCCTAGACAGAATATGCCTAGGCCAATGATGGCCAAATTAATTCGGAGGTGATCAGATGAGCGATGTAGGCTAGGGATTTATGCTGGCTGACAACCCAATCCTATAGGCTCTTCGATACACCTTAAATAACATGTCCAAACATCCATATTAGGATTTTCATAAATTTTGACTTCAAATTCAAAATTGAAAAATTCACCAAACCAATTCAAATCAAAAGCAACTGAACGTAAATAGATGTTAGGAATTCATACATAACAATAATGAAAGCTATAGACATAGATGTAAGTTAAAGAACTCACCTTTAAACTCAAAAACAACAATTTAGAAGCTCTAAAACAAGGAAAGATCAACTCCACTTCAATCTCAACTCTAGAAGCTCCAATCTATGATCAAATACAAATATTTTCTAAGTTAGATTATAGGAAATTATGAAAATTGGAAAGGGTTTGAGATGGAGAAGATGAAGAGAATTCTTACCTAAGCTTTTCTTTAATATTAGAACTAAACTTGAATTCCTAAGAGAAACCGAGGCTTAGGAATTTTAATTCCTCTTTCCACCATTCTTCCTAGGGCTTGAGTGTTAGGAATTTATAAAATGGAATGAATGAATGAAGAGGAGTGGAGTGGGGGGTATTTGGTAGAAGGTTTGGGTTCTCTTGTTGGGTTAGTGGGCTAGAACACAACCCAAAGCCCAACAAAATACCAAATCCTAATCAACTCCAAACATATCAATGTTTATACTCAAACAAGTTGTAAACATCGTTTTGAACTCAATGAAAGTGGTCCCGAGTCCGGATTCGACCGTTTACAAAAAGCCATATTTCAGACTTTAATTTAACTAATGATGCTATATTTAAATAAACGTTTAAATATATATTCATAAAAGATGCAGATTAGTACATGTTATTCCTTGATTTTGATATGAATTTCATTTACATATATGTTGAATTATGTAAATAAATGGTTAAATGACTTGAAAGTCAAATTGATGTTAAATGGTAACTTAAATTACTACCATTGGAATTGTTGGGCTTCTTTTTAAAATTTAAAGTATGGTTATGAATTAATTTCAATTCGTTAATCAATGTGGGGTTAAGGTTTATAAATGAATTTTTAAATTATATTATTATTGTATAAAGGTATTTTTAAACAATAACTTGTTTATAAAAATAAGTTTTACTAATTAAAAAGGGTTTACTTAAAGTGATTTTCAAAGGATGTTTTGTAAATGATATTTTGGAACAGTTTTTAAGAAGATTTATAAAAAGAGAGTTTTTAAATACAGAAATGATTTTAGAGATTTGTGAAGAGGTTTTATAGTTTAACTTGGAGAATTTTAAAAGTGAGATATAAATTTATTTGGAAAATTTACAAGTTATTTGAAATATGAAGTGAGCTATTAAAAAGGAAACTTTTTATAAAGGATAAGTGGATTGATTTTTGTAGGAAGAAATGTTTTTAAATGGAATTTGTGGCTATTTCATATGGAATTTGAAAAGAAGGAAACTTTTGTAAATTTTGGTAAATATACATATGCCATTGAGATAATATATAAACGGTTTCCCAAATATGAAGGGAAGTAAGGGTTTTGGAAATAGTGATGTGTAAAGATCTTCTGATTAAGTTTTAAAAAGTGATTTTATGAACTAAAGATTTAACCAATAAAGGCTTAGTGGATCCCATATGGAATTAAATCAATGTTTGAATGATTGTTTATTTGATAGTTAAATAACCGACTATCAAACCTAGACAAAAACGTAGCTTTGAAAATATCAAGGAGAAATACGTGAGTTATATGGTACAGTCATCCCTAATGATGTTGTACTATGTGTATAAATATTGTGTTGTTCTTCCCACTAACAGTTAGCATGTGATCTCCGCTCTTATTTTACCTGTTTATGTCCTAACAAGTCGGGGTTGAGTTTACAAGAAATTATCGAAAGTTATTTCGAAGAGATCGGATCAGATATGTTATCCAAAAACCACGTAGATCCAACTTAAGCATTTCGAACTGAAGACATCTTGAAGAGTATGGAATCAAAGATGGGATTTTGAAGTTCAAGGGCTACTTGTTACTAATCCTGAAGATGATTCCAAATTGGATCTAGTAGAGGCAGTGCCTTCGGTTTCGTTCAATCCTAGAACGAACTTGTATGGATGAATGCTAGCATTACATTGATGCATGAAGGGTAGTGAAGAATTCCAAGTAGGAAGTGCTAAATAGAGGTAAAATATATCCTTAAGCCTCATCAACCGAGAAATGACAAAAATCGAACATGCAGCAGAGCCAAGTGGATCGCTCCATTAGGGTATGGTCATTCCAAATTTGAATCGATTGTTTTCTACTCATGTATGCTTCGGGGCCCAAAGTGGGGTGATCATGTTCGGTGCTACTAGTTAAGTGCTAGGCCAGTCCTGCGTGGTAGGGGTACAAGATGTTTTTGTCATACCATGGTGCATTTTATCTAGAGAAGTACCATCGGAAGATAGTTCCTTACCTTGTCATAGTATGGAATCCAATGTCCAATATGTGCTTTTACAGTTTTGATTGTAGAACCTAATATGCTGGAATTTAATTAATGTAATAATTTTGGCTATGATTAATAAGTATTTGTACTAGACATTATATAATATCACTGAATTTTCTATAAAAAGTGTTTTGGTTATTGTAAGGTAAAAACATGTCCATGTTTATATGTGGCTTGGTCTTACGAGATACCTTTGATATTAAAAGATTTTTAAACAAAATAATTCAGTTGTTTGAGTTACTCACACCAGACCCATGTCTAACTCGGAGTTTTATTTTCTTTCCTTAAAACTCTTAGGTGCTCAAATTTTTATGAGCAGCCACTACACCATTATAAGCTATTAACAACGGGTAAAAACCGTTGTTAAGTCCAAAAGCAACGGGTAAAAACCGTCTTCAACACAGGAGTGGTTGAATTTAGCGACGGGAGAAAACCGTTGCTTTATGTCCAAAAGGCAACGGGTATAAACCGTTGCAAATTGGGACAAAGGCAACGGGTATAAACCGTTGCAAAGTGGGCCAAAGGCAACGGGTATAAACCGTTGCTTTATGGACAATAGGCAACGGGTATAAACCGTTGCTTAATGTACAAAAGGCAACGGTTACAAACCCTTGCTTAATGGGCAAAAAATCAACGGATATAAACCGTTGCTTTCTGTCCAAAAAGCAACGGGTGCAAGCGTTGCTTTATGGCCAAAAAACGTTGCTTTATGTCCAGTAAAAAACGGTTAAAAACCGTTGCTTTATGCCCAAAGTCACACATAAAGCAATGGTTAACACCCGTTGCACATAGTGTTTGCTCCTGCTCCTACAAAATCACATCTGTAACTCACTACTGCATTACACGCATATCTCAGTATATATACCAGAATATCAATATATATCAAAATATGCCAGAATATCAAAATATGCCAGAATATAAAAATTTTGGTACACAAGCACTATAAACATATCGCACATATACCATACATATAAAATTATCAAACTTATAATTACACTCATTGTTTTGCAAACAGAATGCTACCGTGCTGGAATGTCATACTTATTACACTGCATCGTTTATTACACTACACTACAAAGATTTCATTAATTACACTACATTGTTTTGCAAGCAGTGAAGTCTACATATAATAAACACATTAAAAGGATGCTGAGCAGGTTAGCCGAAGCTGATATTTCTTCGGCTCATGCTGTGGTGCATACAGTATTCTATCCAATTCCTACGCAAAAGTAAAAACAGGTTTTAAACTCAAATCATACAGTGAATTTTAGCTTGGTCAAGTTTAGTTAATAGAGCAACGGAATTCCTGTGTAAGTAATAATAATGCACAAGTAAAAGTGGCAGCAAACATTTAAACAACTATAACAACACTAACAAAAAAAATTGCCTTTCAACTTCATCCCATCCCCTCTGCTATACACTTCCACTCACAACCACACTCCTACACACTACAGCACTTCCTCATTTTCTCTGTTTTCATCTCATCCACACTTAAGTACTACATCACACCCCCTACTGCCTATTGCCTGTCAACAACATACACCATTAGCTTGGTCAAGTACTACACTTAAGTACTATACTATTTTTGAGTTTTTGTCCAATGTTGCACCGTTTGTACTGAGCCAGAAATCAAGTAATATAAACAAGTTGCTTGGACATATCTAATCTTAAATGTCCACCTCCTCCGAATGCATTTGATTCTACTATTTTTCTTAATTATCTCATTCGGGTATTGTTAAATCCATAATCTTTAAATTTTGTATGTGCACACACATATCAAGTTAAATCCAAACATTTTATAATGGTTTTTTCAATAAATATTGCTTGATGTTAATAGTATGTACCAATTTTGCACCATTAATATCCAACAAAAGCTATATTGCAGTATACCTTTAAGTTATTACCTCATCGGTAGGTGTACATTATGTATGCTTAATCTATGATTGATTTCACCTAGAATATATGAAAACAAAAGGATATTGCACATAGCCTCGTTATCATAAATAAGCCAAGTACAGGTTTGGTTCTACTTAGTACTCAGGCAAAAGAGATGTCTGCGAATGCGGCGAGCGTTTCTGTTGGTAATCCAACATTGATTAAACGAGTTAATTATATGCATTCTAATTGTTATAACTTTTAAATCAATTATATGCATTCTAACAACTGTAATTCCTTTTATTGTCTGCTTCAAAACCAATCCCCTGTCAACTGCACATTCACATCACATCACAAAAACTGCAACAGTCTTCTTCTGACTGCTCCGCAGCCTTCAACTTTCCTTTCATCCACCATTTACACTTCCAACCTGATTCGCTTGGTACCAGTAAGCCATCAAACACAAACTACAAACCTGCCTGCACTCCAACAACATTTCCGTATTTGCTATTCAAACCAATCCCTACACATTTCATTTCCTCTTCAAACCAAATCACAACCATAACACTGTCAGCATAATTCAACTATCCCGCCAACCTCTCTAACTCCACATTCTGCAATGAACTCCAGCATTACAAACTGCCTCCCACTTCCTATTCACCAACTCTACCACAAACCACCAATATCAACCACTCCAACCACCAGTAAACACTCCAGTAACCACTCCAGTACAAGATGCGGTCATTAATGCATGCATCATAAGTTATGTAATTCATCCCAACTTGCTTAATGATCTTCTTCACGTCGGGGTACTTTGACGGTAGCGTGTTACCTTCCGGGAGTAACTCCTTTATGAATTCGAGTAGTGCAGTCACACCATTGTATGAAAAGCCGTATTGGGTCTT
The DNA here is from genome assembly GCA_030765085.1 of Allium cepa. Lineage (NCBI taxonomy): Eukaryota > Viridiplantae > Streptophyta > Magnoliopsida > Asparagales > Amaryllidaceae > Allium > Allium cepa. Next base: position 706,077,883 of record CM060932.1, read on the forward strand.
CAAGTTATTCAGTTTCACAATGGCATACAACTTTGTAATCTCTTTTGGACAAGAAGGATACAATGGCTCTGTTGCAATTGCACTATCCAAAAATGATTTATCCGTAAACTGCTCACCAATATTAGCATTATCATGCAACTGACTTGTAGGTTAAAAATGATGGAATCTATCTGCATCATTGATCAAATCCTCCATCCTAATATGTTCGGACTCATCAGTATTTGTGGCATGACTAACCGGTTGTTGTTTTGGCTTCTCCGATATTCTTTCCCCGTGAAAACACCATATGGTATATGATTGAACAATACCATATCTAAGCAAATGAAAATGAATGTCATTTAATTTGAATGTATCTTCATTTTTGCACCGTGTGCAAGGGCACGAATACTTTTCCTTATTGCCACCATTTTCAGCAACAAATTTAACGAAATTTCTCACACCTTCCACATATTCTGTATTTCTTCGATTAGATTGATTCATCCATTGTTTGTCTATACTAAAAGACATAATAAAAGAAAATAACAAGAGCTAATAAGAAATCATGGGTAACAATATCTTATGGCTTTCCACCAAGTTCAACTCCGATATTAACTAAACAGATGTATATTCTTCTGATTTCACTTGAAATTTAACATTAGCATCAAACTGTTTCCAAAAAAATTGCCATTACAACGGCGCCATTTTGTAGCACCAGAGTAATGTCTATGCATTACCCCTCTCCTGATACTTGGCTTGCGCCATTAACAACAATTTTATCCACTTACTAAATATGGTCTCATATTTAGTAAAACAAAATTCATTGCATCAACTTATACCCTAGCAGTCACTATAAGCAGCTATGTCTAACTAGCATGTGGTACAGTACAACATTTAGGCTTTAGTAAATATGAGAATACACACTACAACACTACTTCTCTTCCATGTTGCAATGTTTAGCTGATGATACACCACACGTCCGGGGACGTGTTAGATTATCTCACATTGTACAATTTGTAAAACAAATCATATATAAATGTAAAAAGATCATCCTTTGCATAACCAATTGTTTCTTGGTTCTCTAACACTGTACACTTAAACATCAAATATGTATTCTGATGGTTCATATTAGAAGGTGCATCTCTACTTTGGCAAACTGTTAAAGAGTAGTAGATATTGACTATAATCAATCTCCAAAACTTAATGAAACATCAATCCTAAAAGATGAAGATAATGATTTACTACACACGTGCTTGTTTTCCAAATAATTTACTGATTTCTATTAATCATGTGTGGATTACAGATTAATTTGTTATCATTGCATTTGACAATCTTTTAACTAAGTTGTGATAAGTCAATTTTCAAGGTGACTATAACATTCGTCTTAAATCTCTTTTCAGCGACATGGAACAAGCAAAACGTGGCAAATTTTTGGCCGAGAAGAATCAGAAAATCCTTGGTACATAGTTAAAAGTTTATCTTATCGCCATGAAGATATTCACGTTAAATTTGAACCAGGTTCTTCAAGACTTAGCCGAGCAACGTATGAAGTTAAAGGTTCTTTTAATTCTACACATAAGTACTGTGATATAACAATGCACCGCAAATACATGTATACAGAGTTTCCATTTCAATTGACAACAAGTATTATTACAAAACAAAGCTTACCTGGCAGTTATGCGCTCTCTTCGATTATGCCAATGAAACTCGAGGAACCAAATATCAAAGATACACAGATCTGAGATAATTAAGATTTCAAATTAGATTTTATAATACAAGTATGAAACAAAATCAAATTTAAAATAGAAATCAAATAATTAAAAATGAGTACCCTACTTGGAGTAGGTATTCGATAAATTCACGTTGTAATACTTCTCCGAACACAGATCTGAGAGGGCCACTGATTGGCGTTGAATGAAGGAAGAACTGTTGCGGCTGGAAGGAAGATGAGTTCGCAGCTGGACACGATTAGGTGGAAAGATGGGTTCGCGGTTGGATGGAAGATGATTTCACGATTAGATGGAAAGATGAGCGGGTTGAAGCAAATCGAATTGGTGGAATTGGGGTTTTTTTTTATTTAGGTTTTCTTTTCATTGAAAGTGGACGAAACGAATATCAAAGGAAAGGAGGGAAGGAAAAGTGACGGGCCAATTCTTTTTGGCTCCCAGCGAATATTTGGCACAAAATTAGCGCCATTATTTGCCACAACATTTACGACGGTTACAAACCGTTGCTAATTAGCCACGGTTGAAAACCGTTGCTAGTTGGAACGAAGCGCGCCAAAAATTATGGCGTGAAAGGATGAAATTCACCGCCATCATTTGTCTCCAAAGAAACTACGGTTAATAACCATTCCCAATTAGCAACGATAAAAAACCGTTGCTAACTGAACCAAGACGATGATTAACCGTTTCTAAATGGCAACGGTTAATAACCGTTGCCAAATGCGCGGATGGTTAGTTGCAAATCTCAGTATTTGGTGTAGTGAGCCAAGTAGTATAGGTGGTCCCATGGATGCATTTTAGAGGAGCTTGGAGCAGGAGGCTTCATCGATAGCTAGTTATTATCTTATTTTCGCTGCATCATATGTATATTAGTTAGGTAGGGACACGCTATTATAACTGTCCAAGGGTAGAATTGTATTAGTATGAGTATGATGTATCATTTTTGAAATGACTTTGTAAAGTATTATGTTGATTAGTATATGTTATTATGTTTCATTGTGATATTGTGTGATTGTTGCGACGACCCGACTTCCTATCTCCAGGAAATCGCGTTGCCAATGAAGAAAGAAAGGGATAGAAGAAGAAAAGAAAGAGAAAGAAGAACACAACAACAACAGATAACTCACAGCGGAACGAATAAATATAATATATCACATAGAATATTACATAGTATCAGAGTACATCAGAGTTACACATCTTATACAACACATATTAGACAGTTATAAACATCTGTCTAATTCATACAACTCAAGAATACAAGACACAGATACACATACACAGCGGAAACATAATATATCTACACATGGAAGCCTCCTGCTCCATAACTCCTCCAGAATTCGTCAAGCTAACCTGAATCACTTGACTACTCATATATAATATGAGTACCCAAGAGTTTAATAAAACAGAAAATAAACACTCGGGTCAGACAGGGGTCTGGTGTGAGTAAACGGTTTAAAGTTGCTTAACTTTTAAAAAAAACCTTTGAAAGAAAAGGTATCACGTAAGACTTCCCACACATAAACATGGAAAAGTTTTTACCTTACGCTAACCAAAACATTTGATAGGAAATCCAGTGATATTATAATAGTGTCTAGGGTTTTCAAAATAAATATGAAATAGCCGAAATTGTTACATGATTAAATTCCAGCTACTAGCCACAAAAGTGGGTAATACAATCAAAACCGTAGGGTCTCGTAGGGAAAATGGGTTTCCATCAATGGCAGGGCTACTGGGGTACCGCCCGTCACAGTACGTGGCCTAGATCAACGTACCGAGGATTACTCCCTTCATCCCCTGCTACACAAGGCCGGACCCATTCCTTACTGAATAGTTCCAAATGAGACCACCCCGTGGTTGGCGCGACCAACCACCCACACAGCCGAATAATAAGGGACTTCTAGACAGGGGTAAATCTCACTCTCAAAGTGGGGGCTACCCACGAAGCCTTGGCGCACCTCCCATGTTTTAGCCATTCCCGGTTGATGAGGCTTGAGGCTGCGATTACCTTTATAGAACACATCACTTAGAATGCTCATCGTCCGCCTGACGATGTGTTGAAAGCATTCAATCCATACAAGTTCGTTCCGGGTTCGATCGAAACCGAAGGCACTATCTCGTTGCACTCGTTTTGGAATCACCCTCAGAGTCAACGACCATAGCCCTTGCACTCTGATTCTCCATCTCGAATCTATAAGCACTATTCCGTCAAACTCATTACGGAATCACCCACAGAGTTATACTGACGTATAGCTCTTACACCTCGAGTCTTCACTCGCTCCACTTGGATTAACGACCTAACGTTTAATTGGAATCGATGTGGTTTTCGGAATTCCAAATATGGAAACCCGATCCCGGTCTCACCGAAACCAAACGCCATTTTAATGTCCAAGTTGTACTTAAGGGTTTAAACAGTTTAAACTTATATACAGGATGATATAATAAACAGATAGATGAATAACATTATCACAACAGATAATCATATCAAACATTCATCTCATAAACAGCATATCACATAACAGATATATCCAAATCATCCAATATCATTTAATCACTCAATATTAATCAACATTCAATATCAACCAATCATCCAATATCAATCAATATCCAAAGCAGAATTGATTAACTCCAAATCAATTTAATTAACCTATAATTAAATTAATTACTATCCTTTAATCACTTGGATTATCCTAATCCTGCATCATTTATTTATTACAAATCAAATTAAATTAATCATCTCTTAATGATTATCTTTAATTAATCTTCCTTGATTAATTATCTTTAATTACATTCAAGTAATTATCCTCAACCATATTCAGTAATTAACCTTTAATTACTATCATTAATTACAATAATTAATGATCCTTCATTAATTAATTATCTATAATTAATTACATTAGAGCTTAATTAATTACAATTAATTAATCACATTTTTATTAATTACTTTTATTAATCACCTTGATTAAATTCATTAATTACATTAACTAATGATCTTTATTAATTAATTAACCTTTAATTAATTAAATAATTAACTTATAATTAATCATCTTATTAATCATAAACAATAATTAACAATTTGTAATTACTTATCTTAATTAATTAACTTCTTAATTAATTAACTTCTAAATTAATTATATTAATCCTTGATTAATTAATCCAATTAATTAATCTTTTAATTACTTCATTAAGTAATTATTAATCAATTTAAATTAACGATTAATCCTTAATTAATTACTTAATTAATTAATTACATTTTAATTAATTACTTTTAGTAATTAATCTTAACTTAATCACATTCATTAATTAATTACATTAATTAATTAACTAAAATAAATTAAGTAATTAATTCTTAATTACTTACATAAGTAATTATCTTTAATTACTTCATTAATAAACCTTAATTCCTTCCTTAATTAATTACTTAACAAATAATTAATTCCATCATTAATTAATTCTTGATTCTTTAATTAATTAATTACTTCATAAATAATTAATTTTAAAACAATTTTATTAATTAATTCTTTAATTAATAACATTAAGTGATTACCCATTAATCACTTCTATTTAATTAATTCCATAAGTAATTTCTTTAAATTACTTCCATATGTAATTACCATCCTTAATTACATTTAAAAATTAACTATTAATGACTTATTAAGTAATTACACTTAATTAATTCCTAATTAAGTGATTATTTAAAATTTAATAAATAATTAACTAATTATTTAAAATTAATTAAACAATTAATTAATTAACTTTTTATAATTTCAAAATCCTTAATTGATTAAGAGAACATTAATCTTAATTAAACTCACTTATTAACAAATCATATTTTAAGTATCCTTAAGTTCATATCCAAATAATTTAACCTTAATTATCTTCTTAAATAAATTATTTGAAATAAATCAAATTTTAAAACAAATTTATTCAAATTAAACTTATTTATTTTCAAAACAAACTTGAAAACTTGTTATTCAAACATTACTTTAAGATTCACTTAAAGCTTTGATTAATTCTTTAATTTGAAACACTTCTTTTAATTCGAAATTCAAAATTTACTTAAGACAATTACTTTCAAAGAAATCATCATTTAATCAATTTAAATTTGAAAATAAATTCAATTAATACTTTTATAAGTTGATTAGCATTAACTTTCACATTAAAGAATAAGTTTTAACTTTTATACATTTTTTTTTTTAGTAAGGACTAAACCTTGATCCTATTTTATTCAAATAACAAGCTTAAAATTGAAGCCCTCTAACACAAATTCGAGACAAATACTCAAGCAATCAGAGGCTTTCCCGAAGCAAATCCAGATGCCTTCATCCACGAGTTCCCCTGGGCCAACACGATAGCTCCTTCGAGTCGAACACGAGCTCAACGCGATATCCCCTTCGAGACTTCATCTCGTCTTCCCCAACAACTAAACCCAGTTCCCCTTCTCAACGCAAACTCCCCAGCACACCCAAACGTGCACAAACATGGTGCATATCTCCCCTAACCTCCGGCCATACTTGGTCGCCGCGACCATCGCCTCCGATCACAAAATCACACGCAAGCACGTCAGTAAACCCAGATCCAACAATTGATGTACGAATCGAATTTTGACCCCTGAACTCAAAAACTGCAGCTTCATCTCGCCACAAAACCACCAATGCCGTCCAATCTCGATGCCGTCGAACGTCGCCGACCTCACCATAGGACTATCTCGACCCCTAGCCTCCATTCCCCCTAATGCGAACGTTCCCGATCCATTAACTTTGACGCAAAATACTCAGTAACCCATTCGAAAATAAAAACAATTAAAACCCTAGCTTCTTCAAATTCAAACAATTCATCCATTTAAAAATTCCAATCTCATTTTTCCTATAATCTACGGTATACAAACAAGCTATGATCCAAGTTTCAAACCAAATTAATGTTTGAATAATCGGAATTTCACTAAATTCCCAATTTTGAATAAAACCCAAATTCACCATATTTACATTATTAAAAATTTTGATTTCTACTTCTAAATTCATGATTTCCTATCACCAATCTGTGTATATAATCAAATTTATAAATTAAGACATTTTATTTTTGTCCATTTCTCATTACTTACTGTTATTCTTGATTAAGAATTATTTATTTGTTTCAAAATTCCAGAAACCATTTTTAAAATCTTCAGTACATGTTGACAAACAAATCTCATTTAGATATCAATGTCTAATATGGGTTTATTTGAGAGATTTTTGAATTTTGTTCTTAAGTAAAACAAATCCAATAATTAAACAGAGTAAACAATTTATACAGACACAGATATTCCCAGATAATCATCACACCTTTAACATGCATAAACAACAGTACTCAAATAAACAAATATTCATAATCATAGCAACTTTCATCACATGCATATGTAATTCAAACACAGATATTATTTGAAACTGTTTTTAAAAAAAAGAAGTTTACTCACCTCATATACCATATGCAGAGCAGATTTTAAGTTCCAGGTTCTTGAACTTTAATTTGAAAAGCTTTTAATCTTGCATGCCTACAGATTTGCTATTGATTATGCTTGCAGATTGAACTTGATCCCAAATTTGAATTACAGGTTGACCTTAATGCATGTTTCAAATTGCAGGTTGGTTTAAATTTGCAGATTTTATCTTGAAATGCAGGTTGATCTCCTTTTAGTTGCAGATTGAAGATAAATTGCAGAGTGGAGTTGAAGATCATTTGCATTTTCAGGTTTTGATTTTGCAGATTGATTTTAGATTTCAGGTAGCCATTAATTTTTAGTTAAGAAGTGTAAACAAGAAAAAGAAATGTTTGAGAAAAATTGGTTTTCTTCTTTAGTCATTTGTTAAAATTAAAATAAGTATTTGCCACATGTCTCCAATTTGAACAAATGTCTCTCAATATACTTAATGTTCTTACATGTGTTCTTGACATGTTAATATATTTACATATCCTTTAAGTGTTTTTAATTGATTTTACTTAGTTTAAAATGTGAATATAACCTACTAATTTAATTACTTTGTACATAAATGTTTACTCATGTATCTATATGTACTTATGAAATGTTTATATGCATTAGTGAAATATTTTTTATGAGAAGCTTTTGAATTTTACTAAATACAAGTGTGAAATCTTTAAACATGTATCTCATTAACATTTTAAAAAGGAAAGCAAAACAAAATATTTAAATCTTTTTAAACTATCATTTTTGAAATAAACAACTATTTTATATTTTGAAGACAAATCTTGAATAAATCTTTAAATTATCTCTTGAAAAATTTTAAGTTTTAAAACAAAGCTCCAATTACATTATTCATTCATATCTAAATTATTAATGGATTAAATTAAATTTCAAAACAACTCAAACTATAACATATACTTACATATATATTATAATTTGAAAATTCATTCTTTATTTAAAACAAAAGATCTCCTATTTACAATATATATCAAATGTATACATTATAAATAGAATAAAATTTTATTAGCTTTTGAAAAACAATTCTTATCAATTTTATTGCCAGATTATAAATTCATTAACCTTTAAAAGATTACATTAGCCAATTTTAAATTAAAATTACAATGAAAATTATCAATCCAATTAAATTATTAACACAGATTATTAAATTGTTATTGCCCAAAATTCCGGGTCGTTACAATCCTCCCCCCTTAAAAGAATTTCGTCCCCGAAATTTAAAACAAAGGTAATTTAATAATCCAGTACAGATTTTAAATTTCAAACATTAAAGCATTCCTATCAACCAATTACTAACAACCATAGCAATCAATCATACAAACAATCCCTAACTAATTATCCTGATATAGATCAGAAGGAATCCTTCTAATACTATTTCGAGTTTCCCAAGTAAAAATCATCGGGAGACTCGTTCTACAAAAACTAACTAACTACACCACCAAAATCCAGAGCTCCTCTCACCTCTATATCCATTAATCAGAACAGAACATCAGAATACTCTCAAATCCAGCTCAACATTCAACTCCAACTGAACTATAGATTCAATAACCAATCGATGAATCATACACGTATTCCCTCAGAGATACGTGACATACAATGAATTCCAGCTATCCAAACTGACAATTCAATCTTATCCAAACACTGCTTTCTTAACCAGAGAAAACTCAACAACAACGAAGTCTCCAACTTCGAATTCCAAACTCCTTATCTCATATCTGTATATCCCAACAGACAATCCTGGGCTGCCAATTTTCTTCATGATCAGCTCAACCAATGCTGATACTTCCAGAAACAACTAGACCAAAACAAACCAGCTTCTGGATCCTATCCAACAGAAAAGCTTTCCAAAACCCGTCGAAATCTAGAACACAAACTCCACTCCAAAGCAATAGCAAACAGAACTTGCTTCCTTCCTTACACAGCTGCTACCTCGCTTCCGCTGCACAACTCTGATTCTGAAATAAATGAGAATACTATTGATGAACACGAATACAAACTTATCCAATATATCCGGGAAACTTTGTCCACCAAATCCATAAAAATCTGAGTGACACATCCGACTCAGTCACACAACCTTATACCAGAATCCAATTCAAAACTGGATCTGACCAATCCAAATTCCAAAAATTTTCCGAGCTGCTACACCAACTCTTTACTTCTCCAAGAACCATCCTACTACCAAGCTAACTACCCAAATCGCTTCTGGAACCAAATCAATATGGAACTCAACTCCAGATGCAGACAAACTCTGATCATTTCAATAGCTCCTACTTCCACATGAGAACCCTCATCTCAAACAAAAGATAATTCCCAAATAAGACGCAAGTCACTTTTGCGATCCTACCTAGTTCGAATTCCAAAGAAACTGTCCCCACTTTACCAATTAGAACAGTCTTAAACTTTTCCAAACAAGGTTCACCCTCAAGAAACATTCACCATCTGCTCGGACTGCTAAAAGAAGAAGCACAAAAGATTCTTAAACAAAAGGAGAACAAAACACACTGCAGCTTTCAAACTCTATCTCGATGATACGGCAAAGCTAAAAGACCTTCTCGTCAGCACACCGAATACTTCGAGTTGCACTGCTACCATAGCTAACCAAAAACATCTGATCCAAAGGCTTCTCAACTCCAAAACCTTCAACAAACCACACAACAGACCTTTGAGATGGCAGACATCCAAAAAGAAACTCGGGCTCCAAACCAAGCATCAACATCTCGCTTTCCTTAAGAAATAAAAAAATGAGACCATGCCGAAGCGAAACAACTCATAGGCCTTAGTCTCATATCCCAAAACAGCCAACCTCTTTGCTAAAGATCCAGACAACTTCTACACAGATGAGTCTTCCCTATGGTAGGTAAAGACTGCTCCTCAACTACTTCTAAAACTGCTTCAAAAGAAAACATCTTCAGAAAAATATCCAAGGATACTGCATCTCATCACGCAGTTACCAAGATATCATCACTCACTTCTACACTTCCAAGAGATCCAAACTTCACTTCAAAGATAAACTCCGAATCTTTAAAAAGATTTCCTTCGGAATTCAAAGAAATCCTTACTCCAAACTACAAAACTTACTCGAGACGGTATTAGGTCTACAGTCTCAACAGACACTTCCAATCTCAACATATGGACCTCATCCATTAGTGGTAGTCGTGTTACACACACACCACTACTACTCCATCTACCTCTAAAACTTACGTTGGCAAATCCGAACAGATAACCCAACAGATCAGGTAGATATAAATATATATATAGTTATATATAAAAATTACAAGTACGCTCTCTCAAGAAAGACACACTCCAGAGCTTAGGCATTCACTCAACCTAACGCTCCCTAAAGAAAGACACTCTTCAGAGCCTAGGTATTCACTCAACCTACTGCTCTGATACCAAGTGCGACGACCCGACTTCCTATCTCCAGGAAATCGCGTTGCCGATGAAGAAAGAAAGGGATAGAAGAAGAAAAGAAAGAGAAAGAAGAACACAACAACAACAGATAACTCACAGCGGAACGAATAAATATAATATATCACATAGAATATTACATAGTATCAGAGTACATCAGAGTTACACATCTTATACAACACATATTAGACAGTTATAAACATCTGTCTAATTCATACAACTCAAGAATACAAGACACAGATACACATACACAGCGGAAACATAATATATCTACACATGGAAGCCTCCTGCTCCATAACTCCTCCAGAATTCGTCAAGCTAACCTGAATCACTTGACTACTCATATATAATATGAGTACCCAAGAGTTTAATAAAACAAAAAATAAACACTCGGGTCAGACAGGGGTCTGGTGTGAGTAAACGGTTTAAAGTTGCTTAACTTTTAAAAAAAACCTTTGAAAGAAAAGGTATCACGTAAGACTTCCCACACATAAACATGGAAAAGTTTTTACCTTACGCTAACCAAAACATTTGATAGGAAATCCAGTGATATTATAATAGTGTCTAGGGTTTTCAAAATAAATATGAAATAGCCGAAATTGTTACATGATTAAATTCCAGCTACTAGCCACAAAAGTGGGTAATACAATCAAAACCGTAGGGTCTCGTAGGGAAAATGGGTTTCCATCAATGGCAGGGCTACTGGGGTACCGCCCGTCACAGTACGTGGCCTAGATCAACGTATCGAGGATTACTCCCTTCATCCCCTGCTACACAAGGCCGGACCCATTCCTTACTGAATAGTTCCAAATGAGACCACCCCGTGGTTGGCGCGACCAACCACCCACACAGCCGAATAATAAGGGACTTCTAGACAGGGGTAAATCTCACTCTCAAAGTGGGGGCTACCCACAAAGCCTTGGCGCACCTCCCCTGTTTTAGCCATTCCCGGTTGATGAGGCTTGAGGCTGCGATTACCTTTATAGAACACATCACTTAGAATGCTCATCGTCCGCCTGACGATGTGTTGAAAGCATTCAATCCATACAAGTTCGTTCCGGGTTCGAACGAAACCGAAGGCACTATCTCGTTGCACTCGTTTTGGAATCACCCTCAGAGTCAACGACCATAGCCCTTGCACTCTGATTCTCCATCTCGAATCTATAAGCACTATTCCGTCAAACTCATTACGGAATCACCTACAGAGTTATACTGACGTATAGCTCTTACACCTCGAGTCTTCACTCGCTCCACTTGGATTAACGACCTAACGTTTAATTGGAATCGATGTGGTTTTCGGAATTCCAAATATGGAAACCCGATCCCGGTCTCACCGAAACCAAACGCCATTTTAATGTCCAAGTTGTACTTAAGGGTTTAAACAGTTTAAACTTATATACAGGATGATATAATAAACAGATAGATGAATAACATTATCACAACAGATAATCATATCAAACATTCATCTCATAAACAGCATATCACATAACAGATATATCCAAATCATCCAATATCATTTAATCACTCAATATTAATCAACATTCAATATCAACCAATCATCCAATATCAATCAATATCCAAAGCAGAATTGATTAACTCCAAATCAATTTAATTAACCTATAATTAAATTAATTACTATCCTTTAATCACTTGGATTATCCTAATCCTGCATCATTTATTTATTACAAATCAAATTAAATTAATCATCTCTTAATGATTATCTTTAATTAATCTTCCTTGATTAATTATCTTTAATTACATTCAAGTAATTATCCTCAACCATATTCAGTAATTAACCTTTAATTACTATCATTAATTACAATAATTAATGATCCTTCATTAATTAATTATCTATAATTAATTACATTAGAGCTTAATTAATTACAATTAATTAATCACATTTTTATTAATCACCTTGATTAAATTCATTAATTACATTAACTAATGATCTTTATTAATTAATTAACCTTTAATTAATTAAATAATTAACTTATAATTAATCATCTTATTAATCATAAACAATAATTAACAATTTGTAATTACTTATCTTAATTAATTAACTTCTTAATTAATTAACTTCTAAATTAATTATATTAATCCTTGATTAATTAATCCAATTAATTAATCTTTTAATTACTTCATTAAGTAATTATTAATCAATTTAAATTAACGATTAATCCTTAATTAATTACTTAATTAATTAATTACATTTTAATTAATTACTTTTAGTAATTAATCTTAACTTAATCACATTCATTAATTAATTACATTAATTAATTAACTAAAATAAATTAAGTAATTAATTCTTAATTACTTACATAAGTAATTATCTTTAATTACTTCATTAATAAACCTTAATTCCTTCCTTAATTAATTACTTAACAAATAATTAATTCCATCATTAATTAATTCTTGATTCTTTAATTAATTAATTACTTCATAAATAATTAATTTTAAAACAATTTTATTAATTAATTCTTTAATTAATAACATTAAGTGATTACCCATTAATCACTTCTATTTAATTAATTCCATAAGTAATTTCTTTAAATTACTTCCATATGTAATTACCATCCTTAATTACATTTAAAAATTAACTATTAATGACTTATTAAGTAATTACACTTAATTAATTCCTAATTAAGTGATTATTTAAAATTTAATAAATAATTAACTAATTATTTAAAATTAATTAAACAATTAATTAATTAACTTTTTATAATTTCAAAATCCTTAATTGATTAAGAGAACATTAATCTTAATTAAACTCACTTATTAACAAATCATATTTTAAGTATCCTTAAGTTCATATCCAAATAATTTAACCTTAATTATCTTCTTAAATAAATTATTTGAAATAAATCAAATTTTAAAACAAATTTATTCAAATTAAACTTATTTATTTTCAAAACAAACTTGAAAACTTGTTATTCAAACATTACTTTAAGATTCACTTAAAGCTTTGATTAATTCTTTAATTTGAAACACTTCTTTTAATTCGAAATTCAAAATTTACTTAAGATAATTACTTTCAAAGAAATCATCATTTAATCAATTTAAATTTGAAAATAAATTCAATTAATACTTTTATAAGTTGATTAGCATTAACTTTCACATTAAAGAATAAGTTTTAACTTTTATACATTTTTTTTTTTAGTAAGGACTAAACCTTGATCCTATTTTATTCAAATAACAAGCTTAAAATTGAAGCCCTCTAACACAAATTCGAGACAAATACTCAAGCAATCAGAGGCTTTCCCGAAGCAAATCCAGATGCCTTCATCCACGAGTTCCCCTGGGCCAACACGATAGCTCCTTCGAGTCGAACACGAGCTCAACGCGATATCCCCTTCGAGACTTCATCTCGTCTTCCCCAACAACTAAACCCAGTTCCCCTTCTCAACGCAAACTCCCCAGCACACCCAAACGTGCACAAACATGGTGCATATCTCCCCTAACCTCCGGCCATACTTGGTCGCCGCGACCATCGCCTCCGATCACAAAATCACACGCAAGCACGTCAGTAAACCCAGATCCAACAATTGATGTACGAATCGAATTTTGACCCCTGAACTCAAAAACTGCAGCTTCATCTCGCCACAAAACCACCAATGCCATCCAATCTCGACGCCGTCGAACGTCGCCGACCTCACCATAGGACTATCTCGACCCCTAGCCTCCATTCCCCCTAATGCGAACGTTCCCGATCCATTAACTCTGACGCAAAATACTCAGTAACCCATTCGAAAATAAAAACAATTAAAACCCTAGCTTCTTCAAATTCAAACAATTCATCCATTTAAAAATTCCAATCTTATTTTTCCTATAATCTACGGTATACAAACAAGCTATGATCCAAGTTTCAAACCAAATTAATGTTTGAATAATCGGAATTTCACTAAATTCCCAATTTTGAATAAAACCCAAATTCACCATATTTACATTATTAAAAATTTTGATTTCTACTTCTAAATTCATGATTTCCTATCACCAATCTGTGTATATAATCAAATTTATAAATTAAGACATTTTATTTTTGTCCATTTCTCATTACTTACTGTTATTCTTGATTAAGAATTATTTATTTGTTTCAAAATTCCAGAAACCATTTTTAAAATCTTCAGTACATGTTGACAAACAAATCTCATTTAGATATCAATGTCTAATATGGGTTTATTTGAGAGATTTTTGAATTTTGTTCTTAAGTAAAACAAATCCAATAATTAAACAGAGTAAACAATTTATACAGACACAGATATTCCCAGATAATCATCACACCTTTAACATGCATAAACAACAGTACTCAAATAAACAAATATTCATAATCATAGCAACTTTCATCACATGCATATGTAATTCAAACACAGATATTATTTGAAACTGTTTTTAAAAAAAAGAAGTTTACTCACCTCATATACCATATGCAGAGCAGATTTTAAGTTCCAGGTTCTTGAACTTTAATTTGAAAAGCTTTTAATCTTGCATGCCTACAGATTTGCTATTGATTATGCTTGCAGATTGAACTTGATCCCAAATTTGAATTACAGGTTGACCTTAATGCATGTTTCAAATTGCAGGTTGGTTTAAATTTGCAGATTTTATCTTGAAATGCAGGTTGATCTCCTTTTAGTTGCAGATTGAAGATAAATTGCAGAGTGGAGTTGAAGATCATTTGCATTTTCAGGTTTTGATTTTGCAGATTGATTTTAGATTTCAGGTAGCCATTAATTTTTAGTTAAGAAGTGTAAACAAGAAAAAGAAATGTTTGAGAAAAATTGGTTTTCTTCTTTAGTCATTTGTTAAAATTAAAATAAGTATTTGCCACATGTCTCCAATTTGAACAAATGTCTCTCAATATACTTAATGTTCTTACATGTGTTCTTGACATGTTAATATATTTACATATCCTTTAAGTGTTTTTAATTGATTTTACTTAGTTTAAAATGTGAATATAAACTACTAATTTAATTACTTTGTACATAAATGTTTACTCATGTATCTATATGTACTTATGAAATGTTTATATGCATTAGTGAAATATTTTTTATGAGAAGCTTTTGAATTTTACTAAATACATGTGTGAAATCTTTAAACATGTATCTCATTAACATTTTAAAAAGGAAAGCAAAACAAAATATTTAAATCTTTTTAAACTATCATTTTTGAAATAAACAACTATTTTATATTTTGAAGACAAATCTTGAATAAATCTTTAAATTATCTCTTGAAAAATTTTAAGTTTTAAAACAAAGCTCCAATTACATTATTCATTCATATCTAAATTATTAATGGATTAAATTAAATTTCAAAACAACTCAAACTATAACATATACTTACATATATATTATAATTTGAAAATTCATTCTTTATTTAAAACAAAAGATCTCCTATTTACAATATATATCAAATGTATACATTATAAATAGAATAAAATTTTATTAGCTTTTGAAAAACAATTCTTATCAATTTTATTGCCAGATTATAAATTCATTAACCTTTAAAAGATTACATTAGCCAATTTTAAATTAAAATTACAATGAAAATTATCAATCCAATTAAATTATTAACACAGATTATTAAATTGTTATTGCCCAAAATTCCGGGTCGTTACAATTGTTTAGTTTCTTCTTATCTTCTATCTCATTTCTTTCTCCTAACAATCTACCTTTCCGGTGCTTAATTGTTCGACACGTGAATACCATGAAATTATTAGTGTCGACTTCTAAGGTTCAAAAAGGCGGGTCGTTGCCGTGTGGTATAAGATCGCAAGGTTAGGCAAGAACTTTAGCTTCGGTAGGGCAACTCTTTAAGAGACAAGGTAATGGAATGCCTTATTATGAGTTTGAGTGTGTGTGTGTGTGTGTGTGCATGTGTGTGTATAAGAGCGCATATTTGTTAGTGATATAAAATGTTTTATGTAGTGTTGATTGATCTATTGAGTGGCTTGTGGATTTTGGTCAATACAAGTAGCTAACGTTATTGATAAGGATCTTTAAACACTTGAACAAGGCTATCTGATACAGTATTGTTTTGAAATTGGATAAGTGAAATAATTTTACCTAGGGTATACTTTATGTATAAAGTATGATTTTCAAAATTAGTATGGTATGGTATAGTTACTTGAAGTGTAGGTTGTTAAGAGATAATAATATTTTATTATTATAAATTAGGATTTTCATTAGTCATGATTGTTCAGTTGAGCATTGAATATTGTTATCGTATGTAGATATCTTCCCTTCTTAAGATTTAGGATAGGTAAATAGAAATATGGAAAACATTGAAATGAACACCTTTGAATTAAATTTCACAATCTGACTATAAGGCGTTCGATGTAAATGTTGGGGTAAAAAATTGATTTAATGAAAGATGTTTATTAAAAATAAAAAATTAGAATATTTTGACATAAATATTTGAAAAATAGTTTTATAAAGGTTGATCTCATAAAATGAATTTTAAAAAAATTTCTTTTTAATTAATGAAGGTGATAATAATACAATTTTTTCCTATAATATTGCTAATGGTAGAAAACATAATAACATAATAAATTCTACTTTTGTGAACAATGTAGAATTGTTAATCAGAGGGATCTTAATATGGCTTTTACTGATTATTATAAGGATATATTTAGGGCTAAGAATAAACATAGAATTAAAGTTAGATGGAATGATATTTATCCTAGTGATTCTAGGATTAATCTTACTTAGTTTGATAATCCTTTTTCTGAAGGGGAAATTTTGAAAGCTATAAATGACATGCCTAGTGATAAAGCTTTGGGTCCAGAAGGGTTTCCAATTTTAATTTACAAATTATTTTAGGATGTTTTAAAATTTGACTTAATCAGCATGTTTAATGAGTTTTATAATGGTAAATTACAATTAGGAAGATTTAATTTTGCAAACGTAATTTTATTGCATAAAAAGATCGGTGCTAATAATTTAAAATATTTTAGACCTATTTCTTTAATTAATTGTTCTATTAAAATTATTTCAAATTTTTTAGCTAATAGACTTAGTACAAAAATGAACGATTTAATTGATTGTTCATAAACAGCTTTCATTAAGGGTAGAAATATCACAGATGGAGTGGCTGTTGTTCAGGAATACATTAATCATTGTTGTAAAAATAACATTACATGTGCTCTTCCTAAACAGGACTTTGTGAAAGCCTTTGATTCGGTTGATTGGGATTTTCTAGTTGATCTGTTATTAGCTAGAGGTTTCAGTCATAGATAGATTAACTGGATTATGGCTTTGCTTAAAACGAGAAACTCCAGTATGATGGTTAATGGTATTTTAGGTAATACAATTCAACCTAATGAGGTTTAAGGCACGGTGATCCTTTATCACCTCTTTTATTTAACTTAGTTGTGGATGTTTTTGCTAAGATAATTAAAAAAGTGGTTGATAATGGATCTTTGTGGAGTGTTGGTAGTGAATTCTTGCGTAATGGTCTATCGGCCCTACAATTTGCGGATGATACCTTACTATTTACCTCTCATTTGCCTAATCATGTCATTATCCTTAAATTTATTTTATATAGTTTTGAACTTCTTTTAGGTTTAGAAATAAATTTCGGTAAAAGTTTGGTTTTAGTTTAAATGATTTTGAAAAGGTTGAAGATTTAGTTGCTAACAAGCTTAATTGTAAAACTATGAATTTTCCTTTTGATTATCTGGGTTTTCTGATTAGACCAACTAAACTTAAACATGATGATTGGCTTATTATTATAGATAAAATTAAAAATAGGTTTTCTAATTAGAATGAGAGATTTTTGAAAGTGCGGTGTGTATACAATTATATGTGCTAGTATAGTATACACGGATCGTGTAATATGGATTATAAAACAAATGCGGAAATAGATGATAATAGCATTGTAAATAGAAAATAGAAAAATCACACCAGAGATTTTTATACTGGTTCGGAGCACCGTCCTACGTCCAGTCCCAGACTCCTATCTGGATTTTCACTATTAACTACCTCGCTTCACCCGGAGGAACAGGTTTACAATACCCGAACAGCCGAACGGGATTTCACGCCTCTAATACACTGAGGACTTCAACACTTGCCTCTTACAACACCGAGGACTTCAACACTTGCCTCTTACAACACGAGGACTTCAACAAAAACAAATACAATTATTGTTGACAACTTGTGTTCTTGAAAACACGGATTTGTCACTAGTAGTACACCCTTCCTATAATCTTATCCTCAAAGAATATGAATGATGTTTTGTGAAGATTAAAGAAGGTATATTGCTTATTGAAAAAATAGTTTCAATGATTCAATAAGCTATTAATTAAATGAGTGCTTTTTAGAATGCAAGAATGTTAGAAAGTAAGATCAGAGAAAGCATATAATCATCATAAAAATTCATGTTTGAATCAACGATTTAGATGAGTATATATAAGAAGAAATAGTTGTAACTCTTGGTGAAACAGTTGCCATTAAGAGTTGTGATTATTGGTGAAAGGTAGGAGATGCAACTCTTGGAGAAGAGAAGTGTCTTTTGGAAAACTTGCTTTCTGTTTAAAAACGGTCGACAGGTCAAAAAATGACCGGTAGACAGGATTTTAAATATATAGTCGTTATGTGCATGTGTGCACGTTTATTGTGCACATTTAACAGGAACGGTCGACCGTTCATTTTTGGACCGGTCGACCGGTCTCTGTTAAGTTGCACAATAAATGTGCACATTACTATAAATGTATATATATATTGATTATATTTTGTGCATGACTTATTTGAGGATAGATTTTAACAAGTTTATTACTATTATAACATCAAATAATCAATCTATAATCTAGAGAACCATATGAAGGTCTTGATTTGTCGATTGCCTTTATATTGTTGTCAGCAATCAAAATCTTCATAGAAGCTGTGTCTCAACATTCTCCCCCTTTTTGATTGATGACAATATATAATTAAAGTATTGAGTCTCCCCCTGAATATGTGATTTCCTGCAGACAATTATTAGCACCTTTCTCCCTGCAAACAATTATTAGTGCCTTTCTCCCCCTTTGTCATCGACAAAAAGGAGTAAACAAAAAGAATATGAACCAAAAAGAACAATGCATAACACACATTCAAACACAAGATGTTTTGAAACTACCATACATGCCAAAGTTCACTAAAAAAGATGGACACTAATTAGTACAAGTGTCACAAATGTTTTTAAAGGACCAAAAAATAAACAAACTAGCTTTAGTCCGACTGAATCTCCTCCTCATCATCTTCATCATCATCATCGTCATCATCATCGTCATCGTCATCATCTCTAGACGTCTCTCCATGACCTTGTCCGCTTGTACCAGCAGATTCCTCGGATGTTGACCAAGTGAAAGTGGGAGGAGCCGGACGCTTTCCGGGGTCTTGATGTTGGGTAGAGACAGATGTGCTACATGATATAGCATCCCATATAGCACTGAAGAAAGACTTGACCTTGTTGAATCGTTTGTCAATTTTTGAATCCATACGTTTGAGTCTCGCTTCAAGTAAGAATTGATTACGAGCGATGGTTTCAAGAGATTCTCTTGTAGACGACTTAGATTTCAACAACCTAACTTCTCCGGAACGAGGTCGCGAAGATGGAGCTTGTTGTGCTTGTGTACCTTGTTGTTGCCATTGTTCGAATGGCATAATCTGAACATAGGGAGGAGGAAGTTTCATGCGCTTGATGGTAGTGGAATCAATGCATTTTGGTGTAGATGTTGCTGAATCAGGGGCTGTTACTCCACATGCTAGCAATATGCGCATAACATACTCATTATAGAAGAAATGAGGTCGAGTGGAGTTATTCACTTTTAAAATTTCATCGAAAATCATGTGAGCCCAGTTGATTTCGATTTCCCCGTATATAGCATAAAGAGCCTTGAAATTTTCCTTGTAGACGGCATCATAATTTCCTAATCGAGGAAATAGAGAGTGCATCAAGACACGATGTAATAGCCTTGCTGTCGGTCGTAGCCCAATCGATTTGGTGCCGTCACTATTATCTTCTATAAACTTATGGCTAGTGCTATTTCGGGTGAATACTTCACAAAATGTCGATGAAAATTCTTCACCTCGATTTGGTATTCCAAGAATAGAAGCTATTCTATCATGAGTAAGATAAATTCGTTTGCCGCAAACTACCGACCAAATAACTCCATTTGGATTATCCGGTGTATATTCTTCTAAATTCATATTTGCGTAGAATAATTTAATCATTAAGTGATTAATTTCTACGCTATTATCTGAAAAATCTATTAGAGGAGAAATATTGGAATTGTTTGCTAAACGACGAATACCATATGAAGTGAAGTCTTCGAATTTGATGAATGAGCCCGGATGGAACTTATAATTTGTCATTTGATTCCATCGAGTTACAGCAACTGGAGTTTCAAGCCACTTTCTGGCAGAGAGAGTTAGAGATGAAGATTCTGAAGATGCTCTTTTCTTTGATTTCTTTTGTGGTGGAGCCATTTATGAGGATTTGGTAGTTTTGGAGCTTGAGAAATATGAACTAGGGTTTGGGAATTGGGAAAGCTTTCAGTAGGAAGTAGAAAGAAATGAGTGTGGGGTAAAAATATATACGTGGAGTGAAAAAAAAAACTGTAAAATGCTCGACCGGTCGACCGCCTAATTTTTTACCGGTCGACCGTTTTCAACCCGAGAGCCTTTTTGGTCGACCGGTAGAAATTACGGTGGTCGACCGGTTTTGCTCTGTGTTGAAAACTGATTGTTTTCGCAAAATTTTTGAAAAAAAATCGATTGAATATTTTATATATCATATTATTACTATAGAATATATGTTATTACAAACAATATATGAAAACAAAACAATATACATTATGGAATTCTAATGAGAAGTAGAGTTGTCATTAGAATTTTTGTTGTCTTCAATGCGTTTAGCCCATGGACTCCAGTTATTTCGAGCTCCTTCGTTCTCATTATAATTTCTATCCCAAGAGTTTGGAGTTGTTGAAGTTGATGGTTTGTATGGCATTGGTTCATGAACATCGTGTTTGTTTGATCCGCAGAAGAACGATGCCATTCTTTCTAAGACGGATAAACGTGCCGACGTACGTTGTTGTTCATGATAGAGTTGGTTTTGTCCATAATGCAATTGTCTCTGTAGGTCGATTTGATGCTTTTGGTAGTGATGTATCTCATCGATTTGTGCCTTCGTGCGCGGAGAGCAAAATAGTGCTTTCTTTACACGTTTAGATGATGGCGTATGACCAGGAGTGCGAGAACAAAAGTGATTGCACTCCGGTTTCTGTTTCGGTGTAGTCGGAGAGTAATTCTCCTCTGACTCCGAGCTTGTGATTGAAATATGGGATTCTTGTGCGCATTTGTCACAAATGTGTGCCATGATAGCTTGTTTATGGTGAGTATAATTTTCAACAAAGAAAGGAATGATTAGAGATGTAGTTTTCATAAGTTTATATAGGAAAAATTTGCAAAAGAACTTGTGGATAAAATTTGGTAGAAAGAATTGACCGTAAACATAAACAAAGGTTTATAATATTTGGTTTAAAAATAGCTAGAGTTGGTTTCTAGTTATGAATTTTAAGATTGTTATCATATTAAAACATATAGTTTAAGAATGTGAATAATTTATTCTATTCTAGATCTTTCCGAGATACTAAGCCAAGCTCTCTTCGTAGTTTAATAAAACTAGATTCAAGTAAAGGCTTAGTGAAAATATCGGCTAATTGATTGTCAGTATGAACATATTCAAGACATATATTTCCTTTTTCAATATTATCTCGAAGAAAATGATGACGGATATCAATGTGTTTAGTTCGAGAGTGATTCACTGGATTTTTAGAAAGATTTATAGCACTTGTGTTATCACAGTATATAATAGAATTTGATAAATGAATATCAAAATCTTGAAGTGTCTGTTGCATATATAGTACTTGAGTACAAGCGAGAGCCGCTGATATATATTCAGCTTCACATGTTGATAGTGAAACACAATTCTGTTTCTTACTAAACCAAGAGACAAGTGATTTTCCAATAAAATGGCACGTACCACTTGTACTTTTTCTATCCGTTCACGAGCCACCAAAATCAGCATCACTATATGATACTAATTCAAATGGACATTCTTTTGGATAGAAAAGACCAAATTCTTTGGTATTGTTAAGATAACGAATTATACGTTTCACTGCTCGTAAATGTGATTCCTTTGGATTGGCTTGAAAACGAGCACATAAACAAACACTCATTAATATATCTGGACGACTAGCTGTAAGATAAAGAAGAGAACCAATCATGCTTCGATATAATTTCTGGTCAACATTCTTACCACTTTCATCTTTTTCAAAATGTGTAGTTGTACTCATAGGAGTTGGTTTACCAGATGTATTTTGTAATCCGAAGCGTTTGATAAGATTTTCACAGTATTTTTCTTGATTGATAAAAATACCGTTTGAGAGTTGTTTGATTTGAAGTCCAAGAAAATAAGATAGTTCTCCCATATGAGACATTTCGAATTCTTTGGTCATAATACTTGCAAATTCCTTGCAGAGTTTATCGTTTGTTGAACCAAAGATGATATCGTCTACATATATTTGGATAACCAGAATATCTTTTCGAGAATGTTTAATAAACAAAGTTTGATCGACTTTGCCTATTTCAAATCCTGAATTAATAAGATAGCTACGTAATCGTTCATACCAAGCACGAGGTGCTTGTTTTAAACCATACAGAGCTTTCTTAAGTTTGAACACATGGTCAGGATATTTTTCATGTACGAATAAAGGAGGTTGTTCGACATAGACATTCTCTTTGAGTAGCATTCCAAGCATCATAGCTACTTGATTGCATAAAGAATGACATACGTGTTGCCCAATAACTATAGTTAAGACCATTGAAAAATGGAGGTCTTTGTGTCGATTGCCCTTCTGTGTAAGTGGTGTTTTGAGTGCTAGTACTTGCGTTATTTGCCATATTACAAGAATATATCAAATAACTGTGTTACGGTTATATGATGACCGTGCTCTGATACCAATTGAAAGTGCGGTGTGTATACAATTATATGTGCTAGTATAGTATACACGGATCGTGTAATATGGATTATAAAACAAATGCGGAAATAGATGATAATAGCATTGTAAATAGAAAATAGAAAAATCACACCAGAGATTTTTATACTGGTTCGGAGCACCGTCCTACGTCCAGTCCCAGACTCCTATCTGGATTTTCACTATTAACTACCTCGCTTCACCCGGAGGAACAGGTTTACAATACCCGAACAGCCGAACGGGATTTCACGCCTCTAATACACTGAGGACTTCAACACTTGCCTCTTACAACACCGAGGACTTCAACACTTGCCTCTTACAACACGAGGACTTCAACAAAAACAAATACAATTATTGTTGACAACTTGTGTTCTTGAAAACACGGATTTGTCACTAGTAGTACACCCTTCCTATAATCTTATCCTCAAAGAATATGAATGATGTTTTGTGAAGATTAAAGAAGGTATATTGCTTATTGAAAAAATAGTTTCAATGATTCAATAAGCTATTAATTAAATGAGTGCTTTTTAGAATGCAAGAATGTTAGAAAGTAAGATCAGAGAAAGCATATAATCATCATAAAAATTCATGTTTGAATCAACTAACAGGAACGGTCGACCGTTCATTTTTGGACCGGTCGACCGGTCTCTGTTAAGTTGCACAATAAATGTGCACATTACTATAAATGTATATATATATTGATTATATTTTGTGCATGACTTGTTTGAGGATAGATTTTAACAAGTTTATTACTATTATAACATCAAATAATCAATCTATAATCTAGAGAACCATATGAAGGTCTTGATTTGTCGATTGCCTTTATATTGTTGTCAGCAATCAAAATCTTCATAGAAGCTGTGTCTCAACAATTTTTATCTATTCTCATAAATTCTATTTATCATCTCTTCCAATCTATTGGATGTCTATGCATATTTTCCCAGATTGGGTGATTAACAAAATTGATAAAATAAGAAGGAACTTCTTATGGAGTGGAGACAACTCCAATAGTAGTACTAAATGTTTAGTAAATTAGGAAACAGTTTGTAATCCAAAAAGGAAAGTGGGTTAGGGGTCATTAATTTACGTAACATGAAATTATCTTTGTTAGGAAAATGGTTATGAAAATTTAAGGATATTCATGATAACCCTATTTGGAAAGAAATCATTTCTAAATATTACTATAATGATAGTAATAACTTATATCAAATTACACCTTCTAATATTAACAAGTTATCTAGTTTTTGGAAAACAATTTTAAAATGTCAAGAAATTTTTAACCTTGGTACTAATACGATTGTTCATTCAAGAAATAATACTTCTTTTTGGCATGATCATTGGATTTATTTCATTCCTCTTAAAATAGAATTTAAGGAGCTTTATGATATTTGTAACTTTAAGAATGCTTTGATTTTAGATATTTTTTCTTTGAATAATGATCCCCCTTGGAATTTTAGTTTTAATAGAATTCTAGAAGGCACAACTCTTAA
This sequence comes from Allium cepa, assembly GCA_030765085.1. Lineage (NCBI taxonomy): Eukaryota > Viridiplantae > Streptophyta > Magnoliopsida > Asparagales > Amaryllidaceae > Allium > Allium cepa. The sequence continues at coordinate 706,102,963 of CM060932.1, forward strand.
GAAAATATCTTTGTTTTATACTTGATTGAATTTATATAATATTGATAATGATAATGATAATGATAATATTATTTGGGAGTGGGATAAGAGTAAGGAATTTACTTCTATTTATTTTTATAAATTTCTTAATTTTGACAAGCATAACTAATAATTCCTTTAAAACTTATTTGGAAAACAAATGCTGCTCCTAAATCTAAAATGCATATGTGGTTAATCATGCATGGAAAACTTAATGCTATCGAAATGTTAAAGAAAAATAATATGCAAATTGATAATAAATGTTTCTTTTGTAATTCGAATTTTGAAGATATTATGCATGTGTATTTTGATTGCATAGACACATTATATTCTAAATAATACTCTTAAAGTCATTAACTTTAGTCTTATAACTAAAATTACTGATTATGACTATTATTAGAATAATTTAAGATTAAAGTTTAAAATAGAAAATAGATTTTTACTTGATTCTTTATTCATTATAATTTTTTGGTATATTTGGTTTGAGAGAAATCAGAGAATTTTTAATAATAATAATAGACATTGTAATAAATTGATTTTCATAATATCTTCGTTTTGTTTTAATTGGATCTCAAATCCTAAATATAAATAGCTAAAAATAATCATTTTAAATAATATCTTAATAAGGTTAATAATAAAGTCATATAAACATAAAAACAGTATTTTTGACACTAATAATTATAGCATTAACATTTTTCAAACTAAAATGACGATTTCTCTGATTATCATAATATCCTTTTGATCAAAGGAGCATAAGGATAAATTTTAATTTTTTTAATTTTTTTTTTGTAGTTTTAATTTGTTTTTGTTTGTGTTTTTTGGTTTTAAATTCTTTTCATCTTAAATTCTTTTCTAGTCTGTTTTCTAATTTTTATTATTTTCTATCCTTTTATGTTAGCTTTTGTATCGTTATTTTTATTTCATTAATACATATATATGTATATAAATATTAATTCTATACAAGTATGTGTATTATTGTTATTATTTTCTTTAGTTCCTTTTGTAGATACAAGTTTTGGCCAGATATGGTGTTAAATTCTTTTTGCAGGTACAGGATTGTTGATGGCAGGATTGCTGTTTGCGGTGAGGAGCTCTTCTCAGTTCTTCTACATCTTCAGTTTGGCATTCTACTTTCTAAATGATTCGCTTTTACAGTGAGACGATCTCTGCACTCTATAGAATGGCGTTTTCATTCTAGATCATTCGCATCTCCAGTTCTTCCGAGTTTGCAACTTGGTGTTTCCTTCACAGATGGAGTTGTCTTCCAGTATCATCGGCGCTGATTTGATTCATAGATTTTTTTTAGGTACTTCTAACACCCCAATACCATGCGATGGCCTTGTTGGAGCTCGATATTAGGGTGTAATGGGCGGTGGCCTTTCCGAAGCTCATTCTAAGGGTACCAGAATTCTTTTCTTTGTTATTTGTACTATGATTGGCTACCTGCCAAGCATGTTGGTAGCACCTTGTCCTCAGTGATATATACATATTTACATGTGTGCTCTCTTCTATTTTAGAGGACCATACATTTTTCTCCAAAAAGACGTATCTTTTAATTAAAAAAGAATTTAAGTTAAAAGCTTGAGGACTAAAATATTGAGACTTTTGGAAAATGGTTTTCAAAGTTTTGAAAAATAATAATAGTGTTATTTGGAAATATTTTTGCTTCAAGTGTAAGGTTTTGGGAATGAAAAGATTAAGTAAGAAGTGTTTTATGTGGATTAGTTTGGGAAAACGAGTCTTGATTGTTTTGTGATGATCTGAATAATCTTTTAAGTGACGTTCAGATGTTTGCATATGTGAACGTTTTGGTGCACTTAGTAAATTATTTTCTTTTATCATTGTAAAACTGAAATAAGTTCAAGCCCGAACAAACCCAAAGCAAGTGGGTGATAATTTTTTTGTTGGAAAATGTAAAGTATTGATTCAAATTTGACATTTTGAAATAAAAGATATATTTTAAGTCAACTAGTTTGAGTGGCTCGAAAATAACTTAAATTGGGGGAGAGATGTGTTGGGATGGTAAACATTTCTCTGGAGTATTATCCTTCTTTGTAAGGGAGTGTATGATACTGTTTTGTAGTACCCAGTTCCTTAATATCATTTTGGAGTTAGTCAGGATTTATATATATTCGATTAAAATATAGAGTTTTATTTCAAAAAGATTTTGAAATAAGACCGGGTACATTGATCTTGAGTTTTATTAGGGAAACAATTAAAGAAGTACGTAGGTTGGACGTAGATCATCTCTTGTTTTCATATAGTCGATCTAAGATTCGAGTACATTGCTTTAACGTGATTCACACTATTTTGAATATGGATCTATTACTCAATTTTTGACGATGAGTTCTTAGTGAGGGTTTTTGATATGGGAAAGCTGTTTTCTATTGTAGTTACAACTATGTAAGGAGAATAGAAGTTCCTGATCAGGGAGCCTGATCGGAGTCTACATTTGAAAATTGGGTGAGCAATATTAATTCGAAAGTGAAGTTATGTATTCGAGTTGAGATCAAATTAGATTCTGCATAAAAATGATCTATGTACATCTTATGAACTGATGTATAGTGTTAAGCATTTTCTATGATAGGTTGAGGTGTAATTTTGGGGACGAAATTCTTTTAGTGGGGAGGGGAGAATGCAACAACCTAGAATTTCACTTACTTTGATTTATGAATATTTAATTAATTTTAAATATTCAAATAATGGTTTTTATAACTAAAATAAAACTCTTTTAAATAATAAATAATTTTGGTGAAATACCTTTCAAATTTAGTATACAATTTAGTTCGATGAAAAATAGAAAATGTGACTGAAAACCGTTTTCCGAATTTTTTATATTTCATCGTATAAAAGTAATTTGAAACGTTGTGAGCCTTTTTTATATTTAAAACAATATTTAAATAGTTAAGAAGATAAATTAGTTAGCATATATTGGTATATACATAGGTATATATACTTAAATATAGTCATGTATATACTAAAAGATGCCTTAAGAGACATGATTTGACATATCGGCAATTTATTACCTAAACATATTTAAACATGTTTTCATTAACATGATAAGGGGGACAAGGTGGTGGTCTAAAATTGAATGTGTGGTGGAGGGTGTTGAGGTGGAAAAACAATGTGGAGCGTAGAAGTACAGGGGTAGACAGGTGATTCTCTTTTTTCTCTTGTTTATAAATAGTTTTCCATTCCTTCATTTCAACTCCTCTTCCTCCTATCATATTTTCCTCATATCCGATTAAAATGGTGGTTTTCATTTTTTTCAAACCATGTATAATTTTAGTGGCTACAACTTTTATTTGTATCATTTTTTTAATTTTTGAACTTAGCTATGTCATAAATGCATTTCTTTCAGACCTATTTTGGACTCAGGTTTTCTAGTCCAAAAATATATCTCTTCTTTGACTATATATTCCTCAAAACGAATCCAAATTGAGTGATTTTTTTGGGATATTGTAGAGAAAATAATTTCCAAGAACTTTTCTTTTGACCACTTTTCCAAATTTTGAGAGTAAATGGCCAAAAGTCGAGGAGAAGATGACACATTTTCGAGTTGATTTTTGTGGTTTTCCAAGCTTTGCAAGTTTTCTTGTATTTCAAGTTTTCAAAAGAGTTTTCTTCGAGTTAGTAAATTCCGGTGACTAAAATTTTAAATTTTTGTGGAAAGATACAACATTTAAATGTTGCCTATTTGGTTGTGAAATATATTATTTGAATGGTTGAATTATCATATGGTTTGGATGAATATATGTTGCTAATTTATTGTTTAGCGTAGGCTTATGGATCAAATTTAAAGTGATGTTTATGGTTATATAGTTGTGATTGGAAGTGATATGGAAAGTTAACAAGTAAAATAGGTAAATGAAAAAGTTAATGAGCTAGGTACGCACTGAAAGATGTTTGTGTTTGACATAGCGATCCTTTGAGTTTTTAAATTTGATTACTTTGTTTTGAATAAAATAATTTCTGAAGTTTCTAACTTTTTTTTTACTTCAAAACTTTTATATTAAGTTAATAAAGTAAGTTAAAGTTAAAAAGTAACTGTTTTAAAAGACTATTTGAGATGTTAATCAAGTTGAAAGTTATGATATCCATAGCGATAGTCACTATGGATGTAGTTCGATAAAAAGCCCAATTTTAGAAAAAGTAAAGTTTTATATTTTAAAGTGTTTTTGAAATGTTTTAAAAACTTAATAATGATGAAGGAAAGTTAATTAATAATTTAATGATTAGTTATTAATTAATTAATTTTGATAATTAGTAACTAATTAAGCATGAAATTAGGTTCACTAATCTTAGTTAAATAAAGATTAGTTACTAGTTAATTATCCTTTAAAAGTAAGATTTACTTTTAATTAGATATGAATTAAGTATACGATTTATTTTTAATTAATTATTAATCAAATATAAGGTCAATTATTTATTTATTTAATTAATCAAGTGTTTAATTATTTTTAATTAACAATTAATTAAGGTTTTAATTTAAAATAATTATTTGTTAAAGGTTTAATTTATTACTTAAGTTTTAATTAAAATATTAATTAATTAATTTATTGAGATTAACCAATAATTAATTGTTAGTAAATGTTTTATAATTGATAAAGGATTAATTAAGGATTTAATTTTTAAATAAATTACCTATTAAAGGTTTAATTATTTCTAATTTTTAATTAAATTATGTTCAAATTTAATAAAGATTAATTATGATTTAATAAAGATTTTAATTTGTAATAAATCATTTTAAAAGGGAATTTAAGTTTTAGATCCTTTGTATCGAGAATCAAACTATTTTAAAGGCACTTTTTTCCGAAGATGGTTTTGAACACAAGGGATTCAAACGTCGATACCATTAAATAGACAAACAATTATGAATGAATTATGTAAATGGTTTGATTATGTGGACATATACTGTTAACAGAATAAATCTTTGTTCTACTACAAGTTGATTGTTTGGACTTATGACAGTAGAACAAATTCCATTCTACTATATTGTAATTATTCCTTATGTGGACATATGTTTAATAGAATAAATTCTCATTTTGCTATAAGTAGTGAATTGTTTGGATATCTATTTAGCAGCAAAAATCACCATCCTGCTATTAGTTATTTGGATATGTCTATGCTAGTTAAGTTGTATTGACGTGTTATTCCCTGATTTGGATATGAATTGCATTTACGTATATGTTGACTTATGTAAATAAATGGTTAAATGTGTTGAAAGTGAAATTGATATTAAATGGTAACTTAAATTACTGCCATTGGAATTGCTAAGCCTCTTTTGAAATTATAATATATGGTTTTGAATTAGTTTCAATTCTTAATCAATGTGGGATTAAGGTTTATAAATGAATTTTCAAGTTATATTATTATTATATAAAGGTATTATAAATAATAACTTGTTTATAAAAATGAGTTTTACTAAGTAAAAGGGTTTACTTGAAGTGATTTTCAAAGGATGTTTTGTGAATGATATTTTGTAATGGATTTTTCTTTAGAAGATTTATAAAAAGAATTTTGAAATAGGGAAATAATTTAGAGATTTATAAAGAGGCTTTATAATTTAACTCGGAGAATTTTTAAAGTGAGTTATAAATTTATTTGGAAAATTTATAAGTTATTTGAAATATGAAGCGAGCTTTTAGAAAGGAAACTTTTATAAAGGATCAGTGGATTGATTTTATAGGAAGAAATGTTTTTAAATGGAACTTGTTTGGCTATTTAATATGGATTTTGAAAAGGAGGAAACTTTTGTAAAGTTTAGTAAATATACTTATACCATTGAGATAAGTATATAAATTTTTTTCCAAGTATAAAGGGGAAGTAAGGGTTTTGGAAATAGTGTTGTGTAAAGATCTTTTGATCAAGTTTTATAAAGTGATTTTATTAACTAAGATTTAATCAATAAGGCTTAATGGATTCCATATGGAATTAAATGAATGTTTGAATAAATGTTTACTTGATAGTTAAATAACCGACTATTAAACCTAGACCAAAATGTAACTTTGGAAATATCTAGAAGGTACATGTGAGTTATATGGCACAGTCATCCTCAATCATGTTGTACCATGCGTGTAAATCTTGTTCTGTTCTTCTAGGATAAATGATAAGGAAATCCATCCATTAATGGTTAGGAGGTGATTTCTTCTCTTCTCTTGTCTATTTATTTCCTAATATACTGGGGTTGAGTTTACCGAAAATTATCGAAAATTGTTTTGAGTAGATCGGGATCAGAAATGTTATCCAAAAACTACGTCGATCCTACTCAATTTTTCGAACCGAAGACATCATGAAGAGTATGGAATCGAAGATGGATTTTTGAAGTGCAAGGGCTACTTGCTACTAATCCTGAGGGTGACTCCGAGTTGGGTATAGTAGAGGTAGTGCCTTCGGTTTCGCTCTATCCCAAAACAAACTTGTATGGATGAATGATAGCATTGCATTGATGCCTGAATGGAAATGTAGTATTCTAAGTGAGAAATGCTAAATAAAGGTAAAATGTAGCCTCAAGACTCATTAACCAAGAAATGATAAAAATTGAGCATGTAGCATGGCCAAGTTGGTCGCTCACATCAGGATATGGTCATTTCAAATCGAAACTGATCACTATCTACTCATGTATGCTTCGGGGCCAAAAATGGGGTGGTCATATTCGGTACTGCTAGTCAAGTGGTACACCAGTCTTATGTGGCAGAGGTACAAGATGTTCTCGTCAGACCCTGGTGCATTTTATCTAGAGATGTACCATCAGAAGGTAGTTCCTTACCTTGTCATAGTATGGAAACCAATCTCTAGTACGTGCTTTTATAGTTTTGATGGTAGAACCTAGTATGTTTGAATTTAATTAATATAGCAATTTCAGCTATGATTAATAATATTTTTACTCTAGACATTATTATAATATCACTGGATTTTCTATAAAAGTTGTTTTGGCTATCGTAAGATAAAAACCCGTCCATGTTTATGTGATGCATGGTCTTAGGAGATACCTTTGATTTTAAAAAGGTTTTAAACATAATAATTCAGTTGTTTGAGTTACTCACACCTGACTCATGTTTGATCCGAAGTTTCATTTTCTTTCTCTAGAACTCTTAGGTGCTAAATTTTTCATGGGTAGTCAAGTAGTTCACGCTTTTGCACGATGCACTTTGGAGGAGTTTGGAGCAGGAGGCTTCATTGATATCTAGTTATTATCTTGTTTCCGTCGTATTATATGTATCTTGTATCAGTTAGGTAGGGATGGGCACTTATAACTGTCCAAGGGTAGAATTTTATTAATATGACTTAGATGTATCTTTTTTTGAAATGACTTTGTAAAGTATTATGTTGATTAATAAATATTATTCCATTGCGTTGTGAGATTCTATGATTGTTTAGTTTCTACTTATCTTTTATCTCCTTTCTTTCTCCTAACAATCTGTCTTTCCAACAATTAGTTGTTCGGCATATGAATACCGTGAATGTATCGACTTCTGGGGTTCGAAAAGGCGGGTAGATTCAATTATCTACATCTGGCAAAGTTCTTAAATAATAACAGCTAATAGAGCAGTGTTGGGATGGCTCCGTTTGAGGCTTGTATAAAAGCCCATGTATGTCACCTGCATGTTGGTTGGAAGCAGAAGATAGGGTTGTGTTAGAAGCCGATGTGGTGAAGAATGCTACCAAGAAGGTAAAGTTAATCCTAGTAAGGATGAAAGCAGCACAACTAAGCAAAAGAGTTATGTCGGCACAAGGAGAAAGGAACTAGAGTTTGCAGTAGATGATTAGGTGTTCATGAAGTTTTCTCCGATGAGAGGCGTGATGCGTTTGGGGAAAGCTGGGAAGTTAGCCCCTAGATATATAGGGCCGTTTTCGATCATAGGAATGATTGGGAAGGTGGCATATAAAGTGGATATCTACTACTGTTTTTGTAGGGATTCATTATATATCTCACGTATCATGTTTGCAGAAATGCATCTGGGACCCGGAATCAGTAGTTGATCGGGATGAGAAGAGGCTTCGAAAAAAAGTATTGAAGTTAGAGTGCATTCAACGGAGGACAGATCGAGAAGATTGCGCATGTGAAACAGAGGATAAGGTTAGGAGGATCTATCCAGAGTTGTTTGTCACAAAGTAGCGCATATGCTATATGCTGAATGTACTAATTTCGACCACACACACATATGATATTATGGTTGTTTGCTATATTAATAGGAAGTACTAATACGTTTTATGTATGCATGGATTTAGAATTCACGGGGATACTTAGAGTAAGCATAAAAATGAGGACTAGTCTCTGGTTAACCTTAACTGAATTTCGAGACAAAATTTCTTTAAGGAGAGGAGACTGTAATAACCCTCAATTTCATAATATTTAAATAAGTTAATTAAAGGTAAAACGATGGCTAAATAAGAAAGGTAAAGAGGAGCAAATTAATAGAATCAGGTATAAGGACCTAGGCCAACTTATTATGGGACAATATACAATACTCATTTCTATTCATTAATTTCATTTCACACTAAACAAAAATAAAACTTAGAGAAACTTTTTAATGGTAAAAGCATATGAAGACAAATAAGAAGAACTTACAAAAACGCAAGTTAGGAGAAATTAAAGAAGACTGAAAGTTCTATATTTTAAAGATCTACGTGAGTACTACTTAACCCTTCTAAACTAATTTTCTTATATGTATCGGTTCGGTCCAGATCTATATGTTTTATATAAGATGGGACTCATACGGGTATTAACGTAAATATCTAAAAGTACAATGAATGTTTTGGGAAAGGATGAGTGGACATGAGATGTTTACATGTGTTTTCCCTACTTTAGTGATTTTGAAATCGAATGGAAATGTTATATAATGTTCAAATCATGATTTCTGAAGTGGTTTTTCAGTTTGATGAATTTCCTATGCTTATGTAATTTGTTATGAAATTTTGAAATTGTTTAACTTTAAAATAACAATTAAATATTCTTAAAAAGGCAAAATATATGTAAACTATGGAAAGACGGAGGCTCATGAATTTAAAGAATTTTATATAAGTTTTCTATGAGAAAATAAAGGGTTAAATGGCTAAATACTGCATTGGAGATTTAGGGTACTACGGGGGATGCAGTGGAATAAAATCCTTGGAAAAAAATTATAGTAACAGTGGTTAGGAAAAAGGGAGACAAGATCTAAATTATTTGTTCAAAAGAATACTATAAATATCATAATGTGAAATAAGAACCAACGAGATAAGGATACATGTAAATGCGATGTTAGGAATGTCAAAGCTGTTGGGTACGGCATTGGGGCGGCGACTCTATTTTTATAAGTAAGTGTATTGCACTGAATATGAATGGATCATACTGCGGTGAAAATTAAGAAGGAACGATTAATAAGTAAAGTGCAGGGCGTAATACATGGGTTGGTAGGACTCTGCACTAAAAAGATGAACATACAAGACTTATAAAAGATAAGTCAATAGGACTCGGTAGGGAAATTAGGTCAGAATGCGGAAGGGATCCCGCATTAAAATTAAAAGATAGAGTCAAAAGGGCTACTAACATCGGATGGGGACTCTCACTCGATTGCACAACTTGGGAAGGAGATGAGAGGCGTTCAACTTCCAAGGAGCTGCTGGGCGATTCCAATAAAATAAATATTTAAAGGATATGCACCTTGGGAATGTGAGCGCTTATCTACGAGGGGCATATATTTCACCTTAGGAAGGTGAATTAAAATATTCAACTATATTGGGTGCAATATTAAATACTTTAAAGCATAATTTAAGGAATATGAAAAACCTGCGCGGGGGGTGGTATCAAACCAATAAGGAAGAAAGAAGTAATGCGTGGGAGTAGGAGTAAATAATCAAGTAAAATGGATTAAAGAAGAATCAAAAAGGGAAAGCATGTGGAGTTAGCGCAGAGAGCGTAGTATTGTACACTTTGAGTTAACAGCAATCTGAACCAAGACTTGGGTGGGGTCAGTGTAGTAGTAAAGAAGATTTGTTTAAGGAATCATTTAACTGAAGGCTTAAATAAGAAATAATTGCCTTAGTAGTTTAAAGTGCTTTACTCATGATGTCTAAATAGTGAGGGGAAAACCTAATCTGGGCCATGTAGGTTGGACTAACTATATGTTTTTTTGGGATGGTATTATTTATATCAGACTTTATGTCTGACGCGCGTTTTTATTATCACTTTTACCATAAATTCATGGGTTAAGAAGTTAATATCAATACCGGATATGTGTTGGACAAGTACCGATATTAGATATTTTGAAATATCGTGATAATATCGGGTAATATCGATAAAAATATCGAACATTGTAGAACATGTTATAAATGATATTGTACTATGTTATAATGTTATATTAATGTTAAGTATTCAAATATTTGGATAAATAATTCTAATTTATTATTAAAGACTAATTGCATATATTTATAGATTATAATCCATTTACTAAGATATTCTATTTAATACAAACCATAATATAAGGATATAAAAACTGAGAAATTCATATAATCTACATCATATTATTTTCTTTGTTTTTATACTACATTCGTTGTTCCTTTGGTCATCCAATCATCTATATTACTTTCCCAACTTTTCCATATTTATTAATCGGTTCCATTTTCACTTAATTTATTGAATAAATAATATTGATTTGATATCAGTTACTACTTTAACTCGTTCCTTATCGATATATCAAATATATAACTTTACTGCTCTTCAGCTTTCAATTTTGAATGCACGATAATAACTAATAAAATAAATTTTCATAAGTCAACTTATCGATTGAAATATAAGCAAAAAAATACTAAAAAGAGAATTAGCTTTTTAATGTTCCTATCTTTAGTGGTAAAGTCTTCAAAGAAAATAAACACATAAAATAATGGAATAAGTATATTTTTCTTTATTGAAAGACTAATGAAAAAGCCGAAAACTGTATGGTTAAAATTAAAAAAATCAGTCCATTGGGGATTTCTAATACGGTCCACAAATTCTCATTCGCCATATACAAAAAACAAATATTGAGAATGTTAAGATTTTTGTTTGTAAAGATATTTTCTCCAATAAATACAATAATGAACGATATTCTTAAAATATCAGGTATTTTATACTAAATATCGGAGCAATATATTGGCAAATATCGAGCGATATATTGTAATGATATTTAAGCGATATTTCAAAAAATATATTAGCTTAGGAGCGATATGAGATATATCGGTGATATATCAACGATATCATCCGATATTGATTACATAAAATCATATCGCCTTCCTTTAAAAAACTCATCAAATCGACGATCCGAGATATTTGAGTTGATTCATACAAATTTGATGAGGCCAACAAAAATTGCAAGCTGTAGTGGTTATCACTATGTCATTGTGTTAGTAGATGATCATTCCAAATATACTTGGGTGTATTTTTTGAAGGAAAAGAGTGAAGCATAAATCAAGTTTGTTGAGTTCAATAATACCATAAATAAAAAGTTTGGGTAGAAAATAAAATGTTTAAGAAGCGACAATAATGGTGAATTCACGTCATGTGAATTCTTTAAATATTGCGATGATAACAATATTCAATGGTAAATGACATGTCCAAACACTACATTGCAAAATGGCGTCTTTCATGGATACATGATAAGAACTTGCCAAAAGAATTTTGGACTAAAGCAATGTAGCGTGCATGTTATGTATTAAATCAACAACCTTCATGGCCACGTAAAGAAAAGACTCCATTTGATATTGATCTAAACTAGACCTGAAAACAAAGATGTGCATTTTTGTTGGCTATGATTCATGTAGGAAAGGTTAGAAGTGTATGGAACTAAAAACAAAGAAGTTTGTCAGATCTAGAGATGTGTCTGATGAGATATCTTCTTGGTGTTCTGCTCAACTGCCAACTGCTAAGGATATTGCACTTACTGATGATCAAGATAATTTAGAGTTATTTTCTCCAACATCGACAAAAATGACATGTGATAATCTAAGCAATGAAGGAAGGGATGAACCTTCAGCTCCAAGATTGAACACTCCAACTTCAGAATAATATGAGCCAGTGATGATAAAATCGTCTAGGAAGAAAACTCAGCCAAATTATCTGAATGATTATGAGATAAACCATTGCACCGTGACTCATGCATTTTTTGTTGGACCACAAGTTAATGGTGAACCAACATGTTATGAAGAAGCCAAGAACAGTGACGAGTGGAAAGAAGCAATGAAGGAAGAATTTGAAGCTTTAAACAAAAATGAAACTTATGAATTGGTGCCTAAACCAAATAACTGTACGTTGGTTTCTTGCAAATGGGTTTATCAGTTGAAGAAAAAATCAGATGGTACAATTGATAAGTACAAAGTTTGCCTCATTGCTCGTGGTATTTCTCAAAGTTATGGACTAGATTACGAGGAGACTTTCAGGTGGAAAAAATGGTTTCAGTAGGGTCAATTTTTTCACTTGCTGCATATAACAGTTGGAAGATTTGGCAACTTGATGTAAAGAATGCATTTATTTATGGAGAATTGGATCGTGATGTTTTGATGGAGCAACCTCAATGATTTGTTTCTTAGGTTTTTCCAGCTATGTCTGTCGAGAAAGACGTTGTATGGCTTTAAACAAGTACCATGTGCTTATATGTTAAAGTTGTTCAATATTTTATCTTTTGCGGTTTTAAAGTTTATAATTCCGACTGTATTTTATTTTTAAAAAGGGAATCAAATAAGCATTTGCTAGTTTTATTATTGTTGGAAATTGTGTTTGAAAATAAGTGAATTCTTAAAAAATTGACCAAGTATGAAATGACTCCTATTATATGGGAATATGAATAGTCCCACATTGTGGGATTATATAAAGAAATCAAGTATTTATACTTGATTCTTAGAAGCTAAATTGGGCCCTTTGGGCACCCAATGATGCTCTTTTGTGAGTAGGGAGACCATACTTGACCACCACACGCATGCGTGCGCCGACCGACTTGACCCGACCCGACCCAACCCAAGCTTGCAGTGGTTTAACACTTATATTTTTGGTACAAAATTCTTTAACAGTTTTTTGACCGGGCTGGAATGGTCAAACCAGACCAGAGCCGTATTGGAGAACATTACACAACGTTCATTGTTTTTGACCCGTTGTTTTCTCAGATCTGCTTTTCGAGGCCACGTTTCCCCTAACCAGCAACGTTCTTTTTGCTATTCTGCCTTCTTAACTAATAAGAAGACGAAATAGAAAGAACTGCATCTCCTTCAATTTTTAATCCATGAATTCGAGCAATATTTTTGAGTGCAAACAAAATCGTTTCGTATGTGCAAACGAATCGATACCGCAGAAATTTTTTAGAGGCTATTTTATACTAGAGGCAGCAGCGATTGATCCGACCTGCTTTGCACTATACAACAGATTGTCGAAACGCCTTCAAGAGAGTAACGTAGTCCACGACTCAGCCGAAGATCAACATTTTTTCAATAATTTGAAGACGACGCCACCAATGATGACTTCCGCTGCAGATCTAGATGTCGTTGCTCCCGCTTCACTCTTTTAGGTCCCGATGGTCTCTGCTGAGCCTTTCAGATTCGAGGGCCTCCACTTCAAATGCTGGAAACAGAAGATGGAAATCTTCCTGACCGTGAGAAAAGTGGTGGCTGTGTTGAGAACCGATAAACAGCAGCTACCAAATAGACTATATGAAGCAGATGCAGATCTGTTGCGAGCCTGAATAGAAAAATCAAAGGAACTGCAGAACTGGACAGCGTAATACTACCTGCGTAGAAATTTCATTCTCAACGGCCTTAGTGATGACCTCTATGACTACTACAATTTCGACTGACAGCTAAAGAAATCTGGGAAGCGCTGCAAAAGAAGTATGATATGGAAGAGGCTGGAGTAAAGAAATATATAATCAGCCGCTACCTGAAATACAAGATGACGGAAGACAGGTTATTAGAGATGCAGTCTCATGAGCTTCAGAAAATTTCTCATGAGATCATCTCCGAAGGTATGAGTTTGGACAAACAATTTCATATTGTTGTTATTATCGATAAACTGCCCCCAGGTTGGAAAGATTTTAAGAATGTGCTTAGGAACAAGACTAAGGAATTCTCCTTAGAGAGCTTGATCACTCGCCTCCATATTAAGGAGGAGGCTCGTAAGCAAGACCACAAAGAGGAAGTGCTTGTTGTCACCAACAACACTAAAAAGTCTAAGCCCGTTGTTTGAAACCGAATCCAAAAAACTTTAAGAATCGGAACTAAAACTGCAATAAATAGAATTGGACTCCGCAAGGGAACTAAAAGGGATAGCAGAAACCGACCCAAAAGAATGATTCTAGACAGTTGTTACTGTGTTACAACTGTGGAAAACTAGGTCATATGGCACGCAAGTGCAGGAATAGATCACGCCCTACACCACAGGCTAACCTGGCCGAGGAGCCTCTTACGGCTATGATTTTCGAGATTCATCTAGTTGGTGGATCAGAGGGTTGGTGGGTAGATACTGGTGCACACCGCCATGTCTTCTACGATCGTGCTATGTTCGGTACATACACGGCTGTTGATGATAAGAAAATGCTGCTGGGAGATTATTACACCACTACAGTTGCTGGCATTGGAAACGAGGAAATAAAGTTTACCTCTGGAAAGACAGTGTTTGCTCCAAAATTGGTCACAAATCCCAAATATCATGAAAGCACCAGTCTATGAACACAAATCAATAGTGTATGATCACAAATCACAGGTCTAGGTAATGTAGAGAATGAACAATGAAGAATAATAAACTTAAACAAGAAAGAAGTAGACAGAGACACGAGATTTATAGTGGTTCGGCTATCTCTGGCCTACGTCCTCTTCAAAAGTTAATCTTTTATTGACTTTTCTTGCTGGTTACAACAGTTACATTGGATTACAGTGATGAAATTCGAGTACAACAGCAGCCTTGTAGCGCAAAGATATTTTTGGCAGAGTCTGGACGTCGGATAGCAAAAGATCCCTTTTCCTAGGCTTTGAGGTGCTATTTATAGGCGTAGGCTGCAAATATCTCGCTCAGATCTCGAGAGACTTCTTCTGGCACGTGGGCAGGCCCACGCGATCGATCCATGCAATTTGCACTCGGTCCGTGATCGATACAGACCAATTTTGTATCGATCAAGATTTGGCCCAATCGAGCCGAAACTTGGCATGAACATTCCTTGGGTCGTATGTAAGCTTCTGTGAAAATTTCATAGCATTTGGACTTTTGCGTTGCAAGTTATGATCGATGCAAACTTGTGTTTTTCGGTAGGCTGCTTAGTTCGAATCGATACGTTCGTATCGATCAGTTCAAATCGTTATTGATCACGTGCCTGCAAGTTGACGAAGCACTTGATTTTAGGATCGATCCGAAGTTCATGCCAAATTGACCGAGTCTCCTCTATGCACATGCCCAGTTCGAATCGATTAGTAGTATGTTATTCGTATCGATCTGTAGTATGTTGTCCGTATCGATCGCCCATCCTGTTCATATCGATCGAAGTGGGTCATTCGACTCGAATCACCGTGGCATTTTTCGCATCGGTTGAAGTCGTTCTGCTTGTGTTGGTGGACCTAGTCTTGTTTGTATCGTCGGAATTAACTTTGTATCGATCGATACGAAGTTGAACCCATGGCATGGATACGAACAAGTGATAACACAATCGATTCGAACAGATGGATAGCGCGATGGATTAGAGCAGATGGATAGCGCAATGGATTTGAACAGATCGTTTCAAACTATGGCTTTTTGATGGTTTTGAATAATGTATGTTTTATGGATACGAACAAAGCCTGTGAATCAACCGATGCGCTAAACCTGATGGATACAAATGAGAACAATGTTCAATTTTGCATCGATCATATCTTGAGCATACAGACTCCGATTAACCTGAAATTTGAAACGACGACATCCATATCTTTGCTTGTCATGTCTTTTCAGTTGTATCTTGATCCAGACTCAGACAATATTCATCGATATCCATTGTGAACCTGCGTACAACTAGCAATAAAGGAGGATTGCCTTTGGTTTTCAGTTAATTTTTTTGGTGTCAAGGCCTTGCCAAAAGGCGGGATAACACTTGCCCCCCAAAACATGTCTTGTGATAAGAAGGTGTGTTTTGAATAGTTTCGAATCTGATACCCGAAGCCCATGTTCCATCCATAGCCATCCTATCTGAGTGCCATAGCCATATCCCAATCCACTTTCGTGACTACTCGAAGTCGATGCCTGATTTTGAATCCAGTAACCAAACCTTAGCCAATTTCATATCCACCTGAACTCGACAAATGAACCCTAATCCGTCCATATCCTATAACCAATAACCGAATGCAGGACCTCTCCGATTTCTCGCCAAGTGTAACCCATACTCGGCGACCTGTGCTAAGCAATGCCTTGGTATCTGTGGTCCAGTGTCCCAGAACGCTGAGCTATGCCATGGCTTAAGGCTTAAGCTGTATCCTGGTCGCTCCGGACCCTTGCCGAGCATAGTCCACACTCGACGACCTGAAGTAATAATCGATAATATAAGGCCTAAGTCCTAGGCCAAATTCTGATCTTTTTGGATCCTTACCGAGCATAGTCCATACTCAACGACCTGAAATAGTAACCGATAGATATTGTGGGGCCTAAGTCCTAGGCCGAATTCTGGTCTCTCTGGACTCTTGCTGAGTATAGTCCATACCGATGACCTGAATAAGCCGATTCGCGATGTTCGGATGAAGAGACTTACCCCTTGCTAGGCATAGTCCATACCCGACGACCATTTACTAAAACCCAGATAAAAATTCAATCAAAAACCAATCCGAAATCCAGATCAAATCAAAAAACCGAAAATTCGCATCAGAAATCCAAACAATATCCAAACATGAAAACAATTATCCAAACAAAAGTCCAAACCAGAAAACAACAAAATCAGAAGTTCAACCAAACTAGAAAAAGCGAGTGTCCAAACCAAAAAGAAAAATCTGATTTCATAAATCATAGTATCGCGGTTTATCATCATCTCAGAGTATGCCTAGGGGCCATCTCCATCCCCGTACATGAGTAAGTGACTTGGCCATTCATCCAGAGTTTGCTACTTATTCTATATCATCCCTGTCAGTTGATAACTAATCGACCATCATTCCTGGGCCTCACACCATCATTGTTTCAGGTAGACGGTTTCTACTCCTGTTCCACCGCTGCATTTTGGACTCTGACATATTGTCATAACTGACCATTCCTTATATGCTCCTCAATTATATCCTTCAGATACCTGCAGCTGTTGATATCATGTCCGTCTAAATCGTGAAAGAGACAGTGTCGTCCTAATGCCCTCTCATGTTCTAAGGGTTCCCTCCTTGCAGGTCTTCGGTAGGGAAGGTGATTCCGAGTCTCCATGAATATTTGTTCTAATGTCTTGTTCAACCCTGTGTAAGCGGAGAATTTTCGCTCTCTCCACCGCTTCCTAGATTTTCCCTATTCGTCATGCAGCTTCCTTTTTCCTTTATCCTTATTTTTATATGAGCTTCCACTAGATGCCCCTCCATCCTCAGCCACGTTCACCTCCTTTAATTTCATATCTGAACATGCATCCTCCTGTCGAAGGAATCACTCAGCTTCGTGAAAGAATTCCCTGAGATCCAGTAATGGGTCCCGTATCAATAATACTTTGAAATCCAAATTCTTTCTGACTCCTAACGCTGCTGCTATTAAAACCATCGATGGATCTGTCCGATCCACCGAAGCAACTGCTGCATTAAACCGAGTTAAGAAAGCTCTAAGCGATTCATCTATCCTTTGCTTTACCGATGTTAGCGTCATTATGTTTTTTTAGCCTTTTGATATGAACTCGAAATTGCTTCAAGAACCTATCCACCGGTTCTGTCCATGTTCTGATAGATCCATCTTCCAGCTGTCTGAATCACATAGCAGCTATATCTGTCAAGTACAGGGGAAAACACCGAGCCACAACCTCCTCTGATGCTCTCAGCACTTCCATGTGTCTGGTGTATCTCATCAAGTGGTCAATGGGATCCGTCTTACCGTTGTATACTTCAAGAGCAGCTTAAAATCGGGTAGATTCCTGGCTATCCTGATGTTCCAGGTGAACGGACTTTTGACTCCCTCCAAATCTCTATTTGTCAGACCTCCGTGAATGGTTCGCCTAATGATGTCAGCCAATCTAATGTTACCTACCAGGGGTTGCCCCCTATCCATGTTTCCTAATTGCCCTTCAAGTCTACGAGAAAATTCTGGCGCATACTCCTTATTACATACTTCTGTGTTTCTATTGGAGTCGGGCTGCGTAGCATCATCCGGTATCCCTCCATGAACTGGTCCAGCATTACATGGTGGTGTGCCCTGAGTCTAGGTCCATCCAGATTGTTGGTTGTTTGTTGATTGGGAGCTGCCCCCTGCTCGATCACTCCATCTGCCTGCTGGTGGAGTCCCTCTAGTCCAGCTTCAATAACTTGAGCACATGTAGTTCCTGGTTGTCCAAGTTTCCTAAGAAGATCCTGCATCATCTCCTCTTGTCGTTTCATCATCTGCTCCTGCATAGAATTTATCATAACCTGTATCTCGTCCCAAGTTATGTAAATGGATGCACTATCCACTCCAGCTTCGGAAGAGGCTGCTTGACTTCCCTCTTGGTTGCCTCTTTCTACCGCTTGCTTTCTTGTTGGTGGTCTAGCCATTGCTTTCTAAAATCCAAGTTCCCAAGCTTTTGAATCCAAAACCCAAGCTCCAAAATCCTTGAGTTCAACTCTCAGTTAAAGCACCAAAGTGTTTGTGCCAAAATTGATCACAAACCCCAAATATCGTGAAAGCACCAGTATATGAACCAAATCAATAGTGTATGATCACAAATCACAGATCTAGGTAATGTAGAGAATGAAAAATGAATAATAATAAACTTAAAACAGAAAGAAGTAGACAGAGACACAAGATTTATGGTGGTTCGGCTATCTTCGGCCTACGTGCACTTCAAAAGTTTATCTTTTATTGACTTTCCTTGCTAGTTACAACTATTACATCAGAATACAGTGAGGAAATTCAAGTACAACAGCAGCCTTGTAGCGCAAAGATGTTTTAGGCAGAGTCTAGACGTCGGATAGTAAAAGATCCCTTTTCCATAGGCTCTGAGGTGCTATTTATAGGCGTAGGTTGCAAATATCTCGCTCAGATCAAGGGAGACTTATTCTGGCATGTGGATGGGCCCACGTGATCGATCCCATGCAATTTGCACTCGGTCCGTGATCGATACGAACCAATTTCGTATCGATCAAGATTTGGCCCAATCGAGCCGAAACTTGGTATGAACATTCCTTAGGTCGTATGTAAACTTCTGTGAAAATTTCATAGCATTTGGACATGTGGGTTGCAAATTATGATCGACGCAAACTTGGGTATTTCGGTAGGCTGCTTAGTTCGAATCGATACATTCGTATCGATTAGTTCGAATCATTATTGATCACGTGCTTGCAAGTTGACATGGCACTTGATTTTAGGATCGATCCAATGTTCATGCCGAATTGATCGAGTCTCCTCTATGCACGTGCCTAGTTCGAATCGGTCAGTAGTATGTTGTTCGTATCGATCTGTAGTATGTTGTTGTATCGATCGCCCATCCTTTTCGTATCGATTGGAGTTGGTCTGTTCGACTCGAATCACCATGGCATCGTTCGCATCGGTTGAAGTCATTCTGCTTGTGTTGGTGGATTTGGTCTTGTTCGTATCGTTCGGAATTAACTTTAGTCAATCGATACGAAGTTGAACCAGTGGCATGGATATGAACAAGTGATAACACGATCGATTCGAATAGATGGATAGCGCGATGGATTCGAACAGATGGATAGCGCGATGGATTCGAACAGATCGATTCGAACTATGGCTTTTTGAAGGATACGAATAGTGTATGTTTTATGGATACGAAGAAAGCCTGTAAATCAATCGATAAGAATTGCGCTAAACCCGATGGATACGAACGAGAACAATGTTCAATTTTGCATCGATCATATCTTGAGTGTATGGACTCCGATTAACCTGAAATTTAGAATGCTGGCTTCCATAGCTTTTCTTGTCATGTCCTGTCAATTGTAGCTTCATCCGTACTCAGACAAAATTCATCGATATCCATAGTGAACTTGTGTACAACTGGCAATCATGGAGGACTGCCTTTGGTTTCCAGTTAATTTTTTAGGGTCATGGCCTTGCCAAAAGGTAGGATAACAGACAGTTCTTTTGAAAAATGTGATACATACTCCAGAGATGAGAAAGAATCTGGTTTCTGGATTTCTCCTTAATAAAACTGGCTTTACCCAAGTTATAGGGTTGATTTGTATACTTTGACTTATAAGGGGATGTTTATAGGGAAGGGTTATGCTTGTAAGGGTATGTTTAGACTTAATGTTGAATCTAATAAAGTAACCAGTTCTGCTTATATAATGTGTGATTTTAATATCTGGCATTCTAGATTATATCATGTAAATAAACGTATTATTCATAACATAAGCACTTTAGATTTAATTCCTAAAATGTCACAAACTGACTTTGATAAATGTGAATTCTGTAATCAAGCAAAAATATTAAGAAACCCCATAAATCAGTTGATAGAATTTATGAACCCTTAGACTTAATTCATTCTAACATATGTGAGCTTGATGGCATTTTGACTAGACATGGACACCGTTACTTTATCACTTTCATTGATGATGGCTCTGATTTCACTTATGTATATCTTATTAAAAATAAAGGTGATGCGTTTGATATGTTTAAATTATTTAAAACTGAAATCGAGAATCAATCTAATAAGAAAATTAAGAGACTTTGTAGTGATAGAGGAACAGAATATGAGTCTTGTCCATTTCTTGATTTTTATAAATTGCATGGTATAATTCATGAGAGAACTGCACCTTATTCGTCTAAAATGAACGGTAAAGCTCAAAGAAAGAATATGACCTTTACCAAATTAGTTGTAGCTATTTTATTAAATTCCGATGCAGCAAAAAATTGGTGGGGGAATATTTTATTGACTGTATGCTATGTATTGAATAGAATCCCTAAATCAAAAGGTAAGATTTCATCTTTTGAAATTTTAAGAAAATATAAATTGAATGTATCTTATTTTAGAACTTGGAGATGTTTGACATATGTTCGTATGCCTAACCTTAAGAGAATAAAATTAGCAAGTAGAGTATACGAATGCGTACTTATTGGCTATGCTATTAATAGCAAAGCATATAGATTTTATGATCAGAATACACATAATATAGTAGAATCTAATTATGCTGATTTTTATGAAACTAAATTTCCTTTTAAATTGAGGAATAGTGGGGGCACGTCAAATAACATCGTGCCTATTAGAACAGAACTTAATGAATCTTCTGAAATCGAACCTAGACGAAGTAAAAGAGTAAGAGTTGATAAAGATTTTGGCTCAAATTTTTTGCACTTTTACTATAGAGGAGGATCCTACAAACCTCCAAGAAGCCTTATCTTCATTAGATGTCGATTTTTGGAAAGAGTCTATAAATGATGAGATGGATTCCTTGAAATCCAATAAGACTTGGCATTTAGTAGATTTACCACCTGATTGTAAGTCTATAGGCTATAAATGGGTACTTAAAAAAAATTAAAACCTGATGACACCGTTGAAAAATATAAAGCTCATTTGGTAGCTAAAGATTTTAGGCAAAATGTAGACTTTTTTGATACTTTTTCACCCATAACTAGAATCAATCCATTCCATACTAGTTTCATTAGCAACTATTCATAATTTAATAATACACCAAATGGATGTTAAAACTGCTTTTTTAAATGGTGAATTAGAAGAGGAAATTTATATGGACCAACCTGAAGGCTTTGTAATTCATAGTCAAGAACATAAAGTTTGCAAATTAGATAAATCATTATATGGTTTAAAACAAGCACCTAAATAATTGCATGAAAAATTTGATAACTTAGTAATCTCAAATGGTTTCGAAGTTAATAAAAGTGCAAATGCATTTATTATAAATCTGAGAATGACATTTGCACCATAATATGTTTGTATATAGATGATCTACTTATTTTTGGGTCAAACGATCATGTCATAAACATTGTTAAGTCTTTGTTAAGTGCCAATTTTGATATGAAAGATCTAGGTGAACCAAGTGTAATCCCTGATATTAAGATTACTACGTCCGAAAAGGGACTTTCTTTGGATCAATCTCATTATATTGAGAAGATCTTAAAGAAATACAATTACTTTGACTGTAAACCTGCATGTACGTCATATGTTCCTAGTGTAAAGCTTTTCAAGAACACTAATGAATGTGTAAGACGTCTGATTATGCTAGCATCATTGGCAGCCTACGGTATGCTACTGATTGTACTAGACCCGATATTGCTTATGTCGTGAGATTATTGTGAAGGTTTACTAGTACACATAGTATAGAGAATTGGCACGCTATTGAGAGGGTCATGAGATACCTAAAACGAACCACGAACTTTGGATTACATTATAAAAAGTTTCCAGCTGTCCTTGGGGGTTACACCGATGCAGACTGGAATACTTTATCTGATGATTCAAAAGCAACCAGTGGCTATATCTTTAGCATTGTTGGAGGAGCTGTTTCTTGAAAAATCCAAGAAATAGACTATTTTAGCTTAGTCTACTATGGTGTCTGAGATGATAGCACTAACCACAGCTAGTGAAGAAGCAGAGTATTTAAGAAATCTGCTAGTTGAGATTCCTTTATGGGAAAAACTAATACCGGCTGTGTTGATCCATTGCGATAGTACCACGGCTATTGCAAAAGTACATAAACGTTATTATAACAGTAAAAGACGAAAGATACGTCGTAAGCACAACACTGTTAGAGAGCTACTCTCTTTAGGAGCTGTTAAAGTGAATCATATATGTAGTGACGAGAATTTGACAGATCCTTTGACGAAAAGACTGGTCAGAGAGAAAGACCTTACAACTTCTAGAAAAATAGGACTATTGCACTTAGATTGTTGAGTCATGCACAATGGTAGCCTGACCTAATGACTGGAGATCCTA
The DNA here is from genome assembly GCA_030765085.1 of Allium cepa. Lineage (NCBI taxonomy): Eukaryota > Viridiplantae > Streptophyta > Magnoliopsida > Asparagales > Amaryllidaceae > Allium > Allium cepa. The sequence goes on from CM060932.1 coordinate 706,125,984, forward strand.
AGAACTAGGTTCAATGGGTAAGAACAAGTTGTGATGTGATATGAGTTGAATATCTTATTTTTCATATATATAGAAGCATGTATTCCTGAAATGATTAGAGAATGAGTTAATAGAAACTCTTAATGAGATCTATACTCCATTTGGAGTGGAGTACCTACCTTTAGGAGTACTCTTGATAGACTCACTTGTGTGAATGTGGAAATTCGACCGTTACCTATGGAGTTTTGGGTAAAATTCCTAGAGCATTCACTAAATAAGGATAAACGTGCATATCCATAAATGCATGGGCTTACTTGATTGCACTCCAGACAGATTGTGTGTGGTCTAAAGTCAAGAATAGAATTCAAGACTGCGTGCCACGATAGTAAAAACTGAATTTTATCCACTATGCAAAGATTCAAGTTGAAAGACGCCTATGTTTATGCACAATCTTATATTTTTTCAGAAATTGCTTGAAAATATTTTTTTAAATTCAAGTGGGGGGTTGTTGGAAATTGTGTTTGAAAATAAATGAATTCTTAAAAAATTAACTAAGTATGAAATGGCTCATATTATATGAGAATATGAATAGTCCCACATTGTGGGATTATATGAAGGAATCAAGTATTTATACTTGATTCTTAAAAGCTAAGTTTGGCCCTTTGGACATCCAATGATGCTCTTTTGTGAGGAGAGAGACCATGCTTAACCACTACACGCGCGCTCCCCGGCTGACACGACCTGACCCGGGTCGGGTCGGGCTTGTAGTGGTGTAACACTTATATTTTTGATTCAAAATTCTTTAACCGTTTTTAGACCGGGTTGAAACAGTAAAATCAGACCAGACCCGTATTGAAGAACGTTACATAACGTTCATTGTTTTTGATCCTTTATTTTCTCAGATCTGCTTTTCGAGATCACGTTTTCCCTAAGCAGCAACGTTCTTTTTGCTATTCCGCCTTCTTAACTGATAAGAAGACGAAATAGAAAAAACTACATCTCGTTCATTTTTTAATCCACAAATTCTAACAATATTTTTGAGTGCAAACAGAATCGTTTCGTATGTGCAAACGAATCGATACCGCAGAATTTTTTTAGAGGTTGTTTTATCCTAGAGACGGCGGCGATTGATCCAAACTGTTTTGCCTTATATAGCAGATCGTTGAAACGTCTTCAAGAGAGTGACGTAGTCCACGACTCAGTCAAAGATCTACATTGTTTTCAACAATTATATAGATTATATGATAATCACAGGAGATAGTGAAGCTGAAATTTCTCATCTAAGAAATGATTTATCAATCCGTTTTGAAATGAAAAACATAGGTGAAATCGGTTGTTTAATTGGCTTGGAAGTGAGAAAATTTGAAGATAGTTATTTTATATCTCAAAGCAGTTATGCAAAGAACTTACTGGAGCATTTCAACATAAAAGAAATGGCTACTCCTATGGATGCACATCTCAAGTTAAAGAAAGAGGATGGAAAGTTGTTACCTGATGCAAAACAGTTTAGACAACTTGTTGGAGGTTTAATATATTTAACCACCACAAGAGCAGAAATTGCTTACTCTGCTGGCATCATTTCTCGATTTAGAAAAAATCCAAGAACTTCTCATCTAGATGTTGCAAAAAGAATTTTATGATACATAAAAGGAATACTCTCATTTGGTCTCATGTATAAAAAGAGTGATTATTTTTGTTTGGAAGGGTTTATTGATGCCGATTGGGAGGGTGACTCATAGATCGTTGTTCAACTTCAGGGTATTGCTTCAATATGAGGTCTGCAGCAGTTTCTTGTAGTAAGAAGCAAGCTACTGTTGCTTTGTTGAGCACCGATGCTGAATATATGGTTGCAACAATGTCTACGCAAGAATGCATATGGTTAAAGCGTTTGATGAAGGATATTTTCTCTAAAGTTAATTACACAGTGCTGATATATTTTGATAATGAGAGTGTCATAAAACTAGCTTCAAGTCCCAGTCTTTCGCAGAAGAACAAAGCACACTGATATTCATTACCACTTCATTCGAGAAAAAGTTTTAAGTCAAGAAATCGAGTTACAAGTAATTGACACCAGTCATCAAATGGCAGATATTTTTACAAAGGCCCTAGCTAAACCAAAATGTGAAAACTTCGGGACTGCTCTTGGTATCATTGATAGCAAGCATGCATTAAGGGGGAGTGTTACAAATCATTGATAAACTAAGTTAATAAGTTTTGAATAAGTCAGTAGTAGGTGACAATAAGGGAGCATTTTTCTCTCATTCTTTTAACATCTTAAGCAACTAGTTCTTTCTTTTTTTCAATTATAAATAAGCACAGCACCGTGTAATAGTTTGGCAGCTTCAGCAATATAGTTTGATTGCTTCATTTGCTTTAGTAATTCTCTGTTATTTATTTATTTTATGAGAAGCATGATGAAAATAATCTTTAACAAAATGATATCAATGGCCAGTATAAACATTAAGCAACTACTCTTCATATGGCTATCGGTTGTGTGAGAGATGAGATTATCCGCTAGCACTTTAAGTTTGTTTCCATCTCGTTCATCTTCTCTTCACTTTTATTTTTCTCATCTTCTTGTTATCTTTATTTTATTACATTTCAGGCGTAGTTTGAGTAGCATGTCGGCCAAGTGAATTTGAATGGCGAACAAAACACCAATCATATGTAATACCTCAGCTCATAATTTTTTTTGATGATCCTCCTAGTGAGACAACCACTTATTTAAACTGTCTTAAGAAAATTGATACTAGTTAAGGACCTGAATAAATATATACTAGACAGAAGGAACCAAAAAAAGAAAATGAACATTTATCAACACAACAAAAAACATACTTTCAAGACATTAGCACAATTTGATATAAATAACAACCATTACAGTACACAAGGCAACACCCTTCATCAAACCTAGGGAGTTGATTATTGTCATCATAAAATACAAATATAGGAGTATCGCATAATGTTCATGTTCAGTGATGAGGTGGTTTGTAGTGTGGGGGTTTGTAATGGGGGCGCTTGTAGTGCGGTGGTTTATAGTGAGGTCGCTTGTAGTGTGGCCGTTTGTAATAGCGAGCATCCGCAACCAAAACCATCAAGCACATGGCCAAAAATACTAGAAAGCTCATGAATTTCTTATTAATAGCCATCATGGTTTATGCACTCGACTCTTTTTCTGATGAATGAAACATTGGTATCTCTGCCTCTTTATATAGGAACAGAGCCTTATGGTGACATTATGTGATTTCCAACTTGTCTTTTGGAATAACCAATTAACTTTATGGAGAAACTGTGTGAGCCTTTGAACAGGTAAACCATCACATAGGATAACCAAATATCAAGCAAGATTATACATTAATCTACATAATCTATCAATTAATTATGTAATAATACTTCATGCATGTGAAAAGGTCTTAATATAAGACCTGTTCAGTGTTTCAGCCTACATATATCGTACCACGGAATATCAATGACTTTATAGCTATCCCCATCCCATGACATCGAGGTTGCATTCTTTATCCCAGATTGTTATTTGCAGCCATTGACAATTGTCATTTATTAAGATCGGATATTCTTACAGTATGTTGATTAGCACAATACCATACTTCTATCGTATTAGTTACACCTGTAATCACCAAGAGACACAAATATATACATTAATTTATTAAACGTATTGTAAGTTCTTTAGGTGGCCTGACATTATGTGCAGACTTAGTATACTCTACACCACTTCAATGCAGTGCAAAGTCAGTTAACTCCACGCTAAAATATTGAATCACAACCAAAACAAAACAATGCAGTTCTTTAGGTGGGCTGACATCAAAATGAGGGGATCTTAGGTTTTCAACGAGCGAATTATCGAGAAAGAAAATGAGGAGATGATACTAAAATAATTAGGAAAAAAAGCGGCCTTGGATGAAAAGAAAATGAATTATTGCTTTTTATTGCTTTGTTGAAGAATACAGAATTACAACAACGTTCTGCATATTACATTTTCTTTATATATGCTACTCTGGACATTTGGGCTTTGAGACATGTACAAAAAGAAAATAAATATATGGGCCAGGCCCGTTCGTATTTACATGATACTGGTTTGCTGCTTTAACCTAATTTCTCAATACCCCACCTCAAACCAATTCGAGGGTTAGGGTTATTTTCTTTCAGCAATGGCTGCCGCGAATAAATACTTCTCAAAAATTCTTCGATTTTCTTTCTTCGATCTGAAAAATCAAGACTTCAAAGTAAAATTAGGTGAATCTGGAATGGTTGCGGCTATTTTTTGACGAGCAAACCTCAGATTTACCATCAACTTCAGAAGTTACGTACTTTGCGAATAAAATCAGTATAAATGCCAGATCTGGAATGGTTGAGGCTTTACTTTGTTGAGCAGACCTCAGATCTCTTAGATGCAATCAGTATAACTGCTGGATCTGAAAAGGTTTAGACTTTGGTTTGATCTGGAATGGTAAATGCTTTACTTTGACGAGCAGACCTCAGATCTCTCAGTTGCAATTAGTAAGGCCACTGGATCTGGAAAGGTTGAGGCTTTGCTTGGACGAGCAGACATCAGATCTCTCGGTTGCTGGCAAATAATTCGGAGCTCTGTGCTCTGAATTTCGATTTACTTCATCAATATTTAGTTCACTTCTGAATCTGGTAAAGTTGATTTTTGACAAAGCTTTCGTAAAAATATCACCTTTTTGTTAAGTGCAAGGTATGTGATTAACCCTTAGCTTTCGCTTTATAACTTGTTCTCGAACGAAGTACAAGTCTAATTCCATGTGCTTCGTTCTGGAGTGTAAAACTGGATTTGCGGTAAGAGAAATGGTGCTGAGATTGTCGCACCAGATAGTAGCTGTAGTATCAGTTTTGATGTGTAGTTCTTTTAACAGTGATTCTACCCACATAATTTTAGCTGTTGCGCTTGCAACACTCCTATACGATGCCTCTGTGCTAGATCTAGATACTGCTGGCTGTTTCTTTGCACACCATGATATTGGATTTTTGCCTAGAAAGATACAGTACCCAGTTGTTGACTTTGTGTCATCACTGTCAGTAGCTCAGTCAGCATCTGCGTATCCATTGATGTTGAGTATCTTGCTTGTATGTAGAATAAGTCCCTGATTTATGGTGCCTTTCAGGTATCTCAGTATTCTCTTGACTGCATTCCAGTGAATATCTAGTGGCTTTTGCATAAATTGACTAACTTTGTTGACACTAAATGATATGTCTGGCCTTGTTATTGTTGCATATTGTAATGCTCCAACAATGCTTCTGTATAGTTTCTCGTTTTCAATTGGTTCACCTTTGTTTTTTGATAAGTGTGAACTGCTAGCCATTGGTGTTGAGAGTGGGTTTGCCTTGTCCATTTTTGCTTTTACAAGAATTTCTGAAATATATTTCTTTTGACACAGATGTAACTTATTGTCAGAAGTTCTTCTAACTTCTACGCCAAGAAAGTAAGTTAACTCTCCCAAATCTTTAATTGAAAACTCTTTGTTCAAGTGTTGTGGACTTTGTTGATTTCTGTCTCACTGTTACCTGTAATTATGATGTCATCAACATAAATGAGTATATAAGTAACAGTTGAATCAGAGAATTTAATGAAAAGGGAGTTGTCAGATTTTGTTGAGATATAGTTGAGACTAGCTAGAGACTGTTTTAGCTTGTCAAACCACACTCTTGGTGCTTGCTTGAATCCATAGATTGCTTTGTTTAGCTTGCACACCACTCTTTCATTTCCTTGTCTGAACCCAGGTGGTTGCTCCATGTATACTTCCTCCTGTAAAACACCATTTAAGAAAGCATTATTTATATCTAATTGTTTGATGGTCCAATTCTTATACAAGGCTATATTTAGTACAATTCTGATGGTAGATGGTTTCACAACTGATGAAAAGGTTTCAGTAAAATCAAATCCACTTTATTGTGAATATCCTTTTGCTACCAATCTAGCCTTGTATTTTAGAATTGTACCATCAGGGTTTTTCTTTAATCTATAAGTCCATTTACATCCTACTACATTTTTATGTTCAGGTAACTGAACAAGATTCCAGGTTTTATTTCTTGTAAGTGCATCATATTCCTCCTTCATGGCTGTCTTCCACTTCTCATCTTGTATTGCTTGATAATAAGAACTGGGTTCCTCATTGAATAATTCTGCATTGTATATTTTTGGTTTAAATATACCACTCTTTGATCTTGTTATCATATGATGACCACTATCTTTATTTGCAGGATCAATCTGTTGAGCTTCATTCCTCATTATGCTTTCCTGCTGAGTATTGGATGATTGAGAATCATTCAATACTGAGTGGTAATCTACATGACTGATATTGTCTTGTTGTGGGGACTGATGTGAGCATTCAGATTCTTCATTTTGATTATGACTAGAAACATTTCTGGTCATTTCTTGTTGTTGAGCAACATTGTTCTCATCCCGAGACATCTGTCTCTCTACAGGTATGATTATCTCAGGTATAGGAGGTATTAAGATTTTTGGATTGTACAGTTTTTTTGTAGTGTTGTTTTCAGACTTGCTGAAAGGAAATTCATACTCATTAAAGGTTACATGTCTTGATATGTAAATCTTACCTTTGTTATTAAGACATTTGTAACTTTTTGATTATTTGCATATCCTAAAAATGTAGAAGGGGCAGACCTGAATTCTAACTTGTGTGTCTTGTAGGGTCTTAAACAAAGGAAGCACAGGCATCCAAATATCTTTAGACTCTGATAATCTGGCCTGATGTTTGTCAGTGTTTCAATTGGGGTTTTAAATTGTAAGACTTTGGTTGGCAATCTGTTGATAAGATACACTGTTGTTGAGAAAGCATCAGCCCAGAATTTCAAAGGTACAGATGCTTGTGCAAGAAGAGTTAGACATGTTTCTATAATGTGTCTGTGCTTCCTCTCAATTAGACCATTTTTCTCAGAGGTATGTGGACAAGTTATTCTGTGATTTATTCCCTTTTTTTTGAAAGAATTCTTTGAGTGGTAGAAACTCCTTGCCACCATCAGTTTGAATAATTTTTACTTGGCAGTTGTTTTGTTTTTCTGCACTTGTTATAAACTGCATTACTGCATTACTAGTTTCAGATTTTGCCTTTAAAAAATAAATCCACACATATCTAGAAAAGGCGTCAATAAATGAAATATAGTACTTGTAGCCATAGTCAGTAGATATTGGGGCTGGTCCCCACAGATCTGTGGCAACAAGTTCTAGTGGCTTAACATACTCAGTAGTTGAATCTGGAAATGCAAGTTTGTGACTTTTGCCCATTGGGCAGTAAGTGCAGGTGTATAATGAAGGAATATTTTCAGTATGAACTTTACTATTGTTACTCAAGACATGTCTTACAATTTTCATACTGGGGTGACCCACTCTGGCATGCCAGACATCATAGTTATTGTAACTTTCAACAAATTTTGTTTCAGACATGTTACACCAGTTTTTCATACTATCATGTTTTCTTGATTTTGCAACATCAAATTTGTATAATCCCCTACATTCTCTACCCTGCAAAAGAATTTCATCTGTTAGTGCATCTTTTACTAAGCAAAACTTTGAGTGAAATTCAAAGTATACATTATCATCCTTTGAAAATTGAGAGACACTCATTAGACTCTTTCTGATAACTAGTACTCTCAAAAGATTATTAAGATATAATTGTCTAGCACCTATAATACTTGCATTTCCAGTGTGTGTTATATGAGTTGCTTTGCCATTGCCCATATATAATAAATGTTTATCTTTCTATTCCTTATTTCCAAGATTCAGATTGTTGAGATTGTTTGTAACATGATTAGTTGCTCCTGAATCTGGGTGCCAACTGTCATCTTGAATGTCCTCTGCCTTTGCTTAATGGCTGGTTGTGCTTTCTGATTGCTCCTGCATCCTTGTTGAACATTTACCATGTTTACACTAGAATCATTCTGTCTTGAGTTGCCAGTATTTTGTTGAGATGGTGTATAGTTAACATCAAATCTAAAGTAGCATTTGTTTGCTGTATGACCATATTTCTCACAGATTTGACACCTTATCCTACTATTGTTATTTGTATATCTGCCACCTCTTCCTCTTGATCTATAACTCTGACCACCTCTTTGATTGCTGTTGGATTGATTTCTGTAGTTATGATTTCTTTCTTGGTTTCTTCCTCTGTTGTTAGTAACATAGTTTGCTGAATACTCATGAGTTGTTGATTTTCTTTGCTCTAACCTCTCTTCATGTGCTAGTAGTATGGAGTGTACATATTGTAGTGTTGGTAGACTTTCTGCTGATGATATCACAGCTACAATAGATTCATACTCTTCATCTAATCCACTTAGCAAATATAATATTTGCTCTGTGTCACTTACATTCTGCCCTGCAGATGCCAACTGATCACAAACAGTATTGGTTTTAGACAAGTATTCTCTCATGGTCTGATTGCCTTTCTTTAAATTGTGCAATTGTCTTTTGTACTGCATAATTCTTGCAGCAGATTGAGAGCTAAAAACTTGCTCTATTGTATGCCAAATATCATAGGCAGTTTTGCAACCTATTAGTTGTGGTAGAAGACTTGCACTGATTGAAGATAATAACCAAGAACTGACCAAACTATTTTGCCTTTCATGTATAATATATTCTTGATTATCAATTAACTTTTCTTGTGCATCTGTAGTGAATCTTGATGGTTTAATGATGGTTCCAAGAACATATTCCTAAAGACCATAGGCCTTAATTGCAGTCTCCACTTGAAATTTCCAGAGTAAATAATTGGTTTCATCAAGTGGGGTAGTTATAATTTGGCTATGTGGTTTGACGATGGTTTTGAGGAGTTCTTGGGTGACATTGGATTGATTTTGTGTGGATTTAGAGACAGAAGTGGGTGAGACAGCGCTGTTATCATTCCCTTCAGCCATTAATGAAGAAATTACGGCAAGAAGTGATGAAAAGGATCAAGATTACTAGAAAATGAAGATGCAGCCAGAAACTGGCTGGATGATGATCTGTGAGAGCAGTTTCTTGGCACGGCACTTCAGGTTAGACAAACAAAATCTCTGATTTTCTGATAGTACTGATGCAGCCAAAGTATGATATGTGATGATGTTTTTTCTGATATCTTTCTTTCTTGGCACGGCACAGTACTAAATGATGAATTTCCTATAACAAATTATATACAGTTGTTAAACTGTATATAGTTTGATCTCAGATGATGAGAATACTCTGATGAGATATGATTTCCAATCAAAAGATGATGATCAGATGTTGTTAAGCATATTTTGCTCTGATACCATGAAAAGAAAATGAATTATTGCTTTTTATTGCTTTGTTGAAGAATATAGAATTACAACAACGTTCTGCATATTACATTTTCTTTATATATGCTACTCTGGACATTTGGGCTTTGAGACTTGTACAAAAAGAAAATAAATATATGGGCCAGGCCCGTTCGTATTTACATGATACTGGTTTGCTGCTTTAACCTAATCTCTCAATAGAAATAATTTGAGAGTCCGCCTATATGGTTTGTCGTTACAGCGTTTGTATTTCATTTTTGTTCTTCTAATGGAAATGAAAATAGTAATGAGCATTAAAACACCAACAATAATCATTTTTCATTGCTTTTAATACTTATTTTTCTTGTAGTGAAAGCATTTCGATCTTTGAAATGTCAATGTATTTAAGTTTTGATTAAAAAAAATTGGATCGATTAAGGTCAATGGATGATGAACTTCAAGTATATTTGCTACGGAGCATTACCAAGATATTTTTGACTGTAGATTGACTCTGGCACTTCAAATAACTTTGGAATATCTTAAAGTGCTTGTGTATGAAGTGCCATATAATTTACGTTTCCTTGATTTGCTTGATTCCATACTTTGTATGTAGCCTTATAGTACTCCCATAATGAATTCGAAAATTCCATACAACTTGAAAATATCTAATAGCACAATTTATATTGTTATTATTTTCAAAATCAATAATCCAAATAGAAAATTCATTGGGCTTTGTTATAGAGGAACTGAAGGCAAACACATGAGCGTACATAGATACATGACATGCACGCAGATGCACACTTACAAGCACACCAGGGATCCATCTCACTCTTATTCCTAGACACAGTTTTAGCATCCTTTTCCATTTTTAAGTCATATAATTCCAAATGCTATAAATTATTGTAGACATGTTCTTATTTTATTTATTGTCATCACCACAAAATTTGATATCTCCTAGTCTATTTTAGCCTACCATCTGAACCAACTTAAGGGAACACAAAAGCAAACTAACTCACACAAACTTGGTAATTACCTGAAACGGCGTTTAATATGTAAAGCCATATTTAGTGGAACGGTGAAGAAACTAAAGCTGGAAACTGTAACTAACTCTGCTCATAAAAGGTTTGACGATCCTCTTGGGAGGCAAAATCACATTTTCAAATTATCTTAAGAGCATTGATACTGGTAAAGGAACCGAATAAATATGCAAGAGAGAAGGAAGCACATATTGGAAATACACGATACAATGCTGCGCATCTCTTATCTTTTGTATTAGCAAAGCGGTTATGTAACTTATTCAGTATTGGGCTTTGGCCCAACAACAACACACAGGCTTTATTATAAATAGCTTGTAATATGTACCGAATATGATTATTCAATTACTGTATCATTCTCTTGATAATAATCAATACAAAAACTTCTTCATTCTGCACTTTTCAAATATTCACTTCTGATCAAATTACATCACACAAGAATTCGAATATGGTATCAGAGCCACTGTAAGCCTCACGGCAATCTTGAAACTTCTCACCATCAGATCTTCATCAGAGATCATCATCTGGAGAATCATAGTTTCAAGTATCTCATCAGAATTTTCTTTCATCATCTGAGATCAGGAATTCAAAGCCTCATTTCAAGAAAACAAAGAGATGCCATGCCGAGCAACAGTGCTGGGTGCATCACTTCTTGAAAACAAAGAAAAGCACTGAAATCATCACAAAATCCATCAAAATATCAAGAAACTGAACCATACCAGAAAAACCCATCAAGCAAATCACTTGGGTTAGTGGTTGAACCTACCTGATATTTTGAAGATTTTCAGATATTCTTGTGTTCTTGTGCCTGTGTTCTGCCTTAACCAACAGGTAACATTTCTTGAATAGAGATCACATTAATCCCCTTGCTTCTTGCATCATGGCAAATAGCTCAGCAACATCATCAGCCTCTGAATTTGATCAAACTGCCACGGAGAATCTCATTAAAACTATAGTCAGCCCACAGAGTCAACTGGTCACAGTTCATCTGGAAGAAGACAACTATCTTCTTTGGAAAGTACAAGTTGAAACAGCAATAAGAGGATATGGACTTGAAGATTTCCTCAATGGGACAATCAAAATTCCTCCAAGATTCATCACTAGTTCAGAAAATACAACAATTAATAACCCAGAATTTGTTAAGTATCAAAGACAAGATAGCTTAATATGTTCCTGGTTACTTTCATCCATAAGTGTAAAGTTACTGCCTCAAGTGATTGGCAGTAAAACTGCAAATGGTGTATGGACAACAGTTGAAAGAATCTTCAATTCTCAGTCTGCAGCGAAAGTTATGCATCATAAAAGACAACTACACAGTATCAGGAAAGAAAATATTACTATGGGCGAATATCTTGCAAAAATCAAAACAACATGTGATCTTCTTGAAGCAGCAGGTCATAAAATATCATCAACTGAACAAGTACTGATCATACTAAGTGGTTTAAGTGAGGATTATGAATCTGTTGTTGCTGTCATATCTTCTCAAAGAACTACACCAACTCTAGAGGATGTACATGCTATACTTCTTGCCCACGAAGGCAGACTAGAATACAAGAAATCTACAGATACTGACATGACAATCAATTTTGCAGTGGGACAGAGAGGCAAGAACCAATATAACAACAACAACAAAGGTAATTCATCTACCAGAGGCAGAGGCAGAGGTAGATACAACAACAACAACAGACCAAAGTGCCAAATATGTGAGAAAATTGGTCACACTGCCCCAAAGTGCTACTTCAGACTCAACATGAACTATACACCAGGCCAAAACTCAAACATCCAAAGAAATGGGAGTGCAAATGTAGCCCAAATGCAACAAGACACAAGCAATCAGTTAAGCAATAACAGGGCAAACAGTCAGAATGAAACCAACAGATCAGAAACACTGGATGAAACTTGGTACCCTGACTCTGGTGCAACCAATCACATCACTAACAATTTAGAGAATCTAAATTTGGGGAACAAGGAGTACAAAGGTAATAAAACCATACACATGGGTAATGGTGAGGCAGTAAAGATTACACACACTGGTATTGCTTGCATCAAAGGTGAAAGAAAACTATATCTCAATAATCTTTTAATGGTCCCACAAATAAAGAAAAATTTGTTAAGTGTTTCACAGTTTGCAAGTGATAACAATGTATATTTTGAATTCTATCCTAAGTACTGTCTAGTTAGAGACATTCTAACTAGAGAAATTTTATTGCAGGGTGAAGCTGTGAAGGGTCTATATAGGTTTAAGCTTGTTGATTCAAGAAAAACAAACTCTGACAAGTGTGTTGACATATGTAACTTTTCTGAACTTGCTCAAAATGAGAAGAAATTGAGCAATTTTGATATCTGGCATTATAAGCTTGGTCACCCTAGTGCAAATATTGTAAGAAAAGTATTATCAGAAAATAAAATTCCATTTGAGATCACTCTCCCTTATATTTGTACCTTTTGTCAAATGGGAAAGAGCCACAAACTATCTTTTTCAAATTCTATGACACAATATGATAAGCCACTAATGTTAGTTGCTGCTGATCTTTGGGGACCATCCCCAATTCACTCTGACTATGGATATAAGTATTATATATCTTTTGTTGATGCTTGTACACGATATACTTGGGTGTACTTTCTTAAAACTAAAACTGAAGCACACCAAACCACCATACACTTTATTACACAAGTTGAAAAACAAACCAATCATCAAGTTAAGGTCTTACAAACTGATGGTGGTGGAGAATTTAAAACTCTCAATAACTATTTTAGCAAAAAGGGGATAATTCATAGAATAACATGCCCCTATACATCAGAACAAAATGGCCTAGTAGAGAGAAAACACAGACATATTGTGGAGTCAGGTCTAACATTACTTGCTCAGGCAAAATTACCCATGAAATTCTGGCCTGAATCATTTAGTACCGCTGTACACCTGATAAACAGGCTACCAACCAAGGTACTAAATGACAAAAGCCCAATGGAAAAATTATTCAATGTAAAACCTGACTATCAACTTTTAAAAACATTTGGATGTTTATGTTTTCCCTACACTAGGCCATACAACACACACAAGTTAAATTTTAGATCTACTCCATGTACATTCATTGGCTATGCATCAAATCAAAAGGGTTACAAGTGCATTGATGCAAGTGGCAAAATATTCATAAGTAGACATGTAGTCTTTAATGAGCATGTGTATCCATACTCTGATATCAGTATCAAGACAACAGGAAAAGTGTACAATCCAACAACATCAATACCACCAATACCTGTGCAACCATCAGAGTGGAATCAGACAGCAGCTGAAGACAACTCAGCCAACTCTGCACCACAACACACAGTGTCTATTCAACCAGTTCAGGCAGAGCAAACTGACTTATCTGATGAAGAATCAAATTCAACACAAAATATGAGTCAATCTGAATCAAATATTCAGAACAGTAGATCAAGAAACAACACAAATCAAGACAATGAAGACAGAATCACCACTGGGCATCATATGACTACCAGATCAAAGAGTGGGATTTTCAAACCTAAAATATACTCATCCATCATATCAGAAGAACCAGAAACATTTGATCAAGCAGTCAAAAGTAAACTTTGGAGAACAGCAATGAATGATGAGTACAATGCTCTCATCAAAAACAAAACATGGAATCTGGTTCCACCACCCAAAGATAAAAATATCATAGGGTGCAAATGGACATACAAGTTAAAGAGGAAACCAGATGGCACCATTGACAGATACAAAGCAAGACTGGTGGCTAAAGGATACACACAAGAACATGGTTTTGATTTCAATGAAACCTTCTCACCAGTAATAAAGCCAACAACTATTAGAATTATTCTCACTATAGCTATCTACAATAATTGGCAAATTAAGCAATTGGATGTGAATAATGCCTTCCTCAATGGTGAATTAAAGGAGGAAGTATACATGCATCAGCCATCAGGATATCAACAAGATGGTAATCTTGTGTGCAGGTTAAACAAGGCCATATATGGACTAAAGCAAGCCCCACGAGTGTGGTTTGATAAGTTAAAAGCTACCTTATATAACATGGGCTTTCACTCTACTAAGTCAGACAACTCATTGTTTGCAAAAATTAATAACACTGTTACAATTTACATACTTATCTATGTGGATGATCTGATTGTTACAGGTAACAGTGATGCAGAGATCAACAAAATCACACAGCATCTAGACAAAGAATTCTCAATTAAGAATCTAGGAAGCATAAACTATTTCCTGGGCATAGAAGTCAAGCAAATATCAAATTCAGAAGTGATACTATGTCAGACTAAGTATATCAAGGAACTCTTACATAAAGCAAAAATGTCAGATGCTAATGCACAACCAACTCCAATGATAGGCAGTCAGCATTTATCTAAAAACAGGGGGGAAGCTATATTTAATGATAAACAATATAGAAGTCTAGTTGGGGCATTACAATATGTCACCATAACTAGACCAGATGTGTCATACAGTGTTAACAAAGTTTGTCAATTCATGCAGAGACCACTAGATCAGCACTGGAAGGCAGTCAAAAGGATACTACGATATCTGAAGGGAACACTGGATTATGGCATTTCACTAAAGAAGGGAAAACACCTTAACATAACAGCCTATGCAGATGCTGATTGGGCTACAGATCCCGATGACAGGAGATCCACTACAGGCTACTGCATCTACATAGGTGAAAATCCAGTTTCCTGGTGTTCAAAGAAACAAAATACAATATCTAAGTCTAGTACAGAGGCAGAGTATCGAAGTGTGGCCAGTGCAACAGCCGAAGTCATGTGGATACAGTCGCTTATGGATGAACTTCAAATTAAAACAAACAGCAAACCTACAGTGTGGTGTGACAACTTAAGCACGGTTTATCTCTCTGCAAATCCCGTGCTTCACTCAAAGACCAAGCATATCGAAATAGATCTATATTTCGTAAGAGAGCAGATTCAAAAGGGAAAACTTCAAGTTAGTCACGTACCAGCCACTTACCAGATTGCGGATGTCTTAACCAAACCACTTACTGCTAGAAACTTCGTTCGATTTCGCGAAGAACTAAAGGTCAGAAGAATCAAACCTGAAATGACTCAGACCAACAGTTTCAGCAATAGGAGCGAACAAAATGGGCAACAAGTCAGAGAAGATTGCAACTTGAGTCTGGATGAAGCTCCGCTATCATAGCCAGAGCTCCAATCTGTATTTCTCTCTCTCTAATTTGAACGAATCTCAGCATATGTGGACGAAGAAGTTTCATGCCCTAACCCTAATCGCTTTGAGGGGGGCTATTGGAAATACACGATACAATGCTGCGCATCTCTTATCTTTTGTATTAGCAAAGCGGTTATGTAACTTATTCAGTATTGGGCTTTGGCCCAACAACAACACACAGGCTTTATTATAAATAGCTTGTAATATGTACCGAATATGATTATTCAATTACTGTATCATTCTCTTGATAATAATCAATACAAAAACTTCTTCATTCTGCACTTTTCAAATATTCACTTCTGATCAAATTACATCACACAAGAATTCGAATAGCACAAAAAGAAAAATGAGCACACATATCAGCACAATAAAATAGTTACTGTCCACACGTTAGCACAAAATAATATAAATATCAACCATGACATTACATATGGCAACAGCCTTCATCGATCAGAAAGAGGGAATTGTTATTGTCATTATAAAATACAAATATGAAAGTACAGCACAATTGGGACACAATTTTGGTTAATGGTGAGGTGGTTTGTAGTGAGGTGGCTTGTAGTGTGGGGGTTTGTAATGGGGGGGCTTGTAGTGCGGTGGTTTATAGTGAGGTCGCTTGTAGTGTGACCGTTTGTAGTAGCGAGCATCAGCAACCAAAACCATCAAGCACATGGCCAAAAATACTAGAACGCTCATGAATTTCTTATTAATAGCCATTTATGGTTTATGCACTTGACTCTTTTTCCGATGAATGAAACGTAGGTATCTCTGCCTCTTTATATAGGAATAGAGCCTTATGGTGACATCATGTTATTTCTAAGTTGCCGGTTAGAATAATCCTTTACTTTATTTTAGGTGCTTCAGACTTTGAAAAAAGCATAGGATAATGAAACATCAAGGATGATTATATATAGATCTACAGAAATCAATTTTGTGATAATGAAGAAGTATTCAACCAGACATTTTAAAAGCATATGGCTAACTCAAAATTAACATTTTTCGATATCCAAATTGATATGCATTGTAAACAAATGAATATCTATTCTTGCAAGTGTTGTAAGCAAAATAAGGCATAAATCTTAAGTAGAACTCAATTTTACGTATACGTTTTTCCAAAGAAGATGAGACTACTATGATTAGTAAACATGTTGATCTATCTGTTCTTTATTAGATACACGATCCACAGGTATGTAGTAAGAAGAAAAATTCATTAGGCCACTGTAGGTTGTTTTGCTCTTATACAACTATATACCTTTTCGTAAGTCTAGTTCGCACACACTAACCTCTTCTTTTTTTCTTTTTTTCTTTTTTTTTCGTATTTTTTTTTGAACGCCTGTGAAATGGTCTTAATAAGACTTGTCAATACCCATGACCATCTAACAATCCACATCCCATGACACAAGATGTAATATTATCTAACATTGATTCCTTCTTTTTTTTTCTTTTCTTTTTATAGCCATTGACTATCGTGAACATAATTTTTTGTCCATATTTACGGCATATCAGTGTTGTGCAAAAAATGCACAAATGCGGAAAGACAATAAACATAGGATCTAGATTTGCCAATTTGAACATCACGTAATCAGCAGCAATTATTCTATACTCCAAATATATAGTACTTAACTATAAAGAAAAAAAAAGATGCACAATATTTATACTGGTTCCACTATCATTTATATAGTGTACGTCCAGTCTAAAAGAGAGAGATTTTATTACACTTGAGAGAATTACAAGAGATTACAAAATAAGAGTTTACATACCAAAGCCCCAAATTAGGGATAACAAGAAGAGACACTCTATCTGGAGATCGCTGGCTGAATACCAGGATGGGTTTACAATGAAGTCTACCCTCAATATATATTCAACATAAATTCATGTGAATCATCAATCAAATTACCAAAATATGGTAAGAAGATAATGGAGGCAAATTACAATGGTAACAAATCGCGCAAACATAGCAACTAATTCACTCGTTTCAAAGATGGAAGAAAATAATCCCAAAGCAATGTGAATACGAAGAAAGAAATAATATGCATATCATTTTGCATATATATTATTCCACAACATGCGCATGCAGATATTCCTTACCATCTCATTCAAATGCAATCCAATTATTTATGCATTTCCATAATGAACAAACGTGATTACTTTAACTTTTACATATTTGTTTCCTTCTATTTGTGATTTTGTATCACCAAAATTTAACAATCAGATACTTTGTATGGTACAGTTGCGCATAATTTACTTAATTTTGATAGTGGTGGACATAGGATCTTCAACAAAATGGACAAATTCGTATGTATGTGGTGATCAAACCAATAAGATAAGTATTTCACTTGCCGAACCAACATCCAAGTGATGCCTGAGCACTAAAAGAATTACCATGTCAATAACATAAACTATGAAATGTTGATTTGCATGATGTCAATATGTATTCATGCTAGCATGCAGTATTTGGTGCTCTTAGATTAAATTCAGCTACAGGAAATCGTAGATGGACCCATGTCTGGTCTCATGTTACATATGTTCAAAACATTTATAGTATTATGCCTTAGTTTAGAGAAGTATAACTGAATATATAGCCGTACTTGTCTCTTTATCAATTTAAGTTGTGGGATTTATGACTGCACAAATGAACAAACAATAAAAATAAACAACAGTGTAACTAAATCTTGAAGGATGCACAGAATTATCTAAAACAAGACTGATTTTACATGTTACCTTTTCCTTCTTTCTTCGTATATATGTAAATTAGCCCTTCCATAGTTTATTTTATTAATTAGACTAGTACTTAGCGTGAGACAAGTCCGTTTATAAATGTATTAGAGGTTCTTTATTGATTAGTTGAGCAAATTGCACTGACAGTTACCAAGGCATAACATTATGTGCAGACTTAGTTTTCTCCATGGACCACTTAAATGCATTGCAAAGCCCATTAACTCCCCTGCTAACAAACTGAATCGTTCCCAAATTATACAAGTAATACAAAAATTATAAAACACGAGCAGAAATATTATAACTTGAATTAAGGGGAATGATTAGATTGGTTAAAAAGACACATGATAACTTCATAATAAACTCGCGGACACTGGGGATTATAGAGTGGTATTTTTAGGACATATTTTTTACACGAGCTTTCTTGTGAAATCTAACTCTAACAATAGTCTCCTTTTGAAATTTATTAAAAAAAAACAAGTTCACTGTGGGTCTAAGAAAAGTAAACATGTGCAACGCATTATTGTAAAAATCCTTCTAGACCCCACATAGGCGCTACGCGAGGCTTACCGTCCAATGATTCACTTAGGCTCACGTAGACAAGGTATACTACGTCAAGTAATAATTTAAACATGTATTTAGATATTGGTTAAACATTATTTAAGGTTCAGTATCAAGTATAAGAATAAATGTACTAATTTTAGATGGTCTTTCCTCCTTGGCTTCTTCATGGTGCATCTAAAATCTCAAAATTTCAATTTATATCACATGACACCATATAAAAACTCAAAAAAATTATCTAAAATACACGAGTTATCAAAACGTCTAACTCTGATTGATTCTCTATTAATCTCCGATTAAATGATTAATTTTTTGTCCATACTTACCGTCCAGTATCCGCCTAGCGCTTTTTACAATCTTGGTGTAACATGTGTATATGTGTATTTATGGAATATGCATGTACATTCTTCCCTCCCTCCCTTGATCAATAAATATGTTGGAGTTTATTCTTGTTGTTTTCTATTCCTTGTTTCACATAATTTTTGTTTTAAAGGTCAACATTTCTGTATGATTGAAACCATACATACATGCATACATACACACATATATATACATACATATATATATACACACACACATATATATATATATATATATATATATATATAATAACTGAAAATGCATTACAGTAAAAATAACAGTGTAATATTAACTATAATAGTTTATTTATTTGAAAGGTATACTTTATAGCACATAATTATTAATACCATAATGAAAATAAATAGCTCAAGGACATTAAGTACATGTTTAAAAGGAAAACAATATGTTGAAAATCATCAGATTATTTCCCCATAATTGTCAGAGACTATATTACGGTAGTAAATAGTAAAACATGAATTTGATATTAAAAACAAATAAACCAAAGTACGGTGTAATTGCACTCAAAATGAAGACCAAATGATTAATTTTTTGTACGAAAAGCATAATTTTTTTTTGTGTTTACACGGTCAAACCAAGTCTAAAGGTTAAAACTTTGTATAGTAAACTAATGATACGTAATAATAAAAGGTTAAGCATCGTACTCCCATTAAAAAAAGATTAGGTATCATATTAAATTTTAATTTTTTTCTTGTTCAGAAAAAAAATTGTTTATAAAACATAAGCATAGACGCTATAATAAAATTTTGGATCAAACTACAAAATTAATCAATAAAATATGTATTTAGAATGAAAATAAATATTTCAAAGTACAATAATGAAACGAATAATAAAGCTGTGTAACATTTTCACATAATTGGCAGAAATTATATTACTAAAGTTGCAGATGAAATATGCATATGATGATAAGGAAAAAAAAAATATCAAAGCATGGTGTATTCACAGTTATAAAAATAAAAACTAAATGACAAGCATTTTTACAGAAGTTTTTCAATGGGAACTAGTACGGTGGTAAGGCTCTAAGTTGTTAATCTGAAGGTCCAGGGACTGGGACAAATATCGTTGACATCATTAACTAAGGTTCAAAAAGACCTTTTTAGAAAAGGTATTACAATAGTCACACATTTGTTGTAAAAATCCTTCTAGGCTTCTATCCAGACCTCGCCTAGACGCTAGGCTAGTCTTCTATTGGCCTAATCCGCTTAGATAAGACTTACAACGTTTTCTAAGCATATAAATTGGTTTATTGGCACATCTTATGCATCAATTTAGACTTGGTTCCTCTTATAAGTATCAAAATGTTAGTTTCAAGTATTTTTGCCTTCGTGGTTACTTCCAAAACAATTCAAACCCATAAAATCTCATTTTTGATCATCTAATACTAAATAAAATACTTAAATTTTATCCAAAATGTATGAGTTTATAAAAAACGTCTAATTTCGATTAACCCCCGATTAATCCTCGCCTAGGCATTTAATCTCTAGTCCATGCTTACTGCCTAGCATCTGCCTAGCGATTTCTGAAACCTTGGTCTCAACCAATTTTTTGTGTTGGCAATCAACAATGCTAAAGATTACTATATTTTATAGGGAAATTTGCTAATTTAGGCTCAGTTTTGAAAACAATAAGTGGAATAACCTACTTTTGAAAATAATTACAAATGTAGACTTGTTTTTGTCAGGTAGACGTTAGCGCATTTTGAAAACGCGCCTTCGCGCGTTTTCAAAATTCGTCTTTGCAAAAACCCTGCACACATAAATCCAAGAATCAGTGGGCAAATCTCCAACCCTCGTTCCCTTTCTTTCATAGCCGAACCCAGCATTCCCTAGTTCCCCAAAACCTTCCACCGCTTTCATTTCTTCAATTTTTAATCAAATTCTTCCAAAAAATTTGTCAATGGCAAACACGTCGGCCATAGAACAAGAAATAGGTATTAATCTACACCCATAATTTACCATTTCAAATTTAAGGCATGGATATTGTGCTTTGTTTCTTAAAAAAAATTATGCTTCTAAAGTAAAGCGTTTTAATATCAATGTTGATAAAGCATTTATAAAACTATCATTACAAGTATTTGTACACATTTTGGTCTTAATTAAGAGCAATTTGAACTACGTTAGAAGTAGTTTATAAAAGACATATTAAAAAAGGTTCTTAAAAGCAGCTTAAGATTATTTTTATAAGCAACCTATATGAACGACAAGGAGTTTACATGCATTCATACTACTTGTGGGTTAGTGGGGTTGTCAATTTTTGGTTGGTGTATAATTTTTATTGAAATGAATTGATTTTTAATATTTGTATTTTGTAGAGTATGTTGAGATGGAGCCCGGACCCGTTGATGGTAGGGTATTTTCTTTAAGCCCGGCATCGTACTTCTAACGACATATGGATGCAGATAGTTTTAAAAAATTGTAATTTTGCGTCAGTTAGTACAATTCCTGCTTTTTAATTATGTATTTATCATTTTATCATCGTGACGATGCAGATACCACTATAGATCACTCCATGTCGCTAAAGAAAGTGACTTCAAACCATCCAGGAGTATTGGCTGAGATTGAGAGGGCTGTTTTTTTTACACATAATGAAGTTAGGATACATCCAGCTTGACCACTATCTTATCACTGCTTTGGTAGACAGATGGCGACCGGAGACCTCCACTTTTCATTTCCATGTTGGTGAAATGACGATTACATTAGGAGATGTAGCAGTGTTATTACGTTTGCCTATTGAAGGCAATGCATTAGCTTATGGAGGAGTGACATATGACTATATGCAATTGTGTCGTGATTTACTTAGTCTTGACCCACCCTCCGAACAAACAAGGGGCAATGAGTTCGTGGAACTCATGTGGTATCGACGTCAATTGTCGTATGATATTCCTGCTGATGTTACAGAGGCTCAGATTCAGCAACGAGCACGTGCTATTATTTTACACATAATTATTTCTCGATTGATGTGCGACCATACAAAGACTCGAGTAGATCTGGAATGGCAACCGTATATTGCTGATTTAGGAAAGTGTGGTAAGTTTTCTTGGGGCAGTGCTGTGTTATCTTATACATATATGGAGTTATCCAGGCTATCTCTTTTGGAGAATAAATCTATTGGTGGATGTCTGACACTAGTGTAGGTTTGAAACAAATTTCAATAGTTTACTATTTTACATGATTTGTCTCATTTTTTATCGTAATATTTTCTTTTAAATGCGGCTTTGGTCGTGGAGTTATCTTCCGATCGGAAGGTTATTAGTAACAAACGTTGTTGTCGATCAGTCGATGTTGTTTGGGTCTCGGTATATTTTTTATCCTTTTAATTTAATTAAACAATGAAATTTTCATGCGTAATATTCAATTGTTAACATCTTATAACAGGTGGGTAGGACAAAAAATGCGTCAAACTCCAAGACGAAGTGTGAAGTTTGTAGGATCTAAATTAACCCTAGAGGGGGGGGTGAATAGGGTTATAGCAAATTTTATTAATTTAAACACAAAAATAAACTGCAGAAATAAATATACTGAAAAGTAAATCACACACAAGATTTACCCAGCTTCGGCAACCCCTGCCTACTGCTGCATTCCCAGATTTCTATTAGAATTAAACAGTATCACGCTTACAAACACTCTAACAGACTTGCAAACCCAGCTACCGCCTATAGAGTTTTGCAAACTCGCAACCCCTGCTTACTGAACTAACTCTAAATAGACAATCAGACACAACCTAAAACCTAGGTGGTGATTTACCTAAACTCTTTGATTCGTAGAATAAAAAAAATAATTAAGAACAAAATAGCCCTAAACTAATTAACATTATTAATATAAGTTTATTAACAATATTAATTAAAAACAAAAACCCCCTTTTGTTTTTGAACACCGGCCCACTTCCTTATTTCACCCGATCCTCTTTTTATTCGTTTGTGAGAAATAATGGCGGCTTCGTTCCAGTTAGGGCTTCGTTCCCTTTTGATCCAGTTAGGGCTTCGGCTCTTCGTTGCAATTAGGGCTTCGGTTCTTCGTTGCAATTAGGGCTCTGGTTTCTTCAATTGATCTGTGATTTGTTGCCCTAGCTTGCTTGCAGTTGCTCGATCGAGTTTTGATGCTTGTGAATTCGGTATGTGCTGTCTCCTTTTGTTTTTCTAATTTGATACTTGAACTCGATCGAATTGAAATGCCGATGATGATTAGGGTTTTAATAGGATTTGATTTCCTATTTTTGCGTTCGACTGATTATTTCAAAAAATTGCTTTGGTCGTTCGATTATGTATTGATGCTTGAGATTTCTTTGACTTAATCAAATTCGTATGCACTTGATTCCTTGGTTGACACGGTAGAGAATTCTCGGCTTGAATTTGATTTTGGTTCCGTGACTTTCTCCGACTTGATAAATTTCGTATAATTTGATACTCACGGTTTTGAAGTTGTGATTTCTTGGCTTTGACCTATTTTGTTTACTTGGTTATCACGACAGTGGTTTGCTTTTTGACTTCGGTCACTTGATTTTGACTGTGGTTACTCTGTGCTCCTTTTTGAAAATTGGCTGCTTGATATTGTTGTAATGTGTTGTTTTACCCTGCTGCATATCACTGCATTTGAATTTTGTATGTAAACTTGGATTTGCTTCATTTGAAATTCTAGTGGCTGATCATCTTGCTGTTAACGGCCCTTATACCTTTACTGCCATATTTTGCTTCACTGTTGCATTCATTGTCATTCATTTGTGTCTTGTATCAATGCTCGACCATGTTGCATATTGGACATCGATTCATTTCCACTTGATTCTTAATTTGGTTGTTACCTGAGTCACTTGTTCATATTGCCTTTGCACACTTGTTTATATGAACTGTTGTTCCATTGTTGGTCTGTTGCTTTATGTTGCATTGTTCACTGCGTCACTCTTGTAGTTGTAACTGGACATTCTGGCCTTGAACCTGTTGCATACATGACTGCTGTATGGTTGCATATTTGTAAGTTGTTCAGTTTGCATCATGCTTTTGTGCATTTGGATTTTTGGTCGACCCTATCTCCTTGAGTTGCAGTGCTTCATGTTGTATTCATCCCTGCAGCATAACCTGTTGCATTCTTTGATGGTTCATTGGTGCACTTGTACTTGGTCATTGTAGTATGTTGTCACTGAGTTTGAGCATTTGCACATTTGCAGCCTTGGTCTTCATACTGTATTCTCTGTATCATGCTTGTGCATTTCTCTGTTGTATTACTGTACACTGCATAGTGGTCTTCATTGTGATGATTTTGTTGCTCTGACTTATATCACTTGATGTCTTGAGCTTCAACTGTGCTCGAACTCTGTCCATACTTGCCCAGTTTACACAGATGCTCCACTTGTTCATTTTGTTCAAGTGTACTTGTCTTCATTCTGGTTGTTACAGTCCTATGCAGTTCATGTTGCCTTGACTTTGGTTTGTACTGGTGCACTTCTGTTTGCTGAGTTGAATCCAGTTTTAAAACTCGGGTTTGACCTTGTGCTGAGAGTTGTGACTTTTATGTTATTGCACGTGAGTTGAACCCGGCTTTTGTTTGATTTTTGCACACGAGTTGGCGAGGCAGTGCACACGTATACGAATGTACACGTGTGTACTGCAGCCACTTGTAATTACCTGTCCCTGATAAAAAATATCGATATGCACAGATATTGCACAGTCAAAAATGATGACGAACAACCCAAATAACTGAGGCAAACAATGTTTTCAAAATCATCGTTTCTTTCAAATTTCAAAAATATTTCTCTTTCAATTTTACTGCGTTTGAAAATATTTTTGCAGATTACTCAGATGCTGGATTCAAACCGGATTATAGTTGAAGACAAAAATATGAGTGTGAGCAATATGTAGTAAGGTCGTGATGTAAATGTGATGTGATTGTAATCAAAAATGTACATGTATAGTGAGAGCATGAAATTGTACTATTTACAATTTGTAATAAATATTTGTTTGAATAAAAAATTTCTGTTTGAATTCAAAATCTGTTTAACTTGTTCTGTTTGAATTCAAATTCGAATTCTGTGTAATTTAATTTTATTCAACAAATATTTATTTAAACTATGAAAAAAAAATAGTACATTACCAAATACATTTATATGAATGTATATATGTTTATTATCATCAAACAAAAAAATCATATAGCGCAAAGCGCATATTCAACAATCTCCCCCTTTTGATGATAACAAACATATATTTAAGATTTTGAATATATTAAATGTATTTGATAATTTCATTTGCTCCCCCTATTTGAATGCTCCCTCTCTACACAATGCTCCCCCTACATATATGCATAGAAATATATAAGAGAGCCTATATGCACAATGAAAATTATTTGACCTTTGCTTGATTCTATTCGACAAAAATCTTAACTTTTCTCTCCCCCTTTTGTTATCAGCAAAAGAATAATAGTGTTATAAAATAGGGATGAAATGATCGACATGAATCAAACATTTAACTCAATTAAATATAAATATCAAATTTCAATAAAATTCAAACAAAAATCATAATTACCCTTGTCAAGCGCATATTCCACTTTCAGAAGTGATGAAGATAGAATCATCAAAAATTCATATAGTTATGTCTATTTGTGGTATATTTATTTCTGGAAATTTGAATATCTACTAACCATGCATAACCGTTAGGACTTTTAAATGAGATTAGTAGTATTCCAATTTAATTTTAAAAAAATGAAATCAAGTATCTTCTAACCACGCATGACCGTGAGGACTTTTAAATGGGATTAGAATCAACTTGTCTATTAAATCAATTATTTTTAATATGCGTTCCATACATGCATAACCGTGAGGACTTTTAAATGAGCATGGAAGCACATAATCAAAAAATCCAAGTAATTCACCCATGCATGACCGTGAGGACTTTTAAATGAGAGTGAATACTTTGGATATTTATTTTTAATTGCTGAATATAATAAATTGAAGCACAAATAATTTCCTTCACTGATTTAAAGATATTGAAGAACAAATGATTTCCTTTGTAAACTACCATAAATTTACATACTAAATATGATCTTGATGAGTAATGTTTGATAGAAAGATGATAGAAATAGAAATGGTCATGGAATTATTACCCAACAAAAAGTTTTTATAACTCTTGTTATGAAATTCTAAAGAAATTTCCTAATTATATTTTCTCGAGTTTTAATATATGATAAATATCAACACTCGTCACTTTTTCAATCACTATTCATCTTTTCGATAATCATTAGAGAGTTAGATTAGTTAAAAAATTGTCATTTAGAATCAAATTCAAAAATCAAATTTTTTTTTTAAAAAAATGATTAGTCAACCTCTATAATTCCCAAATCTAAACGTAATTTGGAAAATCTGTCTTCGGGGAGAGGTTTTGTGAAAATATCAGCAAGTTGAGTTTCTGTTGAAATATATTCAATGCAAATGTCTTCTTTAGCAATGTGATCTCGAAGAAAATGGTGTCTCACATCAATGTGTTTTGTGCGAGAGTGATGAACAGGATTATTTGACAAATCTATAGCACTCCTACTATCACATTTTAATGGGACTTGTTTATAGACTAAACCAAAATCAGAAAGAGTTTGCATCATCCATAGAATTTGAGCACAACAACTTCCCAAAGCAATATATTCTGCTTCAGTGGTGGATAATGCAACACAATTCTGTTTCCGACTTGACCATGAGACTAATGAATGTCCTAGCATGAAACATGTCCCACTAGTGCTTTTTCTGTCAACTAATGAACCAGCATAATCAGCATCGGAATAACCTACTAAATCAAAATTTTCACAAGAGGGGTACCATAGTCCAAATTTGTGTGTGTGTGAAAGATATCTCAAAATTCGTTTAGTAGCTTTTAAATGAGATTCTTTGGGATTAGCTTGAAAACGTGCACACAAGCACACAGAAAACATAATATCAGGTCTAGAAGCAGTAAGATAGAGAAGTGAACCAATTATCCCTCGATATTTCTTTTGATCAATTGCAATTCCTTTCTCATCTTTGTCCAACTTTGTTGATGGGCTCATAGGAGTTCTCAGTGGTTTGGAATTTTCGACTCCAAATTTCTTCAATAGCTCCAACACATATTTGGATTGTGAAATGAAGATACCATCACTGCTTTGCTTAATTTGAAATCCAAGAAAGTATTTCAATTCACCAACCAAACTCATCTCAAATTTAGCCTGCATGACTTGTTCAAAATTCTCACACAAAAGCTCATTAGTAGCACCATAAATAATATCATCCACATAAATCTGAACAATCAAAAAATCATGTTCTTTATGTAATAGAAACAGAGTCGTGTCAGCACTTCCCTTTTTAAAACCATTTTCCAAAAGATATGTACAGAGGCAGTCATACCAAGCTCTTGGTGCTTGCTTAAGACCATATAATGCTTTTTCTAGCTTATACACATGATTTGGAAATTCATGATTTTCAAAACCGGGTGGTTGTTCAACAAAAACTTCTTCTTTTAAATCACCATTCAAAAAGGCACTTTTTACATCCATTTGTTTAAGTTTGAAACCCTTGTAACATGCAAAACTTAGCAAGATTCTAATGGCTTCTAACCTAGCAACTGGAGCAAATGTTTCATCAAAGTCTATGCCTTCTATTTGGTTATAACCTTTTGCAACCAACCTAGCCTTGTTTCTAATTACATTTCCTGATTCATCAAATTTATTTTTAAACACCCATTTAGTCCCTACAATTGGATAGTCATTAGGCCTAGAAACTAAATTCCAGACTTTGTTTCTTTCAAATTGATTAAGTTCATTTTGCATTGCTAAAAACCAATTTTCATCATTAAGAGCCATTTCAACAGAATCAGGTTCAATTTCAGAAATAAAACCACTATGACAACAAAACGCACATAAATTTTCATCAAATGAGGAACGAGTACGTATACCTTCCGTAGGATCACCAATAATTAATTCAGGAGGATGATTAGGTTTGAACCTTAATTTATCAGCATCAACAGTCCTCCTTTCAGTTTTCTTACTAAATGTCCCTTCTTCAGTGCCTTCAGGATCTACTCCATCGTCAACCATCCTTTCAGTCGTTTTTTCCAGATCAGATTCATCAAATTTCACATTGATTGACTCAACAATTGTCTTTGTTCGTTTGTTATATATCCTGTAAGCCTTACTCCTTGTTGAATAGCCCATGAAAATTCCATCATCAGCCTTTGATTCAAATTTTCCAAGTTGATCACCTGTGTTAAGAATGAAACAAGGACACCCAAATATACGAAAATAAGAAATGTTAGGTTTCCTTTCATGCCACAGTTCATAAGACGTTTTGCCAAGTATTGGTCTAATCATTACTCTATTCATTACATAGCACGAAGTATTCACTGCCTCTGCCCAAAAGATTAGAGGTAGCTTATACTCACTTAACATGGATCTAGCCAATTCCTGTAATGTACGATTTTTCCTTTCAACCACCCCATTTTGTTGAGGTGTTCGTGGAGCAGAAAATTCATGTTTTAAACCATTTTCTTCACAAAAATTTTCAAATTCAAAATTTTCAAATTCGCCTCCATGATCACTTCTCAAGGTTTTAATTGTAACTCCTTTTTCATTTTGAACAAGTTTTGCAAATTTTGAAAAATATTCGAAAGATTCAGACTTTTTGGCTAAAAAGTAAACCCATGTAAATCTAGAATAATCATCAACCAATACATAACAATAACGTTTTCCATTCAAGCTTGAAATTTCATTTGGTCCAAATAAATCCATGTGAACTAGTTCAAGGACCCTTGATGTGCTAACAATGTTTTTAGGACGAAATGATGATCGACTAAGCTTGCTCAAGGAACATGCTTTACATACTTTATTATTTTTAAATTTCTGATGTGGTAACCCTCTGACTAATTCTTTTGATTCGAGTTTTTCTAAGAGACTCATGCTAGCATGTCCAAGTCTCCTATGCCATAAATATGCCTCTTCGTCAGTGGCTACCAAACATCTAGAAAGTTTTAGATTATCAAATGAAAGTGAGTAAACATTCCCTTTTCTTTTGCCCATAAAAAACAATGTTACTAGAAGATTTATCAATAATTTTGCAAGTATCACTATCAAAAATCACGTTCATACCTTTGTCACATAGTTGGCTAATAGAAATGAGATTGTGATGCAGATTTTCAACGTATAAAACATTAGTCAAAGAAAAAATACCGTTACCAACTTCACCTTTGCCAATAATCTTACACTTGCTATTGTCTCACATGATCACATTTCCACCTTTAAAATTCTCTAAGCTAAGGAACTTCGATTTGTCACCTGTCATATGTCTAGAACAACCTGAATCTAGAAACCATTCTTGTTGTTCCTTAGCCCGCCAACAGACCTACATAAGAAGAGAGGAAGATGACCTAGAGAAACTCTTAGGTCCAATGTTATTAGTGATAGAAGCATTGTGAATAAACAATCCCTTTGGAATCCATACTTGTTTAGTCCTTTTATTTTTATTCCAATAAACATGAAATTTGTTTTTAGAATTCTTAGGAACCCAAACTTGTATAAATTTTGTGTTCTTGTTCCTATGACTATCATTTTCATCACGACATCTATATGTTTCACATCTATCAAAGACATTCTTATATTTTGCATTATCATCAACTTGTGCATATAGGCTCTCTTATATATTTCTATGCATATATGTAGGGGGAGCATTGTGTAGAGAGGGAGCATTCAAATAGGGGGAGCAAATGAAATTGTACTATTTACAATTTGTAATAAATATTTGTTTGAATAAAAAATTTCTGTTTGAATTCAAAATCTGTTTAACTTGTTCTGTTTGAATTCAAATTCGAATTCTGTGTAATTTAATTTTATTCAACAAATATTTATTTAAACTATGAAAAACAAAATAGTACATTACCAAATACATTTATATGAATGTATATATGTTTATTATCATCAAACAAAAAAATCATATAGCGCAAAGCGCAT
This sequence comes from Allium cepa, assembly GCA_030765085.1. Classification (NCBI taxonomy): domain Eukaryota; kingdom Viridiplantae; phylum Streptophyta; class Magnoliopsida; order Asparagales; family Amaryllidaceae; genus Allium; species Allium cepa. Next base: position 706,156,061 of record CM060932.1, read on the forward strand.
ATTCAACAAAGTTCTACCGCAACAAGTTAGATGTTCTAAAGAATGACAAGGTGACATGGACCCCGTACACACAGGATGTGCAAGCACAGCTTCCAGCCATGTGTATAACTGCTAGATACTTGTGGACTACAAGAGTACCACTCTTATCTTACACCCCGACTGCATTTCACTTACCCAACAGGATTATGAGATAGTTCGGTACGATGCAGGATATACCGGATGATGCGCCACCCTAGTCTACGTACAATGTAGAGGAGTATGGAGTATGGACCCACATTCAGTTGTGCGATGAGCGTTACACAGCTACCCAGATTAAGAGGGAAGCCACCATTATGCTAGAGCTGCACAAAAGGTGGTACTGGAACATAACACGGCGATATGTTCTTACAGCGCTAATAGAGGCAGTGTATAGAAGTCTGTACGTTCCCAGAACACCACTTGAGAGGAACTTGGTATGTTGATGTTGTAAGTAGTATATCTATGTTGATGTTGTAAGTAGTATATCAATTACTTATGATAGCTTTGTGTGATGCTCATTTTCATTCAACTTTACAAGCAGTTGGTATATGTAGGGCTCGGGATGAAGTAGAAAATCTTCGCAAATGACAAACCGACGAGGTGAGTAGGAGGATGTGCAGTAACATCCAAAGGATTCTAGATGTTGTGTTGTGCAGGAATAAACTTGATAGGCCGAGAACTCCATCTCCACCTCCAGAGCTTGTGTACAGACGACGTCGTCCAAGAGGAGGTGCGGGTTCATCGTCACAAGCTGCACTGGTACACGAATAATTTGTTTCTGTCCCATCTCAACCAACGGCCGCATTACCTTCGCCCTCCACTGCGCGCAGAGAACACAACAGCAGCAGTTCGAGAGCACTGGTAACGCGTCGGCAAAGAAGAAGCTCGCGCGAATTTCATGAGCTTCACGACTAAATCGGTAATGTTGTTTGATGCGAATAGTTAGAGGTGATGTGGAAGGTGATATGTAATGTACAAACTAATGTTGTTTGGATTTGTAAAATGGTGTTGAATTTGTGTAGTTGTGTTTTGTTTGCGTGTGGTCCAAACTAATGTTGTTAGGAGTGGTAATGTTATATGACTTCGTGTAATATGATGTAGTCGGGGGTTTGGAATTGCTGCTTTGTTTGCAACAGCAGGCTTACTTTGGCGAATTTTCAAAATTCGCGAATTTTCTGAATTCGCATAAAGGGGACTTTTGAAAAGTCACCAATTTAGAAATTGCTTTATATCTAGATAGCTTAAGCAATCACATCCTTATAACATACCCCTATTTTTTCAGATCTGAAGAACCCATTTTCTTTCAGCTTACATCCCCAAACACCAAAACTCAATATCTTTTGATAATCTGTTGGTTGTTGCCATAGAGTCCTTACTGATCTACGCAAACATCTTCACTATATCTCTGCATCGAAATTCGTAAGAAAATTACAAACCCTAGATTTGTTACATCTATTCAAATATTTTCATATGAATTGCTAGAAATTGGTTGGTCAAATAAAAACTATTTGTTTGTAGAATGGCTGGAAATCTCATTCGCACACTTTGCTACTACGATGGTGAATTGATCGTCGACGAACAAAAAAAGGAAAAGTATGTCGGCGGTTTTTGTAAACCAGGGAGAGTACGCAAAGGTTGCACACTATTTGAGTTGAAAGAATCTATGTACAAAGCGACAAAAATAAGCGCAATCGAATTTGATATTGAGTTGGTCGTTAACTGGCCTACGAATTCGGGTTCAAAAGCAATAACACTTTCAGACGATGAGGATGTTGAAGTTATGTTTTCTGCGGTTAGAAAATCCAATGAGTTGTATGTTGGAAAAGTTGCAAAAGAAAATCTGTAAGAATATGTACCATCTTCTATCGTTAGCACAAGAATAGGATATCTTGATATGTTGGAAACAGATAATCCTTCAGCAAGCTTAGGTTCTCCTACTTACAGCAATCCATATGTACATGCTGGGGGTCATGGTCCTCCTCCCATAAAATATGGTTTCATGCCTTACATGATGTCGCAACCAACTCCAGAACGGTACTTTCCATACTATACACCACCTATGATGCTTCCAAGGTATCGTTGTTAACATTGGTATTTTACAAGTACTGTTTTAAATTACAATTGTCTAATAGTTTCTTCTTGCACATTTAGCTTCCAACAATAAATGCATCTACAAAATGTCCGTCCTGAACAACAAAATATTCATTTGTCGCAACCGGTATATCCTACTGCATCAGAAATGTATGTATGAGTCAAAGATTTGTGTAGCAATTTATTTGGGTAATGTTTCCTATCTACTCTAGTTTCGTACTAAAATTCTTTTGTAAACAAATTTACAAGTCTTGACGATACGGCTTCACAATGTGGTACTGGACCATCACAACACTCAGTTGATTCAAATATTGACATTGACACGGATGTTGATATAGATAGAGACACCGGACATGATCCTCTAATTGAAAGTATGGCTGTTACGATGAGGACTAATAATGATGCATGTTGGGTAGAACGAATGCAAGTGAACAATGAATCGGTAAACTATAACTTTTCGAACGTAGATGATGTTGAATGTGATGGTGAAGAAGCTCAAATGGAAGTACCGTTGAATGATGATCTATGTACTACACAAATGATGGCAAGATCGGTTGTTGCTAATCTGCAATTTGCTGGGGAAAATTTTTCAACCGCATGCATACAAAATGGATTTGCTATTGGGATGGTATTTGAAAGTAAACAAAAGCTACTACACCAATTAACCGAATGATCAATTCTACATGGAGTTTCGTACAAGCCGATCAAGTCAAATAAAACTATATACACTGATATCTGTAATGTTGACACTAACTGTCCATGGAGAATACATGCAATAGTCTTAAAAAAATTGCAGTCTGGCTGGTGGGAAATCAGAAAGTTTCCTAGTGAACATACCTGTGTCAATCCTATAGTCAATTCCAACCACAAGCAAGCCACCTTTATTTTTCCTGTGTTAAAAACATGTCATTTGTCAAGGCCGATTTGGATATCTTAGTAGGTACAGTCCAAGTGTTTGTCGACGACCAACTGCTCATCAAAATTAGTTACATGAAACCTTGGCGAACATTAAAAAAAACAATAGAAAGAATTAATGGTGACTGGTCCAAATCGTATGCGACTTTGCCTCGATATTTCGAGGAAATAAAGAGAAGTAACCCGGGGACTGTCGGACATGTGACCCACGATGAAGTTGGAGTATTTGATCGTGTGTTTTGGGCATTTGGCCCTTGCATTACATGTTTTCTACACTGTCGACCATTGCTATGTATTGACGGGACACATTTGGATGGTAAATACAATGGGACGTTGCTTGTTGCTAGTGCTGTAGATGTGGATGACTGTCTTTTTTCATTAGCTTATGCAGTTGTCGAATCCAAGTCATATGGCAGTTTGGGTTGGTTTTTTTCTTGCACGCATGACTTCATTCATAGTGTTTTCAACCGTCGTATTACTTTCATATCGGATCGAATGAAAGAATTCCGAAGGCTTTACAGTAGAAATGGCGAGAACCACACAAACATAGGTTCTGTGCACGGCATTTTAAAGCTAATTTTCAAACAGCGGGTTTTAGGGATAAACAACTTACACCTTTGTTTTATTCAGCATGTGCTTCAGAAGTAGTTGAGTACAACAAAATCAGAGAAGAAATTAAAGCTACAAATCCACGGGCTCATGAATGGATTGAAAGAAGTTTAGGGAATTTTGAACAAAATTGGGCCCTAAGCAAAGACGATGGAGGACGCTTTGATGTTATGACCACCAATACACCCGAAAGTTTTAATAGTGTACTGAAAGGTGCTAGATCATTACCTATAAAGGCGTTGGTTACATGAACCTTCTTTCGATCGGTTGAATATTTTTGTAAGAGACGAGGGACCGTGGATGCTATCACAACACGTTTGACTCCAAAATAGGAAGCTAAAATAGCAGATTGGGCTATTGAAGCACATCGTTGTACACTAGTTCGATTTAGTTGAACAGAATGGCAAGTGATTCATTGCTACGACAATGAATTTAAAGTGTTAATTGATGGTCCTAACTGTTCATGTACATGCAACATCCCCCTACTGCAAAAATTACCATGTGCCCATGTAATGGCGGCTTGTTCGGCACACGATTACGGTGCTAGCAGAGCACATCATGAGTTCGCATCAGAGTGGTACTCTGCTCAAAGTTACAAAGTTTCATATTAGCCAGAGTTTTATCCCGTGCGTGATAAGAGATACTGGAGACCATACACCGGTCCACATATATTGCCTCCACCTACAAGAAAACAACCTGGGCGACCTAAATCTACGAGGATAAAAATGTTATGGACGAGCATCAAACGTCTAAAACAAACAGGTGAAGCAAATGTGGATTGTAGGGATATAACAGAAAGCGATGTACTTCAGCGATCTAAAATTCCATTATCAAATGCAAGATTGCGTAATGAATTAAGATTTCTGTGTATTCAACTTTATACGAATGTAATTCCTATGAATCAAGCTAACTAGTTATGTATCAGATTTAAATGAACTTCGCAATTGTTAAATTTAAAACCTGATATCTATGAAAGTTGTTAGATATGAAATATTTATGCAGTTGTTAGATTTGATAAACTCTCTGCCTACTGTCTTGTTTATGTGCAGGTTTTTTGCAAAAGCGCATTTTGAAAATATGTCTTTGGGCACATTTTGAAAATTCGTCCGAAGGCGCATTTTCAGAATGTGTCAACGTCAACCTATCAAAAACTGGTCTACGTTTGTAATTATTTTCAAAAGCGAGTTACTGCTATTATTGTTTACAAAAATGAACCTAGCTTAGAAAATTTTCCTATTTTATATAATAATTGATAATCATCATAATATTGATCATCTGATGTATGAGGAGCCGGTGCCTGCTGTTATAGCCTCACCCGTCACTCTTGTCGTGCAACTTACCACCTGTGAAACCCCCTTCCCTTGTTCTAGGTTCATCGAAGGAAACGTGCTCCTTTGTTTCATCGGGTCACTTCCGTTCTATTTGAGTTTGTTGAATGGAATGAGTATAAAATGCTTGGATACATCACATGGGTGTTATGCCCTACTCGTCATACGAAAATTGATTAATTCAAATTTGTTATGGATTCCGACGATGGCCTTCCTTTACTTTACTATTCATTAAAGAGAGACCCACCTTCCCCTTGCAACTTTGGGCTATTAGGTGCAAATAACGAGAAAATTATATCAGATGAAGACTGGGACAAAAGTTTTCTCATTCTGTGGATTAGGCAAACTACCTCCCTTAACCTGTGATGTAGATTAATGTTAAGATCGAATTGGATAGGACTAAATGCTAAGGTCGGATCGGATGAGATTTTTGGAGTCTGGTAGAAGGCAAGCCTTTTTTTTTGGCACAACGGTTTGGGGATGATCCCATTGTTTTTGTGAGAGTTGTTTGCTTGTACGTAGTTGTATGTGTTGCAATTTTTAGTAGCTGGTGTACTCTACTCCACTCCTGTATTTAAATATGTTCCTTAAAGTAATTAATATATGGTCGAGTAGTTTTACTCGTTCTTCATTTCAAATAGTAGTAGTAGTAATAAAGTTACTAAAAGTTACATTTCAAAATAAAAATTAAATTATCAAATTAAAAAATAATGGATATATTTTCCACATTGGATGTTAATATTCCTAAGTACGCGCTTCGTGCATGAATTGTTTTTTATAAATTGCATGTACTTTAAATTAGTCAAAAAAATGATTTTTTGTTTTCAAGTGATATTAAGATTTATATATTTGTAAAGAAATATTTTGAATTTGTAAAGAAAGTTTAGTTTTATATCTTATTTTTAGAAGCTTTTTGAATTTGTAAAGTATGTTTAATTATTAGATCCTACTTTTAAGGGAGTTTGAATTTATAAAAAAGTTTAATATTAGATCATATTTTTAAGTGATTAAGATTTAATAATATATAGAGGGACGTTTTTGACAGTTCATGTTGGTACCAAAAAAGTGTGACATCAAACCTACTGCAAATTATCAAAGATATTGATTACACAATAAAATAAATTTTAATACTAATGTTTATTAATGAAATTGCATTTATCTTTTTCATCATTATTTGGAAATGTTAAATCTTCAAAACAAAAACAAAAGCATATCGAAACAAGGATCAACTAATAACCTCCTATGTCAATGTAATATATACTTACATGGTACTACCAACCAAGCAAATATAAGTCTATAGCTACTAATTATAAATTGTTTTCGGGCATTTCATAAATGCGCAAGAAAAAAAATTCAAATTAATGTATGTGCATTCAATAAATGCACATGTATGTTTTTCTCAATTTCAAAATGGGATCTATTTTAGTAAGTTTCAAATGGAGCCATTTGTTAGATTATTTATTTAAAGATTGGTTATTTTTTAGTCTTCCTAGTCCCTGCAAATTGATGTAGGTGTGGGAACGAGTCGGACATCAATTTAATATACATCGGTAAAGTTATATACTCAAAGCAGGTTTTATTATTTAGGTTCTAAAGCTTGATTGCATTCCCAACTTACTCGCCTAATCAAATATTAATAAATTTTACAGGTACAATTTAGTTCTTGGAACATTTCCAACACAACCCCAGCCACTTCAATATCATTTTTCATTATATCTACACAAACCTTCGCTAACCCCCAACAAACATAAATCACTTCGTTCCCAACAACGAGTCGAAGTTTGGATACAAATTTACTCGGTCTTAAGAAAGCGGACTGCCACCTTTCCTTGTGATGTGGATCACGATCTACAACTACGTGACTACGATCGATGTTAATGACCAGAGCAGATTTTAGTTTAAGTTATATTGTAAAATTACCGTTATCATAACAGCCTTGGCTAGCACCACCCACACAAATCTTTTTTTGTTTAGTAATTCAGCAAATTAAACATTACAAATGATTAACTACTTCATTTTACACTTTCTAGTTAGATTTTTCAACCTCTCTCTTTTACCAAGAAAACCCAATTGAATGATTAACTACTTCACTTTGCAACATTTCTTTCGGCCAAGTATCTATTCTTTTCCTGCTCAAGGGACTAGCTATTTCATACACCTGTATTTAGGCGATTGTGAAGATGAAGTGGTTTGGGATAAATGATTCGATTGCTCTTGGTCTGGCTCTCAATCCTATTTTAGGATTGAGGAAGTCTGATGGTTTTAGTTTCGCCCTTTCATGATTGTCCCTACATGTCCTTAATTGTACAAGCTTTGCTTGATTGTTGTCATCGTAGAAGTTCTGTTAATATGACAATTCCTATCTTCGAGAATTGATAACCTATCTGCTTGGTTCCAAGTAACATTTCCTTGAGGCTGCCTATTTTTTAGCTGAATCTAAATTCTTTCTAAGTTAAATTCAAGAAATTCAACTGTGCACTAGCTTTCATCCCTAGAACTTAGCACATGACCAATTCAATCATGGGATTTCCTTTGGCACTACTTTATTCCTATGATGAAAGGTCAAACCATTCGACTGACCTATGATAGATTAAGTCTTCCCGTTGTTGCCTATTTTTGGGAAACGGTAATTTTTTGAAGACAAGAGTAGAATCTCAGTTGAGAACCAACTTATATCTCCGAAAGCTAGTGCATTGATGGTTTACAATGATGAGTGTTTCTCGTCGAACCTGTAGATTAAGTTTTTCTGGCATTGCCTAGGCAATACCAGTACATAGTGAATAGCAAATTTCTCGGCATTGTTGGGGTAATGTCGGTACTTAAGAAGTAGATGGTCTCTTGGCGTTGCCGGGGGAACATCTATACTTATGAAATAGAAAGTTTCTTGACACTACCGGGGCAACACCGGTACTTAGCAAATAAGAAAAGGCCTTAGAGTTGTCAGGGAAACACTGATACTCAGGAGGTTAGGTTCAATTTTTCCCACTGATCCGACAATGTTTCAATCTAGGTGGGCACTAGTTTCGATCTTCGAAAACTTGCACTTTGATGATTGGATTGTAGAAGTCTTTTATTACTGCTGCCTGTCTTCAGGTAATGTTAAAGTAATGTTGGTTAGGATTGAATCATTCATCCGATCCTGTATAGTTGAGTGGATCCCTTTCAACCCAATGTGGCTGTTTTTCTCAACGTTGCTTAATTTTGGGATACGCCATGTTCTATAAGAATGGAGTCTCAGGCCTTTCCATTGCCTAGCCCTGGTTATCACTGTCAAGTGTTAACCTTGGAAATGCAGGATTGTTACTTAACCAATTCCACAGCTATTCTTATTTACGGAAAATCAGATTTCCTCCAATCAGTTTTTGTTATGATCTGACTTCTATCTTTGGAACCCTTCATTTCTAGGTGGAACCCTTTATTTCTAGATGTCAAATTCCAAGTTCTTATATAAAATTAGAAATTGTGGAGCGAGTAATCACACTTACCCTAGTACCACCGCGCTAATTCCTATCACGACTACGGACCAGGAGAATTCGGTAGTGTTTATCTTGAATCTGTAACACTTATCATTGCTTCTTTGAGGCTATATGTGTTATGCTAGGCTGATAGCATTGTTGTGAATATCAACCTTATTTGTTGGCTCCAATATTCGGGAATCAATGGTTTAGCTGCTCGATTTTGAGTGTTCTCCTTGTCGTTGTCTGTCTTCGGATGACAGCTGGTTTTCTGCAAGTTGGGGTTTAGATCTCAATCAAGCACCTGCTTTTGTCTTTGGAAATTGGTGCGTTAATGATTTGATTCTTGAAATGCCTTCCATCGTCATCCTTCTCTAGATGACAATAAGTTCCTTCTTTTATTGTAAGTTGGAGCGGTTTTTTATCCTGACCAAGTGTTAATATGTTATGTATCCATCGGTCCACAGGGCTGATTATTCTAAACAATTGATGTGAGACTTGATGTTCTAGATAGGTCCTGGGATGCCCCTAGTCAATGGTGCGTCGCAGCTCCTATCTATGGGCACTTGTGACTTGTATGTCATGAATTTAGATATTTTGTACGTTAACTTTGGTCAAAGATCAGAATTCTTTATCAACTTCTTGGTTTATGAACTTTGTGGCACTACCAGAGCAATGTCGGTTCTTTCGGGTAGCAAAAGTTGATCCCTATTAATCCTGCAATAGACAAGTTTCCCAATGTTGTTAGGACAATACCAATACTTACAAAATCTTAACGATTTGTTGATGGTGTCGGAGCCACATCAAGCAGTGCTTGCGCGATTACGAAATGCGCAGATTTTAAGAGTGTACGAATTACGAAATGCACGGCTTATGGAATGTGCGGCTTTCAAGAGTGCACGGCTTATGAAATGCGTGGCTTTTGAGAGTTCGTGGCTTATTGGATTGAGACGGTCTGATCTAGAACGGTTTGGAACTTCTCGACTTTGCCAATCTTCAGTTAACGTAACGAGTTCGTCCTTACAAAGCGTGGTTCCATGGCTTAAGAAGTGATGCGCGGCTTATGAGTTTGATATGACCCATCGATACAGAACAGTCTAGAACTTCTCGACGTTGCTAAATTTTTGGTAATGTGAGGATTTCGTGCTTCGAGAGCGTGGTTACATAGCTCAAGAAGTGATGTGCGGTTTATGGCAGTGCATAACTTATTGGATATATACGAACCATCGATTCGAAACGGGTTGGCACTTCTCGATGTTGCCAATTTTTGGGTAACGTGAGGAGTTAGTGCACTGAGAGCGTGTCCACGGCTTAAGAAGTGATGCACATCTTATGGGATCGATACGACCCTTCGATCCGAAATAGATTGAAACTTCTTGACATTGCCAATCTTTAGGTAATGTGAGAAATTCATGCTTTGAGAGTATGGTTCTACGGCTCAAGAAGTGATTCACAACTTATGAGATCGATACGACCAGTCAATCCAAAATGGTTTGAAACTTCTCAGTGTTATCGGAGTGACATCGGTTTTGGAGGAGATAGGGCTCGAGTTCCGTCGATCCAGCGGTTTGAGTCGATTTGACCACTGTCCACTCGGTAAGTTATTTGCTTGAACATTTTTTTATTGGTTTAAGAAGCTAGGCAGAGCTTACGAGATGCACACAATGGTTTAGGCCTTCCCGATGCTGGAGGAGCGATACCTGTACTTAGAAGATAAGGATCAAGTTTTTCCATCAATCTGGTGATTTGACTTTGCTAGAACGCGATTTCGTCAATTCTAAGAGATAAGTGGTTTTTGGATCGAATCGTGGCTTGGACGTTCCTCCCATATTTCGAGAAAATGCGAATGGCCAAACAGATAAGGTTTCCATGGTAGAGATTTCTAGAGCCGACTTAATGGAGATTTTTATAAAGAAAGAGCTTGTGGGAGTTCAACGCAAGACTCTAAGTTTTTAGTCTAAAGCGCCAATAGAGAATTGGTCTTTAACTGCATATAGTCTAAGAGGAAAAGGAACTGGCCACCAAGGATGATAAAGGAGGAGTTAGGAAGAAGTAAGCAAGTAATATGCTTTTATTTCGTCTGTTGCACTAACTAGATCGTTAAGTCCGTAGTTGTCGGTATGCCAGAATTTTCGATCGGACGTAACAGAACTATGGAATGATTAGGTTTTTCTTTCCTTGTAGCTATTTAACTATGTGTCGTGCCCCCATGCCATTGGGCTATTCGTGTATTTAAACTGTATCCGAGGTGTAACGACCCGTAAAATTTTACTAATTTTTATTGGTTTTAATTACGTATTTAACTGTATTTTTGAGAAATTTAAATAATAATATTTTTGAAATAAAAATTTAATATTTGGAATACGTATATTTAAATATAGAAGATGGTAAATTTTCATCTGATTTTATGAAAGTTTATTTCATTGTGAAATCCTATTAAATTCAAGTTAGTTAATAATTGTTGATAATAAAATATTTTCCAAACCTGAATATTTTTACATTGAAAAATTCTAAATCCTCTTTTGAGTGAGACGTCATCTTTCATTTTTCCAAATTTTGACTTCTATAGCTCTATCGATCTTATTTTCTACGTTTTTGTTGCATTTTTCGCTTGCAAAAATTCGAATTTTTATAATTCAATCGTATCACTGATATCTGTACACCGTTTTGATCGTCTCGTCGTGCTGATCTCAACGGTATATTCATTTCTGCATTTTGAGGTCCAGTGCGCGATGGAAACAATAAAACGGTGTGTCGTATCGGTGCCGTAAATTATGACCGTTTTCCTTTGCCTTTTCAAATTGAAATGTGTTGTCCAATCAAATTTATTGCTTAAATCACGTTTGATGAATCAATGGGCAACTTTACGTTTCTTTTGCTTTTGAATTTTATTCACATCTTCAGTCTGTACGTTTTGGTTCATTTATTAATATGTGCATGCTTTATTCATTTGTGAGCTGTCCTCTTTCTTCCACTTTTCCAAATCTTCTCCCCTCTCTCAACTTTTGTTTTCTCCTTCTTTTCTGTAAACCAAACCTCATCATATCTAATATTTTATTTCAAATTATATATGTACAAACGTGAGGCTATATTGAATTTACATATTTGAGAATATTGTTCTTTCCTCTCGGCCTGAAGCTGCTCAAGCCTTGCATATACTCGCCGTGCCCGTGAACCACACCCAGCCTACGCCAAGCCCAAAGCAACCGTGCCTTCCACCTCCCATTCGAGATCCACCACCATAATTCACCTTCCTCCACGCCTTCATCTTCCTCACGGCCCTCTTGCTCCTACCCGATCACCGCCTCAGCCTGCCTCCCCTCGTCCCTTCGGAAACCATCATTCCACCCATAACCCATCACGCCACCCACCACCGAGAGCTCCACTCATCGGCCTGCCCAAGCAACTCGACCTCCGACCTCTAACTGCAACCCTTCTCCGTCGCTGTGAAGCTTTTCCTTTCCAGCCTCCGCAGTTCTTTACTCTTCTGTTTCCCTGCATTTCGACCGAGACCCCACAACTCGATCCACCCAATTCCGCCGACCATTCTCTTCTCATCGTTAGGCGTCCGTTTTGTTTGCCTTTCTTCTTCTATTGTGTTTTAAGATTTGGTTAACAAAAATTATCCTTAATTTTTTTTTCTTTCTCCTGTTTGTTCTGTTTGGCTTACCAGTATTACTTGGTTGTAAGTCAAGCAAAGACCAAAGACTGTACTGTGTCGTGGATTAGGAAGATCTCGATACTTCTTCTTTTAGTTACGGCGTTGAATTTTGATTTTGGCTTTGATAAACTCGTAGATCTATGTAGTTGGATCGACTGATGATATTACTTCTTGAAATTTGCAATCAAATAGTAAATATAGATATTATCAATCTTCTGCCACGCAAGCGTCCCCACCTTCGGGCCAGCAACCACCGTAGCCTCTCCGACCTTGAACCCGCCGCGAAACACCCTGCCTTCCAACCGAACCCAACATCTCCCCTATCCACATCGGCAGCCTCATCATAGCCGAGTGTATAGCCTAGAGGCAATAACTTCTGACAGCACCTAAGTGGCATCAACATTTCACCATTAGTCTGTAGTTTCTTATTATTCCTTTTGCCCACCCATCAGCGACTCGAGTTTACGCATGCTTGACCGTCGAGTTTATGCCAATCTAGCTTTACTTTGGAATTCGTGTTTGGATTTGTAACTCATTCCACTGTCGAATCTATCTAGCATCGAAAGGTGAGTAATCACTCATGATTAACATTCTTATATTTATTAAATTTGATTTCAATTGAAACGACAATTGAAATATGCTCCTATAGTTATTTAAATTGTTATTTATGCTATTATCTATAACTGTTCACCTATGCGATATGACACCATATCTTGTTGTTTATATTATATTGTTATTGATGATATATGCCTGTTGTTCTATTTTATATTATCAGTTATCACTCTGCAAGTTCCCTGTTAGTATAGAATTCACTATGGGTTGAAATGATACATACCCGAACGGACTTTAGAATATGAGAAAATCATTATGGGTTAATGATAGACCCAAGCGATTTTCAGTTGAATAAATTTGGGATTGCGCGTCGAAGTGATATTTACCTGTATATATTAAAATTACGGATTGAAATAATAAATATCCATATCAATTGACCATATGATAGAATCTTATATGAAGACACCGTTGGTCCATATATAAATATTTTCAAAATAATTTATATGGTTTTGGAAAAGAATATATGGTTTTTATTTAATATTGGTCCTTAAGATACTATATATAAATGGTAATTTTATATATAGATTTAATAATAATATTTAATTTAAATTTGATTGATTTAAAACATATGATATGGTTAAGTATTTGTGTAAATCTATTTTTCAAATAGATTTTGTGATAAATTGAATAAGTAAGGTGGGGAAGATAAATTTGGGTTTATTTGAAATGGTATTTAATTTAGAATTTTATTTAATTAAATCGATTTGAAGTTATTGAATGTGAAATTTAAAGATATGATTTTATAACTGGATTTTTGATTATGTGATTTGATGAATGTTTCACATTTCAACAAATTAAAGAAAATATTTAGAAAAATGTAATTTAAGGTTACTTCAATGAAATTGAATCTAATGAGGGAATACTTCAAGACTAAATAATAATGAAGATAAACTAAATCTATATGAAATCGTTAAATTTAGTTTAGATCGTTGAATATTTAAAGCTTTGAAATATATTGAAAAAATAAATGTGTATTTTGTAATTCAAACCCGGATTTGAGATCGATAAAATTTGAAATGGTTATTTAGGAATTAAGTTGAATTTATAAATTGAGATGGGATAAAATTTGAATTTGGAATTTGAATCGCAAGTTTGAAAGAGATAAAATTTGGAAATATATATATATGTATGTATGTATGTATGTATGTATACGTATATGTATATATTTAAGATAAAATGATATTTTGGTTTTGAAGTATAAAATAATTTGAAATGACCACGGTGTTAGTGTATATTTCTATATTGTAGATAGTTCCATGGATCCTTAGAGGATGGTTATCCCAAACATCCTTTAAGTTACTTGTATTTCAGTTGATATTTCACTTGAGTTGGATTTATTGATATAAGAATGTTAATCCTGACTCGAGTGTTTTGTGTTTTGCTTTACGCTCGGGTCAGACTAAGTGATACAGCATTAGAGACTCACATTTAGAGTTCGAAGCTTCGTTTGGAGATCCAACTATCGATTCAGCTTTCAGCTTTTCCAGTTGATTGGTTCAGAGAAGTCATCGGTTCGTACTGAAGACTTCACTGTATTTGAGATATTCTGATGTATTTTATTTCTAACTCTGATGTATATAGTAGCTTCATGAACTACTATTCTTTATTTATTCCGCTGCGTATTATTTTACTACTCTGTACCTGTGATTCTGTGATTGATTTATTTTACTGCATATGCTGAGTTTTGCCAAATATAAATTAACAATATGATATTTTGAGCAATTCAAGTCCGACATGTACAGATGCGAATGGTTGAAAACATCAGGTCGTTACATCTGGTATCAAAGCTTTGGTTTAGCGATAAACCTTAACTTTATGGAGTCTGACTCTTTACTAATAGGGTAGTAATACCCTATGCGAGTCACTGAGTGTATATATATGAGAGAGCGTATTTGTTAGTGTTATAAAAGGTTTTAATATTGTGTTAATCTGTTCCGTTTTGTATTTATAAATTCTGGTTGGTGCATAAGACGCTGTGACATCAATAGGGATTTCTAAACACTTAATAGGACAGACCGACATAATATTTGATTTTAATATAGGTGAATGAAATGATTTTGCATATTATATTTTCTATATACAAAATAAATTTTTTATAAATGTTATATTTGATTGCAATATTGGTTGTTAGGTAATGAAATTTATAAATAATAGTTGAAATAAGATTGAAAATAAAATAAATCAAATTGGAAATTTTAGAACTTAAGTTCTGGGATTTTGAAAATTTCTTTCAAATGATTTGGAATATAATAATAATATTACTAGAAGTATTTTCACATATAAATATTTCAATATAAGTTGAAGTAAATGTTTTAAAGAAGATATTTGGAAAAAATATACGGTTTAATAAATTTAATTTTGATATTATATAAATAGTATTTTATATATACAGTTAATTTCTTGAATTCAAGCTATGTATAAATTTGTGTAATAAAACTAAGTATATTTATTGAGTTAGATTGTTTATATTATATGGTTAAGTACCTGTTCAAAATATTGTATATATAAAGTTTTATTGACTTAAGTACAAATTTACGTTGGAAGATAAATATGAAATTGGTTTGAATTGAATTATTTAAAAATTATACTCGAATAAATTTGAATAGAAACTTAAATAAAATTGAGGTTTTGAAGGGTATGATTCTATAACTAAATTTGGTTTAGAGGGATTTAAATGAATATAAAGTCGATATACCAAGTTAATAAATTGAAAGAGTATCCAGTTAGGTGAAGTAGAAGTTTTACGTAAATTATATTGTATTTATTAAGTAAATATTTCAAGTCGAAATAATAGAAATGGAATTTGATATATATGAAAATTATCTAAGAATTCGTTTGAAATGGTGTAATATTTAAATATTTGAAATATATGGAAATTTAAATGGTTTATTTGGAAATTTAAAATCTATAATTGGAATTGATTTGGGTAGGTGAAGAAAATATTTTATTATATAAAGAAATTTATATTTAACCCATTTAAGTGGTGGGGTTACATTTCAAAGTTATGAAATCCAAAGTTTATATTTTTGAAAGGCTATTTTTCAAGCGTTGGGTTTAGAAATATTATAACTTCGAAATTATTATGGGTTTAGAAAGGGATATATTTGGAAAGGATATCTTATTGATTTGGTTTTAAAAAATGAAGATGATGTTGTATATGGCTTTGAAATTGATATTATATTCTGGTTTTAAAGTATATTTTTTTTTGAAATAACCACGGTGTTATAATAACGTTTGGTTGTTGAAGAGACCGGGATCGGAAATTGTCATACTCTCTGCCAACTCCGAAAACCACTTTAACAACCGTGTACGCGGTGGAGATTCCAGAATGAAGTAGGATGGTGGCGGCGTTTCCTTTGAGGTAAGTACGTGGACCCGACTCCCGTGAGTTGGCATAAGGTGGCCAAAACAGGAGCGATTCTTGGGCCAAGGGGGTAGCACCCTTTATAGGACACATCTCTTCGATACTATACTCTGACTTTGGATTGATTCGGTGGACACCTTTATTTTTTTGATTTTGAGGATGTTTGTTCGAGGTGGGCGGTAGCTGCAGCTATGCGTTACCACCAGCCCGGATAGCAATTGGTATATCTACCCTGGCATTGCTTAGTTGTGTCGTGTCACCTACCATAGTGTGCCTTATACGATTTTGGTTTTGTACCATACCTATGGAGTGCCCTCTGATGACGCCCAGTACGGGGGAGATTACGGTACTGTATAGACTATGGGAATATATTATGTGTCAAGGTGGAAAATGTAAAGCCTTAACGCTATTTAAAAGTGAGTTTATTTTACAATTAGACACTATTATAATAGCGAAATATACTACATAGTAAATAATTTAACGGATCCTTAGGAGATGTAAATCCCGAGCATCTCTTAAGTTACTGCACTCATATTTATTCCTATTGATTTAATTTACATAAGATCTTTTAGTTCTGACTCGAGTGTTTTGTTTTTCAATTCGCTCGGGTCAGTCCGAGCATTTCAGTATTTGAAGATTTTAGCTCTGGAGGAAGAAGACGACGATTTGTAGTACTATTATCTACTATATTATTCCACTACACTATTGTATTCCGCTGCACTATTGATATTCTGCGGTATGTATAACTCTGATATATATTGTATAAGTAAAATTAAATATTTTGTAAACAGCTTCAAGAACTGTATATTTGATTATTATATTTTATCCTTTCGCTGTGAGATTCTATTTTGTTTTATTTCTTTCTTGTTTTTATTTACCTCATAACAATCCGCCCTTCCGTACGGTTTGAACTGGCACGTGTGTCGATTTAAACTATGCGAAAAGACGGGATGTTACATCTGGTATCAGAGCTTTGGCTCTAGGCAAACTTAGCATGTATGGTAAATTTAATTACGGAATCACTTTCATTCGAGTTTGAATTCTTACTTCTTTAATTAGAATTTCCTTTGAATTTTGGAACGTTCCCTTGGTTTCGAAATCCATTCTGGTCTCTCCCTATTTATATTTGTTTGATTCTGGAGTATCCCATAACTCCACTGAATGAATTTTAAAGGGGGTGAAACTCCTTTACAATTGGCATTGATTCCCCAAAGATTTCGGTATCATCGGTTCACGATGCTGCTATCTCTGGTTATGCCGATTCTATATCTGGCGATCGAATGTCGATTTGCCTTGGAATTCCGCATCGATCATATTCTTGAAGTCACGGTTGACCAGGTTAAGGTCGCCCGCGATTAATATCCATCTTCTATTTTGAAATTTAATAATTTCATGTTCGTTTAGGCCTAGCTTCGAATCAAAATTCTATTTGATTAGAGTTCCTCTAATTTGAATCTCTATCTTTGTTTTGAAATCCATCCTTGAATCATCCTTTGAAAATCGGGCTTTGTTTGTATTTTAGAAATTGTTTTATATACCGAAATTATTATTTTGATAACTATGATTATATTCGATATATGAAAGTGAAAAATGTTTTGAAAGGATTGTATACCTTTTAAAAAACTAGAATTTGAAATTTTGAAAGGATTTGAAATTTTGAAAATTTTATAAGAAATTTGATTTATATAAAAATGATTTATAACTGAAGGGTTTCGAATTTGAAATCTGAGAGATTGAACTCCGGTATTTTGAAATTGGTTTTAAGATTTTTGAAAATATATAACGATACGAGTTGAAAGTATTTTCTGAATAAGAAGTATTTCAAATGACTCAAACGAGTTCCAGTGATTTCAAAGAAATTTCAAAGAAAATAGAAGCCCAGAACTCACTTATGCCGCTGGAGAATAATTTCAGTGATGAGTGCACTCATCATCGACATTGATTTTAGAGTTTCAAAGTGGAGGAGAGGCCACATTAATAACTTCGCTATGCAAGTGATTTTGTGTAACCAATTTTGATTTCAAATTTCGAAGTATAATTTGATATTTTCAAAAGATATATGTATATATTCGAAATAATTTAAAGTGAACCGGTGTTCAGTCCTCGAGTTTCGGATCTAACCCTATCTATTAAAATTGATTTATTGTTGATTTTCAACTTTTGGATTGAAAATTTGATTTCTTCGACTGTTTTGGACGTTCGAACACTGCCAAATCAAGGTTTAATTTTCAAAGATAAGTAATTTCGAAAGGTACAAATTAATTGATAAAGTATATAGATTTGAAACTGTTTGGCTTACTAGTATTACTAGGTTGTAAGTCAAGCAAAGACCAAAAACTGTATTGCGTCGTGGATTAGGAAGATCTCGATACTTCTTCTTTTATTTACGGCGTTGAATTCTGATTTTGGCTTTGATAAACTCGTAGATTTATGTAGTTGGTTCGACTGATGATATTACTCCTTGAAATTTGCAATCAAATAGTAAATATAGATATTATCAATCCTCTGCCACGCAAGCGTCCCCACCTTCGGGCCAGCAACCACTGTAGCCTCTCCGACCTTGAACCCGTCGTGAAACACCCTGCCTTCCAACCGAACCCAACATCTCCCCTATCCACATCGGCAGCCTCATCATAGCCGAGTGTATAGCCTAGAGGTAATAACTTCTGACAGCACCTAGGTGGCATCAACATTTCACCATTAGTTGTAGTTTCTTATTATTCCTTTTGCCCACCCATCAGCGACTCGAGTTTACGCATGCTTGACCGTCGAGTTTATGCCAATCTAGCTTTACTTTGGAATTCATGTTTGGATTTGTAACTCATTCCACTGTCGAATCTATCTAGCATCGAAAGGTGAGCAATCACTCACGATTAACATTCTTATATTTATTAAATTTGATTTCAATTGAAACGACAATTGAAATATGCTCCTGTAGTTATTTAAATTGTTATTTACGCTATAATCTATAACTGTTCACCTATGAGATATGACACCATATCTTGTTGTTTATATTATATTGTTATTGATGATATATGCCTGTTATTCTATTTTATATTATCAGTTATCACTCTGCAAGTTCCCTGTTAGTATAGAATTCACTATGGGTTGAAATGATACATACCCGAACGGACTTTAGAATATGAGAAAATCATTATGGGTTAATGATAGACCCAAGCGATTTTCAATTGAATAAATTTGGGATTGCGGGTCGAAGTGATATCTACCCGTATATATTAAAATTACGGATTGAAATGATAAATATCTGTATCACTTGACTATATGATAGAATCTTATATGCAGACACCGTTGGTCCATATATAAATATTTTGAAAATAATTTCTATGGTTTTGGAAAAGAATATATGGTTTTTATTTAATATTGGTCCTTAAAATATTATATATAAATGGTAATTTTATATATATATTTAATAATAATATTTAATTTAAATTTGATTGATTTAAAACATATAATATGGTTAAGTATTTATGTAAATCTATTTTTCAAATAGATTTTGTGATAAATTAAATAAGTATGGTGGGGAAGATAAATTTGGGTTTATTTGAAATGGTATTTAATTAAGAGTTTTATTTAATTAAATCGATTTGAAGTAATTGAATGTGAAATTTAAAGATATGATTTTATAACTGGATTTTTGATGCATGTGATTTGATGAATGTTTCACGTTTCAAAAAATTAAAGAAAATATTTAGAAAAATGTAATTTAAGGTTACTTCAATGAAACTGAATCTAACGAGGGAATACTTCAAAAGTAAATAATAATAAAGATAAACTAAATCTATATGAAATCGTTAAATTTAGTTTAAATTGTTGAATATTTAAGCTTTGAAATATATTGAAAAATAAATGGGTATTTTGTGATTCAAACCCGGATTTGAGATCGATAAAATTTGAAATGGTTATTTAGGAATTAAGTTGAATTTATAAATTGAGATGGGATAAAATTTGAATTTGGAATTTGAATAGATTTGAATCACAACTTTGAAAGTGATAACATTTGGATATATATGTATGTATGTATGTATGTATGTATTTGAGATAAAATGATATTTTGGTTTTGAAGTATAAATTAATTTGAAATGACCATGGTGTTACAGTGTATATTTCTATATTGTAGATAGTTCCATGGATCCTTAGAGGATGGTTATCCCAAACATCATTTAAGTTACTTGTATTTCAGTTGATATTTCACTTGAGTTGGGTTTATTGATATAAGAATGTTAATCCTGACTCGAGTGTTTTGTGTTTTGCTTTACGCTCGGCCCAGACTGAGTGATACAGCATTAAAGACTCACCTTTGGAGTTCGGAGCTTCATTTGGAGATCCAACTATCAATTCAGCTTTCAGCTTTTCTAGTTGATTGGTTCAGAGAAGTCATCGGTTCGTACTGAAGACTTCACTGTATTTGAGATATTTTGATGTATTTTATTTCTAACTCTGATGTATATAGTAGCTTCGTGAACTACTATTCTTTATTTATTCCGATGCGTATTATTGTACTACTCTGTATCTGTGATTCTGTGATTGATTTATTTCACTGGATATGCTGAGTTTTGCCAAATATAAATTAACAATCTGATATTTTGAGCAATTCAAGTCCGACATATACGGATGTGAATGGTTGAAAACATCAGCGACTTGAGTTTACGCATGCTTGACCGTCGAGTTTATGCCAATCTAGCTTTACTTTGGAATTCATGTTTGGATTTGTAACTCATTCCACTATCGAATCTGTCTTAACTGATCAGCTTTATTTATTCACCTATATTATGTTGTTCCAAATCCTCCTTCTTTTTCTTATTGACTATATCCTTTTAAATATTGTTTATTTATATACTACATTGTTTAATAGAAAATTTTAGTGTTATAAATATGTTAGAAGTTATTAATTAAATAAAACATATTTAGAGAAAATGATTATTAATTTATTGATAATATTTGAAAAGTATTTTGAGATAAATTAATAAATTTATGAATTATGGATTTAATGTGTTCAATAGCTTCTGGGTAAATATAACTAATGATGTGAATAATTGTTTCCAAATAGTTTTCATATATTTATAAAGGTGTTATTTAAAACTTATAAATAGTATTTATAAAGGAAGCAAGAAATTTTACAAATGGGTTTGAAAAAAAAATTATTTAAGTATTAAAGAAAATTGAATTTCAAATGAAGTTTTCAAATGAATATTTCAAGTAAAATTTATATAGTCTTAAATTAATTGTTTATCCTAATCTTTCAAGCTATTTATCTTTCTGGTTGTTTCTATTCTCCTACCTTCTTTCTTTTCAGGGACGAAAAGTTTTGAGTGGGGGAGAGTGTAACGACCCGTAAAATTTTACTAATTTTTATTGGTTTTAATTACGTATTTAATTGAATTTTTGGGAAATTTAAACAATAAGATTTTGAAATAAAAATTTAATATTTGGAATACGTATATTTAAATATAGAAGATGGTAAATTTTCATCTGATTTTATGAAAGTTTATTTCATTGCGAAATTCTATTAAATTTAAGTCAGTTAATAATTGTTGATAATAAAATATTTTCCAAACTAGAATATTTTTACAATGAAAAATTCTAAATCCTCTTTTGAGTGAGAAGTCATCTTTTGTTTTTCCAAATTTTGACTTCTATAGCTCCATCGATCTTATTTTCTACGTTTTTGCTTGCGAAAATTCGAGTTTTTATAATTCAATCGTATCACTGATATCTGTACATCGTTTTGATCGTCTCATCGTGCTGATCTCTACGGTATATTCGTTTCTGTATTTTAAGGTCTAGTGCGTGACTGAAACAACAAAACGGTGTGTCGTATCGGTGCCGTAAATTGTGACTGTTAGTTTTCCTTTGCCTTTTCAAATTAAAACGTGTTGTCTAATAAAATTTATTGCTTAAATCACATTTTGATGAATCAATGGGCAACTTTATGTTTCTTTTGCTTTTGAATTTTATTCACATCTTCAGTGTGTACGTTTTGATTCATTTATTAATACGTGCATGCATTATTCATTTGTGAGCTGTCCTCTTTCTTCCACTTTTCCAAATCTTCTCCCCTCTCTCTACTTTTGTTTTCTCCTTCTTTTCTGTAAACCAAAGCTCATCACATCTAACATTTTATTTCAAATTATTTATTTACAAACGCGAGGCTATATTGAGTTTACATATTTGAGAATATTGTTCTTTCCTCTCGACCTGAAGCTGCTCAAGCCTTGCATATACTCGCCGTGCCCTTGAACCACGCCCAGCTTACGCCAAGCCCAAAGCAACCGTGCCTTCCACCTCCCATTCGAGATCCACCACCATAATTCACCTTCCTCCACTCCTTCATCTTCCTCATGGCCCCCTTGCTCCTACCCGATCACCGCCTCAGCCTGCCTTCCCTCATCCCTTCGCAAACCATCATTCCACCCATAACCCATCACGCCACCCACCACCGAGAGCTCCACTCATCGGCATGCCCAAACAACTCGATCTCCGACCTCTAACTGCAACCCTTCTCCGCCGCTGTGAAGCTTTTCCTTTCCAGCCTCCGCAGTTCTGTACTCTTCCGTTTCCCTGCATTTCGGCCGAGACCCCACAATCCGATCCACCCAATTCCGCCGACCATTCTCTTCTCATCGTTAGGCGTCCGTTTTGTTGCCTTTCTTCTTCTATTGTGTTTTAAGATTTGGTTAACAAAACTTATCCTTTATTTTTTTTTTCTTTCTCCTGTTTGTTCTGTTTGGCTTACCAGTATTACTGGGTTGTAAGTCAAGCAAAGACCAAAAACTATACTGCGTCGTGGATTAGGAAGATCTCGATACTTCTTCTTTTAGTTATGGCATTGAATTCTGATTTTGGCTTTGATAAACTCGTAGATCTATGTAGTTGGATCAACTGATGATATTACTCCTTGAAATTTGCAATCAAATAGTAAATATAGATATTATCAATCCTCTGCCATGCAAGCGTCCCCACCTTCGGGCCAGCAACCACCGTAGCCTCTCCGACCTTGAACCTGCCGCGAAACACCCTGCCTTCCAGCCGAACCCAACATCTCCCCTATCCACATCGGCAACCTCATCATAGCCGTGTGTATAGCCTAGAGGTAATAAATTCTGACAACACCTAGGTGGCATCAACATTTCACCATTAGTATGTAGTTTCTTATTATTCCTTTTGCCCACCCATCAGCCACTCGAGTTTACGCATGCTTGACCGTCGAGTTTATGCCAATCTAGCTTTACTTTGGAATTCGTATTTGGATTTGTAACTCATTCCACTGTCGAATCTATCTTGCATTGAAAGGTGAGCAGTCACTCACGATTAACATTCTTATATTTATTAAATTTGATTTCAATTGAAACGACAATTGAAATATGCTGTTGTAGTTATTTAAATTGTTATTTATGCTATTATCTATAACTGTTCACCTATGAGATATGACACCATATCCCGTTGTTTATATTATATTGTTATTGATGATATATGTCTGTTGTTTTATTTTATATTATCAATTATCACTCTGCAAGTTCCCTGTTAGTATAGAATTCACTATGTGTTGAAATGATACATACCCGAATGGACTTTAGAATAGGAGAAAATCATTATGGGTTGAAATGATAGACCCAAGCGATTTTCAATTGAATAAATTTGGGATTGCGGGTCGAAGTGATATTTACCCGTATATATTAAAATTACGGATTGAAATGATAAATATCCGTATCACTTGACCATATGATAGAATCTTATATGCAGACACCGTTGGTCCATATATAAATATTTTGAAAATAATTTCTATGGTTTTGGAAATGAATATATGGTTTTTATTTAATATTGGTCCTTAAAATATTATATTTAAATGGTAATTTTATATATAGGTTTAATAATAATATTTAATTTAAATTTGAGTGATTTAAAACATATAATATGGTTAAGTATTTATGTAAATCTATTTTTCAAATAGATTTTGTGATAAATTGAATAAGTAAGGTGGGGAAGATAAATTTGGGTTTATTTGAAATGGTATTTAATTTAGAATTTTATTTAACTAAATCGATTTGAAGTTATTTAATGTGAAATTTAAAGATATGATTTTATAACTGGATTTTTGATTCACGTGATTTGATGAATGTTTCACGTTTTAGTAAATTAAAGAAAATATTTAGAAAAATGTAATTTAAGGTTACTTCAATGAAATTGAATCTAATGAGGGAATACTTCAAGACTAAATAATAATGAAGATAAACTAAATCTATATGAAATCGTTAAATTTAGTTTAAATTGTTGAATATTTTAAACTTTGAAATATATTGAAAAATAAATGGTTATTTTGTGATTCAAACCCGGATTTGAGATCAATAAAATTTGAAATAGTTATTTGGGAATTAAGTTGAATTTATAAATTGAGATGGGATAAAATTTGAATTTGGAATTTGAATAGATTTGAATCGCAACTTTGAAAGTGATAAAATTTGGATATGTATATACATATATATTTGAGATAAAATGATATTTTTTTTTGAAGTATAAATTTATTTGAAATGACCATGGTGTTACAGTTTATATTTCTATATTGTAGATAGTTCCATGGATCCTTATAGGATGGTTATCCCAAACATCCTTTAAGTTACTTGTATTTCAGTTGATATTTCACTTGAGTTGGATTTATTGATATAAGAATGTTAATCCTGACTAGAGTGTTTTGTGTTTTGCTTTACGCTCGGGTCAGACTGAGTGATACAGCATTAGAGACTCAACTTTGGAGTTTGGAGCTTCGTTTGGA
Source organism: Allium cepa (assembly GCA_030765085.1). Taxonomy (NCBI): domain Eukaryota; kingdom Viridiplantae; phylum Streptophyta; class Magnoliopsida; order Asparagales; family Amaryllidaceae; genus Allium; species Allium cepa. Next base: position 706,180,902 of record CM060932.1, read on the forward strand.
GATCCAACTATCGATTCAGCTTTCAGCTTTTCCACTTGATTGGTTCAGAGAAGTCATCGGTTCGTACTGAAGACTTCACTGTATTTGAGATATTCTGATGTATTTTATTTCTAACTCTGATGTATATAGTAGCTTCATGAACTACTATTCTTTATTTATTCCATTGTGTATTATTGTACTACTATATATATGTGATTCTGTGATTGATTTATTTTACTGCATATGCTGAGTTTTGCTAAATATAAATTAACAATCTGATATTTTGAGCAATTCAAGTCCGACATGTACGGATATGAATAGTTGAAAACATCAAGCCGTTAACGAGGTTTCTTCACAACTCATTTGGTTGCATGTGGTCCAGGGGATGCAACTATGCCTTCTAGATGATTAAACCATGGAAGATCTTCTATCTTCAAAGACTTATATATTAGGGATATGAGATACTTGGTTCTCCCAGGTGTCGAATCTTGGCTTGATTCGAGTCGGCCTCTGATTCATCATAAGGTCGGTTAAGTTTTGTTTTGGTTTCGTTGAATGACTTTGAAGCTTTAGAATTCCACACTGTCTGTCTCATTGGTCGTTGGAAGTGATTCTTTTAATTTTGTGGGGTGACTGATCTGATTATCGATTCATGGCCCCAGAGCATGACTTCACTGTCTTCAGGCAGTTCAAGATAGGATGACTACTGATGTTTCAGTTGGCCTTCGCGATGCTTCATTTCGTGAAGTATTTTTTGATCAAATGAATGCTGATCTACCGGTTCGTCTTCATGACACTTTAACTCATGAAGGACCTTCATGACACTTTAGTTCATGAAGGTGTTTTTGTGGTCGGATGTCTGGTGTCCAGACGGCCTTGGAACGATAATTTATTGATTCCAAGTGGAATTTTGGTCGGATGTCTAGCGACCAAAGGACCCTAAAGCGATTATTCATCAACTCCAAGAAGTGTTTTTGGTCGTGTGTCCGACGGCCCGGCGGTTTTTAAGCAATGATATATCGACTTCAAGAGGAATTTTGGTTGGATGTTTGATGACCAACCGGCCTTGAAATGATAATTAATCGACTCTAAGAAGAGTTTTGGGTCATGTATCTGACGGCCCAGAAGAATTTAAGCGATGATTCATCTACTTCAAGAAGAATTTTGGTTAGATGTCAGATTACCAGACAGCCTTGGAGCGATAATTCATTATCTCCAAGATGAGTTTTGGGTCAGGTGTCCGATGGCTTGGCGGTCTTAAAGCGATGATGATTCATCGATTTTAAGAGAAATTTTGGTTGGATGTCCAGTGACTAGACTGCCTTAGAGCAATAATTCATCGATTTCTAGAAGAGTTTTTAGTCATGTGTCTGACGCCTCGGTGGTCTTAAAGTGATGATTCATCAACTTCAAGAGAAATTTTTGGGATTTGACTCATGGAAACACGGTTTTATCTATTCCTAAAGACAGGGGGTTTGATCAATTTGTTTGACAATCCTTTGGACAAGCCTTCTCAACGCTAGCAAAGCAACACCGGTTCTCAAAAGAGGGATCGATATGACTCATCAAGGGTATATAAGCATTTCTTTCGCTGTGCAGTTTGCAATGCCCCAAGTTTCCCAATACAACACATTTGGAAAAGGAAAGTAGACAAGAATGGATGAGAGAGCATCACTTTAGGTCGCTGCTCCATTTCTTAGTAACTAGCTAACCAGAGTATTATTTGATAATCATCCTTTCGTCTGATTTTGTCAGTTAACCGAGGTGCTTTTCTACTAGATCTTAGTGGCTTTTCTTGGGTAGAAGGTCCCTGAGGTCTTATAGCAACTTCACTATTTAGTATGTTCTTTGGAAAATTGTGGGTTCTGCCTTCTGCCAATTGGACAACCTCTAGTGTCTAGAACTGGTTTGCCTTCCCATCGAATTCTAACAGGGTGGTAGGTTGTTTCATCCTTTTATGATTCTTGAGGACCTTGCAGTAGACTGCATCCATCGCCTAGTCATACCTATAGAAAATAATTTCAAATTAGTTGTATAGTTGTAGGAAGATAAAATTGACATGGTAAATTTCTTTTGATATTTTGCATGCTGAACGACTTCTGTAATAGGTTTCGATTAGGGAATACACTTTAACCATTGTCAGTTCAGTCAGTTTTCAAGTTACGGCTGTTTATAATGCTTAAGGATGATATATGCATGACTTTTGTATGCTTGAATCATTGAAAATGTCGATTGAATGGAAAATCACTTAGGATGCGGTCATGAATCCGTAACGAGCCTCAAAAAATTTCAAACTAGGTGAAATTAATCTGGGGAGACAAGGATGACCCTATAATGTTGCATTCCAAATTTCAAGGCATTTGGAGCTTGCGTGTTCGAGTTATGTGCAAAAGAAGATGGATCGCTAGTATTTTACTTGGAGTCCGACTTGAGAAAATTTTCCATTTGCTTGGAGTCAGCACATGGTTCGCCTGAGTCACAGAATTTGAAGTGCTCGGTTGGCGAGGAACGGTGCTTGGAATCATTTGCATGTTTCCTTGGAGAAAATCTTTGTTTTACCCAAATCTGATTTCGGATCAGAATTTCCTATGTTTGCTTCGAGTCAAATGGGTGATTACTCGAGTTTGACTTCGAGTCAGGACTTCCAGAAAGTGCTTCTAGTCAAATAGGCGATTACCCGAGTTCAACTTCGAGTCAATCCTTAAGTGAGTTTTTCAACGACCATTTTGATGATTTTTGATGATTTTCGACGACAATCATTCTGATTTGACGATGGGAGTTCCATGATGGGATTGAAAGCTGGTTAGTTGGGAGTAGTCAAAATATACCACATGAGCTTGGCCTTGTAATTTATCCTGGTTCATGTCATATTTTCTTGGTTCTTTTTCCTCTGGGACACCCGTCTGAGTAGTAGTTCCTCATCGATTGCTTGGCACTGTGCTACGACATGGGTTTTAGAGCTTCTTCCCAACGTTTTGCACGTTAGCATTTTCATCCAATTTGTTTTCCTCTAATTGTTTGTCATCTTCAAAGCCAGAGAGCAATCATTATATCTCCCCGTGGTGTTTTCACCCCTAAGTTCATGTTTGTAGCAGGTGCTTTTGCAGTGGGTAGAGTGTTAATGTTTTCTTCCATCATGATTCTTGGACCTTCACCCACTACTTCCTTTTGCTTTTGCTTTCTCCCGTTCAAGCTAGGAACATAAGAATGCTCTTACTTCGTAGTAGCCACGGCTTTAGACACCGTTCTGGGAGTAGGCAGTGATTGGAGTGCTAAGTGAGCATCTATCTTTTTCATAAGAGCCTTTTAAATGTTTGCCAATTTTCTGGTTAATTACATTAACTGTCTTGTTCAATTCTCTCTTAGTCATAACTTCATGCTATGTAGAGGATCTTGGAACCTGATCTCTAGAGTTAGCTCCTAATAGCACGTTGTTCGGGTTGTTGACATTAATTTGCTGAGTATTTGTATTTTCTCCAACAATGGTAGCTCCAATGGATCTTCTCGAGGTAGTTCTCTTTCTTCCTGGTGCCATTGATTCTCAATAGCAAATCTTCTAAATAGAGATTGAGGATCTAACTTCTTAACCTATATGATCCAAAGTAGATAACTAGATCTAAGCTTGAGTTGGGATCTCAGTGAAAGCACCAAAATATTAACCCAAAGAATAGATCAACGCCCTGGATTAAGTGTGAAAGCGCCAGCCCTGTTCTTATGAAGCAATAGTTAGAAAATAAATGTAAGAAAAGCCGAAATAGTAAAATACAAGAAGATTTTTATAGTGATTTTGTTGTTAATGAAGCCTATGTCCACTTTATAACTTTCTTTTAGCTGACTGCTGTTACAAGCTGAATTAGATTACAATATGATTTAATCTCCTAAGTTAGATCAAGTAGCAAGCACAAGAGTCCATTTGAGAATCATAGTGAACCCATAAGTGACTATTGTGTGAGAGGATAAGAGTGAAGAATAATCTCTGTAGAGTTCCAATAGATGGTGCAGAGGATCCTCTTTATGTTTCAGATATGTGAGTATTTATAGGGGAATTCAGTGAGTATTGGATTATAAGTCTAAGTGGAAAAGAGTCCAGTTGTTATGCCAAGTCATCATCGAAAATCTTAAATCAATCTGAATCATTTCCATGGATTGCTAGCTATTCACAGGGAATGGATTGCTAGCTATCCACATGGGATGGATTGTTAGCTATCCACCAACTTATCATATTTTTCTACTAGAAAGCCTTAGCTTAGTGCTATGAAGGAGCTTGGAAAGTTTAAGGGTGATCCGACCTATCTCAATGGATCGTTAGCAATGCATATGGGATGGATCACTAGCTATCCGTAGGGGATGGATCACTAGCTACCCACATATTTTTGAATGATCTTAGTTTGGTTGTCTTTCTATCTTCAACTTACGTGCTTTGTCTAAATATCAATTCATTAGGAGTTCATTTGATCATCCGCTTTAATGGGTCATCTGGTCTAGAAGAATCGTCAATAACTGATGAACGTATTTCTCTGCAATTTAAACCGTTTATTTCATATATTTTTATTTTAATAAATCGGTATTATACGGGTATTTTGTTGTGGTTTTGCATATTATTGATTCCAAAGTGCAACGTTGAAATTAATCGATTATGTCGTCCATTGGTTCGAAAATCACGCAACAAAGAGTGCAACATTTTGAGTATTGAAATAAATCAAACAAAATAGGACACATTCAAAAGTAGCTCATGTGGGAATTTGGACCAATTCACATATAAAAGCATGATCACCTTTTTAAGCAACAGAGGACTTGGTCAAAGGAGCAGCTAACAGGGATGCCAAACACTCAGCATATATGTTTCAAGCATTGATATGGCAACTGACTCTTCACTAATTCAACAAATGGACCCAGTCAATACATATATCTCGTCAGCTACTATGAAGAGGACCAGTTCTATTGCTAAAATTATGGACTGATTTTAGGGGTTGAAAGCCTATATATACAGCATTATACAACACCTTGAAATGATGTCTTACCTCATCACTTTTCTTCAAGTTTAGATTTAAATTCAGCACTTTTTTATTTTCGAACAGAATACGTAGGATTGTTGATTAGATTTAGCAATTTATTTATTCTTATTCTTAGTTATTTTCTGCACTCTTTTCAGTTAGTTAATAATTATTTCAGTTGTTTGCTCCGTTATCTTCTTTTCCGCAATTTCAATTTCTGTTCTGATTTTTTTTACAATTCTATATTTCGGTTGCAATTTCGATTAGTTTCGAAATCGATTCGGAGTATATTATTGTTTTTTTATTTTCTGTTCAAAATTCACCGTCGAATTCGTTTAACACACCTAAGATTTAACTATGGATTTTAATTGTTTTAAAATACAATTCCCTGTGTTCGACCTGCATACTACACGCCTGTGCGCTTGCAGAATTTATTAAAATTTGTGCTTTTCTAATCAATAGAAAAGTCGCAACAAGTTTTAGACGCCGTTGCCTGGGAGTTGCTATTTTAAGATTTTCGATTTTTCGTTTTTAAGTCTATTCGTGTTTTTTTTTTGCATTAGTTTTCAAAAAAAATCGTTTTTTTTTCGTTTTTCAGTTCCTTTCGCCAAAGTAGCGTTTTACTTTTATTTTGCATTTGCATTCTATTTGACAGTTGGGACACTGCCTCATTCCAGTGTGGGGGGAACGCATATCTCATTCACGTACGTTAGTTTGGTTACTTGCAGTTCCACTTTCATATTCTTGCATGCATTAGTTAGTTTGGTTACCATATTCACGTAGTTGTATTTTGTTTTGTTTCTGTTTATACATGCATTATTTCTGTTTCGTTTACACGTAACCACTTAGTTGTTGTTTCATTTTACTTAGTCTTTGTTCCAAAACATTCACATTGAATTGTTTAGTTCAGTTTCTGTTTTGCCCTCTGTTTTCATGTTTTTGCATGTGCATACATTCATGTTCGTTCTGCATTCATACCACTTGTTGCATTCACGTGACCTCTAGTTCCAGTATTACGTATTACGTGTTCTGCATATTACGTACCATTCATACCATTCATACCAGTATCATTTCATCTCATTACAGTACCATTTCAGTATTACGTGCCCCTTAGCACATTACACTCTGATTTATTTTGCTACTCACAACAAGTAACATATTCACGTTTTGTTTTAAAGGCGCAGGGAGTAGACCAAGTCAGTGAATTTAAAAGCTAAGAAAAGTTAGTCAAATAGCTCCAACTCAGTAAATCTCAACCATTCACTAGCACTGCTCGGTTGCACTGGACGGACAGCCATACCTCTCTGTAAGTAATTTTCTACTCTACAGGTGCCCAACTGAAAACTGTTTAAATTTACTTTTTGTTATTACATCTTGAGTTGTTTATGCGCGTTTGGGCAAGAAATAATTTTAATCGTTTAGAAAGCCAAAATATCTCATTAAACAAATCAACGGAAAATTCAAATCAAACAAATATGAGCAATCACGGTTCATAACACGGTTCACAAAACAGTTCACCGAAATTATCACCTAAATCACATGTTGGAAATAATGAATTTCATGAGAACCGACCATTATCCCTTAGAGACCGATGCTATCCAACACGGACTGTTCAACCTTCGGTTATTTCATTTCCACCCGCCGAAGGAAATAATTTTGAGCTAAAACATTCTTTTATCCAAGGGGTACCAAAATTCACTGGGTCTGAAAATGCATATGAATTTCTTAGTGAATTTGAGTTATATGCTTCTACAACTAAAATGCAACAACTTTCTAATGAATCCATCAAGCTAAGACTTATTCCATTCGCACTTCTAGAAAATGCGAAAAGATGGCTTAATTCTCTTCCTAAAAATTCAATTAAGAGTTGGGACAATTTCGTTACTATATTTTTGAAAAAGTTTTTTCCTTTCCACAAAACTCTTAAAATTCGAACTGAAATCAACCAATTCTCCTAGAATGAAGGAGAAACTTTTTCAAAATATTTTGAAAGGTTCAATCAATTATTATATAGTTGCTTACATCATGCAATCCCTAAACACGTTTTGTGCCAAATCGTTTATGAAGGGCTTAACTATCAAACAAGATCCCAACTCGAATCAATGTGCGGAGGAGAATTCATGGCAAAAACAGACGAGGAAGCTTGGGAATTTTTAGAAGAGTATTCGGAAAAGGATATGCAATGGGAAACAATTCGTGTTCCAATTCATGCTCCAAACAGAGGAGTACATGCCAATGACCCATCACATCTTCCTATAGATGCCCAAATTCCTCAAGAAGGAGAAGGGCTTCCTCATTACTACGCACAAGACCAAATCAATGCTATAGGTCAAAACAGTCCTTATTCGTCCATGATGTGTACGTAAATTTGCATATTTTTACCACCATATTTATTCTATTTAAATTAAATTAATGATCATATTGGGTATTTTAACTTGTTTTAACCAAAATTCATATTAATTCCAAATTTTCACATATTCATCTTCATATAGGGGCAAAACGGTCATTTAAGTGCATATATTTCTTTGACAAAAATTGATTGAAAATTTATATATATTTTTGTAGGAAAATGGTCTCAAATAGGAGTGGTTTCATGAAGGAATATGCATGCATAAAGAATATAAAGGAATGAAGATGGAAATAATTCAAAGTGAAGATCATGGAGGACCCCACCTACCCACCTACCTTAATTTACAAAGTAAAGGCTAATGCACATGCTTATGGAGTTAATGGTTTCATGTACATTTAATGGGGGATTAAGACATGTTAATGATTACTTGGCCTCCACACTTCCTAAGGGGTATTTTGGGCAATCCCCAAAAAAATGAATTAGGGTTTCATACATGTATAAATACCCATATGTTTCATGTAATATCTCTTCTCTTAGTCTCTCTTAGGCCTCCTTCTTTTTAGTTTAGTTTAGATCAAATAAAAGAAAGCTCTCTTTCTCTTTTAATGGCTACTTAGCCAATTTTTATTTCTTGTAATCTTTTTTATTTTATGCAATTTAATACATGCTCTTTCCTTTTCATGTTCATTTACTTTCATGTTGTAGTGTAGGTTTCTCTTATTTCATGCAAGTAGATTAGTTTTGTTTCTTTGCTTTGCTCTCTTTTTCTTTCTTTTTTGCTTTCATGTTGCTTTCTACATTTGTTGATTTGATAACAAATATGAGAGCTTAATCCCTACAATTCAGGGGTAATGAAGCTCTCTAGTATGTAGATGCAACATTTTGATGTTTATACTCTCTTTTTATGCTTTAATGGAAACATTTGAAGTGATTTAATGATGTTGTTTAGCTTTGAATTTGATAGTCTATATTGTTCATAACAAATAGGCTATGCTTAAACAAACATAACACAAATTGCCTCTTCATCTAAATATGACTATGGCAAAGAAGTGAATGTTGAAATTGAAATTTGATAGCCTATATTTCTAAACAATAGTTAATAGGCTATGCTTAAAATAGATTTCTATTTCAACTTGTTGTCATATTTCAAGAGAGTTAAATGTGTATTAGTGGTTGTGTTATAGTTTGATGGTTTATATTGAGCTAATTAATAGCACAAATATATCATACTTATGATAAGCACATCAACTAATTCACTAATGACAAGAAAAGAGAGATCATAACTTCATTTTGTTGATTTATATGATCTAGAGAGTGGATTTATCTCTAAATTGTTCTCTTAACTCTCATATTTTTATCATTTTCTTTTGCTAGTTTTTGTTAGTTTCTTACATTTCTTGCTATTCACTCTCGACTTCGGTATAAATTTTTTTTGATTTTTGTTTGCATTTTGTTTTTTTGTTATTGTTCTCTAGTGTTTTGTTTACCATTTGCATTTGCATTTCATATTAAAAAAAAACATACACAAGTTCATTTCAAAAAAAAAAAAAAAAGGAAAACAAATATTTCATTGCATTTCACATTTTATAGTGTACATACATTTGCATTGTTTTACATTTTACAAAACTGTTCACACTCAAAACTGTTTTCACTCTCTGTTTACAAAACCACTCTCTGTATACAACAGTTACATATTTTTCATCTTCAAACTGATGTTTTCTTCTCAAACCACATCAACATCTAACAGTTCTTCCTCCACTGTTCTGTTTATATTCCATTCACATACTATAGTGCCTCTCATTCACCTCCCTTGATCAATCACCTCTGCATTTCATCTATACTCCACAACCCAAAACCCATAATTGTTGCCGACCACCCATTGCTGTCATAAACTGTTCTACTTCCTCTGCATATCAACATTTCCCCTTCCACATACCCATTTCAACTTCATTAACCTCCCTCTTCTTCATCACATACCCCCTTCATTTTTCCACAACTACATCCACTCCATTCAACATCGTCCGCCGTTGACTGGCATTCACCATTCCATTCACTGTCATACCCAAACAGACCCCACATCACCAAAACTCCTACCAACAGTTCATCCACATAGCAACATATCATTTTTTCGACTTCCCCCTGACCACCCTGACCATTACACAACTTTCACTCCACCATCTTGCTTCAACACTTCCTCCAGTCAACAGTGCTCAACTCCTCTCTACATTACACAGTACAGTCACCTCTTCAACTTCCTCTGCCAACACTACTACATCAACAAATCCTGCCCAGTGCCATCCCTCAGTCTCCGCCCCTACATCAAACCAAACCAGTATACTCAAACATCCCTCTGCCAGCAAACACACGAACAAAACAGAACTGCCATCAGTGAACACACACCACTGTCCACCATCACAAAACAAAAAAAACAAAAAAAAAACAAAAAAATATATTCCATAGTTCTGCAAATCACCTCCCCTGCCTACCTTCCGCTTGCACTCGCCTCATCTCTGAACATCCTTGAGTTACCCATTTCCGCACAACAGCACATTCACATCAATTTACATCCCCAAACATATATTTACAAAACCGACCCATAAACCATCTTACCAGAGAACCCTCTCATCGTAACAGCCAAGTTCACTTCTACCTCCACCTGAATCATCAAACTTGATCGCCTCAAACTCACGAAACATCTCAGCAACCACCAATCCACTTCCTCCTTCAACATTCCTGTTACTACACCATATACCACTCCCATCACTACTTCAACACAAATACCAAGCAACAGCCCCCATATCTACCTACCTGCAACACACAGTCACAACAGAAATATCGACATCACTCACTCACCTCCTCTGCCCAATTGCCAAAACTGTCACCAGAAACTCCTCAAACTACCTTACAAACTGCGACAAACTTCTCAAGCAAACAACAACCATCCTTCACCGACATCTAGATTCCATCAATCACCTTGCCATCCGCCTTTCAATCGACTATTGTACTCAAACATCCCTCTGCTAGCAATCATATAGTGCTTCACAACTGCAACAGACAACACCTCCAACCTGCCACCATTTCACGCAACACAGCAAACGCACATAACACCTCTGCTCCTCGTCTCCCAATCCCTTCACCATCGCACATCGCTGTGCCTTCACTACTCCTCCATAATCTCCAACCGCCGAACCAAGCTCCACCTGGAATCGCATCCGCAACTCCCACGAACCACGACCTAAAACCCATATCTCGACAACACATCGGCACGAAAATCGAACAAAACCACAGCATCTTCAATCCAGTGCACATCCACTGACCAACAACTTCACAAAATCCACAGCACACAATCATACAGCATACATACGTAATCTTCATACCTCCTGCAAAACATTCATTCCATACCTCAACACCTTCCCAACATCGAGCTACAACATCCCCTGAAACATCTCCACAAACCCCACGGCTTCATACATACCACGCTACAGCAACCACAACAACCCCGCCATTCAAACCACCCGCCGCCTGAACAAAATCGAACCCACTCTACTGCCTCGATTCGAACACAAACACCATATTTCGACGTTGAACTCGCACTCAAACAGTCAAATCCAGTCGCTTTTGAATCCCACTACCACGAAATCCCCAATCCACCTGAAATCCAAAACTTCCACCCCAATCACCGCAGCAACAGCAATACCACCCTCATACCTCTCACTGCTTTTACCACCCAGCATTCACCACCCATAAGCGACCGCGACAACGTCCACGAGCATCGAACAGCCATAACCACGACTCCAAGAAACACAATCGCCTGCGCTTCCAAATTCCACACAAACCGACTCCGTAAAAAAGGAAGGCCTTTTGGTTTGCGAAATCAAATTCGATTTGAAAATTTTGAGATTTCAGAATTTCAGGAAAAAGCTTTTGATTCGCTCTGTGTATTATTTCGTGGTGTTTCGTTTGATTAAGTGGTAAGTCACAGTGTTTTACTCGTTTTAAATTAGGCCGGGTTGCGGTGGTTTCCTTTTTTAAATTTTGTTTTTTGTGTTTTGGTTTTTTTTTAGCTTTTAAGTTTTCAATTGTTTTGTTTCTTTTGTTTTGTGGTATTTTTTTTTTCTTTGTTTTCTTTCTTCATCTTATTTTTTTTTTAAGTAAAACCCTACTTTTAATTTTCCTTTTCAAAAAAAAAAAAAACAATTGCATATGTTTTGTTTTTAATTCCAGGTTGCAAAAGCAGAATTCAAATGAGAGGTACTGCTGCCAATGCATTGCTTTGCTTTATAAAAAGAAAAAAAAAACTGCTTGCTTGATTTATCTATTGTTTTTATTTGCCTTGCATTGTATATATCTCTTGTTTTTATTATAGTTGCATTGTTGATTGCTTGCATTTGCATATATATATTTTAAAAAAAAATTACATTTGTAATTGCATTGTTAATACACGTTTATTTTCTGCTTTGCATTTCATTTTAGATTTTGATTAATAATAACGGTTAGAAATCAATAACACTTAATTGTATATTGACAATTTGTCTTCTTTGAACAATTTAATTTCTTGGTGTCTAGGCTACGGCAGAGTAATAACCATTTATAAATATTACGGTGATTCGTAAATATTATAGTGGTTGTTCCTCTGAAGGTACTTAAACCTTCGGCTGCATTGCTACGGTGATTCGTGGTGCACCGATAACCCCTGTCCGTTACCTGGTTGAGAACTATCTTGTTTATCTAAGACAATTTGTGATTATACAATTTTGGGTTAACTTAGGATAAATCATTTGTAATTAACCCTTGCATTCATTTAGTTGCATTAGTTCATGCATATTTAAAAAAAAAACAAAAAATTCAAAATCCAAAACTAAAAAAAAAATTGTAAACATTCCTTTTCCTTTGAAATTTTTAAATCTTTTTCTTTGAAATTTCAAAAAAAAAATTTTTTAGGAAAACCAACATTCGAAAAAAAAAATTGAAAAATAAAAACAAAACAAAAATCGATTTCCCTTTTCAAAAATAAATTTTCTTTGTAAATATTTTTCGTTTATAAAAAAAATAAAAAAAAACATTCTTGAAAATGTCTGAATATCCATATCCACTTAAATTTTACAATAGTTGTGAAAATCAATATAATCCATATGATTTCAGTCCAAATTCGTATGGATATTTTAACAACAACTATTTTGTAAATAATTCAAATTTCAAACAACAAAATTTTCAAAACGATGACCAACGTTCGACTCTTGAAAATAGCATTGAAATGATTTCATCTTTACTCGAACTTTCTACACGACAAAATCAAGAGATAAATGATTTATGTAATTCTGATTTGTGTAATAACTCGAGTCAAGGATTTCAAAATTTGAATTCAATTCAAAATTCAAATGATTACGATTATAACCCATGCCAATTTAATTTCGAACTCCAAAATGAATTCCAAACTCAACATGAAAATGGGAACAACTTTTCAAACGAATTTGGCAATGGGAATAATCTTAACCATGTTACGAGTGAAAATTTTTGTTCTCAACAAATCCAAATCGAAAATTCTCAATTTAATAACTATAAATTGGATTTTGTTGAACAAATGAATGAAATTTACGATGATCACATGGATTTGTTGTTTGAAACTTATATGAAACAACGTGAACAACAAAATCAAATCTCAACGTGTGATGAGTCAAGTGATAATCCACCCTTCACCCAAATCGACGATTTTCAAATAACAACTTTTGAATTTGATAATGATGATCTTAATCAAGTTGTTGAAAATAAGATAATTAAGTTGGATTTCAATTCTTTTGAGGGTGCGAAACTCGATTTAAACTTCGATCTTCCTTTTTCTGAAAATTTGAATATGACAACTTTGAATTTTAAACTCGATTTACATGATGAAGTTGTTGATAATCCAATGAAGGAAGTCGAATTTAACGAAAATGAGTTTTATGGACTTTTTGAAAATGAGTTGCTAAATTCTGTAGGGGACGATTTGAATCACCATTTCGATTTTGAAATCGATGATAAACTTGAATTTGGTGAAAACAAATTTCAAGCAATAGTTTTATCAACCCCAAAAATCATTGAAAACAAAACAACTTGTTCAATTTTTAATAAAACAAAATTCGTTTTTCCAAATCGACAATCAACTTCGAAATCTTTTACGATTTGGTTTTTCGAGCTTAAGCTGTGTCTCGCATACTTGACGAGACAAATGAATCGGTCTTTGGAAGACCGTTTCATTTACTTTTTGACTGTATACTTTCTCATCTCTTGTAAATAATAATCTTTCATGTAAATATTGGAATTTTATTTTATTTTTTTTCTCCTTCCACTTGGGTCGACTGTGGGGACACAGTCAAAATCAAGTGTGGGGGGGAGACTCAGCTTCATTTTTTTTTCTTTTTCATGGTTTATTCCTTCATGAAACCACTCCTATTTGAGACCATTTTCCTACAAAAATATATATAAATTTTCAATCAATTTTTGTCAAAGAAATATATGCACTTAAATGACCGTTTTGCCCCTATATGAAGATGAATATGTGAAAATTTGGAATTAATATGAATTTTGGTTAAAACAAGTTAAAATACCCAATATGATCATTTATTTAATTTAAATAGAATAAATATGGTGGTAAAAATATGCAAATTTACGTGCACATCAGTCCACATATAATCCTAACTGGAAGCATCATCCCAATTTTTCATGGTCAAATCCTAACAACGTGGCTAATCCATCACATATGTATCCAATGATACCAAATCCGAATTATCGAGCCCCAACCTCTAATGCTCAAAATTCTCAACCCGCTCCTCAAACGAAACCTTCGAATCAACCATACAGGCATCCTAATTTCAATCCATCAACCCAATCTTCTCAGCCTTCACAAGAAATTGCTCGACTGGAAAAACAACTCTCTAAACAAAATGAACAAATCACTAACCAAGATGCAAGAATTGAGCAAATTACCAAACAAAATGAACAAATGTTGATAATGATGAAGGATCTCATGAAAATCAAAGAGAAAGGTAAATTGCCTAGTCAAACCGAAGTGAATCCAAAGTATAACTCTCGAGGAATAAATATTTGTGAGGACGAAAATGTAAATCTGGTTAATGCTGTCACTACATTAAGGTCTGGAAAGAAGGTAGACAACAACGTTGGCAACCCCGACATCCTTCTTAAATCTTCCCATATTCCAAATTATGAAACTCAGTCGACAGCCACAGTTGTCAATCAAAACGATTCTAATTCTTCATCTAAGGTTGGCAATCCCGACCACTCTTCACCTTCTGATGTTGGCAACCCCAACATTCCAGCTCCCTTATCTTCACCCTCTAATATAACACCTTCTTCTTCGAATGAACAAACTTCTGAACGAGTCTATAAACCCATTGCTCCATTTCCCCATAGACTCAACAAAAAGAAGAAGCCCGCTAATTTTGACCAAATTCTTGAAATCTTCAAACAAGTTCGAGTCAATATTCCACTTCTTGATACCATCGAGCAAATTCCTCAATATGCCAAATGTCTGAAAGAGCTATGTACTCAAAAACGCGCCACTTACGTTCCTAAGACTGCATTTCTAACTACAAACACTAGCTCTGTTCTTTTAAATCCCTCCCCAATCAAGTATAAGGACCCCGGTTGTCCTACGATCGGTTGTAAAATCGGTAACACTCACATTAGTCATGCCTTACTCGATCTTGGAGCGAGTGTGAATCTTTTGCCTTATACTGTGTACTGTCAACTTGGACTAGGGGAATTAAAACCTACAAACATCACAATTCAACTAGTTGATCGATCTGTCAAAAAAGCATTGGGCACAGTTGAAGATGTTTTGATACAAATCGAGCAATTCTATTTCCCAGTCGATTTCATAGTCCTAGAGACTGCACCTGTCTCAAATCCCAATAGTCAGATTCCTTTGATATTAGGTCGTCCATTTTTAGCAACATCAAATGCTATCATAAATTGTAGGAATGGTCAACTCCGACTTTCCTTTGGGCACCTAACCATTGAACTAAATATCTTCAATCTTAACAGACAACCAAGGGATTTTGAAACAGAAGAAGTTGACATGATCCAAACAATTGTTGAAAATGATTTTAGTGATACTACGGAGTCTCTTAACATGTGCCTAGATCATTTTAATTCCAATTTAAATGAAGATGAATAAATTTATGAATTAAATGATATGCTATGCTCTTTTCATAATTCACTAGAATTCAATCAGTTGATGTCTACTGAAGCCTCAAAAGAAGTACGCCCTAAATTAGACCTCAAACCTCTTCCAAACGATCTTAAGTACGCATACTTAGATTCTTCGGAAAATTTCCCTGTAATCTTGGCATCCGATCTCATTAAGGACCAAAAAGAACAACTTTTGAAAATTTTAAGGGAAAATAAAGAGGCAATAGGATGGGTAATCGCTGACATTAAGGGAATTAGTCCATCAATTATTGAACATCGAATACATTTAGTCGACGAGGCTAAACCCACTCGCGAAGCTCAAAGGCGATTAAACCCTAATATGAGAGAAGTGGTAAAAGAAGAAATTATCAAATGTTTAGATAATAACATTATCTACCCTATCTCTGACAGTACTTGGGTAAGTCCGGTACAAGTTGTACCAAAGAAGTCTGGAATCACTGTGACAACAAATGAGAATAACGAACTTGTTCCGACAAAGGTCAAAACAAAATGGCGCGTTTGCATCGACTATCGAAAACTCAATGCAGCAACAAGAAAAGATCATTTTTCCCTCCCTTTCATTGATCAAATGCTCGAACGCTTAGCCGGTCATGAATATTATTGTTTCCTTGATGGTTACTCTGGCTATAATCAAATTCCCATTGCGTTAGAGGACCAACATAAAACAACATTCACATGTCCCTTCGGAACTTTCGCTTATCGTCGCATGCCCTTCGGTCTTTGTAATGCTCCTGCTACCTTTCAAAGATGTATGATGAGTATATTTTCTGATATGGTGGAGGATTTCTTAGAAATATTCATGGACGATTTTTCAATCTATGGGTCATTGTTTGATCAATGCCTCCTTCGTTTAGAACGTGTCTTAAAGCGATGTAAGGAGAAATCACTAGTTCTTAATTGGGAAAAATGTCATTTTATGGTTAAGCGAGGAATAGTCTTAGGTCATGTTGTCTCTAAAAATGGCCTAGAAGTTGACAAATCTAAAGTTGATCTTATTGTTGACCTTCCTCCTCCAAGGTCCGTAAAGGACATTCGCTCGTTTCTCGGCCACGCAGGATTTTATAGGAGGTTCATTAAAGATTTTTCAAAAATTTCAAAACCTCTTTCAAATCTTCTCGCTAAAGACGTCAAATTTGAATTTTCCAATGAATGTAAAACGTCTTTTGAAACCCTCAAATCGATCTTGACCAATGCACCTATCATCCAACCTCCAAATTGGACCTTGCCTTTCGAGTTAATGTGTGACGCTTCTGATTATGCCATCGGAGCCATCTTAGGTCAACAAATCGATAAACTTCCTCGAGTCATCTATTATGCTAGCAAAACTCTTAATGCAGCTCGATTTAATTACTCAACCACAGAAAAAGAGTTTTTAGTAGTTATCTTTGCCCTCGATAAGTTTAGATCATATCTCGTAGTTTCTAAGGTCATAGTTTACACCGATCATGCCGCCTTGCGGTATTTACTCACGAAAAAGGATACCAAACCCCACTTAATCCGTTAGATTCTCCTTCTTCAAGAGTTTGACCTAGAAATACGAGATAAAAAGGGTTCTGAAAATGACGTAGCTGACCATCTTTCTCGTATAGTTCATGAAAACTATGATAACTCTCAAATCAACGATCATTTTCCCGATGAACAAATTCTTTCACTCTCTAGTGCACCATGGTACGCGGACATCGTAAATTATCTTGTCACAAATGAAACACCTTCCCATTGGTCAAAACAAGATAAACAAAAATTTCTCTCCAACGTTCGAAACTTTTACAGGGACGATCCTTATCTTTTCAAATATTGCACCGATCAAATCATTCGCAGATGTGTCTCAGAACATGAATTCCATAGCATCCTCTCTTTTTCACATAATCAAGCATGTAGAGGACATTTTGGAGCAAAGAAAACTGCTGCCAAGGTGTTACAGTGTGGTTTTTATTGGCCTTCTCTTTTTCATGATGCCCACGAATTTTGCTCCAAATGCGCTATATGTCAACAAACAGGTCGTATTTTCAAACGTGACATGATGCCCCTAAATCCGATCCTTGTCATTGAAATTTTTGATGTTTGGGGCATCGATTTCATGGGTCCTTTTCCTAATTCTTTTGGAAATCTCTACATTTTACTTGCAGTAGATTACGTGTCTAAATGGGTTGAGGCCATTCCCACCAAAACGAATGACAATAAAGTTGTTGTCAAATTTTTGAAAGAAAACATATTTTCCCGTTTTGGGACACCTCGAGCCATTATAAGTGATAACGGTTCTCATTTTTGTAATCGTGCTTTTGAATCTCTTCTTAAGAAATATTCTATCACTCATAAACTATCTACTCCATATCATCCACAGACCAACGGTCAAGTCGAGATTTCCAATAGACAAATTAAACAAATTCTTGAAAAGACGGTTAACTCCAACAGAAAAGATTGGTCATCTAAATTGATAGACGCCCTTTGGGCATTTCGCACAGCTTATAAAACCAATCTAGGAATGTCACCATACCGATTGGTCTTTGGAAAAGCATGCCATTTACCTGTTGAGCTCGAGCACCGCGCACTTTGGGCAATCAAATACCTTAATTTTGACATAGAAAAAGCCGGATCGCATCGTAAATTACAATTGTTAGAATTAGAAGAACTAAGAAATGAAGCGTACGAAAATGCAAAGATTTATAAAGAGAAAACCAAATTCTATCATGATAAATCCATAATTCGTAAGACATTCGAAGTAAGTCAGAAAGTTCTCTTATATAATTCCAGACTTCATTTATTTCCGGGAAAATTGAGATCCCGTTGGACAGGTCCATATATTGTGAAAACAGTATACCCTTATGGCGCAGTTGAAATTGAAAATCCTAGGGACGATTCCATTTCAAAGGTCAATGGACAACGCTTGAAGCCATTTCTAGAGTTTGAACAACACGAGGACGATGAGTTCGTGGATCTTCACGAACCTAGCTATTCGGCATGAGCCGCTCACTATCTTGCACATATCAGGTTGTATTTTTTTAGTTTTTTTTCTTCTATTTTGCATTTGCATTCTATTTGACAGTTGGGACACTGCCTCATTCCAGTGTGGGGGGGACGCATATCTCATTCACGTACGTTAGTTTGGTTACTTGTAGTTCCACTTTCATATTCTTGCATGCATTAGTTAGTTTGGTTACCATATTCACGTAGTTGTATTTTTTTTGTTTCTGTTTATACATGCATTATTTCTGTTTCGTTTACACGTAACCACTTAGTTGTTGTTTCATTTTACTTAGTCTTTGTTCCAAAACATTCACATTGAATTGTTTTGTTCAGTTTCTGTTTTGCCCTCTGTTTTCACATTTTTGCATGTGCATACATTCATGTTCGTTCTGCATTCATACCACTTGTTGCATTCACGTGACCTCTAGTTCCAGTATTACGTATTACATGTTTTGCATATTACGTACCATTCATACCATTCATACCAGTATCATTTCATCTCATTACAGTACCATTTCAGTATTACGTGTTCTGCATATTACGTGCCCCTTAGCACATTACACTCTGATTTATTTTGCTACTCACAACAAGTAACATATTCACGTTTTGTTTTAAAGGCGTAGGGAGTAGACCAAGTCAGTGAATTTAAAAGCTAAGAAAAGTTAGTCAAATAGCTCCAACTCAGTAAATCTCAACCATTCACTAGCACTGCTCGGTTGCACTGGACGGACAGCCATACCTCTCTGTAAGTAATTTTCTACTCTACAGGTGCCCAACTGAAAACTGTTTAAATTTACTTTTTGTTATTACATCTTGAGTTGTTTTTGCGCGTTTGGGCAAGAAATAATTTTAATCGTTTAGAAAGCCAAAATATCTCATTAAACAAATCAACGGAAAATTCAAATCAAACAAATATGAGCAATCACGGTTCACAACACGGTTCACAACACAGTTCACCGAAATTAACATCTAAATCGCATGTTGGAAATAATGAATTTCATGAGAATCGACCATTATCCCTTAGAGACCGATGCTATCCAACACGAATTGTTCAACCTTCGGTTATTTCATTTCCACCTGCCGAAGGAAATAATTTTGAGCTAAAACATTCTTTTATCCAAGGGGTACCAAAATTCACTGGGTCTGAAAATGCATATGAATTTCTTAGTGAATTTGAGTTATATGCTTCTACAACTAAAATGCAACAACTTTCTAATGAATCCATCAAGCTAAGACTTATTCCATTCGCACTTCTAGAAAGTGCGAAAAGATGGCTTAATTCTCTTCCTAAAAATTCAATTAAGAGTTGGGACAATTTCGTTACTATATTTTTGAAAAGTTTTTTCCTTTCCACAAAACTCTTAAAATTCGAACTGAAATCAACCAATTCTCCCAGAATGAAGTAGAAACTTTTTCAAAATATTTTGAAAGGTTCAATCAATTGTTATATAGTTGCCCACATCATGCAATCCCTAAACACGTTTTGTGCCAAATCGTTTATGAAGGGCTTAACTATCAAACAAGATCCCAACTCTAATCAATGTGCGGAGGATAATTCATGGCAAAAACAGACGAGGAAGCTTGGGAATTTTTAGAAGAGTATTCGAAAAAGGATATGCGATGGGAAACAATTCGTGCTCCAAACAGAGGAGTACATGCCAATGACCCATCACATCTTCCTATAGATGCCCAAATTCCTCAAGAAGGAGAAGGGCTACCTCATTACTACACACAAGACCAAATCAATGCTATAGGTCAAAACAGTCCTTATTCGTCCACATATAATCCTAACTGAAACCATCATCCCAATTTTTCATGGTCAAATCCTAACAACGTGGCTAATCCATCACATATGTATCCAATGATGCCAAATCCGAATTATCGAGCCCCAACATCTAATGCTCAAAATTCTCAACCTGCTCCTCAAACGAAACCTTCGAATCAACCATACAGGCATCCTAATTTCAATCCATCAACCCAACCTTCTCAGCCTTCACAAGAAATTGCTCGACTGGAAAAACAACTCTCTAAACAAAATGAACAAATCACTAACCAAGATGCAAGAATTGAGCAAATTACCAAACAAAATGAACAAATGTTGATAATGATGAAGGATCTCATGAAAATCAATGAGAAAGGTAAATTGCCTAGTCAAACCGAAGTGAATCCAAAGTATAACTCTCGAGGAGTAAATATTTGTTAGGACGAAAATGTAAATCCGGTTAATTCTGTCACCACATTAAGATATGGAAAGAAGGTAGACAACAACATTGGCAACCCGACATCCTTCTTAAATCTTCCCATGTTCCAAATTATGAAACTCAGTCGATAACCACGGTTGTCAATCAAAACGATTCTAATTCTTCATCTAAGTTTGGCAATCCCGACCACTCTTCACCTTCTGATGTTGGCAACCCCAACATTCCAGCTCCCTTATCTTCACCCTCTAATATAACACCTTCTTCTTCGAATGAAAAAACTTTCGAACGAGTCTATAAACCCATTGCTCCATTTCCCCATAGACTCAACAAAAAGAAGAAGCCCGCTAATTTTGACCAAATTCTAGAAATCTTCAAACAAGTTCGAGTCAATATTCCACTTCTTGATACCATCGAGCAAATTCCTCAATATGCCAAATGTCTGAAAGAGCTATGTACTCAAAAACGTGCCACTAACGTTCCTAAGACTGCATTTCTAACTGCAAACACTAGCTCTATTCTTTCAAATCCCTCCCCAATCAAGTATAAGGACCCCGGTTGTCCTACGATCGGTTGTAAAATCGGTAACACTCACATTAGTCATGCTTTACTCGATCTTGGAGCGAGTGTGAATCTTTTGCCTTATACTGTGTACTGTCAACTTGGACTAGGGGAATTAATACCTACAAACATCACAATTCAACTAGCTGATCGATCTGTCAAAAAAGTATTGGGCACAGTTGAAGATGTTTTGATACAAATCGAGCAATTCTATTTCCCAGTCGATTTCATAGTCCTAGAGACTGCACCTGTCTCAAATCCCAATAGTCAGATTCCTTTGATATTAGATCGTCCATTTTTAGCAACATCAAATGCTATCATAAATTGTAGGAATGGTCAACTCCGACTTTCCTTTGGGCACCTAACCATTGAACTAAATATCTTCAATCTTAACAGACAACCAAGGGATTTTGAAACAGAAGAAGTTGACATGATCCAAACAATTGTTGAAAATGATTTTAGTGATACTACGGAGTCTCTTAACATGTGCCTAGATCATTTTAATTCCAATTTAAATGAAGATGAATACATTTATGAATTAAATGATATGCTATGCTCTTTTCATAATTCACTAGAATTCAATCAGTTGATGTCTACTGAAGCCTCAAAAGAAGTACGCCCTAAATTAGACCTCAAACCTCTTCCAAACGATCTTAAGTACGCATACTTAGATTCTTCGGAAAATTTCCCTGTAATCTTGGCATCCGATCTCATTAAGGACCAAGAAGAACAACTTTTGAAAATTTTAAGGGAAAATAAAGAGGCAATAGGATGGGTAATCACTGACATTAAGGGAATTAGTCCATCAATTATTGAACATCGAATACATTTAGTCGACGAGGCTAAACCCACTCGCGAAGCTCAAAGGCGATTAAACCCTAATATGAGAGAAGTGGTAAAGGAAGAAATTATCAAATGTTTAGACAATAACATTATCTACCCTATCTCTGACAGTACTTGGGTAAGTCCAGTACAAGTTGTACCAAAGAAGTCTGGAATCACTGTAACAACAAATGAGAATAACGAACTTGTTCCGACAAAGGTCAAAACAAAATGGCGCGTTTGCATCGACTATCGAAAACTCAATGCAGCAACAAGAAAGATCATTTTCCCCTCCCTTTCATTGATCAAATGCTCGAACGCTTAGCCGGTCATGAATATTATTGTTTCCTTGATGGTTACTCTGGCTATAATCAAATTCCCATTGCGTTAGAGGACCAACATAAAACAACATTCACATGTCCCTTCGGAACTTTCGCTTATCGTCGCATGCCCTTCGGTCTTTGTAATGCTCCTTCTACCTTTCAAAGATGTATGATGGGTATATTTTTTGATATGGTGGAGGATTTCTTAGAAATATTCATGGACGATTTTTCAATCTATGGGTCATCTTTTGATCAATGCCTCCTTCGTTTAGAACGTGTCTTAAAGCGATGTAAGGAGAAATCACTTGTTCTTAATTGGGAAAAATGTCATTTTACGGTTAAGCGAGGAATAGTCTTAGGTCATGTCGTCTCTAAAAATGGCCTAGAAGTTGACAAATCTAAAGTTGATCTTGTTGTTGACCTTCCTCCTCCAAGGTCCGTAAAGGACATTCGCTCGTTTCTCGGCCACGTAGGATTTTATAGGAGGTTCATTAAAGATTTTTCAGAAATTTCAAAACCTCTTTCAAATCTTCCGGCTAAAGACGTCAAATTTGAATTTTCCAATGAATGTAAAACGTCTTTTGAAACCCTCAAATCGATCTTGACCACTGCACCTATCATCCAGCCTCCAAATTGGACCTTGCCTTTCGAATTAATGTGTGACGCTTCTGATTATGCCATCGGAGCCATCTTAGGTCAACGAATCGATAAACTTCCTCGAGTCATCTATTATGCTAGCAAAACTCTTAATGAAGCTCAATTGAATTACTCAACCACGGAAAAAGAGTTTTTAGTAGTTATCTTTTCCCTCAATAAGTTTAGATCATATCTCGTACTTTCTAAGGTCATAGTTTACACCGATCATGCCGCCTTGCGGTATTTACTCACGAAAAAGGATACCAAACCCCGCTTAATCCGTTGGATTCTCCTTGTTCAAGAGTTTGACCTAGAAATACGAGATAAAAAGGGTTCTGAAAATGTCGTAGCTGACCATCTTTCTCGTATAGTTCATGAAAACTATGATAACTCTCAAATCAACGATCATTTTCCCGATGAACAAATTCTTTCACTCTCTAGTGCATCATGGTACGCGGACATCGTAAATTATCTTGTCACAAATGAAACACCTTCCCATTGGTCAAAACAAGATAAACAAAAATTTCTCTCCAACGTTCGAAACTTTTACAGGGACGATCCTTATCTTTTCAAATATTGCACCGATCAAATCATTCGCAGATGTGTCCTAGAACATGAATTCCATAGCATCCTCTCTTTTTCACATAATCAAGCATGTGGAGGACATTTTGGAGCAAAGAAAACTGCTGCCAAGGTGTTACAGTGTGGTTTTTATTGGCCTTCTCTTTTTCGTGATGCCCACGAATTTTGCTCCAAATGCGCTAGATGTCAACAAACAGGTCGTATTTCCAAACGTGACATGATGCCCCTAAATCCGATCCTTGTCATCGAAATTTTTGATGTTTGGGGCATCGATTTCATGGGTCCTTTTCCTAATTCTTTTGGAAATCTCTACATTTTACTCGCAGTAGATTATGTGTCTAAATGGGTTGAGGCCATTCCCACCAGAACGAATGACAATAAAGTTGTTGTCAAATTTTTGAAAGAAAACATATTTTCCCGTTTTGGGACACCTCGAGCCATTATAAGTGATAACGGTTCTCATTTTTGTAATCGTGCTTTTTAATCTCTTCTTAAGAAATATTCTATCACTCATAAACTATCTACTCCATATCATCCACAGACCAACGGTCAAGTCGAGATTTCCAATAGACAAATTAAATAAATTCTTGAAAAGACGGTTAACTCCAACAGAAAAGATTGGTCATCTAAATTGATAGACGCCCTTTGGGCATTTCGCACAGCTTATAAAACCAATCTAGGAATGTCACCATACCGATTGGTCTTTGTAAAAGCATGCCATTTACCTGTTGAGCTCGAGCACCGCGCACTTTGGGCAATCAAATACCTTAATTTTGACATAGAAAAAGCCGGATCGCATCGTAAATTACAATTGTCAGAATTAGAAGAACTAAGAAATGAAGCGTACGAAAATGCAAAGATTTATAAAGAGAAAACCAAATTCTATCATGATAAATCCATAATTCGTAAGACATTCGAAGTAGGTCAGAAAGTTCTCTTATATAATTCCGGACTTCATTTATTTCTGGGAAAATTGAGATCCCGTTGGACAGGTCCATATATTGTGAAAACAGTATACCCTTACGGCGCAGTTGAAATTGAAAATCCTAGGGACGGTTCCATTTCAAAGGTCAATGGACAACGCTTGAAGCCATTTCTAGAGTTTGAACAACACGAGGACGATGAGTTCGTGGATCTTCACGAACCTAGCTATTCGGCATGAGCCGCTCACTATCTTGCACATATCAGGTTGTATTTTTTTAGTTTTTTTTCTTCTATTTTTCATTTGCATTCTATTTGACAGTTGGGACACTGCCTCATTCCAGTGTGGGGGGGACGCATATCTCATTCTGTTTGTTCATATTTCATAGTATAGCATCATTTTTTTAAAAAAAATCATCTCATTATTTGTTTTCAAATTTCCTTTCAATTTTTTTTTTCATTTCCCAATATTTTTAGGACTTCGATTTATTTTTAATTAGTCAAGACAAAGGTAAGAAGTTGTAGTCAATTGATGAAATTTTTTGTGAATCACTAATTTCAAATGTAAAATATAATGAAAAGTTGAATTACAAGCGATAATAGTGAGGTTAGTATATAGGGGAATTCGTAGGTGATGGTTATGAAATCCTTTCTAAACTGTAGTCTTTGTTTTTTTAAAGAAATGGCAGATTTAAAGTACATGCGTTGACATTTCAAATCATTGAAGTTAAGTGGTGCTAAGTTGATTTGCATAACTCTCTTTAGTTAATTTTAAAAAAAAATAAGAATAATAATAAGATACACCTAGAGTCGATAGGTGTGCACACTTGTGAAAGTGTGTGCACTCGCCACGCTCTGTACTCTTCTCACATAAGCCCGAAAGGCAGTGCATGGATGGTATATCTGGCCTCAGCATTCTGAGTTAGGTGTATAAATAATTAAATAAATAATCACCTAAGGATATCGACCTTTTCTGACATAGTCAGCGTCGGTTTGCACAATCCGCCAAGCTCTGTCCCAACTCTCACGTAAGCCCGCGAGGCAGTGCATGGGTGGTATACCTTGGTCCAAAAGTTAGGTGTAAAAAAAAAAGACTAAGCTTTGAAACCGAAACACTTCTTGACTTTGTTGATTTGGCTTGTCATACAAATGGAAATGGAAAATGCCATTTTGAAAAAAAAACTGTGATTAACAGTGAAGAATTTATTTCATGGCTGCACTATGTTATCAACCGAAACAACTGGCCAAACTAGAATCTAATGTATGAAAACTTGAGTTATATTGAAATTTGTGTTTAGTGAGGAACGAAAAATTTCTAGAAGTTGACTAAAACTGATATACATTATTTTGTTGCAATTATTCTAAAGTAAATCGAGTCTCCGTTTGTTTAAAATTTTGCATTCATGTAGTACATTAGAATCATCACATACTGCATTTGGATTTTGTGGGTAGTATCCGCTGAAAACCCTCACGAGACACCACTCGTCCTACTAGGGACACCTAGAGGTTTAACGGCTTGTTGCATACGCTCAATGCAATCGTGTTTCCTACGAAAAAGGATTTAGTTAGTTTTATTTTCTTGCTTATTCGAGGACGAATAAAGTTCTAGTGTGGGGGTATTTGATGAACGTATTTCTCTGCAATTTAAACTGTTTATTTCATATATTCTTATTTTAATGAAGCGGTATTATACGGGTATTTTGTTGTGGTTTTGTAGATTATTGATTCCAAAGTGTAATGCTGAAATTAATCGATTATGCCGTCCATTGGTTCAAAAATCACGCAGCAAAGAGTGCAACATTTTGAGTATTGAAATAAATCAAACAAATAGGACACATTCAAAAGTAGCTCATGTGGGAATTTGGACCAATTCACATATAAAAGCATGATCACCTTTTTAAGCAACAGAGGACTTGATCAAAGGAGCAGCTAACAGGGATGCCAAACACTCAGCATATATGTTTCAAGCATTGATATGGCAACTGACTCTTCACTAATTCAACAAATGGACCCAGTTAATACATATATCTCGTCAGCTACTATGAAGAGGACCAGTTCTATTGCTAAAATTATGGACTGATTTTAGGGGTTGAAAGCCTATATATACAGCATTATACAACACCTTGAAATGATATCTTACCTCATCACTTTTCTTCAAGTTTAGATTTAAATTCAGCACTGTTTTTATTTTTGAACAGTATACGTAGGATTACTGATTAGATTTAGCAATTTATTTATTCTTGTTCTTAGTTATTTTCTACAATCTTTTCAGTTAGTTAATAATTATTTCAGTTGTTTGCTCCGTTATCTTCTTTTTCGCAATTTCAATTTCTGTTCTGATTTTTTTTACAATTCTATATTTCGGTTGCAATTTCGATTAGTTTCGAAATCGATTCGGAGTATATTATTGTTTTTTTATTTTCTGTTCAAAATTCACCGTCGAATTCGTTTAACACACCTAAGATTTAACTATGGATTTTAATTGTTTTAAAATACAATTCCCTGTGTTCGACCTGCATACTACACGCCTGTGCGCTTATAGAATTTATTAAAATTTGTGCTTTTCTAATCAATAGAAAAGTCGCAACAATAACGTACTCATTTCTTAACCAAATCTTTAACAACCCATATATTTGTACCATTTAAATTGACGATATTCCAACTTGTCAACTTAAATAATACAAAACACGAATCATTAATGGAGAGAGTGTGTGTGTGTGTGTGTGTATAAATGAGAATCATCACAGAATCACAGAAATATAACATACAGAATAGTGCAGCGGAAAATACAACATAGTCATAAGAGTAGTTCATGAAGCTACCCATAAATACAACAATGTCTCAGATAAAATAAAGTAGAACAACATAGATGTCCAATAGTTCAAATAGAAAGAACAATACTGATAAGATAAGATAATGATAGTCTTCGTTCTTCAGCTCCAAGTAGAAACAGCAACAGCAATCCTCAGTCTGATCCGACCATATGCACAAACAAACACTCGAATCAGGACATATATTCTTATACAAATAATATGGTTCAAATTCAAATAACAATAACTCAAAGATGAATGGAATAACATCTTTAAGGATCCGTTAAACTATTTATACATAATAGTGTACGATACATAGATAATGTCTAACTGTAAAGTAAAATATAAAAATAGTGTTAAGGTGTTACCATTGTCCCCCTTAACACATTTTATATAGCATTATAGTCTATACAGCACTGTAAACTCCACCGTAAACTAGTGGGATATCAGGGAGTACTCCATAGGTATAATACAAAACAAAATCGTAGTGGTCGCGTATATGGGAATACAAGTATGACAAGGCACATGAGGCAATACCCAAGGTAGTGAAACTACCGTTTGCCTGATCCGGACTGGTGAGAACGCATCGCCGCAATGATCGCAACACCGCGAAACAACACTTCAAATTAAAGGGTGCGCATCAATCAATCACAAAGTAAATGAGTAGTTTACGAAGAAGTGTGTTCGCTCGAGGTAGCTAACCCCATTTGTCCCGGTACGGCTCCTTTTTTAGTCATTTCCAATTTGACACAAGTGTCAAGGCTATCCATTATCGTTCTCTTTCTTCAGTCATCGCGTACGTCAATCCAACCACTTCATTCTGGATCACACTCCACGTATAGTTATTAAAGTGGTTTTCGGTTAGACAGTGAGTATGTCCCTAACCGATTCCGGTTCCTTTAATAACCTTCGTAATTAATTTACCGATTGGTCGTTTAATATATTTCAAAACCAATTCAATTTCAATTATAATTCGTAAATCAACATTTCGTTAGTCATTCTAAATCAAATTCCAAAATTTATATTTCATAAATTCACAATTTCATTTCAAATTTCTATTATTCAATTTCAAAGTTAAATTTAAACGATTCAAATATTCATTTGATTCCGTGTTTAAGTTCATTCCATAATTATGTAACTTAATTTAACGTTCAAATTGAGTTAAACTCATTTATCGATTTCATTCGATATTCATTAAATTAATTTATCATTAAACAATTTCTATTAAATTTTCAATACATTACATTACTTTCTTAAGTTCTACTTATTATATCAAGCTTACAAATTTAATTCAAATTAAATTTGTCGAACCCAATTCTTTAAATTTCAAGTCTTTTATTTGTTTCGATAAACACATTTTATTTCTTGTTAAAGAAATTCATTTCATTTATTGTTTACTTAGTTACAAATTTCAAACTCAATTAAAGAAACTTAGTTTCACATTTTCAAAATCCACTTTCATTTAGTAAATAATATTCAATTCAATTTAATTATTAAATAATTCCATCTCATCAATTTATCACAAATTTCAAATCTTAATTATTACATTTCAAAGTCATTCATTAATAAATCCAAACTTAATTATTAATAAATTTTAAAAACCTAGTTATTAATCATTTTAAAACTTCGTCATTAATAATTTCAAACTTCATTATTAATAACTTTAAAACTTAATTATTAATTATTTCAAAACTTCATTATTAATAATTCTAAAACTTAATCATCAAAAATTTCAAAACTTAATTTTAATAATTTCAAACTTCGTTCCAAACTTAATTATTAATAAATTTCAAGACTTGATTATTAATAATTCCAAATTAATTATTACTGATTTCAAACTTAATTATTAATAATTTCAAATTTAATTATCAATTAATTATAAATTTAATTATTGCATAATTAAATTTTAAACAATATTCTTTTGTTAATTACGACGTTCATATTTGTTTCAAATTTAAATATTCACATTTACATTCATTCGAATTTGAATTCCAAATTTTATACAAAACCTTGTTATTAGTCAAATAAAACTTTATTTTATTTTAAATCAAAACATTAACTAATCGGTTTTAATTTAATTTTCTATCCTAAGTCAAAGTTATTTGGGTATTTATCATTTCAACCCGATTCCATTTCAATTCAAAGTCAAAGCATACAAAGGGAACTTGCAGTGTGATAGCTGGGATGGTGTCAAAGTAAATAAACAAGCAATAGCATCCATACATAACAATTCAATAATTTATTTAAATAATCCCGAAATAATCGTATTAATTTACATTTGTAATTTATGCAAATTAATATAATTATTTCTAGAATCTACACTATCATTTCATGTAGATTAAAGATTATTACATTACGGTTTTTCACTTGTCGTTCAATTTCAATTTCAAGTTTACACTACAAAAATTAGTTCGATATACGTTCAATGGTTCAAATTGTATTTAACAAATTCCTACGTGTCAATTAACACTTAAAAGGGTCAAGTTTAACAAATCAAAGTCCGACGTATATAATCCGATTTATTTTGTTAACTATCCCATTTCAAATTTTACTTGCAAATTCACTTAACAATAACAATTAACATCCAATTCATAGCAATCATTTATCAATTCAAACTTGCATAAGAACATAGTCGTGAAAATTAATTCACCTTTCGTGGATAAAGAAATTGACGGCGAAGCAAGAAGAAGACGAATAGAGTCGGCACAATGCGAACAACGGACACTGTAATATCGACAAAAGAAAACGATATTAATACAATGAACGTTTGTATATAATTTATAAATTCATATAAATGCGCTTACAGACGACGGAGAAAAGAACAAAAGCTGGGAGATCGATGCTGCTGCAAAAAGCTTAGCCGGTTGCTTCTTCACACAACGAAAAAGAAAATTCGGTTACTATTTTGGCAACCAGAACAGATATTTGCGTAAATACTTTTTTTCTTCTTCTTTTTCTTTTCTTTTGTTTTTTTTCTATATATCGCACATGCATGCGCCCATCAACACACGTACACATTCCTTCATGGATACACACACAACTCCCAGCATATACTGCATGCTTACACCCTTCCT
Organism: Allium cepa; assembly: GCA_030765085.1. Lineage (NCBI taxonomy): Eukaryota > Viridiplantae > Streptophyta > Magnoliopsida > Asparagales > Amaryllidaceae > Allium > Allium cepa. The sequence continues at coordinate 706,211,324 of CM060932.1, forward strand.
TAACTCCCAGCATAAACATGCACAGTTTCACCCTTCCATAAACATGCACAGTTTCACCCTTCCTTACTTCTACTGCATAAACACACGTACACCCTACACACTTTATCTTCTTCCCCGGCATGTTGCACTACCACTTACTCACGCAACTCACTTTTACATTATTATTTCTATAAAGAACCACGGAACCGAGACTCAAAGAAAAGAAATGCATTTTGACAGCGAGCACAATTTGATTTAACATGGGACTTCATTAGACAGTGATTCATTTCTTATTTTCCCATGCAAGCACAAATTCATTGCTTCATAAAACAAAGCCTCTCCCCACAACAAATGGATTTAACATCATTCCAGAAACCCATTTCAACAACAAGAACGCAGAACCCATTCATATGCACACTTCATGCACGCACAGCACGGTTTGTCATGGCGAGGCAGGGGTGTGGCGCGGGTCTGGGGAAGAATGGCTCGTGGTTCGATTGAGGGTGGTGCGGCGACTGAAAGCGCCGGAGGTAGGTGGGACGGCATGTGATGGAGTGGGTGCAGCTGCTGTTAGTTGCGATGGTGGAGAGTAGCAGGCAACAACGAAGCAAGTGGAAGAGGTGTGGGCAGTGTTACAGGGAATTTGCGTTCGGCGGAGGCTGGTGACGGAGACGAGGTGGCAGCAAAGGAGGGCATCGAAGAAGGGATGGTCGGGTTTTGCATTTTTTTCTTTTTGTTTTTTTCTCACAGTAAAGAAAGTACGAAGGAAACATAAGGAGAAGAAAATGAAGGGGAGGAGAAGAACAGTACCTGAGAGAGTTTGTGAATAGTGAGTTGAATGAAAATGGACCGATACGTTTTTATATTTTAATTTTATAAAAAAATTCAGCAATAAATTTTCTCCTTGTAACCCACAAAGCAACTCCATTTTTCCAAACGTCACAACTATTTTCAAGGTAACCCCCATCTTTCAACTACAACATTTATTTCTTTCAGTTGAAACTTTATTTTCGAATTTTTGAATATATACGGGCTACAATTTTGGGCTGAATATTATTTAACCGGTTCGTCCAGAACCGTTAAATTAACACGAATATTTTTACGTCGGACTCCGATTTACACGAATGAATATACCGTTTTGATCAGTGCGACGATGCGCTTCCAACGGTACACAGATTATTGCGATACGATGGTTTTATAAAATTACGAATTACGCCGCTTAAATTTGTACGATTTGCAAAACAATTTAAACGGAGCAGGCGATTCAGTTTTTGACGAAACGAACTACATAATCTTGATCAGAATAATTTTTACAACATAACTGTGTAAAAATATTTGGATTTGAAAGATAAATTTTATGCAGCTTTATATGAACTGATATACAGTAAAACGCGAACGAAGTTTACTGTAATAATTTGCGACGAAACTTTTACTATGCTCATATCTAACCAGACGTATGTCATAAATAAAGTTTGGATGTCAACTGAGTTCGTTTATGAATTTTCAAAATTTTATATTAAAACGATGGATTTTAAAATTCTAAATTATGTTGAAAAATCAGGGTCGTTACAATCTCCCGCACTTAAAACTTTTCGTCCTCGAAAAGGAACGAGACGAGTGAAGTAGGAATGAAATAAGCAGAAAAGATCAAGATAGTTTAAGAAATTTGAATTATACTTGAAATTAGTAATTCGGGGTTTGAATCTCGAATACTATCCTCGGTTTCTCATGTGCAATCTCGCTCATCTGCACTCCATTGGACTTTGACGAGATTTACCGATTTCCTTCTAAGTTGTTTTGTCTCACGATCGACTATCCGAAGTGGCTTACGCTCAATAGTCAAATCAGGCTCGATAACTATCTCTTCTAACTGAGCAGTAGGGATGGTCATAGATGGTTCGTGTACAACTTTGCGCAGATGTGAGACGTGGAACACGTTGTGTAAACCAGCGAACTTCTCTGGTAATGCAACTCTATATGCCAATGTTCCGACTCTTTCCGTAATCTCAAACGGACCAACAAATCTCGGAGCTATCTTTCCTTTCCTTCCAAATCGAACAATATTCTTCAAAGGCGACACTTTCAAAAATACTTTATCTCCTACACAGAATTCGAGATCTCTTCTCCTTTTGTCAACGTAGCTCTTACTTCTATCCTGTGTCGTCTTTATCTTCTTCCTGATTTTTTCGACTTTTTCAGAAGCTTCCATAATTATTTCTGGACCAAGCACTAATCGATCACCGGACTCGATCTAGCAAGCTGGCGATTTGCACGGCCGTCCATATAAGACTTTGAACGGTGCCATACCAATGCTTGCCTGGTTTATCGAAGATAATTAATTCAGATTCAAATATACTTATTCAAATTTGAAATTCAATTCCTTTACCTGGTAACTATTATTATAAGTGAATTCGAGCAAATGAAGATGGTCTTCCTAGGATCCACCAAAATCAATAATACAAGCTCGGAGAAGGTCTTCTAAAATCTGATTCACCCTCTCAGTTTGGCCATCTGTCTGAGGATGATATGCAATGCTCAGATTCAGTTTGGTGTCCAAAGTATCTTGAAATGCTTTCCAGAATTTACTGGTGAAAATAGGATCTCTATCGCATACAATACTGGATGGTACACCATGAAGTTTAACAACTTCTCTCATGTATATCTCGGCCATACTCGAAGCAGTACGAGTGGAATTGACTAGAATAAAGTGAGCAGACTTCGTCAGTCTATCGACAATCACCCAAATGCTTTCGTTACCCTTTCTAGTCCTTGGCAGCCCATCAATAAAGTCCATAGAAATCTGCTCCCACTTCCATCCTGGAATCTCTAATGGATGAAGCAAACCAGCTGTCTTTCTATGATCAGCTTTAACTTGTTAGCAAGTTGTGCATCTGCTGACATAGGTAGAGATATCGCGCTTCATCCCACTCCACCAATATAGCTTCTTCATATTATGGTACATTTTAGTAACACCGGGATGAAATGAAAGCGAAGATTTGTGGTTTCGTCTCAGCACTTCTTGCCTTAGACCATCAACATTGGGGACACAAATGCGATTATCAATTCTCAAGACTCTGTTACTGTCAACATGTGCACCCAATTTATTATTAGCATTTCCAACTCTACCGAGAACTATTTCTTTGATGCGATAAATCAAAGTGTCCTCGTATTGCTTGGCTATAATGCGATCCACAAGAGCTGGGGAGATGGAAAGCTGGAATAACATTCCTTCAACGAGATTACAACATGTCATCGCTTGGTTTCTGCTCAAAGCATCGGCTACGGCATTTGCTTTCCCTGGAGTATAATTAATATCAAGATCATATGCAGCTATAAATTCGAGCCATCGGACTTGTCTCTGATTCAAATCCTTTTGCGAGAAATATATCTCAATGACTTGTGGTCAGTGAATAACTCGAATTTGGTTCCCAATAGATAGCGCCTCCATAGTTTAAGAGCAAATACAACCGTAAGAAGCTCTAAATCGTGAGTTGCGTAGTTTGCTTCATGGGTCTTTAACTGGCGAACAACATATGCAATAACCTTTCCTTTTTGCATTAAGACTGCTCCTAATCCATCACGGCAGGCATCAGTATAGACGGTCAATCATTCGCTACCGTCAATAACTGTAAAAACTAGGGCAGATGTCAACCTTCGCTTCATCTCATTGAAAGCTGCTTCGCACTTTTCACTCCAAATAAATTTCACATTCTTTCTGGTTAGTTCGGTAAGTGGGGCAGCAATACAAGCAAAGTTTTCTATGAATCTGCGATAATAGCCGGCCAAGCCCAAGAAATAGTGGATATCTGTGGGAGTTTTGGGAGTCTCCCAATCCTGCAAATTCCAAGGATTCAAATTTAGATAATGATAATTGTTTAGATAGAATTGACAAGTAAGAATAGAACTTACATCGATTACGGCGATCTTAGCTGGATCGATCGAAATCTCATTCTCCGAAACAATATGGCCAAGAAAACGAACTTCATCTCGCCAAAAGTGGCATTTCGAAAACTTGGCTTTTAAGATGGTGTCTGCAAAGAGTTTCGAGAACAAAAGCCAAATGTGATCTATGCTCTTTCTCATCTTTAGAGAAGACAAGAATATCATCGATGAAAACAAGCACGAACTTGTTAAGAACATCCCGAAAAACTCTATTCATCAAGTCGACGAAATAAGCTGGAGCATTAGTGAGGCCGAACGGCATAACTAGTCATTCATAGAAACCATTTTTAGTACGGAACGCTGTTTTAGGAATACTATCCTGAGCAATTCTGACTTGGTGAAAGCCAGTAGCCAAATCAAGTTGAGAAAAGACTTTAGCTCCATGAAGCTGATCGAATAGGTCGTTGATGCGGGGCATCAGATACCTGTTCTTGTGTGTGAGCTTATTTAGCTCTCTATAGTCCACACACATTCTGAGCGAGCCATCAGATTTGGTGACAAATACAACTGCAGCGCCCCATTCTGAATGACTGCGTCGAATCAAGCCTTTAGAAAATAAATCTTCAATTTGAACATTCAACTCTGCCTTTTCTTTAGGAGTCATTCTCCTTGGAGGGAGAACTACTGGTCGTGCACCAGGAATAAGGTCAATGCGGAGTTCTATTTCCCGCGGAGGTGGTAGAAAATTGACTTCTCCAAATACATCAGAAAAGAATTGGACCACTGGAGTAGAGCTAAGTTCATTTGGATGGGAGTCATGAGAGAATATAAAACTCCCAGCACATTCTTGAGGTGATTTGCCTTTAATGACTAAAGGTAAGTTCTTGTCGTCGATAAGAGAGACGGTTCGAGCTTTGCATGAAATAACAGCTTCGAACTTTCACAGCCAATCAATACCTAGTAGGATATCGAACGCCTCGAATCCAAGTACAAAGAAATCCCAAGTAAAACGATGCATGCCATACCTATGTGTGACATATTTGCAAACCCTTTTGAGGTTAGCGGGCCCTCCAATAGGGTTAGATACACATAAGGAAATAGATGCAAGAGTGGGTTCCAAGCCAAGTTTATCACATAAATCAATAGATATGAAGCTGTGTGTAGCTCCGGTGTCAAGTAGAACTCTAACAGGCAAGGTATTCAACATAAAAGTACTTTGCAAAGTACCTTGATTATCAGGAACTTCTGGGGAGGTAACTTCTGGGGCAGGTGTGGAAAGAGCGAAGACTCCTGATGGTGTACCTCTCTTCTGTGTTAGGCAGTCTTTCTTGAAGTGTCCAGGTTGTAAGCAGATATGACACACATCCCTCCTAGTCATCTATGCCGGTGGCGGAACAGCTGCGCCCTTTGGAGATGGGCAGCTACTAGGATAATGACCCTTTTGGTTGCAGTTGAAGCAAGTAATAGATGATATGTCAATGGGCTTCTTCTGAGAATAGCCAAGCCCGGATTTCTTCTGCCAGTTCTTCTTCTGTTGTGCAAAATTTGGCTTTCTCTTTCCAGTATGATTAGAGGATGGCTGAGTAGCTGGAACTTTAGTGACTGAAGTTCCCTTTGGCTTTCCCTCATATCGAAGAGCGAAATTCATCAACTCAGTGAAAGTTCCATGGACATGAGCGGTGAGGAGCTCGTAATACTCAGGGCGTGCGCCATGTATAAACTTCTCATTCTTAAGCAGAGGTGTATCAATCAGGCTAGGTCCGAACTTAGATAGTTCGTTGAATTTCCTTTCATACTCAGTGAAGGTCATGTTGCCCTGCTTGAGATCCATAAAAGACCGATGGAGTTGGGCCTTCCCAGCAGCCGGCATCCACTGGGCCATAAAGGAATCCTTATTTACAAGTGATATGAAAACGAACCAAAATTTAACGAGATAAAAGGAATTTTTTATTTAGATGAAATTTTAGATAGATTACTACCTAAATTGGTCCCAAGTGATGGTTTCCTCATCAATACGAGAAGTGACTGACTCCCACCAATCCTGTGCAGCATCTTGAAGCGGCCAAGCGGCCAACTTACGCTTCTGAGCGTCTGTGATCTCCAAGCTAGTAAAAATCCTCTCCAAACTCTTTAGCCATTGTTGTGCTTCGATGATACTCTCGGAGCCAGTGAATTTGACTCCGCCAAGCTGAGTGTACTCCTTGCTAAGAGTGGAGAATCTGACTGCGGGAGCTGGGGCATATGGTTCAGGAGCGTTTCCCCTGCCCCTGCCTCTAACATTTCTTCTGGTAGCCATCCTGGAATACCAAAAGTGATTTTAGAATCAAAGATCGAATTTCATGGAACTTAAAGAAATTCAAATCGAATGGATTCAATAAGAGAATGGAATCAAAGGATATGGATTCTAAAATGATTCTCCTCATTCTAGGGTATGTTTACCCTATCTCTAATGAGCTTTAAACTCCACAGGCTAAGGTTATCGGGAACCAAAGCTCTGATACCAACTGTAACAACCCGTATATTTGTACCATTTAAATTGATGATATTCCAACTTGTCAACTTAAATAATACAAAACATGAATTATTAATGGAGTATATGTATATAAATGAGAATCATCACAAAATCACAGAAATATAACATCACAGAATAGTGCAGCGGAAAATACAACATAGTCATAAGAGTAGTTCATGAAGCTACCCATAAATACAACAATGTCTCAGATAAAATAAAATAGAACAACATAGACGTCCAATAGTCCAAATAGAAAGAGCAATACTGATAAGATAAGATAATGGTAGTCTTCGGTCCTCAGCTTCAAGTAGAAACAGCAACAGCAATCCTCAGTCTGATCCGAGCATATGCACAAACAAACACTCGAATCAGGACATATATTCTTATACAGATAATATGGTTCAAATTCAAATAACAATAACTCAAAGATGAATGGAATAACATCTTTAAGGATCCGTTAAACTATTTATACATAATAGTGTACGATACATAGATAATGTCTAACAGTAAAGTAAAATATCAAAATAGTGTTAAGGCGTTACCATTGTCCCCCTTAACACATTTTATATAGCATTATAGCCTATACGGCACTGTAAACTCCACCGTAAACTAGTGGGATATCAGGGAGTACTCCATAGGTATAATACAAAACAAAATCATAGTGATCACGTATATCGGAATACAAGTATGACAAGGCACATGTGGCAATACCCAAGGTAGTGAAACTACCGTTTTCCTGATCCGGACTGGTGAGAACGCATCGCCGCAACGATCGCAACACCGCGAAACAACACTCTAAATTCAAGGGTGCGCACCAATCAATCACAAAGTAAATGAGTAGTTTACGAAGAAGTGTGTTCGCTCGAGGTAGATAACCCCATTTGGCCCGACACGGCTCCTGTTTTAGTCATTTCCATTTTGACACAAGTGTCAAGGCTATCCATTATCGTTCACTTTCTTCAGTCGTCGCGTACGTCAATCCAACCACTTCATTCTGGATCACACTCCACGTATATTAATTAAAGAGGTTTTCGGTTTAGACGGTGAGTATGTCCCTAACCGATTCCGGTTCTTTTAATAACCTTCGTAATTAATTTACCGATTGGTCGTTTAATATATTTCAAAACCAATTCAATTTCAATTATAATTCGTAAATCAACATTTCGTTAGTCATTCTAAATCAAATTCCAAAATTAACATTTCATAAATTCACAATTTCATTTCAAATTTCTATAATTCAATTTCAAAGTTAAATTTAAACAATTCAAATATTCATTTGATTCCGTGTTTAAGTTCATTCGATAATTATGTAACTTAATTTAACGTTCAAATTGAGTTAAACTCATTTATCGATTTCATTCGATATTCATTAAATTAATTTATCATTAAACAATTTCTATTAAATTTTCAATACATTACATTACTTTCTTAAGTTCTACTTATTATATCAAGCTTACAAATTTAATTCAAATTAAATTTGTCGAATCCAATTCTTTAAATTTCAAGTCTTTCATTTGTTTCGATAAACGCATTTTATTTCTTGTTAAAGAAATTCATTTCATTTATTATTTACTTAGTTACAAATTTCAAAATCAATTAAAGAAACTTAGTTTCACTTATTCAAAATCCACTTTCATTTAGTAAAGAAAAATTAAATAATTCCATCTCATCAATTTATCATAAATTTCAAATCTTAATTATTACATTTCAAACTCATTCATTAATAAATCCAAACTTAATTATTAATAAATTTTAAAAACCTAATTATTAATCATTTTAAAACTACATCATTAATAATTCCAAACTTCATTATTAATAACTTTAAAACTTAATTATTAATTATTTCAAAACTTCATTATTAATAATTCTAAAACTTAATTATCAAAAATTTCAAAACTTAATTTTAATAATTTCAAACTTCGTTCCAAACTTAATTATTAATAAATTTCAAGACTTTATTATTAATAATTCCAAATTAATTATTAGTAATTTCAAACTTAATTATTAATAATTTCAAATTTAGTTATCAATTAATTCTAAATTTAATTATTGCATAATTAAATTCTAAACAATATTCTTTTGTCAATTACGACGTTCATATTTGTTTCAAATTTAAATATTCACATTTACATTTATTCGAATTTGAATTCCAAATTTTATTCAAAACCTTGTTATTAGTCAAATAAAACTTTATTTTATTTTAAATCAAAACATTGACTAATCAGTTTTAGTTTAATTTTCTATCGTAAGTCAAAGTTATTTGGTTATTTATCATTTCAACCCGATTCCATTTCAATTCAGAGTCAAAGCATACAAAGGGAACTTGCAGTGTGATAGCTGGGATGGTGTCAAAGTAAATAAACAAAATCCCGAAATAATCGTATTAATTTACATTTGTTATTTATGCAAATTAATATAATTATTTCTAGAATCTACACTATCATTTCAAGTTGATTAAAGATTATTACATTACGGTTTTTCACTTGTCGTTCAATTTCAATTTCAAGTTTACACTACAACAATTAGTTCGATATACGTTCAATGGTTCAAATTGTATTTAACAAATTCCTGCGTGTCAATTAACACTTAAAAGGGTCAAGTTTAACAAATCAAAGTCCGACGTATGTAATCCGATTTAATTTGTTAACTATCCTATTTCAAATTTTACTTGCAAATTCACTTAACAATAACAATTAACATCCAATTCATAGCAATCATTTATCAATTCAAACTTGCATAAGAACATAGTTGTGAAAATTAATTCACCTTTCGTGGATAAAGAAATTGACGGCGAAGCAAGAAGAAGACGAATAGAGTCGGTACAATACGAACAACGGACACTGTAATATCGACAAAAGAAAACGATATTAATACAATGAACGTTTGTATATAATTTATAAATTTATATAAATGCGCTTACCGACGACGGAGAAAAGAACAAAAGCTGAGAGATCGATGCTGCTGCAAAAAGTTTAGCCGGTTGCTTCTGCACACAACGAAAAAGAAAAGTCGGTTATTATTTTGGCAACCAGAACAGATATTTGCGTAAAAAATTTTTTTATATATATCGCGCATGCATGCGCCCATCAACACACATAAGCATTCCTTCATGAATACGCACACAACTCCCAGAATATACTGCATGCTTACACCCTTCCTTAACTCCCACCATAAACATGCATAGTTTCACCCTTCCTTAAACATGCACAGTTTCACCCTTCCTTACTTCTACTTCATAAACACACGTACACACTACACACTTTATCTTCTTCCCTAGCATGTTGCACTACCACTTACTCATGCAACTCACTTTTACATTTTATTTTTTAAGCCGAGGCCTCTCTTTGCTTTTTTTTTTATAAAGAACCACGGAACCGAGACTCAAAGAAAAGAAATGCATTTTGACAGCGAGCACAATTCGATTTAACATGGGACTTCATCAGATAGTGATTCATTTCTTCTTTTTCCCACGCAAGCACAAATTTGTTGCTTCATAAAACAAAGCCTCTCCCCACAACAAATGGATTTAACATCATTCCAGAAACCCATTTCAACACAATAACGCAGAACCCATTCATATGCACACTTTTGTGCACACTTCGTGCACGCACAACCGGTTTGCCATAGCGAGGCGGGGGTATGGCGCGGGTCTGCGGAAGAATGGCTCGTGGTTCGATTGAGGGTGGTGCGGCGACTGAAAGCGCCGGAGGTAGGTGGGACGGCACGTGAAGGAGTGGGTGCAGCTGTTGTTAGTTGCGAAGGTGGAGAGTAGCAGGCGACGGTGAAGCAAGTGGAAGAGGTGTGGGCAGTGTTACAGGGAATTTGCGTTCGGCGGAGGCTGGTGACGGAGACGAGGTGGCAGCAAGGGAGGGCACCGGAGAAGGGATGGTCGGGTTTTGCATTTTTCTTTCTTTTTGTTTCTTTTCTCACAGTAAAGAAAGTACGAAGGAAAAATAAGAAGAAGAAAAAGAAGGGGAGGAGAAGAATAGTACCTGAGAGAGTTTGTGAATAGTGAGTTGAATGAAAGCAATAAATTTTTTCCTTGTAAACCACAAAGCCACTCCATTTTTCCAACCGTCACAACTATTTCCAAGGTAACCCCCATCTTTCAACTGCAATATTTATTTCTTTCAGCTGAAACTTTATTTTCAAATTTTTGAATGTATACGGGCTACAATTTTGGGCTGAATATTATTTAACCGGTCTGTCCGGAACCGTTAAATTAACACGAATATTTTTACATCGGACTCCAATTTACACGAATGAATTTACCGTTCTGATCAGTGCGACGATGCGCTTCCAACGGTACACAGATTATTGCGATACGATGGTTTTATAAAAATACGAATTACGCCGCTTAAATTTGTACGATTTGCAAAACAATTTAAACGGAGCAGGCGATTTCAGGTTTTGACGAAACGAATTACATAATCTTGATCAGAATAATTTTTACAACATAACTGTGTAAAAATATTTGGATTTGAAAGATAAATTTTACGCAGCTTTATATGGACTGATATACAGTAAAACGCGAACGAAGTTTACAGTAATAATTTGCGACGAAACTTTTACTATGCTCATATCTAACCAGACGTATGTCATAAATAAAGTTTGGACGTTAACTGAGATCGTTTATAAATTTCCAAAATTTTATATTAAAACGATGGATTTTTAAATTTTAAATTGGGCTGAAAAACAGGGTCATTACAAAATCACACAATACTTCACACATGCAATGAAAATGAGTAGGAGAGCTTCCCCTATGGATCATAGGTCGTGGGATCAATCCTCATGGGTCGGACCTGATGGATCAAACTAGCCCAATTCATAGAAGAATCATCCACAACTTGCACAAAACTTAACGAAACGAAACGAAACTTTGCAGGTACGATCTCTAGGGTGTGTGGACCTACCCTATAAATTTCAGGTTGTGGGAACCAAGCTACATGGATCGTTAGTGATCCATCTAGTTAGGTCGCTAGAAATTCATCAAACAACCTCCAAATGATCCCATTTTTTCTATGAGCCTTGTTTTATGTCTTCTAAATGTTCTCACAAAATTTCAAGTCAATCCGACTCTATATGAGTTCTCTAGGTGCATTTTAAGTTAGCTGCTTTTGATCAAACAGTTTAAATCAGACGAGTCTTTACTTTTCAAGCTAGACTGTTTGGCATGCTGTGAAACTTGGCAAAGGTTCTTAGAAGTAGTAAATCATGATGCAAATGGCTTTGACAATGCTTCCTTTCGGATTGCTAGGGATCCATGGATGGTGGATCGCCAACGATCCATATACTTGGTGGATTTTGGGTTGTTTCTCTTAAGTTCCATTGGCTTGGTCTTTTAGATGTCTTGTTCAAATTTCAAGTCATTCTGGCTTAGTCTGGATGTTCTAGCTCTTATTGAATTCTACTAGGTTAAAAACCTAGTTAACAATGATTTCAACACCAAAAATTAATTTTTTCAATCACTAGGCACCCAACATTACTAAGTCTTCTCCTAAACTCTACAATAACTAAAACGCACTTTCTTTATTTGCGATCGTTATGAAGTCTCGGCATTCAACTTAGGCAAATCCCAGTAAGAAGTCTACTTCTTTTTGTCAACGAATGCGGTCAACTAAGTATTTTTGTTGTCACGAAGATGAATTTTTTTACTTTGATTCGTAATTGTTTTGATTTAAAATTGTGTTTGAAACCCTATGTGTAAACCTGTCATCATGTTGATACCGGCCTTGTGTTACCATTGTATTATTATGCATCGGTAGTTTTTGGCTGAAGCAGAAATTTTTGTGTAGTTGTATATAGCCATGAGTGTTTTTTTGCGATCTTTGGAAATTAAAGTGTTTTGTTTTTATTTATTTTATTTTACTTTTTCCCTTATTATATCATTTTTGAATGATTAGGTGTTAAAAAGACCGTGTGTAATAAACCTAGGATATTTAATGACTTTGTTGTGTTAAGTACTATTACTCCTAGTTTAAATATTTTCTATAAACTTTTGTAGTTGAATGAACATGAATTAAAAACAACAAGAATATGAGGAAAAAGGTAGAAATGTGGATAATGCTTAAAGTTTGCATAAACACAATATATTATGCACTGTATTATGCAGTATGTTAAGTAGTACTTGTATACTTTAATATTCATTTTCATATGTATTTGACTTCTAATGTATGATATGTACTTATATACTTGTGTATAGGAAAGGATAAACAAGCCATGATTGCTTCTTTGAGATGCCAATATGTTGTGGAACTAGAGAAGAAGAGGAAAATGAATGTTGCGGTAGAACTTGAAAACCTAAAAGAAGAAATTATGGATGAAGAAGATTCAAGAGATGAGTCGAGTGAACATGGTTTTGGAGGTGGGTCTAGTCAGGGTGGTTCGGAAGATGGGTTTAATCAGTATGGTTAGGGAGATGGGTCTTATAAAAATAGAGATGAACCAAATGACGATGATTCGAAAACTAAAAAGTGAAACTGCAAACAAATTTGCCTCCATATGGTCCTTCTAGTAATGCAACCGCTTCTATACCCGTGAATACTTCTAAATTAAGAAGTTTTGAATCACATATTGCATATGCTATTTGGAATAAGTGCGAGAATGGTTGTATTTTGTTTTATGCAATTTTTTAAGTAATATTTTAATGTTCATTACAATTATGAATTATTTTGATATAGGTGAGAGGCCCGCTTAAATGCATTTCACATATAATGAAGTTGAAGAAATGGAGTGTTGATGATATGTCAACTCAAGTTGGTCAAAAAAAAATAAAAATTCAGGTCTGCTTACTTAGATACAATACTTGTATAAGCACGTAAACTATGTGACTATTTCTACATTCATTGAGAGATGACATCCCGAAATAAATGCTTTTCATATGCCATTTGGAGAAATGATAACAACATTGGATGATGTGATCCAAATTTTGAAAATTGTTGTTGTTGTGATTGTATTTATCAGGAGTCGGATGATCGTAATTCGGTTGATATTTTAGTTTATTATCTTGGTGATGATGGGAGCGTATCAAGGGAGCAATTAAATGATTCAAATTCAGTGATGCTAAATTTCTTATTGGACACGTTTGAACAAAAGGCAAATAAAGAAGACGCAAATGAAGGTGATTACGTTGTTGCTGCTCATGTATGTATCCTTTATATTCGGTTCTACTTTATGATAAGTGAGGCACGAAATTTCTTTGAACTATTTGAGATGTTTGGAGAACATCAACGTAACATATCCCATTCTGAGCCCCAATGTAAGTGCTACATACGCTGCAGTCATCCATAGTTATCTTAGATACATTAATAATACCATAAGCACATGAATATGAAAAATTTCAAACACAATTTAAAAACAAATTTCACATTTCATTTCATGATAGAATTACAGATTTATTACATAACCATATATGTAAACCACGTTCAGAGCAAATATAATTACTACAACATATTTCAAGAGCGATATATGAAGATGCCACATTGGATTATCAGAGTCAAATATCTGGCATTTAATACAACTTGCCATTACAACACAAAAGCAGAATCAAAACACAACGGAAAATAGATATTCCAATTTGTCGTTTAAAATAATTAATTAACTTTAAAGAGAAACTTTGTGAGCCTTTGAAAAGGTACTTTAAAAAGGTAATGATCACTTTGGATAACCAAATACCTAGGAAGATTATATATCAACCTGCATAACTTATCAATTTTGTGATAAACGAAGAAGCATTCGGCAACACATCTTAGAACGTTGCATAAAAAAAAAAATCAATATTGCATGTGAAAAGGTCTTAATAAGACCTATTCAGTGTTTCAGCCTACATATATCTTACCACGAAATACCAATGACTTTATGACTATCCCTATCCCATGACAATGAGGTTGCATTCTTTATCTAAGATTGTTATTTATAGCCATTGACAATTGTCATTCATACCTGATTCTAGTTCACATTACTAAGATCGGATATTCTAGTAGTATAGTTGCAAATAATCTACCTAACTTCGAAAGCATTAGACATATTAGAATCAATGAAATAGGCTAATTTGTATTAATGTGGTGATCATACCAGTAAGTTATATTTGGTAGTATTGGGTAGCGTGATGCCTATATGCATACACAATAGCATGTAGTATTGGGTGCACTTATGCCAAATTCATGAAAATCATGGATGGAGAATGTTTGGTCCTCAGTCAAATTACATGCTTCTTCACAAACCAAATATATCTATAGTACTATTCCCAGACCGACATAGCTGAATATATATACGATATAAACATACTTGTGTCATCCTTTTCAATTCATGGTGTGCAATTTAAGACAACGTAATAAAAAACAGAGTACTTAGAATATCTAAAACAAAACTGATTTTACTTGTTATCTTTTCCACCATTCTTTGTACGGTGATTAGCATAATACTGTACTTCTATCGTATTAGTTACGCTTGTAATCACTGAGAGAAAACAAATATATACAGAAACGTATTATAAGTTCTTTAGGTAGCCTGACATTATGTGTAGACTTAGTATACCCTATACCACTTCAATGCAGTGCAAAGTCAGTTAACTCCATGCTAAAAACTTAAATCACAACCAAAACAATACAAGTAATCAAACTGAAATTTAATAAAACTAAAATAAATAAAAAACATGAATAAAAATATGGTAGCTTACATTCAAAAGCGACATAGATTAGGTAAAGAGGCATTTTCTCAAGCCCAACACTGGACCGGTAACAATGAAAAAACATTGGCATGAAATTTTATGCATCCATTGTAACCTTCAAAATAAACCAAGGTATCAAAGTCCGGCCGGCACGCCGGAGTTCCGGCCATCTCGGCCCGGTTCCGGCGTGGGCCGGACCGAAACAATGCCCTAAAACCGCGATTCCGTTGTCGCCTTAAAAAAAAAAAAACAGATTCGATCGAATGCATGTGAACTGAACTGAAGCAAAGACAAAATTAAAAACTTTAATCAAATCAAACATAAAGCTGTCTGTCATTCACAAATTCGCTTACAAATTCACGTGAATCACTTTGTAATCTATAAATCCAGACTCCACGATTCAATCAGTAAGAAAAACATACCTCTCAGTCTCTCATTTTCACGCGATTCAATCAATTCGCCTGAAATAGTTGTACGCGGCAACACGCAGTCAATTCGCCTGAAATAGTTGTACACGCAGGCTCGAGCGACAACAAGCGGCGACGAAGTGCGGAGACGGCGAGCAAGTGGGGCGACGAAGTGTGCGACGAATCATCCATCCTCATTAGCGTCGGCTCTAACGATCTCCTCGAGCTTGGCAGCGGCGACCAGGTTTTTTTCCCCCTTTCTTTCATTTGATTTTCGTTTTGCTAGGGCAGACATAACGGGCCGGTTTCTATTTAACTATTTGCCGTGTGTAAATAAAGTTTATTAGTTAATGGGCAGACATAAACAGACGTGGTGAGTTTATATTATAAGGAAGCAAGGTTAGTGGTACTCTTTATTAGTTAATGGGCTGTTAGTTCAACTCCTTCAAACAAAAAGACAAATATGTTTCTGGAACTGCAGTAGCGATTGCAAGTCTCAAATATGTACAATTCTTAACCCAATGATAAACTACTTGAACAATGTACTGTCAACTGAAAGAATACTAAAGAAAATAGGTCTAACAAAATTTGCATATTCACATATGACACCAATCTAGTAGTTTTGCTAAAGCTAGAAGCAATTTTAAAAATATATTGTGATAAAAATTATTATGTAAAAAAAAATTATTGGTTACTTTAATTTGATAATGAATAACCATGAATGGAAGTTGTATAATGCAAATAATATATTGTTTAGCTTGCATTAAAATGTATTAGCGTTAAGTAATTAAATATTGAATTATTTTGTTTCTTATTTAGGTGGCTGATTATGGCAAATCGTGATATCGTTTGGAATTATTGTACGGCAGTTATTGGTGAAAAAAGAAAAAACAAATGTAATTATTGTCATAAAATAATTTCTGGTGGTGGTATAACACGTATGAAAGAACATTTAGCAGGACAAGCTGGCGATGTGGCAGTATGTCCGACTGTTTCCAGAGAAGTCAGGAAACTTATACAAGAACATCTGAAGAAAAAGAATTGAGCGAAATCAAGGGAAGCTTGAAAAACAACGTGTGCAAGAAGAGCTAATGAGCATGGCCGAACAACGTAATGAAGATACCGACAGTGATGGAGGTGAAGATACCGACAATCAAGGTAGAACTCAACCTTCTATTAGAACTGCAATAAAAGATATTAAAGATGCCAAAAAACACATAGGTCGTGCAATATCAAATTTTTTTTACTTCAATCATATCCCACACAATGCTGCTAATAGTCCTTACTATGAAACTATGGTAGAGGCCATTCAAGAAGCTGGTCCTGGAATTAAAGGACCGACGGCACATGAATTATCAAAAACATATTTAGATTTAGAGTGCACTGAAATCAAACAACACATCGACACTTATTCCAACTTTTGGGATGAGTATGGTTGTACGTTGATGTGCGATGGTTGGAGCACACAAAATAGAAGAAAAATCATAAATTTTCTTGTGTATTCTACCCAAGGAACTGTGTTTCTTAAATCTGTAGATGCTACCGACAAATTTCAAAGTGCTGAGTATATTTGTGGTCTAATGGATAATGTTGTTAATTTTATTGGAGAAGATAGAACTGTGCAAATAGTAACTGACAATGGAGCAAATTACAAAGCTGCTGGCCAACTACTGATGGAAAAAAGAAGGAAACTATATTGGACACCATGCGCAGCATATTGTATCGATTTGATTCTTGAAGATATCTCAAAAGAAACTGAGGTGAAATCGATAATTTTAAATTGTCAATCAATAACAGGATTCGTATACAATCATGGTTGGTTGCTTACCATAATGAGAAAAGAAACCAATAATAAAGAACTGATTCGGCCAGCAGTAACCAGGTTTGCTACTCACTTTATTGCATTGGAATCCATATATACACATAAAGAGAATCTAAGAAGAATGATTTCTTCGAGGGAGTGGAGCGCAAAGATTCCTAAACTCGGTCCTAAAGATAAAAAAACTGCAATTCTTATCTATAATTTGATCCACAGTGATAAATTTTGGGCCAACGTTGCTGCTATTATTCTCGTATTTGGTCCACTTGTAAAAGTTTTAAGAATGATGGACAATGATGATAAAGTAGAGATGGGATATCTATATGAAGCAATGGATCGAGCGAAGGAATCAATTAAGAAAAATGTCGTTATAAGACAGTGTCAAAAGTGGTGGAATATAATCGATAAAAGATGGGAAAGACAATTGCATCGACCTATTCATGCAGCAGGTAATTTTTTTAATTATTGCACAATTATAAAAGTACATATCATGTCAATATTTTTTTGAACTATCAAATTGTTTTAGGTTATTTTCTCAATCCTCATATACAATACGGAGATAATGCAACAAACGATGATGAGGTTTTAAATGGATGGACAAATGTTCTTGAAAAAATGGTACCTGATATTGCTATGCAAATTGAAATTTCAAAAGAGGTAATAAACAAATTATTAAAATACTCCTGATTCTTGCTATTATGTTTAACACAAAGAATAACTTAGTTTATTATGAATGATTTGTAGGTTGAAAAATATAGAATGAAACTTGATGTATTTGGTTCTGCAAAAGCGAAACATGCAGTTAAGTCGTGTCTTCCAGCTATGTGGTGGTCAATAATTGGTAGGGAAGCTGCGCCAAATTTGACACGCATAGCTATGCGTATTCTTAGCCAAACAGTTTCTTCTTCAAATTGTGAAAGAAATTGGACAACATTTGCAATGATTCACACGAAGTTAAGAAACAGAATAAAAATGGAGAACTTAGAAAAACTGGTATTTGTACATTATAATATGCGATTAAGAGTACGACATGCTAAACGCCAACAAACAACCGACCAACTTATTGATTTAGGTTACATCTTTCATGAGGAGGATCCACTTGCAGAATGGACTAGAGAAGCTGAGAATCCACTACTTGATAATGCAAGCGATAATCCTTGGTCGGACAATGATAATGTATCTGCAGAAAATACTGAAAATGATAGTTCATCAAATGATGATTCAGGTAATGCTGGTGGTGACGGAATTGGTTCTAGTGGTTATGGTGTTGGTTCCACTTTTGATGAGTCTCAAAGACACATCCAAAATTATGAAGCAGGTGACTATAGTCGAAGAAGAGATAGAAATTTGAACATTGTACATGAAGATCAAGGGGATTATGATGGCAAATATACTTCTAACAATGTCCCTAGTTTTAGATATTCTACGTCTGACTATACCGGAGGTTATTCGTATTGTGGGTTAAATCAACTGTATGCTGCTGAGGAATCAAGTAGCCAAGATGAACCTTCACCCTTTGATAATTTGATGACGACATTTCTAAGTTCGGATCAGATACAACAGTATGCTTTTCCGGCATATTACTAGATGAAGAGAGCGATGGACAAAATTTATATGATGCTCAGAGAAATAGCTTTTGGTATTAAACTTTTATGTTGTATGTTTTGTAACTTTCATGTCACTTGAATAATTTAGTGTAATTGACTATTAGTATTGCGTATTTATTTGCGTATTTATAATAAAAATGTACCGGAATTCACAAACCGGATTTAAAACGGAATTTCCGGAAATCTCGAAACGGGACCGAAATTTTAATTTTTTCAGATGACCGGAACGGAAACGGAATCCGGAACTTCGAACCTTGAAATAAACTCGTTGACACTCACGATTGTAGAATGTTATTTTTTATTATGTATTTTCAAAGCTCCTGTAGATTTAGTGTAGCTGTAGGATGGGCCGAAGCTCAATCTAGAATCACTCTATAAACTTACAAAACCCAAAGAATTTTTTTAATTTAGGTTCTCCAACTTGGTTCCACTCCATAAATAGCTGCTGGAAATATTTATTAAAAAAATACTACTCTAAGCTCACAAATCACTTTGTTGGGAGGCCTCTTGTACAACTCTACTTAAACACTACCCTGAGCTCACAAATCACTTTTTACAAAATAATAAACATAGAAACAAATACTCTTCATCCTCTTTCTCTTCACTTTAAATTCCTAAGCAATATCAAATCAACTCCAAACTTCACCAAATTTTGGCTAAGGTCCTAGCACTACATAGGAGACAAGAATAGCACTCAACAGTGGTAGAAAAAGGAGCGCAAAACCCAATCCACGCTAGGCCATTAACAATAAAGGTGGAGGGGAGCATGGCCGAGTTCAAAATGAAAGAAAAGGTGGAGTGTTTGGCTTGTTTGGTGATGGTAGGAAGTGGTCTTGTGTTCTAGTGCTTGTGTTTGGTTGTAGCTTGATTTTGGTGAGTTTACTCACTATTGGAAAGTATATAATTGCTATATATGTTGTGTTCAAACATAAAGTTAAAGAACTAACACAGGTTGTAACTTTTGAACCCTACTTGCTTTGAAAAGCAAACAATAACTTTATACGCAGTACAATCACTTCTATTATCCTCTAAAAATGTAACATGTCCTAGACTTTGTGTTTGCATATTTGGTGTGACTGTGCATGATATAAAAGCACATGTGTGAATGTTTGAAGCGAAAGAGTCGTTATAGAAGCACTTTGAGTCCTCTGTGTTTTAAGTTGCTCTAAATTGGCGATATGTAAATATTATGAAAGAATATATTTTGGTTGTACTTTATACTTATAATAGTGTATGAGAAAGCAAGGAAAAGTCTTGAAAAATTATCCAAAATGATAGAACAAAGTTTGAAGGCGAGAAAGATTTTTTGGTAAGTATCCGTAGGGGTCTCTTAATTTGCATGGCTTTTAAGCACCCAAGGTATAATTCTTGCTATAAAAGTTTTAGATCTTAAATCATTTATTTGAGTGGAGAAAACTGGTCATAAATTTCATGCTTTTTCTAAAATGCTCTCTGTCCATATCTTTCACAATACTTATAAATGCTATTTTTGACTTACAACAGCATTTCGGGACCTTTTTACATCACTGTTGTTGTTTTGTTGTTTTAAGCTACTTTGGTGATTTAAAACTAGTTTAAATGATATTTAGATAAAGTGTTTTTCATAAATTTTTTTAAAGATGTTTAATAACATGTACTAATGTGTTTTAAAACATTCTTTTTTATGATTTTTGTTAAATTCTAAGTTAGTTATTTTTAAGTAATATTTCATATGGATATTTAAAATATATTTTTAAGTATTTTAAAAGTGTGTGCATGAGACCTTCCATAAAAGGTTCAGGGAGATGGGTGACCTGTTGTACAACTCTACTTAAACACTACCTTAAGCTCACAAATCAATTTTTTACAAAATAATAAACATAGAAACAAATGCTCTTCATCCTCTTTCTCTTTACTTAAAATTTCTAAACAATATCAAATCAATTCCAAACTTCACAAAATTTTGGCTAAGAGCCTAGCACGACATAGGAGACCATAATAGCAACTCAAAAGTTGAAGAAAAGAAGCACAACAACACCGTCCATGTTAGGCCGTGAGTAGTAAAGTTAGAGGAGAGCATGGTCAAGTGCAAAATGGAAGGAAAGGTGGAATCTTTGGCTTGTTTGGTGGATGGTAGGAAGTGGTCTTGTGTTCTAGTGCTTGTGCTTGGTTGTAGGCTTGGCTTGTATGAGTTTATACACCATTGAAAAGTATATAATGTGTTTATATATGTTTGTTTGCAAATACAAAGTTAAAGATCTTATGCAAGTTATAACTTTTGTACCCCTCTTACTTTGGGAAGCAAACGGTAACTTTATATGTAGTATTGTCTCTTCTATCACCCTCTAAATCATGTATTATGGCATAGACTTTGTGTTTAAAAGTTTAGTATGCTTGTGCTTGACATAGAAGAGGGTGTGTGTGAATGTTTGATGCAAAAGAGTCGCTATGGAAGCACTCTGAATCCCATATGTTTTAACTTGCTTTGAATTGGTGATATTAAATATATTGTGAAAAAATATATTTTAGTTGTCCTCTACAATTATAATAATATATGGGATAATAAGGAAAAGGTTTGAAATATAAGAGAAATGATAAAACAAAGTTTGAGAAAATAGAAGGCGGAAAATGTAACTATATGGACATTTTACATGCCTTGTTTTGGGAATTTTTAACATTATTTCAAAAAATATCATTAGAGGTTTCTTTGCATGATTTTAAGTACCCTAAGTATATTTCTTACTGTAAAAATTTCAGATCTTAAATTATTTATTTGAGTGGAAAAAACCAGTCATAAATTTTATGCTTTTTTTAAGATGCTCTCTGTCCAAATCTATCACAACAGCTATGAATGTTGTCTTTGACCTACAGCAGAATTTCTGGGCCCTTTTTACAGCACCGTTGTTGTTACATTGTTTTAAGCTATTTTGATGGCTTAATGAGTTCAAATGATATTTAGATAAAATATTTTTTAGAAATATTTTTGGAGGTGTTTAATATCATGTATTAGAGTTTTTTTTAAAATTAGTTTAAAGTTAAAATATATTTTTAATAATTATTTATGAATTTTAAAGTAATGGATTTTATATATGTAATATGTTTTTTAACGAAGTTTGTTAAATTCTAAATTATTTATTTTCAAGTAATACCTTATATGGATATTTAAAATGTATTTATAAGTATTTTAAAAGTGTATATAAGTTTGGAAAAGTAAGTTAAGTATTTTATAAAAGGATAAGTGGGTTTTGGTTATAACATTAATTTATAATGAATTGTTTTCGAGAAGTTATTTAAAAGTATATCATCTTGTTAAAAATATGCTCTGGTATTTAAAAAGAATGTTTTAAAGATAGTATCACTCTATAAACTTATAAAGCCCAAGATGGCATTTAAAAAGAATATTTTAAAGGAGTGTGCGTGCGAATGTTTGAAGCGAAAAAGTGGCAAAAGAAGCACTTTGAGTCCCCTGTGCTTTAACTTGTTCTATATTGATTGGTATGTAAATGTATTGTAAAATAATATATTTTGGTTGTGCTTTACACTTATAATAGTGTATGGAAAAGCAAGGAAAAGGTTTGAAAAGTTAGCGAAATAATAGAACAAAGTTTGAAAAGTTAGAAGGCGAGAAAGATCATTATATGGACACATCTACATGCCTTATTTCGAGAACTTTTTGTATTATTTTGAATAGGTATCCTAAGGGGTTTCTTTCCATGTTTTTAAGTACCCTAGGTATAATGTTACTATAAAAATATTAGATCTTAAATCATTTATTTTAGTGGTGAAAATTGGTCATAAAATTTCATGCTTTTTCTAAAATGCTCTTTGTCCAGATCTTTCACAGTACTTGTAAAAGTTGTATTTGTCTTATAACATCATTTCTAGGCCCGTTTTACATCATTGTTGTCGTTTTGTTGTTTAAGCTATTTTGGTGTAATGTTTGAAGTGAAAGAATCGCTATAGAAGCACTTTTAATCCCTATATTTAACTTGCTTTGAATTGATGTTATATAAATATATTATGAAAGAGTATATTTGGTTGTAGTCTATACTTATAACAGTGTATGGGATAAGGAAAAGGTTTGAAACTTAGAGAAATGATAGAACAAAGTTTGAAAAGTAAGAAGGTGAGACAAGTTGCTATATGTACACTTCTACGTACATTATTTTGGAAATTTTTAATATCGTTTTGAAAAATAATATTACGTGTTTATTTGAATGGTTTTTAACTACCCAGAGTATACTATAAAAATTTTAGATCTTAAATTATTTATTTGAGTGGAAAAAAACTAGTCATAAATTTCATGCTTTCCTAAATTCTCTTTGTCCATATCTTTCACGGCACTTATAAATGTTACTTTGACCTACACAGCATTTCTAGGCCCTTTTCACAGCACTATTGTAGTTTTGTTGTTTTATTGGGGATTTAAAATTAGTTTAAATGATGTTCAGGTAAAGTGTTTTTCTGAAATCTTTTTGCAGATGTTTAATATTGTAACAACACGCCTTTTTGACCCTCGAAATTCGACATTATTATATCCACATTGTTCGCATGCAGAGTATCCAAATGCCGAAAAGACGACTTGTGGAGGAAGAAGAAAAGTAGAAGGAAGACAGAATCTCACAAAAACGTGATAAGTAATATATAATAATAAAAAAGTCTTTATAAAAAGAAGAATTTAATATATATATACGTAAATCAGAGTACAACACTAACCCATCATCAGTCTGGACGGTTATAACAATCTATCCTTACAATTGCTAATAATTACAATATGAACAAACAGCGAAAGATAAAAGAAAATATAGAAGTACGTCTTAGAGGCATCTAGCTCATCTTTTGAAAGCTCAAATGTGTCAGCTAAATCTGGAAAGTATGCTCAGGCTGGCCCGAGCAATATATCAAAACAACGCCCAGGTCAATTCGGTAAAACCAGCGTGGGAAACACAATCAAATGGACTGCATAATGTTATAAAAATCCTTCAAAACCAAAGGTATCTTGTATGACCACACTGCACATAAACACGAATGGGTTTTTACCTTACGATAACAAGAATATTTCTACAGAAAATCCAGTGATACATAATTATATCAAGGGTTTGAAATATAATAATCAAGTAGCTGTGATGTCTGTGAATGTACATCACAATAATAATAGGTATATAATCAAAAACTGCAAAGGCACGTTCATCGATTGTGTAGGATTACATGGAGGGGCTCTTAGAACTTCTGAGAACGGTCCTCCTGTAAAAGGATTAGAGATACCCTTCCACATAGCATACGTCCCTAGTGATGTACCGTAGGAAATATATAGCCAACCCCATCGGTCAAGCTGAGTGCATCGCTCTCCCATGCATAACAATCGTAGGTAACTCTAGGATAGAGTCAACTACACCCTTACGGGTTGGATAAACCTTTGGCTATGCATCATACTCTAGTTTTAGTCACATCCGTTGGTGAAGCTATGTCCGGCATTCCAACACACGAGTCTCCGCCTAAATAGATATCGGAACCCACATGGATTTCCACACCTCAACAGGTCTCGTAATCACACATGGATTCTCACACCTCAATAGATAATGAAACTCCTCCAAGCAAAAACACATATATGGTTTTGGAGTAGTTACAGTTTTGAATTATCCCATATAAATATGCTGCCCCACTTACCGGCGCTTCGAAAACCAATCGACGATTTTTCGCTAAACTCAACTCCTGACTTTTTAGAAATATACAAACAATATGTCGGAGTGAGGTTCACCATGTAACCATTTATACGGATGGATCTCCCTATCATTTGTCTAGGAGATTAGAACGAGATTTACATGTACTGTACAACATCATCGAAGATGACTATGCTACTAACAAGTCAACTTGTCAACACCCCAAAGTTGAAAGGTTTTTCCTTTAAGAATCTTTTGATTTGTTGGAGTGAGCTAGGATGTGAATGCCTTCTTTACACCACATAACGAATCAGTCCTTATTATGTAACTTCCTTTTTATTAAACTTTCAACTTGGTCGAAAGGCTTAGATTCTCCTCTTTTTGGTCTTTCAAGTTGAATAGATTAGTTGGGTAATCCCTTCGAAATATCCCTTCTAAAGTGGTTGCGGAAGCCTAAAGGATGGCTCTAAGTTCAAGGGTAGGAATAGTTCTGAATGGTTTCGACCATGTCGAAAGCAGGAATGCTAAGTGACTTGAGTTTGATCTTGGAATTAAAGGTAAGACCAGCTTGAGTCAAGGTTTCGATCCACTAGAAGGTAGGGGCCTAGTGAAAGATGTCGTGGAGTAAAGATCTAGAATTACATAAAGATGCAGGAGTTTCGACTAGGTCAGAAGATGTCTTTTGATAGGGTCGACACCTAGAAAACAAAGTTAGAACTAATAAAAGCTTTCGAAACAAACTAAATAGTTAAGAATATTGATATCCTCCCTTTGTTAACTCAACGAAGCCATTATTGATCAATTTTTCCAATTCGATTTACAAATTAAGGTTTACAACTTTGTAGAATTAAGAAAGTACAAGTGAAGAGCGACTGAGTTCGGATCCCCAAAACCAAACCCTTGGGTCTTATTTATATATGCGAGTCAGCATCTTTCGAACTAATGCTTTCAACCTGGTCGAAAGGAGGCTTTAGAATTTTCTTTATAATGCTTTCAATCCCTTTAACACTTACGCATCCCTCTACAATGCTTTCGAATAGGCTTGAATGCTTTCGTCTTTGTCGAAAGGGATGGTAGTCCTTTCTTCTTTATATTGCTTTGTATAATCTTTTGACTATGTCAGTAGGCTGTCTCTAAGGTTTCGAAGGTGTTAAAATGCTAATGATTTCGACACTCTTAATAGCTTCCGAACATATGCTTGCGACTTAATGTGGAACCTTCCCTGGATATTAATGGCTTTGACCAGTTTGAAAAGCATGAATCTACTTCCGAAAGGGTTATTCTGATCACGATGTGCTTCTGAGTGATTTGACCGAATGCAAAACCGTTGGTTTCGAAAGGTTTGGCGCGCATATGAAAGGTTGCTATGCATTGTCTTCGAAAGGTGTTGCTTCAACTTCTTCGAAAGGTCTTACTATGTGCGGAATCACTTGCTTCGAAAGGTGGTCACTGAAGTGGAAGGGTGCTTTAGACCCTTTTGACCCCTTCGAAAGGTTTTGATACTTCTGGACTTTGACCGTAGCACCATAGCATCCCTTCGACTCCATCGAAAGGTTTGCTGGAGCTTTTTACTCTTGTTCTTTTTGCCTTCTATTCAATAGGTTTCGACGTGGTCGAAACATATTTGGTGGTAACATTTCCCCTCCTCTGGGCAAAGGGATGCCTTTGAATTTTCAAGTCACCCATCTCGAAACCTTTAATATTTCTCGCCTGTCCACATTCCCGCGTGAATCTGGACCCTTTATTCAAATTTGGTCGAACGGTTTTCATCCTTGCTGACTTTTCTTATAAACCACGTTCTTCTCTTCTTTTCTCTTACTCATGTGCAATTGAAATAAACTTCAAGCAAGAGTACAAAATTCTTAAACCCTCAAATCATTTTAATCTCAAACAAAGAAGAATCTAGATCTAAAGTAAGTCGAATTTATCTCATTTATCAAATCTTTCTATCTTACACTGAATTTTCATCCCTAAAACCTTTACTGTAGGGATCTCGATTCTCTTTGTTTTAATTTAGTGGAAACGGTTTAAGTTTTAATTTGCTTGAGAGTATCCTTTGACTCGGTTTCATGGTTCAATTCGATTTACTTTTCTTGCTAATTTTCACTTTGAATCTATCCAATCCAAATTTTATTACTTTTTTAGTGAAATTGAACGTTTATTCCGAAGATTTCGAAATTTAAATAATTGATTCACATTTAAACTCGTTTGTTTAACGGTTTTTAATTTTCTGGGTTGAAATTAGATTTTGGGAAGAAGTAATCTTCGGTTAACTTCGCCTAAAAGATTTGAGATGTACGAATCAAAAATCGACGCTAGAATTTTACCTTTCTATCACTTTAAAAGGGATTAAGGCGGCATTTTCTTATTTTTCTTTTTAGCCCTTTTCGATGGGGTCGAAAGGTCAATTAAATTAGCGCTTATTTAATTGACCTTGTCGAAAGGTAGTTTAGTTTATACGAAACCGACCTCTTTGAGGGTAATTTTGTGCTTTCGGCCCTAATACCTTTCAAAGGTGTTGGCTATTGCTTCGTAACTCACATTTTCGAAAGCATAATTTTTTCCCCTGGGTTTCGCAACCGTTCATATAAACTTACTTTAAATTTTTTTAAGTTAGAGGCAGATATGTTTTATAAATTGGGTCAAAAGAAAGCATACCTTATATAAATTGCAAATTAAGTAAAATGTTTCAACTTAGTCAAAACCTGTTGTTTTAGTTGAAATTCAGTTATTGGTATTCATTTGAAAATGCATTCCTTTCGATTCCGTCGAAACCTTCTGTAACTAACGGGTCAAAACCTCCTATAATCATCTTTCTCCAATATTGTCAAAACGTTCCAAGCCCTTTTGTTCTTTTAAAAATAAGACTTCAACTTAAAACCTTTCGACTTTATTGGTAAATGAGGTTTTTTCGCCATTCATATTCCTTTGGTAAAACTAAGATTGTAGGTTTCGATAATGTCGAAGGATCTTTTCCTTTATCTGTTGAATATTGGTATTGTATATTTTGTTTAAATTTGTTGTGCAGGTTTTAACTATTCCAATAATCAAATCTTCTATTGAGCTTTCGATGTTGCTGAAGAGGGTTGGTTGGACACATATTTCCTTCCTCTCTTTTAACCTTGCCGAAATCTCAACTGATGTTTATACTTGGGCTTTCGACATTGCTGAAGGGTGTCTGCTAAGCTTTTATTTCCCGCTCGACTCTATCGAAAGCTCAGTAAATCTCATTTTATAATCCTTAACATTCTTTCAAGAACATATAGTTTCATGCTTTGTTTGATGTCCAAATTATTGTGACAGGTTTCTAGTAATCCTTGAAAGAATTTTCGTTTCATAAAAAACCAATTTCTAACCGTAATGTTTTCACCTGGCAGAATAATGAGTTCCCTAGAGAAGGCTGAAGCTACCTCCAAATGTTCCTTGATATCCACTCAGGATGAAGTGGATGCAATCATCAACGACTATGGGATCACCAGGGTGGAAGCCATTCCACCTACTGAGAATGATACCATCAATAGCCCTCTTGAAGGGATTTTCGCCTACACTGCAATCCACATTTGGCATGGTGGATTCCTTCCTTTTTCGAAATTCTTGTCTAAGTTCTTAGCTAATCTTGGAATTGCTCTGATTCAACTATCTCCCAACGCATACGCTTATCTATTATCTTTGGTGTTGATGGCTCTGGAGTTTGCAATCCTTCCTTAAATGCTGAAGTTCTGAATTACCTTGTTCGGTTGGTTAAGATTAGCAACTTAAAAAACCAAATCTTTGGGACAAATTGTAACATTCCAGAATTTAGTTAATTTAAATTCGATAAATTATTTGAACTTTGGAATTTAAATATATGAAATTCAACATAAACTTAATATTGTTGATATTAATATTTCAAACTTGTATAAAATTAAATAAATAATGAATAAATTAAGTAACAAACAAGAATTTATATTAACAATAAAATTAAAAAAACGTATGTTGAAAATTTAAATACTAATAGTTAAAAACTTCAAATAGGAATTCATTTATATTACATTCAAATATAGACATAAGAAAACAATAATTAAGACAAACACTTTTATTTAGCAGTAAAACAAGAACAAGATTTGTTAACAAAAGAAAGGAACAAGAATAAATAAATGTGTAGAAAGTATAAACAAACAAAGAAAATTGAAAACCAACACAGCATGCTGTATATACAAATATCAAAGAAGCATTGCATTATGTGCTTCCGTTTAATGCTCTCATTAAATGCCATCTACTCTCTCCCATGAACAAGATCACATCAGCAAATTCAAGCATGGTTTAGTTTTTTTTTACTTGTACTTGCTTCAGTAAACCTCAGCTTACACACAGTCTTCATATATATGCATATATATACATCCATAGTCTATACTTTATTTTCGTTCTAACAAATCATCAAAGAACAGAAATTTAAAAGAAAAGCAAACATCACTTTATCTTCAAATTTGGAAACAAATTACTGAAGAAAGAAGAGGAGAAGAAGATCAAAACAGTTTTTCAAAACAGGAATATCTCTGCCCATCAGTATAATAAAGTGAGTAAAAGAATATTCTTTAAAAAGTTTTAAGTTTGTTTAAACAGTTTAAACTTCATTTATAAACTATGTGTATAGGCTTCAGCTGCATATGTTTGTTATGCTCTGCCTTCTCTGAACTTGATCCAGATTTTATATTGGTTCGAATACTCAAACTATCCTTATTTAAATCATTGTAAAGTTTTGATTTCTCAACAAACAAGAGGATAAACTTCAAATTAAGATTTTTAGAAGTTGATTAAACCAACTTTATAAAGATTACCACTATAATATGATGTGCAGGAAATATTCGATCTATGTAAAATATTGATTCAAGATTATAAATAGGATTCGTACTGCAAGACATGAATTTTAAAACAAAAATTTGGATTTTTAGTTTTGTATTCTCAGAACAATTTGTATATGAACAAAAATTTCATTTTTTTGAATTTCAGACAATCAAATCAATAATAAATACTAAAATTTGGTTTGAAGCATGATGAAACATTAAGGATCTTAGGAAAATTATCAATTAATTTTTCCATTACGTGAGATTTGGATACGAGGTCACATTAGGGTTTTAGTTCCAGTCTTTTTTCGTGTTCTGTAATTTCTTGATGGCGTAACCGTTGGATGAACGAGCGTCACGCGATTCTAGGTGAAGGTAGAGGAGGGCAGGGTCGAGTTATGGCCAGAGTTTCATAGCGTCAGGTGGTCGTCGTTGGGGAGGCCGAGGTGATTTGGGTTGATGCATTCGTATAGTTGGTTCACGCTTCAGGCAAAATTTCGATTTTGATAATTTCGTGAAGAATTAAGTTTCGACCTCGTATGTAGGGACGCATCATGGTTTGCTGGCAATCGCAATGGCCACTGAAGTGGCGCCGCGATGATGTGCACGTGCACAATGTCGTTCCTGTGTCAGTGGGTTGCGGTTTGTAATGCGTGGAGCTCGAAGGGGTTCTCGGGCGTGTGGGTTTTGTGACTCGAGTAGGACGCGAGTTCGAATGGTTTGTCTGATGCATGAAATTTTTACCTAGTTTAAAGTTTAACTTGTTAAAATAAGAAAAAAAAGAACAGGAAGAAGAAGAAAACTGGGACAAGGGGAGAAAGGGAAGATCTCAGGGAAGAAACGTGAAGGACCCGAGGTTAGCACGAGTGGAACCTGGGTTTTACTCGGGTGTGTGAAAAAATGGGTTAAGCCAAATTTTTAAAGTTTAAAATGTAAAATTGAACCATGTTGAATAACTTTAAGTTGAATTTTTTTTATTTATCGACAAAGCAAGAAAATATATATCAATGCTTATAAAATCTTGATTAATATTTAAATTAAGTAATTTAATTTAAAATAAGAATTAAAGTAAATTTATATTAAAACTTTCAATATAACAATAAATTAATCTTTAAAGTATAAAACAGATTTTCAAATGATAATTAAAGAAAATAATTTGTATTAATAAATGATTTAAAGAAATTAAGAATGATATACAAATTGAAATTAAAATTGATTAATAGACAATTAAGTGTTCAATTTAATTTGCAAATTAAGAATTTGTTATTCAGATAAATTAAAATCGACAAATCGAATTTAGCGGTAAATTAAAATAACAAATTTTGAATCAATAAAACGAGTTAATCAAGATTTAATTTATTTATCCAAATTCTCATTGTTGATTTAAAATAATCTTGTGGTGAATTTATTTAAACCACATTTGAAGATAAATTAACTATGACTGTGCACGAATGTTGATATTTCTATTCTGTTGGGGATGCTGTATGATGTAGATTGCCATGTATTGCACTGTGATTATGATTTGTTCTGTATTGATGTGAAAACCCTGTTTGCCCGTAAAACGGCAGTTAAACTTCGATGCGACAGGGAATCGGATTTCAGTTGGTTATCCGAAACCCACATCGAACCTGTGAATTTTTGTGAACGACATATCCACATGTTTTTAAAATTGACGCCCACTATTCAGTTTAGCCGGGAAAGGACCTTTGTATCATATAACCAATCTCGTATATGTGATTCGACGTTATGGATAGCATTTGAAGACCGGTGTTGAAGACCGGGTATTTGCAAGAGCGATAGGATGACATGTCGATTGACTCTGCACCGAGTTGCTCCGATATGGAGTTCTCCATATGTGATGGGGAATCCGACCGGGATTGTGGATATCCGGATTGCAAGGACTTCTTTGGAAGTGCCTTCGGTTCTGTTCGAACCCAGAACAGACTTGTATGGATTGTATGTCCAACATTATAAATTGAGATATAAAGCAGATTTGTTTCAAATACATTACCGTTGGTGGCGGAGAATTTATTCTCTTAGCTTAACACCCTTAGAGGTTATGTAGTTGAAGGTTATCAGCGATATATTCCCAATTTGGTAATATGGCATGCTGAGTGTTGCTGATCATTTGTTGATCAAAGCATGGCTTTGTGAAAAGCGTAGCTTTGTGGACGAGACTTCGTCGAGCCTCACACCCCGGAATGGTCAAAACAGGAAAGATGCAGCAAGGTTATTGGGGGTAGCACCCCATAGGATAGGTGCATTTCCTTCTGGATAGAAGTGGTATCATGGTATGGAGCCCAAATACTTAACTTATGTTGATATCGCAGATATATATATATATATATATATATATATATATGTATATCTATATATATATATATGTATTACTTTGTGATTTGTTGCTGGGGCCCCGGTTAAAGGTTGGTTACAACCGGGAGATGGCATACTTGTGTCAGTAGTTACCCAGTTAGGGGTAACCCGGCCTTGTATTGGCAGAGATCTGGTTAGGTTCTCGGGTCGTCCCTCCAGAGGCGTACCCATGTGGCCCAGGAAGTTCCTTAGCCTGACCATTGTTGGAAATCAAATTCCAAATACGAAACCCTGTACAGTTTTAGTTGTAAAACCTGCCATCTAATATGGTAGCTATAGTAGGCATATTATAATGGTACCTATGCTGGCTAAGATTGATATTCTACTTCCGAAATAATTTCACACCACACACTAGTAATAATATCAAAGAAATTCTTTTCGTATTAAGCATATTTAACTATCATAAGGGGAAATCTCCCCCAAGTGTACGATTGCATTGTGTGTGTGCCGGGAGGCCTTATGGTAGTTCCATTTTTAAAATCATAACGAATATTCTTTTATAAATCTAATTCTTTGAAAGTAACTGTTGTTTTGTTTACTCATACCAGTCCCATGACTGATCCGAAGTTTATTGTTTTCTTTCCTAAACTCTAGGTGCCCATTATTTCCACACGGGCAGCCTAGCAGCAGGCTTCTGTATCTTGGAGTAGCAGTATTTTGGAGCTCTTATCTTGGAGATATCTTAGGAGATTTTGGAGATTTCAGGTGTTTAGCTTTTGGGAGTTCGTTATCATCTCTCTCATTTGAGGACTTTTGGATATATGATCACTGTTGTATTATCATGATGTTGTATTTGGAGTTGTGGTGTATGTATTATATACTCTGAGGTCGTACGGATATTATGTTGATGTTGTAACTGTGATGATATTTATGATATTGATTCTGTTCCGCTGTTTTATATTCATCTAATTGTTGTTATAAGCTCCGGCGATGCGAATTTGATGTCGTTTATCGGACATCGAGTTCGGGTCGTCACAAGTGGTATCAGAGCTGTTGGTTGAGTAAGAACTTTAGCTACGGAGTATAACACATTAGATGGCTTGTTAGAGATAGGGTGAAGTATACCCTAGAATAAGTATAACCGAGACTGAAACTCTAAATTTTATTAGTCTATTTCTTTTTACTGCTGATATTCCTTAAGATATTTCGTTCGTGTATTTAAATCAATTTTGTTACTAATTACAGACAGTAAGAATGAGCGGACGAAGGGGAAGAGTTAGGGGTCAAGGAGGTGCCACAACACCTGATCAAGGTCCCCCAACGGCAATAGCGGCAGCTCAGCAACAGCCGAATCTGGCTGACTTATATAAGAATTTCTCAAGACTTGGTGGTAAGCCGTTCAACGGCAAAGAGTCGATTGTTGAGGCTCAAGCCTGGATAAGATCGTGTGAGAAAATCTTCAGAGGGCTAAAATTGGAAGATGATCAGAAGCGACTCATAGCTTCTTGGTAACTTCAAAATGAAGCCTCAGCATGGTGGGAGACAATCTAAATAAGCCAGAAGATGAGTTTTCTTGGGAAAAATTCAAAGAAGTATTTGAGAAGAGATATTTGCCATCAGCCGGAATTTCTCGAATGTATCAGGAATTTATGGACCTGAAGCAGGGAAGTTTATCGTTCGAAGAGTATCTGAACAGATTTAATGAATTGTCTCGTTTTGGTCCCCAAATGGTGAATACGCCTTTAAAGATGAACGAAAGATTCATTCACGGGATGAATAAGAAATTCCACGAAAGAATGACGGTCCACGTTAAGGAATCTTTTTCAGATTTAGTTGATATGGGGTACAGATATGCTACACTTGATATACAAAAAGCCCCGACGGAGAAAGGAAATTCGGGCAATCAAAATTGGAAGAAGCGGAAATTTGGAGGCAAGAAATCATGGCAGGGCAACGAGAAGAAGAAGAGAATTCAGGGAATTGCGGCAGAAAATGTCACTTGATACAACTGCAAAGAGAAGGGCCATTATTCAATCAGCTTCCCAAAACCGAAGAAGCAAGTTAAAGAATGCTATAATTGTCACAAGCCTGGACATGTTGTTAAGGATTGCCCAGTGATGAAGCCAGCACAGGTGGCAAATGTATATGCGATAAAGAAAGACCCTTCAACTTCGAAAGTAGATAAAGGAAAAGGTGTTTTGGAAGGTAACCTTACTATTTATGATAGAACTGTTAGAGTTTTATTTGATACAGGAGCTTCACATAGCTTTATCTCTCAACAAACCGTAAATGAATTAGGACTTGAAACTAAATTTGTTGACGATTCTATTTGCGTGAAAAATCTGGTTGGAGGTCCCGCAAACCTTTGTTTATATTGTAAGAGAGTTCCTATTTCATAGGCTAGCTATCGATTTCCTATCAACCTTTTTGTCCTCAAATTTAATGAATTTGAAATCTTACTCGGTATGAACTGGTTATCGAGATACGAAGCTATATTGGATTGTAATAATCGGACAGTTTTAGTCAAAACGAACCTTGGAAATTTTATTGAAATCTCTTGTGAGGATCCGAGTCCAAGGAGAGATAGATTGATGTATACTTTGGGATATCCTGAAACCAGTTTGCAGTCTATACCTGTTGTTCGGGAATTTTCTGACGTATTTGAAGAAGTGAAATCTTTACCTCCTCACCGAGAAATAGAATTCCGAATTGACTTAGTACCCAATGTTCGTCCTGTTGTTCATGCAAGTCGCAGATGGCACCCAGGGAAAAGATTGAACTGGTTCATCAAACTGATAAGCTACGAGCAAAAGGATTAATTCGACCCAGTGTTTCTGAATGGGGCTCAGCCGTCGTATTTGTTGCTAAATCGGATGGATCTTTGAGATTGTGTGTAGATTACCGCGATCTAAATAAACAAACTCTCAAGAACAAATTCCCTTTACCAAGAATTGACGATCTATTCGACCAACTTCATGGCGCTCATTTCTTTTTAAAGATGGATCTAGCCCAAGGATTCCATCAACTACGAATCGTCGAAGATTGTGTCCATTTGACCGCTTTCAAAGGTCCTGATATGTTCTATGAATGGTTAGTTATGCCTTTCGGGCTAACCAATGCTCCAGCATACTTCGTAGATCTTATGACTCGTGTGTTTCGGGAAGTTTTGAATAAATTTGTGCTCGTATTCATTGATGATATTTTGATATATTCTAAGACTAAAGAGGAACATGTCGAGCATCTTAAAATCGTATTGGAAATATTGAGGAGAAATATTCTATTTTTCCAAATGCCACTTTTGGGTCAAAGAAGTCAAATTCCTTGGCCATATTGTTAATGAAGAAGGAATATCGGTTGATCCTAGCAAAATTTCCGCTATTCTTGATTGGAGACGACCCACTACTCCAAAAGAAGTTCGAAGCCTTTTGGGTTTAGCAAGCTATTACCGGAAATTCGTTCAGATTTTTCTAAGATAGCTAGTCCGCTGACTAAGCTAACAATGAAGAATGCAAAGTTCATTTGGACTCCAAAATGTGAAGAAGTTTTTCAGGAGTTGAAGAAGAGATTAACCACCTCTCCTGTTCTCGCTATCATTAACGGGAACCAAGGCTTATCTGTCTATACAGACGCGTGTGGTGATGGGGTAGGTGCAGTATTAATGCAAAAGGGGAAGGTAGTTGCCTACGGGAGTAGACAATTACGCCTGCACGAGAAGAACTACCCAACACATGATTTGGAGCTTTTAGCTGTTGTTTTTGCTATAAAAATATGGCGACACTATCTTCTGGGTAAGAATCTTTTCAGCTTTCTTAAACAATTTATGAATTTAACTTAAACAATCTACTTAATAAATTCTCTTTGTTTAGGTGAAAAAATTGAATTATTCACCGACCATAAATCTTTGAAATATCTTTTCACCCAGAAGGATCTGAATTTGCGACAACAATGTTGGTTGGAATTTCTGGCATCTTATGACTTAGATATTCTGTATACGCCGAGAAAAGCCAATGTAGTTGCAGATGCCTTAAGTAGGAAACACGTTATTCTTGCTCATCTAGTTATCATTCCTACCCTTCTTATGAAGATTTCGAGCAAGCAATATGAAGATGAGTTTCTTCGGGGAATTTATAAAAGAATTTGCCAAGGAGAAGACACTAGTTTTGAGATGGATAATAGAAGAGTAATAAGAGTAATAAGATTAAAAGGTAGGATTTGTGTTCCAGACTTTCCTGATCTGAAACGTGAAGTATTGGACGAATGCCACAAGTCCAAACTCAGCATCCATCCAGGAGTCAACAAAACGTATAGAGATATTAAAAGAACATTCTGGTGGAAAACGATGAAAAGAGACATATCCATTTACGTGAGTCGATGTGCTACTTGTCAACAAATCAAAAGCGATCAAAAAAAAGTAGCCGGTTTACTTCAGCCTTTGGAAGTACCAAAATGGAAATGGGATCAGGTATCGATGGATTTCATCTAGGGATTGCCACGAACCAAGAAGGGAAATGAAGCAATTTAGGTTATTGTGGACAGTCTAACCAAAACTGCTCACTTTATTCCAGTTAAATCCACTCGGACTGCGGCAAGCTTGGCAGGTGTATATATATAAAGGAAATTGTTCGCCTCCATGGTATTCCCAGCAGTATAGTGAGTAATCGTGACCCAATCTTCACTAGTAGATTTTGGGAGGCATTCCAAGACACTTTGGGAAAGAAATTAAATTTTAGTGCTGCTTATCACCCACAATCTGATGGGCGGACTGAGAGGGTCAACCGAATTTTAGAAGACATACTGCGTGCTTGCGTTCATGATTTTGGTGATTCTTGGGAGGACCATTTGCATCTGGTAGAATTTTCTTATAACAATAGCTATCAGGTCAGTATAGAAATGGCTCCTTTCGAAGCTTTATATGGTCGTCCGTGTCGATCACCTACATGCTGGATCGAATCAGGTGATAGACTTGTTCTTGGACCGGATATGATAAAAGAAGCCACTGAGAAGGTAGATTTTATTCGAAAGAAGTTATTAACTGCCCAAAGCCATCAGAAGAGCTATTATGACCGCCGAAGGAGAAATTTGGAATTTCAAGTTGGAGATTCTGTATTTATGAAAGTATCTCCGATGCGGGGTGTATTGAGATTCGGGAAAACTGGAAAGCTAGCACCGCGTTAAATTGGTCCTTTTCCTATTCTTGAAAGGATTGGTCCTCTAGCATATCGAGTACAGCTACCTAGCTGGTTGTTTGGCGTGCATGATGTGTTCCACATTTCTAATCTTCGGAAATATGTGCACGATCCAAATGATATTATTGAAGAAGCTGCTCGGTAGGATCTAGAGATCACTCCAAATTTGGAAGTTAAAAGGGAGCGATAAAAATTGTAGATCGTGATGAGAAGCGATTGAGAAACAAAATTGTGAAGCTGGTCAAAGTTCAATGGAGTGGCGATCCAAAGGATTGTACTTGGGAGACTGAAGATAATATGAAGAAATCATATCCCAATTGCAGAATAGACATCTTGGTTTAAACTGTAAGCCATCTCCTTATTTTTCTGAATACGTATATTCTTTGTTTGCGTTTCTCTCTCTTTCAATTTCGAGGACGAAATTTTCTTAAGAAGGGGATATTGTAACATTCCAGAATTTAGTTAATTTAAATTCGATAAATTATTTGAACTTTGGAATTTAAATTTATGAAATTCAACATAAACTTAATATTGTTGATATTAATATTTAAAACTTGTATAGAATTAAATAAATAATGAATAAATTAAGTAACAAACAAGAATTTATATTAACAATAAAATAAAAAAAACGTATGTTGAAAATTTAAATACTAATAGTTAAAAACTTTAAATAGGAATTCATTTATATTACATTCAAATATAGACATAAGAAAACAATAATTAAGACAAACACTTTTATTTAGCAGTAAAACAAGAACAAGATTTGTTAACAAAAGAAAGGAACAAGAATAAATAAATGTGTAGAAAGTATAAACAAACAAAGAAAATTAAAAACCAAAACAGCATGCTGTAAATACAAGTATCAAAGAAGCATTGCATTACATGCTTCCATTTAATGCTCTCATTAAATGCCATCTACTCTCTCCCATGAACAAGATCACATCAGCAAATTCAAGCATGGTTTAGTTTTTTTTTTACTTGTACTTGCTTCAACAAACCTCAGCTTACACACAGTCTTCATATATATGCATATATATACATCCATAGTCTCTACTTTATTTTCGTTCAAACAAATCATCAAAGAACAAAAATTTAAAAGAAAAGCAAACATCATTTTATCTTCAAATTTGGAAACAAATTACTGAAGAAAGAAGAGGAGAAGAAGATCAAAACAGTTTTTCAAAACAGGAATATCTCTGCCCATCAGTATAATCAAGTGAGTAAAAGAATATTCTTTAAAAAGTTTTAAGTTTGTTTAAACAGTTTAAACTTCATTTATAAACTATGTGTATAGGCTTCGGCTGCATATGTTTGTTATGCTCTGCCTTCTCTGAACTTGATCCAGATTTTATATTGGTTCGAATACTCAAACTATCCTTATTTAAATCATTGTGAAGTTTTGATTTCTCAACAAACAAGAGGATAAACTTCAAACTAAGATTTTTAGAAGTTGATTAAACCAACTTTATAAAGATTACCACTGTAATATGATGTATAGGAAATATTCGATCTTTGTAAAATATCGATTCAAGATTATAAATAGGATTCATACTGCAAAACATGAATTTTAAAACAAAATTTTGGATTTTTAGTTTTGTATTCTCAGAACAATTTGTATATGAACAAAAATTTCATTTTTTCGAATTTCAGACAATCGAATCAATAATGAATACTAAAATTTGGTTTGAAGCATGATGAAACATTAAGGATCTCAGGAAAATTATCAATTAATTTTTCCATTACGTGAGATTTGGATACGAGGTCACATTAGGGTTTTAGTTCCAGTTTTTTTTCGTGTTCTGTAATTTCTTGATGGCGTAACCGTGGGATGAACGAGCGTCACGCGATTCTAGGTGAAGTTAGAGGAGGGCAGGGTAGAGTTATGGCCAGAGTTTCATGGCATCAGGTGGTCGTCGTTGGGGAGGCCGAGGTGATTTGGGTTGATGCATTCGTATAGTTGGTTCACGCTTCAGGCAAAATTTCGATTTTGATAATTTCGTGAAGAATTAAGTTTCGACCTCGTATGTAGGGATGCATCGTGGTTTGCTGGCGATTGCAATGGCCACCGGAGTGGCGCCGCGATGATGTGCACGTGCACAATATCATTCCTGTGTCAGTGGGTTGCGGTTTGTAACGCGTGGATCTCAAAGGGGTTCTAGGGCGTGTGGGTTTTGTGACTCGAGTAGGACGCGAGTTCGAATGGTTTGTCTGATGCATGAAATTTTTACCTAGTTTAAAGTTTAACTTGTTAAAATAAGAAGAAAAAAAGAACAGGAAGAAGAAGAAAACTGGGACAAGGGGAGAAAGGGAAGATCTTGGGGAAGAAACTTGAAGGACCCAAGGTTAACACGAGTGAAACCTGGGTTTTACTCGGGTGTGTAAAAAAATGGGTTAAGCCAAATTTTTAAAGTTTAAAATGTAAAATTGAACCATGTTGAATAACTTTAAGTTGAAAAAAAAATTAGTTATCGACAAAGCAAGAAATTATATATCAATGCTTATAAAATCTTGATTAATATTTAAATTAAGTGATTTAATTTAAAATAAGAATTAAAGTAAATTTACATTAAAACTTTCAATGTAACAATAAATTAATCTTTAAAGTATAAAACAGATTTTCAAAATGATAATTAAAGAAAATAATTTGTATTAATAAATGATTTAAAGAAATTAAGAATGATATACAAATTGAAATTAAAATTGATTAATAAACAATTAAGTGTTCAATTTAATTTGCAAATTAAGAATTTGTTATTCAGATAAATTAAAATCGACAAATCGAATTTAGCGGTAAATTAAAATAACAAATTTTGAATCAATAAAACGAGTTAATCAAGATTTAATTTATTTATCCAAATCTCATTGTTGATTTAAAATAATCTTGTGGTAAATTTATTTAAACCACATTTGAAGATAAATTAACTATGACTGTGCACGAATGTTGATATTTCTATTCTGTTGGGGATGTTGTATGATGTAGATTGCCATGTATTGCACTGTGATTATGATTTGTTCTGTATTGATGTGAAAACCCTGTTTGCCCGTAAAACGGCAGTTAAACTTCGATGCGACAGGGAATCGGATTTCAGTTGGTTATCCGAAACCCACATCGAACCTGTGAATTTTTGTGAACGACATATCCACATGTTTTTAAAATTGACGCTCACTATTCAGTTTAGCCGGAAAAGGACCTTTGTATCATATAACCAATCTCGTATATGTGATTCGACGTTATGGATAGCATTTGAAGACCGGTGTTGAAGACTGGGTATTTGCAAGAGCGATAGGATGACATGTCGATTGACTCTGCACCGAGTTGCTCCGATATGGAGTTCTCCATATGTGATGGGGAATCCGACCGGGATTGTGGATATCCGGATTGCAAGGACTTCTTTGGAAGTGCCTTCGGTTCTGTTCGAACCCAGAACAGACTTGTATGGATTGTATGTCCAACATTATAAATTGAGATATAAAGCAGATTTGTTTCAAATACATTACCGTTGGTGGCGGAGAATTTATTCTCTTAGCTTAACACCCTTAGAGGTTATGTAGTTGAAGGTTATCAGCGATATATTCCCAATTTGGTAATGTGGCATGCTGAGTGTTGCTGATCATTTGTTGATCGAAGCATGGCTTTGTGAAAAGCGTAGCTTTGTGGACGAAACTTCGTCGAGCCTCACACCCCGGAATGGTCAAAACAGGAAAGATGCAGCAAGGTTATTGGGGGTAGCACCCCATAGGATAGGTGCATTTCCTTCTGGATAGAAGTGGTATCATGGTATGGAGCCTAAATACTTAACTTATGTTGATATCGCAGATATATATATATGTATTACTTTGTGATTTGTTGCTGGGGCCCCGGTTAAAGGTTGGTTACAACCGAAAGATGGCATACTCGTGTCAGTAGTTACCCAATTAGGGGTAACCCGGCCTTGTGTTGGCAGAGATCCAGTTAGGTTCTCGGGTCGTCCCTCCAGAGGCGTACCCATGTGGCCCAGGAAGTTCCTTAGCCTGACCATTGTTGGAAATCAAATTCCCAATACGAAACCCTGTACGGTTTTATTTGTAAAACCTGCCATCTAATATGGTAGCTATAGTAGGCATAGTATAATGGTACCTATGCTGGCTAAGATTGATATTCTACTTCCGAAATAATTTCACACTACGCACTAGTAATAATATCAAAGAAATTCTTTTCGTATTAAGCATATTTAACTATCATAAGGGGAAATCTCCTCCAAGTGTGCGATTGCATTGTGTGTGTTCCGAGAGGCCTTATGGTAGTTCCATTTTTAAAAGCATACCGAAAATTCTTTTATAAATCTAATTCTTTGAAAGTAACTGTTGTTTTGTTTACTCATATTGGTCCCATGACAGATCCGGAGTTTATTGTTTTCTTTCCTAAACTCTGGGTGTCCATTATTTCCACACGGGCAGCCTAGTAGCAGTTTCTGTATCTTGGAGTAGCAGTATTTTGGAGCTCTTATCTTGGAGATATCTTAAGAGCTTTTGGAGATTTCAGGTGTTTAGCTTTTGGGAGTTCGTTATCATCTCTCTCATTTCAGGACTTTTGGATATATGATCACTGTTGTATTATCATGATGTTGTATTTGGAGTTGTGGTGCATGTATTATATACTTTGAGGTAGTACGGATATTATGTTGATGTTGTAACTGTGATGATATTTATGATATTGATTCTGTTCCGCTGTTTTATATTCATCTAATTGTTGTTATAAGCTCCGGCGATGCGAATTTGATGTCGTTTTTCGGACATCGAGTTCAGGTCGTCACAAGTGGTATCAGAGCTATTGGTTGAGTAAGAACTTTAGCTACGGAGTATAACACATTAGATGGCTCATTAGAGATAGGGTGAAGTATACCCTAGAATGAGTATAACCGAGACCGAAACTCTAAATTTTATTAGTCCATTTCTTTTTACTGTTGATATTCCTTAAGATATTTCGTTCGTGTATTTAAATCAATTTTCTTACTAATTATAGACGGTAAGAATGAGCGGACGAAGGGGAAGAGTTAGGGGTCAAGGAGGTGCCACAGCGCCTGATCAAGATCCCCCAACGGCAATAGCGGCAGCTCAGCAACAGCCGAATCTGGCTGACTTATATAAGAATTTCTCGAGACTTGGTGGTAAGCCGTTCAACGGCAAAGAGTCGATTGTTGAGGTTCAAGCCTGGATAAGATCGTGTGAGAAAATCTTCAGAGGGCTAAAATTGGAAGACGATCAGAAGCGACTCATAGCTTCTTGGCAACTTCAAGATGAAGCCTCAGCCTGGTGGGAGACAATCACGGTAAATAAGCCAGAAGACGAGTTTTCTTGGGAAAAATTCAAAGAAGTATTTGAGAAGAGATATTTGCCATCAGCCGGAATTTCTCGAATGTATCAAGAATTTATGGACCAGAAGCAGGGAAGTTTATCGTTCGAAGAGTATCTGAACAGATTTAATGAATTGTCTCGTTTTGGTCCCCAATTGGTGAATACGCCTTTAAAGATGAACGAAAGATTCATTCGCGGGATGAATAAGAAATTCCACGAAAGAATGACGGGCCACGTTAAGGAATCTTTTTCAGATTTAGTTGATATGGGGTACAGATATGCTACACTTGATATACAAGAAGCCCCGGTGGAGAAAGGAAATTCGAGTAATCAAAATTGGAAGAAGCGGAAATTTAGACGCAAGAAACCATGGCAGGGCAACGAGAAGAAAAAGAGCATTCAGGGAATTGCGGCAGAAAATGTCACTTGTTACAACTGCAAAGAGAAGGGCCATTATTCAAACAGCTACCCAAAACCGAAGAAGCAAGTTAAAGAATGCTATAATTGTCACAAGCCTGGACATGTTGTTAAGGATTGCCCAGTGATGAAGCCAGCATAGGTGGCAAATGTATATGCGATAAAGAAAGACCCTTCAACTTCGAAAGCAGATAAAGGAAAAGGTGTTATGGAAGGTAACCTTACTATTTATGATAGAACTGTTAGAGTTTTATTTGATACGGGAGCTTCACATAGCTTTATCTTTCAACAAACCGTAAATGAATTAGGACTTGAAACTAAATTTGTTGACGAT
Organism: Allium cepa; assembly: GCA_030765085.1. Taxonomy (NCBI): domain Eukaryota; kingdom Viridiplantae; phylum Streptophyta; class Magnoliopsida; order Asparagales; family Amaryllidaceae; genus Allium; species Allium cepa. The sequence continues at coordinate 706,254,244 of CM060932.1, forward strand.
TCTATTTGCGCGAAAAATCTGGTTGGAGGTCCCGCAAATCTTTGTTTATATTTTAAGAGAGTTCCTATTTCATATGCTAGCTATCGATTTCCTATCAACCTTTTTGTCCTCGAATTTAATGAATTTGAAATCTTACTCGGTATGAACTGGTTATCGAGATACGAAGCTATATTGGATTGTAATAATCGGACAGTTTTAGTCAAAACGAACCTTGGAAATTTTATTGAAATCTCTTGTGAGGATCCGAGTCCAAGAAGAGATAGATTGATGTATACTTTGGGATATCCTGAAACCAGTTTGCAGTATATACCTGTTGTTCGAGAATTTTCCGACGTATTTGAAGAAGTGAAATCTTTACCTCCTCACCGAGAAATAGAATTCCGAATCGACTTAGTACTCAATGCTCGTCCTGTTGTTCACGCAAGTCGCAGGATGGCACCCAGGGAAAAGATTGAATTGGTTCATCAAACTGATGAGCTACGAGAAAAAGAATTAATTCGACCCAGTGTTTCTGAATGGGGCTCAGCCGTTGTATTTGTTGCTAAATCGGACGGATATTTGAGATTGTGTGTAGATTAGCGCGATCTAAATAAACAAACTCTCAAGAACAAATTCCCTTTACCAAGAATTGATGATCTATTCGACCAACTTCATGGCGCTCGTTTCTTTTTAAAGATGGATCTAGCCCAAGGATTCCATCAACTAAGAATCGCCGAAGATTGTGTCCATTTGACCGCTTTCAAAGGTCCTGATATGTTCTATAAATGGTTAGTTATGCCTTTCGGGATAACCAATGCTCCAGCATACTTCGTAGATCTTATGACTCGTGTGTTTCGGGAAGTTTTGAATAAATTTGTGCTCGTATTCATTGATGATATTTTGATCTATTCTAAGACTAAAGAGGAACATGTCAAGCATCTTAAAATCGTATTGGAAATATTGAGGAGAAATATTCTATATGCAAAATATTTCAAATGCCACTTTTGGGTCAAAGAAGTCAAATTCCTTGGCCATATTGTTAATGAAGAAGGAATATCGGTTGATCCTAGCAAAATTTCCGCTATTCTTGATTGGAGACGGCCCACACTCCAAAAGAAGTTCGAAGCTTTTTGGATTTAGCAGGCTATTACCAGAAATTCGTTCAAGATTTTTCTAAGATAGCTAGTTCACTGACTAAGCTAACAATGAAGAATGCAAAGTTCATTTGGACTCCAAAATGTGAAGAAGTTTTTCAGGAGTTGAAGAAGAGATTAACCACCTCTCATGTTCTTACTATCATTAACGGGAACTCAGGCTTATGCTTGTAGGCAACTGCGTCTGAATGAAGTTCGCTATGCCACTCATGATCTTGAGTTAGCCGCCATTGTCTTTGCCTTTAAGATTTGGCGACATTATTTATTGGGCGAGCGCCTCTATACCGATCATAAATCTTTGAAGTATTTGTTTACTCAGAAGGAACTCAATATGAGACAACAGCGTTGGCTCGAGTTTCTTGCTTCTTATGACTTTGATATCCAGTTTACCCCTGGTAAGGGTAATCGTGTTGCAGATGCGCTTAGTCGTAAACATTCGGCTGTTATTTCTATGATGCTTGCCGAATGGAATATTCTTGAGACTCTATCTTTTTGTGAAATTCGTGATCAAGGTTCATATTCTGATTCTCCTATTCTATTATTTAGTTTGGGAGCTCGACCTATTTTATTGGATCGTATTGCCGATGCTCAGCGGCGTGATCCTGATTTGTTGCATTTTATTCAGCTTTGTGAGTCTGGATCTTGTGATGAGGCGTTGCAAGATTTTAGCATTGATTCTCATAGGTGTCTTCGTAAGAAGAACCGTCTTTTTGTGCCTTCTGATTTTGCACTTAGGCATGACATTCTTGATGATTGCCATCGTTCTAAGTATACCATTCATCCCGGTAGTGGTAAGATGTATGCCGATAGGCGTCGTCTTTATTATTGGGAAGGCATGAAGCGCGATGTGGCGAGTTATGTGAGCAACTGCATGACATGTCAACGTGTGAAGGCCGAACATCAGCGTCCTTTTGGACTTCTTCAACCTCTTGAGATTCCATTGTGGAAGTGGGATCAAATTTCTATGGATTTTATTGACGGCCTACCTCGTTCGAGATCAGGTCATTCTAGTATTTGGGTTATTGTTGATCGCCTCACCAAGTCTGCTCATTTTGTCCCTATTAAGTCTAATAGGACAGCTTCGCATTTGGCCAAGTTATATGTCAAGGAAATCGTGAGACTTCACGGTGTTCCTAGTTCTATTGTGAGTGATCGTGATCCTTTATTCACGAGTCATTTTTGGAAGAGTCTTCAGCAAGCTTTGGGAACAAAGCTTAATTTTTCTACAGCTTATCATCCGCAGTCTAACGGATAGACTGAACGGGTAAATCGTATTTTAGAAGATCTTCTCCGTATTTGTATTTTTCATTTCGGTGGTTGTTGGGAGGATCACCTACCTCTTGTAGAGTTCTCCTACAACAATAGTTTTCAGTCTAGTATCGGTATGGCTCCTTTCGAAGCCTTATACGGAAGGCCATGTCGATCACCTTCTTGTTGGTTGGAATCTGGGGAGAAGCTTATTCTTGGCCCGGACATTGTTCGTCATTCTTCTGAGAAGATTGATCTTATTCGATTGAGGATGAAAGAGGCACAGAGTCGCCAGAAATCCTACGCGGACAACCGTAGGAAGCCTCTCGAGTTCTCGATCGGCGATCTTGTTTTTATTCGTGTTTCTCCTTTGAAAGGGGTTATGCGTTTCAGTGCGACTGGAAAATTGGCTCCTCGTTATATAGGACCGTTTTCTATTACTGAACGTATTGGCCCTGTGGCTTATAGAGTTTCACTTCCAGCTCATTTATCTGGCATTCATGACGTGTTTCACGTCTCGCAACTTTGGAAGTGTCTTCGAGAATCGGATTCTGTAATTGATTCTCCTGATTTGCAAGAGCTTGAGATCTCACCGGACTTATCTATTGTACAGCAACCTATTCGCGTACTTGACACGGAGGTGCGACACCTTCGGAACAAGGACGTGCCGCTCGTTAAAGTTCAATGGTCCGCTAATCCCAATGACTGTACTTGGGAAACCAGGGAGTATATCGAGCGATCTTATCCAGGTTTTCTATCCTTGCTTCGTAATGGTAAGTCTATTTCTGTGTCTAAAGTTTATTCTTTCTTTTGTATGTTGTATGTATGTAGTTGTTACAAATATCGTCTCTAGAAATTGCGGGGACGCAATTTTGTAAGGAGGGGAGATCAGTAACAACCCGCATATTGAACGATTTTATATTTAAATGTTTGATTTAAATATAGCGTCGTTATTCGGATTTTGGGGTCCGAAATGTTACTTTCTGCAAATGGCCGAATTGGAGCTTGAAACCATTTCCATTGAGTCCAAAATGGCGTTTGCGATCTTTTTGAGTATAATCTTTGATATGTTTGGAGTTTGTGAAATTTTGGCTACTTTTCCTATTGGGTTTGGGATTGGGTTCAGCCCACTAGCTCACTTAACTCCTAGCTCAACCCTTCTCTTCATTTCATCTTCATTTCATTTTATTTCTCAAACTAAAAATTGAAATGGGGGAAAGGAAAGAGAAATAGAAATTAGCAAGCCCTAGTTTCTCCTTTGTATCTTGATTTCTTGCTCCAAATTCAAAGAGAATCCATTGGTAAGTTCATCTCCATCTTCTCCATCTCTTCTCCTCTTCAATTTCAGTAATTTCCTAACCCTAACTTAGGAAATACTTGCTTTTGATTCTAGATTGAAGCTTATAGTGTTGAAGTGGAGTGTAGTTCGTTGATTCCTTGCAATTGTGCTTCTTCATCTTCTTTGTTTTGTGTAAAAAGGTGAGTTTTGAGATCACATCTACATCTCTTGATTTCATTGATGTTAGGTATGAATTCCTAACACCTTGTTCATATGCACTTGCAATTGGTTTGGGTTGAATTGGGGAGTATTCCAATTTTTAGTGTTTTGGGCTCAAATCTTTGAAATCCTAACTTTGATGTTTTAATCATGTTTTGGTGATGCATCGAGGAACATATAGGGCCGGGTTGTCGATTGGCATAAGCCCTTAGAGCCAATGTTCGTCCGATTGCATTTTGGGAGAGTTTGCTCTTCATTTGAATAAGGCTGAAAAACAGCCCAGGCATGATTCAGTCGACTGAAAACTCTGTTCAGTCGACTGAACCTGAAACCCGAGAGTTTCCAGGCATGATTCAGTCGACTGAAAAACTCTGCACAGTCGACTGAACCTGGAAACAGAAAGTTTCCTGAACCTGGAAAATTTTCCAGGTATAGGGTCAGTCGACTGAAAACTCTATTCAGTCGACTGAACCTGCTGTTTCAGCCCACTTTGCCTTTTGGGATTGAATTTTCAATTTGAATCGATTCATGATGATCCTATGTATGATTATCAATTGTTTTGACCTTGATGGTTCCTTTTAATTTTAATCCACGGGTTTTTATAAAATAATCTCTCGAATCGCATTTAAAAGTTCGTTTCTCTAATTTATAAATTCTATTTAAAACACACACACTTTCGCACTTCGAACGAAGTGGAAGGGTGATTAAATGGTTGGGCAAAACACGGACCATGAATCTGTGCGTTTATCTTTCCGATTAATTCTCGACCTATTCGATTGATTGTTTTGACCTTCGGGTTTGGTTTATCGATGATATGAGGTAAACTTTGTACTGCTTTGAGTGTGAAAGGGACTGACGGATAGTAAACCGTTTAGTGCGGACGAGTGGTTATGGGACATACGTTAACACTTTTCGGATTCCATTTCGAGAGTTGTGACACATTCCGCCAGTTAGTGGTGTCCAGTACTGGGTCTTCGACCTTCACCACTACGGTTTGTTGCCTCTGGGATAGTGTCTTCGGACTGTCTCCCTAGGTTTGTTGCCTTCGGGTATGTTGCCTTCGGGTGTGTGCCTTCGGGTTTGTTGCCCTATATAGTTTCGCTCTGATGTTGGCTTTATGTGCCGCATGGGTGATACTTGGGTTTGGAGTCTTCGGGCTCATGGATCCTTGTTTGTACAGTACTGAGCTCGAGCAAATTTTATGATGTTTCATTGATATGTATATTCCCTTGGTATCGCCCTTCGGTATTGGTCTTTTTGAGCCGCATGGAGTATAGCGTTTACCTTGTGGAACTTGTATACCTTATCGGTATTTGTTGTTTGCCTATTGGCTTGTTTTGGGATATTTGTATCCTTTGTTTCTATATGTTGCCGATGATATGAGGCTTGTTCTATATGATTCATCTCTTGTTGATGATTGTGTTATCTCCCCTAGAGATATTTATTATACTGTATGACCTTGCAGGTTTATTAGTGTTCAGTTTATCTAACTGATTTGTTATCTAGACTGACCCGTGTATTTTATACTCGGGTCAGACCGAGATGTTTCAGGTTAGGTGCTTTTGGGGACTTAGCCTATTTTGCTTCCGCATGGACTATTCGCTAGCTTCATTTTGTTATAGCGTCTTTTGTAGTCCATATCTGTTATAACTCTGATTTATACTCTTTCGTCTCGTCTGTATATGGTGGTCTCCTGTACCACTTGACATGTATTATTTTGTATACTCTGTGGTGTATCTGTGTATGTGTATATTATGATCGACTGTTCTGTGATGTATATTACATTTGAGTTGTTATATTTTCTTCTGATAGATCCTATAGCCATTGTAGTTTTGCTTTAAATATTTATTGAATAGGTCGAATTTTAATGTGTTTCTACTTTTCGACATATTTAGTGAATAGTTAAGGCAAGATTGCACATGGTCGCTTCCATTATACTCTATTGTCCGCGTTAGCCGACAGTATTATCTATGTAATACTCTTTGTTAACGAGGCTCTCGGAGTGGGGCGTCACAGGAGTAATAAGATTAAAAGGCAGGATTTGTGTTCCAGACTTCCCTGGTCTGAAACGTGAAGTATTGGACGAATGCCACAAGTCCAAACTTTAGCATCCATTCAGGAGTCAACAAAATGTATAGAGATATTAAAAGAACATTCTGGTGGAAAACGATGAAAAGAGACATATCCATTTACGTGAGTCGCTGTGCTACTTGTCTACAAATCAAAAGCGATCAAAAGAAAGTAGCCGGTTTACTTCAGCCTTTGGAAGTACCAAAATGGAAATGGGATCAGGTATCGATGGATTTCATCGACGGATCGCCACGAACCAAGAAGGGAAATGAAGCAATTTGGGTTATTGTGGACCGTCTAACCAAAACTGCTCACTTTATTCCAGTTAAGTCCACTCGGACTGCGGCAAGCTTGGTAGGTATATATAAAGGAAATTATTCGCCTCCATGGTATTCCCAGCAGTATAGTGAGTGATCGTGATCCGATCTTCACCAGTAGATTTTGGGAGGCATAACAAGACGCTTTGGGAATGAAATTAAATTTCAGTAGTGCTTATCACCCACAATCTAATGGGCAGACTGAGAGGGTCAACCGAATTTTAGAAGACCTACTGCGTGCTTGGGTTCATGATTTTGGTGGTTCTTGGGAGGACCATTTGCATCTGGTAGAATTTTCTTATAACAATAGCTATCAGGCCAGTATAGAAATGGCTCCTTTCGAAGCTTTATATGGTCGTCCGTGTCGATCACCTACATGCTGTATCGAATCAGGTGATAGACTTGTTCTTGGACCGGATATGATTAAAGAAGCCACTGAGAAGGTAGATTTTATTCGAAAGAAGTTATTAACTGCCCAAAGCCGTCAGAAGAGCTATTATGACCGCCGAAGGAGAAATTTGGAATTTCAAGTTGGAGATTCTGTATTTATGAAAGTATCTCCGATGCGGGGTGTATTGAGATTCGGGAAAACTGGAAAGCTAGCACCGTGTTATATTGGTCCTTTTCCTATTCTGGAAAGGATTGGTCCTCTAGCATATCGAGTACAGCTACCCAGCTGGTTGTCTGGCGTGCATGATGTGTTCCACATTTCTATTCTTCGGAAATATGTGCACGATCCAGATGATATTATTGAAGAAGCTGCTCAGCAGGATCTAGAGATCACTCCAAATTTGGCAGTTAAAAGGGAGCGATAATAATTGTAGATCGTGATGAGAAGCGATTGAGAAACAAAATTGTGAAGCTGGTCAAAGTTCAATGGAGTGGCGATCCAAAGGACTGTACTTGGGAGACTGAAGATAATATGAAGAAATCATATCCCAATTGCAGAATAGACATCTTGGTTTAAACTATAAGCCATCTCCTTATTTTTCTGAATACGTATATTCTTTGTTTGCGTTTCTCTCTCTTTCAATTTCGAGGACGAAATTTTCTTAAGAAGGGGATATTGTAACATTCCAGAATTTAGTTAATTTAAATTCGATAAATTATTTGAACTTTGGAATTTAAATTTGTGAAATTCAACATAAACTTAATATTGTTGATATTAATATTTCAAACTTGTATAGAATTAAATAAATAATGAATAAATTAAGTAACAAACAAGAATTTATATTAACAATAAAATTAAAAAAACGTATGTTGAAAATTTAAATACTAATAGTTAAAACTTTAAATAGGAATTCATTTATATTACATTCAAATATAGACATAAGAAAACAATAATTAAGACAAATACTTTTATTTAGTAGTAAAACAAGAACAAGATTTGTTAACAAAAGAAAGGAACAAGAGTAAGTAAATGTGTAGAAAGTATAAACAAACAAAGAAAATTAAAAACCAAAATAGCATGCTGTAAATACAAGTATCAAAGAAGCATTGCATTACATGCTTCCATTTAATGCTCTCATTAAATGACATCTACTCCCTCCCATGAACAAGATCACATCAGCAAATTCAAGCATGGTTTAGTTTTTTTTTACTTGTATTTGCTTCAGTAAACCTCATCTTACACAGTCTTCATATATATGTATATATACATCCATAGTCTCTACTTTATTTTCGTTCAAACAAATCATCAAAGAACAGAAATTTAAAAGAAAAGCAAACATCACTTTATCTTCAAATTTGGAAACAAATTACTGAAGAAAGAAGAGGAGAAGAAGATCAAAACAGTTTTTCAAAACAGGAATATCTTTGCCCATCAGTATAATCAAGTGAGTAAAAGAATATTCTTTAAAAAGTTTTAAGTTTTTTTAAACAGTTTAAACTTCATTTATAAACTATGTGTATAGGCTTCAGCTGCATATGTTTGTTATGCTCTGCCTTCTCTAAACTTGATCCAGATTTTATATTGGTTCGAATACTCAAACTATCCTTATTTAAATCATTGTGAAGTTTTGATTTCTCAACAAACAAGTGGATAAACTTCAAATTAAGATTTTTAGAAGTTGATTAAACCAACTTTATAAAGATTACCACTGTAATATGATGTACAGGAAATATTCGATCTTTGTAAAATATTGATTCAAGATTATAAATAGGATTCATACTGCAAGACATGAATTTTAAAACAAAAATTTGGATTTTTAGTTTTGTATTCTCTGAACAATTTGTATATGAACAAAAATTTCATTTTTTCGAATTTCAAACAAACGAATCAATAAAAAATACTAAAATTTGGTTTGAAGCATGATGAAACATTAAGGATCTCAGGAAAATTATCAATTAATTTATCCATTACGTGAGATTTGGATACGAGGTCACATTAGGGTTTTAATTCCAGTCTTTTTTCGTGTTCTGTAATTTCTTGAAGGCGTAACCGTGGGATGAACGAGCGTCACGCGATTCTAGGTGAAGGTAGAGGAGGGCAGGGTCTAGTTATGGCCAGAGTTTCACGGCGTCAGGTGGTCGTCGTTGGGGAGGCCGAGGTGATTTGGGTTGATGCATTCGTATAGTTGGTTCATAGTTCAGGCAAAATTTCGATTTTGATAATTTCGTGAAGAATTAAGTTTCGACCTCGTATGTAGGGACGCATCGTGGTTTGCTGGCGATCGCAATGGCCACCGAAGTGGCACCGCGATGATGTGCACGTGCACAATATCGTTCCTGTGTCAGTGGGTTGCGGTTTGTAACGCATGGAGCTCGAAGGGGTTCTCGGGCGTGTCGGTTTTATGACTCGAGTAGGACGCGAGTTCGAATGGTTTGTCTGATGCATGAAATTTTTACCTAGTTTACAGTTTAACTTGTTAAAATAAGAAGAAAAAAAGAACTAGAAGAACAAGAAAACTGGGACAAGGGGAGAAAGGGAAGATCTCGGGGACGAATCATGAAGGACCCGAGGTTAACACGAGTGAAACATGGGTTTTACTCGGGTGTGTAAAGAAAGGGGTTAAGCCAAATTTTTAAAGTTTAAAATGTAAATTGAACCATATTGAATAACTTTAAGTCGAATTTTTTTTTAGTTATCGACAAAGCTAGCAAAAATATATCAATGCTTATAAAATCTTGATTAATATTTAAATTAAGTAATTTAATTTAAAATAAGAATTAAAGTAAATTTACATTAAAACTTTCAATGTAACAATAAATTAATCTTTAAAGTATAAAACAGATTTTCAAATGATAATTAAAGAAAATAATTTTTATTAATAAATGATTTAAAGAAATTAAGAATGATATACAAATTGAAATTAAAATTGATTAATAAACAATTAAGTATTCAATTTAATTTGCAAATTAAGAATTTGTTATTCAGATAAATTAAAATCGACAAATCAAATTTAGCGGTAAATTAAAATAACAAATTTTGAATCAATAAAACGAGTTAATCAAGATTTAATTTATTTATCCAAATTCTCGTTGTTGATTTAAAATAATCTTGTGGTAAATTTATTTAAACCACATTTGAAGATAAATTAACTATGACTGTGCACGAATGTTGATATTTCTATTCTGTTGGGGATGCTGTATGATGTAGATTGCCATGTATTGCACTGTGATTATGATTTGTTCTATATTGATGTGAAAACCCTGTTTGCCCGTAAAACGTCAGTTAAACTTCGAAGCGACAGGGAACCGGATTTCAGTTGGTTATCCGAAACCCACATCGAACCTGTGAATTTTTATGAACGACATATCCACATGTTTTTAAAATTGACGCTCACTATTCGGTTTAGCCGGGAAAGGACCTTTGTGTTGTATAACCAATTTCGAATATATGATTCGACGTTATGGATAGCATTTGAAGACCGGTGTTGACGACCGGGTATTTGCGAGAGCGATAGGATGACCTGTCGATTGACTCTGCACTGAGTTGCTCCGGTATAGAGTTCTCCATATGTGATGGGGAATCCGATCGGGATTGTGGATATCCGGATTGCAAGGACTTCTTTGGAAGAGCCTTTGGTTCTGTTCGAACCCAGAACAGACTTGTATGGATTGTATGTCCGACATTACAAATTGAGATATAAAGCAGATTTCTTTCAAATACATTTCCGTTGGTGGCAGAGAATTTATTCTCTTAGCTTAACACCCTTGGAGGTTATGTAGTTGAAAGTTATCGGCGATATATTCCCAATTTGGTAATGTGGCACGCTGAGTGTTGCTGATCATTTGTTGACCGAAGCATGGCTTTGTGAAAAGCATAGCTTTGTGGACGAGACTTCGTCGAGCCTCACACCCCGGAATGGTCGAAACAGGAAAGATGCAGCAAGGTTATTGGGGGTAGCACCCCTTAGGGTATGTGAATTTCCTTCTGGATAGAAGTGGTATCATGGTATGGAGCTCAGATACTTAACTTATGTTGATATCGCAGATATATATATGTATTACTTTGTGATTTGTTGCTAGGGCCCCGGTTAAAGGTTGGTTACAACCGGAAGATGGCATACTCGTGTCAGTAGTTACCCAGTTAGGGGTAACCCGGCCTTGTGTTGGCAGAGATCCGGTTAGGTTCTCGGGTCGTCCCTCCAGAGGCATACCCATGTGGCCCAGGAAGTTCCTTAGCCTGACCATTGTTGGAAATCAAATTCCCAATACGAAACCCTGTACGGTTTTAGTTGTAAAACCTGCCATCTAATATGGTAGATATAGTAGGCATAGTATAATGGTACCTATGCTGGCTAAGATTGATATTCTACTTCCGAAATAATTTCACACTACGCACTAGTAATAATATCAAAGAAATTCTTTTCGTATTAAGCATATTTAACTATCATAAGGGGAAATCTCCCCCAAGTGTGCGATTGCATTGTGTGTGTGCCGAGAGGCCTTATTGTAGTTCCATTTTTAAAAGAATACCGATAATTCTTTTATAAATCTAATTCTTTGAAAGTAACTGTTGTTTTGTTTACTCATACCAGTCCCATGACTGATCCGGAGTTTATTGTTTTCTTTCCTAAACTCTGGTGCCCATTATTTCCACACGGGCAGCCTAGTAGCAGTTTCTGTATCTTGGAGTAGCAGTATTTTGGAGCTCTTATCTTGGAGATATCTTAGGAGCTTTTGGAGATTTCAGGTGTTTAGCTTTTGGGAGTTCGTTATCATTTCTCTCATTTGAGGACTTTTGGATATATGATCACTGGTGTATTATCATGATGTTGTATTTGGAGTTGTGGTGCATGTATTATATACTTTGAGGTAGTACGGATATTATGTTGATGTTGTAACTGTGATGATATTTATGATATTGATTCTGTTCCGCTGTTTTATATTCATCTAATTGTTGTTATAAGCTCCGGCGATGCGAATTTGATGTTATTTATCGAACATCGAGTTCGGGTCGTCGCACAAATCCTCCTAAGAAACTGATATCCGAAGGAGTGAACAAGTTCAGAGATCGGGAGAACCAATTCTTTTTTTTGTTAGATGCTTCGCTTACATTAGCGGGACCTTCTCTACTCCACTAAGCTCAAATTTCATTATTTTCCTTCCATATAGTTACTTTTCTTTGTTGATCTATGCTTTTTATCAGGTGCTCCTGCCAAAGAACTAAATGAGGAGGATAAGAGAACAGTGGACTGTCTAATTGCAGCTTCAAGCAAGATTGGTAAACCGATTGGCGCTGCTGAATCCCACAAATTTGCGGAAGCACTCTCTCTTGCCAACCAGTCAAATGATTCTTGACCAACCCCCTTTGATCCAACATACATCCCAAAGCAAACGCTTTATTTGGGAAATCCTACAAAATTTTCCCTAATGTCACATGTCTGCTCTGATCACTTTGGTAAGTTATAAACACTGCATTTGTTATCTATTACTGTGTTGCTTTTAAAATTATTCTACTGACTTATAATCTATTTGAATTTCCTTCAGCTTATCCTCAAGTGGAAAAACCCTTTGGTGGTCCTGCTCCTCTCTCTTCGACTTCTCATGCACCATCCTTTTTACAGGTCCTTGCCAAGACAAAGTTGGCCATTAAGAGAAAATTGGTCAAATCATCTGTAGTGGAACCACCTCCAAAGATAGCAAAAATAGTGCAAGTTTCTGATTCTCCACCATGAGAGGAGGAGGAGTCTTTAAATATTGATAAAGCTTTAGAGAGTCCAATTGTTAAAGCTCTTCTTGGCCAACCCAATAAGACTCCCACTGAAGTTGATCCTCTTTCCTGCATCGTTGTTTCCAGCTCTCTAAGTGTGATTGAGTAGATGCGGATGACTTTGGAGATGACTCCTTCTTAGAAGCCCGTTCACTACAAGAAACTTTTCTTTTAGTTGCATTTATTGGTGGCGTTTCAAGGTTTATGCAACTGTTTGTCAAGTTAAGTCATAAAAATGAACAAATAAACGTGGTCAATTGGTTTCCGCCAAATATTCATGAAATTTTTCCTAAAATTTTATGTGGTCGCTCCTTTTCTCTTTTAAACACTTATTTTTTTTCCATATCGCTGAAATTCCATGGCCGCTCCTTATAACCTATCTTTCTCATTTTCATTTTCTAAATCACCTATCTTCGTCATCATAAAATCCCTCGACTTCATCTTCCAAATCTTCCCTCTTTACCATCGATCTACTGATGAATACGAAAACCTAAATTGATTTTCGATGATCTATTTGGCTACGAACAACTGGAAATTACACTTGGAAAGCTAAATCATCATCTCACCAGCATTAGCTAGCTTTTCGATTGACCGACTCAACTTAGGTATTGATTTTAACTTTTGTTCTTAATGATGGGTTATTGTTGTTAATAAAGAAACTAATAATTTATAGTAGAAAAAACTATTTAGAGTTTCATTACTAGATTTAGATTTGGTTGATATAAGCTCTTATGTATCAGTTGCTTAGAAGCCTAGGTATTTATTTTCTTACGTATAATAATTGGTTTCCTCAAAATTTATTATTACGGCTGCTTTCAGTTTTGACTTACTGAGAATTGGTTTACTGAGTTCACATCCAATATATATCCTTGTTTTTGGATGGATAACTGATTACAGGAAAACTTAATTTGTTTATGGTTTGATAAACTTATTGGTAAAATAATGCAAATCTTAAAAAAAATGTTTTTTTTTCCTTCTAAACATTATTTTAAAGAGTTCTATAAAAGGCACAAGCATAGCAAAAAATTTCATCCTATGAAGCTCAATAAAAAAAATTGAGTTGTTACCTATCACTAGTTAGAAAAAGTTGCTTAAAATCATAAAGTAGGGCTGGGCATTATTATGCAAAAACATAAGGATGAATGCATGTATTTTTTGTGTAACCGCACGACCTTGCTACTATATGGCAATCGAGTTTAGCCTGTTTAGAGGTATAAATTTCTTTGGTATCCAAAGGAAGCATGCAAACATAAGAGATGTGACCATTATGTGAAATTTAGCATCAGTGCTTCTAACATTTTATTTACAAAGTTATTATCCTCATTAATGTGGTAACATGTTCATGCATTGTATCGGGTTTCACCCATGCATCATTTATTTTAGGATGTGAGGAAGGAATTAACAAAAGTCATATTGATGGAAATTTAATTCCTCTAGGTGCTCTGTTACCATTGTACAAAAAGGCCTTCAATGCATCAAATTAGAAGCAAACTTGGACGAAGTAAGTGCTCCCTTTTTTTTCCATTATGCGATTCGAAATTTTATGAGGAGAATCAATGCTACTTTGCTTACTCTTATGATTGATGCATGCCTTGTTTTACGTTGCCCATCAAAATAATTTGGCACATGCATAGAAGATGCACCAAAAATTTATGGTTAAAGTATATTTGTTTAGAATTATAGGTTGATATAATCCTCTCGAAAGTGATGAATATTCACATTTCAAACCTTTAGATATTATTACAAAAAATGTGTCCAAGTTGCAAAAAATCATAAAAGACAAGAAAAATAAACTAATACCGAAGCATGGAGATGGATGTGACAAGGAGAAAGACATGAAAATGAGAGATAAAAAACTGGTAAGGAAAAAGAGAAAGTGGCAATAGAGAAAGAATGAGAAAAAGTAAAGGATAAGCAATAAGACTATAACAGTTGACAGTTGATGTTAATTAGAACTTGAAGTATAATTTGGCAGGACTAAAACTAATCAATTAGTTGAGTGCCTTATACTCTAAGTATAATTATAGGTTGTTAACAGTTGACAGTTCTTTTGTCATTTTCCAGGCATTAGGAAGTTAAATCCTAACAGTGTACAGACTCAACACAATGATCCATAAATACAAATTATTTTAAGTGTTATCTTAAGACAAGAAAATATGGTATCAACATAACCGTATACTTTCATATTTACCTTAAATCAAAATCACAGCAAATATGCATACAAAATTTGGTTCCATGTATCCGGAACTCTAGGAAAGCACCAATGAATACAGTCAACGTAGATCATTTGGTTCCCTTTCTTTCCTTCTGTCAACATTTTACACCTTGACTCCATGTACACTGATGCATGTCCGTCAATTTTGTGTTCTGAAAGCTGAGATTTGTTGATAAATGTAACCTCGACTTTCATTCTTTTCACCACACTTGATACCACCTCCATCATGCTTTTATCCAATCCACTTCGCAGTATTCTTTTTTAGTTACTAGTCCTGTCTCGTTGTAGCATTTGACTCCATTTTTGCGATTCCAGTCATCGCTTCTATAATATCATAATGTTTTATCATCATGGGGGCGAAGCTTGACATATGATAAAAGTTAAAAAAATCAAAGTCGATGGAAGACATATTTAGCGTATAATTTAGAAAAAATATGTTTACTAAAACACGCACATACTGTTTATTAACTACTTGCACTGAAAACTCTTGCACAGAATTCTAACTATTTGCACTGATGTAGCGACCTGACTTTCTATCACCAGAAAATCGCATAACTAATTAAGAAAGAATGAGATAGAAGAAGAAAAGAAAGAGAAGAAAGAACAACAACACATCAGAAATCTCACGGCGGGACGAATGAAATATAATATAGAACATATACATAGTATCATATACATCAGAGTACACAACTATACATCTCAATTTAGACAGTTATAACATTTCTGTCTATTATACAATACAAGAACAACTATACAGAATAACGCACAGCGGAAACTCTATTTATATATCTATACGCTGAAGCCTCCTTCTCCAAAGCTCCTCCAGAATTTCGTCAAGGATAACCTGAATCATTTGACTGAGAATATGAGTACCCAAGAGTTTAATAAAACAGAAAATAAACACACGGGTCAGACAGGGGTCTGGTGTGAGTAAACGGTTTAAGATTGCTTAACTTTAGAAAATCCTTTGAAAGAAAAGGTATCACGTAAGACTACCCACACATAAACATGGAAAAGTTTTTACCTCACGCTAACCAAAACATTTGATAGGAAATCCATTGATATTATAATAGTGTCTAGGGTTTTCAAGTAAATATGAAATAGCCGAAATTATTACATTATTAAATTCCAGCTACTAGCCACAAAAGTGAGTAATACAAACAAAACCGTAGGGTCTCATAGGGAAAATGGGTTTCCAACAATGGCAAGGCTGATGGGGTACCGCCCGTCACAGTACGTGGCCTAGATCACCGTACCGAGGAGCCACCCTAACTCCCCTGAAACATAAGGCCAGGACCATTCCTTACTGAACAGTCCCGAACAAGACCACCCCGTAGTTGGTTGCAGACCAACTGCCCACAAAGCCGAAATAAAAAGGGACATCTAGACAGGGATGTATCTCGCACTCCAGTGGGAGCTACCTACGAAGCCTTGCTGCATCTCTCTTGTTTTAGCCATTCCCGGTTGATGAGGCTTGAGTCTACGATTACCTTTATAGAACACATCTATCTTAGAATGCTCATCGTCCACCTGACGATGTTCTGAAAGCATTCAATCCATACAAGTTCGTTCCGGGTTCGAACGAAACCGAAGGCACTATCTCACTGCACTCATTTTGGAATCACCCTCAGAGTCAACGACCATAGCCCTTGCACTCTAAATCACCGTCTCGAGCCTATAAGTATTATTCCGTCAAACTCATTACGGAATCACCCACAGAGTTATACTAACGTATAGTTCCTACACCTCGAGTCTTCACCTGCACTCCACTTGGATTCACGACCTAACGTTTATTTTGGATCGATGTGGTTTTCGGATATCCAAATATGGAAACCCAATCCCGGTCTCACCGTAACCAAACGCCATTTTAATGTCCAAGTTGTACTTAAGGGATTTAAACAGAAGATATTCAGAAATATCACTTAACATAAATGGATGATTCACATTACACAGATAGATAATTCATAATTATCAAGTTCATCCATACATATCACAAAGCAACATATATATCACATCACAGATATATCACATTCAAATCATCACATATCAACCAATGACATACGATATCAACCAATATCATTATCTCATCCAATGATACTTATCAACCAATCAATAATCACCCATACACAAGGTTGATCCAACTTAATTAATTTAATTAATCCTTAATTAAATTGATCCTTACTTAATCACTTGGATTATCATCAATCCATCTTACTATTCATTAATTAAATACAAATTAATTAATTAACATCACTTATCTATCCAATTTAAATTAATCATCCCTGATTAATTATTACTTAATTTCTTTAAGTAATTTATTCCTTAATTACAATATTAATTAATCATCTTGATTAACTACTTCTTAATTATCCAAGTAATTATCTCTTAATTACTCTTTAAAATTAATCATACCTGATTAATTATCCTTTAAATTATTCTGATAATTATTCCTTAATTATCCTTTAATTAATCACACCTGATTAATTACTTTTAACTAATCACACTTGATTAATTACCTTTAACTAAACCTACTTTATTAATTACTTTTGATTAATCACATTTAATTGATTACTTTTAATTAATCATCTTTAATTAATTACTTTTTAATTAATCACCTTTGATTAATAATTTTTAATTATTAATTAACAATTAATTAATTATTTCCATTAATTAATTATTACTTCATTAATTAAATTTCTCTTTAATTAATTACTTTAACAATTAATTAATCATTTAATTAATTACTCTTAATCCTTTATTAATTAACCATTAATCAAATAATTTAAACCTTTAATTAATTTTATTAATTAATTCTTTAATTAATAACTCAAGTGATTAATCCTTAATCACATCCACTAAATTACTTTTAATAAAGTAATTAACTTTAACTTAATAACTTCTATAATTAACCACTTAATTACTTAATTACTTCATCAAGCAATTATATTAAATTAGCCCGTAAGTGATTATTTTAATTAATCACAAATTTATTACTTAATTAATTATTTAATTAATCATTTAAATTTAATTAAATGATTCTTAAATTCTTATGTTATAAAATTCTTAATTAAGAAGACCATTATCTTAACAAAAATATTTTTATTAATCAATAACTTTTCAAGGGTAAATCAATTTAATTACCTTAATTATCTTCATATATTTGTTTAACCAAACTCTTAATTACCCAATAAAATTCTTAATTATAATTGATTACTAAATTGATACCATTAATCCTTATTTAAAATACAACATAATAGAAATCAATTATAATTGAAACACATTTCAAATATACCTTTAAATCTTTAAAACTTTCCAAGAATATTAAATAAAATTAAATACAAGCTTTATTTCAAAAATATCCATTTCTTTTTATTTTAAAAACAATCATATTTTAATTTATATAAAGCTTGTTTAAAATTTGATTTTGAAATCAATTAGTTTTATAAATAAAACTTATCTAACTTTTGTTTAAAACCTTCATTCCAAAACCAATTTTCTTTGTTTTCAAACCTTTAAACATAACTGTTAATTTCCAAGCTTCAGACAAAACCCAAACTAAAACCCAAACTAAAACACGCTCATCAAATCTCGAGCAAACCTCAGAAATACACGCGACAACCCCGAGTCTTCCCCTACCCTATGCCTGCTTCGAGATCAACCAACACGAAGCCGAGACTATCTTTGAGTTTTCCTTAACTTGCCCAAACCCAACAGAAAACATGAAATCATGCACGTATACGTGCACGTTGCCGATGGACGTTGGCGAACTCCATGCCGGCCACCTACAAGTCGCACTCAACCCCTACCACCAATTGCACCACCCAGAAACTTAATTTCGACCGAGTATCAAAATTTGACCCCTCAACGCAAATTGCTACAGCCCATTACTACCGAAAAACACTCACCGGCGACCATCCCCCTCACGAGACACCTTGCCGCCTCAACCCTAGCTCCGCCTCGACATATACAGCATACAAAACCCTACTACCTCAATCTACGATCACCCCACACATCAATAAAATACACCAGTATTTTTCTGATGATCACCGTTGTCTCCTCCACCTTCGAGCACAACCTCGTCCATTGATTCGTCGTCGTTCGTCCCAAATTGACCAAAGGGCACAAATCAATCAAACCCCAAATTCTCGCAAATTACTACTCTAAAATTCGTGATTCAAGTTTCAAAAATCATGTTTTCTTATTTGCAATATGATTTTAAAATCAAAAGTCAAGTTTGCATTCAAAACTTTTGACCCAATTTATAATTTTACTGTAAATATTAAAATTTTGAGCTAATTACTTATTTTAACAACCAATAATTATTTTTAGATGTTAGATGATTTGATTACAATCATCTTTTCTTTACAAATCAAGGTCCAACTCGAAATCAAAATCAAGTTTTTGAATTTACCATAAGATTGAAACTGTTTCTATAAAACACAGTGACTTTTTTTTTAATTTTGTACAGGCAAATCATAAACACAACCCAAACATGCATCAAATCTAAATCCAATATTTCTTATAACATCATGACATTATCACATAACAAGATGAATCCAGATAAAAAAAACTGTTTTTAAAAGATTCAATTTACTCACCTAAAATTTGCTGAAGACAGAAATGTTTCCTGGCTTGTTGTAATTTGTGCATTCTTCTTGAATTTGTTGCTTGATTAATATCGGTTGCATGTTGATGTTTTCCTGAATTTCTTGTTTGAACTGCTTGATTTTACTTGAAATTCTAGCATTGATTCTCTTGTTCCTTGATGCTGCAATTTCCTTTTTGTTCCAGATTTTTCTATAGATTTTCCTTTTTTCTTCTTTGATCTTTGTTTAGCATTTATTTTGTTATTGGATTGAAGATGAAGAAAAATATTATTTTTTTAGCTGAAAATAACTCTTCTTCTTATTTTACAAATTAAATTTTAAATTAAATTTCAAGAGGATGACACTTGTCTACTTAAATGCCTAATTATCTTACACATATGTATATGATTAACAAGTGTCTTAATATGTATACTAAATGTTTTACAAGTGTTATTATGTATTTACAAGTGTTATTTTCAAATGCTTTATTAATGTTTCTAAATGTTATTTTCTTTTCTTTTTATAATTTGTTTAAGCTATATACATATATTTATGTAATGCGTAGATAATTATAAAATGTTTTTATCTTATAAAAATAAACTTTAGACTTTAATAAATATTTCAAAAGCAAATTCATATAGATATTTATAAATAACTTATATTTCAATCAATTTAATTTTATCATTTGTTTATAAATTGAGAAACTTAGTTTAACTCTTTATATAAAATTTTTTAAAACAATTCTATCTTATGTTAAAATTAATATGAAAGAAATATTAAAACAAATGAACTTTTAGTTTAAATCTTATTTAAAACCAAAGCTTAAAGTATATGTTTAAAATAAATAAGAAATTAACTTTGTTATTAAAATTTTAAATCTCAAATATCATTTCAAAAACATTAAATCAAATTGACATTTCAAATTACTATTTATATATTTATTAAAGTTTTCAAATACTTATTAAATTCAAATAAATAAAATTCCTATTTCAAATATATATACATATATACACATTTCAAATAGAAAAACATTTTAACATTATATTTGATAATTACTTATTAGATCATAAGACAAATTTCAAATCACAATATATATATATATATATATATATATATATATATATATATTCATATATATTATAATTTGAGTATAAAGTTTTATTACATTAAAACTTCCTATTTATAAGATATATCATAAATAGAAAATATTCTGATTAACCTTCAAAAAATAAATCTCGCCAATTTATACTGTTAAGAAATTGTTGATAGATATCATCAAATTATTATTATCAGCCTTTAAAATAATTTTAACTTGTCAATTTATAATTGTAAAGCGATCAAATCAATTTAATTATTATCAAAGATTATTAAATTGATATTGCTCAAAATTTCGGGTCGTCACATTCCTCCCCCCTTAAAAAAATTTCGTCCCCGAAATTCAAAAGCAATTAATTTAATAACCTAGCTAAAGAATTTAAATTTCAAACAACAATCACACAATCAATCATACACTATCAATTATAGTAACCAAAGCAACCAATTCAAACAAACAAATTTTATTTATCCAGATAAAATTCTAAATAGAACTTCCTAATATTATCAAGAGTTTTCTAGGTACCTATACTGGAGTACCCGCTCTACAGAATCTTAAGTAACTATACTACTATAACCAAGAACTCCCTCATCTGATCCTACAAATATGAACAAAATATCAGACTAAACTCAAAACCAGCTCAACCACCAGATTCTTCTAAACTGCTGATTCTATCATTCGAAGAATCATACACATATTCCTCAGAGATATGTGAATTACAATGAATTCCAGTTATCCGAACTGGAAATTCAATCCTATAGATCAAAATCTAATCTCCGGAGAACACAGAAAAACTCAAAATACCTCCAGAGCTAACTCTCCAGTTTTACCCAGTCTTATATCTCCTTTGATTGGATAAAACTAAAGCATATCCAAATTCCAACTTCACATTCCAAAATTTCTCAATTCTCAACTGCCCAACTCTTTAGATGATCCTGAGTCACCTCCAATATTCCTGATCAGCCTAACCTTTGCTGATTGCTTCAAGAAACAAACAGGACCAAAATCAAACCAATCACCTGATCCTACTCAACAAAATGGCTCTCCCAAAAATTTGCTGAAATCCAATACACAACTCTATTCCACAAACATTCGTGGACTTCAGACCTACATCTCATATCTGGAATAACCAAATAGTTGCACCTGACAACCTTACCTACCAAATCCAGGAAATTTCTTCATACTTGAATTTTCTGTAGAAATCCTTTAATTCAAGGAAATTACATCTCCCGGTTGCTCCCCGACTAAAATAATTGCTATCTTGCTTCCGCTGTACAACTCTGATCTGGAGTAGATAAGAATGCTATCGAAGAACTCGAGCACAATCTTCCTCCATACACAGTTCATCCAATCCATAAAATCTTAGGGACCATTCTACTTGGTCAAAATATCCTAACAGAATCTTAACTACAATTAGATAGTCAATCCTTCCTCAAGAATCCTGAGCTGCCTCACCAACTTATTCTTGCTCCAATAGTCATCCCTTAACAAGGCTGAACCATCAAAATTATTCCTGGATTCCAAGTCGATAAGAAAACTCAATCTCCGGTTCGGGAAAACTTCTGATTTCCTAAAAAAACATCGAGAAAATCTCTGACTACTTTAATGGCTTTTACCTCCATATGAGATTCCTCAATCTCAAACCAAAGAATACTCAAAGATTCCCAAACTAATCGCGAGCCACTTTTGCGATCTCTCTGAGTTCAGATTCAAAGAACTATCTCCTAACAAGAACAGCTTTCCTAATCAAGATCAATCTTCTTAGAATGGCTTATCTATTAGAAAAACTGATAGATCACTTCCAACAAATATCCTACTCCACTGAGCTTCTCGAAGAAATGGATAAGCCTTCACTATTGCCGGGACTGCCGATAGTAGAACCCCAAAGATTTCCGAATCATCGAAGAAACGGTTCCACGCTGTTTGCTTCCAAATTTCACTTCAAAGATACAGCTAAGCCCAAAAGATCATCCTTAACCACAAGCTCCTGAAACACAAAACTATCACCCAATTCCACCAAAAATCCTTGAGACGAGTTGACATCTTCTCAAGAAACTCAGCTCCAAACCAAACACCAACCACTTATTTTCTTAAGGAAAACAAATGAGACCATGTCCGAAATGAGATAACTCACCGACCTTAGCCTCATACTTTAATACAAATAAGACAACCACCCTTACTTAAGATCCAGAAAATCCTAAACATCCGAATATTCACTGCAGTAGGCATCACAGTTCCTTCAATACCATCTAAATCTTGCTCTAAAAGAACGTCTTCAGAACCATCTATGGATACTGCCTCTCATCACACAGCTATTCCCTTCTGAAGTCTCCAAGATACCATTATCTGCTTCTGCTCAGCTGACAAATACAACTCTTGGAAATCTTTGCTCACTCGAGAGAAAATCAACCTCACACTCCAAGAATATACTCCAATCCTTGCAAATACTTCCTCTGGAATCAATGAAATCCTTTCACCAATCTACAAAACTTATTCGAGACGGTATTAGATCTACAATCTCGACAGATACACCTCCAACCACAACATATGAGCCTCTACCATTAGTGGTAGTCGTGTTCTACACACTCCTACCTTATCTACCTCTATAACCTATGTTGGAAAATCCGAACAAATAACCCAACAGATTAGGTATATATATATATTACAAGTATGCTCTCTCAAGATAGACACCACTCCACAGCCTAGGTATTCACTCAACCTAATGCTCTGATACCAACTGTAGCGACCCGACTTTCTATCACCAGAAAATTGCATCACTAATTAAGAAAGAAAGAGATAGAAGAAGAAAAGAAAGAGAAGAAAGAACAACAACACATCAGAAATCTCACAGCGGAACGAATGAAATAAAATATAGAATATATACATAGTATCATATACATCAGAGTACACAACTATACATCTCAATTTAGACAGTTATAACATTTCTGTCTAATATACAATACAACAACAACTATACAGAATAACGCACAGCGGAAATTCTATCTATATATCTATACACTGAAGCCTCCTGCTCCAAAGCTCCTCCAGAATTTCGTCAAGGATAACCTGAATCACTTGACTACTCATACAGAATATGTGTACCCAAGAGTTTAATAAAACAGAAAATAAACACTCGGGTCAGACAGGGGTCTGGTGTGAGTAAACGGTTTAAGATTGCTTAACTTTAGAAAATCCTTTGAAAGAAAAGGTATCACGTAAGACTTCCCACACATAAACATGGAAAAGTTTTTACCTTACGCAAACCAAAACATTTGATAAGAAATCCAGTGATATTATAATAGGGTCTAGGGTTTTCAAGTAAATATGAAATAGCTGAAATTGTTACATTATTAAATTCCATCTACTAGCCACAAAAGTGGGTAATACAAACAAAACCGTAGGGTCTAGTAGGGAAAATGGGTTTCCAACAATCGCAGGGCTACTGGGGTACCGCCCGTCACAGTACGTGGCCTAGATCACCGTACCGAGGAGCCACCCTAACTCCCCTGCAACACAAGGCCGGGACCATTCCTTACTGAACAGTCCCGAACAAGACCACCCCGTAGGTGGCTGCAGACCAACTTCCCACAAATCCGAATTAAAAAGGGACATCTAGACAGGGATGTATCTCGCTCTCCAGTGGGAGCTAACCACGAAGTCTTGCTGCACCTCCCCTGTTTTAGCCATTCCGGGTTGATGAGGTTTGAGGCTGCGATTACCTTTATAAAACACATCTATCTTAGAATGCTCATCGTCCACCTGACGATGTTCTGAAAGCATTCAATCCATACAAGTTCGTTCCGGGTTCGAACAAAACCGAAGGCACTATCTCGTTGCACTCATTTTGGAATCACCCTCAACGTCAACGACCATAGCCCTTGCACTCTGAATCACCATCTCGAGCCTATAAGTACTATTCCGTCAAACT
Organism: Allium cepa; assembly: GCA_030765085.1. Classification (NCBI taxonomy): domain Eukaryota; kingdom Viridiplantae; phylum Streptophyta; class Magnoliopsida; order Asparagales; family Amaryllidaceae; genus Allium; species Allium cepa. Next base: position 706,278,489 of record CM060932.1, read on the forward strand.
CATTATGGAATCACCCACAGAGTTATACTAACGTATAGTTCCTACACCTCGAATCTTCACTTGCACTTCACTTGGATTCACGACCTAACGTTTATTTTGGATCGATGTGGTTTTTGGATATCCAAATATGGAAACCCAATCTCGGTCTCACCGAAACCAAACGCCATTTTAATGTCCAAGTTGTACTTAAGGGATTTAAACAGAAGATATTCAGAAATATCACTTAACATAAATGGATGATTCACATTACACAGATAGATAACTCACAATTATCAAGTTCATCCATACATATCACAAAGCAGCATATATATCACATCTCAGATATATCACATTCACATCATCACATATCAACCAATGACATACGATATCAACCAATATCATTATCTCATCCAATGATACTTATCAACCAATCAATAATCACCCATACACAAGGTTGATCCAACTTAATTAATTTAATTAATCCTTAATTAAATTGATCCTTACTTAATCACTTGGATTATCATCAATCCATCTTACTATTCATTAATTAATTACAAATTAATTAATTAATTAACATCACTTATCTATCCAATTTAAATTAATCATCCCTGATTAATTATTACTTAATTTCTTTAAGTAATTTATTCCATAATTACAATATTAATTAATCATCTTGATTAACTACTTCTTAATTATCCAAGTAATTATCTCTTAATTACTCTTTAAAATTAATCATACCTGATTAATTATCCTTTAAATTATTCTGATAATTATTCCTTAATTATCCTTTAATTAATCACACCTGATTAATCACTTTTAATTAATCACACTTGATTAATTACCTTTAACTAAACCTACTTGATTAATTACTTTTGATTAATCACATTTAATTAATTACTTTTAATTAATCATCTTTAATTAATTACTTTTTAATTAATCACCTTTGATTAAAACTTTTTAATTATTAATTAACAATTAATTAATTATTTCCATTAATTAATTATTACTTCGTTAATTAAATTTCTCTTTAATTAATTACTTTAAAAAGTAATTAATCATTTAATTAATTACTCTTAATCCTTTATTAATTAACCATTAATCAAACAATTTAAACGTTTAATTAATTTTATTAATTAATTCTTTAATTAATAACTCAAGTGATTAATCCTTAATCACATCCACTAAATTACTTTTAATAAAGTAATTAACTTTTACTTAATAACTTCTATAATTAACCACTTAATTACTTAATTACTTCATCAAGCAATTATATTAAATTAGCTCATAAGTGATTATTTTAATTAATCGCAAATTTATTACTTAATTAATTATCTAATTAATCATTTAAATTTAATTAAATGGTTCTTAAATTCTTATATTATAAATTGTTAATTAAGAAGACCATTATCTTAACTAAAATATTTATATTAATCAATAACTTTTCAAGGGTAAATCAATTTAATTACCTTAATTATCTTCATATATTTGTTTAACCAAACTCTTAATTACCCAATAAAATTCTTAATTATAATTGATTACTAAATTGATATCATTAACCCTTATTTAAAATAAAATATAATAGAAATCAACTATAATTAAAACACATTTTAAATATACCTTTAAATCTTTAAAACTTTCCAAGAATATTAAATAAAATTAAATACAAGCTTTATTTCAAAAATATCCATTTCTTTTTATTTTAAAAACAATCATATTTTAATATATATAAAGCTTGTTTAAAATTTGATTTTGAAATCAATTAGTTTTATAAATAAAACTTATCTAACTTTTGTTCAAAACCTTTATTCCAAAACCAATTTTCTTTGTTTTCAAACCTTTAAACATAACCGTTAATTTCCAAGCTTCAGACAAAGCCTAAACAAAAACCCAAACTAAAACACGCTCATCAAATCTCGAGCAAACCTCAGAAATACACGCGACAACCCCGAGTCTTTCCCTACCCTATGCTTGCTTCGAGCTCAACCAACACGAACCCGAGACCATCTTCGAGTTTTCCTCAACTTGCCCAAACCCAACATAAAACATGAAATCGTGCACGTATACGTGCACGTCGCCGATGGACGTTGGCGAACTCCACGCCGGCCACCTACAAGTCGCACTCAACCCCTACCACCAATTGCACCACCCAGAAACTTAATTTCGACCGAGGATCGAAATTTGACCCCTCAACCCAAATTGCTACAGCCCATTACTACCGAAAAACACTCACCGACGACCATCCCCCTCACGAGACACCTTGCCGCCTCAACCCTAGCTCTGCCTCACTTCCAAGTGTCTCCAAAACCACAAGCGGTCGACTCCGGTTGCATTACGACGTCGCGATTCTCATTGGAACACTCACGACATATACAACATACAAAACCCTACTACCTCAATCTACGATCACCCCACACATCAATAAAATACACCAGTATTTTTTTGATGATCACCGTTGTCTCCTCCACCTTCGAGCACAACCTCGTCCATTGAGTCGTCGCCGTTCGTCCCAAATTGACTGAAGTGCACAAATCAATCAAACCCCAAATTCTCGCAAATTACTACTCTAAAATTTGTGATTCAAGTTTCAAAAATCATGTTTTCTTATTTGCAATATGATTTTAAAATCAAAACTCAAGTTTACATTCAAAACTTTTGACCCAATTTATAATTTTACTGTAAATATTAAAATTTTGAGCTAATTACTTATTTTAACAACCTAATTAATTTTAGATGTTAGATGATTTGATTACAATCATCTTTTCTTTACAAATCAAGGTCCAACTCGAAATCAAAATCAAGTTTTTGAATTTACCATAAGATTGAAACTGTTTTTATAAAACACAGTGACTTTTTTTTTAATTTTGTACAGGCAAATCATAAACACAACCCAAACATGCATCAAATCTAAATCCAATATTTCTTATAACATCATGACATTATCACATAACAAGATGAATCCAGATAAAAAAACTATTTTTAAAAGATTCAATTTACTCACCTAAAATTTGCTGAAGACTGAAATATTTCCAGGCTTGTTGTAATTTCTGCATTCTTCTTGAATTTGTTGCTTGATTAATATCAGTTGCATGTTGATGTTTTCCTGAATTTCTTGTTTGAACTGCTTGATTTTACTTGAAATTCTAGCGTTGATTCTCTTGTTCCTTGATGCTGCAATTTCCTTTTTGTTACGAATTTTTCTACAGATTTTCCTTTTTTTCCCTTTGATCTTTGTTTAGCATTTATTTTGTTATTGGATTAAAGATGAAGAAAAATATATATTTTTAGCTAAAAATAATTCTTCTTCTTATTTTACAAATTAAATTTTAAATTAAATTTTAAATTAAATTTCAAGAGAATGACACTTGTCTACTTAAATGCCTAATTATCTTACACATATGTATATGATTAACAAGTGTCTTAATATGTGTACTAAATGTTTTACAAGTGTTATTATGTATTATTATGTATTTACAAGTGTTATTTTCAAATGTTTTATTAATGTTTCTAAAAGTTATTTTCTTTTTTTTGTAATTTGTTTAAGCTATATACATATATTTATGTAATGTGTAGATAATTATAAAATGTTTTTATCTTATAAAAATAAACTTTAGACTTTAATAAATATTTCAAAAGCAAATTCATATAGATATTTATAAATAACTTATATTTTAATCAATTTAATTTTATCATTTGTTTATAAACTGAGAAACTTAGTTTAACTCTTTATATAAATTTTTTTAAAACAATTCTATCTTATGTTAAAATTAATATGAAAGAAATATTAAAACAAATGAACTTTTAGTTTAAATCTTATTTAAAACCAAAGCTTAAAGTATATGTTTAAAATAAATAATAAATTAACTTTGTTATTAAAATTTTAAATCTCAAATATCATTTCAAAAACATTAAATCAAATTGACATTTCAAATTACTATTTATATATTTATTAAAGTTTTCAAATACTTATTAAATTCAAATAAATAAAATTCCTATTTCAAATATATATACATATATACACATTTCAAATAGAAAAACATTTTAACATTATATTTGATAATTACTGTATTAGATCTTAAAACAAATTTCAAATCATAATATATATATATATATATATTCATATATATTATAATTTGAGTATAAAGTTTTATTACATTAAAACTTCCTATTTACAAGATATATCATAAATAGAAAATATTCTGATTAACCTTCAAAAAATAAATCTCACCAATTTATACTGTTAAGAAAATTGTTGATAGATATCATCAAATTATTATTATCAGCCTTTAAAATAGTTTTAACTTGTCAATTTATAATTGTAAAATGATCAAATCAATTTAATTATTATCAAAGATTATTAAATTGATATTTCTCAAAATTCCGGGTCGTCACAACTGAAGTCCGATAGTAAACATATTCTGTTAAGTCATTTGATCCAATAAACTTCCAAGATTAGTTCTATGAAAGCTACGATATTTATAGCTTTCGTAATGGAAGCGAGACTAAATGAGCCCCAACCAATTTATTCAAAAAAGGACTACAGTAGATGAATGAAGTAGGTACACTTCAGCTATTAACAATCATGTTTATAGTTACATTTACGTCAGGCATATTTCTTTTCAAGTAGGGTCTGTTGTTTCCCGGTTTAGTTCTTTTATTTTTTCGTTTTAACTTTCCAACGTTCATCAACTTATTTCTAGCAATTTTTACGTGGTTTCAATTGTAAGTCGAAATGTTATTAGGTGGATAGATGTAGGCAAGAGTTCAAAATTGAAATTAATTATAGCAATTGTGATTAGTAGGGGTTTAAATATGTAGTGGATGTCAGTTGTTATCTTATTGTTGCAATTGCTATTTAATTGTTTTTTGTAATAGTTTATGTATTTGGATATGAAATTTAAATCGTTTAGACAAATTAGAACAAGGTTTCAACTAATTGATTAGTTTTATCATTTGTTCAGACAAATGAGAACAAGGTTTCAACTAATCGTTTAGAAAAATTAGTTGATGTTAATTAGAACTTGAAGTATGATTTTAGCAAGTCAATCTAAGAACATTTGTTGGCATCATTACAATTTTAGTCCACTTCTATACTTTTCTAAATGCAAATACTGTTTTTTGTCCAATACCTATCATACATGATATGATTTCAATTTCCTCTTCTTTTATTAGCACATTGAGGTGAAAAAGCTTATAAAAGGAAGGCCTCTTGATAATCTAGAGTTTATGCATGTGTGAAGAGATATTGTGATTCTGCCGGTGGAGTCACCAGGCAGGTAATATTTTGACTTTATTAGCTAAACTTGTTAGTTTATGTAGAAACCATGTATTAAAAAAATAATATTTGTTTATAGATCTTTAATTAGCATTCTTCTATTAATGTGCATCCTATATATGCACTGTACAGTGTAAACAATATCCTACTCCACTTTTTCTCAAATGTTATAAAATGTGAGGTGTGTTCTTATCATGTTCTTGAAATTTCATCATAAGCACTTATTTGAGTTTTACTTTGTTAGCTTATAATATAGGTAATGCTAAACTGGTGATATTGAATCTTTTGGATGCCCTATCAATGATGGCTATCAAGTATCTTCATGACAACCCAAATGCCCTAAAAGAATTATTGGTGAGTTAAAACAATATGAAATATTTTACACTTTGTCAATATGAATATTTACTATTTGGGCACCATAACTAAACACATGATTCCTCAACTCGTACGTTAAATTACAATGACGACGATGAAGAACTAACTAAGTTTATAAAAGTGAACTAAATTCATAAAAATTAACTGAATTATTATTAATAATAATAATATAATTAAGTTAACCGAATTTAAATAGTAGTAGTAATAATGATAATAAATTAACTAAGTTAATCAAGTTAATAAAAATTAATTAAGTTTTGTTAAAATTAAACAAGATTTATAAAATTAACTAAGTTTAAGTTAACTAAATTTTATAAATAATAGTAATATGACTAATTTAACAAAGTTTTATAAATAATAGTGATGATGATGATGAATTAACTAAGTTTATAATAATAATATTAATAATATAACTAAATTTATGTTAACTAAATTTTATAAATAGTAATACTATAACTAATTTAACAAAGTTTTATAAATAATAATGATGACAATGATGATGAATTAACTAAGTTTATAAAATTAACCAAGTTTATATTTGTAATAATAATACTAATAATAATAATACAATTAAATTAACCTTGTTTTATAATAATAATAATAATAATAATAACAACAACAATAATAATAATAATAAATTAACTAAGTTAACCAAGTTAATAAAAATTAACTAAGTTTTGTTAAAATTGAACAAGTTTTATAAAATTAGTTAAGTTTAAGCTACCTAAATTGTATAAATAATAATATAACTAATTTAACAAAGTTTTATAAATAATAACAATGATTATGATGATGATGATGAATTAACTATGTTTATAAAAATTTAACTAAGTTTATAATAATAATAATATAATTAAATTAACCGAGTTTTAGTAATAATAGTAATAAATTAACTAAGTTAACCAAGTTAATAAAAGTTGACTAAGTTTAAGTTAACTTAATTTTATAAATAATAATAATATAACTAATTTAACAAATATTTATAAATAATGATTGATGATAAATTAACTTAGTTTATAAAATCTATGTAAGTTTATAGTAGTAATAATAATAATATTAAATTAACCGAGTTTGAATAATAATGATAATAATAATAAATTAAGTTAACCAAGTGAATAAAAATTAACTAGGCTTTGTTAAAATTAAAGTAGTTTTATAAAATTAACTAAGTTCAAGTTAACTAAATTTTATAAATAATAATAATATAACTAGTTTAACAACATTTTATATATAGCTGTAAGATTGGACTTTATTTATTTCATTTCGTTTATAACTTTGATTATTTAAATGATATTTATAACTTTGATTATTTAAATGATATTATTTATAATATTATATGCTCGTACAATGTTGTAGATGTTTGATATTAGATTTGAAGTTCTGTGAATTAACATAATTGTTTGACTATATGTTGTGCTTTCACTTATGCAGGCATTGGATTTTCGAAAAGAGCAAGGTTGGACTTTATGGTGCTAGCTTTCACTTGTGCATGCAACAAAGAATTATGGGTAATCAAGCGTTTTGTTAGCACCGGTTTGGTATAACATTTTATTAGTACTAGGTGTGTAAATTTGTATACGAATAGTTATTGTATGTGAGTTTGGTCATTTTATCAAAAAACTATTATATGAGAATGGTTATGGACATCTTATTTGATTATATGATCAATATTTTTTTAGTTGTTTGAATATGATGATTATGTGAGTGATTATTGATTGATATAGTAGAAACGAAATAGACCACCAATAGGAAATAACAACATGAAAAAACGGTGCAAAATGATCAATAACTTTCAGTAGCGTTTCAAAAACACTACAGAAATACATATAGCGGCGTTGAGTAAACGCAACTGTAAAATAGGGATAAAGTTGGAAACTCTATTGGTAGTGCCCAAAGAACCTTTGGTGGCGTTTTTAAAACGCAACAAAAAATATTTATGGTAGCATTTGAGAAATGCTGCAATAAAAGAATTTATAGTGGCGTTCAAATAAATGCAACTAAAAATCATGCATTTTTAGTTGCGGGCTTTATCACAACGTTTATCAAAACGTTACCATAAGTTTTGGTAGCGTTTTTTATGCGCCACCAAAAATAAAATTTCTTGTAGGGGCTCCTCCTAGGCCATTATCTTCTGCATCCTAAAATAATTTTGAAGAGCTAGTCCAATCAATCTTAAATTCTACATCTTGTGCCTCCATTCGCCCACCTACTTCTATTTCTGACTTGGTGGGTCACTATCGTTCTTTATTAGAACAACAACTTTTGGTAAGTTTCTCTTCACTTGACTTTATCATTACTATTCCTCTTTAAGTTCTTGACTTATGTTGTACTTTTTCTTTCAGATTTTCAAGAGTCGGTTGTCTTTGCAAGAATATGCGTCCAAATCTTCTACCGAAACTTCTAAACTTCTGGAGGAAATTCTAGCTTAAAGAATCAAGTTTCTTCTTTATCCATAGAGAAAGGTGAAGCTATGACTGAATTGGGATGATTGAGAGCTTCTCTCGCTCAGTCGAAATCCATTATCTCAGAGGAAAGGAAAGCCTGCCATCTCCTCACCGATGAAATTTGGCAATGAAAATGACCTTAAAAGAATCCAATGAGGAAAAGATCTGAATGGCGCAAAAAGAGCTTTTCTGAAGGAAAAGTTGGAAAAGAACAAAGCTACTTTGCAATTAGCAGTTGACGCCATCTTCGATGCAAAGCAGTGAGTGTCGCAATTTATTGACATCTCTTTTGAAGATACTATGATGAATTCTTTCGAAGACGCTTTGATGCTCGCCTACACCGATAACATCAATAAATGTCCTGAATTAAGCTTTCGCTCACTCGACCCTACTCTTGTGGATAGGGTTATGGGTAATATCAAACAGATGGAGAAGAGAATTGAAGTTGCTAAAAAGGAGGAGATTGATGCCTCCAAAATTCTCTTCTTTGAAGTTCCTTCCTTCGAAGTCGAATTTGACTCCGAAGACGAAGGCGATAAAGAAGAGGTCTTCGAAGAAGAGGGGGGTTATAATGACGATGATAATGATGATGACGGGGATGATAACATCAACGGTGGAGAAGAATTAGGTGATACTAAAGGTGGCCAAACTGAAGCTTCTGAAAAATATGGAGACAGAAATGAATTTTTTTTTGAAAAAGATTCATCTCCTCATGAAGCGATTTCGTTTAAATCTTCTGCACCTTCCGACCCTCGAGAGGAGCCTGCTTTTATTGATGTTGAAGTGCCAAAAAAAAAGCAGGCTTCCCAAGCATCAATCCCGGTATCTTAGATATGGGATTCTCTATTTAAACATCTTTCGCTTCGAAGATAATAATAGTGTAAATCATTTATTTAGATAAGGAATTAATCCGTCCATCCCTATAAAACCAAGCTTGAAAGAAAACAAGCGGAGATAAATAGTTTATATAGGGAATTAGACAAACAATTAAAGAAGCACAATATTCTTTCTGATAACATCATAGACTCAATAAAAGTGCGATAGTGTTAGCATCCTTTAAGCATCAAGAAGTTACCCCACGGTAGAGGAGAGCGCACCTTCGATATGACGCTCTTTTGAAAGAAAACCGAGAATTGATTACCCTCTTTTAGATGTTGATCGAAGAGAGGGACATTTTGGTTAATTTCTTATACAAGGCTTATTATAGACACCCGACCGTTGATTTCTCATATTTAGGTGATTTTAGTAGGGGTTTACTTAGGCGTTTACAAAGAAAAATACTTGGATGAATTCAAATCTAACCTGCATCTCGAGGCATGTTAAAACTTGCCCTGAGTCGGATCAATTCTCCAAGACCTTCCTCGAGAAAAACTCAAGTTTTGTAAGGACAAACTATTCCAGAATTCTTTACAAAATCAATTTTATGTGAACCAAATGAATGATTGTGAATATGTAGTAACATGAACTTGTAAATATATTTTTTAGTCTTTTTTTTATACTTAGTTGCATTTTATTATGATATCACAGAGAGAATGTTCCTCAAGCAATCTTGTCTTTAGATAATACCCATGTCAATTTGTTAAATTCATAAAATTTTATCTCGAAAAGGCATCAATTTTAAAATCTTCAAAATTGGAAAGATATTATTTTCTTAGAGATTTACAAAAACTTTACATGGAATATCCTTGTCTCCGCTTCGATTTCCTTAGTGATGAGAAAGAAAATCTACTTAAGGAGATCCAAACGTATCATACTACATTAATTTACGGTCATGATAGTCCTGCAGCCGGGGAATGGGACTATAGAAAATATCCCCCAGTGATCACTCCGGAAGGACTTAACATTCCTTTTGACTCTACAGTTATTCTTTCTGTGAATTCTTTGAATAAAATTAGAGACGCTGTTTGTCATCTATAAAACACATGCCAATTGTATCTCTTAGTTTCATTATTACTTGAGTTGTAATCTTTTATTGCAGTAATAAAGAGATTGTTCATTATGATTTTGACTTCGTTCTTTGTTTTTTTTTTTTAAATAGGAATTACAGTTATCTGCGGTGCCTCTCTCACTAGATTCAACATCTCGCTTTATTAATCTTAAGGATAAGCTATTAGCGGATCTTGAAAAGAGTAGATTTCTTAAAGACACTTTACTTGTTCGTTTTAAAGGCAATACTGAAGCATTAAGATGGCATAAGAGATTCTTGCTTAGGAAAACAATTGTCAAAAATCTTAAAGATCAGATTGCCGGTTTATAAGTAGATGTTAATAATAAAAATGAAGCGATTTTTGTACTAAAGCATCAAGTTAAGTCAAATCCTTCGATTGACTTCAATCACAAAATGTCAGAACTTTTCCAACAGATAAGCGATTTGGAAATGAAATTGAAGGATAGTCAAGCACAATACGAGTCATTGGAATTTATTATGAAGAATAATACCTTTAGTATTAATTTACCAATTCCTTATGCTACTCCATTTGTTGCTTAATCTATAAGATCTACTTCCCTTGCTGCTCGAAAATTTCCCACTACATCAAATCCTCCTCCAGGTTTAGACGAGAAGGTAGTGGGCGAGTGGTATAGAAAAGCTAAATTCAAAATCATGATATATTTTGACGAACGATAGAAAGTTAAATATTCACAACGCATAAACGAATATGCTGTTGGAATTCAGAAACTCTAACACAATTAATATCTCATTTTGAAGTGCATCGCTGAATTGGAAAGGAAAAATAAGACCCTTAGAGGCGCAAATAGAGTTTTCAATCACGCTTTGAAGACTAATATTGACGCGATTGATAATGCAGACTGGACAAGGAAGAAAGAGAAGAAACTTAAAGAGGTCCTTTGTATCGCTATCCATCACATCGTAGCTCCTTTAATTGCTGAGAACCTGAACAAGGCTACTCAAGATTTATGAAAGATTCATAGTTATGAAATGTATATATTTGTTCTATACACTTGTAAATAATTTCATAAGTTATGTAAATAATGTAAATTGTATATATCACCTAGTTTATGATCCTTTCTTGTAATGTTATCTCTGAAACATTTGTTTGATAGCTTATACCACAATGTCTGCATTTGCTGGATCTTTCATTCTTATTTACTACATTGATTTCCCTGAAAAGTATGAAGTAAACAATATTTCCTATTATTAGCTTGAAATTGGTATAAAAGTCCATCTATATCACTCGCATAGATTAGCAAATCATCATGTCAATCACATGGTAATGAATAAACAATAATTGTTTTTAGTTGAACGTCTTGAAATCCATCTTTAATCATAATGAGAAGTAATTAAGAATTTAATTTTAACCATGCTGAATATCTGAAGTCTATTGGCCGCAAACTTTATCCTCGGCTTGGGGAATAATGTATTAGAAAATCATTCCCCAATAATGATTAAGTATTAGAAGTCTAGAAACCATTATCTGAAAATTTGTAATAGAAATCCAATGACCTATATTCAAGTATTAATGAAATTTGAAAGTTTAGAAGCCCGAAACCTAGATTCGGGTATTAGTGAATGATATTTAGAAGTTAAGAAACTTGAAACTCAAATTCGAGTATTTATGGATGATAACCGAAAATCCATAATGATGGTTTTCTTGATAAAAGTCTTTGACCCAAATTCGGGCAATAGTAGTGGATAATTAGAAATCCATTATAGAAATATCAAGCCCATATTAGGACATTAATAAGCGAAATCAAGTAATAGTCTCGAAACCTAGATTTGGATATGAGGAATTGAGAGATCTGTAACCCAGATGTAGGTATTAATAGATGGAGTTCGGAAATGAGAGACTCGAATACAGATTCGGGTATTAATAAGCAGAGTTCTGTTCTACTCCTTAGATTCTGTCTTCTTCGACATGTAGAAACCTCTTAGGCGTTTTATGAAGTTGTGGTTTGATTGGTTGCTTCTCGAGCTTGGATATCCTAGTTCTCTATTTTATATGCCACTTCCTAGGCTTAGACATCTTAGTCCGATATTTGATGAGCCTCTTATTGGGCTTGAACGTCTTAGTCCGTTGTTTGGTGAGCCTCTTCTTGGGCTTAGACATCTTAGTCCCTTGTATATATGCCTCTTCATGGGCCTGGACGTCTTAGTCCATTATTTGGTGAGCCTCTTCTTGAGCTTGGATGTCTTAGTCCATTGTTGTTTGATGCTCTTGGTTAGCACATTCTTAGAGGCTGGAACTATGGACTTACCCAAACTCCCTCCAAGAGGCGCCTTGACCTAATCAGAGGCACAACCAAGAGCTTGTTGATGCATTAACCAGACTATAGCGTGGCATGGATAAAGGCTTACACTCCTCCCTCCAGGAGGCGCCCTTCCTTGGCCATAGCTTGGTGTAGACAGAGGCATGTTGATGCTTTAACTTGGCTATAGCATGGTGCGGTTAAAGGCTTATACTCCTCTCTCTAGGAGGTGCCTTGACCTGACCAGAGGCACGGCCAAGGGCTTGTCGGTGCTGTAACCTGGCCATAGCATGGCGCGATTAAAGGCTTACACTCCTCCCTCCAAGAGGTGCTCTGCCCTGGCTAACTCGGCGCGAACAGAAGCTTTGACCGTTTAAGGTAATGTCCAAATGAAAGGAGCATTTTACTCCCAACCATGTAGATCTTTCTTAGAAAATCAATTCTTTATTGACTTTCTTTTATGATCTTTTTACAAATTAATTGACTTTGCCTTGACTAATAAAGCTGATTATCATCCTTCCAAGGTTCCGCAGTGATTAGTCTTATGCCCGTTCATCATATGGAAATGGCAGTAGGATTCCCTCAAATTTCTTTCATAATTTGGGTTCTTTTTCTGTGATGGCCAATAGTTGAGCTCATCCTTTGTTGGCAAGTAGACATTCTCTATGGATGTTATTAGGTTGCACTATTTAGGAAGTCTTGAATTGAATATTTTTATTTGAGGATGGCTTCTAAATCTTTTATTACTTGGCTCTAGAGTTTCCTCTTTGATAAGTGGTTTTCTCTTTAAAACTTTTTGGTGTTTCTGTTTAGGTATCGTCCCACTTATGACTTGGCCCCATTTGTGTGCAAAGGCATTGTAATCTGCCATTATTCCTCCTTCAAAGATTGTGCCTTTGGTATAGTGCTAAATTGATTTTCTCCTTCGGTCAAATAAATTGTCACTTCCCTTTTTCTTTTCCCCTAAGGCAAAGATTGAGGTGGGACCAACATAAAAATGGTTTGAACTCGATTTAAGTGGATTATAGGCTTCAACTTTCTTTTCCTTTATGATTCTTAAGCCTTCATCCAGAACAGTGGTTCTTCCTGGATATTCTTATCATTAGCTCTCTCTTGGGAGAATCTAATCAAGTGTGGTTCCGAGGATCCTTGCTTGAATCTTTTGATTCTACTGACCATGATGAAGTAAAGTCTTAAGTATTTAAGCTTGAAGTAGGATTGGGTTAGAGACAGGTGGTGTTGGATGTTTAACAAAGATAGAGGTTCGGGCCCTCATCTAGCGCCAAAATGTTAACAAGAATATTTGTCAACACCCCAAATCTGAAAGGTTTGTCCTTTAAGTCACTTTTGATTTGTTGGAGTGAGCTAGGATGTGAATGCTTTCTTTAGACCGCCTTTCGAATCAGTCCTTATTATGTAACTTCCTTTTATTGACCTTTCGACGCGGTCGAAAGGCTTAGATTCTCCTCTTTTTGGTCTTTCGAGTTGGATAGATTAGTTGGGTTATCCCCTTGAAACAACCCTTTCAAAGTGGTTGCGGAAGCCTAAAGGATGGCTCAGGTTCAAGGGTATGCTTTGTTCTAAATGGTTTCGACCTTGTTGAAAGCAGGAATCCTTGGTGACTTGAGTTTGAACTTGGAATGAAAGGTAAGACCGACTTGAGTCAAGGTTTCGATCCACTAGAATGTAGGGGTCCAGTGGAAGATGGCCCGGAGTAAAGAACTAGAATTACTTAAAGATGCAGGGGTTTTGACTAGGTTGGAAGATGTCTTTTGATGGGGTCGACACTTGGAAAACAGTGTTAGAACTAATAAAAGCTTTCGAAACAACTAAACAAGCAAGAATATTGAAGTCTTCCCTTTATTAAATCAATGAAGCCTTTATTGATCAACTTTTCCCAATTTTTTTTACAAATTAGGGTTTACAATTTTGTAGAATTAAGAAAGTACAATTGTAGAATGACTGAGTTTAGATCCCCAAAACTAGACCCATTGGGTCTTATTTATAAATGTGGGTCGGCACCTTTCGACCTAATGCTTTCGACCTAGTTGAAAGGCTGCTTTAGAATTGTCTTTAGAATGCTTTCGATCCCTTTAACACTTGCACATCCCTCTGCAATGCATTCGAATGGGCTAGAATGCTTCTATCTTTTTCGAAAGGGATGGTTGCGCCTTTCTTATTTATATTACTTTATAGGATCTTTCGACTCTGTCGGTAGACTGTCTCCAAGGGTTTCGAAGGCGTTAAAATGCTAATGGTTTCGACACTGTTAACAGATTCAGAAGATATGCTTGCCATTTGATGCGGAACCTTCCCTGGATATTAATGGCTTCGACCAGTTCGGATGGCTTGAATCCGCTTTCGAAGGGTAGTTTCGATTACGATGTGCTTCTGAGTGATTTGAATGAAGGCGAAACCTTTGGTTTCAAAAGGTTTGGCGCGCATATGAAAGGTTGTTATGCATTGTCTTCGAAAGGTGCTTCTTCAACTCCTTCGAAAGGTCTTAATGCATGCGGAAGCTCTTGTTTCGAAAGGTGGTCACTGAAGCGGAAGGGTGCTTTTGACCCTTTCGACCCCTTCGAAAGGTTGCGATACTTCTAGACTTTGACTGCAGCATCCATTCGACTCCTTTAAAAGGACTACTGGAGCTTTTTCCTCTTGTTCTTCTTTTCCTTCTATTAAATAGGGTTTCAACATGGTTGAAAGGATATTTGGTGGTAACATTTGCCCTTCCCTCTTTGCGAAGGGATACCTTTGACTTTACAAGTTTGAAACCTTTAATATTTCTCGTCTTTCCGTATTCCAGCGTGAATCTGGGTCGTTTGTTCAAATTTGATCGAACGTTTGCCAACCTTATTCACTTTTCTTATATACCACGTTCTTCTCTTCTTTTCTCTTACTCATCTGCAATTGAAATAAACTTCGAGCAAGAGTAAAAATTTCTCGAAACCTAGATATTTTAATCTCAAACAAAGAAGAATCCAGATCTAAAGTAAGTCGAATTTATCTCGTTTATTGAATCTTTCTATCTCACACTGAATTTCCATCTCTCAAGCCTTTACAGCAGGGATGTGATTCTCTTTGTTTTGATTTAGTTGAAACTGTTTAAGTTTTAATTTGCCTGAGAGTATTCTTTGACTCGGTTTCATGGTTCGATTCAATTTACTTTTCTTGTTAATTTTCATGTTTAATCCATCCAGTCCAGATTTTATTGTTTTGCGTATTTTTAGAGAATTCAAACGTTTATTCCAGTGATTTCGAAATTTGAATAATTGATTCACCTCTAAACTCGTTTGTTTAATGGTTTATTAATTTCTTGGTTAAAATCAAACTTGGGGAAGAAGGAATCTTCAGTTAACTTCTCCTAGAAGTTTTAAGATGTACGAACAAAAATTAGCACCAGAATTTTACCTTCCTACCCCTTCAAAAGGGATTAAGGCGGCATTTTCCTATTTTCCTTTTATCCCTTTTCGATGGGATCGAAAGGTAAGCTAGTGCTTATTAAATTGACCTTGTCGAATGGTAGTTTAATTCATACAAAACTGACTTCTTTGAGGGTAATTTTGTGCTTTCGGCCCTAATACCTTTCGAAGATATTGGTTATTGCTTCATAGCTCACATTTTCGAAAGCATAAGTTTTTTCCCATGGGTAAACTAACTTTAATTTTTTTAAGTTAAAGGCAGATATGTTTTATAAATTGGGTCAAAGAAAGCATACTTTGTATAAGTAGCAAATTATGTAAAACGTTCCGACTTAGTCAAAACATGTTGTTATGTTTAAATTCAATTGTTGGTATGCTTTCCAAACCATGCATTCCTTTCTATTCTGTCAAAACCTTCTGTACCTAACGGGTCGAAACATCCTATAATCATCTTTGTCAATGTTGTTGAAATGTTCCAAGTCCTTTTATTCTTTGGAAATATAACTTCAACATAAAACCTTTCAAATTTATTGGTAAATAAGGTTTCGGTAGCATTCATATTCCCTTGGTAAAACTAAGATTGTAGGTTTCGACAGTGTTGAAGGGTATGTTCCTATATTTGTTGAATATTGGTGGTGTATATTTTGTTCAAATTTGTTGCGTAGGTTTTAAATATTCTAATAATCAAAGCTTTTATTGAGCTTTCGATATTGTTGAAGAGGATTGGTTGGACATATATTTCCTTCCTCTCTTTCGACCCTGTCAAAAGCTTAGTAGATGTTTATACTTGGGCTTTCGACATTGTTGAAGGGTGTCTATTAAGTGTTAACTTTTATTTCCCTCTCGACTCTGTCGACAGCTGAGTAAATATCATTTTTCAATCCTTAGTATTCTTTCAAAAAAATGTAGTTCAATGCTTTGTTTGATGTTCAAATTACTATGATAGGTTTTTAGTAATCCTCGAAAGAATGTTAATTTCATAACAAACCATTAAATTCTAACTAGAACTTTTCACCCAGTAGAATCATGAGTTTCCCAAAGAAGGTTGAAGCTACCTCCAAGCGTTCCTTGATATCCACTCAGGATGAAGTGGATGCAATCCTTAACGACCATGGGATCATCGGAGTGGACGACGTTTCACCTGGTAAGAATGATACCATCAACAGCCCGCCTGAAGGGTTCTTCACCTACACTGCAATTCACATCTAGCATAGTGGATTCCTTCCTTTTTTGAAATTCTTGTCCAAGTTTTTAGCTTATGTTGGAGTTGCTCCGATTCAGCAATCTCCCAAGAGGTCTGTCAATGGATACCCGAAAAATTCGAAATTCGTCTGGATCCGTATTTGAAAAATGGATATTATCCGATATCTGAAAAGCGGATGCGAATATCCGATATTCGAAAAGAAAATCGAATGCAGATGCGGATATGGGCATATCCGTATCCGAAAAACATCTGTCTGATCCGAAATTTTATGTGTGTTTCCATTTTGTCATTATGTATGTTGCTATTTTATCATTTGAATTGATGTAATATCGTGTAAACTTGTTTGATATTATGTGTGTTGCCATTTTGCCATTTGAAAAACTGATTAGTATTGTAGTGTGTGTATTGTCATTTGAGAAAGTGATTATTTTATTTCAAAAATATTAGTATAATAAAAATCTTATTCAACTTCGGATGCAGATATTTCGGATATTTTCGAATATCCAGAAATATCCGTTTTTTATTTTCGGATGCGGATATTTTCGGATATTAAAAAATATCCGCGGATGCGGATACAAATGTTAATTCACATATATACGCAGATATCAGATGCAGATTTAAATTTTCGGATGCCGATGCGGATACAGCCATATCCGCATCCGTTTGCATCCGTTGACAGCCCTATCTCCCAATGTGTACACTATCTCCTATCTTTGGAGTTGATGGCTCTGGAGTCCAGCATTCCCTCCTTAAATGCTGAAGTTCTGAATTACCTTGTCCATTTAGTTAAGATCAGCGACTTAAACAACTAAATCTTTCGGGCAAATCCTTCTAAGAAGCTAATATCCGAAGGAGTAAACAAGTTCAGAGACTGGGAGAACCAGTTCTTTTTTGTTTGATGCTTCGCCATATTAGCGGAACCTTCTCTACTCCAGTAAGCTCAAATTTCATTATTTTTCTTCCATATAGCTACTTTTCTTTGCTAATCTATGTTTTTTGTCAAGTGCTCCTGCTAAAGGACTAAATGAGGAGGATAAGAGAATAATGGAGTCTCTAGTTGCAGCTTCAAGCAAGATTGGGAATCGATTGACACTGCTGAATCCCATAAATTTGCGGAAGATCTCTCTTACCAACCAGTCAAAGGATTTTTGGCTAACCCCCTTTGATCCAACATACGTACCAAAGCAAACGCTTCCTTTATTTGAGAGATCCTACAAATTTCTCTCTAATGTCACCTGTCTGCTTTGACCACTCCGGTAAGTTATAAAAGCTACACTTGTTATCTATTACTGTGTTGCCTTTTAAATTATTCCGCTAACTTATAATCTGTTTGAATTCTTTTCAACTGCTCCTCAAGTGCAAAACCCCATCCGCGGTCCTGCTCCTCTCTCTTCGACTTCTCGTGTGCCATCCTTTTCTCAAACCCACGCCAAGACAAAGTTGGATGCCAAGAGAAAATTAATCAAATCGTCTGTGGTGGAACCACCTCTAAGGATAGCAAAAAAGGTGAAAGTTTTCGATTCTCCACCATGAGAGGAGGAGGAGTCTTTAATATTGATAAAGCTGTGGAGAGTCCGACTGTTGAAGCTCTTTTTGACTAACCCAATAAGACTCCTACTACAGTTGATCCTCATTCCTATTTCGTTGTTTCCAACTCTCCAAGTGCGATTGAGCAGATGCAGATGGCTTTGGAGATGATTCTTTCTCAAAAGCCCGTTCCTCCTTGGCCATCATCTCCTACATCCTCAAATAATTTTGAAGAGACAATCCAATATACCTTGAATTCTACATCTTTTGCCTCCATTCACCCCCGCTTCTGTTTCCAACCTGGTGGGTCACTATCATTCTTTAATAGAACAATAACTATTGATAAGTTTCTCTTAGCTTTACTTTATCGTTACTGTTCCTCTTTAATTTCTTGACTTATTCTGTACTTTTTATTTCGGATTTCCAAGAGTTAGTTACCTTTGCAAGAACATGCATCCAGATCTTCTGTCGAAACCTTTAAGCTTCGGGAGGAAATTTCTGGCTTAAAGAATCAAGTCTCTTCTTTATCCACAAAGAAAGATGAAGCTATGACTGAACTGGAATGATTGAGAGCTTCTCTCGCTCAGTCGAAATCCATTATCTCAAAGGAAAGGAAAGCCCATCAAATTCTTGCTAATGAAAATTTGGCAATGAAAATGACCTTAAAAGAATCCGATGAGGAAAGATCCGAATGGCGGCAAAACAAGCTTTTCTAAAGGAAAAGTAGGAAAAGAACAAAGCTTTTTTGAAATTGGCAGTCAACACCATCTCCGACGCAAATCAGGGAGTGTCACAATTTATTGACACCTTCCTTAAAGATATTATGATGAATTCTTTCGAAGACACTTTGATGCTCGCCTACGCCGATAAATGTCCTGAACTAAGCTTCCCGTCGTTTGATCCTGCTCTTGTCGATAGGGTTATGGGCAAGATCAAACAGATGGAGCAGGGAATTGAAGTTGCTGAAAAGAAGGAGATTGACGCCTCCAAAATTCTCTCCTTTGAAGTTCCTTCCTTCGAAACCGACTCCGAAGACAAAGGCAATAATGAAGAGGTCGATGAAGAAGAGGGGGTTGATAATGACGATGATATTGATGATGGCGGGGATGATAACATCAACGATGGACAAGGATTAGGTCCCAAACGAGGTGGCCAAACCTAAGCTTCTGGAAAAGATGGAGATTATAATACAAAGACTTTTGAAAAAAATTCATCTCTCATGAAGCGATTCCATTTAAACCTTCTACACCATCCAGCCCGCAAGAGGAGCCTTCTTTTATTGATGTTGAAGTGCCAAAAGAAAAGGAGTAGACTTCCCAAGCATCAATCCTCGTATCTCAAGTATGGATTTCTCTATTTAAACATCTTTCGGTTCGAAGTATAATAGTATAAATCATTTATTTAGAAAAGGAAGAAATATGTCCATCCCTTTAAAACCAAGCTTGAAAGAAAACAAGCGGAGATAAATAGCTTATATAGGGAGTTAGATAAACAATTAAAGGAGCACAAATATTCTTTCTGATAAATATCACAGACTCAATAAAAGTACGACAGTGTCAGCATACTTTAAGCATCAAGAAGCTGTCTCACATTTGAGGAGAGCTCGCCTTTGATATGATGCACTTTTCAGGGAAAACCAAGAATTGATTACCCTCTTTTGGATGTTGCTCGAAGAGAGAGACATTTTGTTTAATTTCTTATACAATGCCTATTATAGACACCCCACCATTGATTTCTCATATTTAGGTGATTTTAGTGGGGGTTTACTTAGGCGTTTACACGAAAAATACTTAGATGAATTCGAATCTGACCCACATCCCAAAGCATGTTGGAACTTTCCTTGAGCCAGATCAAATCTCTTAGACCTTCCTTCCGAAAAACTCAAGTTTTATAAGGACAAATCTACTCCAGAATTCATTAAAAAATCAATTTTGTATGAACCAGATGAATGATTGTGAATATATAATAATATTGATATGTAAATATTTGTTTTAGTCTTCTTTTTATATATAGCTGCATTTTATTATGTTATCACACAGAGAATGTTCCTCATGCAATCTTGTCTCTAGAAATTACCTAAGTCAATATTTTAAATTGAGAAGATTTTATCTTCAAAAGGAATCAATTTTACAATCTTCAAAATTGGCAAGACATTATTTTCATAGAGATTTATAAAAACTTTACATGGAACATCCTCGTCTTCGCTTCAATTTCGTTGGTGATGAGAAAGAAAAGCTACTTAAGGAGATCCGGACATATCATACTAAACTAATTTGCGGTCATGATAGTTCTTCAGCTAGGGAATGGGACTATAGCAAATATCCCTCCGTGATCCGTCCTGAAGGACTTAACATTCCTTTTGACTCTACATTTACTCTTTCTGTGAATTCTTTAAATAAAATTAGAGATGTTGTTTGTCATCTATAAAACGTATGCCTATTGTATCTCTTTGTTCCATTGTTACATGAGTTTTAATCTTTTTGCAGTAATAAAGAGATTGTTCATTATGGTTTTGACTTCATTTTTTGTCTTTTTTTTATTCTAATAGGAATTATAGTTATCTGTAGCGCCTTTCTCACTAGATTTAGCATCTCGCTTTATTAATCTTAAGGATAAGTTGTTAGTGGATCTTGAAAAGAGTAGATTTCTTAAAGATACTTTACTTCTTCGTTTTAAAGGCAATACTAAAGCATTAAGATAGCATAAGAGATTCCTGCTTCAGAAAACCATTGTCAGAAGTTTTAAAGATCAGATTGCCAGTTTAGAAACAGATGTTAATAATAAAAATGAAGTGATTTCCGTACTAAAGCGTCAAGTCAATTCGAACTTCAATTAACTTCAATCATAAAATATCAGAACTTTTCCAACAGATAAGCGATTTGAAGATGAAATTGAAGGATAGTCAAGCTCAATGCGAGTCGTTGGAATTTATTATAAGGAATAATATCTCAAGTACTGATTTACCAGTTCTCATGCTACTCCAACTACTGCTAAATCTACAAGATCTACTTCCCTTGCTGCTCAAAAATTTCTCACTACAACAATTCCTCCTCTAGGTTTAGACAAGAAGGCAGTGGGCGAATGGTGTAGGAAAGTTAAATTCGAAATGATGAAATTTTTTGACGAACAACAGAAAATTAAATATTCTCAGCGCATAAACAAATATGCTACTAGAATTCAAAAATTCGAACGAGATAAATATCTACTTTTGAAGCGCATCCCTGAATTGGAAAGGGAAAATAAGACCCTTAGAGGCGTAAGTAGAGCTTTCAATCGCGCTTTAAAGACTAATATTGATGTGATTGATGATGCAGACAGGATAAGGAAGAAAGAGAAGAAACTTAAAGAGATTATCCGTCACGTAGTAGATCCTTTAATTGCTGAGAACCTGAAAAAGTTTGCTCAAGATTTGTGAAAGCTTCATATTTATGAAATGTTTTCATATTTATGAAATGTATATATTTGTTCTGTACACTTGTAAATAATTTCAAAAGTTATGTAAATCATGTAAATTTTGTAAATATCACTTGGTTTGTAATCCTTTCCTGCATTGTTATCTCTGAAACGTTAATTTGATAAAATATACCACAATGTCTGAATTTGCTGGATCTTTCATTCTTCTTTACTGTTCTGATTTCCTTGAAAAGTATGAAGTAAACAATATTTCCTATTGTTAGCTTGAAATTGATATAAAAGTCCATTTATATCACTTATATAGATTAGTAAATCATTATGTCAAACGTATGGTAATGAATGAATAGTAATTGTACTTATTTACATGTCTTGAAACTCGTCTTTGATCATGATGAGAAGTAATTAAGAATTTAGTTTTAACCATATTGTTGGAATATCTGAAGTTTGTTGGTGGCAAATTTTATCCTCGGCTAAGGGTATAAATGTATTAGAAAATCATCCCCTAATAATGATTAAGTAATAAAAGTCCAGAAACGATTATCTGAAAATTTGTAGTAGAAATCCGATGAAACATATTCGGGTATTACTGAAATTTGAAAGCTTAGAAGCCCAAAAACCAGATTCGGGTATTAGTGAATGATATTTAGAAGTTAAGAAACTTGAAACTTAGATTCAAGTATTTGTGAATGATAACCAGAAATCCATAATAATGATTTTCTTGATAGAATTTTTTGATCCAAATTCGGGCATTAGTAGTGGATAATCAGAAACCCATGATAGAAATCTCAAGCCCAGATTAGGACATTAATAAGTGAAATCAATTAATAGTCTTGAAACCCAGATTCAGGCATGAGGAATTGAGACATCCGTAACCTAGATATGTGTATTAATAGTTAAAGCTAAAAAATGAGAGACCCGAAACCCAGATTCGGGTATTAGTAAGCGGAGTTCTGTTCTACTCCATAGATTCTGTCTTCTTCGACATGTATAAAACCTCTTAGCCCCAGAATGAAGTTGTGGTTTGATTGGCTGCTTCTCGAGCTTGGACATCCTAGTCCTCTATTTAATATGTCACTTCTCAAGTTTGGACATCTATGTCTGATATTTGATGAGCCTCTTCTTGGGCTTAAACGTCTTATTCCGTTGTTTGGTGAGCCTCTTTTTGGGTTTGGACAGCTTAGTCCCTTGTAGATATGCCTCTTCTTGAGCCTGGATGTCTTAGTCCGTTAATTGGTGAGCCTCTTCTTGGGCTTGGATGTCCTAGTCTATTATTGTCTGGTGCTCTAGGTTAGCTCATCTTAGAGGCTGGAATGAAGGACTTACCCAACCTCCCACCAGGAGGCGCCTTGACCTGACCAGAGGCGCGACAAAGGGCTTCTCGATGCTTTAACCTGGCCATAGCATGGCGCAGGTAAAGAATTACACTCCTCCCTCCAAGAGGTGCTCTTCCCTAACCATAGCATGGCAGGGATAGGGGCTTGTCGATGCTTTAACCTGGCCATAGCATGGCGCGGTTAAAGGCTTACACTCCTTCCTTCAGAAGGTGTCTTGACCTAACCAGAGTCGCCGCCAAGGACTTATTGATGCTTTAACCTGGCCGGCACGGTTAAAGGCTTACACCTTCCTTATCTAGTAGCACAATTTATATTGCTGTTATTTTAAAAATCAATAATCCAAGTCTTAACAAATAGAAAATCCATTGGGTTTGTTATAAAGGAACTGAAGGCAAACAAATGAGCGCTTATAGACGCATGCACAAAGGCGCATGCCATATGTAGACTCACACACACACCAGGGATTCATATCACTCTTATTCCTTGACATAATTTTAGCATCCTTTCCATTCTTTAAGTTATATAATTCCAAATGCTATAAATTATTGTAGACACGTTCTTAAATTATTTATTGCCATTACCACAAAAACTGATCATCTCCTAGTCTGTTTTAGCCTACTATCTGAACCATCTTGAGGGAACACAAAAGAAAACTAACACACACAGACTTGTTAATTTCCTAAAACGGCGTTTATTATATTAAGCCATTGTTAGAGGAACGGTGAAGAAACAAAAGCTAGAAACCGTAAATGACTCTGCTCATAAAAAGTTTGGCGATCCTCTTAAGAGGCAAAATCACATTTTCAAACTATCTTTAGCATTGAAAATGATTTTTTTAGTATCTTTTATGCAAACTTGAGCAAATAAAATATCTTCACTGTTAACATGCAATAAGTATTTTGGAGTGATAACTGGGAAATAGCTGGAACTCCCATCAAAATTATATAGATCAGTAAAGAAGGCAATTGCCTCTTCTTCTAATTGAGATGCTTCATCAATGATATCACCATTACCATTTAGTAATTTACCTATATCATTACAGTTTCCTGCTTGATATCTTAGCATAAAAAAATTTACTTGGTAAATCACCATTTAAAAGCCAATGAATTTTGGCTTTCTGCCTTGGGTTAGCAGCTTCAGAATGTAAAGCCTTATCCAGTTTTTTTTGCATAAGAAAATAATTATTGATTTGCAGAGTGTCTGAGTCATCAAGGTCTATACTATTTTGCAATCTAATACATTCCTCTCTGATTTGGCTAATTTCATTACTATTTCTATTTTTGTTCCCTTTTTTAAGATTATCTTTAGTAAGATGCAAAAGTTTTCTAACTTTGAATTGAACAAAGCCACCAGTTTGGGTTTGAAAACTGGTTTTAGCAATTTGAAGATATTTATCATAAACCCAATCATTTTCAAATCTAAAAGGATAATTATTTTCAAAATATTAATTTTTTGAGAGAAAATTAATTGCAAAGGAGTATGATCATTGGTAGCTTGGTAAAGTGTAACACTTAAAATCAGGGAAAAGGTTAATAAAAATTTGATTGACCAAAATCCTATCCAATTCACAATGGATGTTTCTAAACTCCCCTAAATTCCAAGTAAACTTATAACTCTTTAAAGAAGGTTCAATAAGACCAGTTTTAAGCATAAAGTTGGAAAAAAATTCTAGTTTCTTGAATTGGATTGGAATGCCTCCCTTTTCTCGAAAACATTCATAACAGTATTAAAATCCCTAATTAAAATCCATGGATTGCTAGTACATTGACTTAATTGAACTAAATCATTCCACAACATGGCTCTTCCTTTTTCTAAATTGGAAGCATATACAAATGAAACATTAATGAGCAGACCCCTTTTTTTTGAAACAATTGTGAATATATTGAAAGTTAAGAGTGTGTTGACATAAATCCCAAATATTGGTTTCCCAAATAACTACTATTCTACCATTACCCCCCTTAGAATTATTGTTAATAACTTGCCAATTTGCCAAACATCTATTCTGAAAGCTAATAATTCTATTATCATCAAGTTTATGTTCTAGAATTCCCACAAAACTAGGTTTATAAGATGCAAGAAGCTTAGAAAAATCTAGTTTTCTTTTAGGGGAAATCAAACCTCTAACGGTCCAAGCAATAACTGACATAATTAAAATAACTATAAAGGATATGTGAAAGGATATCACTGCAGCTATGTGGATAAGTTGTTGCTGACTTCAATGTTTTCTGAAGTTTTCCTTCCTTTTTTGTTGCATGGTTTACAGCTCTTAACTTTCAAAAATTCTTCCCATTCAAGATTTTTGATAATATAGGTTTCCTCAAAGCTTTTATGATTTGAAGCTTCTTCATTATCATTTGTCATGGTTTTCTGTATGATCGTCAAATTATTCTTCTTTCTTTCATACCCTTTATTATTAGCAACATCATCATTATCATTATTCGTAATATATAGAATGCTCTTTTTTCAGCTTTTTTCCCTTTTACTGCTGACTGGTGAGGAAGAAGAGGAAAGGAGAAGAATTTCATACCCTATTAACTAATTGAATTGATGGGGGAGGCCTTATTTGCACAGATGCTTGCCAAATTTACATTATCACTGCCATCTGAAACACTTTGGACAGTAGTATTTACGTTTTGGTACTGCTGCAAACTTTCATTGGCTAGATTGACATTCATATCATCATTTTTGGAACTATTTGAAGATTCTTACGGAGGGGTATTTTTTGATTGCTCATCACTTACAATCTCCATAACATCATATTTATTCAAACAGAGGTCTTTCTTTTTTTCAAAGTAATAGATTTTCTCAAAAACATAATTTTTATCCAAATTTGCAAAGCCTTTAGGAAGAACATTACTTTTAACAGTTTCATGGTTATTTACCTGAACATTCTTATCTTGATTTGCAGAAACTTGTTCTTTTCTTGAATTTTCAGAATCTTGAGGTTCTCCTGATGCATTAGCTACATTAGTTTTTTCTTTCCAAACTGGTTTTGATGAGCAAATTTTCATAAGATGCCCATAGCAAGAACATTTCGTACAGCCTGGTGGAATCCACTCATAATCTATTTTCTGAATAATGTTCTCTCCATCAAACATATTGATGTAAACTTCATTTGCAAATCTTCGTTAGCTTTAATTTCTACTAAAATTCTAGCGTAGCTGAGTCAAGTCTCATTGGCAGCAGGCTCATCTAGCTATATTGGTATGCCAACAACACTAGCAATTAGATAAGAAAATAGTCTTAATTCAATCGTATGAAGAAGTTATGATAAAACCAGCTTATTTCAAATTGATTTCAACTAAATTGATTTCAAGGCGTTTCGGGCCCGTACGATCGAACGACAAGTCCGATCGCTACGAAACTTGAAATCCTATGATAATTCACCGTTACGGATTCGATGAAACTGGTTTCGTCGAAATCCGAGTCAGTGGCCAAAATGGCTATTTTCACGTTCATTAAATAAATTAATATTAAATTAATTAAATTACTTTTTTTAAATTCAAAGTTAATAAATCACAATTTCTATCATATTGGCTTACCTAGTAATTTGTGATCCTCCATAACGAATTTCTATATCAATTCAATGTTAATTATCTTATCAATTGCAGTGTTTAATTCCAATTGTAATTAATTCCAATTATTTATAATTAATTCCAATAAATTGATTTGATTCAATTTCAATCTTTTTATTAAATCTATTATTACTCTATAATCCTAGTTAACCTTTGTTTTACCTTTCATTACATTAATATACTTTAATTTCAATCCTTAGTTTGTATTAACTATCATATTTCCATTTTATTGTATTTTTATCAATTTTACACATTAATTATAATTTAAAACCCCAATTAATTAATTTATCTTGATCTCATTCTTTTATTAAATCAATTATTACTTTATGAATAAAATTAACATTTCTATTCATTTTATTACGTTCACAAATTTCATTTATTGTCTTAACTCACATTAATGTAACATTTATTTACATTTAATTTCAATTGATTTCCAATTAAATTTTATAGACTAATTAATTAGATAACTTATAATTATTGTTGCCATTTTCTCTTAATCACACTTTTATAAATATATTATTTACAAACCAATATTATAATTTCTTACATAACACTGGTTTTACTCAATTACCATTTATTACAAACTATTTCAATAATTTATTCTGTAATTACATTTGTTTCTTTATATTAAGTTTATAACCAAGTCATAACATTTACGATTTAATTGATTGGGGTGTCATTAAAGCTGTTAATGATGGACTCAAATTAACATTGTTATTTTTTGATACGGTTCTCAACCTACACCTGAAGCTACAGCACCTTCTAGGAGAATCTCGTACCCTCTACAAATTATAAGCCTAACGTAGTAGCAATATTATTTAGACATAGCATCCTATGTCTCTAGTATTAAATAGCATAACAACTTATTTTTATAACAACTTCTGTTGCAAATTAGTGGGCATGAAATTATAACAGAGTGTATTGGTCATTAGGCTACCACGTGGCAAAGTTTGTTACCCAGGATGATGTAAAATTCTATATATTTGGCTGTTGTGTAATGAAAAGGGGAGAAAAAAAATGAAATATTTCAATCTTTACTTTATTGTTTCTATGTCTTCTTTCTCCTCTACTGCAATTCTTCCTCTTTAATTCTTCAGATCT
This sequence comes from Allium cepa, assembly GCA_030765085.1. NCBI lineage: Eukaryota > Viridiplantae > Streptophyta > Magnoliopsida > Asparagales > Amaryllidaceae > Allium > Allium cepa. The sequence goes on from CM060932.1 coordinate 706,306,342, forward strand.
TTCTCAAACTAATTAGTACCGCATCATTTTTCATTTTGGTTATTATTTCATTATTAATTTCCAAATTTTATTACTCCCAATATTAAATCACATAATCTTGTTAAATTAACTACTTTTAATTGTCCAAATTTACGGATCGTTACAGCAGTTTTTTTATTTTCCAATTTAATGGGTGCAATGGAACTCAGATAACACTAGCCTTTATTACTAGTATCAATTCGATTTCTGATTGTATCGCTGCGCATTAGAGGCGTTTCTTGCTGGAACATTAGCAGCAGGCTTATGCGCTTGTTTGGGAATTATTGCTGTGGCTTTTTTCCGTCGATTTTTGACTAGCTGAAATCCGTCATTTTCTTAATCCGGGGGCTTATCCTTGAAAGTTGAGGAAGAAGGGGAGGTTGAGAGATGTCGAAGAATCGAAGGAGAGATGGCCATGGCCAAATAAGCAGTAGAGGAGAACGCTGCTGTAGCTTTCCAAATGTAATGATTATTGGATCTCTTTTACTTGGCGATTGTTTTTATTCAACTGGTTAGTTTTTAAAATCTTTACTATTTATAGTAGTTGTTATCAAAATCAATAATCCAAGTCTTAGCAAATAGAAAATTCGTTGGGGTTTTGTTATAGAGGAACTGAAGGCAAACACACGAGCGCACACAGCTACATGCATGGACGCACGCACCATAGGCACACTCACACGCACACGAGGGATCCATCACACTCAATTCCCTGACACAATTTTAGCATCCTTTCCAATTTTTAAGTCATATAGTTCCAAATGCTATAAATTATTATAGACACGTTCTTACATTATTGTTGTCGTCACCACTAAAACTGATCATCTCCTTGTGTATTTTAGCCTACCATTAGAACTAACTTGATGGAACACAGAAGTAATCTTAACTCACACAAACTTGGTAATTTCCTGAAACGGTATATAACATGTTAAGCCATTTTTAGAGGAACGGTGAAGCAACAAAGGCTGGAAACCGTAAATGACTCTGCTCATAAAAAGTCTGGAGATCCTCTTGGGAGGCAGTCATTTTTCAAACTATCTTAAGAACATTGATACTAGTCAAGGAACTGAATGAATATGCAAGAGAGAAGGAAGCATAAAAAGAAAAACGCGCACAATAAAATAGTTACTGTCCACACGTTAGCACAAAATAATATAAATATCAACCATCACATTACATATGGCAACAGCCTTCATCGATCAAAACGAGGGAGTTGTTATTGTCATTATAAAATACAAATATCAAAGTGCAGCACAACTGGGACACAATTATGGTTAATGATGAAGTGGTTTGTAGTGAGGTGGCTTGTAGTGTGGGGGTTTGTAATGTGGGGGCTTGTGGTGCGGTGGTTTATAGTGAGGTCACTTGTAGTGTGGACGTTTGTAGTGTGGCCGTTTGTAATAGCGAGCATCAGCAACCAAAACCATCAAGCACATGGTCAAAAATAATAGAAAGCTCATGAGTTTCTTATTAATAGCCATCATGATTTATGCACTCGACTCTTTTTCTGATGAATGAAACGTTGGTATCTCTGCCTGTTTATATAGGAATAGAGCCTTATGGGGACATCATGTGATTTCCAATTTGTCTTTTGGAATAACCAATTAACTTTATGGAGAAACCGTGTGAGCCTTTGAACAGGTAAACGATCACATAGGATAACCAAACATCAAGCAAGATTATACATTAACCTACATAATTTATCAATTAAAACTATGTAATAATACTTCATGCATGTGAAAAGGTCTTAATATAAGACCTGTTCAGTGTTTCAGCGATCGTATATTGATCGTACCACGGAATACCAATGACTTTATAACTATCCCCATCCCATGACATCGAGGTTGCATTCTTCATCTCAGATTGTTATTTGCAGGCATTGACAATTGTCATTTATACCTGATTCTACTTCACATTTATTAAGATCAGATATTCTAATAGCATAGTTGCAAATAATTTACCTAACTTGGAAAGCATTAGACATATTGGCATCAATGAAATATGCTAATTCGTATTAATGTGGTGATCATACCCATAAGTATTGGTTTCGCTTATGACAAATTCATGGAAATCATGCATAGGCAATGTTTGGTCTCAGTCAAATTACATGCGTCTTCACAAACCAAAAATATCCATGGTACTATTCCCACAGAGGCACAACTGTTTGTGTATGTATATGTGTGCACGCGCGCACACGCTATAAGCATACTTGTGTCATCCTTACCTATTCATGATGTGGAATTTAAGACTGAAAATGAACAAAGTAATCAAAAACGAGTATTTAAATCTTGGAGGACTGCACAAAAATATCTAAACCAGACTTATTCTGCTTGTTATATTCTCCACTATTCTTTGTAAGTGGATTAGCACACTACCATATTTTTATCGTATTAATTAACTTGTAATTACTGAGAGACACAAGTATATATATTAATTAAACGTATTATAAGTTATTTATGTGGCATGATATTATGTGCAGACTTAGTGATCTCTATACCAATTGAATGCAGAGCACAATCAATTAACTCCACGTTAACAAACTGAATCAGAACCTAAACAATACAAGTGATCAAACTGAATTTGATAAAAAATAATTATAAAACATGAGTTAAAAGTGGTAACTTAGATTTAAGGGGCGCGATTAGATACGATATAGAGACCTTTTTTTTAAGCAAGGCATTGGCGACAATAAAAAACAATGTCATGGAATTTTCTGCATCTATTCGCTGTAAACCTCAAAATAAACTCACTGAATTCACGATTATAGAATGGTATTTTTGATTGTGCTGCCTTCGAAGTTCCTGCAGATTTTATGTAGCTGTGGGAAAGAGCTGGTCTTCAATCTAGTATCACTCCGTAAAGTTACATAGCACCAACCAAATTTTGTTGTTTAGGTTCTCCAACTTGTTTACATTCCATGAAATGCTGCCTGGATTTGCTTTATTGGTCAGTTTGCATCTACCAAAAAGAAAAATGAAAGAAAAATGAAAGAAAAAAGAAAGAAACAAACAAAAGTGAGGAGATTTGTTTTATCGGTCTATTTCGATTTATCAAAAGAAATTCAAAAAAGCGGGGAAGGGAAAAAAACTCATAAAACAAGCATGTGTCAAATAAATAGACTCAAAAATTAAAGGTTTTTTATTTTTTGATCAAATGAAAAATAATCAAAGAACTTCTATAGCGTGCTGCTATTGACATTCATTTCTTTCTTTCCGACCGCCATAACTAAAGGCCGTCTTTTGTATTTTTGCTACACGTTTGTTAACCAAAAAAATGAATCAACATCCTGCATTGAGTGTGAAAGTACCAGCCCCGTTTTTACAAAGCAATAATATAGAAAATAAATGTAATAAAAGTCGAAATAGTAAAAATACAAGAAGATTTTTGTAGTGGTTCGGCTATTAATGAAGCCTACGTCCACTTTATAACTTTCTGTTAACTGATTGTTGTTACAAACTGAATCGAATCATAATATGATTGAATCTTCTAAGTTAGATCAAGTCATAAGCACAAGATCCATCCACTTAGCATATTTTTGAGTGAACTTAGTTTGGTTGTCTTCTTATCTTCTATTTAAATATCTTATCCAAATTTCAATTCGTTTGGAGTTCGTTTGATCATCCATCTTTGTGCATTATCTGGTCCAGAAGACTTGTCCAGAACTCACTTAATACTTAACCAAATCACACGAAACTTCAAACATGCAATGTAGATGAGTATGAGAGCCTCCCCTATGGATCATAGGTCATGAAGTCCAATCCTCATGGGTGTGAGCTGATGGATCAAACTGGCCCTATTCGTAGAAGAATAATCCATAACTAGCTCAAAACTTAACGAAACTACAAGAAATTTTGCAGATACTCTCTCTATGGTGTGTGAACCTACTATACAAATTTCAGGTTGTGGGGTCCAACCTACATGGATCGTTAGCGAATCCATCTAGTTAGTTCGCTAGTGATCCATGAAACAACCTTCAATTGGTCCCATTTTTTCTATGAGCCTTTTTTTATATCTTCTAAGTGTTATTCCAAAATTTCAAATCAACCCGACTATGTATGAGTTCTCTAGGTACATTTTAAGTTAGCTGTTTTAGGTCAAATAGCTTGAATCAGATTTCACTTCTCGAGTTATATTGTTTGGCATGCTATGAAACTTGACAAGTATTCTTAGAAGAGGTGGTAGATCATGATGCAATAGGCTTTGACAACTCATGATACTTTCTTTTGGATCGCCAGCGATCCATGAATGATGGATCGCCAATGATTCATCTACTTAGTGGATTTTTGGCTTGTTTCTCTTAAGTTCAATCAGCTTTCTTCTAGATGCCTTGTTTAAGCTTCAAATCATTCTGGCTTAGTCTGGATCATAGTTATCAAGGCGCGTGCTTAGGTGCCAAAAAGGCGCAGGCGTACCCCACGTGCCTTTTCTGGTGATGAGACGCCTCCGCTAATGGAGGCGCACAAAAGGCGCAAAAGGCACGCCTTTTTTCGAAACGACGAGGCCCAATAAGGTGCGCCTCGTGTAGGCAGAGTTATTTTGTAGGCTAACCCCTTTCTTCGATCCGAAACCCGACCTGACTAAAATTGAAATCGACTTCGACTTGGTCGATTTATTTTAGGGTTTTAAAAAATATAAGTCGAGTTGAACAAAAAAAAATGTTGCTGCCATCGACTCTTTCCACCGCTGTAGCCTGCTGTTGTCGCCACCACCTACTGTTGTCGCCGCCGCATGCTATTGTTGCCGCCGCATACTGTTGTCGCCGCTGCTTGTATAAAAGTCGATTACTATAGTCTGGATGTTCTAACTCTTGTTGAATTCTGTTGGGTTAAAAACTCAGTTAATATTTGGCCCCCAGAGTATGCTTTCATTGAAAACAAAGTATGCTCTAGAACAACACAAGTTACAGATTACTATTCTGTGATTTTTGGTGAATCGTCGGAGCCCATCTCAAAATGTTATATTCAAATGATTGACTTCTTATAGCCATTCATTTTTTGGTTTTGATCTGAATTTCAATTTCTGGTATTGACGATGCAATCTTTGTTCCATAGTTTACACAAGGGTTTAGATTTGTAAGTGGGTGTGCGACGTAGGTTTAGAGTCGACCTATATAGTTTTATCTCGGTCAGTGGTGAAGCTAAGTTTTGTCTTGAACGATTGTACGCCGTCTTTACTGAGGCACTTTCATATGTGCAATTGACCTAATGAAACAGAGGCTGCCTCAGTATTAGTTGAAGCACCTTCATGTGTGAGGAGAGCCGGACTTACCTGGCGATGCGGACGAGGATATTTAGTCAATTTAGTTAGTTTTTTTTTAAACTTAGTTAATCTATTTAATTTTAATAAACTTTATTAATTTTCATAAAACTTTGTTCACTTATTAACATAGCTAATTTGAATATATTTCGTTTTTTTACAGGAAATTTTAGTCAACTTAGTTAAATTTTATAATACTCAGTTAACATGGTTAATTTTTGTAGAGCTTAGTTGAGTTTTTATAAAACCTGGTTAATTTTTATAAAATTAGTTCTTTTTTTACAAAAAATTAGTTAATCTTTTTAAAAATTATATTTTTTGTAAACTTTGGCTTTTATAAGAGTTTTTTTACAAATTAAGCTATCTTTTACAATAATGATTATAAATCACTAGATTGTGTGAATCTTTTAACAAATATCTAGCACACAAAATGCTAACAAGAGTTTAAGGAACATTTTGGCTGTGGTTTTATTAAGAAAAATAGAAGGATGTTTATAGCATGCATTCTCCATGAGAAAAAACGGTTAATTTCAAAAAAATAAAAGAAAGTAGAAAAAGCCTCTTCAAAGAAGGCAGTTTAAATTAGCATTTATATGTATAAACATAAAAAGAAAGAAGCACTCAACAAATGCATGAAAAATGTTAATTATCCAAAAAAAACCGTGCAGGACTATGCAATAATTGCTTAAGTTGATATTGATTCCGCAACAAAGTACTTTGTCGAAAAATCAGGCATGCTAAGTGAAATCAAATTATGCCTTCTACGTTATATTGACTACATTAGCGCTAAAGCTAATTTTGATGTAACTGATTGAGGGAAAAAAATTATATTTCATGATGAAACTGCTTAAGCTGAATGCAACTCAAGGGGGTGACCAAATGCAACAAGCATTTGCTTGCAGCAGCAAACCCTTTCGTTTATTGGAAACAAAACATAATCGATTGAATCCTATTCGGGAAAAACAAAATATGCAAGCTTTGTAGAAACCCTAATCTTGTGTTGTAGATGTGGAAGTCAAATTGGTCACAAGCTATATTTAATTTGTCCATAAAAGCACAGAAAGAAAAGGAATAAATTAAATGAACGTATAATAGAATCACTTCGACTTAGAAGAGGAATCATTTTCCAGTACATACTAAGTTCATTTTATACTAAAAGGTTGTTATGATGCTTCAATGTTGACATAAAATATAAAAGGTACCATTCCTTCATTAAATACCAAACCATCAAAGCCATAGAACCTAGCTTTAACGTAATTAAAAATTGGACCTAAGCTTTAATGTAACTAAAAATCAGAGCAAGTTTCCTACCAACAAAATTCAATCCCAAAACCCATTAACGGCTTATGTATTTCGAAAATAACTTAAAAGGTCCTCATACTCGTTAAATATGTAATTTTGAAATTTATGTAGCATTGATAGGTAAGTCTAAGAAACAATATAAAATTCTTATAGCTTAGTATAAATGATAATTTTTGTAGGCACGATAACTGAAAAGATATACTCACCCTTAAATCCTTGAGGATGAAAGAGCTTATTACTACAATTGACAATAATCATATATACCAAACCCAAATTCAATAATAAAGAGTCGTCTAACAAATATCTAGATTGTGTGATGCATCACTAGATTGCACGATGAAATATCTAAACATACAAAATGCTACAAAATACAGTCACCTAACAAAGACTAAAAGTATCAAAGCTAACAGGCATCCCTTAAGATCCTATCTAAACAGATTAAAGAACAGAGGATCTGATCTAGAACATAAAACATGACATGTATGTTATTGAATTAAACTAACCGAACAAAGAGAAACATGAACCGTATGATTATGCGTTTAATTGATAAGGCAGAGACACAAAAACTAAAGTCAGTAGAATAAAGAGAAATGAATTGAAATTATCCAAAATTAAGTGCGAGAAAGAACAACTCAAAACTCTAGAGCTTTACATGTATCACCGTTTGAGGAAGATTTTAATAACTGAGGTGGAGACGATCGTTTGTGAACTTAACAGATTAAGGTATTGTATAAGGCTTAGGGTTTTTTTTATAGAAGATGGCTGCAGAGGTCGGCAAAAGGTGGAGGCACGCGAAAGAGGTTTAGATGAGAGCCATAAGAGATGAATAAACGGGGGGATTTTAGGTTTTCAACCGAGCAAATTATGGAGAAAGAAAATGAGGAGATGATACTAAAATAAATAAGAAAAAGAGCGGCATTGGAAATAATTTGAGAGCCCGCCTACATGGTTTGTCGTTACCGCATTTATATTTCATTTTTGTTCTTTTAATGGAAATAAAAATAGCAATGAGCATCAAAACGCCAACAATAATCATTTTTCATTGCTATTAACACCTATTTTTCTTGTAGTGAAAGCATTTCGATTTTTCGAATGTCAATGCATTTAAGTTTTGAAAACAAATTTTATCGATTAAGGTCAATGGATGATGAACTTCAAGCATATTTGCTACGAAGCTTTACCAAGATATTTATGATTCTGTAGATTGACTCTTAACACTTCAAGTAACTTTGGAATATCTTGAAGTGATCGTGTATGAAGTACCTTGCAAGGTTTTAAATATCATATTTCGGTCACGTTTCGTCTCGGAATTTTTGCACAAGTTATCTCGTATCGGGAGAGATCTCGGACGAGATGAGTACGTATCGGGTGTACATCTCGGATTGACATCTCGGGTCTTACAATGCATCTCGGGAATATCTCGGATGTACTTATGTGTAATATCCCGGAATTTTGGACAAAATAAATTTAATAATCTGTGTTTAAATTTATATTGAATTGATAAATTTTGTTAATAAATTTGATTTGATTTAATAATCTTCTTTATTTAAACATTTAATTTGTGAATTTATTTTTAATAAACTGATAAATCTATTTTCTATTTAATAATGTATATGTATTTATATATATTTTAAATAGACAAGTTGTTAAATCAGTATAGCATAATTTTAATGTTTTGAAAATAGGAATTGTGATTTATTTTTAATTTAAGCTTTTCAAAAATATTTAATAAAATACTATATGATTTTAAATATGTAAAATAAATGTTTTATTAGTTTAAAATTCATTTTAACTTAAGTTTGAATATTAAAATAAGTTACAAAAATATTTGTGTTATTCTTTTTAAAATATTTATTTATAAAATGTGATTTGTTAATTTAATTTGAAATATAAAATACAATTTAAAAATAGGGAACATGTATTCAAGTAAGTTATAAACTCTTTTATAAATTTATTTTAATTATTTAAAAGTATCTTGTTCAAATGATTAATTTGTATATTGTTTCATTTAAAATAACACTTTGATTTATTCTTTGGAAATTAATTTATCTATATATAACTAAGTACTTATATAACTAATTAACTAAGCTTAATATTTCATTAACTCTAATTATAAATGCTAATTTATTTAAGAGGACATGTGTATATAATTTAGAAGATAAGTTAACATGTGTAAGTAATTTAAAATATAAGTTAACAAGTGTTAACATTTCATACAAGTGTCATGTTTCAATTTTTATTTTTCTTTAATTTTAATTTAAATCAAAACATTGTTATATAAAACTTGCACTCTTCCCATTCTCTTTTCCTTTCTTCATTTCCATTTTATAAAAGAAAAAAAATTCAATTGCATATCAACTTCAATGAAAATCTGAAATTTCATCTCCTCAAACCTGCAACTTCAAATGCCTAGTAAACATGCATGCAACAATTCAAGCAAACACTTGCATTTCTCAAACCTGTAAACACTTGCATTCAACTCCTCAAAATACAAATCTGCATCCTCCAAAACTGAAGGCCTGCATTTCAATTTTTATCAAGTGAAGCCTGCATTTTTTTCAAAATAACCTGGGGATTTGCATCTGCAACCATCAAGCAAGCAAATTAAATCATAGCAATCTGCATGTTCTTGCTTACTGAAACAAAGGCCTGCAAGATTGTGGATTAAGGAGCAAAATGTCTGAATTCATCTATTTCTTAGAAACTGTGCTCTGCAATTTTAAAACTGTGAGTAACTTTTCTTTTAAAAAAACTTAAGGTTAAAATTTATTGCATGCTAAAATAAATAAATGTTCAGGTGTTCAATACTTACTGTCTGATGTGTGAATGGCATAAATATGTATGCTGTTAAAAATTTCTATGCTCTGTCTTGTTACCTAGTTCAAGTTTTCAAATTAGATTCTTATATCCTTAACTTGTTTTTGTTAAATTATAGGATTTAGATAAGATTTGTAGGTTAGTTTCAGAATTTAGGCTTTAAGATTTTATTTAAGTAAAATTTAAATAAAACTTACTGTAAAATAAATAACAGAGTATTAGAATTTTTATAAGTAAAAATATGAAACATTGCAAGTCAATGTTTCAGAAATTCAACTCAAAACATCTTACAAAATAAAGATTTTTAAAAATAATATTACCATTTATAATGTAAGAAGCAAATTGCAGTTTTGAAATTACTGTATTTTACAATTTGGTTGAGCACAGTTGAAGCTAGCATTGGAATTGGGTGAATTTGATTTTGGAGATTGTATAGCCATCAAAGATTATAGGAAAAATACTAAATTGGATTACAATTAAATATTAATGTTGAATTTGGGATATTTAGTTAAGAACCCTAGTTTTTCTGGGTATAAGAGATTTGAGTGCTGCGGCTTCTACAATGGTTCGAGTTCAAGAATCTTTTGGGTATGGATAGATGATGTGTTGATGGAGTTGTCGCCGGAGTTTGGAGGGTGGTGGTGGTCGGAGTTGGGAAATTCTGCCGTTGACAGGTTTGGATGAATAGGGGGGTTCTGTTTGTTCCAGTGATGTTCCAGGTTTGGAATTGGGCCTCGAACTTGAATTCGAGTATATGTTGTAGAGGTTGAAGTTGAGATGGTCTAAAGGGATGATCGTTGGCAGTGGGGTGGTCGTATGGATGGCCGGAGATTATGTGCAGGTGCACAGTGGTGATGAGGATATGTTGAGGTGGGTTACAGTTTGTTTTCTCGTGTTGGTCTCGGGTAAAGTGAAGGGTGACTCGAAGGAGAGGAGGATGTGACTCGAAGTAATTTTAGCTTGGCTCGGGTTACATGAGTGTTTCAGGTTTTAGTTTTTGGACAGAAACCTGTTTTGCGGTTTTGAAAATTAAAAGCAAGTTTTAAATATAAACTAAAATCTCAACTTAGGATTTAAAACCTGAATCTAAAATATGAATTCAAATAAGTTTGAATTCTGGTTTTTAGAAATAATTTAAACTTTTAAAAATTTAAGTTTGGTTTAAATGAAAACAGAAACTGTTTTCTGTTTCATTTAAAATTTAAAAGTAAGTTGAAATTGTAAGATTAAGTTCAAAATTGAAATTTTTTAAAACCTGAACTTTTATATGTAATCAACAGTTAGAAGATTTGATTTTGACACATTTTTGAATTCAAAAATGTAAGATGTTAGACTAAACAGAAAACTGTTTTCTGTTTTAATTTAAAAGTAAATTTTTAAAAATGCAACTGAAAAATTTAAAACAAGTTTAAAATCTGGGAACAGAATTTGGAAGCTCAAGTTTGAATTTAATTTAAATCTGGAAAGTTTAAATTAGATTTTTAAACTTTTACAGTATAAAAAACTTTGGTTTTGAATTTAAAACTATAAGTGTTAAATTTATGAAATAAGGTTTAAAATAAGGTTAAATTCAGTTTTAAATCTGAAATTTGATTTTTATGTCAGTTTTAAAATAAGTTTTTAAATTTAAATTTGTTTTAACCATTTTTGGAAAAGGTTAATAACCTGAATTTAAAAATTAAGATGAAAGAGTAAGTAATGTTTTAAATTTTTAAGATTTAAATCTGGAATGTAAATTTAAATTGTGTTTCAGTTTGAAATTTAAAAGATATTTTTAAATTGAATTTTGTTTGAAACAAATTGTTTAAAATACTTTATATAAGAAAAAGGTTTCTTAATGTAGAACTTAAGAAAATTGGTTTCATTTAAATTATGAAATTAATTTAAATGGAATATTAATTATTATTTAATTATTAATGTGGATGATTAATTAGGTAATTAATAGTTTTTAAATTGATTAATTAATATTTGAGATTAATTAATTAAGGTTAATTAATCTATAGTTAAAGATTGTTAATTAAATTTTAATTAATGATTAAAGTTTATTTAATGATTTTAATTAACACTTAATTAATTAATAATTTGAGATTAATTAAATTGTAATTAAATATTAATTAATTGATAATTAATAATAATTAATATAAGTTAATTTCTTAATTAAGTAATTAAGAAATGTTAATGAAGGTCATTAACTTAAGATTATTTAACAATTAATTAATGTGATTAATTTTGATACTTAATTAGATTAATTAATTAATAATAATCAATTGTTTATGTTTAATTACTTAATGAAAGTAATTAATGAATTAATTACTTGGTGTAATTAATTTGATTAATGTGATTAGTTTAGATTAATTAAGTTAAATTAATTTAAACATTTGTTGATTGTTGATAATTACTTTATGTAATTTATGGATTGTAATTACTTAGAGAAGTAATTAATTAATAATTACTGAATGTAATTAAGGATATTTATTATAGTAATTTGGATTTAAATTACTTGGAAATTAATCAAGAGATTAATGAAGATAATTAATTATGGGATGAGTGATTAAGGTAGTTAATTACTGAATGGTTATTAATCATGGGTGATTAATATATATGTGTGTGTGTGTGTGTGTGTGTGTGGGGGGGGTTTAGGTGAAGATTAATTACTTATGTAATTAATTTATATTGAGAGATTGATTAAATGTAATCAGAAATCATTAATTAGTTAATTAATGATGTAATTTGGAATTGATTAATTAAGGTATAATTAATAATGAATAAGTGATTAATGTAATTTTAATTAATTAATTAAGAAATCACAAGTTAATTATTGCAAAGGGTTTAATATAATTAACTTGTGTAAGTAATATTAAATGCTAATTACTTATTGTAATTAGAGATAGTTAATCGATAAGGATTACTTGAAATGAATATTGAGATGATGATTATTTAATTGTTTTGTAATCAATTAATGGCTAAGTTAAGCAGGATTTTGATGATGAAGTAATTAATTTAATTTATTTTAAATTAATTAGAGATTAAGTAATTAATTTATTTTATTTTAAATTAATTATAAATGATGTGATCATTTGATCATTGCTTATGTTTGATGATTGGTATTAATTGCCTGGTATGGTTTGTAATCTTAGTTGTGAGATGAGTAGTGTATGTGATATGGATGCATTGGTTGCTTTTGGATGATAATATGGATTATCTGATTATGATATGAATTATCTGTTGGTGAATGATAATGTTAGTTATCCATTGTTATATGGTAAATTATCTATCTGTGTGTATATAGATAATATAATTGAATTATTTTAAACTTTAAAACAACTTGGACCTTAAAAGACGCGCTTGGATTTCGATGAGACCGGGATCGGGTTTCCATATTTGGGATACGAAAACCACATCGATTCCAATTAACGTTAGGTCGTTAATCCAAGTGGAGCGAGTGAAGACTCGAGGTGTAAGGGCTATACGTCAGTATAACTCTGTGGGTGTTTCCGTAATGAGTTGACGGAATAGTACTTATAGATTCGAGATGGCGATTCAGAATGCAAGGGTTATCGTCGTTAACTCTGAGGGTGATTCCAATATGAGTGTAACGAGATAATGCCTTCGGTTTCGTTCGAACCCGGAACGAACTTGTATGGATTGAATGCTTTCAGAACATCGTCAGGTGGACGATGAGCATTCTAAGTGATATGTCCCATAAAGGTAATCGTAGCCTCAAGCCTCATCAACCGGGAATGGCTAAAACAGGGGCGGTGCAGCAAAGCTTCGTGGGTAGCCCCCACTTGAGAGCAAGATTTATCCCTGTCTAGAGGTCCCTTTATTTCGGCTTAGTGGTGCGGTTGCTGATCACAATTGCGGGTTGGCCTTGTTTGGAACTGTTCAGTAAGGAATGGGTCCGGCTTTGTGTTGCAGGGGATTGGGAGTAATCCTCGGTACGGTGATCTAGGCCACGTACTGTGACGGGCGGTACCCAAGTAGCCCAGCCATTGTATGGAATCCAAAATCCAATAAGTGCCAACGGTTTTGATTGTATTATCCACTTTTATGGCTAGTAGCTGGAATTTAATGAATGTAACAATTTCGGCTATTTCTTATTTACTTGAAAACCCTAGACACTATTATAATATCATCGGATTTCCTATCAAATGTTTTGGTTAGCGTAAGGTAAAAACTTTTCCATGTTTATGTGTGGGAAGTCTTACGTGATACCTTTTCTTTTCAAAGGTTTTTCAAAGTTAAGCAACTTTAACCTGTTACTCACACCAGACCCATGTCTGACCCGGAGTTATTTCTGTTTTTCTTTAACTCTTGGGTACTCAAATTTTTATGAGTAGTCAAGGGAATTCAGGTTAGGATTCAGGTTAGCTTTGACGAATTGTGAAGGAGCAAATGGAGCAGGAGGCTTCTGCGTATAGTTATATAGTTTTCCGCTGTGTTGGTATCTCTGAGTGTTTTTGTATTGTGTATTGAGTTGTAATAACTAGACAGGTGTTTATAACTGTCTAGTATGTGATGTATTGTCTATGTAACTCTGATATTTGATGTATACTATGTAATACTTATGTTATTAATATAGTTTATTCGTTCCGCTGTTGAGATTCTTGTGTTGTTTCTTCTTTCTCTTCTTTCTTTTCTCTTTTCTATCCCTTTCTTTCTTAAGGATGATACGACTTTTTGTGGAGAAAAAGTCGGGTCGTCTCATTTTGGTATCAGAGCATTAGGTTGAGTGAATGTCAAGTCTCTGTAGTGGTGTCTATCTTGAGAGAGCGTATTTGTATTTTTAATATATATATATATATATATATATATATATATATATATATGGTTCTACCTATTTGTTGGGTTACCTGTTCAGGTATTTCCAATGTAAGTTATAAAGGTAGATGAGGTAGAAGTGTGTGTAACACGACCACCATTGGTTGGAATTTGATGGATAAGGTTGGAAGTGTATTCGCCGAGACTGTAGACCTAATACCGTCTCGAGTAAGTTTTGTTTGGTTTAAGTACTTCATCGATCTCTGAAGGAAACCTGTTAAGGTTTGGAGTTCATCTTTGAAGTGCAGAATTGAGTTTGGATCTGTCGGTAGGGCAGAAGCAAGTGAGTGATGATATCTTGATATCTCAGGAAGTTGTAGCTGCGTGATGAGATGCAGTGACTATGGATATTTCCGAAGATGTTTCTTTGGAACAAGAGTAAGAAGTGAGTCTGCTCAGTGATGTGGTTGAGTTTAGCAGAGTGTTCTGAGTTAGTAAGGAGTCTTTTGGCTGAGTAGTTTTTCTGAAGTGGAGTTCAGAAGCAGCAGAGTGGAGTCTTTTCTCTGGTAAGTTGGCTAGGCCAGCATAAGCTGTTCTGTTTGGTTGAGAAAGAGCAGTTTTCTTTTGATTTAGGCTGCGTTGATCGCAAAAGATGACTTGCGATAGTGTGTTCTTTTGAATTGTCAGAGTTTGTCTGCATCTGGAGATCGAGTTTTCTTTCCAGGAATGGAACTGGTGGTTCAGTTAGTAGATGGATGGTTCCTTGAGATAGAAGTTGGTGAAGCAGCTCAGGTTTGGGAGGAACATCTGAGTTTTCTTATGGATATATGGAACCATATTTGTGTGCTGGGTTGTCTGGTCTGTGCTTGTGCTGTTCGTCAGCATTTCGGATCAGAGTTGTGCAGCGGAAGCAGTTTGGGGGTGTTTCTGTTTTGTTTTTTCTGGATAAGAAGAAGTTTGTTCTGTCTTCAGTTGTTGTGAAGCAGGGTTTGTGTTCTTGTTTTTTTTTGTAATCTTGAGGAGATCATTGGATTGTTTTGATTCAGTCTGTTTCTAGTGGAATCAGCAAGAGTTGAGCTGATCAGGATGGATGTTGGTAGCCCAGGATCGTCCGAAGAGTTTTTATGGATAAGAGATGATGGAATTTGGATTCTGGAATCGGAGATTTGATTTTGGTTAAGTTTTTCTCTGATCCAAGGAGCTATAAGTTTTGGCATGTCTGTGAAGCTAGCTCCGAAGTGCTTTGGTTTCTTCTGTGTTTTGGTAAGATCAGTGTTTGATTTTCTAGAGTTGAATTGCCAGTTTGGATAACTGGGATTCAATATGTTTTACATATCTCTTAGGGAGTACGTGTTAGATATTTCTGGTTGTAGGACCAGCAGTTTAGGTTGGTTTGATTGTTGAATCAGACTCGTTTGTAGTCTGATATTCTGTTTAGAATTGTTGTTAGGAGCTCTATAGCTTAGTAGTATTGATTGATTGGATTCTATAGAGCGAGTATCCCTATATATATATACATATATATATATATATATATACCGGGGAAACTCGTGAAAGTTTTATCCAAAATTCTTTTGGATAATTAGATCTGTTCTGATTGTGTGAATTGGTTGCTTTGGTTGTGGGCATATGATTAACATATGCTGTGTTTTAAAATGAAATCTGTAAATAGATTATTAAATTACCTTTGTTTTAAATTTCGGGGACGAAATTCTTTTAAGAGGGAAGGAATGTAATATCCCGGAATTTTGGACAATATAAATTTAATAATCTGTGTTAAAATTTATATTGAATTGATAAAGTTTGTTAATAAATTTGATTTGATTTAATAATCTTCTTTATTTAAACATTTAATTTGTGAATTTATTTTTAATAAACTGATAAATCTATTTTCTATTTAATAATGTATATGTATTTATATATATTTTAAATAGACAAGTTGTTAAATCAGTATAGCATAATTTTAATGTTTTGAAAATAGGAATTGTGATTTATTTTTAATTTAAGATTTTCAAAAATATTTAATAAAATACTATATGATTTTAAATATGTAAAATAAATGTTTTATTGGTTTAAAATTCATTTTAACTTAAGTTTGAATATTAAAATAAGTTACAAAAATATTTGTGTTATTCTTTTTAAAATATTTATTTATAAAATATGATTTGTTAATTTAATTTGAAATATAAAATACAATTTAAAAATAGGGAACGTGTATTCAAGTAAGTTATAAACTCTTATATAAATTTATTTTAATTATTTAAAAGTATCTTTTTCAAATGATTAATTTGTATATTGTTTCATTTAAAATAACACTTTGATTTATTCTTTGGAAATTAATTTATCTATATATAACTAAGTACTTATATAACCAATTAACTAAGCTTAATATTTCATTAACTCTAATTATAAATGCTAATTTATTTAAGAGGACATGTGTATATAATTTAGAAGATATTAACATGTGTAAGTAATTTAAAATATAAGTTAACAAGTGTTAACATTTCATACAAGTGTCATGTTTCAATTTTTATTTTTCTTTAATTTTAATTTAAATCAAAACATTGTTATATAAAACTTGCACTCTTCCCATTCTCTTTTCCTTTCTTCATTTCCATTTTATAAAAGAAAAAAAAAATTCAATTGCATATCAACTTCAATGAAAATCTGAAATTTCATCTCCTCAAACCTGCAACTTCAAATGCCTAGTAAACATGCATGCAACAATTCAAGCAAACACTTGCATTTCTCAAACCTGTAAACACTTGCATTCAACTCCTCAAAATACAAATATGCATCCTCCAAAACTGAAGGCCTGCATTTCAATTTTTATCAAGTGAAGCCTGCATTTTTTTCAAAATAACCTGGGGATTTGCATCTGCAACCATCAAGCAAGCAAATTAAATCATAGCAATCTGCATGTTCTTGCTTACTGAAACAAAGGCCTGCAAGATTGTGGATTAAGGAGCAAAATGTCTGCATTCATCTATTTCTTAGAAACTGTGCTCTGCAATTTTAAAACTGTGATTAACTTTTCTTTTAAAAAAACTTAAGGTTAAAATTTATTGCATGCTAAAATAAATAAATGTTCAGGTGTTCAATACTTACTGTCTGATGTGTGAATGGCATAAATATGTATGCTGTTAAAAATTTCTATGCTCTGTCTTGTTACCTAGTTCAAGTTTTCAAATTAGATTCTTATATCCTTAACTTGTTTTTGTTAAATTATAGAATTTAGGTAAGATTTGTAGGTTAGTTTCAGAATTTAGGCTTTAAGATTTTATTTAAGTAAAATTTAAATAAAACTTACTGTAAAATAAATAACAGAGTATTAGAATTTTTATAAGTAAAAATATGAAACATTGCAAGTCAATGTTTCAGAAATTCAACTCAAAACATCTTACAAAATTAAGATTTTTAAAAATAATATTACCGTTTATAATGTAAGAAGCAAATTGCAGTTTTGAAATTACTGTATTTTACAATTTGGTTGAGCACAGTTGAAGCTAGCATTGGAATTGGGTGAATTTGATTCTGGAGATTGTATAGCCATCAAAGATTATAGGGAAAATACTAAATTGGATTACAATTAAATATTAATGTTGAATTTAGGATATTTAGTTAAGAACCCTAGTTTTTCTGGGTATAAGAGATTTGAGTGCTGCGGCTTCTATAATGGTTCGAGTTCAAGAATCTTTTGGGTATGGATAGATGATGTGTTGATGGAGTTGTCGCCGGAGTTTGGAGGGTGATGGTGGTCGGAGTTGGGAAATTCTGCCGTTGACAGGTTTGGATGAATAGGGGGGTTCTGTTTGTTCCAGTGATGTTCCAGGTTTGGAATTGGGCCTCGAACTTGAATTCGAGTATATGTTGTAGAGGTTGAAGTTGAGATGGTCTAAAGGGATGATTGTTGGCAGTGGGGTGGTCGTATGGATGGCCGGAGATTATGTGCAGGTGCACAGTGGTGATGAGGATAAGTTGAGGTGGGTTACAGTTTGTTTTCTCGTGTTGGTCTCGGGTAAAGTGAAGGGTGACTCGAAGGAGAGGAGGATGTGACTCGAAGTAATTTTAGCTTGGCTCGGGTTACATGAGTGTTTCAGGTTTTAGTTTTTGGACAGAAACCTGTTTTGCGGTTTTGAAAATTAAAAGCAAGTTTTAAATATAAACTAAAATCTCAACTTAGGATTTAAAACCTGAATCTAAAATATGAATTCAAATAAGTTTGAATTCTGGTTTTTAGAAATAATTTAAACTTTTAAAAATTTAAGTTTGGTTTTTAAATGAAAACAGAAACTGTTTTCTGTTTTATTTAAAATTTAAAAGTAAGTTGAAATTGTAAGATTAAGTTCAAAATTGAAAATTTTTAAAACCTGAACTTTTATATGTAATCAACATGTAACATCCCGCCTTTTCGCACACTTTAAACGACACACGTGCCGATTCAAAGCATACGCAAGGGAGGAGTGTTATGGGGTAAATAAGAAAAATAGAGAAGAAATAAAACGAAAATAGAATCTCACAGCGGAAGGATAAAATATAGTAACAAGTATACAGTTCATAAACAGTTTACAAAAGCTTGATTTTTCTTATACAATGAATATCAGAGTTACACATACCAAATACAACAATGCAGCGGAATAGAAAGAGTGTGTAGTGCAATACTATATATAAAATAATACTGAATCTTCGTCTTCGTCCTCCAAAGCTAAAACCTGCTATCCTGAAATGCTCGGACTGACCCGAGCGAATTTGAAAAGACAAAAACACTCGAGTCAGACTAGAATATCTTATGTGAGTTAAATAAACAGAAATAAATATGAGTACAGTAACTCAAGAGATGCTCGGGATTTACATCTCCTAAGGATCCGTTAAACTATTTACTATGTAGTATATTGCGTTATTATAATAGTGTCTATTTATAAAATAAACTTACTTTTTAATAGCGTTAAGGGGTTACCCATATAGCCCTTAACACGTAATAGTCCCAGTAGTCCATCCAATATCATAGTCCCTCCTGATCGGGAAGCCACTAGAGGATACCACACGGGCTACGGGAGAAAACCAAACTCGTACAAGGCGCGATAGGGTAGGTGACACGGCACAACTAGGCAATGCCAGGGTAGATATACCAATTACGCTTCCGGGCCGATGGTAACGCGAAGCCGCAGCAACCGCCCACCTCGAAACAACTCCCCAAATCAAAAAAATAGAAGTGGCCACTGAATCAATCCAAAGTCATAGTATAATATCGAAGAGGAGTGTCCGATCAGAGGAATGACCTCATTAACCCGTCGATCGCTCCTGTTTTAGCCACCTTATGCCAACTCACGGGAGTCGGGTCCACGTATTTACCTTACAGGAATCGTCGCCACCAACCTACTTCATTCTGGAATCTCCACCGCGTACACGGTTAGTCAAAGTGGTTTTCGGTATCGACAGAGAGTATGTCCATATCCGATCCCGGTCTCTTTGCCAACCCATCGTTATTATAACACCGCGGTTATTTAAAACAGTTTATACTTTTAAACCAGAATATAATCCATTTCAAAACCATAATATTACGATATCATTCCAAAACCCAAAACCATATTTTACCACTTATCCCAAATATAATTCCTTTCCAATAATAAAAGGCTTTAACTTCATAATATCTGAAAATCGAATATTTTCAAAGCATAATATTTTTGGAAATCCATAATTTCAAACCCTAACTTTTAAAACTCAAATGGTTTGGATATTCAACGGTATATGAATTTCAAAGGCTTAACTTTACTGTCACTTTGTAAAGAAATAAGTTATATGGCTTTATGGAAATATTTCTTTATCTAAAGTTAAAACCATAATTTAGATATCACTCTTAAGTTCCAAAACCATTTCAATTTCCATATATATAAATCCATTGGAGTATTAATATTCAAAAACTAAAATTGGAATATATTCTTTCAACAAATTAAATGTTTTATTATTTAGTTTGAATATTCACATAAATCCTTAAACAACTCCAATTTCTAGTAATAAAACATATGTATTTTTCGATTCCAATTATATTAGAATATTTTTCCAATTCAAATTCATATTAGAATATTCATTTCAATTTTTTCTTGGGAAAAAATCCAATTATAAATATCATATCTTAAATTTCCAAACTTAACATTTAAACATATGATATAAATTTATCCAACTCCATTTTCTAAATTTTCTTCCATTTTACTAAGGGAATTTATACACCTTTTTATTTCAAAATTTCCAACTTTTCATGTACATAAATACGGAAGAAAAATATTTATACAGTATAAAATTTAAGATTATTATAAACCGTATTCCATCCAAACCATAGAAATCACATTAAAATAGTTATATATAGACCGCGGTGCCTGTATAAAATTTTCTATCCTATGGTCAAGTGATACGGATATTTATCATTTCAATCCGCAATTTAAAAATAAACTTTGCGGTTTTATCATTTCAAACCACAATCCCGAAAAATGAAATATGCATGATAAATTTGCAAATTTAATGATATGCAATAAACATTCATTCATCAACAACATCCATCATCCAATCGCAACCATCAACCAATTTCAATCAATAACAGTATATATCTATGAACATATACAACAGGTAATAACTGTCAGTTTTTTTTTTCCAAATTAAATTTATCAACTATTTATCTAACAGTTTACTCAATAATAATTTACATAACTGTTAACTAGCAGTTCTTATGCAAACAATAATTTCTAACAGCCAATTAATACGCAATAAATCAATTAAATTTACAGTTAAATTTAATAAAATGCAATTCAACAGATATGAATGAAATAACATGCCAAAAGCTCATAAATAAATTTCTATTCATTTCTAAAATTTATTTAACAAACATAAAAGCTTCTAGTAATTGTGAGTGGGTTAAAACACTCACCTTTTGAATTTAAATCGAATTTAAATTCGATTTAAACCCAAAAATTCGCCCGTCTCAGAATTTGTCCAAACCAGCGTCATCAAGTCCGGAATTAAATTACGAACCTAACAAAAAAAACCGTTCGTAAAACGGGTATCGTATGAAAAAGTTATTTGGTTTTATCGAGTTGAAATTCAAATATAAATTAATAAAAAGGAACATAATCACCTCAACAAACAAAACACGTCAGCACTGAGATCCAATCACGTTTCTCCTTCTCGTGAGACTCAGGCTGTTCGAACGCAAACCCTAAGTTGACTGAGCCGCCACCATCATCGAATTTGCTCACCTCCCACGGCCATCTTCAGGCTGATCAGAGCACGGCAATCGAAACCCTAGGTCAGGCCGCCCCCACCTCGAGCAGTCGCGAAGCCTCCGGTCGCCCCTCCTGTTACGCGACCGCCGCGCCTCTTGAGCCAATTCCTGGCGAACTCGCTTAGCATCTAGGTGAATTGGTACCAGATCCAAGACCTGCACGTCACCAGCTCCGCAACGATGCCTCCCGATCGACGATTGGGCAAAGATCCACCGTTGGATCGACCAAGATTCCAAACGAACGGCCGAGAAAGAACTGCAGATTCTGGACAAACGACGCCTCGAAATCAGAAACGAATTGCACCAGAATATTACGCATATCGAAAACATTGACATATATTTTTTTTGGATTTTTAGGAGGACTTTGAATTTTCACTTTGTTTTGCAATTTGAAATTTGATCTGAGATGTATACATTGAGGAAGAAAGAGGGCTGAAGGCAATGAACGTACAGACAAAGACAATAAGGAGGAGGCTAGGGTTTATGATAGCATATATATAGGTTGGGCTGGGTTAGAATGGATGGGCTAGATAGATGAACGTACGGAACAAACAAAGGCCCAAAAAGCTCGTTCTGACCCCGGAACGAAATTCGTCAAACCCATATATCGAGATAGGTATTTTAAAATATTCTGAACGCGATGGAAAAAGTTTCGTGACCAAATTTGATCGTATGAAGAAGTTATGCTGAAAACAAGATTTTCAAATTGATTTCAAATTGATTTTAATAAAATTGATTTCAAGGCGTTTCGCGTCCGTACGATCAAACGACAAGTCCGATCGATACGAAAATTGAAACCTTATAATAATTCACCGATACGGATCCGATGAAACTGGTTTCGTCGAAATCCGAGTCCGTGACAAAAATGGCTATTTTTAATATTTATTAAATCAATTTACTAAATCACAAAAATCAAATTTTATTATTCAACTCCCAATATTGGCCAAATTTCATTATTTCTATAGTTCAATCAATTCCAAATTATTTACCAAGCTTGGATGTGAATTAAAACCTATAAATGTCTCAATTTGAAGTGTTAATTTCTGCATTTTTTTATTATTATTTGGGAATTATAAATTATATTCTAAACTCACTTATTAAAGCTTATATCTTATACTCTCAATCAAAATCCAATTAGATAAATAGATTTGATTTCCATTCCAATTCATTTGATTTCAAATAAACTTTTTACCCTAAATAAAATTCCAAATTATTAATAACTTTATCCCCATTTCCTTTATTTTCTTAACTATTATCAATTCCAACCTTAATGAGTTCAACCTTAAAATTGTTGATTGATTTTATTAAATTCACTTCCTTTCTATTATCCAAAGTTATTGATGTCAACTAACATTAGTTTAGGATTTCACTCCAATGTTTGAAATTTTCATTTTACTTTAATAACGTAATAATTTACGTTTAATTCCATTTATATATGTAGTAAGTACCATTTGTTGGATTTAATATTCAGATTATAAATAAAGTCTTGCTTTCTAAAGTTGTATCAACTATGGTCCAACTAACTTGAATTAGCCTTAACTTAAATTTATGGACTCAACTATTGCAACAAATCCAAATAAACAATAAGGCTTGATTCCTATATTAACTTCTTGTTTTCAATTAACTTTATATCCACATGATTTCAATGTATAATTGACACTTTTATATCCACTTGATTTCACCATTTCATCTTTTATTTATTAAATCCACTATAGCCAAATGTATGAATTTAACATACATAAATATTTTCAATCTCAACTTAAATTCATTTAACGTAATCATAAACGTTTAAATTTTCTTAATGGCAGAAATCCAATTACCTCCATTCTTTTATTCACATGGATAAAATCTGGTTTTAAAACTTTACTATAACCCATAGTCTCATTTTATTAGGAATATACACTACCTGTAAAGTAAATTTTTCTCAGCAAAGATCTTACACACTATGTTCCGTAAAATTAGATTTCACAAATTTAGCTACTGCATTTTCTAGTTTAAGTAACATAAAGGTTATATACCTTGAAATCATTCTAAATTTCCCAACTCAATTTACAAGAAACAAGAATAGGTAACATATAATAGTCGTTTACTCCAAATTCTAGTCACCTAAATAGGCTTTTACTACATGCAAATAAATGTTACTATTTATTTTCATAGTAC
The DNA here is from genome assembly GCA_030765085.1 of Allium cepa. Lineage (NCBI taxonomy): Eukaryota > Viridiplantae > Streptophyta > Magnoliopsida > Asparagales > Amaryllidaceae > Allium > Allium cepa. Next base: position 706,329,926 of record CM060932.1, read on the forward strand.
AAATCTCAATAATTATTCCATTTAAATTTGCTTAGGCCATTTATAGTCCACTATACATATCTACATAAATGGGCAATTTATTCTATTTTATTAAGTATCAATCCTATTTAGTCCTGTTATATTTTTATGCATTCTTCTCTTTTACTTTACAAAATGGAATAACCCTTTAAACTCATCCCTTAATAACAAAACCGTTATAAATCCAATAAATTCCCAAAAATCGAAGTTTGTACACATTTTCACAACTATCATGATTTCTTACAACGTTGAATTTATTAAATGACCATTTATTAAAGTTAAATTCCTTTAATTGAATCAATGCTTATTATTATATATATTTCATTCTTACCATTATAAATTTATTAACGTATTTACACATTTCTATCTTTCAAATATTAATAACCCAAACTGATTACAAACACTGTTTCTATAAATTTTCATAAATTTGTTCCACTATACTTTTGTTTACATAAAATAAATTCTATGTTACTATTAGTTTTCTTTTTTCTTTACTACAGACATAAATTATTACTATCTACACTAATTACATCTTTATATTAATGAATACCATTAAAGTAAATATTCATATTAACTTTTACAGATTCAACTTAAATTTGTTTCTTAAAATTACTTCAAATCAAGTTGTGACAATTTACATTGTCCACCTCTATTATTATAAAATATTGTAGTTACACTAAATTGCAATTACTACAACTATACCAAATCTCTGCATTTTATTCTTAAACAAATAAGAACTTATATAAATCTATTCTATTAAACATCATAATTTTAACGGGTCGTTACAATCTCCCCCACTCAAAACTTTTCGTCCCCGAAAAGGAAAAGAAGGGAGGAGGAAGAATAACAGTGCATTTTACTTCAAATATTAACTTATATTTTACTGGATTAATTTCCTTTAATGAAATATACTTGATTTATAATCAATCATATCCTTTAATACTTGTATTATTAAAGTTGGGAAAATATGTTTAGCAAAATTCTAAGTCCAAAATTCACGGAAAATTTTGGCAGAGTCTCCTTTGTACGGAGGGACTCTTAGAGAAAATATAATATCCAAATATACAAATACATTACATATATATCCCAAAATAAAATATCCCACACGGGAAAATATATAAAATAGCGCTTTAAACGTAATCCGGAAACGTACCTATTTGTCGGGCAATACGCTTTTATTATTTTGGAACCAAAAGCCGTAGCAGTTGCTTCCATTACCTGTATTCACTTATATAGTCTGAAAAATTAAATATTTAATTTACAGTGACATGTTTAGTTGGATTCAATCATTCATATCCTATTAATGCAACAACCATAATCTTTTTAACAAACAGCACACATCACAAACAACAAACAATCATTAAATCAAACAACAATTAGTTGTTCGGGTTCAAATTTTGAAGTTGTACAAATGAAGAATAACTATCAAGTACATCCATTGCTCAACAGCCTTGGATGGAACAAAGATAGATTATTTGTAAATCTAACAACTCCATAATTCCTTACCCAACAACATACATCAACCAACAATTCAAATCAACACCAAAATATCTCATTATACATTTATTTCATAATTCAGTGTTTTGATTTTTCTTTCCTTCATTTATGAGGGATTTCTTTGTTTCTTACAAGTTTATTTTCCAATTATCACCAAATTCATTATATTTGTATTTCCTTTTTATTACTTAAGTTTCCTTTTATTACTTAAGTTTCCTTTTATTACTTAAGTTTATAAAATAAATTCTCATTAATAACAGCAATTTATTGAATACCTTTATTGCTTCAAGCTTTACTTGCAAGATTTTCTTTTACATATTCTTACTAACATTTCAACTTTTATTTTATGGTAAGTTATATATATTTTAAGAATGTAAGTGACAATTTACATGTTTCTTCTTAATTCCTTTAATTAATATATATATATTTGTTACTTACCTTTAATCTCATTCATTTATTTAATGTGGAGGTTTCCATTATATTGGAATAGAGGAAATTAAAACATACTTAAGTTAATAATCCTACAATCAATTCTTATTTAGAATTTCATTTTATTTACTTTAAGTTCATATCACCTATTAGTAATTCTTAACTTATTTTTTTTTTTTTAGTAAAATTTCAATCATAACTTAAGTTTATACCATTAAATTCTTATTTATACAGTCGTTTATTGAATACTTCAATTTTTCCTAAATTCCTACTTGTAAAATATTCAATTCTAGTTTCTTATTTAACATTTCAACTTTTATATTTGGGTAAGTTATTTATGTTAAAGAAATTGCAATTGAACTTATACAAGTTAAATCTCCATTCTTTAATTCAATTCAATGTTAATCCTTATTACTATTCTCTCTCCTACGTATTTACTTTCTCTTTATATCCTTGCAATAATTCTCTTAATTAAATTAGAGGTTTTAATTTATTTATTACTTAACCCCTTTTTTTTCACTAACATAATTTTAAACAATTTATTAATGGAAATTTAAGAATTTAATACCGGGTCAAATTTCAAAATTACTTTAAAATAATAGATAATATAATTTCTTACAACTCTTATATCTCCAATTATCTTTAAACAATTAAAATTTCAAATAAATTCAAAACAATTCTGTAGTAGTATTTACTACAGCGGCCTTTCCCCTTCGAAACTCGAAAATGAAAGTCGATGATGCGGCCGTCATCACCGAATTTATTTTCCAGCGACGGAGAGAAAAGTACATAATTTATTTCCCCAAAATCTTCTTTTAAAACAAATTTCCCGAATTTAAAACGGAATATTCATATCGGAAAACATATATATGACAATATTATTATACTTCCAAATTATACTTTTTATATAAGAAATTTCTTATAAACCAAATCATTATTTTTCATAAATTCTTTGAAAGCACATTTCAAAAATCCCGGACTTAAGTTCTAAAATCTCCCATTTGATTTATCATAATTTCAACTTAGCTTCAGTTATTATAAATATTTTTATTGCCTAACATCCAATCTATAGCAACCAAATATATATATCTTTATAAAATATTTTTATATATAGAAAATATGATAGGCAAAATTATTTCATTCACCTATATTAAAAACTAATATTATGTCGGCCTGTCCTATTAAGTGTTTAGAAATCCCTATTGATGGCATAGCGTCCCATGCATCAACCAGAATTTATAAATACAAAGCGGAACAGATTAACACAATATCAAAATTTTTTATTAATACTAACAAGTACGCTCTCTCATATATACACTCAGCGACTCCCATAGGATATTTCTACCCTATTAACAAAGAGTCAAACCCCACAAAGCCAAGGTTTATCGCTAAACCAAAGCTCTGATACCAACTGTAACATCCCGCCTTTTCGCACACTTTAAACGACACACGTGCCGATTCAAAGCATACGCAAGGGAGGAGTGTTATGGGGTAAATAAGAAAAATAGAGAAGAAATAAAACGAAAATAGAATCTCACAGCGGAAGGATAAAATATAGTAACAAGTATACAGTTCATAAACAGTTTACAAAAGCTTGATTTTTCTTATACAATGAATATCAGAGTTACACATACCAAATACAACAATGCAGCGGAATAGAAAGAGTGTGTAGTGCAATACTATATATAAAATAATACTGAATCTTCGTCTTCGTCCTCCAAAGCTAAAACCTGCTATCCTGAAATGCTCGGACTGACCCGAGCGAATTTGAAAAGACAAAAACACTCGAGTCAGACTAGAATATCTTATGTGAGTTAAATAAACAGAAATAAATATGAGTACAGTAACTCAAGAGATGCTCGGGATTTACATCTCCTAAGGATCCGTTAAACTATTTACTATGTAGTATATTGCGTTATTATAATAGTGTCTATTTATAAAATAAACTTACTTTTTAATAGCGTTAAGGGGTTACCCATATAGCCCTTAACACGTAATAGTCCCAGTAGTCCATCCAATATCATAGTCCCTCCTGATCGGGAAGCCACTAGAGGATACCACACGGGCTACGGGAGAAAACCAAACTCGTACAAGGCGCGATAGGGTAGGTGACACGGCACAACTAGGCAATGCCAGGGTAGATATACCAATTACGCTTCCGGGCCGATGGTAACGCGAAGCCGCAGCAACCGCCCACCTCGAAACAACTCCCCAAATCAAAAAAATAGAAGTGGCCACTGAATCAATCCAAAGTCATAGTATAATATCGAAGAGGAGTGTCCGATCAGAGGAATGACCTCATTAACCCGTCGATCGCTCCTGTTTTAGCCACCTTATGCCAACTCACGGGAGTCGGGTCCACGTATTTACCTTACAGGAATCGTCGCCACCAACCTACTTCATTCTGGAATCTCCACCGCGTACACGGTTAGTCAAAGTGGTTTTCGGTATCGACAGAGAGTATGTCCATATCCGATCCCGGTCTCTTTGCCAACCCATCGTTATTATAACACCGCGGTTATTTAAAACAGTTTATACTTTTAAACCAGAATATAATCCATTTCAAAACCATAATATTACGATATCATTCCAAAACCCAAAACCATATTTTACCACTTATCCCAAATATAATTCCTTTCCAATAATAAAAGGCTTTAACTTCATAATATCTGAAAATCGAATATTTTCAAAGCATAATATTTTTGGAAATCCATAATTTCAAACCCTAACTTTTAAAACTCAAATGGTTTGGATATTCAACGGTATATGAATTTCAAAGGCTTAACTTTACTGTCACTTTGTAAAGAAATAAGTTATATGGCTTTATGGAAATATTTCTTTATCTAAAGTTAAAACCATAATTTAGATATCACTCTTAAGTTCCAAAACCATTTCAATTTCCATATATATAAATCCATTGGAGTATTAATATTCAAAAACTAAAATTGGAATATATTCTTTCAACAAATTAAATGTTTTATTATTTAGTTTGAATATTCACATAAATCCTTAAACAACTCCAATTTCTAGTAATAAAACATATGTATTTTTCGATTCCAATTATATTAGAATATTTTTCCAATTCAAATTCATATTAGAATATTCATTTCAATTTTTTCTTGGGAAAAAATCCAATTATAAATATCATATCTTAAATTTCCAAACTTAACATTTAAACATATGATATAAATTTATCCAACTCCATTTTCTAAATTTTCTTCCATTTTACTAAGGGAATTTATACACCTTTTTATTTCAAAATTTCCAACTTTTCATGTACATAAATACGGAAGAAAAATATTTATACAGTATAAAATTTAAGATTATTATAAACCGTATTCCATCCAAACCATAGAAATCACATTAAAATAGTTATATATAGACCGCGGTGCCTGTATAAAATTTTCTATCCTATGGTCAAGTGATACGGATATTTATCATTTCAATCCGCAATTTAAAAATAAACTTTGCGGTTTTATCATTTCAAACCACAATCCCGAAAAAATGAAATATGCATGATAAATTTGCAAATTTAATGATATGCAATAAACATTCATTCATCAACAACATCCATCATCCAATCGCAACCATCAACCAATTTCAATCAATAACAGTATATATCTATGAACATATACAACAGGTAATAACTGTCAGTTTTTTTTTTCCAAATTAAATTTATCAACTATTTATCTAACAGTTTACTCAATAATAATTTACATAACTGTTAACTAGCAGTTCTTATGCAAACAATAATTTCTAACAGCCAATTAATACGCAATAAATCAATTAAATTTACAGTTAAATTTAATAAAATGCAATTCAACAGATATGAATGAAATAACATGCCAAAAGCTCATAAATAAATTTCTATTCATTTCTAAAATTTATTTAACAAACATAAAAGCTTCTAGTAATTGTGAGTGGGTTAAAACACTCACCTTTTGAATTTAAATCGAATTTAAATTCGATTTAAACCCAAAAATTCGCCCGTCTCAGAATTTGTCCAAACCAGCGTCATCAAGTCCGGAATTAAATTACGAACCTAACAAAAAAAAACCGTTCGTAAAACGGGTATCGTATGAAAAAGTTATTTGGTTTTATCGAGTTGAAATTCAAATATAAATTAATAAAAAGGAACATAATCACCTCAACAAACAAAACACGTCAGCACTGAGATCCAATCACGTTTCTCCTTCTCGTGAGACTCAGGCTGTTCGAACGCAAACCCTAAGTTGACTGAGCCGCCACCATCATCGAATTTGCTCACCTCCCACGGCCATCTTCAGGCTGATCAGAGCACGGCAATCGAAACCCTAGGTCAGGCCGCCCCCACCTCGAGCAGTCGCGAAGCCTCCGGTCGCCCCTCCTGTTACGCGACCGCCGCGCCTCTTGAGCCAATTCCTGGCGAACTCGCTTAGCATCTAGGTGAATTGGTACCAGATCCAAGACCTGCACGTCACCAGCTCCGCAACGATGCCTCCCGATCGACGATTGGGCAAAGATCCACCGTTGGATCGACCAAGATTCCAAACGAACGGCCGAGAAAGAACTGCAGATTCTGGACAAACGACGCCTCGAAATCAGAAACGAATTGCACCAGAATATTACGCATATCGAAAACATTGACATATATTTTTTTTGGATTTTTAGGAGGACTTTGAATTTTCACTTTGTTTTGCAATTTGAAATTTGATCTGAGATGTATACATTGAGGAAGAAAGAGGGCTGAAGGCAATGAACGTACAGACAAAGACAATAAGGAGGAGGCTAGGGTTTATGATAGCATATATATAGGTTGGGCTGGGTTAGAATGGATGGGCTAGATAGATGAACGTACGGAACAAACAAAGGCCCAAAAAGCTCGTTCTGACCCCGGAACGAAATTCGTCAAACCCATATATCGAGATAGGTATTTTAAAATATTCTGAACGCGATGGAAAAAGTTTCGTGACCAAATTTGATCGTATGAAGAAGTTATGCTGAAAACAAGATTTTCAAATTGATTTCAAATTGATTTTAATAAAATTGATTTCAAGGCGTTTCGCGTCCGTACGATCAAACGACAAGTCCGATCGATACGAAAATTGAAACCTTATAATAATTCACCGATACGGATCCGATGAAACTGGTTTCGTCGAAATCCGAGTCCGTGACAAAAATGGCTATTTTTAATATTTATTAAATCAATTTACTAAATCACAAAAATCAAATTTTATTATTCAACTCCCAATATTGGCCAAATTTCATTATTTCTATAGTTCAATCAATTCCAAATTATTTACCAAGCTTGGATGTGAATTAAAACCTATAAATGTCTCAATTTGAAGTGTTAATTTCTGCATTTTTTTATTATTATTTGGGAATATAAATTATATTCTAAACTCACTTATTAAAGCTTATATCTTATACTCTCAATCAAAATCCAATTAGATAAATAGATTTGATTTCCATTCCAATTCATTTGATTTCAAATAAACTTTTTACCCTAAATAAAATTCCAAATTATTAATAACTTTATCCCCATTTCCTTTATTTTCTTAACTATTATCAATTCCAACCTTAATGAGTTCAACCTTAAAATTGTTGATTGATTTTATTAAATTCACTTCCTTTCTATTATCCAAAGTTATTGATGTCAACTAACATTAGTTTAGGATTTCACTCCAATGTTTGAAATTTTCATTTTACTTTAATAACGTAATAATTTACGTTTAATTCCATTTATATATGTAGTAAGTACCATTTGTTGGATTTAATATTCAGATTATAAATAAAGTCTTGCTTTCTAAAGTTGTATCAACTATGGTCCAACTAACTTGAATTAGCCTTAACTTAAATTTATGGACTCAACTATTGCAACAAATCCAAATAAACAATAAGGCTTGATTCCTATATTAACTTCTTGTTTTCAATTAACTTTATATCCACATGATTTCAATGTATAATTGACACTTTTATATCCACTTGATTTCACCATTTCATCTTTTATTTATTAAATCCACTATAGCCAAATGTATGAATTTAACATACATAAATATTTTCAATCTCAACTTAAATTCATTTAACGTAATCATAAACGTTTAAATTTTCTTAATGGCAGAAATCCAATTACCTCCATTCTTTTATTCACATGGATAAAATCTGGTTTTAAAACTTTACTATAACCCATAGTCCTCATTTTATTAGGAATATACACTACCTGTAAAGTAAATTTTTCTCAGCAAAGATCTTACACACTATGTTCCGTAAAATTAGATTTCACAAATTTAGCTACTGCATTTTCTAGTTTAAGTAACATAAAGGTTATATACCTTGAAATCATTCTAAATTTCCCAACTCAATTTACAAGAAACAAGAATAGGTAACATATAATAGTCGTTTACTCCAAATTCTAGTCACCTAAATAGGCTTTTACTACATGCAAATAAATGTTACTATTTATTTTCATAGTACAAATCTCAATAATTATTCCATTTAAATTTGCTTAGGCCATTTATAGTCCACTATACATATCTACATAAATGGGCAATTTATTCTATTTTATTAAGTATCAATCCTATTTAGTCCTGTTATATTTTTATGCATTCTTCTCTTTTACTTTACAAAATGGAATAACCCTTTAAACTCATCCCTTAATAACAAAACCGTTATAACCAATAAATTCCCAAAAATCGAAGTTTGTACACATTTTCACAACTATCATGATTTCTTACAACGTTGAATTTATTAAATGACCATTTATTAAAGTTAAATTCCTTTAATTGAATCAATGCTTATTATTATATATATTTCATTCTTACCATTATAAATTTATTAACGTATTTACACATTTCTATCTTTCAAATATTAATAACCCAAACTGATTACAAACACTGTTTCTATAAATTTTCATAAATTTGTTCCACTATACTTTTGTTTACATAAAATAAATTCTATGTTACTATTAGTTTTCTTTTTTCTTTACTACAGACATAAATTATTACTATCTACACTAATTACATCTTTATATTAATGAATACCATTAAAGTAAATATTCATATTAACTTTTACAGATTCAACTTAAATTTGTTTCTTAAAATTACTTCAAATCAAGTTGTGACAATTTACATTGTCCACCTCTATTATTATAAAATATTGTAGTTACACTAAATTGCAATTACTACAACTATACCAAATCTCTGCATTTTATTCTTAAACAAATAAGAACTTATATAAATCTATTCTATTAAACATCATAATTTTAACGGGTCGTTACACAACAGTTAGAAGATTTGATTTTGAAACATTTTTGAATTCAAAAATGTAAGATGTTAGACTAAACAGAAAACTGTTTTCTGTTTTAATTGAAAAGTAAATTTTTAAAAATGCAACTGAAAAATTTAAAACAAGTTTAAAATCTGGGAACAGAATTTGGAAGCTTAAGTTTGAATTTAATTTAAATCTGGAAAGTTTAAATTAGATTTTTAAACTTTTACAGTATAAAGAAACTTTGGTTTTGAATTTAAAACTATAAGTGTTAAAATTATGAAATAAGGTTTAAAATAAGGTTAAATTCAGTTTTAAATCTGAAATTTGATTTTTATGTCAGTTTTTAAATTTAAATTTCTTTTAACCATTTTTGGAAAAGGTTAATAACCTGAATTTAAAAATGAAGATGAAAGAGTAAGTAATGTTTTAAATTTTTAAGATTTAAATCTGGAATGTAAATTTAAATTGTGTTTCAGTTCGAAATTTAAAAGAGATTTTTAAATTGAATTTTGTTTGAAACAAATTGTTTAAAATACTTTATATAAGAAAAAGGTTTCTTAATGTAGAACTTAAGAAAATTGGTTTCATTTAAATTATGAAATTAATTTAAATGGAGTATTAATTATTATTTAATTATTAATGTGGATGATTAATTAGGTAATTAATAGTTTTTAAATTGATTAATTAAGATTTGAGATTAATTAATTAAGGTTAATTAATCTATAGTTAAAGATTGTTAATTAAATTTTAATTAATGACTAAAGTTTATTTAATGATTTTAATTAACACTTAATTAATTAATAATTTGAGATTAGTTAAATTGTAATTAAATATTAATTAATTGATAATTAATAATAATTAATATAAGTTAATTTCTTAATTAAGTAATTAAGAAATGTTAATGAAGGTCATTAACTTAAGATTATTTAACAATTAATTAATGTGATTAATTTTGATAATTAATTAGATTAATTAATTAATAATAATCAATTGTTTATGTTTAATTACTTAATGAAAGTAATTAATGAATTAATTACTTGGTGTAATTAATTTGATTAATGTGATTAGTTTAGATTAATTAAGTTAAATTAATTTAAACATTTGTTGATTGTTGATAATTACTTTTTGTAATTTATGGATTGTAATTACTTAGAGAAGTAATTAATTAATAATTACTGAATGTAATTAAGGATATTTATTATAGTAATTTGGATTTAAATTACTTTGGAAATTAATCAAGAGATTAATGAAGATAATTAATTAAGAATAATTAATTATGGGATGAGTGATTAAGGTAGTTAATTACTGAATGGTTATTAATCATGGGTGATTAATATATATATATATATATATATATATATATATATATATATATATATATATATATATGGTTTAGGTGAAGATTAATTACTTATGTAATTAATTTATATTGAGAGATTGATTAAATGTAATCAGGAATCATTAATTAGTTAATTAATGATGTAATTTGGAATTGATTAATTAAGGTATAATTAATAATGAATAAGTGATTAATGTAATTTTAATTAATTAATTAATTAAGAAATCACAAGTTAATTATTTGCAAAGGGTTTAATATAATTAACTTGTGTAAGTAATATTAAATGCTAATTACTTATTGTAATTAGAGATAGTTAATCAATAAGGATTAATTGAAATGAATATTGAGATGATGATTATTTAATTGTTTTGTAATCAATTAATGGTTAAGTTAAGCAGGATTTTGATGATGAAGTAATTAATTTAATTTATTTTAAATTAATTAGAGATTAAGTAATTAATTTATTTTATTTTAAATTAATTATAAATGATGTGATCATTTGATCATTGCTTATGTTTGATGATTGGTATTAATTGCCTGGTATGGTTTGTAATCTCAGTTGTGAGATGAGTAGTGTATGTGATATGGATGCATTGGTTGCTTTTGGATGATAATATGGATTATCTGATTATGATATGAATTATCTGTTAGTGAATGATAATGTTAATTCTCCATTGTTATATGGTAAATTATCTATCTGTGTGTATATAGATAATATAATTGAATTGTTTTAAACTTTAAAACAACTTGGACCTTAAAAGACACGCTTGGATTTCGATGAGACCGGGATCGGGTTTCCATATTTGGGATCCGAAAACCTCATCGATTCCAATTAACGTTAGGTCGTTAATCCAAGTGGAGCGAGTGAAGACTCGAGGTGTAAGGGCTATACGTCAGTATAACTCTGTGGGTGATTCCGTAATGAGTTGACGGAATAGTACTTATAGATTCGAGATGGCGATTCAGAATGCAAGGGTTATCGTCGTTAACTCTGAGGGTGATTCCAATATGAGTGTAACGAGATAATGCCTTCGGTTTCGTTCGAACCCGGAACGAACTTGTATGGATTGAATGCTTTCAGAACATCGTCAGGTGGACGATGAGCATTCTAAGTGATATGTCCTATAAAGGTAATCGTAGCCTCAAGCCTCATCAACCGGGAATGGCTAAAACAGGGGAGGTGCAGCAAATCTTCGTGGGTAGCCCCCACTTGAGAGCAAGATTTATCTCTGTCTAGAGGTCCATTTATTTCGGCTTAGTGGTGCGGTTGCTGATCACAACTGCGGGGTGGTCTTGTTTGAAACTGTTCAGTAAGGAATGGGTCCGGCTTTGTGTTGCAGGGGATTGGGAGTAATCCTCGGTACGGTGATCTAGGCCACGTACTGTGACGGGCGGTACCCTAATAGCCCAGCCATTGTATGGAATCCAAAATCTAATAAGTGTCAACGGTTTTGATTGTATTACCCACTTTTGTGGCTAGTAGCTGGAATTTAATGAATGTAACAATTTCAGCTATTTCTTATTTACTTGAAAACCCTAAACACTATTATAATATCATCGGATTTCCTATCAAATGTTTTGGTTAGCGTAAGGTAAAAACTTTTCCATGTTTATGTGTGGGAAGTCTTACGTGATACCTTTTCTTTTCAAAGGTTTTTCAAAGTTAAGCAACTTTAACCTGTTACTCACACCAGACCCATGTCTGACCCGGAATTATTTCTGTTTTTCTTTAACTCTTGGGTACTCAAATTTTTATGAGTAGTCAAGAGAATTCAGGTTAGGATTCAGGTTAGCTTTGACGAATCGTGAAGGAGCAAATGGAGCAGGAGGCTTCTGCGTATAGTTATATAGTTTTCCGCTGTGTTGGTATCTCTGAGTGTTTCTGTATTGTGTATTGAGTTGTAATAACTAGACAGGTATTTATAACTGTCTAGTATGTGATGTATTGTCTATGTAACTCTGATATTTGATGTATATTATGTAATACTTATGTTATTAATATAGTTTATTCGTTCCGCTGTTGAGATTCTTGTGTTGTTTCTTCTTTCTCTTCTTTCTTTTCTCTTTTCTATCCCTTTCTTTCTTAAGGATGATACGACTTTTTGTGGAGAAAAAGTCGGGTCGTCTCATTATGTGTTTAAAATTGATGTGTCAAAAATTTATTTAACGATTATAACTTTCTTAGTAAAAATAAAAATGGTAACATACTTGATTTACATGGAAAAAGAAATATTTTTAGAAGAGTAGTAGCTTGATTAACTTAATTGATTTGGTAATGATTGAATAATATCCTTTTATTTGAACGTAATAAAGAAGTAAAACCTTTCGCTATGACTCATTAAGATAAAAAAAGTAAAGAACATGTTCAAGAAGTTGGTAAATTATAATTGGATTGAGTAGTTTCTTTTGAATCAGTATGAAAATAAAAATTATTATGGAAAATAAGAAAAATGTATAACTTCGGGTGAGATCTCGGATTAAGATTTTGATCCATATATCGGGTGAGATTTGAATATCTCGGACGAGATGAGTGTCGATGGAGATATGGAGGAGATTTGATGTCTCGTCTCGTTTAAGTGTGAAAATGAGATCTCGAGCGAGATCTCGGACGAGATATAGGAGATTTAAAACCATGGTACCTTGAGTCGTATATTTTACATTTGCTTGATTCCATACTTTGTATATAGCCTTATAGTACTCCCATAGTTATATGACAATTCCGTACAACTTGAAGAATGTGTATGACACAATTTATATTGTTGTTATCAAAATCAATAATCCAAGTCTTAGCAAATAGAAAATACACTGGGGTTTTGTTATAGACGAACTGAAGTCAAACGCATGAGCGCACATTGACAGATGCACGCAGGGCGCGCCATATGCACACTCACACGCACACCAGGGATCCATGTCACTCTTACTCCTTGACACAATTTGAGCATCCTTTCCATTTTTTAAGTCATATAATTCCAAATGCCATAATGTAGACACGTTCTTACATTATTGATTGCCATCGCCACAAAAACTGATCATCTCTTTGTCAGTTTTAGCTAGCATCTGAACCAACTTAAGGGAACACAAAAGCAAACTAACTCACACAAACTTGGTAATTTCCTGAAACGGCATTTAATATATAAAGCCATATTTAGTGGAACGGTGAAGAAACAAAAGCTGGAAACCGTAAATGACTCTGCTCATAAAAAGTTTGACGATCCTCTTGGGAGGCAAAATCACATTTTCAAACTATCTTAAGAGCATTGATACTGGTAAAGGAACAGAGTAAATATGCATGAGAGAAGGAAGCACAAAAAGAAAAATGAGAACACTTATCAGCTCAATAAAAAACTAACTTTCCACACGTTAGCACAAAATAATATAAATAGCAACCAATACCATCACATTACATATGGCAACAGCCTTTATCGATCAAAACGAGGGAGTTGTTATTGTCATTATAAAATACAAATATGAAAGTATAGCACAACTGGGACACAATCATGGTTAATGATGAGGTGGTTTGTAGTGAGGTGGCTTGTAGTGTGTGTAGGATCTAGATTAACCCTAGAGGGGGGGTGAATAGGGTTATAGCAAATTTTCTCAAATTAAACACAGAAATATAATTGCAGAAATAAATATGCTGAAAAGTAAATCACACACAAAATTTACCCAGCTTCAGCAACCCCTGCCTACTGCTGCATTCCCAGATTTCTATTAGAATTAAACAGTATCACGCTTACAAACACTCTACTAGACTCGCAGACCCTTTTGCTCCCGCTCACAAACACTCTACTAGACTCGCACACCCTGCTCCCGCCTATAGAGTTTCGCTCACTCGCAAACACTGCTCCCGCCTATAGAGCTTTGCAAACTCGCACACCCTGCTCACTGAACTAATTCTAAATAGACAATCTGACACTACCTAATCCCTAGGTGGTGATTTACAAATTCTTCGACTCGAAAAGAAAAAAGCAACTTCACAAATAACCGCAGGAGCAAAAATTAAAATACGAGCTTGAATGCATAATTTTTGCTCAAAATAAAATATGAAAACCCCTTTAGTTTAAAACCCTAAGTAACTAAATCAATAAAACCCCTTTTAAAATAAACAAGGCCGGCCCCTTTATCTTTAACCCGATCCACTGTCTTTTGAGAAGAAAAATGGCGGCCTCTTGTTGTTTTGTTCGTTCTGAAATTAGGGCTTGCGATCCATAATAGGGGCTTTTCAATATTCGATTCCTCTGATGTTGCTCGCGCTCGTTCTCTTATGATTTGGTTGACTTTGAGATTGCGTTGCTCGACTTGCTCGTTCTCTTGATTTGAGAAACTAGGGTTCGGCTTCGGTTTCTTCTATTCGTTGATGACTATTTGGTCCTTCTCTGTCTTACTTCAGCAATCGACTCTTTGGTATGTTGTTTCTTTTGTTGCTTGTTTGATTGCTTGCTCTTTTTCGATGCCGATGATGATAGGTTGGGATTGCGATTGATAGTTCGATTGTGAATTGAAGCACTTCCTTGATGATGATACCTTCGGGTTGAATTTATATGAATTCGATTACACTAATTAACTCGATACTTTCCTGAAATTCACTTTCGTGATGCACACGACTTTCCTAATGCATTCGTTACTTACTTGATTCATACGGCTTTGTTTTGAGAACGTTCGATCCTCCTTGTATAAAAAACAGAAACTTTCCCTTTTTAATTTCTCTGACCATTTCAAAAAATAATGATACGAATTTTATATTCATTGAATTCTGACTTCGGCTTGTATTTTGCTTCGATCATCTCTGCTGCATACTTTACTCGGTCGAGCTCATCCCCATTCTGTAGATCTGAACTTTGCATTTTATACAAAAATATATGCTCACTATCTTCTGTTCACCTGCATGTTTACTGCGACGTTGGTCTTCATGTACTTGATATTGTAGTCTTCTTCGAACTATCTTCATGTCTTGTTTCATGTTGCAACTGACTTGTGTCTGCATTGTTGATTCAGAACTTCTGTTCATGTCGGCACTGGCTGTAGTTGAGTTGATACATTTGTCAGTTCTACATTTGTTTCACTTTGATTTTGTGTATGTGATGCATTCATTACTGCAATACTTGTTGCACTTTAGTTGTTCACCATGTTGCATTCACTCCATTTTGCATTGCATTTGTGATTGATGCAGTTTTGACATTTGGTCATGTTGCAGTATTCATTGTTGTTCCTATTTCATATGCTTGCACTACTTCTCTTTGGTCATGTCCGATGGCATTTCTTTTGTGGTCTTTGTTGTTGGCATTGTCTTCATGCCTGACTTGTTCTTTGTATCTATAGTTTGCAGCTTGGTCTTGAGTTGTTTAATGAAGAGGTTGAACTTGCATACTTCATGTAGCCTTCTGACTGTTGCTTCATGTAGTTGACATATTTGTGGTCTTCATTTGGTGATTTGCACTGCTACACTGTTGCATTATAGTAGTTGCTTCTGTGCATATATATTGGTCTTTTACTTTATGCTGCAGTCTGTAGTTTCCATATTTGTGCTCGAGCTTGCATGTGTACCACTAATCATGCTTGTGATATCCATTTGGGTTTTTGTGTTGTCTCTGACCTGAGCATGTTTATATTGAACTGCCTCCTGTACTTGCAGTTTGGTCCATTGAGTTGTTGCAATTGAATTCAAGTTTCTTGTACTTGTGCACTGTTGTGTCTGGTTCTTTTCATTCATGTTGCAACTCAAATGTTTCACTCTGATATATTTATGCATTTGCCACTGAGCTTGATTCATGCTTACCGTCACTACTGCTTCGAGTC
The DNA here is from genome assembly GCA_030765085.1 of Allium cepa. Lineage (NCBI taxonomy): Eukaryota > Viridiplantae > Streptophyta > Magnoliopsida > Asparagales > Amaryllidaceae > Allium > Allium cepa. Next base: position 706,346,253 of record CM060932.1, read on the forward strand.
AGTTTCATGGTCACTTATGCAGTTTGAACTGCTGCTGTTTGATGCTGTCTTGATTTTGCGCAGTCCATGATCTCTGTTGCTTCACCACTGAACATTTGTCACTTCACTGTTGCACTTTTGTGCTTTGAGTCAGTTTCATTGTTGCTCTATGTTCATGTTCTTGCAGTCTTCATGACTGTACTGTTGCAGTCGAGTTGTATTCATGTACACTTGTGGCTTGAACTTGATTCACTTCATGTTGTTGTTTGGACATTTGCATTTGTACACTCCATACTTGGTCGTGCTGGAGTCTTCAAGCATGTTGCTGTTGCATTTGTTAGTGGCTTTAGTCTTGAACTGTTTGTAGTCAATTGCTTTGTCTATTTGCCTTGAGTTGAACCTATCTTGGGTTTGACCTTGTTTTTGATTTCTGTGCTTTTGTTTGATTTTTTTTTGTACACGAGTTGGCGAGGCAGTGCACACGTATACGAATGTACACGTGTGTACTGCAGCCACTTATAGTTACCTGCCCCTGATAAAATATACTGATATGCACAGATATTGCACAGTCAAAAATGATGACGAACAACCCAAATATGAGGCAAACAATGTTTTCAAAATCATTGTTTCTTTCAAATTTCAAAAATATTTCTCTTTCAATTTTATTGCGTTTGAAAATATTTTTGCAGATTGCTCAGATGCTGGATTCAAACTGGAATGTAGTTGAAGATAAAAATACGAGTGTGAGTGATATGTAGTGAGGTTATCAATGTAAAAATATTTGTGATGTAATCGTGATGTAATCAGAAATGTATATGTATAGTGAGAGCATGAATTTGTACTATTCAAGATTGTAATAAATATTAGTTTGAATAAAATATTCGTTTGAATTCAAAAACTGTGTAACTTGTTCTGTTTGAATTCAAATTCAAATTCCGTGTAATTTATTTTATTCAACAAATATTTATTTAATCTATGAAAAACAAAATAGTACATTACCAAATACATTTAAATGAACATATATGTTTATTATCATCAAACAAAAACATATAAGTGCATATTCAACAATCTCCCCCTTTTGATGATAACAAACATATATTTAAGATTTTGACCGTGTTAAATGTATTTGACCAATTTATACACTCTAATTGCTCCCCCTATTTAAATGCTTCTTCTCTACATGATGCTCCCCCTACATATATGCATACAAATAGAAATATATTCAAATGAGCCTAGATGCATATGGAAAAATTATTTGACCTTTGCTTGATTCTATTTGACAAAATCTTAACTTTTCTCTCCCCCTTTTGTTATCAGCAAAAGAATAATAGTGTGAGAGAAAAATAGAGATAAAGTGATTGATATTAATCCAACATTAAATTCAAATTGAATATAAATATTAAACTTCAATAAGAATCAAACAAAAACCATAATTACCCTTGTTAGGCGCATATTCCACTTTTAGAAATGATGGATATGATGTTCATATAAAATCATACAGTTGAATCTTCTTGTGGTACATTTCTATCAGGAATTTGAATATCTACTAATCATGCATAACCGTTAGGACTTTTAAATGAGATTAGTAGTATTCGAATTTAATTTTAAAAAATGAAATCAAGTATCTTCTAACCACGCATGACCGTGAGGACTTTTAAATGGGATTAGAATCAACTTGTCTATTTAAGCAATTTAATTTTGATATGCGTTCCATACATGCATAACCGTAAGGACTTTTAAATGAGCATGGAAGCACATAATAAAAAAATCAAGTAATTCACCCATGCATAACCGTGAGGACTTTTAAATGAGAGTGAATACTTTGGATATTTATTTATTTATTTAAAAAATATGACATAAAAAACAAATGATTCCTGATTATAGTACCACATATCGACAAACTATATTGAATATTTGATAAAACATGGTCGATAGAAATAGTGATAGATATAGAAATGGTCATGGAATCTTTACCCAACAAAAATTTTTATAATTCTTGTTTTAATTCCTAAAGAAATTTTCCAAATATACTCTCTTGAGTAATGTATGTTAAATATCAACACTCATCACTTTTTTAATCACTATTTATCTCTTTGATAATTAGTAGGGAGTCGGATCAGTCAAAATTTGTCATTTAAAATCAAATAAAAATGACTAATCTGAAAATATGGTCAAACAATTATTTTCTCGAAGGGGTTATATGAGAAAAAAATTCTGCTAAATGGACAAATTATTTCAAGTGAAAAATATGCAGATATTTTCTTTGGAAAAACGATGCAGCAAATGAATGTTTCACAATAAATCACGTTCAACTCGTAAGTTTTCTATCAACTAGATTACTAGTATGAATTGCATCTGAATTTCTTTTTCAATCCAAAATATCACTAACTGGATTTGGTAAACCAGACATGAAGTGTGCATTAAAAATTTCAAACCCAATTTTAGCAACAATTTAAATGACATTCTTTGGATTTTGAATTGAAGCCATGTTCACTCTCAAACAAATATCATGGTGTTAATTTCAGAAACCATAGGATAAACAATTATACTCATGAGTAATTAACAGTCAATCAACATCATAATTATTTCAAAAACAATTTCTTGAAATTTCAACAATTTCTTAAAATCCTTTTTCACATGAATTTGAAATCGTGCAAATTTACAAGCAGTGATCAAAATGTCAAAATATATCTACGTGTAGCATGAGTAATCAAGGATCAATAAAATACCATCATTTGACCAAACATATTAAGTTCAATGATGAAAGGATGGTTGGTCTACTTTTAAGCACAGATCAAAGTAAAAACAAGTCAAAGGAAAAATCATATCAATAAGTCAGAATTAAAGACATCACATCATTATCACAATTTTGGCTGATTTAATTCAGAATATGGTGCAGATTGTACCTTCACCTGTTTTACCTTTACGATAATTTCTCGTGATTGCCCATAGTGATTCTGTCACCTTTATCCTAGGCTAAGGAACTTTGCTATGTTGCCCGTTGTGTTTCTGGAACAGCCAAAATCCAGAGAACACCGTTGTTGTTCCTTAGCCTGCCACCACACCTACACGATGAAAGATTTTTGTGACCTATTTCTAGGTCCATGATTGTTAGTGGCAGAAACATTATGAATAAACAAACCCTTTGGAACCCAGACTTGTTTAGTCCTTTTATTCTTGTTCCAATAGACATGAAATTTGTTTGTAGAATTCTTAGGAGCCCAAACTTGTATAAATTTTGTGTTCTTGTTCCTATGACTACAATTTTCAACATGATGTCCAATTATTTCACATTTATCAAAGATGCTTTTCCCTTTTGCATTATCTTCAGCTTGTGTTTTCCCAAAACCAAGTCCTTTTCTGTTGTTAGCAAAAATTTGATTTCCCAATAGCATGTTGAAAGATTTTTCGCCTCTTGAAAAGTTATTCAAAGATTTCTCAAGATTTTGGACTTTGGTTTTCAGTGTTGTATTTTCAGTGACAAGTGAGGTGCATCGATTTATAAAATCCTTTTTCCTAGTGTCGATGGTTTCCTTAAGATTCAAGTTTTCTTTTTCAAGATTCTCAGAGTTATTCTTAAGTTTTGTCAATTCTGAATCTAAAACTTTACATCTTTTACATTCTAGGTTTTGAATATTTTCAAGTTCAGTTTCTAACCTAAAATTTTTATGAGCAAGTTCTTTCCTATCAGTTTTCAGTTTTTCAATTTTAGATTCAAGAGCATCAACTACTTTAGTAAGATCAGAACACATAAAAACAAGATCTCTCTAGGAATACTCACCTTCCTCACTAGATTCCTCTGAGCTTGAATCTGAATCTGATTTCGCCATAAGACACAAGTTAGCCTCCTCTGAGCTGCTATCCGAAGCTTCTTCTCCTTCTTCATCATCCCAAGTCGCTGCAAATACCTTCTTCGCCTTTTTCTTTCCTTTGTTGTTTTTGAGAAGTGGGCATTTTTGTATGAAGTGTCCGGGCTTCTTGCAGTTAAAGCACGTCGGTTCATTATCGGAATTGTCAGAATCTTTTGGCCTATTACGATTTGTTTTCTTCTTGCGTGGCTTGAATCTCGACCATTTTCTAAGATTATTGATAGCCATTGCAAGCTCTTCAATTGGATCTTCTCCTTCTTCATCGCTTTCTTCTTCGCTCTTTAAGGCAATCGTCTTCTTCTTTGGTTCGGAGTTGTTGCGTTCTTCCTTTGCTTTTAGCTCAAGCTCATATGTCATCAAGTTTCCAATCAACTCCTCCATGCTTAGCTTACTCAGATCTTTCGATTCTTGGATTTCCGTGACTTTTGCCTCAAAGTTCATTGGTAAGACTCGTAGTATCTTCCGCACAAGCTCTACCTCAGTGAATACCTTCCCAAGTGCTCTAGCGTTGTACACCAAAGTTGAAAAGCGTCCAAACATGTCCTTTATGCTCTCGCCTTTGTCCATCACAAAGTTCTCGTATTCATTGCTGAATAGGGCTAGACGAGACTCCTTGACTTGAGAAGTTCCTTCGTGTGTCACCTCCAAAGTGTGCCAAATTTCCTGTGCTGTTGTACAATGAGAAATTCTATTAAATTCATTTTTATCAAGAGCACATATCAAAGCATTCATGGCTTTAGCATTTGTCGTTTTCAATCTCTTATCGTTAGCATCCCACCTATCCTTAGGTTTAGAAATCTCAGTATCACCAACGATTATAGTGGGAGATTTATAGCCAGTTTCAATAATATCCCAAACATCATAATCAACGGAACTAAGGTAAATACTCATCCTAACTTTCCAATAAGCATAATCGTTCCCGTTAAACATGGGTGGCCTAACAATAGATTGCCCCTCAGAAAAAGCATTATTTGATGGATTCATGACTCTAGAGTTAAATAAAAATACCAGGCTCTGATACCACTTGTAGGATCTAGATTAACCCTAGAGGGGGGGGGTGAATAGGGTTATAGCAAATTTTCTCAAATTAAACACAGAAATATAATTGCAGAAATAAATATGCTGAAAAGTAAATCACACACAAAATTTACCCAGCTTCGGCAACCCCTGCCTACTGCTGCATTCCCAGATTTCTATTAGAATTAAACAGTATCACGCTTACAAACACTCTACTAGACTCGCAGACCCTTTTGCTCCCGCTCACAAACACTCTACTAGACTCGCACACCCTGCTCCCGCCTATAGAGTTTCGCTCACTCGCAAACACTGCTCCCGCCTATAGAGCTTTGCAAACTCGCACACCCTGCTCACTGAACTAATTCTAAATAGACAATCTGACACTACCTAATCCCTAGGTGGTGATTTACAAATTCTTCGACTCGAAAAGAAAAAAACAACTTCACAAATAACCGCAGGAGCAAAAATTAAAATACTAGCTTGAATGCATAATTTTTGCTCAAAATAAAATATGAAAACCCCTTTAGTTTAAAACCCTAAGTAACTAAATCAATAAAACCCTTCTAAAATAAACAAGGCCGGCCCCTTTATCTTTAACCCGATCCACTGTCTTTTGAGAAGAAAAATGGCGGCCTCTTGTTGTTTTGTTCGTTCTGAAATTAGGGCTTGCGATCCATAATAGGGGCTTTTCAATATTCGATTCCTCTGATGTTGCTCGCGCTCGTTCTCTTATGATTTGGTTGACTTTGAGATTGCGTTGCTCGGCTTGCTCGTTCTCTTGATTTGAGAAACTAGGGTTCGGCTTCGGTTTCTTCTATTCGTTGATGACTATTTGGTCCTTCTCTGTCTTACTTCAGCAATCGACTCTTTGGTATGTTGTTTCTTTTGTTGCTTGTTTGATTGCTTGCTCTTTTTCGATGCCAATGATGATAGGTTGGGATTGTGATTGATAGTTCGATTGTGAATTGAAGCATTTCCTTGATGATGATACCTTCGGGTTGAATTTATATGAATTCGATTACACTAATTAACTCGATACTTTCCTGAAATTCACTTTCGTGATGCACACGACTTTCCTAATGCATTCGTTACTTACTTGATTCATACGGCTTTGTTTTGAGAACGTTCGATCCTTCTTGTATAAAAAACAGAAACTTTCCCTTTTTAATTTCTCTGACCATTTCAAAAAATAATGATACGAATTTTATATTCATTGAATTCTGACTTCGGCTTGTATTTTGCTTCGATCATCTCTGCTGCATACTTTACTCTGTCGAGCTCATCCCCATTCTGTAGATCTGAACTTTGCATTTTATACAAAAATATATGCTCACTATCTTCTGTTCACCTGCATGTTTACTGCGACGTTGGTCTTCATGTACTTGATATTGTAGTCTTCTTCGAACTATCTTCATGTCTTGTTTCATGTTGCAACTGACTTGTGTCTGCATTGTTGATTCAGAACTTCTGTTCATGTCGGCACTGGCTGTAGTTGAGTTGATACATTTGTCAGTTCTACATTTGTTTCACTTTGATGTTGTGTATGTGATGCATTCATTACTGCAATACTTGTTGCACTTTAGTTGTTCACCATGTTGCATTCACTCCATTTTGCATTGCATTTGTGATTGATGCAGTTTTGACATTTGGTCATGTTGCAGTATTCATTGTTGTTCCTATTTCATATGCTTGCACTACTTCTCTTTGGTCATGTCCGATGGCATTTCTTTTGTGGTCTTTGTTGTTGGCATTGTCTTCATGCCTGACTTGTTCTTTGTATCTATAGTTTGCAGCTTGGTCTTGAGTTGTTTAATGAAGAGGTTGAACTTGCATACTTCAAGTAGCCTTTTGACTATTGCTTCATGTAGTTGACATATTTGTGGTCTTCATTTGGTGATTTGCACTGCTACACTGTTGCATTATAGTAGTTGCTTCTGTGCATATATATTGGTCTTTTACTTTATGCTGCAGTCTGCAGTTTCCATATTTGTGCTCGAGCTTGCATGTGTACCACTAATCATGCTTGTGATATCCATTTGGGTTTGTGTGTTGTCTCTGACCTGAGCATGTTTATATTGAACTGCCTCCTGTACTTGCAGTTTGGTCCATTGAGTTGTTGCAATTGAATTCAAGTTTCTTGTACTTGTGCACTGTTGTGTCTGGTTCTTTGCATTCATGTTGCAACTCAAATGTTTCACTCTGATATATTTATGCATTTGCCACTGAGCTTGATTCATGCTTACTGTCACTACTGCTTCGAGTCAGTTTCATGGTCACTTATGCAGTTTGAACTGTTGCTGTTTGATGCTGTCTTGATTTTGCGCAGTCCATGATCTCTGTTGCTTCACCACTGAACATTTGTCACTTCACTGTTGCACTTTTGTGCTTTGAGTCAGTTTCATTGTTGCTCTATGTTCATGTTCTTGCAGTCTTCATGACTGTACTGTTGCAGTCGAGTTGTATTCATGTACACTTGTGGCTTGAACTTGATTCACTTCATGTTGTTGTTTGGACATTTGCATTTGTACACTCCATACTTGGTCGTGCTGGAGTCTTCAAGCATGTTGCTGTTGCATTTGTTAGTGGCTTTAGTCTTGAACTGTTTGTAGTCAATTGCTTTGTCTATTTGCCTTGAGTTGAACCTATCTTGGGTTTGACCTTGTTTTTGATTTCTGTGCTTTTGTTTGATTTTTTTTTTGTACACGAGTTGGCGAGGCAGTGCACACGTATACGAATGTACACGTGTGTACTGCAGCCACTTATAGTTACCTGTCCCTGATAAAATATACTGATATGCACAGATATTGCACAGTCAAAAATGATGACGAACAACCCAAATAACTGAGGCAAACAATGTTTTCAAAATCATTGTTTCTTTCAAATTTCAAAAATATTTCTCTTTCAATTTTATTGCGTTTGAAAATATTTTTGCAGATTGCTCAGATGCTGGATTCAAACTGGAATGTAGTTGAAGATAAAAATACGAGTGTGAGTGATATGTAGTGAGGTTATCAATGTAAAAATATTTGTGATGTAATCGTGATGTAATCAGAAATGTATATGTATAGTGAGAGCATGAATTTGTACTATTCAAGATTGTAATAAATATTAGTTTGAATAAAATATTCGTTTGATTTCAAAAACTGTGTAACTTGTTCTGTTTGAATTCAAATTCAAATTTCGTGTAATTTATTTTATTCAACAAATATTTATTTAATCTATGAAAAACAAAATAGTACATTACCAAATACATTTAAATGAATATATATGTTTATTATCATCAAACAAAAACATATAAGCGCATATTCAACAGTGTGGGGGTTTGTAATGGGGGGGCTTGTGGTGTGGTGGTTTATAGTGAGGTCGCTTGTAGTGCGGCCGTTTGTAATAGCGAGCATCAGCAACCAAAACCATCAAGCACATGGCCAAAAATAATAGAAAGCTCATGAATTTCTTATTAATAGCCATTATGATTTATGCACTCGACTCTTTTTCTGATGAATGAAACATAGGTATCTCTGCCTCTTTATATATGAACAGAGCCTTATGGTGACATCATGTGGTTTCCAACTTGTCTTTTGGAATAACCAATTAACAACTTTATGGAGAAACTGTGTGAGCCTTTGAACAGGTAAACGATCACATAGGATAACCAAATATCATGCATTAATCTACATAATTTATCAATTAATTATGTAATAATACTTCATGCATGTGAAAAGGTCTTAATAAGACCTGTTCAGTGTTTCAGCGATCGTATATTGATCGTGCCACGGAATACCGATGACTTTATACCTATCCCCATCCCATGACATCGAGGTTGCATTCTTCATCTCAGATTGTTATTTGCAGGCATTGACAATTGTCATTTACACCTGATTCTACTTCACATTTATTAAGATCAGATATTCTAATAGCATAGTTGCAAATAATTTACCTAACTTGGAAAGCATTAGACATATTGGCATCAATGAAATATGCTAATCCATATTAATGTGGTGATCATACCCAATAAGTATTGGGTTCGCTTATGAAAAATTCATGGAAATCATGCACAGGCAATGTTTGTTCTCAGTCAAATTACATGCGTCTTCACAAACAAAAAATATCTATAGTTCTATTCCCAGAGAGGCACAACTGTTTGTGTATGTATAGGTGTGTGTGCGCGCACACGCTATAAGCATACTTGTGTCGTCCTTACCTATTCATGATGTGGAATTTAAGACTGAAAATGAACAAAGTAATCAAAAACGAGTATTTAAATCTTGGAGGACTGCACAAAAATATCTAAACAAGACTGATTCTGCTTGTTATATTCTCCACTATTCTTTGTATGTCGATTAGCATACTACCATATTTTTATCGTATTAATTAGAATTGTAATTACTGAGAGACATAAGTATACATATTAATCAAACGTATTATTTATGTGGCATGATATTATGTGCAGACTTAGTGATCTCTATACCAATTGAATGCAGAGCACAATCAATCAACTCCACATTAACAAACTGAATCAGAACCTAAACAATACAAGTAATCAAACTGAATTTGATAAAAATAATTATAAAACATGAGTTAAAAGAGGTAACTTAGATTTAAGGGGCACGATTAGAGATACGATATAGAGACCTTTTTTTTAAGCAAGGCATTGGCGACAATAAAAAAACAATGTCATGGAATTTTCTGCATCTATCCGCTGTAAACCTCAAAATAAACTCACTAAATTCACGATTATAGAATGGTATTTTTGATTGTGCTGCCTTCGAAGTTCCTCCAGATTTTATGTAGCTGTGTGAAAGAGCTCTTCAATCTAGTATCACTCTGTAAAGTTACATAGCACCAACCAAATTTTGTTGTTTAGGTTCTCCAACTTGTTTACATTCCATGAAAAGCTGCCTGGATTTGCTTTATTGGTCAGTTTACGTCTATCAAAAAGAAAAATGAAAGAAAAAAGAAACAACCAAACAAAAGTGAGAAGATTTGTTTTATCGTCTATTTCGATTTATCAAAAGAAATTCAAAAAAGCAGGGAAGGGGAAAAAAAACTCGTAAAACAAGTATGTGTCAAATAAATAGACTAAAAATTAAAGGTTTTTTATTTTTTGATCAAATGAAAAATAATCAAAGAACTTCTATAGCGTGCTGCTATTGATATTCATTTTTTTATTTCCGACCACCATAACTAAAGGTTGTCTTCTATATTTTTGCTGCATGTTTGTTAACTAAAAAAATGAATCAACATCTTGTATTAAGTGTTAAAGCACCAGCCTCATTCTTACAGAACAATAATATAGAAAATAAATGTAAAAAAAACGAAACAATAAAAAGACAAGAAGATTTTTATAGTGGTTCGGCTGTTAATGAAGCATACGTCCACTTTATAACTTTCTATTAACTGACTGTTGTTACAAGCTAAATCGGATCATAATATGATTGAATCTTCTAAGTTAGATCAAGTCACAAGCACAAGATCCATTAACTTAGCATACTTTTGAGTGAACTTCGTTTGGTTGTTTTCTTATCTTCTATTTAAGTGCCTTATCCAAATATCAATTCGTTTGGAGTTCGTTTAATCATCCATCTTCATGGATTATCTGGTCCAAAAGAATTGTCCAGAACTCACTTAATACTTAACCAAATCACACAAAACTTCACACATGCAATGTAGATGAGTAGAAGAGCCTCCCCTATGGATCATAGGTCATGGGACTCAATCCTCATGAGTGTGAGCTGATGGATCAAACTGGCCCAATTCGTAGAAGAATCATCCATAACTCGCTCAATACTTAACGAAATTAGAAGAAACTTTACAGGTACTCTCTCTATGGTGTGTGGACCTACCGTATAAATTTCAGATTGTGGGGTCCAACCTACATGGACCGTTAGCGAATCCATCTAGTTAATTCACTAGTGCTCCATGAAACAACCTTCAATTGATCCTATTTTTCTATGAGCCTTCTTTTATATCTTCTAAGTGTTCTCCCAAAATTTCAAATCAACCCGACTATGTATGAGTTCTCTATGTACATTTTAAGTTAGCTGCTTTTGGTCAAACAGCTTGAATCGGATGAGTCTTCACTTCTCCAGCTAGATTGTTTGGCATGTACGAAACTTGGCAAGTATTCTTAGATGAGGTAGTAGATCATAATGCAATAGGCTTTGACAACTCATGATACTTCCTTTCGGATCACTAGCAATCCATGAATGATGCATCGCCAACGATTCATCTACTTAGTGGATTTTTGGCTTGTTTCTTTAAAGTTCCATAAGCTTGTTCTTTTAGATGCTTTGTTTAAGCTTCAAGTTATTCTGGCTTGGTCTGGATCATATTTATCAGGGCGCACGCTTAGGCGCCAAAAAGGCGCAAGCGTACCCCACGTGCCTTTTCTAGTGATGAGGTGCCTCAGCTAATGGAGGCTCATAAAAGGCGCAAAAGGCACGTCTTTTTTCGAAGCGACGAGACCCAATTAGGTGCGCCTCGGGTAGGCAGAGTTATTTTGTACACAAACCTCTTTCTTCGTTCTGAAACCCGACCTGATTAAAATTGAAATCGACTTCGACTTTGTCGATTTCTTTTGGGGTTTTAAAAAATATAAGTCGAGTTGAACGAAAAAACTGTTGCTGCCAACGACTCTTCCCACCGTCGTAGCCTGCTGCTGTCGCCGCCGCCTTCTGTTGTCGTCGCTGCTTGTATAAAAGTCACGTAAAAAAACTCAAGGCTCAAGCCTTGCGCCTTTTTGCGCCTTAGCGCATTAACTACTATGGTCTGGATGTTCTAGCTCTTGTTGAATTCTGCTGGGTTAAAAAATTAGTTAACATTTGCCCCAAGGTATGCTTTTATTGAAATCAAAGTATGCTCTGGAATAACACAAGTTACGGATTACTATTCTGTGAATTTCAGTGAATCATCGGAGCCTATCTCAAGATGTTATATTCAAATGACTAACTTCTTATAGCCGTTCATTTTTTTATTTTGATCCGAATTTCAATTTCCGGTATTGACGATGTAATCTTTGTTCCATAGTTTACACGAGGGTTTAGGTCTGTAAGTGGGTGCACGACGTAGGTTTGGAGTTGACCTATACAATTTTTTCTCGGTCGGTGGTGAAGCTAAGTTTTGTCTCGAATGATTGTACACCGACTTTACTAAGACACTTTCATGTGTGCAATTGACCTAATGAAACAGAGGCTGCCTCAGTATTGGTTGAGGCACCTTCATGTGTGACGAGAGCTGGACTTACCACGGCGACGCGGACTGGGATATTTAGTCAATTTAGTTAGTTTTTTTAAACTTGGTTAACCTATTTAATTTTAATAAACATTTTCATAAAACTTGGTTCACATAATTAATTCTAATAAAAACTTAGCTAATTTGTATATATTTCGTTTTTTACTAAAAAAAATTAGTCAACTTAGTTAAATTTTATAATACTCGGTTAACATAGTTAATTTTTGTAGAGCTTAGTTGAGTTTTTATAAAACATAGTTAATTTTTATAAAATTAGTTCTTCTTTTACAAAAATTTAGTTAATCTTTATAAAAATTATTTTTTTTGTAAACTTTGGCTTTTATAAGAGTTTTTATTTTTACAAATTTAGCTAGCTTTTACAAAAAGGATTATGAATCACTAGATTATGTGACGCTTTTAACAAATATCTAACACACAAAATGCTAACAAGAGTTCAAGGAACATTTTGGCTATGGTTTTATTAAGAAAAATAGAAGGATGTTTATAACATGCATTCTCCATGAAAAAATGGTTAATTTCAAAAAAAATAAAAGAAAGCAAAAAAGCCACTTCAAAGATGGCATTTTAAATTAGCATTTATATGTATAAACATAAAAAGAAAGAAGCACTCAACTAATGCATGAAAAATGTTAATTATCCAAAAAAAATTGTGCAGGACTATGCAATAATTGCTTAAATTGATATTGATTCCACGACAAAGTACTTTGTCGAAAAAACAGGCATGCTAAGTGAAATCAAATTATGCCTCCTATGTTATATTGACTAAGTTAACGCTAAAGCTAATTTTGATGTAGCTGTTTGAGGAAAAAAATTATATTTCATGATGTAACTGCTTAAGCTGAATGCAACTCATTGGGGTGACCAAAGACAGCAAGCATTAGCTTGCAGCAGAAAACCCTATTGTTCATTGGAAACAAAACATAATCGATTGAATCCTATTTGGAAAAAACACAATATGCAAACTTTGTAGAAACCCTAATCTTGTGTTGTAGATGTGGAAGTCAAATTGGTCACAAATTATAATTAATTTGCCCATAAAAATACAGAAAGAAAAGGAATAAAGTAAATGAACGTATAATAGAATTACTTCGATTTAGAAGAGGGATCATTTTCCAGCACATACTAAGTTCATTTTATACTAAAAGATTGTTATGATGCTTCAATGTTAAAATAAAACATAAAGTTACTACTACTCCTTCATTAAATACCAAACCATCAAAGCCATAGGACCTAGCTTTGACATAATTAAAAATTGGACCTAAGCTTTAATGTAACAAAAAATCAGAGCAAGTTTCCTACCAACAAAATTCAATCCCCAAACCCATTAATGGCTTATGTATTTCGAAAATAACTTAAAAGTTCCCCATACTTGTTAAATGTGTAATTTTGAAAATTATGCAGCATTGATGGGTAAGTTTAAGAAACAATATAAAATTCTTATAGCTTAGTATAAATGATAATTTTTGTAGGCACGATAACTGAAAAGATATACTCACCCTTAAATCCTTGAGGATGAAAGAGCTTATTACTACAACTGACAATAACCATACATACCAAACCCAAATCCAATAATAAAGAGTCGCCTAACAAATATCTAGATTGTGTGATGCATCACTATATTGCACGACGTCTTTTAACAAATATCTAAACATACAAAATGCTAAAAAAATACAGTCACCTAACAAAGAATAAAAGCATCAAAGCTAACAAGCGTCACTTAAGATCCTATCTAAACAGATTAAAGAACAGAGGATCTGATCTAGAGCAGTAAGCATGACACATATGTTATTGAATTAAACTAATCGAACAAAGAGAAACATGAACCGTATGATTATGCGTTTAATTGATAGGGCAGAGACACAAAAACTAAAGTTAGTAGAATAAAGAGAAATGAGTTGAAATTATCCAAAATTAAGTGCGAGAAAGAACAGCTCAAAACTCTATAGCTCTAGATGTATCACCGTTTGAGGAAGATTTTAATAACTGAGATGGAGGCGATCGTTTGTGGACTTAACAGATTAAGGTACTGTATAAGGCTTAGGGTTTTTTTTATAGAAGATTGCTGCAGAGGTTGGCAAAAGGTGGAGGCACGCTAAAGATGTTTAGATGAGAGCCATAAGAGATGAATAAACGAGGGGATTTTAGCTTTTCAACTGAGCGAACTATGGAGAAAGAAAATGAGGAGATGATGCTAAAATAAATAGGAAAGAGAGCGGCCTTGGAAATAATTTGAGAGTCCGCCTACATGGTTTGTCATAGCCGCGTTTATATTTCATTTTTGTTCTTTTAATGGAAATAAAAATAGCAATGAGCATTAAAACGCCAACAATAATCATTTTTCTTTGCTATTAACACCTATTTTTCTTGTAGTGTAAGCATTTCGATTTTTCAAATGTCAATGCATTTAAGTTTTGAAAAAAAATTGGATCGATTAAGGTCAATGGATGATGAACTTAAAGCATATTTGCTACGGAGCTTTATCAAGATATTTATGACTCTGTAGATTGACTCTTAACACTTCAAATAACTTTGGAATATCTTGAAGTGCTTGTGTATGAAGTGCTTTGAGTCGTATATTTTACATTTGCTTGATTCCATACTTTGTATATAGCCTTATAGTACTCCCATAGGTATCTGAAAATTTCGTACAACTTGAAGAATATGTATAGCACAATTTATATTGTTGTTATCGAAATCAATAATCCAAGTCTTAGCAAATAGAAAATTCATTTGGTTTCGTTATAGACGAACTAAAGGCAAACGCATGAGCGCACATTGACAGAAGCACGCGGGGCGCGCCATATGCACACTCACACGCACACCAGGGATCCATGTCACTCTTACTCCTTGACACAATTTGAGCATCCTTTCCATTTTTTAAGTCATATAATTCCAAATGCCGTAATGTAGACACGTTCTTACATTATTGATTGCCATCACCACAAAAACTGATCATCTCTTTGTCAGTTTTAGCAAGCATCTGAACCAACTTGAGGGAACACAAAAGCAAACTAACTCACACAAACTTGGTAATTTCCTGATACGGCATTTAATATATAAAGCCATATTTAGTGGAACGGTGAAGAAACAAAAGCTGGAAACTGTAAATAACTCTGCTCATAAAAGGTTTGACGATCCTCTTGGGAGGCAAAATCACAGTTTCAAACTATCTTAAGAGCATTGATACTGGTAAAGGAACCGAATAAATATGCAAAGAGAAGGAAGCACAAAAAGAAAAATGAGCACACTTATCAGCATAATAAAATACTTCCATACGTTAGCACAAAATAATATAAATATCAACCATCACATTACATATGGCAACAGCCTTCATCGATCAGAAAGAGGGAGTTGTTCATTATAAAATACAAATATGAAAGTAGAGCACAACTGGGACACAATTATGGTTAATGATGAGGTGGTTTGTAGTGAGGTGGCTTGTAGTGTGGGGGTTTGTAATGGGGGGGCTTGTAGTGCGGTGGTTTATAGTGAGGTCGCTTGTAGTGCGGCCGTTTGTAATAGCGAGCGTCACCAACCAAAACCATCAAGCACATGGCCAAAAATACTAGAAAGCTCATGAATTTCTTATTAATAGCCATTTATGGTTTATGTACTGGATTCTTTTCTGATGAATGAAACATAGGTATCTCTGCCTCTTTATATAGGAATAGAGCCTTATGGGGACATCATGTGATTTCCAATTTGTCTTTTGGAATAACCAATTAACTTTATGGAGAAATTGTGTGAGCCTTTGAACAGGTAAACGATCGCATAGGATAACCAAATATCAAGCAAGATTATACATTAATCTACATAATCTATCAATTAATTATGCAATAATACTTCATGCATGTGAAAAGGTCTTAATAAGACCTGTTCAGTGTTTCAGCGATCGTATATTGATCGTACCACGGAATACCAATGACTTTATAACTATCCCCATCCCATGACATCGAGGTTGCATTCTTTATCCCAGATTGTTATTTGCAGCCATTGACAATTGTCATTTGTACCTGATGCTACTTCACATTTATTAAGATCAGATATTCTAACAGTATGTTGATTAGCACAATACCATAACTCTATAGTATTAGTTACACCTGTAATCACCAAGAGACACAAATATATACATTAATTAATTAAAAATATTGTAAGTTCTTTAGGTGGCCTGACATTATATGCAGACTTAAGTATACTCCGCACCGCTTCAATGCAGTGCAAATTCAGTTAACTCCACGCTAAAAAATTGAATCACAACCAAAACAATACAAGTAATCAAACTGAAATTGGACAAAACTAAAATCAGAAAACATGAATAAAAATGCGGTAGCTTACATTCAAGAGGGACGTAGATTAGGTAAAGAGGCATTTTCTCAAGCGCAACATTGGACCGGTAACAATGAAAAAACGCTGGCATGAAATTTTCTGCACCCAGTACCCATTGTAAACTTCAAAGTAAATTCGCCGACACTTACGATTGTAGAATGGTATTTTCTATTGTGCTGTTTCAAGTTCCTGCAGATTTAGTGTAACTGTAAGATGGGCCGTAGCTCAATCTAGTACCACTCTATAAACTTACAAAGCCCAAAGCATATTTTGTTGCTTAGGTTCTCCATTTTCGTTACATTCCATAAAAAGCAGCTTCAAACAAAAGGACAAACAAAAAAAGACAAAAACAAACAAAAGTGAGAAGATTAGTTTTATTGATCTATTTTTATATATCAAAGAAATTCAAAAATTAAAGAAAAAAACGTGGAACAAATATGTTTCAAAAAAAAAAAAAAAGAGTCAAAAATTAAAAGTTGTTGGATTTTTTGGTCAAATGAAAAATAAAAATAGAACTTTTACTGTAAGAGTTCATGTCTATTAAATAATAGGAAAGCAGAAGAAATTCCAGCTCTTATATCGATTCTAGCATTTTTCTCAACTCTCTTTGACTTTCTCTAGATATTTGTTGATATCTTACTTAAAAGACCCGTACAATTATTATATTTTAGCTGTTTACCATAGTTTATTGATTTTATACAATCATTTTACATTAAAAAAAATTTAAAATTTTTGCTTTTTGCTGTTATTTTCAAAGTTCTCAATTTTCATGTACAATTTGCATTTAACTCCGTATATTTAAATTAATTAAATAATTTAACTATAAACCGTTTAAACAAAATTAAACAACCATTATTTATAAATTTATCTAATAAATAATACAGATAATAATGTCAACCAGTATATCACGGTCTTTGTAACAAAATGGCATACATAAAATTTTCATTCAAATATAAAAGAATATGGATTACATAAAAGAAAATAAAAACAACTTTAATTTATAATTACAGGAAATTATTGTCAAGGACAAAATTTCACAGCTTTTTAGCCTCAAGGACAGACCTTCAATATTTTATCCTGAAGGACAACTTTCTGTAGGTATCAGTTTTTAGTTATTGATAGCAGTTTTTAGGTATCAGTTTGTAGTTATCGGTATCAGTTTTTAGGTATCAGTTTTTAGCTCGGTATCAGTTTGTTGTCCTTATGAATAATTTTGGAAAATGTTTGTCCTTGTGAATAATTTTTAGAAGAATGTTTGTCCTTGTGGTAAAAATATTGAGGTCGTGTGCTTAAGGCAAAAAATATAGAAATTTTTGTCCTTTAAATTAATTTTTGTCCTTTAAATCAATTAAATGATAGAAAGGTTTGCAAATTACAAACCATTTTATTAATTATAAAAATTTCACACCCCCCCCCCCCCAATTCTCTTTGATTTTTTTTAAATCATTATAAATTATCGTTTTATAATTATCCAATATATTATGTTAATTTTTTCTATGATTTTATATTCATATGCCGAAATTTTATAATATCTACATTCATTTATAAAGTTTTTATCAATTATCTCTTATTATTTTACATTTAAATCCATGTATTTGAATTAATCAAACATTATAAATCCATGTTATATAAATGAATTCAAGTAATTAATACTTATTAAGTTTTTATAATTCATTAAAAAATTGACAATTTCAATTTATATACCATTTGTAGTAAAATGGTAAGACATTTGTTTCTTTTAAATATAAAAATATATAAATCACTTAACAAAAGTTATATGCAAAAACAATAATATAATATTTAATTTATGATCGATATATCGAACATTGCATAACAAAATTTTAGTTTAACAGTATTAAAAGTATGAGTACTATGTTTTTACAATATTGCATGTGCAATGCATGTGATACAATCTGTAACTTTATTATTATTATTATTATTATTATTATTATTATTATCCTCCACGATTTTAGTAAATTTTTTAGAAAAACTTCCCTTCATTATCTTATATTACATTAAAAATTCTTTAAAACATCGATTTTGCAATTTAACATTTAAATCTCATATCATACACATGTGCGGGTGCGCATTTACATAAATGCACAAATATTACTTCCAAAAGAAAAATACACATCTGTATATCAGTCATATATATTTAATGTATAATTTATTAATTTCAAAATATAAATTGAACTTTATTTAAAATAAGATAAAACAATTTAAATTTTTTTACTTGGAAATAACAAAAATATATCTTTACTTATTTACATTTTTTAGGCGTATAAGTTAATAAAATAATATGTTTAACATATAATTTCCTTAAACTCTAGAAATATTATTGTGAAACTAATCTGAAACAAAATATATCAATTTAAATAGTTAAAATATGAAAATACTGAACATATGATTATTTTTAAGTATTCAAAAATAATTTTATTATATATTTTACTACAAAAACATTACATTTTTAAATTTATTTTTCCAAATTTGTTCTCGGTTCCTTTTCGATGCTTTTTGGCACAAATTGAATTTGAATTTGACTAGTCCCCTGAAAGGTTAATATGTGAGTTGGGTTCATTAAACCATTTACTTAGAAACATAAAAAAAATCACGCCCTAAATCATGAAGACGTAGCAGAACTCCGACCTCACAGTCAAATAAAAGATCCGGGAATTGATTGCGTGAGAAATGATATTTATGTGCTAAACTTTTAGTCATTTTGCATCTTGTTTATCTTCCATCTTTTTATGATTTTCTCATTTACTTTTTAAGGACGTGTTTTTCGAACGCTTTAGTAAGTTTCAAAATTCACTTCCACCCCTTGTAACAAATAGGTTTTATGAAAAAACCCTTATTATTTTTAACGAAAACATTCATTCCACACTACACTGCAAAAATATTTGCATTCTATACGGCACTATTTGCTGTTCTAATTGCATGTTTTTATATGGGGTTTTTATGCTCAAGGAAAAAGTTGAAGAAAAATTTAGTTTTAAGAACAAGAAATTTGCATTTTAGGCTGAATGACACCTTTTAGTGTAAATCATAGAATGATGGTTGTAGCTATCATTTTTTGTTTACACCAAAAAGTGTCTTTCAGACTAAAAAACAAACTTATTGTCCCTAAGACTAAATTTTTTTGCAACATCTTCCCTATGTCTATTTTTCTGTTTTTATAAAGTAATATTTTGCATTCTACACTGTAAATATTTGCATTCTATACTGCAAATATTTATTTTACAAAAATGTGCTGTTAGAACGGTAAATTTTTGCAATCTACACTGTACGTTTTCTCTGAAATTATTAATATAGATGTTTCGTGAAAAAATTTTGAGAAAGATTTTTCTGGTATTAATTTTGAAAATAAGGGGTGGGTCCTGATTTCCATTATATTTTATTACCTTTCAAATTGATATTACTGATTAGCATGTCACACAAGTGAATTTGAATGAAAAATAAAGCACTAATCATTCGAATAAAATCGATTACCTCCTTGTCAATGGAAACCTACCTTGTAAAACAATTTCAGGGAACGCGGAAGTAAATTAATCACTACTAGAAACACTATTTATTGCGATGTCCATTTCCGACGGCAGCCGATGGCTCGTCGTTTTTTTTCGACGGCTAGTAATCGCCGTGGCATTACTGAAAATAAAATAAAATACCCGTCGACAGCCATCGGAAGTCGTCGTAAAATACCGTCGATGGCTGTCGGAAGCCGTCGAAAAGTCGCAAATACTTCAGCTTCAGGCCGACACTTCTTATTTATTATCTAAAACCCAACTTTCCTTTCCAAATCCAACCTCCACCACCTCCTTCACCTCCATGCCTCAAAGACTATCTCCACCTTCAATTTTCAAGTCTATACATTAGCTATTGCTCTTCAAGAAGGTTTAACTTATAAACCCTATTTAATTTTGATTTGGTAAATTATGGTTAATTTGTTGTTATAGTTGTTTATAATACTCCATTGATCGTTAGTTATACCTTATTGAATACTAATTAAATTGTTATTATAATTGTTTATCATTTAAATGTTGAGAAAAATAATTTGTCTAGTGTATATATGCGTTAGTTGGTGTATATGTGTTGATTAAGTAGTGCATAAGCGCATTAGGGCTAGTTTGGATTAATTAGAGTCGATGCTCGGGATTTAATGTATGTGCTTTTAAGATGATGAAAATAACGATTTAGTGTATGATTTTCTTAGGATGTAAATAAATTATTGTAAAAATTGTTCTATAATATGCTTACTTTTTTTTAAATCTCTTAGATTGTTTTTGGCATCTTCTGACAAGTATTGTATATGATCGCTATATGGATATTCGTTTTTATCGCAGAACGAACATTTATATTCATCCGATACAATATTTGTCAGATGTGTCCCTATTTTGGACAAGTTACAAATACAATAAAGTAATTATACTTCTTATATATTCGTTTTTATCGCAGCACTTATATATGTTGCATTTGACCTGTAGCTGCACTTTTGGGCCCTTTTACAGCCTATTGTTGTTTTGTTGTTTTATGCTATTTTGGCGATCTACTTTTCTAAAATCTATTTTGAGGTGTTTAATATCATGTATTAGAGTGTTTTAAAAGCGGTTTGAAACTTAAATATATTTTAATTATTTATGTTTTTTTAAAGTAAAGGATTTTATGTTTAAAACATGTTTTTAATGATTTTTGTTAATTCTAAATGAATAATTTTGAAGTGATATTTTAATGGATATTTAAAAAGTATTTTTAAGTATTTAAAAGTATATACATAAGACTTGGAAAGTATGTTAAGCATTTCAAAAGGATAAGTGAGTTTTGCATATAACACTGAGTTAAAATGAATGGTTTTTGAGAAGTTATTTAAATATATTATCTTGTTTAATAAGTATACTATCACGTACACCAAAATATATTATGTCATAGTATATTAACATATTCCCAATTTGAACATGTTTAAAGCAAAGGGCTTTCAAAGTGCACTTATAGCGACCATCATTATACAGCCACTTTCATATTCAAATCAATTCAACACACAAACCAACCAAACATGTAAACACAAAGTCTAGGCCATGATATATGTTTTATAGGGTAATAGAAGTGAATATAAACAATATATAGTTGTCATTTTCTTTCAAAAACAAGTAAGGCCCAAAAGTCATAGGTTTAATTAGTTAAATTTATATTTCACAATCAAACATATACATACATAATATATCACATTCAATGGTGATTAAACTGACCTAAATCCATGATAACACAAGTACAAGAATGGAAGAATCATATGAATACTTCCTACCATCACCTACTAGCCAAAGATCCAAACTTTAGCTCATTTTAGTGCTCAAGTTCCTCCCCCTTCATAATTGCTCATGGCGCAAACATGGTTTGGGGTTTGTGCTCCTTTGCTTCATTATTTGACTCACAAATCCTTGTTTCCATGATGCTATATGCTCTTGATAAAAATTTGAGTGGTAGTTGGAGTTGATTTGATATGTTTTCTAGAATTTAATTTGAAATGAGAAGAGCGTGAAGAAGCCATTTTTATCTCAAAACCTTAGGAATAATTTATGAATGCTTGAGATATTTTGTGTAAACTTTAACTATGGTAAAATGACCCAAAAGCCCCTCCCATGGCCGGCCAAAACGCCCCTTATGTGCTTATCCCATATGCACATCACTTCTCCTTTCCACCTCACTTAACAAAAGTGTAACGACTCGATTTTTCGACGTCCGAAAATCGACATCAATACAGTCCACTGTAACAAATGCCGAACAATCGAATGCCGGAAAACCGAACCATTAGGGCTAAAGAAGAAGGAGGTAGAAAAAAAGGAAACAAAACAACAACAGAATCTTACCATCGCAAGGAATAAAATATAATAGTTTTTTACATAAAAAGAAACTATATCTGTTTTATACATTATATCATCAGAGTACATCAGAATCAAAACAATTACTGGACAGTTATATTAACTTGTCCTCACAACACTGACTATATAGTTAATCAAACACAGCGGAATATTCATCAAATACGTGTGATACGTCTCGCCATCCAGCTCGTCTCCTAAGCTCCGTAGCAGTCCATCCAGAATCTGTGCTCTATAATACCCGGTCTGACCTAAGCATTATAGTTAAATAACACCCGAGTCAGTCTGGAAACCAGCGTGAGAAAACACACTCAATTGGATTATTAAAGTTTTCAAAATCTTTTAAAATCAAAGGTATCTCGTAAGACCACGCCACAAATAAACATGCCGGGTTTTTACCTTACGGTAACCAAAACATTTTTATCAAAATCCGTCTGATATTATAGTAGTGTCTATAGAAAGTAAAATACAATCTACCTGAAATGCTTGCATCTCACGTTTCAGCAATAGTTGGGCACAATCGAAACCGTACAGGCGCTTATTGGAGATTGGATTCCATGCAATGGCAGGGCTACTGGGGTACTGAAACGATCCTGACTCGACCTTCGAAAATCGGCACCGAATACATCACCCATATTCGAATGCCACAGATCCAAACGTCGAATCCGGTTTGCTGGAGCTTATAACACATTAAGTATAACAACACTGCAGAAGAAAAAGATAATATCATTGATATACAATAGTTGATTACAACAGTGATATAACTAATTGATTAATATTATCAGAGATATAAGATACAGCGGAAAGAAATAACTCCAAAGGATAATATCTTCAGAAGTCCTCAAGATAGATACTCCAACTAACTGTAACACCATTGCCTAAGCTTCAAGACTTAAACTAGAAGCTCAAACCACCATCAAGTTGGACTTAAGCAAGGTCAGTCCAAATGAAACGAATGCTATCGCCAAATCCAAAGATTCCAAGGAGTTCCAAATGGGAAGCTGAAGGCTATCGAATTTATACCTACAAGCTGATAATCTGAAAATCTAACTCTAGGCTGTCCGTGTGGAAAATTGTGGGCGCCTGAGTTTAGAAAGGGAATAATAAACTCAAAGTCAGTCATGGGACTGGTGTGAGCAAAAAAAAAGCAATTTATCTTTAACAAAAACAAAAAGAATCTAAAAGAAATCCGCAATGCTTTTGGAAAATGAAACTACCATAAGGCCTCCCACCGATCACACAATGCAAACGCAGAACTGGATGACATTTCTATTTATGATAGTCAAACATGCTTGATACGTGAAAACCATTAAAATATTGTTATTAGTGCATAGTGGAAAACATTCGCAGGTATAATATTAATCTTAGCCAGCATACCACATTTCTTCGTATGCCTACTATAGCTACCATGTTCAATAGCAGGTTACCGCCACATTCCATGGCAAATTATACAACTAAAACCGTACAGGGTGTGTATTGTTTCTTTCGATTTCCAACAAATAGTCAGGAAAAGGAACTTCTTGGGCCACATGGGTACGCCTCCGGAGGGATGCCTTGAGAACCTACCCGGATCTCTACCAACACAAGACCGGGTTACCTCTGTAACTAGGTAACTACTACACGAGTATGCCATCCCCCGGTTGTTTGCGATCTAGGATCCTCAACCACAAAGAAACAACTACAAAGTAATAAATTTGCAGTAACCACATGAGTTAAGTATATAAGCTCCATACCATGATACCACCCTTTTCCAGTAGGAAATGACATACCCTAAAGGGCGCGACCCTCATAACCTTGCCGCATCTTTCCTATTTCAACCATTTCCGGGTTGTGAGGTCCTGATGTAGTTTCATCCACAAAGCTATGCTTTACACAAAAGTCATGCTTCGATCAACAAATGATCAGCGGCACTTCATATGCCACATTACCAAATTAGGAATGTATCACTAGTAACCATCAACGACATAACCTTTAAGCTCGTACGTCTCATAGAAGGGTGTTAAACTAAGAGAATAAATTCTCTGCCACCAAACATAAATGTATTTGATAGAAACCAGCTCACATCTCAAAGTGAAACGTCAGACATACATCCATACAAGTCTGTTACGGTTCGAACAGAACTGAAGGCACTTCACAAAGAAGCCCTTGCAAATCCGAGTATTCACAATCCCGATCGGACTCCCCATCACATATGGAGATCTCTATATCGTAGCTACTCAGCGCAGAGTCATTCGACGGGTAATCCTTTCGTTTTCGAAAATACCCGGTCTTCACCACCGGTCTTCAAATGTTATCCATATCGTCGTATCATTATTCAGAATGGGTTATATGACACAAGGTCCTCTCCCGGCTAAACAGAATAATGAGCGCAATATTTTAAAACATATGGATATTGGGATCTTAGTTAAGTCACAACTTAAAACCCAAAAATCTTTCTTCAAATGGTTTAAACAAATTACCATTTTCAAATAATTAAACAAAAAGATTCACTTCACAAAGTTCACTAATCTTTCACAAAGATTTATTCATAGTCTTTCAAACTAACTTCGCTTTCAAATTGGATTAACTCATCGAATCATTAAATCAAAGACTCAATTCATAGCTTTCAAAAACCATTTTCATTCCAAATCTTTTATACTAAAGATACACCTTTAAGATCCTCTTATTTTGGAAATAAAGTTCATTAATCTTTAACCAAGATTCATTAATAGCATTCAAAACAATTCCATTTCAAAACTGAAATCCTTTTAACAAAAACCGAAAATCCTTTCTTTATTTGAAAGCTATTATCATTTGAAAACAAATATTTTTTGTTTCAGAAAAATCTGATCAAATATGCACAAGTTATATCCTTTAAAGTATAAACTTGGGTTAAATTCAAATTCCCAAAATAAAACATTTAAAATACTTCAAAGATGGTTTAAAAATCCATATATATATATATATATATATATATTATATAACTTGTATCACCACTTTTCAAACCAGATTATCCAAAAATAATTTTCAAATTCTTAAACAAGATATATTCGATTCAATCTAAATTCAATTTCAAATTTCCCTTTCTAAAAGCTTTCCATATTCAATTCAATTCCTTTTTTGAAACCGTTTGGATTCAAAATTCAACTTTAAAACCATTTTATTAAATTCAAATATTTGCGACTTAACCAATTTCCTCGTGCAATCCATATTTGTATGTGTGTGGTGTAGTCCAGGGGTTTTATATAATAGCGCAACATCATCAATCATCACAATCCAAACATAGCAACATCGGTAAGCGGTATAATCCTATAACGCTTATCTTGTGTAACATTCATGTTTTTAAGTCAAATTTAAAATGGTACTTTATTTTAATTTTTGAAATTAAATTGTGAATTAATTTGGTATTTTTCGAATTTAAATAGATATTTGTTTGTTTATTAGTAAAAATGTATAAAAATGATTTTTAAATAGAATTTCTAATTGGAAATTCAAAAATAAATATTTTAAATAGTATATTAATTTAAACTTAATTGTGGATTAAATTGAAAATGTGGGAAAAAATAGATATATAAGTTTTTAAATAAAGAATTTGATTTGGAAATCTAAATATTTTATAAACAGATTATAATTTGAAATTTGAATTTGAAACTCAAATATATATATGTTGAAAATAAATATTTATAGATGGTAAATGAATAAAATTTATATTTATAAAAAGATATTGTTTGCTTATTCATTTATAAACACAAATTGATTGTATATTAATTTTTGAATTTTGAAATTTAAAAATAAATGCTTTGAATAATATCTGGATTTGAAAATTCTATAAATGAATACTAATAGGAATTTGTTTTTTTCCTTATATATACATATATTTTGAAAGTTATAATTTGAATAAAATATAAATAAATTTTTCCAAAAGCCATTTAAAGGATTAAATTCAAATATATATTAATTTATATATTAGTGTTTAGTTAATTGTTAAGTTATATTCTTTAAAGATATAATACATATCTTACATAAACATGTAAAAACATAAGTTAAAAGGGTTTTTACAAAAATTTACAAATTAAATAAAATTTAAGAAATGGGGTTAAACACAATTTTATCACATATGACAAGTGTAAAATATATGAAATATGAATGTAACAAGTGTAACATAATAATACAAGTGGCAAAACAAAATATTCTTAAGATTTGAAAAAACATGAATAATGTGAATGAAAGAAGTAACCAGGCAACATTTTCTTCAAATTCATTTTCAAATCTGGAAAAGAAAAATCAAAACAAATTACAAACCTGGAAACAAACTACAACCTCAAATTATGAATCTGAAAAATGAAATCAAAGTAAACTTCAGCCTGGAAACAAATCAAACCAGAGCAAAAAAAATAAAAAGCTAGGGAATAAGATCAACAACAAATTCAAACCAACATGATAAATCAAAGGCAGATCAGACCAACCCAATTTTAAAATGAAAACAAGGATCAAGTTCAAAACAAAGATCAGATACAACTACAACTTGAGTTTAACTTGAAAACATTCAAGCAGGCAAACAACTCTGAAAGCTTGAGAATAATTGAAAACAAATAGCTCTGTAAAATCAAAATGCATGCAAGGATCAAGCATCAATAACAATTCAACCTGATTCCAAACTAAAGCAAATTGAGTTTCAAGCTGAGTATTGAAATCAAACAAATCATTTTCAGGCAAAAAATCCTCTCTGCTTCTCTGTTTTACTCAGGTGAGCAAACCTTTTAAAACCTCTATTATTTAATCCATGGTTTGAATTTGTGCTTACGATTTGTTTGAATGAGTTCAGATATGTGTATGAATGTATATATATCCTCTGTACATGATATACAGGGATATTCATCCCTGTTGCAAGTTTCAGGTTTCCAAAAACCTGTCCAAAGGAGAAAATAATCCTAAAACACTGCTTCTAGTTGTTGTTAGATTAGAGTGTCAAAATGAAATGTGTTCAAATTCATAAAAACTTAATTTTAAAAATGTTTACAAAGACAAACATCAAGTGTATGTTGTCTGGAACAAAGAAATGCTGTAAACTCAATCTATGATAAAAGTTTTGATTTCTTTAATTCTTTGATTTGATTATATACCCTAAAACATCTTAGAAAATGTTGGTTTTTAAAATTAAAATTAAGATTTTAAATGGTGTATAGAGTAAGAAATTTGGGGATGAACAGAAAATACATTTTGGGGAAACTCTGGTCATCGACGAAGCGTGGGTCGTCGCGATCAGGCTGAGGCTCGTTAGGGGATCGAGGAGTTCGGGAAAAATGCTTAGAAAAGATTCCGATCATCGTGGTAGCTAAACGTTGTTCATTTAGGGTTTAGGGCATGGTTTTGCTCGTCGAAGTCCAAAGGGAAAATTTGCAGTCGATGGTGATCAATATTCGATCGATTCGGGGGAAAAGGAGGAGGAGGCCGTGGCGAGTGTCTGAACGCGACAGCGTGGTTACAGGTGATCTACGGTGGTGGAACGAAGCATTTGTGTTGACCAGTTTTTGGTTTATGGGGGTTGTTCGATTTCAAAATTTTGGTCGAAGCCCATCAACCTGGGTGATCGTAGCCTATGGGTGAGTCGTCGATGACGTGCTAGTGATGGCGTAGGTGGTCGGAGTTGCTTCGTTTGGTTGTACATGTGAACATGTGTGTATGTATGTATCAGGTATGGGAAGAAAGGGGTTCTATCACGGCGAACCCGAAGTACTTCGTGGATTTGCTGGAAGTCGATACGATGTGGGGTAGCTTGGAGGTTGGCTTGAGAAAAATAAGGGGAAAGCTCGGGTAATTTTTTTTAACTCTGTACCAGGCTTCAAAAATTTAAAAGAAATGTGTTTCAGGTTTTAAAACAAAGGAATTGGGTTTTACAAATGTTTCTAAGTTTTAAAGGCAAAGTAAAAACAAGTTTTAAAGATATGGAAAATAATTAGTTTTCACAAATTAATATTTAACAAAGTTAATAGATTTTAAATAATTGTTTTGATTCAAGCTTAAAGTTAATAAAAAAAGTAATTAAGTGTTATTTAATTATATGACCACTATTTATAAATTAATTCTTAAAATTATTTTGAATGAATAATGAAGTTAAAGAGTTAATCAAAAGAAATGTTTTTGAATCATTAGTTGACTTAAATTTCTTAAGTTAAATTTTGTGTTAATGATAATTAATTACAAAGATGGTTAATTAAAGATTTTTATTGATAAGTTAGTAACTAATGAAAAGATAATTACTTATGGGTAATTAAGGATTATTAATTTCGTAATTAAGGATAATTAATTACATAATTAAGGTCAATTTAGTATTGATTAAAAATAATTAATTAAAGTTGATTAAGTGATTAGTGATAATCACTAATTGTAATTAATTAAGGATAATTAATTAAATGGTAATTAATTAAGGATTAATTAATTAATGTAAATTACTGATTTATGATTAATTAATCAAATAATTACTCAATGTAATTAAGTAGTAGTTTTTAAAATATAAGTGATTAAGAATAATCACTTATTGATTAAGGATGATTAAGGAATGATAATTAATTAAGGGTTAATTAATTAATGTAATTAATTAAGGATAATTAATTAAAGAATAATTAAATAATTAAGGGTAATTATTTAATGATTTAAGATTAATTAATTAAAGGTTGATTATAAATGATAAAGGCTAATTAATGATTAAGGTTTGTAATTAATTAATGTTAATTAACCTGGATTAGTGATTAATCCGATTTAAATTAATCAGATAATTAATTGATCTGACTTATGGATGTTTGAATTATATGAAATGTTGTGAATTGTTTGATCTCTTTGCTGTGTGATGCTTTGTGATTTGAATTGTTTTAATTCAAGCTGTGATGAATGTACTTTATTTTATCTGTGATGAAATTATATTATTTATCTGTGGATCTATGAATGGAAGATAAGCGATATAGGAATATACCACTTATCTATAGTTGCTATGCTTGAGTCTGTGATGATTAATGATATTGCACTATTGTGTAAAACCCTGGACTACACCATACACACACAAATATGGATTGCATGAGGAAATTGGTTAAGTCACGGATTTTTGAAATAGTTTTAAAATTGAATTTTGAATCCAAAAGGTTTTGGAAATGAAATTGGATTAAATGTGAAAAGCTTTTGAAAAGTTGTTTTGAAGATAAAAGTTATTTTGAATAACTTGATAAAGTTTTGAAATTTAAATAGTTTGATTTAGATTTGAATTCAAGATTTGAAAATTGAATTCTATGTTTGGAAATTATGGTTCAGAAGATTATACGAGTTATAAATGTGTTTATATGAGTTTTAAAACATTTTAAAAGTATTGTTTTGGAATTTGAATTTAACCCAAGGACTTTAACTTGTATAAATAAAATCGGATTTTTTCGAAACCGAAAACTATTTGTTTTCAAATAATAAAAGCTTTCATATGAGGAAAGAATTTCCAATTTGTGTTAAAGGAATTTCAAGTTTGAAATGAAAATGGTTTTCCATGTTATGAATGAATCTTTGGAAACGATTTTTGAAAGCTATGAATTGGGTCTTGATTTCAAGATTGGATGAGTTAATTGAATTTGAAAGGGAAATTGTTTTGAAAAGATACGAATGAATCTTTGAGAAAGATGGGTGAACTTTGTGAAGTGAATCTTTTTGTTTAAAGATTTGAAAATGGTAATTTGTTTAAACCATTTAAAGGAAAGTTTTGGGTAATAAGTTGTGACTTAACTAAGATCCCAATATCCATATGTTTTAAAATATTACGCTCATTATTCGGTTTAGCCGGGAGAGGACCTTGTGTCATATAACCCATTTCGAATAGTGATACGACGATATGGATAGCATTTGAAGACCGGTGGGGAAGACCAGGTATTTTCGAGAACGAAAGGATAACCCGTCGAATGTCTCTACACTGAGTCGCGTCGGTATAAAGATCTCCATATGTGATAGGGAGTCCGATCGGGATTGTAAATACCCGGATTGCAAGGGCTTCTTTGGAAGTGCCTTCGGTTCTGTTCGAACCCGGAACATACTTGTATGGATGTGTGTCTAGCATTGCACTTTGAGATGTAAAGCTGGTTTCTTTCAAATACATTTATGTTTGGTGGCGGAGATTTACTCTCTTACCTTAACACCCTTCTCTGAGACGTATGAGCTCAGAGGTTATGTAGTTGATGGTTACTAGTGATACATTCCCAATTTTGTAATGTGGCATATGAAGTGCTGCTGATCATTTGTTGATCAAAGCATGGCTTTGTGAAAAACGTAGCTTTGTGGACGAGACTGCATCAGGACCTCACAAACCAGAAATGGTCGAAACAGGAAAGATGCGGCAAGGCTATGAGGGTCGCACCCTTTAGGATATGTCATTGCCTTCTGGAAAAAGGTGGTATCATGGTATGGAGCCCAGATATTTAACCTGTGTGGTTACTTCAAATTCATTACTTTGTGATTTGTTGCTTTGTGATTGAGGGCCCTCGGATAAAGGTCAAAAACGACCGGGGGGTGGCATACTCGTGTAGTAGTTACCTAGTTACAAAGGTAACCCGGCCTTGTGTTGGCAGAGAGCTGGTTAAGTTCTCGAGACGTCCCTCTAGAGGCGTACCTGTGTGGCAATAGGAAGTTCCTTAGCCTGACCATTTGTTGGAAATCCAATCAAACAATACGAGCCCTTTACGATTGCAATTGTATAACCTGCTACCTAAGGTGGTAGCTATAGCTGGCATAATATATTGGTACCTATGCTGGCTAAGATTAATATTATACTTTCGAAAGGTTTTCTGCACTATGCACTAATAATAATATTATCAAAAAGGATTTTACGTATCAAACATGTTTGACTATCGTAAGGAGAAATCTCCTCCAATTGTGTGTTTGCATTGTGTGTATGCGGGGAGGCCTCATGGTAGTTTTATTTTCTAAAAAGCATTGCGGATTTCAATTTTTAAATTCCTTTGTTGTTTGTTTTAAAAATAAACCATTTTTGTTTGCTCATACCATTCCCATGACTGACCTAGAGTTTATTGTTCCCTTCCTAAACTCTAGGTGCCCACAATTTTCCACACGAGCAGTCTAGAGTTGGGTTTTTCCAAATAATCATATAATAGGTGTAGATTCGATAGCCTTCGAAGTCTATGGATTTTGGCTATCGCTTTGTGCTTCTCTTCCACATTCAGGACCGACCTTGCTTAATACAACTTGATGGTGGTTCGAGCTTATTGGATTGGAGTCTTCGAAGTTTTGGATTGGAGATGGAGTTGCAGATATTGGAGTTCCTTTTAGAGTTCAAGTTATTTCTGATGCTGGTGCATTTGTGTTTCCGCTGTGTTGCCGTAGATCTCTGATATATATTGTGATCACCGTTGTATATTATTGGATATTGTATCATTGGAGTTATATGATATATTTTTTTGCTATGTTGTTATACTTAATGTGTTACAAGCTCCGACGAACCAGATTCGACGTTTGGGTCTACGGCATTCGAATACGGGTGATGTATTCGGTGCCGATTTTCAAAGATCGAGTCAGGGTCGTTTCATTTGGTATCAGAGCTAAAGGTTGAACTTTAGCTCAGGAGTATAACACATTAGGTAACTCATTAGAGATAAGGTGAAGTATACCCTAGAATGAGTATTCCCTAAGATATCCATCTGTGTGCCTTAGTAAATTCTCTTACTATCCACCGACAGTGAGTATGAGTACAAGAGGAGGACGAGATAGGGGACAGGGAAATATCATCACAAATGGTCAATCCTTGCAATAACGGAAACAACCTTTTTTCTATTGATCTCTTTGATCCAATTTCAATTCTTTGATTGCTTCATGGCAGCTCAAGGGAGAAGCTTTGGTGTGGTGACACTGCAAATCGTTGTAGATAAATTCTATTTTGTATTCTCATCTTCAGTCTTAACTTCAAATGAATTGGAAATTTTAAATTGATTTATAGAATATGAAGCTAAATTTGAATTGTATCGATAAAACGATATCGATTAAAATTAAATTTGAAATTCTATTGTAATTTCTTGTGAGGATCAAAGTCCGAAGATGGACAAGTTGGTGTTTACTTTAGGATATTCCAACCTGAGTTGAGTATCCATTTGTCTGTTCTCCTGGGTTCAGATATATTCTACGAATGGTTAGTTATCCTTCGAACTAACCAGTGCCTTGCACATTTCGTAGATCTGGTGACCCGAGTATCTTGTGTAATATTGAGAGAGTTTGTTCTCATATTGTTGATATTCTGATTTGTTAAGCCAAATGCAGAATAGAAATTTAGTTTGACCAGGAAAACGTTTCTCTATCTTTGTGTATCCATCTTGTGTTGTTGTAACGACCCAGAATTTCTGTCATTTAAAATTCGTATATTTAATTGATTTTAAATATTAACAAGTGAAAATTTTAAGTCGAATAAATTTTATTTCGAATATCTAGGTTTAAATGGATAATTAAACCGATAATTTAATATTTGAAATTATACAAATAATTGGAAATTGGGTTTAATGTGATTAAATTTGATTTGTAAAGTTGTATTAAATTATATTGGAGTTAGAATGATGTTATAGAACTTTTAAAATTGAATTAAAAATTAATTTCCATAAATTGAATATTTTAATATTTAATTTACGAGTAAAAATAGTCATTTTTCAAACAGTGTCGGATTTCGACGAAACTAGTTTCATCGGATCCGTAATGTTATATTATTGTATGGTTTCAAATTTCGTGTCAATCAGATGTACGGTTTGTCCGGGGCAAGCTAAAACACACTGAAATCGGTTTGAGTGAATTTTAAATTTAACTTTGTCGATTCGAAAACCTATCTTCCAAATACGATCGAATTGGCTCCCGATATATATTTCATTGCATTCGGAATGGGGGTAAAACATTATGAACGCCAGGCGGCACGCTTCGTTTGGAGTTCAGAAAAATTTCGGGTGAATAGTGTTTGAGAATTTTCTATAAAAGCACCCCTATTTTCATTTTTTCACTCAACACCCTGGCTAGGGTTACAGCCGCCACTTAAAGATTTAATGGCCGAAAATACGTCTTCTTCTTCCTCAATTTTCTTCCAATCTACAAACTTTTACGCCTCGACTCCAACTACAAAGTTGAAGAGCACGTCAAGATCTATATTCTCAACGGTTGTGATCAAGAATGGAGCTACGGATCGACGTGAATATGGGTTTGAACGCACGAATTTCGTGCACGTTTTTCATGATGATGGGATGACTGAGCATGGCCGGCCTTTGGGCGATAGAGGCACTTGTGAAGGGCTTCGTGATGGAGGTTGCTGATCAACGTGAAGATGCTCGTAGTGGTGGCAAAAATTCAAGATAGATGGGCGTGTAGGATCGATTTCACCCTAGAGGGGGGGGGGTGAATAGGGTGATATTATTAATTATAAAAATTAATTGCGGAAGCTTATTTCAACACAGATCACAGAATAATAGCAGCATAGAAATAAATAGCAGAATAATAAAATGCAGAAATAGAACGATACAGAATTTACCCAGCTTCGGCAAAACCCTGCCTACGTGCTGCCCCCAAGGTTTCTACTAGAAATTAAGTAGTCACACGCTTACACACGTAAACTCGCGACACCCGCTACTGACTAACCTAACTCTACGCTCAAAACCCTGCCACAACTCAGCCACTAAATTGCGAATTCTCAAGCAACGCCACGTAGCTTGTCCCCTAGTCACACGACTAGTAAATACAACGGTTTGAAAAGAGTTTTAAAATTAAAAACAAATTTAAAACAAAAAATAAGATAAATCCCTTATTTTAAAAACTAAAGCCCTTATTTTAAAAAAAACAAAAACCCTAATTCTTAAAGGCCGGCCCCTTTTCTCTTTTTATCTATTTGAGTTCGGCCCGGTATTTCTTGAAATAGCGGCGGCTCTTCGTTCATTCCTCTTTGTAATTTTTAGGGCTTCGTTCCTTCGATCCAATTTAGGGTTTGTTGTAGAAGCTTGTTCGATTCGATGCTATTTGACTTGGCTTGCCGATTGTTCCTTCTAGCTCAGCTTCAAACGTGATCGAGACTGATTACGAATTTGGTATGTGTTTTAGTGCTTTTGATTTCTGGTTTCGATGCTTTTTCAATTGCCGATGATGACAATTGGGGGTTTTAATGTTTGAACTCGACCGATGATCATTGCCAATGATGATTGTGGGTTTATATATGGATTTCGATTTCCTTTAATACGTTCGTCTGATTTGTTCAACATAGTGCTTAGGCCATTTGATTGATGTTGGACGTTGATGATTTATTTGACGAATTCAATTCGAATAACTTCCTTATTTTACTGTTACGGCTATAATTTGAGATCGTTCGATCCTTCCTTGATCGTTACGGCATCTACTTTCCTATTTTATTTTTGACTTTTTCAAATGCGTAATTTTGTGATACTTGATTTGCACGGCATTGATTTCGAACTTGTTGGTCATCACGTTGTTGACTTTGATTTGAAACACGGCTTTGATTTTGTATTTCCTATTTCATGACTTCGGCTTCCATGGATTTTGTTCACTGATGCTCCCTGTTGTATATGCAGTGTATTGATTGTCTGCACTCTATCTTGTATCACTTGTGTCACTGGTGTATGTGAGTAAGTGGTTTGCTTTATTATTGATTTGCTGTTGCACTTGCCACTTTATCTTCTTGCCACTGATCACATGTCAAGGTCGTACATGTTGACGTCTTTGAGCTTCACTTTGATATCTTTGCAGACCACTTGATTTTCCTGTAGCACTTCGGTTTCACTTGCCTATTGTTGCACTTGCATACTGCTGTCTCATATACTTGTGTTTGTTGCAGTTTTTGTATTGTTGAGTTTCCATATCTTGTGCATTTGTTGTGGACTTGCAGTTTGAATTGCATCGAGTTCTTATCCTTAGCTGTTCATCTGTGCACATTGTAGTCTTGGTCAAAAAACTGGTCACTAACCCATGTATATTTGATGTTGTCATTGTGTGTTGGTGGTCGACACACTTCAAGTAGTCTTCATTTAGCTTGTTCTCTGATTTATGTCTTTACTGGTCTGATCATGTTTACTTGAAAATCTGGCATACCAACTTGTTGAGATCACTTCTCTTCAGTTGAGTAATTTCACCACCTATGTGTACTTGTGTTTGTACTAATGTCGAGGCTACTGTACTTGCCTTCATTGTGTATATCTCTCTATTCATCCACTTGCAATATTGTGGTTCATGTGTTTGATTTACTGTTGAGTCTTTGATATTGGTATGGAGTACATTGTTGGCTATGTGCATTCTGATCATTTTGGCACTTGTATTTAGTTTGCGTTCATGTCTGATCATTGAAGAGTTGCATTGTTCCATGTATTTGTGCTTTGATGCAGTTTTGATTTGTCGAAACTTTGCATTTGAGTTGAGTCTGGACTGTGCATTAATCTTGAGTTGAATCCGGCTTGGATTTGACCTTGTGCTGAATGACATTGTTTTTTTGCACTTGTGTTGAACCCGTCTTTTTATTTTGGGTTTGACCTTTTGCTCACATGTCCCTGTAACATTATCAAGTGTATATCGGTGTGCACGGCCTTATGGCATGTACAGTGATACACTGTGCATGTCACATTGTTCGTGTGTGATGAATTCAAATATAAATCATGACGAACAACCCAAATAACCGAGGCAAATATTATTTTCAAAATCCATATTTTATTTTATATTGCAAAAATATTTCTTTTTCAATTTTACTACGTTAGTGAATATTTTTGCAGATTGCTCAGATGCTAGATTCTAACTGGAAAGAAGTTGAAGATAAAATACGAGTGTGAGTGATATGTAGTGAGGAATTTATGTAAATTAAATTTTGATGTAATTAGAATAAAAATTGTATATGTATAGTGAGAGCTTGAATTTGTACTATTCAAAAATGTAATAAATATTTGTTTGAATAAAATTTCTGTTTGAATTCAAATTCTGTGTTATTTAATTTTATTCAGCAAATATTTATTTAATCTATGAAAAATAAAATAGTACATTAACAAATACATTTAAACGAATGTATATATGTTTATTATCATCAAACAAAAATCATATAAGTGCATATTCAACAGGGCGGCTATGTGTTTCATTTGAACGTGGATTACCTGTAGGAGAAGAAGCAAGGAGGCACGGCCTAGATTTCTTTCTGGAGCAATGAACGGCCTAGATTGATTCTGGATTTAAAAATAATAATTAAATTGTAAATTGATTTATATTTAATCGTTCAAACTTTAAAAAGCTATAACCTTTTCATACGAGGTACATTTCGCACGAAACGAATTGCTTTGGCTTCATATTGACGAGCACTACGCGATGGAGTTGGATTGGAGTTGATTTGAGCTAGTGTAAATTTTGGGTAAAATTCGGAACGAAACACTGCAACTGTATTTGAAACAAGGTGAGAATTTCTCACTCAATCGAATCTGTTTCGATTTAAATTTTAAATAGTTAGATTTAAAATTGCTTGATTGTGCAATTGGATGAGAAATTGCTATCTATACTGTTGAAATAGACCCTATACGCTGTATATTAAGCGGATGTTATTTATTAAACACATATACCGTGATATTTCACCTTGAAGTGGAATTGGTATTATATATGTACTTGGAGTTGATTTCCCGTATTATATAGCGGATGGGACCCTATTGCGCTGCATAATAGCGGATAATATTTTGTATAATCTCATATACCGCGATATCCCGTTTTGAAACGGGATTGGTATTGTGCTAACATCTGTGGATGTAGGGAAACAGGTTGGGGGGATCCAACTGGATTCCTCAACAGTATTGATTTATTTACAGATATTTGCGATATATTCTGTTATCATATGATATATGATGTTTTGGATGTCGTGGTTGTTATATTTAGTGATGTTGCAGCATTGGGCCTATTTTTGGAGTTTAAAAAGAAGAAGTTAAAGTAACGATTTCGAATTTAAAAGGGTTTTCAAGTGATTTTTGAAAAGTATACATTTTATTGAATTTTGAAATTAATTCATTTTAAATAAATAAATGTTATTATTTTAACGTTATAAAAATTATGATTTTTGAGAAATATAGTTGAAAATTGATTTTTGAAATATGGAGTTAATGAATTTTATAAAATAGTTTAAATTGAGATTTTTGAAATTATTATAAACAGTTTATATAAAAGATTTATAAAATTGATATTTATAAATTAAAAATATTGGAATTATAAAATGAATTTTTATAAGTGTTAAAATGAAGTATAAATGGATTTCATAAGTGAATGAAATTTATAGATTTATAAATTGTGAAGTTATAAAATGAATAGATTTTGTAAAATAAAAGATTTATAAGTAATTAACTTATAATTTGGATTTTGGCATTTAAATGAGATATAAATAGAATTTGTTAATTATGGGATTTTATAAGTTAAAGTTTTAATAAAATATATATAAAATGTGAATTTATAAACGTTGTTTTATAAATCCAAAACCAATTGAATTTGATAAGTAAATATGAAAGCTTATTAAACGATTTATATCCACAATTTTGGACGGTGGATAATCCTTTAAATTAAATATGTAGAAGTGTTGAATTTGGTAAATGATTTATATTCACGATGTCGGACAGTGAATAGTATATTAAAGAAATGTTTTAGGAAGTGATATTTTAAATAGGATTAAAACGATTTAAAGTTGTTTTAAAATGTGTTAAGGATCGAAACCATAGATTTCAACATTCACTGCTGAAGTAGACGTTTTCGAGAAATAAGGAAATGGTGGACTATAACACTGTTGTTATAGTAAATGATTTTCGAAAGGAAATGTTTTTGTATAGTATTGGTATTTATATATTTATCTAAACTTCGAATCTATATACTAGTGATTTGAGTTGTCGTAACGATGTTTTACGCAACATTCGTTTTGACTCAAATGAATGTGTTTAAGAGAATGTTTTCCTTAAAGAATAAAATATATACTTAATTGTGATTTAAGTATATCGAATATTTTCCAAATGTTGAAAATAAATAGATTTGGGAATTACTTATTATTAAATAAGTATGGAAATGTTTTCCAATATGAAGTGAAATGTTTTGAGATTATATCTTTTAAAGATAAATTGAAAGTGAATATTTGAAATCGATTTGACAATCGTATATTAATAGATATTTTGGAAATGTGAATTCACCATGGAATCTATAAAGGAAAGGGGAAAATTATTTTAAAAATAAACATTGATTTATTTTTGAAGCGTGGAAATAAATTTACGGATTCGGAACGTAAATTTGAAGTAAACCGGTAAGGATTTATTTAATTAGTTTAAATGAACCATTTTGAAACGAAAATGAATAAATATTTAGAAGTGTTTCCGCGTAAGGAAAATGATTTGAAATTTGTTTTCAAAAGTTGTAGAGGTGAAAAGTGATTTGAAATTTGTTTTTCAAATAGTTGAAGTGTGGAAAAATATATCTTGTATAGATATTTTTGGAAAATAAATAATTTGGGAAATTATTTGGAATCTGGTGATGTTGTGCATATCTATTGATAGTTAAATAATCGACTATCAATATTTACCTTTAAATGGGTATTTGTTGTGATTTGCTTGAATTTGAATGCTACACTTATTTAAAAATAAGCGCTCGTTATTCGGTTTAGCCGGGAGAGGACCTTTGGGTCATAAATCCCATTCTGAATATGATATGTCGTAATGGATAGCATTTGAAGACCGGCGTTGAAGACCGGATATTTTCAAAAACGGAAGGATTACCGTCGAATGACTCTGCATCGGCTGATCTCCGATATAGAGATTTTATCACCCTTTGTGATGGGAAGTGCGGACGTGATTAGTGAATATCCGGATTGCAAGGGCTTCTTTTGGAAGTGCCTTCGGTTCCGTTCGATCCCGGAACGGACTTGTATGGATGTGTGTCTGACGTTACAATTTGAGATGTAAAGCTGGTTTCTATCAAATATATTTCTGTTGGTGGCGGAGAATTTATTCTCTTAGCTTAACACCCTTTTCTGAGACGTACGAGCTCAGAGGTTATGTAGTTGATGGTTACTAGTGATATATTCCCAATTTGGTAACGTGGCATGCTGAGTACTGCTGATCATTTGTTGATCACAGCATGGCTTTTATGAAAAGCATAGCTTTATGGACGAGACTTCGTCGAACCTCACACCCCGGAAATGGTCAAAACAGGAAGAATGCAGCAAAGTGATTAGGGGATAGCGCCCCTTTAGTATATGTCATTTCCTTCTGGATAGAGGTGGTATCATGGTATAGAGCCCATATATTTAACCTATGTTGTTGCTGCAAACTTATTATTTTGTGGTTGTTGGTGAATCCCAGGATTTAGGTCGGTTACGACCGGGAAATGGCATACTCGTGTTAGTAGTTACCCAGCTAGGGGTAACCCGGCCTTGTGTTGGTAGAGATCCGGTTAGGTTCTCGGGACGTCTTTCCAAAGGCGTACCCATGTGGCAATAGGAAGTTTCTTGGCCTGACCATTTGTTGGAAATCCAAACTCCAATACGCACCTCGTACGGTTTTAGTTATAGAACCTGCCATTTACTTATGGTGGTCACCACTGTTTAGATGGTAGCTATAGTAGGCATAGTGCGAAATGCCTATATTGGCTAAGATTTATATTATACTTTCGAAATGTTTTTCTTGCACTTTGCACTTATAATAATAATATCAAAGAAATCTTTCTACATATCAAGCATGTTTGACTATCATAAGGAGAAATCTCCTCCGATTCTACGTTTGCATTGTGCGTGCGTGCGGGAGGCCTTATGGTAGTTTCATTTTCTAAAAGCATTGTGGATCTATTTTAAAATTAATTTCTTTGTTTGTTTTTAAAAGATAAACCGTTTAACTTCTCACACCAGTCCCATGACTGACCTATAGTTTATTGTTCTCTTCCTAAACTCTGGGTGCCCATCATTTTCTACACAGACAGTCTAGAGTCAGGTTATCAGGTCATTCTGGAATTCAGGAGTTATTGTGGAGATCAGGAGCAAGCTGGATGGCATGGCGTATCAACTAGTATATAGTATTTCTTTTCTGCTGTTTGTTGTTGTAAACTCTGATAACGTATAAATGTGATGTAATGTAATAACTGATATAGCTCTATGTTTTAAAGATATTCATTTATCTATTATACGTTTTTCCACTGCGATTATGCGATTCTGATATTGTTTCTGTTGCTTTTTATTTCTTTCTTTCTTCTTCTATCTTCTACCTCTTTTTTAACCTTAACGGTATGGTTTTCCAGTCTTCGATTGCTCGACAGTTGATACAGTGGATGTATTAATGTCGACTTTCGTGCGTCGAAAATCCCGTCCCTGACATTTGTCTTCCTGGCAAATTTCGGGGATGAAATTTTCTTAAGGGGAGAATCTGTAACATTCATGTTTCTAAGTCAATTTAAATTGGTAATTTATTTTAATGTTTGAAATTAAATTGTGAATTAATTTGGTATTTTCCAAATTTAAATAGATATTTGTTTGTTTATTAGTAAAAATGTATAAAAATGATTATTAAATAGAATTTCTAATTGGAAATTCAAAAATAAATATTTTAAATAATATATTAATTTTAAACTTAATTGTTGATTAAATTGAAAATATGGGTAAAAATAGATATATAAGTTTTTAAATAAAGAATTTGATTTGGAAACCTAAATATTTTATAAACAGATTATAATTTGAAATTTGAATTTGAAATTCAAATACATATATGTTGAAAATAAATATTTATAGATGGTGAACGAATAAAATATTTATTTATAAAAAATATTGTTTGTTTATTCATTTATAAATGCAAATTGACTGTATATTAATTTTTGAAGTTTGAAATTTAAAAATAAATGTTTCGAATAATATCTGGATTTGAAAATTCTATAAATTAATACTAATAGGAATTTGTTTCTTTTCTTATATATACATATATTTTGAAAGTTATAATTTGAATAAAATATAAATAAATTTTTCCAAAAGCTATTTAAAGGATTAAATTCAAACATATATGTATTTATATATTAGTGTTTAGTTAATTATTAAGTTATATTCTTTAAAGATATAAAACATATTTTACATAAACATTTAAAAACATAAGTTAAAAGGGTTTTAACAAAAATTTACAAATTAATAAAATTTAAGAAATGAGGTTTAAACACAATTTTATCACATATGACAAATGTAAAATATATGAAATATGAATGTAACAAGTGTAACATAATACAAGTGGCAAAACAAAATATTCTTAAGATTTGAAAAAACATGAATAACGTGAATGAAAGAAGTAACCAGGCAACATTTTCTTCAATTCATTTTCAAATCTAGAAAAGAAAAATCAATACAAAATACAAACCTGGAAACAAACTACAACCTCAATTTATAAATCTGAAAAATGAAATCAAAGTAAACTTTAGCCTGGAAATAATCGAACCGGAGCAAAAAATCAAAATCCTGGGAATAAGATCAACAAAAAATTCAAACTGACATGATAAATCAAAGGCAGATCAGACAAACCCAATTTTAAAATCAAA
Organism: Allium cepa; assembly: GCA_030765085.1. NCBI lineage: Eukaryota > Viridiplantae > Streptophyta > Magnoliopsida > Asparagales > Amaryllidaceae > Allium > Allium cepa. The sequence goes on from CM060932.1 coordinate 706,388,101, forward strand.
ACAAGGATCAAGTTCAAAACAAAGATCAGATGCAGCTACAACTTGAGTTTAACTTAAAAACATTCAAGCAGGAAAACAACTCTGAAAGCTTGAGAACAATTGAAAAAAATGGCTTTGTAAAATCAAAATGCATGCAAGGATCAAGCATCAACAACAATTCAACCTGATTCAAAACTAAAGTAAATTCAGTTTCAAGCTGAGTACTGAAATCAAACAAATCATTTCCAGGCAAAAAATCATCTCTGCTTCTCTGTTTTACCCAGGTGAGTAAACCTTTTGAAACCTCTAATATTTAATCTATGGTTTGAATTTGTGCTTAAGATTTGTTTGAATGAGTTCAGATATGTGTATGAATGTATATATATCCTCTGTACATGATATACAGGGATATTCATCCTTGTTGCAAGTTTCAGGTTTCCAGAAACCTGTGCAAAGGAGAAAATAATCCTAAAACACTGCTTCTAGTTGTTGTTAGATTAGAGTGTCAAAATGAAATGTGTTCAAATTCATTAAAACTTAATTTTAAAAATATTTCCAAAGACAAACATCAAGTGTATGCTGTCTGGAACAAAGAAATGCTGTAAACTCAATCTATGATAAAAGTTTTGATTTCTTTAATTCTTTGGTTTGATTATATACCCTAAAACATCTTAGAAAATGTTGATTTTTAAAATTAATTTAAGATTTTAAATGGTGTATAGAGTAAGAAAGTTGGGGATGAACAGAAAATACGTTTTAGGGAAACTCTGGTCATCGACGAAGCGTGGATCGTCGCGATCATGGCTGAGACGGATCGAGGAGTTTGGGAAAAATGCTTAGAAAAGATTCCGATCATCGTGGTGGCCTAGCGTTGTTCATTTAGGGTTTAGGGCACGGTTTTGCTCGTCGAAGTTCGGAAGGAAAATTTGCAGTCGATGGTGATCAATATTCGATCGATCCGGGGGGAAAGGAGGAGGAGGCTCTGGCGAGTGTCTGAACGCGACGACGTGGTTACAGGTGATCTACGGTGGTGGAACGAGGGTCTATGTTGACCATTTTTTGGTTTATGGGGGTTCAATTGTTCGATTTCAAAATTTTGGTCGAAGTCCATCAACCTGGGTGATCGTAGCCTATAGGTGAGTCATCGGTGACGTGCTGGTGATGGCGTAGGTGATCGGAGTTGCTTCGTTTGGTTGTACACATGAACACGTGTGTATGTGAGTATCAGGTTTGGGAAGAAGGAGGATCTGTCGCGACGAACTCGAAGTACTTCGATCATGCTCGAAGTCGATACGATGTGGGGTAGCTCGGAGGTTGCCTCGAGAAAAATAGGGGGAAAGCTCGGGTAAATTTTTTTTAACTATGCACCGCTTCAAAAATTTAAAAGAAATGTGTTTCAGGTTTTAAAACAAAGGAATTGGGTTTTACAAATGTTTCTAAGTTTTAAAGGTAAAGTAAAAACAAGTTTTAAAGATATGGAAAATAATTATTTTTCACAAATTAATATTTAACAAAGTTAATAGATTTTAAATAATTGTTTTGATTCAAGCTTAAAGTAAATAAAAAAAGTAATTAAGTGTTATTTAATTATATGATCACTATTTATAAATTAATTATTAAAATTATTTTGAATGAATAATGAAGTTAAAGAGTTAATCAAAATAAATGTTTTTGAATCATTAGTTGACTAGAATTTCTTAAGTTAAATTTTGTGTTAATGATAATTAATTACAAAGATGGTTAATTAAAGATTTTAATGATAAGTTAGTAATTAATGAAAAGATAATTACTTATGGGTAATTAAGGATTATTAATTTCATAATTAAGGATAATTAATTACATAATAAGGTCAATTAAGTATTGATTAAAAAGTAATTAGTTAATTAAAGTTGATTAAGTGATTAGTGATAATCACTTATTTTAATTAATTAAGGATAATTAATTAAATGGTAATTAATTAAGGATTAATTAATTAATGTAAATTATTGATTTATGATTAATTAATCAAGTAATAATTACTCAATGTAATTAAGTAGTAGTTTTTAAAATATAAGTGATTAAGAATAATCACTTATTGATTAAGGATGATTAAGGAATGATAATTAATTAAGGGTTAATTAATTAATGTAATTAATTAAGGATAATTAATTAAAGAATAATTAAATAATTAAGGGTTAATTATTTAATGATTTAAAGATTAATTAATTAAAGGTTGATTAATAAATGATAAAGGCAAATTAATGATTAAGGTTTGTAATTAATTAATGTTAATTAACCTGGATTAGTGATTAATCTGATTTAAATTAATCAGATAATTAATTGATCTGACTTATGGATGTTTGAATTATATGAAATGCTATGAATTGTTTGATATCTCTGTTGTGCGATGCTTTGTGATTTGAATTGTTTTAATTCAAGCTGTGATGAATGTAATTTATTTTATATGTCATGAAATTATATTATTTATCTGTGGATCTATGAATGGAAGATAAGCGATATAGGAATATACCACTTATCTATAGTTACTATGCTTGAGTCTATGATGATTAATGATATTGCACTATTGTGTAAAACCCTGGACCACACCATACACACAAATATGGATTGCACGAGGTAATTGGTTAAGTCATACATTTTTGAAATAGTTTTAAAATTGAATTTTGAATCCAAAAGGTTTTGGAAATGGAATTGGATTAAATGTGAAAAGCTTCTGAAAAGTTTTTTGAAGATAAAAGTTTTTTGAATAACTTGATAAAGTTTTAAAATTTAAATAGTTTGATTTAGATTTGAATTCAAGATTTGAAAATTGAATTCCATGTTTGGAAATTATGGTTTAGAAGATTATACAAGTTATAAATGTGTTTATATGAGTTTTAAAACAATTTAAAAGTATTGTTTTGAAATTTGAATTTAACCCAAGGACTTTAACTTGTATAAATAAAATCGGATTTTTTCGAAACGAAAACTATTTGTTTTCAAGTAATAAAAGCTTTCATATTAGGAAAGAATTTCCAATTTGTGTTAAAGGGATTTCAAGTTTGAAATGAAAATGGTTTTCCAAGTTATGAATGAATCTTTGGAAAAGATTTTTGAAAGCTATGAATTGGGTCTTGATTTCAAGATTGGATGAGTTAACCGAATTTGAAAGGGAATTGTTTTGAAAAGATACGAATGAATCTTTGAGAAAGATGGGTGAACTTTGTGAAGTGAATCTTTTTGTTTAAAGATTTGAAAATGGTAATTTGTTTAAACCATTTGAAAGGAAAGTTTTGGGTAATAAGTTGTGACTTAACTAAGATCCTAATATCCATATGTTTTTAAATACCGTGCTCATTATTCGGTTTTTCCGGGAGAGGACCTTGTGTCATATAACCAATTCTGAATAATGGTATGACAATATGGATAGCATTTGAAGACCGGTGGTGAAGACCGGGTATTTTCGAGAACGAAAGGATAGCCCGTTGAATGTCTCTGCACTGAGTCACGCTGGTATAGAGATCTCCATATGTGATGGGGAGTCCGATCGGGATTGTGAATATTCGGATTGTAAGGGCTTCTTTGGAAGTGCCTTCATTTCTGTTCGAACCTGGAACAAACTTGTATGAATGTGTGTCTGACATTACACTTTGAGATGTAAAGCTGGTTTCTATCAAATACATTTCTGTTTGGTGGCGGAGATTTACTCTCCTAGCTTAACACCCTTCTCTGAGACGTATGAGCTCAGAGGTTATATAGTTGATGGTTACTAGTGATACATTCCCAATTCGGTAATGTGGCATACAAAGTGCTTCTAATCATTTGTTAATCAAAGCATGGATTTGTGAAAAAGCATAGCTTTGTGGATGAGACTACATCAGGACCTCACAAACTGGAAATGGTCGAAACAGGAAAGATGCGACAATGTTATGAGGGTCACATCATTCCCTTCTAGAAAAAGATGGTATCATGGTATGGAGCCCAGATATTTAACCTGTGTGGTTGCTTCAAATTCATTACTATGTGATTTGTTGCTTTGTGATTGAAGGCCCTTAAATAAAGGTCGCAAACGACCGGGGCGTGGCATACTCGTATAGTAGTTACCTAGTTACAGAGGTAAGCCGACCTTGTGTTGGCAGAGAGCTGGTTAAGTTCTCGGGACGTCCCTCCAGAGGCGTATCCATATGGCAGTAGGAAGTTCCTTAGCTTGACCATTTGTTGGAAATCCAATCAAACAATACGAGCCCTTTACGATTGCAATTGTATAACCTGCCACCTAAGGTGGTAGCTATAGCTGGCATAATATATTGGTACCTATGCTGGCTAAGATTAATATTATACTTTCGAAAGGTTTTCTGCACTATGCACTAATAATAATATTATCAAAAAGGATTTTACGTATCAAGCATGTTTGACTATCGTAAGGAGAAATCTCCTCCAATTGTGCGTTTGCATTATGTGTATGCGGGGAGGCCTTATGGTAGTTTCATTTTCTAAAAAGCATTGCGGATTTCAATTTTTAAATTCCTTTGTTGTTTGTTTTAAAAATAAACCGTTTTCGTTTGCTCATACTATTCCCCTGACTGACCTGGTGTATATTGTTCCCTTCTTAAACTCTGGGTATCCACAATTTTCCACAGGGGCAGTCTTGAGTTGGGTTTTTCCAAGTAATCATATAATAGGTGTAGATTCGATAGCTGTAACGATCCGTAGATTTATGATATTTAATAAATTTAATTAATGTAATTTCAAATTTGTTTGAGAATAAAATGCAGAGATTTGGTATAGTTGAATCTGTAAAAGTTAATATAAATATTTACTTTAATGGTGTTCATTAATACAAAGATGTAAATTGTGTAGATAGTAATATTGTATGGCTGTAGTGAAAGGAAAAGAAAACTGATGGAAACATAAAATTTATTATTATGTAAACAAAAGCATAGTTTGAACAAATTTATGGAAATTGATATAAACAGTGTTTGTAATCAGTTTGATTATTAATAATTGAAAGATGGAGATGCGTAAATACGTTAATGAATTTAAAATGGGAAAGAAAGAATATATATGATAATAAGCAATTGATTCTATTAAGGGAATTAAATTATAATTAATGGTCATTTAATAAATTCAACGTTTTGTGAGGAATCAAAATAGTTGTGTAAAATATGTACAAACTACGATTTGGAATTTATTGGATTTATAACGGTTTTGTTATTAAGTGTATGAGTTTAAAAGTTATTCCATTTTGTAAAGTAATAGAAGAATGCATGTAAATATAAACAGGGCTTAATAGAATTTGATACTTAATAAATTGAATAAATTGCCCATTTATGTAGATATGTATAGTGGACTATAAATGGCCTAAGCAAATTAAATGGGATAATTATTGAGATTTGTACTATGAAAATAAATAGTAATATTTATTTGCAAGTAATAAAAGACTATTTAGGTAACTAGAATTTAGATTTAACGACTATTGTATGTTACCTATTCTTGTTTCTTATTAATTTAAAACTTTGGAATTTATTCAATTTATCCGCCAATTTACTGCAGTTAAAGTGAGATGGATCGGTGATTGAGTAATGTAAATATAAATAAGATGCAAAACAAAGGAAATCTTATTTATAATAATTTGTGTAGAATAAAATAAAGAAATCAGTAATTGATAGTGGGAAAATGGGGATGCAATGAGATCTTAAGTGATAATAACTCTGTAGGCAAGTGATAACAGAAATTTGTGTATAACCAAATAAAAATCCAAATTTATTTGGAAACCAATTGCAATCAATTGAATTTATTGCAATTTAATGGATTTAATATTTAATAGTTTATGTAATTATTATTTGGAAGAAATGGGAGTTATTTGTAAAAAGTATGAACCAAATGATAATTTTTCTTATAGAATAGTGAAATAAAATAGATATAAAGGTTTCAATTATACACTGAAATTCATATTCACCATAAAATGTTAATTGAAACCAAAGTAGTAAATATAGGAGTCAAGACCATTCATTAATTTGTATTTATTGCAATGGTTAATACCATAGAATAAGGTTAAAGCTAATTCAGATTTTTATTTGACCATTGTTGATGTAACTTTAGAAAACAAGATTCTATTTATAATTTGAATATTAAGGTCAACAAATGGTATTTGCTGCATATAAAATGGATTCTAACGTAAATTATTACGTTATTGAATTTAGATTGGAATGGTAAACAATTGAGTGGATTTAATAGATTTATCAAACATACAATATTAAATTCATTAAGATTGGAATTTATAATAGTTAAGAAAATAAGGGAATGATGTTTGCAATCATTGCAATAGATATTAATTTAGGATTGCCTTAAATTAAATTAAGGCAAATAAATGGGAATAAAAGTTTATTGACAATTTGAAATATAATTATGGTAAAAAAAAAAAGGGTTAATTACAAGTAAAAATGAGTTGAAAGGGAAATCAAATCTATTTATCTAATTGGATTCAAGTTGAGATGGAAATCCAATTATTTATTTAGTTAGATTTAAGTTAAGAGTATAAAGGTATAAGATGTAATAATTGAGTTTTAGAATATAATTTATAATTTCCAGATAATAAGAAAGTGCAGATATTAACACTGCAAACTGATATATTTATGGATTTTAATTCACATCCAAGCTTGTTAAATCAATTAAGATTGATTGAATTATATAAGTAATGAATCCAGACAATATTAGAAATTGAAACATAAAAATTGATTTTTTATGATTTATTTAATTGATTTAATAATATTAAAAATAGCCATTTTTGTCACGGACTCGGATTTCGACGAAACCAGTTTCATCGGATCCGTATCGGTGAATTATTATAGGATTTCAAATTTCGTATCGATCGGACTTGTCGTTTGATCGTACGGACGATAAACGCCTTGAAATCAATTTTATTAAAATCAATTTGAAATCAATTTGGAAATCTTGTTTTCAGCATAACTTCTTCATACGACCAAATTTGGACGGGAAAATTTTTCCATCGCGTTCAGAATATTTCAAAATACCTATTTGGATATATAGTTTTAACAAATTCGGTTCCGGAGGCATAGCGGGCTTTTTGGGCCATAGTTTGTTGCCTACGTTCATCCTATAGTCTATCTACCCTACCTCTAGCCCATCTATAAGTATACCGTGATAAACCCTAGCCTCCTTTCTTCTGTCAATTGGATATACGTACATTTTCTTCATCCCTTTCTCCTCTCCAGTTCAAATCTAAAGCCAAAACTCAAAAAAAAAAAAAAAAAAAAAATTCAGAAAATTCCCGAAAAAATATATGTTGTAGTCTTCATCGATACAAATCTACGGGTGATGTTTGTTTCTGCTATCGACCTTTAGTTCAGACAGAAAACTCGGTCAAAGCAGCAATATTCGAAACCCTAAGCTTGAAATTGGGGGTTTTCGATTTAAGCCGAAATCGACGAAATTGGTTCTGGGTATTGTAGCACTCGACGATAGGGTTCGTTCAAAGGTGGTTGGAGGTTGTATGGTGGGACGAGGCGGCCAAAATCAGTGAGTTAGGGTTCGAAGACCCTAACACCCAGGTGGCGGCGCACGGCGAGATGGGCGACCGGACCATGGGGGAGGCGTGGCGCTCGGCGAGGGGAGGAGAATAGGATGTGTTGGTGGTGGTCTGGTGTCGTGTAGGAGGTGGAAACGTTGGTCAAACGACGCGTGCATGGGTTCAAGGCTGTGCTGTGCATGGCTACAGGGAGACGCGCGTATTAGGAAGGAGGGCAGACCTCTGGTGATGTGGCATTGGAGTTTGTTGGTTTGTTTTGTTCTTTGTTTTATTTAATTTCGTTTTCCAACAGCGTTTAATCATATAACTTTCGCATACGGACTCCGATTCAAACGAGATTTTTTTTGTTAGGTTCGTTTTTAAATTTCGGATCTGATGACGCAGGTTTGGACAGATTTGGAGACTGTCAAAATTTTGAGTTTAAATTGAATTTAAATTCAATTTAAATTCCAAAGGTGAGTGTTTTAACCCACTCACAATTACTAGAAGCTTTTATGTTTGTTAAATAAATTTTAGAAATGAATAGAAATTTATTTATGAGCTTTTGGGCATGTTATTTCATCCATATCTGTTGAATTGCATTTTTTTGAATTCAGCTGTTAATTTAAATTGATTGATTGCATATTAATTGGCTGTTAGAAATTATTGTTTGCATAAGAACTGCTAGTTAACAGTTATGTAAATTATTATTGAGTAAACTGTTAGATAAATAGTTGATAAATTTAATTTGGAAAAAAAACTGACAGTTATTACCTGTTGTATATGTTCATAGATATATACTGTTATTGATTGAAATTGGTTGATGGTTGCGATTGGATGATGGATGTTGTTGATGAATGAATGTTTATTGCATATCATTAAATTTGCAAATTTATCATGCATATTTCATTTTTCGGGATTGTGGTTTGAAATGATAAAACCGCAAAGTTTTATTTTTAAATTGCGGATTGAAATGATAAATATCCGTATCACTTGACCATAGGATAGAAAATTTTATACAGGCACCGCGGTCTATATATAACTATTTTAATGTGATTTCTATGGTTTGGATGGAATACGGTTTATAATAATCTTAAATTTTATACTGTATAAATATTTTTCTTCCGTATTTATGTACATGAAAAGTTGGAAATTTTGAAATAAAAAGGTGTATAAATTCCCTTAGTAAAATGGAAGAAAATTTAGAAAATGGAGTTGGATAAATTTATATCATATGTTTAAATGTTAAGTTTGGAAATTTAAGATATGATATTTATAATTGGATTTTTCCCAAGAAAAAAATTGAAATGAATATTCTAATATGAATTTGAATTGGAAAAATATTCTAATATAAATTGGAATCGAAAAATACATATGTTTTATTACTAGAAATTGGAGTTGTTTAAGGGTTTATGTGAATATTCAAACTAAATAATAAAACATTTAATTTGTTGAAAGAATATATTCCAATTTTAGTTTTTGAATATTAATACTCCAATGGATTTATATATATGGAAATTGAAATGGTTTTGGAACTTAAGAGTGATATCTAAATTATGGTCTTAACTTTAGATAAAGAAATATTTCCATAAAGCCATATAACTTATTTCTTTACAAAGTGACAGTAAAGTTAAGCCCTTGAAATTCACATACCGTTGAATATCCAAACCATTTGAGTTTTAAAAGTTATGGTTGAAATTATGGATTTCCAAAAATATTATGCTTTGAAAATATTCGATTTTCAGATATTATGAAGTTAAAGCCTTTTTATTATTGGAAAGAAATTATATTTGGGATAAGTGGTAAAATATGGTTTTGGGTCTTGGAATGATATCGTAATATTATGGTTTTGAAATGGATTATATTCTGGTTTTAAAAGTATAAACTGTTTTAAATAACCGCGGTGTTATAATAACGATGGGTTGGCAAAGAGACCGGGATCGGATATGGACATACTCTATGTCGATACCGAAAACCACTTTGACTAACCGTGTACGCGGTGGAGATTCCAGAATGAAGTAGGTTGGTGGCGACGATTCCTGTAAGGTAAATACGTGGACCCGACTCCCGTGAGTTGGCATAAGGTGGCTAAAACAGGAGCGATCGACGGGTTAATGAGGTCATTCCTCTGATCGGACACTCCTCTTCGATATTATACTATGACTTTGGATTGATTCAGTGGCCACTTCTATTTTTTTGATTTGGGGAGTTGTTTCGAGGTGGGCGGTTGCTGCGGCTTCGCGTTACCATCGGCCCGGAAGCGTAGTTGGTATATCTACCCTGGCATTGCCTAGTTGTGCCGTGTCACCTACCCTATCGCGCCTTGTACGAGTTTGGTTTTCTCCCGTAGCCCGTGTGGTATCCTCTAGTGGCTTCCCGATCAGGAGGGACTATGATATTGGATGGACTACTGGGACTATTACGTGTTAAGGGCTATATGGGTAACCCCTTAACGCTATTAAAAAGTAAGTTTATTTTATAAATAGACACTATTATAATAACGCAATATACTACATAGTAAATAGTTTAACGGATCCTTAGGAGATGTAAATCCCGAGCATCTCTTGAGTTACTGTACTCATATTTATTTCTGTTTATTTAACTCACATAAGATATTCTAGTCTGACTCGAGTGTTTTTGTCTTTTCAAATTCGCTCGGGTCAGTCCGAGCGTTTCAGGATAGCAGGTTTTAGCTTTGGAGGACGAAGACGAAGATTCAGTATTATTTTATATATAGTATTGCACTACACACTCTTTCTATTCCGCTGCATTGTTGTATTTGGTATGTGTAACTCTGATATTCATTGTATAAGAAAAATCAAGCTTTTGTAAACTGTTTATGAACTGTATACTTGTTACTATATTTTATCCTTCCGCTGTGAGATTCTATTTTCGTTTTATTTCTTCTCTATTTTTCTTATTTACCCCATAACACTCCTCCCTTGCGTATGCTTTGAATCGGCACGTGTGTCGTTTAAAGTGTGCGAAAAGGCGGGATGTTACAGTTGGTATCAGAGCTTTGGTTTAGCGATAAACCTTGGCTTTGTGGGGTTTGACTCTTTGTTAATAGGGTAGAAATATCCTATGGGAGTCGCTGAGTGTATATATGAGAGAGCGTACTTGTTAGTATTAATAAAAATTTTTGATATTGTGTTAATCTGTTCCGCTTTGTATTTATAAATTCTGGTTGATGCATGGGACGCTATGCCATCAATAGGGATTTCTAAACACTTAATAGGACAGGCCGACATAATATTAGTTTTTAATATAGGTGAATGAAATAATTTTGCCTATCATATTTTCTATATATAAAAATATTTTATAAAGATATATATATTTGGTTGCTATAGATTGGATGTTAGGCAATAAAAATATTTATAATAACTGAAGCTAAGTTGAAATTATGATAAATCAAATGGGAGATTTTAGAACTTAAGTCCGGGATTTTTGAAATGTGCTTTCAAAGAATTTATGAAAAATAATGATTTGGTTTATAAGAAATTTCTTATATAAAAAGTATAATTTGGAAGTATAATAATATTGTCATATATATGTTTTCCGATATGAATATTCCGTTTTAAATTCGGGAAATTTGTTTTAAAAGAAGATTTTGGGGAAATAAATTATGTACTTTTCTCTCCGTCGCTGGAAAATAAATTCGGTGATGACGGCCGCATCATCGACTTTCATTTTCGAGTTTCGAAGGGGAAAGGCCACTGTAGTAAATTCTACTGCAGATTTATTTTGAAATTTCTAAAATTTTTCTTTTATTGTTCTAAATATAATTAGAGATATTGAGTGTAAGAACTTATTTATTTATTATTTTGAAATAAATTGAGATTTAACCCGGAATTTAATTCTAAATCTCCCATTAATAAATTGTTAGTGAAATAAAAGTTAAGTAATAAATGAATTGAAACCTCTAATTTAAATAAGAAAATAATTGCAAAGCTATAAAGAGGAATTTGCATACATATGAGACAAAGAGTAATATGGATAAACATTAAATTTAATTAAAGAATGGAGACTTAACTTGTATAAGTTCAATTGCAATTTTCTTTAACATAAATAACTTACCCATATATATAAAAGTTGAAATGTTAAATAAGGAACTAGAATTGAATATTTTACAAGTAGGAATTTTAGAAATAATGAAGTATTCAATAAATTACCGTACAAATAAGAACTAAATGGTATAAACTTAAGTGATAATTAAAATTCTATTGAAATTAAAGTTAAGGATTATTAATAGATGATATGAACCTGAGTATATAACATGAAATTCAAAATAAGAATTTATTATATGATTGTTCACTTAAGTATGTTTAATCTCCCCTATTCTAATATAATGGAAAGTAGGAAAAATTGAAATGACTGCAATTCATAGTTGATGAATAAATAAAAACTTCCACTTATAAGAATAAATATTAGCAGATTAAGAATTTGAGGGAAATCTTACAAGTGAAGAGTAAGGAAGTGAAGATATTCAAAATATTTGTTGTTATTAATAAGAATTTATTTATAAACTTAAGTAATAAAAGGAAACTTAAGTAATAAAAGGAAATACAAATATAATGAATTTTGTGATAATTTGAAAATAAAACTTGTCAGAAACAAAGAAATCCCTCATAAATGAGGGAAAGAAATCAAAACACTGAATTATGAAATAAGTGTATAATAAGCTATTTTGGTGTTGATTTGAATTGTTTGGTTGATGTATGTTTGTTGGGTAAGGAATTTGGAGTTGTTGGATGAACAAATAATCTACCTTTGTTCCATCTTAGGCTGTTGAGCAACGGATGCACTTGATAGTTATTCTTCATTCGTACAACTTCAGAATTTGAACCCGAACAACTAATTGTTGTTTGATTTAAATGATTGTTTGTTGTATGTGGGTGTGCTGTTTGTATGGTTGTTGCATTTGATTGGATATGAATGATTGAATCCACCTAAACATTCACTGTAAAATAAATATTTAACCTTTTAGATTTTATTAGTAAATACAGGTGATGGAAGCCACTGCTACTGCTTTGGTCCGTAAAAATAATAAGCGTATTGCCCGACAAATAGGTACGTTTTCGGATTACGTTTAAAGCGCTATTTTATATATTTTTCCCGTGTGGATATTTTATTTTGGATATATATGTAAAATATTTGTATAATTGGATATTATATTTTCTCCAGAGTCCCTCCGTACAAAGGAGACTCTGCCAAAATTTTCCGTAAATTTTGGACTTAGAATTTTGTGAAAATATTTTCCAACTTTAATAATTCAAGTATTAAAGGATATAATGATTATATAAAACAAATGTATTTCATTAAAGGAAATTAATCCAGTAAAATATTGTTTATGAGTTAATATTTGAAATAAGATGCCCGGTTTTATTCTCCCTTCTCCCTTCTTTCCTTTTCGGGGACGAAAAGTTTTGAGTGGGGGAGATTGTAACGATCCGTAGATTTATGATATTTAATAAATTTAATTAATGTAATTTCAAATTTGTTTGAGAATAAAATGCAGAGATTTGGTATAGTTGAATCTGTAAAAGTTAATATAAATATTTACTTTAATGGTGTTCATTAATACAAAGATGTAAATTGTGTAGATAGTAATATTGTATGGCTGTAGTGAAAGGAAAAGAAAAACTGATGGAAACATAAAATTTATTATTATGTAAACAAAAGCATAGTTTGAACAAATTTATGGAAATTGATATAAACAGTGTTTGTAATCAGTTTGATTATTAATAATTGAAAGATGGAGATGCGTAAATACGTTAATGAATTTAAAATGGGAAAGAAAGAATATATATGATAATAAGCAATTGATTCTATTAAGGGAATTAAATTATAATTAATGGTCATTTAATAAATTCAACGTTTTGTGAGGAATCAAAATAGTTGTGTAAAATATGTACAAACTACGATTTGGAATTTATTGGATTTATAACGGTTTTGTTATTAAGTGTATGAGTTTAAAAGTTATTCCATTTTGTAAAGTAATAGAAGAATGCATGTAAATATAAACAGGGCTTAATAGAATTTGATACTTAATAAATTGAATAAATTGCCCATTTATGTAGATATGTATAGTGGACTATAAATGGCCTAAGCAAATTAAATGGGATAATTATTGAGATTTGTACTATGAAAATAAATAGTAATATTTATTTGCAAGTAATAAAAGACTATTTAGGTAACTAGAATTTAGATTTAACGACTATTGTATGTTACCTATTCTTGTTTCTTATTAATTTAAAACTTTGGAATTTATTCAATTTATCCGCCAATTTACTGCAGTTAAAGTGAGATGGATCGGTGATTGAGTAATGTAAATATAAATAAGATGCAAAACAAAGGAAATCTTATTTATAATAATTTGTGTAGAATAAAATAAAGAAATCAGTAATTGATAGTGGGAAAATGGGGATGCAATGAGATCTTAAGTGATAATAACTCTGTAGGCAAGTGATAACAGAAATTTGTGTATAACCAAATAAAAATCCAAATTTATTTGGAAACCAATTGCAATCAATTGAATTTATTGCAATTTAATGGATTTAATATTTAATAGTTTATGTAATTATTATTTGGAAGAAATGGGAGTTATTTGTAAAAAGTATGAACCAAATGATAATTTTTCTTATAGAATAGTGAAATAAAATAGATATAAAGGTTTCAATTATACACTGAAATTCATATTCACCATAAAATGTTAATTGAAACCAAAGTAGTAAATATAGGAGTCAAGACCATTCATTAATTTGTATTTATTGCAATGGTTAATACCATAGAATAAGGTTAAAGCTAATTCAGATTTTTATTTGACCATTGTTGATGTAACTTTAGAAAACAAGATTCTATTTATAATTTGAATATTAAGGTCAACAAATGGTATTTGCTGCATATAAAATGGATTCTAACGTAAATTATTACGTTATTGAATTTAGATTGGAATGGTAAACAATTGAGTGGATTTAATAGATTTATCAAACATACAATATTAAATTCATTAAGATTGGAATTTATAATAGTTAAGAAAATAAGGGAATGATGTTTGCAATCATTGCAATAGATATTAATTTAGGATTGCCTTAAATTAAATTAAGGCAAATAAATGGGAATAAAAGTTTATTGACAATTTGAAATATAATTATGGTAAAAAAAAAAGGGTTAATTACAAGTAAAAATGAGTTGAAAGGGAAATCAAATCTATTTATCTAATTGGATTCAAGTTGAGATGGAAATCCAATTATTTATTTAGTTAGATTTAAGTTAAGAGTATAAAGGTATAAGATGTAATAATTGAGTTTTAGAATATAATTTATAATTTCCAGATAATAAGAAAGTGCAGATATTAACACTGCAAACTGATATATTTATGGATTTTAATTCACATCCAAGCTTGTTAAATCAATTAAGATTGATTGAATTATATAAGTAATGAATCCAGCCAATATTAGAAATTGAAACATAAAAATTGATTTTTTATGATTTATTTAATTGATTTAATAATATTAAAAATAGCCATTTTTGTCACGGACTCGGATTTCGACGAAACCAGTTTCATCGGATCCGTATCGGTGAATTATTATAGGATTTCAAATTTCGTATCGATCGGACTTGTCGTTTGATCGTACGGACGATAAACGCCTTGAAATCAATTTTATTAAAATCAATTTGAAATCAATTTGGAAATCTTGTTTTCAGCATAACTTCTTCATACGACCAAATTTGGACGGGAAAATTTTTCCATCGCGTTCAGAATATTTCAAAATACCTATTTGGATATATAGTTTTAACAAATTCGGTTCCGGAGGCATAGCGGGCTTTTTGGGCCATAGTTTGTTGCCTACGTTCATCCTATAGTCTATCTACCCTACCTCTAGCCCATCTATAAGTATACCGTGATAAACCCTAGCCTCCTTTCTTCTGTCAATTGGATATACGTACATTTTCTTCATCCCTTTCTCCTCTCCAGTTCAAATCTAAAGCCAAAACTCAAAAAAAAAAAAAAAAAAAAAAAATTCAGAAAATTCCCGAAAAAATATATGTTGTAGTCTTCATCGATACAAATCTACGGGTGATGTTTGTTTCTGCTATCGACCTTTAGTTCAGACAGAAAACTCGGTCAAAGCAGCAATATTCGAAACCCTAAGCTTGAAATTGGGGGTTTTCGATTTAAGCCGAAATCGACGAAATTGGTTCTGGGTATTGTAGCACTCGACGATAGGGTTCGTTCAAAGGTGGTTGGAGGTTGTATGGTGGGACGAGGCGGCCAAAATCAGTGAGTTAGGGTTCGAAGACCCTAACACCCAGGTGGCGGCGCACGGCGAGATGGGCGACCGGACCATGGGGGAGGCGTGGCGCTCGGCGAGGGGAGGAGAATAGGATGTGTTGGTGGTGGTCTGGTGTCGTGTAGGAGGTGGAAACGTTGGTCAAACGACGCGTGCATGGGTTCAAGGCTGTGCTGTGCATGGCTACAGGGAGACGCGCGTATTAGGAAGGAGGGCAGACCTCTGGTGATGTGGCATTGGAGTTTGTTGGTTTGTTTTGTTCTTTGTTTTATTTAATTTCGTTTTCCAACAGCGTTTAATCATATAACTTTCGCATACGGACTCCGATTCAAACGAGATTTTTTTTGTTAGGTTCGTTTTTAAATTTCGGATCTGATGACGCAGGTTTGGACAGATTTGGAGACTGTCAAAATTTTGAGTTTAAATTGAATTTAAATTCAATTTAAATTCCAAAGGTGAGTGTTTTAACCCACTCACAATTACTAGAAGCTTTTATGTTTGTTAAATAAATTTTAGAAATGAATAGAAATTTATTTATGAGCTTTTGGGCATGTTATTTCATCCATATCTGTTGAATTGCATTTTTTTGAATTCAGCTGTTAATTTAAATTGATTGATTGCATATTAATTGGCTGTTAGAAATTATTGTTTGCATAAGAACTGCTAGTTAACAGTTATGTAAATTATTATTGAGTAAACTGTTAGATAAATAGTTGATAAATTTAATTTGGAAAAAAAACTGACAGTTATTACCTGTTGTATATGTTCATAGATATATACTGTTATTGATTGAAATTGGTTGATGGTTGCGATTGGATGATGGATGTTGTTGATGAATGAATGTTTATTGCATATCATTAAATTTGCAAATTTATCATGCATATTTCATTTTTCGGGATTGTGGTTTGAAATGATAAAACCGCAAAGTTTTATTTTTAAATTGCGGATTGAAATGATAAATATCCGTATCACTTGACCATAGGATAGAAAATTTTATACAGGCACCGCGGTCTATATATAACTATTTTAATGTGATTTCTATGGTTTGGATGGAATACGGTTTATAATAATCTTAAATTTTATACTGTATAAATATTTTTCTTCCGTATTTATGTACATGAAAAGTTGGAAATTTTGAAATAAAAAGGTGTATAAATTCCCTTAGTAAAATGGAAGAAAATTTAGAAAATGGAGTTGGATAAATTTATATCATATGTTTAAATGTTAAGTTTGGAAATTTAAGATATGATATTTATAATTGGATTTTTCCCAAGAAAAAAATTGAAATGAATATTCTAATATGAATTTGAATTGGAAAAATATTCTAATATAAATTGGAATCGAAAAATACATATGTTTTATTACTAGAAATTGGAGTTGTTTAAGGGTTTATGTGAATATTCAAACTAAATAATAAAACATTTAATTTGTTGAAAGAATATATTCCAATTTTAGTTTTTGAATATTAATACTCCAATGGATTTATATATATGGAAATTGAAATGGTTTTGGAACTTAAGAGTGATATCTAAATTATGGTCTTAACTTTAGATAAAGAAATATTTCCATAAAGCCATATAACTTATTTCTTTACAAAGTGACAGTAAAGTTAAGCCCTTGAAATTCACATACCGTTGAATATCCAAACCATTTGAGTTTTAAAAGTTATGGTTGAAATTATGGATTTCCAAAAATATTATGCTTTGAAAATATTCGATTTTCAGATATTATGAAGTTAAAGCCTTTTTATTATTGGAAAGAAATTATATTTGGGATAAGTGGTAAAATATGGTTTTGGGTCTTGGAATGATATCGTAATATTATGGTTTTGAAATGGATTATATTCTGGTTTTAAAAGTATAAACTGTTTTAAATAACCGCGGTGTTATAATAACGATGGGTTGGCAAAGAGACCGGGATCGGATATGGACATACTCTATGTCGATACCGAAAACCACTTTGACTAACCGTGTACGCGGTGGAGATTCCAGAATGAAGTAGGTTGGTGGCGACGATTCCTGTAAGGTAAATACGTGGACCCGACTCCCGTGAGTTGGCATAAGGTGGCTAAAACAGGAGCGATCGACGGGTTAATGAGGTCATTCCTCTGATCGGACACTCCTCTTCGATATTATACTATGACTTTGGATTGATTCAGTGGCCACTTCTATTTTTTTGATTTGGGGAGTTGTTTCGAGGTGGGCGGTTGCTGCGGCTTCGCGTTACCATCGGCCCGGAAGCGTAGTTGGTATATCTACCCTGGCATTGCCTAGTTGTGCCGTGTCACCTACCCTATCGCGCCTTGTACGAGTTTGGTTTTCTCCCGTAGCCCGTGTGGTATCCTCTAGTGGCTTCCCGATCAGGAGGGACTATGATATTGGATGGACTACTGGGACTATTACGTGTTAAGGGCTATATGGGTAACCCCTTAACGCTATTAAAAAGTAAGTTTATTTTATAAATAGACACTATTATAATAACGCAATATACTACATAGTAAATAGTTTAACGGATCCTTAGGAGATGTAAATCCCGAGCATCTCTTGAGTTACTGTACTCATATTTATTTCTGTTTATTTAACTCACATAAGATATTCTAGTCTGACTCGAGTGTTTTTGTCTTTTCAAATTCGCTCGGGTCAGTCCGAGCGTTTCAGGATAGCAGGTTTTAGCTTTGGAGGACGAAGACGAAGATTCAGTATTATTTTATATATAGTATTGCACTACACACTCTTTCTATTCCGCTGCATTGTTGTATTTGGTATGTGTAACTCTGATATTCATTGTATAAGAAAAATCAAGCTTTTGTAAACTGTTTATGAACTGTATACTTGTTACTATATTTTATCCTTCCGCTGTGAGATTCTATTTTCGTTTTATTTCTTCTCTATTTTTCTTATTTACCCCATAACACTCCTCCCTTGCGTATGCTTTGAATCGGCACGTGTGTCGTTTAAAGTGTGCGAAAAGGCGGGATGTTACAATAGCCTTCGAAGTCTGTAGATTTTGGCTATAGCTTTGTGCTTCTCTTCCACATTCGGGACCGACCTTGCTTAATACAACTTGATGGTGGTTCGGGATTATTGGATTGGGGTCTTCGAAGTTTTGGATTGGAGATGGAGTTGGAGATATTGGAGTTCCTTTTGTAGTTCAAGTTATTTCCAATGCTGGTGCATTTGTGTTTTCGCTGTGTTATTGTAGATCTCTGATATGTATTGTGATCATTGTTGTATATTATTGGATATTGTATCATTGGAGTTATATGATATATTCATTTTTTCCGCTGTGTTGTTGTGCTTAATGTGTTATAAGCTCCGGCGAACCAGATTTGATGTTTGGATCTACGGCATTCGAACACGGGTGACGTATTCGGTACCGATTTTCGAAGATCGAGTTGGGGTCGTTTCATCTTGATTCACAGATAAATAATATAAATTCATCACAGATAAATAAATTACATTCATCGCAGCTCAAATCAAAATAATTCATAGCACAAAGTATCACACATCAGGGATATCAAACAATTCAACATTCAATAGAATCCAAACATTCATTAGTAAGATCAAATAATTTATCTGATCTATTTAAATCAGACTAATTACCTATGAATTTAATTACTAATCCTGGTTAATTAACACTAATTAATTGCAAATTATTTTAATTAATTAACCTTTAATCATTTATTAATTAACCTTTAATTATAAATTAATCAACCTTAATTAATAAATCAATCCACCTTTAATCATTAAATAATTAACCTTTAATTATTTAATTATTCTTTAATTAATTATCCTTAATTAATTAATTAATTAACCCTTAATTAATTACCATTTAATTAATAAGATTACAATAAGTGATTATCCTTAATCACTTTCATTAATTAATTAACTTTTAATTAATTAATTATCCTCAAATTAATTAATCACCTTAATTAATTATCCTTAATTACTTTTATTAAGCAATTATCTTTAAGTAATTAATTACTTTTGATTAATTATTCTTAATTAATTACAATAATTGATTATCCCCAATCACTTTCATTAATTAATTAACTTTTAATCAATACTTAATTGACCTTAATTATGTAGTTAATAACCTTAATCATGAAATTAATTATCCTTAATTATCCAAACACCCATAAGTAATTATCTTTTCATTAATCACTTACTTATCATTAAATCTTTAATTAACCATCTTTGTAATTAATTATCGTTAACATAAAATTTAACGTAAGAAATTTAAGTCAATTAATGTTCAAAAACATTTCTTTTGATTAACACTTTAACTTCATTATTGATTTAAAATAATTTAAGAATTAATTTATAAATAGGGATAACATAATTAACTAAAACTTAATTACTTCTTTATTTACTTTTAGCTTGAATCAAAATAATTATTTAAAATCTATTAACTTTAAATATATTTTAAAACTTTGTTAAATATTAATTTTTGAAAACTAATTATTTTCCATATCTTTAAAACTTGTTTTTACTTTGCCTTTAAACTTAGAAACATTTGTAAAACCTAATTCCTTTATTTTAAAACCCGAAACACATTTCTTTTAAAATTTTGAAGCCTGCTACTTAATCAAAAATTTAACCCAAGTCAATCATTCTAAACTCCTGAGCAAAGACACAAGACACTCGCGCTTTATCCTACTTCGAATCACACACTGGTATTCACGAGAATGCCCCGAGCCACCTGCTTCTCCTTCACGCTATCGAACGTCAACATGTATGAATGTACACCGTGCACGTGAACACCCGATCGGACCGTCGTCGGCCAACTCTGAGACCTTTGGCATATCATCGTCGACCCACCGAACTTCCCCGACCACCAAATTATGACGAAATCGACCTGAATCAAAATCGAGCTGATCACATTCTTTCCTGGAACCAACATCCTCGGCCAAATCGCCCTACCGTCGATGATCCACGCCACCATCGACCACGCCGATCACATCACAAATATATCTCGACCCGCAGCTTCTATCCCACCTGGTCCGGCTTCGACCGATCAACCCACAATGCCGAATTTCTATTTCAAACTTCGACGAGTAAAACCGCATTTTAAACCCTAAAATTCCTTCGCGCCACCGCCGTGATCATCAGAAAAATTATTGAACATTTTACCCTGAATCCTTATCACCTAGGCTACCTTTAGCCCAAATCTCGACCCTTATTGCCTCGTCGATCGATGGCAATTTGAATTTAACCCAATTTCGTTCATCTCGAAATCTTTCGCTAATTACATTCTTTAAATTCTTGAAATTTACATCAAAACTCATAGATTTGCAATACGAATCCATTCATGTAATTAAAACTTGAAATCTAGATACATCATTAGAACTAATTTTAGATTATTGTTGTAAATTTTAAATTCTAAAATGATTACTCAATATAAAATTTCGAAACCATTTTTAAAAATAAGATTATACACTTGCAATCATTTTTCATTTATACACCAAGGCTTACAACTTAATAATCGAGGAGATTTTGATTTTTTTTCTTCTTCTTTTCTAGCCTGTAACATAGAAAACAGGCATATACCTATACATGCATATTTTAATTTCCATGTATATGATTATATAGATATAATTTTCACTATATTCAACATTTTACAATCACACAACATGCATTTAGATCAGATTTATTTATATATATAAGGATTAATAGTTTACTCACCTGGTTTGGAACGGAAAAGAATAGAGTCTGGAAATTGATTTTGAGTTTGATCTCAAATCTAAAATTTGAAACTTGAATGTTGATCCTCTTAATGTTGAGTCGAATTAGTTGCATGCTTTTGATTCAATTCCGATTTTAGCTTTTCTTGTTTCAGATGAATTAAATTTTGAAAAACTGAAACCTTGATGTTAATCAGCACTTGATTTTGATCTTTCGTTTTAAAATTTTCAGGTTTCTGACTAGAATTTGTTTTGATCTTCATCTTCTCAGGTTGAAGATGTTTGCTTTGAATCAGGTTTAAATTTGATTCAGTTTTCTATTTACAGATTTCCTTTGAAGATGAATGGAAGGAAATAAGAAGATTGAGAAGTTTTTAAAAATGAGAATAGTCTGGAATTTTTTTCTTATGCATGTTTATAAATTTAAATTAAAAAGAAAAGTGTATTTTGCCACTTGTTAACTTTGTTAACACTTGTTAATGCTTGAATTTAAAAACTTTATAATGTCCCATGTTTGTATTTTTATGTTGAAATCCTTGTTTTAATTTATTTTATAATTTATGTTTAAAACCCTTTTATGTTATTAATTTTTTGAATCCTATTTTTATGTTTTATACATGCACATATTTTTAATATACTTTATGTATTATGTACTTATAAATCTATTTTGTTTATATATTTTCTTCATATATGAATTTTATTCATCTTATATTAATATATTTTTAAACTATATATTCATTCTTGTTTTAAATTTTAAATTCAAGTCATTATATAAATCATAACTTTAAAGAAATTGATTTCAAGGTTTAATTGCACATTGATAAATAAACAGACATTAAAGATTTATATTAATTATCAATTTTAATTTGACTCAAAAACGGAGATCGTTACAGATTCCCCCCCTTAAGAAAATTTCATCCTCGAAATTTGCTAGGGAGACAATAAAGAATAGATGAAAGATAGAGAAACATCTTTCCAGATCAAAATGAATATCTATTCTACATTTGGCTTACCAAATCAGAATATCATCAATAATTATGAGAACGAACTCATTCAATATTTCACGAAGCACTCGGGTCATCCGGTCTATAAAATATGCAGGGCATTGGTTAGTCCGAAGGGATAACAAACCATTCGTAGAATATATCTGGACCCAAAAGAACAAACAATGGATACTCAATTCAGGTCAGAATATCCCAAAATATACACTAGCTTGTCCCTCCTCGGACTTGGATTCATACAAGAAATCATAACAAAATTCTCAAATTTGGTTTTGGCCGAAATCGTTTCATCGATACAGGTCTTCATATTTTATTAACCAATTTATTTCAAATAGAATTTTAAATTTATTAAAGTTAAAACGAAAAAACTGATAACGATAATACGAGATAGGAACTTATCTACACGATTTGCAGGGCCATCACCACACCAAAGCTTCTCCCTCGAGCTGCTTCGAAGCAATCAAAGAATTGGAAGTGAACGATGATCAAAGAGACTGATAGAAAGTTTTTTCCGTTGTTGCAGGGTATCGACCAATTTGTAGTGGTACTCCCCTGTCCCCTACCTCGTCCTCTTCTTGCACTCATACTCACTATCTGTGAATAGCAAGAGAATTTACTGAGGCATATGGACGGATATCTTAGGAATATACTCATTCTATGGTATACTTCACTCTAACTCTAATGTGTTACCTAATGTGTTATACTCCAAAATCTAAAGTTCAACCTTTAGCTTTGATACCAAAATGTCATGACCCTAACTCGATTTTCGAAAATCGGCACCGAATACATCATCCATATTCGAATGCCGCAAATCCAAACGTCAAATCCAGTTCGTCGGAGCTTATAACACATTAAGTATAACAACACAGCGGAAGAAAAAGATAATATCATTGATATACAGCAGTTAATAACAACAATGATACAACTAATTGATTAATATTACCAAGGATACAAAATACAGCGAAAAGAAATAACTCCAAAAGATAATATCTTCAGAAGTCTTCAAGATAGATACTCCAACTAACTATAACACCATTGCCAAAGCTTCAAGACTTAAACCAGAAGCTCGAACCACCATCAAGTTGGACTTAAGCAAGGTCATTCCAAGTGAAACGAATGCTATCGCCAGTTATGAAGATTCCAAGGAGTTCCAAATGGGAAGCTGAAGGCTATTGAATCTATATCTATAAGCTGATAATCTGAAAATCTAACTCTAGGCTCCCCATGTGGAAAATTGTGGGCACCGAGAATTTTGAAAAGGAACAATAAACTCCAGGTCAGTCATGGGACTGGTGTGAGCAAACAAAAACAATTTATCTTTAGCAAAAATAAAACAAAATAATTTAAAAGAAATCCGCAATGCTTTTGGAAAATGAAACTACCATAGGGCCTCCCACTGCACACACAATGCAAACGCAGAACTTGAATGTTGGTCCTCTTAATGTTGAGTTGAATTAGTTGCATGCTTTTGATTCAATTATAATTTAGCTTTGCTTGTTTCAGATGAATTAAATTTTGAAGAACTGAAATCTTGATGTTGATCAGCACTTGATTTTGATCTTTGCATTTTAAAATTTCCAGATTTCTGACTAGAATTTGTTTTGATCTTCGTCTTCTCAGGTTGAAGATGTTTGCTTTGAATCATGTTTTAATTTGATTCAGTTTTCTATTTACAGATTTCCTTTGAAGTTGAATGAAAGGAAATAAGAAGATTGAGAAGTTTTTTAAAATGAGAATAGTTTGGTATTTTTTTCTTATGCATGTTTATAAATTCAAATAAAAAAAGTGTATTTTTCCGCTTGTTAACTTTGTTAACACTTGTTAATACTTGAATTTAAAAGCTTTACAAATGTCCCATGTTTGTATTTTTATGTTGAAATCCTTGTTTTAATTTATTTTATAATTTATGTTTAAAACCCCTTTATGTTATTAATTTTGTGAATCCTATTTTTATGCTTTATACATGCACATATTTTTGATATACTTTATGTATTATATATTTATAGATCTATTTTGTTAATATATTTTTCTTCGTATACGAATTTTATTCATCTTATAATAATATATGTTTAAACTATATATTCATTCTTGTTTTAAATTTTAAATTCAAGTCATTATTTAAATCATAACTTTAAAGAAATTGATTTCAAGGTTTAATTGCACATTGATAAATAAACACATATTAAAACTTTATATATTAATTATCAATTTTAATTTGACTAACCGGAATCGTTACAGGTACCGCCCGTCGCAGTACATGGTCTAGATCACCGTACCGAGGATCCACCTTGATCCCCTGCATCACAAGATCAGAGCTACGCCTACCTGGATAGTCCGAATAATTTCACCCCGCGGTTGGGATCAGTAACCCCAGGGGTGACCTTACCCTAATTGGTTGCTAGCCACTTAGCCTTGTGTGCACCTTACCTGTTTTAGCCATTCTTGGTTGATGAGGCTCGAGGTTAAGCGTTACCTTTTTAGCACATATTCACTTAGAATGCTCATCGTACTCTTGACGATGTTCTGAAAGCATTCGTCCATACAAGTCCATTCCAAGTTCGAACGTAACCGAATGCACTATTCCTACTACATCCATTTTGGAATCATTATTAGGATTAGTAGCGATTAGCCCTTGCACTTCACCGCACCATCTTCGACTCCAAGCTATTGTCTTCCTCAGGAAAATGTTCAAACTGGATCGAAGTGGTTTTTGGAAAATTAATCTCGATCCCGGTCTCTTTGAAACGATCAGCGCATTGGCCAATATTGATAATCTGTTATTTAACTATCAAATAGCATCCACAAATAATCATCAGATTAAATAATTTCCCAAATTATTTATTAATCTCAAAATATCTTTGCAAGATATATTTCCACATTTCAACCCTTTGAAAAAAAAGTTTTCAAATCACCTTTCTCTTTTCGGAAGAAAATCACCACCCAGTTGTTTTATTTCCATTGAAAATCACTAATCCTTACTATTTTAGATTTTTAAAATAATTTAAATCACTTTATCCAAATATATATATACTTTAAAACATTTTTTAAAATAAAACTATTTAAAACACTTAAAACAGAAACTATTTAAAACACTTCTTTAAAATACTAGTTATGAAATTTTATAATAATTTCTTAAGTGAACTTAAGCTAAAACTAATTTTTAAAAATAAAGTTACGAAATTCTATACAAGTTTTCAATTAAAAACTTTAGCCAAACTTTCTTGAAAATAAAACTACTTTATAAAATATAAATATTAATAATTATCTTTAAAATCATAATACAAGTTAAACCTTTCAAATAATTACTACTATAATTAATATAAATAAATATTTACTTTTAAAATTTTAAACAACTTAAATAATAATTTCTCAAAACATTCTTTTTAAAACAACTTTAAAACTTTTAACTTGTACTTAAAAATATGCTTGAAAAACCTACTTGGCTTTTTAGGGAAATACACTTTCCTTTCACACCTTTAAAAATAAACCACTATTTATTTTTAAAACAACTTACCCATTCCTTTATAAATTCCCCCCGTGAATTTATACTTTCAAATATCCACTGATATCCTATTTCACTTCATAAACTCAGTTTATAAATTCCATAGTCTCATTCTCCTTTTAAATCACTGTTTCAACACTTAATCAGTTTCCAAATCGATTTTCTAATCTAACTCCATTTTTAAAATAAATTCCTTTACTTACCAAAATTTATTTTAAAATCCATAAATTTCCACATTTCACTCCTTTATTATGATTTAAAATCTTATTTAAACTGAAAACACAAATCTCATACTTTATTTAAAAGTTCTTCTTTTATTTCTTCCTAACCCATTTAAATCCTAAATTTAAAAAATAATCTTTTATTCCTTTAAATAATATCACTTAACTTTAAAAATTCATTTATTGTCATTTATTCAAAAACCTCCTTTACCATATTTGGACATTTATTTATTAGAATTTAAAAATCAGCTTCTATCCTTTTCTAATTCATTCTTTAGTTTATCCAAATTCTCTATAATTAATTTACTTAAAAATTCTCTCTTTTATTTTCTTTTAAAAATCTTATCTTTATATTTTTGATAACACAATATACCCAAAAGATATCCGATCAGACTATAACATCCAATATTTTCAATTACCAGTATAATCTATCACAGGTTATCAAATAATAATATCACAGAATATTAAAACAATCTAAATATTTTGAGAAATCCAGTTGGATCCCTCCAACCTGTTTCCTTGCATCCACAGATGTTAGCACAACAATTTAAATAGGAATCTCGCTTCAAGGCGGGATATGGCAGTATAAAGGGTCATCCGCTATTATGCGGGGCGCATAGGGTCTCATCCTTTATATAATGCGGGAAATCAATCACTCCAATATATATATATATATATACATATACACATATACATATATAACATATCGCACCCAAGCTGATAATAAAATTATCAATTCAAGTGTAACGACCCGTAAATTTTAACAGTTTTAATAACGTATTAATTGAAATTCTTTGGAATTTTTAAAACGATAAAATTTTAAAATATAAATTTGATATTTGAAATGCATTTAGTTAAACATAGCAACCGGTAAATTTTCGTCGGAAAATATGAAAGTTCATGTCGCGCGTAAATTTACTTCAATTTAATCAGTTAAAAGCGATGAAAATAAAACGTTTTCAAAACCAAAATATTTTTACATAGAAAAATTCTAAAACATCTTTTGAGCAAGTTGCCAGTTTGTCGTTTTTCCAAATTCGGATATTTTTGGCTCCGTCGATCTTAATTTTCTGCGATTTTTATGCATTTTTCGTAGTAGAAAATTCCGAATTTTATAATTCAAATCATACTACTGATATTTTTATACCGTTGTGATCATCTCGTCGTATCGATCTCCGCAGTATATTCGTTCGTGTGTTTCGGAGTCTGCTACGCGAAGAAATCTGCGTAAACGATAACCATATCGGTATCGGATCCGTGAACCTTTGTTCTTTTGGATTCCAAAATTTTAACGGTGATTGTCCTGCATCAATAAATTGCTTTATTAAATTCTGAAACTACTTTGACCATTCAGATTGCAAATATTCAATATTTATTTTCATGAGAAGTTATAACACCTTTTTCTTTACTGATCCGACTTTTGATTCTCAAAATTATGAGCATTTATAATCAGAGAAGCCAAATAGCCTATTTCAATCTACATGGGTACACGTTCATAACTTTTCAATTCACATTTGCTAATCTTCTTCCCTTATCTTTGCATACACGTTCTCTTCACCTCCTCCTCTTACCTACTTCAAATTCTCTTCTGCAACATATTAGCAAGGCTACAGGAAAATGCCCTCCCTCATCACCATGAACACACGCATCAAGCAACCACCCTACCCTCCACCGACCGCTCCTCCACCGAGATCCGCCACCAACTTCCACCTTTTCACTCCCTTCCACCGACGCAAGCAACAGCCGACCCAAACCAAAGCCCCGGCAGTTCCTCACTGTGAGCCATCACGCACAGCCCCACCTCTTCACCTCCGCCATTGTTCCAAGGCCGCGCACGCAAGCCTCAGCCATCCCGCCTTTCACCACCGTGTTCATCCTCCCCTCATTCTCACTGCGCATGCAACGGTACCCACCTTCCACTTGCTCGCCCTCACATCCGCCACGACCTCCGCATGCCTCATTCGTCTCTCCATTTCCGCTATCTCTCTGCCTTGTTGTTTTCAAGCTTGAACCCGCTGCTTCTTTGGTTCATGAGGTATATTGTATATATGTTATAGAAAATATTGTACTACAGAAAGTATAATATATGTTTTTCAATTATATATATATATATATATATATATATATATATATATATTACAGTAAGCATATTTTAATACATATGTAGCCGAAATATATAAGTTTTAAATATTGTGCAGTGTGTGCATATAGGCTTAATTATATGTTTGCATACCCATATCCGGATTGTGTTTGCTGTTTGCATTATGTAGGTACATACTTTATTTATGTTGCATTCTAGCTTTTGACTATACTATTATGTATGCATATTTTAGCAGTAAGGTGTATATATGTTTCAACATGTAGACAGTTATATATGATTCCAGTAGTTTCAAAGTGTAGCATATTGTATATTGGTGTACGAAGGTATTAGTCTATATAGTGTGTGTTAGTTTATAAACATCAGTTATATTATCTTTGGCTGACGTGTTTTAATACATATTTATAGCAGAGAATATAAAATGAAATGGTTGCATATGAATGGCGGAAAAGAAACCTGCATATAACATCTTTATGTACATAAAATGTTGAATGATTATAATAGCCCATATATACTGTTTTAAGTTTACAATACTATTTTAAATATATTATTAAAAATACTGATTTTGATTGAATATGTTATTTTAATATTTGTTTCAAAAAAAAAAAAAAAAACTGTCGCATACAGTTTATGTATGTTTTATATAATGGTTTCTATTTGGTCTGATTGTTTATATTTTGGTATATATATTTTGTCCACGTGAGCTATATGGGTTTGCATATTTACTGAGGAATGAAATGCAGAGTATATGATGTTAGTTATATACGTTATATATTATGAATTGTGTTTTCTTAAATAACATGTTGTTGTACATAACTTAAAGACTTTGAAAAAAAAAAACTAAAACTAACTAAGTCTGTATATACTATGTGTTGCGTGTACTAGTTTTATAAGCCTTATATTGCATGTTATATAATTTTACGTTATGGCGTCTGCATGTGTGAATTGGTTTTAAGTATGTATTTAATTCATTTATTTATTCATTTATTTCTTTTATTTTGCTTTAGATTTAAAATATTTATTTTATGAAATAACAAATATTCTATATATATATCAAACCGATTCTGATTTAGTTCATCAAATCTATGTTATCAGCTCTGTTCAACGAATGAGTATCCATCCGGCTTTGTTTGAAATTCATGTCTGGATTCGTAACTCTTCTATGTCCGCACCAGTGTGCGTATCCGTGTCATCTTCTCGTGCATATCTAGCCTCGAAAGGTGAGCAATCACTCACGATTAATGTACTTTTATTTATTAAATCTGATTTCAATTGAAACGACAATTGAAATATGCTGCTGTTAGTTATTTATACTGTTAAATATATGCAATTACCTGTACCAGTTCACCTATGACATCTGACACCTTTATCTGTTAATTATACGATGATAATCCCGTTTGGTTGATAATTGATTGATAATTTGTTGTTTATATTGGATGTTAAATTATAATGAATAAAGTGATAAATATTATGCAATTGAATTTGACGTAAGATAGTTTAAATTTTTGAATCGACATATGTGTTGAATTTGATTAGTTAATTTGAATAATATGACCCCTTTTAATTGTTAAGTAAATTGACACATAGAATTTGATAAATTACACTTTGAACCTTGAACGTATATTGGATAAATTGTAGTAGAATTGAAATTGAACGACAAGTGAAAAACCGTAATGTAGTAATCTTTAATCTACATGAAATGATAGTGCAGATTCTAGAGATAATTATATTAATTCGCACAAATAACAATGCGAATTAATACGATTATTTCGGGATTATTTGAATTAATTATTGGATTGTTATTGATTGTGTTATTGCTTGTTTATTTACTTTGATACCATCCCTGTTATCACACTGCAAGTTCCCTTTACTATGCTTTGATTTGTGAATTGAATTGGAATCGGGTTGAAATGATAAATACCCAAAATGAACTTGACTTAGGATAGAGAATTAAATAAACCGATTGGTCAATAATTTGATTTGAAATAAAATAAAGATTTTATTTGAATAATAAGGTTTTGAAATAAAATTGGAACGTAAATTTTGATGAAAGGAAGATGCCAATATTGGAATCTGAATCAAAATATTAATGTAATAAATGATGAAAGAACGTTGTTTGAAATGTAATTATTTAATAATTAAATTTGGAATTATTAATAAATAATTTGGAATTAGTAATAATTGAGTTTGAAATTATAATTAAGTTTGAAATTGTAATTAAGTTTGAAATTTTAATTAAGTTGAAATTATTAAATTAAATTGAATAATCAAGTTGAATTTATAATCAAATTTAAGATTATTAAGCTTTGAAATGATTAATAATTAAGATTGAAATTATTTAATAATTGAAGGAGATTTAATTATTTGACAATTGAATAAAAATTGAATTCTTTGATAAGAGAAATTGAACCTTTGAATAAGTGGATTTGAACTTCGTTAATAAATGAAATTGAATATTTTTATTGATTAAAGTTTGAAAATTTAAGTAAGTTAATAAGTGAAATTAAACTTCTCGAATATATGAAATTTAGTTCGTTATTAATTAAGTTTGAAATTTGTAACGAAGACAATAAATAAGTGAAATTGAATTTCTTTAACAAGAAATAAAATATGATTTATTGAAATGAATGGGTTTATTAAAATTAACGTAAGACTTGTAATTTAAAGAATTGATTTGACGAATTTAATTTATTTCAATTTGAAGTTTTGATATAATGAAATTGAACGTAAGTAATTGATTTAAATGAATTGGAATTTAATTAGAAGTTGTTTTGAATGACAAATTTACTTAATGAATATTGAATGAAATCGATAAATGAATTTAAATTGATTTGAATGAAAATTAAACAATTTAAATGATTTCGGAATGAAACCTATATATGAACTTGAATCAATATTCGAATCGTTTTAAATAAAAATTGAAATTGAATTATAAGATTTTGAAACGGTAATTTGGAAGTTTTGAAACATAAACTTTGGAAATTGATTTAGGAAGACAAACGAAATGTTGATTTACGAATTGGAATTGAAATTGAATCTGATTTGGTTTGAAATTTACTAAACGACCAATCGGTGTAATAATTACGAAAGTTATTAAAGAGACCGGAATCGGTTATGGATATACTCTCTATCTAAACCGAAAACCACTTTAATAACTATACGCGTGATGATCCAGAATGAAGTGGTTGGAATGATGTACGTGATGACTGAAGAAAGAGAACGATAATGGGAAGCCTTGACACTTGTGTCAAATTGGAAATGACTAAAATCAGGAGCCGTACCGGGCCAAATGGGGTTAGCCACCTCGAGCAAACACACTTCTTCGTAACTACTACTCATTACTTGTTATTGATTGGTGCACCCTCGGAATTTCAGGAGTGTTGTTTCGCGGTGTTGCGATCGTTGCGGCGATGCGTTCTCACCAGTCCGGATCAGGCGAACAGTAGTTTCACTACCTTGGGTATTGCCTCATGTGCCTTGTCATACTTGTATCCCTATATATGCGACCACTACGAATTTGTTTTGTGTTATACCTATGGAGTACTCCCTGATATCCCACTAGTTTACGGTGGAGTTTACAGTGCTGTATAGACTATGACATTTATAAAATGTGTTAAGGGGGATAATAGTAACGCCTTAACACTATTTTGATATTTTATATTACGGATAGACATTATCTATTTAGCGTATACTACTACATAGTAGATAGTTTAACGGATCCTTAGAGGATGGTGATTCCAACATCCTTTGAGTTACTTGTATTTCGATTGCTATTTCACTTGAGTTGGATTTATTGATATGAGAATATTAATCTTGACTCGAGTGTTTTGTGTTTTGCTTTACGCTCGGGTCAGACTAAGAGTACCAGCTTTCGAGACTCACCTTTGGAGTTGGAGCTTCGCTTAGAGATCCAGCTATTTATCCAGCTTTCAGAGATTCAGTTGATTCCAGTGATGTATATTGATTCTTGTATTCGATTATTGTATTCGAGAATTCTATTGTAACTTATTTAACTCTGTTATATATATAGTAGCTTCATGAACTACTATCTCTTTTACTTCCGCTGCATATTATTACCCTGTGTCTGTGATTATTTATTTACTGTATATCTGAGTTTTGCCAAATTTAAATTAACAATTCGGTATTTTGAATTATTCAAGTCCGACATGTGCGGATGCGGATAGTTAAAATTGCAAGTCGTTACAGTTGGTATCAGAGCTTTTGGTAGCTCTAGGCAGAACTTAGTATATATGGTAAATGTATTTACAGAATCACTCTCATTCGAATTCAATTTTCCTTTTAACTCAATTCCTTTGAATTTTGGAACGTTCCCTCGGTTCCGGAATTCATTCTTGTCCCTCACTATTCGTCTTCTTTCAATTTTGGAGCATCCCATGACTCCTCTTCGAATGATCTTTATAAGAAATCGGCGGTCTCGCCAACCTTCGAATTATTTGTAAAAGGGTGAAACTCATTTACAATAGACATCGATTTACCGAAGATTTCTGTATTTTCGGTTTACGATGCTATCTATCTCCTGCTATACCTGAATTCTATTTCTTGAGATCGAATGTTGATTTACCTCGGAATTCAGCATCGATCATATTCTTGAAGTCACGGTCGACCGACTAAGATTGCCCGTGAATTAAATAAGCTTATCCATCTCTCGATTTTGTTAATTGAATTATCTTATCTTCTGTTTCGAACTTATTTTCGAATTAAAATTCTCTTTGATTTGCGTCCATCAAAATTTTGAATCCCTATCCTTGCATTGAAATCCATTATTGTATCGTTGAGCGATGAAGTGTACTTGTAAATTAATATTTAAAATGTTTTGATATATATTGTGTTGTTTGAGTTGTTGATATTGATTTGGATTTTCGATCGATTCGTCTGATCAACGCTATCGATATAATTTCCAAAACACCTGAGCAGAGCAAACTAACACAATATTGTTTCAAGTTTAGTAAATAAGATAATTTTGTATGATTATATTATATATAAATATAATTTTTCTGAAATTAAATAGTTAATGAATTTGATGTTGAAAAGAAATATTTGATTTTCATTTAGTTTGAAACCAATGACTATTTTAACATGCAGATTTGAAATTTTTAATGAATTTAAAATTTAGAATTTGAGAATTTAATGTTCAATAATTCCAAACTTTGGTTTTAAAGTTCTAAAGTGGATAGTATTTAAAATATTTTCAAATAGAAATTATTTCAAATAATTTTAGATGATTAAATCAGTGCTCTTCTTTTGTCGTTGGAAAATAGTTTCGGTGATGGCGGCCGCTCGACATTCATTTTCGAGTTTCAAAGAGGAGAGATTATTCTGTAGCTTTACTGCGGTTTGTTTTGGAAATAAATTGATTTTAAATTCTTAAAATATGATTTGATTTGTAATATATATATATTGGGATATGATTTAAATCTGATTTGATAGATTATATATATATATATATATATATATATATATATTTATCTCTATAAAAAATAATTGACGTTACTCGGAAATTTAATTCTTAAATGTATGATAAAGGATAATCTTAAATATAAAATGAACCAAAATTTTGAATAAATATGAAAGCTGAAATAATTGAATTAAGGAAATTTTACTTGTATAATACTCGATTGCATTATATATAACTTACCTAAATTTTCAAAAGTTAACTATGTAATTGAATATTATATGGTAGAAAATGATATCAAAGGAATTTTTATAAAATAAATTTGAGTAGTTTTAATAAGTATAAATATACTTAATATATATGTGATTGGGTATATTAAGTAGAATAAATTTAATAATAATTTGGAATAAAGAAGAATTAAATTTGTCGAATCAAAAACGATTATAATAAATGACTATTCAAATTTATGATCTTTGAAATTGTTAATTTAAGAAAATTGGATAATATACAATATAAGTTGTCTCTATAAATAAAATTTGAGTATGTGTAAAAATGTTATACGCTTAAAGTTTCATTATAAAATGGTTAATAGAGATAAAATAGAATACTAAGTTAGTTGAATAATAAAAGGATTAATAAAATAAATTGTTGTTTGAAATAAATTTGGTAACAAACAATGATAAATTGAAAATAAACTAAGTTAACGAATTACCTTGAATTTAAAGTCAATTATTGAATATTAATTAATATAAATTGAAATTTATATGGTTTAAATTAACTGTTTATAATGTAATTCAAGTTTATTTTCTTTTGGTTATTTCTATTCTCCTACTTCCTTCCTTTTCGCGGACGAAAAGTTTTGAGTGGGGGAGAATGTAATGACCCGTAAATTTTAACAGTTTTAATAACGTATTAATTGAAATTCTTTGGAATTTTTAAAACGATAAAATTTTAAAATATAAATTTGATATTTGGAATGCATTTAGTTAAACATAGCAACCGGTAAATTTTCGTCGGAAAATATGAAAGTTCATGTCGCGCGTAAATTTACTTCAATTTAATCAGTTAAAAGCGATGAAAATAAAACGTTTTCAAAACCAAAATATTTTTACATAGAAAAATTCTAAAACATCTTTTGAGCAAGTTGCCAGTTTGTCGTTTTTCCAAATTCGGACATCTTTGGCTCCGTCGATCTTAATTTTCTGCGATTTTTATGCATTTTTCGTAGTAGAAAATTTCGAATTTTATAATTCAAATCATACCACTGATATTTTTATACCGTTGTGATCGTCTCGTCGTATCGATCTCCGCAGCATATTCGTTCGTGTGTTTCGGAGTCTGCTACGCGAAGAAATCTGCGTAAACGATAACTGTATCGGTATCGGTATCGGATCCGTGACCCTTTGTTCTTTTGGATTCCAAAATTTTAACGGTGATTGTTCTGCATCAATAAATTGCTTTATTAAATTCTGAAACTACTTTGACCCTTCAGATTGCAAATATTCAATATTTATTTTCATGAGAAGTTATAACACCTTTTTCTTTACTGATCCGACTTTTGATTCTCAATCCGACTTTTGATTCTCAAAATTATGAGCATTTATAATCAGAGAAGCCAAATAGCCTATTTCAATCTACATGGGTACACGTTCATAACTTTTCAATTCACATTTGCTAATCTTCTTCCCTTATCTTTGCATACACGTTCTCTTCACCTCCTCCTCTTACCTACTTCAAATTCTCTTCTGCAACATATTAGCAAGGCTACAGGAAAATGCCCTCCCTCATCACCATGAACACACGCATCAAGCAACCACCCTACCCTCCACCGACCGCTCCTCCACCGAGATCCGCCACCAACTTTCACCTTTTCACTCCCTTCCACCGACGCAAGCAACAGCCGACCCAAACCAAAGCCCCGGCAGTTCCTCACTGTGAGCCATCACGCATAGCCCCACCTCTTCACCTCCGCCATTGTTCCAAGGCCGCGCACGCAAGCCTCAGCCATCCCGCCTTTCACCACCATGTTCACCCTCCCCTCATTCTCACTGCCGCATGCAACGGTATCCACCTTCCACTTGCTCGCCCTCACATCCGGCACGACCTCCGCATGCCTCATTCGTCTCTCCATTTCCGCTACCTCTCTGCCTTGTTGTTTTCAAGATCGAACCCGCTGCTTCTTTGGTTCATAAGGTATATTGTATATATGTTATAGAAAATATTGTACTATAGAAAGTATAATATATGTTTTTCAATTTATATATATATTTTACAGTAAGCATATTTTAATACATATGTAACCGAAATATATAAGTTTTAAATATTGTGCAGTGTGTGCATATAGGCTTAATTATATGTTTGCATACCCATATCCGGATTGTGTTTGTTGTTTGCATTATGTAGGTACATACTTTATTTATGTTGCATTCTAGCTTTTGACTATACTATTATGTATGTATATTTTAGCAGTAAGGTGTATATATGTTTCAACATGTAGACAATTATTTATGATTCCAGTAGTTTCAAAGTGTAGTGTATTGTATATTGGTGTACAAAGGTATTAGTATATATAATGTGCGTTAGTTTATAAACATAAGTTATATTATCTTTGGCTGACGTGTTTTAATACATATTTATAGCAGAGAATATAAAATGAAATGGTTGCATATGAATGGCGGAAAAGAAACCTGCATATAACATCTTTATGTACATAAAATGTTGAATGATTATAATAGCCCATATATACTGTTTTAAGTTTACAATACTATTTTAAATATATTATTAAAAATACTGATTTTGATTGAATATGTTATTTTAATATTTGTTTCAAAAAAAAAAAAACTGTCGCATACAGTTTATGTATGTTTTATATAATGGTTTCTATTTGGTCTGATTGTTTATATTTTGGTATATATATTTTGTCCACGTGAGCTATATGGGTTTGCATATTTACTGAGGAATGAAATGCAGAGTATATGATGTTAGTTATATACGTTATATATTATGAATTGTGTTTTCTTAAATAACATGTTGTTGTACATAACTTAAAGACTTTGAAAAAAAAAAAACTAAAACTAACTAAGTCTGTATATACTATGTGTTGCGTGTACTAGTTTTATAAACCTTATATTGCATGTTATATAATTTTACGTTATGGCGTCTGCATGTGTGAATTGGTTTTAAGTATGTATTTAATTCATTTATTTATTCATTTATTTTGTTTATTTTGCTTTAGATTTAAAATATTTATTTTATGAAATAACAAATATTCTATATATATATCAAACCGATTCTGATTTAGTTCAACAAATCTATGTTATCAGCTCTGTTCAACGAATGAGTATCCATCCGCTTTGTTTGAAATTCATGTCCGGATTCGTAACTCAATTTCTATGTCCGCACCAGTGTGCGTATCCGTGTCATCTTCTCGTGCATCTCTAGCCTCGAAAGGTGAGCAATCACTCACGATTAATGTTCTTTTATTTATTAAATCTGATTTTAATTGAAACGACAATTGAAATATGCTGCTGTTAGTTATTTATACTGTTAAATATATGCAATTACCTGTACCAGTTCACCTATGACATCTGACACCTTTATCTGTTAATTATACGATGATAATCCCGTTTGGTTGATAATTGATTGATAATTTGTTGTTTATATTGGATGTTAAATTATAATGAATAAAGTGATAAATATTATGCAATTGAATTTGACGTAAGATAGTTTAAATTTTTGAATCGACATACGTGTTGAATTTGATTAGTTAATTTGAATAATATGACCCCTTTTAATTGTTAAGTTAATTGACACATAGAATTTGATAAATTACACTTTGAACCTTGAACGTACATTGGATAAATTGTTGTAGAATTGAAATTGAACGACAAGTGAAAAACCGTAATGTAGTAATCTTTAATCTACGTGAAATGACAGTGTAGATTCTAGAGATAATTATATTAATTCGCACAAATAACAATGCGAATTAATACGATTATTTCGGGATTATTTGAATTAATTATTGGATTGTTATTGATTGTGTTATTGCTTGTTTATTTACTTTGACACCATTCCTGTTATCACACTGCAAGTTCCCTTTACTATGCTTTGATTTGTGAATTGAATTGGAATCGGGTTGAAATGATAAATACCCAAAATGAACTTGACTTAGGATAGAGAATTAAATAAACCGATTGGTCAATAATTTGATTTGAAATAAAATAAAGATTTTATTTGAATAATAAGGTTTTGAAATAAAATTGGAACGTAAATTTTGATGAAAGGAAGATGCCAATATTGGAATCTGAATCAAAATATTAATGTAATAAATGATGGAAGAACGTTGTTTGAAATGTAATTATTTAATAATTAAATTTGGAATTATTAATAAATAATTTGGAAGTAGTAATAATTGAGTTTGAAATTATAATTAAGTTTGAAATTGTAATTAAGTTTGAAATTTTAGCTAAGTTGAAATTATTAAATTAAATTGAATAATTAAGTTGAATTTATAATCAAATTTGAGATTATTGAGCTTTGAAATGATTAATAATTAAGATTGAAATTATTTAATAATTGAAGGAGATTTAATTATTTGACAATTGAATAAAAATTGAATTCTTTGATAAGAGAAATTGAACTTTTGAATAAGTGGATTTGAACTTCGTTAATAAATGAAATTGAATATTTTTATTTATTAAAGTTTGAAAATTTAAGTAAGTTAATAAGTGAAATTAAACTTCTCGAATATATGAAATTTAGTTCGTTATTAATTAAGTTTGAAATTTGTAACGAAGACAATAAATAAGTGAAATTGAATTTCTTTAACAAGAAATAAAATATGATTTATTGAAATGAATGGGTTTATTGAAATTAACGTAAGACTTGTAATTTAAAGAATTGATTTGACGAATTTAATTTATTTCAATTTGAAGTTTTGATATAATGAAATTGAACGTAAGTAATTGATTTAAATGAATTGGAATTTAATTAGAAGTTGTTTTGAATGACAAATTTACTTAATGAATATTGAATGAAATCGATAAATGAATTTAAATTGATTTGAATGAAAATTAAACAATTTAAATGATTTCGGAATGAAACCTATATACGAACTTGAATCAATATTCGAATCGTTTTAAATAAAAATTGAAATTGAATTATAAGATTTTGAAACGGTAATTTGGAAGTTTTGAAACATAAACTTTGGAAATTGATTTAGGAAGACAAATGAAATGTTGATTTACGAATTGGAATTGAAATTGAATCTGATTTGGTTTGAAATTTACTAAACGACCAATCGGTGTAATAATTACGAAAGTTATTAAAGAGACCGGAATCGGTTATGGATATACTCTCTATCTAAACCGAAAACCACTTTAATAACTATATGCGGAGTGATGATCCAGAATGAAGTGGTTGGAATGATGTACGTGATGACTGAAGAAAGAGAACGATAATGGGAAGCCTTGACACTTGTGTCAAATTGGAAATGACTAAAATCAGGAGCCGTGCCGGGCCAAATGGGGTTAGCCACCTCGAGCGAACACACTTCTTCGTAACTACTACTCATTACTTGTTATTGATTGGTGCACCCTCGGAATTTCAGGAGTGTTGTTTCGCGGTGTTGCGATCGTTGCGGCGATGCGTTCTCACCAGTCCGGATCAGGCGAACAGTAGTTTCACTACCTTGGGTATTGCCTCATGTGCCTTGTCATACTTGTATCCCTATATACGCGACCACTACGAATTTGTTTTGTGTTATACCTATGGAGTACTCCCTGATATCCCACTAGTTTACGGTGGAGTTTACAGTGTTGTATAGACTATGACATTTATAAAATGTGTTAAGGGGGATAATGGTAACGCCTTAACACTATTTTGATATTTTATATTACGGATAGACATTATCTATTTAGCGTATACTACTACATAGTAGATAGTTTAACGGATCCTTAGAGGATGGTGATTCCAACATCCTTTGAGTTACTTGTATTTCGATTGCTATTTCAGTTGAGTTGGATTTATTGATATGAGAATATTAATCCTGACTCGAGTGTTTTGTGTTTTGCTTTACGCTCGGGTCAGACTGAGAGTACCAGCTTTCGATACTCACCTTTGGAGTCGGACCTTCGCTTGGAGATCCAGCTATTTATCCAGCTTTCAGAGATTCAGTTGATTCCAGTGAT
The DNA here is from genome assembly GCA_030765085.1 of Allium cepa. NCBI lineage: Eukaryota > Viridiplantae > Streptophyta > Magnoliopsida > Asparagales > Amaryllidaceae > Allium > Allium cepa. The sequence goes on from CM060932.1 coordinate 706,427,984, forward strand.
GTATATTGATTCTTGTATTCGATTATTGTATTCGAGAATTCTATTATAACTTATTTAACTCTGTTATATATATATAGTAGCTTCATGAACTACTATCTCTTTTACTTCCGCTGCATATTATTACTCTATGTCTGTGATTCTGTGATTCTGTGATTATTTATTTACTGTATATCTGAGTTTTGCCAAATTTAAATTAACAATTCGGTATTTTTAATTATTCAAGTCCGACATGTGCGGATGCGGATAGTTAAAATTGCGAGTCGTTGCATCAAGCAAACAACCAATAATTTTAAATTTAACTATTTAAATTAAAAGGCAATCCAAATGATATTGACTCACCTTTGATTTATGGTTTGCAATCCATTTCCATCCCGACTTGTTTCTTCATGATTTGGACCTTGTATAACAATTTACGATTTATTAAAATTTGAATAAATCAATTAATCGCTATTTATTTAATTAATTTCTAAACTAATAATTTTGTTTTGAATTAATAATTTAAATTAAAACTAACCTTCCTATAATCAATAAATTTGTCTCAGTAACTAAAAAATTGAATAAATTAATTTAACAAGTTAATTACCTTATTACATATCTTTAGAATTCAAACAACAGGTCTACTGTGTATTTTTATTTTTATTCTCTGTTCATGCACATGTACTCATAAATTTTAACTAACTATTCTTTATTTTAAACAGAAACTAGCCTCGTATATTTTTCCCTTTTAGATTCAACTAATGTTATTTTAATTAATTTCCAAACATGATGATCAACAAAGAATGAAATACCTCTTTCTGACTTCGCTGAGATCGCTCCTCCCTCACGCTACAGCCGAGCTCATCACCATCTTGTCAACGTCGTTCCTCCATAGCCACGCGATCTGCAGCTTCAATGCTTCATCCCCAATTTCCACTGTCCCTGCTCCAACCTTCGACCATTTCATGCTCAGGTCGCAACAAAATATAGATCGAAGTATCCAATCGTACTTACCTCTATCGTTTGGTCACATGCTCCTACTCCTTCACATCGTCGCTTTAGCTAAGGTAGAACTTTTCTCGTGTCGCCATTCCATACCAGTACTCATGTTATTGATTGAAGCTCCTCCAACATGTCGCAACATCACATCACAACTTCCACTCCCCCACATCTTAAACGTCTCGAAGTTTGCACACTAGCCTGGTGTGGCAGAAATCTCGGAGCTTTCCCTTCCATCACTCACCCTGCCACATCGCAACTGCCCCAGATGCGTGCCAAGCCTTGTGATATTTTTATTTAATTGGAAAATTGATTCGATATCTAGGGCTTGGGAAAAATAGGAAGGAACATTAGTTGTTTGAGATCTGAATGAGCGGCTATTGCTCGATTAATTAAATTTTGAATTGAGAATGAAAAGGGGCAGGGAATGAAAATGATGGCTTTGAACTATAAGAGGAAGAGGGGATTTTATTTTTATATGTTCGACCATTTGTTTCTTTAAGAAGACACGCGTGTGGAATTACAGAGAAAAGGGAACACGTATTTCGATGTTATTATTTATATTTTGAATTTAAGTTCAAATTTAAATCATCTAAAAATTGTAGCTCAAAATTTTGAACTCCTATCGAGGCATGCCGCTAGGCATTTATAATGTTAAACCCCTATTTCGAACATAATGGAAAAGGTTTCGAGTCCTAATTCGATCGTATAAAGAAGATAGCTTTTTGGAACTTATTATTATACTAAATTTTTGATTTAATTTCAGCGCGTTTACTTACCGTATGACCAAACGATCACTCCAAATACCATAAAAATTGAAATTCAATAATAATACACTATTACGTATCCATTGGAACTGGTTTCGTCGAAATCCGAGGTTGTGTCTCGGAAGGCTATTTTTAAAGATCGATTTAAACGATAAATTTGAAAACTTAACAAAACATCTCCAACTTCAAGTTTAACACTTTTACTATCTTCAGTACTATCAATATAAATTTTACAAGCCTTTAAATTATTTTTAACAAGCTTAAAATTTCAGATTCAACCATTTATCTAATTTCCAATTGTTTAATTAAACAATTAAATCACTCAATAAATAGTGACATTTGAAATTCAAGTTAGAATTTGACTTTTAAATATTTAAAATCAATTAAATATTCCAATTTCAAATTTTCAAAATCCCGGTCATCACATTCCTCTCCCCTTAAAAGAATTTTGTCCCCGATATTACTAGTTAAGAGGAATGATCCTTAATCCGTTAACTATTTTCCCAATCCAAATAGTTTTTTTCAGCTACCCAAAATCAAACGGTTTTTAACAATACCCAAATCCATTTACATTATCACCCTTACTAACTTTCCAAATTTCTTCTATAGGTTCCCACTAATATCACTTACCTAACCATTCAAATTTAAATTTAAAACTAAAATTTAAATTATCAAAATTTCTTCAAAAATTTTCAAACTCCCTAAATTTTCGAAAAATTTCGCCAGTGTCTCCTTTGCGTGGCTAGCTCGGTACAACTACAAAATACCCCCAGATTTCAAAAGAAAAACAAAAGCTAAGTGGCTAGATCAGAAAACCATCAAATTTCGTACAGAAATTTAAATACATACCTTTTGTTGAGCAATTCAATTTTATCTTCTGAAATCAAAACACCATTTCCCTTTTCCCTTTATAACACATGTATATCCTACTTAACAATAATATCCAATCATAGCTTTCAAACTCATTTTACACATTCTTTACAAAAGTTTCAATATTTGTTTTACTTAAGTTGTACGATGCACATATATCATCCATACGCAATACCAAAATCCGATCGCTCACTCGACTACAAAATTTCACTTCCGAACTAGTATCGTCCACCCGACTTCCTAGTGCAGACTCAGATTTGGTTTCTTGATCAGAAACCTTCATTCTACTTGCATAGCAACAAACTATGATATAGAATTCCAGAATCAATCAAAAACTCATATCCAGGGTTCGCCGTCGAAAATCAAGTGAAAAATCCCAACTCGGATTGATATAAATATCTCGAAATTTTGTGCTCGAATCTAGATCATATTGCTATGCGAATAAAATAATATACGTACATCCTACATATTTATCTCAATTTATTATTAACTAAATCAATTTTCTCCTTATTTACATTCATTTTGATTCTATCCACTCATTCAGAATTATCCCATTTCACAACTTCCAGTTAAATCTTCATTCAATCATTAACTTAGAATATTTTTCCAATACTAATTTTATTTAAAAATTTCACCACTACTTAAGTTTAATGTAAATATTTTATATACTCCTTATATTTAATTTTCACTTTACCACATAAGCTTTATATCTATTTTCATTTAACTCAAATTTCAGTTCCATTCTGAACTAAGTTTACCTCTCATTTTTAAATGTTGAATTCTATTCATCTTAGCTCAAACCATTTTGAATTAATTCTTCAACTTTACTTAACCCAATTCAAAATGAATTCCAATTCTTTAGTTTCAATTCTATTTGAATTCAATTTAACTTCAAACTCTGAATATCGAATTTTTTTCAACTATCTTCCATTCATAGCTGATTCATGTCATTATTTTAAGTCACTTCCATTTACTAATTTATTTCTATCTCAAAGCATTTTTACTTCCAAACTTTTATTATTTTAGTTCACTTTGAACTAGTTCTTACAACTTCACTTTACTTTACAATCCCAGTGTTCAATTTCAATTCCATGTACAAGTTTAATTAATTTGTTTACTTACTAATCTTATTTTTCTTTATTTAGTCTAACTTGACAAATTTTCCATTTCACTTTATTTAACATAATTCAAATATTCAGTTTCAATCCAAATTTTAAGTTCGATAAGTTTTTCAACTTATTTACATTCCATTCACAATCTCTTGAATTTACTTCATTTAATTGACTTGCTTTACTAACTTATTTTATTGTCGCTTTTACTTGAAATTATAAATTCATTTATTCATTCACTAATTTATTTCCACCTTAATAAATTTTATTTAAGTAACCATTTCACTTAATCCACCTAGACTTTTTCTTAACATTCATCTTTACTTAACTAGATTTAATTACACTCTTATTTAATTCAAAATTTTAAACTTCTATAAGTTTTCCAAATTTAATTACATCTCATTTACTAATCTTTTTACTTTATTTATGGGGGAATCAATTTAAAGGACAAAGATTTGTATATTTTTTGCCTCAAGGACATGACCTCAATATTTTTACCACAAGGACAAACATCTTCTAAAAATTATTCATAAGGACAAACATATTTCAAAATTATTCATAAGGACAACAAAACTGCTACCGAGCTAAAACTGATACCTAAAAACTGCCACCAATAACTACAAACTGATACCAAAAACTGCTATCAATAACTAAAAACTGATACCTACAGAAAGTTGTCCTTCAGGATAAAATATTGAAGGTCTGTCCTTGTGGCTAAAAACCTGTGAAATTTTATCCTTCACAATAATTTCCTGTTTATTTATTTGGTTTACTTCACCAGCTTATTTAGTTTTCATACTTATTTTAATTTAACTCTTTTTCAAGTTAAATTTTCTATTCTAGAAAATCTCAAAATTTACTAGTTATCAAACCCATTTATATTTCCATGACATTTTAAATAAACTTTCGGAGTTTAAACCATTCAAAATCAAATATGAAAACATATATATCCAAATCAATTATTCTTCGAATCTCAAAACCAAACCCAGATTCGCAAACCACTCCAACTGAAAACAATTTTGCAACAATTCCTCTCTTGGAAACTCGAAAATGAACAATGTTGATGTTGCAGTCATCACCGAAGTTATTTTCCAACAACCGGGAAGGGTTTAGTGCTTTTATCCTTTCAAAAACATTTCAAATATTTTTAAATTTCAAATCACACTAGATTTCAAATCCAATTCAAAAATATTCCTAAATAATATCACCATTATTTCTCCAAAACCTTTGAAAACCATTTCCAAATCAAAGGAATTTTAACTTCCAAAATTTTCGAATTCCAAATCCTTTTAATCCTTATTCAAAAATTACTCTAGCATCTTATTTCAATTTATAAATCACATTTATAATTTACGTTTCAAATTCCATTTTGTTATCTAATTTATTCCTTAACTTTGGTTATAATTTTAATTCCTAGTTCAATTTCCATACAAAAGTGATAATAATTAAATATTATCACTTCCTAACAACCAAGCAACCATATATAACTGTAATAATTTTCGAAAAATTATTTCTTTTATATGCAAAAATAATTTGGATAAAATTATTTCATTTACCCTATTTTAAAACAAACTGTGTCGGCTTATTTATTTAAGAGTTCATAAACCCTTATGATGAAATGGCGTCCCACATATCGACCAAAATCCATAAACACTCAACCGATAAGTCAACACAATATAAAAACAATTTTTATGTCCACTAACAAATACGCGCTCATATCTATTAATACACTCAAACTCATTCTAGAGTACTATTGACTCAATCCTAATGAGTAATCTCCACCAGAGCCAAGGTTCTCGCTTAACCGCTCTAATACCAAGTGTAACGACACGATTTTTCGACGCTCGAAAATCGACATCAATACAGTCCACTGTAACAAATGCCAAACAATCAAATACCGAAAAAATGAATCATTAGGGCTAAAGAAGAAGGTGGTAGAAGAAAAGGAAACAAAACAACAACAGAATCTTACCATCGCAGCGGGATAAAATATAATAGATAATAATTTATCTTTACACAAAAAGAAACTATATCTGCTTTATACATTACATCATCATAGTACATCAGAATCAAAACAATTACTGGATAGTTATATTAACTTGTCCTCACAACACTGACTATGCAGTTAATCAAACATAGCGGAATATTTATGAAATATGTGTGATACGTCTCGCCATCCTGCGCATCTCCTAAGCTCCATAGCAGTCCATCTAGAATTTGTACTCTATAATACTTGGTCTGACCCGAGCATTATAGTTAAATAACACCCAAATTAGTTTGGAAATCTACGTGAGAAAACACACTCAATTGGATTATTAAAGTTTTCAAAATCTTTTGAAATCAAAGGTATCTCGAAAGACCACGCCATATATAAACATGCCAGTTTTTTACCTTACGAAAACCAAAACATTTTTTTATCGAAATCCATCTGATATTATAATAGTGTCTATAGAAAGTAAAATAGAATCTAGCTGAAATGTTTGCATCTCACGTTTCAGCAATCGTTGGGCACAATCAAAACCGTACAGGCGCTTATTGGAGATTGGATTTCATACAATGGCAGAGCTACTGGGGTACCGTCCATTACAGTACGTGGTCTAGATCAACGTACCGAGGATCCACCCTGATCCCCTCCATTACAAGATCGGAGCTACCCCTTACTAGATAGTCCGAACAAGTTCACCCCGCGGTTGGGATCAACAACCGCCCACACAACCGAATAAAAGGGACCTCTAGACAAGGGTAACCTTACCCTAATTGGTTGCTAGCCACTAAGCCTTGTGTGCACCTCCCTTATTTTATCCATTCTCGGTTGATGAGGCTCGAGGTTAAGCGTTACCTTTTTAGCACACGTTCACTTAGAATGCTCATCATCCTCCTGATGATATTCTGAAAGCATTAGTCCATACAAGTCCGTTACGGGTTCGAATGAAACCAGAGGCACAATTCCTACTACATTCATTTTGGAATCACCTTCAGGATTAGTAGCGATTAGCCCTTTCACTTCACTACTCCATCTTCGACTCTAAGCTCTTGTTTTCCTCATGAAAACATTCAAACCGAATCGAAGTGGTTTTCAGGCAATTAATCCCAATCTCGGTCTCTTCGAAATGATCCGCGCATTGGCCAATATTGATAGTCGGTTATTTAACTATCAAATAACATCCACAAACAATCATCAGATTAAATAATTTTTCAAATTATTTATTAATCTCAAAATATCGTTGTAAGATATATTTCCACTCTTCAACCCTTTGAAAAAAATAAGTTTCAAATCACCTTTCTCTTTTTGGAAGAAAATTCCCACCCAATTGTTTTATTTCCATTGAAAATCGCCAAGGCTTAATATTTTATATTTTTATAGTAATTTAAATCACTTTATCCAAATATATATACACACTTTAAAACATTTTTTGAAATAAAACTATTTAAAACACTTAAAATAAAAACTATTTAAAACACTTATTTAAAATACTAGTTACGAAATTGTATAATAACTTCTCAAGTAAAACTTAAGCCAAAACTAATTTTTAAAAATAAAGTTACGAAATTCTATACAAGTTTTCAAATAAAAACTTTAGCCAAACTATCTTTAAAATAAAACTACTTTATAAAATATAAATATTAATAATTATCTTTAAAATCATAATACAAGTCAAACCTTTCAAATATTACTACTATAATTAATTTAAATAAATGTTTACTTTTAAAATTTTAGACAACTTACAGAATAATTTCTCAAAACATTATTTTTAAAACAACTTTAAAACTTTTAACTTATACTTGAAAAACGTACTTGGCTTTTCAAGGAAATACACTTTCCTTTAAAAATAAACCACTATTTATTTTTAAAACAAATTACCCATTCCTTTATAAATTCCTCCCATGAATTTATTCTTTCAAATATCCACTGATATCTTATTTCACTCTATAAACCCAGTTTATAAATTCCATAGTCTCATTCTCCTTTTAAATCACCATTTTAACACTTAATCAGTTTCCAAATCGATTTTCAAATCTAACTCCATTTTTAAAATAAATTCCTTTACTTACCCAAATTTATTTTAAAATCCATAAATTTCCATATTTTACTCCTTTATTATGATTTAAAATCTTATTTAAATTGAAAATACGAATCTCATACTTTATTTCAAAGTTCTTCTTTTATTTCTTCCTAACCCATTTAAATCCTAGATTAATTTTCCTTTAAATAATATCACTTAAGTTCAAAAATTCATTTATTGCCATTTATTCAAAAATATCCTTTACCATATCTGTACATTTATTTATTAGAATTTAAAAATCAACTTCTATCATTTTCTAATTCATTCTTTAGTTTATCCAAATTCTCTATAATTAATATACTTAAAAATTCTCTCTTTAATTTTCCTTCAAAAATCTCATCCATATATTTTTGATAACACAGTATACCCAAAAGATATTTGATCATACTATAGCATCCAATATTTTCAATTACCAATATAATCTATCGTAGGTTATCAAATAATCATATCAAAGAATATTAAAATAATCTAAATATTTTGAGGAATCCAGTTGGATCCCTCCAACTTGTTTCCCTCCATCCATAGATGTTAGCACAACAATTTAAATACCAATCCCACTTCGAGGCGGGATATCGCGATATAAAGGGTCATCCGCTATTATGCGGGGCGCATAGGGTCTTATCCGCTATATAATGCAGGAAGTTAATCACTCCAATATATATACAATATATAACATATCACCCCCAAGCTGATAATAAAATTATTAATTCAAGCAAACAACCAATAATTTTAAATTTAACTATTTAAATTTAAAAGGCAATCCAAATGAGTGAGATTAACTCACCTTTGATTTTTGGTTTGCAATCCATTTCATCCCGACTAGTTTCTTCATGATTTTGGACCTTGTATAAAAATTTATGATTTATTAACATTTGAATAAATCAAACAGTTAATCACTATTTATTTAATTAATTTTTAAACTAATAATTTGGTTTTGTATTAATAATTTAAAGTAAAACTAACCTTCCTATAATTAATTGTTGTAGTAATAATTTGATCAACGCATGGCCAGAGTCTGCAAGAACGAGGATAAACTTGTTGAAACATCGAGTTATAGAAGTATTTTCGAAAGGAAAATTTGTTTCGATACAAAGGTATTTTATTATAAAGGTATTTCCAATAAAGAAATTTTGTATTGGATTAACTATTCGTGCCCATACTATTCTTTTGAATCTACCTTATCTGCTCAGTTTATTTATTCACCTATATTCTGTTTTTCCGAATCTACCTTCTTTTCCTTATTGACTATATCCTTTTAAATATTGTTTATTTATATACTACATTGTTTAATAGAAAATTTTAGTTTTATAAATATTTTAGAAGTTATTAATTAAATAAAACATATTTAAAGTAAATGGTTATTGATTTATTAATAATATTTGAAAGGGGCATTTCACCATTAGGACAAACTTTGCAGTCCACTTAGTTTGTAGGACACACATTCAAAAAAATTACTTTCAAGGACAAAGTCAGCAGAATAATTACTTTCAAGGACAGAGTCAGCAGTCCAATTACTTTCAAGGACATAATTTCATAAGTTTTTAGGCCCTAGAAACTAATTATTTTGTCCTTGAAAGTAATTATTTCAGTTGTGTGTCCTAGAAACTAATTCCACTTGCTAAAGAGACCCATGTGGCTGATTTCCACTATTTGAAAAGTATCTTGAGATAAAATTCATAAACTTATGAATTATGGATTAATGTTTTCAATAGCTTCTTTGTAAATATAAGTAATGATGTAAATAATTATTTTCAAGTAGTTTTCATATATTTATAAAGGTGTTATTTAAACATATAAATGATATTTGTAGAGGAAGCAGGAAATTTTACAAATGGGTTTTGAAAAGTATGAATATTTCAGGTTAAATTTATATAGTTTCAAATTAATTGTTAATTTAACTTTCAATTTACTTTTATTTCTGGTTGTTATATTCTCTTACCTCCTTTCTTTTCGGGGACGAAAAGTTTTGAGTGGGGGGGGAGGGGGGTGTAACGACCTGTATTTTTCGAAAAGAAGAAAATTCAAATTTCAGAATTTAATACAGTAAGAAATTAAAAATTTATGATTTTAAATAAAATTTACTTTGAATTATAACATCTGATTTTGATTTAACAAAGTGACAACTATTTTATGTGATTTCAAACGTATGGTCTAATAAAAGTTTAATTGGATAGATTTAATATTATGTAAAGCATGAAATCAATTTATAATTAACTAGAATTGGGTTTCAATTGTAAATTAACTTCTAATCTATTTGTAAACAATAAATGTATAACTATGTATTCAAACTTATTTAAATTTTAGTCTTGATTTTCTCTCATCTTACGTATCAACCTACTGAAATCAATTTGTTAATAAAATTTAGTATAATTGGATTTTACATAAAAGGAAAGAAGTATAAATTTTAATTTAATAAGACTTAATTAGTTAAACGATTCAGGAATTGAGAAGATAAAGTTGAATTAATTGAAATTGTATTTAATTAAGAACTCTACTAAATTTAATCGAATTTAAACTGTTGAAGTTTGGTGAAATTATCAATAATAATAAAATATAAATATAAATTTTGTTGTTTGAATGTCATTGATACTATTTAAGCAAGTTATTTTATAACTCTTATATGTAAACAATAATTCTACAAATGTATTTAAGTTATTGTAAAAAAGATTGCAATTGTTTTAATTATCTATCCCTTAATTATGTTCCGTTTTAAATTCTAATGTTGAAATTTATTGCCATTAATTTAACTTGGAATCTTTGAATAAAAGGGAAAAAGAATTTAACTGAAATTAATGATGTTTAATGAAAGAAATGTACATTTGTTTGGATCTGCTTTAAAGTGTAATTTTGAAATTAATTACAATTATGTCGATTTGTAATCTTTCAATATTACAAAGGCAAAAAAAGAAATACATTAATTGTATTTAATGGATTTAACGAAAGAAACATACGTTATTGTTAAAATAAAAAGGATATTTTAATGAAAACAAAATGAATGTTATTGTTTTTAAAGTAAGCGTAATTTTATAAAAGAGAAAAATTGAATATTGAAGCAACATTTTACGGTCGTTAAATAGTAGTCTTTGATAGTATAGAGGTATAATGCTAATCGTAAAATTTAGAATAAATTAAATATTTTATGTTCATGATTGTGCACTGAGAAAAACGCCGACTTTGATTTGAATTTGGAATCGTGGTTTATCTTTTATTTTATGTAGCGGTGGTCCCCGTTACCTTGGCCGGTGTGTTTAAATTTTTTTTGTATGTTAATAAAACTTTTAAATAGGCGTAAATTTGAGTTGATTTGGGATTAACAAAATTAATTGAATTGAAATATATTTCCGTATTAGATTAATGTGGCATTATATTCATTTTGTAGTATGAAAGGTGATGTTTATCACGAATTCATATTCATGCACATTTCGTATTCTATTGCTTTTTTTTCTAACTACTATCTCATTCATGTTTTTTTGCCTTGTTCACTTTCACATTTCAAATATTCACAAAAAAACCTCTCTCTTTATTTCATAAAACTTTCATTTTTCATCTGTATATTCATTTTCTAATTTTATTATTAGATATACATTCTCCCACCTACTTTTATTAGGCCTAACTCTTATATACCTCTTGTATTTGCATCTAAGCATTTATTATTGCATGTCACAACTTTTAGTATTCATTCTTTTTCATAACTTCTGTTTGCACTTATTCATCCATTAACAATTCATATTTAATGCACATGCATCATTCATGCTAGCATGTTCATGTTTATATTTATTAAACACATAACCACATCGTTTCTTTGAAAAGCTTACAGTATTTTAATATTCTTTTGTCACCTCCTCCTTTCAAAAATTATGTCGCTCCTCCAAATTTATTTCTTCTCATTCTCATTATTTTGTCTCTTTCTTCCAATATTTATACCTTCTGCATGCTTTAAACAAAAAGAATACGCACGAGTGCCTAATTTAGTGTTTTCCAATCCTTCCCCTAGGAATTTGGTAATATGAGCCAATAAATGTTTTATTTTATATATTTTCTTATTAAATTTGTGTATATATACACACTATTTTATTAATATTTCGTATAACTTGAATTTGAGTTTCGGATCATCTTTTATTTTGTGTAACGTTACATTGGTTGTTGTATTCAAATTTATTTATTATATGTTAATTTTGTTTAAAACGGGTGTGTAAAAAATATATTTGGTGCTATTATATTTAATTGAGTGGAACATGCAATTAATTAAATCCTAAGTGGTCCCTTCATTTCCTTATTATTCAATACACCTGCCACTATTTTCACATTTTGGTTTTATTGCTTTCTTTTATTAAATACATGCCTCTTTTGGTTTTCCACTAGAGAACAAAACCAAAGTACATATAGATTGTTTCTCATTACTCTATCTGAAGCTTTCTGCTCACACTTTCTCCTTCTTCCTCATAAATACAGAAACTTCAAAATTCCTAAATCCACAAATTCCCAAACTTCAAACTCCATCCCTTCTTTCTTCAAACCCCAAACTGCATCACTCCTCTCTTGCTTCATCTCTCTAAAAAATGAAGAAGAAAACTCAGTTTGTTCGACTTGCGCTGTCGTGATTTGCTTCGCTATTGGATTTTTGCTATGGATAGGATTGGTTAGCTTGTCGTATTTGGATTTCGTCTAGAATCTATAAATTTGTGTTGTCAAAAACTCTCTAACCTCAAAAGGTGAGAAATCACTCACGATTAACATTTTTATTTTTAAGTAAATAACATTGATTGAAATGTTTGCTTTAGATATGAATATGTGATATATGTTGGTATGTTCTCTTGAACTTGTGTTATAACATTCACATGCACATGTTGTTTTATATGTCACAAATAGTATATTATGTTGATTTGATGATTTCCACATATGTATGTTAAATATGTCACATATGAGATGTAAAAAAATGTGTTATGTTAGAATTTTTTTTATGCCTTGTATTGAAATACGTCACATATGCTTTGTTAAAAAAAATGAGTTAGTTAATAAAATCATATGTTATACATACTATGTTAATAATATGTCACCTATGATATGTGTAAATAATGTGTTATGTTTGAAAAAAATGAGATGCCATGTTATTTCACCTTGCAAGTTCCTTGTATATATGTCGTGTTATATGTTTATATGTTATCTTAGTGTATGACATGTCAGAATTTGAAATATCCACTTATGTTGTTTACGATATGTGACACATGTGATATGTTAGTTATGCATGTGTATATATTAAGTTGTTAATTATGCACGCATGTTGATCAGTGACATGTTATGTATGTTATTATTGTTCTCACACTTCAAGTTCTCTTTAACAAAATCACTTTGGATTGAAATGATGTATACCCGATATAAAACAACTTTGGGTTTAAATAAATTGATTTAGGAATAAAATTGGAATATTGTAAGTTTTAATTTATGTTTGAACTTAAAATTATGAAATTGAAATTTAATCAAATTTTTTTATTGGATTTAAACTTGTTTGATTTATAACTTAATAGCTTTAAGAGAAGAATTGAAATCTGAAGTTAGATTTAATAATAAATCGATTGGAAATGAACATAAAGTCTGTATTTGAACTGAACCGATTTATAATGTGAAAGATGATGTTTATTTAAACCTAAGTATTTCACTTATTGAGTTATCTATAGATTTCACTTGAGTTTACCTACTTACATAAGAATGTTAGTCCTGACTCGAGTGTTTTTGTTTTACTTTACGCTCAGGTCAGACCGAGTATTTCAGTTTAGCGAAGACACTTATTTCTAAAGACGAAGACGGAGTCGAGGACCGTATCTACTATTATTATAGCAATTGTTTATTCTGCCTGAAAAAAAGTGTAAATTCTGATTTTGTTGAAAATAGTTTCATGAACTATTTATGTATATATTTTTTTGTATTATATTTCATGCTTCCGCTGTAAGATTCTGTGTTTTTTTTCCTCCTTTTCTTTTATTTTCTTATTTACCCTATTAACAATCCTCCCTTTTGAATGGTTTGAATTAGACATGTGTAGTTTATTGTCGATTTAAACCGTTCAAAAAGGTGGGTCGTTACAGCTGCCATACTCTACATAGTGACAACTAGTTGAAGCACGACCCGATAGCAATCCAAAGAAATCGTCTTTTGAATATCAGTATATAACTTGAATGGATTTAAATTTAGGGTCGGCCATCATTCATTCCCTATCAAGAATGAAAGCAGAGCAAGAACGAAGAAGCCTAATCGATTCCCTCGATTTTAAGTCAGGCCGTGTACCTATATATCTAAAATGATCCATTCCCTTTGGAGTTTCGAATCTCTTTTTTTTTTAAACTGCTGCATTTTTGAAATGAGATGGAAGGGACGACGTGATATAAAAGGGGGAAACGTGTTTGAATTAGTTTGCTACAGTGATTGTAGAGAAAGGAAAAAAATCCGGTGTGAATTTTTGTCAAATCCATGAATATATATATTATTAAATTTTAAATCATCTCGAATTCGTAGCTAAAAACCTCGACCTCCTATCAAGGCATGCCGCTAGGCATTAATACAGTTATACCCCTATTCCGAATGCAATGGAAAAGGTTTCGAGTCCTGATTCGATTGTATGAAGAAGATAGCTTTTTGGGCTCAATTATTATATTGGATTTTCGATCTAAATTTCAGCGCTTTTATATCCTGTACGACCAAATGATAAATCCAAACATTACAAAATTTGATATCCAATAATAATACACTTTTACGAATCCAATAGAACTAGTTTCGTTGAAATCTGAGACTATGGCTCGGAAAACTATTTTTAAATGTCAATTTAAACGATATATTTTTAAAACTAAACAAATCACTTTTAAATTCAATTTAAAAACTTTTATTATCTTCAATATTATTAATATGGATTTTATAAGCCTTTAAATTATTTTTAACAAGTCTAAAACTCCAGATTTAATATTTTACCCAATTACCAATAATTTAATTCAATAATTAAATTATCCAAAAATTAATTATATTTGAAATTCAAGTTAAAAATTAACTTTTAAATATTCAGTTAAATATTCCAATTTCAAACAATCCAAAATTTTGGGTCGTTATAAAATATTTGGGAAATTAGTTTATAAAGTCAGGTCATTCACAATGCTTAGTCTGATTTTATGAATTTATTGATACCACTTTGAAAATTATTTTTGGTTAAATCATGAAAGTATGATTTGATACACAAAAGTGTATATGTAATATTATTGTTTCAAATGATTTGGGATAAAACCTTGAGTTTAGTTCTGAAGTTTTTGTAAAGAAACTTGATATGAAATATTGAGTAGTTCTGATGATGCAGAGTTTGACATGAACTTTCTATCTAGAAAAGATTTGTATGTATGCTATGTAGGGAGCCCGAGTGATAGTGGAATTGCCTAAATAATTAGGAAACATTTTCTTGTTTTTCTTTTTGTAGTAAAAGTGTGTTTGATAAATAAGTGAAACTTTGATAAGTTATTTTATTGACCCATATATGTTATACATTTGGATAGTGTGGCATATTCATCATGGTTGATGTGTTTGTTTGGTAGTTTTCATTTGGTAGAATGAAACAAATTTTTTGATGATTTTTGAAAGTGTTAAACTTCCGGATCATTATAGAACTTAAAGCCAAGTGTTTTTGAGAATATAAAGTTAAGTTTATATTACTCTTGAATGGATAATATAGCAAGTAAATACATGTTTTAAATTAGTTTGAACATCTGTTTCATGTAAATTATTCGATGTTATTGAGCCAACTATTATATGTCTTTAACTTAGGAGTGTCTAAGGAAAGTAGACTTTAGGCCCGAGTTTGGCTACCAGAGTCCTTCTTTTCCTAGCTACTTGCCTAACACAATGGGTAAATGAGTCTAAAAGATTGAATCAGTTATAAACCCTTATTTTGGGCCTTTGTCAAAATTTTAGAAAGTAGAATGAATATAATGTTTTGTATATACTCTTAGGATGTAGTAGAGTATTGCACGAGTTTAAATTTGAGATATGTCTTTATAAAATATTTATAAACTTAAGTGATATTTTATGAAATGTTTTATAAATGATTTTATTATTAAAAAAGATATACTATTTTTGTAAATGAATGTGATATAAGTAATTGTTATAGTTTAAGAAACCAATAGTATAAAATACATAAGTTTTAGATGGATCAATTTTTTTGCGTGACTGTTCTTAAGCCAATATTCGAACACAGGATTTCTAGGTTACTTACATTGGTTCGATCTAGGATTTTTCACTCGATTCTCAACGATGAACACTTAAAATGGATTATTGATATTGATCCCGAGGTATTCTATCATGGTATATTACTATGTAATGAAACAAAGGTTTCTAATCAAGAATTTTATCTGAGTCTAAACTAAAGAGGCTAAGTGATCTATAATAGTTTGAAAGTGAAATTTATATGATCGAGCAAGTGATCAGATCAGATATTGCGTATGGATGATCCATGCACATCGTACAAACATAAGTATACATGTATGCATATTATGTTTTATCTACTTTTGGAGATTTTAGGTAATGACTCTTCATTTGTTCTAAGGTAGCTTGAATAATCATTCAAGTAATAACCTAAGGCTGTTGAGCGTAAGGTATGCTTAGTAAATTATTTATCATCCTTGGGCAATGAGAGGGCTTTTGAACATGAAAAATCACGAGCTTTGGTTGCTATTGATTTTGAATACTATTGATTATTTGTCACGACCCGAATTTCAGTGTTCAAAAATCATCACCCGTACTTCACTTGTACTCGAATGCCGCAGAATCAAACGTTGAAATTCGATTCACGCTGGAGCTTCTAACAAAGTACAAGATAACAGAATAAAATGAATATATATCATTGATATACAACATTCGATACAACAATGATACAAATAATATTAACATCAGAGGTACAAGATAACAGTGGAAGAAATAACACAACTGGATGGTCTAGACTTTGCAACCATCGACAGCGGAAAGATAACTCCAATAGAATTTCCAAGTGAGAAAACGAGGATCCAATAGAATGCATCTCCATTGCCAAAGCTCGAGCGACTCCAATCCTGTAACGTTCGCGATTTTTCTTCACTCGAAAACCGACATTAATACGTCCACTGTATCAACTGCCGAGCAATCGAATGCCGGAAAACCGTACCGTTAGGGTTTAAGAAGAAGAAAAAGATAGAAGAAGAGAGAAAAAGATAGAACAGAACAGAAACAACAGAACAATATCAGAATCTTACAATCGCAGCGGAACAACATATAATAGATAAATGAATAAACTTTTACAAAAGAACTATATCAGTTATTACATTACATCACATTACATCATCAGAGTGTACAATAACAACAACATCGACAGCGGAAAAGAAATAATATATACTAGTAATACGCCATGCCATCCAGCTTGCCTCCAGCAACTCCTGAATTCCAGAATATCCTGATAAACCTTTTACTCTTGACTGCCAGTGTGGAAATTGGTGGGCACCCAGAGTTTAGGAAGGAAAACAATAAACTCTGAGTCAGTCATGTGACTGGTGTGAGAACTAAAACAGGTTATTTTTTTCTTTAAAATCAAAATAGAGGAATATTTTTAAAGTCAATTCGCAATGCTTTTTAAAAATGAGACTACCATAAGGCCTCCCGCACACACACACACACACAATGCAAATGCAGAATCGGAGGAGATTTCTCCTTATGATAGTCAAAGATGCTTGATACGCATTAAAAAGAAACATTTGATATTATTATTAGTGCATAGTGTAGGAAAACATTTCAAAAGTAGAATATTAATCCTAGCCAGCATAGACATTTCAAACTATGCCTACTATAGCTACCATCTAAACAGTGGTGACAACCATAAGTAAATGGCAGGTTCTACAACTAAAACCGTACAGGGTTTCGTATTGGGAATTGGATTTCCAACAAATGGTCAGGCCAAGGAACTTCCCATTGCCACATAGGTACGCCTCTGGAAAGACGACCCGAGAACCTGACCGGATCTCTGCCAACATAAGGCCGAGTTTCCCCTAACTGGGTGACTACTGACACAAATATGTCATCCCCCGATCATAACCGATCTATCCGAGGATCCTCGATTTCCAACAACCACAAAATTTGCAGCAACAACATAGGTTAAGTATCTGGGCTCCATACCATGATACCACCTCTATCCAGAAGGAATGACATACACTAAAGGGGAGCTACCCCCTAATAACCTTGCCGCATCTTTCCTGTTTTGACCATTTCCGGGGTGTGAGGTCCGACGAAGTCTCGTCCACAAAGCCACGCTTTATACAAAAGCTGTGCTTTGGGTCAACAAATGATCAAAGTAATGATCACCAAGATAAATGATCAAACAAATGATCATATCACAAATGATCAAACAATGATCATTTCACAGCAACACTCAGCATGCCACACTACCAAATTGGGAGTATATCACTAATAACCTTCAATTACATAACCTCTGAGCTCGTACGTCTCAGAGAAGGGTGTTAAGCTAAAAGAATAAATTCTCCGCCACCAACAGAAATATATTTGAAAGAAATCAGCTTTATATCTCAACTTGTAATGTCAGACATACAATCCATACAAGTCTGTTCCGGGCTCGAACAGAACCGAAGGCACTTACAAAGAAGTCCTTGCATTCCGGATAATTTCTAATCACGTCCGGACTTTCCGTCACTAAGGGTGATAAAACCTCTATATCGGAGATCAGCCGATGCAGAGTAACTCAACAGTAATCCTTCCATTTTCAAAAATATCCGGTCTTCAACACCGGTCATCAAATGCAATCCATTACGACGTATCACATATTCGGAATGGGTTATACGACCCCAAGGTCCTTTCTCGGCTAACCCGAATAGTGAGCGCTTATTTAAAAAAATAAGTGTAGCATTCAAATTCAAGCAATCATAACAAATACCTATTTAAAGGTAAATATTGATAGTCGGATTATTTAACTATCAATAGGCGTGTTCAACATCATCAATTCCAAATAATTTCCCAAATTATTTACTTTCCAAAATATCTTTACTAGATATATCTTTCCACACTTCAAAAATAAATCAACGTTTATTTTTAATCAAATTCCCTTTCTTTTATAAATTCATAGTGAATTTATAATCCCAAAATATCTATGATATACGATTTTCAATCGATTTCAATTATTCACTTTCAATTTATCTTTACAAGGATAAATTCTAAAACGTTCACTTCACATTCAAAAAATATTTCCATACTTATTTAATAATAAGTAATTCACAAAACTATATATTTTCAACATTTGACAATATTCGATATACTTAAAATAAAAATTAAGTATATATTTCATTCTTTAAGGAAATCATTCTCTTAACACATTTATTTGAGTCAAAACGAATGTTGCGTGAAACATCGTTACGATGACCCAAAATCACTAGTATAGGGATTCAAAGTTTAAATAGATATATAAATCCCAATACTATACAAAACATTTCCTTTCGGAAACCATTTACTATAACAACAGTGTTATAATCCACCATTTCCTTCTATTTCTCAAAAACGTCTATTTCAACAATGAATGTTGAAATCTATGGTTTCGATATTTAATGCATTTTAAAACATCGTTAAAATAATCAACTTCTTTTAATAATATCCATTTTGCCAAATATGACCATTTTATTCAATAATGTATTCACTGTTCAAAATCGCGAATATATTTCCTTTAGTAAGCTTCAACATTCAATTTATCAAATTCAATTGATTTCGAATTTATAAAAAAAATGTTTATAAATTCCATTTCTATTTATAAGCTTTGATTTATAAATCTCATTTTTAACAAATTCCATTTATATCTCATTTAAAAGCCAAAATCCAATTTATAAGATAATTACTTATAAATCTTCTATTTTACAAAATCTATTCATTTTATAACTTCACAATTTATAAATCTATAAATTCCGTTCACTTATGAAATCCATTTTCATTTCATTTTTAACACTTATAAAAACTCATTTTAATATTCCAATATTTTAAATTTATAAAATATCAATTTTATAAGTCTTTTATATACATCGTTTTTAATAATTCAAAAATCCCAATTTAAACCGATTTATTCTTTTAATAACTTAAAAATCGTTATTTAAAGCTTATATATTTCAAAATCATACTTAAGAATTATTTTCCAAAAATCATAACTTTTATGAAAATAAAATTTTAACGTTTATTTATTTTAACAATTCAAAATTTAATAAAACGTATACTTTTGAAAATCACTTTAAATTCCTTTTAAAACCAAAAATCATTATTTTAAAACTTCAGAAATAGATCCGATGATGCAACATCACCAAATAGTCAATCACGACATCCAAACATCATATATCAATATGATAATCAACAAATATCACAATATCTGTAAATAAATCAATACAGTTGAGGAATCCAGTTGGATCCCTCCAACCTGTTTCCCTGCATCCACAAACATTAGCACAATACCAATTCCGTTTCAGTACGGAATTATCGCGGTATATAGGATTTATAAAATATTATCCGCTTAATAGACGACGCAATAGGGTCTCATCCGCTATATAATGCGGGAAATCAACTCCAAGTACATAAATAATACCAATTTCACTATACTGTGAAATATTCGCGGTATATGTTTTTAATAAATAACATCCGCTTACTAACGGCGCATAATGTCTATTTTAACAATCAATAGATAACAATCATCATTCAAACGTGCATTTAAGAATTTTAAAACTAACTATTTAAAATAAAAATCGAAACCGATTCGATTGAGTGAGAAGTTCTCATCTTGGTTTTATTTCCGTTTCAGCATTTTATTTCAAATAAAATTAAACGAACGTTTAATTTTACCCAAAATTTTCACTGACTCCAATCGCTTCCAATCCAGCTCCTTAGCGTAGTGCTCGCCAATACGAACCCAACGCAATTCGTTTCGTCTCAATCCGACCTCGTATGAACAAGTTATGATATTTATAAGTTAACACGAATTTATATAAAATTATTTACAACTTTTATTTTAATTTTTCAAACCCACGTCTATCTGAGCCGTTCGTTCCTAGCCTTAGCAGATCAAGGCCATCCCCTATCTTCTCCTTTACGCGATTTCTGCAGAAAATACACGCACGCGAACCCAATTTTGCCGCCCCCTAGGGTTACACGCCGCAGCCACCTCGTGCAACCTGAAGACGATCAACTACCATCATTACGAAGCTCCAACACCATGCTCGCCCCAAGCACCACCAAGCTCGGCCCCCTATCTTGGTCGAAAAACGTGTATGAACGCGTGACACTCTCGGCTGCATTTCTCACGATCCATTGACCCAATCACGATCTTAACCGTTGAATATGTCGATCACTCGATGCTCTACAATATTGTAGTTGGAAATTTCTCAAAATGATGCGTGGATTGGGAGTAATCGGAGGAAGAAATTCGAACATTTCTGGCCGTTCAGAACAACAGTGGCGGCTCTGAATAGTTAGGGTTAGGGTTTTAGGTTATTTGCAAAAATGAAGAGTGAAGGGGTTTATATAGAAAATTTTGCAAACACTATTCATCCCGGAATTTCCGAACTCCAAACGAAGCATGCCGGCTGACGTTCCTAAAATTTACCCCGCGTTTCGAACACAATGGAACGTGTTTCGGGAGCTAATTCGGTCATTTGTGTGAGTTATGGAAATAAACGTTCAATTTTAAATTAAACCGATTAAACGATTTTCTAGGCGTTTTAGCTTACCCCGGACAAACCGTAAATCCGATTGACACGAAATTTGAAACCTTACAATAATATCACATTACGGATCTGATGAAACTTATTTCGTCGAAATCCGAGACTGTTTGAAAAATGACTATTTTAACTCGCCAAATTAATATTAAAACAGTTTCGATGCGTTTTAAGCTGCCACGATCAAACGAAAACTCCGATTGCTACGAAAATTGAAATCCGATAATAACAAACTATTACAGATCCAATGGAACTAGTTTCGTCCAATTCTGAGACTGTTCAAAAATTGGCTATTTTCACTAGTCGATTAAATATTAAAATATTCAATTTTCACAAATTAACTTTTAATTCGATTTTAAAAGTTCTAAAATATCATTCTAACTCCAACATGATTAATAAAATTTTACAAATCATTTTCAATCATATTTAACCCAATTTTCAATTATTTCTGTATTTCCAACTATTTAATTGTCGATTTAATTATCCAATTAAATCCAATTATTCGAAATAAAATTTATTCGACTTATAAATTTCACTTATTAATATTAAAATTCCATTAAATATATTATTTTTAATTGACAGAAATTCTGGGTCGTTACATAGTTCCCCCCTTAAAAGAATTTCGTCCTCGAAATTACCAAGTAAGAAAAGTTTACAGAATCCATTAACTTTCCAAAACCAACCATTCAATTTAGATTTTTACAATTCTCTTAAGTGTTTAACTTTCCCAAAATTCAATAGTTAAACTTCTTACAAAATCTTTACTAAGTTTCCAAATCCAAACTTAGTTTTTTTTTAAATTTCCCAAAGTTCCCAAAAATATTCTAACGCCTTAAATTTTTGGAAAAATTCGCCAGAGTCTCCTTTGCGCGGCTCGATCCGAAAAAAAAATGACAGTATATATATCACAAATATACATCTCATCAAGTGATGAGGCATCCCGCAGGGAAAAAAGTGTAAAAGTACGGTATGTAATCCGAGATATGTACCTTATTTATTTTATTAGCGAGCGTATACGGCTAATATAGCGCGAAAGCGAGCTCCAAATGCGAAGCAAGCACAATCCGCACCTACTATACACTCAACTAACAAATGAGTAACATGTATATATGAAAATAACATCAATATACAACATATACCAACAACTACATATGGCAACATAGCTAATGCAACAAAACAACAAATGCAAACATCAACCAACTATCATCCATAACCAAATCAATATTCATTTATATTCTCATTAATATTCAATGAATTGGTTTTCAATTTAATTCACATTTGATTCATTAACATTGGATTTTAGTAAAATTTATTCATATCCAATTTCAATTAGTTTGCATTTACTAATTTACATTTTCATTAGTTCACTTCCAAATCAAATTCAATTCTATTCAAGTTTACATATTATCCATTTGAATTCAATTACATAGCTTCCAATTTCGCTAATTCAATTTCATTAACACTTAATGAATTATATACAATCAATCAACAATCAAATAACAACCAATATTTATTCAATATAACTAAATTTATTCACTTTACATTCAATTTGGTTCATATTAAATCGACTTCCATTCAATTATTCAACTTCCAATAACATTAGCTTTTAATGAATTTACACTTACATCCATTATTTCATATCAATTATTTACATTTAATTGATTAACATTCAATCCATTTATCAATTCAATTGCTAACTCCTTTAACAATATAATGTTGAATTTCATTTATATAACTCAAGTTCAAATTCTTAATGACTTCACTTCATTAATTCACTTATTAATTTACTTCGATACCAAAATTAACTTCATTCAACTTCACTTAAGTTATATTTCATTTCAAACACCTTTTTTTAAACTTAACTTAAGTTTTCACTTATAAATCCAATTCAAATTCCAATCCTATTTAACTTTTCTTTAATTTAACTTCATCCTTTAAGTTAAATTATTCTTTCGAAATTCAAATTGTATAAGTTATCAACTCATTTATCATTCTCATAATATTTTAAATAAGATTCCAGAGTCCTTTCAACCTTTCAAAACCATTTTTGAAATCAATTCAATTATTATTTGAATTCCCAAAACCAAACTCAAAATTTTCCAAACAACTTCATTTAAAATAATTTGGCAGCAATTCCTCTTTTGGAAACCCGAAAATGAATTCTAATGATGTGGCCATCATCATCAGAATTATTTTCCAGCGACCGAAAAGAGTTTAGAGCTTTAATTTGTCCAAAACAATTTTCCCAAAATATCAAATCCTTTCAAAACACTTCTCTGGAATTTTATTTTCAGATTATAAATCACATTTATAAATCTTTTCCTTGTATAATTTCACTTCTTATATATATATAAGATTATTTCACAATTGTAAATCACATTAATTATAGTTCCATACTTATAATTTATTTGTTTATACAATTCATTCTTTTTCAACTGTTGTTTTTTATTTAACTTATTCAAACAACTTTTATTAACTTGCATATATCTTATATTTTCAACAACCAATCAATCAATTCATATACACTTTGATAATTCTGAAAAATTATTTCCTTTATATATAAAATAAAATCGAGGTAAAATTATTTCATTTACCCAATTTAAAACAATATCGTGTCAAATTGTTCTGTACAAGTGTTTAGAGATCCCTATCAACAATGTTAATTACTCGTGTTGACCAAAATCCATATACCACTCAACAAACCAATCATCACAATACAAAACAATTTATATTCACTAACAAATACACACTCGTATCTATTGTTACACTCAAACTCATTCTAGAGTGCTACTGACTCTATCTCTAATGAGTAATACCCAACAGAGCCATGGTTGTCGCTTAACCATATGCTCTGATACCAAATGTAACGTTCGACGACAGCGGTCACAACCAGTAGGCTTTTCAACCATCCCAGCCCCACCGTGGCTTACACTGATATCCCAAACTTGCTTTTACGGCCAGCCTCTCGACTGTCTCAGCTTACGCCTAACCAACCCCGTAAAGAGGACGTGTGGGGGCAAGAGTCTCCCGTTCGCCACCTAACCGCGAAGCGAGAACCCCCCATCACATTTCACTAAGATGAGCAAGACTGGTGTGAGAACTAAAACAGTTTATTTTTTTCTTTAAAATCAAAATAGAGGAATATTTTTAAAGTCAATTCGCAATGCTTTTTAAAAATGAGACTACCATAAGGCCTCCCGCACACACACACACAATGCAAACGCAGAATCGGAGGAGATTTCTCCTTATGATAGTCGAAGATGCTTGATACGCATTAAAAAGAAACATTTGATATTATTACTAGTGCATAGTGTAGGAAAACATTTCAAAAGTAGAATATTAATCTTAGCCAGCATAGACATTTTGAACTATGCCTACTATAGCTACCATCTAAACAGTGGTGACCACCATAAGTAAATGACAGGTTCTACAACTAAAACCGTACAGGGTTTCGTATTGGGAATTGGATTTCCAACAAATGGTCAGGCCAAGGAACTTCCCACTGCCACATAGGTACGCCTCTGGAAAGACGACACGAGAACCTAACCGGATCTCTGCCAACACAAGGCCAGGTTACCCCTAACTGGGTAACTACTGACACGAATATGTCATCCCCCGATCGTAACCGATCTATCCGAGGATCCTCGATTTCCAAAAACCACAAAATTTGCAGCAACAACGTAGGTTAAGTATCTAGGCTCCATACCATGATACCACCTCTTTCCAGAAGGAATGACATACACTAAAGGGGCGCTTACCCCTAATAACCTTGCCGCATCCTTCCTGTTTTGACCATTTCCGGGGTGTGAGGTCCGACGAAGTCCCGTCCACAAAGCCACGCTTTATACAAAAGCTGTGCTTTGGGTCAACAAATGATCAAAGTAATGATCACCAAGATAAATGATCAAACAAATGATCATATCACAAATGATCAAACAATGATCATTTCACAGCAACACTCAGCATGCCACACTACCAAATTGGGAGTATATCACTAATAACCTTCAATTACATAACCTCTGAGCTCGTACGTCTCAGAGAAGGGTGTTAAGCTAAGAGAATAAATTCTCCGCCACCAACAGAAATATATTTGAAAGAAATCAGCTTTATATCTCAACTTGTAATGTCAGACATACAATCCATACAAGTCTGTTCCGGGCTCGAACAGAACCGAAGGCACTTACAAAGAAGTCCTTGCATTCCGAATAATTTCTAATCACGTCCGGACTTCCCGTCACTAAGGGTGATAAAACCTCTATATCGGAGATCAGCCGATGCAGAGTAACTCAACGGTAATCCTTCCGTTTTCAAAAATATCTGATCTTCAACACCGGTCATCAAATGCAATCTATTACGACGTATCACATATTCGGAATGGGTTATACGACCCCATGGTCCTTTCCCGGCTAACCCGAATAGTGAGCGCTTATTTTAAAAAATAAGTGTAGCATTCAAATTCAAGCAATCACAACAAATACCTATTTAAAGGTAAATATTGATAGTCGGATTATTTAACTATCAATAGGCGTGTTCAACATCACCAAATCCAAATAATTTCCCAAATTATTTACTTTCCAAAATATCTTTACTAGATATATCTTTCCACACTTCAAAAATAAATCAACGTTTATTTTTAATCAAATTCCCTTTCTTTTATAAATTCCATAGTGAATTTATAATCCCAAAATATCTATGATATACGATTTTCAATCGATTTCAAATATTCACTTTCAATTTATCTTTACAAGGATAAATTCTAAAACGTTCATTACACATTGGAAAAATATTTCCATACTTATTTAATAATAAGTAATTCACAAAACTATATATTTTCAACATTTGACAATATTCGATGTACTTAAAATCAAAATTAAGTATATATTTCATTCTTTAAGGAAATCATTCTCTTAACACATTTATTTGAGTCAAAACGAATGTTGCGTAAAACATCGTTACGACGATCCAAAATCACTAGTATAGGGATTCAAAGTTTAAATAGATATAGAAATCCCAATACTATACAAAACATTTCCTTTCGGAAACCATTTACTATAACAACAGTGTTATAGTCCACCATTTCCTTCTATTTCTCAAAAACGTCTATTTCAACAATGAATGTTGAAATTTATGGTTTCGATATTTAATGCATTTTAAAACGTCGTTAAAATAATCAACTTCTTTTAATAATATCCATTTTGCCAAATATGACCATTTTATTCAATAATGTATTCGACGTTCAAAATCGTGAATATATTTCCTTTAATAAACTTCAACATTCAATTTATCAAATTCAACTGATTTCGAATTTATAAAAAAAATGTTTATAAATTCCATTTCTATTTATAAGCTTTGATTTATAGATCTCATTTTTTAACAAATTCCATTTATATCTCATTTAAATGCCAAAATCCGATTTATAAGATAATTACTTATAAATCTTTTATTTTACAAAATCTATTCATTTTATAACTTCACAATTTATAAATCTATAAATTCCGTTCACTTATGAAATCCATTTTTATTTCATTTTTAACACTTATAAAAACTCGTTTTAATATTCCAATATTTTAAATTTATAAAATATCAATTTTATAAGTCTTTTATATACATCGTTTTTAATAATTCAAAAATCCCAATTTAAACCAATTTATTCTTTTAATAACTTAAAAATCGTTATTTAAAGCTTATATATTTCAAAATCATACTTAAGCATTATTTTCCAAAAATCATAACTTTTATGAAAATAAAATTTTAACGTTTATTTATTTTAACAATTCAAAATTTAATAAAACGTATACTTTTGAAAATCACTTTAAATTCCTTTTAAAACCAAAAATCATTATTTTAAAACTTCAGAAATGGATCCGATGATGCAACATCACCAAATAGTCAATCATGACATCCAAACATCATATATCAATATGATAATCAACAAATATCACAATATCTGTAAATAAATCAATACAGTTGAGGAATCCAGTTGGATCCCTCCAACCTGTTTCCCTGCATCCACAAACATTAGCACAATACCAATTCCGTTCCAGTACGGAATTATCGCGGTATATGGGATTTATAAAATATTATCTGCTTAATAGACGGCGCAATAGGGTCTCATCCGCTATATAATGTGGGAAATCAACTCCAAGTACATAAATAATACCAATTTCACTGTACTGTGAAATATTCACGGTATATGTTTTTAATAAATAACATCCGCTTACTAACGGCGCATAATGTCTATTTTAACAATCAATAGATAACAATCATCATTCAAACATGCATTCAAGAATTTTAAATCTAACTATTTAAAATAAAAATCGAAACCGATTCGATTGAGTGAGAAGTTCTCACCTTGGTTTTAATTCCGTTTCAGCGTTTTATTTCAAATAAAATTAAACGAACGTTTAATTTTACCCAAAATTTTCACTGACTCCAATCGCTTCCAATCCAGCTCCATAGCGTAATGCTCGTCAATACGAACCCAACGCAATTCGTTTCGTCTCAATCCGATCTCGTATGAACAAGTTATGATATTTATAAGTTAACACGAATTTATATAAAATTATTTACAACTTTTATTTTAATTTTTCAAACCCACGTCTATCTGAGCCGTTCGTTCCTAGCCTTAGCAGATCAAGGCCATCCCCTATCTTCTCCTTCACGTGATTTCTACAGAAAATACACGCACGTGAACCCAATTTTGCCGCCCCCTAGGGTTACACGCCGCAGCCACCTCGTGCAACCTGAAGACGATCAACTACCATCGTTACCAAGCTCCAACACCAGGCTCGCCCCAAGCACCACCAAGCTCGGCCCCCTATCTTGGTCGAAAAACGTGTATGAACGCGTGACACTCTCGGCTGCATTTCTCACGATCCATTGACCCAATCACGATCTTAACCGTTGAATATGTCGATCACTCGATGCTCTACAATATTGTAGTTGGAAATTTCTCAAAACGATGCGTGGATTGGGAGTAATCGAAGGAAGAAATTTGAACATTTCTGGCCGTTCAGAACAGCAGTGGCGGCTCTGAATAGTTAGGGTTAGGGTTTTAGGTTATTTGCAAAAATGAAGAGTGAAGGGGTTTATATAGAAAATTTTGCAAACACTATTCATCCCGGAATTTCCGAATTCCAAACGAAGCATGCTGGCTAATGTTCCTAAGGTTTACCCCGCGTTCCGAACACAATGGAACATGTTTCGGGAGCTAATTCGGTCATCTGTGCGAGTTATGGCAATAAACGTTCAATTTTAAATTAAACCGATTAAACGATTTTCTAGGCGTTTTAGTTTGCCCCGGACAAACCGTAAATCCGATTGACACGAAATTTGAAACCTTACAATAATATCACATTACGGGTCCGATGAAACTTGTTTCGTCGAAATTCGAGACTGTTTGAAAAATGGCTATTTTAACTCGCCAAATTAATATTAAAACAATTTCGATGCGTTTTAAGCTGCCACAATCAAACGAAAACTCCGATTGCTACAAAAATTGAAATCCGATAATAACAAACTATTACAGATCCAATGGAACTAGTTTCGTCCAATTCTGAGACTGTTCCAAAATTGGCTATTTTCACCAGTCGATTAAATATTAAAATATTCAATTTTCATAAATTAACTTTTAATTCGATTTTAAAAGTTCTAAGATATCATTCTAACTCCAACATGATTAAATAAAATTTTACAAATCATTTTCAATCATATTTAACCCAATTTTCAATTATTTCTGTATTTCCAACTATTTAATTATCGATTTAATTATCGAATTAAATCCAATTATTCGAAATAAAATTTATTCGACTTATAAATTTCACTTATTAATATTAAAATTCAATTAAATATATAATTTTTAATTGACAGAAATTCTGAGTCGTTACAAATCCAAAAACTCGAACCACCATCACGATGAACTATGCAAGGTCAGCATGTAATGTAATTGCCAAGATCCAAAGATTCCAAGGAGTTCCAAATGGGAAGCCGAAGACTATCGAATCTATATCTACTAGCTGATAATTTGAAAATTTAACTCTAGGCTGTCCATGTGGAAAATTATGGGCATCCAGTGTTTAAAAGGGAACAATAAACTCCGGGTCAGTCATGGGACTGATGTGAGCAAACGAAAACAGTTTATCTTTAACAAAAGCAAAATAAAAGGATTTAAAAGAAATCCGTAATGCCTTTTGAAAAATGAAACTACCATAAGGCCTTCCGCCACACATACAATTCAAGCGCATAATTGGAGGAGATTTCTCCTTGTGATAGTCAAACATGCTTGATACGCAAAAATCTTTTGATATTATTATTAGTGCATAGTGCAGAAAACCTTTTGAAAGTATAATATTAATCTTAGCCAGCATAGACATTTCAAACTATGGCTACTATAGCTACCATCTAAATAGTGGTGACCACCATCAGTAAATGGCAGGTTATACAACTAAAATCGTACAAGGAACGTATTGGTGATTGGATTTCCAACAAATGGTCAGGCAAAGGAACTTCCCACACCGAATGGAACGCCTCAGGAGGGATGTCCTTGAGAACCTAACCGGATCTCTGTCAACACAAGGTCGGATTACCTCTGTAAGTATGTAACTACTGACACGAGTATACCACCCCCGGTCGTTACCAACCTTTATACGAGACGCCTTTCAACCAACAACCACAAAGCAATAAGTTTGTAGCAACCACATAGGTTAAATAACTGGGCTCCATATGATGATACTACCTTTTATGCAGAAGGAAATAACATACCCTCAGGGGGCGCTACCACAAATAACCTTGCTACAACGATTCCTATTTCGACCATTACCGGGTTGTGAGGTTCGACGAAGTCACGTCCACAAAGCTATGCTTTTCACAAAATCCATGCTTCGATCAACACATGATCAGCAGCACTTCGTATGCCACATTACCAAATTGGAAATGTATCACTAGTAACCATCAACTACAGAACCTCTGAGCTCGTAGGTCCCAGAGAAGGGTGTTAAGCTAAGAGAATAAATTCTCCGCTACCAAACAGAAATGTATTTGATAGAAACAAGCTTTACATCTCAAAGTGTAATGTCAAACATACATCTATACAAGTCTGTTCCGAGTTCGAATAGAACCGTAGGCACTTCACAAAGAAGCCCTTGCAAATCCGGATAATTCCTAATCATATCC
Source organism: Allium cepa (assembly GCA_030765085.1). Lineage (NCBI taxonomy): Eukaryota > Viridiplantae > Streptophyta > Magnoliopsida > Asparagales > Amaryllidaceae > Allium > Allium cepa. Next base: position 706,458,688 of record CM060932.1, read on the forward strand.
GGACTCCCCATCACAAAGGGTGATCAAATCTCTATACCGGGGTCAATTCGGTGCAGAGACATTCGACAGGTCATCCTTTCGCTTTCGAAAATATCCGGTCTTCACCACCGGTCCTCAAATGCTATCCATTACATGGTATCACTATTCGGAATGGGTTATATGAAACAAAGTCCTCTTCCGGCTAAACCGAACAATGAGCGCAATATTTAAAAATACATGGATATTGGGATCTCAGTTAAGTCACAACTTAAAGCCCAAAACCTTTCTTTAAATGGTTTAAACAAATTAACATTTTCAATTCTTTAAACAAAAGATTCACTTCACAAAGTTCACCAATCTTCCACAAAGACTAGTTTATAGCTTTTGAAACAATTCTATTTCAAATCTTTATTATTCAAAAGATACACCTTAAAGGTTCTCTTCAATTTCAAAACCAAGTTCAACAATCTTTCACAAAGATTTATTCATAGCTTCCAAAACAATTCTATTTCAAACTTGAAATCTTTTAAACATAAATTGGAAATCCTTTCTTTATATGAAATCTATTATTATTTGAAAAACAATTCTTTTGTTTCGGAAAAATCCGATCAAATATGCACAAGTTATATCCTTTAAAGTATAAACTTGGGTTAAATTCAAATTTCCAAAATAATACCTTTGAAATACTTTAGATATGGTTTTTAAAATCCATATATATACATTATATAACTTATATAAACCTTTCAAACCAAATAATATTTTCAAACTAAACTTTAATTTCAAAACCTCCCTTTTAAAAGCTTTCCGTATCCAATTCCATTTCCAAAACCATTTGGATTCAAACTTCAACTTTTAAACAAATAGTATTTAGTTTTCAAATTATCAATGACTTAACCGATTTCCTCATGAAATCTATATTTTTGTGTGTATGGTGTAGTCCAGGGGTTCTACACAATAGTGCAACATCATCAATCATCACAATCCAAACACAGCAATATCGATAAGCGATGTAATCCAATAACGCTTATCTTCACCCACAGATTCATAGATAATTAATATAAATTCATCATAAATATATGAATTACATTCATCACAGCTCAAATAAATACAGTTCATATTATGAAGCATCACACATCAGGGATGTCAAACATTTCAACATTCAACAGAATCCAAACATTCATAAGTAAGATCAATAAATTATCCGATTAATTTAAATCAGATTAATGACTTACGAATAAATCATTAATCCTGGTTAATTAATATTAATTACAAACCATTTTAGTTATTTACATTTATTAATTAACCCTTAATGATATATTAATTAACCTTTAATTATTAATTAATCAACCTTAATTAATAAATCAATTAACCTTTAATCATTAAATAATTAACCTTTTATTATTTAATTATCCTTTAATTAACTATCCTTATTTAATTACATTAATTAATTACTCCTCAATTAATTATCATTCTTCAATCCCCTTCATTAATTAATTAACCTTTAATTTATTAATTATCCTTAATTAATCACATTAATTAATTAGCCCTTAATTAATTATTAAGCAATCATCCTTTAGTTAATTAACTCTTAATTAATTTCATTAATTAAGTAATTATTCTTTAACTACCCACATTAATTAATCCTTCTTTACTTAATTAAGTAATTAACCCTTAATTACTTAATCATCCTTTTATTACTTTTATTAAGTAATTATCTTTAATTACTTAAAAATTTAATTAATCAAAGGTAAACCCTTTATCTTACTTAATCGACATTTAAATCTTATTAGATTGAAATCCTTAATCACTTCTTACTTCAAACATTATGTTATTTTATTTTGAAACACTTATGAATTAATTACAAAAGTTCCTAATGTATAATTATTCTATAACAAACCAAATTTCTTTTAATGACATTTGATCTTTAAAGTTTAACCTTTGAAAAATTGTTTGGAAATAATCCTCGAAATTAATTTGTCATAAATTAACTTAAGACTCCAAAGGTAAATAATAGTTAAAATCATTCCGACTATTTATTTTCGTTATTTAAACTTATTTAAATAACTTAAGAACTAAAATAATAGGTATATAATAAAATACCTTAAACTTCATTAAGTTAAAATAAATTTATTTTAATCCTTAATCTAAATCCCAAACTAAATATTTATTATTTTTAAAAGGATGAATCAGAAGATTGTTTAAACTTAGTTTAAATTTGAAAATCTATTTAAAACACTCACGTGAAACTCACGAACCCGAGCAAAAGTTTGAAATTCCCAAGTACAAACCCGCGTTTTCTTCACATTCCCCCATCTTCGAGTCAATTCTTCGATTTCTCAAACTCGAACCCGAATTCTCATCATCTTCCACAACCCATAAAACAACCAGATACAAACTATATACTGTGCACATGTATCGCTTCGATAACTTCCGACCATCACCACAACCTCCGGCAAGTCGCCGACGAACCCCACAAGCCTCACGAGCACCCAGGTTCCACAATTTCATCGTCGAAGAAAATCGAGCTAACCCACTTCTTCCTGGAACCAACCTCATCGAAGAAATATCCTCACCTCGACGATTCTGACCACCAGAGATCACGTGATCTCGCCCAAATCACCGCCTTAGTTCCCTCCTTCTATTTCCTCGATCGCGATGCATCCCGATGTGATGTTGACGATGAAATCGTCACATCCTCCACACTGAACAACACTGGGTCAAAAACCCTAGTTCAAATTCACCCAAACTCCTCATCAATCTACAAATCAAGTGATCAATTTTTTGATGATCAGTGAACCGCGAACTACCTTTGGTATCGACCTCGAGTTTTAATTCATCATTGATCAACGGTACTTGACTATAATATGAATTCTGTTTAACTCGGGATATCACGATAATTCCAAACTTTAAAATCTTGAAATCAATATCAAAATTCGTAGTTTTCTAGTACAAAACTGAATATGAAATAAAATTAGGATTTTGTGAATATTGATTTTTTGGTTTGAATGGTTTTTTTCACTGTAATTTTCCATTTCAAAATATTTACAAGATGCTTTTATCTGACATTATTTTCATAAATGAAATTACATTATTTCAAGCAATTTCTATTTAATGATCAAAGCCTAACATTCATTCTTTTGGGTGGTATGAATTTTTAAACAGGTTTATCAAACTTGTCATGTATAAACAGAGGCATGTTGCGTGTACACAATCATACACACAGTCATCCACACATATATACAAGCATGCAAGCACTTTTCATAATTTACATTCAAGACTTATCACATGTAAAAAAGCTATATCAAGTTTTAAGAATTTATAAGGGTGGTCTGCTCACCTGGATAGTTTGATAGAGAGGAACAGAGAACCTAAAAACGATTTCAAAATCTGTAAATTAAGGCTTGATCAAATTTGCTTTATCCTAAATGTTGTTTGATTTGAATTGCTTTGCATTATTTGATTTGCTCTTTGCTTGGGTTCTACTTTGTTTTAAATTGTTTCAGACTTTTTGAATCAGGTTGATGCTTTTTGTTTTTGAACTGGAATCTTCTTTCCAGATTTATGAAGTTGAACTGCCTTCGAATTTAATCTTTGAGTTTCTCATGTACTAGGTTGAAGATTAAAGTCTGAAAACTGGAATGCTTTGCCCTTTTGATTTTATTTTCCTCTCAGGTTGAAGCTGAGAACTTGTTTGATTTTGTTTGAGATGCTTCATATTTTGTTTAAATCTTGTGATTCTCTTTTGTTTTTCATTTTAGGTTTGTGAAATATGAAGATGAAAGTAAATTTGAGGAACATGCATTAGCCTGATCTTTTTCTCATACATTATATTTATAAATCTAATTTAAGAGAGGATTTAATTGCCACTTATACTATTAAGTTGCACTTTTTAAATCCATAAACTCTTTATCCTACACTTGTTAAAAATAGTATAATTTGTTTACACTTGTTAAAAATAATTCAAATTATGTTTAAGTCCTTTTGGTTTAATTAATTCATAACTTTGTTTTAAACCTTACTTTATTTTAATTTATAAAACTTGTTTATCTATTTTGTTTTCTTACATTTTATATATATTTACAACTTTATAAGAAAATGAGTTTGAAATCTAATTATACCAAATAAATAAACACATATATAGATTATATCTAAGTCTTTAAAATATAAATTTAACTTTAAACAACTTTTTAAAATTATTTATATCAAATTAAATTTTAACTTTCAAATATCTTTTAAAAATTACTATATTGAATTTCAATACAACTTTCAAAATATATATTACATATGTATATTATAAATTAGAAAACAAATTTCTAGTAATTTTGAAATAGAGCTTTTCAAAATCAAATATTTTTTGTAAGAGATTTGCTTTGAATTTCAAACCAAAATTCTTTTTATATTCAATTTATATACATATTTATATATATATATATATATATATATATATATATATGAATAAACAAACAAATGCTTTATTTAGTTTGGAAATTTCAAATTAACCCACAATTGGGATCGTTACAGATTCCCCCCTTAAGAAAATTTCGTCCCCGAAATTTGCTACACAGGGAGACAACAAAGATAGTGAACACACAAAGAAATGGTTCACCGGATCAAACTGAAAAGTTATTTTGCATTTGGCTTACCAAATCAGAATATCATCAATAAATACGAGGACAAGCTCATTTAACTCTTCATGAAACACTCGGGTCACCAGATGTACGAAATATACAAGGGCATTGGTTCGTTCGAAGGGATAGCTTAACCATTTGTAGAATATATCTGGACCCAACAAAATAAACAATGAATACTCAATCCAGGTTGGAATATCTCAAAGTATACACCAACTTGTCCCTCTTCAGACTTTGATCCTCATAAAAAATCATTTTTTTTTCAAAATTTGGTTTTGACCGAAATCGTTTTATTGATACAAATCCTCATGTTTTATTAACCAATTTATTTCAATTTAACTTTCAAATTTATTAAAGTTAAAACGAAAAGATTGATAGGAACCGATGAAGTGAATACGAAATAGGAACTTATCTACACGATTTGTTGGGCCACCACCACACAGAAGCTTCTTTTCGGAGCTGCCACGAAGTAATCAAAGAATTGAAACTGGACCAAAGGAGATAGATGAGAAAAGTTGTTCCTTGTTGTTTCAGGGCATCGACCATTTGTAGTGGTACTCTCTTGTCCCCTTATCTCATCCTTTTCTTGCACTCATACTCACTATCGGTGGATAGTAAGAGAATTTACCGAGGCATACAAATAGATATCTTAGGGATATACTCATTCTAGGGTATTTATATCCCTATCTCCAATGAGTTACCTAATGTGTTATACTCCTGACCTAAAGTTCTTACTCAACCTTCAGCTCGGATACCATAATGTCACGACCCGTATTTCAATGTTCGATAATCATCACCCGTACTTTACTTGTACTCGAATGCCGCAGATTCAAACGTTGAAATTCGATTCGCGCCGGAGCTTATGACACATTAAGTACAACAAGACAGTGGAAGAAAATGAATATATATCATTGATATACAACATTCGATACAACAATGATACAAATGATATCAACATCAGAGATACAAGATAACAGCGGAAGAAATAACACAACTGGATGGTCTAGACTTTGCAACCATCGACGGCGGAAAGATACTCCAATAGAATTTCCAAGTGAGAAAATGAGGATCCAATAGAATGCATCTCCATTGCCAAAGCTCCAACGACCCCAATCCAAAAACTCGAACCACCATCACGAAGAACTAAGCAAGGTCAGCCGGCGATGCAATTGCCAAGATCCAAAGATTCTAAGGAGTTCCAAATGGGAAGCTGGAGGCTATCGAATTTATATCTACTAGCTGATAATCTGAAATTTAACTCTAGGCTGCTCGTGTGGAAAATTGTGGGCACCCAAAGTTTAGAAGGGAATAATAAACTCTGGGTCAGTCATGGGACTGGTGTGAGCAAACGAAAACAGTTTATCTTTAACAAAAGTAAAACAAAAGGATTTTGAAGAAATCCACAATGCTTTTTGAAAAATGAAACTACCATAAGGCCTTCCGCTACACATACAATGCAAGCACACAATTGGAGGAGATTTCTCCTTATGATAGTCAAACATGCTTGATACGCAAAAATCTTTTGATATTATTATTAGTGCATAGTGCAGAAAACCTTTCGAAAGTATAATATTAATCTTAGCCAGCATAGACATTTCGAACTGTGCCTACTGTAGCTACTATCTAAACAGTGGTGACCACCATAAGTAAATGGTAGGTTATACAACTAAAACCGTACAAGGCGCGTATTGATGATTGGATTTCCAACAAACGGTCAGGCAAAGGAACTTTCCACACCGAATGGATTGCCTCTCGAGGGACGTCCCCAAGAACCAAACCGGATCTCTGCCAACGCAAGGCCAGGTTGTCTCTGTAATTAGGTAATTATTGACACGAGTATGCCATCCCCAGTCGTTACCAACCTTTATTCGAGGCGCCTTTCAACCAACAACCATAAAGCAATAAGTTTGCAGCAACCACATAGGTTAGATATCTGGGCTCCATGCCATGATACCATCTTTTATCCAGAAGAAAATGACATACCCTCAGGGGGCGCTACCCCTAAATAACCTTGCTGCAACGATTCCTGTTTTGACCATTACCGGGTTGTGAGGTTCGACGAAGTCACGTCCACAAAGCAACGCTTTTCACAAAAGCCATGCTTCGATCAGCACATGATCAACATCACTTCGTATGTCACATTACCAAATTAGGAATATATCGATAGTAACCATTAACTACATAACCTCTGAGCTCGTACGTCTTAGAGAAGGGTGCTAAGCTAAGAGAATATATTCTCCGCCACCAAACAGAAATGCATTTGATAGAAACCAGCTTTACATCTCAAAATGTAATGTCAGACATACGTCCATACAAGTCAGTTTCGGATTCGAACAGAACCGAAGGCACTTCACAAAGAAGCCCTTGCAAATCCAGATAATCCCTAATCACGTCCAGACTCTCCATCACAAAGGGAGATCAAATCTCTATATCGGGGCCATTCGATGTAGAGACAATCGACGGGTCATCCTTTCGCTTTCGAAAATATCCGATCTTTACCACCGGTCTTCAAATGCTATCCAATACGTCATATCATTATTCGGAATGGGTTATATGACACAAAGACCTCTCCCGGCTAAATCGAATAATGAGCGCAATATTTAAAAACATATGAATATTAGGATCTCAGTTAAGTCACAACTTAAAGCCCAAAACCTTTCTTTAAATGGTTTAAACAAATTACCATTTTCAACTCTTTAAACAAAAAGATTCAGTTCACAAAGTTCACCAATCCTCCACAAAGACTAATTTATAGCTTTCAAAATAATTCCATTTCAAATCTTTTATACAAAAGATGCACCTTAAAGATTCTCTTCAATTTCAAAACCAAGTTCAACAATCTTTCGCAAAGATTTATTCATAGCTTTCAAAACAATTCTATTTCAAACTTGAAATCTTTTCAACATAAATTGTAAATCCTTTCTTTATATGAAAGCTATTATTATTTTAAAAACAATCCTTTTTGTTTTAAAAAAATCCGATCAATTATGCATAAGTTATATCCTTTAAGGTATAAAGTTGGGTTAAATTCAAATTCCCAAAATAATACTTTTAAAATACTTTGGAGATGGTTTTTAAAATCCATATTATACATTATGTAACTTGTATAAACCTTTCAAACCAAATTTTCAAAACAATTCCTAATAATATTTTCAAACTAAACTTTAATTTCAAAACCTCCCTTTCAAAAGCTTATCCAATTCCATTTCCAAAACCATTTGGATTCAAACTTCAACTTTTAAACAAATAGTTTTTAGTTTTCAAAATATGTGTAACTTAACCGATGTCCTCGTGAAATCCATATTTGTGTGTGTATGGTGTAGTACAGGGGTTTTACACAATAGTGCAACATCATCAATCATCACAATCCAAACACATCAATATCGATAAGCGGTATAATCATATAACGCTTATCTTCACTCACAGATTCACAGATAATTAATATAAATTCATCATTAATAAATGAATTACATTCATCATGGCTCAAATAAATACAGTTCATATCACGAAGCATCACACATCATGGATGTCAAACATTTCAACATTTAATAGAATCCAAACATTCGTAAGTAAGATCAATAAATTATCTGATTAATTTAAATCAGATTAATTACTTATGAATAAATCATTAATCCTGGTTAATTAATATTAATTACAAACCACTTTAATTAATTACATTAATTAATTAACCCTTAATGATAAATTAATTAACCTTTAATTATTAATTAATCAACCTTAATTAATAAATCAATTAACCTTTAATCATTAAATCATTAACCTTTAATTATTTAATTATTCTTTAATTAATTATCCTTAATTAATTACATTAATTAATTACTCCTCAATTAATTATCATTCCTTAATCATCTTCATTAATCAATTAACCTTTAATATATTAATTATCCTTAATTAATCACATTAATTAGTTAGCCTTTAATTAATTATTAAGCAATCATCCTTTCGTTAATTAACTCTTAATTAATTTCATTAATTAAGTAATTATTCTTTAACTACCCACATTAATTAATCCTTCTTTACTTAGTTAAGTAATTAACCCTTAATTACTTAATCATCCTTTTATTACTTTTATTAAGTAACTATCTTTAATTACTTAAAATTTTAATTAATCAAAGATAAACCCTTTATCTTACTTAATCGACATTTAAATCTTGTTAGATTGAAATGCTTGAAAACAATCATACAAATCATTTGAGAACTTTGATTAATTAAGTTTAAAACAAAATCCTTAATCACTTATTACTTCAAACATTATGTTATTTTATTTGAAACACTTATGAATTAAATATAAAAGTTTCTAATGTATAATTATTTTATAACAAACCAAATTTCTTATAATGACATCTAATCTTTAAAGTTTAACCTTTGAAAACTTGTTTGGAAATAATCCTCACACAAATTAACTTAAGACCCCAAAGGTTAAATAATAGTTAAAATCATTCTGACTATTTATTTTCACTATTTAAACTTATTTAAATAACACTAGAATTAAAATAATAGGTATATAATGAAATACCTTAAACTTCATTAAGTTAAAATAAATTTGTTTTAATCCTTAACCTAAATCCCAAACATAATACGTATTATTTTTAAAAGGATGAATTAAGAAATTGTTTAAACTTAGTTTAAATTTGAAAATCTGTTTAAAACACTCACGTGAAACTCACGAACCCGAGCAAAAGTTCGAAATTCTCGAGTACAAACCCGCGTTTTCTTCACATTCACCCATCTTCGAGTCAATTCTTCGATTTCTCGAACTCAAACCCGAGTTCTCATCATCTTCCATAACCTATAAAGCAACTAGATACAAACTATATGCTGTGAACGTGTACAATTGCTTCGATCACTTTCGACCATCACCACGACCTTCGGCAAGTCGTCGACAAACCCCTCAAGCCTCAAGAGCACCCAGGTTCCATAATTTCACTGTCGAACGAAATCGAGCAAACCCACTTCTTCCTGGAACCAACCTCATCTAAGAAATTCTCCTCGCCTCGACGATTCTGACCACCAGAGATCACGTGATCTCGCTTGAACCACTGCCTCAGTTCCCTCCTTCAACTTCCCCGATCGCGATGCATCCCGATGCGACGTTGACAATGAAATCGTCACATCCTCCACACTGAACAACACTAAGTCAAAAACCCTAGTTCAAATTCGCCCAAACTCCTCATCAATCTACAAATCAAGTGATCAATTTTCTGATGATCAGTGAACCGCAAACTATCTTCGGTATCGACCTCGAGTTTTAATTCATCATTGATCAACGGTACTTGACTATAATATGTATTATGTTTAACTTGGGATATCACGATAGTTTTAAACTTTAAAATCTTGAAATCACTATTAAAATTCACAGTTTTGTAGTACAAAACCGATTATGAAATCAAATCAGGATTCTGTGAATATTGATTTTCTGGTTTGAACAGTTTTTTCTGTAATTTTCCATTTTCAGAATATTTACAAGATGCTTTTATTTGAAATTATTTTCATAAATGAAATTACATTATTTCAAGCAATTTATTTTTTGCCTAACATTCATTCTTTTGGGTGGTATGAATTTTTAAACAGGCTTATCAAACCTGTCATGTATAAACAGAGGCATGTTGCCTGTACACAGTCACACACACAGTCATCCACATGTATATACAAGCATGCAAGCACCTTTCACAATTTACATTCAAGACTTATCACATGCGAAACAGATATATCAAGTTCTAAGAATTTATAAGGGTGGTTTGCTCACCTGTATAGTTTGACAGAGAGGAACAGGGAACCTGAAAAAGATTTCAAAATCTGGAAATTTAGGCTTGATCAAATTTGCTTTATCTTAACTGTTGTTTGCTTTGAATTGCTTTGCATTATTTGATTTGCTCTTTGCTTGGGTTCTACTTTGTTTTAAATTGTTTCAGACTTTTTGAATCAGGTTGATGCTTTTTGTTTTTGAACTGGAATCTTCTTTCTAGATCTATGAAGTTGAACTGCCTCTGAATTTAATTTTTGAGTTGTTCATGAACCAGGTTGAAGATTGAAGTCTGAAAACTGGAATGCTTTGCCCTTTTGATTTTATTTTCCTCTCAGGTTGAAGATGAGAACTTTTTTGATTTTGTTTGAGATACTTCAGATTTTGTTTAAATCTTTTGATTCTCTTTTGTTTTTCATTTCAGGTTTGTGAAATATGAAGATGAAAGAAAATTTGAGGAACATGCATTAGCATGATCTTTTTCTCATACATTATATTTATAAATCTAATTTTAGAGAGGATTTAATTGCCACTTTTACTATTAAGTTGCACTTGTTAAATCCATAAACTCTTTATCCTACACTTGTTAAAACAGGTAAATAGGCAAGAGGAAGAAGTTGCAAAAAAAATTAGTCTCAGGGACAACAAGTTTGCTTTTTGGTCTAAGGACACTTTTTAGTGTAAACTGAAAATGATAGTTACAACTATCATTTTGTGATTTACACTAAACCGTGTCCTTCAGCCTAAAAAACAAACTTCTTGTCCCAGAAACTAAATTTTTCTCTAACTTTTTCCTTGAGCCTAAAAACTCCCATGTTAAAAATAGTATAATTTGTTTGCACTTGTTAAAAATAATTCAAATTATGTTTAAGTCCTTTAGGTTTAATTAATTCATAACTTTGTTTTAAACCTTACTTTATTTTAATTTATAAAACATGTTTATCTATTTTGTTTTCTTACATTTTATATATATTTACAACTTTATAAGAAAATGAGTTTGAAATCTAATTATACTAAATAAATAAACACATATATAGATTATATATAAGTCTTTAAAATATAAATTTAACTTTAAACAACTTTTTAAAATTATTTATATCAAATTAAATTTTAACTTACAAATATCTTTTAAAAATTTACTATATTGAATTCCAATACAACTTTCAAAATATATATTACATATGTATATTATAAACTAGAAAACAAATTTCTAGTAATTTTGAAATAGAGCGTTTTAAAATCAAATATTATTTATAAGAGATTTGCTTTGAATTTCAAACCAAAATTCTTTTTATATTCAATTTATACATATACATATATATGAATAAACAAACAAATGTTTTATTTGGTTTGAAAATTTCAAATTAACCCACAATTTAATCCAAAAATTTATTTTAATTATCAATTTAAATTTAACTCAAAAATCAGGATCGTTACATTATTGTTGTGAGCTAATTTCTTTTAGCTGTTGGTTATGTTGGAATTTCGAGGATGAAATGTTTTAAGTACGGGAGAATGTTACGCGCCGGAATTACGAACAATTCATATTTAAATTCTGAATTATTTAAAACACTTAAATCTTGGTTAAATGTTATTAATTTGGATTTATAACCATGTTAACCCCTTTTTATTAATAACTAATGATAAGACACTGGCTTTTGGAATGTATTTACGAAAATAAATAGTTTGTAGAAATGTCAAAAATGTGACCGAAACTTGTTTTACCCATAAATTGCTTTTTACTCGATATAGGTTGTTGAACTTGTTGTGCTTGCTAGAATATTAATGCGTAATTAATATGCAACCAAAAATATTTTATGTGTTATGGATAACCAATGAAAATTAGTGGGGTAGGATGGTGTCATGGATGATGTTATGGGGTAGTTGATATTTGTGGAAGATATTTCCTAAGGAAATTAAGGTGTAAAGGTGCACATAAAAAGGAGCATGCGTGGTGCCCTTCCATCAAAGGTTTAGGTAGTTGGGTGACCTCTTGTATAGCTCTACTTAACCCCACCCCTAGCCTACAAATCACTTAAAAAAAATAAACATTGAAACAAATACTCTTCATCCTCTTTCTCCTCCCTTTAAATTCCTAAACAATATCAAATCAACTCCAAACTTCACCTAACTTTAGTTAAGTTCTTAGCATAAAACAGAAGACAAGAATAACACTCAATAGTTGAAGCAAAGGAGCATAGAACCCCATTTGTGTTTGGTCATGACAAATAAAGGTGGAGAGGAGCAAGGCCGAGTGCAAAATGGATGGAAAGGTGGAGTCTTTAGCCTGTTCAGTGATGGTGGAAAGTGGAACTTGTGTTCTAGTGCTTATATTTGGTTGTAGGCTTGCTTTGGGTGAGTTTACTCACCATTGAAAAGTATATAATGTGTTTATTTATGTTGTGTGCGAATATAAAGCTAAAGAACTAATGTAATTTATAGCTTTTGGATCCCACTTGCTTTGGAAAGTAGATAACAACTTTATATGTAATATTGCCACTTCTATTACCCTGTAAGATGTGTATCGTGTCCAAGACTTTATGTTTACATGTTTGATGTGATTGTATATGATATAGAAGAGTGTGTGTGTGTGTGATTATTTGAAGTGAAAGGTTCTGTAACACCTTGTAAAATGAAAGGAAACCGATTAAAGAGAATTAATAAATAATTATTAAAGCCTTAAAATGGAATTTTTAAAAATGTCAGAATTTGGCTACAAAACTTGCACTATTGTGTTTGTGGGATTTTCTAACCATTTTTCATATATAAAATTTTACGATCGAAGTTCAAATGAAAAAGTTATTAATGTTAGAAGGTTTCAGATCAGAAACTATTCAGAACCAATGAAGCAAGTAAATGTTAATAACTCAACATTAAAATAGGCATTATATGCCAATTTTAATGTTAAAATAAATGGTTGTGTATATCTAATTAAATCTGCTAAATAAGAATTTATAAGGGTAAAAGGTAATGAATATTAACATTTGAAAACAAATAAGGTAATATATATTATTAGCTTAGCGTTTAAGCAACTGGTGAATATAATTGTTAATTAAAGATGCCCAATCAAATTAAATCCAACTAAGAAAGCATGTAAATAAATAAAATAAGCACAAAAGTAAATGAATAAATAAAATGAATATAAAAGGAAGAAAAAAGTATCATTAATTTATTATTTTGGCACTAAATTAAACGTCAAATGTTAACCTAAGAATTAAATTGAATTAAATATAAGCATGGAAGGAAATAAGTGATATTAATTAATGTTGAACAAGTAATTAACGACCAAATAAGGTTAATATAAATCAAATCAGATGGAATAAAACTAATCGCACGAAATAAAGGAATAAATAAAAGCATAAGGTTCTGGATTTAATAAATTAAAATATAACATATAGAATTGATATATGCGCCTATAAATACATGCTCAATCCTCACTTTTCATTTCATATTTTATGAATCAAGGAGCGAAGGTTTGCAATTTCTTTTCTCCATAAATTTTAGAAATATAAAAGTTATAAAACAGTATATTATATATATAATAGTGGAAAATAAAAGAGAAGAAGAATATGGGGTGAATCAATTTTGCGAAGTAGAGTTAAATTATAAACCTAAAACTTTATAACTACGTTTAATTTAAATCTCTTCTCAGATATATAATAATAATAAATATGTTTACCCTTTAACATATATTTTGGTAGAAGGAAAAGAGAGTCAAATAAAAGAATAGATTTAGATTTGGATTTTTGGGAGTTGAGAGGTAAGCAGGAAATTGTACATTTTTATATAATATTTGATTTATATTGTTGTAAATTTGTTTCTTGTAAGCTTAAATATAATTGTAGAGTTGTAGGTTTTGATATATAACTGCAATGAATTTGAAAACCATACCTGCATATTCTATGAATTCTTAAATTTCATTAAATATTGCACAAAGTTGAATTTGAAAAATAAGGGTGAAATTAGTCCCCAAATTCATAATATTGTATAATAATGCCAGATTTGTTACTTGAATGTTATACGTGAGTGAATGTGAATTGGAAGTTAATATAATTTGGATTGGGATCTAAGTAGTGTTTTGATGCATTGGAATGAAATATGTTGTAATGTAAATTTATATAAATTATCTAGTTTTATAAATTTAAATAAAAGTGTATCATTTGAAATAACAAGGAATATCTAAAAGAAAGAGATGAAGAAAATATGGATGTTTACCTATTTTGTATCTTCTATTTCAGTAATAATAGAAAAGAATTCCTTGTAATTTGAAACATAGCACAAGTCCTCTTTTAGATAGTTTATGGAAAATTGTGGTGTTATAGTTTTCATTTTGGAAGATGTAATTCCAACACATTAAAATGCAGAAATTCCTAACTACATACCAAAGAATTATAAGTAGAGATAATAAAAACAATTTAATTTTAAATCTAATATATGAAAAAAAAGACAAGCTAGAAATTAAACAAGAAGCAACAAAATGTGGGCAAAGCAATAAAATGAGTAATTAAGAAAGTTTAGCAATCAAAAAAATATGGTAATAGTTGAAAAGGAATAGTGTAATATATCTAATAACATAAGGAGAAGTGGACAGTAAAAGATATTTAACCTATTTAAAGACATTAAATTGGCATTAAGAAAGCAAGAAGCAAGTTGGGGTAAAATAACTAAATACCAACAGTTGGACATTGAAGGCATAGTAACTAAATAAATTTAAGTAGCATCAAGGGTGCATTTATGATGGGTGTAAATTATTGAATTTAGTCAATAATTTAAAGTAATTAAAAATGTCATTGTCATTAAAACGGGTTGGAATGTGAGGTTAGTAGCATTACACCACAGAAGTAAGCCTGCCGCAATGGACTACCAGTTGTTATGTATACATTATACTGATGCGGAACAAATCCAACCGTAGGACCCATGGAATTATAAGTTCATGAATAGGTGAAGAGAATATATCAAAGTACGAAGGTTCGCCTCGGTCGAAGTGTCAAATGACCAAGTAGAGTCTGCTTTAACCTTTTGGGGGGCATATGCTAAGTAATCAAATGGGCATTTCCTTACTTGCATTAAGAAATCTAAACGGAATGGTGAGAGTAGGCTCGGTGCTGCAACAGTAAGGTTGGTATTATATATGTGAGGAGTAGGAGCTGTTTACATAAGTCAAGATCATTATCGGTCCTTAGTAATTAGCAAAAAGACAAGGGTTACGCCTTAATTGGCTACATGTCTTGTAAGTGTTGACCGTGTTTAGGGGATGCACAGCCTCATGGTTGTTTATTAGATTGTTTGTTATTAGGAGGTAAGGCTAGATATTTTAATGGAGGTCTTTCAAAACGAGATGGAACACGACCAAATAGTTGTAATGTCGCTATAATGTAGTATGGGAGTTCCTTGGTATGCATGGTGGAGAGAATGTGATACTGCGTTGACGATGGATACCAATGAGGTGCAGAGTTACAGATGCTAGTGGGGAAAGTATCATAGTCCGAAGGGAGACTGTGGTACTTATACACACACACACACACTTGTATATACGTATGTAGCTATTGAATATATCGAGTTGATGGGGTGTATAGTAAGCATATATAAAGTCAACACGGCCAAGTTTAAAATAAAAATTGATATAACATGTAATGGAAGACAATCAATATAAATTAGTGTTATGTATCAAATACATAACTTACCAATCACTAGAAAGCTGTTTTAACCTCCTCCTTATTGCATCCCACATGATAAACTTAGAGGGACGTGTAATGGTACTAGGTAGAAAAGGTAGATGACAAATTTCTCATGCATGCTCAACACTGACAAGGGTACTAAATACCAGAGGTATTAGCCTTGGTCAATAATTATATGTTTTGTTATATTTTACTATTCCACTATGAGTTTTATCGATGGTACTCATTCATACTTTTTGTTTATTTGTTAGCTAATAAAAGCGAAAAAATGTTAAACCCTAAAAGCCTTAATAGTCTGGGGAGATAAATTTTAGCAAGCGAAGGACAAGGAATGGTTGTTGTGAAACTACGGTTCACAATCCCTACACTTTAAAAGCTGAAATTTATAAATGAACTTGTACGCCGATTGTTCTTCTAAAATAGAAGAAACAGTTTTAGAAATTTGATAATTTACCACGCAGTAGAAGAATTAAATTAAAATCTAACGCATGGAAATGATTTGTATGCCTATAAATATAAGTCTAGCTCCTTACTTCTTTCTCATACTTTATGAATCAAGGAGCAAAGCTATGCCATTTTCTTTTATCCACAAATTTAGGAAATATAAAAATTATAAAATAATATGTTATATATATGTGTGCGTGCGTGCGTGCGTGTGTGTGTGTGTCTTTGTGTGCATGTTAGTGTGTGTGGAGAATAGCAGGAAATAAAAGAGAAAAGAATAAGATGTGATCAATTCTAGAAAGAAGAGGTAAATTCTAAACCTAAAACTTTACAACTACATTTAATTCAAACCTCTTCTAAGATTGGTTGTGATGTCCCGGAAATTTGGGCAATATTTATTTAATAATTTCATTAATAATTATTTTAAAATGTGAAATGTTGATTTAATAATCTAATTCAAACAGAAATTCTCTTTTGAAAATTAATAATTATTTAGTTGTTAAATGATATTCTTTTCAAAGTTAAAAATATTTAAATGATAAAATTATCTTTCTAAGCTAATTTAAAGATATTTTATTTATAATGTATATATGTGTATACATTGTAAATAGGAGTTTTGATTTTTAATTTAAATTTAAATTTAATAAAGAATATTTTCCAATTTATTTTAAATAGATGTACAAATTATGAATTGATTAATTTGATTTAAAATTGGTACTGAAAACTTTTCAACGGTAAATTTAAAAGTCTTTCTTATATCTTCAAAGAAATATAAGTAAATATTTATTTTGTTTATAGAAATATATAATAGTTTAAAATTGTATTTTATAATAAGTTTATTTTGGTTTTCTTTTAAAAATTGTTTTCTTTTGAAATAGATTTTGTTCAATTACATTAAAGTATAATATTTGATTTGAAACTCTTGAATAAAATGAATTCAACATTCTTTTCTTTTTAAATTTTCTCTTTTGAAAAAAAAATTAGTTTTAAAAATATTATTTTAAAAATATTCAAACAAACATTTAAAATGAGTAATTTTATAAAAGAAGTTTACATGTGAACATGTAAGGCTCAATATTGTAATAAAACATTTAAAACATCTTAAAATAAATTAGAAATTGTTTTAGGAAGAATTTAAATACATTCATAAATTGGGAAATTTCTTTAAACATTAAAATGCATATGTGTTAAACTCTTAATACATAAAGAAGACACTTGTACTTAATCTATAACATTAGTTAACAAGTGGCATATTAATTCATTTTTGAAAATAATTAATTATTTTAGATAAGAAAACCTAGCAAATTCATTTAATTCAAATCACTTTATCTTCAATGGGAAAACTGAAAATCAGATTGTAGAAGAAATATGCAAATACAATTCAATTTAAGATCTGCAAAACCCAAATTTGCAAAACCAAATGCAAAACCCAAATTCTGTACAAAATCTACAATCAAATACAATCACAATTTGCTTGCTCTTCCAATTTAATTCAAATCTGCAAAACCCAAATTCAATTCTGTTTAAAATCTGCAACTTCAACATCAATTTGCAAGTTCAACTTCAACTCTTACTCAAGCATATGAAAATGGATCTGCATGCAATAATTCTGTAGTCAAATTGGAAGCAAATGCAGTTTCAAAAACCTACTACAACAAGTAATTTAATGGAAGCAAGCAGCTTCAACTTTCAAAACAGGTTCCTGGAAATGTGAAAATGCATCTCTGGAATTGTTCTCTGCTTCTTCAAATTTAAAGGTGAGTAAGCTTATTTTTTAAAAAAATAGTTTTCTTTAAAAACCAAAGCTAAACACAATTTACAGAACTCAGGTTCTAATTCATAGAAATCAAAATCTGTTATAGATAAAACTGTTCTGTTTAAAAGAAAAATGAGTAACCTCACCATGCAAAAAGCTTATGATATCTATGCATGTGAAATAGTAGAAATAAATATGTTGTGATGATTGCATATTGATGACTGTTCTGTGTGAACATATATGAATATGTTTGTATGTTGCTGATTGCCTGTATCTGCATATCTATTTAGCTTGCAAACTAAGATTTTCTTTAATAGAAATTCTTTATCACGTGAATTGATCTCAGTTAGAAATTAATGGGTAAACAAAAGATGTTTGTTTAGCAGGAGATTATGTTTATAAATCAAAATTAAGTTATATTGAAAAGTCTGTTACCTCTGAAACAAAAACAACAGTAAATATTTTCAATAAACAAGAATATCAAACATCTTTAATTATTTAAACAAGTTTATAACAGGAATGTATGATAGAAATCATGAATTTTAAAACAAGATTCACATTTTATAATTAACTGTTGAGTTAGTATTTCTATTTTGAGCCAAATTGGGAGTTTTTGGAGTTTCTGTTTGCCTAGTGCTTTGGGGTTGGTGTGGATCTGTCTGGAGGTGGAGGATTGAAGTGAGAGTGGGGGAAAATTGGGCAATAAATGATCAGAGATGGGAGGAGGTGGCAATTGTGATTTCTAGGTTTTAGCCCCAGTTTTGATGAGGGTCGAAGTTTTGTTAATTCTTGTTTTCTGTAGTGCTTCGAGTGATTCAAGGTTTTGGAATTCGACAGAGAGGTCGTAGATGGATCTTTGGCCGGAGTCGCATTGATGATGATGGTCGGAGGTGGGTTTCCTCGGTGTTGACAGGTTTTGGGAAAGGGTGCAGTAGTGTTACCAGGTTGCATTGGTCAACTTGAATTTTGAATTCGAACTGCAGTGAGGGTTTCGGTGGTCGTGATCAGGTGTGGGGTTGGTCTACAATGTGGTGAAGGGGTTCACGGTGACTGGAGTTCGCCAGAGTGCCGGTGCATATGCACCGTGCACATAATTGTTCTGATGAACCTTTGGGGGTTGTGTTGGGTAATTGACTCGAAGATGGTCTCGAGTAGATTGTGTGGTTACTCGAAGGAGATAGGGTTTTAGCTCGAAGTAGTTATATTGGGTCTCGGGTAAGTGATGCTTCAGGTTTATTTTATAAACCTGACAATAATGCAGTTTTTAAATTTTTGATGAAACCAAAATTTTTAAACAGGATTTTAACAAGGATTTAAATTCCAAGTTAGGATGAATTTGAATTCAAGTGAGCTTTTGAATTCAAAGTTTTTAAAATGAAGAATTTAAATTTAGGTAAGGTTTAAATTTAGTTTTGAAATCAAGTCTAAATTTGGTTTTCAGGTTTATTTTGAAACCAGATTTAATTCAAAACAGTTTTTGTAAATTTGAAAGATTGAACAAGTTTTAAAAATGTTCTAAAGAAGATTTAAAAATGAATTTGATTTCAAACAAAGGTTTAAACTTGAAGAAAATTCTTTTCTTTAATATTTGAATTAAAGTTATGAAATGTTTAAACTTAAATTTGAAAACTTATATAATCAATTTATTTTAAGCTTGATTTCTTAAATAAATTTTGTTAGTAATTTAGTTTTGAACTTTCTTATATAAATATCTTATATAAGTAATAATGGTTCTTTACTTTTATTTTAAGAATAAATTTATTTAAAAATTTAGATAATGTTTAAGTGGTTAAACATTTTGAAATCTTTAAATTTTAAAATGAAATTTGAATTTAATTTTAGAAATGTATTATTTAAATACATTTTGAATGTAAATGAAGTCATTAATAAGTAAATGAATTATTTTGAAAATAATCAAGATAATTAAGAATTTACTTATTTATTTGGTTTTAAATAATGGTTTAGATTAATTTTTAAATTAGAGATGATTAATTGATAATTAATCTAAGGTAAATTTCTTAAGTAAGTAATTAATGAAAATGTTGTTAATTAATAAAAATAATTATTTAAGGATAATTAAGTAATAATTAATGTAATTAATTTTAATAATTAACAAGATTAATTAATTGAATATAATCAATTGTAATTGGTTAAGTATAATTACTTGATAAAAGTAATTAAGAGATTAATTACTTATTGTAATTAATTTTGATAATGTGATTTGTTTAAGTTAATTAATTTATTTTAATTAATTTAAGTAAATCATTTGATGATTAAATAAGAGTAACTACTTAATATAATTAATGGAGCAGGATTACTTAGAGAAGTAATAATTGATAATTACTGGAATGTAATTAGTGAAGATGAGTAATTTGGGTAATTACTTTTGTAATTAATCAAGGGATTGATTAATGAAAATAATTAATTATGGAATAATTAATTTGTTATGAGTAATTAAAGATAGTTAATTACTGATTTAATATTAATCAAGGATGATTAATAATTGTATTTTTAAATTTTAGATTAATTACCAAATGTAATTAATTTTAAAGTAAGTGATTAATTTAAATATAAATTAGAGATCATTAATTGATATAATTAATTATGTAATTAAGAATTGTTTAATCAAGGAATAATTTATAATTAAGTGATTAATTAATTTAATTAATTAAGGATAAATGTAACTAATTTTAGTTAATTAATGAAGTAATTAAATATTAATTACTTATGATTAAAGTTAGTTAATTTGTGAAATTAATTAAGGTCTAATTACTTATTGTAATTAGAATAATTAATCAAGGTATTTAATCAAGTTGAATACTTAGTGAATAATTAATTATTTGGGTTAACTTATTAATGGATATATAAGCGGGGTTTATAGATGTGATAAATAATTTAATTTATTTTAAATAAATAGCGATGGTTGTAATTAATTTAATTCATTTTAAATTAATTATAGACGATGGTTAATAAATCTTTGCTTATGGATGATATTGACTGGATGGTTGTGATCTCAGTAATGAGATGAGTAGTATCTATATGATATGGATGCTTAGTTTAAATATGATTATATGGATTATCTGGTTGTGATGATTATTTGTTTGTGATTATGATACAGATTATCTGTTTATGATGAGAATGTGATTATCTATTGTGATAAGTGAAATATCTATCTGTGTGTAATAGATAATGATGAATTGAATTAATAATTCAAACTAAATTCACTTGGACATTAAGATGGCGTTTGGATTTCGATGAGACCGGGATCGGATTTCCAAATTTGGAATTCCGAAAACCACATCGATTCCAATTAAACGTTAGGTCATGAATCTCAAGTGAAGAGTGAAGACTCGAGGTGTAAGGACATTTATTTTTGGATCTGGAGGCTTGATTGTCTTGTGCATCTGTTCTGTTTTTAGAATAGGAGTGGTATGTTTGATGTCTTCTGATATTTGTAGTAGAGTTTGTGTGGTGGATTTTGATTAATCTAGAAGGTTGAAGGAAGCCCAGGATCGGCAGGAGAGATTTGTGGATAAGAGTATTGGATCTTTCTGTTTTCTCTTAAGGGTTAAGTGTTTGGTCTGCAGGATTGAAATTCCAGTTCGGACAGCTGGAATTTGTTATGTTTTTCACGTATCTTTGAGTTTATCACTGGTTTTAGAATCAGTAGTTCTGGGAGATTTGGAAGTTGATCAGGACTTGTCTGTGGTTCAATATCCTGTTTAGATTTGTAGATCTAGATATATAGGAGCTCTAAATCTGAGTGGTGTAGCTAGTTTAGATTCTGTAGGGCGAGTGTCCCGGTGTTTGTACCTGGAAAACCCTAGAAAATCCTATCTAGAATTTTGTCGGGATAGTTATAATTGTTTGTTTGAATTGGTTGCTATGATTGCTAGTATTTGGTTGATAGCATATGTTTGCTATTTTTAAAATAAATTCTGTATGAGATTATTAAATTACCTTTGTTTTTAAATTTCGGGGACGAAATTCTTTTAAGGGGGGAGGAATGTGATGTCTCGGAAATTTGGGCAATATTTATTTAATAATTTCATTAATAATTATTTTAAAATGTGAAATATTGATTTAATAATCTAATTCAAACAGAAATTCTCTTTTGAAAATTAATAATTATTTAGTTGTTAAATGATATTCTTTTCAAAGTTAAAAATATTTAAATGATAAAATTATCTTTCTAAGCTAATTTAAAGATATTTTATTTATAATGTATATATGTGTGTACATTGTAAATAGGAGTTTTGATTTTTAATTTTAATTTAAATTTAATAAAGAATATTTTTCAATTTATTTTATATAGATGTATAAATTATGAATTGATTAATTTGATTTAAAATTGGTATTGAAAATTTTTCAAAGGTAAATTTAAAAGTCTTTCTTATATCTTCAAAGAAATATAAGTAAATATTTATTTTGTTTATAAAAATATATAATAGTTTAAAATTGTATTTTATAATAAAAGTTTATTTTGGTTTTCTTTTAAAAATTGTTTTTCTTTTGAAATAGAATTAGTTCAATTACATTAAAGTATAATTTTTGATTTGAAACTCTTGAATAAAATGAATTCAACTTCTTTTCTTTTTAAATTTTCTCTTTTGAAAAAAAAATTAGTTTTAAAAATATTATTTTAAAAATATTCAAACAAACATTTAAAATGAGTAATTTTATAAAAGAAGTTTTCATGTGAACATGTAAGGCTAAATATTGTAATAAAACATTTAAAACATCTTAAAATAAATTAGAAATTGTTTTAGGAAGAATTTAAATACATTCATAAATTGGGAAATTTCTTTTAACATTAAAATGCATATGTGTTAAACTCTTAATACATAAAGAAGAAACTTGTACTTAATCTATAACATTAGTTAACAAGGGCATGTTAATTCATTTTTGAAAATAATTAATTATTTTAGATAAGAAAACCTAGCAAATTCATTTAATTCAAATCACTTTATCTTCAATGGGAAAACTGAAAATCAGATTGTAGAAGAAATATGAAAATACAATTCAATTTAAGATCTGCAAAACCCAAATCTGCAAAACCAAATGCAAAACCCAAATTTTGTATAAAATCTAGAATCAAATACAATCACAATTTTCTTGCTCTTCCAATTTGATTCAAATCTGCAAAACCCAAATTCAATTCTGTTTAGAATCTGCAACTTCAACATCAATTTGCAAGTTCAACTTCAACTCTTACTCAAGCATATGAAAATGGATCTGCATGCAATAATTCTGTAGTCAAATTGGAAGCAAATGCAGTTTCAAAAACCTACTACAACAAGTAATTTAATTGAAGCAAGAAGATTCAACTTTCAAAACAGGTTCCTGGAAATGTGAAAATGCATCTCTAGAATTGTTCTCTGCTTATTCAAATTTAAAGGTGAGTAAGCTTCTTTTTTTTAAAAACAGTTTTCTTTAAAAATCAAAGCTAAACACAATTTACAGAACTCAGGTTCTAATTCACAGAAATCAAAATTTGTTATAGATAAAACTGTTCCGTTTTCTGTTTAAAAGAAAAATGAGTTACACCACCATGCAAGAAGCTTATGATATCTGTGCATGTGAATTAGTAGAAATAAGTATGTTGTAATGATTGCATATTGATGACTGTTCTGTGTGAACATATATGAATATGTTTGTATGTTGCCGATTGCCTGTATCTGCATATCTATTTAGCTTGCAAACTAAGAATTTCAAGATTTTCTTTAATAGAAATTCTTTATCACTTGAATTGATCTCAGTTAGAAATTAATGGGTAAACAAAAGATATTTGTTTAGCAGGAGATTATGTTTATAAATCAAAATTAAGTTATATTGAAAAGTCTGTTACCTCTGAAACAAAAACAACAGTAAATATTTTCAATAAACAAGAATATCAAACATCTTTAATTATTTAAACAAGTTTATAATAGGAATGTATAATAGAAATCATGAATTTTAAAACAAGATTCACATTTTATAATTAACCGTTGAGTTAGTATTTCTGTTTTGAGCCAAATTGGGAGTTTTTGGAATTTCTGTTTGCCTAGTGCTTTGGGTTTGGTGTGGATCTGTCTGGAGGTGGAGGATTGAAGTGAGAGTGGGGGAAAATTGGGTAATAAATGATCAGAGATGGGAGGAGGTGGCAATTGTGATTTCAGGTTTTAGCCCCAGTTTTGATGAGGGTCGAAGTTTTGTTACTTCTTGTTTTCTGTAGTGCTTCGAGTGATTCAAGGTTTTGGAATTCGGCAGAGAGGTCGTAGATGGATCTTTGGCCGGAGTCGCAGTGATGACGATAGTCGGAGGTGGGTTTCCTCGGTGTTGACAGGTTTTGGGAAAGGGTGCAGTAGTGTTACCAGGTTGCATTGATCAACTTGAATTTTGAATTCGAACTGCAGTGAGGGTTTCGGTGGTCGTGATCAGGTGTGGGGTTGGTCTGCGATGTGGTGAAGGGGTTCACGTTGACTGGAGTTCGCTAGAGTGCCGGTGCATATGCACCATGCACATAATTGTTCTGATGGGTTGTGCAGGGTAATTGACTCGAAGATGGTCTCGAGTGGATTGTGTAGTGACTCGAAGGAGATAGGGTTTTAGCTCGAAGTAGTTATATTGGGTCTCGGGTAAGTGATGCGTCAGGTTTTTTTTATAAACCTAACAGTAATGCAGTTTTTAAATTTTTGAATGAAACCAAAATTTTTAAACAGGATTTTAACAAGGATTTAAATTCCAAGTTAGGATGAATTTGAATTCAAGTGAGCTTTTGAATTCAAACTTTTTAAAATGAATAATTTAAATTTAGGTAAGGTTTAAATTTAGTTTTGAAATCAAGTCTAAATTTGGTTTTCATGTTTATTTTGAAACCAGATTTAATTCAAAACAGTTTTTGTAAATTTGAAAGATTGAACAAGTTTTAAAAATGTTTTAAAGAAGATTTAAAAATTAATTTGATTTCAAATAAAGGTTTAAACTTGAAGAAAATTCTTTTCTTTAATATTTGAATTAAAGTTATGAAATGTTTAAACTTAAATTCGAAAAGTTATATAATCAATTTATTTTAAGCTTGATTTCTTAAATAAAATTTGTTAGTAATTTAGTTTTGAACTTTCTTATATAAATATCTTATATAAGTAATAATGGTTCTTTACTTTTATTTTAAGAATAAATTTATTTAAAAATTTAGATAATGTTTAAGTGGTTAAACATTTTGAAATCTTTAAATTTTAAAATGAAATTTGAATTTAATTTTTGAAATGTATTATTTAAATACATTTTGAATGTAAATGAAGTTATTAATAAGTAAATGAATTATTTTGAAAATAATCAAGATAATTAAGAATTTACTTATTTATTTGGTTTTAAATAATGGTTTAGATTAATTTTTAAATTAGAGATGATTAATTGATAATTAATCAAAGGTAAATTTCTTAAGTAAGAAATTAATGAAAATGTTGTTAATTAATAAAAATAATTATTTAAGGATAATTAAGTAATAATTAATGTAATTAATTTTAATAATTAACTAGATTAATTAATTGAATATAATCAATTGTAATTGGTTAAGTATAATTACTTGATAAAAGTAATTAAGAGATTAATTACTTATTGTAATTAATTTTGATAATGTGATTTGTTTAAGTTAATTAATTTATTTTAATTAATTTAAGTAAATCATTTGATGATTAAATAAGAGTAATTACTTAATATAATTAATGGAGCAGGATTACTTAGAGAAGTAATAATTGATAATTACTGGAATGTAATTCGTGAAGATGAGTAATTTGGGTAATTACTTTTGTAATTAATCAAGGGATTGATTAATGAAAATAATTAATTATGGAATAATTAATTTGTTATGAGTAATTAAAGATAGTTAATTACTGATTTAATATTAATCAAGGATGATTAATAATTGTATTTTTAAATTTTTGATTAATTACCAAATGCAATTAATTTTAAACTAAGTGATTAATTTAAATATAAATTAGAGATCATTAATTGATATAATTAATGATGTAATTAAGAATTGTTTAATCAAGGAATAATTTATAATTAAGTGATTAATTAATGTAATTAATTAAGTGATTAATTAATGTAATTAATTAAGGATAAATATAATTAATTTTAGTTAATTAATGAAGTAATTAAATATTAATTACTTATGATTAAGGTTAATTAATTTGTGAAATTAATTAAGGACTAATTACTTATTGTAATTAGAATGATTAATCAAGGTATTTAATCAAGTTGAATACTTAGTGAATAATTAATTATCTGGGTTAATTTATTAATGGATATATAAGCAGGGTTTATAGATGTGATAATTAATTTAATTTATTTTAAATTAATTAGAGATGGTTGTAATAATTTAATTCATTTTAAATTAATTGTAGACGATGATTAATAAATCTTTGCTTATGGATGATATTGATTGGATGGTTGTGATCTCAGTATTTTTATGATAAATGATCCGCTTGCCCTGAAATTGTTCCTGCGTTTCGGATATTCAGTCTCATTCGAAGCTTTAGAAAAGGGTTGAGATGAGTAGTATCTATATGATATGGATGCTTAGTTTAAATATGATTATATGGATTATCTGGTTGTGATGATTATTTGTTTGTGATTATGATACAGATTATCTGTTTATGATGAGAATGTGATTATCTATTGTGATATGTGAAATATCTATCTGTATGTAATAGATAATGATGAATTGAATTAATAATTCAAACTAAACACTTGGACATTAACATGGCATTTGGATTTCGATGAGACCGGGATCGGATTTCCAAATTTGGAATTCCGAAAACCACATCGATTCCAATTAAACGTTAGGTCGTGAATCTCAAGTGAAGAGTGAAGACTCGAGGTGTAAGGACTATTCGTCAGTATAACTCTGAGGGTGATTCCACGATGAGTTTGACGGAATAGTACTTTCAGGTTCGAGATGGTGATTCAGAGTGCAAGGGTTATCGTCGTTAACTCTGAGGATGATTCCAATACGAGTGTAACGAGATAATGCCTTTGGTTTCGTTCGAACCCGGAATGAACTTGTATGGATTGAATGCTTTCAGAACATCGTCAGGAGGACGGTGAGCATTCTAAGATTGATGTGTCCTATAAAGGTAATCGTAGCCTCAAGCCTCATTAACCGGGAATGGCTAAAACAGGGGAGGTGCAGCAAGACTTCGTGGGTAGCCCCAATGGAGAGCAAGATTTACCCCTGTCTAGAGGTCCCTTTATATTTCAGCTGTGTGGCAGTTGGCGATGGCCAATCTGCGGGTGGTCTTGTTCGGAACTGTTCAGTAAGGAATGGTTCCAGCTTTTTGTTACACGGGAGCGTGCGTACTCCTCGGTACGGTGATCTAGGCCACATACTGTGATGGGCGGTACCCTAGTAGCCCTGCTATTGATGGAATCCATAATCCAATAAGTGCCTGTACGGTTTTGATTGTGTCCAACTATGTTGGAACGTGAGATGTAAGCATTCCAGCTATTTCTGTATTTTATTTTGAAAACCCTAGACACTATTATAGTATCACTGGATATCCTATCAAATGTTTTGTTTATCGTAAGGTAAAAACTTTTCCATGTTTATGTGTGGGAAGTCTTACGTGATACCTTTTGTTTCCAAAAGATTTTCTAAAGTTAAGCAACTTTTATCCCCGTTTACTCACACCAGACCCATGTCTGACCCGGGTGTTTATTTTCTGTTTTATTAAACTCTTGGGTACTCATATTCCGTATGAGTAGTCAAGTGTTTCAGGATTGCTTTGACGAGTTCTGGAGGAGATAATGGAGCAGGTGGCTTCGACGTGTAGATGTATTTAGTGGTTCTGTTGTGTTTGAGTTGTATCTGTTTTCTGATGTACTTGAATTGTAATTTCTAGATAGATGTTTATAACTGTCTTGTTTTGTGTTGTATTAGCTGTATAACTCTGATGTATATGATACTATGTAGTGTTTTATGTGATATAATATAATTTATTCGTTCTGCTGTGAGATTCTGATGTTGTCTGTTTCTTCTTTCCTATCTTTTCTCTTTTCTATCCCTTTCTTTCGTCTTTTTGTGGAATGAAAGGCGGGTCGTTACATTGGTAATTCTAATAAATATTTTTATATTGTAATACATAATTTGGTAGAAGGAGAAAGGGTTCAAATAAGGAGAATGTATTTCGATCTAGAGATTTAGAAGCTAAGAAGTGAGTTGGAAATTTAATATTTTTTTTATAATATTGAATTTATATCATTTTACATCCATTCCCTGTATATCTAAATATAATTTTGGAGTAGTAGGCTTAAATATATACGAGTAATTTATTTGAAAATCATACCTACATATTCTATGAATTTTAACCTTCATTAAATACTGCATATACTTGAATCTAAAAGGTAAGGGTGAAAGTAGCCCTAAATTCATAATATTGTATAGTAATTCCAGGTTTCGTTGGTTGAATGATATACGTAAGTAAACATAAATTGGAAGTTATTATAATTTGGATTGGGATCTAAGTAGTGTTTTAATACATTGGAATGAAATGTGTTGCAATGTAAATTTCTATGAATTATTTAATTTTATAAATATGAATAAAAGTGAATCATTTGAAATAATAACAGAAAAGATAATTCCATGTAATTTCAAACATAGTACAAGTCCTCTTTTAGATAATTTATGGAAAATTACAGCATATGTATTTTCGTTTTGGAAGATGTAATATCAACGTATTAAAATGCAGAAATCCCCAAGTATAAATCAAAGAATTTTAAGTAAGGATAACAACAACAATTTAATTGTAAATCTAATATATGCAAAAAAAGACAAGCTAAAAATTAAACAAGAAGCAATGAAATGAGTAATTAAGAAAGTTTATTAATCAAAGAAAGATAGTAATAGTTGAAAAGGAATAGTAAAATATATCTAATAATATAAGGGGAAGTGGGCAGTAGAAAATATTTATCTATTAAATTAAAAGTAAGTAGTAAATGGCATCAAATTTGCGTTAATAAAGCAAGAAGCAAGTTGGGTAAATACCTAAATACCAAAAGTTGAACATTGGAGGCATGGTAACTAAATAAATTTATGCAGCCTCTAGTAAGTGTTTATAACAAGTGTGTATTATTGAATTTAGTCAATATCTTAGAGTAACTAAAAATCACATGGTCATTAAAATGGATTGGAATGTGAGGTCAGTAGCGTTACACAATAGAAGTCGGCCCTCCGCAAGGGTCTACTAGCAATTGTTTATATATTATATTGATGTAGGACATATCCAACTGTAGGATCTATGGAATTAATTGTTCGCGTATAGGTGAAGGGAATATACCAAAGTATATTGGTTCTCTCCGGTTGAAGTGTTAAAGGGCCAACTAGAGTCTGCTTCAACCTTTCAAGGAGTACGTGTTAAGTTACCAAATGGGCATTTCTTCATTGTGCAATCTAAACGGGACGGTGAGCATAAGCACGACGCTATAATAGCGAGGTTGGTACCTTATATGTGAGGAGTAGGAGCGGTTTACAAAGGTCTAGTTCTTCATCGGTTCTAAGCAATCAGCGGAATGGCAAGGGTTATGTCTAAATTGGCTACACATCCTACTAGTATAGACCACTTTTAGGACATGTACCGCCTTATAGTTGTTTGTTGTTAGGAGACAAGGACAGATAACCGTTCAAAGGAGGTCTTTCAAAATGAGATTGAATACGGATAAATATCTATAATGCCATTATTAGGCACTACGGGAGTTCCTTGGTGTACATGTCGATGAGAATGCGATAGTACGTTGACAATGGATCATAACGAGGTGTAGAGTTATGGATAGTAACGGGGAAAGTATACTTGTCCAAAGAGGGTTTGTGGTACTTATATATACACATTTATATGTATACATACATATGTAGTTATTGAATACATTGAGTTAATGGGGCGTATAGTACATGTATATGGAGTCAAGACAAATAAGTTTAAAAAGAGAGTAGACGTAGCATGTAATGGAAGACAATCGACATAAACTAGTGTTATTTATAAAGTATGTAATTTAGTAGTCACCAAAACATTGTTCTGACCTCCTTTCTCATTACAACCCACATGATAAACTTAGAAGGATAGGTATGGGTACAAGAAGGGAATGATGGACAGACAGATTTCTTATGCATGCTCTGCACTGATAAGGGCACCAGATACCAGAGGTATTATCCTTGGTCAGTAATTAAATGTTTCATTATACTTTGCTATTCACTATGAGTTTTATCAGTAGTTCTCTGACATAGATTTGTTTGGTTTACAGGACACCAACACCAATGATCCAAACATTTGTAGGCTTGGGTTTTTGATTTAGCAAAAATTCGGGCCTACTGAGGCGGGGTTGTTATAGAGTCACTACAGAAGCTCTTTGAATCCTCAATGTTTTAACTTGCATTGAATTAGTGGTATGTAAATATGTTGTGAAAGAAAATATTTTGGTTGTGCTCTACACTTATAATAGTGTATGAGCCAATAGGGAAAATATTTGAAAAATGAGAGAAATGATAGAACAAAGTTTGAAAAGTTAGAAGGCGAGAAAGATCGCTATATGGACACTTCTACATGCCCTGTTTTGGTAATTTTTAACATTATTTTGTTAAGTATCCATAGGGTCTATTTGCATGGCTTTTAAGTACGTTAAGTATAATTCTTACTGTAAAACTTTTAGATATTAAATCATTTATTTGTAGTGGAGAAAAATGTTTACAAATTTCTTGCTTTTTCCTAAAATGTTCTCTGTCCAGATCTTTAACAGCACTTATAAATGCTATCTTTGACCTACACCAGCAATTCTAGGTCTTTTCTATAGCACTATTATTGTTTATGATTTTAAGCTATTTTGGTTAATAAAATGAGTTTAAATGATATTTAGATAAAGTGTTTTTCGTAAATATTTTTAGAGATGTTTAATAACATGCATTAGAACGTTTTAAAGTGGATTGAAGTTTAAATATATTTTTAGTTATTATATATGAATTTTTAAAGTAAAGGATTTTATATATAAAACATTTTTTTAACAATTTTCGATAAATTCTAAATTCGTTATTTTTAAGTAATATTTTATGTGGATATTTAAAATATATTTTTAAGTATTTTAAAAGTATATATAAGTTTGGAAAAGTAAGTTTAAGTGTCATATAATAGGATAAGTGGGTTTTGGTTATAACATTAAGTTAAAATAAATGATTTTTGAGAAGTTATTTAAAAGTATATTATCTTGTTAAATAAGTATACTTTAGTCTTTAAAAAGAATGTATTAAGATAGTGAAAATTATAAGAGTGGTTTGG
The DNA here is from genome assembly GCA_030765085.1 of Allium cepa. NCBI lineage: Eukaryota > Viridiplantae > Streptophyta > Magnoliopsida > Asparagales > Amaryllidaceae > Allium > Allium cepa. Next base: position 706,490,235 of record CM060932.1, read on the forward strand.
GTTTATAGTAAACAACATTTAAGTAACATTTGAATATGCTTTTGAATGTAATTAGATCTTTAAAAATAGTATTTAAAAGATAATGATAAGTTTGGAATATTTTGGAAAAAGGTTAGATAAATAAATGGTTTAATTTATAAAAGAGAGAGGGGCTTATAGTAACAATGTTTTAGTAGCATTTGTTTTTAATCTCTTTGATTATATTTGAAAATGGAAAATCTTGTTAAATGATTTGTGAATATAATTATACCTTTGAGGTAAGTATATGAATACATTAAGAATAAAAAGAGTATAAATGAATAGTAATGTAGTTGTATACATGTATATATCTTTTGTCAAGATATCTTAAAACTATATACTAGTATATATATGTACATATCTTTTGTAAAGGTATTTTAAAAATATATACAAGTATCGACAAATCAGTATTATTTGAATATGAGGATTAGAAGTCACTTATGTGATTCAATCGTATTTTTTTATTCACCTATGGAAAGTATTTACTCCTATACTTAGCACTAAAAGCTAACAAAGTAGACATGTTCTATCAGTGGGAATTAAGAATGAAGTGTCAAGTAGGGCTTTGGTGCAACCAGTGCTCTAATCTACTTAGCTTCAATTTTGACCAAGGATAATGTACATTGAGAAGTTTGAAAGGGTGATAATCATACAAGACTTGATTTCCATATGTGATCATTTTATTTCTATTCTAATTTAACCAAATCAACTTAGAAAGTATATAAAAGCTTCGCAGCTTCATACAGTTTGAGTTCCCTTGGAAAGTACTCATTAGTATGAAACGTCTCCCCTTTTAAGAACATATATATACACGAGATCCCTAGGGGAGGACTCCTTTATATCATTTGCTTACTTCTAAAAGAACCAATTTGAGTTAACCGAAAATTCACTGATTTAATTTTTGATGAAATCAGTATCGGGTAAATATACTTATATTTTTTTTTTCAAAAACCACTTAAAACTGATATACGAGTTATATGTTTCGAAAGCAGTTATCAAGTATAATGTTATATTGAACTATCTATCCTAAGCTTAATCCCAAGGGAGAGGTCGACATTAACATTCGTTTGACGACTTATGTCAGAATCCATTGAGAGATTCATGATCCGTTCAAGTGATGAAGACTTGTGTGATGTTGAACGCATCTTCATTATTGGCAATGACAAAAATTAGAGTCGGGGTATAGCCATTGGGTTTGGCTAACCCAAGTGCATATCAACTCTAAATATCTATAGATGCTTTTGCTTGAGGTGTGTGAGAGTTGATGTCATTTGGTATGACATGTTTGGGCATGGACGAGTTATGTTTTCCTTTGTGACATATTTTATTTAAAGATATGCATGGTTTCAGAAGGTAGTTTCCGACCATTGTTAGAATGTGATCTCGATGTACCGAGGAGACCTCCAATGAATATCCATACATGAACATGCCTTAGCAGTTTTAGTTGTACTTCTAATATTGTTGTGTTGTGAGATGCAAGCAACACAACTATTTTCTAATTTATATTCTACACCCTAGACACTATTTATTATATCGCTTCATTTACTTATTATATGGTTTTGGTTCTTTTGAGGGGGAAACTGTTACGGTGATTCGAACTGTCTTAAAAGATATTATTATACGAGGCTCCATATTTCTAAAGTTTCTCAGACCAGACCTATATCTGACTCATTGTTTTATCTTTACCTTAATTCCTCGTAGCACTTTTGGGTAGTCCGAGAAAGGCATGTTTTCATTGATATTCCAATTCCAAGAGCTCGGAGAAACGAGCTGGATGCTTTCACCTATCATAGTATTCTTATTTCCCCTACACTACTAATATGTAATACGTTAGCATTTATGAGGGCAGACTATTATGACAGTCTAGGCTAATGATAACACTTAGGATTGTAGCTTTGAAATGCTATGTATCTTAGAGTGACACTTTGTACTGTCATTTAAGATTACATATTATCGTTCCATTGTGAGATTCAATTTTTTTGTTCTCTTCTTTCTTGTTATTTTTCTTTCTTCCTTTCCTTTTACCCTAACAATCTGTCTTTTCAGAACTTGAGTGCTCGAGATATGAGTATTGTGGATGTATTATAGTCAACATTTGAAGATTGAAAAGGTAGGTCATTACCACTAATTCAAAACAAACACAATAATTTCTTGAACCTGTATTTAAAGTGTTATGGCCATTTTCAATGGAAAGTGAAGAAAAAAGCAGGAACTATAAATAACTTTTCTCATAAAAGGTCTGACTATCCTCCTTGTGAAACAATCACTTTTTCAAACTATCTTACGAATAATGACGTTAGTCAAGGAATTGTATAAATATGCAAGAGAGAAGGAACCACTAAAAGAAAAATGAACACTTGTTAGTACAAAAAAATATTTACTTTCCACCCATTATAAAATACAAATATTAAAGTATAACATAATTAGTACACATGTTTAATGATGAGGTGGTTTGTCGTAAGGTGGCTTGTAGTGTAGGGGTTTGCAATATGGAGGCTTGTAGTGCAATGGTTTATAGTAATGTTGCTTGTAGCATGGCCACTTGTAATGACTAGCTTCAGCAACCATTACTATCAAGCATGTCCCCAATAGAAAAATAAGACTCCTAAATTTATTACTGATAACCATTATGATTTATGTACTCGATTCTTTTCTGATGAATGAGACATAGGCATCTCCCTCTTTACGTAGGAACAGAGCCTTATTGTGACATCATGAGATTTCCAATTTCTTCGTTTTAATAATCAATTAACTTTATAGAAAAAAAGGCATGAGCCTTTTAAAGTGTAATAGTCACTTAGAATAACCAAATATCAAGGAGGATTATATATATGTTAATCTACAGATTTTATCAATTATATGATCAATTAAGAAGTACGCAATAATACATCTTAAAATGATCCATTAAAAAATTCCTTATAATCACTTGCAATGTATTTTAGCTACAATAATATACTTTTCAATTTCATAATTTCATATAAGTACAATTGCAGGAGAATTCATCTATATAACAAATGACCACGGCTAAATTGAAAACTTAATTTTGACATTTTTTTTATATCCTGATAATATGCATCATAAAGTTAAAATGAATATCTATTCTACCATTGCATAAAGCTAGAAAAAAGATCATAAATTCATGTTGTGCTTAAGTTTAGTTTCTGTTTTTTTACAAAACGTGATTACGAGAAATTATATATATATATATATATTGATTTTATATTTTCTCTAATTTATATGCAGGAACTTAGGCACGTAAAAGAAAATAAAAATCATTAGACCACCATAGGTTATTTGCTCTTTTACGTTATACCATTTCATATATAGAATTTAACATAATTACATTGATACAACAACTCTTCGATTTTAAATTTCAAATGATCATACATGAGTGTGAAAAGATCTTAATAAGACCCATTCGGTGTTTCATCGTACATATATCATACCATGGAATAACTATGGTTTTATAACCATCCTCATCCTATGACATTGAGGTTGCATTGTTTTTCTAAGATTGTTATATGCAGCCATTGACTATTGTATTTTGTACATGAATTTTGTCCACATTTAAGGCAGATAAGTTATTCTATATTGTATAAATGCAAAAAATTACCTAACTTGGATAACATTAGGCATATTAGCATCCATGCAATAAACTAATTTGTATTAATGCAGTAATAACTTATTTGGTAGTTACTTCTGCTAGCATGATGTCTATATACATACGTGCTAGCATGCAATACTAGGTGCGCTTACATCGAATTCATGGGAATCATGAATGGTCAATTTTTGGTTTTAATAAAATTAGATACATCACTTCCCAAATAAAAAATATCTATAGCACTATGCCTATAGAGACACAACTGAGTATATATAATACAATCATACTTGTGTTTTCCTTATCAATTAATAATGTGGAACCGAAGACTAAAAATGAACAAAATACTCAAAAAAGGATTATTTAAATCTTGAAGGACCACAGAAAAATATCAAAAACATGACTGGTTTCACTTTGTATCTTTTCCCCTATTTTGTATGTTGATTAGATCAACACCATATTTTAACGTATTAATTAGACTTATAATTACCAAAAGACGCAAGTATATACATTAATTAAACATAATATAAGTTCTTTGTCTGGCATGACATAGTTTGCAGACTTAGTATTTTCTATATCACTTTAATGCAGAGAAAAATTTAATTAACCTCATGCTATGAAATAGGATAAAACTAAAATTATAAAAGATGATTAAAATTATGGTAACTTACATTCAGGAGGGATGATTTGATTAGGTAAAGAGGCATTTTCTCAAGCATGATATTAGCAACAATGGAAAAATTATGGCATTGAATTTTCTACATCCATCCATTATAAATTTTGGTGTAGGAATGGATCAGACTTCAATGTAGTATCACTCTGTAAAGTTACAAAGCCTAAAGTTAGGTGCACACCAAAATTGTTCACTTTAAGATTATTCTTGGATTTAAATGATATTAAAATTGATATTAGCTGGCAAGCACCGTTGTCCCAGTGGTTAAGTGATTCCATTTTGGTGCGAGAGGTCACAAGTTTGAAACTTGCATAGTGTGAATCGAACATATATGGACATGTGATTTGTGATATGTTGTCCCAATGACATATTGTATCTAAGTACCATTTCAAAAAAGAAAATTGATATTAGAACTTGGATTTTGCTATAAGTATGTAATTATAACATAAAAGAACACAACAAAAAGCGAATCTAAAATCATCAAGGATAAAGTAGAAAACCAAGGGATTTTTTGATTAGGTAAATTTACATAACAGCTTAACAAAATAGACAATTTTTAAAGAGGGAATTAGTCCAAAAGAAAAAACGAAGACCAATTTTAATTTGAAGGACACAAGTTTTAAAATTTTATCTGAAGGACAACAGAATGATATATTCATATAGTATTACATATATATAATGCTACAATAATATAACATTACACATGTATAATGGCATGAAATCAATTATCCAAATATATATTATGTTCATATAGCATTACACAATAGCCTAAAAGGAGCTTCAACCATTTTAAGCTTCAGTGGCAAGTTTTTAGTAGTTGCAAAATTCAATAAGAGCTCCTTGCAACATAGCGAAAAGCTCATTCACTCATTAAATTTTCTTAGTAGCAGTTTATAGCCACAAACATCAGCTCAGAAAACATCATTTCATAGCTGCAATCTCAGTCTATTATGGCCTGGCTTCTCTATTCAGCTTACCCCTTCACGTCACTACTCTAGTCGACCAAAGCAGCAACTTATAAATCATCATATCTGACTTCACTTCATTGTTGAACTAGAGCTACATTTTAACTAAAATAACCATTGCTACCATGCTTCACTATTTCTCTAGTATAGAGTTGCTTCCCTTCTAATGTGCAGCTCTAATATTCATGCATTGATATACAGTCGATACTTGTTCACTATACAAGGTTGCATTTGTTTGTTCATTCTTTGGCGCACATGTTAAAATTGATATATCAGAATGTGCAAAGGCCAAAAAAGCCATAACAATCTTAGAAGTCAAAAAGTCTAAATCTACGCTGAATGAAATAAACTATAGTATTGTGAGAATAAACCAAGTAGCTCCAGTAAATCTAGCAAACTGCCAAAAGGAATGCAATTGATTTTTATCAATGATATTTAGTTCGCTACTTTTTTTTCTATAGGTAAGCATTAATATTAAGATCATGGAGGAGTGAATATGAAATTTCAGGTCAAAAACATAAATCAATTTAGTTGTCAAGAATTTAGGTTATAGTAGCTAACATCTGATGAAACCATTAAATCACTATTATATATTTAGAGAAACATAAATTCAATGAAGAAAATGGCACTCTATGATATACATAGTATATTGTAAAATAAAATGCATCATCTAAACTATAGAAAAATTAAAGGGTGGAAGCTAAAACTAGGACATCTTACTAATTAAGAAAATATAAAACTGAAAATGTAAACAAAACTAAACCTAGCTTAAATTAAATTACGACTTTTAAAAGTAAAGCATGAAAAACCAAGCAAATTGTATCTTGCCGTACAACACCAATGGAAAAAATGAAACAGAAAATTCCTAAGGCAATAAGTATAACGACCCATTTTTTCGACTTCCGAAAGTCGACATCGATACGTCCATTGTATCCAATGCCGAACAATCGAATGCCGAAAAACCGAACCATTATGGTTGAAGAAGAAGATAGAAGAAGAAAACAGAAACAATAACAGAATCTCACATTTCGTAGTGGAACAACATATAATAGACAAATGAATATCTTTACAACAAAGAATTATATCAGTTTCTACATACATCTTTACAACAACACATTACAACAGCATAATACAACACTGGCGGTCATTATAACTTGCCCACATGAAACTGAACTTGCACCAACCCATATGTAGTAGATACTACATAATACAAATGATACGTCTCGCCATCCATCTTGCCTCCAAATCTCCATAGCATACTTTTCCTGACTTCACTCTATTACAACTGATAACCTGACTCTAGGCTTCCCGTGTGGAAAATAATGGGCACCCAGAGTTTAGAAAGGGAACAATAAACTCCAGGTCAGTCATGAGACTGGTGTGAGATCTTAAAACAGTTATTTTCACAAAGAAAAGAAATCCGCTATGCTTTTGGAAAATGAAACTACCATATGGCCTCCCGCCACACACACAATGCAAACACACAATTAGAGGAGATTTCTCCTTATGATAGTCAAACATGCTTGATATGCAAAAATCTTTTTAATATTATCATTAGTTCATAGTGTGGAAAACATTTCGAAAGTATAATATAAATCTTAGCCAGCATACACATTTCATGTATGTATACTATAGCTACCATGTTCAATAGCAGGTTACCGCCACATTTTATGGCAGATTATACAACTAAAACCATACAGGGATCGTATTGTTTCTTTGGATTTCCAACAAATGGTCAGGCTAAGGAACTTCCTCACCGAATGGGAAAGCCTCTGGAGGGACGCCCCTCGAGAACCTAACCGTATCTCTGCCAACACAAGACCGGATTACCTCTGTAACTAGGTAATTACTAACATGAGTATGCCACCTTGCGGTCTAGACTGACCTTTATCCGAGGCACCTCATCAACTAAGAACCACACAGTAAATAATTTGGGCTCCATACCAGAATACCACTTTTAATAATCCACACAAGTTAAATATCCGGGCTCTATTCCAGATACCACTTTTTATCCATAAGGAAATGTACATACCCTGAGGGGAACAACCCCCATAACCTTGACGCATCCTTCATGTTTCGACCATTTCCGGGATGTGAGGTCCGACGAAGTCTCGTCCACAAATCTACGCTTTTCACAAAAGCCATGCTTCGATCAACAAATGATCGGCAACACTCAGCATGCCACATTACCAATTTGGGAATATATCACTAGTAACCGTCAACTACATAACCTCTGAGCTCGTACGTCTCAAAGAAGGGTGTTAAGCTAAGAGAATAAATTCTTCGCTAGCATCAAAAATGTATTTGATAGAAACCAGCTTTACATCTCAAAGTGTAACGTCAGACACACATCCATACAAGTCCGTCCCGGGTTCGAACGGAACCGAAGGCACTTCCTTCAATTAAGGAAAGAAGCCCTTGTAAATCTGGATATTCACTAATCATGTCCGGACTCCCCATTACAAAGGGTGATAAAATCTATATACCAGAGCAACTCAATGCAGAGACATTCGACAGGTAATCCTTTCATTTTCGAAAATACCCGTTCTTCAACACCATCTTCAAATGCAATCCCATTTTGTCGTATCATTATTCGGAATGTGTTTTATGACACAAAGTCATGTCCTGGCTAATCCGAATAATGAGTTATTTTAAAAATAAGTGTTTCATTCAGATTTCAAGTAAATCACAACAAATTTCCACTATAATTTTTTAAACAAAATATCCATCATAAAGATTCGATGTGGTTTTCGGATAACTGTTTGGAATCCGATCCCCGGTCGCATCAAAATTCAAATGCCATTTAAAGGCCAATATTGATAGTCGGTTATTTAACTATCAATCAATATTCACAACAATCACCAGATTTAAATAATTTCCTAAATTATTTATTTCAAAATATCTTCGTAAGATATATTTGTAACATGTCAACACTTTGAAAACAAATTTCCAAATATTATTTATTTCCACTGAAAAATTTGTCGTGTCCAAACACTTTAAAATAATTTAAAACACTTATCCAAAAATATATTTGGAAACACTTAAAATGGAAACTATTTTTTATCACCTTATTCAAAATATTAGATATGAAATATTATACTAATATCTCATATAACTCAAGTCCAAACTAATTTAAAATAAAATTATTAGATAGAGTATAACTATTTAAATAACCATTTTCTAAATCAAATATCAATTAAATCTTTAAATAATCACTTCTATAATAAATTAAATAAATCTTTACATTAAAGATTTAAAAACAACTTAAGAAAATAATTTTTCCAAAGCATCTTTTCTTGAAACCATCCTTAAAACTTTCAATTTATATTTATAAGCTATATTGAAAACATACAAGGCTTTCCAGGGAAAATACACTTCCCATTTCAAAATAATCCATTTAAACAATTAACAAATCCTTCTAGATTTATCTCAAATTTACATTCCAAATTCGTAAATTTTCTTTCTACACTTTCAAAAATAAACCAATATTTATTTTAAAACAAATTTCCCTTTCCTTTATAAATTTCCATTATGAATTTAAATTTCCAAATATCCACTGATATACAATTTTCAAATTGATTTCCAAATATTCACTTTCAAACACCAAATCAATTTTCAAATCGATTTTCCAAAGATTTATTTTCAAACACCAAATCAAATTCTAAGTCGATTTTCAAATTTATTGTCTTTTAAAATAAATCCCTTTATTTCTTCCAAACTATTTAAAATCCGAATTTTAAATAAATTTTTCAACTATTAAAAAAAATTACTTAAAATCCCTTTATTAAAATCTTTTCCCATATTTTGGAATTAATTCGATAAGATTTAAAAAATCAATCTTTACCCGTTTAAATTCCTTCTTTTAAATTCACCCAATTCTTTAAAATGAATTTACTTAAAATTTTCTACTTTAATTTCCAAAAATCCAATTTTATATTTTTGGTATTCTACGATACCAAAAATATATTCGAATAAACTGTAGCCTTAAATAAATCTCAACCACCAATATAGTCATTCATACCAATAAAATCATTCACAGATTATCACATCACAACATATACAAATAGATTCAACAATGTGAGGTATCCATTTGGATCCCTCCAACCTGTTTTCCTGCATCCACAGATGTTAGCGCAACAAATTAAATACCAATTCCACTTCGAGGTGGAATATCGCAGTATATGGGATTTATATCATATCATCCGCTATTATGCGGCGCATAGGGTCTCATCCGGTATATAATACGGAAAATCAATCACTCCAATATACACACACACACACACACATTATCATATATATACTATCATCCGACAAATAAATTATCAAATTCATCCAAGCACATCCAATAATTTAAATTTAACTATTTAAATTAACAAGCAACCAACCGAGTGACAAGATCTCACCTTTGATTACGCATGCAACCCATTTCCAATCCGACTTGTTTTCTTCACTGTATTAGACCTTGTATAAACAATTGTATACAGTCGATTAATATTCGAAATAATCGAATAATCAATTTCCATTTAATAGATTTATTTTATTTAAACTAATAAATAAAATTTTAAATCCATTTTCCTTTAATAAATTTCATTAACTAACAATTTTGATTTTATATAAACTAATACTTCTAATTTTAAACAAATTCTTTTTTTAAAACTATATATTTACATATAAAATTAGAAAATTAATAGATTCAAAATCTAAGTCATATATAAACTTTTAAACATTTAAAATTCATATATATATTTTCCAAAATCCTATTTTTTTATATATATTTTCTGTTCCACTTCTACATTTTAAATCCAAATATGCATGTACGTATATATAGATATTTATATAAATATCATTATCTATTTACTGTTTTGCAAAAAATATATATTTTAATTTAAATCAAGATTAACTTTTAAAAATTGCCTAACTTCTAAAATTTCTTTACTGTAACGTACATATATAATTTGAATTAAAATTAAATTGAGAAATAAATAAATGAATAAAATAAAAATCAAAAAGAAAAATCGAATACCTCATCGTACCAGGCTTGAGTTCAAGCAACTACGCTCGAGAACCACTGGCCTTGCCGTAGTTGACAACACGTGCCATCCCCCCGCTTCAATCGCGATCTGATCCCTTTGATGCTTTGAAGCCCACGCAGCGAAACCCATGCCGATTGAAATCGCCATACACCCCTTTGTTCGTCGCCACCTTGAAACTGAATCGCAACGAAGCCAAGACCATTATCGCATGCGCGAACTTCCTACCTTGGTGCCATGAATCACGCGGCACCACAAGTACCATCACGAGCCCGAGCTTTATCGCACTTCGCTTTCCCCCTTGCTCGCCGTAACTTTGCGTGAGAACCCATCTCGTCCAAGCTCGCCTCTCACAAAATCGAGCAGCCTCGATTTATTTAAATGAAGATGACTCGCGCGACTGATTTGTGAATGAATCGATTTTGTTATATTTTTTAATTTTGCGACCATAGATTTAGTTCAAGATGAAGAGGAATGAAAAAAAATAGGTGGAGTGATTTCTTTTTGTAAAAGAATTCGATTTTTTTCTTTCTTTTTGTCTCTGTTTTTATCAAAGAAGACGCGTGTCTTCAATTTTGCCAAGTGTTTGAAATGATTAAACATGTTAAAATTTATCAATTGCATGAGAATATTTATATTCATTTAATTTAAATTCAAATTGAAATTGCCGCGATAAACGCAACTTACAACCTCGAACTCCAATCGAGGCGTGCCGCTGGCGTTTTGAAGGTTATACCCCTATTTTGAACGCAATGGAAAAGGTTTCGAGTCAAAATTCGATCGTATGGAGAAGATAGCTTTTTGGACCGGTTATTAAATTAAATTTCGATAAAATTTTTAGTGCGTTTGCTTATCGTATGGCCAAACGATTACTTCAATCACTATGAAAATTGAAACCCGATAATAATATAATATCATGGATCCAATAGAACTGGTTTCGTCGAATTCCGAGACTGTACCCCGAAAGGCTATTTTTAAATATCAATCAAATGATATAAATTCAAAACTAATTAAAACACTTTCAAATTCAATTCTGAAGCTTCCATTATCTTCAGTATTATCAATATAAATTTTCTAAGCCTTTAAAATATTTTTAACAAGCCTAAAACTTTAGATTTAATAATTCACCTAATTTCATATTATTAAATTGCCAAATAAATAGGTATTCTTGAATTTCAAGTCAAACCAGCTCTCAAATATTTAAAATAAATTAAATATTTCAATTTCATATGTTCAAATTTTTTAGGTCTTCACATAAGGCTTAACTAAATCGTAATTAAATGGAATATGCTAAAAATTCCACCTACGGGGAGAAAAGCAGGCACAAACTAAATACTAACATCGGATTAAAAATGTTCATGAGAATATAAGCAGGTTGAAGTGTATATAAATCCTAAAATGTTAACGTACCTAACTTACCGCACAATAGTAAATATTAACAGAATTATTAAAACTGATTTAAATTGAATTTTACTTACTGATATTCATAAATAATAAAAATATATTACATTAAGGAAGTTTTAGGTCCTAACTCACTACAAGAGGCTTATTTGTATTTCGATCCATTTCTAGTATACCACATTTTATCTTCTACAACAACTTTGGCATGATCCCAAAGTCCTTACAAGATTCTTAGTATTGTGAAATGTAGCAGTCTTTGTAACGACCCGTAATTTTCGTTAATTCAATTTAGTCATTTTAATAGGATTTAAATAATTTAAGTTAGAAAGAAATTAAGATCTGTGATTTTTTTTTGAAGCAAATGACTAAATGAAATGAAACCATGGGAATTTAAGTCTAAGAATTTCCAGTTGGAACAAAGTGACGAGAAATTTAAGTGCTGTAAATTGTTATTTATAGGCTAAGAAATTAATATAAGAAAACAAATGGGAAGATTTCATTTATTTCATGGTTTTAATTCGTTTTTCTTTAATAAGTTGTAATTGAATTTAGTAGAAAATAATATGTATTAAACCTACTTATAGAATTCGAAGCTAATTCAAATGAATTTAAGTAGTGAAAAGGCTTTACCTGTATATATATTTAATATGAGAAATAAATGGGAATATTAAATTAATTTAATGCGGTAAAGGAATGAAAACGGTAATTAGAATAAATTAAGGAATTCTGTAACGCAAGTAATAAATCTGTACCTTGAATGAACGTTTCACTTTGATAAATTATTTAAATGAGATGACTTAATAAATAAATAATTAGGTCAATTGGTATGTGGTGAAATTTGATGTTGAAATATTTTGTAGATAAGGGTTTAGGTGGAATGGGTTAATTTATGAAATAAAGGATAGAAATCATATAAAACGTTAAGCAAGTTGATTAATGTTGTAACGTAAGGTGTAAATGTAAATTCCAATGGAAACGTATCCTTATTTTAGGTAGAAATTTCAGGTATATTAATAAAGTGGAGTATATACACTTAGTAATAAATTTAGTACAGGAAAAACGAAATGGAAATATTGAATTTATTTAATTCGTATATATATTACCTATTTATATGGCCTATTAAATTTAATCGGATATCAATGGCAATTAATTCCTTAAATTAGTGCAATCAATGTATGATTAATTGATAACGATGAAAAGGTTGATTATATTCAGTGTGAACAACGTAAAATATTATCATAGCATGATACTTGGTTTGAATAGAAGGGTGAAATTGGGAATCAAATTTTATTTAATGATAATAACGTTAGTATTGGTTAATAAATAGATTTCAATGCAGTAACCAAATAAATGGAATAAGATGAGTATATATTGCATAGAAATGAAATGTAAATTGTCACATTTGGTAGGAGCTAACTTTTAGAAACATATAAATGTTGAATCAGTAAATATTAAATTCCATTTAATATAAGAATTCAAAGGTGGAAGATTTACATTTGGATTGGAAATTGGATAGTTATTAATTAAAAGTGACCATTGAATAAATTTATGCAAACGTGATATAATGTTAATAGATGGGGATCAACTTTTATTTATGTGGTTAAGGGAATTTAATTTCTATAGTATGATAATCGAAATTAATGGAAGATATAACCATGTCAATTATGCATATAAGGTAATAAGGTAATGAAACCGAGGTAAATTAATTAATTGAGACTTTAAGTAAAATTAACGTGTGGAATTGACCAAGGTTCAATAAAATGAGAATTTGATTGTTTATATTTATTGGTTGAGAAAGGTAAATGTGTATTTGGGGAATAAATTTAGTCAGACTTAAATATTGAATTTAATTAATTAATATATATGATAAATGATGATTAAATAAAAACCCAATACTCTATATATATGTATAATATTTGAGTGAAAATAATAATACACTTATAAATGTGGAATTAAGAGTTTACAACAACTATTTTGAGTAAAGAAATTGTTCATTCAAGTAAATTTGAAACATCGCAATAGGTGTAGATTAAGTGTTGCGTTAAATAAATTATAAATGAATAAATTTATAGAAACGTAGGAACGGAGGAATGAACATTATAGTAACGTAAAACGTATTGTTGGATAATAATTAAGTATAGGCTTGTAAATTTGATGTATGACAATAAATTTTGTACGAAAATCTTTCTATTAGTTGATAAGTCTTATTTTGATCAATTTAAAGGAATACACCAAATTTTGTAGTTAGTACGGAATATTGATGAGTGAATAAATAAGATGAAACAAAGGTGGAATGTATTAGTTGAGGTTTTAAGTTATTTATGTGATAAGTTACCAAAATTACAATTTTATCTAAATACAGTAATTTATGCAAACAAAAGATGAACATTTTGAAATATTACCACAGTGATATATAAAAGAAACGTTAACTATGTAGTAGGAGAAAAATTGATATATTTTGAGTCGGATAATAGAAATCAAGTTATTTATATAATTAGATTTAAGATGAGAGTATAAGTATATGATTTAATAATTGGGTTTTGCGAATAAAATTTATAATTCCCAAATAATAAGAAAACGCAGAGGTTAACACTGCGAAATTGATATACTTATAAATTTTAATTCATATCCAAGCTTGCTAAATTATTTGAAATTGATTGGATTATGTAAGTAATGAAATTTGGCCAATATTTAAAGTTGAAAGAAAATTTGGATTTTATGGTTTATTTTAATTTATTTAATAAATATTAAAAATAGCCATTTTTGTCACGGACTCGGATTTCGACGAAACCAGTTTCATCGGATCCGTAACGGTGAATTATAATAATGTTTCAAGTTTCGTAGTGATCGGACTTGTCGTTTGATCGTACGGACTCGAAACGCCTTGAAATTTACGCATTTTGAAATCAATGTGAAAATTTTGTTTTTTTTGGCATAACTTCTTCATACGATCGAATTTGGTCGCGAAACTTTTTCCATTGCGTTCAGAATATTTTAAAACACCTATTTGGATATATAGTTTTAACAAATCCGACTCCGGAGGCATAGCGGGCTTTTTGGACCATGGTTTGTCACGCACGTTCGCGTATCCAGTCTAGCTACCCTACCTCTAGCCTATCTATAAATATACATCTATAAACCCTAGCTCCTTTCCTTTTCATTTGCTGTACGTTCATTTCTTCACTCTTTTCTCTTCCCCAAATGCATACATCTCAGATCCAATTCCAGATCTATCCACAGTTCAAAATCAAAAGTCAAAACTCAAAAATTTCAGAAAATTCCAGAAAAAATATATGTTGAAGTATTCGATACGCGTAAAATACTGGTGAAATTCGTTTTTCAATTGGAGCTGTCGTTCATCCAGAATAAATTCAAACAGCCCCAAAACCGTTCATCATCGTCGCGCAAAACTTCGTCGGATCGGAAAACGGTTTCTGGGTTTTGTAGAGTGGACGATGGGGATCGCATCTATGTGGTTAGTTTGGCGTTTCGACGGTCAGATTTGCGGCAAAAATTCAATAGGGTTTCATGTTTTAGGCGGCTGCTGCTTTGACTGCGTGCGTGCAAGGGGACTGTGCGTGCGTTATTTTTATTTTGTGATGACGCTGAGGTGGCAATGTGCATTTTGAGGTGTGAATATGGACCAATTTTGGTTAAATTAATTTTGATTTTCAACATCGATTTATTCGCATAACTTTCTCATATGTTATCCGTTTCACACGAAATTTTTTTTGTTAGGATCGTAATTTAATTTCGGACTCGATGACGCTGGTTTGGACGAATTCTGAGACGGGCGAATTTTTGGGTTTAAATTGAATTTAAATTCGATTTAAATTCAAAAGGTGAGTGTTTTGACCCACTCACAATTACTAGAAGCTTTTATGTTTGTTAAATAAATTTTAGAAATGAATAGAAATTTATTTATGAGCTTTTGGCATGTTATTTCATTCATATCTGTTGAATTGCATTTTATTGAATTTAACTGTAAATTTAATTGATTTATTGCGTATTAATTGGCTGTTAGAAATTATTGTTTGCATATGAACTGCTAGTTAACAGTTATGTCAATTATCACTGAATATAAATTGCTAGATTAATAGTTGATAAATATAATTTGAAATAAAACTGCCAATTATTACCTGTTGTATATTACCAAACATATATTGTTATTGATTGATATTGCTTGATGTTTGTGATTGGGTGATGGATGTGTTATTGAATGGATGTTTTATTTGATATCATTAAACTGCAAGTTAGTATGCATTTTTCATTTCATTCGGGATTGCGGTTTGAAATGATATACAACCGCAGTTTTATTTTTAAATTGCGGATTGAAATGATAAATATCCGTATCACTTGTCCATAGGATAGAAAACTATATACAGGCACCGCGGTCTATATATAACTATTTTTAATGTGATTTCTATGGTTTGGATGGAATACGGTTTATAAAAATCTTAAATTTTATATTGAATAAATGTTTCTTCCATATTTATATACATAGGAAGTTGAAATTTTGAAATTAAAAGGTGAATAAATTTCTTTATTAAAAATGGAAGAAAATTAAGAAAATGGAGTTTGATGATTTATATCCTATGTTTAAATATTAAGTTGGAAATTTTAAAGATATGATATTTATAATTGGATTTTTCCAAAATATTTTGAAATGAATATTCTAGTAAAATTTGAATTTGGAAATATATATATATTTTACTAGAAATTGAAGTCTTATTAATTATGGAATCTATGTGAATATTCAAGGCTAATTAATAGAACATTTGATTCGAAATAATAAAATCCAACTTTAGTTGAAATATTTATACTCAAAATGGATATACGTATATATATGAATTTATTTGAATGGTCTTGGAACTTGAAGCGATATTAAATTTTGGTTTTAACTTTAAATAAAGAAATGTATTGTAAAGCCACGAGAAATATTTCTTTTCAAAGTAACATTTAAGTTAAACCACTTATTTTATATACTGTTGAATATCCAAACCATTTAGTTTTGAAAGTAATGGTTTTAAAAACTATGGATTTTGAAGTATTATGTTGAAAGTTAATATTCAAATATTTGGTTACAAGGAATTATAAATTTTAAAAGTGGCATAATTTTTTGGAAAAGATTTATATTTGGGAAATGATATCATTGATTGGGTTTTATAAAAATAATATCAAATGAATCTTTTGGGTTTTAAAGAAGAAATGATATCGTAATATTATGGTTTTGAAATGGATTTTATTTTGGTTTTAAAAGTATAAACTATTTTTAAATGACCGCGGTGTTATAATAACGATGGGTTGGCAAAGAGACCGGGATCGGATATCTGACATACTCTCTGTCGATACCGAAAACCACTTTGACTAACCGTGTACGCGGTGGAGATTCCAGAATGAAGTAGGTGGTGGCGACGTTTCCTGTAAGGTAAATACGTGGACCCAACTCCCGTGAGTTGGCATAAGGTGGCTAAAACAGGAGCGATTCTCGGATTAATGAGGTAGCTCCTCTGATCGAACGCACTTCTTCGTATGCCATTCTATTACTCTTGTGATTGTTTTGGTGCGCACCTTTGATTTGGGAGTGTTGTTCGAGGTGGGCGGTAACTGCGGCTACGCGTTTCCACCGGTCCGGATAGCAATTGGTATATCTACCCTGGCATTGCCTAGTTGTGCCGTGTCACCTACCATATCGCGCCTTGTACGAGTTTGGTTTTCTCCCGTAGCCCGTGTGGTATCCTCTAGTGGCTTCCCGATCAGGAAGGGCTATGATATTGGACGGACTACTGGGACTATTACGTGTTAAGGTGGAAAATGTAAAGCCTTAACGCTATTTAAAAGTAAGTTTATTTTATAAATAGACACTATTATAATAGCGCAATATACTACATAGTAAATAGTTTAACGGATCCTTAGGAGATGTGAATCCCGAACATCTCTTGAGTTACTGTACTCATATTTATTTCTGTTTATTTAACTCACATAAGATATTCTAGTCTGACTCGGGTGTTTTGTCTATTCAAATTCGCTCGGGTCAGTCCGAGCATTTCAGGATAGCAGATTTTAGCTTTGGAGGACGAAGACGAAGAATCAGTATTATTTTATATATAGTATTACACCACACTCTTTCTATTCCGCTGCATTGCTTGTATTGGTATGTATAACTCTGATATTTATAGTAAAGGAAGAATCAAGCTTTTGTAAACTGTTTATGAACTGTATATTTGTTATTATATTTTATCCTTCCGCTGTGAGATTCTATTTTATTTTATTTCTTCTCTGTTTTTCTTATTTACCCCATAACAAATCCGCCCTTCCGTATGGTTTGAATCGGCATGTGTGTCGGTTTAAAGTATGCGAAAGGCGGGATGTTACATCTGGTATCAGAGCTTTGGTTTAGCGATAAACCTTGGCTTTGTGGGGTTTGACTCTTTGTTAATAGGGTAGTAATATCCTATGGGAGTCACTGAGCGTATATATATGAGAGAGCGTACTTGTTAGTGTTATAAAAAGATTTTTATATTGTGTTAATCTGTTCCGCTTTGTATTTATAAATTCTGGTTGATGCATGGGATGCTATGTCATCAATAGGGATTTCTAAACACTTAATAGGACAGACCGACATAATATTTGTTTTTAATATAGGTGAATGAAATAATTTTGCCTATTATATTTTCTATATATAAAAATAGTTTTATAAAGATATATATATATATATATATATATATATATATATATATATATATTTGGTTGCTATAGATTGGGTGTTAGAAAATAAAAATATCTATAATAACTGAAGCTATGTTGAAATTATGATAAATCAGATTGGAAATTTTAGAACTTAAGTCCGGGATTTTTCCAAATATGTTTTCAAAGAATTTATGAAAAATAATGGTTCGGTTTATAAGTATTTTCTTATATAAATATTTCGTATAAATCGGAAGAATTGTTTGAAAGAAGATTTTGGAAAAGAATTAAATTCTGTACTTTCCTCCCTGTCGCTGGAAAATAATTTCGGTGATGACGGCCGCATCATCGACTTTCATTTTCGAGTTTCGAAGGGGAAAGGCCACTGTAGTAAATTCTACTGCAGATTTATTTTGAAATTTCTAAAAATTTTCTTTTATTGTTCTAAATATAATTAGAGATATAAAAGTTGTAAGAACTTATTTATCTATTATTTTGAAATAAATTGAAATTTAACCCGGTATTTAATTCTAAATTTTTCCGTTAATTAATTGTTTAAAATTTGTTAGTGAAATAAAAGTTAAGTAATAAATGAATTGAAACCTCTAATTGAAATAAGAGAATAACTGCAAAGCTATAAAGAGGAATTTGCATACATATGAGACAATGGGTAATATGAATAAACATTAAATTTAATTAAAAGAATGGAGATTAAACTTGTATAAGTTCAATTGCAATTTCCTTAACATAAATAACTTACCCAAATATAAAAGTTGAAGTGTTAAATGAGAAACTGGAATTGAATATTTTACAAGTAGGAATTTAGGAAAAATGAAGTATTCAATAAATTACTGTTATAATAAGAATTTATTGGTTTAAACTTAAGTGATAATTGAAATTTTACCCAAATTAAAGGTGAGTATTATTAATAGGTGATTTTAACTTAAGTAAATAAAATGAAATTCTTTAATAAATAAAGATTGATGTGTAGGGTTATAAACTTAAGTATGTTTTAAAATGCTACTAGTAATATAATAAAAAGTAGGTAATATAAATAAATGTCTGTAAACCCTAGATAATGAATTAATAAGATCCTTTATTTATAAAAATGGAGGTTTTAAGGTTAATAATTTAAGTGTAAGTAGAGGGTTACTGTAATTAAATATAATAAAACGTAAACATTAAATAAAGGAATGAAATTAAGGGTAAGTAGTATAAATAGATGATATAAACCTTAGTCAATAAATTGGAATACAATATAATGAATTTTGTAATAAATGGAAAATAAAACTTGTAAGAACAAAGAAATCCCTCATAAAGGAAGGGAAGAAAAATCAAACCACTGAAGTATGAAATAAATGTATAATAAGCTATTTTGGTGTTGATTTGAATTGTTTGGTTGATGTATGGTTGTTGGGTAAGGAATTTTGAAGTTGTGGGATGGAGAAATAATCTATCTTTGTTCCATCTAAGACTGTTGAGTAAAGGATGCACTTGATAGTTATTTTACATTTCGTACAATTTCGGAATTTGAACCTAACAACTAATTGGTTGTTTGATTGAATGATTGTCTGTTGGTGGCATGTGCTGTTTGCTAAAATTTATGGTTGTGCATTTGATTGGATATAAATGATTGAATCTACCCAAACATTTCACTGTAAAATAAATATTTAACCTCTTAGATTATATAAGTGAATACCGGTGTTGGAAGCAACTGCTACTGCTTTTGGTTCCAAAATAATAAGCGTATTGCCCGACAGATAGGTACGTTTTCGGATTACGATTAAAGCGCTATTTATATATTTTCCCGTGTGGGATATTTTATTTTGGATATATATGCAATATATTTGTATATTTGGATATTATATTTTCTCCAGAGTCCCTCCGTACAAAGGAGACTCTGCCAAAAATTTTCGTAAATTTTGGACTTAGAATTTTGTTGAAATTGTTTTCCAACTTTAATAATTCAAGTATTAAAAGACATAATGATTATAAAACAAGTGTAATTCATTAAAGGAAATTAATTTAGTAAATTATTGTTATAAGTTAATATTTGAAATTAGATATACTGTTTATTCTTCCTTCTCCCTTCCTTTTCCTTTTCGGGGACGAAAAGTTTTGAGTGGGGGAGAGTGTAACGACCCGTAATTTTCGTTAATTCAATTTAGTCATTTTAATAGGATTTAAATAATTTAAGTTAGAAAGAAATTAAGATCTGTGATTTTTTTTGAAGCAAATGACTAAATGAAATGAAACCATGGGAATTTAAGTCTAAGAATTTCCAGTTGGAACAAAGTGACGAGAAATTTAAGTGCTGTAAATTGTTATTTATAGGCTAAGAAATTAATATAAGAAAACAAATGGGAAGATTTCATTTATTTCATGGTTTTAATTCGTTTTTCTTTAATAAGTTGTAATTGAATTTAGTAGAAAATAATATGTATTAAACCTACTTATAGAATTCGAAGCTAATTCAAATGAATTTAAGTAGTGAAAAGGCTTTACCTGTATATATATTTAATATGAGAAATAAATGGGAATATTAAATTAATTTAATGCGGTAAAGGAATGAAAACGGTAATTAGAATAAATTAAGGAATTCTGTAACGCAAGTAATAAATCTGTACCTTGAATGAACGTTTCACTTTGATAAATTATTTAAATGAGATGACTTAATAAATAAATAATTAGGTCAATTGGTATGTGGTGAAATTTGATGTTGAAATATTTTGTAGATAAGGGTTTAGGTGGAATGGGTTAATTTATGAAATAAAGGATAGAAATCATATAAAACGTTAAGCAAGTTGATTAATGTTGTAACGTAAGGTGTAAATGTAAATTCCAATGGAAACGTATCCTTATTTTAGGTAGAAATTTCAGGTATATTGATAAAGTGGAGTATATACACTTAGTAATAAATTTAGTACAGGAAAAACGAAATGGAAATATTGAATTTATTTAATTCGTATATATATTACCTATTTATATGGCCTATTAAATTTAATCGGATATCAATGGCAATTAATTCCTTAAATTAGTGCAATCAATGTATGATTAGTTGATAACGATGAAAAGGTTGATTATATTCAGTGTGAACAACGTAAAATATTATCATAGCATGATACTTGGTTTGAATAGAAGGGTGAAATTGGGAATCAAATTTTATTTAATGATAATAACGTTAGTATTGGTTAATAAATAGATTTCAATGCAGTAACCAAATAAATGGAATAAGATGAGTATATATTGCATAGAAATGAAATGTAAATTGTCACATTTGGTAGGAGCTAACTTTTAGAAACATATAAATGTTGAATCAGTAAATATTAAATTCCATTTAATATAAGAATTCAAAGGTGGAAGATTTACATTTGGATTGGAAATTGGATAGTTATTAATTAAAAGTGACCATTGAATAAATTTATGCAAACGTGATATAATGTTAATAGATGGGGATCAACTTTTATTTATGTGGTTAAGGGAATTTAATTTCTATAGTATGATAATCGAAATTAATGGAAGATATAACCATGTCAATTATGCATATAAGGTAATAAGGTAATGAAACCGAGGTAAATTAATTAATTGAGACTTTAAGTAAAATTAACGTGTGGAATTGACCAAGGTTCAATAAAATGAGAATTTGATTGTTTATATTTATTGGTTGAGAAAGGTAAATGTGTATTTGGGGAATAAATTTAGTCAGACTTAAATATTGAATTTAATTAATTAATATATATGATAAATGATGATTAAATAAAAACCCAATACTCTATATATATGTATAATATTTGAGTGAAAATAATAATACACTTATAAATGTGGAATTAAGAGTTTACAACAACTATTTTGAGTAAAGAAATTGTTCATTCAAGTAAATTTGAAACATCGCAATAGGTGTAGATTAAGTGTTGCGTTAAATAAATTATAAATGAATAAATTTATAGAAACGTAGGAACGGAGGAATGAACATTATAGTAACGTAAAACGTATTGTTGGATAATAATTAAGTATAGGCTTGTAAATTTGATGTATGACAATAAATTTTGTACGAAAATCTTTCTATTAGTTGATAAGTCTTATTTTGATCAATTTAAAGGAATACACCAAATTTTGTAGTTAGTACGGAATATTGATGAGTGAATAAATAAGATGAAACAAAGGTGGAATGTATTAGTTGAGGTTTTAAGTTATTTATGTGATAAGTTACCAAAATTACAATTTTATCTAAATACAGTAATTTATGCAAACAAAAGATGAACATTTTGAAATATTACCACAGTGATATATAAAAGAAACGTTAACTATGTAGTTGGAGAAAAATTGATATATTTTGAGTCGGATAATAGAAATCAAGTTATTTATATAATTAGATTTAAGATGAGAGTATAAGTATATGATTTAATAATTGGGTTTTGCGAATAAAATTTATAATTCCCAAATAATAAGAAAACGCAGAGGTTAACACTGCGAAATTGATATACTTATAAATTTTAATTCATATCCAAGCTTGCTAAATTATTTGAAATTGATTGGATTATGTAAGTGATGAAATTTGGCCAATATTTAAAGTTGAAAGAAAATTTGGATTTTATGGTTTATTTTAATTTATTTAATAAATATTAAAAATAGCCATTTTTGTCACGGACTCGGATTTCGACGAAACCAGTTTCATCGGATCCGTAACGGTGAATTATAATAATGTTTCAAGTTTCGTAGTGATCGGACTTGTCGTTTGATCGTACGGACTCGAAACGCCTTGAAATTTACGCATTTTGAAATCAATGTGAAATTTTTGTTTTTTTTGGCATAACTTCTTCATACGATCGAATTTGGTCGCGAAACTTTTTCCATTGCGTTCAGAATATTTTAAAACACCTATTTGGATATATAGTTTTAACAAATCCGACTCCGGAGGCATAGCGGGCTTTTTGGACCATGGTTTGTCACGCACGTTCGCGTATCCAGTCTAGCTACCCTACCTCTAGCCTATCTATAAATATACATCTATAAACCCTAGCTCCTTTCTTTTTCATTTGCTGTACGTTCATTTCTTCACTCTTTTCTCTTCCCCAAATGCATACATCTCAGATCCAATTCCAGATCTATCCACAGTTCAAAATCAAAAGTCAAAACTCAAAAATTTCAGAAAATTCCAGAAAAAATATATGTTGAAGTATTCGATACGCGTAAAATACTGGTGAAATTCGTTTTTCAATTGGAGCTGTCGTTCATCCAGAATAAATTCAAACAGCCCCAAAACCATTCATCATCGTCGCGCAAAACTTCGTCGGATCGGAAAACGGTTTCTGGGTTTTGTAGAGTGGACGATGGGGATCGCATCTATGTGGTTAGTTTGGCGTTTCGACGGTCAGATTTGCGGCAAAAATTCAATAGGGTTTCATGTTTTAGGCGGCTGCTGCTTTGACTGCGTGCGTGCAAGGGGACTGTGCGTGCGTTATTTTTATTTTGTGATGACGCTGAGGTGGCAATGTGCATTTTGAGGTGTGAATATGGACCAATTTTGGTTAAATTAATTTTGATTTTCAACATCGATTTATTCGCATAACTTTCTCATATGTTATCCGTTTCACACGAAATTTTTTTTGTTAGGATCGTAATTTAATTCCGGACTCGATGACGCTGGTTTGGACGAATTCTGAGACGGGCAAATTTTTGGGTTTAAATTGAATTTAAATTCGATTTAAATTCAAAAGGTGAGTGTTTTGACCCACTCACAATTACTAGAAGCTTTTATGTTTGTTAAATAAATTTTAGAAATGAATAGAAATTTATTTATGAGCTTTTGGCATGTTATTTCATTCATATCTGTTGAATTGCATTTTATTGAATTTAACTGTAAATTTAATTGATTTATTGCGTATTAATTGGCTGTTAGAAATTATTGTTTGCATATGAACTGCTAGTTAACAGTTATGTCAATTATCACTGAATATAAATTGCTAGATTAATAGTTGATAAATATAATTTGAAATAAAACTGCCAATTATTACCTGTTGTATATTACCAAACATATATTGTTATTGATTGATATTGCTTGATGTTTGTGATTGGGTGATGGATGTGTTATTGAATGGATGTTTTATTTGATATCATTAAACTGCAAGTTAGTATGCATTTTTCATTTCATTCGGGATTGCGGTTTGAAATGATATACAACCGCAGTTTTATTTTTAAATTGCGGATTGAAATGATAAATATCTGTATCACTTGTCCATAGGATAGAAAACTATATACAGGCACCGCGGTCTATATATAACTATTTTTAATGTGATTTCTATGGTTTGGATGGAATACGGTTTATAAAAATCTTAAATTTTATACTGAATAAATGTTTCTTCCATATTTATATACATAGGAAGTTGAAATTTTGAAATTAAAAGGTGAATAAATTTCTTTATTAAAAATGGAAGAAAATTAAGAAAATGGAGTTTGATGATTTATATCCTATGTTTAAATATTAAGTTGGAAATTTTAAAGATATGATATTTATAATTGGATTTTTCCAAAATATTTTGAAATGAATATTCTAGTAAAATTTGAATTTGGAAATATATATATATTTTACTAGAAATTGAAGTCTTATTAATTATGGAATCTATGTGAATATTCAAGGCTAATTAATAGAACATTTGATTCGAAATAATAAAATCCAACTTTAGTTGAAATATTTATACTCAAAATGGATATACGTATATATATGAATTTATTTGAATGGTCTTGGAACTTGAAGCGATATTAAATTTTGGTTTTAACTTTAAATAAAGAAATGTATTGTAAAGCCACGAGAAATATTTCTTTTCAAAGTAACATTTAAGTTAAACCACTTATTTTATATACTGTTGAATATCCAAACCATTTAGTTTTGAAAGTAATGGTTTTAAAAACTATGGATTTTGAAGTATTATGTTGAAAGTTAATATTCAAATATTTGGTTACAAGGAATTATAAATTTTAAAAGTGGCATAATTTTTTGGAAAAGATTTATATTTGGGAAATGATATCATTGATTGGGTTTTATAAAAATAATATCAAATGAATCTTTTGGGTTTTAAAGAAGAAATGATATCGTAATATTATGGTTTTGAAATGGATTTTATTTTGGTTTTAAAAGTATAAACTATTTTTAAATGACCGCGGTGTTATAATAACGATGGGTTGGCAAAGAGACCGGGATCGGATATCTGACATACTCTCTGTCGATACCGAAAACCACTTTGACTAACCGTGTACGCGGTGGAGATTCCAGAATGAAGTAGGTGGTGGCGACGTTTCCTGTAAGGTAAATACGTGGACCCAACTCCCGTGAGTTGGCATAAGGTGGCTAAAACAGGAGCGATTCTCGGATTAATGAGGTAGCTCCTCTGATCGAACGCACTTCTTCGTATGCCATTCTATTACTCTTGTGATTGTTTTGGTGCGCACCTTTGATTTGGGAGTGTTGTTCGAGGTGGGCGGTAACTGCGGCTACGCGTTTCCACCGGTCCGGATAGCAATTGGTATATCTACCCTGGCATTGCCTAGTTGTGCCGTGTCACCTACCATATCGCGCCTTGTACGAGTTTGGTTTTCTCCCGTAGCCCGTGTGGTATCCTCTAGTGGCTTCCCGATCAGGAGGGGCTATGATATTGGACGGACTACTGGGACTATTACGTGTTAAGATGGAAAATGTAAAGCCTTAACGCTATTTAAAAGTAAGTTTATTTTATAAATAGACACTATTATAATAGCGCAATATACTACATAGTAAATAGTTTAACGGATCCTTAGGAGATGTGAATCCCGAACATCTCTTGAGTTACTGTACTCATATTTATTTCTGTTTATTTAACTCACATAAGATATTCTAGTCTGACTCGGGTGTTTTGTCTATTCAAATTCGCTCGGGTCAGTCCGAGCATTTCAGGATAGCAGATTTTAGCTTTGGAGGACGAAGACGAAGAATCAGTATTATTTTATATATAGTATTACACCACACTCTTTCTATTCCGCTGCATTGCTTGTATTGGTATGTATAACTCTGATATTTATAGTAAAGGAAGAATCAAGCTTTTGTAAACTGTTTATGAACTGTATATTTGTTATTATATTTTATCCTTCCGCTGTGAGATTCTATTTTATTTTATTTCTTCTCTGTTTTTCTTATTTACCCCATAACAAATCCGCCCTTCCGTATGGTTTGAATCGGCATGTGTGTCGGTTTAAAGTATGCGAAAGGCGGGATGTTACAGTCTTCCTCCAAAAACTCTGAATCTGATTTGTACCGATTGTAATATTTAGAGAATTCAAATACAAATATTTTTTCTGGAAGAATCTTTCCGGACTTATTGGAGATTCTTTATACTAATTGTGCATGCGTACCATATTAAAAAATTGCAAGGAATATACATATCATGTGAAGGTGGTAATGTTTTAGGTTAAGAACACTTTGTACATGAATTTATTTTCAAGATTTGAATAAAACATAAATTAATTGTTTCCTAAGTTAGTTTTCCTTATTTGATATATAATCAAACAATACAGTTATATTACAAATTAAACTTGACTTCAAGCATTCCAAACAAAATCGCAAAGGAGATTGGTCATATACTTATTAGAAAAAGATTGTCAAAAAAAGATTATAAATTTATACTTACTTATTTTCTTGGTATAAAGGTTGGAGCGGAGGGTGAAAGGTTAGTGCAGTGATAATTCTTCCTTGCCGAAGGCATGAGCGGATCTTGGAAGACCACTGGGGCATCGAAACCAAGAATTTATTTGTTTTCTTGATTCCTTGTGAGATTCCCTTCTAAATCCCATTTTCTTCTAAAACATAAAGTGAATGATAAATTTCATTATTGACTTTGAACTCAGTTTCAATTTCAATTATTCCCCTTTGCAATTTGATAGAGTTGTAAATAGGTACATAATTTCATCTGTATGAGTTAAGATTATAAATTTGATATGAGAGGTCAATAAATAACAATAAGTTTAAAATGGATGTACAGAAGATTATCTGGTAATATCATAGGAGGGAGCATCGAAAATTTTCTTTGCCAAATCATGGATAAAAGACCGGACCCCATTCGACAATAATAGTATCCTGAGTAGGAAAATAGAAAGTCACCAGCAAATCCATCTAAATAGAAGATTAGAAAAGCGTTTGACAATAATGGAAGACTAGAAAAACTAGTTGTTAATAGTAATTTAGATGGTGAACCAGAAAATCTTCTATCAATGGTAGAAGATTAAAAATACTATCTAACAATAATAGAAGTTTGCAAATCCATCTGGCAACAATAAAAGATCAAAAATCCATTTGGAAACAATAGAAGACTAAAAATCCAACCAGAAATAGTAGAAGACTAGAAATCCTATCTGATACTAGAAGACTAGAAATCCATATCGCAATAATAGAAGACTAGAAATACACTCTGATAATAGAAGACTATAAATCCATTTGACTATAATAGAAGACAAGAAATCCTATATGAAAATAGAAGACTAGGAATCCATCTTGCAATAATAGAAGATCATAAATCCATCTAGCAATAATAGAAGATCATAAATCCATTTGGTACTAATAGAAGACCGAAAATCCTATCTGATAATAGAAGACTAGAAATCCATCTGGCAATAATAGAGGACCAGAAATCCTATTTTATAATAGAGGACCAGAAATCCATATGGTAATAATAGCAGACCAAAAATTCATCTGATAATAGAAGACCCGAAATCCATCGGGTAATTGAAGACCAGAAATCAATCTGGCAGTTGAAGATTATGTTGTTGAGGAGCACAAATGGATTATATTCAATGGATCTTTCTTTAGAAGATTATTTGAGTTAGAGTGCTAACTGTCTCTGATTTTTGATAACTCTTCTTCTAGAAGATTGATTTATTTGGAGCGCTGCTTGGCTCTGATAACAGACCAAAATTCATCAGATAGTAGAAGACCAGAAATTCATCGGGCAATCGAAAACCACAAATCAATCCGACAATTGAAGATTATGTTTATTGAGGAGTGCAAATGGTTCATATTCAATGGATCTTTCTCTAGAAGAATGTTTGACTTAGAGTGCTAACTGTCTCTGATTTTTAATAAATCTTCTTCTAGAAGATTGATTGATTTGGAGTGCTGATTGGCTCTGATTTTGATTGATTTGTTTGGCGCCATCTTAGATGATGATCTCTACTTGGCTCGAACACTTATCACCATCTTAGGTAATGATTCAGGTTTTGTTGTCTAGAGCTTTTGGTTAGCTTCATCAAACAGAATCATAGACTTACCCAACCTCCCACTAAGAGGCGCTTTAGTAAGGCCTTTGATGATGGCACTACGGACTTAGTCTGGTGCGTTTGGTTAGCTATATCAAGCAGAACCGTAGGCTTACCGAACCTCCCTCTAGGAGGCGCTTTAATGAGGCCTTTGATGATGGCATAAAGGCTTAGTATGTTGTATATATCAAGCACAACCGTAGGCTTACCCCACCTCCCTCTAGGAGGAACTTTAGTGAGGTCTTTGATGACGGCACTAAATGATTTTTGTTTGATTGAGGAGAGTCTTTCTATTAGCTCAATAAACATTCTTGCCTTAACTTCTTTATTCATCCATTGTTGGAAAATATGGTCACGAATGTTACGCATTCTGTATTCTTGCTATCACATACTATCAGCTCAGCATAATCTATATGTCCCAAGTGGGATCACCTTGTGTATGATTAGGAGTCCTTCCAAATTTGGCCCAAGCGGTCTATCCATTGGGTTCTTAGTGTTTTTCTTTACTTTTCGAAGCACCAAATCTACTTTTTCAAATGATCTCGTCTCTTTTGAGTCATAATAGTTGGATATCCTTCGTTGATATTCCGTTGTTTGCATATTTACCTCATCTCTTAATTCATTAATTAGATTCAAGGATTCTTTCATCATTTCTTGATTCAGATCGAAAGCATATGAAATTCTTCGATGAGGGGGTACCTCTACCTTAACTAGGAGCATTGCTTCACACCCATATGTTAATGAATAAGGAGTATGTCCTGTTGCTATTTTAGTAGTTCTATAGGCCAATAATACTACAGGCAGCTCTTCTACCTAGTTTCCTTTTGCTTTATCTAGTCGTTTCTTAAGAATAGTTTTGATAGTTTTATTGGGTGCCTAAATGGCTCCATTAACTTTGGGATGAGCTACTGATGCAAAGCTTTTGATGATACCATTTCTATTGCAGAATCGAGTGAATTCTTCACTTTTAAATTGAGATCTGTTGTCAAATATTATCTTTTGAGGAATTCCAAATCTAGTGATGATATTCTTGATTACAAACTTGAGTACATTTTCAAATGTGATATTTGGTAGTGTTTCAACTTCTAACCATTTAGTGAAATAATCAATGGCCACTACAACGTATTTGGCTCTACTTTAAATATAGGAAGTGGTCATATTAGGTTGATTCCACATATGTCGAAAGGCCATAGGCTTGAGATTGAAGTTAACTCACTTGGCGGTAAACGTGGGATTTTAGAGAACTTATAGCACTTGTTGCATCTTTTTACGTAGTTACTAGTGTGATTAATCATTTCAGGCCAATAAAATCCTTGTCTCATGACCTTCGTAGCTAGTTTTATTCCATTAGAATGATCCTCACAAAATCTTTGTGGACTTCTTTTAATAGTTTTAGTCCACTTTCTGGATTGACACATCTTAGGTAGGGAAGAGAGTATCCCTTCTTCTAAAGCAGTCCGTCCACTACAAAAAAAAGTCGAAGCCTGATGATTAATCCTTTTTGCTTGTTTTTTTGGTTGGTAGTTTTCCATTTACAAGGTATTTAACAATGAGGGTCATCCAACTATTCTTATAGTGATTGACTGTCTCTAAATTAGAGAATCTCTCTTGTAGGATCACATCTTTATCTTCTCTTTCCTCCTCTCTATATGCTAGTGCTTCAGATCTGATCGATACCATCAATTCTTTCCTTAACTTGGGAATCTTTTCTTCTATGCTATGATTTGGCAAATAGCTTATTGGAATAATCTGGGCTTCTGGTGCTCCCCTTGAACTGGCTAGTTTGGCTAAAGAATCAGCTTAAGAGAACTCTCCCCTTGTTACCTGGTATATTGAGAAATCCTCAAATTCGTTTAGCATTTTCAACACCTTCTGTACATATAAGATTAACTTTGCATCTATTGTCTAGTATGATTATTTCAATTGATTTACCATTAGTTAGGAATCGTTGAAAATTTCAATTCCAGGAATTTTTGGTTGTATGACCAAAGTGAGTCCTACCACCATTGATTTCTACTCTGCCATATTATTTGCAGCCGAAAACCCCAATTTCATTGTGCAATGTAAGCGATGTCCATCGTGGGTGATAATGATATATCCTACCCCATCATCTTGTTCATTCAAAGCTCCATCCAACAGCAAATGCCATTTATATTTTAAATCTTTTTCCTTTTTTTATTGCTCTTCGATGAAGCCCTTACACTCGTTAATAGAATTAAATAAATACTTGACCTTTGATCGTTGCTCAAAGAAAGAATTCAATATCATACTGACTAAGCTCTATCCCTCATTTTACCAACTTCCTATGGTTTCTGGTTTGCTGAAAACTTTCTTAAGTGGGAAACTGGTCGAAACCTTGATTGGATGTGCTTGAGAGTATGCTCTTAGTTATTTTGCTGTGAGTTTTAAGCAATATGCTAACTTCTCTATGACTGGATATCTAGCCTCTGCATCTTTTAGTCTTCTGCTTACATAACATACTGGAAGCTAAATCCCTATCTCTTCTTTTATCAATATAGAGCTAATTGCATGCTCAAAAACTGCCATTAAAGATAAAGGTTTTCACCTTCCAAAGGACTAGACAGGATTGGTGGTTTCTCAAGATGGTCTTTTAACTTCTTAAATGCTTTTTGACAGTCCTTTTCCCATTCAACTTCTTTCTTTTTTCAATGGCATCAAAGAATGGAATGCATTTGTCGGTGGCCTTGGAGATGAACCTGTCTAATGCTGCCACTCATCTGTTTTGGCTCATTAAGTCTTTACCCTGAATCTGGTGAAGGTTAGCTTCAATTTAAAGAGCACCGATAATGCATCAGAAGAACTTCCTAGACCGACTTCCGAAAGAGCACTTCTGTGGGTTGAGCTACATTTGACGCTTTTGCTATACCCCAAACATTTCCTCAAGATCTTTCAAATGGCTACTCCCTTTATGAGGCTTGATTAGCATGTCATCCACGCATACTTCCATATTTCGACCAATCTGCTCTTTGAACATCCTATTTATCAATTTATGTTATATCGTGCTAGAGTTATTTAACCTAAAGGGGATCACTTTATAATAGTAGGCCCCCCAATCCGTTATAAAACCAGTGTTCTCCTTGTCTGGTTGAAACATAGGAATTTGACTGTAGCCGAAATAGGCATCCATGATAGATAAAATCTTGTACCTGCTGATTGCATTAACCAACCGATCTATTCTCGCAGGGGTTAGTAGTATTTTGGGAATGCCTCGTTTAGATCATTTTAGTCAACATGTGTTCTCCACTTGCCGTTGGACCTCTTGATCAGCATTGGGTTGGCCAACCAATTTGGATAAAATGCCTCTTCGATGAACCCATCCTTAAGCAATTTCTTGACCTCATTTTTAATTGGACCAGACTTTATCAAATTGTGTCATTTTCTGTTCGATAGGCATTATCCAAGAATCGATATTCAGAGCATGACACATAATGGCTGGATTTATCCCAACCGTATCCAAATGAGTCCATGCGAATATGCCTTTGCTAGACTCCAGGAACTGAGTTAGTTCTGCTTTAAGCCAACTCCATTCCAACTTTAACTATCTTTTGCTGGATAGATTGGATCCAAGCATATCTCTTCGAGATTTTCAGTGGGTTTTAATCATTCTTGCTCGCTTCTACAATCCAATTCAGTGATTATTGTCTCACCTTCTATTTCATCCTCCACCAGGTTTATTTCCTAGCACTTCCTTTTCTCTTCAGAGAAATTGAATTTCTTTAGTACATGCTTAGTTTCCTCATTAGGCTTCCTTAGTGCTTTGGATAGTTGGTATGAAGGACCCCATTAGGATCATTAGTATCATTTTTAGCAAACTCGGTTTTCTTTAAGTCATAGTTGTCTCGTTTATATTGCTCAAGAGTGGAAAAATACATTTTATGGGAGCTAAATTGTTCTCCAGCCATTCTTGGTTAGGAACTTCACCATTAAGTATTTTGGTAAAACAAATGCATCAACTTTGTCCAAAGATGGCTTCCCAAAGAAGGCATGTAATAGGATAGTTGATCCATGATGACAAAGAGAGTCTTAAATGTTCTGGAATTTGGCGGAATCCCTATCTACACAAAAAGCTTTATCCATCCGATAGGAGTTGATCCTTTGTTTTTGAACCCAAAAATGAGTTCAAAGCTCGGCTCTATCTTCTCCTACGGAATTCCCATTTAATCAAAAGCATGTTCAAAGATAACAATGACCGCACTTCCAGTATCCACCAAAATTTTGGGAATCACAGAGAATCCAATGTGGGCAGTAATTCTAAGTGAATCACTGTGTGGATGATGAACTCTCTTTCTTAATTCTTGTGGAGTGATTGTTAGACTATGCATCTGAATTTGGTACCTGGGATTCTCGAGTGGTAGTTCTTCGTGAATGGAGAAAATCCCCTCCTTTGCTTCTCGTACATAGCGGTTCCTTGCTTCTTTGCTATCCCAGCTAAATGCGGTCCTTCATGGATCACCTTAATTCTATTGAGGGGTGGTACAAAATCCTAGTTGATCATCACTTTCCACTAAGTTAGCAGCATTGTTTTAGGAGTCTTTGGTGGGGATCTACAGAATGAGCCACTTTTTGGCTATCTTAAGCAAACTCTTTTAAGCATCCGGAGCGGATCATACGTTGAATTATGCCCGCCAAAACACGACATTCATCAGTTTTATGCCCATTCGACTTATGGTAAGAACAATAATCTTCCCTCTTCATGGTTTAGGATTGATCTTATCTTTGTATGAAACTTGGAAATCATCATTTTCCTTGTTTGTAGCATATATGTAATATAACGGTTTATTCCAGGCAATGTGATTAGTGTCAAGGACTTCCTCCTAACTTGGTTTCTTATGGTTGTGGTTGTAGACAAATTTTTAAGATTCCTTTTTTGGCTTGAGCTTTCATTTTAGCATGAAATATTTCATCCATACGAATGAATTTGTTAGCCAAGAAGTGGAAGTCTTGTAAATCTCTACATCCATGTATATAGAGCTCCTTCCAAAAGGGAGTTTGCTCAATAAGTCCCGAGTGCACTACCACTAACTTGTCCCTATCGGTCATCCCTTTTACCTTTAGTGCATCTGCATTGAATCTCTTCAGGCAATCGCCCAATAGCTCCCCCGGACTTTTGTAACGACCACCTTTTTAGACGGTTTAAATCGACAATAAACCATACATGTCTATTCAAACCATTCAAAAGGGAGGATTGTTAATGGGGTAAATAAGAAAATAAAAGAAAAGAAAGAAAAACAAAATACAGAATCTCGCAGCGGAACGACAAAATATAATAATCAAATAAATAGTTCATGAAGCTGTTTTACAAATAACATTTGGTTATATTTTAACAATTCAAATCAGAGTTATAAATATATCAGAAATAAATAAATAATGCAGGGGAAAAATATTAATAAATACGGTTTACAAACTCCATCTCTGTCCTCAAATTTTTACGCAAATTAAATGAAAATTAGACGAAATTAGGAATGTAGATAACTGCATTTTTAAAGGTTTAAATTTTCAAGAAAAATTATTGTTTCCGTATTCAAAATACAATAAATTTCACAATAGATCCATTCAAGTAACTTACAAATTCACAGAAAAATTCCCAATTAAATTTCATAGTTCAGGAGATTTGATTTATAAAAATGTTCCAAAGTTTCAACATTCAATTTTTGGAAACTTTCCAATGTTTCAAAATTTAATTTTGAAAACTTTCAAATAAGGTAACGACAGTCTATTTCTCAAAAATCATTTTTATGGTTCAAATAATAAATCTAAACATACTAATATTTTCTCATGTAAATATATGAAATTCATGGGTTTTATATCCTTATTCGGTGTTCAAATAATCGATATAAAACTTATATGATTACAATAAACTACGGGGTAGTGACAAGGATATATCGAAATAAATGAACAAATACGAATTCAATAACAACAGCATCCATCACAATACACAATCAACACTCAAATCAACCAATTCAACAGATCAATCAATTCAATAACATGTCATAATAATTATTAGTTATCACATATTGGAGTTTAAGTGTTCAAATTAAATATCAATTAAAATTCCAAACCAACAATCAATAATTTATGACTATATGACTTGGTTTAACTTGCAAAAAAATTAGTATTTCGTGAGTGAGTTTAAGCACTCACTTTATGGATTACCCTTTTCTAGTCAGATTTGGATTCGCTACCCCTCCTTTTGATTTGTTTCCTTGCTATCTTAATCTTCTTTTTTTAATAGAATGTTTTCGAAGAGACAGAGAAGTTTGTATAGATCTGGATTTGAAGAAAAGGATTTGAAAAAAGAAGAATGTTTGGAAAAGAAGAAGAAAATTTAAAGAAGATGAAGAATTGAAAAAGAAAACGAAGTTTTGAAAAAGAAGAAGAAGATTTAAAGAATAAGAATAAGAAAAAGGAAGCTTTGAAAAAAAAGGAGATTTGAAGAAGAAGAAAAAATGAAGGAGGAGGAA
The DNA here is from genome assembly GCA_030765085.1 of Allium cepa. Lineage (NCBI taxonomy): Eukaryota > Viridiplantae > Streptophyta > Magnoliopsida > Asparagales > Amaryllidaceae > Allium > Allium cepa. Next base: position 706,525,367 of record CM060932.1, read on the forward strand.
AATGAAGAGAGAGAGAGAGAGAGAGAGAGAGAGAGAAATGAGATGGAATTTTGTTTAGAGAAATGAAGCTACCAAAAATGAGATTTGAAAAATGAAATGAGGCTATAGGAATGAAGATGGAAACAAATGAAAGCTAATAAATTATATATACACAAACTAGTAATTTAAATCAAGTAAAAATATGAACAACCTTAAAACGGTAGTACTGAAAGAGGTGAAGTAAACGAATAAATATATGAATAAAGATAAAAATAAATCTTTCGTTCTTTAATATGAAGCTTCGGAAGAAAGAGTTGCTAATGAAAGGAAGCTACAAGAACTAATAACGCATAAACAAAATAAACTTCTAAAATAGAGAATAGTAAATGCTAATTTGATGGCATGAATATTAATTTGGATGTTCACATTAAAAATGGGAAAAAACTTCAGGTAAAGCACTGGAAAGGAGCAAACTAACAAATGAGAAATAAACAAAAAGAATAAGGCAATTATTAATTATAAATAAATCAAATGAGACTATTATTAATTAATAAAAAATGAATGAGTAGTATAATAATTAAAAGGATGCTCAGGTGGACCTATGTCGAGAACTTGAAAACGAAAAGAAGGAGAATGTGACGTGATAATAAATGTAAAGCAAATGAAGGGACCACCTATATCCTATAAACAAACTTTTAGGGTCCAAATTCCAAAACTTACCCCAATTAATTTATATCAATAAACCCGTATATACACATATTTACATCATTTAATTCCATATTAAAACATTTGTTTTATGTTATTATATGTGCACACTCCATTAATGCAATAAATCGATTAAAAATGAATCAATCAATTAATCAACCAATCAATCTATATATTTATTTACGTTACTCAAACCAATTTTATTAATTAATGAATATATATCTATCTGTGCACTATAAAAATGATTTACTTTACTTTTTAATTGTCGCAACTTTCACATTAATGCAACCAATTTACAAGTTTTAACCATATATAAAATAGAGAAATAAATATATGTGAACATATGTAATTACGTACAACTATTAATACAAGGCAATTCTAATTGATTCCACAACATTTACACGACCATAAACCTATCGATATATTTAAAATTTGGAATATTAATGTGTTTGTGTGTATGTATTATTCTAAAATTCAATTTTTTTTCCTAAATCATACTTATTAAAAATGAAAGTTTTATTTTTATACGTCTTAAAACATGCAACTATCTTAATTAAAATGTTCATTCCATATTGACACAAAAATGCAAGTTCCTATACTAACTCATTCATTACAATTTCATTTATGTTTCCTTCCAATTGAAACATTTCAATTAATCTAATTTCAATTCATTTCATTATTAATTCAAACAAATTCTAATTATAAAACACTGTTTTCTTTTCATTTATACCAATTCAAACATGTTTTATAAAATTTCATGTACAACAAAATTTATACACTATTTATAAAGTAAATGTTTTATCTTATTGAAAATCAACTTCTCTAAGATGCATTCCAAATAACAACTTATGTTATTCTTTTATTAAAACCTTCACTCCATCCTTTATTCAATTCAACATTTGTTATTCCGGTTAGAGATAAACATATAATTTATTCTTTTCAATTCAAAGCTTAAAATTTATTAAAATGTTTATCTTGATTTAATTTAAAATGTAAGTTCTTATGTTGAACTTAATAATTACAATGCACTTGTCTTTTCTTTTCAATTAAAGGATTCCAACAACTCTTATTGTAGTTTATATTCAATATCAGATTTCAAACGAATTCCTATTGTACCACAACTTTTTCCGTTCATTTCATATATTCCAACACTTATTTTTAAATTATTACATTCTTATATTAACACCTATTATTACAATCAATGGAACTTACATTCAAACAAGTATTAAAATAAATTGAAATTACACTAAAATAGTTATCAGTTACATTAAATCACATTATTAAATTACATTCTAATTGTTTTCTTACTAGCAAATAATAAATTTCTAATTTCATACAATATTAAATCCTAAAATCTTATTAAATTAAATATTTTAATTATCGAAAAATATACGGGTCGTTACACTCTCCTCCACTCAAAACTTTTCGTCCTTTAAAAGGAACGAGAAGGAATTAAGAAGCTTAAAATTACTTTATTCAATCAATCATTTTATAAACAATTAAATTTACATGATTAAGTATGTTAAGTAAATATACTATTTAATAAACCATTAAATCTTCATATTCAAGTTTACTAAAGTTTGAAAATATTTTCACTTCACAAAATTTTCTAAGTCTAAAATTCACGAAAATTTTCGGTAGAGTCTCCTTTATACGAAGAGGTCCGAAAAATATATATCAATAATTAGAATATATATATATAGACATATATATATATATATATCATATTTCAAAAATAGAACATCCAAAACCCTGGAAAAAACAATATAATATTGCTATAAAACCGTAATCTGAAACCGTACCTATTTGTTGGGCAAACATGCTTTATTTATGAAACCAAAAGCAGTAATTATTGTTTTCATAAACCTGTATTTCACTTATATAATCCAAAATAGTGAGAATTTTGTTCAAGAAAAATATTTAGTCGTTTTCAATTTGCAACAAAAGAAAATCAATATAAAACAAGTAAAAACAAACAATACAACTATTTATGCAACAAAAGAATCCATCATACATCCATAGCAAGCAAAACCAATGGTTTGCTTAGTTCAGAAACTTTTAATCATGCAAGGTGATAAATAACCATTGTACCCTACGCTCAACGGCCTTGGATAATTACTCAATAGATTATCCATACAACCTTAAATAATTAGAAGTATCCTTTCCAAACATCCATAAGCCAAAACAACCAATAATTTCAACACACTATTTAAGTTTATTCAATTAGTTTCTTTTTACCTCACTTGCCTTTTATTTATTTTCATTCATTCATACAATGTCTTTATCATGTACTTACATAAATTATTTCACACTCAACATCTAAAATAATCAAAGAATTAATTATTTAAGTATTACATACTTTTCACTGCAGTTTAATTCACATTTATTTACTTATAATGTTTGATATCTATTTAACATTAATATCCATCAGTAAATCATTTCGGTCATTTCCTTGAGTTTATAATCATTTACCTAAACAGTATTTGCCTTTTTACTATTTAAGTTAATTACAAGCATTTCACAATATTAACTTACATTTATAACATTTTTTGTACATCAAAATTCTTATTTATTGAAATAATTCCATTGAACACTTCCGTTACTTAAGTTTTACTTATATAATATTCTATTACATATTCCTATTTAACATTTTCAACTTTTAACATTTTGGTAAGTTATATATATGTTTTATAGAATGAAATTGATATTACACAAGTTTATTTTATTAACTTCAGTTGACAATATGTTCAATAATTATATCTTCTAAATTTTTTCATATTCACAAGTTATTTTCAATTTCTTGTATATTTCCTTAGTCACTTAGCATCCAATTCCTTAATTTCAATTTAGAAGTTTCCAGTTATTAATACAGTTAAGATTTCCTTCATTACAATAATTGAAATCTCTAATTTGTAGAAACTTAAAGAACTAAATGTCGGGTTCATTTAAAATCATATGAAATAATATATATACTCATAGTTTTTATATATCAAATCATATTTATAAATGCAAAAATTAGTATTTTTTATCAAAACTAATGTGCAGTAAAACTACTATAGCGGCCTTCACACTTTGAAACTCGAAAATGAACGTCGATGATACGTGCACTCAGCACTGAAATTATTTTCCAACGACAAAAGAGAGGAGTAGAGAACTTATTTCCTTTTTAAAAATTCTTTTAAAACATTTCTTTCAAACCTCATTGAAATATTTATCTAAAATACTTCCAAATAATACTAGTATTATATTCCAAAATTCCTTTGAAAACAAATTTCAACCCTGGAACTTAAGTTCTCAAATTTCCAATTAAATTCATTTTATTTATAAATCCCATTTTGCAATCAATATTTATAAAATTGCACTTCCTACTAAACAAATATATCACATAAAACTATTAGTACTTCGAAATCAAGTAAATATTTCAAAACATACTTCAAAAATAGCAATTCCAATTTATTTTTCAAGCATATTACTATTAGAAATTTCCCTAATCATACATTTTCTTATTTATAAAGTCTGTTGATATAATACCTTTAAATCATACATTCAAAGAAATTTATATAAATTTTACTGAAATATTCATTTGAAAACTTCATTTGCAAATCAATCATCTTTAAAACTTCAATACTTTACAAAATTTCATCCGTGAAATTTCTTTCTTCCTTTATAAATACCATTTTAAAAATCTTTAATAACATCTTTGTAAATATATGTAAACTATTTGAAAGTAATTATTTACATCATTACTTATAATTAAAAAGGAGTTATTGAAAACCTTAAATCCTTTATTTATAATTTTTTATCAGTTTAAATTTAAAATAATTTTCAAACATCTTTAATTAATCAATAATCATTAACTTAAATATGTTTTATTTAATTAATAACTTCTCATAATATTTACAACACTAATAATTAACTATTAAACTATGTTATACATAAAATAAAGAATATTTTAAACATTTTAAAGTATTTAGAAAAGAAAAGGAAGAATATGACCAAAATATCCTTTATATAACACTTTATCAAAATACTTTTATAACCCAATATTTTGACAAGTTTATTCTCGTTTTTGTAGACTCTAGCAATGTGTTGATCAGACGCAAGGCTAGAATTCTTCAATTAGTTAGTAGACATGTTTCAACACTCAGTGAAAATACTTAAAAACATTTAAAATAGATATGAAAAGCACATTCCTTCATGGATCGCAGTTACACAATGGTTACGTCGCTATCCCAGCAGAATCACTTGTAACTGTAGGCATCGCCACCCCTCGACTTACTCCGTGCTTCATAGATCGCAGCTACGCAATGGTTAGGCCGCTATCCCAGTGGAATCACTCATAACTGTAGGCATCCCGCCCCTCGATTTATGCTATGCATCAATAGATCGCAGCTACGCAATGATTACACCGCTATCCCAGTGGAATCACTTGTAGCTGTAGGCATCACGCCCCTCTTACGCCATTCAACAATATCAAATGAGTATAATAAATGACCCACCAAATGGGTTCCGATACATGTTCCTACTGAGTGGGAATTTGATTTCTGATGGACACTCCGCGTGGAGTTCCAATGCAACCCTACGGAGTAGGATCGGGATTTTTAATGGAAGGTACTTCCCATATCATTTACTTCAAATATATCATACTATATATAGTACCCTTTCAAAATCATAATTTCAATTATCGCACTTATATAATTTCCATTATATATAAGATTTCATTTTCAGATAGAGTACTTTCCAAAATCAATAGTCTCGAATATATCAAATCAATTTTATATAAATTCCATTGTATATAAGATCTATATCTTCAGATCGAATACCTTCCAAAATCAATAGTCTTCAAAATCATCTTATACTTATATAAAGTCCATCTTATATAAGAATCAATTTTTTTTCCAAAATCAATTACGCTGCCTAAAGAGTCATATGGGATTGAACATCTTTGTTTTATAAAAGTTCCTGAATTTTGAATAGTTTTGTATATAAAATAGTTTGTATAAAACTAGTATATAGAATAGTTTTGTATATAAAATAGTTTGTAAAATAGTTTCGGATAAGATGAAATTAAAAGAAAAAATAGTTTTGTATATAAAATTAGTTTGAAAAATAGTTTTGGATAAAATAAAATAAAAGAAAAGTAGTTTTGTATATAAAATTAGTTTGTAAAATAGTTTTGTAAAAGAGTGTTGTATATAAAATAGGATAAAATAGTTTGAATAAGATAAGATAAAAGAAAAATAGTTTGTAATATGGTTTTAAATTAATAATAGTTTGCATAAAAAGAAAAATTCCAATTTAAATTACAAAGATATCCAATCCAACAACTTCCAGTTTCAACATCAAAGCACGTCAATAATATTAGAACATAAGATGTAGATATGTCATCATCACACAAAATCACATTCGATTGCTTGCTCGATCACACAAGTTCGCTTTCTAACTAGTACAGTTTATTCGACTTCCCTAATGCAGACTTCAATAAGGTTTCTTTATTAAAAACCATCATTCTCCTTGCATTGTCATATAATGGATAGAGAATTCTAGAATCAAACCAAAAATCCATATCAAATATTTGCCATCAAGAATCGTATGAAAAATCCTAACACGAAATGGTATAATTCACCTCGAACTTGTGTATTCAAATTCAGGTCAAATCAATTATGCAAACAAAACAAGATACGTACAACTTATGTATTCCTTTCGATTTGTCTCATCGTAATTGCTTAAATTTAAATTCATTATTAATCTCCTTGATTAACACAAATATCACTTCATACTTTAATATTTGTTTCACAAAATTTCTCAATTTGATATATATCATTAATATATTTATTCTCATAGCATTGCCTATATTTCTCTTCATTTTAAATTACATTTATTTCCACATGTAATATTTCTCATTTGATGCTACATTTATTTGCGGATCATTTCATTAGAAATTTCCTTAAGTTTATATCGAAATTATAAAAGCTTAACTTCTTTTATAAGACATTACTCGATTTTAAATTTAGTTTAATTATAACCATTTATTCCAATATCCATTTATTTTATAAACAATTTACAAGTCATGACTTTATTTAAAATCATTTCACTTTTAGGTCATATTTGTTTATCCAACTAGTTTTCACTTTTACTTTTCAAATTTATTTATGACACATTTCATAAATTTTAATCACGTTTATAAACATTTTTCTTCTCATTTACATCATTTTCTTAATAACAAGTTCTATCTAAACATGCCAAGGCTTAAAATTGACATATATACTATTACATACATGCTAAGAATGTATACAACAATTCTATTCATTTACTAAACATAGATATAACCAATTGACCTTGTTTCACTTGCTTTCAATTTAAGGTTATCAAATTCAACGGCGTAATTCAACACAATTACTAAGTTTCAACTCATATATTAATTTAGGAAATTTCGACTATCCACAGTATCCAGCTATTTCATTTTATTTCAGTAGTTGAAACTACCAATCAATAAAGACAAGTTCACAACAAAACATTTCAATTTCATAAACAAATATCCTAATTATTCACTTTGTTCTCTTCAATACGCCATTATTAACTAGTGTTTAGTCCATAAATTCAATCAACAATAATAGCCAACACTTATAATTTGACAAAATTCAACTAATCAACAAATAGTGATAATAATTAAATATTACCATTTCATAAAACAAACACATTACAAATAACAATAATAGTTATAAAAAACTTTATTCGTTTATTTATTTATTTATATATATATATAATATCATATTAGGAAAAAAAATATCATTTTAAACTTATATAAAACATTTCATAACACTAAAAAATACACGCTCTCATATATATATATATATATATATATATATATATATGTATGTATATATATATATATATATGTACACTCGGACAAACTCATTCTGGGATATTACTACCTTATCACTAATGAGTTAACCCCAACAGGCTAAGGTATGTCTAAACCTGGCTCTGATACCAACTGTAACGTCCCAACATTTTGATGGTTTAAATCGATAATAAACCACACATGTCTAATTCAAACCATTCAGAAGAGAGGATTGTTAATGGGGTAAAAAAGAAAATAAAAGAAAAGAAATAAAAACAAAACATAGAATCTCGCAACAGAACGACAAAATATAATAATCAAATAAACAGTTCATGAATCTGCTTTACAAATAACATTTGATTACACTTTACAATTCAAATCAGAGTTATGCATACATCAGAAATAAACAAATAATGCGACGGAAAAATATTAATAAATATGGCCTTCAAACTCCATCTCCATCTTTAAGAAATAATATCTTCGAAACACTAAAATACTCGGGCTGACCCGGGCATAAAGGAAAATAATACACTTGAGTCAGAACTAAAATTCTTATGCAAATTAATGAAAATTAGACGAAATAAGTAATGTAGATAACTATATTTTTGAAGGTTCAAATTTTTCGAAAAAGTTATTGTATCTATATTCAAAATACAATAGATTTCATAATAGATCCATTCAGTAACTTACAAATTAACAGAAAAATTCCCAATTAAATTTCATAGTTCAAGAGATTGATTTATAAAAATGTTCCAAAGTTTCAACATTCAATTTTATGGAAACTTCCTAATGTTTCAAAATTTAATTTTGAAAACTATCAAATAAGGTAACTACAATTTATTTCTCATAAATCATTTTTATGGTTTAAATAGTAAAACTAACCATACTAATTTTTTTCTCATGTAAATATATGAAATTCATGGGTTTTATATGATTATTTAGTGTTCAAATAATCAGCATAAAATTTATATGATTACAATAAAATATGGGGTGATGACAAGGATATATCAAAATAAATGAACAAATATGCATTCAATCAAAATAGCATCCATCACAACATACAATCGACATTCAAATCAATCAATTCAATAACATGTCACAATAATTATTAGTTATCACATATTGGAGTTTAAATATTCAAATTAAATATCAATTAAAATTCCAAACCAAAAATCAATAATTTATCACTATATGACTTGGTTTAATTTGCAAAAAAAATTTAGATTTCGTGAGTGAGTTTAGACACTCACCTTATGGATTGCCCTTTTCTCGTCGAATTTTGATCCGCTACTACTTCCTCCTTTTGATTTGTTTCCTTGCTATCTTAATTTCTTTTTTTATAGAAAATTTTGTAAGAGACGGAGAAGTTTGTATAGATTTGGATTTGAAGAAAAGGATTTGGAAAAAGAAGAATGTTTGGAAAAGAAGAAGAAGATTTAAAGAATATAAGAATTGAAAAAGAAGAAGAAGATTTGAAGAATAAGAATAAGAAAAAGGAAGTTTTGAAAAAAAGAAGAAGAAGGAGATTTGAAGAAGAAGAAAAAATGAAGAAGGAGAAAAATGAAGAGAGGGAGAAAATGAGATGGAAGTTTGTTTAGATAAATGAAGCTATAGAAGATGAGATTTGAAAAATGAAATAAGGCTATAGGATTGAAGATGAAAACGAATGAAAAGCTAATAAATTATATATAAACAAACCTGGAATTGAAATAAAGTAAAAATATGAACAACCTTAAAATGATAGTATTGAAAAAGGTGAAGTAAAGGAATAAATATATGAACAAAGATAAAAATAAATCTTCCGTTCTTTAGTATGAAGCTTCACAAGAAAGAGTTTCTAATGAAAGGAAGCTACAAGAACTAATAATGCATAAACAAAATAAACTTCAGAAATGGAGAATATTAAATGCTAATTAGATGGCATGAATATTAATTTGGATGTTCACATTAAAAATGGAAAAAAGAAAAGGGAAAAAAACTTCAGGTAAAGCACTTCAAAGAGCAAATGAATAAATGCGAAACAAATGAAAAGAATGAGGTAATTATTAATTATAAATAAATAAAATGAGGATATTATTAATTAATAAGAAACGAATGAGTAGTCGAATAATTAAACAGATGCTCAAGTGGAGCCTACATTGAGAACTTGAAAATGAAAAGAGAGAGAATGCGACGTGATAATAAATGTAAAGCAAATGAAGGGACCACCTATATCCTATAAACAAACATTTGGAGTTCAAATTCCAAAAATTACTCCAATTAATTCATATTAATAAACTCAAATAAACACATATTTATGTCATTTAATTCCATATTAAAGCATCTGTTTTATGTTAATATATGTGCACACTGCATTAACGCTGTCAATCAATTAACAATCAATCAATCAATAAAATCAACCAATCAATCTATACATTTATTTACGTTACTCTAACTAATTTTATTAATTAATGTATATATATATGCACTATAAAAATAATTTACTTTACTTTTTAATTATTGTAACAGCCACATTATGCAACCAATTTACAAGTTTTAACCTTATATAAAATAAAAAAATAAATATATGTGAACCTATGTAATTAATGTACAATTGTTAACACAAAGTAATTCTAATTGATTCCACAACATTTACACAACCATGAAACCTCTGATGTATTTAAAATTTTGAATATTAATATGTGTGTGTATATATTATTCTAAAATACAATTTTTTTCCAAGATCATACATATTCAAAATTAAAGTCTTGTTTTTATACATCTCAAAACATGCAATTATCTTAATTAAAATGTTCATTCCATATTGGCAAAAAATGCAAGTTCCTATATTAACTCATTCACTATAATTTCATTTATGTTTTCTTTTAATTGAAATATTTCAAGTAATCTAATTCTAGTTCATTTTACTACAAATTTCAAAAAAAAATTCTAATTATAAAATACTGTTTTCTTTTCATCTATACCAATTCAAATATGTTTTATAAAATTTCATATATAACAAAATTTATACACTATTTACAAAGTAAATATTATATCTTATTGAAAATCAACTTCTCCAAAATGCATTCGAAATAACAACTTATGTTATTCTTTCATTAGAACATTCACTCCATCCTTTATTCAAATTCAGCATTTGTTATTTTGGTTAGAGGAAAACATACAATTTATTCTTTTCAAATCAAAGCTTAAATTTCATTAAAATGTTAATCTTAATTTAATTTAAATTGTAGGTTCTAATGTTGAACTTATTAATTATAATGCAATTGTCTTTTCTTTTCAATTAGAGGATTCCAACAACTCTTATTGCAGTTTATATTCAATATTAGACTTCAAACGAATTCTCATTTTACCACAACTTTTTTCTGTTCAATTCATATATTCCAACATTTATTTATTAAATTATTCCATTCTTATATTAACATCTACTATTACAATCAATGGAACTTACATTCAAACAATTATTAAAATAAATTGAAATTATACTAAAATAGTTATCAATTACATTAAATCACATTATAAAATTACATTCTAATTGTTTTCTTACTAAAAAATCATAATTTTTTAGTTTCATACAATATTAAATCCTAAAATCTTATTAAATTCAGTATTTTTATTATTGAAAAAAATATGAGTAGTTACATCTTTGCTTGATATTAGCTAGTACAACGTAGCCGATAGTAGGTCCTTTACAAATACAAAACTGCATTGAGAATTCATAAGAAAATTGCTTCTAAGAATAGCTGGTTTTCTCAAGGTATTGCATGTACCACTTGGTTGCGGCACCTTGGAAAGTACTAGGGAAAAGCCTACAACGCACAACTCCAGAAGCATTATATAGATCCATTTGACTTTCAAAGGCTATCAAGTGATCATTTGAGTCAGTGGTTTCATTGTATCTCAAGGGTGGAATTTTGATGTAGGACGGGATCCTGATGGATATGATCTCTTCCGTGAAGGGAGCTTCTTGGTGGTTATTGTTGACCCTGTCATCTATAGTTCTTGTTCCTTTAAGATTAAGCATATCCTTTGCCAATTTCTTAGCCAAGTCTCTTAAGTAAGCTTCGTCACTATGATTGTTGCTTCTAATGGGTTTGTATCCCTTGGAGGTTGAACTTCAAGATTGCTCCTTGGATTTCTCTTTCCATCTTGGTAATTTTCCTTACCTTCGTTATTTGCCAAAGACCTTAGAGAAAGCTCGGTTACTTCAGCTTGCTGGTGATTTTTCCTCTTTTGTAGCATTATAATGAGCTTGCGTTTTCATTTGTTTCTAAGCAAAGAGAAATCTAAGCCCCTTCTTGGAGGCCCTACCTCATCCCCTCCCGCTTGGTGGTTTTGGAAATTTTTTAAGCAAGAATTCCTTCCAAAAGTTCTTTCGTCGTCAATGCTTGTTTTTCTAGGTCTTTGATCTTAGCGTCATTGTTGGTAAGTTGTGCCAGTTCCTATGGTTGTTCTGGCTCTACATTTTCCAAGCTGAAGTTGAGAACTTCATTCTCTTCCAATGTTGCTATTTGTATGATTTCTTCATTTGAGGCAATAAGCCGTCTCGATATCATTCTCACTGAAACAACAATTCGTTTCTTTAACTTAAGAAAAGAACTGTATAGAGATAAAGTTCGAGCCTTCCTTCTAGTGCTAAAATGTTAAACCAAAAAATTAGAATAAGACCCACGATGATAATTTTGATAAATTAACATTGATAACATCACAACTAAACATGTTGTAATTGGCATAGACTAAAGAATGCCATCAAGAGCTACCATTCAAGGTTAGATGCAAGGTGAAGTATTAAAGATTGGATTTATAATTCCACCAAGCCTTTGATGTTTAAATATTCGAAAGTATGGCTTTTTTCTAGGAATATGATATTCGAGATCCCTTAAGGTCACTTGGAATGAAATATTCGAGAGTCCTTAAGATCACTTGGAACACACACTCGAGAATCCATGTGGCCTTTTGGAATAGAATACTCAAAGACTCATGTCGTATATTTAAAGGAGATAGAGAAGATAAGTAGCAAATTCGTGCAATAGTCCAATAAGTGTGTTAGTAGAGTAGGTGATTGGTCCTTATATTTGAAGTCCAATGTTCATATGTGATAGGCAAAATAGTAACTATACATATAATTTCTTATTTAGTCCGAAGCCCTTCGAAGATTATCACGTTGATCTTTGGGACTAGGGAGTTTTATTATACACATGTTTATGTCAATAACGTTTAAAGTGCATAGTCACGTTAATAGGAAAATTAAGTTTTGTTTAATGTTATCCATAGGCAAAATAGGCTATGCTTGTCATCGTTCATAGTCTAACAGGCGATATTCAACATTGTCCATGTTCCTTATTATAGATTATGAGATTTACAATCAATTGATAATTTTTCCAATTTGAATAAGGGTTAAAATGCTTTGATTTTGGAAGGGAGAGAAGAAAAATGATAGCCCTTCTCCATTACCTCTAGGTCCATTTTTATATGGGCAGGTGCCGCATGACTTGGACATGCTTCGGCAACAGCCTGGATAACCTCAATGTTATTATGTGCTGGTCTATGTTCGGTGAGGATAATGATAGAACTCCAATGTTGCCTTAGTAGTAATGATCTTTGACGCTGTATGCATTAAGTTACTCTTGATCGGTTATCGACGACATCGGTTGGAAATGGCAATAAAATTTTAGCATCAATGAAGAGCGGCGTTGATATGGAGTAGTGTTGTGTTATGGAAGTACCAATAATTCATGACATATAATATAACATTATCAATTTCAAGCGAGGTCAATGTCATGTGGTATCACCAAGGAGTGACCTCAATAAGTTGGGTTACTCGCTCTATCTTTATAAGTAGACGGTGGCCATAATAGGGCTCGACATTAATGAGACGCGATAGTGATGTCAACATTACATCGGCGGCATACAATTCTGATCATATATGACATCATTGCTAATTTGGAGAAGTGTGAAGTTGATTCCATGCGGTGTAGATAATACTTGGTATTCTTGGCTTCATTGATGTCACATTTCATCGAGAGATGCGATATGCATGATGGCTTCTTCTACTTATACTCTTTAGAAAATATATGGACAAGAATAGTTTTTTTTTTACAACATATAGAAAACAAAAAAAAGTCATTTTCAATTTTACATGTTAAAACCATTCTTAATATATGACATTTGCATAATATGAATATTGAAACTACAAAATACAGAATCAAACACTATCACAGCTTTTCATTGAGAATTCAGTTATTTCCACTAAGATAATATTAACAAGGTATTTACATACATCCATAACATCAATATGTATTTATGTAGTAATTAGTTGTGATATTCAATAATATCATATGATATGTATGGATATTGATCCCGCCAACACCATTGAATGTCCATGTTACAATATAAAGCACATCTCGCTAAAACCTAAAATCATGTAGACATTCATAAATTTATTTGCAAATTGCAATTATGTGGATGCTAGACAAAGTTAAATGTATTTGAAATTGCTAAAGTGAGGTTGTTTAATTGGCTAACTAGTATAATTGCAGTATTTCATTTTATGATAATAATTTAAGTCAAGTGAAAATGTAGGAATTGTTACAACTCAAAATCATTATATAAAGGCGTTAACATTGTTTGCTAATTACAAGTAATATATATCATAAGAATAAACATTAGCTATTAGTGTTGGAAGTTGTAGTTGAGATGTGGTTATGTAGTAATTTTATAACACCTTGATGGATGAAGTTATAAGTAATAGTCTTTTTCCCAGACTTGAATAGGACCCTTAAATTTGTACCAACAGGTCTTAAGTTTGAATCCCGGACATCATTTACTAATTGTATCTTACTTTATGATTTAAAAAAGGAATGGTCATGATAAATAAGCCTAAGTTAAGACAAACAATACCTTATGTAAAGATGTTAATCTTTTACACTCAGTCGAAGTGTCATATAAATAAATCAGGTACAAGTAGATAAGAATTTAACAAATAATTTTAATTTTTTTCCTATATAGTTTTTTATATGCTAAGGGGTTGGACCCAATGCCTCCAACAGCAACTCAATCTGAATGTCTTACCAATGATTATTGACAAATAATTTCATTTTTTTCCCTTCATCAAGGCAATATAGATATGTAGCACAATCAAAAGGTATCTACAAAAGTTGATAGGATGTACTATATTGCTTTATACCCATGTTTAGCATGGACATGATTTCATAATCTTTTTTAATCATACTATATCTTTATTAAAGCTAGAAAAAAACACAACTTTTAGTCTGACCGTAAATAACCAAAACATCCCTTATATGCAAGGAGAGGTCATGAGTTTGAATTCTGCTTTGAACAAACATTAGTATTATTTTCAAATAGAAATTTTGATACACAAATAAAGCAACAAGTTCAAAACTATATCCCAACAAAAATTTCATTGTTTTTTTTTCTCGTATTACTCATTTTATGCTTACTAAAACCATATATAAAATGAAATTTAATAATTTTAATTTTTTATGCACATGTGCAATGCACGTGCCAAAAAGTTTCGTAATTAATGATGTTGCTTTTTTCTCACGATTGAACCTATCTCTTTAGGTCTAAATACGTAGTAATGTAATGTAGTACTAAATTTGATGCTTATAAATTAAGGTTTAAATGGGTGTTGCCATTTAACATCCTCATCCAACCCATTTAGTTATCTCAATTGAGTTTGAATCATGACTGAAAATTTTAGTTTTAGATGTTACTCGTATATGTATATTTTGATGAATATGGATTCATTTTTGGATACCTTCTAAACATATTAACAAACTAATTTTGAATATTGATTTCACTATTCCACTCCAACTTAAAAGATATAAAAAGATAACTAAATTTTAAGCCTAAATAATATAGCTTAGGTAAATATTGTCCAATATGTATAGGATTATGATTAATCGGATGCATATAACTACGAACTAGAACTTTTAAAACTTAATGTTTGTAGCTGAAAAGTTCTATATCGTATGTTGCACTTTGATGATGCTATAGTCTGACAAATCCATAAGGTGGAAAAGTGACCCGGATATGGATGCACAATGATCCACAAATGGCAATGATGATACCATAAAAAATACAAGAATTTCCTATAAGTTTCTACATTAGTCTATACATTTTCTAGATGTAACTCGAATGTCCTAATCATGCATTAAATAAATAATTAGTTACAACTTTTCTCTTTAGTGTATGAATTGTCAATCCATTATTGGATTAGTAAGTTCTAAATATACAACTGGATAAATGGAAATGATAGGAAAGTTTCTCTTCTCTCCTATTATTCTTCCTCTCAGGTTCTTCTTTCTCTTATCATCTTTTCACATTTTTTCCCCTTTACAAGATATGCACCCTATAGAAAAGATTTCTATAGAAAAAAATTCTCACTTCAATCACAACGAAAAGATTTCTACAAAGAATATAGTAATCCTAAAATTTGCAATAATTTTAAGGAGCTAATGAACTCAAAAAATTTTTGAATCAACATTAGTATGTCACATATATTATCAGAAGATTTAAAGAGAAACAAAAACTTGTGTTTACAAAGTAAGAAAATTATTTTCGAATATTCTATTTTGAAATGAACCTAATAAATATGCTAGAGGGTAGTAAGAAAGAAAAAAATAGGTCTTGTCATAACGAGATAAGAATTTTTCAAATTTGGGCCAATTTTAAAACTTAATTGCACAAATAGACCACTTTAAAACTATTTACAAACATAGACCGCTTTTGGCCATGTTAGCGACACGTCGTCAAAAATATACTAGGGATATTTCAAATATCGATGGTACCACTACAAGAAACAACAGTATTTCCAACGATCTTAAATTGTCGACGACCGTCGAAAGCCATCGGAAAAAAATTAGAATAAAGATCGTCGAAGATTCTTCTTTTTGATGGCTTTCCGATAGCTCAATCAAGCTAATTCCAACAGTTGTCGATGACTTTTCCGATGGTTTCGATGACACGTCGTGTATACATGAGAGGGTAAGGTTTACCTAATTTGCTGTCGAAAGCCATTGGAAGCCATCAGAAATCTAGAGTTTTTTTTATTTAGCAGTCTTTAAACCACAAACAACATATATACATCAATATATATATATATATATATATCCCAGCTCAATTTCATGCATATAAATCATATATATCAAAGTCCAAATAACATCTATAACATCAATAACAAAAAAAATTAATATTTACAATATATGAAACTGAAATAACCCACAATATACTCAAGCATCCAATAATATATGGCAAACAAAACTCAAATCAATCAGCAAGTCAAAATACATCCCAAAATGTATCAAATATGTCCAACAACATCTCAAAATAACTCAAGTCAACCGCACACATCCAACATCTCAAAACGTATCAAACATTTCAAACCACATCAACTTTACCCATCTCAAATAGTATATGTGTAATATCCCCTATCTGAATCACGAAGCAAAGCGCTACAAATGCTGCAGTCATGCATAGCATTAACTTCCGGTGATCAAATACGGTAATGTTAATGGTATCCATAATATCAAAAGCACATGAATATGAAATAAAATCACAAATTTCACAAAAACAACCTTTCTGGTTACATTTCACAAAACATATTTCATATTCCATTACAAAACTCTATAATCGTTTCCCAGTTTAGATCAAATATAATATTATAAATATGCCAAGATCGACATATGAAGATGCCCCTTTGGTTGATCAAAGTACTATATAGTTATAACTGACATAATACAACACGGTGAAATTAAACAAAATAAAACAGCAACTCCTTAATAGCTATCCATCAACCCCTGCTATTCTCCGAAAGCTTTATTCGCCAACCTACTAAAACCCTGTGGAACCTCAATGCTCTGCCTACTCAAATCAATTTTGAGCACCCGAGAGTTCAAGGGGAAAAACATAAACTTTGAGTCTGACATATAGCCTGGTGTGAATAATACCGTACATCTTGGTTATTTGATATTAAGTGAGACCACACCGCTAGCGGAATGAGGTTCCCCTCACTAATATCCTTTTGAAACATATTGTTTACAAATTAAAGTCTGCAACCAAACTGGTTAATAATTGTAAAAAAATATCGTGTAAACTTACATGTCAAGTAACAAATGAACTATTTGTCCGAACATTATATTTTGTTTGGCTAATTACTAACCTTTGGTTGACTCGAGCCTACCAGACAATATAAACAAATAATCTAACATCTGTTAGACACTCCTCATCTAGATGGTTTGTCCCTAACTTATCTTCTGCCAGGGTCGCCTGATCCTAATGGTTTTGCGGGCTCACTAATAACCTATCTCTATATAAATATATTCCCTTCTGTATGTAACATCATTTTAGTCTTACCCGTGACAAAGCCCTACACACTGGAATTTTGGACAAAATTAGCTAGGAGCACATAGCAAATGTATAGGGCACGGCCCTATACCAGTTCCATCTGGTATATAAATATCTAAGTCGGGTAACCTTCCTTAAATTTTCCTTGAAAACCTTTTCACCTCAATTTTAAATAAAACCTTTAAATCAAACTTAAATAAGGAAAATATACTCTATGCTTTACACAAAATCACCTAGCCATATTATATATACTTTACTCAAGTCATTGTTGATGAAAACATTTAAACCTTTGAAAGTACTCCTTTCGAATCTATTGAAAGTACCCCTTTCGAAACTAAGTAAGCTCTTTCTTTCATCTAGGACGAAAGGACAAAACATTCCTTTCGAAACCATTCATATAAAATTTTGAAACCATTGAAAAATCTTTCCTTCGAAAGCTATAAAACCTTAGACATCCTATCTTTAAAACATTTAAACAATGCCTTTCGAAAACATTGGAAAACCTTTCCTTTCAAGCCTTTGTAACCTTCCTTTTAAACCTTTTGAAACCATTGGGGAACCATCCTTTCGAAACTGTTCTTTAAAACCTTTCAAAAACGTTAAACGTCAAACCTTTCAAAAGCATTTGGGTTTAAGTAAAACATGTAGAAAACCTTTCGAAACCATTTAAAACTATCTCCTTCGAAAACTATGGGTTCTACCTTCAACAGAACAAAAGGGTCATAAAACATTTAAGTCGAAAACACTCTTTTGAAAACATATCCTAAGTAAAGAAGTGACGGTGTCGAAAACAACCTTCCGAAAGCATTGGAGAAGCGGCTATATTTTAAAAGCAAGGTATTCCCTTCGAAACCATTGTTTCGAAAGATAAGAAAAGCAACAGCCGAGGGTTTCGACCCAATTCGAAAGCATTTACGTAAAAAAAAGCGTAACCCATTCGACACCTTTCCTTTAAAACATTTGACTCAGCCGCAAGTCAACGAAGTCGAAAGCATATTCTTCGAAAGCAAAGCAGGCGCGTTTTTCATTGAAAGCTAAGTAAGGTTTCGACCTCCTTCGAAACCCCTGGTTTCGACCCAATACATTCCGCCTATATCCAATTCGATGTGCACCAAGTCTTTGATGTCGTGCGCATTAGTTTCGATGGTGATGGTGGCGGAGCTACTAAGTCGAAACCCTATGGTGCCGAAAGTGGCGAAACATATAAAGAGCTTATCACTACAACTGACAACAATCATATATAACAAACCCAAATCTAACAATAAAGAGTCGCCTAACAAATATCTAGATTGTGTGATGCATCACTAGATTGCACGACGTCATTTAACAAATATTTAAACATACAAAATGCTACAAAAATACAGTCACCTAACAAAGACTAAAAGCATCAAAGCTAACTTGCATCATGTTAACGGTAAAAATGACTTTAACGCTAACACCCGGTGTATATCGTGATGAAGTGAAAGCACCACCCGCTTGCACGGGAATCAAAGTAAACAAAAAATAGCAGAAAAGTAAAAGAGACAGAGATTTTTATAGTGGTTCAACTTCTAGCAAGTCTACATCCACTTTACATCCTCCATTATCTTCTTCGAGCACACTTTTACAAGATTACAACACCTTTACAATGCGATTGATTGATTACAACACTTTTACAATTCACTTTCGAGTTTACAACACAATTGAAGAAGGATATTAGAACTTTGATCATAGATTGTTCCTCGGATCCATGCTGAATGGAGTAGATGCATTGATGAAGAATCTTCAATTGGTTGAGGTGCTCGGAGAGTCGAGAAATCAGCAGAGTGTAGGCGCCTTGAAATCCAGAAAAGTCCCTTTGTCGTTGGAGTAGGAGGAGTATTTATAGGAGAGTTCAGAGTTGGGACAACTGGGTATAGGTCGTGAGCGACCTAGGGGTAGGTCATAGATCGTTAGCGACCTAAGAGGTAGTACGAGAAGGAGCGGCGACCTAAGGAGTGGCAGGGGAAGGGGGAGCGAGCTAAGGCCGGCGACATAAGGAGTAGCCTTCATCTTCTTAGGTCGTGAGCGACCTAATAGAGGAGGAAAAGTAAGGCTTTGGTCATGAGCGACTTACTGGAAGAGGGAATGTGAGGCTTAGGTCGTGAGCGACCTACTGGAAGAGGGAATGTGAAGCTTAGGTCGGTAAACTATAGGTCGCTAGGTCGCTCCGTGTTTGGTAAGAGATAGGTCGCGAGCGACCTACGGGTTAAGGATAGGAGTTAAGTCGCGAGCGACCTAACTTGGAGGGAGATAGGTCGCTAAGTCGCAAGGAATTCTCTAGCTCGCTAAGTCGCGAGTCCCTTTAACTCTTTAGGTCGCTGGAGACGTTAGGTCGTTGGACGCTATAGATCGCTGCATACTTGAGAAGTTAGGTCACTAGGTCGTGTACCATCCTAGGCCGCTGCCGTTAGACCGTTGCTCTTAACTCGCTGAGTTGCTTTAGCTCGTTGGATACTCCATGCCTTAGGTCGCATACCATTTTGGACTGGGTGCTGCCCCGCACCCTGCACCCCGCACCCCGCCGGGGGCACTGCCCCCTGGACCCCTGGACCCCTGCGACCTGACCGGTCAGGTCGAACACCGTAGCGGTGGCGTTGCCCCCGCACCCCCCTGGACCCCCCCGTCGTAGGGGATCTTAGATGAGAAATCATTCAATAGAACTTGCTTTGTTGAGATGTTGAGTTCACCAATCTTTGAGACGAGCTATCTTTGGTTTTCTCGGTCGATCTTTTGATATCACGGCCTTGCTGAAAAAGGCGGGATAACACTTGCCCCCCAAAACATGCCTTGTGGTAGGAAGGTGTGTTTTGTAATGCCAGAATCTAGACGTTCATATTCTGTTGGTAACCTGTAAAGGAATTGATAGTTTCATATGGCCCAAAATGGTGACCGTTCGGGATTGATCTATTTGGGATGAAGCGCGGCCGTTCATGGTCAAGCACTTTACTTCAAATGACGACCTTTCGTGGTCGAGTCATTTGAGGTGAAGTGCGGCCATGTGCGGTCAAGCGTCTAAATCCATGCGACGATCGTTCAGGATCGGGTCATTTGTGGCGAAATGCGATCATTCATGGTCAAGCACTTTACTTCGAATGACGACCATTCGGGGTCGAGCCACTCATGGTAAAGTGCAGCCCTGCGCGATCAAAATGACAACCATTCATGGTCAAGCGCTTTACTTCAAATGACGACCATTTGGGGTCGAGCCATTTGTGGTAAAGTGCGGCCCTTCGCGGCCTAATAGTAGAGCTCAACCGTTCATGGTCAAGCGCCTTACTTCAAATGACGACCAGTCGGGGTCGAGCCATTTGTAGTAAAGTGCGGCCCTGAGCGATCAAGTGGTAAAGCGCGGCCGCTCGCGGTCAAGCGCTTAACTTCAAATGACGATCGTCCGGGATCGAGCCATTCGAGGTGAAGCACGGCCGTCCATGGTCAAGCACTCAACTTTGTATGATGATCAGGATCAAGTGAAGTGAGTTGAAATGCAACCGTCAATAGTCAAGCGCTTTACTTCAAGTGACGATCGTTCGGGATCGAGCCATTTGAGGGGAAAGTGCGACTGTTCGCGGTGTGAAGCGCGACCGTTCATGGTCAAGCGCTTAACTTCAAACGACGACCATTCGTGATCGAGTCATTTGAAGTCAATTGCGGCCATGCGCGGTCAAGCACTTAAATCTATGCGACGATTGCTTAGGATCGAGTTATGAATTAAAGCACGGCCGACCACAGTCAAGCGACTGTTGGCGGTCAAGCACTTAAATCCATGAGTTTTTGACTGTTCAAAGTCGGGTGCCTGTTCATAGGACTTAATCATTGAGACTGTTCGAAGTCGGGTGCCTGTTCGTAGGGCTTGATGATGCCTATTCGTAGGGCTTACACATTTCAAAATCATGAAAAATCAAATATTTAACTGAAAAGTTGTCAAGTAGAAATGCCTGGAAAAGTCAAACCCAAACATTCGAAGCAAATCGTGAAAGCAATGTGGAATCAAATCCAAACATCGGAAGCAAATCATGAAAGCACAGTGGAATTAAATCCAAACATCAGAGGCAAAACATGAAAGCAAAGTAGAGTCAAACTCAAACATCAGAAGAAAAACATGAAAGCCATGTAGAGTCAAACTCAATCATCAGAAACAAATCGAAAGCAACGCAGAGTCAATCTCAATCATCAGAAACAAATCATGAAAGCAATGTCAAGCCTAGTCCAAACACAGAAGGCAAAGTAATCAGTCATCAGAAGTAAAATACAAAAGTAAAGTAGTCAACTATCAGAAGTAAAATTCAAAAGCAAAGAATTGACGTACGAGTGCAAACATCTACATCAGTATGATTTATAGTTGTATCAGAGCATGCTTGGGGATCGATCGTGGTCCCATACATGTGTGAACAACTTAATTGTGTTGATGTAGATTTTCCACTCATTCGTCATAACCTCAATTATTCGATGATAGGTCGACGCTTTGATCCTGAGGTGTCTACAGTTGGTGCAGGTGCTCGTTCTTGTTCCACCGTTGCAGCCTTCTTTTTCACATATTGAGATAGCAAACCATCCCGGATATGCCCCTCAATTTCATCTTTCAAGTGTCTGCAGTCATTCGTGCTATGGCCATTTAGCTCATGGAACAAGCAATACTTGTCCGACTTTTTCTCGTTGTTAGTTGGATCTCTCTTAATTGGCTTTCGATAAGGAACATGTCCCTTGGTGTCTTGATAGATTCGCTCCAAGGTCTCATTCAACTCTGCGTACGAGGTGAATCTCAACCTCCGTCGTTGGCGTGATGATTTATCATTGTTATCCTCAGCCTTTCGTTTGTCTTTGCTGGTTTCTGCACATTTCCTAGGAGGATTCCTGCTTTTAACCAATAAAACATCGGTTCCTTCTCCTTCTTTTATATCAGCATTTGCGTCCTCTAATCGTAAGAACCCTTCGGACTCATGGAAAAATTCTCCCAAATCCATAGGAGGATCTTTGGTCAATGAATTCTTGAACTCTGTGCCATCAGCTATACCCGACACAGCTTCCATTAGAACCATGGATGGATCTGGTCGATCCACCGATGCCGCGGCTGCGTTGAATCACGTCAAAAAACTTCTCAAAGATTCTCCGGTTCTTTGCTTTAGTACTGTCAAACTCATAACATTCTTGGGCCTCGAGATGTGGACCCTGAATTGCCTCATAAACCTCTCAATCAAATCATTCCACGTTTCAATCGATCCATTTTCCAATTGTCTGAACCATAGCGCCACAATATCTGTCAAGTACAGCGGAAAGCACCGGGCCATAACTTCATCTGATGCCCCCAGCACTTCCATATGCTTCATATATTTTGTCAGATGAACTGTAGGGTCTGTCCTTCCATTGTACATATCCAATGATGGTAGCTTAAAGTCTGGTGGGTTCTTAGCTCGCCTGATTGTTACGGTAAAAGGACTTCTATTGACATCCACCAAGTCTTTGTTCACCAAACCACCTTTGATAGCCTTTTTAACCATTTCCGTTAATCTGTCGTTATCTCTTAGTGACAGTCCTCGCCCTTGGCTTTCGTCTTGCCCCCCGAGTTCACAAGGGGATGGTGGAATTTGTTCTTCTGGTTGGGCTTCTGTTCCTCTTTGATTCTGCGCTCCAAGTTTCCCAATCTAATGAAACAAATTCTGGATCAAATCCTCCATCTCCTCTCTTGTAACAAAGGCTGAAGTTTGGCTTGCTCTCGAAGAAGCCTCTTGACTTCCTTCATGCTGACTATTCTCTGGTCTTTGTAGTCTACTCCATCGCCTTACCATAGTTCTTCGGATTTCAGTCTCAATCTCTCGGATTCAAGTATTGATTAATAGGATTCCTGGGTTCAATTCTCAGTTAAAGCACCAAAATGTTAACGGTAAAAATGACTTTAACGCTAACACCCGGTGTACATCGTGATGAAGTGAAAGCACCACCCGCTTGCACGGGAATCAAAGTAAACAAAAAATAGCAGAAAAGTAAAAGAGATAGAGATTTTTATAGTGGTTCGGCTTCTAGCAAGCCTACATCCACTTTACATCCTCCATTATCTTCTTCGAGCACACTTTTACAAGATTACAACACCTTTACAACACGATTGATTGATTACAACACTTTTACAATTCACTTTCCAGTTTACAACACAATTGAAGAAGGAGATTAGAACTTTGATCATAGATTGTTCCTCGGATCCATGCTGAATGGAGTAGATGCATTGATGAAGAATCTTCAACGGTTGAGGTGCTCGGAGAGTCGAGAAATCAGCATAGTGTAGGCGCCTTGAAATCCAGAAAAGTCCCTTTGTCGTTGGAGTGGGCGGAGTATTTATAGGAGAGTTCAGAGTTGGGTCGGCTGGATATAGGTCGTGAGCGACCTAGGGGTAGGTCGTAGGTCGTTAGCGACGTAAGAGGTAGTAGGAGAAGGAGCGGCGACCTAAGGAGTGGCAGGGGAAGGGGGAGCGACCTACGGCCGGCGGCATAAGGAGTAGCCTTCGTCTTCTTAGGTCGTGAGCGACCTAATAGAGGAGGGAAAGTGAGGCTTAGGTCGTGAGCGACTTGCTGGAAGAGGGAATGTGAGGCTTAGGTCGTGAGCGACCTACTGGAAGAGGGAATGTGAGGCTTAGTCGGTAAACTATAGGTCGCTAGGTCGCTCCGTGTTTGGTGAGAGATGGGTCGCGAGCGATCTACGGGTTAAGGATAGGAGTTAGGTCGGGTGCGACCTAACTTGGAGGGAGATAGGTCGCGAGCGACCTACGGGTTAAGGATAGGAGTTAAGTCACGAGTGACCTAACTTGGAGGAAGATAGGTCGCTAAGTCGCAAGGAATTCTCTAGCTCGCTAAGTCGCCAGTCCCTTTAACTCTTTAGGTCACTGGAGACGTTAAGTCATTGGACGCCATAGATCGCTGCATACTTGAGAAGTTAGGTCACTAGGTCGTGTACCATCCTAGGCCGCTGCCTTTAGACCGTTGCTCTTAACTCGCTGAGTTGCTTTAGCTCGTTGGATACTCCATGCCCTAGGTCGCATACCGTTTTGGACGAGGCGCTGCCCCACACCCCGCCGGGGGCGCTGCCCCCTGGACCCCTGCGACCTGACCGGTCAGGTCGAACACCGTAGCGGTGGCGTTGCATCCGCACCCCACCTCGGGAGGTTGGCACCCCCCCTGGACCCCCCTCCGTAGGAGATCTTAGATGAGAAATCATTCAACAGAACTTGCTTTGTTGAGATGCTGAGTTGACCAATCTTTGAGACGAGCTATCTTTGGTTTTCACGGTCGATCTTTTGATATCACGGCCTTGCTGAAAAAGGCGGGATAACACATCACTTAAGATCCTATCTAAACAGATTAAAGAACAGAGGATCTAATCTAGAGCAGTAAGCATTACATGTATGTTATTGAATTAAACTAATCGAACAAAGAGAAACACGAACTATATGATTATGCGTTTATATGATAGAGCAGAGACACAAAAACCAAAGCTAGTAGAATAAAGAGAAATAAGTTGAAATTATCCAAAATTAAGTGCGAGAAAGAACAGCTCAAACCTCTAGAGCTTTTGATGTATCACCATTTGAGAAAGATTTTAATAACTGAGGTGGAGGCGATCATTTGTGAACTTAACAGATTAAGGTACACTATAAGGCTTAGGGTTTTTTATACAAGATTGCTACAGAGGTCGACAAAATGTGGAGGCACGCGAAAGATGTTTAAATGAAAGCCATAAGAGACGAATAAACGAGGGGATTTTAGGTTTTCAACTGAGCGAATTACGGAGAAAGAAAATGAAGAGATGATGCTAAAATAAAAAGGAAAAAGAGCGGCCTTGGAAATAATTTGAGAGCCCGCCGACATGGTTTGTCGTTACCGCGTTTATATTTCATTTTTGTTCTTTTAATGGAAATAAAAATAGCAATGAGCATTAAAACGCCAACAATAATCATTTTTCATTGCTATAAACACCTATTTTCCTTGTAGTGAAAGCATTTCGATTTTTCAAATGTCAATGCATTTAAGTTTTGAAAAAAATGGATCGATTAAGGTGAATGGATGATGAACTTCAAGCATATTTGCTACGGAGCTTTACCAAGATATTTATGACTCTGTAGATTCACTCTTAACACTTCAAATAACTTTGGAATATTTTGAAGTGCTTGTGTATGAAGTGCCTTGAGTCGTATATTTTACATTTGCTTGATTTGCTTGATTCCATACTTTGTATATAGCCTTATAGTACTCCCATAGGTATCTGAAAATTTCGTACAACTTGAAGAATATGTATAGCACAATTTATATTGTTGTTATCAAAATCAATAATCCAAGTCTTAGCAAATAGAAAATTCATTGGGCTTTGTTATAGACGAACTGATGGCAAACGCATGAGTGCACATTGACAGATGCACACGGGGCGCGCCATATGCACACTCACACGCACACCAGGGATCCATGTCACACTTATTCCTTGACACAATTTTAGCATCCTTTCCATTTCTCAAGTCATATAATTCCAAATGCCATAAATTGTTATAGACACGTTCTTGCATTATTGATTGCCATCACCACAAAAACTGATCATCCCCTTGTCTGTTTTAGCCTAGCATCTGAACCAACTTGAGGGAACACAAAAGCAAACTAACTCGCACAAACTTGGTAATTTCCTGAAACGGTGTTTAATATGTTAAGCCATTTTTAGAGGAACGGTGAAGAAATAAAAGCTAGAAACCGTAAATGACTTTGCTCATAAAAAGTTTGACGATCCTCTTGGGAGGCAAAATCACATTTTCAAACTATCTTAAGGGCATTGATACTAGTAAAGGAACCGAATAAATATGCAAGAGAGAAGGAGGTACAAAAAGAAAAATGAGCACACTTATCAGCATAATAAAATACTTACTTTCCATACGTTAGCACAACATAATATAAATATCAACCATCACATTACATATGGCAACAGCCTTCATCGATCAAAACGAAGGAGTTGTTATTGTCATTATAAAATACAAATATGAAAGTATAGCACAACTGGGACACAATGGTTAATGATGAGGTGGTTTGTAGTGAGGTGGCTTGTAGTGTGGGGGTTTGTAATGTGGGGGCTTGTAGTGCGGTGGTTTATAGCGAGGTCGCTTGTAGTGTGGCCGTTTGTAATAGCGAGCGTCAGCAACAAAAACCATCAAGTACATGGCCAAAAATAATAGAAAGCTCACGAATTTCTTATTAATAGCCATTATGATTTATGCACTCCACTCTTTTTCTGATGAATGAAACATAGGTATCTCTGCCTCTTTATATTGGAATAGAGCCTTATGGTGACATCATGTGGTTTCCAATATGTCTTTCGGAATAATCAATTAACTTTCTGGAGAAACTGTGTCAGCCTTTGAACAGGTACTTTGAAAAGGCAATGATCACTTAGGATAACCAAATATCAAGGAAGATTATACATTAATCTGCATAACTTATCGATTTTGAATTGATAAATGAAGAAGCAGTCAGCAACACATCTTAAAACGTTACCAAAAAAAATATCAGCATTGCCACTTGCAATGAATTTTAGTCACAATAATGTGCATCCTAATTCCATGATTTCATTCAGGTTACATAGCAGAAGAATTTATCTACAGAACAAACAGCCTCAACTAAACGGCTAACTATTTTGGCAATTTTGATATCCTGATAACATACATCTTAAAAGTTAATATGAATATCTATTTATTCTAGCGCATAAACTAGATAGAAAAAAAATCATAAAATTAAGTAGTGATTTAGTGTACAGTTTATTATTTTCATTTCAAAATGAGATTACCAGAATTACAAAAATATCTATCTATTTTTCCCCCATTCTAAATGTAGGAACCTAGGCACGTAAAAAAAAAATCGTTGGACCATCACTGGCTGTTTTGCTCTTTTGCAGTATACCTTTTCATACATATAATTCAACCATACTTATCTCGTTTTTTTAAATAATGATATAGCAACTATTCAGCACTAAATGTCATATAATAATACTACATGCATGTGAAAAGGTCTTGATAAGACCTATTCAGTGTTTCAGCGAGCATATTGGTCGTACCATGGAATACCGATGACTTTATAACTATCCCCATCCCATGACATCGAGGTTGCATTCTTCATCTCAGATTGTTATTTGCAGGCATTGACAATTGTCATTTACACCTGATTCTACTTCACGTTTATTAAGATCAGATATTCTAATAGCATAGGTTGCAAATAATTTACCTAACTTCGAAAGCGTTAGACATATTGGCATCAATGAAATATGCTAATTCGTATTAATGTGGTGATCATACCCATAAGTATTGGGTTCGCTTATGACAAATTCATGGAAATCATGGATAGGCAATGTTTGGTCTCAGTCAAATTACATGCGTCTTCACAAACCAAAAATATCCATAGTACTATTCCCAGAGAGGCACAACTGTGTGTATGTATGCGTGTGCGCGCACACACAAGCTATAAGCATACTTGTGTCATCCTTGCCTATTCATGATTTGAAATTCAAGACTGAAAATGAACAAAGTAATCAAAAACGAGTATTTAAATCTTGGAGGACTGCACAAAAATGTCTAAACAAGACTGATTCTGCTTGTTATATTCTGCAGTATTCTTTGTAAGTGACGCAGCGGATTAATCAAAATAAACTTCAATCGGTGAAAGTAGCAATCGGTGGATTGATGAATACCAAAATGCCCAAATTCGTTGATCCGAAGATACCGAATTCTAGCTATCTCAAACACGTTGATAGCGCACTATACCGTGTTTCAAGATCTACGATTCTTCGTACGTTGATCTAGCGCACTAGATACCGTGAATCGGCTTCTACGATCATTGAATCGAGCGCACTCGATTAACCGAAAGAGGAGATAGGAGATTACACTCAACTATCAATTTAAGAAGAAATCACACAACAATCAATAAGAAATTTTATTCCAAAATCAACAACCACTTAAAATGTACAACACACTCCCTATTTATAGTGTTTTCTCAACCTGAGCCTTAAGTCGTATACGACTCATCCTCCCCCACGACTCACGACTCATCTTCCCCTACGACTCACGACTCATCTTGAGTCGGTAGCGACTCATCAGCAATAGACGACCCAACCACATACGACTCAATACATGACCATCATACGACTTAAAAATATACAACACATATTCACAACACTTAGGTCGTATACGACTTAACGACTTACGACTCAAAGACAAACGACCTACGACTTATAATATTTACAACACAAGACCGACTCAACACGACACATGGTCAACACGACCTAACGACACATGGAGGGACTCAAATCAGCGGCGTCAAGTGTTGTCTCTTCCCTCAGCCACATCTCCTTAAGTCGTTGCCGACTTAAGACCACTTCCTTAGGTCGTGGCCGACCTAAAACATGCTTCGGCTCCTGTAACTCGTTGTTAACTCATGGCCGACCTAAATCCGAGGCTTCCTCCCACGACCTTAGGCCTTCCTCTCCTGCTTGACTCGTGAACGACTTAAGACCTAAACCCGAAGCTTGGTTAGCGCGTGTTGCCTTCCCCTGTGACTTGTTAGCTCTCCAGTTAAGTCGTAAACGACTTAAATCTACTCTCCTAAGTCGTGAACGACTTAAATACATGCCCTTATCTCGTATGCGACTTATCCTTCTAGCCTGGGCTGCATCATCCTCTCCTGGTTGAGAAAAATTCGTCCTCGAATTTGTAAATTCTTCCACATCCGATTGTTCTTCTCCATAATATGGCACAAGATATTTAGTATTGAACACGTCAGAGGTGTACACATCCTCCGGCAGCTTCAACTTATAAGCATTGTCATTAATCCGTTTCACAACTTCGACAGGACCAATTTTTCTGGCTTTCAACTTGTTATAAGCGCCTGCTGGAAAACGATCCTTCGTTAACACAGCGTAAACTAAATCACCTTCGTTAAATTCAACATTCCGTCGTTTCAAATCAGCAGCCCGCTTATACTTCTCATTTGACTTTTCCAATCGTCCTTGAACGATTCCATGACATTCCGTCAATCCTTCAACAAAATCAGCAGCTCGTTTAACCGTCCCCTTCGGTTGTGGTACCACCGCTAAGTCCAACGGTCCCCTGGGTAAATTTGAATATACAATCTGAAATGGACTGAATCCCGTGCTACGATTCACTGCATGATTATGTGCAAACTCGGCTTGGTATAACTTCATGTCCCAACTCTTCAGATTGTCCTTCACAAGACATCGCAACAAATTTCCCAACGATCTGTTAACAACTTCGGTCTGTCCGTCTGTTTGTGGATGATAAGCACTGCTAAAATTCAACTTCGTTCCCACCATCTTCCACAAACTTAACCAAAAGTGACTCAGAAAACGAGTATCTCTATCCGACACAATAGACTCTGGCAATCCATGAAGTCGATAGATCTCCTTGAAAAATAACTGAGCAACACGAATAGCATCCGCCGTCTTCTTGCAAGCAATAAAATGTGCCATTTTAGAATATCTGTCAACCACTACATATATAGAATCATTACCACGCTGCGTTCTCGGCAATCCCAATACAAAGTCCATACTCACATCAACCCATGGTCTAGCCGGTACAGGCAACGACATATACAACCCAGCATTGGTCGCGGTTCCTTTCGAAACTTGGCAAATATGACATCGCTCCACAAACCTTCCCACTTCTTTCCTCATCGACGGCCAAAAGTAAGACTGTGAAATCAATTGCAAAGTACGATCACGGCCCACATGCCCTTCCTCGTGTAACTCCTTGATAATTTTCAATCTCAAGCTACAATCCGGTATGCATAAACGATTCCCTTTAAACAGAAAACCATCCACCAATAAAAACTCGTCATCACTTCCTTCCTTTACCTTTTCAACAAATTTCACAAAATAAGGATCTTCTTCAATCAGCTCTGGCAACATTTCAAACCCTGTCACTTCAACCTTCATTGTTGTTAATAAATGACTCCTCCTACTCAAAGCATCAGCACCCGATTCGTTACCCCAGATTTGTGCTTCACAACGAATGTAAACTGTTGCAAATAAGCAATCCACGATGCATGTCTCGCTGAAATCTTATCCTGTCCTTGCAAATGCTTCAACGCCTCATGATCAGTGTAAAGAACAAACTCTTTCTGAAATAGATAATGTCTCCAGTGTTTAACAGCTTGCACAACAGCGTAAAATTCAACATCGTATGTACTGTATCTAATCCTCGCCCCTGACAACTTCTCACTGAAATATGCAATAGGTTTTCCACACTGACTCAACACTCCTCCAATTCCCACCTTCGACGCATCAGTATGCAATTCAAACAACAAATGAAAATCCGGTAATATAAGAATTGGTGCTGTCGTCAAAAGTTTCTTGATCTTCTCAAAAGCAATCCCAGCATCCTCTGTCCAAGAAAATTGTTTCCCCTTCATGCAATCAGTAACTGGTGCCATCAAGCTACTGAAGTGTGGAATAAACCTTCGATAGAATGACGCCAATCCATGGAAACTTCTAACTTCAGTGATAGTTCTCGGCTGTGGCCAATTTCTAATAGCTTCAACTTTACTCTGGTCCACCTGGATTCCCTTCTCAGATACAACATATCCCAAAAATAAAACACTTCTCGTCATGAACACACATTTCTTCGTAGCCGCATAAAATTGTTCCTTACGAAGAATAATTAACACCTTTCTCAAATGCTCTACATGCTCCTCTGTGCTCGCACTATAAATCAGAATATCATCAAAGTAAACTACAACAAACTTCCCACTGTACGGCCTGAAAATTTGATTCATCACTCTCATAAATGTACTCGGTGCATTCGATAGACCAAACGGCATAACCAACCATTCGTATAACCCCTCTCTTGTCTTGAAAGCTGTCTTCCATTCGTCACCTGGTCTAATTCGAATTTGATGATAACCACTCTTCAAGTCAATCTTCGAAAAGATAGTTGCCCCACTCAACTGATCCAGCAAGTCATCCAACCTTGGCATAGAAAATCTGTAACGTACAGTAATCTTGTTCAAAGCTCTACTATCTATGCACATCCTCCATGTTCCATCCTTCTTCGGCACCAACAAAGCTTGTACTGCACAAGGACTCAAGCTTTCCTGAACACGTCCCTGTTCTCACAACTCTTCCACCTGCCTTCGTAACTCCTCATGTTCCTTCGGGCTCATTCGATAATGTGGTCGGTGGGGTAAAGCTGCTCCCGGAACAAGATCAATATGATGTTGAATGTCTCTCAATGGCGGTAACTCCTTAGGCAACTCTTCTGGAAATACATCCTCAAATTCTTGCAAAACTGGCTTCGCTTCTTCTGGAATTTCAACCTCTTCGTTACACTCTCGCCCAATCAACAAAAACACTTCAGGCTCCTCTTCAACTTCTTTAACAAACTCCTTCAAAGATAATAAAGTTTTCAGCTCTTCGATCTCCTCTAGCTTGCTCTCCTTCTGTTGTTGCTTCTTGGGAACTAAAGTGATCTTAGTACGTTCGAACATAAAACTGTAACTATTAGCACGACCATCATGTTGTACTGCTCTATCAAACTGCCATGGTCTGCCCAACAACAGATGACACACATCCATGTCTACAACGTCACACCAAATTTCGTCTTTGTATTTCTTCCCAATAGAAAAATTAACACAAGCCCTTCGACACACCTTCACTTCACCACCCTTCCTTATCCAGGCTAGCTTGTACGGTTTAGGATGCTTCTCGGTTTTCAAATTCAACTTCCTTACTGCTTCTGTAGAGATAATATTATCACAGCTTCCAGCATCAATAACAAACTTGCAAACCTTTCCCAGAATAGTGCATGTCGACTGAAAAATATTGCTCCTCAACCAACTAGAATCTTCCTCTTGCTTTGGTGTAAGACATGACCTCCTCATCATAAGATTACAACCTTCATCTCCAGATAATTCTTCTTCCTCCTCAACATAAGGTGTATTTGAACACTCTGCCTCCTCACCTTCATCTTCAATCTCAGCAACCATTGCTTTCTTCTTCGGCTTCGGACATTCATTGCTTTTATGACCCAACTCCTGGCAATTGTAACATTTGAAACCACTGCTAACCTTCGCCTTCTCAGCCTCCTTCACCACTGGCTTATTGATAAGTTTAGGAACATTAGAACTTCCACTAACACCCCTCGCTTGATTATTGGAATTAGTAAACACACCACCTCCACGCCTTCCTTGCTTCTCCCAAGCCAACGCTTTCTGATGTGCCTCCGTTACAGATCTAGGATCAAACATATTAACCATATCCTGGATCTGCATTCTCAATCCCCCAATGAATCTAGCAGTTAGTTGTTCTTCCGTTTCCATAATATCATTCCTGGCAATGAGTTGGTAAAATTCATCAGCATAATCACTAATAGACTTCGTCCCTTGCCTCAGATTCTGCAACCTCTGGTACATAAGTGATTGATAGTTGTATGGTAAGAATGTAGCTCGCATCAACTTCTTCATCTTCTCCTATGATTCAATCTTTGACTTTCCCATTCTCTCTCTCGTAAGTTTAGTTTGCTGCCACCATGCCAAAGCTCTCCCCCTCAACCTAGTAGCAACTAGCTTCACCCTTCTATTCTCCGGAACCTCCTTGAAATCAAAGATTTCCTCAACATTAGACAACCAATCTAAAAATTCCTCAGCTACCATTCCGCCTTTAAACTCCGGAATTTCCATCTTCATTCCTGATTCCCAACGTCGATCATCATCAATAACCCGATACCGACGTTGTCCCTGATCTCTATCTCTGTAATGAACACTTCCTCTTTCACCATCAAAGTCTGATGCACATCGTTGTCGTTCTCGTCCTCCAACATCTCTACCACCACTCCTACTACCAACATCCCGTCTATCATGATCATCAACATTCCTCCTACTTCGATTGTCAACACTCCTAGGCTCTTGACTTTCTCTCCTCTCCCGTTCTGAATGTGATGACACTCTACTAACCCTACGGATGGATTCAGGTGAATTTCTTCTTCTACTTTGATTCATATCAATCATAAGCTTCTCCAACCTACCAATGCCTTCATCAATCTTCTCATGCATACGTTGTTCCATTTGATCGGCCTCTTCTCTCCGATATAAAGCTTCAACATTTTGTTGGCGGTTAGCTCTCCTTGGCGGCATGATTGAAATTCACAAAATTTCAACAAATCGATACCAAAGTGATACTTCACAAGCAAATCACGGCTTCACAAGCTTCTACACAACTTCACAAGGCTCGGCCTTAACTCCTTAGCTCGAAACAAGCTTCCAATGATCCTCCCTAGGCTCGGCTACTTAACTAGCATACACGGCCTACTTCAAATTCAAACACTTTCAACACTTTGATCCAAAATGGAATGGATCGAAAGTTCTCCCTCTTGTTGCAACTTCAATATGAACACGATGAACAACTTCAAACTTCAACACTTGGCTCCAAGTCCCGATTTAGCTATGATTGGCTAAAACAAGCTCTGATACCAAAACTGACGCAGCGGATTAATCAAAATAAACTTCAATCGGTGAAAGTAGCAATCGGTGGATTGATGAATACCAAAATGCCCAAATTCGTTGATCCGAAGATACCGAATTCTAGCTATCTCAAACACGTTGATAGCGCACTATACCGTGTTCCAAGATCTACGATTCTTCGTACGTTGATCTAGCGCACTAGATACCGTGAATCGGCTTCTACGATCGTTGAATCGAGCGCACTCGATTAACCGAAAGAGGAGATAGGAGATTACACTCAACTACCAATTTAAGAAGAAAGCACACAGCAATCAACAAGAAATTTTATTCCAAAATCAACAACCACTTAAAATGTACAACACACTCCCTATTTATAGTGTTTTCTCAACCTGAGCCTTAAGTCGTATACGACTCATCCTCCCCCACGACTCACGACTCATCTTCCCCTACGACTCACGACTCATCTTGAGTCGGTAGCGACTCATCAGCAGTAGACGACCCAACCACATACGACTCAATACATGACCATCATACGACTTAAAAATATACAACACATATTCACAACACTTAGGTCGTATACGACTTAACGACTTACGACTCAAAGACAAACGACCTACGACTTATAATATTTACAACACAAGACCGACTCAACACGACACATGGTCAACACGACCTAACGACACATGGAGGGACTCAAATCAGCGGCGTCAAGTGTTGTCTCTTCCCTCAGCCACATCTCCTTAAGTCGTTGCCGACTTAAGACCACTTCCTTAGGTCGTGGCCGACCTAAAACATGCTTCGGCTCCTGTAACTCGTTGTTAACTCGTGGCCGACCTAAATCCGAGGCTTCCTCCCACGACCTTAGGCCTTCCTCTCCTGCTTGACTCGTGAACGACTTAAGACCTAAACCCGAAGCTTGGTTAGCTCGTGTTGCCTTCCCCTGTGACTTGTTAGCTCTCCAGTTAAGTCGTAAACGACTTAAATCTACTCTCCTAAGTCGTGAACGACTTAAATACATGCCCTTATCTCGTATGCGACTTATCCTTCTAGCCTGGGCTGCATCATCCTCTCCTGGTTGTGAAAAATTCGTCCTCGAATTTGTAAATTCTTCCACATCCGATTGTTCTTTTCCATAATATGGCACAAGATGTTTAGTATTGAACACGTCAGAGGTGTACACATCCTCCGGCAGCTTCAACTTATAAGCATTGTCATTAATCCGTTTCACAACTTCGACAGGACCAATTTTTCTGGCTTTCAACTTGTTATAAGCGCCTGCTGGAAAACGATCCTTCGTTAACACAGCGTAAACTAAATCACCTTCGTTAAATTCAACATTCCGTCGTTTCAAATCAGCAGCCCGCTTATACTTCTCATTTGACTTTTCCAATCGTCCTTGAACGATTCCATGACATTCCGTCAATCCTTCAACAAAATCAGCAGCTCGTTTAACCGTCCCCTTCGGTTGTGGTACCACCGCTAAGTCCAACGGTCCCCTGGGTAAATTTGAATATACAATCTGAAATGGACTGAATCCCGTGCTACGATTCACTGCATGATTATGTGCAAACTCGGCTTGGCATAACTTCATGTCCCAACTCTTCAGATTGTCCTTCACAAGACATCGCAACAAATTTCCCAACGATCTGTTAACAACTTCGGTCTGTCCGTCTGTTTGTGGATGATAAGCACTGCTAAAATTCAACTTCGTTCCCACCATCTTCCACAAACTTAACCAAAAGTGACTCAGAAAACGAGTATCTCTATCCGACACAATAGACTCTGGCAATCCATGAAGTTGATAGATCTCCTTGAAAAATAATTGAGCAACACGAATAGCATCCGTCGTCTTCTTGCAAGCAATAAAATGTGCTATTTTAGAAAATCTGTCAACCACTACATATATAGAATCATTACCACGCTGCGTTCTCGGCAATCCCAATACAAAGTCCATACTCACATCAACCCATGGTCTAGCCGGTACAGGCAACGGCATATACAACCCAGCATTGGTCGCGGTTCCTTCCGAAACTTGGCAAATATGACATCGCTCCACAAACCTTCCCACTGCTTTCCTCATCGACGGCCAAAAGTAAGACTGTGAAATCAATTGCAAAGTACGATCACGGCCCACATGCCCTTCCTCGTGTAATTCCTTGATAATTTTCAATCTCAAGCTACAATCCGGTATGCATAAACGATTCCCTTTAAACAGAAAACCATCCACCAATAAAAACTCGTCATCACTTCCTTCCTTTACCTTTTCAACAAATTTCACAAAATAAGGATCTTCTTCAATCAGCTCTGGCAACATTTCAAACCCTGTCACTTCAACCTTCATTGTTGTT
Organism: Allium cepa; assembly: GCA_030765085.1. Lineage (NCBI taxonomy): Eukaryota > Viridiplantae > Streptophyta > Magnoliopsida > Asparagales > Amaryllidaceae > Allium > Allium cepa. The sequence goes on from CM060932.1 coordinate 706,562,107, forward strand.
AATAAATGACTCCTCCTACTCAAAGCATCAGCACCCGATTCGTTACCCCAGATTTGTGCTTCACAACGAATGTAAACTGTTGCAAATAAGCAATCCACGATGCATGTCTCGCTGAAATCTTATCCTGTCCTTGCAAATGCTTCAACTCCTCATGATCAATGTAAAGAACAAACTCTTTCTGAAATAAATAATGTCTCCAGTGTTTAACAGCTTGCACAACAGCGTAAAATTCAACATCGTATGTACTGTATCTAATCCTCGCCCCTGACAACTTCTCACTGAAATATGCAATAGGTTTTCCACACTGACTCAACACTCCTCCAATTCCGACCTTCGACGCATCAGTATGCAATTCAAACAACAAATGAAAATCCGGTAATATAAGAATTGGTGCTGTCGTCAAAAGTTTCTTGATCTTCTCAAAAGCAATCCCAGCATCCTCTGTCCAAGAAAATTGTCTCCCCTTCATGCAATCAGTAACTGGTGCCATCACGCTACTGAAGTGTGGAATAAACCTTCGGTAGAATGACGCCAATCCATGGAAACTTCTAACTTCAGTGATAGTTCTCGGCTGTGGCCAATTTCTAATAGCTTCAACTTTACTCTGGTCCACCTGGATTCCCTTCTCAGATACAACATATCCCAAAAATAAAACACTTCTCGTCATGAACACACATTTCTTCGTAGCCGCATAAAATTGTTCCTCACGAAGAATAATTAACACCTTTCTCAAATGCTCTACATGCTCCTCTGTGCTCGCACTATAAATCAGAATATCATCAAAGTAAACTACAACAAACTTCCCACTGTACGGCCTGAAAATTTGATTCATCACTCTCATAAATGTACTTGGTGCATTCGATAGACCAAACGGCATAACCAACCATTCGTATAACCCCTCTCTTGTCTTGAAAGCTGTCTTCCATTCGTCACCTGGTCTAATCCGAATTTGATGATAACCACTCTTCAAGTCAATCTTCGAAAAGATAGTTTCCCCACTCAACTGATCCAGCAAGTCATCCAACCTTGGCATAGGAAATCTGTAACGTACAGTAATCTTGTTCAAAGCTCTACTATCTGTGCACATCCTCCATGTTCCATCCTTCTTCGGCACCAACAAAGCTGGTACTGCACAAGGACTCAAGCTTTCCTGAACACGTCCCTGTTCTAACAACTCTTCCACCTGCCTTCGTAACTCCTCATATTCCTTCGGACTCATTCAATAATGTGGTCGGTGGGGTAAAGCTGCTCCCGGAACAAGATCAATTTGATGTTGAATGTCTCTCAGTGGCGGTAACTCCTTAGGCAACTCTTCTGGAAATACATCCTCAAATTCTTGCAAAACTGGCTTCGCTTCTTCTGGAATTTCAACCTCTTCGTTACACTCTCGCCCAATCAACAAAAACACTTCAGGCTCCTCTTCAACTTCTTTAACAAACTCCTTCAAAGATAATAAAGTTTTCAGCTCTTCGATCTCCTCTAGCTTGCTCTCCTTCTGTTGTTGCTTCTTGGGAACTAAAGTGATCTTAGTACCTTCGAACATAAAACTGTAACTATTAGCACGACCATCATGTTGTACTGCTCTATCAAACTGCCATGGTCTGCCCAACAACAGATGACACACATCCATGTCTACAACGTCACACCAAATTTCGTCTTTGTATTTCTTCCCAATAGAAAAATTAACACAAGCCCTTCGACACACCTTCATTTCACCACCCTTCCTTAACCATGCTAGCTTGTACGGTTTAGGATGCTTCTTAGTTTTCAAATTCAACTTCCTTACTGCTTCTGTAGAGATAATATTATCACAGCTTCCAGCATCAATAACGAACTTGCAAACCTTTCCCAGAATAGTGCATGTCGACTGAAAAATATTGCTCCTCAACCAACTAGAATCTTCCTCTTGCTTTGGTGTAAGACATGACCTCCTCATCATAAGATTACAACCTTCATCTCCAGATAATTCTTCTCCCTCCTCAACATAAGGTGTATTTGAACACTCTGCCTCCTCACCATCATCTTCAATCTCAGCAACCATTGCTCTCTTCTTCGGCTTCGGACATTCATTGCTTTTATGACCCAACTCCTGGAAATTGTAACATTTGAAACCACTGCTAACCTTCGCCTTCTCAGCCTCCTTCACCACTGGCTTATTGATAGGTTTAGGAACATTAGAACTTCCACTAACACCCCTCGCTTGATTATTGGAATTAGTAAACACACCACCTCCACGCCTTCCTTGCTTCTCCCAAGCCAACGCTTTCTGATGTGCCTCCGCTACAGATCTAGGATCAAACATATTAACCATATCCTGGATCTGCATTCTCAATCCCCCAATGAATCTAGCAGTTAGTTGTTCTTCCGTTTCCATAATATCATTCCTGGCAATGAGTTGGTAAAATTCATCAGCATAATCACTAATAGACTTCGTCCCTTGCCTCAGATTCTGCAACCTCTGGTACATAAGTGATTGATAGTTGTACGGTAAGAATGTAGCTCGCATCAACTTCTTCATCTTCTCCCATGATTCAATTTTTGACTTTCCCATTCTCTCTCTCGTAAGTTTAGTTTGCTGCCACCATGCCAAAGCTCTCCCCCTCAACCTAGTAGCAACTAGCTTCACCCTTCTATTCTTCGGAACCTCCTTGAAATCAAAGATTTCCTCAACATTAGACAACCAATCTAAAAATTCCTCAGCTACCATTCCGCCTTTAAACTCCGGAATTTCCATCTTCATTCCTGATTCCCAACGTCGATCATCATCAATAACCCGATACTGACGTTGTCCCTGATCTCTATCTCTGTAATGAACACTTCCTCTTTCACCATCAAACTCCTCATCAAAGTCTGATGCACATCGTTGTCGTTCTCGTCCTCCAACATCTCTACCACCACTCCTACTACCAACATCCCGTCTATCATGATCATCAACATTCCTCCTACTTCGATTGTCAACACTCCTAGGCTCTTGACTTTCTCTCCTCTCCCGTTCTGAATGTGATGACACTCTACTACCCCCACGGATGGATTCAGGTGAATTTCTTCTTCTACTTTGATTCATATCAATCATAAGCTTCTCCAACCTACCAATGCCTTCATCAATCTTCTCATGCATACGTTGTTCCATTTGATCGGCCTCTTCTCTCCGATATAAAGCTTCAACATTTTGTTGGCGGTTAGCTCTCCTTGGCGGCATGATTGAAATTCACAAAATTTCAACAAATCGATACCAAAGTGATACTTCACAAGCAAATCACGGCTTCACAAGCTTCTACACAACTTCACAAGGCTCGGCCTTAACTCCTTAGCTCGAAACAAGCTTCCAATGATCCTCCCTAGGCTCGGCTACTTCACTAGTATACACGGCCTACTTCAAATTCAAACACTTTCAACACTTTGATCCAAAATGGAATGGATCGAAAGTTCTCCCTCTTGTTGCAACTTCAATATGAACACGACGAACAACTTCAAACTTGAACACTTGGCTCCAAGACCCGATTTAGCTATGATTGGCTAAAACAAGCTCTGATACCAAAACTGACGCAGCGGATTAATCAAAATAAACTTCAATCCGTGAAAGTAGCAATCGGTGGATTGATGAATACCAAAATGCCCAAATTCGTTGATCCGAAGATACCGAATTCTAGCTATCTCAAACACGTTGATAGCGCACTATACCGTGTTTCAAGATCTACGATTCTTCGTACGTTGATCTAGCGCACTAGATACCGTGAATCGGCTTCTACGATCGTTGAATCGAGCGCACTCGATTAACCGAAAGAGGAGATAGGAGATTACACTCAACTACCAATTTAAGAAGAAAGCACACAGCAATCAACAAGAAATTTTATTCCAAAATCAACAACCACTTAAAATGTACAACACACTCCCTATTTATAGTGTTTTCTCAACCTGAGCCTTAAGTCGTATACGACTCATCCTCCCCCACGACTCACGACTCATCTTCCCCTACGACTCACGACTCATCTTGAGTCGGTAGCGACTCATCAGCAGTAGACGACCCAACCACATACGACTCAATACATGACCATCATACGACTTAAAAATATACAACACATATTCACAACACTTAGGTCGTATACGACTTAACGACTTACGACTCAAAGACAAACGACCTACGACTTATAATATTTACAACACAAGACCGACTCAACACGACACATGGTCAACACGACCTAACGACACATGGAGGGACTCAAATCAGTGGCGTCAAGTGTTGTCTCTTCCCTCAGCCACATCTCCTTAAGTCGTTGCCGACTTACGACCACTTCCTTAGGTCGTGGCCGACCTAAAACATGCTTCGGCTCCTGTAACTCGTTGTTAACTCGTGGCCGACCTAAATTCGAGGCTTCCTCCCACGACCTTAGGCCTTCCTCTCCTGCTTGACTCGTGAACGACTTAAGACCTAAACCCGAAGCTTGGTTAGCTCGTGTTGCCTTCCCCTGTGACTTGTTAGCTCTCCAGTTAAGTCGTAAACGACTTAAATCTACTCTCCTAAGTCGTGAACGACTTAAATACATCCCCTTATCTCGTATGCGACTTATCCTTCTAGCCTGGGCTGCATCAGTAAGTCGATTACCACACTACCATATTTTTATCGTATTAATTAACTTGTAATTACTGAGAGACACAAGTTTATATATTAATTAAACGTATTATAAGTTATTTATGTGGCATGATATTATGTGCAGACTTAGTGATCTCTATACCAATTGAATGCAGAGCACAATCAATCAACTCCACATTAACAAACTGAATCAGAACCTAAACAATACAAGTAATCAAACTGAATTTGATAAAAAATAATTATAAAACATGAGTTAAAAGAGGTAACTTAGATTTAAGGGGCACGATTATATACGATATAGAGACCTTTTTTTTAAGCAAGGCATTGGCGACAATAAAAAAACAATGTCATGGAATTTTCTGCATCTATCCGCTGTAAACCTCAAAATAAACTCACTAAATTCACGATTATAGAATGGTATTTTTGATTGTGCTGCCTTCGAAGTTCCTCCAGATTTTATGTAGCTGTGTGAAAGAGCTGGTCTTCAATCTAGTATCACTCCGTAAAGTTACATAGCACCAACCAAATTTTGTTGTTTAGGTTCTCCAACTTGTTTACATTCCATGAAAAGCTGCCTGGATTTGCTTTATTGGTCAGTTTGCGTCTATCAAAAAGAATAATGAAAGAAAAAAGAAATATCCAAACAAAAGTGAGAAAATTTGTTTTATCGGTCTATTTGGATTTATCAAAAGAAATTCAAAAAAGCGGGGAAGGGAAAAAAACTCGTAAAACAAGTATGTGTCAAATAAATAGACTCAAAAATTAAAGGTTTTTTATTTTTTGATCAAATGAAAAATAATCAAAGAACTTCTATAGCGTGCTGCTATTGATATTCATTTTTTCATTTCCGACCACCATAACTAAAGGCTACCTTCTGTATTTTTGCTACATGTTTGTTAACTAAAAAAATGAATCAACATCCTGTATTAAGTGTTAAAGCACCAGCCCCATTCTTACAGAACAATAATATAGAAAATAAATGTAAAAAAACCGAAATAATAAAAAGACAAGAAGATTTTTATAGTGGTTCGGCTGTTAATGAAGCCTATGTCCACTTTATAACTTTTTATTAACTGACTGTTGTTACAAGCTAAATCGGATCATAATATGATTGAATCTTCTAAGTTAGATCAAGTCACAAGCACAAGATCCATCCACTTAGCATATTTTTAAGTGAACTTCGTTTGGTTGTTTTCTTATCTTCTATTTAAGTGCCTTATCCAAATATCAATTCGTTTGAAGTTCGTTTGATCATCCATCTTCATGGATTATCTAGTCCAAAAGAATTGTCCAGAACTCACTTAATACTTAACCAAATCACACAAAACTTTACACATGCAATGTAGATGAGTGGGAGAGCCTCCCCTATGGATCATAGGTCATGGGGCCCAATCCTTATGGGTGTGAGCCGATGGATCAAACTGGCCCAATTCGTAGAATCATCCATAACTCGCTCAAAACTTAACGTAATTCGAAGAAACTTTGCAGATGCTCTCTCTATGGTGTGTGGACCTACCGTATAAATTTTAGATTATGGGGTCCAACCTACATGGATCGTTAGCAAATCATCTAGTTAATTCACTAGTGCTCCATGAAACAACCTTCAATTCATCCCATTTTTCTATGAGCCTTCTTTTATATCTTCTAAGTGTTCTCCCAAAATTTCAAATCAACCCAACTACGTATGAGTTCTCTAAATTCATTTTAAGTTAGCTGCTTTTGGTCAAACAGCTTGAATCGGATGAGTCTTCACTTCTCCGGCTAGATTGTTTGACAGGCTATGAAACTTGACAAGTATTCTTAGATGAGGTAGTAGATCATAATGCAATAGGCTTTGACAACTCATGATACTTCCTTTTGGATCATCAGCTATCCATGAATGATGGATAGCCAACGATTCATCTACTTAGTGGATTTTTGGCTTGTTTCTTTTAAGTTCCATAAGCTTGTTCTTTTAGATGCTTTGTTTGAGCTTCAAGCTTTTCTGGCTTAGTCTGGATCATATTTATCAAGGCGCACGCTTAGGCGCCAAAAAGGCGCAAACGTACCCCACGTGCCTTTTCTGGTGATGAGGCGCCTCAGCTAATGGAGGCTCACAAAAGGCGCAAAAGGCACGTCTTTTTTCGAAGCGACGATACCCAATTAGGTGCGCCTCGGGTAGGCAGAGTTATTTTATAGGCAAACCTCTTTCTTCGATCTGAAACCCGACCTGATTAAAATTGAAATCAACTTCGACTTGGTCGATTTCTTTTGGGGTTTTAAAAAATATAAGTCGAGTTGAACAAAAAAACTGTTGCTGCCAACGACTCTTCCCACCGTCGTAGCCTGCAGCTGTCACCGCCGCCTGTTGTTATCGCCACTGCTTGTATAAAAGTCCTGTAAAAAAACCCAAGGCTCAAGCCTTGCGCCTTAGCGCGTTAACTACTTTGGTTTGGATGTTCTAGCTCTTGTTGAATTCTGTTGGGTTAAAAAATTAGTTAACATTTGCCCCCCAGAGTATGCTTTTATTGAAATCAAAGTATGTTCTGCAATAACACAAGTTACGGATTACTATTCTGTGAATATCAGTGAATCATCGGAGTCTATCCCAAGATGTTATATTCAAATGACTAACTTCTTATAGCCGTTCACTTTTTGATTTTGATCTGAATTTTAATTTCTGGTATTGACGATGCAATCTTTGTTCCATAGTTTACACAAGGGTTTAGATCTGTAAGTGGGTGCACGACGTAGGTTTGTAGTTGACCTATACTCGGTCGGTGGTGAAGCTAAGTTTTGTCTCGAACGATTGTACGCCGACTTTACTGAGGCACTTTCATGTGTGCAATTGACCTAATGAAACAGAGGCTGCCTCAGTATTGGTTGAGGCACCTTCATGTGTGACGAGAGCTGGACTTACCACGGCGACGTGGACGGGGATATTTAGTCAATTTAGTTAGTTTTTTTTAACTTAGTTACTATTTAATTTTAATAAACTTCATTAATTTTCATAAAACTTGGTTCATATAATTAATTCTAATTAAAACTTAGCTAATTTGTATATATTTCATTTTTTAGTAAAAAAATTAGTCAACTTAGTTAAATTTTATAATACTCAGTTAACATAATTAATTTTTGTAGAGCTTAGTTGAGTTTTTATAAAACTTAGTTAATTTTTATAAAATTAGTTCTTCTTTTACAAAAATTTAGTTAATCTTTATAAAAATTATTTTTTTGTAAACTTTGGCTTTTATAAGAGTTATTTTTTTTTTACAAATTTAGCTAGCTTTTACAAAAAGGATTATGAATCACTAGATTATGTGACGTCTTTTAACAAATATTTAACACACAAAATGCTAAAAAGAGTTTAAGGAACATTTTGGCTATGGTTTTATTAAGAAAAATAGAAGGATGTTTATAGCATGCATTCTCCATGAAGAAAGGTTAATTTCAAAAAAAATAAAAGAAAGCATAAAAAGCCACTTCAAAGATGGCATTTTAAATTAGCATTTATATGTATAAACATAAAAAGAAAGAAGCACTCAAATAATGCATGAAAAATGTCAATTATCCCAAAAAAACAGTGCAGGACTATGCAATAATTGCTTAAATTGATATTGATTCCACGACAAAGTACTTTGTCGAAAAAACAGGCATGCTAAGTGAAATCAAATTATGCCTCCTACGTTATATTGACTAAGTTAACGCTAAAGCTAATTTTGATGTAACTGTTTGAGGAAAAAAATTACATTTCATGATGTAACTGCTTAAGCTGAATGCAACTCATGGGGGTGACCAAAGGCAGCAAGCATTTGCTTGCAGCAGAAAACCCTTTTGTTTATTGGAAACAAAACATAATCGATTGAATCCTATTCGGGAAAAACACAATATGCAAACTTTGTAGAAACCCTAATCTTGTATTGTAGATGTGGAAGTCAAATTGGTCATAAATTATAATTAATTTGTCTACAGAAAGAAAAGGAATAAAGTAAATGAACGTATAACAGAATTACTTCGATTTAGAAGAGGGATCATTTTCTAGTACATACTAAGTTCATTTTATACTAAAAGATTGTTATGATGCTTCAATGTTAACATAAAATATAAAGTTACTACTCCTTCATTAAATACCAAACCATCAAAGCCATAGGACCTAGCTTTGACATAATTAAAAATTGGACCTAAGCTTTAATGTAACTAAAAATCAGAGCAAGTTTCCTACCAACAAAATTCAATCCCCAAACCCATTAATGGCTTATGTATTTCGAACATATGTTATTGAATTAAACTAATCGAACAAAGAGAAACATGAAACGTATGATTATGTGTTTAATTGATAGGCAGAGACACAAAAACTAAAGTTAGTAGAATAAAGAGAAATGAGTTGAAATTATCCAAAATTAAGTGCGAGAAAGAACAGCTCAAAACTCTATAGCTTTAGATGTACCACCGTTTGAGGAAGATTTTAATAACTGAGATGGAGGCGATCGTTTGTGGACTTAACAGATTAAGGTACTGTATGAGGCTTAGGTTTTTTTTTATAGAAGATTGCTGCAGAGGTCGGCAAAAGGTGTAGGCACGCTAAAGATGTTTAGATGAGAGCCATAAGAGATGAATAAACGAGGGGATTTTAGCTTTTCAACTGAGCGAATTATGGAGAAAGAAAATGAGGAGATGATACTAAAATAAATAGGAAAGAGAGCGGCCTTGGAAATAATTTGAGAGTTTGCCTACATGGTTTGTCATTACCGCGTTTATATTTCATTTTTGTTCTTTTAATGGAAATAAAAATAGCAATGAGCATTAAAACGCCAACAATAATCATTTTTCTTTGCTATTAACACTTATTTTTCTTGTAGTGTAAGCATTTCGATTTTTCAAATGTCAATGCATTTAAGTTTTGAAAAAAAATTGGATCGATTAAGGTCAATGGATGATGAACTTAAAGCATATTTGATACGGTGCTTTACCAAGATATTTATGACTCTGCAGATTGACTCTTAACACTTCAAATAACTTTGGAATATCTCGAAGTGCTAGTGTATGAAGTCCTTGAGTCGTATATTTTACATTTGCTTGATTTGCTTGATTCCATACTTTGTATATAGCCTTATAGTACTCCCATAGATATCTGAAAATTTCGTACAACTTGAAGAATATGTATAGCACAATTTATATTGTTGTTATCGAAATCAATAATCCAAGTCTTAGAAAATAGAAAATTCATTGGGTTTCGTTATAGACGAACTTAAGGCAAACGCAGGAGCGCACATTGACAGAAGCACACGGGACGCGCCTTATGTACACTCACACGCACACCAGGGATCCATGTCACACTTATTCCTTGACACAATTTTAGCATCCTTTCCATTATTTAAGTCATATAATTCCAAATGCCATAAATTGTTGTAGACACGTTCTTACATTATTAATTGCCATCACCACAAAAACTGATCATCTCCTTGTCTGTTTTAGCCTAGCATCTGAACCAACTCGAGGGAACACAAAAGCAAACTAACTCACACAAACTTGGTAATTTCCTGAAACGGCGTTTAATATGTTAAGCCATTTTTAGAGAAATGGTGAAGAAACAAAAGCTGGAAACCATAAATGACTCTGCTGATAAAAAGTTTGACAATCCTCTTGGGAGGCAAACTCACATTTTCAAACTATCTTAAGAGCATTGATACTGGTAAAGGAACCGAATAAATATGCAAGAGAGAAGGAAGCGCAAAAAGAAAAATGAGCACACTTATCAGCTTAATAAAAAACTTGCTTTCCATACGTTAGCAGAACATAATATAAATATCAACCATCACATTACATATGGCAACCGCCTTCATCGATCAAAACGAGGGAGTTGTTATTGTCTTTATAAAATACAAATATGAAAGTATAGCACAACTGGGACACAATGGTTAATGATGAGGTGGTTTGTAGTGAGGTGGCTTGTAGCGTGGGGGTTTGTAATGGGGGGGCTTGTGGTGTGGTGGTTTATAGTGAGGTCGCTTGTAGTGCGGCCGTTTGTAATAGCGAGCATCAGCAACCAAACCATCAAGCACATGGCCAAAAATAATAGAAAGCTCATGAATTTCTTATTAATAACCATTATGATTTATGCACTCCACTCTTTTTCTGATGAATGAAACATAGGTATCTCTACCTCTTTATATTGGAATAGAGCCTTATGGTGACATCATGTGGTTTCCAATATGTCTTTCGGAATGATCAATTAACTTTATGGAGAAACTGTGTGAGCCTTTGAACAGGTACTTCGAAAAGGTAATGATCACTTAGGATAACCAAATATCCAGGAAGACTAGTGAGTGGCCCGTGCTTCGCACACGGGCATTGTATATTTACACCAACTGTAAAGTTAAATTTCAAGTAACGTCAAAGTTGTAGTAATGGTTTTACGCTCTACTACATAAAACGTGGAGTTAGGAGGTTAAAGAGTTATGTGTAAACAATATGGTTGTATTTATTTTTTTCACGACAGTGGTTAGATTTTCTTAAGTCAGTAGATACAAAAGAAATCAAATCCGAAGTAGACTATACCAAACTTGTGGTGACATAGTCAAATACGTTGGTGAACACGTAAATATATCCTGATCACTTTTCGAATAGGTAACCTACGATGCACTTTGTTGGGGCATTGTACATTATGTGCGGTTGCAGGCAGAAGCAGTCACAACTAATACCATGTACATTATCATGATGAAGTGTACAGACATTAAATATATCAAATCCAATTTATTGCAGTAGCATAATTGCAAATCACTTACTGAAATGGTTAACAACAATTACACGATTTGTCACCGCATAGGCATATAACCTGTATACGATGGCTATGTGTTGCATATAGTACATCCGACTATATTAATGAAATATGAATCGTAGGGTAGTCATTTCTTTTTTTTACTGTCTGGCCAAAATTGGTAAGGTAATGAATGTGGAACGTTGTAATCACTGTAGGATACATACTGGAAAAATGGTGTACTACATAGTAAAACCGTGTATGGCAGCTAACCAAACATATCGTAAGCATTATTACTACGGAAGAACGGTTGTCAAATGAGAGTTTGGACCGATGAAAAGTACTGTGAAACAGTTCAAACGGAAAAAATAAAAATAGGACAGATCTACTAAATGTTTAATTAATATAGAATAGGCACACAGGGAACAGAGGTCAGTATATTTGTTATCAAAGTTCCAATATATATGTTGATTGTGTAATATGATCTTTTCCCACGCACTTGTGCATATTTCATTTTTTGTACACGATACAGTGGATAGGAAAAAACCAAAAACCATAGTAACTAATGCACAGACATAAAAGAGCAGAAGTTGGTAAATGTTTATAAAAAATTTCGCAGTAAAACGGATCCAAATTGATAGAGTTATGCCATTCTCACAACATGCTGGTTTACTGCCTTGTCTGAGCAGGGTGTTGTTAGAAATACACACATGTAATGCGTAGGAAAGGAAACCAAGTTAATGTCATACATCACGATGTACGGAGGGAAAACAATGCAACAAAAAAAAAGAGAAAAAAGAGAGATGACAAGTACATGGAAAGGAAAAGCAGCAAGTACAGACTGGTAGAATGTGAATGCACTACAGCAGAGAAATCATGATATGGTACAATTTAGTTCCGCTGCTTCTTCTCTCGAATCTTAGTTGCAGTACACACTGCATTCTGATCTTCTGCATCAACGTCCTATAGATAGGAGAAAAAAATAATGGCTTAAGTCTAGAAGCACAAAAACATACCCGTAGCAGACGGAGACAATATTAACCGAGTATGAAGTGGCGTAGCAATTATTTGATAGGGGAAATAGTTACAGAAATGAGTGTTCATATGTACGTCACTCAAACAACGCTCGATTGTGGCAAATGTGTGCAATGTGAACTGATTGAAGAACGCGTTATAGTGGGATCAGTTAAGCGTTGTGTGTGAGTCATAGTAGTTGTCAGTAACCGTACTACTTTCGAGAAGAAAAGAGCAAATTAATAGAACTAAGTACTGTCATGATGTAGTGGTGAAAAAAAAGGTGAAAAAATTGCACCCGAATTACAATTCCTTTTCGCATTGTCTTTCTGGTGACTGGTGGAGTAGAAGCATGCACGACTGGAGGAATGATACCATCGCCATCCTAGCAAAACAAATGAACGTCCTTTCTAAGATACCAGTTGTACAGACAAATAATTCTAATAAATGTATATCAAACCTGATCAATACGTTTCTTCCCTTTGATATCTGTGGCCGGCGGTGTTTCCCGCTTGTCCGTTATCGAAGGAGAAACTAAATTCGAACTCTGGTCACTAGGTGGAGTGAGCTGTAATTTTCAAGTGTTCCAGAACAGAGAACAATGTCAGTAAGCCAGAAATTAAGTATGTAAGTTATAGGTAGTTGTATAAGCATGGATAAGAACAGACCGTCTCGGTAATAGATAAATTTTTGGTGATTTTCCTAACAGTGAGGTAAGCATCCGGATTGTTCATCTCATAATTGTTTGGTCTGAACTCAAACATCGCATCAGTCCCTGAGAGGTTGTGGAAAATGTTCTAAATTTTTTGGACCCCATTCTCCTGCAGAATGCATCAGTGATGTAAACCGCATTGGACGTAACATGCCGTTAATAAAGTCAAGTTGGCAGGATTCAAATCAGGGCAGTGTACATGCGTTTGACTTAACAACGTACGTGATATAATAAAATGAAGCAGAGCAACCTACATATAGCACCGTTGACGCCATTTGTGCTTGGGCAGTAAGCAGTACGGCAGGAAGAAACGGTATGAAACAAGGCGGTGCAGTTTGAAAATGACATAGTGTAGATATGAACAGGACGTGTAAACAGTAAACAACTCATATAATCGTGAGGTCACAACTTGTACATACTACCGTGTACGTGGGGTGTCCACCACATATAACCAGTCTAAGATGAGCAAAGTAAGGTGGGTGAGTTGTGGTACGACAGTAAAGCATGGGGAAGCAACAGTTCATGATGGCTAAAACTCGAAGTACGCAACATAGCAGACATTTGATAGCAACAGTTGACGGTGTGGCTGACCATTTGCGTGGGTAGTAAGTCACATATTAAAACCAATCTGGAGTACGTACATGTTAAGGAAGAAATTGAAACCAATGGTCACATTACACAGTACGGCTGCTGTAACTCACCGGGTAATATTATTTATAACCACATCAGCAAGCTTAGGCAGTTGTGTAGTTAACCTTGTACAAAGTGCAAGACCAAACATGACCGGTCCAACAAAAGCAATGAGAGTATAATACGATAAACGTACATGCACATACATTTAATTTCGATTACAACGTGCATACGTATGTCAACTGTAAAATGAAATGCATAGTTGTATTATCTTACCGAGTTAAGTACGGCAAGCATGTCGTCAACCTTATTTCCAAGTAACCATTCCGCCTCCTTGTCAAAAGCGGTGATAGTAGTAGATGCAGTAGAGTCCAATATGTCGACATTTAAACGGTACCTAACAAACATGTTTTCAACAGTCGTAATTATCCTTTTACAGCAAGTAAAAGGGGAAAACTGCATAATGAAGAATCTGACAAATGGTACCTGTTTACAGGATGAGCTACCATTCGATGGCATCCAGAGCAGAAATAGTTGGTGCCCTCAAAGTTAGCTGTAGACTTGCAGACCAAGCATGAGAGATAACTCCACGAAGAACTTTTCAGATGCACAATGGTTGCTGGCACGACGTATAGCTTACCCTGAAAAAAAAAGTTGGCGGCATATATTTAGAGCTACATCTGTAGAACTGTTTGTCTAAGCGCGATCAGATGGAACGAAGACGTTTTTTCAAGCGCGTAATGCACGGAGCTAATTCCGTTGACCAATAAGTGTAAACTTATGCAGGTAGACCTTTTCAAAACATCAGTTAGCATGTTTTACCCCAGCAGCAATTCTTATTGTTGAGAAAGAAAAAGGCGGCGAAGGTTATGTTGTTTAATCTAGCATCGTTTTACAAATCTGCAGGCACGGTTGGGAAAAAAAGCAATAAACATCGCATAAACGGGACATTTATTGTTTCCAACACTCCTACAAATACGTACAACTATGTCAGTATCTTTTTCCAGTCAATAGTGCAATATGTACGAACAGATTGATATAGATGTAGTAGTTAACAAAGTGGAAGTACAAACGCAATATAGACAAATACAAAAATTAACGAATGTAGTATATAAAAGCACTGAAACAACAACGTTACTGCCGCGCAACAAAACAGCAGCATGTAAAGGATAACCAACAGCATTTGGACGCAAAGAGATGATATGTGCAGTGAGGAAAATTGGTACATGCCTACTATTCGAACAGAACATGATTGGCAGGGATAAAAGAAGTATGTGCAATCAATGAAAGTGGATGGACGGTGGTGGTCAAACTTTATTATTATGCATGCGTTACGTGCAAGAACAGCGTACCCGACAGGCAGCAGTCCTAACGTCAGTCAACAGCTGGGCAAGTGTGCTGTTTGTTCTTTCCAGGACAGTAGAACGGCCACCGGAGGAGTAGTCTACGTACTCAATTTTTTTTCCAGCATGTTCGTTCGATCTGTGCAGATCAAGTAATAAAGATATATCAAATGAAACGGTCAAAAGAATGCACATCATGTTAAAAATTAATACCTCATCTTAATGACATTCAGTTCAGGCAAATCAATGTCCAAATATATTTTCGTTGCTTTGGTGGAGCTGAAAGTAAATGCACCTGAAAAAGAGAAATATCAGTTAGAGGGAAATTGTTTTATGGCGTGGATAGGCAAGTACGGAGATCGTAAGCCTACGGCCGTAAGTAGATACTGTCAGGGAGGTGACAACAACGGTAGGCGAATTCTTAAACTTGTCTACCACAGACTGGTCAAGTAAATCTCTTTGGCTCGCCCAAAGCGATACAACACTTGTATTCCCACTGTGTGATAAATAAGATTAGTATAACGTTAGGTAGAGTTCGGTTAAGTAAAAAAAAATTGGCGCCACCTGTTGCTTTCTACGTGCAACTCTCGTTTTAACGTTTGTGTACCATTTTTAGAAGTTATAGGGAATACATTAGTCACGGCCCGTAACAGACCATCCAAATCTGTAATAAGCCACAAATCAACAACACGATTGCGCGTAGATTACAGGGAAACATGATATTTACGGTGGGGAGAAAAGGTACCGGTGAGATTGTCTATACGACACGGTCGGGCTATAAGCGTGCCTTCATCAGCAAAGGCAAACTTGTACCGTGGTATTCTACCCGTTGCATCTTCCACCTTCACTGCTCGGGTATCTGTTCGTAGTACTATTATCCATTCGTCGTGTATGGTTCTGTACGTTGCTTCGGCTTGTTGAACGTTAAACCGTGTCACGTCATACACAGAAGGTTCTTCAAACACGTCTTCGAACTGGCGAAGTATATGCTTTCGAACCGTGCCAACCTTCTCATTTCCCTGTCACATTCCACATCAAACACAAGAAATGGGACAAAACAGATTGCAAAATAATTTTTTTACATCTATGTATTAAAAGTGCAGTACAAACAGTCCAAGTTTAAAATGCAAGTGCAGGGGAGAAATGGATGTACGTGGAAGATTACGAACTACTGCCGGTGGATAAGTGTGGAGCAGGCGCAGCGTTATTGTGGACCAACGTGTAGTATAATCAAAGTTAAAACCACTAACAGTGCATGGTACGCATGAAACGCATTACTTCAAGCCAACGGATAATATCCTAGATAGGGGAGGGATACTAAAAAGGAAGCACAGTAAGCGACTAAATAATAAAAGTAGACAGTAACATACCTCGCTGTCGATAAGCTGCATGTTCAACGCATAAACTTCGTTTGTTCCCTGACTGATCAATTTCCATAGCCTGGCCACCCGGACACGTACGGTATTCCAGTTTGTACCAAACACCACTTCTGACAGTAACATGCTGTTTGAGGACATTGTACTAAAAACCAGTTGGGAAGAAAATTAGAATTTTTATTTACAGAATTTTAGGTCAGGCAAAGGAAGAATTCAGACCGTATTGGCAAGAAACAGAGCTCTAAAAGAAAGTGGGTAAACTGCTAGCACGACGTTCACGTCCTTCCAGTTTATGCGGCAACTGCTATTTAGTTTGTTGTAATTTCCTGCCGATACTGGGTATTTCCCACACGTTCAAACTGAATTAAAAACAGGTATTTGCGCTGTCATATATGTCCTCATTTGAATAACAGTTGGTTACATGCATTTTTTGAACAGTTGGTTACATGCACTACGTATTTGGTTTAACCAACCTCATTTAATTAACAGTCCAATATTTCTGACAACTCGCACGGTCGTAGAACGCTTAAAAAAATATATTTAAGTTATGGTCAATATTCAAGATGAAATCCTTCATGTAAATGCGTGAAAATCTTGTGAACACGTACAACGTTTGATATATCCTATATACCTTGTGCGTACGAAACAAAGACGCTATCCTACGTTAGTGTTTGAGATGTCCTACATATATGGTGTGTACTTCAGTTATTTTTGTGTACAAAACTTACGTGATTCAGTTTTTGAAATCGTTGGCAGACGTCTTTTGGGGTACTGTGTGTCAGTAAGCATTACAAAGCAGCTGCCGCAAGATATATAAATCCAAAAAAATTATGTGTTAACAACCAGGATGTCATAGTGTTATGAATGGTCCTAGTTGTTTTAGTACTAACAGCGTAGAGTATTTGTTGAAACTATGTCTGTAGAGCTGTACTTGGAGACCCACAATTTTGCTACAGTGAGTGAGTCAGTAAGCATTACAAAGCAACTTCCGCAAGATATATAAATCCAAAAAAATTATGTGTTAACAACCAGGATGTTATAGTGTTATGAATGGTCCTAGTTGTTTTAGTACTAACAGCGTAGATTATTTGTTGAAACTATGTCTGTAGAGCTGTTTTTCTTGTTAAATTTTGCTACAGTGAGTGAATCCTGTTTCTACGGTTTTATGGCATTTTTTTTTTGGCACAAAGCTGTTACTTGGACACTGTATTGTAAATGAGTGTTTACATTACAATATTAGAACAGGACGTACCGTATAAACAGAGATGTATGTAATTTACTCCGAGATAAAATGCTAATAATTAGAACATCAAATCGTTCAAAGGTGAATCATTGAGCAAACTGACATTAAAAAAGACCTTAAAATAGCCTATGTGTAGGATGTTACAACAGGAAAAGCCGAAGTAAATCAAAATTAAGTACAGATAGTGGAAAACAAAAATAGACAGTTAAGACAAAACGTAGAACTTGGTATACAGAAGCGGTAGGATATGATGAGTGACAGTCTTCATTAGTAATGCCTCCTCCTGTTTTGGTCAGCTCTTCCTTGAATCCTTTGCACATTCCAATATCTTCGTCATTTTATATGGTAGAGTACTCATTTCAGTACCCACAAAAAGTAAGCTGGAAGGCATCATAAACTTCGCGCCAAAATAAAAATCTGTAACGAAGGAAAAACGCGTAAGATGATAGTTTGTAACGTTATTACGCACTCAAGTATGTTCTGATAAGTCAAAACCAGGGGGATCTATCTAACGCACGTCTCCTAGCAACACAGAATGACAACACCTTATTTGGGTCAGTCAGTAAAAGGGTAGTTTATCAAGGAAAAATATGCATCAATTGCAGACAGAAAAAGTAATCAATCATTAATCTGGAGATTGTGAATTTTTTTAATAGAAATGATCTAATGTTGCCAATAAATGATGGTGTATTGCTAAATTTAGGTTCGTTATCCGTATGTTGGATTTCTGTCCCTATTTGGCCCTCCTGTCCAAAGCAGTTGGCTAAAGGTGCACCTTGTAATAAGTTATGTATGTTAAATTTCAGTAATCATATCACACATTTTTAAGTCAGACTTAAATCATTATGCTAAGAACCTAGCATCACAAACATAATGAATCCCTAAAAGGAACGACGATATCAATGGAAAATTCAATGTAAAAAATCAATATCGACAACCTAACCCAAAAGGAACTCCAATACGAAAGGGACAGTATTATGAAACTAAATAAATTCAAATAGTAATAACGACTCCCTTATCAACATGCATGATGATTGGTAATACTATAATTATTTATACATACAGTTACAGTCACATTGGTAATACTGTTCGCTGTTCCCATTCATACATATATGTTCAGTAGGATATGATATCTTATGGCCGTACCAACATTACCTCAGCTGGGTCAAAGTGACCCCGGTCAGTCGACTGACTCCACCAAACTCCCCTCTTCAACAAACCTGCAACGAACGGAAGCATGCTTTCAGAGTAGGTTTCTGTACATAACATGGAATGGTGGCAAAGCTACAGAAAGAATACAACGTATGTAGCACCAACGGTGTAATAAAAGTGTCGTATTGTCACCGTGTATTCGAAATAAGTTCAACATACTTTTAGGGCAGTCAATAACGGTGGAAGGACATCTAATTACAGCATGCGGTTATGCACATGGATGTAATTTCAAGATAGCATGCTAAGGTCAATTGCTGATGAACAAATACATACACGGAGCAAACGCGACCCCTCTGTTATTTTTATATATCTGTTGCAGTACAAAATACAGTAACCGAGTAAGGGACAGTACGCTAAATTTTGTGTTCCATAACAGATCATGGTAGTAAATACAACTTTAGTTCGTACAATGTACGGTAAGAGGTTAGCAAATTGTTTACCGCACAGCTGTTTTAGAGGATAGATTATGGCGTAGTTAAAGTAAATACAATCTGTAACAGCGAAAGCTGCTAAGTGTACTACAAGGTACCTGCATCACATTCATTAACCGTTCTCATTGCTGTACGATCCGATTTTTCTAGTACGGTTGCCTTGCTACTCCAATAAGGAGTCGAAGTAGCACGTAGACATGCACAATGTTATCACACTACTAAATCAACCAAACCAAATTCGTGAATTATAGCAACAGCATATTGTTCCGATGATAGCAGGTTAAAAAAGCTATTTCAATTTACATGTATAGTTACAGTCAGATACGTAATAAAGTTCAACGATCCCACTCTTGCATACATGTTCCGTAGGATACGAAACCGTGTGGGTGGAATGTCGAACGTAAACTACACGTAACCAATCATGTATAAGGAACTGTGAAATGAAAGGGACAATACTGTATAAACTGCTGGTTGTACCCAAATTACGTTATACCTAACTCACAGTTATGCATATTCTGTTACAAATCATCATCCGGTTCGTCTGCGCCTTCCATACCTATTAAATTTTAAACACCGTGCACGTTAGAACGCATCAGCTCTGTGCAGTCTTGTAAACAGCACTTTAAAATTACAGATGACGGATGGAAAAAAATTCATACCAGAAATGTTCCTGAAGACTTCCTTGTATACAACGTTCTGCGTGTAATTTTCAAAACCCGGTTTAGAAGACCCAAGCAATATCTTCAGCCCAGAAACGGAAGTTGTTCTAGACAGTGCTACATACAGCTGCCCATGTGTAAAAACCGGTCTTGGCAAATAAATTCCAACCTGTTCTAAAGTTTGTCCCTGACTTTTGTTAATTGTCATTGCAAAACAAACTTTAATGGGGAATTGACGTCGACGCAGGACAAAGGGCCATTTCGTGTCATTGGATGTTAAAACTATTCTCGGAATCAATACTTTCCTGCCCACATTCTTCCCCGTTACAATCTCACATTCAATAACCTTCCTCGACAGTTGCGCGACAATTAATCTTGTTCCGTTGCATAAGCCTAGACTCTGGTTTAGATTCCTAATCAATATTATTGGCACACCCACCTTTAAACGTAACTCATGATTTGGCAGGCCTGAGAGTTTTAACGTGTTTAAGAATTCAGGAGGATAAAGAAGATGATGTTCTTCGGTTGTGTCAGACGCGGGGCTGATTGAATCTGCGCTGTAATAAGTTTGCATGGCACCACTAATAAGATCTATTGCATATGAATTAATTTCTTCAACACAATCGTTTGTTGGAGCCAGAATACACCTTGCTTGCAAGTAAGATTTTTTGGATATATTTGCATCCAAATCAGGATACGTCATTTCCACAATTGTACGAATGGCATTATCTGAGTTTGGTATAATATATTCATCCGGTATCCGAATCCATGTAGGTTCTTCGTCAACATCTAAAGACATAGACCTCACCTTCCCTTCGCCGACATTTAATATCCAGTTAGAAAACGAAGACAACCTTGACCTTTCATCATCCGATAAGTCGTTATTTTTCAATCTCATGTTTATTGTTAGAGTGAAAATTTTGCACTGTTGCCACAACGGCGAAAACTTATAGCGGAGCGTACAATCATCTCTCTGGTGCCTTTACGAACAACAGGTAGGGTCTGCCTGAAATCTCCACCCAGTACAACTGTCTTTCCCCCAAATACTCTACCAACTTCATTATTCGTGCCGGAAGAAGTTATATCCGACAATGACTTCTCGAACGCCTCAAGTGCATTTCGGTGAACCATAGGAGCCTCATCCCAAATAATCAAATCCGTACGTCTAAGCAAATCGGCCAAACACGACTGCTTGGAGATATTGCAGGTCGACATGTCATCGAGGTTCATAGGAATTTTGAACTTTGAATGTGCAGTTCGTCCTCCAGGAAGTAAAAGTGATGCAATGCCAGAAGATGCCACCGCCAGTACAATTCTACTTTCCGCTCGCATAGTGCAGGCTAAAGTATTCCATAAAAACGTCTTCCCGGTCCCTCCACTTCCATAGACAAAGAAAAATCCTCCTGTACGGTTACGAACAGAGTAAACTATAGCGTCAAAAACCATTCTCTGCTTCGAATTTAGAAGTGGCACTGATTGTTGCGCTTCCATGCGTAAGAAATCACAGTCGTAGTCTAGTTCGTCATGTAAAAGAGTGTTATCCACCGAATGAAAATTTCCAAGATCAACATCCGTTACGGACCAAAAATCGGCTACCGATCTATTGTTTCTGAGCATAAGCTTTTCCAAAGCAATTAATGCATCTGATCAGACCTTATTCGTAGACATTTCTTGAGACCCACAATCGTTCCTCTGTACGTACCTCCATTCTATATCCTCGCTACACTTTTGCCAATGTTTATCCCAAAGTTGCTTAGCATTTGATACCTCACAAAAACACAACAACGTTGCAAACATTTCCCGCATACAATTCGGAGTAGCCCATGAAGCAGCTTCAGTTAATGCCTCATCCCACTCATTGTCATCGTCTAACAAACCTCGTGCAAGGCATGCGTCTTTGAAGGTGTTGAAAACAACACCATTTACTGCTCTAATGTCTTCATAACATGTAGGGCCACGAACAACATTTAAAAGCATACACATATAAAATCTCTCTCCTGACGAAGGATGCGCATAATAAATCCGACCTATACACTCTCCTTTCTGCCTCATCCTCCAGTCCTTAGTAGACTTATCCCATACCCATCTAGTAGGAAAATCAACATAAGTAAGTCGGCGAGCTGCGTGACACATTCTGTTGGTCTCCAACCACTGAGTGAACATTGTTTTGCATATATTATGCCTGCCTTGTACGTCATTCAACTGTTCTGTTTCATCAAAATACACAGTTTGCTCTCCTGGCAAATGAAACATTAATCTCTCCACTGCTGGAGTGCGGTACTGAACATCAAACTCAAAAATTCGCCACGACGCTTCTGCAGCCGAAATATATCGGCAGTCCAAATAAGTTTTTACTTCATCAACTTCCCGAACTAATGTGCATTCGTTGTTTACACTGTCTTCAATAACAACAGTTGCTCTATCATGACCCTTGTTGATGTATTTAAACAGGTATTTGACAGACCTTGTTCTATTGCATATCTCTACATTGACATGTGCCTGATATTTGACAACTAAATCAACATTATGAGGTATAACCCAACCGTTGTCCTGCACAAACCCATTTGACGACTCGGTTGACAACCCATTGTTGCGTCGTCTGTACATAGAAATCCAAATTTGTCAAAACTGGTTTCACTCCTGTACTGCTTAGGGTAATGCTTGGAGCAACAACCTTCCACCATGCAAGCACATCC
This sequence comes from Allium cepa, assembly GCA_030765085.1. NCBI lineage: Eukaryota > Viridiplantae > Streptophyta > Magnoliopsida > Asparagales > Amaryllidaceae > Allium > Allium cepa. The sequence continues at coordinate 706,584,750 of CM060932.1, forward strand.
AGGGTTTGCGTAACCGCATGGTCCGTGAATCATGTACTGACACACCGACTGGTAAGCAAACGGATCCGCATATTTATCTGGTATCTCAGCACTAACCACTGCATCAACCTGGCTAACGGTTCTTGGTCTCTGATCGCCAAACAGAAATATAAGTATATGAGCATGCGGTAGTCCCCTTTTTTGAAATTCAATTGTGTAAACAACTGGAAAAAAAATATAAAAAATAAGGTATAAGGGAAGACAGCGTGAGATCATTTAAAAAACGCGCGACAGTAGTTAGAATTTGTCAGACTTACGTGCTTTGACTTTACCAAAATGACTTTCTGTCTTTATGTCCCGCAATAGCTCCATAAGCTTCATATGGAAAAGATGGGAAACAATGTCCGGTCTATCCTCAGCTTTCTGACCGGGAATGTTAAGTAAAGCCAATTCAATCTCAGGCCACTTTGGGTTGCACGTAAACGTCACAAAAAAATCTGGCGATCCCGCCCATCGACATATAGCCATAGCATCTTGGTAGTTTTGCACCATGTACCTAGGACCTCCTGTGAAAGAGGAGGGTAGGACAATCTTTCTTCCTATCGCGCGTGCATTTGTGTCACCAGCTGTAATTGCATCCTGCAGACCCTTGTATAGTTCACATCGTAATGTACTTTGTTTACTCTTTACCCCACGATAGTCTGTCTTCTTCAATACATGTATAACTATCTACAATGAATTGGTGGAAAAGCCTACCACCCCACAACAGAACGGAGCCATCTTCTACTCTGCGCTGAATAATGTACGCATAATATTCACGCATTGTCACGGTCGTTCTTTTAGTTTCTAACTGTACATCAGATTCTCTGTACTGTATGCCACACCTGAAACCATCCTCACCATAAGGAAATAAAAGCGGATATTGCATTGACATAAACGAAGGGTGTTTTTCACTAATCCTTTTCAGTACCCCATTCCTGTCTTCAATAACTATATCACGACAGCCACACGAATCCGCATTTGAGTTATCAACCAACGCTGCAATCTCTGACGAAGTTGGTAAATTGTACTGTCGTCCATCCCTACAATGTCTCTCCAACAGTCTAATGGTAATAGGCTGGTATTCCAATGCATGAAATCTTTCTCTAGCCATTCTGAACACCTTCGCCAACTCGCTACAGTTGTTGAACATGCATATTAAATTGTTGACAGTACCCACATCTAAATTTTGCGCCACACTTTCGCCGCACGACAAAAGCCGGTTATTGACTTCATTATTGGTGTCATAGAAATATAACTGAGCAAATTTTGGCTTACCCGTTGTCTGAAGAAGCGAGCCAATTCGATGGTGGTTTTGCCCGTTCAGCCTGAAAACATACGGACCACGGCTGTTGTTGACGGAGCTATCAACATTCCCACCCATTGACGTGAAAGCAAAAATAGAGTTATAAACTCGAATTTGCCGCCTAAATTCTTTTGAAATAGATCCTCCACTGTAGTCTAGAAGTGTCTGTAAATAACTAGGGACAGGCGGGTAGGATGGGAGCTGGACCTTTCCCTTCCGACAACAGATTGAAAACTTTGGATTTGAATTTGTACTCCCCTTCTTTACTCTTTCTTCAAACCAAAGCAATGCGCCGCAGAATGAACATGTACAGGAGGGTGGGCCAAAACTATGAGCAGAAAACATCTTACCTGCATATATTGCAAAAAAAAGAATTAAAAATGTTTGCACAGTCAATGCATTTTATACCGACCAAAATAATGAACAGTACATACGCCGTCCGTAATTATCAATCGCAGGAAGTAGGATATGCTGTGATGCAGCGAACAGAGGTACGCTGTTCCCATGTTGAGTCAAGTCAAACGATGCCGGCAAAGAGTCGGGGGGACACCCTATCATCTGGGGGTTTTCTACGACAACAGTTAACAACAATTAGAACGTTGAAAACATGGAATATCCTGCAACGGACATGATGTACATCAGACGTTTGCTGTTCCACCTGACGCCCATAGCAGACGAAGAATAAAATCACTCTTGCCCGCAGCTGCTGACCTCGGTTTTTTGTGCCTCAGTTTATGAAGCCTGGTATGGCGATTTATCCAACAAACTGCAATCAGAAAACAGCAATTCATTAACAGCCGTTCATAGTATGCATAGGTGGAAGGGGAAAAAAAGGAGTCAAACTCTGTCGACGGCAAGATCGGCCAGTAGAAACCAATCTGATAGCTTCCTCCTCGTGTTGTCGACAAAGAAAGTCGGAGAAATTATGCATGGACAGGTCTATGAACTGTGGACAGCAATTGTTACATCTCATCCATCTGTTTGTATAATATTTCTTTGCCTGTTTCCATCTCAGTAGCAGTCTGCATCTCGCTCTAGCAGACTTGCATACCTGGGCATACAAATTAATATAGCGTCCGGACAAATGGAGCAACATCAATATGACAACACTCAGAAGTTGAATAAACGTTAATGTACTTGCAAACAACACAACAATGTGTTCAAAGATAGTATGAAAAGCATGCGTACCGACTGCTGACATGCACGCGTGTGCAACATGCTAATGTCTTGCAGCAAAACCAACCATCCAGACTGCCACAGTTTGTTGAAAAATAAACAACAACCTATGCAACATTCATCCAGATTACATTAATAAAGTAGGCGGAAGTCAAGAGGAGCGGTAAAAAAAAAAAAAACTGTCATGGTGGTAGTCACCAAAAAAAGACATGTTCAAAAGGAACAAATCAATGACAAAGATGAAAAGCATACGTACTTCAGCCGGTCGTATACAGTGTACCCGTAAACGATATCTCTGTCGACCCTTGGACTGAGAAATCAGAAGCCCTGCGTACGCACCACCGCTCAGGCAGGTGTTGCCTGCGTAACCAAAATCCATCGTTTAATTGGCGCAAACAGTATGTACCAAAAAAAAAAGGATTGATCGTTGTTGACATACACAAAAAATGGAACCAGCAACAGTACACCTTCCATAAACCGTAAACATATGGACGTAGAAAATACGGGTAATGCATGTTTGGATAAACAGTCAAACAGAAGTCTGAAGGGTATACAGAATGCACAAAAAAATATAGCACACGTTGTAGTGTGAATCAAGAAGGCACATAGCAGTGGAGGACACTGACCCACAAAACAACTCATAGGTTGTTGGTAAAAAACATTTCGTGCAATAAATAACTGCATACTTAATTTTACAGTAATATGCACACTGACAACTGCATACATGGACATGTGACTCGGTATAGAGGGATTATACTATCAGATAACACTATCCACTATATGTGAAGCCGGGATCAGGGAAGACACATTTCGAAAACACCATATATGCGGAATAAATGTAATATAAGGTCCAGTAATGTCAGCAACAAAATAGTGGGAAATGTCATCAACAAAATAGGACAGTGTAACGTCAAACATTTTCTATTTAAAGCATAAAGAGGTACCTTAATACAGATAGCAGTGCATTACCTGAATTGGTCGTAAACAGTACTACATCAACCATACCAAAAAACAGTCAACAAAGTTAAGAAGTGTACTGCGAAATGTTGCCGAAGAAGATATTGCGAACGTATGACAAAGAGAACTAAAACTCACAACTCCAATAATTCAGTGGAGCAAAAATACCAAATTCAAACCACGTCACAGAACTACAGTATTGGAGTCATGCTATAACGTACCGGTAGACATAGATTGTTGGTAAAAAACACTTCATCCAATAAATAACTGCATACTTAATTTTACAGTAATATGCACAGTGACAAGTACATACATGGACATGTGACTCGGTAATAGAGGGATTATACTATCAGTAACACTATCCACTATATGTGAAGCTGGGATCAGGGAAGACGCATTCGAAAGCATCATATATGCAGAAAAAAGGTAGAATAAGGGCCAGTAATGTCAGCAACAAAATAGTGGGAACTGTCATCAACAAAATAGGACAGTGTAATGTCAAACGTTTCGTATTTAAAGCGAAAAAAGGCAATCTACCCTCAGGCAGAGGATACAGAAAAAAGGTCCAGTAACGCAGGCACTTGGACAACTTTAACTCACAGATAACATATATGCAGCAACAACATCAATGGTGGAATAAAATAAAGAATATACGGTTACTACACGGGCACAGCACTTGTTTAGCAAACCAAGTGGAAAGAATGTCAATTTTAAAAGACAGTAAGCACACACTGTTCGCCCAATTTTGTACCAACCCATGGACAGCAAAAAAAAAGGCCACATATAAATGAGAGGAAATCAGTAAGGGCATAGTAATAGCTCAGTAAACGTGCACAAGCCTTGCAACAGCAACAATTAACATACAGTTTCAAGGAATCACACAATGTTCTTTCTATGCAAGCAGGAACTTAAGTATTGGTATGGCAATACGTATCAGTCATTCATACAAACACGTCACATACGCTGTAAACAATGAGACGTAAACAGAAGTCAACAAAGTGGTGGATTGACATGAGTTCACCTTTCGTCTACGGTAGAAATTATTAGTACACAATACTAGTTACCGGAAATAAACGTAATGTATTAGACCAAATGAAGACGCGCATTAAGGTGGAGTTAATTGGAGCAGAAGAAATTAAAAAGTTTGGATACACTGACGGACCAAAGAAATACCTGTATACCCTACACAGGGAAAATGAGGAAGATTTGTAGAATGGTTGGCCGTAGTAGACGATTCGCTAAGGAGGGAGCAGTCGTCGATGCAGTGAGGACGGAGCAGCCGTCGACGGCCTGAGGAGGGAGATCCGTGGAACAACAGCACCAAGTGGGAGAAGACGGGCCGTAAGATGGAGGAGAGAGGAAGACGTACTCGATGTACGTGGAAGCGTAGGAATAAGTCACAAAATTAAGAACGAAGAAGGTGGGAGAAACACGTGATGGATCAGTTGTAGGTGGTGTGGGAGGGGAAAGGAACGAACCGAACGTGGGAGGAAGAAAAAGGAAAAAGAAAAAAAAGCGGAAACGTCCAGCGGATGTTATTTTGAAATGAGGAATGCGGAGGAAGCCATGTCAGCAATTGGAAGTTCCTCCTTTATTATAAAGTAATAGATAGATTATATATTAATCTACATAACTTATCAATTTTGAATTGATAAATGAAGAAGCAGTCAGCAACACATCTTAAAACGTTACCAAAAAAAAAATGAGCATTGCCACTTGCAATGAATTTAAGTTACAATAATGTGCATCCTAATTCCATGATTTCATTCAGGTTACATAGCAGAAGAATTTATCTACAGAACAAACAGCCTCAACTAAACGGCTAACTATTTTGGACAATTTTGATATCCTGATAACATACATCTTAAAAGTTAACATGAATATCTATTTATTCTAGGGCATAAACTAGATAGAAAAAAAATCATAAAATTAAGTAGTGATTTAGTGTACAGTTTTTTATTTTCATTTCAAAATGAGATTACCAGAATTACAAAGATATCTATCTATTTTTTCCCATTCTAAATGTACGAACCTAGGCACGTGAAAAAAAAACATTGGACCATCACAGGCTGTTTTGCTCTTTTGCAGTATACCTTTTCATACATATAATTCAACCATACTTATCTCTTTTTTTAAATAATGATATAGCAACTATTCAATACTAAATGTCATATAATAATACTACATGCATGTGAAAAGGTCTTAAGACCTATTCAGTGTTTCAGCGAGCGTATATTGATCGTACCACGGAATACCGATGACTTTATAACCATCCCCATCCCATGACATCGAGGTTGCATTCTTCATCTCAGATTGTTATTTGCAGGCATTGACAATTGTCATTTACACCTGATTCTACTTCACATTTGTTAAGATCAGGTATTCTAATAGCATAGTTGCAAATAATTTACCTAACTTCGAAAGCATTAGACATATTGGCATCAATGAAATATGCTAATTCGTATTAATGTGGTGATCATACCCATAAGTATTGGGTTCGCTTATGACAAATTCATGGAAATCATGGATAGGCAATGTTTGGTCTCAGTCAAATTACATGCGTCTTCACAAACCAAAAATATCCATAGTTCTATTCCCAGAGAGGCACAACTGTTTGTGTATGTATGTGTGTGTCCACGCGCGCACGCTATAAGCATACTTGTGTCATCCTTACCTATTCATGATGTGGAATTTAAGATTGAAAATGAACAAAGTAATCAAAAACGAGTATTTAAATCTTGGAGGACTGCACAAAAATATCTAAACAAGACTGATTCTGCTTGTTATATTCTCCACTATTCTTTGTTAAGTCGATTAGCACACTACCATATTTTTATTGTATTAATTAGACTTGTAATTACTGAGAGACACAAGTATATATATTAATTAAACGTATTATAAGTTATTTATGTGGCATGATATTATGTGCAGATTTAGTGATCTCTATACCAATTGAATGCAGAGCACAATTAATCAACTCCACATTAACAAACTGAATCAGAACCTAAATAATAAAGTAATCAAACTAAATTTGATAAAAAATAATTATAAAACATGAGTTAAAAGAGGTAACTTAGATTTAAGGGGCACGATTAGATACGATATAGAGACCTTTTTTTTAAGCAAGGCATTGGCGACGATAAAAAAACAATGTCATGGAATTTTCTGCATCTATCCGCTGTAAACCTCAAAATAAACTCACTGAATTCACGATTATAGAATGGTATTTTTGACTGTGCTGCCTTCGAAGTTCCTCCAGATTTTATGTAGCTATGTGACGCAGCGGGTATTACTTTGACGTGCTAATAATGTTTTGATACCAATTGACGCAACTTTCTTCCCCACGAAATGATTTCGTGTCAAGTAAACCTGATAGAACGATAAATGTCCAAATCCGTTGATCTCTCGAGATACCGGATTTTAGCTATCTTCAACACGTTGATCGCACATGATTCCGCGTTAGAAGATCTACGATTCTTCGAAGTTGATCTCGCGCACGAGATTCCGTGAAATTTGCTTCAAATTCGTTGATTTGAGCGCACTCGAATATCCGAATATGGAAGAAGAAGGAGATCACACTCAACTTCAACAAAAGTGGCAAAAGCACACAAACAATTTTATTCCAAATCAACTCCCTTTACAGGTGACACAACACCCCTATTTATAGGGATTACAACACAGCATACACGACCTAACACAGGTGCTCGCGACCTAACACATACAACTGCACGTGACATAACCATAGACGACCTACGACTCAACGACCTACGACTTACACAGTATGCGACTTACAACATAACATCATAACAACATAACAACATATCGCGTATCACCATACGCGACATAACAACAGCACGCGACCTAGCAACAAACAGATTACAACATCACGACATACAACTTAACCTATACAAGCGATATAAGAAAGTCACAACACAACAGCAATACGACATATCGACTTGAGCGACCTAAGTAGATAACACAGTCTTCAGGAACAACCTAAGCTTTAGCGACATCAGCTTCAGCGACATAAGGTTCAGCGAGATAAGAATATCTGTGACTCAACAACATATCATAGCTTCAGGTTGCGGCATAAGGAAGGTCAGCTTCAGCGACTAGGTCGCTTATCTTGGTAGGTCGTACCTCGGTACTTCGTAACGACCTAAGGAAAGCGGCATAAAGTGGTTGGATCGCTGGTCTATCATGTAGCACTGTATCTTCCAACCTTCGTATCTCGTTAGGTCGTAACTCGCTAGGTCGTTCGCGACTTAAGGCACGCGACTTATCATAGTGCGCTGCATCATCCTCCCCTGGCTGAAAAAAATTCGTCCCCGAATTTACACTTTCCTCTTCTTCGACACGCTTATCCTCATGATATGGAATCAAGTGTTTGACGTTGAAAACGTCAGCAGTATGGATATGATTCGGCAATCTTAACTGATAAGCATTTTTATTCATCCTCTTCACGACTTCCAAAGGACCAATCTTTCTGGCAGCTAGCTTGTTGTAAGCACCAATAGGAAATCGATCCTTAGTCAATACCGCATATACAAAATCTCCTTCTTTGAATTCAACATGTCGTCGTTTGATATCTGCGAATTGCTTATATTTCTCATTCGCCTTAAGCAATCGTTCCTGCACAACCTTGTGGCATTCTTGCAACTCATTCACCAAATCACTAGCTCGTTTGATTACTCCTTTCTGCTGTGGTACTATAGATAAATCCAATGGTTCTTTAGGAATTGTCAAGTAAATGATCTGGAATGGACTGAACCCAGTGCTACGATTAACTGCATGGTTGTGTGCAAACTCAGCTTGACACAGCTTGGAATCCCAACTCTTCAAATTGTCATTCACGAGGCATCTCAATAGATTACCTAGGGATCTGTTCACAACTTCTGTCTGTCCATCCGTCTGTGGATGATAAGCACTGCTAAATTTTAGCTTTGTCCCGACCATTCTCCATAGACTCATCCAAAAATGACTCAGAAAACGAGTGTCTCTATCTGAAACAATAGATTCAGGCAACCCATGAAGACGATAGATCTCTTTGAAGTATAACTGTGCAACATTAACTGCATCAGCTGTCTTCTTGCATGCGATAAAATGTATCATTTTTGAAAAACGATCAACCACTACGTAGATAGAATCATTGCCACGTTGCGTTCTCGGCAATCCCAATACAAAGTCCATACTAACATCCACCCATGATTTAGTAGGTATACGTAACGACATATATAATCCTGCATTTGTTGCGGTCCCCTTTAAAACTTGACAAATATGGTACCTATGAACGAATTTTCCAACCTCTTTCCTCATTGACGGTCAGAAATAAGACTTTGAGATCAACTGCAAAGTACGGTCACGACCCACGTGTCCTTCTTCATGTAATTATTTGATGATTTTCATTCGTAAACTGCAATCTGGAATACACAACTAATTTCTTTTGAATAGAAAACCATCAACCAGCATATATCCATCCATGCTTCCCTGCTTGACTTTGTCTAAGATCTTAGAAAAATACGAATCTGAAATAAGCACATCTGGAAGTAAGTCAAAACTCATCACCTCTACTCACATGGTTGTTAGTAAAGTATTCCTCCGACTCAATGCATCTGCGACGTGATTAGTTACTCCAGACTTGTGCTTCAGGACGAATGTAAATTGCTGCAAATAAGCTATCTACGATGCATGCCTAGCTGCAATTTTATCCTGCCCTTGCAAATGTTTCAATGCTTCATGGTCCGTATACAAAACAAATTCTTTGTGGAACAAGTAATGTCTCCAATGCTTCACAGCCTGTACAATAGCATAAAACTCCACATCATAAGTATTGTATCTCATCTTTGCTCCAGAAAGTTTTTCACTGAAATAGGCAATTGGACGACCCTTTTGACTCAACACTCCTCCAATTCCAACTTTCAATGCATCTGTATGTAACTTAAATAGTAACTGAAAATCTGGTAACACTAGAATCGGTGCTGAGGTTAAAAGTTCCTTGATTTGTTCAAAAGCAAATCATGCCTCTTCCGTCCATGAAAACTTCTTTCCTTTCATACAATCAGTAACAGGAGCCATCACACTACTAAAGTGTGGTATAAATCTTCGATAAAATGAAGCTAACCCATGAAAATTTCTGACTTCTGTTATAGTTTTGGGCTGTGGCCAATTTTTGATTGCGGCTACTTTACTCTGGTCCACTTGTATTCCCTCCTTGGACACGACATAACAAAGAAATAAAACACTTGGCGTCATAAACACGCATTTCTTCGTCGCTGCATGGAACTGTTCTTGACGAAGAATAGTTAACACCTTCCGCAAGTGTTGAATATGCTTCTCTGTGCTTGCACTATAGATCAAGATATTTTCAAAGTAAACAACAACAAACTTCCCAATGTAAGGTCTAAAAATTTGATTCATCACCCTCATAAATGTACTTTGTGCATTAGATAGACCAAACGGCATAATCAGCCATTCATATAATCCTTCCCGAGTCTTGAATGCTGTCTTCCATTCATCACCTGGTCTAATGCGAATCTGATGATAACCACTCTTAAGATCGATCTTCGAAAAGATTACAGACCCACTGATTTGATCCAATAGATCATCAAGTCTTGGCATAGGATATATGTATCTGACAGTTACTTTGTTGAGTGTCCTGCTATCTGTACACATTCTCCATGAACCATCTTTCTTCAGCACTAAAAAAGTTGGTATGACACAAGGATTGAGACTCTCTCGAACACGCCCTTGCTCAAGTAACTCCTCAACATGTCTCCTCAACTCTTCATGCTCCTTCGGACTCATACGATAATGTGGCCTATACGGTAAAACAACACCTGACACTAGATCAATTTGATGTTGTATGTCCCTCAATGGCGGTAACTCCTTGGGCAATTCCGCAAGAAAGACATCCTCAAATTCATTCAACACCGGTCTAACCTCTGCAGGAATTTCAACATCTTCACTTGTTTCATACCCAATCAACATAAACAATTCAGCACTATCTTTCACCTCTTCAACAAATTCTTTTGTAGATAATAAACTAGTTGATTCCACCTTCTACTCTGACTTGCTTTCACTTTGTTCACGCTTCTTAGGAACTAAGGTAATTTGAGTTCCTTCGAACATGAAGCTGTAGCTGTTGGTGCGACCATTATGTTGTACAGCTCGATCATACTGCCACGGTCTTCCCAATAGTAGATGACATACATCCATGTCAACATCACACCATATATCATCTTTGTACTTCTTCCCAATAGAAAATGTAACAAATGCTCTTCTTCCCACTGTCACTTCTCCACCTTTCTTTAGCCATGCCAGTTTATAAGATCTAGGATGCTTTTCAGTCTTCAACCCTAACTTCGTAACAGCTTCTTCAGAAATAATGTTATCGCAGCTTCCCGCATCAATAACAAATCGACAAACCTTTCCCAAGATAGTACATGTAGACTGAAAGATATTGCTTCTTAGCCAACTAGAATCATTTATGCTTTGGCACTAAACAAGACCTCCTCATCATCAAGTTACATCCTTCATCTCCCGACACAACTTCTTCATCATCATCAAACTTCGCTGGTAGAGAATAGTCAATTTCAGCTCCCACATCCTCATACTCACATTCCTCTACAACCAATGCTCTCTTCTTTGGCTTTGTACATTCATTGCTTTTATGGCCAAACTCCTGACAATTATAGCACTTGATATTGTCATTGACCTTTGCTTTAGCGGCTTCATCGACAATTGGTTTACTGACTGCCTTGGAAACATTAGCACTGCTACTAGCACCCTTATTCTGATTGTTGGAACTCGTAAACACACCACCTCCTCCTCTCCCTTGATTCTCCCAAGCTAAGGCTTTCTGATATGCTTCGGCAACAGACATTGGATTAAACATATTCACCATGTCTTGGATTTGCATTCGTAACCCTCCAATATATCTAGCTGTTAGCTGTTCCTCAGTTTCCATAATATCATTCCTTGCAATCAACTGATAGAATTCATCTGCATAATCATTTACTGTCCTCGTCACTTGTCTCAAATTCTGCAAACGTTGATACATAAGAGATTGATAATTGTATGGCAAGAAAGTTGCTTTCATCATCTTTCTCATCTTCTCCCAAGTGACAACTTTAGATTTTCCCATTCTCTCCCGAGTTAGTTTAGTTTGCTGCAACCAAGCCATAGCTCTCCCCTTAGTCTTGTAGCGACTAATTGAACTCTGCGATTCTCAGGCACATCTTTGAACTCCAAAATTTCGTCAACGTTTGACAACTAATCAAGAAATTCTTCTGCTTGCATACCACCTTTGAATTCTGGAATTTCCATCCTCATACCTGATTCCCATTTACGATCATTTTCTGAATCAAGATATTGATTTCGCACTTGGCCTCGATTTCGATAATGAATACTACCTCCATCACCATACTCCTCAAAATCATATGTGTTTCGATATCGATCCCTACCATCTACATCTCTACGACCATACATGTCCCTTCTACCCAGTCTTTCAACATCACGATAAGGTTCATTGTCAAACTCACGTGGGGTTCTTCTTTCTTCATTTTGATACTCACGGTGTTCTCGCCTCACTGAAACTGAAGATTCTCTCCTCTCCCGATAAGACTGGGGTGACATCCTCCTATCTTCCGAAACCGATGATGAAACCCTGTTTCTACTATGGTTCGAAACTGGTGAAGTTCTCCTTTGATTGTGATTCATATCTTTCATCAACTTCTCTAACTTTTCAATACCCTCATTGAACTTTTCATTGATACGCTGCTCCATCTGCTCAGCTTCTTGTCTTCTATACACATCCTCAACATTATGATAACGATTAGCACATCTCGGAGGCATGATCTTCAAACAATCTCGTTTCCTTGACTTGATTCCGATCTAACTTGGCTTTAACTCGGCTTTGACTTAGCTCGGCTCTGAACTGCCTGGCTTTAACTCGACTCGGATCTGATATGTCTTTAACTCTTACTCGGCCTTGATCTTACTTAGCTTCAATCCCAATTTAACTTGCTTTCGGCTTTGATATGGCCTTGATCTTACTTAGCTCTGATACCAAAAAAGTGACGCAGCGGATATAACTTTGACGTGCTAATAATGTTTTGATACCAATTGACGCAACTTTCTTCCTCATGAAATGATTTTGTGTCAAGTAAACCTGATAGAACGATAAATGCCCAAATCCGTTGATCTCTCGAGATACCGGATTCTAGCTATCTTCAACACGTTGATCGCGCACGATTCCGCGTTAGAAGATCTACGATTCTTCGACGTTGATCTCGCGCACGAGATTCCATGAATCGGCTTCAAATTCGTTGATTCGAGCGCACTCGAATATCCGAATATGGAAGAAGAAGGAGATCAAACTCAACTTCAACAAAAGTGGCAAAAGCACACAAACAATTTTATTCCAAATCAACTCCCTTTACAGGTGACACAACACCCCTATTTATAGGGATTACAACACAACATACACGACCTAACACAGGTGCTCGCGACCTAACACATACAACTGCACGCGACATAACCATAGACGACCTACGACTCAACGACCTACGACTTACACAGTATGCGACTTACAACATAACAGCATAACAACATATCACGTATCACCATACGCGACGTAACAGCAGCATGCGACCTAGCAACAAACAAGTTACAACATCACGACATACAACTTAACATATACAAGCGATATAAGAAAGTCACAACACAACAGCAATACGACATATCGACTTGAGCGACCTAAGTAGATAACACATCTTCAAGAACGACCTAAGCTTCAGCGACATCAGCTTCAGCGACATAAGAAAATCTGCGACTCAACAACATATCATAGCTTCAGGTTGCGGCATAAGGAAGCTCAGCTTCAGCGACTAGGTCGCTTATCTTGGTAGGTCGTAGCTCGGTACTTCGTAACGACCTAAGGAAAGCAGCATAAAGTGGTTGGGTCGCTGGTCTATCATGTAGCACTGTATCTTTCAACCTTCGTATCTCGTTAGGTCGTAACTCGCTAGGTCGTTCGCGACTTAAGGCACGCGACTTATCACAGTGCGCTGCATCAATGTGGGAAAGAGCTGGTCTTCAATCTAGTATCACTCCGTAAAGTTACATAGCACCAACCAAATTTTGTTGTTTAGGTTCTCCAACTTGTTAACATTCCATGAAAAGCTTTCTGGATTTGCTTTATTGGCCAGTTTGCATCTATCAAAAAGAAGAATGAAAGAAAAAAGAAACAAACAAACAAAAGTGAGAAGATTTGTTTTATCGGTCTATTTTGATTTATCAAAAGAAATTCAAAAAAGCGGGGAAGGAAGAAAAAAACTCATAAAAGAAGTATGTGTCAAATAAATAGACTCAAAAATTAAAGGTTTTTTATTTTTTGATCAAATGAAAAATAATCAAAGAACTTCTATAGCGTGCTGCTATTGACATTCATTTCTTTCTTTCCGACCACCATAACTAAAGGCTTCCTTCTGTATTTTTACTACATGTTTGTTAACCAAAAAATAAATCAACATCCTGTATTGAGTGTGAAAATACCAGTCTCGTTCTTACAAAGCAATAGTATAGAAAATAAATGTAAAAAAACTGAAATAGTAAAAAGACAAGAAGATTTTTATAGTGGTTCGGCTGTTAATGAAGCCTACGTCAACTTTATGACTTTCTATTGACTGACTGTTATTACAAGCTAAATTGGATTATAATATGATTGACTCTTCTAAGTTAGATCAAGTCACAAGCACAAGATCCATCCACTTGGCATATTTTTGAGTAAAATTAGTTCGGTTGTCTTCTTATCTTCTATTTAAGTGCCTTATCCAAATATCAATTCGTTTGGAGTTCGTTTGATCATCCATCTTCATGAATTATCTGGTCCAGAAGAATTGTCCAGAACTCACTTCATACTTAACCAAATCACACGAAACTTCACACATGCAATGTAGATGAGTAGAAGAGCCTCCCACATGGATCATAGGTCATGGGGCCCAATCCTCATAGGTGTGAGCCGATGGATCAAACTGGCCCAATTCGTAGAAGAATTATCCATAACTCGCTCAAAACTTAAGGAAACCAGAAGTTGTGCAAATACTCTCTATGGTGTGTGGACCTACCGTATAAATTTCAGGTTGTGGGGTTCAACCTACATGGATCGTTAGCGAACCCATCAAGTTAGTTCCCTAGTGATCCATGAAACAACCTTCAATCGATCCCATTTTTTCTATGATCCTTCTTTTATATCTTCTAAGTCTTCTTCCAAATTTCAAATCAACCCGACTGTGTATGAGTTCTCTAAGTACATTTTAAGTTAGCTGTTTTTGGTCAAACGGCTTGAATTAGATGAGTCTTCACTTCTCGAGTTGGACTGTTTGACATGCTATGAAACTTGGCAGATATTCTTAGAAGAGGTAGTAGATCATGATGCAATAAGCTTTGACAACTCATGATACATCCTTTCGGATCGTCGATAATTCATCTACTTAGTGAATTTTTGGCTTGTTTCTCTTAAGTTACATAAGCTTGTTCTTTTAGATGCCTTGTTTAAGCTTCAATTCATTCTGGCTTAGTCTCTATCATAGTTATTAAGGTGCGCGCTTAGGCGCCAAAAAGGCACAGGCATACCCCTCGTGCCTTTTCTGGTGATGAGGCGCCTCAGCTAATGGAGACACACAAAAGGCGCAAAAGGCACGCCTTTTTTCGAAGCGACGAGACCCAATTAGGTGTGCCTCGGGTAGGCAGAGTTATTTTGTAGGCAAACCCCTTTCTTCGATCCGAAACCTGACCTGATTAAAACTGAAATCGACTTCGACTTGGTCGATTTGTTTTAGGGTTTGAAAAAATACAAGTCGAGTTAAACAAAAAAAACTGTTGCTGCCATCGATTTTTCCCACCGCCGTAGCCTGCTGCTGTCGCCGCCGCCTGCTATTGTCGTCGCTTCTTATAAAAAAAAGCCCAAGGTGAAAAAAAGCCCAGGCTCAAGCCTTGCGCCTTAGCGCGTTAACTACTATGGTCTGGATGTTCTAGCTCTTGTTGACTTCTGCTGGGTTAAAAACCCAGTTAACATTTGCCCCCCAGAGTATGCTTTTATTGAAAACAAAGTATGCTTTGGAACAAGAAGTTACGGATTACTATTCTGTGAATTTCAGTGAATCGTCGAAGCTCATCTCAAGATGTTATATTCAAATGACTAACTTCTTATAGCCATCCATTTTTTGGTTTTGATCTGAATTTCAAATTCTGGTATTGACGATGCAATCTTTGTTCCATAGTTTACACAAGTGTTTAGGTCTGTAAGTAGGTGCATGACGTAGGTTTGGAATCAACCTATACAATTTTATCTCGATCGGTGGTGAAGCTAAGTTTTGTCTCGAACGATTGTATGCCATCTTTACTGAGGCACTTTCATGTGTGCAATTGACCTAATGAAACAAAGGCTACCTCGGTATTGGTTGAGGCACCTTCATGTGTGACGAGAGCTGGACTTACCATGGCAACGCAGAAGGGGATATTTAGTCAATTTAGTTAGTTTTTTTTATAAAACTTAGTTAACCTATTTAATTTTAATAAACTTTATTATTTTTCCATAAAACTTAGTTCACTTAATTAATTCTAATAAAATTTAGCTAATTTGTATATATTTCATTTTTACTAGAAATTTTAGTCAACTTAATTAAATTTTATAATACTCAGTTAACATATTTAAATTCAAATAAAGTAAAATTAAAAAGAAATTAGGAAAAAAAAAAATAAAAAAAAAATTAAATAATTAACAAAAATTTAGTTAATCTTTATAAAAATAATTTTTTTTGGGTAAACTTTGGCTTTTATAAGAGTTATTTTTTTTTACAAATTTAGCTAGCTTTTACAATAAGAATTATGAATCACTAGATTGTGTGACGTCTTTTAACAAATATCTAGCACACAAAATGCTAACAAGAGTTTAAAGAACATTTTGGCTATGGTTTTATTAAGAAACATAGAAGGATGTTTATAGCATGCATTCTCCATAAAAAACGGTTAATTTCAAAAAAACAAAAGAAAGCAGAAAAAGCCTCTTCAAAGATGGCATTTTAAATTAGCATTTATATGTATAAACATAAAAAGAAAGAAGCACTCAACCAATGCATGAAAAATGTTAATTATCCAAAAAAATTGTGCAGGACTATGCAATAATTGCTTAAATTGATATTGATTCCACAACAAAGTACATTGTCGAAAAATCAGGCATGCAAAGTGAAATCAAATTATGCCTCCTATGTTATATTGACTGCATTAATGCTAAAGCTAATTTTGATGTAACTGTTTGAGGGAAAAAAATATATTCCATGATGTAACTGCTTAAGCTGAATGCAACTCAAGGGGGTGACCAAATGTAGCAAGCATTTGTTTGCAGCAGAAAACCCTTTCATTTATTGGAAACAAAACATAATCAATTGAATCCCAATCGGGAAAAACAAAATATGCAAAGTTTGTAGAAACCTTAATCTTGTGTTGTTGATGTGGAAGTCAAATTGGCCACAAATAATTAATTTGTCCATAAAAACACAGAAAGAAATTGAATAAATTAAATGAACGTATAATAGAATCACTTCAATTTAGAAGATGGATCATTTTCCAGTACAAACCAAGTTCATTTTATACTAAAAGATTGTTATGATGCTTCAATGTTAACGTAAAATATAAAAGTTACTATTCCTTCATTAAATACCAAACCATCAAAGCCATAGGACCTAGCTTTGACGTAATTAAAAATTGGACCTAAGCTTTAATGTAACTAAAAGTCAAAGCAAGTTTCCTACCAACAAAATTCAATCCCCAAACCCATTAACGGCTTATGTATTACGAAAATAACTTAAAAGGACCCCATACTCGTTAAATATGTAATTTTGAAAATTATGCAGCATCGATGGGTAAGTCTAAGAAACAATATAAAATTCTTATAGCTTAGTATAAATGATAATTTTTGTAGGCACGATAACTGAAAAGATATACCCACCCTTAAATCCTTGAGGATGAAAGAGCTTATTACTACAACCGACAATAATCATATATACCAAACCCAAATCCAATAATAAAGAGTCGCCTAACAAATATCTAGATTGTGTGATGCATCACTAGATTGCACGACGTCTTTTAACAAATATCTAAACATACCAAATGCTACAAAAATACAGTCATCTAACAAAGACTAAAAGCATCAAAGCTAACAGGCGTCATTTAAGATCTTATCTAAACAGATTAAAGAACAGAGGTTCTGATCTAGAGTAGTAAGCATGACATGTATGTTATTGAATTAAACTAATCGAACAAAGAGAAACATGAACCGTATGATTATGCGTTTGATTGATAGGGCAGAGACACAAAAACTAAAGTTAGTAGAATAAAGAGAAATGAGTTGAAATCATCCAAAATTAAATGCGAGAAAGAATAGCTCAAAACTCTAGAGCTTTAGATGTATCACCGTTTGAGGAAGATTTTAATAACTGAGGTGGAGGCGATCGTTCGTGAACTTAACAGATTAAGGTACTGTATAAGGCTTAGAGTTTTTTTATAGCAGATTGCTGCAGAGGTCAGCAAAAAATGGAGGCATGCGAAAGATGTTTAGATGAGAGCCATAAGAGATGAATAAACGAGGGGATTTTAGGTTTTCAACTGAGCGAATTATGGAGAAAGAAAATGAGGAGATGATACTAAAATAAATAGGAAAAAGAGCGACCTTGGAAAAAGAGCACGCGGGGCGCGCCATATGCACACTCACACGCACACCAGGGATCCATGTCACTCTTACTCCTTGACACAATTTGAGCATCCTTTCCATTTTTTAAGTCATATAATTCCAAATGCCGTAATGTAGACACGTTCTTACATTATTGATTGCCATCACCACAAAAACTGATCATCTCTTTGTCAGTTTTAGCTAGCATCTGAACCAACTTGAGGGAACACAAAAGCAAACTAACTCACACAAACTTGGTAATTTCCTGATACGGCATTTAATATATAAAGCCACATTTAGTGGAACGGTGAAGAAACAAAAGCTGGAAACTGTAAATAACTCTGCTCATAAAAGGTTTGACGATCCTCTTGGGAGGCAAAATCACAGTTTCAAACTATCTTAAGAGCATTGATACTGGTAAAGGAACCGAATAAATATGCAAAGAGAAGGAAGCACAAAAAGAAAAATGAGCACACTTATCAGCATAATAAAATACTTCCATACGTTAGCACAAAATAATATAAATATCAACCATCACATTACATATGGCAACAGCCTTCATCGATCAGAAAGAGGGAGTTGTTCATTATAAAATACAAATATGAAAGTAGAGCACAACTGGGACACAATTATGGTTAATGATGAGGTGGTTTGTAGTGAGGTGGCTTGTAGTGTGGGGGTTTGTAATGGGGGGGCTTGTAGTGCGGTGGTTTATAGTGAGGTCGCTTGTAGTGCGGCCGTTTGTAATAGCGAGCGTCACCAACCAAAACCATCAAGCACATGGCCAAAAATACTAGAAAGCTCATGAATTTCTTATTAATAGCCATTTATGGTTTATGTACTGGATTCTTTTCTGATGAATGAAACATAGGTATCTCTGCCTCTTTATATAGGAATAGAGCCTTATGGGGACATCATGTGATTTCCAATTTGTCTTTTGGAATAACCAATTAACTTTATGGAGAAATTGTGTGAGCCTTTGAACAGGTAAACGATCGCATAGGATAACCAAATATCAAGCAAGATTATACATTAATCTACATAATCTATCAATTAATTATGCAATAATACTTCATGCATGTGAAAAGGTCTTAATAAGACCTGTTCAGTGTTTCAGCGATCGTATATTGATCGTACCACGGAATACCAATGACTTTATAACTATCCCCATCCCATGACATCGAGGTTGCATTCTTTATCCCAGATTGTTATTTGCAGCCATTGACAATTGTCATTTGTACCTGATGCTACTTCACATTTATTAAGATCAGATATTCTAACAGTATGTTGATTAGCACAATACCATAACTCTATAGTATTAGTTACACCTGTAATCACCAAGAGACACAAATATATACATTAATTAATTAAAAATATTGTAAGTTCTTTAGGTGGCCTGACATTATATGCAGACTTAAGTATACTCCGCACCGCTTCAATGCAGTGCAAATTCAGTTAACTCCACGCTAAAAAATTGAATCACAACCAAAACAATACAAGTAATCAAACTGAAATTGGACAAACATTCAAGAGGGACGTAGATTAGGTAAAGAGGCATTTTCTCAAGCGCAACATTGGACCGGTAACAATGAAAAAACGCTGGCATGAAATTTTCTGCACCCAGTACCCATTGTAAACTTCAAAGTAAATTCGCCGACACTTACGATTGTAGAATGGTATTTTCTATTGTGCTGTTTTCAAGTTCCTGCAGATTTAGTGTAACTGTAAGATGGGCCGTAGCTCAATCTAGTACCACTCTATAAACTTACAAAGCCCAAAGCATATTTTGTTGTTTAGGTTCTCCATTTTCGTTGCATTCCATAAAAAGCAGCTTCAAACAAAAGGACAAACAAAAAAAGACAAAAACAAACAAAAGTGAGAAGATTAGTTTTATTGATCTATTTTTATATATCAAAGAAATTCAAAAATTAAAGAAAAAAACGTGGAACAAATATGTTTCAAAAAAAAAAAAAAAGAGTCAAAAATTAAAAGTTGTTGGATTTTTTGGTCAAATGAAAAATAAAAATAGAACTTTTACTGTAAGAGTTCATGTCTATTAAATAATAGGAAAGCAGAAGAAATTCCAGCTCTTATATCGATTCTAGCATTTTTCTCAACTCTCTTTGACTTTCTCTAGATATTTGTTGATATTTTACTTTAAAGACCCGTACAATTATTATATTTTAGCCGTTTACCATAGTTTATTGATATTTTACATTAATAAAAAGTTAAAATTTCTGTTTTTTGCTGTTATTTTCAAAGTTCTCAATTTTCATGTACAATTTGCATTTAACTCCGTATATTTAAATTAATTAAATAATTTAACTATAAACTGTTTAAACAAAATTAAACAACCATTATTTATTAATTTATCTAATAAATAATACAGATAATAATGTCAACAAGTATATCACGGTCTTTGTAACAAAATGGCATACATAAAATTTTCATTCAAATATAAAAGAATATGGATTACATAAAAGGCAATAAAAACAACTTTAATTTATAATTATTTATTTTAATAAATTGTCAATTAAATGATAGAAAGGTTTGCAAATTACAAACCATTTTATTAATTATAAAAATTTCACACCCCCCCCCCCCCCAATTGTCTTTGATTTTTTTAAATCGTTATAAATTATCGTTTTATAATTATCCAATATATTATGTTAATTTTTTCTATGATTTTATATTCATGTGCCGAGATTTTATAATTTCTACATTCATTTATAAAGTTTTTATCAATTATCTCTTATTATTTTACATTTAAATCCATGTATTTAAATTAATCAAACATTATAAATCCATGTTATATAAATGAATTCAAGTAATTAATACTTATTAAGTTTTTATAATTCATTAAAAAATTGTCAATTTCAATTTGTATACCGTTTGTAGTAAAATGGTAAGACATTTGTTTCTTTGAAATATAAAAATATATAAATCACTTAACAAAAGTTATATGCAAAAACAATAATAAAATATTTAATTTATGATCGATATATCGAACATTGCATAACAAAATTTTAGTTTAACAGTATTAAAAGTATGAGTACTATGTTTTTACAATATTGCATGTGCAATGCATGTGATACAATCTGCAACGTATAATTTATTAATTTCAAAATATAAATTGAACTTTATTTAAAATAAGATAAAACAATTTAATTTTTTTTACTTGGAAATAACAAAAATATATCTTTACTTATTTACATTTCTTAGGCGTATAAGTTAATAAAATAATATGTTTAACATATAATTTCCTTAAACTCTAGAAATATTATTGTGAAACTAATTTGAAGCAAAATATATCAATTTAAATAGTTAAAATATGAAAATACTGAACATATGATTATTTTTAAGTATTCAAAAATATTTTTATTATATATTTTACTACAAAAACATTACATTTTAAAATAAAAGAATAATGATAAGTTTTCTATTAATTTGTCTATATTTATTTAACAAATATAAATTGGCTAAATATCATACTTAATGTTCTAAAATTTCAAATTAATTTATAATCCATATATATTAATTTAGATATTTAAAAATCTAAAAAGAATATAGGTACTTATAATCTATTTGGTTAATATATTAAATTAATTAATATATATGTTTATCTAAGTATGGATCTGTTAAATAATAGTAAAATATAACAAAATATATTTTTCTCCCTGCCTTTTTTTATGATATCTTTTTTATATTCTCTATTGATTTGTCATGAAGCTTCTCACGATTTCAGTAGCTAAAAAACAGTATTGTCCTTTGTTATACACACACATATTACAATTTTATACCCTCCTTTAATTTTGAGTTGAATACTTCATAAAATCTAAAATATAACTTAATAAAACTTTGAAATATAAAATTATTTTGAAACTAACTTAATATTATAGATTTCATCATAAATATGTAAAATTAGAATATAACAATATCTATAACTATTTATGACTATTTAAACGTATAAATTATTTAAGTTTGATATTTAGAATGTAACTAACATAATTTGAGAAATAGTATTTTAAATTACTTTACAACAAATATATTATGCTGACACAAAGATACGTAAATATAAATATAAATTTTCAGTTAATAAATTTGTACACTCATTTATTATACATATAAATTAACTAAATGCATACTTAACGTATAATTTATTTAAATTTCAAAAAACATTTGTCTAGAATTACTTTTAATTTAGACGTATATATTTATAATCTAAAATAATAATAGATATAATTTTTGATAATTTATTCTATGTAACTTAAGTTATTGATAGAATGATTTACTATATATATTCTATTAAATGATAGTCACTTATTAATTTTGAGAATTAAAGTCCATTATTATTTTGATTTTATATTTTGTATCAAGATCACTATTTTTTTATAGTTTATGATTCTTAAGATTATTAATAAATCTCTCCTTGATTCCGACCTACTATTTAGTTTCAAGTATAAATTCTACCGTTGTTTAATTAACTTCAACTATTTTACATTCAAGTTTGTATTTTTTTTCCTTAAATGATATTTGGTAATAATAAACACATTTAATAACGAAGGCTTTCTTCTCTTAATTTTTCCTTACCACTTTATAATGAAGTATAATTTACAAATATTCAAATAATTCTTTTTAATTCCATTTCACTATGCTACATTCCAGTTTATGTTTGTTGTTTTTGTTTTAAATTGGTATTTTATTATAGAATGACATATACATAATAACTGAAATACATGACTTATAAAGGTAAATGCTTAAATTAGCAAATTATATCATACGTCAACTATTTAACTATATATATTTAACAATTTCTTTTATAACATTACCGTGTGCAACACACAGGCTACACACTAGTAGTATATATTAGAAAAGGGTGCAGTATCGATTTATCTATGAGCACATAATAACAAAAATAATGTGAAATAGAAGTTTTATTTACAATATTAATTTTTAATACTGCACATAGCAAAATAATTTATTTTTCCAAATTTGTTCTCGGTTCCTTTTCGATGCTTTTTGGCACAAATTGAATTTGAATTTGGCTGGTCCCCTGAAAGGTTAATATGTGAGTTGGGTTCATTAAACCATTTACTTAGAAACATAAAAAAAATCACGCCCTAAATCATGAAGACATAGCAGAACTCCGATCTCACGGTCAAATAAAAGATCCGGGAATTGATTGCGTGAGAAATGATATTTATGTGCTAAACTTTTAGTCATTTTGTATCTTGTTTATCTTCCATCTTTTTATGATTTTCTCATTTACTTTTTAAGGACGTGTTTTTCGAACGCTTTAGTAAGTTTCAAAATTCACTTCCACCCCTTGTAACAAATAGGTTTCATGAAAAAACCCTTATTATTTTTAACGAAAACATTCATTCCACACTACACTGCAAAAATATTTGCATTCTACACGGCACTATTTGCTGTTCTAATTGCATGTTTTTATATGGGGTTTTTATGCTCAAAGAAAAAGTTGAAGAAAAATTTAGTTTTAAGAACAAGAAATTTGCATTTTAGGCTGAATGACACCTTTTAGTGTAAATCATAGAATGATGGTTGTAGCTATCATTTTTTGTTTACGCCAAAAAGTATCTTTCAGACTAAAAAACAAACTTATTGTCCCTAAGACTAAATTTTTTTGCAACATCTTCCCTATGTCTATTTTTCTGTTTTTATAAAGTAATATTTTGCATTCTACACTGTAAATATTTGCATTCTATACTGCAAATATTTATTTTACAAAAATGTGCTGTTAGAACCGTAAATATTTGCAATCTACACTGTACGTTTTCGCTGAAATTATTAACATAGATGTTTCGTGAAAAAATTTTGAGAAAGATTTTTCTGGTATTAATTTTGAAAATAAGGGGTAGGTCCTGATTTCCATTATATTTTATTACCTTTCAAATTGATATTACTGATTAGCATGTCACACAAGTGAATTTGAATGAAAAATAAAGCACTAATCATTCGAATAAAATCAGTTACCTCCTTGTCAATGAAAACCTACCTTGTAAAACAATTTCAGGGAACGCGGAAGTAAATTAATCACTACTAGAAACACTATTTATTGCGATGTCCATTTCCGACGACAGCCGATGGCTCGTCGTTTTTTTTTCGACGGCTAGTAATCGTCGTGGCATTACTGAAAATAAAATAAAATACCCGTCGACAGCCATCGGAAGTCGTCGTAAAATACCCGTCGATGGCTGCGGAAGCCGTCAAAAAGTCACAAATACTTCAGCTTCAGGCCGACACTTCTTATTTATTATCTAAAACCCAACTTTCCTTTCCAAATCTCATCTCCACCACATCCTTCACCTCCATGCCTCAAAGACTATCTCCATCTTCAATTTTCAAGTCTCTACATTAGCTATTGCTCTTCAAGAAGGTTTAATTTATAAACCCTATTTAATTTTGATTTAGTAAATTATGGTTAATTTGTTGTTATAGTTGTTTATAATACTCCATTGATCGTTAGTTATACCTTATTGAATACTAATTAAATTGTTATTATAATTGTTTATTAAATGTTGAGAAAAATAATTTGTTTAGTGTATATATGCGTTAATTGGTGTATATGTGTTGATTAAGTAGTCATACGCGCATTAGGGCTAGTTTGGATTAATTAGAGTCGATGCTCGGGATTCATTGTATATGCTTTTAAGATGATGAAAATAACGATTTAGTGTATGCGTTTCTTAGAATGTAAATAAATTATTGTAAAAATTGTTCTATATATGCTTTACTTTTTTATAAATCTCTTAGATTGTTTTTGGCACCGTCTGACGAGTATTGTATATGATCGCTATATGGATATTCGTTTTTATTGCAGAACGAACATTTATATTCATCTAATACAATATTTGTCAGATTTGTCCCTATTTTGGACAGGTTACAAATACAATAAAGTAATTATACTTCTTATATATTCGTTTTTATCGCAGCACTTATATATGTTGCATTTGAACTGTAGCTGCAATTTTGGGCCCTTTTTACAGCCTATTGTTGTTTTGTTGTTTTATGCTATTTTGGCGATCTACTTTTCTAAATTCTATTTTGAGGTGTTTAATATCATGTATTAGAGTGTTTTAAAAGTGGTTTGAAACTTAAATATATTTTAATTATTTTTGTTTTTTTAAAGTAAAGGATTTTATGTTTAAAACATGTTTTTAATGATTTTTGTTAATTCTAAATGAATAATTTTAAAGTAATATTTTAATGGATATTTAAAAAGTATTTTTAAGTATTTAAAAGTATGTACATAAGACTTGGAAAGTAGGTTAAGCATTTCAAAAGGATAAGTGGGTTTTGCATATAACACTGAGTAAAAATGAATGGTTTTTGAGAAGTTATTTAAATATATTATCTTGTTTAATAAGTATACTATCCCGTACACCAAAATATATTATGTCATAGTAGATTAACATATTCCCAATTTGAACATGTTTAAAGCAAAGTGCTTTCAAAGTGCACTTATAGCGACCATCATTATACAGCCACTTTAATATTCAAATCAATTCAACACACAAACCAACCAAACATGTAAACACAAAGTCTAGGCCATGATACATGTTTTTTAGGGTAATAGAAGTGAATATATACAATATATAGTTGTCATTTTATTTCAAAAACAAGTAAGGTCCAAAAGTCATAGGTTTAATTAGTTAAATTTGTATTTCACAATCAAACATATATATACATAATATATCACATTCAATGGTGATTAAACTGACCTAAATCCATGATAACACAAGTACAAGAATGGAAGAATCATATGAATACTTCCTACCATCACCTACTAGCCAAAGATCCAAACTTTATCTCATTTTAGTGCTCAAGTTCCTCCCCCTTCATAATTGCTCATGGCGCAAACATGGTTTGGGGTTTGTGCTCCTTTGCTTCATCATTTGACTCGCGAATCCTTGTTTCCATGATGCTATATGCTCTTGATAAAAATTTGAGAGGTAGTTGGAGTTGATTTGATATGTTTTCTAGAATTTAATTTGAAATGAGAAGAGCGTGAAGAAGCCATTTTTATCTCAAAACCTAGGAATAATTTATGAATGCTTGAGATATTTTGTGTAAACTTTAACTATGGTAAAATGACCCAAAAGCCCCTCCCATGGCCGGCCAAAACACCCCTTATGTGCTTATCCCATATGCACATCACTTCTCCTTTCCACATCACTTAACAAAAGTGTAACGACCCGATTTTTCGACGTCCGAAAATCGACATCGATACAGTCCACTGTAACAAATGCCGAACAATCGAATGCCGGAAAACCGAACCATTATGGCTAAAGAAGAAGGAGGTAGAAGAAAAGGAAACAAAACAACAACAGAATCTTACCATCGCAAGGAATAAAATATAATAGATTTTTACATAAAAAGAAACTATATCTTTTTTATACATTATATCATCAGAGTACATCAGAATCAAAACAATTACTGGACAGTTATATTAACTTGTCCTCACAACACTGACTATATAGTTAATCAAACACAGCGGAATATTCATCAAATACGTGTGATACGTCTCGCCGTCCAGCTCGTCTCTTAAGCTCCGTAGCATTCCATCCAGAATCTGTGCTCTATAATACCCGGTCTGACCCAAGCATTATAGTTAAATAACACCCGAGTCAGTCTGGAAACCAGCGTGAGAAAACACACTCAATTGGATTATTAAAGTTTTCAAAATCTTTTGAAATCAAAGGTATCTTGTAAGACCACGCCACAAATAAACATGCCGGGTTTTTACCTTACGGTAACCAAAACATTTTTATCAAAATCCGTCTGATATTATAGTAGTGTCTGTAGAAAGTAAAATACAATCTACCTGAAATGCTTGCATCTCACGTTTCAGCAATAGTTGGGCGCAATCAAAACCGTACAGGCGCTTATTGGAGAATGAGTTCCATGCAATGGCAGGGCTACTGGGGTACTGAAACGATCCTGACTCGACCTTCGAAAATCGACACCGAATACATCACCCATATTCGAATGCCGCAGATCCAAACGTCGAATCCGGTTTGCTGGAGCTTATAACACATTAAGTATAACAACATCGCGGAAGAAAAAGATAATATCATTGATATACAATAGTTGATTACAACAGTGATACAACTAATTGATTAATATTATCAGAGATATAAGATACAGCAGAAAGAAATAACTCCAAAGGATAATATCTTCAGAAGTCCTCCAGATAGATACTCCAACTAACTGTAACACCATTGCCTAAGCTTCAAGACTTAAATTAGAAGCTCGAACCACCATCAAGTTGGACTTAAGCAAGGTCAGTCCAAATGAAACGAATGCTATCGCCAAATCCAAAGATTCCAAGGAGTTACAATGGGAAGCTGAAGGCTATCGAATCTATACCTACAAGCTGATAATATGAAAATCAAACTCCAGGCTGTCCGTGTGGAAAATTGTGGGCGCCCTGAGTTTAGAAAGGGAATAATAAACTCAAAGTCAATCATGGGACTGGTGTGAGCAAAAAAAAAACAATTTATCTTTAACAAAAACAAAAAGAATCTAAAAGAAATCCGCAATGCTTTTGGAAAATGAAACTATCGTAAGGCCTCCCACCGATCACACAATGCAAACGCAGAATTGGATGAGATTTCTCTTTATGATAGTCAAACATGCTTGATACGCGAAAATCATTTAAATATTATTATTAGTGCATAGTGGAAAACATTTGCAGGTATAATATTAATCTTAGCCAGCATACCATATTTCTTCGTATGCCTACTATAGCTACCATGTTCAATAGCAGGTTACGGCCACATTCCATGGCAAATTATACAACTAAAACCGTACAGGGTGTGTATTGTTTCTTTGGATTTCCAACAAATAGTCAGGCAAAGGAACTTCTTGGGCCACATGGGTACGCCTCCGAAGGGATGCCTTGAGAACCTACCCGGATCTCTACCAACACAAGACCGGGTTACCTCTGTAACTAGGTAACTACTACACGAATATGTCATCCCCCGGTCGTTTGTGATCTAGGATCCTCAACCACAAAGAAACAACTACAAAGTAATAAATTTGCAGTAACCACATGAGTTAAGTATATAGGCTCCATACCATGATATCACCCTTTTCCAGAAGGAAATGACATACCCTAAAGGGCGCGACCCTCATAACCTTGCCGCATCTTTCCTATTTCGACCATTTTCGGGTTGTCAGGTCCTGAGGTAATTTTATCCACAAAGCTATGCTTTACACAAAAGTCATGCTTCGATCAACAAATGATCAGCGACACTTCATATGCCACATTACCAAATTAGAAATGTATCACTAGTAACCATCAACGACATAACCTCTAAGCTCGTACGTCTCACAAAAGGGTGTTAAACTAAGAGAATAAATTCTCCGCCACCAAACATAAATGTATTTGATAGAAACCAGCTTCACATCTCAAAGTGAAACGTCAGACATACATCCATACAAGTCTGTTACGGTTCGAACAGAACCGAAGGCACTTCACAAAGAAGCCCTTGCAAATCCGAGTATTCACAATCCCGATCGGACTCTCCATCACATATGGAGATCTCTATATCGTAGCTACTCAGTGCAGAGTCATTCGACGGGTAATCCTTTCGTTCTCGAAAATACCCGGTCTTCACCACCGGCCTTCAAATATTATCCATATCGTCGTATCATTATTCAGAATGGGTTATATGACACAAGGTCCTCTCCCGGCTAAACAGAATAATGAGCGCAATATTTTAAAACATATGGATATTGGGATCTTAGTTAAGTCACAACTTAAAACCCAAAAACCTTTCTTCAAATGGTTTAAACAAATTACCATTTTCAAATAATTAAACAAAAAGATTCACTTCACAAAGTTCACCAATCTTTCACAAAGATTTATTTATAGTCTTTCAAACTAACTTCGCTTTCAAATTGGATTAACTCATCGAATCATTAAATCAAAGACTCAATTCATTGCTTTCAAAAACCAGTTTCATTCCAAATCTTTTATACTAAAGATACACCTTTAAGATCCTCTTATTTTGGAAATAAAGTTCATTAATCTTTAACCAAGATTCATTAATAGCATTCAAAACAATTCCATTTCATCCTTTCAACAAAAACCGAAAATCCTTTCTTTATTTGAAAGCTATTATCATTTGAACAGAAAAATCTGATCAAATATGCACAAGTTATATCCTTTAAAGTATAAACTTGGGTTAAATTCAAATTCCCAAAATAAAACATTTAAAATACTTTAAAGATGGTTTAAAAATCCATATATATATATATATATATATATATATATATATATATAATTGTATCACCACTTTTCAAACCAGATTATCCAAAAATAATTTTCAAATTCTAAAACAAGATATATTCGATTCAATCTAAATTCAATTTCAAATTTCCCTTTCTAAAAGCTTTCCAAATTCAATTCAATTCCTTTTTTGAAACCGTTTGGATTCAAAATTCAACTTTAAAACCATTTTATTAAATTCAAATATTTGCGACTTAACCAATTTCCTCGTGCAATCCATATTTGTATGTGTGTGGTGTAGTCCAAGGGTTTTACACAATAGTGCAACATCATCAATCATCACAATCCAAACATAGCAACATCGATAAGCGGTATAATCCTATAACGCTTATCTTGTGTAACATTCATGTTTTTATGTCAAATTTAAATTGGTAATTTATTTTAATTTTTGAAATTAAATTATGAATTAATTTGGTATTTTCCGAATTTAAATAGATATTTGTTTGTTTATTAGTAAAAATGTATAAAAATGATTTTTAAACAGAATTTCTAATTGGAAATTCAGAAATAAACATTTTAAATAGTATATTAATTTTAAACTTAATTGTGGATTAAATTGAAAATGTGGGAAAAAATAGATATATAAGTTTTTAAATAAAGAATTTGATTTGGAAATCTAAATATTTTATAAACAGATTATAATTTGAAATTTGAATTTGAAATTCAAATACATATATGTTGAAAATAAATATTTATAGATGGTGAATGAATAAAATTTATATTTATAAAAAGATATTGTTTGTTTATTCATTTATAAATACAAATTGATTGTATATTAATTTTTGAACTTTGAAATTTAAAAATAAATGCTTTGAATAATATCTGGATTTGAAAATTCTATAAATTAATACTAATAGGAATTTGTTTTTTTCCTTATATATACATATATTTTGAAAGTTATAATTTGAATAAAATATAAATAAATTTTTCCAAAAGCCATTTAAAGGATTAAATTCAAATATATATGAATTTATATATTAGTGTTTAGTTAATTGTTAAGTTATATCTTTTAAAACATAATACATATCTTACATAAACATGTAAAAACATAAGTTAAAAGGGTTTTTACAAAAATTTACAAATTAAATAAAATTTAAGAAATGGGGTTTAAACACAATTTTATCACATATGACAAGTGTAAAATATATGAAATATGAATGTAACAAGTGTAACATAATAATACAAGTGGCAAAACAAAATATTCTTAAGATTTGAAAAAACATGAATAATGCGAATGAAAGAAGTAACCAGGCAACATTTTCTTCAAATTCATTTTCAAATCTGGAAAAGAAAAATCAAAACAAATTACAAACCTGGAAACAAACTACAACCTCAAATTATGAATCTGAAAAATGAAATCAAAGTAAACTTCAGCCTGGAAACAAATCAAACCAGAGCAAAAAAATCAAAAGCTAGGGAATAAGATCAACAACAAATTCAAACCGACATGATAAATCAAAGGCAGATCAGACCAACCCAATTTTAAAATGAAAACAAGGATCAAGTTCAAAACAAAGATCAGATGCAACTACAACTTGATTTTAACTTGAAAACATTCAAGCAGGCAAACAACTCTGAAAGCTTGAGAATAATTGAAAACAAATAGCTCTGTAAAATCAAAATGCATGCAAGGATCAAGCATCAACAATAATTCAACCTGATTCCAAACTAAAGCAAATTGAGTTTCAAGCTGAGTATTGAAATCAAACAAATCATTTTCAAGCAAAAAATCCTCTCTGCTTCTCTGTTTTACTCAGGTGAGCAAACCTTTTAAAACCTCTAGTATTTAATCCATGGTTTGAATTTGTGCTTAAGATTTGTTTGAATGAGTTCAGATATGTGTATGAATGTATATATATCCTCTGTACATGATATACAGGGATATTCATCCCTGTTGCAAGTTTCAGGTTTCCAGAAACCTGTCCAAAGGAGAAAATAATCCTAAAACACTGCTTCTAGTTGTTGTTAGATTAGAGTGTCAAAATGAAATGTGTTCAAATTCATAAAAACTTAATTTTAAAAATGTTTACAAAGACAAACATCAAGTGTATGTTGTCTGGAACAAAGAAATGCTGTAAACCCAATCTATGATAAAAGTTTTGATTTCTTTAATTCTTTGATTTGATTATATACCCAAAAACATCTTATAAAATGTTGATTTTTAAAATTAAAATTAAGATTTTAAATGGTGTATAGAGTAAGAAAGTTGGGGATGAACAGAAAATACATTTTGGGGAAACTCTGGTCATCGGCGAAGCGTGGGTCGTCGCGATCAGGCTGAGGCTCGTTAGGGGATCGAGGAGTTCGGGAAAAATGCTTAGAAAAGATTCCGATCATCGTGGTAGCTAAACGTAGTTCATTTAGGGTTTAGGGCATGGTTTTGCTCGTCGAAGTTCAAAAGGAAAATTTGCAGTCAATGGTGATCAATATTCGATCGGTCCGGGGGAAAAGGAGGAGGAGGCTCTGGCGAGTGTCTGAACGCGACAACGTGGTTACAGGTGATCTACGATGGTGGAACGAAGCATTTGTGTTGACCAGTTTTTGGTTTATGGGGGTTGTTCGATTTCAAAATTTTGGTCGAAGTCCATCAACTTGGGTGATCGTAGCCTATGGGTGAGTCGTCGATGACGTGCTAGTGATGGCATAGGTGGTCGAAGTTGCTTCGTTTGGTTGTACATGTGAACACGTGTGTATGTGTGTATCAGGTATGGGAAGAAAGGGGTTCTGTCGCGGCGAACCCGAAGTACTTCGTGGATTTGCTGGAAGTCGATACGATGTGGGGTAGCTTGGAGGTTGGCTCGAGAAAAATAAGGGGAAAGCTCCGGTAATTTTTTTTAACTATGTACTAGGCTTCAAAAATTTAAAAGAAATGTATTTCAGGTTTTAAAACAAAGGAATTGGGTTTTACAAATGTTTCTAAGTTTTAAAGGCAAAGTAAAAACAAGTTTTAAAGATATGGAAAATAATTAGTTTTCACAAATTAATATTTAACAAAGTTAATAGATTTTAAATAATTGTTTTGATTCAAGCTTAAAGTTAATAAAAAAAGTAATTAAGTGTTATTTAATTATATGATCACTATTTATAAATTAATTCTTAAAATTATTTTGAATGAATAATGAAGTTAAAGAGTTAATCAAAAGAAATGTTTTTGAATCATTAGTTGACTTAAATTTCTTAAGTTAAATTTTGTGTTAATGATAATTAATTACAAAGATGGTTAATTAAAGATTTTTAGTGATAAGTTAGTAACTAATGAAAAGATAATTACTTATGGGTAATTAAGGATTATTAATTTCGTAATTAAGGATAATTAATTACATAATTAAGGTCAATTTAGTATTGATTAAAAATAATTAATTAAAGTTGATTAAGTGATTAGTGATAATCACTAATTGTAATTAATTAAGGATAATTAATTAAATGGTAATTAATTAAGGATTAATTAATTAATGTAAATTACTGATTTATGATTAATTAATCAAGTAATATTACTCACTGTAATTAAGTTGTATTTTTTAAAATATAAGTGATCAAGAATAATCACTTATTGATTAAGGATGATTAAGGAATGATAATTAATTAAGGGTTAATTAATTAATGTAATTAATTAAGGATAATTAATTAAAGAATAATTAAATAATTAAGGGTAATTATTTAATGATTTAAGATTAATTAATTAAAGGTTATAAATGATAAAGGCTAATTAATGATTAAGGTTTGTAATAAATTAATGTTAATTAACCTGGATTAGTGATTAATCTGATTTAAATTAATCAGATAATTAATTGATCTGACTTATGGATGTTTGAATTATATGAAATGCTGTGAATTGTTTGATCTCTTTGTTGTGTGATGCTTTGTGATTTGAATTGTTTTAATTCAAGCTGTGATGAATGTAATTTATTTTATCTGTGATGAAATTATATTATTTATCTGTGGATCTATGAATGGAAGATAAGCGATATAGGAATATACCGCTTATCTATAGTTTCTATGCTTGAGTCTGTGATGATTAATGATATTGCACTATTGTGTAAAACCCTGGACTACACCATACACACACAAATATGGATTGCATGAGGAAATTGGTTAAGTCACGGATTTTTGAAATAGTTTTAAAATTGAATTTTGAATCCAAAAGGTTTTGGAAATGGAATTGGATTAAATGTGAAAAGCTTTTGAAAAGTTATTTTGAAGATAAAAGTTATTTTGAATAACTTGATAAAGTTTTGAAATTTAAATAGTTTGATTTAGATTTGAATTCAAGATTTGAAAATTGAATTCTATGTTTGGAAATTATGGTTTAGAAGATTATACGAGTTATAAATGTGTTTATATGAGTTTTAAAACATTTTAAAAGTATTGTTTTGGAATTTGAATTTAACCCAAGGACTTTAACTTGTATAAATAAATCGGATTTTTTCGAAATCGAAAACTATTTGTTTTCAAATAATAAAGGCTTTCATATGAGGAAAGAATTTCCAATTTCTGTTAAAGGAATTTCAAGTTTGAAATGAAAATGGTTTTTCAAGTTATGAATGAATCTTTAGAAACGATTTTTGAAAGCTATGAATTGGGTCTTGATTTCAAGATTGGATGAGTTAATCGAATTTGAAAGGGAAATTGTTTTGAAAAGATATGAATGAATCTTTGAGAAAGATGGGTGAACTTTGTGAAGTGAATCTTTTTGTTTAAAGATTTGAAAATGGTAATTTGTTTAAACCATTTAAAGGAAAATTTTGGGTAATAAGTTGTGACTTAACTAAGATCCCAATATCCATATGTTTTAAAATATTGCGCTCATTATTCGGTTTAGCCGGGAGAGGACCTTGTGTCATATAACCCATTTCGAATAGTGATACGACGATATGGATAACATTTGAAGACCGTTGGTGAAGACCGGGTATTTTCGAGAATGAAAGGATAACCCGTCGAATGTCTCTACACTGAGTCACGTCAGTATAAAGATCTCCATATGTGATGGGGAGTCCGATCGGGATTGTAAATACCCGGATTGCAAGGGCTTCTTTGGAAGTGCCTTCGGTTCTGTTCGAACCCGGAACAGACTTGTATGGATGTGTGTCTAACATTGCACTTTGAGATGTAAAGATGGTTTCTTTCAAATACATTTATGTTTGGTGGCGGAGATTTACTCTCTTACCTTAACACCCTTCTCTGAGACGTATGAGCTCAGAGGTTATGTAGTTGATGGTTACTAGTGATACATTCCCAATTTTGTAATGTGGCATACGAAGTGCTGCTGATCATTTGTTGATCAAAGCATGGCTTTGTGAAAAAGCGTAGCTTTGTGGACGAGACTGCATCAGGACCTCACAAATCGGAAATGGTCGAAATAGGAAAGATGCGGCAAGGCTATGAGGGTCGCGCCCTTTAGGATATATCATTCCCTTCTGGAAAAAGGTGGTATCATGGTATGGAGCCCAGATATTTAACCTGTGTGGTTGCTTCAAATTCATTACTTTGTGATTTGTTCCTTTGTGATTGAGGGTCCACACATAAAGGTAAAAAACGACCGGCGGGTGGCATACTCGTGTAGTAGTTACCTAGTTACAGAGGTAACCCGGCCTTGTGTTGGCAGAGAGCTTTTTAAGTTCTCGAGACGTCCCTCTAGAGGCGTACCCATGTGGCAATAGGAAGTTCCTTAGCCTGACCATTTGTTGAAAATCCAATCAAACAATATGGTCCCTTTACGATTGCAATTGTATAACTTGCCACCTCAGGTAGTAGCTATAGCTGGCATAATATAATGGTACCTATGCTGGCTAAGATTAATATTATATTTTCGAAAGGTTTTCTGCACTATGCACTAATAATAATATTATCGAAAAGGATTTTGCGTATCAAGCATGTTTGACTATCGTAAGGATAAATCTCCTCCAATTGTGCGTTTGCATCATGTGTGTGCGGGGATGCCTTATGGTAGTTTTATTTTCTAAAAAGCATCGCAAATTTCAATTTTTAAATTCCTTTGTTGTTAGTTTCAAAAAAACCGTTTTCGTTTGCTCATACCATTCCCCTGACTGATCTGGAGTTTATTGTTCCCTTCCTAAACTCTGGGTGCCTATAATTTTCCACACGGGCAGTCTAGAGTTGGGTTTTCCTAAATAATCATATAATAGGTGTAGATTTGATAGCCTTCAAAGTCTGTGGATTTTGGCTATCGCTTTGTGCTTCTCTTCCTCATTCAGGACCGACCTTGCTTAATACAACTTGATGGTGGTTCGAGCTTATAGGATTGGAGTCTTCTAAGTTTTGGATTCGAGATGGAGTTGTAGATATTGGAGTTCCTTGTGGAGTTCAAGTTATTTCCGATGTTGGTGCATTTGTGTTTCCGTTGTATTGCCGTAGATCTCTGATATATATTGTGATCACTGTTGTATATTATTGGATATTGTATCATTGGAGTTATATGATATATTTTTTTGCTGTGTTGTTATACTTAATGTGTTATAAGCTCCGACGAACCAGATTCGATGTTTGGGTCTATGGCATTCGAATACGGGTGATGTATTCGGTGTCGATTTTCGAAGATCGAGTCAGGGTCGTTTCATTTGGTATCAGAGCTGAAGGTTGAACTTTAGCTCAGGAGTATAACACATTAGGTAACTCATTAAAGATAAGGTGAAGTATACCCTAGAATGAGTATTCCCTAAGATATCCATCTGTGTGCCTTAGTAAATTCTCTTACTATCCACTGACAGTGAGTATGAGTACAAGAAGAGGACGAGATAGGGGACAGGGAAATATCATCACAAATGGTCAATCCTTGCAATAATGGAAACAATCTTTTTTTCTATTAATCTCTTTGATCCAATTTCAATTCTTTGATTGCTTCGTGGCAGCTTAAGGGAGAAGCTTTGGTGTGGTGACACTACAAATCGTTGTAGATAAATTCTATTTTGTATTCTCATCTTCAGTCTTAACTTCAAATGAATTGGAAATTTTAAATTGATTTATAGAATATGAAGCTAAATTTGAATTGTATCGATAAAACGATATCGATTAAAATTAAATTTGAAATTCTATTGTAATTTCTTGTGAGGATCAAAGTCCGAAGATGGACAAGTTGGTGTTTACTTTAGGATATTCCAACCTGAGTTGAGTATCCATTTGTCTGTTCTCCTGGGTTCAGATATATTCTACGAATGGTTAGTTATCCTTCGAACTAACCAGTGCCTTGCACATTTCATAGATCTGGTGACCCGAGTATCTTGTGTAATATTGAGAGAGTTTGTTCTCATATTGTTGATATTCTGATTTGGTAAGCCAAATGCAGAATAGAAATTTAGTTTGACCAGGAAAACGTTTCTTTATCCTTGTATATCCATCTTGTGTTGTTGTAACGACCCAGAATTTCTGTCATTTAAAATTCATATATTTAATTGATTTTAAATATTAACAAGTTAAATTTTTAAGTCGAATAAATTTTATTTCGAATATCTAGGTTTAATTTGATAATTAAATCGATAATTTAATATTTGAAATTATAGAAATAATTTAAAATTGGGTTTAATGTGATTAAATTTGATTTGTAAAGTTGTATTAAATCATATTGGAGTTAGAATGATGTTATAGAACTTTTAAAATTGAATTAAAAATTAATTTCTAGAAATTGAATATTTTAATATTTATGAAGAGTAAAAATAGTCATTTTTCAAACAGTCTCGGATTTTGACGAAACTAGTTTCATCGGATCCGTAATGTTATATTATTGTATGGTTTCAAATTTCGTGTCAATCAGATGTACGGTTTGTCCGGGGCAAGCTAAAACGCACTGAATCGGTTTGAGTGAATTTTAAATTTAACTTTGTCGATTCGAAAACCTATCTTCCAAATACGATCGAATTGGCTCCCGATATATATTTCATTGCATTCGGAATGGGGGTAAAACATTATGAACGCCAGGCGGCACGCTTCGTTTGGAGTTTGGAAAAATTTCGGGTGAATAGTGTTTGAGAATTTTCTATAAAAGCACCCCTATTTTCATTTTTTTCACTCAACACCCTGGCTAGGGTTACAGCCGCCACTTAAAGATTTAATGGCCAAAAATACATCTTCTTCTTCCTTAATTTTCTTCCAATCTACAAACTTTTACGCCTCGACTCCAACTACAAAGTTGAAGAGCACGTCAAGATCTATATTCTCAACGGTTGTGATCGAGAATGGAGCTACGGATCGATGTGGATATGGGTTTGAACGCACGAATTTCGTGCACGTTTTTCATGATGATGGGATGACTGAGCATGGCCGACCTTTGGGCGATAGAGGCACTTGCAAAGGGCTTCGTGATGGAGGTTGCTGATCAACGTGAAGATGCTCGTAGTGGTGGCAAAAATTCAAGATAGATGGGCGTGTAGGATCGATTTCACCCTAGAGGGGAGTGAATAGGGTGATAGTATTAATTATAAAAATTAATTGCGGAAGCTTATTTCAACACAGATCACAAAATAATAGCAGCACAGAAATAAATAGCAGAATAATAAAATGCAGAAATAGAACGACACAGAATTTACCCAGCTTCGGCAAAACCCTGCCTACGTGTTGCCCCTAAGGTTTCTACTAGAAATTAAGTAGTCACACG
Organism: Allium cepa; assembly: GCA_030765085.1. NCBI lineage: Eukaryota > Viridiplantae > Streptophyta > Magnoliopsida > Asparagales > Amaryllidaceae > Allium > Allium cepa. The sequence continues at coordinate 706,622,857 of CM060932.1, forward strand.
CTTACACACGTAAACTCGCGACACCCTCTACTGATTAACCTAACTCTACGCTCAAAACCCTGCCACAACTCAGCCACTGAGTTGCGAATTCTCAAGCTACGCCACGTAGCTTGTCCCCTAGTCACACGACTAGCAAATACAACGGTTTGAAAAGAGTTTTAAAATTAAAAAAAAATTAAAACAAAAATTAAGATAAAGCCCTTATTTAAAAAAAAAACAAAAACCCTAATTCTTAAAGGCCGGCCCCTTTTCTCTTTTTATCTATTTGAGTTTGGCCCGGTGTTTCTTGAGATAGCGGCGACTCTTCGTTCGTTCCTCTTTGTAATTTTTAGGGCTTCGTTCCTTCGATCCAATTTTGGTTTTGTTGTAGCAGCTTGTTCGATTCGATGCTATTTGACTTGGCTTGCCGATTGTTTCTTCTAGCTCAGCTTCAAACGTAATCGAGGCTGGTTACGAATTTGGTATGTGTTTTAGTGCTTTTTATTTCTGGTTTCGATGCCTTTTCAATTGCCGATGATGACGATTGAGGGTTTTAATGTTTGAACTCGACCGATGATCATTGCCAATGATGATTGTGGGTTTATATATGGATTTCGATTTCCTTTAATACGTTCGTCTGATTTGTTCAACATAGTGCTTCGGCCATTTGATTGATGTTGGACGTTGATGATTTATTTGACGAATTCAATTCGAATAATTTCCTTATTTTACTGTTACAGCTATAATTTGAGATCGTTCGATCCTTCCTTAATCGTTACGGCAACTACTTTCCTATTTTATTTTTGACTTTTTCAAATGCGTAAGTTTGTGATACTTGATTTGCACGGCATTGATTTCGAACTTGTTGGTCATCACGTTGTTGACTTTGATTTGAAACACGACTTTGATTTTGTATTTCCTATTTCATGACTTCGGCTTCCATGGATTTTGTTCACTGGTGCTCCCTGTTGTATATGCAGTGTATTGATTGTCTGCACTCTATCTTGTATCACTCGTGTCACTGGTGTATGTGAGTAAGTGGTTTGCTTTATTATTGATTTGCTGTTGCACTTGCCACTTTATCTGCTTGCCACTGATCATATGTCAAGGTCGTACATGTTGACGTCTTTGAGCTTCACTTTGATATATTTGTAGACCACTTGATTTTCCTATAGCACTTCGGTTTCACTTGCCTATTATTGCACTTGCATACTGCTGTCTCATATACTTGTGTTTGTTGCAGTTTTTGTATTGTTGAGTTTCCATATCTTGTGCATTTGTTGTGGACTTGCAGTTTGAATTGCATTGAGTTCCTATCCTTAGCTGTTCATCTGTGCACATTGTAGCCTTGGTCAAAAAACTGGTCACTAACCCATGTATATTTGATGTTGTCATTGTGTGTTGGTGGTCGACACACTTCAAGTAGTCTTCATTTAGCTTGTTCTCTGATTTATGTCTTTACTGGTCTGATCATGCTTACTTGAAAATCTGGCATACCAACTTGTTGAGATCACTTCTCTTCACTTGAGTAATTTCACCACCTATGTGTACTTGTGTTTGTACTAATGTCGAGGCTACTGTACTTGCCTTCATTGTGTATATCTCTCTGTTCATCCACTTGCAATATTGTGGTTCATGTGTTTGATTTACCGTTGAGTCTTTGATATTGGTATGGAGTACATTGTTGGCTATGTGCATTCTGATCATTTTGGCACTTGTATTTAGTTTGCGTTCATGTCTGATTATTGAAGAGTTGCATTGTTCCATGTATTTGTGCTTTGATGCAGTTTTGATTTGTCAAAGCTTTGCATTTGAGTTGAGTCTGGACTGTGCATTAACCTTGAGTTGAATCCGGCTTGGATTTGACCTTGTGCTGAATGACATTGTTTTTTTGCACTTGTGTTGAACCCATCTTTTTATTTTGGGTTTGACCTTGTGCTCACCTGTCCCTGTAACATTATCAAGTGTATATCGGTGTGCACGGCCTTGTGGCATGTACAGTGATAGACTGTGCATGTCACATTGTTCGTGTGTGATGAATTCATATATAAATCATGACGAACAACCCAAATAACTGAGGCAGATATTATTTTCAAAATCCATATTTTATTTTATATTGCAAAAATATTTCTTTTTCAATTTTACTACGTTAGTGAATATTTTTGCAGATTGCTCAGATGCTGGATTCTAACTGGAAAGAAGTTGAAGATAAAATACGAGTGTGAGTGATATGTAGTGAGGAATTTATGTAAATTAAATTTTGATGTAATTAGAATCAAAATTGTATATGTATAGTGAGAGCTTGAGTTTGTACTATTCAAAAATGTAATAAATATTTGTTTGAATAAAATTTCTGTTTGAATTCAAATTCTGTGTTATTTAATTTTATTCAGCAAATATTTATTTAATCTATGAAAAATAAAATAGTACATTAGCAAATACATTTAAACAAATGTATATATGTTTATTATCATCAAACAAAAATCATATAAGCGCATATTCAACAGGGAGGCTATGGGTTTCATTTGAACGTGGATTACCTGTGGGAGAAGAAGCAAGGAGGCACGGCCCAGATTTCTTTCTGGAGCAATGAACGGCCTAGATTGATTCTGGATTTAAAAATAATAATTAAATTGTAAATTGATTTATATTTAATCGTTCAAACTTTAAAAAGCTATAACTTTTTCATACGAGGTCCGTTTCGCACGAAACGAATTGCGTTGGCTTCATATTGACGAGCACTACGCGATGGAGTTGGATTGGAGTTGATTTGAGCTAGTGTAAATTTTGGGTAAAATTAAACGTGCGTTTAATTTTATTCAGAACGAAACACTGCAACTGTATTTGAAACAAGGTGAGAACTTCTCACTCAATCGAATCTGTTTCGATTTAAATTTTAAATAGTTAGATTTAAAATTGCTTGATTGTGCGATTAGATGAGAAATTGCTATCTGTAGTGTTGAAATAGACCCTATACGCCGTATATTAAGCGGATGTTATTTATTAAACAAGTATACAGCGATATTTCACCTTGAAGTGGAATTGGTATTATATATGTACTTGGAGTTGATTTCCCGTATTATATGGCGGATGAGACCCTATTGCGCTGCATAATAGCGGATAATATTTTATATAATCTCATATACCGCGATATCCCGTCTTGAAACGGGATTGGTATTGTGCTAACATTTGTGGATGCAGGGAAACAGGTTGGGGTGATCCAACTGGATTCCTCAACAGTATTGATTTATTTACAGATATTTGCGACATATTCTGTTATCATATGATGTTTTGGATGTCGTGGTTGTTATATTTAGTGATGTTGCAGCATTGGGCCTATTTTTGGAGTTTAAAAAAAAGAAGTTAAAGTAACGATTTCGAATTTAAAAGGGTTTTCAAGTGATTTTTGAAAAGTATACATTTTATTGAATTTTGAAATTAATTCATTTTAAATAAATAAACGTTATAATTTTAATGTTATAAAAATTATGATTTTTGAGAAATATAGTTGAAAATTGATTTTTGAAATATGGAGTTAATGAATTTTATAAAATAGTTTAAATTGAGATTTTTGAAATTATTATAAACGGTTTATATAAAAGATTTATAAAATTGATATTTATAAATTAAAAATATTGGAATTATAAAACGAATTTTTTTAAGTGTTAAAATTAAGCATAAATGGATTTCATAAGTGAATGAAATTTATAGATTTATAAATTGTGAAGTTATAAAATGAATAGATTTTGTAAAATAAAAGATTTATAAGTAATTAACTTATAATTTAGATTGTGGCATTTAAATGAGATATAAATAGAATTTGTTAATTAAGGGATTTTATAAGTTGAAGTTTTTATAAAATATATATAAAATGTGAATTTATAAACGTTGTTTTATAAATCCAAAACCAATTGAATTTGATAAGTAAATATGAAAGCTTATTAAACGATTTATATCCACAATTTTGGACAGTGGATAATCCTTTAAATTAAATATGTAGCAGTGTTGAACTTGGTAAATGATTTATATTCACGATGTCGGACAGTGAATAATATATTAAAGAAATGTTTTAGGAAGTGATATTTTAAATAGGATTAAAACGATTTAAAGTTGTTTTTAAATGTGTTAAGGATCGAAACCATAGATTTCAACATTCATTGCTGAAATAGACGTTTTCGAGAAATAGGGAAATGGTGGACTATAACACTGTTGTTATAGTAAATGATCTTCGAAAGGAAATGTTTTTGTATAGTATTGGGATTTATATATTTATCTAAATTTCGAATCTATATACTAGTGATTTTGGGTTGTCGTAACGATGTTTTACGTAACATTCGTTTTGACTCAAATGAATGTGTTTAAGAGAATGTTTTCCTTAAAGAATAAAATATATACTTAATTATGATTTAAGTATATCGAATATTTTCCAAATGTTGAAAATAAATAGATTTGGGAATTACTTATTATTAAATAAGTATGGAAATGTTTTCCAATATGAAGTGAAATGTTTTGAGATTATATCTTTTAAAGATGAATTGAAAGTGAATATTTGAAACCGGTTTGACAATCGTATATTAATAGATATTTTGGAAATGTGAATTCACCATGGAATCTATAAAGGAAAGGGGAAAATTATTTTAAAAATAAACATTGATTTATTTTTGAAGTGTGGAAATAAATTTACGGATTTGAAATGTAAATTTGAAATAAATCGGTAAGGATTTATTTAATTGGTTTAAATGAACCATTTTGAAATGAAAGTGAATAAATATTTGGAAGTGTTTCCGTGTAAGGAAAATGATTTGAAATTTGTTTTCAAAAGTTGTAAAGGTGAAAAGTGATTTGAAATTTGTTTTTCAAATGGTTGAAGTGTGGAAAAATATATCTTGTAAAGATATTTTTGGAAAATAAATAATTTGGTAAATTATTTGGAATTTGGTGATGTTATGCATATCTATTGAGAGTTAAATAACCGACTATCAATATTTACCTTTAAATGGGTATTTGTTGTGATTTGCTTGAATTTGAATGCTACACTTATTTAAAAATAAGTGCTCGTTATTCGGTTTAACCGGGAGAGGACCTTTGGGTCATAAATCCCATTCCGAATAGTGATATGTCGTAATGGATAGCATTTGAAGACCGGGGTTGAAGACCGGATATTTTCAAAAATGGAAGGATTACCGTCGAATGACTCTACATCGGCTGATCTCCGATATAGAGATTTTATCACCCTTTGTGATGGGAAGTCCGGACGTGGTTAGTGAATATCCGGATTGCAAGGGCTTCTTTTGGAAGTGCCTTCGGTTCCGTTCGATCCCGGAACGGACTTGTATGGATGTGTGTCTGACGTTACAATTTGAGATGTAAAGCTGGTTTCTATCAAATATTTTTCTGTGGGTGGTGGAGAATTTATTCTCTTAGCTTAACACCCTTCTCTGAGACGTATGAGCTCAGAGGTTATGTAGTTGATGGTTACTAGTGATATATTCCCAATTTGGTAACGTGGCATGCTGAGTGCTGCTGATCATTTGTTGATCACAGTGTGGCTTTTATGAAAAGCATAGCTTTGTGGACGAGACTTCATCGGACCTCACACCCCGGAAATGGTCAAAACAGGAAGAATGCAGCAAAGTTATTAGGGGATAGCGCCCCCTTAGTATATGTCATTTCCTTCTGGATAGAGGTGGTATCATGGTATGGAGCCCATATACTTAACCTATGCTGTTGCTGCAAACTTATTATTTTGTGGTTGTTGGTGAATCCTAGGATTTAGGTTGGTTACGACCGGGGGATGGCATACTCGTGTCAGTAGTTACCCAGCTAGGGGTAACCCGGCCTTGTGTTGGCAGAGATCCGGTTAGGTTCTCGGGACGTCTTTCCAGAGGCGCACCCATGTGGCAATGGGAAGTTCCTTGGCCCGACCATTTGTTGGAAATCCAAACTCCAATACGTACCTTGTACGGTTTTAGTTGTAGAACCTGTCATTTACTTATGGTGGTCACAACTGTTTAGATGGTAGCTATAGTAGGCATAGTGCGAAATGCCTATGTTGGCTAAGATTTATATTATACTTTCGAAATGTTTTTCTTGCACTTTGCACTTATAGTAATAATATCAAAGAAATCTTTCTACATATCAAGCATGTTTGACTATCATAAGGAGAAATCTCCTTCGATTCTACGTTTGCATTGTGTGTGTGTGCGGGAGGCCTTATGGTAGTTTCATTTTCTAAAAGCATTGTGGATCTATTTTAAAATTAATTTCTTTGTTTGTTTTTAAAAGATAAACTGTTTTAGTTCTCACACCAGTCCCATGAATGACCTATAGTTTATTGTTCTCTTCCTAAACTCTGGGTGCCCATCATTTTCTACACGGACAGTCTAGAGTTAGGTTATCAGGTCATTTTGGAATTCAGGAGTTGTTGTGGAGATCAGGGGCAAGCTGGATGGCATGGCGTATCAACTAGTATATAGTATTTCTTTTCTGCTGTTTGTTGTTGTAAACTCTGATAACGTATAAATGTGATGTAATGTAATAACTGATATAGCTCTATGTTTTAAAGATATTCATTTATCTATTATACGTTGTTCCACTGCGATTGTGCGATTCTGATATTGTTTCTGTTGCTTTTTATTTCTTTCTTTCTTCTTCTATCTTCTACCTCTTCTTTAACCCTAATGGCATGGTTTTCCGGCCTTCGATTGCTCGACAGTTGATACAGTGGACGTATTTATGTCGACTTTCGTGCATCGAAAATCCCGTCCTTGACATTTGTCTTCCTGGCAAATTTCGGGGACGAAATTTTCTTAAGGGGAGAATCTGTAACATTCATGTTTCTAAGTCAATTTAAATTGGTAATTTATTTTAATTTTTGAAATTAAATTGTGAATTAATTTGGTATTTTCCAATTTAAATAGATATTTGTTTGTTTATTAGGAAAAATGTATAAAAATGATTATTAAATAGAATTTCCAATTGGAAATTCAAAAATAAATATTTTAAATAATATATTAATTTTAAACTTAATTGTGGATTAAATTGAAAATATGGGTAAAAATAGATATATAAGTTTTTAAATAAAGAATTTGATTTGAAAACCTAAATATTTTATGAAACAGATTATAATTTGAAATTTGAATTTGAAATTCAAATACATATATGTTGAAAAAAGTATTTATAGATGGTGAACGAATAAAATATATATTTATAAAAAATATTGTTTGTTTATTCATTTATAAATGCAAATTGATTGTATATTAATTTTTGAAGTTTGAAATTTAAAAATAAATGTTTCGAATAATATCTGGATTTGAAATTCTATAAATTAATACTAATAGGAATTTGTTTCTTTTCTTATATATACATATATTTTGAAAGTTATAATTTGAATAAAATATAAATAAATTTTTCCAAAAGCTATTTAAAGGATTAAATTCAAATATATATGTATTTATATATTAGTGTTTAGTTAATTGTTAAGTTATATTCTTTAAAGATATAATACATATTTTACATAAACATTTAAAAACATAAGTTAAAAGGGTTTTAACAAAAATTTACAAATTAAATAAAATTTAAGAAATGAGGTTTAAACACAATTTTATCACATATGACAAATGTAAAATATATGAAATATGAATGTAACAAGTGTAACAAAATACAAGTGGAAAAACAAAATATTCTTAAGATTTGAAAAAACATGAATAACGTGAATGAAAGAAGTAACCAGGCAACATTTTCTTCAATTCATTTTCAAATCTGGAAAAGAAAAATCAATACAAAATACAAACCTGGAAACAAACTACAACGTCAAATTATAAATCTGAAAATGAAATCAAAGTAAACTTTAGCCTGGAAACAAATCAAACCAGAGCAAAAAATCAAAAGCCTGGGAATAAGATCAACAAAAAATTCAAACTGACATGATAAATCAAAGGCAGATCAGACAAACCCAATTTTAAAATCAAAACAAGGATCAAGTTCAAAACAAAGATCAGATGCAGCTACAACTTGAGTTTAACTTAAAAACATTCAAGCAGGAAAACAACTCTGAAAGCTTGAGAACAATTGAAAAAAAATGGCTTTGTAAAATCAAAATGCATGCAAGGATCAAGCATCAACAACAATTCAACCTGATTCAAAACTAAAGTAAATTCAGTTTCAAGCTGAGTACTGAAATCAAACAAACCATTTCCAGGCAAAAAATCATCTCTGCTTCTCTGTTTTACCCAGGTGAGTAAACCTTTTGAAACCTCTAATATTTAATCTATGGTTTGAATTTGTGCTTAATATTTGTTTGAATGAGTTCAGATATGTGTATAAATGTGTATATATCCTCTGTACATGATATACAGGGATATTCATCCCTGTTGCAAGTTTCAGGTTTCCAGAAACCTGTCCAAAGGAGAAAATAATCCTAAAACACTGCTTCTGGTTGTTAGATTAGAGTGTCAAAATGAAATGTGTTCGAATTCATTAAAACTTAATTCTAAAAATATTTCCAAAGACAAACATCAAGTGTATGCTGTCTGGAACAAAGAAATGCTGTAAACTCAATCTATGATAAAAGTTTTGATTTCTTTAATTCTTTGATTTGATTATATACCCTAAAACATCTTAGAAAATGTTGATTTTTAAAATTAAAATTGAGATTTTAAATGGTGTATAGAGTAAGAAAGTTGGGGATGAACAGAAAAATACGTTTTAGGGAAACTCTGGTCATCGACGAAGCGTGGGTCGTCGCGATCATGGCTGAGACGGATCGAGGAGTTTGGGAAAAATGCTTAGAAAAGATTCTGATCATCGTGGTGGCCTAGCGTTGTTCATTTAGGGTTTAGGGCACAGTTTTGCTCGTCGAAGTTCGGAAGGAAAATTTGCAATCGATGGTGATCAATATTCGATCGATCCGGGGGGAAATGTAACAACCCGCATATTTGTCGATTTTTATATTTAAATATTTTATTTAAATATTTTATCGATACTCGGAATTTAGTCCGAAAAGCTACTTTTTGCATACGGTCGAATTAGGACTCGGGACCACTCCCATTGAGTTTAAAATGCCGTTTGCGACCTTTTTGAGTATAAGCTTCGATATGTTTGGAGAAAGTTGATTTTTGCTACTTTTTCACTTTGGGTTTGGGTTTGGGCTCAGCCCTATGTTTAACTTGTACTCAAATCTGAGCCACTCCTCCCCATTCACCCTCACTTTCTCCTCTTTTCAGTTTTAAAACATCAATGGTGGGAGAGATGGGAAATTAAAACTCCAAAACCCTAGTTTCCTTTTGCAAATCAAGCTCTAGCTCCAAACTAATAGAAAAACCCATTGGTAAGCTTCTCTTCTTCTTCTCCAACTCATTCTCTTATCAATTTCAGAAATTCCTAAACCTAATTTAGAAAATGTTTCTCTTGTTAGCTTAGAATCAAGCTTCTTGAGTTGGATTTGAAGAGTGATTGATTCTCTTTTGCTTTCAAGCTTCTTTTTCAATTGTTTGGGTTCAAAGGTGGGATTTTTATCTCACATCTATGCTTATATTTATCTTCGATTGTTAGGTATGAATTCCTAACACCTATTCGTGTGCATTTGCTTTTGGTTTGGATTAATTTGGTGAAAATCCCAATTTTTAGTGTTTTGGGTTCAAATCTTTAAAAATCTTAACTTTGATGTTTGAATGTGTTTTGTTTATGCATCGAAAAGCTTATAGGGCCGGGTAGTCGATTGGCATAATCCCTTAGCGCCGTTGCTCAAGAGAATGCCATTTGGTCGAGGTTGGACCTCATTTGGATGGGCTGGGAAGGGACTGGCAACAAGTCCGGTCGACCGAGCCCTGCTACCGGCCGACCGACCTGCTGCCAAGTGCATAAGCACTTCTCTGTTTAAGGTTCGGTCGACCAATACAGGGTTTGGCCGACCGACCTGCTTCCCGAGGAATTTTGAGAACAGGGTCCGGTCGACCGAGCTCTGTAGCCGGCCGACCGACCTGGTGCATTTTTGCCTATTTCGCCTAGTTGTTTGAATTTCCAACTTTAATCGATTCGTGTTGTTTCCTATGTGTTGTTATCATTTGTTATGACTTTGATGACTCCTTTTTAGGGATTTTTGAATATCCATTTTGACGGATTCTTTATTGGTTTCGTTGGATTTTTATTCACATCTTCGTATGTGAATTTTAGTGATTGATTGTTCCTACAATCTTCTTCGTGATTTGTCACTTTAAAAATATAAAGGTTTCTATACTAGTAGTAAATATCAAAACTCTTTCTTCAAATGATTTCAACTTTATTTTAGTACAAAGCTCGTTTCTTGAACCGTTTTCCAATCTATTAGTATATATATACAAACCTTTACCTCATTTGCACGAGAAATCTAATTAAACGACTTAGTAAAATGAGTGGTATGAAACGCTTGCGTTTACTTCGTCGGTTAATTCTTGGACTTGTTCGATTGAATCTCTTGTGGCACTTTTATAGTGGAGATCTACAGTTTGTTCGTAAATATTTGAGTTAAGCAAGTGGTTATGGGACATGAAGCTAAACTCGTACATTTACTAGCTTAGTGTAATTGACACTTCTCGTTGATCATGACGATCATTTTGGTGATTTAGACTAGCAATGTGCGATGTCTCTTTGTCTGCGAGGGAGACTAAACCCCGTTTTGTGGAATTTCGACTCAAATTGGTGGGGTAGCAACCCATGGTCTTCGGGCCATTTGTGGAGCTTCGGCTCAATTTGTGATGGTTAGCAACCATGGAATTAGCGTTCCGTTTGTGATACACGTGTTGGTGAGCTTTATGCTCCCGTTTGTGATAGGCCTTCCCCCTTTTTGTGATTTCTGGATTTCTTGAGATGATTTCTAGAATTTGTGTTACACCAATTTTCGTGATTTCTATTGATAAGTTTTATTAATATTTGTGCATTGGTGAATTTGTGTGTCATTGACTTTTGTGATTGACATTGATACAATTGTCAATATTTGTGGTTTGATGAACGAAATAAGGAGTATGACATTTCTTTGATTCTTGCGTAGATTTTGTGATATTGATTAATCTCTTGTTGATTTTCAATTACTTATATATATCACAGCTTAACATTGTGATTATTATGTGTTTAGTCATATCTCTTACCCTATATCGTTTCATCTGATATTTATAGCTAGACTAATCCGTTTATTATTTTCTTATTAAATAATACTCGGGTCAGACCGAGATGTTACAGGTGCTTCTGCTTGACTTCTCATCCAGGACCATTACTCTGACTTTTGGCTAACTACTTAGATTAGTAGTTTACTTTTTTATATACACTTGAGATATAGACTCATAGTTGTATTCTTTTGTGTAGCACGTGTTGCTATTCTTTTGTATTATTGTGGCTCTTTTTGACCACTACTCTGATATACACTTTCATGTGTTAGTGTTATATTCATATCTATTTCCGCCTTTGTGATATGAATTATCTGTGACTGATTTGTGTTATGCTTATTTCTATATTTGTTTCCGAAGATTATTATAGCCATTGTGTAGTAGCTTTGTGTTTGTATCGGTATGTCGGATTTTCCTCTTGAAATAAAATGCATGTTATACTATCTGACATATCGGTGCTCGCGCAAAGCAATTACACGGATGGTCGCTCCTCAACAGCCTTATTCTCCGTGCTAGTTGACAGCATTACACCGTAGTGTTCTTGGCTAGCGTGGGTATAGAGGTGGGGCGTCACAGCTTGGTATCAGAGCCAAACTTCGGAACAATATGGAATATTATAACAAGGATCATCGTCCTAAGTCCATCTTAGGAGTCGTGCTTTAGGATTTAATTCGAGTCTTCGTACCGATTCATCATATTTTCCTTATGATTCCTTGTTTATCTATCAAGATTGCTTGATATTCAATTTGGTGAATAACCTTTTTCTTCTTCTTCTTCTTTCTTTATAAAGGGAGAGAAATGTGTAGACCAGGCCGCCCCAGAGCCGTACCTTCTAGCACTCCACCCCAAGATTGAGTTTTTATGACTGCTCAACAGCTTCTTGATTTAGTGACAAATGCTCAAGCAGTTGGAGCTAACCCGGAACCTACTCACCCAAAGTCGGGATTTGCACGCTTGTGCAGCGATTATACTAATTTGGGTGGGGAGCCATTCAAAGGTTCCGAAACTATTGTTGAAGTACAGGCTTGGCTAAGGTCATGCGATCGAATCTTTTCTCGCATGAATCTTATTGACCTTCACCGAGTTCAGGTGGCCTCTAGTATGCTCCGAGAAAGAGCATTGGACTGGTACGAGCTTCTTATTTCTGAGATTAATGAAGCAGATCTCACCTGGGAGCAATTCCGGGAATGCTTCGAGTTGAAATTCGTACCAGAAGCTGAGAAGGTGACTTTAGCTCGCCGTTTTATACACCTTGTTCAAGCGGAATCTTCCGTTGCAGATTATGTCGCGTCTTTTGAATCTCTCTCCAAATATGGGGTTGAATACATCAACACCCCATTGAAGAAAAATCAAAGGTTCGTCTATGGCTTAAACAAAAATCTCAAGAAGCCATTACTTCTAAAATTAGAAGTTTCTTTCGACCAACTCATTGATATCGCTCTTCGTCTTGAAGAGGCGGATAGGGAGAATGATGTTGAAGTGGTGGGTTCCAAACCAAACTTCAACAACAACAAGAAAAGGCCCAGTAAATTCAAAGGCCCTTATCCCAATAAGAAAGGGAAGCAAGCGACCTCCGTGGCAAAGACTTCTTCCTTTGGTCGTGGGGAGTGCTATAATTGTGGTTCGAAGGACCATTATGCGAACAAGTGTCCCAAGTCTATCTCTTGTCGCTACTGCAAAGGTCCCGGTCATGTTATATCTTCATGCCCCAAGCTTCAGGGCAAGAAGGAGGGAAAGCTTAATGTTGCTCAAGCCTCTGGCAACACATCTCGTGGCCAAGGTATTTCTCATTCTATTCTGGATGGAATTATTTTATTTCGTGATCATCTTATTCGAGTTCTTTTTGATACGGGTGCGTCCCATTCTTTTATATCAAAAGAACTTGTTGATACTTTTTCTTTGGATGTTTTGTGTTTAATGACTTCTTTGAGAATTGCGAATCCGGTTGGTGGATCCGCAACAATCAGTTTATTGTGTAAAGATGTCGAGATTATTTTGTGTGATTTTTCTTTCCTATCCGATTTGCATGTCATGCGTTATTTAGGCTTTGGAATGATTTTGGGAATGAATTGGCTTAACCGTTATGAAGCTCATATCCTATGTCCTGAGCGGACTATTCATCTTCGACATCCTCAATCTGTTAATCAGGTTTCTGTTATTCTTAAAGATTCGGATTCTGCTTTGGTTGCATCTTTATATTCTTTAAACCCTCGTGATGACGATGATGATGATGAGGGTGATATTATTTCTCTTATTCACGTCGTTCGTGAATTTTCCGACATATTCGAGCCCGTTTTAGGATTACCACCAAAGCGAGCAATTGAGTTCAGAATTAATCTCATTCCTGGAGCTCAACCTATCACTCGTCCTCCTTATCGTATGTCCAATAAAGAAAACGAGGAGATGCGTAAACAATTATCCGAATTGGAGACGAAGCAATTTATTCGCTCTAGTTCCTCGCCTTGGGGAGCTTCAGCTATTTTTGTGAAGAAATCCGATGGAACACTTAGGCTTTGCGTTGACTACCGCAAGCTTAATGATCTTACTATCAAAAATAAATATCCTTTACCTTGGATTGATGATCTATTCGATCAACTTAGTGGTGCTAGAGTCTTTTCACAATTAGACTTAGCTACTGGATTTCATCAGCTTCGTATTGCAGAGGATAGCATTCCTTTGACATCGTTCCGTACTCGTTATGGATCTTATGAATGGCTTGTTATGCCATTTGGTCTAACGAATGCTCCGGCTTATTTCGTTGACCTTATGAATCGAGTTTTCAAAGATTTTCTCGATCGATTTGTTCTCATCTTTATTGATGATATTCTTGTGTATTCAAAAACCGAGGAGGAGCATGAAAAACATCTTCAGATTGTGTTGGAAACTCTTAGGAGTAATCAATTAAAAGCAAAATATTCTAAATGCCATTTTTGGCAATCTCGTGTGAAGTTTCTCGGTCATATTATTTCCGAATCCGGAATTTCCGTGGATCCTTCAAAGATTGAAGCGATTCAAGATTGGAAGAGACCGGAGAGTGTGACAGAGATTCGTAGTTTTCTCGGATTGGCGGGCTATTACCGCCGTTTTATCAAAGACTTTTCTAAGATTTTCGTGCCTCTCACTAGCTTAACGAAGAAAGGTGTTAAATACATTTGGTCGAACAAATGCGAAACTTCTTTCCAGAAATTAAAAGAACTCCTTTCTGATGCTCGTATTCTTGTTATTCCCGAGGGGAATCAAGATTTCGTTGTTTATACCGATGCTAGTCGCGTTGGTTTGGGTGCCGTTCTTATGCAAAAAGAACGTGTTATTGCTTATGCTTCTAGGCAATTAAAGCCTGCCGAGACTAGATATGCCACACATGATTTAGAGCTCGCGGCTATTGTTTTTGCTCTTCGGATTTGGCGTCATTATCTTTTAGGAGAGAAATTTGTTCTTTATACCGAACATAAATCCTTGAAGTATTTATTCTCTCAAAAGAAACTTAATTTGCGTCAACAGCGTTGGCTCGAATTTCTTGCACCATATGATCTTGATATTCTTTATACTCCCGGAAAGGGTAATCGTGTCGCCGATGCTCTTAGCCGTAAACAACAAGCTGTTGTTTCTATGATGATATCCGAATGGAACGATCTCGAGATCTTATCCACTTGTGAGATTCGAGACCGCGTATCCGATTTATGCTCATCATTTGTTTTATGTAGCCTTGAGGCTCATCCTTCTCTTTTAGACCGCATTCTTGAAGCTCAAAGGCTAGATCCTGAATTGGCTCTTCTTGGCCAAAATATTAAGGATTAAATTGATATTGAAGGTTTGAAAGACTTTGATATCGATTCTCGTGGCGTCATTCGGAAATTTGGTAGACTTATCGTGCCAAATATTGGTGATCTTCGTAAAGATATTTTAGAAGATTCTCATCATTCTAAATTTACCATTCATCCCGGTAGTAGTAAAATGTACGCGGATATGAAGCGACTTTATTATTGGGAGGGAATGAAACTTGACATCGCTAACTTCGTTAAGCGTTGCATGACTTGCCGACTCGTTAAGGCCGAGCATCAAAGGCCCGGTGGGTTATTGCAACCTTTAGAAATTCCAATTTGGAAGTGGGACCAAATTTCCATGGATTTTATAGATGGCCTTCCCCGTTCTCGTTCGGGTCATGATAGCTTATGGGTGATTGTTGATAGACTTACTAAATCTGCCCATTTTATTCCCGTTCGGTCTAACCGAACCATACCTCTTTTGGCCAAACTTTTTATTAAAGAAATTGTTAAATTGCATGGAGTTCCTACTTCTATAGTTAGTGATCGTGATCCATTGTTTACTAGTGGATTTTGAAAGAGTCTTCAAAAAGCTTTCGGAACGAAGCTTAATTTTAGCACCGCTTATCACCCTAAGTCCGATGGACAAACCGAGCGTGTGAATCAAACTCTTGAAGATCTTCTTCATGCATGTGTTCTTGATTTTGGTGGAAGTTGGAAAGATCATATTTCACTTGTTGAATTTTCCTATAATAATAGCTTCCAATCTAGTATTGGTATGACACCTTTCGAGGCACTCTATGGAAGGCCATGCCGATCTCCTTCTTGTTGGCTTGAGGACGGTGAGAAGCTGGTTTTAGGTCCAAATTTTATTCGTGATTCCACAGAAAAATTGATCTTATTCGTCATAGGATGAAAGAAGCCCAGAGTAGACAAAAATCCTATGCCGATAACCGAAGAAGGAGGTTAGAATTTTCTGTGGGAGATCTTGTGTTCATTCGTGTGTCACCTATGAAAGGTGTTGTACGTTTCAGTCGATTGGGAAAATTAGCGCCTCGATATATTGGGCCATTTCCTATCACTGAACGTATTGGTTCCATGGCTTATCGTCTTTTATTACCGGCCCAATTTTCTGCTATCCATGACGTGTTTCACGTTTCTCAACTTCGGAAATGTCTTCGAGATTCCGATTCTGTTCTTGAGCCCGGTGTTGTGGAAGAAGTTGAAGTTTCGCCTAATTTAACTTATGAGCAGCATCCTATTCGAATTATTGCTTCGGAGGTCAAACGTCTTCGAAATAAAGATGTTCCGCTTGTGAAAGTCCAATGGTCTTCAAATCCTAAGGATTGTTCTTGGGAGTCTAGAGAGTTCATCGAGCGATCACATCCGGACTTACTTTCTCGTGCTCTTTGAGGTGAACTTCTTATTTCAAACTTCTTTTGTGTTGAATATGCTTTTATAGTTGTTACTATATATCTTCTTCTTAAATATTGCGAGGACGCAATTTCTTTAAGGAGGGGAGTCTGTAACAACCCGCATATTTGTCGATTTTTATATTTAAATATTTTATCGATACTCGGAATTTAGTCCGAAAAGCAACTTTTTGCATACGTTCGAATTAGGACTCGGGACCACTACCATTGAGTTTAAAATGTCGTTTGCGACCTTTTTGAGTATAAGCTTCGATATGTTTGGAGAAAGTTGATTTTTGCTACCTTTTCACTTTGGGTTTGGGTTTGGGCTCAGCCCTATGTTTAACTTATACTCAAATCTGAGCCACTCCTCCCCATTCACCCTCACTTTCTCCTCTTTTCAGTTTTAAAACATCAATGGTGGGAGAGATGGGAAATTAAAACTCCAAAACCCTAGTTTCCTTTTGCAAATCATGCTCTAGCTCCAAACTAATAGAAGAACCCATTGGTAAGCTTCTCTTCTTCTTCTCCAACTCATTCTCTTATCAATTTCAGAAATTCCTAAACCTAATTTAGGAAATGTTTCTCTTGTTAGCTTAGAATCAAGCTTCTTGAGTTGGATTTGAAGAGTGGTTGATTCTTTTTTGCTTTCAAGCTTCTTTTTCAATTGCTTGGGTTCAAAGGTGAGATTTTTATCTCACATCTATGCTTATATTTATCTTCGATTGTTAGGTATGAATTCCTAACACCTATTCGTGTGCATTTGCTTTTGGTTTGGATTGATTTGGTGAAAATCCCAATTTTTAGTGTTTTGGGTTCAAATCTTTAAAAATCTTAACTTTGATGTTTGAATGTGTTTTGGTTATGCATCGAAGAGCTTATAGGGCCGGGTAGTCGATTGGCATAATCCCTTAGCGCCGTTGCTCGAGAGAATGCCATTTGGTCGAGGTTGGACCTCATTTGGATGGGCTGGGAAGGGACTGGCAACAGGTCCGGTCGACCGAGCCCTGCTGCCGGCCGACCGACCTGCTGCCAAGTGCATAAGCACTCTCTGTTTAAGGTTCGGTCGACCAATTACAGGGTTCGGCCGACCGACCTGCTTCCCGAGGAATTTTGAGAACAGGGTCCGGTCGACCGAGCTCTGTAGCAGGCCGACCGACCTGGTGCATTTTTTCCGATTTCGCCTAGTTGTTTGAATTTATAACTTTAATCGATTCGTGTTGTTTCCTATGTGTTGTTATCATTTGTTATGACTTTGATGACTCCTTTTTAGGAATTTTTGAATATCCATTTTGATGGATTCTTTATCGGTTTCGTTGGATTTTTATTCACATCTTCGTATGTGAATTTTAGTGATTGATTGTTCCTACGATCTTCTTGTGATTTGTCACTTTAAAAATATAAAGGTTTCTATACTAGTAGTAAATATCAAAACTCTTTCTTCAAATGATTTCAACTCTATTTTAGTACAAAGCTCGTTTCTTGAACCGTTTTCCAATCTATTAGTATATATATACAAACCTTTACCTCATTCGCACGAGAAATCTAATTAAACGACTTAGTAAAACGAGTGGTATGAAACGCTTGCGTTTACTTCGTCGGTTAATTCTTGGACTTGTTCGATTGAATCTCTTGTGACACTTTTATAGTGGAGATATACAGTTTGTTCGTAAATATTTGAGTTAAGCAAGTGGTTATGGGACATGAAGCTAAACTCATATATTTACTAGCTTAGTGTAATTGACACTTCTCGTTGATCATGACGATCATCTTGGTGATTTAGACTAGCAATGTGCGATGTCTCTTTGTCTGCGAGGGAGATTAAACCCCGTTTTGTGGAGTTTCGACTCAAATTGGTGGGGTAGCAACCCATGGTCTTCGGGCCGTTTGTGGAGCTTCGACTCAATTTGTGATGGTTAGCAACCATGGAATTAGCGTTCCGTTTGTGATACACGTGTTGGTGAGCTATATGCTCCCGTTTGTGATAGGCCTTCCCCCTTTTTGTGATTTATGGATTTCTTGAGATGATTTCTAGAATTTGTGTTTCACCAATTTTCGTGATTTCTATTGATAAGTTTTATCAATATTTGTGCATTGGTGAATTTGTATGTTATTGACTTTTGTGATTGACATTGATACAATTGTCAATATTTGTGGTTTGATGAACGAAATAAGGAGTATGACATTTCTTTGATTCTTGTGTAGATTTTGTGATATTGATTAATCTCTTGTTTATTTTCAATTACTTACATATATCACAGCTTGGCATTGTGATTATTATGTGTTTAGTCATATCTCTTACCCTATATCGTTTCATCTGATATTTATAGCTAGACTGATCCGTTTATTATTTTCTTATTAAATAATACTCGGGTCAGACCGAGATGTTACAGGTGCTTCTGCTTGACTTCTCATCCAGGATCATTACTCTGACTTTTGGCTAACTACTTAGATTAGTAGTTTATTTTTTTGTATACACTTGAGATATAGACTCATAGTTGTATTCTTTTGTATAGCACGTGTTGCTATTCTTTTGTATTATTGTGGATCTTTTTGACCACTACTCTGATATACACTTTCATGTGTTAGTGTTATATTCATATCTATTTCCGCCTTTGTGATATGAATTATCTGTGACTGATTTGTGTTATGTTTATTTCTATATTTGTTTCCGAAGATTATTATAGCCACTGTGTAGTAGCTTTGTGTTTGTATCGGTATGTCGGATTTTCCTCTTGAAATAAAATGCATGTTATACTATCTGACATATCGGTGCTCGCGCAAAGCAATTACACGGATGGTCGCTCCTCAACAGCCTTATTCTCCGTGCTAGTTGACAGCATTACACCGTAGTGTTCTTGGCTAGCGTGGGTATAGAGGTGGGGCGTCACAGGAAAGGAGGAGGAGGCTCTGGCGAGTGTCTGAACGCGATGACGTGGTTACAGGTGATCTACGGTGGTGGAATGTGGGTCTGTGTTGACCAGTTTTTGGTTTATGGGGGTTCAATTGTTCGATTTCAAAATTTTGGTCGAAGTCCATCAACCTGGGTGATCGTAGCCTATAGGTGAGTCATCGGTGACATGTTGGTGATGGCATAGGTGATCGGAGTTGCTTCGTTTGGTTGTACACGTGAACACGTGTGTATGTGAGTATCAGGTTTGGGAAGAAGGGGGTTCTGTCGCGACGAACTCGAAGTACTTCGAGCATGCTCGAAGTCGATACGATGTGGGGTAGCTCGGAGGTTGGCTCGAGAAAAATAAGGGGAAAGCTCGGGTAATTTTTTTTAACTATGTACCAGGCTTCAAAAATTTAAAAGAAATGTGTTTCAGCTTTTAAAACAAAGGAATTGGGTTTTACAAATGTTTCTAAGTTTTAAAGGTAAAGTAAAAACAAGTTTTAAAGATATGGAAAATAATTAGTTTTCACAAATTAATATTTAACGAAGTTAATATATTTTAAATAATTGTTTTGATTCAAGCTTAAAGTTAATAAAAAAAGTAATTAAGTGTTATTTAATTATATGATCACTATTTATAAATTAATTATTAAAATTATTTTGAATGAATAATGAAGTTAAAGAGTTAATCAAAAGAAATGTTTTTGAACCATTAGTTGACTAAAATTTCTTAAGTTAAATTTTGTGTCAATGATAATTAATTACAAAGATGGTTAATTAAAAGATTTTAATGATAAGTTAGTAATTAATGAAAAGATAATTACTTATGGGTAATTAAGGATTATTAATTTCATAATTAAGGATAATTAATTACTTAATTAAGGTTAATTAAGTATTGATTAAAAAGTAATTAGTTAATTAAAGTTGATTAAGTGATTAGTGATAATCACTTATTGTAATTAATTAAGGATAATTAATTAAATGGTAATTAATTAAGGATTAATTAATTAATGTAAATTACTGATTTATGATTAATTAATCAAGTAATAATTACTCAATGTAATTAAGTAGTAGTTTCTAAAATATAAATGATTAAGAATAATCACTTATTGATTAAGGATGATTAAGGAATGATAATTAATTAAGGGTTAATTAATTAATGTAATTAATTAAGGATAATTAATTAAAGAATAATTAAATAATTAAGGGTTAATTATTTAATGATTTAAAGAATAATTAATTAAAGGTTGATTAATAAATGATAAAGGCTAATTAATGATTAAGGTTTGTAATTAATTATTGTTAATTAACCTGGATTAGTGATTAATCTGATTTAAATTAATCAGATAATTAATTGATCTGACTTATGGATGTTTGAATTATATGAAATGTTGTGAATTGTTTGATATCTCTGCTATGTGATGCTTTGTGATTTGAATTGTTTTAATTCAAGCTGTGATGAATGTAATTTATTTTATATGTCATGAAATTATATTATTTATCTGTGGATCTATGAATGGAAGATAAACGATATAGGAATATACCACTTATCTATAGTTACTATGCTTGAGTCTGTGATGATTAATGATATTGCACTATTGTGTAAAACCCTGGACTACACCATACACACAAATATGGATTGCACAAGGAAATTGGTTAAGTCATACATTTTTGAAATAGTTTTAAAGTTGAATTTTGAATCCAAAAGGTTTTGGAAATGGAATTGGATTAAATGTGAAAAGCTTCTGAAAAGTTTTCTGAAGATAAAAGTTCTTTTAAATAACTTGATAAAGTTTTGAAATTTAAATAGTTTGATTTAGATTTGAATTCAAGATTTGAAAATTGAATTCCATGTTTGGAAATTATGGTTTAGAAGATTATGCGAGTTATAAATGTGTTTATATGAGTTTTAAAACATTTTAAAAGTATTGTTTTGAAATTTGAATTTAACCCAAGGACTTTAACTTGTATAATAAAATCGGATTTTTTCAAAATGAAAACTATTTGTTTTCAAGTAATAAAAGCTTTCATATTAGGAAAGAATTTCCAATTTGTGTTAAAGGGATTTCAAGTTTGAAATGAAAATGGTTTTTCAAGTTATGAATGAATCTTGGAAAAGATTTTTGAAAGCTATGAATTGGGTTTTGATTTCAAGATTGGATGAGTTAACCGAATTTGAAAGGGAAATTGTTTTTAAAAGATATGAATGAATCTTTGAGAAAGATGGGTGAACATTGTGAAGTGGATCTTTTTGTTTAAAGATTTGAAAATGGTAATTTGTTTAAACCATTTGAAAGGAAAGTTTTGGGTAATAAGTTGTGACTTAACTAAGATCCGAATATCCATATGTTTTTAAATACTACGCTCATTATTCGGTTTTTCCAGGAGAGGACCTTGTGTCATATAACCCATTCCGAATAATGGTATGACGATATGGATAGCATTTGAAGACCGGTGGTGAAGACCGGGTATTTTCGAGAATGAAAGGATAGCCCGTTGAATGTCTCTGCACTGAGTCACGCCGGTATAGAGATCTCCATATGTGATAGGGAGTCCGATCGAGATTGTGAATATTCGGATTGCAAGGGCTTCTTTGGAAGTGCCTTCATTTCTGTTCGAAACCGGAACAGACTTGTATGAATGTGTGTCTGACCTTACACTTTGAGATGTAAAGCTGGTTTCTATCAAATACATTTCTGTTTGGTGGCGGAGATTTACTCTCCTAGCTTAACACCCTTCTCTGAGACGTATGAGCTCAGAGGTTATATAGTTGATGGTTACTAGTGATACATTCCCAATTTGGTAATGTGGTATATGAAGTGCTTCTGATGATTTGTTAATCAAAGCATGGATTTGTGAAAAAGCATAGCTTTGTGGATGAGACTGCATCAGGACCTCACAAACCGGAAATGGTCGAAACAGGAAAGATGCGGCAATGTTATGAGGGTCACATCATTCCCTTCTAGAAAAAGATGGTATCATGGTATGGAGCCCAGATATTTAACCTGTGTGGTTGCTTCAAATTCATTACTATGTGATTTGTTGCTTTGTGATTGAAGGCCCTCAGATAAAGGTCGCAAACGACCGGGGGGTGGCATACTCGTATAGTAGTTACCTAGTTACAGAGGTAAGCCGGCCTTGTGTTGGCAGAGAGCTGGTTAACTTCTCGGGACGTCCCTCCCGAGGCGTACCCATGTGGCAGTAGGAAGTTCCTTAACCTGACCATTTGTTGGAAATCCAATCAAACAATACGAGCCCTTTACGATTGCAATTGTATAACCTGCCATCTCAGATGGTAGCTATAGCTGGCATAATATAATGGTACCTATGCTGACTAAGATTGATATTATACTTTCGAAAGGTTTTCTGCACTATGCACTAATAATAATATTATCAAAAAGGATTTTGCGTATCAAGCATGTTTGACTATCATAAGGAGAAATCTCCTCCAATTATGTGTTTGAATTGTGTGTGTGCGGGGAGGCGTTATGGTAGTTTCATTTTCTGAAAAGCATTGCGGATTTCAATTTTTAGATTCCTTTGTTGTTTGTTTTAAAAATAAACCGTTTTCGTTTGCTCATACCTTTCCCCTGACTGACCTGGTGTATATTGTTCCCTTCCTAAACTCTGGGTATCCACAATTTTCCACACGGGCAGTCTAGAGTTGGTTTTTTCCAAGTAATCATATAATAGGTGTAGATTCGACAGCCTTCGAATTCTGTGGATTTTGGCTATCGCTTTGTGCTTCTCTTCCACATTCGGGACCGACCTTGCTTAATACAACTTGATGGTGGTTCGAGCTTATTGGATTGGAGTCTTCGAAGTTTTGGATTGGAGATGGAGTTGGAGATATTGGAGTTCCTTTTGGAGTTCAAGTTATTTCCAATGCTGGTGCATTTGTGTTTTCGCTGTGTTATTGTAGATCTCTGATATGTATTGTGATCATTGTTGTATATTATTGGATATTGTGTCATTGGAGTTATATGATATATTCATTTTTTTCTGCTGTGTTGTTGTGCTTAACGTGTTATAAGCTCCGGCGAACCAGATTTGACGTTTGGATCTGCGGCATTTTAACACGGGTGATGTATTCGGTGCCGATTTTCGAAGATCGAGTCAGGGTCGTTTCATCTTGATTCACAGATAAATAATATAAATTCATCACAGATAAATAAATTACATTCATCCCAGCTCAAATGAAAATAATTCATATCACAAAGTATCACACATCAGGGATATCAAACAATTCAACATTCAATAGAATCCAAACATTCATAAGTAAGATCAAATAATTTATCTGGTCTATTTAAATCAGACTAATTACCTATGAATTTAATTACTAATCCTGGTTAATTAACACTAATTAATTGTAAATTATTTTAATTAATTAACCTTTAATCATTTATTAATTAACCTTTAATTATAAATTAATCAACCTTAATTAATAAATCAATCCACCTTTAATCATTAAATAATTAACCTTTAATTATTTAATTATTCTTTAATTAATTATCCTTAATTAATTAATTAATTAACCCTTAATTAATTACCATTTAATTAATAAGATTACAATAAGTGATTATCCTTAATCACTTTCATTAATTAATTAACTTTTAATTAATTAATTATCCTCAAATTAATTAATCACCTTAATTAATTATCCTTAATTAATTTTATTAAGTAATTATCTTTAAGTAATTAATTACCTTTGATTAATTATTCTTAATTAATTACAATAAGTGATTATCCCCAATCAATTTTATTAATTAATTAACTTTTAATCAATACTTAATTGACCTTAATTATGTAATTAAATAACCTTAATCATGAAATTAATTATCCTTAATTATCCAAACACCCATAAGTAATTATCTTTTCATTAATCACTTACTTATCATTAAATCTTTAATTAACCATCTTTGTAATTAATTATCATTAACACAAAATTTAACGTAAGAAATGTAAGTCAATTAATGATTCAGAAACATTTCTTTTGATTAACACTTTAACTTCATTATTGATTTAAAATAATTTAAGAATTAATTTATAAATAGGGATCACATAATTAAATAAAAACTTAATTACTTCTTTATTTACTTTTAGCTTGAATCAAAATAATTATTTAAAATCTATTAACTTTAAATATATTTTAAAACTTTGTTAAATATTAATTTTTGAAAACTAATTATTTTCCATATCTTTAAAACTTGTTTTTACTTTGCCTTTAAACTTAGAAACATTTGTAAAACCCAATTCCTTTATTTTAAAACCTGAAACACATTTCTTTTAAAATTTTGAAGCCTGCTACTTAATCAAAAATTTAACCCAAGTCAATCATTCTAAACTTCCGAGCAAAGACACAAGACACTCGCGCTTTATCCTACTTCGAATCACACACTGGTATTCACGAGAATGCCCCGAGCCACCTGCTTCTCCTTCACGCTATCGAACGTCAACATGTACGAATGTACACCGTGCACGTGAACACCCGATCGGACCGTCGTCGGCCAACTCTGAGACCTTTGGCATATCATCGTCGACCCACCGAACTTCCCCGACCACCAAATTATGACGAAATCGACCTGAATCAAAATCGAGCTGAGCACATTCTTTCCTGGAACCAACATCCTCGGCCAAATCGCCCTACCGTCGATGATCCATGCCACCATCGACCACGCCGATCACATCACAAACATATCTCGACCTGCAGCTTCTATCCCATCTGGTCCGGCTTCGACCGATCAACCCACAATGCCGAATTTCTATTTCAAATTTCGACGAGTAAAACCGCGTTTTAAACCCTAAAACTCCTTCGTGCCACCGCCATGATCATCAGAAAAATTATTGAACATTTTACCCTGAATCCTTATCACCTAGGCTATCTTCAGCCCAAATCTTGACTCTTATTGCCTCGTCGATCGATGGCAATTTGAATCTAACCCAATTTCGTTCATCTCGAAATCTTTCGCTAATTACATTCTTTAAATTCTTGAAATTTACATCAAAACTCATAGATTTGCAATACAAATCCATTCATGTAATTAAAACTTGAAATCTAGATACATCATTTAGAACTAATTTTAGATTATTATTGTAAATTTTAAATTCTGAAATGATTACTCAATATAAAATTTCGAAACCATTTTTAAAAATAAGATTATACACTTGCAATCATTTTTCATTTATACACTTAGGCTTACAAGTTAATAATCGAGGAGATTTTGATTTTTCTTCTTCTCCTTTTCTAGCCTGTAACATAGAAAACAGGCATATACCTATACATGCATATTTTAATTTCCATGTATATGATTATATAGATATAATTTTCACTCTATTCAACATTTTACAATCACACAACAGGCATTTAGATCAGCTTTATTTATATATATAAGGATTAATAGTTTACTCACCTGGTTTGGAACGGAAAAGAATAGAGTCTGGAAATTGATTTTGAGTTTGATCTCAAATCTAAAATTTGAAATTTGAATGTTGATCCTCTTAATGTTGATTCGAATTAGTTGCATGCTTTTGATTAAATTCCGATTTTAGCTTTTCTTGTTTCAGATGAATTAAATTTTGAAAAAATGAAACCTTGATGTTGATCAGCACTTGATTTTGATCTTTCGTTTTAAAATTTCCAGGTTTCTGACTAAAATTTGTTTTGATCTTCATCTTCTCAGGTTGAAGATGTTTGCTTTGAATCAGGTTTTAATTTGATTCAGTTTTCTATTTACAGATTTCCTTTGAAGATGAATGGAAGGAAATAAGAAGATTGAGAAGTTTTTAAAAATGAGAATAGTCTGGAATTTTTTTCTTATGCATGTTTATAAATTTAAATTAAAAAGAAAAGTGTATTTTGCCACTTGTTAACTTTGTTAACACCTGTTAATGCTTGAATTTAAAAACTTTACAATGTCCCATGTTTGTATTTTATGTTGAAATCCTTGTTTTAATTTATTTTATAATTTTTGTTTAAAACCCTTTTATGTTATTAATTTTGTCAATCCTATTTTTATGTTTTATACATGCACATATTTTTAATATACTTTATGTATTATGTACTTATAAATCTATTTTGTTTATATATTTTCTTTATATATGAATTTTATTCATCTTATATTAATATATGTTTAAACTATATATTCATTCTTGTTTTAAATTTTAAATTCAAGTCATTATATAAATCATAACTTTAAAGAAATTGATTTCAAGGTTTAATTGCACATTGATAAATAAACACACATTAAAGATTTATATTAATTATCAATTTTAATTTGACTCAAAAACCGGGATCGTTACAGATTCCCCCCTTAAGAAAATTTCATCCTCGAAATTTGCTAGGGAGACAATAAAGAATGGATGAAAGATAGAGAAACATCTTTCCAGATCAAAATGAATATCTGTTCTACATTTGGCTTACCAAATCAGAATATCATCAATAATTATGAGATTGAACTCATTCAATATTTCACGAAGCACTCGGGTCATCCGGTCTACAAAATATGCAGGGCATTGGTTAGTCCGAAGGGATAACAAACCATTCGCAGAATATATCTGGACCCAAAAGAACAAACAATGGATACTCAATTCAGGTCAGAATATCCCAAAATATACACTAGCTTGTCCCTCCTCGGACTTGGATTCATACAAGAAATCATAACAAAATTCTCAAATTTGGTTTTGGCCGAAATCGTTTCATCGATACAGGTCTTCATATTTTGTTAACCAATTTATTTCAAATAGAATTTTAAATTTATTAAGTTAAAACAAAAAAACTGATAACGATAATACGAGATAGGAACTTATCTACACGACTTGCAGGGCCATCACCACACCAAAGCTTCTCCCTCGAGCTGCGTCGAAGCAATCAAAGAATTGGAAGTGAACGATGATCAAAGAGACTGATAGAAAGTTTTTTCCGTTGTTGCAGGGTATCGACCAATTTGTAGTGGTACTCCCCTGTCCCCTACCTCGTCCTCTTCTTGCACTCATACTCACTATCAGTGAATAGCAAGAGAATTTACTGAGGCATATGGACGGATATCTTAGGAATATACTCATTCTATGGTATACTTCACCCTATCTCTAATGTGTTACATAATGTATTATACTCCAAAAGCTAAAGTTCAACCTTTAGCTCTGATACCAAAATGTCACGACCCTAACTCGATTTTCGAAAATCGGCACCGAATACATCATCCGTATTCGAATGCCGCAAATCCAAACGTCAAATCCAGTTCGTCGGAGCTTATAACACATTAAGTATAACAACACAGCGGAAGAAAAAGATAATATCATTGATATACAGCAGTTAATAACAACAATGATACAACTAATTGATTAATATTATCAGGGATACAAAATACAGCGAAAAGAAATAACCCCAAAAGATAATATCTTCAGAAGTCCTCAAGATAGATACTCCAACCAACTATAACACCATTGCCAAAGCTTCAAGACTTAAACCAGAAGCTCGAACCACCATCAAGTTGGACTTAAGCAAGGTCAGTCCAAGTGAAACGAATGCTATCGCCAATTATGAAGATTCCAAGGAGTTCCAAATAGGAAGCTTAAGGCTATTGAATCTATATCTATAAGCTGATAATCTGAAAATCTAACTCTAGGCTCCCCGTGTGGAAAATTGTGGGCACCCAGAATTTTGAAAAGGAACAATAAACTCCAGGTCAGTCATGGGACTGGTGTGAGCAAACAAAAACAATTTGTCTTTAGCAAAAATAAAACAAAATAATTTAAAAGAAATCCGCAATGCTTTTGGAAAATGAAACTACCATAAGGCCTCCCAATGCACACACAATGCAAACGCAGAACTTGAATGTTGATCCTCTTAATGTTGAGTCGAATTAGTTGCATGCTTTTGATTCAATTCTAATTTAGCTTTGATTGTTTCAGATGAATTAAATTTTGAAAAACTGAAATCTTGATGTTGATCAGCACTTGATTTTGATCTTTGCATTTTAAAATTTCCAGATTTCTGACTAGAATTTGTTTTGATCTTCATCTTCTCGGGTTGAAGATGTTTGCTTTGAATCATGTTTTAATTTGATTTAGTTTTCTATTTACAGATTTCCTTTGAAGTTGAATGAAAGGAAATAAGAAGATTGAGAAGTTTTTTAAAATGAGAATAGTCTGGTATTTTTTTCTTATGCATGTTTATAAATTCAAATAAAAAAAGTGTATTTTTCCACTTGTTAACTTTGTTAACACTTGTTAATACTTGAATTTAAAAGCTTTACAAATGTCCCATGTTTGTATTTTTATGTTGAAATCCTTGTTTTAATTTATTTTATAATTTATGTTTAAAAACCCTTTATTAATTTTGTGAATCCTATTTTTATGTTTTATACATGCACATATTTTTGATATACTTTATGTATTATATACTTATAGATCTATTTTGTTAATATATTTTTCTTCGTATACGAATTTTATTCATCTTATAATAATATATGTTTAAACAATATATTCATTCTTGTTTTAAATTTTAAATTCAAGTCATTATATAAATCATAACTTTAAAGAAATTGATTTCAAGGTTTAATTGCACATTGATAAATAAACACATATTAAAACATTATATTAATTATCAATTTTAATTTGACTAACCAGAATCGTTACAGGTACCGCCCGTCGCAGTACATGGTCTAGATCATCGTACCGAGGATCCACCCTGATCCCCTGCATCACAAGACCAGAGCTACGCCTACCTGGATAGTCCGAATAAGTTCACCCCGCGGTTGGGATCAGCAACCCCAGGGGTGACCTTACCCTAATTGGTTGCTAGCCACTTAGCCTTGTGTGCACCTTACCTGTTTTAGCCATTCTCGGTTGATGAGGCTCGAGGTTAAGCGTTACCTTTTTAACACATATTCACTTAGAATGCTCATCGTCCTCTTGACGATGTTCTGAAAGCATTCGTCCATACAAGTCCGTTCCAAGTTCGAACAGAACCGAAGGCACTATTCCTACTACATCCATTTTGGAATCATCATTAGGATTAGTAGCGATTATCCCTTGCACTTCACTGCACCATCTTCGACTCCAAGCTCTTGTCTTCCTCACGAAAATGTTCAAACTGGATCGAAGTGGTTTTTGGAAAATTAATCTCGATCCCGATCTCTTTGAAACAATCAGCGCATTGGCCAATATTGATAGTCTGTTATTTAACTATCAAATAACATCCACAAATAATCATCAGATTAAATAATTTCCCAAATTATTTATTAATCTCAAAATATCTTTGCAAGATATATTTCCACATTTCAACCCTTTGAAAAAAAGTTTTCAAATCACCTTTCTCTTTTCGGAAGAAAATTACCACCCAGTTGTTTTATTTCCATTGAAAATCGCTAATCCTTAATATTTTAGATTTTTAAAATAATTTAAATCACTTTATCCAAATATATATATATACACACTTTAAAACATTTTTTAAAATAAAACTATTTAAAACACTTAAAACAGAAACTATTTAAAACACTTATTTAAAATACTAGTTATGAAATTTTATAATAACTTCTTAAGTAAACTTAAGCCAAAACTAATTTTCAAAAATAAAGTAACGAAATTCTATACAAATTTTCAATTAAAAACTTTAGCCAAACTTTCTTGAAAATAAAACTACTTTGTAAAATATAAATATTAATAATTATCTTTAAAATCATAGTACAAGTTAAACCTTTCAAATAATTACTACTATAATTAATATAAATAAATATTTACTTTTAAAATTTTAAACAACTTAAATAATAATTTCTCAAAACATTCTTTTTAAAACAACTTTAAAACTTTTAACCTGTACTTAAAAATATGCTTGAAAAACGTACTTGGCTTTTTAGGGAAATACACTTTCCTTTCACACCTTTAAAAATAAACCACTATTTATTTTTAAAACAACTTACCCATTCCTTTATAAATTCCCCCCGTGAATTTATACTTTCAAATATCCACTGATATCCTATTTCACTTCATAAACTCAGTTTATAAATTCCATAGTCTCATTCTCCTTTTAAATCACTGTTTTAACACTTAATCAGTTTCCAAATTGATTTTCAAATCTGACTCAATTTTTAAAATAAATTCCTTTTCTTACCAAAATTTATTTTAAAATCCATAAATTTCCACATTTCACTCCTTTATTATGATTTAAAATCTTATTTAAACTTAAAACACAAATCTCATACTTTATTTAAAAGTTCTTCTTTTATTTCTTCCTAACCCATTTAAATCCTAAATTTAAAAAATAATCTTTTATTCCTTTAAATAATATCACTTAAGTTTAAAAATTCATTTATTGCCATTTATTCAAAAACCTCCTTTACCATATTTGGACATTTATTTATTAGAATTTAAAAATCAACTTCTATCCTTTTCAAATTCATTCTTTAGTTTATCCAAATTCTCTATAATTAATTTACTTAAAAATTCTCTCTTTTGTTTTCTTTTAAAAATCTTATATGTATATTTTTGATAACATAATATACCCAAAAGATATCCGATCAGACTATAACATCCAATATTTTCGATTACCAATATAATCTATCACAGGTTATCAAATAATAATATCACAGATTATTAAAACAATCTAAATATTTTGAGAAATCCAGTTGGATCCCTCCAACCTGTTTCCCTGCATCCACAGATGTTAGCACAACAATTTAAATACCAATCCCGCTTCAAGGCGGGATATGGCAGTATAAAGGGTCATCCGCTATTATGCGGGGCGCATAGGGTCTCATCCTTTATATAATGCGGGAAATCAATCACTCCAACACACACACACACACACACACATATACATATATAACATATCGCACCCAAGCTGATAATAAAATTATCAATTCAAGCAAACAACCATTAATTTTAAATTTAACTATTTAAATTAAAAGGCAATCCAAATTATATTGACTCACCTTTGATTTATGGTTCGCAATCCATTTCCATCCCGACTTGTTTCTTCATGATTTGGACCTTGTATAACAATTTACGATTTATTAAAATTTGAATAAATCAAACAATTAATCGCTATTTATTTAATTAATTTTTAAACTAATAATTTGGTTTTGAATTAATAATTTAAATTAAAACTAACCTTCCTATAATAAATAAATTTGTCTCGGTAACTAAAAAAAATTGAATAAATTAATTTAACAAGTCAATTACCTTATTACATATCTTTAGAATTCAAACAACAGGTCTACTGTGTATGTTTATTTTTATTCTCTATTCATGCACATGTACTCATAAATTTTAACTAACTATTTTTTATTTTAAATAGAAACTAGCCTAGTATATTTTTCCCTTTTAGATTCAAATAATGTTATTTTAATTAATTTCCAAACATGATGATCAACAAAGAATGAAATACCTCTTTCTGACTTCGCTGAGATCGCTCCTCCCTCACGCTACAGCCATGCTCATCACCATATTGTCAACGTCGTTCCTCTATAGCCACGCGATCTGCAGCTTCAATGCTTCATCCCCAATTTCCATTGCCCCTGCTCCAACCTTCGACCATTTCATGCTCAGGTCGCAAAAAAATATAGATCGAAGTATCCAATCGTACTTACCTCTATCGTTTGGTCACATGCTCCTACTCCTTCACATCGTTGCTTTAGCTAAGGTAGAACTTTTCTCGAGTCGCCATTCCATACCAGCACTCATGTTATTGATTGAAGCTCCTCCAACATGTCGCAACATCACATCACAACTTCCACTCCCCCACATCTTAAACGTCTCGAAGTTTGCACACTAGCCTGGTGCGGCAGAAATCTCGGAGCTTTCCCTTCCATCACTCACCCTGCCACATAGCAACCGCCCCAAATGCGTGCCAAGCCTTGTGATATTTTTATTTAATTGGAAAATTATTCGATATCTAGGGCTTGGGAAAATAGGAAGGAACATTAGTTGTTTGAGATCTGAATGAGCGGCTATTAGTCGATTAATTAAATTTTGAATTGAGAATGAAAAGGGGCAAGGAATGGAAATGATGGCTTCGAACTATAAGAGGAAGAGGGGATTTTATTTTTATATGTTCGGCCATTTGTTTCTTAATGAAGACACGCGTGTGGAATTACAGAGAAAAGGGAACACGTATTTCGATGTTATTATTTATATTTTGAATTTAAGTTCAAATTTAAATCATTTGAAAATTGTAGCTCAAAATTTTAAACTCCTATCGAGGCATGCCGCTAGGCATTTATAATGTTAAGCCCCTATTTCGAACACAATGGAAAATGTTTCGAGTCCTAATTCGACCGTATAAAGAAGATAGTTTTTTGGATCATATTATTATACTAAATTTTTGATTTAATTTCAGCGCGTTTACTTACCGTATGACCAAACGATCACTCCAAATACCGTAAAAATTGAAATTCAATAATAATACACTATTACGGATCCATTGGAAGTGGTTTCGTCGAAATCCGAGGTTTTGTCTCGGAAGGCTATTTTTAAAGATCGATTTAAACGATAAATTTGAAAACTTAACAAAACATCTCCAACTTCAAGTTTAACACTTTTACTATCTTCAGTACTATCAATATAAATTTTACAAGCCTTTAAATTATTTTTAACAAGCTTAAAATTTCAGATTCAACCATTTATCTAATTTCCAATTGTTTAATTAAACAATTAAATCACTCAATAAATAGTGACATTTGAAATTCAAGTTAGAATTTGACTTTTAAATATTTAAAATCAATTCAATATTCCAATTTCAAATTCCCAAAATCCCGGTCATCACATTCCTCTCCCCTTAAAAGAATTTTGTCCCCGATATTACTAGTTAAGAGGAATGATCTTTAATCCGTTAACTATTTTCCCAATCCAAATAGTTTTTTTCAACTACCCAAAACCAAACGGTTTTTAACAATACCCAAATCCATTTACATTCTCACCCTTACTAACTTTCCAAATTTCTTCTATAGGTTCCTACTAATATCACTTACCTAACCATTCAAATTTAAATTTAAAACTAAAATTTAAATTATCAAAATTTCTTCAAAAGTTTTCAAACTCCCTAAATTTTCGAAAAATTTCGCCAGTGTCTCCTTTGCGTGGCTAGCTCGGTACAACTACAAAATACCCCCAGATTTCAAAAGAAAAACAAAAGCCAAGTGGCTAGATCAGAAACCATCAAATTTCGGACAGAAATTTAAATACATACCTTTTGTTGAGCAATTCAATTTTATCTTCTGAAATCAAAACACCAATTCCCTTTTCCCTTTATAACACATGTATATCCTACTTAGCAATAATATCCAATCATAGCTTTCAAACTCATTTTACACATTCTTTACAAAATTTTCAATGATTGTTTTACTTAAGTTGTACGATGCACATATATCATCCATACGCAATACCAAAATCCGATCGCTCACTCGACTACACAATTTCACTTCCGAACTAGTATCGTCCACCCGACTTCCTAGGGCAGACTCAGATTTGGTTTCTTGATCAGAAACCTTCATTCTCCTTGCATAGCAACAAACTATGATATAGAATTCTAGAATCAATCAAAAACTCATATCCAGGGTTCGCCGTCGAAAATCAAGTGAAAAATCCCAACTCGGATTGATATAAATATCTCGAAATTTTGTGCTCGAATCTGGATCATATTGCTATGCGAATAAAATAATATACGTACATCCTACATATTTATCTCAATTGATTATTAACTAAATCAATTTTCTCCTTATTTACATTCATTTTGATTTCTATCCACTCATTTAGAATTATCCCATTTCACAACTTCCTGTTAAATCTTCATTCAATCATTAACTTAGAATATTTTTCCAATACTAATTTTATTTAAAAATTTCACCATTACTTAAGTTTAATGTAAATATTTTATATACTCCTTATACTTAATTTTCACTTTACCACGTAAGCTTTATATCTATTTTCATTTAACTCAAATTTCAATTCCATTCTGAATTAAGTTTACCACTCATTTTTAAATGTTGAATTCTATTCATCTTAGTTCAAACCATTTTGAATTAATTCTTCAACTTTACTTAACCCAATTCAAATGAATTCCAATTCTTTAGTTTCAATTCTATTTGAATTCAATTTAACTTCAAACTCTGAATATTGAATTTTTTTTCAACTATCTTCCATTCATAGTTGATTCATGTCATTATTTTAAATCACTTCCATTTACTAATTTATTTCTATCTCAAAGCATTTTTACTTCCAAACTTATTTTAGTTCACTTTGAACTAGTTCTTACAACTTCACTTTACTTTACAATCCCAATGTTCAATTTCAATTCCATTTACAGGTTTAATTAATTTGTTTGCTTACTAATCTTATTTTTCTTTATTTAGACAAATTTTCCATTTCACTTTATTTAACATAATTCAAATATTCAGTTTCAATCCAAATTTTAAGTTCGATAAGTTTTTCAACTTATTTACATTCCATTCACAATCTCTTGAATTTACTTCATTTAATTGACTTGCTTTACTAACTTATTTTATTGTCACTTTTACTTGAAATTATAAATTCATTTATTCATTCACTAATTTATTTCCACCTTAATAAATTTTATTTAAGTAACCATTTCACTTAATCCACCTAGACTTTTTCTTAACATTCATCTTTACTTAACTAGATTTAATTACACTCTTATTTAATTCAAAATTTTAAACTTCTATAAGTTTTCCAAATTTAATTACATCTCATTTACTAATCTTTTTACTTTATTTATGGGGAATTAATTTAAAGGACAAAGATTTGTATATTTTTTGCCTCAAGGACATGACCTCAATATTTTTACCACAAGGACAAACATCTTCTAAAAATTATTCATAAGTACAAACATTTTTCAAAATTATTCATAAGGACAACAAAACTGCTACCGAGCTAAAACTGATACCTAAAAACTGCCACCAATAACTACAAACTGATACCTAAAAACTGCCACCAATAACTAAAAACTGATACCTACAGAAAGTTGTCCTTCAGGATAAAATATTGAAGGTCTGTCCTTGTGGCTAAAAACCTGTGAAATTTTGTCCTTCACAATAGTTTCCTGTTTATTTATTTGGTTTACTTTACCAGCTTATTTAGTTTTCATACTTATTTTAATTTAACTCTTTTTCAAGTTAAATTTTCTATTCTAGAAAATCTCAAAATTTACTAGTTATCAAACCCATTTATATTTCCATAGCATTTTAAATAAACTTCCGGAGTTTAAACCATTCAAAATCAAATATGAAAACATATATATCCAAATCAATTATTCTTTGAATCTCAAAACCAAACCCAGATTCGCAAACCACTCCAACTGAAAACAATTTTGCAACAATTCCTCTCTTGGAAACTCGAAAATGAACAATAATGATGCTGTAGTCATCACCGAAGTTATTTTCCAGCGACCAGAAAGGGTTTAGTGCTTTTATCCTTTCAAAAACATTTCAAATATTTTTAAATTTCATATCACACTAGATTTCAAATCCAATTCAAAAATATTCCTAAATAATATCACCATTATTTCTCCAAAACCTTTGAAAACCATTTCCAAATCAAAGGAATTTTAACTTCCAAAATTTTCGAATTCCAAATCCTTTTAATCCTTATTCAAAAATTACTCTAGCATCTTATTTCAATTTTGTAAATCACATTTATAATTTACATTTCAAATTCCATTTCGTTGTCTAATTTATTCCTTAACTTTGGTTATAATTTTAATTGCTAGTTCAATTTCCATACAAAAATGATAATAATTAAATATTATCACTTCTTAACAACCAAGCAACCATATATAACTGTAATAATTTTCGAAAAATTATTTCTTTTATATACAAAAATAATTTGGCTAAAATTATTTCATTTACCCTATTTTAAAACAAACAGTGTCGGCTTATTTATTTAAGAGTTTAGAAACCCTTATGATGAAATGGCGTCCCACATATCGACCAAAATCCATAAACACTCAACCGATAAGTCAACACAATATAAAAACAATTTTTATATCCACTAACAAATACGCGCTCATATCTATTAATACACTCAAACTCATTCTAGAGTACTATTGACTCTATCCTAATGAGTAATCCCCACCAGAGCCAAGGTTCTCGCTTAACCGCTCTAATACCAAGTGTAACGACACGATTTTTTGACGCTCGAAAATCGACATCAATACAGTCCACTATAACAAATGCTGAACAATCAAATGCCGAAAAATGAATCATTACAGTACGTGGTCTAGATCAACGTACCGAGGATCCACCCTGATCCCCTCCATCACAAGATCGGAGCTACCCCTTACTAGATAGTCCGAACAAGTTCACCCCGCGGTTGGGATCAACAACTGCCCACACAGCCGAATAAAAGGGACCTCTAGACAAGGGTAACCTTACCCTAATTGGTTGCTAGCCACTTAGCCTTGTGTGCACCTTCCTTATTTTAGCCATTCCCGGTTGATGAGGCTCAAGATTAAGCGTTACCTTTTTAGCACACGTTCACTTAGAATGCTCATCATCCTCCTGATGATGTTCTGAAAGCATTAGTCCATACAAGTCCGTTACGGGTTCGAACGAAACCGAAGGCACTATTCCTACTACATTCATTTTGAAATCACCCTCAGGATTAGTAGCGATTAGCCCTTTCACTTCACTACTCCATCTTCAACTCTAAGCTCTTGTTTTCCTCACGAAAACATTCAAACCGGATCGAAGTGGTTTTCAGAAAATTAATCCCAATCCCGATCTCTTCGAAATGATCAGCGCATTGGCCAATATTGATAGTCGGTTATTTAACTATCAAATAACATCCACAAACAATCATCAGATTAAATAATTTTTCAAATTATTTATTAATCTCAAAATATCTTTGCAAGATATATTTCCACTCTTCAACCCTTTGAAAAAAATAGTTTTCAAATCACCTTTCTCTTTTTGGAAGAAAATTCCCACCCAATTGTTTTATTTCCATTGAAAATGGCCAAGCCTTAATATTTTATATTTTTAAAGTAATTTAAATCACTTTATCCAAATATATATACACACTTTAAAACATTTTTTGAAATAAAACTATTTAAAACACTTAAAATAAAAACTATTTAAAACACTTATTTAAAATACAAGTTATGAAATTGTATAATAACTTCTCAAGTAAAACTTAAGCCAAAACTAATTTTTAAAAATAAAGTTACGAAATTCTATACAAGTTTTCAAATAAAAACTTTAGCCAAACTATCTTTAAAATAAAACTACTTTATAAAATATAAATATTAATAATTATCTTTAAAATCATAATACAAGTCAAACCTTTCAAATAATTACTACTATAATTAATTTAAATAAATGTTTACTTTTAAAATTTTAAACAACTTAAATAATAATTTCTCAAAACGTTATTTTTAAAACAACTTTAAAATTTTTAACTTATACTTGAAAAACGTACTTGGCTTTTCAGGGAAATACACTTTCCTTTCACACCTTTAAAAATAAACCATTATTTATTTTTAAAACAAATTACCCATTCCTTTATAAATTCCTCCCGTGAATTTATACTTTCAAATATCCACTGATATCTTATTTCACTCTATAAACCCAGCTTATAAATTCCATAGTCTCATTCTCCTTTTAAATCACCATTTCAACACTTAATCAGTTTCCAAATCGATTTTCAAATCTAACTCCATTTTTAAAATAAATTCCTTTACTTACCCAAATTTATTTTAAAATCCATAAATTTCCATATTTTACTCCTTTATTATGATTTAAAATCTTATTTAAACTGAAAATACGAATCTCATACTTTATTTCAAAGTTCTTCTTTTATTTCTTCCTAACCCATTTAAATCCTTGATTAATTTTCCTTTAAATAATATCACTTAAGTTCAAAAATTCATTTATTGCCATTTATTCAAAAATATCCTTTACCATATCTGTACATTTATTTATTAGAATTTAAAAATCAACTTCTATCATTTTCCAATTCATTCTTTAGTTTATCCAAATTCTCTATAATTAATTTACTTAAAAATTCTCTCTTTTATTTTCCTTCAGAAATCTCATCTATATATTTTTGATAACACAGTATACCCAAAAGATATTTGATCATACTATAGCATCCAATATTTTCAATTACCAATATAATCTATCGTAGGTTATCAAGTAATCATATCAAAGAATATTAAAATAATCTAAATATTTTGAGGAATCCAGTTGGATCCCTCCAACTTGTTTCCCTCCATCTATAGATGTTAGCACAACAATTTAAATACCAATCCCACTTCGAGGCGGGATATCGCGATATAAAGGGTCATCCGCTATTATGCGGGGCGCATAGGGTCTTATCCGCTATA
The DNA here is from genome assembly GCA_030765085.1 of Allium cepa. Classification (NCBI taxonomy): domain Eukaryota; kingdom Viridiplantae; phylum Streptophyta; class Magnoliopsida; order Asparagales; family Amaryllidaceae; genus Allium; species Allium cepa. The sequence goes on from CM060932.1 coordinate 706,661,382, forward strand.
TAATGCGGGAAGTTAATCACTCCAATATATATACAATATATAACATATCACACCCAAGCTGATAATAAAATTATTATTTCAAGCAAACAACCAATAATTTTAAATTTAACTATTTAAATTTAAAAGGCAATCCAAATGAGTGAGATTAACTCACCTTTGATTTTTGGTTTGCAATCCATTTCCATCCCGACTAGTTTCTTCATGATTTTGGACGTTGTATAACAATTTATGATTTATTAACATTTGAATAAATCAAACAGTTAATCACTATTTATTTAATTAATTTTTAAACTAATAATTTGGTTTTGTATTAATAATTTAAAGTAAAACTAACCTTCCTATAATTAATTGTTGTATTAATAATTTGATCAACGCATGGCCAGAGTCTGCAAGAACGAGGATAAACTTGTTGAAACATCGAGTTATAGAAGTATTTTCGAAAGGAAAATTTGTTTCGATACAAAGTTATTTTATTATAAAGGTATTTCCAATAAAGAAATTTTGTATTGGATTAACTATTCGTGCCCGATACTATTCTTTTGAATCTACCTTATCCGCTCAGTTTATTTATTCACCTGTATTCTGTTTTTCCGAATCTACCTTCTTTTCCATATTGACTATATCCTTTTAAATATTGTTTATTTATATACTACATTGTTTAATAGAAAATTTTAGTTTTATAAATATTTTATAAGTTATTAATTAAATAAAACATATTTAAAGTAAATGATTATTGATTTATTAATAATATTTGAAAGGGGCATTTCACCATTAGGACAAACTTTGCAGTCCACTTAGTTTGTAGGACACACATTCAAAAAAATTACTTTCAAGGACAAAGTCAGTAGAATAATTACTTTCAAGGACAGAGTCAGCAGTCCAATTACTTTCAAGGACATAATTTCATAAGTTTTTAGGCCCTAGAAACTAATTGTTTTCTGTTTTGTCCTTGAAAGTAATTATTTCAGTTGTGTGTCCTAGAAACTAATTCCACTTGCTAAAGAGACCCTTGTGGCTAATTTCCACTATTTGAAAAGTATCTTGAGATAAAATTTATAAACTTATGAATTATGGATTAATGTTTCCAATAGCTTCTTTGTAAATATAAGTAATGATGTAAATAATTGTTTTCAAGTAGTTTTCATATATTTATAAAGGTGTTATTTAAACATATAAATGATATTTGTAGAGGAAGCAGGAAATTTTACAAATGGGTTTTGAAAAGTATGAATATTTCAGGTTAAATTTATATAGTTTCAAATTAATTGGTAATTTTAACTTTCAATTTACTTTTATTTCTAGTTGTTATATTCTCCTACCTCCTTCCTTTTCGGGGACGAAAAGTTTTGAGGGGGGGGGGAGTGTAACGACCCGTATTTTTCGAAAAGAAAAAATTCAAATTTCAGAATTTAATACAGTAAGAAATTAAAAATTTATGATTTTAAATAAAATTTACTTTGAATTATAACATCTGATTTTGATTTAATAAAGTGACAACTATTTTATGTGATTTCAAACGTATGGTTTAATAAAAGTTTAATTGGATAGATTTAATATTATGTAAAGCATGAAATCAATTTATAATTAACTAGAATTGGGTTTCAATTGTAAATTAACTTCTAATCTATTTGTAAACAATAAATGTATAACTATGTATTCAAACTTATTTAAAATTTAGTCTTGATTTTCTCTCATCTTACGTATCAACCTACTGAAATCAATTTGTTAATAAAATTTAGTATAACTGGATTTTACATAAAAGGAAAGAAGTATAAATTTTAATTTAATAAGACTTGATTAGTTAAACGATTCAGGAATTGAGAAGATAAAGTTGAATTAATTGAAATTGTATTTAATTAAGAAATCTACTAAATTTAATCGAATTTAAACTGTTGAAGTTTGGTGAAATTATCAATAATAATAAAATATAAATATAAATTTTGTTGTTTGTATGTCATTGATACTATTTAAGCAAGTTATTTTATAACTCTTATATGTAAACAATAATTCTACAAATGTATTTAAGTTACTGTAAAAAAGATTTCAATTGTTTTAATTATCTATCCCTTAATTATGTTCCGTTTTGAATTCTAATGTTGAAATTTATTGCCGTTTATTTAACTTGGAATCTTTGAATAAAAGGGAAAGAGAATTTAACTGAAATTAATGATGTTTAATGAAAGAAATGTACATTTGTTTGGACTGCTTTTAAGTGTAATTTTGAAATTAATTACAATTATGTCGATTTGGAATCTTTCAATATTAAAAAGGCAAAAAAAGAAATACATTAATTGTAATTAATGGATTTAACGAAAGAAACATACGTTATTGTTAAAATAAAAAGGATTTTTTTAATGAAAACAAAATGAATGTTATTGTTTTTAAAGTAAGCGTAATTTTATAAAAGAGAAAAATTGAATATTGAAGCAACATTTTACGGTCGTTAAATAGTAGTCTTTGATAGTATAGAGGTATAATGCTAATAGTAAAATTTAGAATAAATTAAATATTTTATGTTCATGATTGTGCACCGAGAAAAACGCCGACTTTGATTTGAATTTGGAATCGTGGTTTATCTTTTATTTTATGTAGCGGTGGTCCCCGTTACCTTGGTCGGTGTGTTTAAATTTTTTTGTATGTTAATAAAACTTTTAAATAGGCGTAAATTTGAGTTGATTTGGGATTAACGAAATTAATTGAATTGAAATATATTTCCATATTGGATTAATGTGGCATTATATTCATTTTGAAGTATGAAAGGTGAAGTTTATCACGAATTCATATTCATGCACATTTCGTATTCTATTGCTTTTTTTTCTAACTACTATCTCATTCATGTTTTTTTGCCTTGTTCACTTTCACATTTCACATATTCACAAAAAAACCTCTCTCTTTATTTCATAAAACTTTCATTTTTCATCTGTATATTCATTTTCCAATTTTATTATTAGATATACATTCTCCCACCTACTTTTATTAGGCCTAACTCTTATATACCTCTTGTATTTGCATCTAAGCATTTATTATTGCATGTCACAACTTTTAGTATTCATTCTTTTTCATAACTTCTGCCTGCACTTATTCATCCATTAACAATTCATATTTAATGCACATGCATCATTCATGCTAGCATGTTCATGTTTATATTTATTAAACACATAACAACATCGTTTCTTTGAAAAGATTACTGTATTTTAATATTCTTTTGTCACCTCCTCCTTTCAAAAACTATGCCGCTCCTCCAAATTTATTTCTTCTCATTCTCATTATTTTGTCTCTTTCTTCCAACATTTATACCTTCTGCATGCTTTAAACAAAAAGAATACGCACGAGTGCCTAATTTAGTGTTTTCCAATCCTTCCCCTAGGAATTTGGTAATATGAGCCAATAAATGTTTTATTTTACATATTTTCTTATTAAATTTGTGTATATATATACTATTTTATTAATATTTCGTATAACTTGAATTTGAGTTTCGGATCATCTTTTATTTTGTGTAGCGTTACATTGGTTGTTGTATTCAAATTTATTTATTATATGTTAATTTGGTTTAAAACGGGTGTATAAAAAATATATTTGGTGCTATTATATTTAATTGAGTGGAACATGCAATTAATTAAATCCTAAGTAGTCCCTTCATTTCCTTATTATTCAATACACCTGCCACTATTTCCACATTTTGGTTTTATTGCTTTCTTTTATTAAATACATGCCTCTTTTGATTTTCCACTAGAGAACAAAACCAAAGTACATACAGATTGTTTCTCATTACTCTATCTGAAGCTTTCTGCTCACACTTTCTTCTTCTTCCTCATAAATACAGAAACTTCAAAATTCCTAAATCCACAAATCCACAAATTCCCAAACTTCAAACTCCATCCCTTCTTTCTTCAAACGCCAAACTGCATCACTCCTCTCTTGCTTCATCTCTCTAAAAAAAAGAAGAAAACTCAGTTTGTTCGACTTGCGCTGTCGTGATTTGCTTTGCTATTGGATTGTTGCTATGGATAGGATTGGTTAGCTTGTCGTGTTTGGATTTCATCTAGAATCTATAAATTTGTGTTGTCAAAAACTCTCTAACCTCAAAAGGTGAGCAATCACTCACGATTAACATTTTTATTTTTAAGTAAATAACATTGATTGAAATGTTTGCTTTAGATATGAATATGTGACATATGTTGGTATGTTCTCTTGAACTTGTGTTATAACATTCACATGCACATTTTGTTTTATATGTCACAAATAGTATATTATGTTGATTTGATGATTTCCACATATGTATGTTAAATATGTCACATATGAGATGTAAAAACATGTGTTATGTTAGAAATTTTTTTATGCCTTGTATTGAAATACGTCTGAGTTAGTTAATAAAATCATATGTTATACATACTATGTTAATAATATGTCACCTATGATATGTGTAAATAATGTGTTATGTTTGGGAAAAATGAGATGCCATGTTATTTCACCTTGCAAGTTCCTTGTATATATGTCGTGTTATATGTTTATATGTTATGTTAGTGTATGACATGTCAGAATTTGAAATATTCACTTATGTTGTTTACGATATGTGACACATGTGATATGCTAGTTATGCATGTGTATGTATTAAGTTGTTAATTATGCACGCATGTTGATCAGTGACATGTTATGTATGTTATTATTGTTCTCACACTTCAAGTTCTCTTTAACAAAATCACTTTGGATTGAAATGATGTATACCCGATATAAAACAACTTTGGGTTTAAATAAATTGATTTAGGAATAAAATTGGAATATTGTAAGTTTTAATTTATGTTTGAACTTAAAATTATGAAATTGAAATTTAATCAATTTTTTTTATTGGATTTAAACTTGTTTGATTTATAACTTAATAGCTTTAAGAGAAGAATTGAAATCTGAAGTTAGATTTAATAATAAATCGATTGGAAATGAACATAAAGTCTGTATTTGAAATGAACTGATTTATAGTGTGAAAGATGATGTTTATTTAAACCTAAGTATTTCACTTATTGAGTTATCTGTAGATTTCACTTGAGTTTACCTACTTACATAAGAATGTTAGTCCTGACTCGAGTGTTTTTGTTTTACTTTACGCTCGGGTCAGACCGAGTATTTCAGTTTAGCGAAGACACTTATTTTTAAAGACGAAGACGGAGTCGTGGACCGTATCTACTATTATTATAGCAATTGTTTATTCTACCTGAAAAAAAGTGTAAATTCTGATTTTGTTGAAAATAGTTTCATGAACTATTTATGTATATATTTTTTTGTATTATATTTCATGCTTCCGCTGCGAGATTCTGTGTTTTTTCCTCCTTTTCTTTTATTTTCTTATTTACCCTATTAACAATCCTCCCTTTTGAATGGTTTGAATTAGACATGTGTAGTTTATTGTCGATTTAAACCGTTCAAAAAGGTGGGTCATTACAGCTGCCATACTCTCCATAGTGACAACTAGTTGAAGCACGACCCGATAGCAATCCAAAGAAATCGTCTTTTGAATATCAGTATATAACTTGAATGGATTTAAATTTAGGGTCGTCCATCATTCCTTCCCTATCAAGAATGAAAGCAGAGCAAGAACGAAGTAGCCTAATCGATACCCTCGATTTTAAGTCAGGCCGTGCACCTATATATCTAAAATGATCCATTACCTTTGGAGTTTCGAATCTCTTCTTTTTTTTTAAACTGCTGCATTTTTGAAATGAGATGGAAGGGACGACGTGATATAAAAGGGGGAAACGTGTTTGAATTAGTTTGCTACAGTGATTGTAGAGAAAGGAAAAAAATCCGGTGTGAATTTTTGTCAAATCCATGAATATATATATATTATTAAATTTTAAATCATCTCGAATTCGTAGCTAAAAACCTCGACCTCCTATCAAGGCATGCCTCTAGGCATTTATAAAGTTATACCCCTATTCTGAATGCAATGGAAAAGGTTTTGAGTCCTAATTCGATTGTATGAAGAAGATAGCTTTTTGGGCTCAATTATTATATTGGATTTCGATCTAAATTTCAGCGCTTTTATATCCTGTACGAACAAATGATAAATCCAAACATTACAAAATTTGATATCCAATAATAATACACTTTTACGGATCCAATAGAACTAGTTTCGTTGAAATCTGAGACTATGGCTCGGAAAACTATTTTTAAATGTCAATTTAAACGATGTATTTTAAAACTGAACAAATCACTTTTAAATTCAATTTAAAAACTTTTATTATCTTCAATATTATTAATATAGATTTTATAAGCCTTTAAATTATTTTTAACAAGCCTAAAACTCCAGATTTAATATTTTACCCAATTACCAATAATTTAATTCGATAATTAAATTATCCAGAAATTAATTATATTTGGAATTCAAGTTAAAAATTAACTTTTAAATATTCAGTTAAATATTCCAATTTCAAACAATCCAAAATTTTGGGTCGTTACAAAATATTTGGGAAATTAGTTTATAAAGTAAGGTCATTCATAATGCTTAGTCTGATTTTATGAATTTATTGATACCACTTTGAAAATTATTTTTGGTTAAATCATGAAAGTATGATTTGATACACAAAAGTGTATGGTATGATTTGATACACAAAAGTGTATATATATGTATTATTGTTTCAAATGATTTGGGATAAAACCTTGAGTTTAGTTCTGAAGTTTTTGTAAAGAAATTTGATATGAAATATTGAGTAGTTCTGATGATGCAGAGTTTGACATGAACTTTCTACCTAGAAAAGATTTGTATGTATGCTATGTAGGGAGCCCGAGTGATAGTGGAATTGCCTAAATAATTAGGAAACATTTTCTTGTTTTTCCTTTTGTAGTAAAAGTGTGTTTGATAAATAAGTGAAACTTTGATAAGTTATTTTATTGACCCATATATGTTATACATTTGGATAGTGTGGCATATTCATCATGGTTGATGTGTTTGTTTGGTAGTTTTCATTTGGTAGAATGAAACAAATTTTTTGATGATTTTTGAAAGTGTTAAACTTCCGGATCATTATAGAACTTAAAGCCAAGTGTTTTTGAGAATATAAAATTAAGTTTATATTACTCTTGAATAGATAATATAGCAAGTAAATACATGTTTTAAATTAGTTTGAACATCCTTTTCATGTAAATTATTCGATGTTATTGAGCTAACTATTATATGTCTTTAACTTAGGAGTGTCTAAGGAAAGTAGACTTTAGGCCCGAGGTTGGCTACCAGAGTCCTTCTTTTCCTAGTTACTTGCCTAACACAATGGGTAAATGAGTCTAAAAGATTGAATCGGTTATAAACCCTTATTTTGGGCCTTTGTCAAAATTTTAGAAAGTATAATGAATATAATGTTTTGTATATACTCTTAGGATGTAGTAGAGTATTGCACGAGTTTAAATTTGAGATATGTCTTTATAAAATATTTATAAACTTAAGTAATGTTTTATGAAATGTTTTATAAATTATTTTATTATTAAAAAAGATATACTATTTTTGTAAATGAATGTGATATAAGTAATTGTTATAGTTTAAGAAACCAATAGGATAAAATACATAAGTTTTACATGGATCAATTTTTTGCGTGACTCTTCTTAAGCCAATATTCGAACATAGGATTTCTAGGTTACTTACATTGGTTCGATCTAGGATTTTTCACTCGATTCTCAACGATGAACAATTAAAATGGATTATTGATATTGATCCCGAGGTATTCTATCATGGTATATTACTATGTAAGGAAACAAAGGTTTCTAATCAAGAATTTTATCTGAGTCTAAACTAGAGAGGCTAAGTGATCTATAATTGTTTGAAAGTGAAATTTATATGATCGAGCAAGTGATCAGATCAGATATTGGGTATGGATGATCCATGCACATCGTACAAACATAAGTATACATGTATGCATATTATGTTTTATCTACTTTTGGAGAGTTTAGGTAATGACTCTTCATTTGTTCTAAGGTAGCTTGAATAATCATTCAAGTAATAACCTAAGGCTGTTGAGCGTAAGGTACGCTTACTAAATTATTTATCATCCTTGGGCAATGAGAGGGCTTTTGAACATGAAAAATCATGAGCTTTGGTTGCTATTGATTTTGAATACTATTGATTATTTGTCACGACCCGAATTTCAGTGTTCAAAAATCGTCACCCGTACTTCACTTGTACTCGAATGCCGCAGATTCAAATGTTGAAATTCGATTCACGCTGGAGCTTATAACACATTAAGTACAACATAGCAGAATAAAATGAATATATATCATTGATATACAACATTCGATACAACAATGATATAAATAATATTAACATCAGAGGTACAAGATAACAGCGGAACAAATAACACAACTGGATGGTCTAGACTTTGCAACCATCGACAGCGGAAAGATAACTCCAATAGAATTTCCAAGTGAGAAAATGAGGATCCAATAGAATGCATCTCCATTGCCAAAGCTCGAACGACTCCAATCCAAAAAATCGAACCACCATCACGATGAACTAAGCAAGGTCAGCATGCAATGCAATTTCCAAGATCCAAAGATTCCAAGGAGTCCCAAATGGGAAGCCGAAGGCTATCGAATCTATATCTACTAGCCGATAATTTGAAAATTTAACTCTAGGCTGTCCATGTGGAAAATTATGGCATCCAGTGTTTAAAAGGGAACAATAAACTCCGGGTCAGTCATGGGACTGGTGTGAGAAAACGAAAACAGTTTATCTATAACAAAAGCAAAATAAAAGGATTTAAAAGAAATCCGTAATGCCTTTTGACAAATGAAACCACCATAAGGCCTTCCGCCACACATACAATTCAAGCGCACAATTGGAGGAGATTTCTCCTTGTGATAGTCAAACATGCTTGATACGCAAAAATCTTTTGATATTATTATTAGTGCATAGTGCAGAAAACCTTTTGAAAGTATAATATTAATCTTAGCCAGCATAGACATTTCAAACTATGCCTACTATAGCTACCATCTAAACAGTGGTGACCACCATCAGTAAATGGCAGGTTATACAACTAAAACCGTACAAGGAACGTATTGATGATTGGATTTCCAACAAATGGTCAGACAAAGGAACTTCCCACACCGAATAGAATGCCTCAGGAGGGACGTCCTGGAGAACCTAACCGGATCTCTGCCAACACAAGGTCGGATTACCTCTGTAAGTATGTAACTACTGACACGAGTATACCACCCCCGGTCGTTACCAACGTTTATTCGAGACGCCTTTCAACCAACAACCACAAAGCAATAAGTTTGTAGGAACCACATAGGTTAAATAACTGGGCTCCATATGATGATACTACCTTTTATCCAGAAGGAAATAACATACCCTCAGGGGGCGCTACCATAAATAACCTTGCTACAACGATTCCTATTTCGACCATTACCGGGTTGTGAGGTTCGACGAAGTCACGTCCACAAAGCTATGCTTTTCACAAAATCCATGCTTCGATCAACACATGATCAGCAGCACTTCGTATGCCACATTACCAAATTGGAAATGTATCACTAGTAACCATCAACTACAGAACCTCTGAGCTCGTAGGTCCCAGAGAAGGGTGTTAAGCTAAGAGAATAAACTCCGCTACCAAACAGAAATGTATTTGATAGAAACAAGCTTTACATCTCAAAGTGTAATGTCAAACATACATCTATACAAGTCTGTTCCGGGTTCGAACAGAACCGTAGGCACTTCACAAAGAAGGCCTTGCAAATCCGGATAATCCCTAATCATATCCGGACTCCCCATCACAAGGGTGATCAAATCTCTATACCGGGGTCAATTCGGTGCAGAGACATTCGACAGGTCATCCTTTCGCTTTCGAAAATATCCGGTCTTCACCACCGGTCTTCAAATGCTATCCATCACGTGGTATCACTATTCGGAATGGGTTATATGAAACAAAGTCCTCTCCCGGGTAAACCGAATAATGAGTGCAATATTTAAAAATACATGGATATTGGGATCTCAGTTAAGTCACAACTTAAAGCCCAAAACCTTTCTTTAAATGGTTAAAACAAATTAACATTTTCAATTCTTTAAACAAAAGATTCACTTCACAAAGTTCACCAATCTTCCACAAAGACTAATTTATAGCTTTTGAAACAATTCTATTTTAAATCTTTATTATTCAAAAGATTCACCTTAAAGGTTCTCTTCAATTTCAAAACCAAGTTCAACAATCTTTCATAAAGATTTATTCATAGCTTCCAAAACAATTCTATTTCAAACTTGAAATCTTTTCAACATAAATTGGAAATCCTTTCTTTATATGAAATCTATTATTATTTGAAAAACAATCCTTTTTGTTTCGGAAAAATCCGATCAAATATGCACAAGTTATATCCTTTAAAGTATAAACTTGGGTTAAATTCAAATTTCCAAAATAATACCTTTGAAATACTTTAAAGATGGTTTTTAAAATCCATATATATACATTATATAACTTATATAAACCTTTCAAACCAAATTTTCAAAACAATTCCAAATAATGTTTTCAAACTAAACTTTAATTTCAAAACCTCCCTTTTAAAAGCTTTCCGTATCCAATTCCATTTCCAAAACCATTTGGATTCAAACTTCAACTTTTAAACAAATAGTATTTAGTTTTCAAATTATCAATGACTTAACCGATTTCCTCATGAAATCTATATTTTTGTGTGTATGGTGTAGTCCAGGGGTTCTACACAATAGTGCAACATCATCAATCATCACAATCCAAACACAGCAATATCGATAAGCGATGTAATCCTATAACGCTTATCTTCACTCACAGATTCATAGATAATTAATATAAATTCATCATAAATATATGAATTACATTCATCACAGCTCAAATAAATACAGTTCATATCATGAAGCATCACACATCAGGGATGTCAAACATTTCAACATTCAACAGAATCCAAACATTCATAAGTAAGATCAATAAATTATCTAATTAATTTAAATCCGATTAATTACTTACGAATAAGTCATTAATCCTGGTTAATTAATATTAATTACAAACCATTTTAATTATTTACATTTATTAATTAACCCTTAATGATATACTAATTAACCTTTAATTATTAATTAATCAACCTTAATTAATAAATCAATTAACCTTTAATCATTGAATAATTAACCTTTTATTATTTAATTATCCTTTAATTAACTATCCTTATTTAATTACATTAATTAATTACTCCTCAATTAATTATCATTCTTCAATCCCCTTCATTAATTAATTAACCTTTAATTTATTAATTATCCTTAATTAATCACATTAATTAATTAGCCCTTAATTAATTATTAAGCAATCATCCTTTAGTTAATTAACTCTTAATTAATTTCATTAATTAAGTAATTATTCTTTAACTACCCACATTAATTAATCCTTCTTTACTTAATTAAGTAATTAACCCTTAATTACTTAATCATCCTTTTATTACTTTTATTAAGTAATTATCTTTAATTACTTAAAAATTTAATTAATCAAAGGTAAACCCTTCATCTTACTTAATCGACATTTAAATCTTATTAGATTGAAATTCTTGAAAACAATTATACAAATTATTTGACAATTTTGATTAATTAAGTTTAAAACAAAATCCTTAATCACTTCTTACTTCAAACATTATGTTATTTTATTTTGAAACACTTATGAATTAATTACAAAAGTTCCTAATGTATAATTATTCTATAACAAACCAAATTTCTTTTAGTGACATTTGATCTTTAAAGTTTAACCTTTGAAAAATTGTTTGGAAATAATCCTCGAAATTAATTTGTCATAAATTAACTTAAGACTCCAAAGGTAAATAATAGTTAAAATCATTCCGACTATTTATTTTCGTTATTTAAACTTATTTAAATAACTTAAGAACTAAAATAATAGGTATATAATAAAATACCTTAAACTTCATTAAGTTAAAATAAATTTATTTTAATCCTTAATCTAAATCCCAAACTAAATATTTATTATTTTTTAAAGGATGAATCAGGAAATTGTTTAAACTTAGTTTAAATTTGAAAACCTATTTAAAACACTCACGTGAACCTCACGAACCCGAGCAAAAGTTTGAAATTCCCGAGTACAAACCCGCATTTTCTTCACATTCCCCCATCTCCGAGTCAATTCTTCGATTTCTCGAACTCGAACCCGAATTCTCATCATCTTCCACAACCCATAAAGCAACCAGATACAAACTATATACTGTGCACATGTATCGCTTCGATAACTTCCGACCATCACCACGACCTCCGGCAAGTCGCCGACGAACCCCACAAGCCTCACGAGCACCCAGGTTCCACAATTTCATCGTCGAAGAAAATCGAGCTAACCCACTTCTTCCTGGAACCAACCTCATCGATGAAATCTCCTCACCTCGACGATTCTGACCACCAGAGATCACGTGATCTCGCCTAAATCACCGCCTTAGTTCCCTCCTTCTATTTCCCTGATCGCAATGCATCCCGATGTGATGTTGACGATGAAATCGTCACATCCTCCACACTGAACAACACTGGGTCAAAAACCCTAGTTTAAATTCACCCAAACTCCTCATCAATCTACAAATCAAGTGATCAATTTTTTGATGATCAATGAACCGCAAACTACCTTTGGTATCGACCTCGAGTTTTAATTCATCATTGATCAACGATACTTGACTATAATATGAATTCTGTTTAACTCGGGATATCACGATAATTCCAAACTTTAAAATCTTGAAATCAATATCAAAATTCGTAGTTTTCTAGTACAAAACTTAATATGAAATCAAATTAGGATTTTGTGAATATTGATTTTTTGGTTTGAATGGTTTTTTCCACTGTAATTTTCCATTTCAGAATATTTACAAGATGCTTTTATCTAAAATTATTTTCATAAATGAAATTACATTATTTCAAGCAATTTCTATCTAATGATCGAAGCCTAACATTCATTCTTTTCGGTGGTATGAATTTTTAAACAGGTTTATCAAACTTGTCATGTATAAACAGAGGCATGTTGCCTGTACACAATCATACACATAGTCATCCACACATATATACAAGCATGCAAGCACCTTTCATAATTTACATTCAAGACTTATCACATGTAAAACAGCTATATCAAGTTTTAAGAATTTATAAGGGTGGTCTGCTCTCCTGGATAGTTTGATAGAGAGGAACAGAGAACCTAAAAACGATTTCAAAATCTGGAAATTAAGGCTTGATCAAATTTTCTTTATCCTAAATGTTGTTTGCTTTGAATTGCTTTGCATTATTTGATTTGCTCTTTGCTTGGGTTCTACTTTGTTTTAAATTGTTTCAGACTTTTTGAATCAGGTTGATGTTTTTGTTTTTGAACTGGAATCTTCTTTCTAGATTTATGAAGTTGAAATGCCTTCGAATTTAATCTTTGAGTTTCTCATGTACTAGGTTGAAGATTAAAGTCTGAAAACTAGAATGCTTTGCCCTTTTGATTTTATTTTCCTCTCAGGTTGAAGCTGAGAACTTGTTTGATTTTGTTTGAGATGCTTCATATTTTGTTTTAATCTTGTAATTCTCTTTTGTTTTTCATTTCAGGTTTGTGAAATATGAAGATGAAAGAAAATTTGAGGAACATGCATTAGCCTGATCTTTTTCTCATACATTATATTTATAAATCTAATTTAAGAGAGGATTTAATTGCCACTTATACTATTAAGTTGCACTTGTTATTCCATAAACTCTTTATCCTACACTTGTTAAAAATGGTATAATTTGTTTACACTTGTTAAAAATAATTCAAATTATGTTTAAGTCCTTTTGGTTTAATTAATTCATAACATTGTTTTAAACCTTACTTTACTTTAATTTATAAAACTTGTTTATCTATTTTGTTTTCTTACATTTTATATATATTTACAACTTTATAAGAAAATGAGTTTGAAATCTAATTATACCAAATAAATAAACACATATATAGATTATATCTAAGTCTTTAAAATATAAATTTAACTTTAAACAACTTTTTAAAATTATTTATATCAAATTAAATTTTAACTTTCAAATATCTTTTAAAAATTTACTATATTGAATTTCAATACAACTTTCAAAATATATATTACATGTGTATATTATAAATTAGAAAACAAATTTCTAGTAATTTTGAAATAGAGCTTTTCAAAATCAAATATTATTTGTAAGAGATTTGCTTTGAATTTCAAACCAAATTTCTTTTTATATTCAATTTATATACATATATATATGAATAAACAAACAAATGTTTTATTTAGTTCGAAAATTTCAAATTAACCAACAATCGAAATCATTACAGATTCCCCCCTTAAGAAAATTTCGTCCCCGAAATTTGTTAGACAGGGAGACAACAAAGATAGTGAACACACAAAGAAATGGTTCACCGGATCAAACTGAATAGTTATTTTGCATTTGGCTTACCAAATTAGAATATGATCAATAAATATGAGGACAAACTCATTTAACTCTTCATGAAACACTCGGGTCACCAAATCTACGAAATATACAAGGGCATTGGTTCGTTCGAAGGGATAACTTAACCATTTGTAGAATATATCTGGACCCAACAGAACAAACAATGAATACTCAATCCAGGTTGGAATATCTCAAAGTATACACCACTTGTCCCTCTTCGGACTTTGATCCTCATAAAAAATCAATTTTTTTCAAAATTTGGTTTTGACCGTAATCGTTTTATTGATACAAATCCTCATGTTTTATTAACCAGTTTATTTCAATTAAACTTTCAAATTTATTAAAGTTAAAACGAAAAGATTGATAGGAACTGATGAAGTGAATACGAAATAGGAACTTATCTACACGATTTGTTGGGCCACCACCACCACACAAAAGCTTCTTTTCGGAGCTGCCACGAAGTAATCAAAGAATTGAAACTGGACCAAAGGAGATAGATGAGAAAAGCTGTTCCTTGTTGTTTCAGGGCATCGACCATTTGTAGTGGTACTCCTTTGTCCCCTATCTCATCCTTTTCTTGTACTCATACTCACTATCGGTGGATAGTAAGAGAATTTACCAAGGCATACAAATAGATATCTTAGGGATATACTCATTCTAGGGTATTTATATCCCTATCTCCAATGAGTTACCTAATGTGTTATACTCCTGAGCTAAAGTTCTTACTCAACCTTCAGCTCGGATACCAAAATGTCACGACCCGAATTTCAATGTTCGAAAATCATCACCCGTACTTTACTTGTACTCGAATGCCGCAGATTCAAACGTTGAAATTCGATTCGCGCCGGAGCTTATGACACATTAAGTACAACAAGACAGCGGAAGAAAATGAATATATATCATTGATATACAACATTCGATACAACAATGATACAAATGATATCAACATCAGAGATACAAGATAACAGCGAAAGAAATAACACAACTGGATGGTCTAGACTTTGTAACCATCGACGGTGGAAAGATACTCCAATAGAATTTCCAAGTGAGAAAACGAGGATCCAATAGAATGCATCTCCATTGCCAAAGCTCCAACGACTCCAATCCAAAAACTCGAACCACCATCACGAAGAACTAAGCAAGGTCAGCCGGCGATGCAATTGCCAAGATCCAAAGATTCTAAGGAGTTCCAAATGGGAAGCTGGAGGCTATCGAATTTATATCTACTAGCTGATATCTGAAATTTAACTCTAGGCTGCTCGTGTGGAAAATTGTGGGCACCCAAAGTTTAGAAGGGAATAATAAACTCTGGGTCAGTCATGGGACTGGTGTGAGCAAACGAAAACAGTTTATCTTTAACAAAAGTAAAACAAAAGGATTTTGAAGAAATCCACAATGCTTTTTGGAAAATGAAACTACCATAAGGCCTTCCGCCACACATACAATGCAAGCACACAATTGGAGGAGATTTCTCCTTATGATAGTCAAACATGCTTGATACGCAAAAATCTTTTGATATTATTATTAGTGCATAGTGCAGAAAACCTTTCGAAAGTATAATATTAATCTTAGCCAGCATAGACAATTCAAACTATGTCTACTATAGCTACTATCTAAACAGTGGTGACCACCATAAGTAAATGGCAGGTTATACAACTAAAACCGTACAAGGCGCGTATTGATGATTAGATTTCCAACAAACGGTCAGGCAAAGGAACTTTCCACATCGAATGGATTGCCTCTGGAGGGACGTCCCCAAGAACCAAACCGGATCTCTGCCAACGCAAGGCCAGGTTGTCTCTGTAACTAGGTAATTATTGACACGAGTATGCCAACCCCCAGTCGTTACCAACCTTTATCCGAGGCGCCTTTCAACCAACAACCATAAAGCAATAAGTTTGCGGCAACCACATAGGTTAAATATCTGGGCTCCATACCATGATACCATCTTTTATCCAGAAGAAAATGACATACCCTAAGGGGGCGCTACCCCCAAATAACCTTGCTGCAACGATTCCTGTTTTGACCATTACCGGGTTGTGAGGTTTGACGAAGTCACGTCCACAAAGCAACGCTTTTCACAAAAGCCATGCTTCGATCAACACATGATCAACATCACTTCGTATGTCACATTACCAAATTAGGAATATATCAATAGTAACCATTAACTACATAACCTCTGAGCTCGTACGTCTCAGAGAAGGGTGCTAAGCTAAGAGAATATATTCTCCGCCACCAAACAGAAATGTATTTGATAGAAACCAGCTTTACATCTCAAAATATAATGTCAGACATACGTCCGTACAAGTCAGTTTCGGATTCGAACAGAACCGAAGGCACTTCACAAAGGAGCCCTTGCAAATCCGGATAATCCCTAATCACGTCCAGACTCTCCATCACAAAGGGAGATCAAATCTCTATATCGGGGCCATTCGATGCAGAGACAATCGACGGGTCATCCTTTCGCTTTCGAAAATATCCGGTCTTTACCACCGGTCTTCAAATGCTATCCATTACGTCATATCATTATTCGAAATGGGTTATATGACACAAAGTCCTCTCCCGGCTAAATCGAATAATGAACGCAATATTTAAAAACGTGTGGATATAGGGATCTCAGTTAAGTCACAACTTAAAGCCCAAAACCTTTCTTTAAATGGTTTAAACAAATTACCATTTTCAAATCTTTAAACAAAAAGATTCACTTCACAAAGTTCACCAATCCTCCACAAAGACTAATTTATAGCTTTCAAAACAATTCCATTTCAAATCTTTTATACAAAAGATGCACCTTAAAGATTCTCTTTAATTTCAAAACCAAGTTCAACAATCTTTCGCAAAGATTTATTCATAGCTTTCAAAACAATTCTATTTCAAACTTGAAATCTTTTCAACATAAATTGTAAATCCTTTATTTATATGAAAGCTATTATTATTTGAAA
Organism: Allium cepa; assembly: GCA_030765085.1. Classification (NCBI taxonomy): domain Eukaryota; kingdom Viridiplantae; phylum Streptophyta; class Magnoliopsida; order Asparagales; family Amaryllidaceae; genus Allium; species Allium cepa. The sequence continues at coordinate 706,678,728 of CM060932.1, forward strand.
AACAATCCTTTTTGTTTTAAAAAAATCCGATCAAATATGCATAAGTTATATCCTTTAAGGTATAAACTTGGGTTAAATTCAAATTCCCAAAATAATACTTTTAAAATACTTTGGAGATGGTTTTTAAAATCCATATATATACATTATGTAACTTGTATAAACCTTTCAAACCAAATTTTCAAAACAATTCCTAATAATATTTTCAAACTAAACTTTAATTTCAAAACCTCCCTTTCAAAAGCTTATCCAATTCCATTTCCAAAACCATTTGGATTCAAACTTCAACTTTTAAACAAGTAGTTTTTAGTTTTCAAAATATGTGTAACTTAACCGATGTCCTCGTGAAATCCATATTTGTGTGTGTATGGTGTAGTACAAGGGTTTTACACAATAGTGCAACATCATCAATCATCACAATCCAAACACAGCAATATCGATAAGCGGTATAATCATATAACGCTTATCTTCACTCACAGATTCACAGATAATTAATATAAATTCATCATTAATAAATGAATTACATTCATCACGGCTCAAATAAATACAGTTCATATCACGAAGCATCACACATCATGGATGTCAAACATTTCAACATTTAATAGAATCCAAACATTCATAAGTAAGATCAATAAATTATCTGATTAATTTAAATTAGATTAATTACTTATGAATAAATCATTAATCCTAGTTTATTAATATTAATTACAAACCACTTTAATTAATTACATTAATTAATTAACCCTTAATGATAAATTAATTAACCTTTAATTATTAATTAATCAAGCTTAATTAATAAATCAATTAATCTTTAATCATTAACCTTTAATTATTTAATTATTCTTTAATTAATTATCCTTAATTAATTACATTAATTAATTACTCCTCAATTAATTATCATTCCTTAATCATCTTCATTAATCAATTAACCTTTAATTTATTAATTATCCTTAATTAATCATATTAATTAGTTAGCCCTTAATTAATTATTAAGCAATCATCCTTTAGTTAATTAACTCTTAATTAATTTCATTAATTAAGTAATTATTCTTTAACTACCCACATTAATTAATCCTTCTTTACTTAGTTAAGCAATTAACCCTTAATTACTTAATCATCCTTTTATTACTTTTATTAAGTAATTATCTTTAATTACTTAAAAATTTAATTAATCAAAGATAAACCCTTTATCTTACTTAATCGACATTTAAATCTTATTAGATTGAAATGCTTGAAAACAATCATACAAATCATTTGAGAACTTTGATTAATTAAGTTTAAAACAAAATCCTTAATCACTTATTACTTCAAACATTATGTTATTTTATTTTGAAACACTTATGAATTAAATATAAAAGTTTCTAATGTATAATTATTCTATAACAGACCAAATTTCTTTTAATGACATCTAATCTTTAAAGTTTAACCTTTGAAAACTTGTTTGGAAATAATCCTCACACAAACTAACTTAAGACCCTAAAGGTTAAATAATAGTTAAAATCATTCTGACTATTTATTTTCACTATTTAAACTTATTTAAATAACACTAGAATTAAAATAATAGGTATATAATAAAATACCTTAAACTTCATTAAGTTAAAATAAATTTGTTTTAATCCTTAACCTAAATCCCAAACATAATATGTATTATTTTTAAAAGGATGAATTAAGACATTGTTTAAACTTAGTTTAAATTTGAAAATCTGTTTAAAACACTCACGTGAAACTCACGAACCCGAGCAAAAGTTCGAAATTCCCGAGTATAAACCCGCATTTTCTTCGCATTCACCCATCTTCGAGTCAATTCTTCGATTTCTCGAACTCAAACCCGAGTTCTCATCATCTTCCATAACCTATAAAGTAACCAGATACAAACTATATGCTGTGAACGTGTACAATTGCTTCGATCACTTCCGACCATCACCACGACCTTCGGCAAGTCGTCGACAAAACCCTCAAGCCTCAGGAGCACCCAGGTTCCATAATTTTATTGTCGAACGAAATCGTGCTAACCCACTTCTTCCTGGAACCAACCTCATCTAAGAAATTCTCCTCGCCTCGACAATTCTAACCACCAGAGATCACGTGATCTCGCCTGAACCACCGCCTCAGTTCCCTCCTTCAACTTCCCCGATCGCGATGCATCCCGATGCGACGTTGACGATGAAATCGTCACATCCTCCACACTGAACAACACTGGGTCAAAAACCCTAGTTCGAATTCGCCCAAACTCCTCATCAATCTACAAATCAAGTGATCAATTTTCTGAGGATCAGTGAACCGCAAACTACCTTCGGTATTGACCCCGAGTTTTAATTCATCATTGATCAACAATACTTGACTATAATATGAATTCTGTTTAACTCGGGATATCACAATAATTACAAACTTTAAAATCTTCAAATCATTATCAAAATTCACGGTTTTCTAGTACAAAACCGATTATGAAATCAAATCAGGATTTTGTGAATATTGATTTTCTGGTTTGAACAGTTTTTTCACTGTAATTTTCCATTTTTAGAATATTTACAAGATGCTTTTATCTGAAATTATTTTCATAAATGAAATTACATTATTTCAAGCAGTATATTTTTAGCCTAACATTCATTTTTTTGGGTGGTATGTATTTTTAAACAGACTTATCAAACCGGTCATGTATAAACAGAGGAATGTTGCCTGTACACAATCATACACACAGTCATCCATATGTATATACAAGCATGCAAGCACCTTTCACAATTTACATTCAAGACTTACCACATGCAAAACAGATATATCAAGTTTAAGAATTTATAAAGGTGGTTTGCTCACCTGGATAGTTTGACATAGAGGAACAGAGGACCTGAAAAAGATTTCAAAATTTAGAAATTAAGGCTCGATCAAATTTGCTTTATCCTAACTGTTGTTTGCTTTGAATTGCTTTGCATTATTTGATTTACTCTTTGCTTGGGTACTTTGTTTTAAATTATTTCAAACTTTTTGAATCAGGTTGATGCTTTTGTTTTTGAACTGGAATCTTCTTTCCAGATTTATGTAGTTGAACTGCCTCTGAATTTAATCTTTGAGTTGCTCATGAACCAGGTTGAAGATTGAAGTCTGAAAACTGGAATGCTTTCCCCTTTTGATTTTATTTTCCTCTCAGGTTGAAGCTGAGAACTTGTTTGATTTTGTTTGAGATACTTCAAATTTTGTTTAAATCTTTTGATTCTCTTTTGTTTTTCATTTCAGGTTTGTGAAATATGAAGATGAAAGAAAATTTGAGGACATGGATTAGCCTGATATTTTTCTCATACATTATATTTATAAATCTAATTTAAGAGTGGATTTAATTGCCACTTTTACTATTAAGTTGCACTTGTTAAATCCATAAACTCTTTATCCTACACTTGTTAAAACAGGTAAATAGGCACGAGGAAGAAGTTGCAAAAAAATTTAGTCTCAGGGACAACAAGTTTGCTTTTTGGTCTGAAGGACACTTTTTAGTGTAAACTGAAAATGATAGTTACAACTATCATTTTGTGATTTACACTAAACCGTGTCCTTCAGCCTAAAAAACAAACTTCTTGTCCCAGAAACTAAATTTTTCTCTAACTTTTTCGTTGAGCCTAAAAACTCCCTTGTTAAAAATAGTATAATTTGTTTACACTTGTTAAAAATAATTCAAATTATGTTTAAGTCTTTTAGGTTTAATTAATTCATAACTTTGTTTTAAACCTTAATTTATTTTAATTTATAAAACATGTTTATCTATTTTGTTTTCTTACATTTTATATATATTTACAATTTTATAAGAAAATGAGCTTGAAATCTAATTATACTAAAAAAATAAACATATATATAGATTATATATAAGTCTTTAAAATATAAATTTAACTTTAAACAACTTTTTAAAATTATTTATATCAAATTAAATTTTAACTTTCAAATATCTTTTAAAAATTTACTATATTGAATTCCAATACAACTTTCAAAATATATATTACATATGTATATTATAAATTAGAAAACAAATTTCTAGTAATTTTGAAATAGAGCGTTTTAAAATCAAATATTATTTATAAGAGATTTGCTTTGAATTTTCAAACCAAAATTCTTTTTATATTCAATTTATATACATATATATATGAATAAACAAACAAATGTTTTATTTGGTTCGAAAATTTCAAATTAAACCACAATTTAATCCAAAATTTATTTTAATTATCAATTTAAATTTAACTCAAAAATCAGGATCGTTACATTATTGTTGTGAGCTAATTTCTTTTAGCTGTTGGTTATGTTGGAATTTCGAGGATGAAATGTTTTAAGTACGGGAGAATGTAACGCGTCGGAATTACGAACAATTCATATTTAAATTCTGAATTATTTAAAACACTTAAATCTTGGTTAAATGTTATTAAATTGGATTTATAACCGTGTTAACCCCTTTTTATTAATAACTAATGATAAGACACTTGCTTTTGAAATGTATTTACGAAAATAAATAGTTTGTAGAAATGTCAAAAATGTGACCGAAACTTGTTTTACCCATAAATGGCTTTTTACTCGATATAGGTTGTTGAACTTGTTGTGCTTGCTAGAATATTAATGCGTAATTAATATGCAACCAAAAATATTTTGTGTGTTATGGATAACCAATGAAAATTAGTGGGGTAGGATGGTGTCATGGATGATGTTATGGGGTAGTTGATATTTGTGGAAGATATTTCCTAAGGAAATTGAGGTGTAAAGGTGCACATAAAAAGGAGCATGCATGGTGCCCTTCCATCAAAGGTTTAGGTAGTTGGGTGACCTCTTGTATAGCTCTACTTAACCCCACCCCTAGCCTAAAAATCACTTAAAAAAATAAACATTGAAACAAATACTCTTCATCCTCTTTCTCCTCCCTTTAAATTCCTAAACAATATCAAATCAACTCCAAACTTCACCTAACTTTAGTTAAGTTCTTAGCATAAAACAGAAGACAAGAATAACACTCAATAGTTGAAGCAAAGGAGCATAGAACCCCATCTGTGTTTGGTCATGAGAAATAAAGGTGGAGAGGAGCAAGGCCGAGTGCAAAATGGATGGAAAGGTGGAGTCTTTAGCCTGTTCAGTGATGGTGGAAAGTGGAACTTGTGTTCTAGTGCTTATATTTGGTTGTAGGCTTGCTTTGGGTGAGTTTACTCACCATTGAAAAGTACATAATGTGTTTATTTATGTTGTGTGCGAATATAAAGTTAAAGAACTAATGTAATTTATAGCTTTTGGACCCCACTTGCTTTGGAAAGCAAATAACAACTTTATATGTAATATTGCCACTTCTATTACCCTGTAAGATGTGTATCGTGTCCAAGACTTTACGTTTACATGTTTGATGTGATTGTATATGATATAGAAGAGTGTGTGTGTGTGTGTGTGATTATTTGAAGTGAAAGGTTCCGTAACACCCTGTAAAATGAAAGGAAACCGATTAAAGAGAATTAATAAATAATTATTAAAGCCTTAAAATGGAATTTTTAAAAATGTCAGAATTTGGCTACGAAACTTGCACTATTGTGTTTGTGGGATTTTCTAACCATTTTTCATATATAAAATTTTACGATCGAAGTTCAAACGAAAAAGTTATTAATGTTAGAAGGTTTCAGATCAGAAACTATTCAGAACCAATGAAGCAAGTAAATGTTAATAACTCAACATTAAAATAGGCATTATATGCCAATTTTAATGTTAAAATAAATGGCTTTGTATATCTAATTAAATCTGCTAAATAAGAATTTATAAGGGTAAAAGGTAATGAATATTAACATTTGAAAACAAAGAAGGTAATATATACTATTAGCTTAGCGTTTAAGCAACTGGTGAATATAATTGTTAATTAAAGATGCCCAATCAAATTAAATCTAACTAAGAAAGCATGTAAATAAATAAAATAAGCACAAAAGTAAATGAATAAATAAACTGAATATAAAAGGAAGAAAAAAGTATCATTAATTTATTATTTTGGCGCTAAATTAAACGTCAAATGTTAACCTAAGAATTAAATTGAGTTAAATATAAGCATGGAAGGAAATAAGTGATATTAATTAATGTTGAACAAGTAATTAACGACTAAATAAGGTTAATATAAATCAAATCAGATGGAATAAAACTAATCGCACGAAATAAAGGAATAAATAAAAGCATAACGTTCTGGATTTAATAAATTAAAATAAAACATATAGAATTGATATATGCACCTATAAATACATGCCCATCCTCACTTTTCATTTCATATTTTATGAATCAAGGAGCGAAGGTTTGCATTTTCTTTTCTCCATAAATTTTAGAAATATAAAAGTTATAAAACAGTATATTATATATATAATAGTGGAAAATAAAAGAGAAGAAGAATATGGGGTGAATCAATTTTGCGAAGTAGAGTTAAATTATAAACCTAAAACTTTATAACTACGTTTAATTTAAATCTCTTCTCAAATATATAATAATAATAAATATGTTTACCCTTTAACATATATTTTGGTAGAAGGAAAAGAGAGTCAAATAAAAGAATAGATTTAGATTTGGAGTTTTGGGAGTTGAGAGGTAAGCAGGAAATTGTACATTTTTATATAATATTTGATTTATATTGTTGTAAATTTGTTTCTTGTAAGCTTAAATATAATTGTGGAGTTGTAGGTTTTGATATATACCTGCAATGAATTTGAAAACCATACCTGCATATTCTATGAATTCTTAAATTTCATTAAATATTGCACATAGTTGAATTTGAAAAATAAGGGTGAAACTAGTCCCCAAATTCATAATATTGTATAATAATTCCAGATTTGTTACTTGAATGATATACGTGAGTGAATATGAATTGGAAGTTAATATAATTTGGATTGGGATCTAAGTAGTGTTTTGATGCATTGGAATGAAATATGTTGTAATGTAAATTTATATAAATTATCTAGTTTTATACATTTGAATAAAAGTGTATCATTTGAAATAACAAGGAATATTTAAAAGAAAGAGATAAAGAAAATATGGATGTTTACCTATTTTGTATCGTCTATTTCAGTAATAATGGAAAAGAATTCCTTGTAATTTGAAACATAGCACAAGTCCTCTTTTAGATAGTTTATGGAAAATTGTAGTGTTATAGTTTTCATTTTGGAAGATGTAATTCCAACACATTAAAATGCAGAAATTCCTAACTACATACCAAAGAATTATAAGTAGAGATAATAAAAACAATTTAATTTTAAATCTAATATATGAAAAAAAAGACAAGCTAGAAATTAAACAAGAAGCAACAAAATGTGGGCAAAGCAATAAAATGAGTAATTAAGAAAGTTTAGCAATCAAAAAAAGATGGTAATAGTTGAAAAGGAATAGTATAATATATCTAATAACATAAGGAGAAGTGGACAGTAAAAGATATTTAACCTATTTAATTAGAAGTGGTAAATGACATTAAATTGGCATTAAGAAAGCAAGAAGCAAGTTGGGTAAAATAACTAAATACCAACAGTTGGACATTGAAGGCATAGTAACTAAATAAATTTAAGTAGCATCAAGGGTGCATTTATGATGGGTGTAAATGATTGAATTTAGTCAATAATTTAAAGTAATTAAAAATGTCATTGTCATTAAAACGGGTTGGAATGTGAGGTTAGTAGCATTACACCACAGAAGTAAGCCTGCTGCAATGGACTACCAGTTGTTATGTATACATTATACTGATGCAGAACAAATCCAACCGTAAGACCCATGGAATTATAAGTTCATGAATAGGTGAAGAGAATATATCAAAGTACGAAGGTTCGCCTCGGTCGAAGTGTCAAATGACCAAGTAGAGTCTGCTTTAACCTTTTAAGGGGCATATGCTAAGTAATCAAATGGGCATTTCCTTACTTGCATTAAGAAATCTAAACGGAATGGTGAGAGTGGGCTCGGTGCTGCAACAGTAAGGTTGGTATTATATATGTGAGGAGTAGGAGCTGTTTACATAAGTCAAGATCATTATCGGTCCTTAGTAATTAGCAAAAAGACAAGGGTTACGCCTTAATTGGCTACATGTCTTATAAGTGTTGACCGTGTTTAGGGGATGCATAGCCTCATGGTTGTTTATTAGATTGTTTGTTATTAGGAGGTAAGGCTAGATATTTTAATGGAGGTCTTTCAAAACGAGATGGAACACGACCAAATAGTTGTAATGTCGCTATTATGTAGTATGGGAGTTCCTTGGTATGCTTGGTGGAGAGAATGTGATACCGCGTTGACGATGGATACCAATGAGGTGTAGAGTTACAGATGCTAGTGGGGAAAGTATCATAGTCCGAATGGAGACTGTGGTACTTATACACACACACTTATATATACGTATGTAGCTATTGAATATATCGAGTTGATGGGGTGTATAGTAAGCATATATAAAGTCAACATGGCTAAGTTTAAAATGAAAATTGATATAACATGTAATGGAAGACAATCAATATAAATTAGTGTTATGTATCAAATACATAATTTACCAATCACTAGAACGTTGTGTTAACCTTCTCCTTATCGCAACCCACATGATAAACTTAGAGGGACATGTAATGGTACTATGTAGAAAAGGTAGATGACAAATTTCTCATGCATGCTCAACACTGACAAGGGTACTAAATACCAGAGGTATTAGCCTTGGTCAATAATTATTTGTTTTGTTATATTTTACTATTCCACTATGAGTTTTATCGATGGTACTCATTCATACTTTTTGTTTATTTGTTAGCTAATAAAAGTGAAAAAATGTTAAACCCTAAAAGCCTTAATAGTCTGGGGAGATAAATTTTAGCAAGCGAAGGACAAGGAATGGTTGTTGTGAAACTACGATTCACAATCCCTACACTTTAAAAGCTAAAATTTATAAATGAACTTGTACGTCGATTGTTGTTCTAAAATAGAAGAAAAAGTTTTAGAAATTTGATAATTTACCCGCAGTAGAAGTATTAAATTAAAATCTAATGGATGGAAATGATTTGTATGCCTATAAATATAAGTCTAGCTCCTTACTTCTTTCTCATACTTTATGAATCAAGGAGCAAAACTATGCCATTTTCTTTTATCCACAAATTTAGGAAATATAAAAATTATAAATAATATGTTATATATATGTGTGCGTGTGTGCGTGTGTGTGTGTGTTTGTGTGTATGTTGGTGTGTGTGGAGAATAACAGGAAATAAAAGAGAAAAGAATAAGATGTGATCAATTCTAGAAAGAAGAGGTAAATTCTAAACCTAAAACTTTACAACTACATTTAATTCAAACCTCTTCTCAAATTGGTTGTGATGTCCCTGAAATTTGGGCAATATTTATTTAATAATTTCATTAATAATTATTTTAAAATGTGAAATATTGATTTAATAATCTAATTCAAACAGGAATTCTCTTTTGAAAATTAATAATTATTTAGTTGTTAAATGATATTCTTTTCAAAGTTAAAAATATTTAAATGATAAAATTATCTTTCTAAGCTAATTTAAAGATATTTTATTTATAATGTATATATGTGTATACATTGTAAATAGGAGTTTTGATTTTTAATTTAAATTTAAATTTAATAAAAACTATTTTCCAGTTTATTTTAAATAGATGTATAAATTATGAATTGATTAATTTGATTTAAAATTGGTATTGAAAACTTTTCAACGGTAAATTTAAAACTCTTTCTTATATCTTCAAAGAAATATAAGTAAATATTTATTTTGTTTATAAAAATATATAATAGTTTAAAATTGTATTTTATAATAAAAGTTTATTTTGGTTTTCTTTTAAAAATTGTTTTTCTTTTGAAATAGATTTAGTTCAATTACATTAAAGTATAATATTTGATTTGAAACTCTTGAATAAAATGAATTCAACATTCTTTTCTTTTTAAATTTTCTCTTTTGAAAAAAAAATTAGTTTTAAAAATATTATTTTAAAAATATTCAAACAAACATTTAAAATGAGTAATTTTATAAAAGAAGTTTTCATGTGAACATGTAAGGCTAAATATTGTAATAAAACATTTAAAACATCTTAAAATAAATTAGAAATTGTTTTAGGAAGAATTTAAATACATTCATAAATTGGGAAATTTCTTTTAACATTAAAATGCATATATGTTAAACTCTTAATACATAAAGAAGACACTTGTACTTAATCTATAACATTAGTTAACAAGTGGCATGTTAATTCATTTTTGAAAATAATTAATTATTTTAGATAAGAAAACCTTGCAAATTCATTTAATTCAAATCACTTTATCTTCAATGGGAAAACTGAAAATCAGATTGTAGAACAAATATGCAAATACAATTCAATTTAAGATCTGCAAAACCCAAATCTACAAAACCAAATGCAAAACCCAAATTCTGTACAAAATCTACAACCAAATACAATCACAATTTGCTTGCTCTTCCAATTTGATTCAAATCTGCAAAACCCAAATTCAATTCTATTTAAAATCTGCAACTTCAACATCAATTTGCAAGTTCAACTTCAACTCTTACTCAAGCATATGAAAATGGATCTGCATGCAATAATTATGTAGTCAAATTGGAAGCAAATGCAGTTTCAAAAACCTACTACAACAAGTAATTTAATGGAAGCAAGCAGCTTCAACTTTCAAAACAGGTTCCTGGAAATGTGAAAATGCATCTCTGGAATTGTTCTCTGCTTCTTCAAATTTAAAGGTGAGCTTCTTTTTTTTTAAAAACAGTTTTCTTTAAAAATCAAAGATAAACACAATTTACAGAACTCAGGTTCTAATTCATAGAAATCAAAAACTGTTATAGATAAAATTGTTCTGTTTTCTATTTAAAAGAAAAATGAGTAACCTCACCATGCAAAAAGCTTATCATATCTATGCATGTGAAATAGTAGAAATAAGTATGTTGTGATGGTTGCATATTGATGACTGTTCTGTGTGAACATATATGAATATGTTTGTATGTTGCTGATTGCCTGTATCTACATATCTATTTAGCTTGCAAACTAAGATTTTCTTTAATAGAAATTCTTTATCACTTGAATTGATCTCAGTTAGAAATTAATGGGTAAACAAAAGATGTTTGTTTAGCAGGAGATTATGTTTATAAATCAAAATTAAGTTATATTGAAAAGTCTGTTACCTCTGAAACAAAAACAACAGTAAATATTTTCAATAAACAAGAATATCAAACATCTTTAATTATTTAAACAAGTTTATAACAGGAATGTATGATAGAAATCATGTATTTTAAAACAAGATTCACATTTTATAATTAACTGTTGAGTTAGTATTTCTATTTTGAGCCAAATTGGGAGTTTTTGGAATTTCTGTTTGCCTAGTGCTTTGGGGTTGGTGTGGATCCGTCTGGAGGTGGAGGATTGAAGTGAGAGCGGGGGAAAATTGGGCAATAGATGATCAGAGATGGGAGGAGGTGGCAATTGTGATTTCCAGGTTTTAGCCCTAGTTTTGATGAGGGTCGAAGTTTTGTTAATTCTTGTTTTCTGTAGTGCTTCGAGTGATTCAAGGTTTTGGAATTCGACAGAGAGGTCGTAGATGGATCTTTGGTCGGAGTCGCAGTGATGACGATAGTCGGAGGAGGATTTCCTCGGTGTTGACGGGTTTTGGGAAAGGGTGTAGTAGTGTTACCAGGTTGCATTGGTCAACTTGAATTTTGAATTCGAACTGCAGTGAGGGTTTCGGTGGTCGTGATCAGGTGTGTGGTTGGTCTGCGATGTGGTGAAGGGGTTCACGGCGACTGGAGTTCGCCAGAGTGCCAGTGCATATGCACTGTGCACATAATTGTTCTGATGAACCTTTGGGGGTTGTGCAGGGTAATTGACTCGAAGATGGTCTCGAGTAGATTGTGTAGTGACTCGAAGGAGATAGGGTTTTAGCTCGAAGTAGTTATATTGGGTCTCGGGTAAGTGATGCTTCAGGTTTTTTTTATAAACCTGACAATAATGCAGTTTTTAAATTTTTGATGAAACCAAAATTTTAAACAGGATTTTAACAGGGATTTAAATTCCAAGTTAGGATGAATTTGAATTCAAGTGAGCTTTTGAATTCAAAGTTTTTAAAATGAAGAATTTAAATTTAGGTAAGGTTTAAATTTAGTTTTGAAATCAAGTCTAAATTTGGTTTTCAGGTTTATTTTGAAACCAAATTTAATTCAAAACAGTTTTTGTAAATTTGAAAGATTGAACAAGTTTTAAAAATGTTTTAAAGAAGATTTAAAAATGAATTTGATTTCAAATAAAGGTTTAAACTTGAAGAAAATTCTTTTCTTTAATATTTGAATTAAAGTTATGAAATGTTTAAACTTAAATTTGAAAAGTTATATAATCAATTTATTTTAAGCTTGATTTCTTAAATAAAATTTGTTAGTAATTTAGTTTTGAACTTTCTTATATAAATATCTTATATAAGTAATAATGGTTCTTTACTTTTATTTTAAGAATAAATTTATTTAAAAATTTAGATAATGTTTAAATGGTTAAACATTTTGAAATCTTTAAATTTTAAAATGAAATTTGAATTTAATTTTAGAAATGTATTATTTAAATACATTTTGAATGTAAATGAAGTCATTAATAAGTAAATGAATTATTTTGAAAATAATCAAGGTAATTAAGAATTTACTTATTTATTTGGTTTTAAATAATGGTTTAGATTAATTTTTAAATTAGAGATGATTAATTGATAATTAATTTAAGGTAAATTTCTTAAGTAAGTAATTAATGAAAATGTTGTTAATTAATAAAAATAATTATTTAAGGATAATTAAGTAATAATTAATGTAATTAATTTTAATAATTAACTAGATTGATTAATTGAATATAATCAATTGTAATTGGTTAAGTATAATACTTGATCAAAGTAATTAAGAGATTAATTACTTATTGTAATTAATGTTGATAATATGATTTGTTTAAGTTAATTAATTTATTTTAAGTAATTTAAGTAAATCATTTGATGATTAAATAAGAGTAATTACTTAATATAATTAATGGAGCGGGATTACTTAGAGAAATAATAATTGATAATTACTGGAATGTAATTAGTGAAGATGAGTAATTTGGGTAATTACTTTTGTAATTAATCAAGGGATTGATTAATGAAAATAATTAATTATGGAATGATTAATTTGTTATAAGTAATTAAAGATAGTTAATTACTGATTTAATATTAATCAAGGATGATTAATAATTGTATTTTTAAATTTTAGATTAATTACCAAATGTAATTAATTTTAAACTAAGTGATTAATTTAAATATAAATTAGAGATCATTAATTGATATAATTAATGATGTAATTAAAAATTGTTTAATCAAGGAATAATTTATAATTAAGTGATTAATTAATATAATTAATTAAGGATAAATGTAATTAATTTTAGTCAATTAATGAAGTAATGAAATATTAATTACTTATGATTAAGGTTAATTAATTTGTGAAATTAATTAAGGACTAATTACTTATTGTAATTAGAATAATTAATCAAGGTGTTTAATCAAGTTGAATACTTAATGAATAATTAATTATCTGGGTTAATTTATTAATGGATATATAAGCAGGGTTTATAGATGTGATAAATAATTTAATTTATTTTAAATTAATTAGCGATGCTTGTAATTAATTTAATTCATTTTAAATTAATTATAGACGATGGTTAATAAATCTTTGCTTATGGATGATATTGACTGGATGGTTGTGATCTCAGTAATGAGATGAGTAGTATCTATATGATATGGATGCTTAGTTTAAATATGATTATATGGATTATCTGGTTGTGATGATTATTTGTTTGTGATTATGATATAGATTATCTATTTATGATGAGAATGTGATTATCTATTGTGATATGTGAAATATCTATCTGTCTGTAATAGATAATGATGAGTTGAATTAATAATTCAAACTAAATTCACTTAGACATTAAGTTGGCGTTTGGATTTCGATGAGACCGGGATTGGATTTCCAAATTTGGAATTCCGAAAACCACATTGATTCCAATTAAACGTTAGGTCATGAATCTCAAGTGAAGAGTGAAGACTCGAGGTGTAAGGACTATTCGTCAGTATAACTCTGAGGGTGATTCCGTGATGAGTTTGACGGAATAGTACTTTCAGGTTCGAGATGGTGATTCAGAGTGCAAGGGTTATCGTCGTTAACTCTGAGGGTGATTCCAATACGAGTGTAACGAGATAATGCCTTCGGTTTCGTTCGAACCTGGAACGAACTTGTATGGATTGAATGCTTTCAGAACATCGTCAGGAGGATGGTGAGCATTCTAAGATTGACGTGTTCTATAAAGGTAATCGTAGCCTCAAGCCTCATCAACCGGGAACGGATAAAACAGGGGAGGTGCAGCAAGGCTTCGTGGGTAGCCCCCACTGGAGAGCAAGATTTACCCCTGTCTAGAGGTCCCTTTATATTTCGGCTGTGTTGCAGTTGGCGACGGCCAATCTGCGGGGTGGTCTCGTTCGGAACTGTTCAGTAAGGAATTGTTCCGGCTTTGTGTTGCAGGGGAGCGGGCGTACTCCTCGGTACGATGATCTAGGCCACGTACTGTGACGGGCGGTACCCCAGTAGCCCTGCCATTGATGGAATCCATAATCCAATAAGTGCCTGTACGGTTTTGACTGTGCCCAACTATGTAGGAACGTGAGATGTAAGCTTTCCAGCTATTTCTGTATTTTATTTTGAAAACCCTAGACACTATAATATCACTGGATTTCCTATCAAATGTTTTGGTTAGCATAAGGTAAAAACTTTTCCATGTTTATGTGTGGGAAGTCTTACGTGATACCTTTTGTTTCCAAAATATTTTCTAAAGTTAAGCAACTTTTATCCCCGTTTACTAACACCAGACCCATGTCTGACCCGAGTGTTTATTTTCTGTTTTATTAAACTCTTGGGTACTCATATTCCGTATGAGTAGTCAAGTGTTTCAGGATTGCTTTGACGAGTTCTGGAGGAGATAATGGAGCAGGAGGCTTCGACGTGTAGATATATTTAGTGGTTCCACTGTGTTTGAGTTGTATCTGTCTTCTCTGATGTACTTGAATTGTAATTGCTAGACAGATGTTTATAACTGTCTAGTTTTGTGTTGTATTAGCCGTATAACTCTGATGTATATGATACTATGTAATGTTTTATGTGATATAATATAATTTATTCGTTCCGCTGTGAGATTCTGATGTTGTCTGTTTCTTCTTTCCTATCTTTTCTCTTTTCTATCCCTTTCTTTCTTCTTAATGATGCGGCTTTCTATGGAATGAAAGGCGGGTCGTTACAATGTGGTATCAGAGCACTAGGTTGAGTGAATACCTAGACTCTGGAGTGGTGTTTATCTTGAAAGAGCGTATTTTTAATTTTGAATATACATAGTTATTTATTTATTCTACCTATTTGATTAGGTTACCTATTCAGATTTTCCAGTATAAGTTATAAAGGTAGATAGAGTAGTGGTGTGTGCAACACAAATAAAAATGGTTGCAGTCCGAGTGTTTCAGGTTGGAAGTGATCTGCTAGGGTAGTATTGGGCATCTTGAGAAATTTTGCAATTTGGTGTGAAGGTTTTCACCGATCATTGAAGGAAATCTTTTCAAGATTCAGAGGTTATCTTTGGTTGTAAGCTTGGTTGCACTCGTGCGAGTGGTTTTTCTTGAGTTTGGATCAGTTGGGAGTTCTGAAGCTAGTGATGGTATCTTGGCAACCTTAGGAAGGAGTTCTGTCTGTCTTTGAGTTTGAGACTCAGTTTGGCAGAGTGTTTTGTGCTTGGTTTGAGATCGAGTTTCCTGAGGGATATCTGTTTATTGAAGGCTCTATTGTGGGAGTGGCTGATGTAGCTTTGTGATTCGATGAGCTTTTGGATAAGAATGTCTTTGGCAGCAGTAGCAGCTTGGAGGTGTTGAGTGTGCTGTCAGGATAGTCTCTTGGCTTAGCTGTATCCTGAGGCTGGAGTCCGAAAGCAGTAGATTGGCCCGTTGCTTCGTTGGTTCAGAAATCTCTATGATTCTTTGGTCAGTAGGCCGGGCAGATGGTGTAGCTTGTCCATTTCTTCTGGAAGCTCAGTTGGGTGTGATGTTTATGGTTGGAGGTTGACCACTAGTTTCTTCTTTTGGTTAGAAGGCTTAGCTGTTCTGATTGGTGAAGTGAGAACGATTTCTTGAAATCTGAACTGAGTGGGATCGCATAAGTGACTTCCGATGGTTTGGAAGTTCTCTGAGTAATCTTTGTTTAGATTGAAGCATCTCCAAAGGATGTTAGAGTTATCGAAGTGGTTTGGTATTTTCCAGATATCTTCGAAGGAATTAAGATTTGCATCCGCATCGAGAGATTGAGTTCTGTTTCGACTGAGTTCTTGGAGCTTTACCGGTGATTCAACATATAAGGAGGCTCTTTGAGAGAGATCAGTTTAGCTAACAGGATTGATCGGATCCAGTTTTCTGGTTGAATTTTTGTTGTGTTTGTGACTGAATCGGATAGGTCACTGAGATTTTATGGAGTTTAATGAACAATGTTTCAGGGAGAAGTTGATCGAGTTTGTACTTGTGTTCATCAACAGCATTCTCGACTCAGAGTTGCACAGTGGAAGCATGGTGGCAGCTATTCCAGAATAGAAGCAACACCCGATTCTTTGGGAATTTGTGTTTTGTCTTGGATCAGAGGATTTCTACAGGACATTTATTTTTGGATATGGAGGCTTGATTGTCTTGTGCATCTGTTCTGTTTTCAGAATAAGAGTGGTATGTTTGATGTCTTCTGATATTTGTAGTAGAGTTTGTGTGGTGGATTTTGATTAATCTAGAAGGTTGAAGGCAGCACAGGATCGGCAGGAGAGATTTGTGGATAAGAGTATTGGATCTTTCTATTTTCTCTTAAGGGTTAAGTGTTTGGTCTGCAGGATTGAATTTCCAGTTCGGACAGCTGGAATTTGTTATGTTTTTCACGTATCTCTGGGTTTATCACTGGTTTTAGAATCAGTAGTTCTGGGAGATTTGGAAGTTGATCAGGACTTGTCTGTGGTCCAGTATCCTGTTTAGATTTGTAGATCTAGATATATATGAGCTCTAGATCTGAGTGGTGTAGCTAGTTTAGATTCTGTAAGGCGAGTGTCCCGGGGTTTGTACCTGGAAAACCCTAGAAAATCCTATCTAGAATTTTGTCTGGATAGTTAGAATTGTTTGTTTGAATTGGTTGCTATGACTGCTAGTATTTGGCTGATAGCATATGTTTGCTACTTTTAAAATAAAATCTGTATGAGTTAAATTACCTTTGTTTTTAAATTTCGGGGACGAAATTCTTTTAAGGGAGGAGAAATGTGATGTCCCGGAAATTTGGGCAATATTTATTTAATAATTTCATTAGTAATTATTTTAAAATGTGAAATATTGATTTAATAATCTAATTCAAACAGAAATTCTCTTTTGAAAATTAATAATTATTTAGTTGTTAAATGATATTCTTTTCAAAGTTAAAAATATTTAAATGATAAAATTATCTTTCTAAGCTAATTTAAAGATATTTTATTTATAATGTATATATGTGTATACATTGTAAATAGGAGTTTTGATTTTTAATTTAAATTTAAATTTAATAAAGAACATTTTCCAATTTATTTTATATAGATGAATAAATTATGAATTGATTAATTTGATTTAAAATTGGTATTGAAAACTTTTCAAAGGTAAATTTAAAAGTTTTTCTTACATCTTCAAAGAAATATAAGTAAATATTTATTTTGTTTATAAAAATATATAATAGTTGAAAATTGTATTTTATAATAAAAGTTTATTTTGGTTTTCTTTTAAAAATTGTTTTTCTTTTGAAATAGATTTAGTTCAATTACATTAAAGTATAATATTTGATTTGAAACTCTTGAAAAAAATGAATTCAACATTCTTTTCTTTTTAAATTTTCTCTTTTGAAAAAAAAATAGTTTTAAAAATATTATTTTAAAAATATTCAAACAAACATTTAAAATGAGTAATTTTATAAAAGAAGTTTTCATGTGAACATGTAAGGCTAAATATTGTAATAAAACATCTTAAAATAAATTAGAAATTGTTTTAGGAAGAATTTAAATACATTCATAAATTGGGAAATTTCTTTTAACATTAAAATGCATATGTGTTAAACTCTTAATACATAAAGAAGACACTTGTACTTAATTTATAACATTAGTTAACAAGTGGCATGTTAATTCATTTTTGAAAATAATTAATTATTTTAGATAAGAAAACCTTGCAAATTCATTTAATTCAAATCACTTTATCTTCAATGGGAAAACTGAAAATCAGATTGTAGAAGAAATATGCAAATACAATTAAATTTAAGATCTACAAAACCCAAATCTGCAAAACCAAATGCAAAACCCAAATTCTATACAAAATCTAGAATCAAATACAATCACAATTTGCTTGCTCTTCCAATTTGATTTAAATCTGCAAAACCCAAATTCAATTCTGTTTAGAATCTGCAACTTCAACATCAATTTTCAAGTTCAACTTCAACTCTTACTCAAGCATATGAAAATGGATCTGCATGCAATAATTCTGTAGTCAAATTGGAAGCAAATGCAGTTTCAAAAACCTACTACAATAAGTAATTTAATTGAAGCAAGCAGATTCAACTTTCAAAAAAGGTTCCTGGAAATGTGAAAATGCATCTCTGGAATTGTTCTCTGCTTCTTCAAATTTAAAGGTGAGTAAGCTTCTTTTTTTAAAAAACAGTTTTTTTTAAAAACCAAAGCTAAACACAATTTATAGAACTCAAGTTCTAATTCACAGGAATCAAAATTTGTTATAGATAAAACTGTTCCATTTTCTGTTTAAAAGAAAAATGAGTTACCTCACCATGCAAAAAGCTTATGATATCTGTACATGTGAATTAGTAGAAATAAGTATGTTGTGATGATTGCATATTGATGACTGTTCTGTGTGAACATATATGAATTTGTTTGTATGTTGCTGATTGCCTGTATCTGCATATCTATTTAGCTTGCAAACTAAGATTTTCTTTAATAGAAATTCTTTATCACTTGAATTGAACTCAGTTAGAAATTAATGGGTAAACAAAAGATGTTTGTTTAGCAAGAGATTATGTTTATAAATCAAAATTAAGTTATATTGAAAAGTCTGTTACCTCTGAAACAAAAACAACAGTAAATATTTTCAATAAACAAGAATATAAAACATCTTTAATTATTTAAACAAGTTTATAACAGGAATGTATGATAGAAATCATAAATTTTAAAACAAGATTCACATTTTATAATTAACTGTTGAGTTAGTATTTCTGTTTTGAGCCAAATTAGGAGTTTTTGGAATTTCTGTTTGCCTAGTGCTTTGGGTTTGCTGTGGATCTGTCTGGAGGTGGAGGATTGAAGTGAGAGTGGGGGAAAATTGGGCAATAGATGATCAGAGATGGGAGGAGGTGGCAATTGTGATTTCCAGGTTTTAGCCCTAGTTTTGATGAGGGTCGAAGTTTTGTTACTTCTTGTTTTCTGTAGTGCTTCGAGTGATTCAAGGTTTTTGGAATTCGGCAGAGAGGTCGTAGATGGATCTTTGGCCGGAGTCGCAGTGATGACGATAGTCGGAGGAGGATTTCCTCGGTGTTGATGGGTTTTGGGAAAGGGTGCAGTAGTGTTACCAGGTTGCATTGGTCAACTTGAATTTTGAATTCGAACTGCAGTGAGGGTTTCGGTGGTCGTGATCAGGTGTGGGGTTGGTCTGCGATGTGGTGAAGGGGTTCACGGTGACTGGAGTTCGCCAGAGTGCCAGTGCATATGCACCGTGCACATAATTGTTCTGATGAACCTTTGGGGGTTGTGCAGGGTAATTGACTCGAAGATGGTCTCGAGTAGATTGTGTAGTGACTCGAAGGAGATAGGGTTTTAGCTCGAAGTAGTTATATTGGGTCTCGGGTAAGTGATGCTTCAGGTTTTTTTTATAAACCTGACAATAATGCAGTTTTTAAATTTTTGATGAAACCAAAATTTTTAAACAGGATTTTAACAAGGATTTAAATTCCAAGTTAGGATGAATTTGAATTCAAGTGAGCTTTTGAATTCAAAGTTTTTAAAATGAAGAATTTAAATTTAGGTAAGGTTTAAATTTAGTTTTGAAATCAAGTCTAAATTTGGTTTTCAGGTTTATTTTGAAACCAAATTTAATTCAAAACAGTTTTTGTAAATTTAAAGATTGAACAAGTTTTAAAAATGTTTTAAAGAAGATTTAAAAATGAATTTGATTTCAAATAAAGGTTTAAACTTGAAGAAAATTCTTTTCTTTAATATTTGAATTAAAGTTATGAAATGTTTAAACTTAAATTTGAAAAGTTATATAATCAATTTATTTTAAGCTTGATTTCTTAAATAAAATTTGTTAGTAATTTAGTTTTGAACTTTCTTATATAAATATCTTATACAAGTAATAATGGTTCTTTACTTTTATTTTAAGAATAAATTTATTTAAAAATTTAGATAATGTTTAAATGGTTAAACATTTTGAAATCTTTAAATTTTAAAATGAAATTTGAATTTAATTTTAGAAATGTATTATTTAAATACATTTTGAATGTAAATGAAGTCATTAATAAGTAAATGAATTATTTTGAAAATAATCAAGGTAATTAAGAATTTACTTATTTATTTGGTTTTAAATAATGGTTTAGATTAATTTTTAAATTAGAGATGATTAATTGATAATTAATCTAAGGTAAATTTCTTAAGTAAGTAATTAATCAAATTTTGTTAATTAATAAAAATAATTATTTAAGGATAATTAAGTAATAATTAATGTAATTAATTTTAATAATTAACTAGATTGATTAATTGAATATAATCAATTGTAATTGGTTAAGTATAATTACTTGATCAAAGTAATTAAGAGATTAATTACTTATTGTAATTAATGTTGATAATATGATTTGTTTAAGTTAATTAATTTATTTTAAGTAATTTAAGTAAATCATTTGATGATTAAATAAGAGTAATTACTTAATATAATTAATGGAGCAGGATTACTTAGAGAAGTAATAATTGATAATTACTGGAATGTAATTAGTGAAGATGAGTAATTTGGGTAATTTCTTTTGTAATTAATCAAAGGATTGATTAATGAAAATAATTAATTATGGAATGATTAATTTGTTATGAGTAATTAAAGATAGTTAATTACTGATTTAATATTAATCAAGGATGATTAATAATTGCATTTTTAAATTTTAGATTAATTACCAAATGTAACTAATTTTAAACTAAGTGATTAATTTAAATATAAATTAGAGATCATTAATTGATATAATTAATGATGTAATTAAGAATTGTTTAATCAAGGAATAATTTATAATTAAGTGATTAATTAATGTAATTAATTAAGGATAAATGTAATTAATTTTAGTTAATTAATGAAGTAATTAAATATTAATTACTTATGATTTAGGTTAATTAATTTGTGAAATTAATTAAGGACTAATTACTTATTGTAATTAGAATGATTAATCAAGGTATTTAATCAAGTTGAATACTTAGTGAATAATTAATTATCTGGGTTAATTTATTAATGGATATATAAGCAGGGTTTATAGACGTGATAATTAATTTAATTTATTTTAAATTAATTAGAGATGGTTTTAATTAATTTAATTCATTTTAAATTAATTATAGACGATGGGTAATAAATCTTTGCTTATGGATGATATTGATTGGATGGTTGTGATCTCAGTAATGAGATGAGTAGTATCTATATGATATGGATGCTTAGTTTAAATATGATTACATGGATTATCTGGTTGTGATGATTATTTGTTTGTGATTATGATACAGATTATCTGTTTATGATGAGAATGTGATTATCTATTATGATATGTGAAATATCTATCTATATGTAATAGATAATGATGAATTGAATTAATAATTCAAACTAAACACTTGGACATTAAGATGGCGTTTGGATTTCGATGAGACAGGGATCGGATATTCAAATTTGGAATTCCGAAAACCACATCGATTCCAATTAAACGTTAGGTCGTGAATCTCAAGTGAAGAGTGAAGACTCGAGGTGTAAGGACTATTCGTCAGTATAACTCTAAGGCTGATTCCGTGATGAGTTTGATGGAATAGTACTTTCAGGTTCGAGATGGTGATTCAGAGTGCAAGGGTTATCGTCATTAACTCTGAGGGTGATTCCAATACAAGTGTAACGAGATATTGCCTTCGATTTCGTTCGAACCCGGAATGAACTTGTATGGATTGAATGCTTTCGGAACATCGTCAGGAGGACGGTGAGCATTCTAAGATTGATGTGTCCTATAAAGGTAATCGTAGCCTCAAGCCTCATTAACCGGGAATGGCTAAAACAGAGGAGGTGCAGTAAGACTTCGTGGGTAGCCCCCACTGGAGAGCCAGATTTACCCCTGTCTAGAGGTCCCTTTATATTTCGGCTGTGTGGCAGTTGGCGACGGCCAATCTGCGGGGTGGTCTTGTTCGAAACTATTCAGTAAGGAATGGTTCCGGCTTTTTGTTGCAGGGGAGCGGGCGTACTCCTCAGTACGGTGATCTAGGCCACGTACTGTGACGGGCGGTACCCCAGTAGCCCTGCCATTGATGGAATCCATAATCCAATAAGTGCCTGTACGGTTTTGATTGTGTCCAATTATGTTGGAATGTGAGATGTAAGCATTTCAGCTATTTCTGTATTTTATTTTGAAAACCCTAGACACTATTATAATATCACTGGATTTCCTATCAAATGTTTTGGTTAGCGTAAGGTAAAAACTTTTCCATGTTTATGTGTGGGAAGTCTTACGTGATACCTTTTGTTTCCAAAAGATTTTCTAAAGTTAAGCAACATTTATCCCTTTTTACTCACACCAGACCCATGTCTGACCCGAGTGTTTATTTTCTGTTTTATTAAACTCTTGGGTACTCATATTCCGTATAAGTAGTCAAGTGTTTCAGGATTGCTTTGACGAGTTATGGAGGAGATAATGGAGCAGGAGGCTTCGACGTGTAGATGTATTTAGTGGTTCTGCTGTGTTTGAGTTGTATCTGTTTTCTCTGATGTACTTGAATTGTAATTGCTAGATAGATGTTTATAACTGTCTAGTTTTGTGTTGTATTAGTTGTATAACTCTGATGTATATGATACTATGTAATGTTTTATGTGATATAATATAATTTATTCATTCTGCTGTGAGATTCTGATGTTGTCTGTTTCTTCTTTCCTATCTTTTCTCTTTTCTATCCCTTTCTTTCTTCTTAATGATGTGTATTTCTGTGGAATGAAAGGCGGGTCGTTACATTGGTAATTCTAATAAATATTTTTATATTGTAATACATAATTTGGTAGAAGGAGAAGGGGTTCAAATAAGGAGAATGTATTTTGATCTAGAGATTTAGAAGCTAAGAAGTGAGTTGGAAATTTTTTTTATATAATATTAAATTTATATCATTTTAAATCCATTCCCTGTATATCTAAATATAATTTTGGAGTAGTAGGCTTAAATATATACGAGTAATTTATTTGAAAATCATACCTACATATTCTATGAATTTTAACCTTCATTAAATACTGCATATACTTGAATCTAAAAGGTAAGGGTGAAAGTAGTCCTTAAATTCATAATATTGTATAGTAATTCCAGGTTTCGTTGTTTGAATGATATACGTGAGCAAACATAAATTGGAAGTTATTATAATTTGGATTGGGATCTAAGTAGTGTTTTAATACATTGGAATGAAATGTGTTGCAATGTAAATTTCTATGAATTATTTAATTTTATAAATATGAATAAAAGTGAATTGTTTGAAATAATAACAGAAAAGATAATTCCATGTAATTTCAAACATAGTACAAGTCCTCTTTTAGATAATTTATGGAAAATTACAGCATATGTATTTTCGTTTTGGAAGATGTAATATCAACGTATTAAAATGCAGAAATCCCCAAGTATAAATCAAAGAATTTTAAGTAAGGATAACAACAACAATTTAATTGTAAATCTAATATATGCAAAAAAAGACAAGCTAAAAATTAAACAAGAAGCAATGAAATGAGTAATTAAGAAAGTTTATTAATCAAAGAAAGATAGTAATAGTTGAAAAGGAATAGTAAAATATATCTAATAATATAAGGGGAAGTGGGCAGTAGAAAATATTTATCTATTAAATTAAAAGTAAGTAGTAAATGGCATCAAATTTGCGTTAATAAAGTAAGAAGCAAGTTGGGTAAAATACCTAAATACCAAAAGTTGAACATTGGAGGCATGGTAACTAAATAAATTTATGCAGCCTCTAGTACGTGTTTATAACAAGTGTGTATTATTGAATTTAGTCAATATGTTAGAGTAACTAAAAATCACATAGTCATTAAAATGGATTGGAATGTGAGGTCAGTAGCGTTACACAATAGAAGTCTGCCCTCCGCAAGGGTCTACTAGCAATTGTTTATATATTATACTGATGTAGGACATATCCAACTGTAGGATCTGTGGAATTAAATGTTCGCGTATAGGTGAAGGGAATATACCAAAGTATATTGGTTCTCTCCGGTTGAAGTGTTAAAGGGCCAACTAGAGTCTGCTTCAACCTTTCAAGGAGTACGTGTTAAGTTACCAAATGGGCATTTCTTCATTGTGCAATCTAAACAGGACGGTGAGCATAAGCACGACGCTATAATAGCGAGGTTGGTACCTTATATGTGAGGAGTAGCGGTTTACAAAGGTCTAGTTCTTCATCGGTTCTAAGCAATCAGCGGAATGGCAAGGGTTATGTCTAAATTGGCTACACATCCTACTAGTATAGACCACTTTTAGGACATGTACCGCCTTATAGTTGTTTGTTGTTAGGAGACAAGGATAGATAACCGTTCAAAGGAGGTCTTTCAAAATGAGATTAAATACGGATAAATATCTATAATGCCATTATTAGGCACTACGGGAGTTCCTTGGTATACAGGTCGATGAGAATGTGATAGTTGACAATGGATCATAACGAGGTGTAGAGTTATGGATAGTAACGGGGAAAGTATACTTGTCCAAAGAGGGTTTGTAGTACTTATATATACACATTTATATGTATACATACATATGTAGTTATTGAATACATTGAGTTAATGGGGCGTATAGTACATGTATATGGAGTCAAGACAAATAAGTTTAAAAAGAGAGTAGACGTAGCATGTAATGGAAGACAATGGACATAAACTAGTGTTATTTATAAAGTATGTAATTTAGTAGTCACCAAAACATTGTTCTGACCTCCTTTCTCATTACAACCCACATAATAAACTTAGAAGATTAGGTATGGGTACAAGAAGGGAATGATGGACAGACAGATTTCTTATGCATGCTCTGCACTGATAAGGGCACCAGATACCAGAGGTATTAGCCTTAGTCATTAATTAAATGTTTCATTATACTTTGCTATTCCACTATGAGTTTTATCAGTAGTTCTCTGACATAGATTTGTTTGGTTTATAGGATACCAACACCAATGATCCAAACATTTGTAGGCTTGGGTTTTTGATTTAGCAAAAATTCGGGCCTACTGAGGTGGGGTTGTTATAGAGTCACTATAGAAGCTCTTTGAATCCTCAATGTTTTAACTTGCATTGAATTAGTGGTATGTAAATATGTTGTGAAAGAAAATATTTTGGTTGTGCTCTACACTTATAATAGTGTATGAGCCAATAGGGAAAATATTTGAAAAATTAGAGAAATGATAGAACAAAGTTTGAAAAGTTAGAAGGCGAGAAAGATCGCTATATGGACACTTCTACATGCCCTGTTTTGGGAATTTTTAACATTATTTTGGTAAGTATCCATAGGGTCTATTTGCACGGCTTTTAAGTACCTTAAGTATAATTCTTACTGTAAAAATTTTAGATCTTAAATCATTTATTTATAGTGGAGAAAAATGTTTACAAATTTCTTGCTTTTTCCTAAAATGTTCTCTTTCCCGATCTTTCACAACACTTATAAATGCTATCTTTGACCTACACCAGCAATTCTAGGTCTTTTCTATAGCACTGTTATTGTTTATGATTTTAAGCTATTTTGGTTAATAAAATGAGTTTAAATGATATTTAGATAAAGTGTTTTTCATAAATATTTTTAGAGATGTTTAATAACATGCATTAGAATGTTTTAAAGTGGATTGAAGTTTAAATATATTTTTAGTTATTATATATGAATTTTTAAAGTAAAGAATTTTATATATAAAACATTTTTTTTAATGATTTTCGATAAATTCTAAATTCTTTATTTTTAAGTAATATTTTATATGGATATTTAAATATATATTTAAGTATTTTAAAAGTATATATAAGTTTGAAAAAGTAAGTTTAAGTGTCTTATAAAAGGATAAGTGGGTTTTGGTTATAACATTAACTTATAATAAATGATTTTTGAGAAGTTATTTAAAAGTATATTATCTTGTTAAATAAGTATACTTTAGTCTTTAAAAAGAATGTATTAATATAGTGAAAATTATAAGAGTGGTTTGGGTTTATAGTAAACAACATTTAAGTAACATTTGAATATGCTTTTGAATGTAATTAGATCTTTAAATATAGTATTTAAAAGATAATGATAGGTTTGGAATATTTTGGAAAAAGGTTAGATAAATAAATGGTTTAATTTATAAAAGAGAGAGGGGTTTATAGTAACAACGTTTTAGTAGCATTTGTTTTTAATCTCTTTGATTATATTTGAAAATGGAAAATCTTGTTAAATGATTTGTGAATATAATTATACCTTTGAGGTAAGTATATGAATACATTAAGAATGAAAAGAGTATAAATGAATAGTAATGTAGTTGTATACATGTATATATCTTTTGTAAAGATATTTTAAAACTATATACAAGTATATATATGTACATATCTTTTGTAAAGGTATTTTAAAAATATATACAAGTATCGACAAATCAGTATTATTTGAATATGAGGATTAGAAGTCACTTATGTGATTCAATCGTATTTTTTTATTCACCTATGGAAAGCATTTACTCCTATACTTAGCACTAAAAGCTAACAAAGTAGACATGTTCTATCAGTGAGAATTAAGAATGAAGTGTCAAGTAGGGCTTTGGTGCAACCAGTGCTCTAATCTACTTAGCTTCAATTTTGACCAAGGATAATGTACATTGAGAAGTTTGAAACGGTGATAATCATACAAGACTTGATTTCCATATGTGATCATTTTATTTCTATTCTAATTTAACCAAATCAACTTAGAAAGTATATAAAAGCTTCGCAGCTTCATATAGTTTGAGTTCCCTTGGGAAGTACTCATTAGTATGAAACGTCTCCCCTTTTAAGAACATATATATACACGAGATCCCTAGGGGAGCACTCCTTTATATCGTTTGCTTACTTCTAAAAGAACCAATTTGAGTTAACCGAAAATTCACTGATTTAATTTTTGATGAAATCAGTATCGGGTAAATGTACTTATATATTACTTTTCATAAACCACTTAAAACTGATATACGAGTTATATGTTTTGAAAGCAGTTATCAAGTGTAATGTTATATTGAACTATCTATCCTAAGCTTAAGCCCAAGGGAGAGGTCGACATTAACATTCGTTTGACGACTTATGCCAGAATCCATTGAGTGATTCATGATCCGTTCAAGTGATGAAGACTTGTGTGATGCTGAACGCGTCTTCATTATTGGCAATGACAAAAATTAGAGTCGGGGTATAGCCATTGGGTTTGGCTAACCCAAGTGCATATCAACTCTAAATATCTATAGATGCTTTTGCTTGAGGTGTGTGAGAGTTGATGTCATTTGGTATGACGTGTTTGGGCATGGACGAGTTATGTTTTCCTTTGTGACATATTTTATTTAAAGATATGCATGGTTTCAGAAGGTAGTTTCCGACCATTGTTAGAATGTGATCTCGATGTACCGAGGAGACCTCCAATGAATATCCATACATGAACATGCCTTAGCAGTTTTAGTTGTACTTCTAATATTGTTGTGTTGTGAGATGCAAGCAACACAACTATTTTCTAATTTATATTCTACACCCTAGACACTATTTATTATATCACTTCATTTACTTATTATATGGTTTTGGTTCTTTTGAGGGGGAAACTGTTACGGTGATTCGAACTGTCTTAAAAGATATTATTATATGAGGCTCCATATTTCTAAAGTTTCTCAGACCAGACCTATATCTGACTCATTGTTTTATCTTTACCTTAATTCCTCGGAGCACTTTTGGGTAGTCCGAGAAAGGCATGTTTTCATTGATATTCCAATTCCAAGAGCTCGGAGAAACGAGCTGGATGCTTTCACCTATCATAGTATTCTTATTTCCCCTACACTACTAATATGTAATACATTAGCATTTATGAGGACAGACTATTATGACAGTCTAGGATAATGATAATACTTAGGATTGTAGCTTTGAAATGCTATGTATCTTAGAGTGACACTTTGTACTGTCATTTAATATTACATATTATCATTCCATTGTGAGATTCAAATGTTTTGTTCTCTTCTTTCTTGTTATTTTTCTTTCTTCCTTTCCTTTTATAACAATCTGTCTTTTCAGAACTTGAGTGCTCGAGATATGAATATTGTGGATGTATTATAGTCGACATTTGAAGATTGAAAAGGTAGGTCATTACAACTAATTCAAAACAAACATAATAATTTCTTGAACCTGTATTTAAAGTGTTATGGCCATTTTCAATGGAAAGTGAAGAAAAAAGCAGGAACTATAAATAACCTTTCTCATAAAAGGTCTGACTATCCTCCTTGTGAAACAATCACTTTTTCAAACTATCTTACGAATAATGACGTTAGTCAAGGAATTGTATAAATATGCAAGAGAGAAGGAACCACCAAAAGAAAAATGAACACTTGTTAGTACAAAAAAATATTTACTTTCCACCCATTATAAAATACAAATATTAAAGTATAACATAATTAGTACACATGTTTAATGATGAGGTGGTTTGTCGTAAGGTGGCTTGTAGTGTAGGGGTTTGCAATATGGAGGCTTGTAGTGCAATGGTTTATAGTAATGTTGCTTGTAGCATGGCCACTTGTAATGACTAGCTTCAGCAACCATTACTATCAAGCATGTCCCCAATAGAAAAATAAGACTCCTAAATTTATTACTGATAACCATTATGATTTATGTACTCGATTCTTTTCTGATGAATGAGACATAGGCATCTCCCTCTTTACATAGGAACAGAGCCTTATTGTGACATCATGAGATTTCCAATTTCTTCATTTCAATAATCAGTTAACTTTATAGAAAAAAAGGCATAAGCCTTTTAAAGGGTGATACTCACTTAGAATAACCAAATATCACGGAGGATTATATATATGTTAATCTACAGATTTTATCAATTATATGATCAATTAAGAAGTACGCAATAATACATCTTAAAATGATCCATTAAAAAATTCCTTATAATCACTTGCAATGTATTTTAGCTACAATAATATACGTTTCAATTTCATAATTTCATATAAGTACAATTGCAGGAGAATTCATTTATATAACAAATGACCACAGCTAAATGGAAAACTTAATTTTGACATTTTTTTATATCCTGATAATATGCATCATAAAGTTAAAATGAATATCTATTCTACCATTGCATAAAGCTAGAAAAAAGATCATAAATTCATGTTGTGCTTAAGTTTATTTTCTGTTTTTTTACAAAACGTGATTACCAGAAATTATATATATATTGATTTTATATTTTCTCTAATTTATATGCAGGAACTTAGGCAAGTAAAAGAAAATAAAAATCATTAGACCACCGTAGGTTATTTGCTCTTTTACGTTATACCATTTCATATATAGAATTTAACATAATTACATTGATACAACAACTCTTCGATTTTAAATTTCAAATGATCATACATGAGTGTGAAAAGATCTTAATAAGACCCATTCAGTGTTTCATCGTACATATATCATACCATGGAATAACTATGGTTTTATAACCATCCCCATCCTATGACATTGAGGTTGCATTGTTTTTCTAAGATTGTTATATGCAGCCATTGAATATTGTATTTTGTACATGAATTTAGTCCACATTTAAGGCAGATAAGTTATTCTATATTGTATAAATGCAAAAAAATTACCTAACTTGGATAACATTAGGCATATTAGCATCCATGCAATAATCTAATTTGTATTAATGCAGTAGTAACTTATTTGGTAGTTACTTCTGCTAGCATGATGTCTATATACATACGTGCTAGCATGCAATACTAGGTGCGCTTACATCGAATTCATGGGAATCATGAATGGTCAATTTTTGGTTTTAATAAAATTAGATATGTCACTTCCCAAATAAAAAATATCTATAGCATTATGCCTATAGAGAAACAACTGAGTATATATAATGCAATCATACTTGTGTTTTCCTTATCAATTAATAATGTGGAACCGAAGACTAAAAATGAACAAAGTAATCAAAAAAGGATTATTTAAATCTTGAAGGACCACAGAAAAATATCAAAAACATGACTGGTTTCACTTTGTATCTTTTCCCCCATTTTGTATGTTGATTAGATCAACACCATATTTTAACGTATTAATTAGACTTATAATTACCAAAAGATGCAAGTATATGCATTAATTAAACATAATATAAGTTCTTTGTCTGGCATGACATAGTTTGCAGACTTAGTATTTTCTATATCACTTTAATGCAGAGCAAAATTTAATTAACATCATGCTATGAAATAGGATAAAACTAAAATTATAAAAGATGATTAAAATTATGGTAACTTACATTCAGGAGGGATGATTTGATTAGGTAAAGAGACATTTTATCAAGCATGATATTAGCAACAATGGAAAAATAATGGCATTGAATTTTCTACATCTATCCATTATATATTTTGGTGTAGGAGTGGATCAGACTTCAATGTAGTATCACTCTGTAAAGTTACAAGCCTAAAGTTAGGTGCACACCAAAATTGTTAACTTTAAGATTATTCTTGGATTTAAATGATATTAAAATTGATATTAGCTGGCAAGCACCATTGTCCCAGTGGTTAAGTGATTCCATTTTGGTGCGAGAGGTCACAAGTTTGAAACTTGCGTAGTGTGAATCGAACATATATGGACATGTGATTTGTGATATGTTGTCCCAATGACATATTGTATCTAAGTACCATTTCAAAAAAGAAATTGATATTAGAACTTGGATTTTGTTATAAGTATGTAATTATAACATAAAAGAACACAACAAAAAGCGAATCTAAAATCATCAAGGATAAAGTAGAAAAACAAGGGATTTTTTGATTAGGTAAATTTACATAACAACTTAACAAAACGGACAATTTTTAAAGAGGGAATCAGTCCAAAAGAAAAAACTAAGACCAATTTTAGTTTGAAGGACACAAGTTTTAAAATTTTATCTGAAGGACAACAGAATGATATATTCATATAGTATTACATATATATAATGCTACAATAATATAACATTACGCATGTATAATGGCATGAAATCAATTATCCAAATATATGTTATGTTCATATAGCATTACACAATAGCCTAAAAGGAGCTTCAACCATTTTAAGCTTCAGTGGCAAGTTTTTAGTAGTTGCAAAATTCAATAAGAGCTCCTTGCAACATAGCGAAAAGCTCATTCACTCATTAAATTTTCTTAGTAGCAGTTTATAGCCACAAACATCAGCTCAGAAAACATCATTTCATAGCTGCAATCTCAGTCTATTATGGCCTGACTTCTCTATTCAGCTTACCCCTTCACGTCACTACTCTAGTCGACCAAAGCAGCAACTTATAAATCATCATATCTGACTTCACTTCATTGTTGAACTAGAGCTACATTTTAACTAAAATAACCACTGCTACCATGCTTCACTATTTCTCTAGTATAGAGTTGCTTCCCTTGTAATTTGCGGCTCTAATATTCATGCATTGATATACAATCGATACTTATTCACTATACAAGGTTGCATTTGTCTGTTCATTCTTTGGTGCATATGTTAAAATTGATATATCAGAATGTGCAAAGGCCAAAAAAGCCATAAAAATCTTAGAAGTCAAAAAGTCTAAATCTATGCTGAATGAAATAAACTATAGTATTGTGAGAATAAACCAAGTAGCTCCAATAAATCTAGCAAACTGCCAAAAGGAATGCAATTGATTTTTATCAATGATATTTAGTTCGCTACTTTTTTTTCTATAGGTAAGCATTAATATTAAGATCATGGAGGAGTGAATATGAAATTTCAGGTCAAAAACATTAATCGATTTAGTTGTCAAGAATTTAGGTTATAGTAGCTGACAT
Organism: Allium cepa; assembly: GCA_030765085.1. Lineage (NCBI taxonomy): Eukaryota > Viridiplantae > Streptophyta > Magnoliopsida > Asparagales > Amaryllidaceae > Allium > Allium cepa. The sequence goes on from CM060932.1 coordinate 706,711,026, forward strand.
CTGATGAAACCATTAAATCACTATTATATATTTAGAGAAACATAAATTCAATGAAGAAAATGACACTCTATGATATACATAGTATATTGTAAAATAAAACGCATCATCTAAACTATAGAAAAATTAAAGGGCGGAAGCTAAAACTAGGACATCTTACTAATTAAGAAAATATAAAACTGAAAATGTAAACAAAACTAAACCTAGCTTAAATTAAATTACGACTTTTAAAAGTAAAGCATGAAAAACCAAGCAAATTGTATCTTACCGTACAACACCAATGGAAAAAACGGAACAGAAAATTCCTAAGGCAATAAGTGTAACGACCCATTTTTTCGACTCCCGAAAGTCGACATCGATACGTCCACTGTATCCAATGCCAAACAATCGAATGCCGAAAAACCGAACCATTATGGTTAAAGAAGAAGAAGATAGAAGAAGAAAACAGAAACAATAACAGAATCTCACATTTCACAGTGGAACAACATATAATAGACAAATGAATATCTTTACAACAAAGAAATATATCAGTTTCTACATACATCATCAGAGTTTACAACAACACATTACAACAGCATAATACAATACTGGCGGTCATTATAACTTGCCCACATGAAACTGAACTTGCACCAACCCATATGCAGCAGATACTACATAATATAAATGATACGTCTCGCCATCCAGCTTGCCTCCAAATCTCCACAGCATACTTTTCCTGACTTCGCTCTAGAACAACTGATAACCTGACTCTAGGCTGCCCGTGTGGAAAATAATGGGCACCCAGAGTTTAGAAAGGGAACAATAAACTTCAGGTCAGTCATGAGACTGGTGTGAGATCTTAAAGCAGTTATTTTCACAAAGAAAAGAAAAGAAATCCGCTATGCTTTTGGAAAATGAAACTACCATATGGCCTCCCGCTACACACACAATGCAAACACACAATTGGAGGAGATTTCTCCTTATGATAGTCAAACATGCTTGATACGCAAAAATCTTTTTAATATTATCATTAGTTCATAGTGTGGAAAACATTTCGAAAGTATAATATAAATCTTAGCCAGCATACACATTTCATAGTATGTCTACTATAGCTACCGTGTTCAGTAGCAGGTTACCGCCACATTTTATGGCAGGTTATACAACTAAAACCACACAGGGCTCGTATTGTTTCTTTGGATTTCCAACAAATGGTCAGGCTAAGGAACTTCCTCACCGAATGGGAAAGCCTATGGAGGGACGCCCCTCGAGAACCTAACCGGATCTCTGCCAACACAAGACCGGATTACCTTTGTAACTAGGTAATTACTAACACGAGTAAGCCACCTTGCGGTCTAGACTGACCTTTATCCGAGGCACCTCATCAACTAAGAACCACACAGTAAATAATCTGGGCTCCATACCAGAATACCACTTTTAATAATCCACACAAGTTAAATATCTGGGCTCCATTCCAGATACCACTTTTTATCCGTAAGGAAATGTACATAACCTGAGGGGAACAACCCCCATAACCTTGACGCATCCTTCATGTTTCGACCATTTCCTGGATGTGAGATCCGACGAAGTCTCGTCCATAAAGCTACGCTTTTCACAAAAGCCATGCTTCGATCAACAAATGATCGGCAGCACTTAGCATGCCACATTACCAATTTGGGAATATATCACTAGTAACCGTCAACTACATAGCCTCTGAGCTCGTACGTCTCAAAGAAGGGTGTTAAGCTAAGAGAATAAATTCTCCGCCAACATCAAAAATGTATTTGATAGAAACCAGCTTTATATCTCAAAGTGTAACGTCAGACACACATCCATACAAGTCCATCCCGGATTCGAACGGAACCGAAGGCACTTCCTTCAATTAAGGAAAGAAGCCCTTGTAAATCCGGATATCCACTAATCATGTCCGGACTCCCCATCATAAAGGGTGATAAAATCTATATACCAGAGAAACTCAATGCAGAGACATTCGACAGGTAATCCTTTCGTTTTCGAAAATACCCGTTCTTCAACACCATCTTCAAATGCAATCCCATTTCGTCGTATCATTATTTGGAATGTGTTTTACGACACAAAGTCATGTCCTGGCTAATCCGAATAATGAGTTATTTTAAAAATAAGTGTTTCATTCAGATTTCAAGTAAATCACAACAAATTTCCACTATAATTTTTTAAACATAATATCCATCACAAAGATTCGATGTGGTTTTCGGATAACTGTTTGGAATCCGATCCCCGGTCGCATCAAAATTCAAATGCCATTTAAAGGCCAATATTGATAGTCGGTTATTTAACTATCAATCAATATTCACAACAATCACCAGATTTAAATAATTTCCCAAATTATTTATTCAAAATATCTTCGCAAGATATATTTTTAACACGTCAACACTTTGAAAACAAATTTCAAATCACTTTCCTCAAGCGGAATAAATTTCCAAATATTATTTATTTCCACTGAAAAATTTGTCGTGTCCAAATACTTTAAAATAATTTAAAACACTTATCCAAAAATATATTTGGAAACACTTAAAATGGAAACTATTTTTTATCACCTTATTCAAAATATTAGATATGAAATATTATACTAATATCTCATATAACTCAAGTCCAAACTAATTTAAAATAAAATTATTAGATAGAGTACAACTATTTAAATAACCATTTTCTAAATCAAATATCAATTAAATCTTTAAATAATCGCTTCTATAATAAATTAAATAAATCTTTACATTAAAGATTTAAAAACAACTTAAGAAAATAATTTTTCCAAAGCATCTTTTCTTGAAACCATCCTTAAAACTTTCAATTTATATTTATAAGCTATATTGAAAACATACAAGGCTTTCCAGGGAAAATACACTTCCCATTTCAAAATAATCCATTTAAACAATTAACAAATCCTTCCAGATTTATCTCAAATTTACATTCCAAATTCGTAAATTTTCTTTCTACACTTTCAAAAATAAACCAATATTTATTTTAAAACAAATTTCCCTTTCCTTTATAAATTTCCATTATGAATTTAAATTTCCAAATATCCACTGATATACAATTTTCAAATAGATTTCCAAATATTCACTTTCAAACACCAAATCAATTTTCAAATCGATTTTCCAAAGATTTATTTTCAAATTCCAAGTCGATTTTCAAATTTACTGTCTTTTAAAATAAATCCCTTTATTTCTTCCAAACTATTTAAAATCCGAATTTTAAATAAATTCTTCAATTATTAAATAATATTACTTAAAATCCCTTTATTAAAATCTTTTCCCATATTTTGGAATTAATTCGATAAGATTTAAAAAATCAATCTTTACCCGTTTAAATTCCTTCTTTTAAATTCGCCCAATTCTTTAAAATGAATTTACTTAAAATTTTCTACTTTAATTTACAAAAATCCAATTTTATATTTTTGGTATTCTACGATACCAAAAATATATTCGAATAAACTATAGCCTTAAATAAATCTCAACCACCAATATAATCATTCATACCAATAAATTCATTCACAGATTATCATCACAACATATACAAATAGATTCAACAATGTGAGGAATCTATTTGGATCCCTCCAACCTGTTTTCCTGCATCCACAGATGCTAGCACAACAAATTAAATACCAATTCCACTTTGAGGTGGAATATCGTAGTATATGGGATTTATATCATATCATTCGCTATTATGCGGTGCATAGGGTCTCATCCGGTATATAATATGGAGAATCAATCACTCCAATACACACACACTATCATATATATACTATCATCCGACAAATAAATTATCAAATTCATCCAAGCACATCCAATAATTTAAATTTAACTATTTAAATTAACAAGCAACCAAGTGAGTGACAAGATCTCACCTTTGATTACGCATGCAACCCATTTCCAATCCGACTTGTTTTCTTCACTGTATTAGACCTTGTATAAACAATTGTATACAGTCGATTAATATTTGAAATAATCGAATAATCAATTTCCATTTAATAGATTTATTTAATTTAAACTAATAAATAAAATTTTAAATCCATTTTCCTTTAATAAATTTCATTACCTAACAATTTTGATTTTATATAAACTAATACTTTTAATTTTAAACAAATTCTTTTTTTAAAACTATATATTTATATATAAAATTAGAAAATTAATAGATTCAAAATCTAAGTCATATATAAACTTTTAGACATTTAAAATTCATATATATATTTTCCAAAATCCTATTTTTTTTTATATATTTTCTGTTCCACTTCTACATTTTAAATCCAAATGTGCATGTACGTATATATAGATATTTATATAAATATCATTATCTATTTACTGTTTTGCAAAAAATATATTATTTAATTTAAATCAAGATTAACTTTTAAAAATTGCCTAACTTCTAAAATTTCTTTACCGTAACGTACATATATAATTTGAATTAAAATTAAATTGAGAAATAAATAAATGAATAAAATAAAAATCAAAAAGAAAAATCGAATACCTCATCGTACCAGGCTTGAGTTCAAGCAACAACTTTTTGGCTATCTTAAGCAAACTCTTTTAAGCATCCGGAGCGGATCATACGTTGAATTATGCCTGCCAAAACACGACATTCATCAGTTTTATGCGCATTCGACTTATTGTAAGAACAATAATCTTCCCTCTTCATGGTTTAGGATTGATCTTATCTTTGTATGAAACTTGGAAATCATCATTTTCCTTGTTTGTAGCATATATGTAATATAACGGTTTATTCAAGGCAATGTGATTAGTGTCAAGGACTTCCTCCTAACTTGGTTTCTTATGGTTGTGGTTGTAGATAGATTTTTCAGATTCCTTTTTTGGCTTGAGCTTTCATTTTAGCATGAAATATTTCATCCATACGAATGAATTTGTTAGCCAAGAAGTGAAAGTCTTGTAAATCTCTACATCCATGTATATAGAGCTCCTTCCAAAAGGGAGTTTGCTCAATAAGTCCCAAGTGCACTACCACTAACTTGTCCCTATCGGTCATCCCTTTTACCTTTAGTGCATCTGTATTGAATCTCTTCAGGCAATCACCCAATAGCTCCCCTGGACTTTTGTAACGACCACCTTTTTAGACGGTTTAAATTGACAATAAACCATACATGTCTATTCAAACCATTCAAAAGGGAGGATTGTTAATGGGGTAAATAAGAAAATAAAAGAAAAGAAAGAAAAACAAAATACAGAATCTCGCAGCGGAACGACAAAATATAATAATCAAATAAACAGTTTATGAAGCTGTTTTACAAATAACATTTGGTTATATTTTAACAATTCAAATCAGAGTTATAAATATATCAGAAATAAATAAATAATGCAGGGGAAAAATATTAATAAATACGGTTTTCAAACTCCATCTCTGTCTTCAAATTTTTACGCAAATTAAATGAAAATTAGATGAAATTAGGAATGTAGATAACTGCATTTTTAAAGGTTTAAATTTTCCAGAAAAATTATTGTTTCCGTATTCAAAATACAATAAATTTCACAATAGATCCATTCAAGTAACTTACAAATTCACAGAAAAATTCCCAATTAAATTTCATAGTTCAGGAGATTTGATTTATAAAAATGTTCCAAAGTTTCAACATTCAATTTTTGGAAACTTTCCATTGTTTCAAAATTTAATTTTGAAAACTTTCAAATAAGGTAACGACAGTTTATTTCTCAAAAATCATTTTTATGGTTCAAATAATAAATCTAAACATACTAATATTTTCTCATGTAAATATATGAAATTCATGGGTTTTATATCCTTATTTGGTGTTCAAATAATCGATATAAAATTTATATGATTACAATAAACTATGGGGTAGTGACAAGGATATATCAAAATAAATGAACAAATACGAATTCAATAACAATAGCATCCATCACAATACACAATCAACACTCAAATCAACCAATTCAACAGATCAATCAATTCAATAACATGTCATAATAATTATTAGTTATCACATATTGGAGTTTAAGTGTTCAAATTAAATATCAATTAAAATTCCAAACCAACAATCAATAATTTATGACTATATGACTTGGTTTAACTTACAAAAAAAATTAGTATTTCGTGAGTGAGTTTAAGCACTCACTTTATGGATTACCCTTTTCTAGTCGGATTTGGATTCGCTACTCCTCCTTTTGATTTTTTTCCTTGCTATCTTAATCTTCTTTTTTTAATAGAAAGTTTTCGAAGAGACAGAGAAGTTTGTATAGATCTGGATTTGAAGAAAAGGATTTGAAAAAAGAAGAATGTTTGGAAAAGAAGAAGAAAATTTAAAGAAGATGAAGAATTGAAAAAGAAAACGAAGTTCTGAAAAAGAAGAAGAAGATTTAAAGAATAAGGATAAGAAAAAGGAAGCTTTGAAAAAAAAGGAGATTTGAAGAAGAAGAAAAAATGAAGGAGGAGGAAAATGAAAAGAGAGAGAGAGAGAGAGAGAGAGAGAGAGAGAGAGAAAATGAGATGGAATTTTGTTAGAGAAATGAAGTTACCAAAGATGAGATTTGAAAAATGAAATGAGGCTATAAGAATGAAGATGGAAACAAACGAAAAGCTAATAAATTATATATACACAAACTAGTAATTTAAATAAAGTAAAAATATGAACAACCTTAAAACGGTAGTACTGAAAGAGGTGAAGTAAACGAATAAATATATGAATAAAGATAAAAATAAATCTTTCGTTCTTTAACATGAAGCTTCAGAAGAAAGAGTTGCTAATGAAAGGAAGCTACAAGAACTAATAACGCATAAACAAAATAAACTTCAAAAATGGAGAATAGTAAATGCTAATTAGATGGCATGAATATTAATTTGGATGTTCACATTAAAAATGGGAAAAAACTTCAGGTAAAGCACTGGAAAGGAGCAAACTAACAAATGAGAAATAAACAAAAAGAATAAGGCAATTATTAATTATAAATAAATCAAATAAGGATATTATTAATTAATAAAAAAATGAATGAGTAGTATAATAATTAAAAGGATGCTCAGGTGGACCTATGTCGAGAACTTGAAAACGAAAAGAAGGAGAATGTGACGTGATAATAAATGTAAAGCTAATGAAGGGACCACCTATATCCTATAAACAAACTTTTAGGGTCCAAATTCCAAAACTTACCCCAATTAATTTATATCAATAAACTCATATATACACATATTTACATCATTTAATTCCATATTAAAACATTTGTTTTATGTTATTATATGTGCATACTCCATTAATGCAATAAATCGATTAAAAATGAATCAATCAATTAATCAACCAATCAATCTATATATTTATTTACGTTACTCAAACCAATTTTATTAATTAATGAATATATATCTATTTGTGCACTATAAAAATGATTTACTTTACTTTTTAATTGTCGCAACTTTCACACTAATGCAGCCAATTTACAAGTTTTAACCATATATAAAATAGAGAAATAAATATATGTGAACATATGTAATTACGTACTGTTGGATCATAGGTTTTGATTGCTGACAAAAATTCACGAATCTACGACTACGACATCATCCTGACTCAACGACTCAAAGTATGGTTCATATAGTTATATATTTTAACAAGAGTCATCAAAAATGTATATAGAGTCTAGTAAGTGCTTTGTTAAAATCTTTCCTCAAGAATCATCATTCACATTCAAATAAACTTGCATGCATATTTTAATCAAAATCAAGTTTTCAAAAAATGCATGGAGCGGGGCTCGAATCCGGGTCACTAGTTTAGAAGGCATGTACTCTAACCAAATGAGCTACTATTGTTTTTGTTTAACAACAAAATTCAGTCGACTGAATTTCCTGCACAGTCGACTGAATTTGGTTCCGAAAATTTTTCTTCATATTTTCAGTCGACTGAATCTCCTACTCAGTCAACTGAATTTAAACTTGCGAATTTTCTCTGAAAAGACACCTTCTTCTTCCTAAGAGTTGCAACCATTCATCAATGGAAATGGAAGCATCTCTTGTTTGCAACCTTTGACAACATATGCATCTCTTCTACAAGTATAAATTCATGATTCTAACATCAATTAAACCACCGAATTCTCTTCCTTTAATCTTACTATTCTCTTGTTCATATTCTCTAGATATTCTCAAAGCAATCACAAATCTATTGCTTGAATCACTGTTTTTGTTTATCATATTCTTTTGATTCATAGCAATTCACATTTCCTAAATCTTCACAAACACATTGCATATTCTCGAGGATAAGATTGTAGGAATATTGTACTACATTAGACTCATTAGTGTTGACAAGAACACAACAAGTCGATTATTGTATTTTAGTAATTGAGTTGAAGTCCTATTCGGTAGTTGAGGCAAGAAATCCCGTTCGGTTGTTCGAGTAAGTTGTAAACCTATTCCTCCGGGTGAAGTGAGGGTGTTAGTTAGTGAAATTCCTAAGAGAAGCTTAGGGACTGGACGTAGGACGAGAGGTCCGAACCAGTATAAAATCCTGGTGTCTCCTTGCATTTACCTACTTTATCTACCTAGACTATTTCATTATTCCATATTACACGATCCTACCGCATAGCCCACTCTTTCACGTACAACTATTAATACAAGGCAATTCTAATTGATTCCACAATATTTACACGACCATAAACCTATCGATATATTTAAAATTTGGAATATTAATGTGTTTGTGTGTGTGTGTATTATTCTAAAATTCAATTTTTTTCCTAAATCATACTTATTCAAAATGAAAGTTTTATTTTTATACGTCTTAAAACATGCAACTATCTTAATTAAAATGTTCATTCCATATTGACACAAAAATGCAAGTTCCTATACTAACTCATTCATTAAAATTTCATTTATGTTTCCTTTCAATTGAAACATTTCAATTAATCTAATTCCAGTTCATTTCATTATTAATTCAAACAAATTCTAATTATAAAACACTGTTTTCTTTTCATTTATACCAATTCAAACATGTTTTATAAGTACAACAAAATTTATACACTATTTATAAAGTAAATGTTTTATCTTATTGAAAATCAACTTCTCTAAGATGCGTTCCAAATAACAACTTATGTTATTCTTTTATTAAAACCTCCACTCCATCCTTTATTCAATTCAACATTTGTTATTCCGGTTAGAGATAAACATATAATTTATTCTTTTCAATTCAAAGCTTAAAATTTATTAAAATGTTTATCTTGATTTAATTTAAAATGTAAGTTCTTATGTTGAACTTAATAATTACAATGCACTTGTCTTTTCTTTTCAATTAAAGGATTCCAACAACTCTTATTGTAGTTTATATTCAATATTAGATTTCAAACGAATTCCTATTGTACCATAACTTTTTCCGTCCATTTCATATATTCCAACACTTATTTTTAAATTATTCCATTCTTATATTAACATCTATTATTACAATCAATGGAACTTACATTCAAACAAGTATTAAAATAAATTGAAATTACACTAAAATAGTTATCAATTACATTAAATCACATTATTAAATTACATTCTAATTGTTTTCTTACTAGCAAATAATAAATTTCTAGTTTCATACAATATTAAATCCTAAAATCTTATTAAATTAAATATTTTAATTATCGAAAAATATACGGGTCGTTACACTCTCCTCCACTCAAAACTTTTCGTCCTTGAAAAGGAACGAGAAGGAATTAAGAAGCTTAAAATTACTTTATTCAATCGATCATTTTATAAACAATTTAATTTACATGATTAAGTATGTTAAGTAAAATATACTATTTAATAAACCATTAAATCTTCATATTCAAGTTTACTAAAGTTTGAAAATATTTTCACTTCACAAAATTTTCTAAGTCTAAAATTCACGAAAATTTTCGGTAGTCTCCTTTATACGAAGAGGTCCGAAAAAAAAATCAATAATTAGAATATATATATATATATAGACATATATATATATATCATATTTCAAAAATAGAACATCCAAAACCCTGGAAAAAACAATATAATATTGCTATAAAACTGTAATCTGAAACCGTACCTATTTGTTGGGCAAACATGCTTTATTTACGAAACCAAAAGCAGTAACTATTGTTTCCATAAACCTGTATTTCACTTATATAATCCAAAATAGTGAGAATTTTGTTCAAGAGAAATATTTAGTCATTTTCAATTTGCAACAAAAAAAATCAATATAAAACATGTAAAAACAAACAATACAACTATTTATGCAACAAAAGAATCCATCATACATCCATAGCAACCAAAACCAATGGTTTGCTTAGTTCAGAAACTTTTAATCATGCAAGGTGATAAATAACCATTGTACACTACGCTCAACAGCCTTGTATAATTACTCAATAGATTATCCATACAACCTTAAATAATTAGAAGTATCCTTTCCAAACATCCCATAAGCCAAAACAACCAATAATTTCAACACGCTATTTAAGTTTATTCAATTGGTTTCTTTTTACCTCACTTGCCTTTTATTTATTTTCATTCATTCATACAATGTCTTTATCATGTACTTACATAAATTATTTCACACTCAACATCTAAAATAATCAAAGAATTAATTATTTAAGTATTACATACTTTTCATTGCAGTTTAATTCACATTTATTTACTTATAATGTTTGATATCTATTTAACATTAATATCCATCAGTAAATCATTTCGGTCATTTCCTTGAGTTTATAATCATTTACCTAAACAGTATTTGCCTTTTTACTATTTAAGTTAATTACAAGCATTTCACAATATTAACTTACGTTTATAACATTTTTTTGTACATCAAAATTCTTATTTATTGAAATAATTCCATTGAACACTTCCGTTACTTAAGTTTTACTTATATAATATTCTATTACATAATCCTATTTAACATTTTCAACTTTTAACATTTTGGTAAGTTATATATATGTTTTATAGAATGAAATTGATATTACACAAGTTTATTTTATTAACTTCAGTTGACAATATGTTCAATAATTATATCTTCTAAATTTTTTCATATTTACAAGTTATTTTCAATTCTTGTATATTTCCTTAATCACTTAGCATCCAATTCCTTAATTTCAATTTAGAAGTTTCCAATTATTAATATAGTTAAGATTTCCTTCATTACAATAATTGAAATCTCTAATTTGTAGAAACTTAAATAACTAAATGCCGGGTTCATTTAAAATCATATGAAATAATATATATATATATATATATATATATATACATACTCATAGTTTTTATATATCAAATCATATTTATAAATGCAAAAATTAGTATTTTTTATCAAAACTAATGTGCAGTAAAACTACTATAGCGGCCTTCACACTTTGAAACTCGAAAATGAACGTCGATGATGCGTGCACTCAGCACTGAAATTATTTTCCAATGACAAAAGAGAGGAGCAGAGAACTTATTTCCTTTTTAAAAATTCTTTTAAAATATTTCTTTCAAACCTCATTGAAATATTTATCTAAAATACTTCCAAATAATACTAGTATTATATTCCAAAATTCCTTTGAAAACAAATTTCAACCCTGGAACTTAAGTTCTCAAATTTTCAATTAAATTCATTTTATTTATAAATCCCATTTTGCAATCAATATTTATAAAATTGCACTTCCTACCAAACAAATATATCACATACAACTATTAGTGCTTCGAAATCAAGTAAATATTTCAAAACATACTTCAAAAATAGCAATTCCAATTTATTTTTCAAGCATATTACTATTAGAAATTTCCCTAATCATATATTTTCTTATTTATAAAGTCCGTTGATATAATACCTTTAAATCATACATTCAAAGAAATTTATATAAATTTTACTGAAATATTTATTTGAAAACTTCATTTGCAAATCAATCATCTTTAAAACTTCAATACTTTACAAAAATTCATCCGTGAAATTTCTTTCTTCCTTTATAAATATCATTTTAAAAATCTTTAATAACATCTTTATAAATATATGTAAACTATTTGAAAGTAATTATTTACATCATTACTTATATTTAAAAAGGAGTTATTGAAAACCTTAAATCCTTTATTTATAATTTTTTATCAGTTTAAATTTAAAATACTCTTCAAACATCTTTAATTAATCAATAATCATTAACTTTAAATATGTTTTATTTAATTAATAACTTCTCATAATATTTACAACACTAATAATTAACTATTAAACTATGTTATACATAAAATAAAGAATATTTTAAACATTTTAAAGTATTTAGAAAAGAAAAAGAAGAATATGACCAAAATATCCTTTATATAACACTTTATCAAAATACTTTTATAACCCAATATTTTGACAAGTTTATCCTCGTTCTTGTAGACTCTAGCAATGTGTTGATCAGACGCAAGGCTAGAATTCTTCAATTAGTTAGTAGACATGTTTCAACACTCAGTGAAAATACTTAAAAACATTTAAAATAGATATGAAAAGCACATTCCTTCATGGATCGCAGTTACACAATGGTTACGTCGCTATCCCAACAGAATCACTTGTAACTGTAGGCATCGCCACCCCTCGACTTACTCCGTGCTTCATAGATCGCAGCTACGCAATGGTTAGGCCGCTATCCCAGTGGAATCACTCGTAACTGTAGGCATCCCGCCCCTCGATTTATGCTATGCATCAATAGATCGCAGCTACGCAATGATTACACCGCTATCCCAGTGGAATCACTTGTAGCTGTAGGCATCACGCCCCTCTTACGCCATTCAACAATATCAAATGAGTATAATAAATGACCCACCAAATGGGTTCCGATACATATTCCTACTGAGTGGGAATTTGATTTCTGATGGACACTCCGCGTGGAGTTCCAATGCAACCCTACCGAGTAGGATCGGGATTTTTGATGGAAGGTACTTCCCATATCATTTACTTCAAATATATCATACTATATATAGTACCCTTTCAAAATCATAATTTCAATTATCGCACTTATATAATTTCCATTATATATAAGATTTGATTTTCAGATAGAGTACTTTCCAAAATCAATAGTCTCGAATATATCAAATCAATTTTATATAAATTCCATTATATATAAGATTTATATCTTCAGATCGAATACCTTCCAAAATCAATAGTCTTCAAAATCATCTTATACTTATATAAAGTCCATCTTATATAAGAATTAATTTTTTTCCAAAATCAATTACGCTGCATAAAGAGTCATATGGGATTGAACGTCTGTGTTTTATAAAAGTTTCTGAATTTTGAATAGTTTTGTATATAAAATAGTTTGTATAAAACTAGTATATAGAATAGTTTTGTATATAAAATAGTTTGTAAAATAGTTTCGGATAAGATGAAATTAAAATAAAAAATAGTTTTGTATATAAAATTAGTTTGAAAAATAGTTTTGGATAAAATAAAATAAAATAAAAGTACTTTTGTATATAAAATTAGTTTGTAAAATAGTTTTGTAAAAGAGTGTTGTATATAAAATAGGATAAAATAGTTTGAATAAGATAAGATAAAAGAAAAATAGTTTGTAATATGGTTTTAAGTTTATAATAGTTTGCATAAAAAGAAAAATTCCTATTTAAATTACAAAGATATCCAATCCAACAACTTTCAGTTTCAGCATCAAAGCATGTCAATAATATTAGAACATAATATGTACATATGTCATCATCACACAAAATCACATTCGATTGCTTGCTCGATTACACAAGTTCGCTTTCTAACTAGTACAGTTTATTCGACTTCCCTAATGCAGACTTCGATAAGGTTTCTTGATTAAAAACCATCATTCTCCTTGCATAATCATATAATGGATAGAGAATTCAAGAATCAAACCAAAAATCCATATAAAATATTCGCCATCAAGAATCGTATGAAAAATCCTAACACGAAATGGTATAATTCACCTCGAACTTGTGTATTCAAATTCAGGTCAAATCAATTGTGCAAACAAAACAAGATACGTACAACTTATGTATTCCTTTCGATTTGTCTCATCGTAATTGCTTAAATTTAAATTCATTATTAATCTCCTTGATTAACACAAATATCACTTCATACTTTAATATTTGTTTGACAAAATTTCTCAATTTGATATATATCATTAATATATTTATTCTCATAACATTGCCTATATTTCTCTTCATTTTAAATTACATTCATTTCCACATGTAATATTTCTCATTTGATGCTACATTCATTTGCGGATCATTTAATTAGAAATTTCCTTAAGTTTATAGCCAAATTATAAAAGCTTAACTTCTTTTATAAGACATTACTCGAGTTTAAATTTAGTTTAATTATAACCATTTATTCCAATATCCATTTATTTTATAAACAATTTACAAGTCATGACTTTATTTAAAATCATTTCACTTTTAGTTCATATTTGTTTATCCAATTAGTTTTCACTTTTACTTTTCAAATTTATTTATGACACATTTCATAAATTTTAATCACGTTTATAAACATTTTTCTTCTCATTTACATCATTTTCTTAATAACAAGTTCTATCTAAACATGCCAAGGCTTAAAATTGCACATATATACTATTACATACATGCTAAGAATGTATACAACAATTCTATTCATTTACTAAACATAGATATAACCAATTGACCTTGTTTCACTTGCTTTCAATTTAAGGTTATCAAATTCAACGGCGTAATTCAACACAATTACTAAGTTTCAACTCATATATTAATTTAGGAAATTTCGACTATCCACAGTATCCAGATATTTCATTTTATTTCAGTAGTTGAAACTACCAATCAATAAAGACAAGTTCACAACAAAACATTTCAATTTCATAAACAAATATCCTAATTATTCACTTTGTTCTCTTCAATACGCCATTATTAACTAGTGTTTAGTCCATAAATTCAATCAACAATAATAGCCAACACTTATAATTTGACAAAATTCAACTAATCAACAAATAGTGATAATAATTAAATATTACCATTTCATAAAACAAATACATTACAAATAACAATAATAGTTATAAATTTTGTTATTCGTTTATATATATATATGTCATATCATATTAGGAAAAAATATATCATTCTAAACTTATATAAAACATTTTATAACACTAAAAAATACACGCTCTCGTATATATATATATATATATGTATGTATGTATGTATGTATGTATGTATGTATGTATGTATGTATGTATGTATGTATGTATGTATGTATGTATGTATGTATGTATGTACACTCGGACAAACTCATTCTGGGATATTACTACCTTATCACTAATGAGTTAACCCCAACAGGCTAAGGTATGTCTAAACCTGGCTCTGATACCAACTGTAACGTCCCAACTTTTTGATGGTTTAAATTGATAATAAACCACACATGTCTAATTCAAACCATTCAGAAGAGAGGATTGTTAATGGGGTAAAAAAGAAAATAAAAGAAAAGAAATAAAAACAAAACATAGAATCTCGCAACAGAACGACAAAATATAATAATCAAATAAACAGTTCATGAATCTGCTTTACAAATAACATTTGATTACACTTTACAATTCAAATCAGAGTTATGCATACATCAGAAATAAACAAATAATGCGACGGAAAAATATTAATAAATACGGTCTTCAAACTCCATCTCCATCTTCAAGAAATAATATCTTCGAAACACTAAAATACTCGGGTTGACCCGGGCATAAAGGAAAATAATACACTTGAGTCAGAACTAAAATTCTTATGCAAATTAATGAAAATTAGATGAAATAAGTAATGTAGATAACTATATTTTTGAAGGTTCAAATTTTTCGAAAAAGTTATTGTATCTATATTCAAAATACAATAGATTTCATAATAGATCCATTCAGTAACTTACAAATTTACAGAAAAATTCCCAATTAAATTTCATAGTTCAAGAGATTTGATTTATAAAAATGTTCCAAAGTTTCAACATTCAATTTTATCGAAACTTCCCAATGTTTCAAAATTTAATTTTGAAAACTATCAAATAAGGTAACTACGATTTATTTCTGAGAAATCATTTTTATGGTTCAAATAGTAAAACTATCCATACTAATTTTTTTCTCATGTAAATATATGAAATTCATGGGTTTTATATGATTATTTAGTGTTCAAATAATCAGCATAAAATTTATATGATTACAATAAAATATGGGGTGATGACAAGGATATATCAAAATAAATGAACAAATATGCATTCAATCAAAATAGCATCCATCACAACATACAATCAACATTCAAATCAATCAATTCAATAACATGTCACAATAATTATTAGTTATCACATATTGGAGTTTAAATATTCAAATTAAATATCAATTAAAATTCCAAACCAAAAATCAATAATTTATCACTATATGACTTGGTTTAACTTGCAAAAAAAATTTAGATTTCATGAGTGAGTTTAGACACTCACCTTATGGATTGCCCTTTTCTCGTCGAATTTTGATCCGCTACTACTTCCTCCTTTTGATTTGTTTCCTTGCTATCTTAATTTCTTTTTTTATAGAAAGTTTTGTAAGAGACAGAGAAGTTTGTATAGATTTGGATTTGAAGAAAAGGGTTTGGAAAAAGAAAAATGTTTGGAAAAGAAGAAGAAGATTTAAAGAATATAAGAATTGAAAAAGAAAAGGAAGCTTTGAAAAAGAAAACGAAGATTTGAAGAATAAGAATAAGAAAAAGGAAGTTTCAAAAAAAAAGAGAAGAAGGAGATTTAAAGAAGAAGAAAAAATGAAGAAGGAGAAAAATGAAGAGAGGGAGAAAATGAGATGGAAGTTTGTTTAGATAAATGAAGCTATAGAAGATGAGATTTGAAAAAATGAAATAAGGCTATAGGATTGAAGATGAAAACGAATGAAAAGCTAATAAATTATATATAAACAAACCTGGAATTGAAATAAAGTAAAAATATGAACAACCTTAAAATGATAGTATTGAAAAAGGTGAAGTAAAGGAATAAATATATGAATAAATATAAAAATAAATCTTCCGTTCTTTAATATGAAGCTTCACAAGAAAGAGTTTCTAATGAAAGGAAGCTACAAGAAATAATAATGCATAAACAAAATAAACTTCAGAAATGGAGAATAGTAAATGCTAATTAGATGGCATGAATATTAATTTGGATGTTCACATTAAAAATGGAAAAAAGAAAAGGGAAAAAAAACTTCAGGTAAAGCACTTCAAAGAGCAAATGATTAAATGCGAAACAAATGAAAAGAATGAGGTAATTATTAATTATAAATAAATAAAATGAGGATATTATTAATAAATAAGAAACGAATGAGTAGTCAAATAATTAAACAGATGCTCAAGTGGAGCCTATATTGAGAACTTGAAAATGAAAAGAGAGAGAATGCGACGTGATAATAAATGTAAAGCAAATGAAGGGACCACCTATATCCTATAAACAAACCTTTGGAGTTCAAATTCCAAAAATTACTCCAATTAATTCATATCAATAAACTCAAATATAAACATATTTATGTCATTTAATTCCATATTAAAGCATCCATTTTATGTTAATATATGTGCACACTGCATTAACGTTGTCAATCAATTAACAATCAATCAATCAATAAAATCAACCAATCAATCTATACATTTATTTACGTTACTCTAACTAATTTTATTAATTAATGTATATATATATATATATATATATATATCTATGCACTATAAAAATGATTTACTTTACTTTTTAATTATTGTAACAGCCACATTAATGCAACCAATTTACAAGTTTTAACCATATATAAAATGAAAAAAAAAATATGTGAACCTATGTAATTAATGTACAACCGTTAACACAAAGTAATTCTAATTGATTCCACAACATTTACACAACCATGAAACCTCTAATGTATTTAAAATTTTGAATATTAATGTGTGTGTGTGTGTATTATTCTAAAATTCAATTTTTTTCCAAGATCATACATATTCAAAATTAAAGTCTTGTTTTTATACATCTCAAAACATGCAATTATCTTAATTAAAATGTTCATTCCATATTGGCAAAAAATGCAAGTTCCTATATTAACTCATTCACCATAATTTCATTTATGTTTTCTTTTAATTGAAACATTTCAAGTAACCTAATTCTAGTTCATTTTATTACAAATTTCAAAAAAAATTCTAATTATAAAATACTGTTTTCTTTTCATCTATACCAATTCAAATATGTTTTATAAAATTTCATATATAGCAAAATTTAAACACTATTTACAAAGTAAATATTATATCTTATTGAAAATCAACTTCTCCAAAATGCATTCGAAATAACGACTTATGTTATTCTTTCATTAGAACATTCACTCCATCCTTTATTCAAATTCATCATTTGTTATTGCGGTTAGAGGCAAACATACAATTTATTCTTTTCAAATCAAAGCTTAAATTTCATTAAAATGTTAATCTTAATTTAATTTAAATTGTAGGTTTTAATGTTGAACTTATTAATTACAATGCAATTGTCTTTTCTTTTCAATTAGAGGATTCCAACAACTCTTATTGCAGTTTATATTCAATATTAGACTTCAAACGAATTCTCATTTTACCACAACTTTTCTTCTGTTCAATTCATATATTCCAACATTTATTTATTAAATTATTCCATTCTTATATTAACATCTATTATTACAATCAATGGAACTTACATTCAAACAATTATTAAAATAAATTGAAATTATACTAAAATAGTTATCAATTACATTAAACCACATTATTAAATTACATTCTAATTGTTTTTTTACTAAAAAATCATAATTTTTTAATTTCATACAATATTAAATCCTAAAATCTTATTAAATTCAGTATTTTTTTTATTGAAAAAAATATGAGTCGTTACATCTTTGCTTGATATTAGCTAGTACAGCGTAGCCGATAGTATGTCCTTTACAAATACAAAACTGCATTGAGAATTCATAAGAAAATTGCTTCTAAGAATAGCTGGTTTTCTCAAGGTATTGCATGTACCACTTGGCTGCGACACCTTGGAAAGTACTAGGGAAAAGCCTACAACGCACAACTCCAGAAGCATTATATAGATCCATTTGACTTTTAAAGGCTATCAAGTGATCATTTGAGTCAGTGGTTTCATTGTATCTCAAGGGTGGAAATTTTATGTAGGACGGGATCCTGATGGATATGATCCCTTCCGTGAAGGGAGCTTCTTGGTGGTTATTGTTGACCCTGTCATCTATAGTTCTTGTTCCTTTAAGATTAAGCATATCCTTTGCCAATTTCTCAGCCAAGTCTCTTAAGTAAGCTTCGTCACTATGATTATTGCTTCTAATAGGTTTGTATCCCTTGGAGGTTGAACTTCAAGATTGCTCCTTGGATTTCTCTTTCCATCTTGGTAATTTTCCTTACCTTCGTTATTTGCCAAAGACCTTAGAGAAAGCTCGGTTCCTTCAGCTTGCTGGTGATTTTCCTCTTTTATAGCATTATAATGAGCTTGCGTTTTCATTTAAGCAAAGAGAAATCTAAGCCCCTTCTTGGAGGCCCTACCTCATCCCCTCCCGCTTGGTGGTTTTGGAAGATTTTTAAGAAAGAATTCCTTCCAAAAGTTCTTTCGTCGTCAATGCTTGTTTTTCTAGGTCTTTGATCTTAGCGTCATTGTTGGTAAGTTGTGCCGGTTCCTATGGTTGTTTTGGCTCTACATTTTCCAAGCTGAAGTTGAAAACTTCATTCTCTTCCAATGTTGTTATTTGTATGATTTCTTCATTTAAGGCAATAAGCCGTCTCGATATCATTCTCACTGAAACAATAATTCGTTTCTTTAACTTAAGAAAAGAACTGAATAGAGATAAAGTTCGAGCCTTCCTTCTAGTGCTAAAATGTTAAACCAAAAAAATTAGAATAAGACCCACGATGATAATTTTGATAAATTAACATTGATAACATCACAACTAAACATGTTGTAATTGGCATAGACTAAAGAATGCCATCAAGAGCTACCATTCGAGGTTAGATGCAAGGTGAAGTATTAAAGATTGGATTTATAATTCCACCAAGCCTTTGATGTTTAAATATTTGAAAGTCCGGCTGTTTTCTAGGAATATGATATTCGAGATCCCTTAAGGTCACTTGGAATGAAATATTCGAGAGTCCTTAAGATCACTTGGAATACACACTCGAGAATCCATGTGGCCTTTTGGAATAGAATACTCAAAGACTCATGTCGTATATTTAAAGGAGATAGAGAAGATAAGTAGCAAATTCGTGCAATAGTCCAATAAGTGTGTTAGTAGAGTAGGTGATTGGTCCTTATATTTGAAGTCCAATGTTCATATGTGATAGGCAAAATAGTAACTATGCATATAATTTCTTATTTAGTCCGAATCCCTTCGAAGATTATCACGTTGATCTTTGGGACTAGGGAGTTTTATTATACACATGTTTATGTCAATAACTTTTAAAGTGCATAGTCACGTTAATAGGAAAATTAAGTTTTGTTTGATGTTATCCATAGGCAAAATAGGCTATGTTTGTCATCGTTCATAGTCTAACAGGCGATATTCAACATTGTCCATGTTCCTTATTATAGATTATGAGATTTACAATCAATTGATAATTTTTCCAATTTGATTAAGGGTTAAAATGCTTTGATTTTAGAAGGGAGAGAAGAAAAATGATAGCCCTTCTCCATTACCTCTAGGTCCATATTTATAGGGGCAGGTGCCGCATGACTTAGACATGCTTCAGCAACAGCCTTGATAACCTCAATGTTATTATGTGCTGGTCTATGTTCGGTGAGGATAATGATAGAACTCCAATGTTGGCTTAGTAGTAATGATCTTTGGCGCTGTATGCATTAGGTTACTCTTGATCGGTTATCGACGACATCGGTTGGAAATGGCAATAAAATTTTAGCATCAATGAAGAGCGGCGTTGATATGGAGTTGTGATGTGTTATGGAAGTACCAATAATTCATGACATACAATATAACATTATCGATTTCAGGCGAGGTCAATGTCATGTGGTATCACCAAGGAGTGACCTCAATAAGTTGGGTTACTCGCTCTATCTTTATAAGTAGACGGTGGCCATAATAGGGCTCAGCATTAATGAGACGCGATAGAGGTGATGTCAACATTACATCGGCGGCATACAATTCTGATCATATATGACATCATTGCTAATTTGGAGAAGTGTGAAGTTGATTCCATGCGGTGTAGATAATACTTGGTATTCTTGGCTTCATTGATGTCACATTTCATCGAGAGATGCGATATGCATGATGGCTTCTTCTACTTATACTCTTTAGAAAATATATGGACATGAATAGTTTTTTATATTTTACAACATATAGAAAACAAAAAAAAGTCATTTTCAATTTTACATGTTAAAACCATTCTTAATATATGACATTTGCATAATATGAATATTGAAACTACAAAATACAGAATCAAACACTATCACAGCTTTTCATTGAGAATTCAGTTATTTCCATTAAGATAATATTAACAAGGTATTTACATACATACATAACATCAATATGTATTTATGTAGTAATTAGTTGTGATATTCAATAATATCATATGATATGTATGGATATTGACCCCACCAACACCATTGAATGTCCATGTTACAATATAAAGCACGTCTTGGTAAAACCTAAAATCATGTAGACATTCATAAATTTATTTGCAAATTGCAATTATGTGGATGCTAGATAAAGTTAAATGTATTTGAAATTGCTAAAGTGAGGTTATTTAATTGGCTAACTAGTATAATTGCAGTATTTCATTTTATGATAATAAGTTAAGTCAAGTGAAAATGTAGGAATTGTTACAACTCAAAATCATTATATAAAGGCGTTAACATTGTTTGTTAATTACAAGTAATATATCATAAGAATAAACATTAGCTATTAGTGTTGGAAGTTGAAGTTGAGATGTGGTTATGTAGTAATTTTATAACACCTTGATGGATGAAGTTATAAGTAATAGTCTTTTTCCCAGACTTGAATAGGACCCTTAAATTTGTACCAACAGGTCTTAAGTTTGAATCTCGGACATCATTTACTAATTGTATCTTACTTTATGATTTCAAAAAGGAATGGCCATGGTAAATAAGTCTAAGTTAAGACAAACAATACCTTATGTGAAGATGTTAATCTTTTACACTCAGTCGAAGTGTCATATAAATAAATCAGGTACAAGTAGATAAGAATTTAACAAATAATTTTAATTTCTTTCCTATATAGTTTTTTATATGCTAAGGGGTTCGAACCCAATGCCTCCAACAGCAACTCAATCTGAATGTCTTACCATTGGTTATTGGCAAATAATTTCATTTTTTTCCCTTCATCAAGGCAATATAGATATGTAGCACAATCAAAAGGTATCTACAAAAGTTGATAGGATGTACTATATTGCTTTATACCCATGTTTAGCATGGACATGATTTCATAATCTTTTTCAATCATACTATATCTTTATTAAAGCTAGAAAAAAACACAACTTTTGGTCTGACCGTAAATAACCAAAACATCCCTTATATGCAAGGAGAGGTCATGAGTTCGAATTCTGCTTTGAACAAACATTAGTATTATTTTCAAATAGAAATTTTGATACACAAATAAAGCAACAAGTTCAAAACTATATCCCAACAAAAATTTCATTGTTTTTTTTTTCGTATTGCTCATTTTATGCTTACTAAAACCATATATAAAATGAAATTTAATAATTTTAATTTTTTATGCACATGTGCAATGCACGTGCCAAAAAGTTTCGTAATTAATGATGTTGCTTTTTTCTCATGATTGAACCTATCTCTTTAGGTCTAAATACGTAGTAATGTAATGTAGTACTAAATTTGATGCTTATAAATTAGGGTTTAAATGGGTGTTGCCATTTAACATCCTCATCCAACCCATTTAGTTATCTCAATTGAGTTTGAATCATGACTGAAAATTTTAGTTTTAGATGTTACTCGTATATGTATATTTTGATGAATATGGATTCATTTTTGGGTACCTTCTAAACATATTAACAACCTAATTTTGAATGTTGATTTCACTATTCCACTCCAACTTAAAAGATATAAAAAGATAACTAAATTTTAAGCCTAAATAATATAGCTTAGGTAAATATTGTCCAATATGTATAGGATTATGATTAATCAGATGCATATAACTACGAACTAGAACTTTTAAAACTTAATGTTTGTAGCTAAAAAAGTTCTATATCGTATGTTGCACTTTGATGATGCTATAGTCTGACAAAGCCATAAGGTGGAAAAGTGACCCGGATATGGATGCACAATGATCCACAAATGGCAATGATGATACCATAAAAAATACAAGAATTTCCTATAAGTTTCTACATTAGTCTAGACATTTTCTAGATGTAACTCGAATGTCCTAATCATGCATTAAATAAATAATTAGTTACAACTTTTCTCTTTAGTGTATGAATTGTCAATCCATTATTGGATTAGTAAGTTTTAAATATACAACTGGATAAATGGAGATGATAGGAAAGTTTCTCTGCTCTCCTATTATTCTTCCTCTCAGGTTCTTCTTTCTCTTATCATCTTTTCACATTTTTTCCTCTTTACAAGATGTGCACCCTATGGAAAAGATTTCTATAGAAAAAAATTCTCACTTCAATCACAACGAAAAGATTTCTACAAAGAATATAGTAATCCTAAAATTTGCAATAATTTTAAGGAGCTAATGAACTCAAAAGTTTTTTGAATCAACATTAGTATGTCACATATATTATCAGAAGATTTAACGAGAAACAAAAACTTGTGTTTACAAAGTAAGAAAATTATTTTCGAATATTCTATTTTGAAATGAACCTAATAAATATGCTAGAGGGTGGTAAGAAAGAAAAAAATTGGTCTTGTCATAACGAGATAAGAATTTTTCAAATTTGGGCCAATTTTAAAACTTAATTGCACAAATAGACCACTTTAAAACTATTTACAAACATAGACCGCTTTTGGCCATGTTAGCGACACGTCGTCAAAAATATACTAGGGATATTTCAAATATCGACGGTACCACTACAAGAAACAACAGTATTTCCAACGATCTTAAATTGTTGACGACCGTCGAAATCCATTGAAAAAAAATTAGAATAAAGATCGTCGAAGATTCTTCTTTTTGATGGCTTTCCGATAGCTCAATCAAGCTAATTCCAACAGTTGTCGATGACTTTTCCAATGGTTTCGATGACACGTCGTGTATACATGAGAGGGTAAGGTTTACCTAATTTGCTGTCGAAAGCCATTGGAAGCCATCAGAAATCTAGAGTTTTTTTTATTTAGCAGTCTTTAAACCACAAACAACATATATACATCAATATATATATATATATATATATATATATATCCCAGCTCAATTTCATGCATATAAATCATATATATCAAAGTCCAAATAACATCTATAACATCAATAACAAAAAAAATTAATATTTACAATATACGAAACTGAAATAACCCACAATATACTCAAGCATCCAATAATATATGACAAACAAAACTCAAATCAATCAGCAAGTCAAAATACATCCCAAAATGTATCAAATATGTCCAACAACATCTCAAAATAACTCAAGTCAACCGCACACATCCAACATCTCAAAACGTATCAAACATTTCAAACCACATCAACCTTACCCATCTCAAATAGTATATGTGTAACTCCCCTATCTGGATCACGAAGCAAAGCGCTAAAAATGCTGCAGTCATGCATAGCATTAACTTCCGGTGACCAAATACGGTAATGTTAATGGTATCCATAATATCAAAAGCACATGAATATGAAACAAAATCACAAATTTCACAAAAACAACCTTTCTGGTTACATTTCACAAAACATATTTCACATTCCATTACAAAACTCTATAATCGTTTCCCAGTTTAGATCAAATATAATATTATAAATATGCCAAGATCGACATATGAAGATGCCCCTTTGGTTGATCAAAGTACTATATAGTTATAACTGACATAATACAACACGGTGAAATTAAACAAAATAAAACAGCAACTCCTTAATAGCTATCCATCAACCCTTGCTCTTCTCCGAAAGCTTTATTCGCCAACCTACTAAAACCCTGTGGAACCTCAATGCTCTGCCTACTCAAATCAATTTTGAGCACCCGAGAGTTCAAGGGGAAAAACATAAACTTTGAGTATGACATATAGCCTAGTGTGAATAATACCGTACATCTTGGTTATTTGATATTAAGTGAGACCACACCGCTAGCGGAATGAGGTTCCCCTCACTAATATCCTTTTGAAACATATCTTTTGCAAATTAAAGTCTGCAACCAAACTGGTTAATAATTGTAAAAAAAATATCGTGTAAACTTACATGTCAAGTAACAAATGAACTATTTGTCCGAACATTATATTTTGTTTGGCTAATTACTAACCTTTGGTTGACTCGAGCCTACCAGACAATATAAACAAATAATCTAACATCTGTTAGACACTCCTCATCTAGATGGTTTATCCCTAACTTATCTTCTCCCAGGGTCGCCTGATCCTAATGGTTTTGCAGGCTCACTAATAACCTATCTCTATATAAATATATTCCCTTCTGTATGTAACATCATTTTAGTCTTAGCCGTGACAAAGCCCTACACACTGGAATTTTGGACAAAATTAGCTAGGGGCACATAGCAAATGTATAGGGCACGGCTCTATACCAGTTCCATCTGGTATATAAATATCTAAGTCGGGTAACCTTCCCTTAAATTTTCCTTGAAAACCTTTTCACCTCAATTTTATTTAAAACCTTTAAATCAAACTTAAATAAGGAAAATATACTCTATGCTTTACACAAAATCAACTAGCCATATTATATATACTTTACTCAAATCATTGTTGATGAAAACATTTAAACCTTTGAAAGTACTCCTTTCGAATCTATTGAAAGTACCCCTTTCGAAACTAAGTAAGCTTTTTCTTTCATCTAGGATGAGAGGACAAAACATTCCTTTCGAAACCATTCATATAAACTTTTGAAACCATTGAAAAATATTTCCTTCGAAAGCTATAAAACCTTAGACATCCTATCTTTAAAACATTTAAACAATGCCTTTCGAAAACATTGGAAAACCTTTCCTTTCAAGCCTTTGTAACCTTCCTTTTAAACCTTTTGAAACCATTGGGGAACCATCCTTTCGAAACTGTTCTTTAAAACCTTTCATAAACATTAAACGTCAAACCTTTCAAAAGCATTTGGGTTTCAGTAAAACATGTAGAAAACCTTTCGAAACCATTTAAAACTATCTCCTTCGAAAAATATGGGTTCTACCTTCAACAGAACAAAAGGGTCATAAAACATTTAAGTCGAAAACACTCTTTTGAAAACATATCCTAAGTAAAGAAGTGACGGTGTCGAAACCAACCTTCCGAAAGCATTGGAGAAGCGACTATATTTTAAAAGCATGGTATTCCCTTCGAAACCATTGTTTCGAAAGATAAGAAAAGCAACAGCCGGGGGTTTCGACCCAATTCGAAAGCATTTACGTAAAAAAATGCGTAACCCATTCGACACATTTCCTTTAAAACATTTGACTCAGCCGAAAGCCAACGAAGTCGAAAGCATATTCTTCGAAAGCAAAGCAGGCACGTTTTTCATTTGAAAGCTAGGTAAGGTTTCGACCTCCTTCGAAACCCCTGGTTTTGACCCAATACATTCCGCCTATATCCAATTCGATGTTCACCAAGTCTTTGATGTCGTGCGCATTAGTTTCGATGGTGATGGTGGCAGAGCTACTATGTCAAAACCCTATGGTGCCGAAAGTGGCGAAATATGCCAAAAGCTTGCAAAAACTGATTTTTACTTTAAAAAGGAATTCTTTTCAACTAACCTACCTTGTTTGTTAACATATTATAGGTTGTTAATTTTCTTTTCTAAAAGTGCTGCCAAAATTTAGAATTAAGTAATTTAAATAATTTACAAAGTTTCCATTCTCCTTTTATAAATATATAAAACATTTAAGTTTCATACCTTAAATGATTTTATATATCTATTAAAACACTTTGGAAAATTCTACATAAAAACCTAAAAATCATTTTTAATATGTTTTCTAACATATTAATTTAATACCCAAAACTTATACTATTTAGCCGTAAATAATTTTAAATCTAAATAATTATTTTTCTTACTTGAAAATTAATATAAAATCCACATTAATGTAGAAAATTATGAAAATTGAAACCAATCTCTAAAATATCATTTATGATCTAAATCAAAAATCGCAAGGCATTTAGATATTATTAAATAGGGTTTTTCACATTAAAACATATCATGAAACCTATATGAATGAGCATAAATCATCAACAAGCATATATAAACAATTAATCATTCAAAAACTTAGCATATCCTTGCAAGATAAATCGGGTTTAATCTTAAAATTTAAAATCGTTAGGAACATGAGATGTAGTTATCATTCACCATAGCTTTGAGATTAAGGAGTTTGAGATTTGACTAGTTTTGAATTGATTAATTTTCTTCCTTTAGCTTTTCTTCCTCTTATTTTTGCTAATGGTGCCCGGCCGCTATTTGTTTTTAATTTTGCAAATGAACCACTAGAACATACACGACTAAGGGTTTAAGGTATTATAATGATCTCTTTCCTATTTTAACCCTCCTCAACTCTTTTTTAGTCCATTGGTTACATAGCACGACTTCCTTTTATTAAATCAAATCTCAATCCCCTAATCATCGTACTATTTTATTTAATTTAGCTAATTAAATATCCTAAATAATTTTACTAAAAATATGGGGTGTTAAAATATGTAACTCTCAAATACCATATCAATAAAGTGAAACTACCTCACCTATTTCAAAGTTCACATATGTATAATGTTCCAACACAAACAGAAAAAATTATACCTATCAATCCCGATCATCGCCTCTGGATCCTACTAATCAAAAAAATGTGTCATGCTCTTGCATATACGCAGCAATGCGCTCATCTAACAACTAGCTCATCTACAAAAAATGAAGTTTGTCTCATTCCACCAGTTTAGCAATCCTAGCTCTCAAGCAATCTCCAAGTTGTCCTAAGCTTTTTTATAGTTGCTTTTCCCGCATCTATCTTTTAACATTATTTAATAATGAAGTGTATGAGTTTCATATAGTGTGATTAATAAAATCAATATATTATACATTGTTCATAAGTATATTATATATAAAAATTACCTCTTGGTTCCTATAACCATAACACATATTCCATGTTGTCGGCTCCATGGTAACGTCGAAGATCTGGTCCTCCTTATCAGTGGTCACTCTTCCCATCCTGTTCCCTTAGGTAGTTTCTCTCGTTCTTGCATGAATTTTTTCCTATGATTCCAAATTACAATTATAATTAATACTAGACTATTTCAATTATTTATAACTTATTATTTAAAGTAATTATTAATAACTTATAATTTAAAATATGTTTGCCATAGCTTGTTGTGATTTTGAGTAATGCCATGTGTATGTTACTGTGCCATCTTAGTATGAGCAAACGTGTCCATGTAGGAGAAGGGACGACCGTGCTCTCTTTTATAAAATAATTATTATGTATTATACATATATACATATAATTATATAATGTGATAACTATTTATAATCGCAATTAATAAATTTACCAACTCTCGATGGCAATGTGGAATAACTTCGAACCCTGTAGTGTGTGGCTAGATTTTTATTTCTATATGTAAAGTTCCTCCTCGACTCTACCTGTAAATTTAAAGTGAATAGCATATTTCATATTTGTAAATTTAAAATGAAATTTAACCATATCCGGTTCTAAATGCTTTAAATGTTCGCAGTTACTTCGTGGGCAGTGAATTTCTTTATCGTTTCCATTATTACTTAAAGCGAATAGAATAAATACGTGTACACCATTATAAAAATGTTCATATGTTGAGCCTTTCATTCCCTTTAGTTGATACATCTGGCACCTCCGATCAACAAAATAATTGAACATTTTTTCTTATTTCAAAAAATATGATAAAAATTCATAAATTTATTGATCATTTTATGGATTGACATTTTATTTTCAGTTTATTTATACATTTTAATGTTTTATTAATTATAAAATAAGTTATAATTATACATTAATTTGTTTATATTTTAATTAACTATTGAATATATAATACATTATTCTTTTAACGTTTTGTTAGAAAATCTTGTATATTTTCAATTTTAACAAACTATGAATATAATAATATATTTTCACTTTATTATTTTCTAATTTAATGGTCGGTCGTTCTACTTCCCACTACAAACACAATATTAACTACATTTCGTAAATCAATCATTTTAAATAATTCAACAAACTTTGGCAGCACTTGTCTTTTATTCCCTATATCGTACACAAATGTGTGTACAAAGGGAACAAAAAGGAAATGCTATTGAAATTTTATGAACCGTTTAAGATGAAATGATTTACAAAATGTGATTATTTTATTATGTTTGTAACTTGTCCAATACAGAGCAAATCCAACAAATATTGTATCAGATGAATATTGAATTCCGTTTTGTAATAAAAACTAAAATCTATATAATGATTATATACAATATTTGTTAGACAGGGCTAGAAATCCTCAAAGGGATTTGAAAAAATAAAGTACATTATACATTAATTATTTATATTACCATTATACATTTTAATGTTTTATTAATTATGTAATATATTAGCACTATACACCAATTTTTTTAATATTTTAATGCTTTATTAAGTATATAATATATTATTATTTTAACATTTTTTTTATAAAATCTCATATATTTTCAATTTTAACAAATTATGAATATAATGTTATTTAAAAAAATAAAGTACATTATACATTGATTATTTTATATTTAAATTATACATGTTAATTCATATTTGAATTCATAACAATTAAAAACAAATAAAAATTATTATTTTCATTGTTTAGCTACTAATTTAAATTTATACACTAATTTGTTTATTTTACCACACACAATATACACGTAACAATATACACGTAGCTAGCTTTTACAATAAGAATTATGGATCAATAGATTGTGTGATGCCTGTTAACAAATATCTAGCATACAAAATGCTAACAAGAGTTTAAGGAACATTTTGGCTATGGTTTTATTAAGAAAAATAGAAGGATGTTTATAGCATGCATTCTCAATTAAAAAAACGATTAATTTAAAAAAAAAAGCAGAAAAAGCCTCTACAAAGATGGTACTTTAAATCATCATTTATATGTATAAACATAAAATGAAAGAAGAACTCAACTAATCCATGAAAAATGTTAATTATCCAAAACAAATGTGTAGGACAATGCAATAGTTGCTTAAATTGATATTGATCCCACAAAAAATACTTCGTCGAAAAATAAGGCATGCTAAGTGACAAATTATGCTTCCTATGTTATATTGACTAAATTGCAACTAAAGCTAATTTTGATGTAACCGTTTGAGGAAAAATATATATTTCATGATCTAACTGCTTAAGCAGAATGCAACTCAACGAGACGACCAAATAAGCAAGCGTTTGCTTGCAGCAAAAAACCCTTTCGTTTAGTGGAAACAAAACATAATCGATTGAATCCTATTCAGGAACAACAAAATATGCAAACTTCTTAGAAACCCTAATCCTATGTTGTACATGTGGAAGTCAAATTGGTCACAAATTATAATAAATGTGTCCATAAAAACACAGGAAGAAAAGTAATAAATAAAATGAACTTATAATAGAATCACTTCGATTTAGAAGAGGGATCGTTTTCCAGTACATACTAAATTCATTTTATACTAAAAGGTTGTTGTGATGCTTCGATGTTAACATACAATATAAAAGTTATTATTCCTTCATTAAATATCAAACCATCAAAGCCATAAGACCTAGCTTTGACGTAATTAAAAATTGGACCTATGCTTTAATGTAACTAAAAATCGGAGCAAGTTTACTACCAACAAAATTCAACCCCCAAGCCCCTTAATGGCTTATGTATTCCGAAGACAACTTAAAGGTCCTCGTACTCGTTAGATGTGTAATTTTGAAAATTATGCAGCATTGATGGATAAGTCTAAGAAACAATAAAATTATTATAGCTTAGTATAAATGATAAATTTTGGAGGCACGATAACTGAAAAGATATATTCACCCTTAAATCCTTGAGGTTGAAAGAGCTTATTGCTACAACTGACAATAATCATATATAACAAACCCAAATCCAATAATAAAGAGCCGCCTAACAAATATCTAGATTGTGTGATGCATCAGTAGATTATGTGACATCTTTTACAAATATCCAAACATACAAAATACTATAAAAATACAGTCACCTAACAAAGACTAAAAGCATCAAAGCTAACAGGCGCTACTTAAGATCATATCTAAAGAACAGAGAATCTGACCTAGAGTAGTAAGCATGACATGTATGTTATTGAATTAAACTAATCGAACAAAGAGACACATGAACCGTATGATTATGCATTTGATTGATAGGGCAAAGACACAAAAATTAAAGTTAGTAGAATAAGAGAAATGAATTGAAATTATCCAAAATTAAGTGCGAGAAAGAACAGCTCAAAGCCCTAGAGCTTTAGAAGTATCACCGTTTGAGGAAGATTTTAATAACTGAGGTGGAGACGATCGTTTGTGAACTTAATAGATTAAGGTACTGTATAAGGGTAAGGTTTTTTTTATAGAAGATTGCTGCAGAGGTCGGCAAAAGGTGGAGACACGCGAAGAAGGTTTAGATGAGAGCAATAAGAGATGATAAACGAGGAGATCTTAGGTTTTCAACCGAGCGAATTATGGAGAAAGAAAATGAGGAGATGATACTAAAATAATTAGGAAAAAGAGCGGCCTTGGAAATAATTTGAGAGCCCGCCTACATGGTTTGTCGTTACAGCATTTGTATTTCATTTTTGTTCTTTTAATGGAAATAAAAATAGCAGCGAGCATTAAAATGTCAACAATAATCATTTTCCATTGCTTTTAATACTTATTTTTCTTGTAGTGAAAGCATTTCGATCTTTGAAATGTCAGTGTATTTAAGTTTTGATTAGAAAAAATTGGATCGATTAAGGTCAATGGACGATGAACTTCAAGTATATTTGCTATGGAGCTTCTTCAAGATATTTATGACTCTGTAGATTGACTCTAACTCTTCAAATAACTTTGGAATATCTTGAAATGCTTGTGTATGAAGTGCCGTATAATTTACATTTCCTTGATTTGCTTGATTCCATACTTTGTATGTAGCCTTATAGCACTCCCATAATGAAATCGAAAATTCCGTACAACTTGAAAAACATCTAGTAGCACAATTTATATTGTTGTTATTTTCAAAATCAATAATCCAAATAGAAATTCATTGGGCTTTGTTATAGAGGAACTAAGGCAAACGCAGGAGCGCACATGCACGCAGATGCACACTCACAAGCACACCAGTGATCCATCTCACTCTTATTCCTTGACACAATTTTAGCATCCTTTCCATTTTTAAGTCATATAATTACAAATGCTGTAAATTATTGTAGACATGTTCTTACGTTATTTATTGTCATCACAACAAAATCTGATAATCTCCAAGTCTATTTTAGCCTACCATCTGAACCAACTTAAGGGAACACAAAAGCAAACTAACTCACACAAACTTGGTAATTACCTGAAACGGCGTTTAATATGTAAAGCCATATTTAGTGGAACGGTGAAGAAACTAAAGCTGGAAACTGTAACTAACTCTGCTCATAAAAGGTTTGACGATCCTCTTGGGAGGCAAAATCACATTTTCAAACGTTAGCACAATAAAATATGCAAGAGAGAAGGAAGCACAAAAAGAAAAATGAGCACACTTATCAGCACAATAAAATACTAACTTTCCACACGTTAGCACAACATAATATAAATAGCAACCATCACATTACATATGGCAACAGCCTTCATCGATCAGAAAGAGGGAGTTGTTATTGTCATTATAAAATACAAATATGAAAGAACAGCACAACTGGGACACAATTATGGTTAATGATGAGGTGGTTTGTAGTGAGGTGGCTTGTAGTGTGGGGGTTTGTAATGTGGGGGCTTGTGGTGCGGTGGTTTATAGTGAGGTCGCTTGTAGTGTGGCCGTTTGTAGTGTGGCCGTTTGTAATAGCGAGCATCAGCAACCAAAACCATCAAGCACATGGCCAAAAATAATAGAAAGCTCATGAATTTCTTATTAATAGCCATTATGATTTATGCACTCCACTCTATTTCTGATGAATGAAACATAGGTATCTCTGCCTCTTTATATAGGAACAGAGCCTTATGGTGACATCATGTGGTTTCCAACTTGTCTTTTGGAATAACCAATTAACAACTTTATGGAGAAACTGTGTGAGCCTTTGAACAGGTAAACGATCACATAGGATAACCAAATATCATGCATTAATCTACATAATTTATCAATTAATTATGTAATAATACTTCATGCATGTGAAAAGGTCTTAATAAGACCTGTTCAGTGTTTCAGCGATCGAATATTGATCGTGCCACGGAATACCGATGACTTTATAACTATCCCCATCCCATGACATCGAGGTTGCATTCTTCATCTCAGATTGTTATTTGCAGGCATTGACAATTGTCATCTATGCCTGTTTCTACTTCACATTTATTAAGATCAGATATTCTAATAGCATAGTTGCAAATAATTTACCTGACTTGGAAAGCATTAGACATATTGGCATCAATGAAATATGCTAATCCATATTAATGTGGTGATCATACCCAATAAGAATTGGGTTCGCTTATGACAAATTCATGGAAATCATGCACAGGCAATGTTTGTTCTCAGTCAAATTACATGCGTCTTCACAAACCAAAAATATGTATAGTTCTATTCCCAGAGAGGCACAACTGTTTGTGTATGTATAGGTGTGTGTGCGCGCACACGCTATAAGCATACTTGTGTCGTCCTTACCTATTCATGATGTGGAATTTAAGACTGAAAATGAACAAAGTAATCAAAAACGAGTATTTAAATCTTGGAGGACTGCACAAAAATATCTAAACAAGACTGATTATGCTTGTTATATTCTCCACTATTCTTTGTATGTCGATTAGCATACCACCATATTTTTATCGTATTAATTAGACTTGTAATTACTGAGAGACATAAGTAAATATATTAATCAAACGTATTATAAGTTATTTATGTGGCATGATATTATGTGCAGACTTAGTGATCTCTATACCAATTGAATGCAGAGCACAATCAATCAACTCCACATTAACAAACTGAATCAGAACCTAAACAATACTAGTAATCAAACTGAATTTGATAAAAATAATTATAAAACATGAGTTAAAAGAGGTAACTTAGATTTAAGAGGCATGATTAGATACGATATAGAGACCTTTGTTTTAAGCAAAACATTGGCGACAATAAAAAAACAATATCACGGAATTTTCTGCATCTATCCGCTGTAAACCTCAAAATAAACTCACTGAATTCACGATTATAGAATGGTATTTTTGATTGTGCTGCCATCGAAGTTCCTGCAGATTTTATGTAGCCGTGGGAAAGAGCTGGTCTTCATCAATCTAGTATCACTCCGTAAAGTTACATAGCACCAACCAAATTTTGTTGTTTAGGTTCTCCAACTTGTTTACATTCCATGAAAAGCTGCCTGGATTTGCTTTATTGGTCAGTTTGCATCTATCAAAAAGAAAAATGAAAGAAAAAAAGAAACAAACAAAAGTGAGGTCAGTTTGCCCAATCCTCATGGGTGTGACATGATGGATCAAACTGGTCAAATTAGTAGAAGAATCATCCATAACTCGCTCAAAACTTAACGAAACTAGAAGAAACTTTGCACGTACTCTATCTATGGTGTGTGAACCTACCATATAAATTTTAGGTGTGGGGTCCAATCTACATGGATCGTTAGCGAATCCATTTAGTTAGTTCCCTAGTGATCCATGAAACAACCTTCAATTGATCCCATTTTTTCTGTGAGCGTTCTTCTAAGTCTTCTAAGTATTCTTTCAAAATTTCAAATCAACCCGACTATGTACGAGTTCTCTAGGTACATTTTAAGTTAGCTGCTTTTGGTCAAATAACTTGAATCAGATGAGTCTTCACTTCTCGAGTTAAATTGTTTGGTATGCTATGAAACTTGACAAGTATTCTTAGAAGATGTGGTAGATCATGATGCAATAGGCTTTGACAACTCATGATGCTTCCTTTCGGATCGCCAATGATTCATCTACGTAGTGGATTTTTAGGTTGTTTCTCTTAAGTTTAATAATCTTGTTCTTTTAGATGACTTGTTTAAGCTTCAAGTCATTCTAGCTTAGTCTGAATCATAGTTATCAAGGCACGCGCTTGGTGCCAAAAAGGCGCAGGTGTACCCCACTCCCCTTTTCTGGTGATGAGGCGCCTCCGCTAATGGAGGCGCACAAAAGGCGCAAAAGGCGCGCTTTTTTGAAGCGACGAGGCCCAATTATGTGTGCATCGGGTAGGCAGAGTTATTTTGTAGGCAAACCCCTTTCTTCGATCTGAAACCCGACATGATTAAAATTGAAATCGACTTCGACTTGGTCGATTTGTTTTAAGGTTTCAAAGAATATAAGTCGGGTTGAGCAAAAAAAATTGTTGCTGCCATCGACTCTTCCCACCGCTGCAGCCTGCTGTTGTCGCTGTCGTCGCCGCCTGTTGTTGTCGACACTGCCTGTATAAAAGTCACGCAAAAAAGCCCAAGGCTCAAGCCTTACGATTTTTTGCGCCTTAGCGCCTTAACAACTATGGTCTGGAAGTTCTAAGTCTTATTGAATTCTGTTGGGTTAAAAACTCAGTTAACATTTTCCCCCCATAGTATGCTTTCATTGAAAACAAAGTATGCTCTGAAACATAGAAGTTACAGATTACTATTATGTGAATTTCAGTGAATCGTCGGAGCCCATCTCAAGATGTTATATTCAAATGACTGACTTCTTATAGCCGTTCATTTTTTGATTTCGATCTGAATATCAATTTCTAGTATTGATGATGCAATCTTTGTTCCATATAGTTTACACAAGGGTTTAGGTCTATAAGTGGATGCACGACGTAGGTTTGGAGTCGACCTATACAGCTTTATCTCGGTCGGTGGTGAAGCTGAGTTTTGCCTCGAACGATTGTATGTCGTCTTTAATGAGGCACTTTCATGTGTGCAATTGACCTAATGAAACAGAGGCTGCCTCAATATTGGTTGAGGCACCTTCATGTGTGACGAGAGCTGGACTCACCATGGCGACACGGACGAGGATATTTAGTCAATTTAGTTAATTTTTTTTATAAAACTTAGTTAAACTTTATTAATATTCATAAAACTTTATTAATTTTCATAAAACTTAGTTCACTTAATTAATTCTAATAAAACTTAGCTAATTTATATATATTTCGTTTTTTACTAGAAATTTTAGTCAACTTAGTTAAATTTTATAATGCTCAGTTAACATAGTTAATTTTTGTAGAGCTTGGTTGAGTTTTTATAAAACTTAGTTAATTTTTATAAAACTTGGTTAATTTTTATAAAATTAGTTCCTTTTTTTACAAAAATTTAGTTAATCTTTATATAAAAAAAAAATTTTGTAAACTTTGGCTTTTATAAAAGTTATTCTTTTACAAATTTAGCTAGCTTTTACAATAAGGATTATGAATCACTAGATTGTGTGACGTCTTTCAACAAATATCTAGCACACAGAATGCTAACAAGAGTTTAAGGAACATTTTGGCTATGGTTTTATTAAGAAAAATAGAAGGATGTTTATAGCATACATTTTCCATGAAAAAAAAGGGTTAATTACAAAAAAATAAAAGAAAGCAGAAAAAGCCTCTTCAAAGATGATATTTTAAATTAGCATTTATATGTATACATAAAAAGAAAGAAGCACTCAACCAATGCATGAAAAATGTTAATTATCCAAAAAAAAATTGTGAAGGACTATGTAGTAATTGCTTAAATTGATATTGTTTCCACAACAAAGTACTTTGTCGAAAAATCAGGCATGGTAAGTGAAATCAAATTATGCTTCCCATGTTATATTGACTACATTACCGCTAAAGCTAATTTTGATGTAACTTTTTGAAGGAAAAAATTATATTTCATGATGTAACCGCTTAAGCTGAATGCAACTCAAGGGGGTGACCAAATGCGGCAAGCATTTGCTTGCACCAGAAAACTCTTTCCTTTATTGGAAACAAAACATAATTGATTGAATTCTATTCGGGGAAAACAAAATATGCAAGCTTCGTAGAAACCCTAAGTAGATGTGGAAGTCAAATTAGTCACAAATTATAATTAATTTGTCCATAAAAACACGGAAAGAAAAGGAATAAAATAAATGAACGTATAATAGAATCACTTTGATTTAGAAGAGGGATCATTTTCCAGTACATACTAAGTTCATTTTATACAAAAAGGTTGTTACGATGCTTCAATGTTAACATAAAATATAAAAGTTACTATTCCTTCATTAAATACCAAACTATTGAAGCCATAGGACCTAGCTTTGATGTAATTAAAAATTGGACCTAAGCTTCAAAGTAACTAAAAACCGGAGCAAGTTTCTTACCAACAAAATTCAATCCCCAAACCCATTAATGGTTTATGTATTCCGAAAATAACTTAAAAAGGTCCTCATACTTGTTAAATATGCAATTTCGAAAAATGTGTAGCAATGATGGGTAAGTCTAAGAAACAATATAAATTTTTATAGCTTAGTATAAATGATAATTTTTGTAGGCACGATAACTGAAAAGATATACTCACCCTTAAATCATTGAGGATGATAGAGCTTATTACTACAACCGACAATAATCATATATACCAAACCCAAATTCAATAATAAAGAGTCGTATAACAAATATCTAGATCGTGTGATGCATCACTAGATTGCATGACGTCTTTTAAACAAATATCTAAACATACCAAATGCTACAAAAATACAGTCATCTAACAAAGACTAAAAGCATCAAAGCTAACAGGCGTCATTTAAGATCTTATATAAACAGATTAAAGAACAGAGGTTCTGATCTAGAGTAGTAAGCATGACATGTATGTTATTGAATTAAACTAATCGAACAAGGAGAAACATGAGCCGTATGATTATGCGTTTAATTGATAGGGGAGAGGCACAAAAACTAAAGTTAGTAGAATAAAGAGAAATGAATTGAAATTATCCAAAATTAAGTGCGAGAAAGAACAGCTCAAAACTTTAGAGCTTTAGATGTATCACCACTTGAGGAAGATTTTAATAACTGAGGTGGAGGCGATCGTTTGTGAACTTAACAGATTAAG
Source organism: Allium cepa (assembly GCA_030765085.1). Classification (NCBI taxonomy): domain Eukaryota; kingdom Viridiplantae; phylum Streptophyta; class Magnoliopsida; order Asparagales; family Amaryllidaceae; genus Allium; species Allium cepa. The sequence goes on from CM060932.1 coordinate 706,749,236, forward strand.
GTATTGTATAAGGCTTATTGTATTTTTTTATAGAAGATTGTTGCAGAGGTCGGCAAAAGGTGGAGGCACGCGAATGAGGTTTAGATGAGAGCCATAAGAGATGGATAAACGAGGGGATTTTACGTTTTCAACTGAGCGAATTATGGAGAAAGAAAGTGAGGAGACGATACTAAAATAAATATAGAAAAGAGCGGCCTTAAAAATAATTTGGGAGCCCGCCTACGTGGTTTGTCGTTACCGCGTTTATATTTCATTTTTGTTCTTTTAATGGAAATAAAAATAGCAATGAGCATTAAAACGCCAACAATAATCATTTTTCCTTGATATTAACACCTATTTTTCTTGTAGTGAAAGCATTTCGATTTTTCAAATGTCAATGAATTTAAGTTTTGAAAAAAAATTGGATCGACTAAGGTGAATGGATGATGAACTTCAAGCATATTTGCTACAGAGCTTTACCAAGATATTTATGACTCTGTAGATTGACTCTTAACACTTCAAATAACTTTGGAATATTTTGAAGTGCTTGTGTATAAGGTGCCTTAAGTCGTACATTTTACGTTTGCTTGATTCCATACTTTGTTTATAGCCTTATAGTACTCCCATAGGTATATGAAAATTCCACACAACTTGATGAATATGTATAGCACAATTTATATTGTTGTTATCAAAATCAATAATCCAAGTCTTAGCAAATAGAAAATTCATTGGGCTTTGTTATAGACGAACTGATGGCAAACGCATGAGTGCACATTGACAGGTGCACACGGGGCGCACCATATGCACACTCACACGCACACCAGGGATCCATGTCACACTTATTCCTTGACACAATTTTAGCATCCTTTCCATTTCTCAAGTCATATAATTCCAAATGCCATAAATTGTTGTAGACACGTTCTTGCATTATTGATTGCCATCACCACAAAAACTGATCATCCCCTTGTCTGTTTTAGCCTAGCATCTGAACCAACTTGAGGGAACACAAAAGCAAACTAACTCGCACAAACTTGGTAATTTCCTGAAACGGTGTTTAATATGTTAAGCCATTTTTAGAGGAACGGTGAAGAAATAAAAGCTGGAAACCGTAAATGACTCTGTTCATAAAAAGTTTGACGATCCTCTTGGGAGGCAAAATCACATTTTCAAACTATCTTAAGAGCATTGATACTTGTAAAGGAACCGAATAAATATGCAAGAGAGAAGGAAGCACAAAAAGAAAAATGAGCACACTTATCAGCATAATAAAATACTTACTTTCCACACGTTAGCACAACATAATATAAATATCAACCATCACATTACATATGGCAACAGCCTTCATCGATCAAAACGAGGGAGTTGTTATTGTCATTATAAAATACAAATATGAAAGTATAGCACAACTGGGACACAATGGTTAATGATGAGGTGGTTTGTAGTGAGGTGGCTTGTAGTGTGGGGGTTTGTAATGTGGGGGCTTGTGGTGCGGTGGTTTATTGTGAGGTCGCTTGTAGTGTGGTCGTTTGTAATGCGGCCGTTTGTAGTAGCGAGCATCAGCAACCAAAACCATCAAGCACATGGCCAAAAATAATAGAAAGCTCATGAGTTTCTTATTAATAGCCATTATGATTTATGCACTCGACTCTTTTTCTGATGAATGAAACATAGGTATCTCTGCCTCTATATATTGGAATAGAGCCTTATGGTGACATCATGTGGTTTCCAATATGTCTTTCGGAATAATCAATTAACTTTATGGAGAAACTGTGTGAGCCTATGAACAGGTACTTTGAAAAGGTAACGATCACTTAGGATAACCAAATATCAAGGAAGATTATATATTAATCTACATAACTTATCAATTTTGAATTGATAAACGAAGCAGTCAGCAACACATCTTAAATCGTTACCCAAAAAAAAAAAATCAGCATTGCCACTTGCAATGAATTTTAGTTACAATAATGTGCATCCTAATTCCATGATTTCATTCAGGTTACATAGCAGAAGAATTTATCTACAGAACAAACAGCCTCAACTAAACGGCCAACTATTTTGACAATTTTGACATCCTGATAACATACATCTTAAAAGTTAATATGAATATCTATTTATTCTAGCGCATAAACTAGATAGAAAAAAAAAATCATAAAATTAAGTAGTGATTTAGTGTACAGTTTTTTATTTTCATTTCAAAATGAGATTACCAGAATTACAAAGATATCTATCTATTTTTTCCCCATTCTAAATGTACGAACCTAGGCACGTTAAAATAATAATAATAATAATAATAATAATAATAATAATAATAATAATAATAATAATAATAATAACAATAATAACAACAATAACAACAATAAGAACAATAAGAACAATAAGAACAATAATAACAACAATAACAACAATAAGAACAATAAGAACAATAATAACAATAATAACAATAATAACAATAATAACAATAATAATAATAATAATAATAATCATCATCATTAGACCATCACAGGCTGTTTTGCTCTTTTGCAGCATACCTTTTCATACATATAATTCAACCATACTTATCTCCTTTTTTTAAATAATGATATAGCAACTATTCAGCACTAAATGTCATATAATAATACTACATGCATGTGAAAAGGTCTTGATAAGACCTATTCAGTGTTTCAGCGAGCGTATATTGATCGTACGATGACTTCATAACCATCCCCATCCCATGACATCGAGGTTGCATTCTTCATCTCAGATTGTTATTTGCAGGCATTGACAATTGTCATTTATTAAGATCAGGTATTCTAATAGCATAGTTGCAAATAATTTACCTAACTTCGAAAGCATTAGACATATTGGCATCAATGAAATATGCTAATTCGTATTAACGTGGTGATCATACCCATAAGTAGTGGGTTCGCTTATGACAAATTCATGGAAATCATGGATAGGCAATGTTTGGTCTCAGTCAAATTACATGCGCCTTCACAAACCAAAAATATCCATAGTACTATTCCCAGAGAGGCACAACTGTTTGTGTATGTATGTGTGCACGAACGCACACGCTATAAGCATACTTGTGTCATCCTTACCTATTCATGATGTGGAATTTAAGACTGAAAATGAACAAAGTAATCAAAAACGAGTATTTAAATCTTGGAGGACTGCACAAAAATATCTAAACAAGACTGATTCTGCTTGTTATATTCTCCACTATTCTTTGTAAGTCGATTAGCACACTACCATATTTTTATCGTATTAATTAACTTGTAATTACTGAGAGACACAAGTATATATATTAATTAAACGTATTATAAGTTATTTATGTGGCATGATATTATGTGCAGACTGAGTGATCTCTATGCCAATTGAATGCAGAGCACAATCAATCAACTCCACATTAACAAACTGAATCAGAACCTACACAATACAAGTAATCAAACTGATTTGATAAAAAATAATTATAAAACATGAGTTAAAAGAGGTAACTTAGATTTAAGGGGCACGATTAGATACGATATAGAGACCTTTTTTTAAGCAAGGCATTGGCGACAATAAAAAAACAATGTCATGGAATTTTCTGCATCTATCCGCTGTAAACTTCAAAATAAACTCACTGAATTCACGATTATAGAATGGTATTTTTGATTGTGCTGCCTTTGAAGTTCCTCCAGACTTTATGTAGCTGTGGGAAAGAGCTGGTCTTCAATCTAGTATCACTCCTTAAAGTTACATAGCACCAACCAAATTTTGTTGCTTAGGTTCTCCAACTTGTTTATATTCCATGAAAAGCTGCCTGGATTTGCTTTATTGGTCAGTTTGTGTCTATCAAAAAAAAAAAAAAAAATGAAAGAAAAAAGAAACAAACAAACAAAAGTGAGAAGATTTGTTTTATCGGTCTATTTCGATTTATCAAAAGAAATTCAAAGAAGCGGGGAAGGGAAAAAAACTCGTAAAACAAGTATGCGTCAAATAAATAGACTCAAAAATTAAAGGTTTTTTATTTTTTGATCAAATGAAAAATAATCAAAGAACTTCTGTATTTTTGCATTTGACATTCATTTCTTTCTTTCCGACCACCATAACTAAAGGCTGCTTTCTGTATTTTTGCTACATGTTTGTTAACTGAAAAAATGAATCAACATCCTGTATTAAGTGTGAAAGTACCAGCCCCATGCTTACAGAGCAATAATATAGAAAATAAATGTAAAAAAACCGAAATAGTAAAATGACAAGAAGATTTTTATAGTGATTCGGATGTTAATGAAGCCTACGTCCACTTTATAACTTTCTATTAACTGACTGTTGCACAAGCTAAATCGGATTATAATATAATTGAATCTTCTAAGTTAGATCAAGTCACAAGCATAAGATCCATCCATTTAGTATATTTTTGAGTGAACTTCGTTTGGTTGTCTTCTTACCTTCTATTTAAGTACCTTATCCAAATATCAATTTGTTTGGAGTTCGTTTGATCATCCATCATCATGTATTATCTGGTCCAGAAGAATTGTCCAGAACTCACTTAATACTTAACCAAATCACACAAAACTTCACACATGCAATGTAGATGAGTAGGAGAGCCTCCCCTATGGATCATAGGTCATGGGGCCCAATCCTTATGGGTGTGAGCTGATGGATCAAACTGGCTCAATTCGTAGAAGAATCATACATAACTCGCTTAAAACTTAACGAAATTAGAAGAAACTTTCCAGACACTCTCTTTATGGTGTGTGGACCTACCGTATGAATTTAGATTGTGGGGTCCAACATACACGGATCGTTAGCGAATCCATCTAGTTAGTTCACTAGTGATTCATGAAACAACCTTTAATTGATCCCATTTTTTCTATGAGTCTTCTTTTATATCTTCTAAGTATTCTCTCAAAATTTCAAATCAACCTGACTATGTATGAGTTCTCTAGGTACATTTTAAGTTAGCTTCTTTTGGTCAAACAGCTTGATTCAGATGAGTCTTCACTTCTCAAGCTAGATTGTTTGGCATATTATAAAACTTGACAAGTATTCTTAGATGAGGTAGTAGATCATGATGCAATAGGCTTTGACAACTCATGATACTTCCTTTTGGATCGCTAGCGATCCATGAATGATGGATCGCCAACGATTCGTCTACTTAGTGGATTTTTGGCTTGTTTCTTTTAAGTTCCATAAGCTTGATCTTTTAGATGCTTTGTTTAAGCTTCAAGTCATTTTGGCTTAGTCTGGATCATATTTATCAAGGCGTGCGCTTAGGCGCCAAAAAGGCGCAGGCGTACCCCCACGCGCCTTTTGTGGTGATGAGGCGCCTCAGCTAATGGAGGCGCACAAAAGGCACAAAAGACACGCCTTTTTTCGAAGCGACGAGACCCAATTAGGTGCGCCTCGGGTAGGCATAGTTATTTTGTAGGCGAACCTCTTTCTTTGATCCAAATGATTAAATTTGAAATCAACTTCGACTTGGTCGATTAGTTTTGGGGTTTTAAAAAATATAAGTCGAGTTAAACAAAAAAATTTGTTGCTTCCATCGACTCTTCCCACCACCGTATCCTGCCGCCGCCGCCGCCTGCTATTGTCACCGCTACTTGTATAAAAGTCACGTAAAAGATGCAAAAAAGCCCAAGGCTCAAGCCTTACGCCTTTTTGCGCCTTAGCGCGTTAACTACTATGGTATGGATGTTCTAGCTCTTGTTGAATTCTGCTGGGTTAAAAATCCAGTTAACATTTGCCCTCCAGAGTATGCTTTTATTTAAAACAAAGTATGCTCTGGAACAACACAAGTTACGGATTGCTATTCTATGAATTTCAGTGAATCGTCGAAGCCCATCTCAAGATGTTATATTCAAATGACTGACTTCTTATAGCCGTTCATTTTTTGATTTTGATATGATTTTCAATTTCTGGTATTGACGATGCAATCTTTGTTCCATAGTTCACACAAGGGTTTAGGTCTGTAAGTGGGTGCACGACGTAGGTTTGGAATCGACCTATACAATTTTATCTCGTTCGGTGGTGAAGCTAAGTTTTGTCTCGAACGATTGTACGCCATCTTTACTTAGGCACTTTCATGTGTGCAATTGACCTAATGAAGCAAAGGCTACCTCAGTATTGGTTGAGGCACCTTCATGTGTGACGAGAGCTGGACTTCCCACGGCGACACGGACGAGGATTAGTCAATTTAGTTATTTTCTTTTTTTTATAAAACTTAGTTAACCTATTTAATTTTAATAAACTTTATTAATTTTCATAAAACTTAATTCACTTAATTAATTCTAATAAAACTTAGCTAATTTGTATATATTTCGTTTTTTTACTGGAAATTTTAGTCAACTTTGTTAAATTTTATAGTACTCAGTTAACATAGTTAATTATTGTAGAGCTTAGTTGAGTTTTCATAAAACTTAGTTAATTTTTATAGAAATAGTTCTTTTTTTTACAAAAATTTAGTTAGTCTTTATAAAAATTATTTTTTTTGTAAACTTTGGCTTTTATAAGAGTTATTTTTTTTTACAAATTTAGCTAGCTTTTACAATAAGGATTATGAATCACTAGATTGTGTGACGTCTTTTAACAAATATCTAGCACACAAAATGCTAACAAGAGTTTAAGGAACATTTTGGCTATGGTTTTATTAAGAAAAATAGAAGGATGTTTATAGCATGCATTCTCCATGAAAAAAAGGGTTAATTTCAAAAAAATCAAAGAAAGCAGAAAAAGCCTCTTCAAAGATGGCATTTTAAATTAGCATTTATATATATAAACATAAAAAGAAAGAAGCACTCAACCAATGTCATGAAAAACGTTAATTATCAAAAAAAAAATTGTGCAGGACTATGCAATAATTGCTTAAATTGATATTGATTCTACAACGAAGTACTTTGTCGAAATATGAGGCATGCTAAGTGAAATCAAATTTTGCCTCCTATGTTATATTGACTACATTAACGCTAAAGCTAATTTTGATGTAACTGTTTGAGGTGAAAAATTAAATTTCATGACGTAACTGCTTAAGCTGAATGCAATTCAAGGGGGTGACCAAATGCAGCAAGCATTTGCTTGCGGCAGAAAACCCTTTCGTTTATTGGAAACAAAACATAATTGATTGAATCCTATTCGGAAAAAACAAAAGATGCAAACTTTGTAAAAACCCTAATCTTTTGCTGTAGATGTGGAAGTCAAATTGGTCACAAATTATAATTAATTTGTCCATAAAAATACAGAAAGAAAAGGAATAAATTAAATGAATGTATAATAGAATCACTTCGATTTAGAAGAGAGATCATTTTCCAGTAAATACTAAGCTCATTTTATACTAAAAGGTTGTTATGATGCTTCAATGTTAACATAAAATATAAAGTTACTATTCCTTCATTAAATACCAAACCATCAAAGCCATAGGATCTAGCTTTGACGTAATTAAACATTGGACCTAAGCTTTAACGTAACTAAAAATCAGAGCAAGTTTTCTACCAACAAAATTCAATCCCTAAACCCATTAACGGCTTATGTATTTCGAAAATAACTTAAAAGGTCCTCATACTCGTTAAATATGTAATTTTGAAAATTATGCAGCATTGATGGGTTAGTCTAAGAAACAATATAAAATTCTTATAGCTTAGCATGAATGATAATTTTTGTAGGCACGATAACTGAAAAGATATACTCACCCTTAAATCCTTGAGGATGAAAGAGCTTATCACTACAACTGACAACAATCATATATAACAAACCCAAATCTAACAATAAAGAGTCGCCTAACAAATATCTAGATTGTGTGATGCATCACTAGATTGCACGACGTCATTTAACAAATATTTAAACATACAAAATGCTACAAAAATACAGTCACCTAACAAAGACTAAAAGCATCAAAGCTAACTTGCATCATGTTAACGGTAAAAATGACTTTAACGCTAACACCCGGTGTATATCGTGATGAAGTGAAAGCACCACCCGCTTGCACGGGAATCAAAGTAAACAAAAAATAGCAGAAAAGTAAAAGAGACAGAGATTTTTATAGTGGTTCAGCTTCTAGCAAGTCTACATCCACTTTGCATCCTCCATTATCTTCTTCGAGCACACTTTTACAAGATTACAACACCTTTACAACGCGATTGATTGATTACAACACTTTTACAATTCACTTTCGAGTTTATAACACAATTGAAGAAGGAGATTAGAACTTTGATCATAGATTGTTCCTCGGATCCATGCTGAATGGAGTAGATGCATTGATGAAGAATCTTCAATTGGTTGAGGTGCTCGGAGAGTCGAGAAATCAGCAGAGTGTAGGCGTCTTGAAATCCAGAAAAGTCCCTTTGTCGTTGGAGTAGGAGGAGTATTTATAGGAGAGTTCAGAGTTGGGTCAGCTGGGTATAGGTCGTGAGCGACCTAGGGGTAGGTCATAGATCGTTAGCGACCTAAGAAGTAGTAGGAGAAGGAGCGGCGACCTAAGGAGTGGCAGGGGAAGGGGGAGCGACCTAAGGCCGGCGACATAAGGAGTAGCCTTCGTCTTCTTAGGTCGTGAGCGACCTAATAGAGGAGGGAAAGTAAGGCTTAGGTCATGAGCGACTTACTGGAAGAGGGAATGTGAGGCTTAGGTCGTGAGCGACCTACTGGAAGAGGGAATGTGAGGCTTAGGTCGGTAAACTATAGGTCGCTCCGTGTTTGGTAAGAGATAGGTCGCGAGCGACCTACGGGTTAAGGATAGGAGTTAGGTCGCGAGCGACCTAACTTGGAGGGAGATAGGTCGCTAAGTCGCAAGGAATTCTCTAGCTCGCTAAGTCGCGAGTCCCTTTAACTCTTTAGGTCGCTGGAGACGTTAGGTCGTTGGACGCTATAGATCGCTGCATACTTGAGAAGTTAGGTCACTAGGTCGTGTACCATCCTAGGCCGCTGCCTTTAGACCGTTGCTCTTAACTCGCTGAGTTGCTTTAGCTCGTTGGATACTCCATGCCTTAGGTCGCATACCGTTTTGGACGGGGCGCTGCCCCCTGGACCCCTGCGACCTGACCGGTCAGGTCGAACACCGTAGCGGTGGCGTTGCCCCCGCACCCCCTGGACCCCCCCCCCCGCCATAGGGGATCTTAGATGAGAAATCATTCAACAGAACTTGCTTTGTTGAGATGCTGAGTTGACCAATCTTTGAGACGAGCTATCTTTGGTTTTCTCGGTCGATCTTTTGATATCACGGCCTTGCTGAAAAAGGCGGGATAACACTTGCCCCCCAAAACATGCCTTGTGGTAGGAAGGTGCGTTTTGTAATGCCAGAATCTGGACGTTCATATTCTGTTGATAACCTGTAAAGGAATTGACAGTTTCATATGGCCCAAAATGATGACCGTTCGGGATTGATCTATTTGGGATGAAGCGCGGCCGTTCATGGTCAAGCACTTTACTTCAAATGATGACCTTTCGTGGTCGAGTCATTTGAGGTAAAGTGCGGCCATGTGCGGTCAAGCGTCTAAATCCTTGCGACGATCGTTCAGGATCGGGTCATTTGTGGCGAAATGCGATCATTCATGGTCAAGCACTTTACTTCGAATGACGACCATTCGGGGTCGAGCCACTCATGGTAAAGTGCGGCCCTGCGCGATCAAAATGACAACCATTCATGGTCAAGCGCTTTACTTCAAATGACGACCATTTGGGGTCGAGCCATTTGTGGTAAAGTGCGGCCCTGCGCGGCCTAATAGTAGAGCTCAACCGTTCATGGTCAAGCACCTTACTTCAAATGACGACCAGTCGGGGCCGAGCATTTGTAGTAAAGTGCGGCCCTGAGCGATCAAGTGGTAAAGTGTGGCCGCTCGCGGTCAAGCGCTTAACTTCAAATGACGATCGTCGGGATCGAGCTATTCGAGGTGAAGCACGGCCGTCCGTGGTCAAGCACTCAACTTTGTATGATGATCAGGATCAAGTGAAGTGAGTTGAAATGCAACCGTCAATAGTCAAGCGCTTTACTTCAAGTGACGATCGTTCGGGATCGAGCCATTTGAGGTGAAAGTGCGACTGTTGGCGGTGTGAAGCGCGGCCGTTCATGGTCAAGCGCTTAACTTCAAACGACGACCATTCGTGATCGAGTCATTTGAAGTCAATTGCGGCCATGCACGGTCAAGCACTTAAATCTATGCGACGATTGCTTAGGATCGAGTTATGAATTAAAGCGCGGCCGACCATAGTCAAGCGACTGTTGGCGGTCAAGCACTTAAATCCATGAGTTTTTGACTGTTCAAAGTCGGGTGCCTGTTCATAGGACTTAATCATTGAGACTGTTCGAAGTCGGGTGCCTATTCGTAGGGCTTGATGATGCCTATTCGTAGGGCTTACACATTTCAAAATCATGAAAAATCAAATATTTAACCGAAAAGTTGTCAAGTAGAAATGCCTGGAAAAGTCAAACCCAAACATTCGAAGCAAATCGTGAAAGCAATGTGGAATCAAATCCAAACATCGGAAGCAAATCATGAAAGCACAGTGGAATTAAATCCAAACATCAGAGGCAAAACATGAAAGCAAAGTAGAGTCAAACTCAAACATCAGAAGAAAAACATGAAAGCCATGTAGAGTCAAACTCAATCATCAGAAACAAATCGAAAGCAACGCAGAGTCAATCTCAATCATCAGAAACAAATCATGAAAGCAATGTCAAGCCTAGTCCAAACACAGAAGGCAAAGTAATCAGTCATCAGAAGTAAAATACAAAAGTAAAGTAGTCAACTATCAGAAGTAAAATTCAAAAGCAAAGAATTGACGTCCGAGTGCAAACATCTACATCAATATGATTTATAGTTGTATCAGAGCATGCCTGGGGATCGATCGTGGTCCCATACATGTGTGAACAACTTAATTGTGTTGATGTAGATTTTCCACTCATTCGTCATAACCTCAATTATTCGATGATAGGTCGACGCTTTGATCCTGAGGCGTCTCCAGTTGGTGCAGGTGGTCGTTCTTGTTCCACCGTTGCAGCCTTCTTTTTCACATATTGAGATTGCAAACCATCCCGGATATGCCCCTCAATTTCATCTTTCAAGTGTCTACAGTCATTCGTGCTATGGCCATTTAGCTCATGGAACAAGCAATACTTGTCCGACTTTTTCTCGTTGTTAGTTGGATCTCTCTTAATTGGCTTTCGATAAGGAACATGTTCCTTGGTGTCTTGATAGATTCGCTCCAAGGTCTCATTCAACTCTGCGTACGAGGTGAATCTCAACCTCCGCCGTTGGCGTGCTGATTTATCATTGTTATCCTCAGCCTTTCGTTTGTCTTTGCTGGTTTCTGCACATTTTCCAGGAGGATTCCCGCTTTTAACCACAAAAACATCGGTTCCTTCTCCTTCTTTTATATCAGCATTTGCGTCCTCTAATCGTAAGAACCCTTCGGACTCATGGAAAAATTCTCCCCAATCCATAGGAGGATCTTTGGTCAAAGAATGCTTGAACTCTGTGCCATCAGCTATACCCGACACAGCTTCCATTAGAACCATGGATGGATCTGGTCGATCCACCGATGTCGCGGCTGCGTTGAATCGCGTCAAAAAACTTCTCAAAGATTCTCCGGTTCTTTGCTTTAGTACTGTCAAACTCATAACATTCTTGGGCCTCGAGATGTGGACCCTAAATTGCCTCATAAACCTCTCAATCAAATCATTCCACGTTTCAATCGATCCATTTTTCAATTGTCTGAACCATAGCGCCACAATATCTGTCAAGTACATTGGAAAGCACCGGGCCATAACTTCCTCTGATGCCCCCAGCACTTCCATATGCTTCATATATTTTGTCAGATGAACTTTAGGGTCTGTCCTTTCATTGTACATATCCAATGATGGTAGCTTAAAGTCTGGTGGGTTCTTAGCTCGCCTGATTGTTACGGTAAAAGGACTTCTATTGACATCCACCAAGTCTTTGTTTACCAAACCACCTTTGATAGCCTTTTTAACCATTTCCGTTAATCTGTCGTTATCTCTTAGTGACAGTACTCGCCCTTGGCTTTCGTCTTGCCCCCCGAGTTCACAAGGGGATGGTGGAATTTGTTCTTCTGGTTGGGCTTCTGTTCCTCTTTGATTCTGCGCTCCAAGTTGCCCAATCTGATGAAACAAATTCTGGATCAAATCCTCCATCTCCTCTCTTGTAACAAAGGCCGAAGTTTGGCTTGCTCTCGAAGAAGCCTTTTGACTTCCTTCATGCTGACTATTTTCTGGTCTTTGTAGTCTACTCCATCGCCTTACCATAGTTCTTCGGATTTCAGTCTCAATCTCTTGGATTCAAGTATTGATTAATAGGATTCCTGGGTTCAATTCTCAGTGAAAGCACCAAAATGTTAACGGTAAAAATGACTTTAACGCTAACACCCGGTGTACATCGTGATGAAGTGAAAGCACCACCCGCTTGCACGGGAATCAAAGTAAACAAAAAATAGCAGAAAAGTAAAAGAGACAGAGATTTTTATAGTGGTTCGACTTCTAGCAAGCCTACATCCACTTTACATCCTCCATTATCTTCTTCGAGCACACTTTTACAAGATTACAACACTTTTACAACACGATTGATTGATTACAACACTTTTACAATTCACTTTCGAGTTTACAACACAATTGAAGGAGATTAGAACTTTGATCATAGATTGTTCCTCGGATCCATGCTGAATGGAGTAGATGCATTGATGAAGAATCTTCAACGGTTGAGGTGCTCGAAGAGTCGAGAAATCAGCATAGTGTAGGCGCCTTGAAATCCAGAAAAGTCCCTTTGTCGTTGGAGTGGGCGGAGTATTTATAGGAGAGTTCATAGTTGGGTCGGCTGGGTATAAGTCGTGAGCGACCTAGGGGTAGGTCGTAGGTCGTTAGCGACGTAAGAGGTAGTAGGAGAAGGAACGGCGACCTAAGGAGTGGCAGGGGAAGGGGGAGCGACCTACGGCCGGCGGCATAAGGAGTAGCCTTCATCTTCTTAGGTCGTGAGCGACCTAATAGAGGAGGGAAAGTGAGGCTTAGGTCGTGAGCGACTTGCTGGAAGAGGGAATGTGAGGCTTAGGTCATGAGTTACCTACTGGAAGAGGGAATGTGAGGCTTAGTCGGTAAACTATAGGTCGCTAGGTCGCTCCGTGTTTGGTGAGAGATAGGTCGCGAGCGATCTACGGGTTAAGGATAGGAGTTAGGTCGCGAGCGACCTAATTTGGAGGGAGATAGGTCGCTAAGTCGCAAGGAATTCTCTAGCTCGCTAAGTCGCCAGTCTCTTTAACTCTTTAGGTCACTGGAGACGTTAAGTCGTTGGACGCTATAGATCGCTGCATACTTGAGAAGTTAGGTCACTAGGTCGTGTACCATCCTAGGCCGCTGCCTTTAGACCGTTGCTCTTAACTCGCTGAGTTGCTTTAGCTCGTTGGATACTCCATGCCCTAGGTCGCATACCGTTTTGGACGAGGCGCTGCCCCACACCCCGCCGGGGGCGCTGCCCCCTGGACCCCTGCGACCTGACCGGTCAGGTCGAACACCGTAGCGGTGGCGTTGCCCCCGCACCCCCACCTCGGGAGGTTGGCACCCCCCTGGACCCCCCTCCGTAGGAGATCTTAGATGAGAAATCATTCAACAGAACTTGCTTTGTTGAGATGCTGAGTTGACCAATCTTTGAGACGAGCTATCCTTGGTTTTCACGGTCGATCTTTTGATATCACGGCCTTGCTGAAAAAGGCGGGATAACACATCACTTAAGATCCTATCTAAACAGATTAAAGAACAGAGGATCTAATCTAGAGCAGTAAGCATTACATGTATGTTATTGAATTAAACTAATCGAACAAAGAGAAACACGAACTGTATGATTATGCGTTTATTTGATAGAGCAGAGACACAAAAACCAAAGTTAGTAGAATAAAGAGAAATAAGTTGAAATTATCCAAAATTAAGTGCGAGAAAGAACAGCTCAAACCTCTAGATCTTTTGATGTATCACCGTTTGAGGAAGATTTTAATAACTGAGGTGGAGGCGATCATTTGTGAACTTAACAGATTAAGGTACACTATAAGGCTTAGGGTTTTTTTATACAAGATTGCTGCAGAGGTCGACAAAATGTGGAGTCATGCGAAAGATGTTTAAATGAGAGCCATAAGAGACGAATAAACGAGGGGATTTTAGGTTTTCAACTGAGCGAATTACGGAGAAAGAAAATGAAGAGATGATGCTAAAATAAAAAGGAAAAAGAGCGGCCTTGGAAATAATTTGAGAGCCCGCCGACATGGTTTGTCGTTACCCGCGTTTATATTTCATTTTTGTTCTTTTAATGGAAATAAAAATAGCAATGAGCATTAAAACGCCAACAATAATCATTTTTCATTGCTATAAACACCTATTTTCCTTGTAGTGAAAGCATTTCGATTTTTCAAATGTCAATGCATTTAAGTTTTGAAAAAAATGGATCGATTAAGGTGAATGGATGATGAACTTCAAGCATATTTGCTACGGAGCTTTACCAAGATATTTATGACTCTGTAGATTCACTCTTAACACTTCAAATAACTTTGGAATATTTTGAAGTGCTTGTGTATGAAGTGCCTTGAGTCGTATATTTTACATTTGCTTGATTTGCTTGATTCCATAATTTGTATATAGCCTTATAGTACTCCCATAGGTATCTGAAAATTTCGTACAACTTGAAGAATATGTATAGCACGATTTATATTGTTGTTATCAAAATCAATAATCCAAGTCTTAGCAAATAGAAAATTCATTGGGCTTTGTTATAGACGAACTGATGGCAAACGCGTGAGTGCACATTGACAGATGCACACGGGGCGCGCCATATGCACACTCACACGCACACCAGGGATCCATGTCACACTTATTCCTTGACACAATTTTAGCATCCTTTCCATTTCTCAAGTCATATAATTCCAAATGCCATAAATTGTTGTAGACACGTTCTTGCATTATTGATTGCCATCACCACAAAAACTGATCATCCCCTTGTCTGTTTTAGCCTAGCATCTGAACCAACTTGAGGGAACACAAAAGCAAACTAACTCGCACAAACTTGGTAATTTCCTGAAACGGTGTTTAATATGTTAAGCCATTTTTAGAGGAACGGTGAAGAAATAAAAGCTGGAAACCGTAAATGACTATGCTCATAAAAAGTTTGACGATCCTCTTGGGAGGCAAAATCACATTTTCAAACTATCTTAAGGGCATTGATACTGGTAAAGGAACCGAATAAATATGCAAGAGAGAAGGAAGTACAAAAAGAAAAATGAGCACACTTATCAGCATAATAAAATACTTACTTTCCATACGTTAGCACAACATAATATAAATATCAACCATCACATTACATATGGCAACAGCCTTCATCGATCAAAACGAGGGAGTTGTTATTGTCATTATAAAATACAAATATGAAAGTATAGCACAACTGGGACACAATGGTTAATGATGAGGTGGTTTGTAGTGAGGTGGCTTGTAGTGTGGGGGTTTGTAATGTGGGGGCTTGTGGTGCGGTGGTTTATAGTGAGGTCGCTTGTAGTGTGGCCGTTTGTAATAGCGAGCGTCAGCAACCAAAACCATCAAGCACATGGCCAAAAATAATAGAAAGCTCATGAATTCTTATTAATAGCCATTATGATATATGCACTCCACTCTTTTTCTGATGAATGAAACATAGGTATCTCTGCCTCTTTATATTGGAATAGAGCCTTATGGTGACATCATGTGGTTTCCAATATGTCTTTCGGAATAATCAATTAACTTTCTGGAGAAACTGTGTGAGCCTTTGAACAGGTACTTTGAAAAGGCAATGATCACTTAGGATAACCAAATATCAAGGAAGATTATACATTAATCTGCATAACTTATCAATTTTGAATTGATAAATGAAGAAGCAGTCAGCAACACATCTTAAAACGTTACCAAAAAAAAATATCAGCATTGCCAATTGCAATGAATTTTAGTCACAATAATGTGCATCCTAATTGCATGATTTCATTCAGGTTACATAGCAGAAGAATTTATCTACAGAACAAACAGCCTCAACTAAACGGCTAACTATTTTGGCAATTTTGATATCCTGATAACATACATCTTAAAAGTTAATATGAATATCTATTTATACTAGCGCATAAACTAGATAGAAAAAAAAATCATAAAATTAAGTAGTGATTTAGTGTACAGTTTTTTATTTTCATTTCAAAATGAGATTACCAGAATTACAAAAATATCTATCTATTTTTTCCCCATTCTAAATGTAGGAACCTAGGCACGTAAAAAAAAAATCGTTGGACCATCACTGGCTGTTTTGCTCTTTTGCAGTATACCTTTTCATACATATAATTCAACCATACTTATCTCGTTTTTTTAAATAATGATATAGAAACTATTCAGCACTAAATGTCATATAATAATACTACATGCATGTGAAAAGGTCTTGATAAGACCTATTCAGTGTTTCAGCGAGTATATTGATCGTACCATGGAATACCGATGACTTTATAACTATCCCCATCCCATGACATCGAGGTTGCATTCTTCATCTCAGATTGTTATTTGCAGGCATTGACAATTGTCATTTACACCTGATTCTACTTCACGTTTATTAAGATCAGATATTCTAATAGCATAGGTTGCAAATAATTTACCTAACTTCGAAAGCGTTAGACATATTGGCATCAATGAAATATGCTAATTCGTATTAATGTGGTGATCATACCCATAAGTATTGGGTTCGCTTATGACAAATTCATGGAAATCATGGATAGGCAATGTTTGGTCTCAGTCAAATTACATGCGTCTTCACAAACCAAAAATATCCATAGTACTATTCCCAGAGAGGCACAACTGTGTGTGTATGTATGCGTGTGCGCGCACACACAAGCTATAAGCATACTTGTGTCATCCTTGCCTATTCATGATTTGAAATTCAAGACTGAAAATGAACAAAGTAATCAAAAACGAGTATTTAAATCTTGGAGGACTGCACAAAAATGTCTAAACAAGACTGATTCTGCTTGTTATATTCTGCAGCATTCTTTGTAAGTCGATTACCACACTACCATATTTTTATCGTATTAATTAACTTGTAATTACTGAGAGACACAAGTTTATATATTAATTAAACGTATTATAAGTTTTTTATGTGGCATGATATTATGTGCAGACTTAGTGATCTCTATACCAATTGAATGCAGAGCACAATCAATCAACTCCACATTAACAAACTGAATCAGAACCTAAACAATACAAGTAATCAAACTGAATTTGATAAAAAATAATTATAAAACATGAGTTAAAAGAGGTAACTTAGATTTAAGGGGCACGATTAGATATGATATAGAGACCTTTTTTTTAAGCAAGGCATTGGCGACAATAAAAAAACAATGTCATGGAATTTTCTGCATCTATCCGCTGTAAACCTCAAAATAAACTCACTAAATTCACGATTATAGAATGGTATTTTTGATTGTGCTGCCTTCGAAGTTCCTCCAGATTTTATGTAGCTGTGTGAAAGAGCTGGTCTTCAATCTAGTATCACTCCGTAAAGTTACATAGCACCAACCAAATTTTGTTGTTTAGGTTCTCCAACTTGTTTACATTCCATGAAAAGCTGCCTGGATTTGCTTTATTGGTCAGTTTGCGTCTATCAAAAAGAATAATGAAAGAAAAAAGAAATAACCAAACAAAAGTGAGAAAATTTGTTTTATCGGTCTATTTCGATTTATCAAAAGAAATTCAAAAAAGCGGGGAAGGGAAAAAAAACTCGTAAAACAAGTATGTGTCAAATAAATAGACTCAAAAATTAAAGGTTTTTTATTTTTTGATCAAATGAAAAATAATCAAAGAACTTCTATAGCGTGCTGCTATTGATATTCATTTTTTTATTTCCGACCACCATAACTAAAGGCTACCTTCTGTATTTTTGCTACATGTTTGTTAACTAAGAAAACGAATCAACATCCTGTATTAAGTGTTAAAGCACCAGCCCCATTCTTACAGAACAATAATATAGAAAATAAATGTAAAAAAAACCGAAATAATAAAAAGACAAGAAGATTTTTATAGTGGTTCGGCTGTTAATGAAGCCTACGTCAACTTTATAACTTTTTATTAACTGACTGTTGTTACAAGCTAAATCGGATCATAATATGATTGAATCTTCTAAGTTAGATCAAGTCACAAGCACAAGATCCATCCACTTAGCATATTTTTGAGTGAACTTCGTTTGGTTGTTTTCTTATCTTCTATTTAAGTGCGTTATCCAAATATCAATTCGTTTGAAGTTCGTTTGATCATCCATCTAGTTAATTCACTAGTGCTCCATGAAACAACCTTCAATTCATCCCATTTTTCTATGAGCCTTCTTTTATATCTTCTAAGTGTTCTCCCAAAATTTCAAATCAACCCAACTACGTATGAGTTCTCTAGATACATTTTAAGTTAGCTGCTTTTGGTCAAACAGCTTGAATCGGATGAGTCTTCACTTCTCCGGCTAGATTGTTTGACAGGCTATGAAACTTGACAAGTATTCTTAGATGAGGTAGTAGATCATAATGCAATAGGCTTTGACAACTCATGATACTTCCTTTCGGATCATCAGCTATCCATGAATGATGGATAGCCAACGATTCATCTACTTAGTGGATTTTTGGCTTGTTTCTTTTAAGTTCCATAAGCTTGTTCTTTTAGATGCTTTGTTTGAGCTTCAAGTTATTCTGGCTTAGTCTGGATCATATTTATCAAGGCGCACGCTTAAGCGCCAAAAAGGCGCAAACGTACCCCACGTGCCTTTTCTGGTGATGAGGCGCCTCAGCTAATGGAGGCTCACAAAAGGCGCAAAAGGCACGTCTTTTTTCGAAGCGACGATACCCAATTAGGTGCGCCTCGGGTAGGCAGAGTTATTTTATAGGCAAACCTCTTTCTTCGATCTGAAACCCGACCTGATTAAAATTGAAATCAACTTCGACTTGGTCGATTTCTTTTGGGGTTTTAAAAAATATAAGTCGAGTTGAACAAAAAAACTGTTGCTGCCAACGACTCTTCCCACCGTCGTAGCCTACAGCTATCGCCGCCGCCTGTTGTTGTCGCCACTGCTTGTATAAAAGTCATGTAAAAAAACCCAAGGCTCAAGCCTTGCGCCTTAGCGCGTTAACTACTATGGTTTGGATGTTCTAGCTCTTGTTGAATTCTGTTGGGTTAAAAAATTAGTTAACATTTGCCCCCCAGAGTATGCTTTTATTGAAATCAAAGTATGTTCTGCAATAACACAAGTTACGGATTACTATTCTGTGAATATCAGTGAATCATCGGAGTCTATCCCAAGATGTTATATTCAAATGACTAACTTCTTATAGCCGTTCACTTTTCGATTTTGATCTGAATTTTAATTTCTGGTATTGACGATGCAATCTTTGTTCCATAGTTTACACAAGGGTTTAGATCTGTAAGTGGGTGCACGACGTAGGTTTGTAGTTGACCTATACTCGGTCGGTGGTGAAGCTAAGTTTTGTCTCGAACGATTGTACGCCGACTTTACTGAGGCACTTTCATGTGTGCAATTGACCTAATGAAACAGAGGCTGCCTCAGTATTGGTTGAGGCACCTTCATGTGTGACGAGAGCTGGACTTACCACGGCGACGTGGACGGGGATATTTAGTCAATTTAGTTAGTTTTTTTTAACTTAGTTACTATTTAATTTTAATAAACTTCATTAATTTTCATAAAACTTGGTTCATATAATTAATTCTAATTAAAACTTAGCTAATTTGTATATATTTCATTTTTTAGTAAAAAAATTAGTCAACTTAGTTAAATTTTGTAATACTCAGTTAACATAGTTAATTTTTGTAGAGCTTAGTTGAGTTTTTATAAAACTTAGTTAATTTTTATAAAATTAGTTCTTCTTTTACAAAAATTTAGTTAATCTTTATAAAAATTATTTTTTTGTAAACTTTGGCTTTTATAAGAGTTATTTTTTTTAAAAAATTTAGCTAGCTTTTACAAAAAGGATTATGAATCACTAGATTATGTGACGTCTTTTAACAAATATTTAACGCACAAAATGCTAACAAGAGTTTAAGGAACATTTTGGCTATGGTTTTATTAAGAAAAATAGAAGGATGTTTATAGCACGCATTCTCCATGAAGAAAGGTTAATTTCAAAAAAAATAAAAGAAAGCGTAAAAAGCCACTTCAAAGATGGCATTTTAAATTAGCATTTATATGTATAAACATAAAAAGAAAGAAGCACTCAACTAATGCATGAAAAATGTTAATTATCCCAAAAAAAACAGTGCAGGACTATGCAATAATTGCTTAAATTGATATTGATTCCACGACAAAGTACTTTGTCGAAAAAACAGGCATGCTAAGTGAAATCAAATTATGCCTCCTACGTTATATTGACTAAGTTAACGCTAAAGCTAATTTTGATGTAACTGTTTGAGGAAAAAAATTACATTTCATGATGTAACTGCTTAAGCTGAATGCAACTCATGGGGGTGACCAAAGGCAGCAAGCATTTGCTTGCAGCAGAAAACCCTTTTGTTTATTGGAAACAAAACATAATCGATTGAATCCTATTCGGGAAAAACACAATACGCAAACTTTGTAGAAACCCTAATCTTGTGTTGTAGATGTGGAAGTCAAATTGGTCACAAATTATAATTAATTTGTCTACAGAAAGAAAAGGAATAAAATAAATGAACGTATAACAGAATTACTTCGATTTAGAAGAGGGATCATTTTCTAGTACATACTAAGTTCATTTTATACTAAAAGATTGTTATGATGCTTCAATGTTAACATAAAATATAAAGTTACTACTCCTTCATTAAATACCAAACCATCAAAGCCATAGGACCTAGCTTTGACGTAATTAAAAATTGGACCTAAGCTTTAATGTAACTAAAAATCAGAGCAAGTTTCCTACCAACAAAATTCAACCCCCATACCCATTAATGGCTTATGTATTTCGAAAATAACTTAAAAGGTCCCCATACTTGTTAAATGTGTGATTTTGAAAATTATGCAGCATTGATGGGTAAGTCTAAGAAACAATATAAAATTCTTATAGCTTGGTATAAATGATAATTTTTGTAGGCACGATAACTGAAAAGATATACTCACCCTTAAAATCCTTGAGGATGAAAGAGCCTATTACTATAACTGACAATAACCATATATACCAAATCCAAATCCAATAATAAAGAGTCGCCTAACAATATCTAGATTGTGTGATGCATCACTATATTGCACGACGTCTTTTAACAAATATCTAAACATACAAAATGCTATAAAAATACAGTCACCTAACAAAGAATAAAAGCATCAAAGCTAACAAGCGTCACTTAAGATCCTATCTAAATAGAGGATCTGATCTAGAGCAGTAAGCATGACACATATGTTATTGAATTAAACTAATCGAACAAAGAGAAACATGAAACATATGATTATGTGTTTAATTGACAGGCAGAGACACAAAAACTAAAGTTAGTAGAATAAAGAGAAATGAGTTGAAATTATCCAAAATTAAGTGCGAGAAAGAACAGCTCAAAACTCTATAGCTTTAGATGTACCACCGTTTGAGGAAGATTTTAATAACTGAGATGGAGGCGATCGTTTGTGGACTTAACAGATTAAGGTACTGTATAAGGCTTAGGTTTTTTTTTTATAGAAGATTGCTGCAGAGGTCGGCAAAAGGTGTAGGCACGCTAAAGATGTTTAGATGAGAGCCATAAGAGATGAATAAACGAGGGGATTTTAGCTTTTCAACTGAGCGAATTATGGAGAAAGAAAATGAGGAGATGATACTAAAATAAATAGGAAAGAGAGCGGCCTTGGAAATAATTTGAGAGTCTGCCTACATGGTTTGCCATTACCGCGTTTATATTTCATTTTTGTTCTTTTAATGGAAATAAAAATAGCAATGAGCATTAAAACGCCAACAATAATCATTTTTCTTTGCTATTAACACTTATTTTTCTTGTAGTGTAAGCATTTCGATTTTTCAAATGTCAATGCATTTAAGTTTTGAAAAAAAATTGGATCGATTAAGGTCAATGGATGATGAACTTAAAGCATATTTGCTACGGTGCTTTACCAAGATATTTATGACTCTGTAGATTGACTCTTAACACTTCAAATAACTTTGGAATATCTCGAAGTGCTTGTGTATGAAGTCCTTGAGTCGTATATTTTACATTTGCTTGATTCCATACTTTGTATATAGCCTTATAGTACTCCCATAGATATCTGAAAATTTCGTACAACTTGAAGAATATGTATAGCACAATTTATATTGTTGTTATCGAAATCAATAATCCAAGTCTTAGCAAATAGAAAATTCATTGGGTTTCGTTATAGACGAACTTAAGGCAAACGCAGGAGCGCACATTGACAGAAGCACGCGGGACGCGCCTTATGTACACTCACACGCACACCAGGGATCCATGTCACACTTATTCCTTGACACAATTTTAGCATCCTTTCCATTATTTAAGTCATATAATTCCAAATGCCATAAATTTGTTGTAGACACGTTCTTACATTATTAATTGCCATCACCACAAAAACTGATCATCTCCTTGTCTATTTTAGCCTAGCATCTGAACCAACTTGAGGGAACACAAAAGCAAACTAACTCACACAAACTTGGTAATTTCCTGAAACGGCATTTAATATGTTAAGCCATTTTTAGAGAAATGGTGAAGAAACAAAAGCTGGAAACTGTAAATGACTCTGCTCATAAAAAGTTTGACAATCCTCTTGGGAGGCAAACTCACATTTTCAAACTATCTTAAGAGCATTGATACTGGTAAAGGAACCGAATAAATATGCAAGAGAGAAGGAAGCACAAAAAGAAAAATGAGCACACTTATCAGCTTAATAAAAAATTTGCTTTCCATATGTTAGCGGAACATAATATAAATATCAACCATCACATTACATATGGCAACAGCCTTCATCGATCAAAACGAGGGAGTTGTTATTGTCTTTATAAAATACAAATATGAAAGTATAGCACAACTGGGACACAATGGTTAATGATGAGGTGGTTTGTAGTGAGGTGGCTTGTAGTGTGGAGGTTTGTAATGGGGTGGCTTGTGGTGTGGTGGTTTATAGTGAGGTCGCTTGTAGTGCGGCCGTTTGTAATAGCGAGCATCAGCAACCAAAACCATCAAGCACATGGCCAAAAATAATAGAAAGCTCATGAATTTCTTATTAATAGCCATTATGATTTATGCACTCCACTCTTTTTCTGATGAATGAAACATAGGTATCTCTACCTCTTTATATTGGAATAGAGCCTTATGGTGACATCATGTGGTTTCCAATATGTCTTTCGGAATGATCAATTAACTTTATGGAGAAACTGTGTGAGCCTTTGAACAGGTACTTCGAAAAGGTAATGATCACTTAGGATAACCAAATATCCAGGAAGACTAGTGAGTGGCCCGTGCTTCGCACACGGGCATTGTATATTTACACCAACTGTAAACTTAAATTTCAAGTAACGTCAAAGTTGTAGTAATGATTTTACGCTCTACTACATAGAACGTGGAGTTAGGAGGTTAAAGAGTTATGAGTAAACAATATGGTTGTAATTATTTTTTTCACGACAGTGGTTAGATTTTCTTAAGTCAGTAGATACAAAAGAAATCAAATCCGAAGTAGACTATACCAAACTTGTGGTGACATAGTCAAATACGTTGGTGAACATGTAAATATATCCTGATCACTTTTCGAATAGGTAACCTACGATGCACTTTGTTGGGGCATTGTACATTGTGTGCGGTTGCAGGCAGAAGCAGTCACAACTAATACCATGTACATTATCATGATGAAGTGTACAGACGTTAAATAAATCAAATCCAATTTATTGCAGTAGCATAATTGCAAATCATTTACTGAAATGGTTAACAACAATTACACGATTTGTCACCGCATAGGCATATAACCTGTATACGATGGCTATGTGTTGCATATAGTACATCCGACTATATTAATGAAATATGAATCGTAGGGTAGTCATTTCTTTTTTTACTGTCTGGCCAAAATTGGTAAGGTAATGAATGTGGAGCATTGTAATCACTGTAGGATACATACTGGAAAAATCGTGTACTGCATAGTAAAACCGTGTATGGCAGCTAACCAAACATATCGTAAGCATTATTACTACGGAAGAACGGTTGTCAAATGAGAGTTTGGACCGATGAAAAGTACTGTGAAACAGTTCAAACGGAAAAAATAAAATAAGGACAGATCTACTAAATGTTTAATTAATATAGAATAGGCACACAGGTAACAGAGGTCAGTATATTTTTTTATCAAAGTTCCAATATATATGTTGATTGTGTAATATGATCTTTTCCCATGCACTTGTGCATATTTCATTTTTTGTACACGATACAGTGGATAGAAAAAAACCAAAAACCATAGTAACTAATGCACAGACATAAAAGAGCAGAAGTTGGTAAATGTTTATAAAAAATTTCGCAGTAAAACGGATCCAAATTGATAGAGTTATGCCATTCTCACAACATGCTGGTTTACTGCCTTGGCTGAGCAGGGTGTTGTTAGAAATACACACATGTAATGCGTAGGAAAGGAAACCAAGTTAATGTCATACATCACGATGTACGGAGGGAAAACAATGCAACAAAAAAAAGAGAAAAAAGAGAGATGACAACTACATGGAAAGGAAAAGCAGCAAGTACGGACTGGTAGAATGTGAATGCACTACAGCAGAGAAATCATGATATGATACAATTTAGTTCCGCTACTTCTTCTCTCGAATCTTAGTTGTAGTACACACTGCATTCTGATCTTCTGCATCAACGTCCTGTAGATAGGAGAAAAAATAATGGCTTAAGTCTAGAAGCACAAAAACTTACCCGTAGCAGACGGAGACAATATTAACCGAGTATGAAGTGGCGTAGCAATTATTTGACAGGGGAAACAGTTACAGAAATGAGTGTTCGTATGTACGTCACTCAAACAACGCTCGATTGTGGCAAATGTGTGCAATGTGAACTGATTGAAGAACGCGTTATAGTGGGATCAGTTAAGCGTTGTGTGTGAGTCATAGTAGTTGTCAGTAACCGTACTACTTTCCAGAAGAAAAGAGAAAATTAATAGAACTAAGTACTGTCATGATGTAGTGGTGAAAAAAAAAGGTGAAAAAATTGCAACCGAATTACAATTCCTTTTCGCATTGTCTTTCTGGTGACTGGTGGAGTAGAAGCATGCACGACTGGAGGAATGATACCATCGCCATCCTAGCAAAACAAATGAATGTCCTTTCTAAGATACCAGTTGGACAGACAAATAATTCTAATAAATGTATATCAAACCTGATCAATACGTTTCTTCCCTTTGATATCTGTGGCCGGCGGTGTTTCCCGCTTGTCCGTTATCGAAGGAGAAACTAAATTCGAACTCTGGTCGCTAGGTGGAGTGAGCTGTAATTTTCAAGTGTTCCAGAACAGAGAACAATGTCAGTAAGCCAGAAATTAAGTATGTAAGTTATAGGTAGTTGTATAAGCATGGATAAGAACAGACCGTCTCGTTAACAGATAAATTTTTGGTGAATTTCCTAACAGTGAGGTAAGCATCCGGATTGTTCATCTCATAATTGTTTGGTCTGAACTCAAACATCGCATCAGTCCCTGAGAGGTTGTGGAAAATGTTCTCAATTTTTTGGACCCCATTCTCCTGCAGAATGCATCAGTGATGTAAACCGCATTGGACGTAACATGCCGTTAATAAAGTCAAGTCGGCAGGATTCAAATCAGGGCAGTGTACATGCGTTTGACTTAACAACGTACGTGATATAATAAAATGAAGCAGAGCAACCTACATATAGCACCGTTGACGCCATTTGTGCTTGGGCAGTAAGCAGTACGACAGGAAGAAACGGTATGAAACAATGCGGTGCAGTTTGAAAATGACATAGTGTAGATATGAACAGGACGTGTAAACAGTAAACAACTCATATAATTGTGAGGTCACAACTTGTACATACTACCGTGTACGTGGGGTGTCCACTACATATAACCAGTCTAAGATGAGCAAAGTAAGGTGGGTGAGCTGTGGTACGACAGTAAAGCATGGGGAAGCAACAGTTCATGATGGCTAAAACTTGAAGTACGCAACATAGCAGACATTTGATAGCAACAGTTGACGGTGTGGCTGACCATTTGCGTGGGTAGTAAGTCACATATTAAAACCAATCTGGAGTACGTACATGTTAAGGAAGAAATTGAAACCAATGGTCACATTACACAGTACGGCTGCTGTAACTCACCGGGTAATATTATTTATAACCACATCAGCAAGCTTAGGCAGTTGTGTAGTTAACCTTGTACAAAGTGCAAGACCAAACATGACCGGTCCAACAAAAGCAATGAGAGTATAATACGATAAACGTACATGCACATACGTTTAATTTCGATTACAACGTGCATACGTATGTCAACTGTAAAATGAAATGCATAGTTGTATTATCTTACCGAGTTAAGTACGGCAAGCATGTCGTCAACCTTGTTTCCAAGTAACCATTCCGCCTCCTTGTCAAAAGCGGTGATAGTAGTAGATGCAGTAGAGTCCAATATGTCGACATTTAAATGGTACCTAACAAACATGTTTTCAACAGCCGTAATTATCCTTTTACAGCAAGTAAAAGGGGAAAACTGCATAACGAAGAATCTGACAAATGGTACCTGTTTACCGGATGAGCTACCATTCGATGGCATCCAGAGCAGAAATAGTTGGTGCCCTCAAAGTTAGCTGTAGACTTGCAGACCAAGCATGAGAGATAACTCCACGAAGAACTTTTCAGATGCACAATGGTTGCTGGCACGACGTATAGCTTACCCTGAAAAAAAAAGTTGGCGGCATATATTTAGAGCTACATCTGTAGAACTATTTGTCTAAGCGCGATCAGATGGAACGAAGACGTTTTTTCAAGCGCGTAATGCACGGAGCTAATTCCGTTGACCAATAAGTGTAAACTTATGCAGGTAGACCTTTTCAAAACAACAGTTAGCATGTTTTACCCCAGCAGCAATTCTTATTGTTGAGAAAGAAAAAGGTGGCGAAGGTTATGTTGTTTAATCTAGCATCGTTCTACAAATCTGCAGGCACGGTTGGGAAAAAAAAAGCAATAAACATCGCATAGACGGGACATTTATTGTTTCCAACACTCCTACAAATACGTACAACTATGTCAGTATCTTTTTCCAGTCAATAGTGCAATATGTACGAACAGATTGATATAGATGTAGTAGTTAACAAAGTGGAAGTACAAACGCAATATAGACAAATACACAAATTAACGAATGTAGTATATAAAAGCACTGAAACGACAACGTTACTGCCGCGCAACAAAACAGCAGCATGTAAAGGATAACCAACAGCATTTGGACGCAAAGAGATGATATGTGCAGTGAGGAAAATTGGTGCATGCCTACTATTCGAACAGAACATGATTGGCATGGATAAAAGAAGTATGTGCAATCAATGAAAGTGGATGGACGGTGGTGGTCAAACTTTATTATTATGCATGCGTTACGTGCAAGAACAGCGTACCCGACAGGCAGCAGTCCTGACGTCAGTCAACAGCTGGGCAAGTGTGCTGTTTGTTCTTTCCAGGACAGTAGAACGACCACCGGAGGAGTAGTCTACGTACTCAATTTTTTTTCCAGCATGTTCGTTCGATCTGTGCAGATCAAGTAATAAAGATATATCAAATGAAACAGTCAAACGAATGCACATCATGTTAAAAATTAATACCTCATCTTAATGACATTCAGTTCAGGCAAATCAATGTCCAAATATATTTTCGTTGCTTTGGTGGAGCTGAAAGTAAATGCACCTGAAAAAGCGAAATATCAGTTAGAGGGCAATTGTTTTATGGCGTGGATAGGCAAGTACGGAGATCGTAAGCCTACGGCCGTAAGTAGATACTGTCAGGGAGTTGACAACAACGGTAGGCGTATTCTCAAACTTGTCTACCACAGACTGGTCAAGTAAATCTCTTTGGCTCGCCCAAAGCGATACAACACTTGTATTCCCACTGTGTGATAAATAAGATTAGTATAACGTTAGGTAGAGTTCGGTTAAGTAAAAAAAATAAAATTGGCGCCACCTGTTGCTTTCTACGTGCAACTCTCGTTTTAGCATTTGTGTACCATTTTTAGAAGTTATAGGGAATACATTAGTCACGGCCCGTAACAGACCACCCAAATCTGTAATAAGCCACAAATCAACAACACGATTGCGCGTAGATTACAGGGAAACATGATATTTACAGTGGGGAGAAAAGGTACCGGTGAGATTGTCTATACGGCACAGTCGGGCTATAAGCGTGCCTTCATCAGCAAAGGCAAACTTGTACCGTGGTATTCTACCCGTTGCATCTTCCACCTTCATTGCTCGGGTATCTGTTCGTAGTACTATTATCCATTCGTCTTGTATGGTTCTGTACGTTGCTTCGGCTTGTTGAACGTTAAACCGTGTCACGTCGTACACAGAAGGTTCTTCAAACACGTCTTCGAACTGGCGAAGTATATGCTTTCGAACGGTACCAATCTTCTCATTTCCCTGTCACATTCCACATCAAACACAAGAAATGGGACAAAACAGATTGCAAAATAATTTTTTTACATCTATGTATTAAAAGTGCAGTACAAACAGTCCAAGTTTAAAATGCAAGTGTAGGGGAGAAATGGATGTACGTGGAAGATTACGAACTACTGTCGGTGGATAAGTGTGGAGCAGGCGCAGCATTATTGTGGACCAACGTGTAGTATAATCAAAGTTAAAACCACTAACAGTGCATGGTACGCATGAAATGCATTACTTCAAGCCAACGGATAATATCCTAGATAGGGGAGGGATACTAAAAAGGAAGCACAGTAAGCGACTAAATAATAAAAGTAGACAGTAACATACCTCGCTGTCGATAAGCTGCATGTTCAACGCATAAACTTTGTTTGTTCCCTGACTGATCAATTTCCATAGCCTGGCCACCCGGACACGTACGGTATTCCAGTTTGTACCAAACACCACTTCTGACAGTAACATGCTGCTTGAGGACATTGTACTAAAAACCAGTTGGGAAGAAAATTAGAATTTTTATTTACAGAATTTTAGGTCAGGCAAAGGAAGAATTCAGACTGTATTAGCAAGAAACAGAGCTCTAAAAGAAAGTGGGTAAACTGCTAGCACGACGTTCACGTCCTTCCAGTTTATGCGGCAACTGCTATTTAGTTTGTTGTAATTTCCTGCCGATATTGGGTATTTCCCACACGTTCAAACTGAATTAAAAACAGGTGTTTGCGCTGTCATATATGTCCTCATTTGAATAACAGTTGGTTACATGCATTTTTTGAACAGTTGGTTACATGCACTACGTATTTGGTTTAACCAACCTCATTTAATTAACAGTCCAATATTTCTGACAACTCGCACGGTCGTAGAACGCTTAAAAAAAATATTTAAGTTATGGTCGATATTCAAGATGAAATCCTTCATGTAAATGCGTGAAAATCTTGTGAACACGTACAACGTTTGATATATCCTATATACCTTGTGCGTACGAAACAAAGACGCTATCCTACGTTAGTGTTTGAGATGTCCTACATATGTGGTGCGTACTTCAGTTATTTTTGTGTACAAAACTTACGTGATTCAGTTTTTGAAATCGTTGGCAGACGTCTTTTGGGGTACTGTGTGTCAGTAAGCATTACAAAGCAGCTGCCGCAAGATATATAAATCCAAAAAAATTATGTGTTAACAACCAGGATGTCATAGTGTTATGAATGGTCCTAGTTGTTTTAGTACTAACAGCATAGAGTATTTGTTGAAACTATGTCTGTAAGCTGTACTTGGAGACCCACAATTTTGCTACAGTGAGTGAGTCAGTAAGCATTACAAAGCAACTGCCGCAAGATATATAAATCCAAAAAAATTATGTGTTAACAACCAGGATGTTATAGTGTTATGAATGGTCCTAGTTGTTTTAGTACTAACAGCGTAGAGTATTTGTTGAAACTATGTCTGTAGAGCTGTTTTTCTTGTTAAATTTTGCTACAGTGAGTGAATCCTGTTTCTACGGTTTTATGGCATTTTTTTTTGGCACAAAGCTGTTACTTGGACACTGTATTGTAAATGAGTGTTTACATTACAATATTAGAACAGGACGTACCGTATAAAACAGAGATGTATGTAATTTACTCCGAGATAAAATGCTAATAATTAGAACATCAAATCGTTCAAAGGTGAATCATTGAGCAAACTAACATTAAAAAAGACCTTAAAATAGCCTATGTGCAGGATGTTACAACATGAAAAGCCGAAGTAAATCAAAATTAAGTACAGATAGTGGAAAACAAAAATAGACAGTTAAGACAAAACGTAGAACTTGGTATACAGAAGCGGTAGGATATGATGAGTGATAGTCTTCATTAGTAATGCCTCCTCCTGTTTTGGTCAGCTCTTCCTTGAATCCTTTGCACATTCCAATATCTTCGTCATTTTATATGGTAGAGTACTCATTTCAGTACCCACAAAAAGTAAGCTGGAAGGCATCATAAACTTCGCGCCAAAATAAAAATCTGTAACGAAGGAAAAACGCGTAAGATGATAGTTTGTAACGTTATTACGCACTCAAGTATGTTCAGATAAGTCAAAACCAGGGGGATTTATCTAACGCACGTCTCCTAGCAACACAGAATGACAACACCTTATTTGGGTCAGTCGGTAAAAGGGTAGTTTATCAAGGAAAAATATGCATCAATTGCAGACAGAAAAAGTAATCAATCATTAATCTGGAGATTGTGAAATTTTTTAATAGAAATGATCTAATGTTGCCAATAAATGATGTTGTATTGCTAAATTTAGGTTCGTTATCCGTATGTTGGATTTCTATCCCTATTTGGCCCTCCTATCCAAAGCAGTTGGCTAAAGGTGCACCTTGTAATAAGTTGTGTATGTTAAATTTCAGTAATCAGATCACACATTTTTAAGTCAGACTTAAATCATTATGCTAAGAACCTAGCATCACAAACATAATGAATCCCTAAAAGGAACGACGATATCAATGGAAAATTCAACGTAAAAAATCAATATTGACAACCTAACCCAAAAGGAACTCCGATACGAAAGGGACAGTATTATGAAACTAAATAAATTCAAATAGTAATAACGACTCCCTTATCAACATGCATGATGATTGGTAATACTATAATTATTTATACATACAGTTACAGTCACATTGGTAATACTGTTCGCTGTTCCCATTCATACATATATGTTCAGTAGGATATGATATCTTATGGCCGTACCAACATTACCTCAGCTGGGTCAAAGTGACCCCGATCAGTCGACCGACTCCACCAAACTCCCCTCTCCAACAAACCTGCAACGAACGGAAGCATGCTTTCAGAGTAGGTTTCTGTACATAATATGGAATGATGGCAAAGCTACAGAAAGAATACAACGTATGTAGCACCAACGGTGTAATAAAAGTGTCGTACTATCACCGTGTATTCGAAATAAGTTCAACATACTTTTAGGGCAGTCAATAACGGTGGAAGGACATCTAATTACAGCATGCGGTTATGTACATGGATGTAATTTCAAGATAGCATGCTAAGGTCAATTGCTGATGAACAAATACATACACAGAGCAAACGCGACCCCTCTGTTATTTTTATATATCTGTTGCAGTACAAAATACAGTAACCGAGTAAGGGACAGTACGCTAAATTTTGTGTTCCATAACAGATCATGGTAGTAAATACAACTTTAGTTCGTACAATGTACGGTAAGAGGTTAGCAAACTGTTTACCGCAACAGCTGTTTTAGAGGACAGATTATGGCGTAGTTAAAGTAAATACAATCTGTAACAGCGAAAGCTGCTAAATGTACTACAAGGTACCTGCATCACATTCATTAACCGTTCTCATTGCTGTACGATTCGATTTTTCTAGTACGGTTGCCTTGCTACTCCAATAAGGAGTCGAAGTAGCACGTAGACATGCACAATGTTATCACACTACTAAATCAACCAAACCAAATTCGTGAATTATAGCAACAGCAGATTGTTCCGATGATAGCAGGTTAAAAAAGCTATTTCAATTTACATGTATAGTTACAGCCAGATACGTAATAAAGTTCAGCGATCCCACTCTTGCATACATGTTCCGTAGGATACGAAACCGTGTGGGTGGAATGTCGAACGTAAACTACACGTAACCAATCATGTATAAGGAACTGTGATATGAAAGGGACAATACTGTATAAACTGCTGGTTGTACCCAAATTACGTTATACCTAACTCACAGTTATGCATATTCTGTTACAAATCATCATCTGGTTCGTCTGCGCCTTCCATACCTATTAAATTTTAAACACCGTGCACGTTAGAACGCATCAGCTGTGTGCAGTCTTGTAAACAGCACTTTAAAATTACAGATGACGGATGGAAAAAAATTCATACCAGAAATGTTCCTGAAGACTTCCTTGTATACAATGTTCTGCGTGTAATTTTCAAAACCCGGTTTAGAAGTCCCAAGCAATATCTTCAGCCCAGAAACGGAAGTTGTTCTAGACAGTGCTACATACAGCTGTCCATGTGTAAAAACCGGTCTTGGCAAATAAATTCCAACCTGTTCTAAAGTTTGTCCCTGACTTTTGTTAATTGTCATTGCAAAATAAACTTTAATAGGGAATTGACGTCGACGCAGGACAAAGGGCCATTTCGTGTCATCGGATGTTAAAACTATTCTCGGAATCAATACTTTCCTGCCCACATTCTTCCCCGTTACAATCTCACATTCAATAACCTTCCTCGACAGTTGCGCGACAATTAATCTTGTTCCGTTGCATAAGCCTAGACTCTGGTTTAGATTCCTAATCAACATTATTGGCACACCCACCTTTAAACGTAACTCATGATTTGGCAGGCCTGAGAGTTTTAACGTGTTTAAGAATTCAGGAGGATAAAGAAGATGATGTTCTTCGGTTGTGTCAGACGCGGGGCTGATTGAATGTGCGCTGTAATAAGTTTGCATGGCACCACTAATAAGATCTATTGCATATGAATTAATTTCTTCAACACAATCGTTTGTTGGAGCCAGAATACACCTTGCTTGCAAGTAAGATTTTTTGGATATATTTGCATCCAAATCAGGATACGTCATTTCCACAATTGTATGAATGGCATTATCTGAGTTTGGTATAATATATTCATCCGGTATCCGAATCCATGTAGGTTCTTCGTCAACATCTAAAGACATAGACCTCACCTTCCCTTCGCCGACATTTAATATCCAGTTAGAAAACGAAGACAACCTTGACCTTTCATCATCCGATAAGTCGTTATTTTTCAATCTCATGTTTATTGTTAGAGTGAAAATTTTGCGCTGTTGCCACAACGGCGAAAAACTTATAGCGGAGCGTACAATCATCTCTCTGGTGCCTTTACGAACAACAGGTAGGGTCTGCCTGAAATCTCCACCCAGTACAACTGTCTTTCCCCCAAATACTCTACCAACTTCATTATTCGTGCCGGAAGAAGTTATATCCGACAATGACTTCTTGAACGCCTCAAGTGCATTTCGGTGAACCATAGGAGCCTCATCCCAAATAATCAAATCCGTACGTCTAAGCAAATCGGTCAAACACGACTGCTTGGAGATATTGCAGGTCGACATGTCATCGAGGTTCATAGGAATTTTGAACTTTGAATGTGCAGTTCGTCCTCCAGGAAGTAAAAGCGATGCAATGCCAGAAGATGCCACCGCCAATACAATTCTACTTTCCGCTCACATAGTCCAGGCTAAAGTATTCCATAAAAACGTCTTCCTGGTCCCTCCACTTCCATAGACAAAGAAAAATCCTCTTGTACGGTTACGAACAGAGTAAACTATAGCGTCAAAAACCATTCTCTGCTCCGAATTTAGAAGTGGCACTGATTGTTGCGCTTCCATGCGTAAGAAATCACAGTCGTAGTCTAGTTCGTCATGTAAAAGAGTGTTATCCACCGAATGAAAATTTCCAAGATCAACATCCGTTACGGACCAAAACTCGGCTACCGATCTATTGTTTCTGAGCATAAGCTTTTCCAAAGCAATTAATGCATCTGATCAGACCTTATTCGCAGACATTTCTTGAGATCCACAATCGTTCCTCTGTACGTACCTCCATTCTATATCCTCGCTACACTTTTGCCAATGTTTATCCCAGAGTTTCTTAGCATTTGATACCTCACAAAAACACAACAACGTTGCAAACATTTCCCGCATACAATTCGGAGTAGCCCATGAAGCAGCTTCAGTTAATGCCTCATCCCACTCATTGTCATCGTCTAACAAACCTCGTGCAAGGCATGCGTCTTTGAAGGTGTTGAAAACAACACCATTTACTGCTCTAATGTCTTCATAACATGTAGGGCCACGAACAACATTTAAAAGCATACGCATATAAAATCTCTCTCCTGACGAAGGATGCGCATAATAAATCCAACCTATACACTCTCCTTTCTGCCTCATCCTCCAGTCCTTAGTAGACTTATCCCATACCCATCTAGTAGGAAAATCAACATAAGTAAGTCGGCGAGCTGCGTGACACATTCTGTTGGTCTCCAACCACTGAGTGAACATTGTTTTGCATATATTATGCCTGCCTTGTACGTCATTCAACTGTTCTGTTTCATCAAAATACACAGTTTGCTCTCCTGGCAAATGAAACATTAATCTCTCCACTGCTGGAGTGCGGTACTAAACATCAAACTCAAAAATTCGCCACGACGCTTCTGCAGCCGAAATATATCGGCAGTCGAAATAAGTTTTTACTTCATCAACTTCCCGAACTAATGTGCATTCGTTGTTTACACTGTCTTCAATAACAACAGTTGCTCTATCATGACCCTTGTTGATGTATTTAAACAGGTATTTGACAGACCTTGTTCTATTGCATATCTCTACATTGATATGTGCCTGATATTTGACAACTAAATCAATATTATGAGGTATAACCCAACCGTTGTCCTGCACAAACCCATTTGACGACTCGGTTGACAACCCATTGTTGCGTCGTCTGTACATAGAAATCCAAATTTGTCAAAACTGGTTTCACTCCTGTACTGCTTAGGGTAATGCTTGGAGCAACAACCTTCCACCATGCAAGCACATCCAGGGTTTGCGTAACCGCATGGTCCGTGAATCATGTACTGACACACCGACTGGTAAGCAAACGGATCCGCATATTTATCTGGTATCTCAGCACTAACCACTGCATCAACCTGGCTAACGGTTCTTGGTCTCTGATCGCCAAATAGAAATATAAGTATATGAGC
Organism: Allium cepa; assembly: GCA_030765085.1. Lineage (NCBI taxonomy): Eukaryota > Viridiplantae > Streptophyta > Magnoliopsida > Asparagales > Amaryllidaceae > Allium > Allium cepa. The sequence continues at coordinate 706,784,534 of CM060932.1, forward strand.
ATGCGGTAGTCCCCTTTTTTGAAATTCAATTGTGTAAACAACTGGAAAAAAAATATAAAAAATAAGGTATAAGGTAAGACAGCGTGAGATCATTTAAAAAACGCGCGACAGTAGTTAGAATTTGTCAGACTTACGTGCTTTGACTTTACCAAAATGACATTCTGTCTTTATGTCCCACAATAGCTCCATAAGCTTCATATGGAAAACACGGGAAACAATGTCCGGTCTATCCTCAGCTTTCTGACCGAGAATGTTAAGTAAAGCCAATTCAATCTCAGGCCACTTTGGGTTGCACGTAAATGTCACAAAAAAATCTGACGATCCCGCCCATCGACATATAGCCATAGCATCTTGGTAGTTTTGCACCATGTACCTAGGACCTCCTGTGAAAGAGGAGGGTAGGACAATCTTTCTTCCTATCGCGTGTGCATTTGTGTCACCAGCTGTAATTGCATCCTGCAGACCCTTGTATAGTTCACATCGTAATGTACTTTGGTTACTCTTTACCCCACGATAGTCTGTCTTCTTCAATACATGTATAACTATCTACAATGAATTGGTGGAAAAGCCTACCACCCCACAACAGAACGGAGCCATCTTCTACTCTGCGCTGAATAATGTACGCATAATATTCACGCATTGTCATGGTCGTTCTTTTAGTTTCTAACTGTACATCAGATTCTCTGTACTGTATGCCACACCTGAAACCATCCTCGCCATAAGGAAATAAAAGCGGATATTGCATTGACATAAACGAAGGGTGTTTTTCACTAATCCTTTTCAGTACCCCATTCCTGTCTTCAATGACTATATCACGACAGCCACACGAATCCGCATTTGAGTTATCAACCAACGCTGCAATCTCTGACGAAGTTGGTAAATTGTACTGTCGTCCATCCCTACAACGTCTCTCCAACAGTCTAATGGTATTAGGCTGGTATTCCAATGCATGAAATCTTTCTCTAGCCATTCTGAACACCTTCGCCAACTCGCTACAGTTGTTGAACATGCATATTAAATTGTTGACAGTACCCACATCTAAATTTTGCGCCACACTTTCGCCGCACGACAAAAGTCGGTTATTGACTTCATTACTGGTGTCATAGAAATATAACTGAGCAAATTTTGGCTTACCCGTTGTCGGAAGAAGCGAGCCAATTCGATGGTGGTTTTGCCCGTTCAGCCTGAAAACATACGGACCACGGGTGTTGTTGACGGAGCTATCAACATTCCCACCCATTGACGTGAAAGCAAAAATAGAGTTATAAACTCGAATTTGCCGCCTAAATTCTTTTGAAATAGACCCTCCACTGTAGTCTAGAAGTGTCTGTAAATAACTGGGGACAGGCGGGTAGGATGGGAGCTGGACCTTTCCCTTCCAACAACAGATTGAAAACTTTGGATTTGAATTTGTACTCCCCTTCTTTACTCTTTCTTCAAACCAAAGCAATGCGCCACAGAATGAACATGTACAGGAGGGTGGGCCAAAACTGTGAGCAGAAAACATCTCACCTGCATATATTGCAAAAAAAAGAATTAAAAATGTTTGCACCGTCAATGCATTTTATACCGACCAAGATAATGAACAGTACATACGTCGTCCGTAATTATCAACCGCAGGAAGTAGGATATGCTGTGATGCAGCGAACAGAGTTACGCTGTTCCCATGTTGAGTCAAGTCAAATGATGCCGGCAAAGAGTCGGGGGGACACCCTGTCATCTGGGGGTTTTCTGCGACAACAGTTAACAACAATTAGAACGTTGAAAACATGGAATATCCTGCAACGGACATGATGTACATCAGACGTTTGCTGTTCCACCTGACCCCCATAGCAGACGAAGAATAAAATCACTCTTACCCACAGCTGCTGACCTCAGTTTTTTGTGCCTCGGTTTATGAAGCCTGGTATGGCGATTTATCCAACATACTGCAATCAGAAAACAGCAATTCATTAACAGCCGGGCATAGTATGCGTAGGTAGAAGGGGAAAAAAAGGAGTCGAACTCTGTCGACGGCAAGATCGGCCAGTAGAAACCAATCTGATAGCTTCCTCCTCATGTCGTCGACAAAGAAAGTCGGAGAAATTATGCATGGACAGGTCTATGAACTGTGGACAGCAGTTGTTACATCTCATCCATCTGTTTGTATAATATTTCTTTGCCTGTTTCCATCTCAGAAGCAGTCTGCATCTCGCTCTAGCAGACTTGCATACCTGGGCATACAAATTAATGTAGCGTCAGGACAAACGGAGCAACATCAATATGACAACACTCAGAAGTTGAAGAAACGTTAATGTACTTGCAAACAGCACAGCAATGCGTTAAAGATAGTATGAAAGCATGCGCACCGACTGCTGACATGCACGCATGTGCAATATGCTAATGTCTTGCAGCAAAACCAACCATCCAGACTGCCACAGTTTGTTGAAAAATAAACAACAACCTATGCAACATTCATCCAGATTACATTAATAAAGTAGGCGGAAGTCAAGAGGAGCGGTAAAAAAACAAAAAAAAACTGTCATGGTTGTAGTCACCAAAAAAAGACATGTTCAAAAGGAACAAATCAATGACAAAGATGAAAAACATACGTACTTCAGCCGGTCGTATACAGTGTACCCGTAAACGATATCTCTATCGACCCTTGGACTGAGAAATCAGAAGCTCTGCGTACCAAGAAACAGCACCACCGCTCAGGCAGGTGTTGCCTGCGTAACCAAAATCCATCGTTTAATTGGCGCAAACAGTATGTACCAAAAAAAAAAGGATTGATCGTTGTTGACATACACAAAAAATGGAACCAACAACAGTACACCTTCCATAAACCGTAAACATATGGACGAAGAAAATACGGGTAATGCATGTTTGGATAAACAGTCAAACAGAAGTCTGAAGGGTATACAGAATGCACAAAAAAATATAGCACACGTTGTAGTGTGAATCAAGAAGGCACATAGCAGTGGAGGACACTGACCCACAAAACAACTCATAGGTTGTTGGTAAAAAAACATTTCGTGCAATAAATAACTGCATACTTAATTTTACAGTAATATGCACACTGACAACTGCATACATGGACATGTGACTCGGTATAGAGGGATTATACTATCAGATAACACTATCCACTATATGTGAAGCCGGGATCAGGGAAGACACATTCGAAAACACCATATATGCGGAATAAATGTAATATAAGGTCCAGTAATGTCAGCAACAAAATAGTGGGAAACGTCATCAACAAAATAGGACAGTGTAACGTCAAACGTTTTCTATTTAAAGCATAAAGAGGTACCTTAATACAGATAGCAGTGCATTACCTGAATTGGTCGTAAACAGTACTACATCAACCATACCAAAAAACAGTCAACAAAGTTAAGAAGTGTACTGCGAAATGTTGCCGAAGAAGATATTGCGAACGTATGACAAAGAGAACTAAAACTCACAACTCCAATAATTCAGTGGAGAAAAAAATACCAAATTCAAACCACGTCACAGAACTACAGTATTGGAGTCATGCTATAACGTACCGGTAGACATAGATTGTTGGTAAAAAACACTTCATCCAATAAATAACTGCATACTTAATTTTACAGTAATATGCACAGTGACAAGTACATACATGGACATGTGACTCGGTAATAGAGGGATTATACTATCAGTAACACTATCCACTATATGTGAAGCTGGGATCAGGGAAGACGCATTCGAAAGCATCATATATGTAGAAAAAAGGTAGAATAAGGGCCAGTAATGTCAGCAACAAAATAGTGGGAACTGTCATCAACAAAATAGGACAGTGTAATGTCAAACGTTTCGTATTTAAAGCGAAAAAAGGCAATCTACCCTCAGGCAGAGGATACAGAAAAAAGGTCCAGTAACGCAGGCACTTGAACAACTTTAACTCACAGATAACATATATGCAGCAACAACATCAATGGTGGAATAAAATAAAGAATATACGGTTACTACACAGGCACATCACTTGTTTAGCAAACCAAGTGGAAAGAATGTCAATTTTAAAAGACAGTAAGCACCACTGTTCGCCCAATTTTGTACCAACCCATGGACAGCAAAAAAAAAAAGGCCACATATAAATGAGAGGAAATCAGTAAGGGCATAGTAATAGCTCAGTAAACGTGCACAAGCCTTGCAGCAGCAACAATTAACATACAGTTTCAAGGAATCACACAATGTTTTTTCTATGCAAGCAGGAACTTAAGTATTGGTATGGCAATACGTATCAGTCATTCATACAAACACGTCACATACGCTGTAAACAATGAGACGTAAACAGAAGTCAACAAAGCGGTGGATTGACATGAGTTCACCTTTCGTCTACGGTAGAAATTATTAGTACACAATACTAGTTACCGGAAATAAACGTAATGTATTAGACCAAATGAAGACGCGCATTAAGGTGGAGTTAATGGGAGCAGAAGAAATTAAAAAATTTGGATACACTGACGGACCAAAGAAATACCTGTATACCCTACACAGGGAAAAGGAGGAAGATTTGTAGAATGGTCGGCCGTAGTAGACGATTCGCAAAGGAGGGAGCAGTCGTCGATGCAGTGAGGACGGAGCAGCCGTCGACGGCCTGAGTAGGGAGATCCATGGAACAACAGCCCCAAGCGGGAGAAGACGGGCCGTAAGATGGAGGAGAGAGGAAGACGTGCTCGATGTACGTGGAAGCGTAGGAATAAGTCACAAAATTGAGAACGAAGAAGGTGGGAGAAACACGTGATGGATCAGTTGTAGGTGGTGTGGGAGGGGAAAGGAACGAACCGAACGTGGGAGGAAGAAAAAGGAAAAAGAAAAAAAAAACGGAAACGTCCAGCGGATGTTATTTTGAAATGAGGAATGCGGAGGAAGCCATGTCAGCAATTGGAAGTTCCTTCTTTATTATAAAGTAATAGATAGATTATATATTAATCTACATAACTTATCAATTTTGAATTGATAAATGAAGAAGCAGTAAGCAACACATCTTAAAACGTTACCAAAAAAAAATCAGCATTGCCACTTGCAATGAATTTTAGTTACAATAATGTGCATCCTAATTCCATGATTTCATTCAGGTTACATAGCAGAAGAATTTATCTACAGAACAAACAGCCTCAACTAAACGGCTAACTATTTTGGACAATTTTGATATCCTGATAACATACATCTTAAAAGTTAATATGAATATCTATTTATTCTAGCGCATAAACTAGATAGAAAAAAAATCATAAAATTAAGTAGTGATTTAGTGCACAGTTTTTTATTTTCATTTCAAAATGAGATTACCAGAATTACAAAGATATCTATCTATTTTTTCCCATTCTAAATGTACGAACCTAGGCACGTGAAAAAAAAAAAACATTGGACCATCACAGGCTGTTTTGCTCTTTTGCAGTATACCTTTTCATACATATAATTCAACCATACTTATCTCTTTTTTTAAATAATGATATAGCAACTATTCAATACTAAATGTCATATAATACTACATGCATGTGAAAAGGTCTTAAGACCTATTCAGTGTTTCAGCGAGCGTATATTGATCGTACCACGGAATACCGATGACTTTATAACCATCCCCATCGCATGACATCGAGGTTGCATTCTTCATCTCAGATTGTTATTTGCAGGCATTGACAATTGTCATTTACACCTGATTCTACTTCACGTTTATTAAGATCAGGTATTCTAATAGCATAGTTGCAAATAATTTACCTAACTTCGAAAGCATTAGACATATTGGCATCAATGAAATATGCTAATTCGTATTAATGTGGTGATCATACCCATAAGTATTGGGTTCGCTTATGACAAATTCATGGAAATCATGGATAGGCAATGTTTGGTCTCAGTCAAATTACATGCGTCTTCACAAACCAAAAATATCCATAGTTCTATTCCCAGAGAGGCACAACTGTTTGTGTATGTATGTGTGTGTCCGCGCGCGCACGCTATAAGCATACTTGTGTCATCCTTCCCTATTCATGATGTGGAATTTAAGATTGAAAATGAACAAAGTAATCAAAAATGAGTATTTAAATCTTGGAGGACTGCACAAAAATATCTAAACAAGACTGATTCTGCTTGTTATATTCTCCACTATTCTTTGTTAAGTCGATTAGCACACTACCATATTTTTATTGTATTAATTAGACTTGTAATTACTGAGAGACACAAGTATATATATTAATTAAACGTATTATAAGTTATTTATGTGGCATGATATTATGTGCAGATTTAGTGATCTCTATACCAATTGAATGCAGAGCACAATCAATCAACTCCACATTAACAAACTGAATCAGAACCTAAACAATAAAGTAATCAAACTAAATTTGATAAAAAATAATTATAAAACATGAGTTAAAAGAGGTAACTTAGATTTAAGGGGTACGATTAGATACGATATAGAGACCTTTTTTTAAGCAAGGCATTGGCGACGATAAAAAAACAATGTCATGGAATTTTCTGCATCTATCCGCTGTAAACCTCAAAATAAACTCACTGAATTCACGATTATAGAATGGTATTTTTGATTGTGCTGCCTTCGAAGTTCCTCCAGATTTTATGTAGCTATGTGACGCAGCGGGTATAACTTTGACGTGCTAATAATGTTTTGATACCAATTGACGCAACTTTATTCCCCAAGAAATGATTTCGTGTCAAGTAAACCTGATAGAACGATAAATGTCCAAATCCGTTGATCTGTCAAGATACCGGATTTTAGCTATCTTCAACACGTTGATCGCACATGATTCCGCGTTAGAAGATCTATGATTCTTCGACGTTGATCTCGCGCACGAGATTCCGTGAAATTGGCTTCAAATTCGTTGATTTGAGCGCACTCGAATATCCGAATATGGAAGAAGAAGGAGATCACACTCAACTTCAACAAAAGTGGCAAAAGCACACAAACAATTTTATTCCAAATCAACTCCCTTTACAGGTGACACAACACCCCTATTTATAGGGATTACAACACAGCATACACGACCTAACACAGGTGCTCGCGATCTAACACATACAACTGCACGTGACATAACCATAGACGACCTACGACTCAACGACCTACGACTAACAAAGTATGCGACTTACAACATAACATCATAACAACATATCACGTATCACCATACGCGACATAACAACAGCACGCGACCTAGCAACAAACAGATTACAACATCACGACATACAACTTAACCTATACAAGCGATATAAGAAAGTCACAACACAACAGCAATACGACATATCGACTTGAGCGACCTAAGTAGATAACACATCTTCAGGAACGACCTAAGCTTTAGCGACATCAGCTTCAGCGACATAAGGTTCAGCGAGATAAGAAAATCTGTGACTCAACAACATATCATAGCTTCAGGTTGCGGCATAAGGAAGGTCAGCTTCAGCGACTAGGTCGCTTATCTTGGTAGGTCGTACCTCGATACTTCGTAACGACCTAAGGAAAGCGGCATAAAGTGGTTGGGTCGCTGGTCTATCATGTAGCACTGTATCTTCCAACCTTCGTATCTCGTTAGGTCGTAACTCGCTAGGTCGTTCGCGACTTAAGGCACGCGACTTATCACAGTGCGCTGCATCATCCTCCCCTGGCTGAAAAGAATTCGTCCCCGAATTTACACTTTCCTCTTCTTCGACACGCTTATCCTCATGATATGGAATCAAGTGTTTGACGTTGAAAACGTCAGCGGTATGGATATGATTCGGCAATCTTAACTGATAGGCATTTTTATTCATCTTTTTCACGACTTCCAAAGGACCAATCTTTCTGGCAGCTAGCTTGTTGTAAGCACCAATAGGAAATCGATCCTTAGTCAATACCGCATATACAAAATCTCCTTCTTTGAATTCAACATGTCGTCGTTTGATATCTGCGGATTGCTTATATTTCTCATTCGCCTTAAGCAATCGTTCCTGCACAACCTTGTGGCATTCTTGCAACTCATTCATCAAATCACTAGCTCGTTTGATTACTCCTTTCTGCTGTGGTACTATAGATAAATCCAATGGTTCTTTAGGAATTGTCAAGTAAACGACCTGGAATAGACTGAACCCAGTGCTACGATTAACTGCATGGTTGTGTGCAAACTCAGCTTGACACAGCTTGGAATCCCAACTCTTCAAATTGTCATTCACGAGGCATCTCAATAGATTACCTAGGGATCTGTTCACAACTTCTATCTGTCCATCCGTCTGTGGATGATAAGCACTACTAAATTTTAGCTTTGTCCCGACCATTCTCCATAGACTCATCCAAAAATGACTCAGAAAACGAGTGTCTCTATCTGAAACAATAGATTCGGGCAACCCATGAAGACGATAGATCTCTTTGAAGTATAACTGTGCAACATTAACTGCATCAGCTGTCTTCTTGCATGCGATAAAATGTATCATTTTTGAAAAACGATCAACCACTACGTAGATAGAATCATTGCCACGTTGCGTTCTCGGCAATCCCAATACAAAGTCCATACTAACATCCACCCATGATTTAGTAGGTATAGGTAACGACATATATAATCCTGCATTTGTTGCGGTCCCCTTTAAAACTTGACAAATATGGTACCTATGAACGAATTTTCCAACCTCTTTCCTCATTGACGGTCAGAAATAAAACTTTGAGATCAACTGCAACGTACGGTCACGACCCACGTGTCCTTCTTCATGTAATTCTTTGATGATTTTCATTCGTAAACTGCAATCTGGAATACACAACTAATTTCCTTTGAATAGAAAACCATCAACCAGCATATATCCATCCATGCTTCCCTGCTTGACTTTGTCTAAGATCTTAGAAAAATACGAATCTGAAATAAGCACATCTGGAAGTAAGTCAAAACTCATCACCTCTACTCACATGGTTGTTAGTAAAGTATTCCTCCGACTCAATGCATCTGCGACGTGATTAGTTACTCCAGACTTGTGCTTCAGGACGAATGTAAATTACTGCAAATAAGCTATCTACGATGCATGCCTAGCTGCAATTTTATCCTGCCCTTGCAAATGTTTCAATGCTTCATGGTCCGTATACAAAACAAATTCTTTGTGGAACAAGTAATGTCTCCAATGCTTCACAGCCTGTACAATAGCATAAAACTCCACATCATAAGTATTGTATCTCATCTTTGCTCCAGAAAGTTTTTCACTGAAATAGGCAATTGGACGACCCTTTTGACTCAACACTCCTCCAATTCCAACTTTCAATGCATCTGTATGTAACTTAAATAGTAACTGAAAATCTGGTAACACTAGAATCGGTGCTGAGGTTAAAAGTTCCTTGATTTGTTCAAAAGCAAGTCATGCCTCTTCCGTCCATGAAAAATTCTTTCCTTTCATACAATCAGTAACAGGAGCCATCACACTACTAAAGTGTGGTATAAATTTTCGATAAAATGAAGCTAACCCATGAAAATTTCTGACTTCTGTTATAGTTTTGGGCTGTGGCCAATTTCTGATTGCGGCTACTTTACTCTGGTCAACTTGTATTCCCTCCTTGAACACGACATAACACAGAAATAAAACACTTGGCGTCATAAACACGCATTTCTTCGTCGCTGCATGGAACTGTTCTTGACGAAGAATAGTTAACACCTTCCGCAAGTGTTGAATATGCTTCTCTGTGCTTGCACTATAGATCAAGATATTTTCAAAGTAAACAACAACAAACTTCCCAATGTAAGGTCTGAAAATTTGATTCATCACCCTCATAAATGTACTTTGTGCATTAGATAGACCAAACGGCATAACCAGCCATTCATATAATCCTTCCCGAGTCTTGAATGCTGTCTTCCATTCATCACCTGGTCTAATGTGAATCTGATGATAACCACTCTTAAGATCGATCTTCGAAAAGATTACAGACCCACTGATTTGATCCAATAGATCATCAAGTGTTGGCATAGGATATCTGTATCTGACAGTTACTTTGTTGAGTGCCCTGCTATCTGTACACATTCTCCATGAACCATCTTTCTTCGGCACTAACAAAGCTGGTACGACACAAGGACTGAGACTCTCTCGAACACGCCCTTGCTCAAGTAACTCCTCAACATGTCTCCTCAACTCTTCATGCTCCTTCGGACTCATACGATAATGTGGCCTATACGGTAAAACAGCACCTGACACTAGATCAATTTGATGTTGTATGTCCCTCAATGGCGGTAACTCCTTGGGCAATTCCGCAAGAAAGACATCCTCAAATTCATTCAACGCCGGTCTAACCTCTGCAGGAATTTCAACATCTTCACTTGTTTCATACCCAATCAACATAAACAATTCAGCACTATCTTTCACCTCTTCAACAAATTCTTTTGTAGATAATAAACTAGTTGATTCCACCTTCTACTCTGACTTGCTTTCACTTTGTTCACGCTTCTTAGGAACTAAGGTAATTTGAGTTCCTTCGAACATAAAGCTGTAGCTGTTGGTGCGACCATTATGTTGTGCAGCTCGATCATACTGCCACGGTCTTCCCAATAGTAGATGACATACATCCATGTCAACATCACACCATATATCATCTTTGTACTTCTTCCCAATAGAAAATGTAACAAATGCTCTTCTTCCCACTGTCACTTCTCCACCTTTCTTTAGCCATGCCAGTTTATAAGATCTAGGATGCTTTTCAGTCTTCAACCCTAACTTCGTAACGGCTTCTTCAGAAATAATGTTATCGCAGCTTCCCGCATCAATAACAAATCGACAAACCTTTCCCAAGATAGTACATGTAGACTGAAAGATATTGCTTCTTAGCCAGCTAGAATCATTCTCATGCTTTGGCACTAAACAAGACCTCCTCATCATCAAGTTACATCCTTCATCTCCCGACACAACTTCTTCATCATCATCAAACTTCGCTGGTAGAGAATAGTCAATTTCAGCTCCCACATCCTCATACTCACATTTCTCTACAACCAATGCTCTCTTCTTTGGCTTTGTACATTCATTGCTTTTATGGCCAAACTCCTGACAATTATAGCACTTGATATTGTCATTGACCTTTACTTTAGCGGCTTCATTGACAATTGGTTTACTGACTGCCTTGGAAACATTAGCACTGCTACTAGCACCCTTATTCTGATTGTTGGAACTCGTAAACACACCACCTCCTCCTCTCCCTTGATTCTCCCAAGCTAAGGCTTTCTGATGTGCTTCGGCAACAGACATTGGATTAAACATATTCACCATGTCTTGGATTTGCATTCGTAACCCTCCAATATATCTAGCTGTTAGCTGTTCCTCAGTTTCCATAATATCATTCCTTGCAATCAACTGATAGAATTCATCTGCATAATCATTTACTGTCCTCGTCACTTGTCTCAAATTCTGCAAACGTTGATACATAAGAGATTGATAATTGTATGGCAAGAAATTTGCTTTCATCATCTTTCTCATCTTCTCCCAAGTGACAACTTTAGATTTTCTCATTCTCTCCCGAGTTAGTTTAGTTTGCTGCAACCAAGCCATAGCTCTCCCCTTAGTCTTGTAGCGACTAATTGAACTCTGCGATTCTCAGGCACATCTTTGAACTCCAAAATTTCGTCAACATTTGACAATCAATCAAGAAATTCTTCTGCTTGCATACCACCTTTGAATTCTGGAATTTCCATCCTCATACCTGATTCCCATTTACGATCATTTTCTGAATCAAGATATTGATTTCGCACTTGGCTTCGATTTCGATAATGAATACTACCTCCATCACCATACTCCTCAAAATCATATGTGTTTCGATATCGATCCCTACCATCTACATCTCTACGACCATACATGTCCCTTCTACCCAGTCTTTCAACATCACGATAAGATTCATTGTCAAACTCACGTGGGGTTCTTCTTTCTTCATTTTGATACTCACGGTGTTCTCGCCTCACTGAAACTGAAGATTCTCTCCTCTCCCGATAAGACTGGGGTGGCATCCTCCTATCTTCCGAAACCGATGATGAAACCCTGTTTCTACTATGGTTCGAAACTGGTGAAGTTCTCCTTTGATTGTGATTCATATCTTTCATTAACTTCTCTAACTTTTCAATACCCTCATTGAACTTTTCATTGATACGCTGCTCCATCTGCTCAGCTTCTTGTCTTCTATACACATCCTCAACATTATGATAACGATTAGCACGTCTCGGAGGCATGATCTTCAAACAATCTCGTTTCCTTGACTTGATTCCGATCTAACTTGGCTTTAACTCGGCTTTGACTTAGCTCGGCTCTGAACTGCCTGGCTTTAACTCGACACGGATCTGATATGTCTTTAACTCTTACTCGGCCTTGATCTTACTAAGCTTCAATCCCAATTTAACTTGCTTTCGGCTTTGATATGGCCTTGATCTTACTTAGCTCTGATACCAAAAAAGTGACGCAGCGGATATAACTTTGACGTGCTAATAATGTTTTGATACCAATTGACGCAACTTTCTTCCTCATGAAATGATTTTGTGTCAAGTAAACCTGATAGAACGATAAATGCCCAAATCCGTTGATCTCTCGAGATACCGGATTCTAGCTATCTTCAACACGTTGATCGCGCACGATTCCGCGTTAGAAGATCTACGATTCTTCGACGTTGATCTCGCGCACGAGATTCCATGAATCGGCTTCAAATTCGTTGATTCGAGCGCACTCGAATATCCGAATATGGAAGAAGAAGGAGATCAAACTCAACTTCAACAAAAGTGGCAAAAGCACACAAACAATTTTATTCCAAATCAACTCCCTTTACAGGTGACACAACACCCCTATTTATAGGGATTACAACACAACATACACGACCTAACACAGGTGCTCGCGACCTAACACATACAACTGCACGCGACATAACCATAGACGACCTACGACTCAACGACCTACGACTTACACAGTATGCGACTTACAACATAACAGCATAACAACATATCACGTATCACCATACGCGACGTAACAGCAGCACGCGACCTAGCAACAAACAAGTTACAACATCACGACATACAACTTAACATATACAAGCGATATAAGAAAGTCACAACACAACAGCAATACGACATATCGACTTGAGCGACCTAAGTAGATAACACATCTTCAAGAATGACCTAAGCTTCAGCGACATCAGCTTCAGCGACATAAGAAAATCTGCGACTCAACAACATATCATTGCTTCAGGTTGCGGCATAAGGAAGGTCAGCTTCAGCGACTAGGTTGCTTATCTTGGTAGGTCATAGCTCGGTACTTCGTAACTACCTAAGGAAAGCAGCATAAAGTGGTTGGGTCGCTGGTCTATCATGTAGCACTGTATCTTCCAACCTTCGTATCTCGTTAGGTCGTAACTCGCTAGGTCGTTCGCGACTTAAGGCACGCGACTTATCACAGTGCGCTGCATCAATGTGGGAAAGAGCTGGTCTTCAATCTAGTATCACTCCGTAAAGTTACATAGCACCAACCAAATTTTGTTGTTTAGGTTCTCCAACTTGTTAACATTCCATGAAAAGCTTTCTGGATTTGCTTTATTGGTCAGTTTGCATCTATCAAAAAGAAGAATGAAAGAAAAAAGAAACAAACAAACAAAAGTGAGAAGATTTGTTTTATCGGTCTATTTTGATTTATCAAAAGAAATTCAAAAAAGCGGGGAAGGAAGAAAAAAACTCATAAAAGAAGTATGTGTCAAATAAATAGACTCAAAAATTAAAGGTTTTTTATTTTTTGATCAAATGAAAAATAATCAAAGAACTTCTATAGCGTGCTGCTATTGACATTCATTTCTTTCTTTCCGACCACCATAACTAAAGTCTTCCTTCTATATTTTTACTACATGTTTGTTAACCAAAAAATAAATCAACATCCTGTATTGAGTGTGAAAATACCAGTCTCGTTCTTACAAAGCAATAGTATAGAAAATAAATGTAAAAAAACTGAAATAGTAAAAAGACAAGAAGATTTTTATAGTGGTTCGGCTGTTAATGAAGCCTACGTCAACTTTATGACTTTCTATTGACTGACTGTTATTACAAGCTAAATCGGATCATAATATGATTGACTCTTCTAAGTTAGATCAAGTCACAAGCACAAGATCCATCCACTTGGAATATTTTTGAGTAAAATTAGTTCGGTTGTCTTCTTATCTTCTATTTAAGTGCCTTATCCAAATATCAATTCGTTTGGAGTTCGTTTGATCATCCATCTTCATGAATTATCTGGTCCAGAAGAATTGTCCAGAACTCACTTCATACTTAACCAAATCACACGAAACTTCACACATGCAATGTAGATGAGTAGAAGAGCCTCCCACATAGATCATAGGTCATGGGGCCCAATCCTCATAGGTGTGAGCCGATGGATCAAACTGGCCCAATTCGTAGAAGAATTATCCATAAATCGCTCAAAACTTAAGGAAACCAGAAGTTGTGCAAATACTCTCTATGGTGTGTGGACCTACCGTATAAATTTCAGGTTGTGGGGTTCAACCTACATGGATCGTTAGCGAACCCATCAAGTTAGTTCCCTAGTGATCCATGAAACAACCTTCAATCGATCCCATTTTTTCTATGATCCTTCTTTTATATCTTCTAAGTCTTCTTCCAAATTTCAAATCAACCCGACTGTGTATGAGTTCTCTAAGTACATTTTAAGTTAGCTGTTTTTGGTCAAACGGCTTGAATTAGATGAGTCTTCACTTCTCGAGTTGGACTGTTTGACATGCTATGAAACTTGGCAGATATTCTTAGAAGAGGTAGTAGATCATGATGCAATAAGCTTTGACAACTCGTGATACATCCTTTCGGATCGTCGATAATTCATCTACTTAGTGAATTTTTGGCTTGTTTCTCTTAAGTTACATAAGCTTGTTCTTTTAGATGCCTTGTTTAAGCTTCAATTCATTCTGGCTTAGTCTCTATCATAGTTATTAAGGTGCGCGCTTAGGCGCCAAAAAGGCACAGGCGTACCCCTCGTGCCTTTTCTGGTGATGAGGCGCCTCAGCTAATGGAGACACACAAAAGGCGCAAAAGGCACGCCTTTTTTCGAAGCAACGAGACCCAATTAGGTGTGCCTCGGGTAGGCAGAGTTATTTTGTAGGCAAACCCCTTTCTTCGATCCGAAACCTGACCTGATTAAAACTGAAATCGACTTCGACTTGGTCGATTTGTTTTAGGGTTTGAAAAAATACAAGTCGAGTTAAACAAAAAAAACTGTTGCTGCCATCGATTTTTCCCACCGCCATAGCCTGCTGCTGTCGCCGCCGCCTGCTGTTGTCGTCGCTGCTTATAAAAAAGCCCAAGGTGAAAAAAAGCCCAGGCTCAAGCCTTGCGCCTTAGCGCGTTAACTACTATGGTCTGGATGTTCTAGCTCTTGTTGACTTCTGCTGGGTTAAAAACCCAGTTAACATTTGCCCCCCAGAGTATGCTTTTATTGAAAACAAAGTATGCTTTGGAACAAGAAGTTACGGATTACTATTCTGTGAATTTCAGTGAATCGTCGAAGCTCATCTCAAGATGTTATATTCAAATGACTAACTTCTTATAGCCGTCCATTTTTTGGTTTTGATCTGAATTTCAAATTCTGGTATTGACGATGCAATCTTTGTTCCATAGTTTACACAAGTGTTTAGGTCTGTAAGTAGGTGCATGATGTAGGATTGGAATCAACCTATACAATTTTCTCTCGATCGGTGGTGAAGCTAAGTTTTGTCTCGAACGATTGTATGCCATCTTTACTGAGGCACTTTCATGTGTGCAATTGACCTAATGAAACAAAGGCTACCACGGTATTGGTTGAGGCACCTTCATGTGTGACGAGAGCTGGACTTACCATGGCAACGCAGAAGGGGATATTTAGTCAATTTAGTTAGTTTTTTTTATAAAACTTAGTTAACCTATTTAATTTTAATAAACTTTATTAATTTTCATAAAACTTAGTTCACTTAATTAATTCTAATAAAACTTAGCTAATTTGTATATATTTCATTTTTACTAGAAATTTTAGTCAACTTAATTAAATTTTATAATACTCAGTTAACATATTTAATTTTTGTAGAGCTTAGTTGAGTTTTTATAAAACATAGTTAATTTTTATAAAATTAGTTCTTTTTTTACAAAAATTTAGTTAATCTTTATAAAAATAATTTTTTTTGGGTAAACTTTGGCTTTTATAAGAGTTATTTTTTTTTACAAATTTAGCTAGCTTTTACAATAAGAATTATGAATCACTAGATTATGTGACGTCTTTTAACAAATATCTAGCACACAAAATGCTAACAAGAGTTTAAAGAACATTTTGGCTATGGTTTTATTAAGAAACATAGAAGGATGTTTATAGCATGCATTCTCCATAAAAAAACGGTTAATTTCAAAAAAACAAAAGAAAGCAGAAAAAGCCTCTTCAAAGATGGCATTTTAAATTAGCATTTATATGTATAAACATAAAAAGAAAGAAGCACTCAACCAATGCATGAAAAATGTTAATTATCCAAAAAAATTGTGCAGGACTATGCAATAATTGCTTAAATTGATATTGATTCCACAACAAAGTACATTGTCGAAAAATCAGGCATGCAAAGTGAAATCAAATTATGCCTCCTATGTTATATTGACTGCGTTAATGCTAAAGCTAATTTTGATGTAACTGTTTGAGGGAAAAAAATATATTTCATGATGTAACTGCTTAAGCTGAATGCAACTCAAGGGGGTGACCAAATGTAGCAAGCATTTGCTTGCAGCAGAAAACCCTTTCATTTATTGGAAACAAAACATAATCAATTGAATCCTAATCGGGAAAAACAAAATATGCAAAGTTTGTAGAAACCTTAATCTTGTGTTGTTGATGTGGAAGTCAAATTGGTCACAAATAATTAATTTGTCCATAAAAACACAGAAAGAAAATGAATAAATTAAATGAACGTATAATAGAATCACTTCGATTTAGAAGATGGATCATTTTCCAGTACATATCAAGTTCATTTTATACTAAAAGATTGTTATGATGCTTCAATGTTAACGTAAAATATAAAAGTTACTATTCCTTCATTAAATACCAAACCATCAAAGCCATAGGACCTAGCTTTGACGTAATTAAAAATTGGACCTAAGCTTTAATGTAACTAAAAGTCAAAGCAAGTTTCCTACCAACAAAATTCAATCCCCAAACCCATTAACGGCTTATGTATTACGAAAATAACTTAAAAGGACCCCATACTCGTTAAATATGTAATTTTGAAAATTATGCAGCATCGATGGGTAAGTCTAAGAAACAATATAAAATTCTTATAGCTTAGTATAAATGATAATTTTTGTAGGCACGATAACTGAAAAGATATACCCACCCTTAAATCCTTGAGGATGAAAGAGCTTATTACTACAACCGACAATAATCATATATACCAAACCCAAATCCAATAATAAAGAGTCGCCTAACAAATATCTAGATTGTGTGATGCATCACTAGATTGCACGACGTCTTTTAACAAATATCTAAACATACCAAATGCTACAAAAATACAGTCATCTAACAAAGACTAAAAGCATCAAAGCTAACAGGCGTCATTTAAGATCTTATCTAAACAGATTAAAGAACAGAGGTTCTGATCTAGAGTAGTAAGCATGACATGTATGTTATTGAATTAAACTAATCGAACAAAGAGAAACATGAACCGTATGATTATGCGTTTGATTGATAGGGCAGAGACACAAAAACTAAAGTTAGTAGAATAAAGAGAAATGAGTTGAAATCATCCAAAATTAAATGCGAGAAAGAATAGCTCAAAACTCTAGAGCTTTAGATGTATCACCGTTTGAGGAAGATTTTAATAACTGAGGTGGAGGCGATCGTTCGTGAACTTAACAGATTAAGGTACTGTATAAGGCTTAGAGTTTTTTTATAGCAGATTGCTGCAGAGGTCAGCAAAAAATGGAGGCATGCGAAAGATGTTTAGATGAGAGCCATAAGAGATGAATAAACGAGGGGATTTTAGGTTTTCAACTGAGCGAATTATGGAGAAAGAAAATGAGGAGATGATACTAAAATAAATAGGAAAAAGAGCGACCTTGGAAAAAGAGCACGCGGGGCGCGCCATATGCACACTCACACGCACACCAGGGATCCATGTCACTCTTACTCCTTGACACAATTTGAGCATCCTTTCCATTTTTTAAGTCATATAATTCCAAATGCCGTAATGTAGACACGTTCTTACATTATTGATTGCCATCACCACAAAAACTGATCATCTCTTTGTCAGTTTTAGCTAGCATCTGAACCAACTTGAGGGAACACAAAAGCAAACTAACTCACACAAACTTGGTAATTTCCTGATACGGCATTTAATATATAAAGCCACATTTAGTGGAACGGTGAAGAAACAAAAGCTGGAAACTGTAAATAACTCTGCTCATAAAAGGTTTGACGATCCTCTTGGGAGGCAAAATCACAGTTTCAAACTATCTTAAGAGCATTGATACTGGTAAAGGAACCGAATAAATATGCAAAGAGAAGGAAGCACAAAAAGAAAAATGAGCACACTTATCAGCATAATAAAATACTTCCATACGTTAGCACAAAATAATATAAATATCAACCATCACATTACATATGGCAACAGCCTTCATCGATCAGAAAGAGGGAGTTGTTCATTATAAAATACAAATATGAAAGTAGAGCACAACTGGGACACAATTATGGTTAATGATGAGGTGGTTTGTAGTGAGGTGGCTTGTAGTGTGGGGGTTTGTAATGGGGGGGCTTGTAGTGCGGTGGTTTATAGTGAGGTCGCTTGTAGTGCGGCCGTTTGTAATAGCGAGCGTCACCAACCAAAACCATCAAGCACATGGCCAAAAATACTAGAAAGCTCATGAATTTCTTATTAATAGCCATTTATGGTTTATGTACTGGATTCTTTTCTGATGAATGAAACATAGGTATCTCTGCCTCTTTATATAGGAATAGAGCCTTATGGGGACATCATGTGATTTCCAATTTGTCTTTTGGAATAACCAATTAACTTTATGGAGAAATTGTGTGAGCCTTTGAACAGGTAAACGATCGCATAGGATAACCAAATATCAAGCAAGATTATACATTAATCTACATAATCTATCAATTAATTATGCAATAATACTTCATGCATGTGAAAAGGTCTTAATAAGACCTGTTCAGTGTTTCAGCGATCGTATATTGATCGTACCACGGAATACCAATGACTTTATAACTATCCCCATCCCATGACATCGAGGTTGCATTCTTTATCCCAGATTGTTATTTGCAGCCATTGACAATTGTCATTTGTACCTGATGCTACTTCACATTTATTAAGATCAGATATTCTAACAGTATGTTGATTAGCACAATACCATAACTCTATAGTATTAGTTACACCTGTAATCACCAAGAGACACAAATATATACATTAATTAATTAAAAATATTGTAAGTTCTTTAGGTGGCCTGACATTATATGCAGACTTAAGTATACTCCGCACCGCTTCAATGCAGTGCAAATTCAGTTAACTCCACGCTAAAAAATTGAATCACAACCAAAACAATACAAGTAATCAAACTGAAATTGGACAAAACTAAAATCAGAAAACATGAATAAAAATGCGGTAGCTTACATTCAAGAGGGACGTAGATTAGGTAAAGAGGCATTTTCTCAAGCGCAACATTGGACCGGTAACAATGAAAAAACGCTGGCATGAAATTTTCTGCACCCAGTACCCATTGTAAACTTCAAAGTAAATTCGCCGACACTTACGATTGTAGAATGGTATTTTCTATTGTGCTGTTTTCAAGTTCCTGCAGATTTAGTGTAACTGTAAGATGGGCCGTAGCTCAATCTAGTACCACTCTATAAACTTACAAAGCCCAAAGCATATTTTGTTGTTTAGGTTCTCCATTTTCGTTGCATTCCATAAAAAGCAGCTTCAAACAAAAGGACAAACAAAAAAAGACAAAAACAAACAAAAGTGAGAAGATTAGTTTTATTGATCTATTTTTATATATCAAAGAAATTCAAAAATTAAAGAAAAAAACGTGGAACAAATATGTTTCAAAAAAAAAAAAAAAGAGTCAAAAATTAAAAGTTGTTGGATTTTTTGGTCAAATGAAAAATAAAAATAGAACTTTTACTGTAAGAGTTCATGTCTATTAAATAATAGGAAAGCAGAAGAAATTCCAGCTCTTATATCGATTCTAGCATTTTTCTCAACTCTCTTTGACTTTCTCTAGATATTTGTTGATATTTTACTTTAAAGACCCGTACAATTATTATATTTTAGCCGTTTACCATAGTTTATTGATATTTTACATTAATAAAAAGTTAAAATTTCTGTTTTTTGCTGTTATTTTCAAAGTTCTCAATTTTCATGTACAATTTGCATTTAACTCCGTATATTTAAATTAATTAAATAATTTAACTATAAACTGTTTAAACAAAATTAAACAACCATTATTTATTAATTTATCTAATAAATAATACAGATAATAATGTCAACAAGTATATCACGGTCTTTGTAACAAAATGGCATACATAAAATTTTCATTCAAATATAAAAGAATATGGATTACATAAAAGGCAATAAAAACAACTTTAATTTATAATTATTTATTTTAATAAATTGTCAATTAAATGATAGAAAGGTTTGCAAATTACAAACCATTTTATTAATTATAAAAATTTCACACCCCCCCCCCAATTGTCTTTGATTTTTTTAAATCGTTATAAATTATCGTTTTATAATTATCCAATATATTATGTTAATTTTTTCTATGATTTTATATTCATGTGCCGAGATTTTATAATTTCTACATTCATTTATAAAGTTTTTATCAATTATCTCTTATTATTTTACATTTAAATCCATGTATTTAAATTAATCAAACATTATAAATCCATGTTATATAAATGAATTCAAGTAATTAATACTTATTAAGTTTTTATAATTCATTAAAAAATTGTCAATTTCAATTTATATACTGTTTGTAGTAAAATGGTAAGACATTTGTTTCTTTGAAATATAAAAATATATAAATCACTTAACAAAAGTTATATGCAAAAACAATAATAAAATATTTAATTTAGGATCGATATATCGAACATTGCATAACAAAATTTTAGTTTAACAGCATTAAAAGTATGAGTACTATGTTTTTACAATATTGCATGTGCAATGCATGTGATACAATCTGTAACTTTATTATTATTATTATTATTATTATTATTATTATTATCCTCCACGATTTTAGTAAATTTTTTAGAAAAACTTCCCTTCATTATCTTATATTACATTAAAAATTCTTTAAAACATCGATTTTGCAATTTAACATTTAAATCTCATATCATACACATGTGCGGGTGCGCATTTACATAAATGCACAAATATTACTTCTAAAAGAAAAATACACATCTGTATATCAGTCATATTTAACGTATAATTTATTAATTTCAAAATATAAATTGAACTTTATTTAAAATAAGATAAAACAATTTAAATTTTTTTACTTGGAAATAACAAAAATATATCTTTACTTATTTACATTTTTTAGGCGTATAAGTTAATAAAATAATATGTTTAACATATAATTTCCTTAAACTCTAGAAATATTATTGTGAAACTAATTTGAAACAAAATATATCAATTTAAATAGTTAAAATATGAAAATACTGAACATATGATTATTTTTAAGTATTCAAAAATATATTTATTATATATTTTACTACAAAAACATTACATTTTAAAATAAAAGAATAATGATAATTTTTCTATTAATTTGTTTATATTTATTTAACAAATATAAATTGGCTAAATATTATACTTAATGTTCTAAAATTTCAAATTAATTTATAATCCAAATATATTAATTTAGATATTTAAAAATCTAAAAAGAATATAGGTACTTATAATCTATTTGGTTAATATATTAAATTAATTAATATATATGTTTATCTAACTATGGATCTGTTAAATAATAGTAAAATATAACAAAATATATTTTTCTCCCTGCCTTTTTTTATGATATCTTTTTTATATTCTTTATTGATTTGTCATGAAGCTTCTCACGATTTCAGTAGCTAAAAAATAGTATTGTCCTTTGTTATACACACACATATTACAATTTTATACCCTCCTTTAATTTTGAGTTGAATACTTCATAAAATCTAAAATATAACTTAATAAAACTTTGAAATATAACATTATTTTAAAACTAACTTAATACTATAGATTTCATGATAAATATTTAAAATTAGAATATAACAGTATCTATAACTATTTATGACTATTTAAACGTATAAATTATTTAAGTTTGATATTTAGAAAGTAACTAACATAATTTGAGAAATATTATTTTAAATTACTTTACAACAACAAATATATTATGCTGACACAAAGATACGTAAATATGAATATAAATTTTCAGTTAATAAATTTGTACACTCATTTATTATACATATAAATTAATTAAATGCTATACTTAACGTATAATTTATTTAAATTTCAAAAAACATTTGTCGAGAATTACTTTTAATTTAGACGTATATATTTATAATCTAAAATAATAATAGATATAACTTTTGATAATTTATTCTATGTAACTTAAGTTATTGATGGAATGATTTACTATATATATTCTATTAAATGATAGTCACTTATTAATTTTGAGAATTAAAGTCCATTATTATTTTGATTTTATATTTTGTATCAAGATCACTATTTTTTTATAGTTTATGATTCTTAAGATTATTAATAAATCTCTCCTTGATTCCGACCTACTATTTAGTTTCAAGTATAAATTCTACCGTTGTTTAATTAACTTCAACTATTTTACATTCAAGTTTGTATTTTTTTTCCTTAAATGATATTTGGTAATAATAAACACATTTAATAATGAAGGCTTTCTTCTCTTAATTTTTCCTTACCACTTTATAATGAAGTATAATTTACAAATATTCAAATAATTCTTTTTAATTCCATTTCATTATGCTACATTCCAATTTATGTTTGTTGTTTTTGTTTTAAATTGGTATTTTATTATAGAATGACATATACATAATAACTGAAATACATGACTTATAAAGGTAAATGCTTAACATTAGCAAATTACATCATACGTCAACTATTTAACTATGTATATTTAACAATTTCTTTTATAACATTACCGTGTGCAACACACGGGCTACACACTAGTAGTATATATAAGAAAAGGGTGCAGTATCGATTTATCTATGAGCACATAATAACAAAAATAATGTGAAATAGAAGTTTTATTTACAATATTAATTTTCAATACTGCACATAGCAAAATAATTTATTTTTCCAAATTTGTTCTCGGTTCCTTTTCGATGCTTTTTGGCACAAATTAAATTTGAATTTGACTAGTCCCCTGAAAGGTTAATATGTGAGTTGGGTTCATTAAACCATTTACTTAGAAACATAAAAAAAATCACGCCCTAAATCATGAAGACATAGCGGAACTCCGATCTCACGGTCAAATAAAAGATCCGGGAATTGATTGCGTGAGAAATGATATTTATGTGCTAAACTTTTAGTCATTTTGCATCTTGTTTATCTTCCATCTTTTTATGATTTTCTCATTTACTTTTTAAGGACGTGTTTTTCGAACGCTTTAGTAAGTTTCAAAATTCACTTCCACCCCTTGTAACAAATAGGTTTTATGAAAAAACCCTTATTATTTTTAACGAAAACATTCATTCCACACTACACTGCAAAAATATTTGCATTCTATACGGCACTATTTGCTGTTCTAATTGCATGTTTTTATATGGGGTTTTTATGCTCAAGGAAAACGTTGAAGAAAAATTTAGTTTTAAGAACAAGAAATTTGCATTTTAGGCTGAATGACACCTTTTAGTGTAAATCATAGAATGATGGTTGTAGCTATCATTTTTTGTTTACACCAAAAAGTGTCTTTCAGACTAAAAAACAAACTTATTGTCCCTAAGACTAATTTTTTTTGCAACATCTTCCCTTTGTCTATTTTTCTGTTTTTATAAAGTAATATTTTGCATTCTACACTGTAAATATTTGCATTCTATACTGCAAATATTTATTTTACAAAAATGTGCTGTTAGAACCGTAAATATTTGCAATCTACACTGTACGTTTTCGCTGAAATTATTAACATAGATGTTTCGTGAAAAAATTTTGAGAAAGATTTTTCTGGTATTAATTTTGAAAATAAGGGGTAGGTCCTGATTTCCATTACATTTTATTACCTTTCAAATTGATATTACTGATTAGCATGTCACACAAGTGAATCTGAATGAAAAATAAAGCACTAATCATTCGAATAAAATCGATTACCTCCTTGTCAATGGAAACCTACCTTGTAAAACAATTTCAGGGAACGCGGAAGTAAATTAATCACTACTAGAAACACTATTTATTGCGATGTCCATTTCCGATGGCAGTCGATGGCTCGTCGTTTTTTTTCGACGGCTAGTAATCGCCGTGGCATTACTGAAAATAAAATAAAATACCCGTTGACAGCCATCGGAAGTCGTCGTAAAATACCCGTCGATGGCTGTCGGAAGCCGTCGAAAAGTCGCAAATACTTCAGCTTCAGGCCGACACTTCTTATTTATTATATAAAACCCAACTTTCCTTTCCAAATCTCACCTCCACCATCTCCTTCACCTCCATGCCTCAAAGACTATCTCCATATTCAATTTTCAAGTCTCTACATTAGCTATTTCTCTTCAAGAAGGTTTAATTTATAAACCATATTTAATTTTGATTTGGTAAATTATGGTTAATTTGTTGTTATAGTTGTTTATAATACTCCATTGATCGTTAGTTATACCTTATTGAATACTAATTAAATTATTATTATAATTTTTTATCATTTAAATGTTGAGAAAAATAATTTGTTCAGTGTATATATGCGTTAATTGGTGTATATGTGTTGATTAAGTAGTGCATACGCGCATTAGGGCTAGTTTGGATTAATTAGAGTCGATGCTCGGGATTTAATGTATGTGCTTTTAAGATGATGAAAATAACGATTTAGTGTATGCGTTTCTTAGAATGTAAATAAATTATTGTAAAAATTGTTCTATAATATGCTTTACTTTTTTATAAATCTCTTAGATTGTTTTTGGCATCGTCTGACGAGTATTGTATATGATTGCTATATGAATATTCGTTTTTATCGCAGAACGAACATTTATATTCATCCGATACAATATTTGTCAGATTTGTCCCTATTTTGGACAGGTTACAAATACAATAAAGTAATTATACTTCTTATATATTCGTTTTTATCGCAGCACTTATATATGTTGCATTTGACCTGTAGCTGCACTTTTGGCCCTTTTTACAGCCTATTGTTGTTTTGTTGTTTTATGCTATTTTGGCGATCTACTTTTCTAAAATCTATTTTGAGGTGTTTAATATCATGTATTGGAGTGTTTTAAAAGTGGTTTGAAACTTAAATATATTTTAATTATTTATGTTTTTTTAAAGTAAAGGATTTTATGTTTAAAACATGTTTTTAATGATTTTTGTTAATTCTAAATGAATAATTTTAAAGTAATATTTTAATGGATATTTATAAAGTATTTTTAAGTATTTAAAAGCATATAAATAAGACTTGGAAAGTATGTTAAGCATTTCAAAAGGATAAGTGGGTTTTGCATATAACACTGAGTTAAAATGAATGGTTTTTGAGAAGTTATTTAAATATATTATCTTGTTTAATAAGTATACTATCCCGTACACCAAAATATATTATGTCATAGTAGATTAACATATTCCCAATTTGAACATGTTTAAAGCAAACGGCTTTCAAAGTCCACTTATAGCGACCATCATTATACAACCACTTTCATATTCAAATCAATTCAACACACAAACCAACCAAACATGTAAACACAAAGTCTAGGCCATGATACATGTTTTATAGGGTAATAGAAGTGAATATATACAATATATAGTTGTCATTTTCTTTCAAAAGCAAGTAAGGTCCAAAAGTCATAGGTTTAATTAGTTAGATTTATATTTCACAATCAAACATATATATACATAATATATCACATTCAATGGTGATTAAACTGACCTAAATCCATGATAACACAAGTACAAGAATGGAAGAATCATATGAATACTTCCTACCATCACCTACTAGCCAAAGATCCAAACTTTAGCTCATTTTAGTGCTCAAGTTCCTCCCCCTTCATAATTGCTCATGGCGCAAACATGGTTTGGGGTTTGTGCTCCTTTGCTTCATTATTTGACTCGCAAATCCTTGTTTCCATGATGCTATATGCTCTTGATAAAAATTTGAGTGGTGGTTGGAGTTGATTTGATATGTTTTCTAGAATTTAATTTGAAATGAGAAGAGCGTGAAGAAGCCATTTTTATCTCAAAACCTTAGGAATAATTTATGAATGCTTGAGATATTTTGTGTAAAATTTAACTATGGTAAAATGACCCAAAAGCCCCTCCCATGGCCGGCCAAAACACCCCTTATGTGCTTATCTCATATGCACATCACTTCTCCTTTCCACTTCACTTAACAAAAGTGTAACGACCCGATTTTTCGACGTCCGAAAATCGACATCAATACAGTCCACTGTAACAAATGCCGAACAATCGAATGTCGGAAACCGAACCATTAGGGCTAAAGAAGGAGGTAGAAGAAAAGGAAACAAAACAACAACAGAATCTTACCATCGCAAGGAATAAAATATAATAGATTTTTACATAAAAAGAAACTATATCTGTTTTATACATTATATCATCAGAGTCATCAGAATCAAAACAATTACTGGACAGTTATAACTTGTCCTCACAACACTGACTATATAGTTAATCAAACACAGCAGAATATTCATCAAATACGTGTGATACGTCTCGCCATCCAGCTCGTCTCCTAAGCTCCGTAGCAGTCCATCCAGAATCTGTGCTCTATAATACCCGGTCTGACCCAAGCATTATAGTTAAATAACACCCGAGTCAGTCTGAAAACCAGCGTGAGAAAACACACTCAATTGGATTATTAAAGTTTTCAAAATCTTTTGAAATCAAAGGTATCTCGTAAGACCACGCCACAAATAAACATGCTGGGTTTTTACCTTACGGTAACCAAAACATTTTTATCAAAATCCGTCTGATATTACAGTAGTGTCTATAGAAAGTAAAATACAATCTACCTGAAATGCTTGCATCTCACGTTTCAGCAATAGTTGGGCACAATCGAAACCGTACAGGCGCTTATTGGAGATTGGATTCCATGCAATGGCAGAGCTACTGGGTACTGAAACGATCCTGACTCGACCTTCGAAAATCGGCACCGAATACATCACCCATATTCGAATGCCGCAGATCCAAACGTCGAATCCGGTTTGCTGGAGCTTATAACACATTAAGTATAACAACACTGCGAAAGAAAACGATAATATCATTGATATACAATAGTTGATTACAATAGTGATACAACTAATTGATTAATATTATCAGAGATATAAGATACAGCGGAAAGAAATAACTCCAAAGGATAATATCTTCAGAAGTCCTCAAGATAGATACTCCAACTAACTGTAACACCATTGCCTAAGCTTCAAGACTTAAACTAGAAGCTCGAACCACCATCAAGTTAGACTTAAGCAAGGTCAATCCAAATGAAACGAATGCTATCGCCAAATCCAAAGATTCCAAGGAGTTTCAAATGGGAAGCTGAAGGCTATCGAATCTATACCTACAAGCTGATAATCTGAAAATCTAACTCTAGGCTGTCCGCGTGGAAAATTGTGGGTTCCCTGAGTTTAGAAAGGGAATAATAAACTCAGGGACTGGTGTGAGCAAAAAAAACAATTTATCTTTAACAAAACAAAAGGAATCTAAAAGAAATCCGCAATGCTTTTGGAAAATGAAACTACCATAAGGCCTCCCACCGATCACACAATGCAAACGCAGAATTGGATGAGATTTCTCTTTATGATAGTCAAACATGCTTGATACGTGAAAACCATTTAAATATTATTATTAGTGCATAGTGGAAAACATTTGCAGGTATAATATTAATCTTAGCCAGCATACCACATTTTTTCGTATGCCTACTATAGCTACCATGTTCAATAGCAGGTTACTGCCACATTCCATGGCAAATTATACAACTAAAACCGTACAGGGTGTGTATTGTTTCTTTGGATTTCCAACAAATAGTCAGTCAAAGGAACTTCTTGGGCCACATGGGTACGCCTCCGGAGGGATGCCTTGAGAACCTACCCGGATCTCTACCAACACAAGACCGGGTTACCTCTGTAACTAGGTAACTACTACACGAGTATGTCATCCCCCGGTCGTTTGCGATCTAGGATCCTCAACCACAAAGAAACAACTACAAAGTAATAAATTTGCAGTAACCATATGAGTTAAGTATATAGGATCCATACCATGATACCACCCTTTTCCAGAAGGAAATGATATACCCTAAAGGGCGCGACCCTCATAACCTTGGCGCATCTTTCCTATTTCAACCATTTCCGGGTTGTGAGGTCCTGATGTAGTTTCATTCACAAAGCTATGCTTTACACAAAAGTCATGCTTCGATCAACAAATGATCAGCGGCACTTCATATGCCACATTACCAAATTAGGAATGTATCACTAGTAACCATCAAAGACATAACCTCTAAGCTCGTACGTCTCAGAGAAGGGTGTTAAACTAAGAGAATAAATTCTCCGCCACCAAACATAAATGTATTTGATAGAAACCAGCTTTACATCTCAAAGTGAAACGTCAGACATACATCCATACAAGTCTGTTACGGTTCGAACAGAACCGAAGGCACTTCACAAAGAAGCCCTTGCAAATCCGAGTATTCACAATCCCGATCGGACTCTCCATCACATATGGAGATCTCTATATCGTAGCTACTCAGTGCAGAGTCATTCGACGGGTAATCCTTTCGTTTTCGAAAATACCCGGTCTTCACCACCGGTCTTCAAATGTTATCCATATCGTCGTATCATTATTCAGAATGAGTTATATGACACAAGGTCCTCTCCCGGCTAAACAGAATAATGAGCGCAATATTTTAAAACATATGGATATTGGGATCTTAGTTAAGTCACAACTTAAAACCCAAAAACCTTTCTTCAAATGGTTTAAACAAATTACCATTTTCAAATAATTAAACAAAAAGATTCACTTCACAAAGTTCATTAATCTTTCACAAAGATTTATTCATAGTCTTTCAAACTAACTTCGCTTTCAAAATGGATTAACTCATCGAATCATTAAATCAAAGACTCAATTCATAGCTTTCAAAAACCATTTTCATTCCAAATCTTTTATACTAAAGATACACCTTTAAGATCCTCTTATTTTGGAAATAAAGTTCATTAATCTTTAACCAAGATTCATTAATAGCATTCAAAACAATTCCATCTCAAAACTGAAATCCTTTCAACAAAAACTGAAAATCCTTTCTTTATTTGAAAGCTATTATCATTTGAAAACAAATATTTCTTGTTTCAAAAAAATCTGATCAGATATGCACAAGTTATATCCTTACTTGGGTTAAATTCAAATTCCCAAAATAAAACATTTAAAATACTTTAAAGATGGTTTAAAAATCCATATATATATATATATATATATATTATATAACTTGTATCACCACTTTTCAAACCAGATTATCCAGAAATAATTTTCAAATTCTTAAACAAGATATATTCGATTCAATCTAAATTCAATTTCAAATTTCCCTTTCTAAAAGCTTTCCATATTCAATTCAATTCCTTTTTTGAAACCGTTTGGATTCAAAATTCAACTTTAAAACCATTTTATTAAATTCAAATATTTGCGACTTAACCAATTTCCTCGTGCAATCCATATTTGTATGTGTGTGGTGTAGTCCAGGGGTTTTACACAATAGCACAACATCATCAATCATCACAATCCAAACATAGCAACATCGATAAGCGGTATAATCCTATAACGCTTATCTTGTGTAACATTCATGTTTTTAAGTCAAATTTAAATTGGTAATTTATTTTAATTTTTGAAATTAAATTGTGAATTAATTTGGTATTTTCCGAATTTAAATAGATATTTGTTTGTTTATTAGTAAAAATGTATAAAAATGATTTTTAAATAGAATTTCTAATTGGAAATTCAGAAATAAATATTTTAAATAGTATATTAATTTTAAACTTAATTGTGGATTAAATTGAAAATGTGGGAAAAAATAGATATATAAGTTTTTAAATAAAGAATTTGATTTGGAAATCTAAATATTTTATAAACAGATTATAATTTGAAATTTGAATTTGAAATTCAAATACATATATGTTGAAAATAAATATTTATAGATGGTGAATGAATAAAATTTATATTTATAAAAAGATATTGTTTGTTTATTCATTTATAAATACAAATTGATTGTATATTAATTTTTGAATTTTGAAATTTAAAAATAAATGCTTTGAATAATATCTGGATTTGAAAATTCTATAAATTAATACTAATAGGAATTTGTTTTTTTCCTTATATATATATATTTTGAAAGTTATAATTTGAATAAAATATAAATAAATTTTCCAAAATCCATTTAAAGGATTAAATTCAAATATATATGAATTTATATATTAGTGTTTAGTTAATTGTTAAGTTATATTCTTTAAAGATATAATATATATCTTACATAAACATGTAAAAACATAAGTTAAAAGGGTTTTTACAAAAATTTACAAATTAAATAAAATTTAAGAAATGGGGTTTAAACACAATTTTATCACATATGGCAAGTGTAAAATATATGAAATATAAATGTAACAAGTGTAACATAATAATACAAGTGGCAAAACAAAATATTCTTAAGATTTGAAAAAACATGAATAATGTGAATGAAAGAAGTAACCAGGCAACATTTTCTTCAAATTCATTTTCAAATCTGGAAAAGAAAAATCAAAACAAATTACAAACCTGGAAACAAACTACAACCTCAAATTATGAATCTGAAAAATGAAATCAAAGTAAACTTCAACCTGGAAACAAATCAAACAGAGCAAAAAAATCAAAAGCTAGGGAATAAGATCAACAACAAATTCAAACCGACATGATAAATCAAAGGCAGATCAGACCAACCCAATTTTAAAATGAAAACAAGGATCAAGTTCAAAACAAAGATCAGATGCAACTACAACTTGAGTTTAACTTGAAAACATTCAAGCAGGCAAACAACTCTGAAAGCTTGAGAATAATTGAAAACAAATAGCTCTGTAAAATCAAAATGCATGCAAGGATCAAGCATCAACAACAATTCAACCTGATTCCAAACTAAAGCAAATTGAGTTTCAAGCTGAGTATTGAAATCAAACAAATCATTTTCAGGCAAAAAATCCTCTCTGCTTCTCTGTTTTACTCAGGTGAGCAAACCTTTTAAAACCTCTAGTATTTAATCCATGGTTTGAATTTGTGCTTAAGATTTGTTTGAATGAGTTCAGATATGTGTATGAATGTATATATATCCTCTGTACATGATATACAGGGATATTCATCCCTGTTGCAAGTTTCAGGTTTCCAGAAACCTGTCCAAAGGAGAAAATAATCCTAAAACACCGCTTCTAGTTGTTGTTAGATCAGAGTGTCAAAATGAAATGTGTTCAAATTCATAAAAACTTAATTTTAAACATGTTTACAAAGACAAACATCAAGTGTATGTTGTCTGGAACAAAGAAATGCTGTAAACTCAATCTATGATAAAAGTTTTGATTTCTTTAATTCTTTGATTTGATTATATACCCTAAAACATCTTAGAAAATGTTGGTTTTTAAAATTAAAATTAAGATTTTAAATGGTGTATAGAGTAAGAAAGTTGGGGATGAACAGAAAATACATTTTGGGGAAACTCTGGTCATCGGCGAAGCGTGGGTCGTCGCGATCAGGCTGAGGCTCGTTAGGGGATCAAGGAGTTCGGGAAAAATGCTTAGAAAAGATTCCGATCATCGTGGTAGCTAAACGTAGTTCATTTAGGGTTTAGGGCATGGTTTTGCTCGTCGAAGTTCAAAAGGAAAATTTGCAGTCGATGGTGATCAATATTCGATCGGTCCGGGGGAAAAGGAGGAGGAGGCTCTGGCGAGTGTCTGAACGTGACAGCGTGGTTACAGGTGATCTACGGTGGTGGAACGAAGCATTTGTATTGACCAGTTTTTGGTTTATGGGGGTTGTTCGATTTCAAAATTTTGGCCGAAGTCCAGCAACCTGGGTGATCGTAGCCTATGGGTGAGTCGTCGATGACGTGCTAGTGATGGCGTAGGTGGTCGGAGTTGCTTCGTTTGGTTGTACATGTGAACACGTGTGTATGTGTGTAGCAGGTATGGGAAGAAAGGGTTTCTGTCATGACGAACCCGAAGTACTTCGTGGATTTGCTGGAAGTCGATACGATGTGGGGTAGCTTGGAGGTTGGCTCGAGAAAAATAAGGGGAAAGCTCGGGTAATTTTTTTTTAACTATGTATTAGGCTTCAAAAATTTAAAAGAAATGTGTTTCAGGTTTTAAAACAAAGGAATTGGGTTTTACAAATGTTTCTAAGTTTTAAAGGCAAAGTAAAAACAAGTTTTAAAGACATGGAAAATAATTAGTTTTCAAAAATTAATATTTAACAAAGTTAATAGATTTTAAATAATTGTTTTGATTCAAGCTTAAAGTTAATAAAAAAAGCAATTAAGTGTTATTTAATTATATGATCACTATTTATAAAATAATTCTTAAAATTATTTTGAATGAATAATGAAGTTAAAGAGTTAATCAAAAGAAATGTTTCTGAATCATTAGTTGACTTAAATTTCTTAAGTTAAATTTTGTGTTAATGATAATTAATTACAAAGATGGTTAATTAAAGATTTTTAGTGATAAGTTAGTAACTAATGAAAAGATAATTACTTATGGGTAATTAAGGATTATCAATTTCGTAATTAAGGATAATTACATAATTAAGGTCAATTTAGTATTGATTAAAAATAATTAATTAAAGTTGATTAAGTGATTAGTGATAATCACTAATTGTAATTAATTAAGGATAATTAATTAAATGGTAATTAATTAAGGATTAATTAATTAATGTAAATTACTGATTTATGATTAATTAATCAAGTAATAATTGCTCAATGTAATTAAGTAGTAGTTTTTAAAATATAAGTGATTAAGAATAATCACTTATTGATTAAGGATGATTAAGGAATGATAATTAATTAAGGGTTAATTAATGTAATTAATTAAGGATAACTAATTAAAGAATAATTAAATAATTAAGGGTAATTATTTAATGATTTAAGATTAATTAACTAAAGGTTGATTATAAATGATAAAGGCTAATTAATGATTAAGGTTTGTAATTAATCAATGTTAATTAAACCTGGATTAGTGATTAATCTGATTTAAATTAATCAGATAATTAATTGATCTGACTTATGGATGTTTGAATTATATGAAATGCTGTGAATTGTTTGATCTCTTTGTTGTGTGATGCTTTGTGATTTGAATTGTTTTAATTCAAGCTGTGATGAATGTAATTTATTTTATCTGTGATGAAATTATATTATTTATCTATGGACCTATGAATGGAAGATAAGCGATATAGGAATATACCGCTTATCTATAGTTGCTATGCTTGAGTCTATGATGATTAATGATATTGCACTATTGTGTAAAACCCTGGACTACACCATACACACACAAATATGGATTGCATGAGGAAATTGGTTAAGTCACGGATTTTTGAAATAGTTTTAAAATTGAATTTTGAATCCAAAAGGTTTTGGAAATGGAATTGGATTAAATGTGAAAAGCTTCTGAAAGGTTTTTTGAAGATAAAAGTTATTTTGAATAACTTGATAAAGTTTTGAAATTTAAATAGTTTGATTTAGATTTGAATTCAAGATTTGAAAATTGAATTCTATGTTTCGAAATTATGGTTTAGAACATTATACGAGTTATAGATGTGTTTATATGAGTTTTAAAACATTTTAAAAGTATTGTTTTGGAATTTGAATTTAACCCAAGGACTTTAACTTGTATAAATAAAATCGGATTTTTTCGAAACCGAAAACTATTTGTTTTCAAATAATAAAAGCTTTCATATGAGGAAAGAATTTCCAATTTGTGTTAAAGGAATTTCAAGTTTGAAATGAAAATGGTTTTCCAAGTTATGAATGAATCTTTGGAAACGATTTTTGAAAGCTATGAACTGGGTCTTGATTTCAAGATTGGATGAGTTAATCGAATTTGAAAGGGAAATTGTTTTGAAAAGATACGAATGAATCTTTGAGAAAGATGGGTGAACTTTGTGAAGTGAATCTTTTTGTTTAAAGATTTGAAAAAGGTAATTTTTTAAACCATTTAAAGGAAAGTTTTGGGTAATAAGTTGTGACTTAACTAAGGTCCCAATATCCATATGTTTTAAAATATTGCGCTCATTATTCGGTTTAGCCGGGAGAGGACCTTGTGTCACATAACTCATTTCGAATAGTGATACGACGATATGGATAACATTTGAAGACCGGTGGTGAAGACCGGGTATTTTCGAGAACGAAAAGATAACCCGTCGAATGTCTCTACACTGAGTCGCGCCGGTATAAAGATCTCCATATGTGATGGGGAGTCCGATCGGGATTGTAAATACCCGGATTGCAAGGGCTTCTTTGGAAGTGCCTTCGGTTCTGCTCGAACCCAGAACAGACTTGTATGGGTGTGTGTCTAACATTTCACTTTGAGATGTAAAGCTGGTTTCTTTCAAATACATTTATGTTTAGTGGCGGAGATTTACTCTCTTACCTTAAGACCCTTCTCTGAGACGTATGAGCTCAGAGGTTATGTAGTTGATGGTTACTAGTGATACATTCCCAATTTTGTAATGTGGCATACGAAGTGCTGCTGATCATTTGTTGATCAAAGCATGGCTTTGTGAAAAAGTGTAGCTTTGTGGACGAGACTGCATCAGGACCTCACAAACCGGAAATGGTCGAAACAGGAAAGATGCGGCAAGGCTATGAGGTTCGCGCCCTTTAGGATATGTCATTCCCTTTTGGAAAAAGGTGGTATCATGGTATGGAGCCCAGATATTTAACCTGTGTGGTTGCTTCAAATTCATTACTTTGTGATTTGTTGCTTTGTGATTGAGGGTCCACACATAAAGGTCAAAAACGACCGGGGGGTGGCATACTCGTGTAGTAGTTATCTAGTTACAGAGGTAACCCGGCCTTGTGTTGGCAAAGAGCTGGTTAAGTTCTCGGGACGTCCCTCTAGAGGCATACCCATGTGGCAATAGGAAGTTCCTTAGCCTGACCATTTATTGGAAATCCAATCAAACAATACGAGCCCTTTACGATTGCAATTGTATAACTTGCCACCTTAGGTGGTAGCTATAGCTGGCATAATATAATGGTACCTATGCTGGCTAAGATTAATATTATATTTTCGAAAGGTTTTCTGCACTATGCACTAATAATAATATTATCAAAAAGGATTTTGCGTATCAAGCATGTTTGACTATCGTAAGGATAAATCTCCTCCAATTGTTCTTTTGTATCATGTGTGTGCGGGGATGCCTTATGGTAGTTTCATTTTCTAAAAAGCATCGCAGATTTTAATTTTTAAATTCCTTTGTTGTTTGTTTACAAAAAACCGTTTTCGTTTGCTCATACCATTCCCCTGACTGACCTGGAGTTTGTTGTTCCCTTCCTAAACTCTGGGTGCCTACAATTTTCCATACGGGCAGTCTAGAGTTGGGTTTTTCTAAATAATCATATAATAGGGGTAGATTTGATAGCCTTCAAAGTCTGTGGATTTTAGCTATCACTTTGTGCTTCTCTTCCACATTCAGAACCGACCTTGCTTAATACAACTTGATGGTGGTTTGAGCTTATTGAATTGGAGTCTTCGAAGTTTTGGATTCGAGATGGAGTTGTAGATATTGGAGTTCCTTTTGGAGTTCAAGTTATTTCCGATGTTGGTGCATTTGTGTTTCCGCTGTGTTGCCGTAGATCTCTGATATATATTATGATCACTGTTGTATATTATTGGATGTTGTATCATTGGAGTTATATGATATATTTTTTTACTGTGTTGTTATATTTAATGTGTTATAAGCTCCGACGAACCAGATTCGACGTTTGGGTCTACGGCATTCGAATACGGGTGATGTATTCGTTGCCGATTTTCGAAGATCGAGTCAGGGTCGTTTCATTTGGTATCAGAGCTGAAGGTTGAACTTTAGCTCAGGAGTATAACACATTAGGTAACTCATTAGAGATAAGGTGAAGTATACCCTAGAATGAGTATTCCCTAAGATATCCATCTGTGTGCCTTAGTAAATTCTCTTACTATCCACTGACAGTGAGTATGAGTACAAGAGGAGGACGAGATAGGGGACAGGGAAATATCATCACAAATGGTCAATCCTTGCAATAACGGAAACAATCTTTTTTCTATTAATCTCTTTGATCCAATTTCAATTCTTTGATTACTTCGTGGCAGCTCAAGGGAGAAGCTTCGGTGTGGTGACACTGCAAATCGTTGTAGATAAATTCTATTTTGTATTCTCATCTTCAGTCTTAACTTCAAATGAATTGGAAATTTTAAATTGATTTATAGAATATGAAGCTAAATTTGAATTGTATCGATAAAACGATATCGATTAAAATTAAATTTGAAATTCTATTGTAATTTCTTGTGAGGATCAAAGTCCGAAGATGGACAAGTTGGTGTTTACTTTAGGATATTCCAACCTGAGTTGAGTATCCATTTGTCTGTTTCCCGGGTTTAGATATATTCTACGAATGGTTAGTTATCCTTCGAACTAACCAGTGCCTTGCACATTTCGTAGATCTGGTGACCCGAGTATCTTGTGTAATATTAAGAGAGTTTGTTCTCATATTGTTGATATTCTGATTTGGTAAGCCAAATGCAGAATAGAAATTTAGTTTGACCAGGAAAACGTTTCTCTATCTTTGTGTATCCATCTTGTGTTGTTGTAACGACCCAGAATTTCTGTCATTTAAAATTCGTATATTTAATTGATTTTAAATATTAACAAGTGAAATTTTTAAGTCGAATAAATTTTATTTCGAATATCTAGGTTTAATTGGATAATTAAATCGATAATTTAATATTTGAAATTATAGAAATAACTGGAAATTGGGTTTAATGTGATTAAATTTGATTTGTAAAGTTGTATTAAATCATATTGGAGTTAGAATGATGTTATAGAACTTTTAAAATTGAATTAAAAATTAATTTCCAGAAATTGAATATTTTAATATTTAATTGACGAGTAAAAATAGTCATTTTTCAAACAGTCTCGGATTTCGACGAAACTAGTTTCATCCAATCCGTAATGTTATATTATTGTATGGTTTCAAATTTCGTGTCAATCAGATGTATGGTTTGTCCGGGGCAAGCTAAAACGCACTGAAATCGGTTTGAGTGAATTTTAAATTTAACTTTGTCGATTCGAAAACCTATCTTCCAAATACGATCGAATTGGCTCCCGATATATATTTCATTGCATTCGGAATGGGGGTAAAACATTATGAACGCCAGGCGGCATGCTACATTTGGAGTTCGAAAACTTTTAGGGTGAATAGTGTTTGAGAATTTTCTATAAAAGCACCCCTATTTTCATTTTTTTCACTCAACACCCTGGCTAGGGTTACAGCCGCCACTTAGAGATTTAATGGCCGAAAATACGTCTTCTTCTTCCTCAATTTTCTTTCAATCTACAAACTTTTACGCCTCGACTCCAACTACAAAGTTGAAGAGCGCGTCAAGATCTATATTCTCAACAGTTGTGATCGAGAATGGAGCTACGGATCGACGTGAATATGGGTTTGAACGCACGAATTTCGTGCATGTTTTTCATGATGGTGGGATGACTGAGCATGGCCGGCCTTTGGGCGATAGAGGTACTTGCGAAGGGCTTCTAATGGAGGTTGCTGGTCAACGTGAAGATGCTCGTAGTGGTGGCAAAAATTCAAGATAGATGGGCGTGTAGGATCGATTTCACCCTAGAGGGGGGGTGAATAGGGTGATAGTATTAATTATAAAAGTTAAGTGCGTAAGCTTATTTCAACACAGATCACAGAATAATAGTAGCACAGAAATAAATAGAAGAATAATAAAATGCAGAAATAGAACGACACAGAATTTACCCAGCTTCGGCAAAACCCTGCCTACGTGCTGCCCTAAGGTTTCTACTAGAAATTAAGTAGTCACACGCTTACACACATAAACTCGCGACACCCGCTACTGACTAACCTAACTCTACGCTCAAAATCCTGCCATAACTCAGCCACTGAGTTGCGAATTCTCAAGCTACGCCACGTAGCTTGTCCCCTAGTCACACGACTAGCAAATACAATGATTTGAAAAGAGTTTTAAAATTAAAAACAAATTTAAAACAAAAATAAGATAAATCCCTTTTTTTATAAACTATAGCCCTTATTTTAAAAAAAACAAAAACCCTAATTCTTAAAGGCCGGCCCCTTTTCTCTTTTTATCTATTTGAGTTCGGCCCGATGTTTCTTGAGATAGCGGCGGCTCTTCGTTCGTTCCTCTTTGTAATTTTTAGGGCTTCGTTCCTTCGATCCAATTTAGGGTTTGTTGTAGCAGCTTGTTCGATTCGATGCTATTTGACTTGGCTTGCCGATTGTTTCTTCTAGCTCAGCTTCAAACGTGATCGAGACTGATTACAAATTTGGTATGTGTTTTAGTGCTTTTGATTTCTGGTTTCGATGCTTTTTCAATTGCCGATGATGACGATTGGGGGTTTTAATGTTTGAACTCGACCGATGATCATTGCCAATGATGATTGTGGGTTTATATATGGATTCCGATTTCCTTTAATACGTTCATCTGATTTGTTCAACATAGTGCTTCGGCCATTTGATTGATGTTGGACGTTGATGATTTATTTGACGAATTCAATTCGAATAATTTCCTTATTTTACTGTTACGGCTATAGTTTGAGATCGTTCGATCCTTCCTTGATCATTACGGCAGCTACTTTCCTATTTTATTTTTGACTTTTTCAAATGCGTAATTTTGTGATACTTGATTTGCACGGCATTGATTTCGAACTTGTTGGTCATCACGTTGTTGACTTTGATTTGAAACACGGATTTGATTTTGTATTTCCTATTTCATGACTTCGGCTTCCATGGATTTTGTTCACTGATGCTCCCTGTTGTATATGCAGTGTATTGATTGTCTGCACTCTATCTTGTATCACTTGTGTCACTGGTGTATGTGAGTAAGTGGTTTGCTTTATTATTGATTTGTTGTTGCACTTGCCACTTTATCTGCTTGCCACTAATCATATGTCAAGGTCGTACATGTTGACGTCTTTGAGCTTCGCTTTGATATCTTTGCAGACCACTTGATGTTCCTGTAGCACTTTGGTTTCACTTGCCTATTGTTGCACTTGCATACTGCTGTCTCATATACTTGTGTTTGTTGCAGTTTTTGTATTGTTGAGTTTCCATATCTTGTGCATTTGTTGTGGACTTGCAGTTTGAATTGCATTGAGTTCTTATCCTTAGCTGTTCATCTGTGCACATTGTAGTCTTGGTCAAAAAACTGGTCACTAACCCATGTATATTTGATGTTGTCATTGTGTGTTGGTGGTCGACACACTTCAAGTAGTCTTCATTTAGCTTGTTCTCTGATTTATGTCTTTACTGGTATGATCATGCTTACTTGAAAATCTGGCATACCAACTTGTTGAGATCACTTCTCTTCAGTTGAGTAATTTCACCACCTATGTGTACTTGTGTTTGTACTAATGTCGAGGCTACTGTACTTGCCTTCATTGTGTATATCTCTCTGTTCATCCACTTGCAATATTGTGGTTCATGTGTTTGATTTACTGTTGAGTCTTTGATATTGGTATGGAGTACATTGTTGGCTATGTGCATTTTGATCATTTTGGCACTTGTATTTAGTTTGCGTTCATGTCTGATCATTGAAAAGTTGCATTGTTCCATGTATTTGTGCTTTGATGCAGTTTTGATTTGTTGAAGCTTTGCATTTGAGTTGAGTCTGGATTGTGCATTAACCTTGAGTTGAATCCGGCTTGGATTTGACCTTGTGCTGAATGACATTGTTTTATTGCACTTGTGTTGAACCGGTCTTTTTATTTTGGGTTTGACCTTGTGCTCACCTGTCCCTGTAACATTATCAAGTGTATATCGGTGTGCACGGCCTTGTGGCATGTACAGTGATACACTGTGCATGTCACATTGTTCGTGTGTGATGAATTCAAATATAAATCATGACGAACAACCCAAATAACTGAGGCAAATATTATTTTCAAAATCCATATTTTATTTTATATTGCGAAAATATTTCTTTTTCAATTTTACTGCGTTAGTGAATATTTTTGCAGATTGCTCAGATGCTGGATTCTAACTGGAAAGAAGTTGAAGATAAAATACGAGTGTGAGCGATATGTAGTGAGGAATTTATGTAAATTAAATTTTGATGTCATTAGAATCAAAATTGTATATGTATAGTGAGAGCTTGAATTTGTACTATTCAAAAATGTAATAAATATTTGTTTGAATAAAATTTTTGTTTGAATTCAAATTCTGTGTTATTTAATTTTATTCAGCAAATATTTATTTAATCTATGAAAAATAAAATAGTACATTAACAAATACATTTAAACGAATGCATATATGTTTATTATCATCAAACAAAAATCATATAAGCGCATATTCAACAGGGCGGCTATGGGTTTCATTTGAACGTGGATTACCTGTAGGAGAAGAAGCAAGGAGGCACGGCCCAGATTTCTTTCTGGAGCAATGTACGGCCTAGATTGATTCTGGATTTAAAAATAATAATTAAATTGTAAATTGATTTATATTTAATCGTTCAAACTTTAAAAAGATATAACTTTTTCATACGAGGTCCGTTTCGCACGAAACGAATTACGTTGGCTTTATATTGACGAGCACTACGCGATGGAGTTGGATTGGAGTTGATTTGAGCTAGTGTAAATTTTGGATAAAATTAAACGTGCGTTTAATTTTATTCGGAACGAAACACTGCAACTGTATTTGAACAAGGTGAGAACTTCTCACTCAATCGAATCTGTTTCGATTTAAATTTTAAATAGTTAGATTTAAAATTGCTTGATTGTGCGATTGGATGAGAAATTGCTATCTGTAGTGTTTAAATAGACCCTATATGCCGTATATTAAGCGGATGTTATTTATTAAACACATATACCGCGATATTTCACCTTGAAGTGGAATTGGTATTATATATGTACTTGGAGTTGATTTCCCGTATTATATAGCGGATGAGACCCTATTGCGCTGCATAATAGCGGATAATATTTTATATAATCTCATATACCGCGATATCCCGTCTTGAAACGGGATTGGTATTGTGCTAACATCCGTGGATGCAGGGAAACAGGTTGAGGGATCCAACTGGATTCCTTAACAGTGTTGATTTATTTACAGATATTTGCGATATATTTTGTTATCATATGATATATGATGTTTTGGATGTCGTGGTTGTTATATTTAGTGATGTTGCAGCATTGGGCCTATTTTTGGAGTTTAAAAAAAAGAAGTTAAAGTAACGACTTCGAATTTAAAAGGGTTTCAAGTGATTTTTGAAAAGTATACATTTTATTGAATTTTGAAATTAATTCATTTTAAATAAATAAATG
Organism: Allium cepa; assembly: GCA_030765085.1. Lineage (NCBI taxonomy): Eukaryota > Viridiplantae > Streptophyta > Magnoliopsida > Asparagales > Amaryllidaceae > Allium > Allium cepa. Next base: position 706,826,211 of record CM060932.1, read on the forward strand.
TAATAATTTAATGTTATAAAAATTATGATTTTTGAGAAATATAGTTGAAAATTGATTTTTGAAATATGGAGTTAATGAATTTTATAAAATAGTTTAAATTGAGATTTTTGAAATTATTATAAACGGTTTATATAAAAGATTTATAAAATTGATATTTATAAATTAAAAATATTGGAATTATAAAACGAATTTTTATAAGTGTTAAAATGAAGTATAAATGGATTTCATAAGTGAATGAAATTTATAGATTTATAAATTGTGAAGTTATAAAATGAATAGATTTTGTAAAATAAAAGATTTATAAGTAATTAACTTATAATTTGAATTTTGGCATTTAAATGAGATATAAATAGAATTTGTTAATTATGGGATTTTATAAGTTGAAGTTTTTATAAAATATATATAAAATGTGAATTTGTAAACGTTGTTTTATAAATCCAAAACCAATTGAATTTGATAAGTAAATATGAAAGCTTATTAAACGATTTATATTCACAATTTTGGACAGTGGATAATCCTTTAAATTAAATATGTAGAAGTGTTGAATTTGGTAAATGATTTATGTTCACGATGTCGGACAGTGAATAATATATTAAAGAAATGTTTTAGGAAGTGATATTTTAAATAGGATTAAAACGATTTAAAGTTGTTTTAAAATGGGTTAAGGATCGAAACCATAGATTTCAACATTCATTGTTGAAGTAGACGTTTTCGAGAAATAAGGAAATGGTGGACTATAACATTGTTGTTATAGTAAATGATTTTCGAAAGGAAATGTTTTTGTACAGTATTGGGATTTATATATTTATCTAAATTTCGAACCTATATACTAGTGATTTTGGGTTGTCGTAACGATGTTTTACGCAATATTCGTTTTGACTCAAATGAATGTGTTTAAGAGAATGTTTTCCTTAAAGAATAAAATATATACTTAATTGTGATTTAAGTATATCGAATATTTTCCAAATGTTGAAAATAAATAGATTTGGGAATTACTTATTATTAAATAAGTATGGAAATGTTTTCCAATATGAAGTGAAATGTTTTGAGATTATATCTTTTAAGGATAAATTGAAAGTGAATATTTGAAATCGATTTGACAATCGAATATTAATAGATATTTTGGAAATGTGAATTCACCATGGAATCTATAAAGGAAAGCGGAAAATTATTTTAAAAATAAGCATTGATTTATTTTTGAAATGTGGAAATAAATTTACGGATTTGGAACGTAAATTTGAAGTAAATCGGTAAGGATTTATTTAATTAGTTTAAATGAAACATTTTGAAATGAAAATGAATAAATATTTGGAAGTGTTTCCGCGTAAGGAAAATGATTTGAAATTTGTTTTCAAAAGTTGTAAAGGTGAAAAGTGATTTGAAATTTGTTTTTCAAATGGTTGAAGTGTGGAAAAATATATCTTGTAAAGATATTTTTGGAAAATAAATAATTTGGGAAATTATTTGGAATCTGGTGATGTTGTGCATATCTATTGATAGTTAAATAACCGACTATCAATATTTACCTTTAAATGGGTATTTGTTGTGATTTGCTTGAATTTGAATGCTGCACTTATTTAAAAATAAGCGCTCGTTATTCGGTTTAGCCGGGAGAGGACCTTTGGGTCATAAATCCCATTCCGAATATGATATGTCGTAATGGATAGCATTTGAAGACCGGTGTTGACTACCGGATATTTTCAAAAACGGAAGGATTACCGTCGAATGACTCTGCATCGGCTGATCTCCGATATAGAGATTTTATCACCCTTTGTGATGGGAAGTCCGAATGTGATTAGTGAATATCCGGATTGCAAGGGCTTCTTTTGGAAGTGCCTTCGGTTCCGTTCGATCCCGGAACGGACTTGTATGGATGTGTGTCTGACGTTACAATTTGAGATGTAAAGCTGGTTTCTATCAAATATATTTCTGTTGGTGGCGGAGAATTTATTCTCTTAGCTTAACACCCTTCTCTGAGACATACGAGCTCAGAGGTTATGTAGTTGATGGTTACTAGTGATATATTCCCAATTTGGTAACGTGGCATGCTGAGTGCTGCTGATCATTTGTTGATCACAGCGTGGCTTTTATGAAAAGCATAGCTTTGTGGACGAGACTTCGTCGGACCTCACACCCCGGAAATGGTCAAAACAGGAAGAATGCAGCAAAGTTATTAGGGGATAGCGCCCCCTTAGTATATGTCATTTCCTTCTGGGTAGAGGTGGTATCATGGTATGGAGCCCATATACTTAACCTATGTTGTTGCTGCAAACTTATTATTTTGTGGTTGTTGGTGAATCCCAGGATTTAGGTCGGTTACGACCGGGGGATGGCATACTCGTGTCAGTAGTTACCCAGCTAGGGGTAACCCGGCCTTGTGTTGGCAGAGATCCGGTTAGGTTCTCGGGACGTCTTTCCAAAGGCGTACCCATGTGGCAATGGGAAGTTCCTTGGCCTGACCATTTGTTGGAAATCCAAACTCTAATACGCACCTTGTACGGTTTTAGTTGTAGAACTTACCATTTACTTATGGTGGTCACCACTGTTTAGATGGTAGCTATAGTAGGCATAGTGCGAAATGCCTATGTTGGCTAAGAATTATATTATACTTTCGAAATGTTTTTCTTGCACTTTGCACTTATAGTAATAATATCAAAGAAATCTTTCTACATATCAAGCATGTTTGACTATCATAAGGAGAAATCTCCTCCGATTCTACATTTGCATTGTGTGTGTGTGCGGGAGGCCTTATGGTAGTTTCATTTTCTAAAAGCATTGTGGATCTATTTTAAAATTAATTTCTTTGTTTGTTTTTAAAAGATAAACTGTTTAAGTTCTCACACCAGTCCCATGACTGACCTACAGTTTATTGTTCTCTTCCTAAACTCTGGGTGGCCATCATTTTCTACACGGACATTCTAGAGTCAGGTTATCAGGTCATTCTGGAATTCAGGAGTTGTTGTGGAGATCAGAAGCAAGCTGGATGGCATGGCGTATCAACTAGTATATAGTATTTCTTTTCTGCTGTTTGTTGTTGTAAACTCTAATAACGTATAAATGTGATGTAATGTAATAACTGATATAGCTCTATGTTTTAAAGATATTCATTTATCTATTATACGTTGTTCCACTGCGATTGTGCGATTCTGATATTGTTTCTGTTGCTTTTTATTTCTTTCTTTCTTCTTCTATCTTCTACCTCTTCTTTAACCCTAACGGTATGGTTTTCCTGCCTTCGGTTGCTCGACAGTTGATACAGTAGACGTATTAATGTCAACTTTCGTGCGTCGAAAATCCCGTCCCTTACATTTGTCTCCCTGGCAAATTTCGGGGACGAAATTTTCTTAAGGGGAGAATCTGTAACATTCATGTTTCTAAGTCAATTTAAATTGGTAATTTATTTTAATTTTTGAAATTAAATTGTGAATTAATTTGGTATTTTCCAAATTTAAATAGATATTTGTTTGTTTATTAGTAAAAATGTATAAAAATGATTATTAAATAGAATTTCTAATTGGAAATTCAAAAATAATTATTTTAAATAATATATTAATTTTAAACTTAATTGTTGATTAAATTGAAAATATGGGTAAAATAGATGTATAAGTTTTTAAATAAAGAATTTGATTTGGAAACCTAAATATTTTATAAACAGATTATAATTTGAAATTTGAATTTGAAATTCAAATACATATATGTTGAAAATAAATATTTATAGATGGTGAACGAATAAAATATATATTTATAAAAAATATTGTTTATTCATTCATTTATAAATGCAAATTGATTGTATATTAATTTTTGAAGTTTGAAATTTAAAAATAAATGTTTCGAATAATATTTGGATTTGAAAATTCTATAAATTAATACTAATAGGAATTTGTTTCTTTTCTTATATATACATATATTTTGAAAGTTATAATTTGAATAAAATATAAATAAATTTTTCTAAAAGCTATTTGAAGGATTAAATTCAAATATATATGTATTTATATATTAGTGTTTAGTTAATTGTTAAGTTATATTCTTTAAAGATATAATACATATTTTACATAAACATTTAAAAACATAAGTTAAAAGGGTTTTACAATAAATTTACAAATTAAATAAAATTTAAGAAATGAGGTTTAGACACAATTTTATCACATATGACAAATGTAAAATATATGAAATATGAATGTAACAAGTGTAACATAATACAAGTGGCAAAACAAAATATTCGTAAGATTTGAAAAAACATGAATAACGTGAATGAAAGAAGTAACCAGGCAACATTTTCTTCAATTCATTTTCAAATCTGGAAAAGAAAAATCAATACAAAATACAAACCTAGAAACAAACTACAACTTCAAATTATAAATCTGAAAAATGAAATCAAAGTAAACTTTAGCCTGGAAACAAATCAAACCAGAGCAAAAGATCAAAAACTTGGGAATAAGATCAACAAAAAATTCAAACTGACATGATAAATCAAAGGCAGATCAGACAAACCCAATTTTAAAATCAAAACAAGGATCAAGTTCAAAACAAAGATCAGATGCAGCTACAACTTGAGTTTAACTTAAAAACATTCAAGCAGGAAAACAACTCTGAAAGCTTGAGAACAATTGACAAAAATGGATTTGTAAAATCAAAATGCATGCAAGGATCAAGCATCAACAACAATTCAACCTGATTCAAAACTAAAGTAAATTCAGTTTCAAGCTGAGTACTGAAATCAAACAAATCATTTCCAGGCAAAAAATCATCTCTGCTTCTCTGTTTTACCCAGGTGAGTAAACCTTTTGAAACCTCTAATATTTAATCTATGGTTTGAATTTGTATTTAAGATTTGTTTGAATGAGTTCAGATATGTGTATGAATGTATATATATATCCTCTGTACATGATATACAGGGATATTCATCCCTGTTGCAAGTTTCAGGTTTCCAGAAACCTGTCCAAAGGAGAAAATAATCCTAAAACACTGCTTCTAGTTGTTGTTAGATTAGAGTGTCAAAATGAAATGTGTTCAAATTCATTAAAACTTAATTTTATAAATATTTCCAAAGACAAACATCAAGTGTATGCTGTCTGGAACAAAGAAATGCTATAAACTCAATCTATGATAAAAGTTTTGATTTCTTTAATTCTTTGATTTGATTATATACCCTAAAACATCTTAGAAAATGTTGATTTTTAAAATTAAAATTAAGATTTTAAATGGTGTATAGAGTAAGAAAGTTGGGGATGAACAGAAAATACGTTTTAGGGAAACTCTGGTCATCGACGAAGCATGGGTCGTCGCGATCATGGCTGAGACGGATCGAGGAGTTTGGGAAAAATGCTTAGAAAAGATTTTGATCATCGTGGTGGCCTAGCGTTGTTCATTTAGGGTTTAGGGAACGGTTTTGCTCGTCGAAGTTCGAAAGGAAAATTTGCAGTCGATGGTGATCAATATTCGATCGATCCGGGGGGAAAGGAGAAGGAGGCTCTGGCGAGTGTCAGAACGCGACGACGTGGTTATAGGTGATCTACGGTGGTGGAACGAGGGTCTGTGTTGACCAGTTTTTGGTTTATGGGGGTTCAATTGTTCGATTTCAAAATTTTGGTCGAAGTCCATCAACCTGGGTGATCGTAGCCTATAGGTGAGTCATCGGTGACATGCTGGTGATGGAGTAGGTGATCAGAGTTGCTTCGTTTGGTTGCACACGTGAACACGTGTGTATGTGAGTATCAGGTTTGGGAAGAAGGAGGTTTTGTCGTGACGAACTCGAATTACTTCGAGCATGCTCGAAGTCGATACGATGTGGGGTAGCTCGGAGGTTGCCTCGAGAAAAATAGGGGGAAAGCTCGGGTAATTTTTTTTTAACTATGTACCAGGCTTCAAAAATTTAAAAGAAATGTGTTTCAGCTTTTAAAAAAAAGGAATTGGGTTTTACAAATGTTTCTAAGTTTTAAAGGTAAAGTAAAAACAAGTTTTAAAGATATGGAAAATAATTAGTTTTCACAAATTAATATTTAACAAAGTTAATAGATTTTAAATAATTGTTTTGATTCAAGCTTAAAGTTAATAAAAAAAGCAATTAAGTGTTATTTAATTATATGATCACTATTTATAAATTAATTATTAAAATTATTTTGAATGAATAATGAAGTTAAAGAGTTAATCAAAAGAAATGTTTTTGAATCATTAGTTGACTAAAATTTCTTAAGTTAAATTTTGTGTTAATGATAATTAATTACAAAGATGGTTAATTAAAGATTTTAATGATAAGTTAGTAATTAATGAAAAGATAATTACTTATGGGTAATTAAGGATTATTAATTTCATAATTAAGGATAATTAATTACATAATTAAGGTCAATTAAGTATTGATTAAAAAGTAATTAGTTAATTATAGTTGATTAAGTGATTAGTGATAATCACTTATTGTAATTAATTAAGGATAATTAATTAAATGGTAATTAATTAAGGATTAATTAATTAATGTAAATTACTGATTTATGATTAATTAATCAAGTAATAATTGCTCAATGTAATTAAGTAGTAGTTTTTAAAATATAAGTGATTAAGAATAATCACTTATTGATTAAGGATGATTAAGGAATGATAATTAATTAAGGGTTAATTAATTAATGTAATTAATTAAGGATAATTAATTAAAGAATAATTAAATAATTAAGGGTTAATTATTTAATGATTTAAAGATTAATTAATTAAAGGTTGATTAATAAATGATAAAGGCTAATTAATGTTTAAGGTTTGTAATTAATTAATGTTAATTAACCTGGATTAGTGATTAATCTGATTTAAATTAACCAGATAATTAATTGATCTGACTTATGGATGTTTGAATTATATGAAATGCTGTGAATTGTTTGATCTCTGTGTTGTGTGATGCTTTGTGATTTGAATTGTTTTAATTCAAGCTGTGATGAATGTAATTTATTTTATCTGTGATGAAATTATATTATTTATCTGTGGATCTATGAATGAAAGATAAGCGATATAAGAATATACTGCTTATCTATAGTTGCTATGCTTGAGTCTGTGATGATTAATGATATTGCACTATTGTGTAAAACCCTGGACTACACCATACACACACAAATATGGATTGCATGAGGAAATTGGTTAAGTCACGGATTTTTGAAATAGTTTTAAAATTGAATTTTCAATCCAAAAGGATTTGGAAATGGAATTGGATTAAATGTGAAAAGCTTCTGAAAATTTTTTTGAAGATAAAAGTTATTTTGAATAACTTGATAAAGTTTTGAAATTTAAATAGTTTAATTTAGATTTGAATTCAAGATTTGAAAATTGAATTCCACGTTTGGAAATTATGGTTTAGAAGATTATACGAGTTATAAATGTGTTTATATGAGTTTTAAAACATTTTAAAAATATTGTTTTGAAATTTGAATTTAACCCAAGGACTTTAACTTGTATAAATAAAATCGGATTTTTTCGAAACGAAAACTATTTGTTTTCAAGTAATAAAAGCTTTCATATTAGGAAAGAATTTCCAATTTGTGTTAAAGGGATTTCAAGTTTGAAATGAAAATGGTTTTCCAAGTTATGAATGAATCTTTGGAAAAGATTTTTGAAAGCTATGAATTGGGTCTTGATTTCAAGATTGGATGAGTTAACCGAATTTGAAAGGGAAATTGTTTTTAAAAAATATGAATGAATCTTTGAGAAAGATGGGTGAACTTTGTGAAGTGGATCTTTTTTTTTAAAGATTTGAAAATGGTAATTTGTTTAAACCATTTGAAAGGAAAGTTTTGGGTAATAAGTTGTGACTTAACTAAGTTCCCAATATCCGTATGTTTTTAAATACCGCGCTCATTATTCGGTTTTTCCGGGAGAGGACCTTGTGTCATATAACCAATTCCGAATAATGGTATGACGATATGGATAGCATTTGAAGACCGGTGGTGAAGACCGGGTATTTTCGAGAACGAAAGGATAGTCCGTTGAATGTCTCTGCACTGGTCACGCCGGTATAGAGATCACCATATATGATGGGGAGTCCGATCGGGATTGTGAATATTCGGATTGCAAGGGATTCTTTGGAAGTGCCTTCATTTCTGTTCGAACCCGGAACAGACTTGTATGAATGTGTGTCTGACATTACACTTTGAAATGTAAAGCTGGTTTCTATCAAATACATTTCTGTTTGGTGGCGGAGATTTACTCTCCTAGCTTAACACCCTTCTCTGAGACGTATGAGCTCAGAGGTTATATAGTTGATGGTTACTAGTGATACATTCCCAATTTGGTAATGTGGTATACGAAGTGCTTCTGATCATTTGTTAATCAAAGCATGGATTTGTGAAAAAGCATAGCTTTGTGGATGAGACTGCATCAGGACCTCACAAACCGGAAATGGTCGAAACAGGAAAGATGTGGCAAGGTTATGAGGGTCACATCATTCCCTTCTAGAAAAAGATGGTATCATGGTATGGAGCCCAGATATTTAACCTGCGTCGTTGCTTCAAATTCATTACTATGTGATTTGTTGCTTTGTTATTGAAGGCCCTTAGATAAAGGTCGCAAATGACCGGGGGGTGGCATACTCGTATAGTAGTTATCTAGTTACAGAGGTAAGCCAGCCTTGTGTTGGCAGAGAGCTGGTTAAGTTCTCGAGACGTCCCTCCAGAGGCGTGCCCATGTGGCAGTAGGAAGTTCCTTAGCCTGACCATTTGTTGGAAATCCAATCAAACAATACGAGCCCTTTACGATTGCAATTGTATAACCTGCCATCTCAGATGGTAGCTATAGCTGGCATAATATAATGGTACCTATGCGGGCTAAGATTGATATTATACTTTCGAAAGGTTTTCTGCACTATGCACTAATAATAATATTATCAAAAAGGATTTTGCGTATCAAGCATGTTTGACTATCATAAGGAGAAATCTCCTCCAATTATGTGTTTGAATTGTGTGTGTGCGGGGAGGCCTTATGGTAGTTTCATTTTCTAAAAAGCATTACGGATTTCAATTTTTAGATTCCTTTGTTGTTTGTTTTAAAAATAAACCGTTTTCGTTTGCTCATACCATTCCCCTGACTGACCTGGTGTATATTGTTCCCTTCCTAAACTCTGGGTATCCACAATTTTCCACACAGGCAGTCTAGAGTTGGGTTTTTCCAAGTAATCATATAATAGGTGTAGATTCGATAGCCTTCGAAGTCTGTGGATTTTGGCTATCGCTTTGTGCTTCTCTTCCACATTCGGTACCGACCTTGCTTAATACAACTTGATGGTGGTTCGAGCTTATTGGATTGGAGTCTTCGAAGTTTTGGATTGGAGATGGAGTTGGAGATATTGGAGTTCCTTTTGGAGTTCAAGTTATTTCCAATGCTGGTGCATTTGTGTTTTCGCTGTGTTGTTATAGATCTCTGATATGTATTGTGATCATTGTTGTATATTATTGGATATTGTGTCATTGGAGTTATATGATATATTCATTTTTTTCCGCTGTGTTGTTGTGCTTAATGTGTTATAAGCTCCGGCGAACCAGGTTTGACGTTTGGATCTACGGCATTCGCACACGGGTGATGTATTCGGTGCTGATTTTCGAAGATCGAGTCAGGGTCGTTTCATCTTGATTCACAGATAAATAATATAAATTCATCACAGATAAATAAATTACATTCATCGCAGCTCAAATCAAAATAATTCATATCACAAAGTATCACATATCAGGGATATCAAACAATTCAACATTCAATAGAATCCAAACATTCATAAGTAAGATCAAATAATTTATCTGATCTATTTAAATCAGACTAATTACCTATGAATTTAATTACTAATCCTGGTTAATTAACACTAATTAATTGCAAATTATTTTAATTAATTAACCTTTAATCATTTATTAAATAACCTTTAATTATAAATTAATCAACCTTAATTAATAAATCAATCCACCTTTAATCATTAAATAATTAACCTTTAATTATTTAATTATTCTTTAATTAATTATCCTTAATTAATTAATAAATTAACCCTTAATTAATTACCATTTAATTAATAAGATTACAATAAGTGATTATCCTTAATCACTTTCATTAATTAATTAATTAATTATCCTCAAATTAATTAATTAATTATCCTCAAATTAATTAATCACCTTAATTAATTATCCTTAATTACTTTTATTAAGTAATTATCTTTAAGTAATTAATTACCTTTGATTAATTATTCTTAATTAATTACAATAAGTGATTATCCCCAATCACTTTCATTAATTAATTAACTTTTAATCAATACTTAATTGACCTTAATTATGTAATTAATTAACCTTAATCATGAAATTAATTATCCTTAATTATCCAAACACCCATAAGTAATTAGCTTTTCATTAATCACTTACTTATCATTAAATCTTTAATTAACCATCTTTGTAATTAATTATCATTAACACAAAATTTAACGTAAGAAATTTAAGTCAATTAATGTTCAAAAACATTTCTTTTGATTAACACTTTAACTTCATTATTAATTTAAAATAATTTAAGAATTAATTTATAAATAAGGATCACATAATTAAATAAAACTTAATTACTTCTTTATTTACTTTTAGCTTGAATCAAAATAATTATTTAAAATCTATTAACTTTAAATATATTTTAAAACTTTGTTAAATATTAATTTTTGAAAACTAATTATTTTCCATATCTTTAAAACTTGTTTTTACTTTGCCTTTAAACTTAGAAACATTTGTAAAACCCAATTCCTTTATTTTAAAACCTGAAACACATTTCTTTTAAAATTTTGAAGCCTGCTACTTAATCAAAAATTTAACCCAAGTCAATCATTCTAAACTCCCGGGCAAAGACACAAGACACTCGCGCTTTATCCTACTTCGAATCACACACTGGTATCACGAGAATGCCCCGGGCCACCTGCTTCTCCTTCACGCTATCGAACGTCAACATGTATGAATGTACACCGTGCACGTGAACACCCGATCGGACCGTTGTCGGCCAACTCTGAGACCTTTGGCATATCATCGTCGACCCACCGAACTTCCCCGACCACCAAATTATGATGAAATCGACCTGAATCAAAATCGAGCTGATCACATTCTTTCCTGGAACCAACATCCTCGGCCAAATCGCCCTACCATCGATGATCCATGCCACCATCGACCACGCCGATCACATCACAAACATATCTCGACCTACAGCTTCTATCCCACCCGGTCCGGCTTCGACCGATCAACCCACAATGCCGAATTTCTATTTCAAACTTCGACGAGTAAAACCGCGTTTTAAACCCTAAAACTCCTTCGCGCCACCGCCGTGATCATCAGAAAAATTATTGAACATTTTACCCTGAATCCTTATCACCTAGGCTACCTTCAGCCCAAATCTCGACCCTTATTGCCTCGTCGATCGATGGCAATTTGAATTTAACCCAATTTCATTCATCTCGAAATCTTTCGCTAATTACATTCTTTAAATTCTTGAAATTTACATCAAAACTCATAGATTTGCAATACGAATCCATTCATGTATTAAAACTTGAAATCTAGATACATCATTTAGAACTAATTTTAGATTATTATTGTAAATTTTAAATTTTGAAATGATTACTCAATATAAAATTTCGAAACCATTTTTAAAAATAAGATTATACACTTGCAATCATTTTTCTTTTATACACCTAGGCTTACAAGTTAATAATCGAGGAGATTTTGATTTTTTTCTTCTTCTTTTCTAGCCTGTAACATAGAAAACAGGAATATACCTATACGTGCATATTTTAATTTCCATGTATATGATTATATAGATATAATTTTCACTCTATTCAACATTTTACAATCACACAACAGGCATTTAGATCATATTTATTTATATATATAAGGATTAATAGTTTACTCACCTGGTTTGGAACGGAAACGAATAGAGTCTGGAAATTGACTTTGAGTTTGATCTCAAATCTAAAATTTGAAACTTGAATGTTGATCCACTTAATGTTGAGTCGAATTAGTTGCATGCTTTTGATTCAATTCCGATTTTAGCTTTTCTTGTTTCAGATGAATTAAATTTTGAAAAGCTGAAACCTTGATGTTGATCAGCACTTGATTTTGATCTTTCGTTTTAAAATTTCCAGGTTTCTGACTAGAATTTGTTTTGATCTTCATCTTCTCAGGTTGAAGATGTTTGCTTTGAATCAGGTTTTAATTTGATTCAGTTTTCTATTTACAGATTTCCTTTGAAGATGAATGGAAGGAAATAAGAAGATTGAGAAGTTTTAAAAAATGAGAATAGTCTGTAATTTTTTTCTTATGCATGTTTATAAATTTAAATTAAAAAGAAAAGTGTATTTTGCCACTTGTTAACTTTGTTAACACTTGTTAATGCTTGAATTTAAAAACGTTACAATGTCCCATGTTTGTATTTTTATGTTGAAATCCTTGTTTTAATTTATTTTATAATTTATGTTTAAAACCCTTTTATGTTACTAATTTTGTGAATCCTATTTTTATGTTTTATACATGCACATATTTTTAATATACTTTATGTATTATGTACTTATAAATCTATTTTGTTTATATATTTTCTTCATATATGAATTTTATTCATCTTATATTAATATATGTTTAAACTATATATTCATTCTTTTTTTTAAATTTTAAATTCAAGTCATTATATAAATAATAACTTTAAAGAAATTGATTTCAAGGTTTAATTGCACATTGATAAATAAACACACATTAAAGATTTATATTAATTATCAATTTTAATTTGACTCAAAAACCCGGATCGTTACAGATTCCCCCTTAAGAAAATTTCATCCTCGAAATTTGCTAGGGAGACAATAAAGAATAGATGAAAGATAGAGAAACATCTTTCCAGATCAAAATGAATATCTATTCTACATTTGGCTTACCAAATCAGAATATCATCAATAATTATGAGAACGAACTCATTCAATATTTCACGAAGCACTCGGGTCATCCGGTCTACAAAATATGCAGGGCATTGGTTAGTCCGAAGGGATAACAAACCATTCGTAGAATATATCTGGACCCAAAAGAACAAACAATGGATACTCAATTCAGGTCAGAATATCCCAATATATACACTAGCTTGTCCCTCCTCGGACTTGGATTCATACAAGAAATCATAACAAAATTCTCAAATTTGGTTTTGGCTGAAATCGTTTCATTGATATAGGTCTTCATATTTTGTTAACCAATTTATTTCAAATAGAATTTTAAATTTATTAAAGTTAAAACGAAAAAACTGATAACGATAATACGAGATAGGAACTTATCTACATGATTTGCAGGGCCATCACCACACCAAAGCTTCTCCCTCGAGCTGCTTCGAAGCAATCAAAGAATTGGAAGTGAACGATGATCAAAGAGACTGATAGAAAGTTTTTTCCGTTGTTGCAGGGTATCGACCAATTTGTAGTGGTACTCCCCTGTCCCCTACCTTGTCCTCTTCTTGCACTCATACTCACTATAAGTGAATAGCAAGAGAATTTACTGAGGCATATGGACGGATATCTTAGGAATATACCCATTCTATGGTATACTTCACCCTATCTCTAATGTGTTACCTAATGTGTTATACTCCAAAATCTAAAGTTCAACCTTTAGCTCTGATACCAAAATGTCACGACCCTAACTCGATTTTCGAAAATCGACACCGAATACATCATCCGTATTCGAATGCCGCAAATCCAAACGTCAAATCCAGTTCGTCAGAGCATATAACACATTAAGTATAACAACATAGCGGAAGAAAAAGATAATATCATTGATATACAGCAGTTAATAACAACAATGATACAACTAATTGATTAATATTATCAGGGATACAAAATACAGCGAAAAGAAATAACTCCAAAAGATAATATCTTCAGAAGTCCTCAAGATAGATACTCCAACTAACTATAACACCATTGCCAAAGCTTCAAGACTTAAACCAGAAGCTCGAACCACCATCAAGTTGGACTTAAGCAAGGTCATTCCAAGCGAAACGAATGTTATCACCAATTATGAAGATTCCAAGGAGTTCCAAATGGGAAGCTGAAGGCTATTGAATCTATATCTATAAGCTGATAATCTGAAAATCTAACTCTAGGCTCCCTGTGTGGAAAATTGTGGGCACCCAGAATTTTGAAAAGGAACAATAAACTCCAGGTCAGTCATGGGACTGGTGTGAGCAAACAAAAACAATTTATCTTTAGCAAAAATAAAACAAAATAATTTAAAAGAAATCCGTAATGCTTTTGGAAAATGAAACTACCATAAGGTCTCCCACTGCACACACAATGCAAACACAGAACTTGAATGTTGATCCTCTTAATGTTGAGTCGAATTAGTTGCATGCTTTTGATTCAATTATAATTTAGCTTTGCTTGTTTCAGATGAATTAAATTTTGAAAAAATGAAATCTAGATGTTGATCAGCACTTGATTTTGATCTTTGCATTTTAAAATTTCCAGATTTCTAACTACAATTTGTTTTGATCTTCATCTTCTCAGGTTGAAGATGTTTGCTTTGAATCATGTTTTAATTTGATTCAGTTTTCTATTTACAGATTTCCTTTGAAGTTGAATGAAAGGAAATAAGAAGATTGAGAAGTTTTTTAAAATGAGAATAGTCTGGTATTTTTTTCTTATGCATGTTTATAAATTCAAATAAAAAAAAGTGTATTTTTCCACTTGTTAACTTTGTTAACACTTATTAATACTTGAATTTAAAAGCTTTACAAATGTCCCATGTTTGTATTTTTATGTTGAAATCCTTGTTTCAATTTATTTTATAATTTATGTTTAAAACCCCTTTATGTTATTAATTTTGTGAATCCTATTTTTATGTTTTATACATGCACATATTTTTGATATACTTTATGTATTATATATTTATAGATCTATTTTGTTAATATATTTTTCTTCGTATACGAATTTTATTCATCTTATAATAATATATGTTTAAACTATATATTCATTCTTGTTTTAAATTTTATATTCAAGTCATTATATAAATCATAACTTTAAAGAAATTGATTTCAAGGTTTATTGCACATTGATAAATAAACACATATTAAAACTTTATATTAATTATTAATTTTAATTTGACTAACTGGAATCGTTACAGGTACCGCCCGTCACAGTACATGGTCTAGATCACCGTACCAAGGATCCACCCTGATCCCCTGCATCACAAGACCAGAGCTACGCCTACCTGGATAGTCCGAATAAGTTCACCCCGCGGTTGGGATCAGCAACCCCAGGGGTGACCTTACCCTAATTGGTTGCTAGCCATTTAGCCTTGTGTGCACCTTAACTGTTTTAGCCATTCTCGGTTGATGAGGCTCGAGGTTAAGCGTTACCTTTTTAGCACATATTCACTTAGAATGCTCATCGTCCTCTTGACGATGTTCTGAAAGCATTCGTCCATACAAGTCTGTTCCAAGTTCGAACGGAACCGAAGGCACTATTCCTACTACATCCATTTTGGAATCATCATTAGGATCAGTAGCGATTAGCCCTTGCACTTCACTGCACCATCTTCGACTCCAAGCTATTGTCTTCCTCACGAAAATGTTCAAACTGGATCGAAGTGGCTTTTGGAAAATTAATCTCGATCCCGGTCTCTTTGAAACGATCAGCGCATTGGCCAATATTGATAGTCTGTTATTTAACTATCAAATAACATCCACAAATAATCATCAGAATAAATAATTTCCCAAAATATTTATTAATCTCAAAATATCTTTGCAAGATATATTTCCACATTTCAACCCTTTTAAAAAAAAAGTTTTCAAATCACCTTTCTCTTTTCGAAAGAAAATTACCACCCATTTGTTTTATTTCCATTGAAAAATAATTTAAATCACTTTATCCAAATATATATATATATATATATATATACTTTAAAACATTTTTTAAAATAAAACTATTTAAAACACTTCTTTAAAATACTAGTTATGAAATTTTATAATAACTTCTTAAGTAAACTTAAGCCAAAACTAATTTTTAAAAATAAAGTTACGAAATTCTATACAAGTTTTCAATTAAAAAACTTTAGCCAAACTTTCTTGAAAATAAAACTACTTTATAAAATATAAATATTAATAATTATCTTTAAAATCATAATACAAGTTAAACCATTCAAATAATTACTACTATAATTAATATAAATAAATATTTACTTTTAAAATTTTAAACAACTTAAATAATAATTTCTCAAAACATTCTTTTTAAAACAACTTTAAAACTTTTAACTTGTACTTAAAAATATGCTTGAAAAACGTACTTGGCTTTTTAGGGAAATAAACTTTCCTTTCACACCTTTAAAAATAAACAACTATTTATTTTTAAAACAACTTACCCATTCCTTTATAAATTCCCCCCCCCCCCGTGAATTTGTACTTTCAAATATCCACTGATATCCTATTTCACTTCATAAACCCAGTTTATAAATTCCATAGTCTCATTCTCCTTTTAAATCACTGTTTCAATACTTAATCAGTTTCCAAACCGATTTTCAAATCTTACTCCATTTTTAAAATAAATTCCTTTACTTACCAAAATTTATTTTAAAATCCATAAATTTCCACATTTCACTCCTTTATTATGATTTAAAATCTTATTTAAACTGAAAACACAGATCTCATACTTTATTTAAAAGTTCTTCTTTTATTTCTTCCTAACCCATTTAAATCCTAAATTTAAAAAATAATCTTTTATTCCTTTAAATAATATCACTTAAGTTTAAAAATTCATTTATTGCCATTTATTCAAAAACCTCCTTTACCATATTTCGACATTTATTTATTAGAATTTAAAAATCAACTTCTATCTTTTTCTAATTCATTCTTTAGTTTATCCAAATTCTCTATAATTAATTTACTTAAAAATTCTCTCTTTTATTTTCTTTTAAAATCTTATCTGTATATTTTTGATAACACAATATACCCAAAAGATATCCGATCAGACTATAACATCCAATATTTTCAATTACCAATATAATCTATCACAGGTTATCAAATAATAATATCACAGAATATTAAAACAATCTAAATATTTTGAGGAATCCAGTTGGATCCCTCCAACCTGTTTCCCTGCATCCACAGATGTTAGCACAAGAATTTAAATACGAATCCCGCTTCAAGGCGGGATATGGCAGTATAAAGGGTCATCCGCTATTATGCGGGGCGCATAGGGTCTCATCCTTTATATAATGTAGGAAATCAATCACTCCAATATATATATATATATATATATATATATATATATATATATATATGTATATACACACACATATACATATATAACATTCACACCCAAGCTGATAATAAAATTATCAATTCAAGCAAACAACCAATAATTTGAAATTTAACTATTTAAATTAAAAGGCAATCCAAATGGTATTGACTCACCTTTGATTTATGGTTTGCAATCCATTTCCATCCCGACTTGTTTCTTCATGATTTGGACCTTGTATAACAATTTACGATTTATTAAAGTTTGAATAAATCAATTAATCGCTATTTATTTAATTAATTTTTAAACTAATAATTTGGTTTTGAATTAATAATTTAAATTAAAACTAACCTTCCTATAATCAATAAATTTGTCTCAGTAACTAAAAAAAATTGAATAAATTAATTTAACAAGTTAATTACCTTATTACATATCTTTAGAATTCAAACAACAGGTCTACTGTGTATGTTTATTTTTATTCTCTGTTCATGCACATGTACTCATAAATTTTAACTAACTATTTTTTATTTTAAATAGAAACTAGCCTAGTATATTTTTCCCTTTTAGATTCAACTAATGCTATTTTAATTAATTTCCAAACATGATGATCAACAAAGAATGAAATACCTCTTTCTGACTTCGCTGAGATCGCTTCTCCCTCACGCTACAGCCGAGCTCATCACCATCTTGTCAACGTCGTTCCTCTATAGCCACGCGATCTGCAGCTTCAATGCTTCATCCCCAATTTCCACCGCCCCTGCTCCAACCTTCGACCATTTCATGCTCAGGTCGCAACAAAATATAGATCGAAGTATCCAATCGTACTTACCTCTATCGTTTGGTCACATGCTCCTACTCCTTCACATCGTCGCTTTAGCTAAGGTAGAACTTTTCTCGAGTTGCCATTCCATACCAGCACTCATGTTATTGATTGAAGCTCCTCCAACATGTTGCAGCATCACATCACAACTTCCACTCCCCCACATCTTAAACGTCTCGAAGTTTGCACACTAGCCTGGTGCGGTAGAAATCTCGGAGCTTTCCCTTCCATCACTCACCCTGCCACATCGCAACCGCACCAGATGCGTGCCAAGGCTTGTGATATTTTTATTTAATTGGAAAATTGATTCGATATCTAGGGCTTGGGAAAAATAGGAAGGAACATTAGTTGTTTGAGATCTAAATGAGCGGCTATTGCTCGATTAATTAAATTTCGAATTGAGAATGAAAAGGGGCAGGGAATGGAAATGATGGCTTCGAACTATAAGAGGAAGAGGGGATTTTATTTTTATATGTTCGGCCATTTGTTTCTTAAAGAAGACACGCGTGTGGAATTACAGAGAAAAGGGAACACGTATTTCGATGTTATTATTTATATTTTGAATTTAAGTTCAAATTTAAATCGTCTAAAAATTGTAGCTCAAAATTTTGAACTCCTATCGAGGCATGCCGCTAGGCATTTATAATGTTAAACCCCTATTTTGAACACAATGGAAAAGGTTTCGAGTCCTAATTCGATTGTATAAAGAAGATAGCTTTTTGGATCATATTATTATACTAAAATTTTGATTTAATTTCAGCGCGTTTACTTACCGTATGACCAAACGATCACTCCAAATACCATAAAAATTGAAATTCAATAATAATACACTATTACGGATCCATTGGAACTGGTTTTATCGAAATCCGAGGTCGTGTCTCGGAAGGCTATTTATAAAGATTGATTTACACGATAAATTTGAAAACTTAACAAAACATCTCCAACTTCAAGTTTAACACTTTTACTATCTTCAGTACTATCAATATAAATTTTACAAGCCTTTAAATTATTTTTAACAAGCTTAAAATTTCAGATTCAACCATTTATCTAATTTCCAATTGTTTAATTAAACAATTAAATCACTCAATAAATAGTGACATTTGCTTTAAATTATTTTTAACAAGCTTAAAATTTCAGATTCAACCATTTATCTAATTTCCAATTGTTTAATTAAACAATTAAATCACTCAATAAATAGTGACATTTGAAATTCAAGTTAGAATTTGACTTTTAAATATTTAAAATCAATTAAATATTCCAATTTCAAATTTCCAAAATCCCGGTCATCACATTCCTCTCCCCTTAAAAGAATTTTGTCCCTGATATTACTAGTTAAGAGGAATGATCCTTAATCTGTTAACTATTTTCCCAATCCAAATAGTTTTTTTCAATTACCCAAAACCAAACGGTTTTTAACAATACCCAAATCCATTTACTTTATCACCCTTACTAACTTTCCAAATTTCTTCTATAGGTTCCCACTAATATCACTTACCTAACCATTCAAATTTAAATTTAAAACTAAAATTTAAATTATCAAAATTTCTTCAAAAATTTTCAAACTCCCTAAATTTTCTAAAAATTTCGCCAGTGTCTCCTTTGCGTGGCTAGCTCGGTACAACTACAAAATACACCCAGATTTCAAAAGAAAAACAAAAGCCAAGTGGCTAGATCAGAAAACCATCAAATTTCGTAAAGAAATTTAAATACATACCTTTTGTTGAGCAATTCAATTTTATCTTCTGAAATCAAAACACCAATTCCCTTTTCCCTTTATAACACATGTATATCCTACTTAACAATAATATCCAATCATAGCTTTCAAACTCATTTTACACATTCTTTACAAAAGTTTCAATATTTGTTTTACTTAAGTTGTACGATGCACATATATCATCCATACGCAATATCAAAATCCGATCGCTCACTCGACTACACAATTTCACTTCCGAACTAGTATCGTCCACCCGACTTCCTAGTGCAGATTCAGATTTGGTTTCTTGATCAGAAACCTTCATTCTCCTTGCATAACAACAAACTATGATATAGAATTCCAGAATCAATCAAAAACTCATATCCAGGGTTCGCCGTCGAAAATCCAGTGAAAAATCCCAACTCGGATTGATATAAATATCTCGAAATTTTGTGCTCGAATCTGGATCATATTGCTATGCGAATAAAATAATATACGTACATCCTACATATTTATCTCAACTGATTGTTAACTAAATCAATTTTCTCCTTATTTACATTCATTTTGATTTCTATCCACTCATTTAGAATTATTCCATTTCACAACTTCCTGTTAAATCTTCATTCAATCATTAACTTAAAATACTTTTCCAATACTAATTTTATTTAAAAATTTCACCATTACTTAAGTTTAATGTAAATATTTTATATACTCCTTATATTTAATTTTCACTTTACCACGTAAGCTTTATATCTATTTTCATTTAACTCAAATTTCAATTCCATTCTGAATTAAGTTTACCTCTCATTTTTAATTGTTGAATTCTATTCATCTTAGCTCAAACCATTTTGAATTAATTCTTCAACTTTACTTAACCCGATTCAAAATGAATTTCAATTCTTTAGTTTCAATTCTATTTGAATTCAATTTAACTTCAAACTCTGAATATTGAATTTTTTTTCAACTATCCTCCATTCATAGCTGATTCATGTCATTATTTTAAATCACTTCCATTTACTAATTTATTTCTATCTCAAAGCATTTTTACTTCCAAACTTTTATTATTTTAGTTCACTTTGAACTAGTTCTTACGACTTCACTTTACTTTACAATCCCAATGTTCAATTTCAATTCCATTTACAAGTTTAATTAATTTGTTTACTTACTAATCTTATTTTTCTTTATTTAGTCTAACTTGACAAATTTTTCATTTCACTTTATTTAACATAATTCAAATATTCAGTTTCAATCCAAATTTTAAGTTCGATAAGTTTTTCAACTTATTTACATTCCATTCACAATCTCTTGAATTTACTTCATTTAATTGACTTGCTTTACTAACTTATTTTATTGTCACTTTTACTTGAAATTATAAATTCATTTATTCATTCACTAATTTATTTCCACCTTAATACATTTTATTTAAGTAACCATTTCACTTAATCCACCTAGACTTTTTCTTAACATTCATCTTTACTTAACTATATTTAATTACACTCTTATTCAATTCAAAATTTTAAACTTCTATAAGTTTTCCAAATTTAATTACATCTCATTTACTAGTCTTTTTACTTTATTTATGGGGGAATCAATTTGAAGGACAAAGATTTGTATATTTTTTGCCTCAAGGACATGACCTCAATATTTTTACCACAAGGACAAACATCTTCTAAAAATTATTCATAAGGACAATCCTTTTTCAAAATTATTCATAAGGACAACAAAACTGCTACCGAGCTAAAACTGATACCTAAAAACTGCCACCAATAACTACAAACTGATACCTAAAAACTGCTATCAATAACCAAAAACTGATACTTACAGAAAGTTGCCCTTCAGGATAAAATATTGAAGGTCTGTCCTTGTGGCTAAAAACCTATGAAATTTTGTCCTTCACAATAATTTCCTGTTTATTTATTTGGTTTACTTCACCAGCTTATTTAGTTTTCATACTTATTTCAATTTAACTCTTTTTCAAGTTAAATTTTCTATTCTAGAAAATATCAAAATTTACTAGTTATCAAACCCATTTATATTTACATAACATTTTAAATAAACTTCCGGAGTTTAAACCATACAAAATCAAATATGAAAACATATATATCCAAATCAATTATTCTTTGAATCTTAAAACCAAACCCAGATTCGCAAACCACTCCAACTGAAAACAATTTTGCAACAATTCCTCTCTTGGAAACTCGAAAATGAACAATGATGATGTTGTAGTCATCACCGAAGTTATTTTCCAGCGACCGGAAAGGGTTTAGTGCTTTTGTCCTTTCAAAAACATTTCAAATATTTTCAAATTTCAAATCACACTAGATTTCAAATCCAATTCAAAAATATTCCTAAATAATATCACCATTATTTCTCCAAAACCTTTGAAAACCATTTCCAAATCAAAGGAATTTTAACTTTCAAAATTTTCGAATTCCAAATCCTTTTAATCCTTATTCAAAAATTACTCTAGCATCTTATTTCAATTTATAAATCACATTTATAATTTACATTTCAAATTCCATTTCGTTATCTAATTTATTCCTTAACTTTGGTTATAATTTTAATTCCTAGTTCAATTTCCATACAAAAATGATAATAATTAAATATTATCACTTCCTAACAACCAAGCAACCATATATAAGTGTAATAATTTTTGAAAAATTATTTCTTTTATACCAAAAATAATTTGGATAAAATTATTTCATTTGCCCTATTTTAAAACAAACCATGTCGGCTTATTTATTTAAGAGTTTAGAAACCCTTATGATGAAATGGCGTCCCACATATCGACCAAGATCCATAAACTCTCAACCGATAAGTCAACACAATATAAAAACAATTTTTATATCCACTAACAAATACGCGCTCATATCTATTAATACACTCAAACTCATTCTAGAGTACTATTGACTCTATCCTAATGAGTAATCCCCACCAGAGGCAAGGTTCTCGCTTAACCGCTCTAATACCAAGTGTAACGACACGATTTTTCGACGCTCGAAAATCGACATCAATACAGTCCACTGTAACAAATGCCGAACAATCAAATGCCGAAAAATGAATCATTAGGGCTAAAGATGAAGGAGGTAGAAGAAAAGGAAACAAAACAACAACAGAATCTTACCATCGCAGCGGAATAAAATATAATAGATAATAATTTATCTTTACAAAAAAAGAAACTATATATGCTTTATACATTACATCATCAGAGTACATCAGAATCAAAACAATTACTGGATAGTAATATTAACTTGTCCTCACAACACTGACTATGCAGTTAATCAAACACAGCGGAATATTTATGAAATATGTGTGATACGTCTCGCCATCCTGCTCATCTCCTAAGCTCCATAGCAGTCCATCTAGAATTTGTACTCTATAATACTTGGTCTGACCCGAGCATTATAGTTAAATAACACCCGAATTAGTTTGTAAATCTACGTGAGAAAACACACTCAATTGGATTATTAAAGTTTTCAAAATCTTTTGAAATCAAAGGTATCTCGTAAGACCATGCCATATATAAACATGCCGGCTTTTTACCTTACGAAAACCAAAACATTTTTTATCAAAATCCATCTGATATTATAATAGTGTCTATAGAAAGTAAAATAGAATCTAGCTGAAATGTTTGCATCTCACGTTTCAGCAATCGTTGGGCACAATCAAAACCGTACATGCGCTTATTGGAGATTGGATTTCATACAACGGCAGAGCTACTGGGGTACCTCCCATTACAGTATGTGGTCTACATCAACGTACTGAGGATCCTCCCTGATCCCCTCCATCACAAGATTGGAGCTACCCCTTACTAGATAGTCCGAAAAAGTTCACCCCGCGGTTGGGATCAACAACCGCCCACACAGCCGAATAAAAGGGACCTCTAGACAAGGGTAACCTTACCCTAATTGGTTGCTAGCCACTTAGCCTTGTGTGCACCTCCCTTATTTTAGCCATTCCCGGTTGTTGAGGCTCGAGGTTAAGCGTTACCTTTTTAGCACACGTTCACTTAGAATGCTCATCATCCTCCTGATGATGTTCTGAAAGCATTAGTCCAAACAAGTCCGTTACGGGTTTGAATGAAACCGAAGGCACTATTCCTACTACATTCATTTTGGAATCACCCTCAGGATTAGTAGCGATTAGCCCTTTCACTTCACTACTCCATCTTCGACTCTAAGCTCTTGTTTTCCTCACGAAAACATTCAAACCGGATCGAAGTGGTTTTCAGAAAATTAATCCCAATCCCGGTCTCTTCGAAATGATCAGCACATTGACCAATATTGATAGTCGGTTATTTAACTATCAAATAACATCCACAAACAATCATCAGATTAAATAATTTTTCAAATTATTTATTAATCTCAAAATATCTTTGCAAGATATATTTCCACTCTTCAACCCTTTGAAAAAAATAGTTTTCAAATCACCTTTCTCTTTTTGGAAGAAAATTCCCACCCAATTGTTTTATTTCCATTGAAAATCGCCAAGCCCTAATATTTTATATTTTTAAAGTAATTTAAATCACTTTATCCAAATATATATACACACTTTAAAACATTTTTTTGAAATAAAACTATTTAAAACACTTAAAATAAAAACTATTTAAAACACTTATTTAAAATACTAGTTATGAAATTGTATAATAACTTCTCAAGTAAAACTTAAGCCAAAACTAATTTTTAAAAATAAAGTTACGAAATTCTATACAAGTTTTCAAATAAAAACTTTAGCCAAACTATTTTTAAAATAAAACTACTTTATAAAATATAAATATTAATAATTATCTTTAAAACCATAATACAAGTCAAACCTTTCAAATAATTACTACAATAATTAATTTAAATAAATGTTTACTTTTAAAATTTTAAACAACTTACATAATAATTTCTCAAAACATTATTTTAAAAAAAACTTTAAAACTTTTAACATATACTTGAAAAACGTACTTGGCTTTTCAGGAAAATACACTTTCCTTTCACACCTTTAAAAATAAACCACTATTTATTTTTAAAACAAATTACCCATTCCTTTATAAATTCCTCCCGTGAATTTATATTTTCAAATATCCACTGATATCTTATTTCACTCTATAAACCTAGTTTATAAATTCCATAGTCTCATTCTCCTTTTAAATCACCATTTCAACACTTAATAAGTTTCCAAATCGATTTTCAAATCTAACTCCATTTTTAAAATAAATTCCTTTACTTACCCAAATTTATTTTAAAATCCATAAATTTCCATATTTTACTCCTTTATTATGATTTAAAATCTTATTTAAACTGAAAATACGAATCTCATACTTTATTTCAAAGTTCTTCTTTTATTTCTTCCTAACCCATTTAAATCCTAGATTAATTTTCCTTTAAATAATATCACTTAAGTTCAAAAATTCATTTATTTCCATTTATTCAAAAATATCCTTTACCATATCTGTACATTTATTTATTAGAATTTAAAAATCAACTTCTATCATTTTCTAATTCATTCTTTAGTTTATCCGAATTCTCTATAATTAATTTACTTAAAAATTCTCTCTTTTATTTTCCTTCAAAATCTCATCTATATATTTTTGATAACATAGTATACCCAAAAGATATTTGATCATACTATAGCATCCAATATTTTCAATTACCAATATAATCTATCGTAGGTTATCAAATAATCATATCAAAGAATATTAAAATAATCTAAATATTTTGAGGAATCCAGTTGGATCCCTCCAACTTGTTTCCCTCCATCCATAGATGTTAGCACAACAATTTAAATACCAATCCCACTTCGAGGCGGGATATCGCGATATAAAGGGTCGTCCGCTATTATGTGGGGCGCGTAGGGTCTTATCCGCTATATAATGCGGGAAGTTAATCACTCCAGTATATATACAATATATAACATATCACACCCAAGATGATAATAAAATTATTAATTCAAGCAAACAACCAATAATTTTAAATTTAACTATTTAAATTTAAAAGGCAATCCAAATGAGTGAGATTAACCCACCTTTGATTTTTGGTTTGCAATCCATTTCCATCCCGACTAGTTTCTTCATGATTTTGGACCTTGTATAACAATTTATGATTTATTAACATTTGAATAAATCAAACAGTTAATCACTATTTATTTAATTAATTTTTAAACTAATAATCTGGTTTTGTATTAATAATTTAAAGTAAAACTAACCTTCCTATAATTAATTGTTGTATTAATAATTTGATCAATGCATGGCCAGAGTCTGCAAGAACGAGGATAAACTTGTTGAAACATCGAGTTATAGAAGTATTTTCGAAAGGAAAATTTGTTTCGATACAAAGGTATTTTATTATAAAGGTATTTCCAATAAAGAAATTTTGTATTGGATTAACTATTCGTGCCCGATACTATTCTTTTGAATCTACCTTATCTGCTCAGTTTATTTATTCACTTATATTCTGTTTTTCCGAATCTACCTTCTTTTCCTTATTGACTATATCCTTTTAAATATTGTTTATTTATATACTACATTGTTTAATAGAAAATTTTAGTTTTATAAATATTTTAGAAGTTATTAATTATATAAAACATATTTAAAGTAAATGATTATTGATTTATTAATAATATTTGAAAGGGGCATTTCACCATTAGGACCAACTTTGCAGTCCACTTAGTTTGTAGGACACACATTCAAAAAAATTACTTTCAAGGACAAAGTCTACAGAATAATTATTTTCAAGGACAGAGTCAGCAGTCCAATTACTTTCAAGGACATAATTTCATAAGTTTTTAGGCCCTAGAAAGTAATTATTTTGTGTTTTGTCCTTAAAAGTAATTATTTCAGTTGTGTGTCCTAGAAACTAATTCCACTTGCTAAAGAGACCCTTGTGGCTAATTTCCACTATTTGAAAAGTATCTTGAGATAAAATTTATAAACTTATGAATTATGGATTAATGTTTTCAATAGCTTCTTTGTAAATATAAGTAATGATGTAAATAATTGTTTTCAAGTAGTTTTCATATATTTATAAAGGTGTTATTCAAACATATAAATGATATTTGTAGAGGAAGCAAGAAATTTTACAAATGGGTTTTGAAAAGTATGAATATTTCAGGTTAAATTTATATAGTTTCAAATTAATTGTTAATTTAACTTTCAATTTACTTTTATTTCTGGTTGTTATATTCTCCTACCTCCTTCCTTTTCGGGGACGAAAAGTTTTGAGTGGGGGAGGGGGGGGAGGGGGAGTGTAACGACCCGTATTTTTCGAAAAGAAGAAAATTCAAATTTCAGAATTTAATACAGTAAGAAATTAAAAATTTATGATTTTAAATAAAATTTACTTTGAATTATAACATCTGATTTTGATTTAATAAAGTGACAACTATTTTATGTGATTTCAAACGTATGGTTTAATAAAAGTTTAATTGGATAGATTTAATATTATGTAAAGCATGAAATCAATTTATAATTAACTAGAATTGGGTTTCAATTGTAAATTAACTTCTAATCTATTTGTGAACAATAAATGTATAACTATGTATTCAAACTTATTTAAATTTTAGTCTTGATTTTCTCTCATCTTATGTATCAACCTACTGAAATTAATTTGTTAATAAAATTTAGTATAATTGGATTTTACATAAAAGGAAAGAAGTATAAATTTTAATTTAATAAGATTTAATTAGTTAAACGATTCAGGAATTGAGAAGATAAAAGTTGAACTAATTGAAATTGTATTTAATTAAGAACTCTACTAAATTTAATCGAATTTAAACTGTTGAAGTTTGGTGAAATTATCAATAATAATAAAATATAAATATAAATTTTGTTGTTTGTATGTCATTGATACTATTTAAGCAAGTTATTTTATAACTCTTATATGTAAACAATAATTCTACAAACGTATTTAAGTTACTGTAAAAAAGATTTCAATTGTTTTAATTATCTATCCCTTAATTATGTTCTGTTTTAAATTCTAATGTTGAAATTTATTGCCGTTAATTTAACTTGGAATCTTTGAATAAAAGGGAAAGAGAATTTAACTGAAATTAATGATGTTTAATGAAAGAAATGTACATTTGTTTGGATCCGCTTTAAAGTGTAATTTTGAAATTAATTACAATTATGTCGATTTGGAATCTTTCAATATTAAAAAGGCAAAAAAAGAAATACATTAATTGTAATTAATGGATTTAACGAAAGAAACCTACGTTATTATTAAAATAAAAAGGATTTTTTAATGAAAACAAAATGAATGTTATTGTTTTTAAAGTAAGTGTAATTTTATAAAAGAGAAAAATTGAATATTGAAGCAACATTTTACGGTCGTTAAATAGTAATCTTTGATAGTATAGAGGTATAATGCTAATCATAAAATTTAGAATAAATTAATATTTTATGTTCATGATTGTGCATTGAGAAAAACGCCGACTTTGATTTGAATTTGGAATCGTGGTTTATCTTTTATTTTATGTAGCGGTGGTCCCTGTTACCTTGGTCGGTGTGTTTAAATTTTTTTTTGTATGTTAATAAAACTTTTAAATAGGCGTATATTTGAGTTGATTTGGGATTAACAAAATTAATCGAATTGAAATATATTTCCATATTGGATTAATGTGGCATTATATTCATTTTGAAGTATGAAAGGTGATGTTTATCAAGAATTCTTATTCATGCACATTTCGTATTCTACTGCTTTTTTTTCTAACTACTATCTCATTCATGTTTTTTTGCCTTGTTCACTTTCACATTTCAAATATTCACAAAAAAACCTCTCTCTTTATTTCATAAAACTTTCATTTTTTATCTATATATTCATTTTCCAATTTTATTATTAGATATACATTCTCCCACCTACTTTTATTAGGCCTAACTCTTATATACCTCTTGTATTTGCATCTAAGCATTTATTATTGCATGTCACAACTTTTAGTATTCATTCTTTTCCATAACTTCTGCCTGCAATTATTCATCCATTAACAATTCATATTTAATGCACATGCATCATTCATGCTAGCATGTTCATGTTTATATTTATTAAACACATAACCACATCGTTTCTTTGAAAAGCTTACTGTATTTTAATATTCTTTTGTCACCTACTTCTTTCAAAAACTATGCCGCTCCTCCAATTTTATTTCTTCTCATTCTCATTATTTTGCCTCTTTCTTCCAACATTTATACCTTCTGCATGCTTTAAACAAAAAGAATATGCACGAGTGCCTAATTTAGTGTTTTACAATCCTTCCCCTAGGAATTTGGTAATATGAGCCAATAAATGTTTTATTTTATATATTTTCTTATTAAATTTGTGTATATATATACTATTTTATTAATATTTCGTATAACTTGAATTTGAGTTTCAGATGATCTTTTATTTTGTGTAACGTTACATTGGTTGTTGTATTCAAATTTATTAATTATACGTTAATTTTGTTTAAAACGGTTGTATAAAAAATATATTTGGTGCTATTATATTTAATTGAGTGGAACATGCAAATAATTAAATCCTAAGTGGTCCCTTCATTTCCTTATTATTCAATACACGTGCCACTATTTCCACATTTTGGTTTTATTGCTTTCTTTTATTAAATACATGCCTCTTTTGGTTTTCCACTAGAGAACAAAACTAAAGTACATACAGATTGTTTCTCATTACTCTATCTGAAGCTTTCTGCTCACACTTTCTCCTTCTTCCTCATAAATACAAAAACTTCAAAATTCCTAAATCCACAAATCCATAAATTCCCAAACTTCAAACTCCATCCCTTCTTTCTTCAAACGCCAAACTGCATCACTCCTCTCTTGCTTCATCTCTCTAAAAAAACAAGAAGAAAACTCAGTTTGTTCGACTTGCGCTGTCCTGATTTGCTTTGTTATTGGATTTTTTCTATGGATAGGATCAGTTAGCTTGTCGTGTTTGGATTTCATCTAGAATCTATATTTTGTGTTGTCAAAAACTCTCTAACCTCAAAAGGTGAGAAATCACTCACGATTAACATTTTTATTTTTAAGTAAACACCATTGATTGAAATGTTTGCTTTAGATATGAATATGTGATATATGTTGGTATGTTCTCTTGAACTTGTGTTATAACATTCACATGCACATGTTGTTTTATATGTCACAAATAGTATATTATGTTGATTTGATGATTTCCACATATGTATGTTAAATATGTCACATATGAGATGTAAAAAAATGTGTTATGTTAGAAAATTTTTTTATGCCTTGTATTGAAATACGTCACATATGCTTTGTTAAAAAAATGAGTTAGTTAATAAAATCATATGTTATACATACTATGTTAATAATATGTCACCTATGATATGTGTAAATAATGTGTTATGTTTGGGAAAAATGAGATGCCATGTTATTTCACCTTGCAAGTTCCTTGTATATATGTCGTGTTATATGTTTATATGTTATGTTAGTGTATGGCATGTCAGATTTGAAATATTTACTTATGTTGTTTACGATATGTGACACATGTGATATGTTAGTTATGCATGTGTATATATTAAGTTGTTAATTATGCACGCATGTTGATCAGTGACATGTTATGTATGTTATTATTGTTCTCACACTTCAAGTTCTCTTTAACAAAATCACTTTGGATTGAAATGATGTATACCCGATATAAAACAACTTTGGATTTAAATAAATTGATTTAGGAATAAAATTGGAATATTGTAAATTTTAATTTATGTTTGAACTTAAAATTATGAAATTGAAATTTAATCATTTTTTTATTGGATTTAAACTTGTTTGATTTATAACTTAATAGCTTTAAGAGAAGAATTGAAACCTGAAGTTAGATTTAATAATAAATCGATTGGAAATGAACATAAAGTCTGTATTTGAACTGAACCGATTTATAGTGTGAAAGATGATGTTTATTTAAACCTAAGTATTTCACTTATTGAGTTATCTGTAGATTTCACTTGAGTTTACCTACTTACATAAGAATGTTAGTCCTGACTCGAGTGTTTTTGTTTTACTTTACGCTCGGGTCAGACCGAGTATTTCAGTTTAGCGAAGACACTTATTTCTAAAGACGAAGACGGAGTCGAGGACCGTATCTACTATTATTATAGCAATTGTTTATTCTGCCTGAAAAAAAGTGTAAATTTTGATTTTGTTGAAAATAGTTTCATGAACTATTTATGTATATATTTTTTTGTATTATATTTCATACTTCTGCTGCAAGATTCTGTGTTTTTCCTCCTTTTCTTTTATTTTATTATTTACCCTATTAACAATCCTCCCTTTTGAATGGTTTGAATTAGACATGTGTAGTTTATTGTCGATTTAAACCGTTCAAAAAGGTGGGTCGTTACAGTTGCCATACTTTCCATAGTGACAACTAGTTGAAGCACGACCCGATAGCAATTCAAAGAAATCGTCTTTTGAATATCAGTATATAACTTGAATGGATTTAAATTTTGGGTCGGCCATCATTCCTTCGCTATCAAGAATGAAAGCAGAGCAAGAACGAAGAAGCCTAATCGATACCCTCGATTTTAAGTCAGGCCGTGTACCTATATATCTAAAATGATCCATTCCCTTTGGAGTTTCGAATCTTTTTTTTTTAACTGCTGCATTTTTGAAATGAGATGGAAGGGACGACGTGATATAAAAGGGGGAAACGTGTCTGAATTAGTTTGCCATAGTGATTGTAGAGAAAGGAAAAAAATCCGGTGTGAATTTTTGTCAAATCCATGAATATATATATTATTAAATTTTAAATCATCTCGAATTCGTAGCTAAAAACTTCGACCTCCGATCAAGGCATGCCGCTAGGCATTTATAAAGTTATACCCTTATTCTGAATGCAATGGAAAAGGTTTCAAGTCCTAGTTCGATTGTATGAAGAAGATAGCTTTTTGGGCTCAATTATTATATTGGATTTTCGATCTAAATTTCAGCGCATTTATATCCTGTACGACCAAATGATAAATCCAAACATTACAAAATTTGATATCCAATAATAATACACTTTTACGGATCCAATAGAACTAGTTTCGTTGAAATCTGAGACTATGGCTCGGAAAACTATTTTTAAATGTCAATTTAAACGATATATTTTTAAAACTGAACAAATCACTTTTAAATTCATTTTAAAAACTTTTATTATATTCAATATTATTAATATAGATTTTATAAGCCTTTAAATTATTTTTAACAAGCCTAAAACTCCAGATTTAATATTTTACCCAATTGCCAATAATTTAATTCAATAATTAAATTATCCAAAAATTAATTATATTTGGAATTCAAGTTAAAAATTAACTTTTAAATATTCAGTTAAATATTCCAATTTCAAACAATCCAAAATTTTGGGTCGTTACAAAATATTTGGGAAATTAGTTTATAAAGTAAGGCCATTCACAATGCTTAGTCTGATTTTATGAATTTATTGATACCACTTTGAAAATTATTTTTGGTTAAATCATGAAAGTATGATTTGATACACAAAAGTGTATATGTATGTATTATTGTTTCAAATGATTTGGGATAAAACCTTGAGTTTAGTTCTGAAGTTTTTGTAAAGAAATTTGATATGAAATATTGAGTAGTTCTGATGATGCAGAGTTTGACATGAACTTTCTATCTAGAAAAGATTTGTATGTATGCTATGTAGGGAGCCGAGTGATAGTGGAATTGCCTAAATAATTAGGAAACATTTTCTTGTTTTTCCTTTTGTAGTAAAAGTGTGTTTGATAAATAAGTGAAACTTTGATAAGTTATTTTATTGACCCATATATGTTATACATTTGGATAGTGTGGCATATTCATCATGGTTGATGTGTTTGTTTGGTAGTTTTCATTTGGTAGAATGAAACAATTTTTTTGATGATTTTTGAAAGTGTTAAACTTCCGGATCATTATAGAACTTAAAGCCAAGTGTTTTTGAGAATATAAAGTTAAGTTTATATTACTCTTGAATGGATAATATAGCAAGTAAATACATGTTTTAAATTAGTTTGAACATCCGTTTCATGTAAATTATTCGATGTTATTGAGCCAACTATTATATGTCTTTAACTTAGGAGTGTCTAAGGAAAGTAGACTTTAGGCCCGAGTTTGGCTACCAGAGTCCTTCTTTTCCTAGCTACTTTCCTAACACAATGGGTAAATGAGTCTAAAAGATTGAATCAGTTATAAACCCTTGTTTTGGGCCTTTGTCAAAATTTTAGAAAGTAGAATGAATATAATGTTTTGTATATACTCTTAGGATGTAGTAGAGTATTGCACGAGTTTAAATTTGAGATATGTCTTTATAAAATATTTATAAACTTAAGTGATGCTTTATGAAATGTTTTATAAATGATTTTATTATTAAAAAAGATATACTATTTTTGTAAATGAATGTGATATAAGTAATTGTTATAGTTTAAGAAACCAATAGGATAAAATACATAAGTTTTACATGGATCAATTTGTTTGCGTGACTGTTCTTAAACCAATATTCGAACACAGGATTTCTAGGTTACTTACATTGGTTCGATCTAGGATTTTTCACTCGATTCTCAACGATGAACACTTAAAATGGATTATTGATATTGATCCCGAGGTATTCTATCATGGTATATTACTATGTAAGGAAACAAAGGTTCCTAATCAAGAATTTTATCTGAGTCTAAACTAGAGAGGCTAAGTGATCTATAATAGTTTGAAAGTGAAATTTATATGATCGAGCAAGTGATCAGATCAGATATTGCGTATGGATGATCCATGCACATCGTACAAACATAAGTATACATGTATGCATATTATGTTTTATCTACTTTTGGAGAGTTTAGGTAATGACTCTTCATTTGTTCTAAGGTAGCTTGAATAATCATTCAAGTAATAACCTAAGGCTGTTGAGCGTAAGGTATGCTTAGTAAATTATTTATCATCCTTGGGCAATGAGAGGGCTTTTGAACATGAAAAATCATGAGCTTTGGTTGCTATTAATTTTGAATACTATTGATTATTTGTCACGACCCGAATTTCAGTGTTCAAAAATCATTACCCGTACTTCACTTGTATTCGAATGCCGCAGATTCAAACATTGAAATTCGATTCACGCTGGAGCTTATAACACATTAAGTACAACATAACAGAATAAAATGAATATATATCATTGATATACAACATTCGATACAACAATGATACAAATAATATTAACATCAGAGGTACAAGATAATAGCGGAAGAAATAACACAACTGGATGGTCTAGACTTTGCAACCATCGACAACAGAAAGATAACTCCAATAGAATTTCCAAGTGAGAAAACGAGGATCCAATAGAATGCATCTCCATTGCCAAAGCTCGAACGAATCCAATCCAAAAATTCGAACCACCATCACGATGAACTAAGCAAGGTTAGCATGCAATGCAATTGCCAAGATCCAAAGATTCCAAGGAGTTCCAAATGGGAAGCCGAAGGCTATCGAATCTATATCTACTAGCTGATAATTTGAAAATTTAACTCTAGGCTGTCCATGTGGAAAATTATGGGCATCCAGTGTTTAAAAGGGAACAATAAACTCCGGGTCAGTCATGAGACTGGTGTGAGCAAACGAAAACAGTTTATCTTTAATAAAAGAAAAATAAAAGGATTTAAAAGAAATCCGTAATGCCTTTTGAAAAATGAAACTACTATAAGGCCTTCCGCCACACATACAATTCAAGCGCACAATTGGAGGAGATTTCTCCTTGTGATAGTCAAACATGCTTGATACGCAAAAATCTTTTGATATTATTATTAGTGGATAGTGCAGAAAACCTTTTGAAAGTATAATATTAATCTTAGCCAGCATAGACATTTCAAACTATGCCTACTATAGCTACCATCTAAACAGTGGTGACCACCATCAGTAAATGGCAGGATATACAACTAAAACCGTACAAGGAACGTATTGGTGATTGGATTTCCAACAAATGGTCAGGCAAAGGAACTTCCCACATCGAATGGAACGCCTCAGGAGGGACGTCCCTGAGAACCTAACCGGATCTTTGTCAACACAAGGTCGGATTACCTCTGTAAGTATGTAACTACTGACACGAGTATACCACCCTCGGTCGTTACCAACCTTTATTCGAGACGCCTTTCAACCAACAACCACAAAGCAATAAGTTTGTAGCAACCACATAGGTTAAATAACTGGACTCCATACGATGATACTACCTTTTATCCAGAAGGAAATAACATACCCTCAGGGGGCGCTACCACAAATAACCTTGCTACAAAGATTCCTATTTCGACCATTACCGGGTTGTGAGGTTCGACGAAGTCAGGTCCACAAAGCTATTCTTTTCACAAAACCCATGCTTCAATCAACACATGATCAGCAGCACTTCGTATGCCACATTACCAAATTGGAAATGTATCAATAGTAACCATTAACTACAGAACCTCTGAGCTCGTAGGTCCCAGAGAAGGGTGTTAAGCTAAGAGAATAAATTCTCCGCTACCAAACAGAAATGTATTTGATAGAAACAAGCTTTACATCTCAAAGTGTAATGTCAAACATACATCTATACAAGTCTGTTCCGGGTTCGAACGGAACCGTAGGCACTTCACAAAGAAGCCCTTGCAAATCCGGATAATACCTAATCATATCCGGACTCCCCATCACAAAGGGTGATCAAATCTCTATACCGGGGTCAATTCGGTGCAGAGACATTCGACAGGTCATCCTTTCGCTTTCGAAAATATCTGGTCTTCACCACCGGTCTTCAAATGCTATCCATTATGTGGTATCACTATTCGAAATGGGTTATATGAAACAAAGTCCTCTCCCGGCTAAACCGAATAATGAGCGCAATATTTAAAAATACATGGATATTGGGATCTCAGTTAAGTCACAACTTAAAGCCCAAAACCTTTCTTTAAATGGTTTAAACAAATTAACATTTTCAATTCTTTAAACAAAAGATTCACTTCACAAAGTTCACCAATCTTCCACAAAGACTAATTTATAGCTTTTGAAACAATTCTATTTCAAATCTTTATTATTCAAAAGATACACCTTAAAGGTTTTCTTCAATTTCAAAACCAAGTTCAACAATCTTTCACAAAGATTTATTCATAGCTTCCAAAACAATTCTATTTCAAACTTGAAATATTTTCAACATAAATTGGAAATCCTTTCTTTATATGAAAGCTATTATTATTTGAAAAACAATCCTTTTTGTTTCGGAAAAATCCGATCAAATATGCACAAGTTATATCCTTTAAAGTATAAACTTGGGTTAAATTCAAATTTCCAAAATAATACCTTTGAAATACTTTAGAGATGGTTTTTAAAATCCCTATATATACATTATATAACTTATATAAACCTTTCAAACCAAATTTCCAAAACAATTCCAAATAATATTTTCAAACTAAACTTTAATTTCAAAACCTCCCTTTTAAAAGCTTTCTGTATCCAATTCCATTTCCAAAACCATTTGGATTCAAACTTCAACTTTTAAACAAATAGTATTTAGTTTTCAAATCTATATTTTTGTGTGTATGGTGTAGTCCAGGGGTTCTACACAATAGTGCAACATCATCAATCATCACAATCCAAACACGACAATATCGATAAGCGATGTAATCCTATAACGCTTATCTTCACTCACAGATTCATAGATAATTAATATAAATTCATCATAAATATATGAATTACATTCATCACAGCTCAAATAAATACCGTTCATATCATGAAGCATCACACATCAGGGATGTCAAACATTTCAACATTCAACAGAATCCAAACATTCATAAGTAAGATCAATAAATTATCTGATTAATTTAAATCAGATTAATTACTTACGAATAAATCATTAATCCTGGTTAATTAATATTAATTACAAACCATTTTAGTTATTTACATTTGTTAATTAACCCTTAATGATATATTAATTAACCTTTAATTATTAATTAATTGTAATAACCCGCATATTTATCGAGTTTATATTTAAATATTTTATTTAAATATTAAATCGTTAATCGGATTTTGGTCCGAAAAGCTACTTTTTGCAGACGGTCAAATTAGGACTCGAGACCACTTCCATTGAGTTCGAAATGCCATTTACAATTTTTTTAAGTATAAACATCGATAGGTTTGGAGTTAGTGAAATTTCACTAACTTTTCCCGCTTTGGACTTTGGGTTAGTTTGGCCTATTAAGCCCAAGTTCCAACCCTCTTCTCCTCACTCTTCATAAATTTCCTAACTAACCCAAGCTTTGGCATTAATGGTGAAGAGAATGGGAAATTAAAACTCCAAGCTCAAATTCAATTGCAACTCCAACATTCAACTCCAAATTCAAGTAGAAGATATTGGATTCAAGCTTTGGATTGCTTCTCCTTGCTTTCAAGCTTCATCTTCATAAATTTTTGTGCAAAGGTGAGATTTTTATCTCACAATTCTAGCCTATAACTATATTGGACTGATGGGAATGATTCCCTATCACTTTTGCATGCATATTAGCATTTGATTTGGATTGGCGAAAAACTCCAATTTTTAGCGTTTTGGTGAATTTTCTGCACTTAGGTCGTTCTGGCCATTTTTGGTGCTCGGAGTTAGGTCGCTCGTGACCTAACCCTTGGGTCGCTCACGAGTTAGCACCATAGGTCGCTGGGCCATCTAAATGCTTATTCGGTGTTAGGTCGTTCGGGCTTAGGTCGTAGGTCGTATGGACCCTAGGTCGTAGGTCGTTCTGGCCATTTCTAACGTCTTCGGAGTTAGGTCGTATGGACCTTAGGTCGTAGGTCGTATTGACCTAGGTCGTAGGTCGCTAGACCCTGTCTCCTTAGGTCACAAGACCTTGTAAACCGTTAGGTCACGTGACCTATATCCCGTAGGTCGTCGACCCCCTTAAGTCGTTAACTCGTTAACACGTACGGCTCTTAACCATTTTAGGTCGCGTGACCTTGTACTTGACTTAGGTCGTTAGGTCGTAAGACCCTAAGCCGTTTTCCATTAGGTCGCTAGTCCTCATACCGATAGGTCGCTGGACCTTAGGTCGTCCCATATTAGGTCGTTGCTGGCCTTAGGTCGCGTGACCTTGTTTAGACCGTAGGTCGTTAGGTCATAAGACCTTAGGCCGCCTGACCACTTAGGCTGCTTGACCTATTCAAATGTTAGGTCGCGAGTTCCTTAAGTCGCTCGTCTCTCTTAGGTCGCTCTCTTTTGCTAACTCGCGAACACCACTAGGTCGTTTGACCCATTAGACCCCTAGGTCGCAACCATTAGGTCGCTCGACCCTATTCCTCTTAGGTCGTTAGACCTCATTTAGACCTCACGACCCATAAGCGGTGGCGTTGCCCCCGCACCCCCACCTTGGAGGGTTGCCACCCCCCCTGGGCCCCCCCTCCGTAGGGGATCTTATCTGAAAAACATTGAGCTGATTTCCTTGGATTTTATTCACATCTCCGTATGCGGTCTTTGTGACTGATTGTTTCTACAATTGCTTCTGTGTTTTGTCACTTTATAATATAAAGGTTTCAATACTAGTAGTAAATATCAAAACTCTTTTAACAAATAATTTCAACTCTATTTTTAATAACAAAGCTCTTTTCTTAAACCGTTTTCCAATCTATTAGTATATACAAACCTTTACCTCACTCGGATGAGAAATCTAATTAAACGACTTAGTAAAACAAGTGGTATGAAACGCTTGCGTTCACTTCGTCGGTTAATTCTTGGACTTGTTCGATTGAACCTCTTGTGACAATTTTATTAGTGAAGATTTACAGTTTGTTCGCAAATATTTAAGTTAAGCAAGTGGTTATGGGACATGAAGCTAAACTTCTATATTTACTAGCTTAGTGTAATTGACACTTCTCGTTGATCATGACGATCATTCTGATGATTTAGACTAGCAATTGTGCGATGTCTCTTGTTGCGAGGTTAGACTAGACACCACTTGTGTGATTCCACTCACACATACCTTTTTGCTTTTTGGTTAGTCTGGACCTTAATCTGTGTGATTCCATTCACACATGTGGGGTAGCTCCCCTTGGTCTTCGGACCGTCATGTGATAGGCCTCTTTCTCTTTTCTATGATTTCTGGACTTCTTGCATTGATTTCTAGAATTTATGTCATTGACTTGTTATGAGTACAAGTTTGGGGTATGATGCCCTTTCCGAATCTTTGAGAAGATTCTTGTGGTATTGATTATCTCTTATTGATTGATCTTCTGTTGATCATTATTTACATACTTATAGTGGTATGTCATTATGGATATTTTATGTTTATGCCATATCTTTTATGTTATATCATGTCATCTGATATTTATAGCTAGACTGACCCGTTTATTATTTTCTTAAATAATACTCGGGTCAGACCGAGATGTTATAGGTGCTTCTGCTTGACTTCTTCCCAGGGATTCATCACTCTGACTTTTGGCTAACTGTTTAGATTAGCAGTTTTTGTTGTATACACTTGAGATATAGACTCATAGTTGTATTCTTTTGTATAGCACGTGTTGCTATTCTTTTGTATTATCGTGGATCTTACTGACCACTACTCTGATGTACACTTTCATGTGTTTGTTATATATTCATATCTTCTTCCGCCTTTGTGATATGGATATCTGTGACTGATTTGTGTTATGATTATTTCTATGTTTGTTTTCGAAGATTATTTATAGCCACCGTGTGATAAGCAATTACATGGATGGTCGCTCCTCAACAGCCTTATTCTTCATGCTAGTTGACAGCACTACACCGTAGTGTTCTTGGCTAGTGTGGGTATAGAGGTGGGGCGTCACATTAATCAACCTTAACTAATAAATCAATTAACCTTTAATCATTAAATAATTAACCTTTTATTATTTAATTATCCTTTAATTAACTATCCTTATTTAATTACATTAATTAATTACTCCTCAATTAATTATCATTCTTCAATCCCCTTCATTAATTAATTAACCTTTAATTTATTAATTATCCTTATTTAATCACATTAATTAATTAGCCCTTAATTAATTATTAAGTAATCATCCTTTAGTTAATTAACTCTTAATTAATTTCATTAATTAAGTAATTATTATTTAACTACCCACATTAATTAATCCTTCTTTACTTAATTACGTAATTAACCCTTAATTACTTAATCATTCTTTTATTACCTTTATTAAGTAATTATCTTTAATTACTTAAAATTTTAATTAATCAAAGGTAAACCCTTTATCTTACTTAATCGACATTTAAATCTTATTAGATTGAAATTCTTGAAAATAATTATACAAATCATTTGACAATTTTGATTAATTAAGTTTAAAACAAAATCCTTAATCACTTCTTACTTCAAACATTATGTTATTTTATTTTGAAACACTTATGAATTAGTTACAAAAGTTCCTAATGTATAATTATTCTATAACAAACCAAATTTCTTTTAATGACATTTGATATTTAAAGTTTAACCTTTGAAAACTTGTTTGGAAATAATCCTCGAAATTAATTTATCATAAATTAACTTAAGACTCCAAAGGTAAATAATAGTTAAAATCATTCCGACTATTTATTTTTGTTATTTAAACTTATTTAAATAACTTAAGAACTAAAATAATAGGTATATAATAAAATACCTTAAACTTCATTAAGTTAAAATAAATTTATTTTAATCCTTAATCTAAATCCCAAACTAAATATTTATTATTTTTAAAAGGATGAATCAGGAAATTGTTTAAACTTAGTTTAAATTTGAAAACCTATTTAAAACACTCACGTGAAACTCACGAACCCGAGCAAAAATTTGAAATTCCCGAGTACAAACCCGCGTTTTCTTCACAATCCCCCATCTTCGAGTCAATTCTTCGATTTCTCGAACTCGAACCTGAATTCTCATCATCTTCCACAACCCATAAAGCAACCAGATACAAACTATATACTGTGCACATGTATCGCTTCGATAACTTCCGACCATCATCACGACCTCCAGCAAGTCGCCGACGAACCCCACAAGCCTCACGAGCACCCAGGTTCCACAATTTCATCGTCGAAGAAAATCGGGCTAACCCACTTCTTCCTAGAACCAACCTCATCGAAGAAATCTCCTCACCTCGACGATTCTGACCACCAAAGATCACGCGATCTCGCCTAAATCACCGCCTTAGTTCCCTCCTTCTATTTCCCCGATCGCGATGCATCCCGATGTGATGTTGACGATGAAATCGTCACATCCTCCACACTGAACAACACTGGGTCAAAAACCCTAGTTCAAATTCACCCAAACTCCTCATCAATCTACAAATCAAGTGATTAATTTTTTGATGATCAGTGAACCGCAAACTACCTTTGGTATCGACCTCGAGTTTTAATTCAACATTGATCAACGGTACTTGACTATAATATGAATTCTGTTTAACTCGGGATATCACGATAATTCTGAACTTTAAAATCTTGAAATCAATATCAAAAATCGTAGTTTTCTAGTACAAAACTGAATATGAAATCAAATTAGGATTTTGTGAATATTGATTTTTTGGTTTGAATGGTTTTTTTCACTGTAATTTTCCATTTCAGAATATTTACAAGATGCTTTTATCTGAAACTATTTTCATAAATGAAATTACATTATTTCAAGCAATTTCTATTTGATGATCATAGCCTAACATTCATTCTTTTGGGTGGTATGAATTTTTAAACAGATTTATCAAACTTGTCATGTATAAACAGAGGCATGTTGCTTGTACACAATCATACACACAGTCATCCACACATATATACAAGCATGCAAGCATCTTTCACAATTTACATTCAAGACTTATCACATGTAAAAAAAGCTATATCAAGTTTTAAGAATTTATAAGGGTGGTCTGCTCACCTGGATAGTTTGATAGAGAGGAACAGAGAACCTAAAAACAATTTCAAAATCTGGAAATTAAGGCTTGATCAAATTTGCTTTATCCTAAATGTTGTTTTCTTTGAATTGCTTTGCATTATTTGATTTGCTCTTTGCTTGGGTTCTACTTTGTTTTAAATTGTTTCAGACTTTTTGAATCAGGTTGATGCTTTTTGTTTTTGAACTGGAATCTTCTTTCCAAATTTATGAAGTTGAACTGCCTTCGAATTTAATCTTTGAGTTTCTCATGTACTAGGTTGAAGATTAAAGTCTGAAAACTGGAATGCTTTGCCCTTTTGATTTTACTTTCCTCTCAGGTTGAAGCTGAGAACTTGTTTGATTTTGTTTGAGATGCTTCATATTTTGTTTAAATCTTGTGATTCTCTTTTGTATTTCATTTCAGGTTTGTGAAATATGAAGATGAAAGAAAATTTGAGGAACATGCATTAGCCTGATCTTTTTCTCATACATTATATTTATAAATCTAATTTAAGAGAGGATTTAATTGCCACTTATACTATTAAGTTGCACTTGTTAAATCCATAAACTCTTTATCCTACACTTGTTAAAAATAGTATAATTTGTTTACACTTGTTAAAAATAATTCAAATTATGTTTAAGTCCTTTTGGTTTAATTAATTCATAACTTTGTTTTAAACCTTACTTTATTTTAATTTATAAAAATTGTTTATCTATTTTGTTTTCTTACATTTTATATATATTCACAACTTTATAAGAAAATGAGTTTGAAATCTAATTATACCAAATAAATAAACACATATATAGATTATATCTACGTCTTTAAAATATAAATTTAACTTTAAACAACTTTTTAAAATTATTTATATCAAATTAAATTTTAACTTTCAAATACCTTTTAAAAATTTACTATATTGAATTTCAATACAACTTTCAAAATATATATTACATATGTATATTATAAATTAGAAAACAAATTTCTAGTAATTTTGAAATAGAGCTTTTCAAAATCAAATATTATTTGTAAGATATTTGCTTTGAATTTCAAACCAAAATTCTTTTTATATTCAATTTATAAACATATATATATGAATAAACAAACAAATGTTTTATTTAGTTTGGAAATTTCAAATTAACCCACAATCGAGATCGTTACAGATTCCCCCCTTAAGAAAATTTCGTCCCCGAAATTTGCTAGACAGGGAGACAACAAAGATAGTGAACACACAAAGAAATGGTTCACCGGATCAAACTGAATAGTTATTTTGCATTTGGCTTACCAAATCAGAATATCATCAATAAATACGAGGACAAACTCATTTAACTCTTCATGAAACACTCGGGTCACCAGATCTACGAAATATATAAGGGCATTGGTTCGTTCGAAGGGATAGCTTAACCATTTGTAGAATATATCTGGACCCAACAGAACAAACAATGAATACTCAATCCAGGTTGGAATATCTCAAAGTATACACCAACTTGTCCCTCTTCGGACTTTGATCCTCATAAAAAATCAATTTTTTTTCAAAATTTGGTTTTGACCGAAATCGTTTTATTGATACAAATCCTCATGTTTTATTAACCAATTTATTTCAATTAAACTTTCAAATTTATTAAAGTTAAAACGAAAAGATTGATAGGAACTGATGAAGTGAATACGAAATAGGAACTTATCTAATCGATTTGTTGGGCCACCACCACACAGAAGCTTCTTTTCAGAGCTGCCATGAAGTAATCAAAGAATTGAAACTGGACCAAAGGAGATAGATGAGAAAAGTTGTTCCTTGTTGTTTCAGGGCATCGACCATTTGTAGTGGTACTCCCTTGTCTCCTATCTCATCCTTTTCTTGCACTCATACTCACTATCGGTGGATAGTAAGAGAATTTACCGAGGCTTACAAATAGATATCTTAGGGATATACTCATTCTAGGGTATTTATATCCCTATCTCCAATGAGTTA
This sequence comes from Allium cepa, assembly GCA_030765085.1. NCBI lineage: Eukaryota > Viridiplantae > Streptophyta > Magnoliopsida > Asparagales > Amaryllidaceae > Allium > Allium cepa. The sequence goes on from CM060932.1 coordinate 706,869,710, forward strand.
CCTAATGTGTTATAGTCCTTAGCTAAAGTTCTTACTCAACCTTTAGCTCGGATACCAAAATGTCACGACCCAAATTTCAATGTTCGAAAATCATCACCCGTACTTTACTTGTACTCGAATGCCGCAGATTCAAACGTTGAAATTCGATTCGCGCCAGAGCTTATGACACATTAAGTACAACAAGATAGTGGAAGAAAATGAATATATATCATTGATATACAACATTCGATACAACAATGATACAAATGATATCAACATCAGAGATAGAAGATAACAGCGGAAGAAATAACACAACTGGATGGTCTAGACTTTGCAACCATCGATGGTGGAAAGATACTCCAATAGAATTTCCAAGTGAGAAAACGAGGATCCAATAGAATGCATCTCCATTGCCAAAGCTCCAACGACTCCAATCCAAAAACTCGAACCACCATCACGAAGAACTAAGCAAGGTCAGCCGACGATGCAATTGCCAAGATCCAAAGATTCTAAGGAGTTCCAAATGGGAAGCTGGAGGCTATCGAATTTATATCTACTAGCTGATAATCTGAAATTTAACTCTAGGCTGCTTGTGTGGAAAATTGTGGGAACCTAAAATTTAGAAGGGAATAATAAACTCTGGGTCAGTCATGGGACTGGTGTGAGCAAACGAAAACAGTTTATCTTTAACAAAAGTAAAACAAAAGGATTTTGAAGAAATCCACAATGCTTTTTGGAAAATGGAACTACCATAAGGCCTTCCGCCACACATACAATGCAAGCACACAATTAGAGGAGATTTCTCCTTATGATAGTCAAACATGCTTGATACGCAAAAATCTTTTGATATTATTATTAGTGTATAGTGTAGAAAACCTTTCGAAAGTATAATATTAATCTTAGCCAGCATAGACATTTCGAACTATGCCTACTATAGCTACTATCTAAACAGTGGTGACCACCATAAGTAAATGGCAGGTTATACAACTAAAACCGTACAAGGCGCGTATTGATGATTGGATTTCCAACAAACGGTCAGGCAAAGGAACTTTCCACACCGAATGGATTGCCTCTGGAGGGACGTCCCTAAGAACCAAACCGGATCTCTACCAACGCAAGGCCAGGTTGTCTCTGTAACTAGGTAATTATTGACACGAGTATGCCACCCCCAGTCGTTACCAACCTTTATCCGAGGCGCCTTTCAACCAACAACCATAAAGCAATAAGTTTGCAGCAACCACATAGGTTAAATATCTAGGCTCCATACCATGATACCATCTTTTATCCAGAAGAAAATGGCATACCCTCAGGGGGCGCTACCCCCAAATAACCTTGCTGCAACGATTCCTGCTTTGACCATTACCGGGTTGTGAGGTTCGACGAAGTCACGTCCACAAAGCAACGCTTTTCACAAAATCCATGCTTCGATCAACACATGATCAACATCACTTCGTATGTCACATTACCAAATTAGGAATATATCAATAGTAACCATTAACTACATAACCTCTGAGCTCGTATGTCTCAGAGAAGGGTGCTAAGCTAAGAGAATATATTCTCCGCCACCAAACAGAAATGTATTTGACAGAAACCAGCTTTACATCTCAAAATGTAATGTCAGACATACGTCCATACAAGTCAGTTTCGGATCGAACAGAACCGAAGGCACTTCATAAAGAATCCCTTGCGAATCCGGATAATCCCTAATCACGTCCAGACTCTCCATCACAAAGGGAGATTAAATCTCTATATCGGGGCCATTCGATGCAGAGACAATCGACGGGTCATCCTTTCGCTTTCGAAAATATTCGGTCTTTACCACCGGTCTTCAAATGTTATCCATTACGTCATATCATTATTCGGAATGGCTTATATGATACAAAGACCTCTCCCGGCTAAATCGAATAATGAGCGCAATATTTAAAAACATATGGATATTGAGATCTCAGTTAAGTGACAACTTAAAGCTCAAAACCTTTCTTTAAATGGTTTAAACAAATTACCATTTTCAAATCTTTAAACAAAAAGATTCACTTCACAAAGTTCTCCAATCCTCCACAAAGACTAATTTATAGCTTTCAAAACAATTCCATTTCAAATCTTTTATACAAAAGATGCACCTTAAAGATTCTCTTCAATTTCAAAATCAAGTTCAACAATCTTTCGCAAAGATTTATTCATAGCTTTCAAAACAATTCTATTTCAAACTTGAAATCTTTTCAACATAAATTGTAAATCCTTTCTTTGTATGAAAGCTATTATTATTTGAAAAACAATCCTTTTTGTTTTAAAAAAATCCGATCAAATATGCATAAGTTATATCCTTTAAGGTATAAACTTGGGTTAAATTCAAATTCCCAAAATAATACTTTTAAAATACTTTGGAGATGGTTTTTAAAATCCATATATGTATATACATTATGTAACTTGTATAAACCTTTCAAACCAAATTTTCAAAACAATTCCTAATAATATTTTCAAACTAAATTTTAATTTCAAAACCTCCCTTTCAAAAGCTTATCCAATTCCATTTCCAAAACCATTTGGATTCAAACTTCAATTTTTAAACAAATAGTTTTTAGTTTTCAAAATATGTGTAACTTAACCGATGTCCTCGTGAAATCCATATTTGTGTGTGTATGGTGTAGTACAGGGGTTTTACACAATAGTGCAACATCATCAATCATCACAATCAAAACACAGCAATATCGATAAGCGGTATAATCATATAACGCTTATCTTCACTCACAGATTCACAGATAATTAATATAAATTCATCATTAATAAATGAATTATATTCATCACGGCTCAAATAAATACAGTTCATATCACGAAGCATCACACATCATGGATGTCAAACATTTCAACATTTAATAGAATCCAAACATTCATAAGTAAGATCAATAAATTATCTGATTAATTTAAATTAGATTAATTACTTATGAATAAATCATTAATCCTGGTTAATTAATATTAATTACAAACCACTTTAATTAATTACATTAACTAATTAACCCTTAATGATAAATTAATTAACCTTTAATTATTAATTAATCAACCTTAATTAATAAATCAATTAATCTTTAATCATTAAATCATTAACCTTTCATTATTTAATTATTCTTTAATTAATTATCCTTAATTAATTACATTAATTAATTACTCCTCAATTAATTATCATTCCTTAATCTAATCAATTAACCTTTAATTTATTAATTATCCTTAATTAATCACATTAATTAGTTAGCCCTTAATTAATTATTAAGCAATCATCCTTTAGTTAATTAACTCTTAATTAATTTCATTAATTAAGTAATTATTCTTTAACTACCCACATTAATTAATCCTTCTTTACTTAGTTAAGTAATTAACCCTTAATTACTTAATCATCCTTTTATTACTTTTATTAAGTAATTATCTTTAATTACTTAAAATTTTAATTAATCAAAGATAAACCCTTTATCTTACTTAATCGACATTTAAATCTTATTAGATTGAAATGCTTGAAAACAATCATACAAATCATTTGAGAATTTTGATTAATTAAGTTTAAAACAAAATCCTTAATCACTTATTACTTCAAACATTATGTTATTTTATTTTGAAACACTTATGAATTAAATATAAAAGTTTCTAATGTATAATTATTCTATAACATACCAAATTTCTTTTAATGACATCTAATCTTTAAAGTTTAACCTTTGAAAACTTGTTTGGAAATAATCCTCACACAAATTAACTTAAGACCCCAAAGGTTAAATAATAGTTAAAATCATTCTGACTATTTATTTTCACTATTTAAACTTATTTAAATAACACTAGAATTAAAATAATAGGTATATAATAAAATACCTTAAACTTCATTAAGTTAAAATAAATTTGTTTTAATCCTTAACCTAAATCCCAAACATAATACGTATTATTTTTAAAAGGATGAATTAAGAAATTGTTTAAACTTAGTTTAAATTTGAAAATCTGTTTAAAACACTCACGTGAAACTCACAAACCCAAGCAAAAGTTCGAAATTCCCGAGTACAAACCCACGTTTTCTTCACATTCACCCATCTTCGAGTCAATTCTTCGATTTCTCGAACTCAAACCCGAGTTCTCATCATCTTCCATAACCTATAAAGCAACCAGATACAAACTATATGCTGTGAACGTGTACAATTGCTTCGATCACTTACGACCATCACCACGACTTCGGCAAGTCGTTGACAAACCCCTCAAGCCTCAGGAGCACCTAGGTTCCATAATTTCATTGTCGAACGAAATCGAGCTAACCCACTTCTTCCTGGAACCAACCTCATCTAAGAAATTCTCCTCGCCTCGACGATTCTGACCACCAGAGATCACGTGATCTCGCCTGAACCACCGCCTCAGTTCCCTCCTTCAACTTCCCCGATCGCGATGCATCCCGATGCCACGTTGACGATGAAATCGTCACATCCTCCACACTGAACAACACTGGGTCAAAAACTCTAGTTCAAATTCGCCCAAACTCCTCATCAATCTACAAATCAAGTGATCAATTTTCTGATGATCAGTGAACCGCAAACTACCTTCGGTATTGACCCTGAGTTTTAATTCATCATTGATCAACAATACTTGACTATAATATGAATTCTGTTTAACTCGGGATATCACAATAATTCCAAACTTTAAAATCTTCAAATCATTATCAAAATTCACAGTTTTCTAGTACAAAACCGATTATGAAATCAAATCAGGATTTTGTGAATATTGATTTTCTGGTTTGAATAGTTTTTTCACTGTAATTTTCCATTTTTAGAATATTTACAAGATGCTTATCTGAAATTATTTTCATAAATGAAATTACATTATTTCAAGCAATATATTTTTAGCCTAACATTCATTCTTTTGGGTGGTATGTATTTTTAAACAGGCTTATCAAACCGGTCATGTATAAACAGAGGAATGTTGCCTGTACACAATCATACACACAGTCATCCATATGTATAAACAAGCATGCAAGCACCTTTCACAATTTACATTCAAGACTTATCACATGCAAAACAGATATATCAAGTTTAAGAATTTATAAAGGCGGTTTGCTCACCTGGATAGTTTGACAGAGAGGAACAGAGAACCTGAAAAAGATTTCAACATCTAGAAATTAAGGCTTGATCAAATTTGCTTTATCCTAATTGTTGTTTGCTTTGAATTGCTTTGCATTATTTGATTTACTCTTTGCTTGGGTTATACTTTGTTTTAAATTATTTCAAACTTTTTGAATCAGGTTGGTGCTTTTGTTTTTGAACTGGAATCTTCTTTCCAGATTTATGTAGTTGAACTGCCTCTGAATTTAATCTTTGAGTTGCTCATGAACCAGGTTGAAGATTGAAGTCTGAAAACTGGAATGCTTTCCCCCTTTTGATTTTATTTTCCTCTCAGGTTGAAGCTGAGAACTTGTTTGATTTTGTTTGAGATACTTCAGATTTTGTTTAAATCTTTTGATTCTCTTTTGTTTTTCATTTCAGGTTTGTGAAATATGAAGATGAAAGAAAATTTGAGGAACATGCATCAGCCTGATCTTTTTCTCATACATTATATCTATAAATCTAATTTAAGAGAGGATTTAATTTCCACTTTTACTATTAAGTTGCACTTGTTAAATCCATAAACTCTTTATCCTACACTTGTTAAAACAGATAAATAGGCACGAGGAAGAAGTTGCAAAAAAAATTAGTCTCAGGGACAACAAGTTTGCTTTTTGGTCTGAAGGACACTTTTTAGTGTAAACTGAAAATGATAGTTACAACTATCATTTTGTGATTTACACTAAACCGTGTCCTTCAGCCTAAAAAACAAACTTCTTGTCCCATAAACTAAATTTTTCTCTAACTTTTTCCTTGAGCCTAAAAACTCCTTTGTTAAAAATAGTATAATTTGTTTACACTTATTAAAAATAATTCAAATTATGTTTAAGTCCTTTAGGTTTAATTAATTCATAACTTTGTTTTAAACCTTACTTTATTTTAATTTATAAAACATGTTTATCTATTTTGTTTTCTTACAAATTTACAACTTTATAAGAAAATGAGTTTGAAATCTAATTATACTAAATAAACAAACACATATATAGATTATATATAAGTCTTTAAAATATAAATTTAACTTTAAACAACTTTTTAAAATTATTTATATCAAATTAAATTTTAACTTTCAAATATCTTTTAAAAATTTACTATATTGAATTCCAATACAATTTTCAAAATATATATTACATATGTATATTATAAACTAGAAAACAAATTTCTAGTAATTTTGAAATAGAGCATTTTAAAATCAAATATTATTTATAAGAGATTTGCTTTGAATTTTAAACCAAATTTCTTTTTATATTCAATTTATACACACATATATATGAATAAACAAACAAATGTTTTATTTGGTTCGAAAATTTCAAATTAACCCACAATTTAATCCAAAAATTTATTTTAATTATCATTTTAAATTTAACTCAAAAATCAGGATCGTTACATTATTGTTGTGAGCTAATTTCTTTTAGCTGTTGGTTATGTTGGAATTTCGAGGATGAAATGTTTTAAGTACGGAAGAATGTAACGCGCCGGAATTACGAACAATTCATATTTAAATTCTGAATTATTTAAAACGCTTAAATCTTGGTTAAATGTTATTAAATTGGATTTATAACCATGTTAACCCCTTTTTATTAATAACTAATGATAAGACACTGGCTTTTGAAATGTATTTACGAAAATAAATAGTTTGAAGAAATGTCAAAAATGTGACCGAAACTTGTTTTACCCATAAATGGCTTTTTACTCGATATAGGTTGTTGAACTTGTTGTGCTTGCTAGAATATTAATGCGTAATTAACATGCAACCAAAAATATTTTGTGTGTTATGGATAACCAATGAAAATTAGTGGGGTAGGATGGTGTCATGGATGATGTTATGGGGTAGTTGATATTTGTGGAATATATTTCCTAAGGAAATTAAGGTGTAAAGGTGCACATAAAAAGGAGCATGCATGGTGCCCTTCCATCAAAGGTTTAGGTAGTTGGGTGACCTCTTGTATAGCTCTACTTAACCCCAGCCCTAGCCTACAAATCACTTAAAAAAAATAAACATTGAAACAAATACACTTCATCCTCTTTCTCCTCCCTTTAAATTCCTAAACAATATCAAATCAACTCCAAACTTCACCTAACTTTAGTTAAGTTCTTAGCATAAAACAGAAGACAAGAATAACACTCAATAGTTGAAGCAAAAGAGCATAGAACCCCATCTGTGTTTGGTCATGAGAAATAAAGGTGGAGAGGAGCAAGGCCGAGTGCAAAATGGATGGAAAGATGGAGTCTTTAACCTGTTCAGTGATGGTGGAAAGTGGAACTTGTGTTCTAGTGCTTATATTTGATTGTAGGCTTGCTTTGGGTGAGTTTACTCACCATTGAAAAGTACATAATGTGTTTATTTATGTTGTGTGCGAATATAAAGTTAAAGAACTAATGTAATTTATAGCTTTTGGACCCCACTTTCTTTGGAAAGCAAATAACAACTTTATATGTAATATTGCCACTTCTATTACCCTGTAAGATGTGTATCGTGTCCAAGACTTTATGTTTACATGTTTGATGTGATTGTATATGATATAGAAGAGTGTGTGTGTGTGTGTGTGATTATTTGAAGTGAAAGGTTCCGTAACACCCTGTAAAATGAAAGGAAACCGATTAAAGAGAATTAATAAATAATTATTAAAGCCTTAAAATGGAATTTTTAAAAATGTCAGAATTTGGCTATAAAACTTGCACTATTGTGTTTGTGGGATTTTCTAACCATTTTTCATATATAAAATTTTACGATCGAAGTTCAAACGAAAAAGTTATTAATGTTAGAAGGTTTCAGATCAGAAACTATTCAGAACCAATGAAGCAAGTAAATGTTAATAACTCAACACTAAAATAGGCATTATATGCCAATTTTAATGTTAAAATAAATGGCTGTGTATATCTAATTAAATCTGCTAAATAAGAATTTATAAGGGTAAAAGGTAATGAATATTAACATTTGAAAACAAATAAGGTAATATATATTATTAGCTTAGCGTTTAAGCAACTGGTGAATATAATTGTTAATTAAAGATGCCCAATCAAATTAAATCTAACTAAGAAAGCATGTAAATAAATAAAATAAGCACAAAAGTAAATGAATAAATAAACTGAATATAAAAGGAAGAAAAAGGTATCATTAATTTATTATTTTGGCGCTAAATTAAACGTCAAATGTTAACCTAAGAATTAAATTGAATTAAATATAAGCATGGAAGGAAATAAGTGGTATTAATTAATGTTGAACAAGTAATTAACGACTAAATAAGGTTAATATGAATCAAATCAGATGGAATAAAACTAATCGCACGAAATAAAGGAATAAATAAAAGCATAACGTTCTGGATTTAATAAATTAAATATAACATATAGAATTGATATATGCGCCTATAAATACATGCCCAATCCTCACTTTTCATTTCATATTTTATGAATCAAGGAGCGAAGGTTTGCATTTTATTTTCTCCATAAATTTTAGAAATATAAAAGTTATAAAACAATATATTATATATATAATAGTGGAAAATAAAAGAGAAGAAGAATATGGGGTGAATCAATTTTGCGAAGTAGAGTTAAATTATAAACCTAAAACTTTATAACTACGTTTAGTTTAAATCTCTTCTTAGATATATAATAATAAATATGTTTACCCTTTAACATATATTTTGGTAGAAGGAAAAGAGAGTCAAATAAAAGAATAGATTTAGATTTGGAGTTTTGGGAGTTGAGAGGTAAGCAGGAAATTGTACATTTTTATATAATATTTGATTTATATTGTTGTAAATTTGTTTCTTGTAAGCTTAAATATAATTGTGGAGTTGTAGGTTTTGATATATACCTGCAATGAATTTTAAAATCATACCTGCGTATTCTATGAATTCTTAAATTTAATTAAATATTGCACATAGTTGAATTTGAAAAATAAGGGTGAAACTAGTCCCCAAATTCATAATATTGTATAATAATTCCAGATTTGTTACTTGAATGATATACGTGAGTGAATATGAATTGGAAGTTAATATAATTTGGATTGGGATCTAGGTAGTGTTTTGATGCATTGGAATGAAATATGTTGTAATGTAAATTTATATAAATTATCTAGTTTTATAAATTTGAATAAAAGTGTATCATTTGAAATAACAAGGAATATCTAAAAGAAAGAGATGAAGAAAATATGAATGTTTACCTATTTTGTATCGTCTATTTCAGTAATAATAGAAAAGAATTCCTTGTAATTTGAAACATAGCACAAGTCCTCTTTTAGATAGTTTATGGAAAATTGTAGTGTTATAGTTTTCATTTTGGAAGATGTAATTCCAACACATTAAAATGCAGAAATTCCTAACTACATACCAAAGAATTATAAGTAGAGATAATAAAAACAATTTAATTTTAAATCTAATATACGAAAAAAAAAGACAAGCTAGAAATTAAACAAGAAGCAACAAAATGTGGGCAAAGCAATAAAATGAGTAATTAAGAAAGTTTAGCAATCAAAAAAAGATGGTAATAGTTGAAAAGGAATAGTATAATATATCTAATAACATAAGGAGAAGTGGACAGTAAAAGATATTTAACCTATTTAATTAGAAGTGGTAAATGACACTAAATTGGCATTAAGAAAGCAAGAAGCAAGTTGGGTAAAATAACTAAATACCAACAGTTGGACATTGAAGGCATAGTAACTAAATAAATTTAAGTAGCATCAAGGGTGCATTTATGATGGGTGTAAATTATTGAATTTAGTCAATAATTTAAAGTAATTAAAAATGTCATTGTCATTAAAACGGGTTGGAATGTGAGGTTAGTAGCATTACACCACAAAAGTAAGCCTGCTGCAATGGACTACCAGTTGTTATGTATACATTATACTGATGCGGAACAAATCCAACCGTAGGACCCATGGAATTATAAGTTCATGAATAGGTGAAGATAATATATCAAAGTACGAAGGTTCGCCTCGGTCGAAGTGTCAAATGACCAAGTAGAGTCTGCTTTAACCTTTTAGGGGGCATATGCCAAGTAATCAAATGGGCATTTCCTTACTTGCATTAAGAAATCTAAACGGAATGGTGAGAGTAGGCTCGGTGCTGCAACAGTAAGGTTGGTATTATATATGTGAGGAGTAGGAGCTGTTTACATAAGTCAAGATCATTATCGGTCCTTAGTAATTAGCAAAAAGACAAGGGTTACGCCTTAATTGGCTACATGTCTTATAAGTGTTGACCGTGTTTAGGGGATGCACAACCTCATGGTTGTTTATTAGATTGTTTGTTATTAGGAGGTAAGGCTAGATATTTTAATGGAGGTCTTTCAAAACGAGATGGAACACGACCAAATAGTTGTAATGTCGCTATTATGTAGTATGGGAGTTCCTTGGTATGCATGGTGGAGAGAATGTGATACTGCGTTGACGATGGATACCAATGAGGTGCAGAGTTACAGATGCTAGTGGGGAAAGTATCATAGTCCGAAGGGAGACTGTGGTACTTATACACACACACTTATATATACGTATGTAGCTATTGAATATATCTAGTTGATGGGGTGTATAGTAAGCATATATAAAGTCAACATGGCCAAGTTTAAAATAAAAATTGATATAGCATGTAATGGAAGACAATCAATATAAATTAGTGTTATGTATCAAATACATAATTTACCAATCACTAGAAAGTTGTTTTAACCTCCTCCTTATTGCAGCCCACATGATAAACTTAGAGGGACATGTAATGGTACTAGGTAGAAAAGGCAGATGACAAATTTCTCATGCATGCTCAACACTGACAAGGGTACTAAATACCAGAGGTATTAGCCTTGGTCAATAATTATATGTTTTGTTATATTTTACTATTCCACTATGAGTTTTATCGATAGTACTCATTCATACTTTTTGTTTATTTGTTAACTAATAAAAGTGAAAAAATGTTAAACCCTAAAAGCCTTAATAGTCTGGGGAGATAAATTTTAGCAAGCGAAGGACAAGGAATGGTTGTTGTGAAACTACGGTTCACAATCCCTACACTTTAAAAGCTGAAATTTATAAATGAACTTGTACGCCGATTGTTGTTCTAAAATAGAAGAAAACGTTTTAGAAATTTGATAATTTACCACGCAGTAGAAGTATTAAATTAAAATCTAACGCATGGAAATGATTTGTATGCCTATAAATATAAGTCTAGCTCCTTACTTCTTTCTCATACTTTATGAATCAAGGAGCAAAGCTATGCCATTTTCTTTTATCCACAAATTTAGGAAATATAAAAATTATAAAATAATATGTTATATATATGTGCGTGTGTGTGTGTGTGTGTGTTTGTGTGTATGTTGGTGTGTGTGGAGAATAGCAGGAAATAAAAGAGAAAAGAATAAGATGTGATCAATTCTAGAAAGAAGAGGTAAATTCTAAACCTAAAACTTTACAACTACATTTAATTCAAACCTCTTCTCAGATTGGTTGTGATGTCCCGGAAATTTGGGCAATATTTATTTAATAATTTCATTAATAATTATTTTAAAATGTTAAATGTTGATTTAATAATCTAATTCAAACAGAAATTCTCTTTTGAAAATTAATAATTATTTAGTTGTTAAATGATATTCTTCTCAAAGTTAAAAATATTTAAATGATAAAATTATCTTTCTAAGCTAATTTAAAGATATTTTATTTATAATGTATATATGTGTATACATTGTAAATAGGAGTTTTGATTTTTAATTTTAATTTAAATTTAATAAAGAATATTTTCCAATTTATTTTATATAGATGTATAAATTATGAATTGATTAATTTGATTTAAAATTGGTATTGAAAACTTTTCAACGGTAAATTTAAAAGTCTTTCTTATATCTTCAAAGAAATATAAGTAAATATTTATTTTGTTTATAAAAATATATAATAGTTTAAAATTGTATTTTATAATAAAAGTTTATTTTGGTTTTCTTTTAAAAATTGTTTTTCTTTTGAAATAGATTTAGTTCAATTACATTAAAGTATAATATTTGATTTGAAACTCTTGAATAAAATGAATTCAACATTCTTTTCTTTTTAAATTTTCTCTTTTGAAAAAAAATTAGTTTTAAAAATATTATTTTAAAAATATTCAAACAAACATTTAAAATGAGTAATTTTATAAAATAAGTTTACATGTGAACATGTAAGGCTAAATATTGCAATAAAACATTTAAAACATCTTAAAATAAATTAGAAATTGTTTTAGGAAGAATTTAAATACATTCATAAATTGGGAAATTTATTTTAACATTAAAATGCATATGTGTTAAACTCTTAATACATAAAGAAGACACTTGTACTTAATCTATAACATTAGTTAACAAGTGGCATATTAATTCATTTTTGAAAATAATTAATTATTTTAGATAAGAAAACCTTGCAAATTCATTTAATTCAAATCACTTTATCTTCAATGGGAAAACTGAAAATCAGATTGTAGAAGAAAATGCGAATACAATTCAATTTAAGATCTGCAAAACCCAAATCTGTAAAACCAAATGCAAAACCCAAATTCAGTACAAAATCTACAATCAAATACAATCATAATTTGCTTGCCCTTCCAATTTGATTCAAATCTGCAAAACCAAAATTCAATTCTGTTTAAAATCTGCAACTTCAACATCAATTTGCAATCAACTTCAACTCTTACTCAAGCATATGAAAATGGATCTGCATGCAATAATTCTGTAGTCAAATTGGAAGCAAATGCAGTTTCAAAAACCTACTACAACAAGTAATTTAATGGAAGCAAGCACCTTCAACTTTCAAAACAGGTTCCTGGAAATGTGAAAATGCATCTCTGGAATTGTTCTCTGCTTCTTCAAATTTAAAGGTGAGTAAGCTTCTTTTTTAAAAAACAGTTTTCTTTAAAAATCAAAGCTAAACACAATTTACAGAACTCAGGTTCTAATTCATAGAAATCAAAATCTGTTATAGATAAAACTGTTTTGTTTTCTGTTTAAAAGAAAAATGAGTAACCTCACCATGCAAAAAGCTTATGATATATATGCATGTGAAATAGTAGAAATAAGTATGTTGTGATGGTTGGATATTGATGACTATTCTGTGTGAACATATATGAATATATTTGTATGTTGCTGATTGCCTGTATCTGCATATCTATTTAGCTTGCGAACTAAGATTTTCTTTAGTAGAAATTCTTTATCACTTGAACTGATCTCAGTTAGAAATTAATTGGTAACAAAAGATGTTTGTTTAGCAGGAGATTATGTTTATAAATCAAAATTAAGTTATATTGAAAAGTCTGTTACCTCTGAAACAAAAACAACAGTAAATATTTTCAATAAACAAGAATATCAAACATCTTTAATTATTTAAACAAGTTTATAACAGGAATGTATGATAGAAATCATGAATTTTAAAACAAGATTCACATTTTATAATTAACTGTTGAGTTAGTATTTCTATTTTGAGCCAAATTGGGAGTTTTTGGAATTTCTGTTTGCCTAGTGCTTTGGGGTTGGTGTGGATCTGTCTGGAGGTGGAGGATTAAAGTGAGAGTGGGGGAAAATTGGGCAATAGATGATCAGAGATGGGAGGAGGTGGCAATTGTGATTTCCAGGTTTTAGCCCCAGTTTTGATGAGGGTCGAAGTTTTGTTAATTCTTGTTTTTTGTAGTGCTTCGAGTGATTCAAGGTTTTGGAATTCGACAGAGAGGTCGTAGATGGATCTTTGACCGGAGTCGCTGTGATGACGATAGTCGGAGGTGGGTTTCCTCGGTGTTGACAGGTTTTGGGAAAGGGTGCAGTAGTGTTACCAGGTTGCATTGGTCAACTTGAATTTTGAATTCGAACTGCAGTGAGGGTTTCGGTGGTCGTGATCAGGTGTGGGGTTGGTCTGCGATGTGGTGAAGGGGTTCACGGTGACTGGAGTTCGCCAGAGTGCCGGTGCATATGCACCGTGCACATAATTGTTCTGATGAACCTTTGGGGGTTGTGCAGGGTAATTGACTCGAAGATGGTCTCGAGTAGATAGTGTAGTGACTCGAAGGAGATAGAGTTTTAGCTTGAAGTAGTTATATTGGGTCTCGGGTAAGTGATGCTTCAGGTTTTTTTGATAAACCTAACAATAATGCGGTTTTTTAATTTTTGATCAAACCAAAATTTTTAAACAGGATTTTAACAAGGATTTAAATTCCATGTTAGGATGAATTTGAATTCAAGTGAGATTTTGAATTCAAAGTTTTTAAAATGAAGAATTTAAATTTAGGTAAGGTTTAAATTTAGTTTTGAAATCAAGTCTAAATTTGGTTTTCGGGTTTATTTTGAAACCAGATTTAATTCAAAACAGTTTTTGTAAATTTGAAAGATTGAACAAGTTTTAAAAATGTTTTAAAGAAGATTTAAAAATGAATTTGATTTTAAATAAAGGTTTAAACTTGAAGAAAATTCTTTTCTTTAATATTTGAATTAAAGTTATGAAATGTTTGAACTTAAATTTGAAAATTTATATAATCAATTTATTTTAAGCTTGATTTCTTAAATAAAATTTGTTAGTAATTTAGTTTTGAACTTTCTTATATAAATATCTTATACAAGTAATAATGGTTCTTTACTTTTATTTTAAGAATAAATTTATTTAAAAATTTAGATAATGTTTAAATGGTTAAACATTTTGAAATCTTTAAATTTTAAAATGAAATTTGGATTTAATTTTAGAAATGTATTATTTAAATACATTTTGAATGTAAATGAAGTCATTAATAAGTAAATGAATTATTTTGAAAATAATCAAGATAATTAAGAATTTACTTATTTATTTGGTTTTACATAATGGTTTAGATTAATTTTTAAATTAGAGATGATTAATTGATTATTAATCTAAGGTAAATTTCTTAAGTAAGTAATTAATGAAAATGTTGTTAATTAATAAAAATAATTATTTAAGGATAATTAAGTAATAATTAATGTAATTAATTTTAATAATTAACTAGATTAATTAATTGAATATAATCAATTGTAATTGGTTAAGTATAATTACTTAATAAAAGTAATTAAGAGATTAATTACTTATTGTAATTAATTTTGATAATGTGATTTTTTTAAGTTAATTAATTAATTTTAATTAATTTAAGTAAATCATTTGATGATTAAATAAGAGTAATTACTTAATATAATTAATGAAGCAGGATTACTTAGAGAAGTAATAATTGATAATTACTGGAATGTAATTAGTGAAGATGAGTAATTTGGGTAATTACTTTTGTAATTAATCAAGGGATTGATCAATGAAAATAATTAATTATGGAATAATTAATTTGTTATGAGTAATTAAAGATAGTTAATTACTGATTTAATATTAATCAAGGATGATTAATAATTGTATTTTTAAATTTTAGATTAATTACCAAATGTAATTAATTTTAAATTAAGTGATTAATTTAAATATAAATTAGAGATCATTAATTGATATAATTAATGATGTAATTAAGAATTGTTTAATCAAGGAATAATTTATAATTAAATGATTAATTAATGTAATTAATTAAGGATAAATGTAATTAATTTTAGTTAATTAATGAAGTAATTAAATATTAATTACTTATGATTAAGGTTAATTAATTTGTGAAATTAATTAAGGACTAATTACTTTTTGTAATTAGAATGATTAATCAAGGTATTTAATCAAGTTGAATACTTAGTGAATAATTAATTATCTGGGTTAATTATTAATGGATATATAAGCAGGGTTTATAGATGTGATAAATAATTTAATTTATTTTAAATTAATTAGAGATGGTTGTAATTAATTTAATTCATTTTAAATTAATTATAGACGATGGTTAATAAATCTTTGCTTATGAATGATATTGACTGGATGGTTGTGATCTCAGTAATGGGATGACTAGTATCTATATGATATGGATGCTTAGGATAAATATGATTATATGGATTATCTGGTTGTGATGATTATTTGTTTGTGATTATGATACAGATTATCTGTTTATGATGAGAATGTGATTATCTATTGTGATATGTGAAATATCTATCTGTGTATAATAGATAACGATGAATTGAATTAATAATTCAAACTAAATTCACTTGGACATTAAGATGGCGTTTGGATTTCGATGAGACCAGGATCGAATTTCCAAATTTGGAATTCCGAAAACCACATCGATTCCAATTAAACGTTAGGTCATGAATCTCAAGTGAAGAGTGAAGACTCGAGGTGTAAGGACTATTCGTCAGTATAACTCCGAGGGTGATTCCGTGATGAGTTTGACGGAGTAGTACTTTCAGGTTCGAGATGGTGATTCAGAGTGCAGGGGTTATCGTCGTTAACTCTAAGGGTGATTCCAATACGAGTGTAACGAGATAATGCCTTCGGTTTCGTTCGAACCCGGAACGAACTTGTATGGATTGAATGCTTTCAAAACATCGTCAGGAGGACGGTGAGCATTCTAAGATTGACGTGTTCTATAAAGGTAATCGTAGCCTCAAGCCTCATCAACCGGAAACGGCTAAAACAGGGGAGGTGCAACAAGGCTTCGTGGGTAGCCCCCACTGGAGAGCAAGATTTACCCCTGTCTAGAGGTCCCTTTATATTTCGGCCGTGTGGCAGTTGGCGACGGCCAATCTGCGTGGTGGTCTCGTTCGGAACTGTTCAGTAAGGAATTGTTCCGGCTTTGTGTTGCAGGGGAGCGGGCGTACTCCTCGGTACGGTGATCTAGGCCACGTACTGTGATGGGCGGTACCCCAGTAGCTCTGCCATTGATGGAATCCATAATCCAATAAGTGCCTGTACGGTTTTGATTGTGCCCAACTATATTGGAACGTGAGATGTAAGCATTCCAGGTATTTCTGTATTTTATTTTGAAAACCCTAGACACTATTATAATATCACTGGATTTCCTATCAAATGTTTTGCTTAGCGTAAGGTAAAAACTTTTCCATGTTTATGTGTGGGAAGTCTTACGTGATACCTTTTGTTTCCAAAATATTTTCTATAGTTAAGCAACTTTTATCCCCGTTTACTCACACCAGACCCATGTCTGACCCGAGTGTTTATTTTCTGTTTTATTAAACTCTTGGGTACTCATATTCCGTATGAGTAGTCAAGTGTTTCAGGATTGCTTTGACGAGTTCTGGAGGAGATAATGGAGCAGGAGGCTTCGACGTGTAGATATATTTAGTGGTTCCGCTGTGTTTGAGTTGTATCTGTCTTCTCTGATGTACTTGAATTGTAATTGCTAGACAGATGTTTATAACTGTCTAGTTTTGTGTTGTATTAGCTGTATAACTCTGATGTATATGATACTATGTAATGTTTTATGTGATATAATATAATTTATTCGTTCCGCTGTGAGATTCTGATGTTGTCTGTTTCTTTTTTCCTATCTTTTCTCTTTTCTATCCCTTTCTTTCTTCTTAATGATGCGTCTTTCTGTGGAATGAAAGGCGGGTCGTTACATTGTGGTATCAGAGCACTAGGTTGAGTGAATACCTAGACTCTGGAGTCGTGTTTATCTAGAAAGAGCGTATTTGTAATTTTGAATATACATAATTATTTATTTATTCTACCTATTTGATTGGGTTACCTATTCAGATTTTCCAGTATAAGTTATAAAGGTAGATAGAGTAGTGGTGTGTGTGACACAAATACAAATGGTTGAAGTCCGAGTGTTTGAGGTTAGAAGTGATCTGCTAGGGCAGTATTGGGCATCTTGAGAAATTTTGCAATTTGGTGTGAAGGTTTTCACCAATCTTTGAAGGAAATCTTTTCAAGTTTCAGAGGTTATCTTTGGTTGTAAGCTTGGTTGCACTCGTGCGAGTGGTTTTTCTTGAGTTTGGATCAGTTGGGAGTTCTGAAGCTAGTGATGGTATCTTGGCAACCTTAGGAAGGAGTTCTGTCTGTCTTTGAGTTTGAGACTCAGTTTGGCAGAGTGTTTTGTGCTTGGTTTGAGATCGAGTTTCCTGAGGGATATCTGTCTACTGAAGGCTCTATTGTGGGAGTGGTTGATGTAGCTTTGTGATTCGATGAGCTTTTGGATAAGAATGTCTTTGGCAGCAGTAGCAGCTTGGAGGTGTTGAGTGTGCTGTCAGGATAGTCTCTTGGCTTAGCTGTATCCTGAGGCTGGAGTCCGGAAGTAGTAGATTGGCCCGTTGCTTCGTTGGTTCAGAAATCTCTATGATTCTTTGGTCAGTAGGCCGGGCAGATGGTGTAGCTTGTCCATTTCTTCTGGAAGCTCGGTTGGGTGTGATGTTTATGGTTGGAGGTTGACCACTAGTTTCTTCTTTTGGTTAGAAGGCTTAGCTGTTATGATTGGTGAAGTGAGAACGATTTCTTGAAATCTGAACTGAGTGGGATCGCATAAGTGACTTGCGATGGTTTGGAAGTTCTCTGAGTAATCTTTGTTTGGATTGAAGCATCTCCAGAGGATGTTAGAGTTATCGAAGTGGTTTGGTATTTTCCAGATATCTTCGAAGAAATTAAGATTTGCGTCCGCATCGAGAGATTGAGTTCTGTTTCGACTGAGTTCTTGGAGCTTTACCGGTGATTCAACATATAAGGAGGCTCTTTGAGAGAGATCGGTTTAGTTGGCAGGATTGATCGAATCCAGTTTTCTGGTTGAATTTTTGCTGTGTTTGTGACTGAATCGGATAGGTCACTGAGATTTTATGGAGTTTGATGAACAATGTTTCAGGGAGAAGTTGATCGAGTTTGTACTTGTGTTCGTCAACAGCATTCTCGAATCAGAGTTGCGCAGTGGAAGCATGGTGGCAGCTATTCCAGAATAGAAGCAACACCCGATTCTTTGGGAATTTGTGTTTTGTCTTGGATCAGAGGATTTCTACAGGACATTTATTTTTGGATCTAGAGGCTTGATTGTCTTGTGCATCTGTTCAACAGAATAGGAGTGGTATGTTTGATGTCTTCTGATATTTGTAGTAGAGTTTGTGTGGTGGATTTTGATTAATCTAGAAGGTTGAAGGCAGCCCAGGATCGGCAGGAGAGATTTGTGGATAAGAGTATTGGATCTTTCTGTTTTCTCTTAAGGGTTAAGTGTTTGGTCTGCAGGATTGAAATTCCAGTTCGGACAGTTGGAATTTGTTATGTTTTTCACGTATCTCTGAGTTTATCACTGGTTTTAGAATCAGTAGTTCTGGGAGATTTGGAAGTTGATCAGGACTTGTCTGTGGTCCAATATCTTGTTTAGATTTATAGATCTAGATATATAGGAGCTCTAGATCTGAGTGGTGTAGCTAGTTTAGATTCTGTAGGGCGAGTGTCCCGGTGTTTGTACCTGGAAAACCCTAGATAATCCTATCTAGAATTTTGTCTGGATAGTTAGAATTGTTTGTTTGAATTGTTTGCTATGATTGCTAGTATTTGGTTGATAGCATATGTTTGCTATTTTTAAAATAAAATATGTATGAGATTATTAAATTACCTTTGTTTTTAAATTTCGGGGACGAAATTCTTTTAAGGGGGGAGGAATGTGATGTCCCGGAAATTTGGGCAATATTTATTTAATAATTTCATTAATAATTATTTTAAAATGTGAAATATTGATTTAATAATCTAATTCAAACAGAAATTCTCTTTTGAAAATTAATAATTATTTAGTTGTTAAATGATATTCTTTTCAAAGTTAAAAATATTTATATGATAAAATTATCTTTCTAAGCTAATTTAAAGATATTTTATTTATAATGAATATATGTGTATACATTGTAAATAGGAGTTTTGATTTTTAATTTTAGTTTAAATTTAATAAAGAATATTTTCCAATTTATTTTATATAGATGTATAAATTATGAATTGATTAATTTGATTTAAAACTGGTATTGAAAACTTTTCAAAGGTAAATTTAAAAGTCTTTCTTATATCTTCAAAGAAATATAAGTAAATATTTATTTTGTTTATAAAAATATATAATAGTTTAAAATTGTATTTTATAATAAAAGTTTATTTTGGTTTTCTTTTAAAAATTGTTTTTCTTTTGAAATAGATTTAGTTCAATTTTATTAAAGTATAATATTTGATTTGAAACTCTTGAATAAAATGAATTCAACATTCTTTTCTTTTTAAATTTTCTCTTTTGCAAAAAAAATTAGTTTTAAAAATATTATTTTAAAAATATTCAAACAAACAGTTAAAATGAGTAATTTTATAAAAGAAGTTTTCATGTGAACATGTAAGGCTAAATATTGTAATAAAACATTTAAAACATCTTAAAATAAATTAGAAATTGTTTTAGGAAGAATTTAAATACATTCATAAATTAGGAAATTTCTTTTAACATTAAAATGCATATGTGTTAAACTCTTAATACATAAAGAAGACACTTGTACTTAATCTATAACATTAGTTAACAAGTGGCATGTTAATTCATTTTTGAAAATAATTAATTATTTTAGATAAGAAAACCTTGCAAATTCATTTAATTCAAATCACTTTATCTTCAATGGGAAAACTGAAAATCAGATTGTAGAAGAAATATGCAAATACAATTCAATTTAAGATCTGCAAAACCCAAATCTGCAAAACGAAATGCAAAACCTAAATTCTATACAAATTCTAGAATCAAATACAATCACAATTTGCTTGCTCTTCCAATTTGATTCAAATCTGCAAAACCCAAATTCAATTCTGTTTAGAATTTGCAACTTCAACGTCAATTTGCAAGTTCAACTTCAACTCTTACTCAAGCATATGAAAATGGATCTGCATGCAATAATTCTGTAGTCAAATTGGAAGCAAATGCAGTTTCAAAAACCTACTACAACAAGTAATTTAATTGAAGCAAGTAGATTCAACTTTCAAAACAGGTTCCTGGAAATGTGAAAATGCATCTCTGGAATTGTTCTCTGCTTCTTCAAATTTAAAGGTGAGTAAGCTTCTTTTTTTTGAAACGGTTTTCTTTAAAAATCAAAGCTGAACACAATTAACAGAACTCAGGTTCTAATTCACAGAAATTAAAATCTGTTATAGATAAAACTGTTCCATTTTCGATTTAAAAGAAAAATGAGTTACCTCACCATGCAAAAAGCTTATGATATCTGTGCATGTGAATTAGTAGAAATAAGTATGTTGTGATGATTGCATATTGATGACTGTTCTGTGTGAACATATATGAATATGTTTGTATGTTGCTGATTGCCTGTATCTGCATATCTATTTAGCTTGCACACTAAGATTTTCTTTAATAGAAATTCTTTATCACTTGAATTGATCTCAGTTAGAAATTAAGGGGTAAACAAAAGATGTTTGTTTAGCAGGAGATTATGTTTATAAATCAAAATTAAGTTATATTGAAAAGTCTGTTACCTCTGAAACAAAAACAACAGTAAATATTTTCAATAAACAAGAATATCAAACATCTTTACTTATTTAAACAAGTTTATAACATGAATGTATAATAGAAATCATGAATTTTAAAACAAGATTCACATTTTATAATTAACTGTTGAGTTAGTATTTCTATTTTGAGCCAAATTGGGAGTTTTTGGAATTTCTGTTTGCCTAGTGCTTTGGGTTTGGTGTGGATCTGTCTGGAGGTGGAGGATTGAAGTGAGAGTGGGGGAAAATTGGGCAATAGATAATATGAGATGGGAGGAGGTGGCAATTGAGATTTCTAGGTTTTAGCCCTAGTTTTGATGAGGGTCGAAGTTTTGTTACTTCTTGTTTTCTGTAGTGCTTCGAGTGATTCAAGGTTTTGGAATTCGGCAGAGAGGTCGTAGATGGATATTTGGCCGGAGTCGCAGTGATGACGATAGTCGGAGGTGGGTTTCCTCGGTGTTGACAGGTTTTGGGAAAGGGTGTAGTAGTGTTACCAGGTTGCATTGGTCAACTTGAATTTATATTCGAACTGCAGTGACCGGTGGTCGTGATCAAGTGTGGGGTTGGTCTGCGATGTGGTGAAGGGGTTCACGGTGACTGGAGTTCGCCAGAGTGCCGGTGCATATGCACCGTGCACATAATTGTTCTGATGAACCTTTGGGGGTTGTGCAGGGTAATTGACTCGAAGATGGTCTCGAGTAGATTGTGTAGTGACTCGAAGGAGATAGGGTTTTAGCTCGAAGTAGTTATATTGGGTCTCGGGTAAGTGATGCTTCAGGTTTTTTTATAAACCTAACAGTAATGCAGTTTTTAAATTTTTGAATGAAACCAAAATTTTTAAACAGGATTTTAACAAGAATTTAAATTCCAAGTTAGGATGAATTTGAATTCAGGTGAGCTTTTGAATTCAAAGTTTTTAAAATGAAGAATTTAAATTTAGGTAAGGTTTAAATTTAGTTTTGAAATCAAGTCTAAATTTGGTTTTCAGGTTTATTTTGAAACCAGATTTAATTCAAAACAGTTTTTGTAAATTTGAAAGATTGAACAAGTTTTAAAAATGTTTTAAAGAAGATTTAAAAATGAATTTGATTTCAAATAAAGGTTTAAACTTGAAGAAAATTCTTTTCTTTAATATTTGAATTAAAGTTATGAAATGTTTAAACTTAAATTTAAAAAGTTATATAATCAATTTATTTTAAGCTTGATTTCTTAAATAAAATTTGTTAGTAATTTAGATTTGAACTTTCTTAAATAAATATCTTATATAAGTAATAATGGTTCTTTACTTTTATTTTAAGAATAAATTTATTTAAAAATTTGGATAATGTTTAAATGGTTAAACATTTTGAAATCTTTAAATTTTAAAATGAAATTTGAATTTAATTTTAGAAATGTATTATTTAAATACATTTTGAATGTAAATGAAGTCATTAATAAGTAAATGAATTATTTTGAAAATAATCAAGATAATTAAGAATTTACTTATTTATTTGGTTTTAAATAATGGTTTAGATTAATTTTTAAATTAGGGATGATTAATTGATAATTAATCTAAGGTAAATTTCTTAAATAAGTAATTAATGAAAATTTTTTTAATTAATAAAAATAATTATTTAAGTATAATTAAGTAATAATTAATGTAATTGATTTTGATAATTAACTAGATTAATTAATTGAATATAATCAATTGTAATTGGTTAAGTATAATTACTTGATAAAAGTAATTAAGAGATTAATTACTTATTGTAATTAATTTTGATGATGTGATTTGTTTTAGTTAATTAATTTAGTTTAATTAATTTAAGTAAATCATTTGATGATTAAATAAGAGTAATTACTTAATATAATTAATGGAGCAGGATTACTTAGAGAAGTAATAATTGATAGTTACTAGAATGTAATTAGTGAAGATGAGTAATTTGGGTAATTTCTTTTGTAATTAATCAAAGGATTGATTAATGAAAATAATTAATTATGGAATGATTAATTTGTTATGAGTAATTAAAGATAGTTAATTACTGATTTAATATTAATCAAGGATGATTAATAATTGCATTTTTAAATTTTAGATTAATTACCAAATGTAACTAATTTTAAACTAAGTGATTAATTTAAATATAAATTAGAGATCATTAATTGATATAATTAATGATGTAATTAAGAATTGTTTAATCAAGGAATAATTTATAATTAAGTGATTAATTAATGTAATTAATTAAGGATAAATGTAATTAATTTTAGTTAATTAATGAAGTAATTAAATATTAATTACTTATGATTTAGGTTAATTAATTTGTGAAATTAATTAAGGACTAATTACTTATTGTAATTAGAATGATTAATCAAGGTATTTAATCAAGTTGAATACTTAGTGAATAATTAATTATCTGGGTTATTTATTAATGGATATATAAGCAGGGTTTATAGATCTGATAATTAATTTAATTTATTTTAAATTAATTAGAGATGGTTGTAATTAATTTAATTCATTTTAAATTAATTATAGAAAATGGCTAATAAATCTTTGCTTATGGATGATATTGATTGGATGGTTGTGATCTCAGTATTTTTATGATAAATGATCCGCTTGCCCCGAAATTGTTCCTGCGTTTCGTATATTCAGTCATTCGAAGCTTTAGACAAGGGATGAGATGAGTAGTATCTATATGATATGTATGCTTAGTTTAAATATGATTATATGGATTATCTGGTTGTGATGATTATTTGTTTGTGATTATGTTACAGATTATCTGTTTATGATGAGAATGTGATTATCTATTGTGATATGTGAAATATCTATCTGTATGTAATAGATAATGATGAATTGAATTAATAATTCAAACTAAACACTTGGACATTAAGATGGCGTTTTTATTTCGATGAGACCGGGATCGGATTTCCAAATTTGGAATTCCGAAAACCACATCGATTCCAAATAAACGTTAGGTCGTGAATCTCAAGTGAAGAGTGAAGACTCGAGGTGTAAGGACTATTCGTCAGTATAACTCTGAGGGTGATTCCGCGATGAGTTTGACGGAATAGTACTTTCAGGTTCGAGATGGTGATTCGGAGTGCAAGGTTTATCGTCGTTAACTCTGAGGGTGATTCCAATACGAGTGTAACGAGATAATGCCTTCAGTTTCGTTCGAACCCGGAATGAACTTGTATGGATTGAATGCTTTCAGAACATCGTCAGGAGGACGGTGAGCATTCTAAGATTGATGTGTCCTATAAAGTTAATCGTAGCCTCAATCCTCATTAACCGGGAATGGCTAAAACAGGGGAGGTGCAGCAAGACTTCGTGGGTATCCCCCAATGGAGAGCAAGATTTACCCCTGTCTAAAGGTCCCTTTATATTTCGGCTGTGTGGCAGTTGGCGACGGCCAATCTGCGGGGTGGTCTTGTTCGGAACTGTTCAGTAAGGAATGGTTCCAGCTTTTTGTTGCAGGGGAGAGGGCGTACTCCTCGGTACGGTGATCTAGGCCACATACTGTGACGGGCGGTACCCCAGTAGCCCTGCTATTGATGGAATCCATAATCCAACAAGTGCCTGTACGGTTTTGATTGTGTCCAACTATGTTGGAACGTGAGATGTAAGCATTCCAGCTATTTCTGTATTTTATTTTGAAAACTCTAGACACTATTATAATATCACTGGATTTCCTATCAAATGTTTTGGTTAGCGTAAGGTAAAAACTTTTCCATGTTTATGTGTGGGAAGTCTTACGTGATATCTTTTGTTTCCAAAAGATTTTCTAAAGTTAAGCAACTTTTATCCCCGTTTACTCACACCAGACCCATGTCTGACCCGAGTGTTTATTTTCTGTTTTATTAAACTCTTGGGTACTCATATTTCGTATGAGTAGTCAAGTGTTTCAGGATTGCTTTGACGAGTTATGGAGGAGATAATGGAGCAGGAGGCTTCGACGTGTAGATGTATTTAGTGGTTCTGCTGTGTTTGAGTTGTAACCGTTTTCTGATGTACTTGAATTATAATTGCTAGATAGATGTTTATAACCGTCTAGTTTTGTGTTGTATTAGCTGTATAACTCTGATGTATATGATACTATGTAATGTTTTATGTGATATAATATAATTTATTCGTTCTGCGGTGAGATTCTGATGTTGTCTGTTTCTTCTTTCCTATCTTTTCTCTTTTCTATCCCTTTCTTTCTTCTTAATGATGCGTCTTTCTGTGGAATGAAAGGCGGGTCGTTACATTGGTAATTCTAATAAATATTTTTATATTGTAATACATAATTTGGTAGAAGGAGAAGGGGTTCAAATAAGGAGAATGTATTTCAATCTAGAGATTTAGAAGCTAAGAAGTGAGTTTAAAATTTAATATTTTTTTTATAATATTGAATTTATATCATTTTAAATCCATTCCCTGTATATCTAAATATAATTTTGGAGTAGTAGGCTTAAATATATACGAGTAATTTATTTGAAAATCATACCTACATATTCTATGAATTTTAACCTTCATTAAATACTGCATATACTTGAATCTAAAAGGTAAGGGTGAAAGTAGTCCCTAAATTCATAATATTGTATAGTAATTCCAGGTTTCGTTGGTTGAATAATATACGTAAGTAAACATAAATTGGAAGTTATTATAATTTGGATTGGGATCTAAGTAGTGTTTTAATACATTGGAATGAAATGTGTTGCAATGTAAATTTCTATGAATTATTTAATTTTATAAATATAAATAAAAGTGAATCGTTTGAAATAATAACAGAAAAGAGAATTCCATGTAATTTCAAACATAGTACAAGTCCTCTTTTAGATAATTTATGGAAAATTACAACATATGTATTTTCGTTTTGGAAGATGTAATATCAACGTATTAAAATGCAGAAATTCCCAAGTATAAATCAAAGAATTTTAAGTAAGGATAACAACAACAATTTAATTGTAAATCTAATATATGCAAAAAAAGACAAGCTAAAAATTAAACAAGAAGCAATGAAATGAGTAATTAAGAAAGTTTATTAATCAAAGAAAGATAGTAATAGTTGAAAAGGAATAGTAAAATATATCTAATAATATAAGGGGAAGTGGGCAGTAGAAAATATTTATCTATTAAATTAAAAGTAAGTAGTAAATGGCATTAAATTTGCGTTAATAAAGTAAGAAGCAAGTTGGGTAAAATACCTAAATACCAAAAGTTGAACATTGGAGGCATGGTAACTAAATAAATTTATGCAGCCTCTAGTAAGTGTTTATAACAAGTGTGTATTATTGAATTTAGTCAATATCTTAGAGTAACTAAAAATCACATAGTCATTAAAATGGATTGGAATGTGAGTTCAGTAGCGTTACACAATAGAATTCTGCCCTCCGCAAGGGTCTACTAGCAATTGTTTATATATTATACTGATGTAGGACATATCCAACTGTAGGATCTGTGGAATTAAACGTTTGCGTATAGGTGAAGGGAATATACCAAAGTATATTGGTTCTCTCCGGTTGAAGTGTTAAAGGGCCAACTAGAGTCTGCTTCAACCTTTCAAGGAGTACGTATTAAGTTACCAAATGGGCATTTCTTCATTGTGCAATCTAAACGGGACGGTGAGCATAAGCACGACGCTATAATAGCAAGGTTGGTACCTTATATGTGAGGAGTAGGAGCGGTTTACAAAGGTCTAGTTCTTCATCGGTTCTAAGCAATCAGCGGAATGGCAAGGGTTATGTCTAAATTGGCTACACATCCTACTAGTATAGACCACTTTTAGGACATGTACCGCCTTATAGTTGTTTGTTGTTAGGAGACAAGGAAAGATAATCGTTCAAAGGAGGTCTTTCAAAATGAGATTGAATACGATAAATATCTATAATGCCATTATTAGGCACTACGGGAGTTCCTTGGTATACATGTCAATGAGAATGTGATAGTACGTTGACAATGGATCATAATGAGGTGTAGAGTTATGGATAGTAACGGGGAAAGTATACTTGTCCAAAGAGGGTTTGTGGTACTTATATTTACACATTTATATGTATACATACATATGTAGTTATTGAATACATTGAGTTAATGGGGCATATAGTACATGTATATGGAGTCAAGACAAATAAGTTTAAAAAGAGAGTAGACGTAGCATGTAATGGAATACAATCGACATAAACTAATGTTATTTATAAAGTATGTAATTTAGTAGTCACCAAAACATTGTTTTGACCTCCTTTCTCATTACAACCCACATGATAAACTTAGAAGGATAGGTATGGGTACAAGAAGGGAATGATGGACAGACAGATTTCTTATGCATGCTCTGCACTGATATGGGCACCAGATACCAGAGGTATTAGCCTTGGTCAGTAATTAAATGTTTCATTATACTTTGCTATTCCACTATGAGTTTTATCAGTAGTTCTCTGACATAGATTTGTTTGGTTTACAGGATACCAACACCAATGATCCAAACATTTGTAGGCTTGGGTTTTTGATTTAGCAAAAATTCGGGCCTACTGAGGTGGGGTTGTTATAGAGTCACTATAGAAGCTCTTTGAATCCTCAATGTTTTAACTTGCATTCAATTAGTGGTATGTAAATATGTTGTTAAAGAAAATATTTTGGTTGTGCTCTACACTTATAATAGTGTATGAGCCAATAGGGAAAATATTTGAAAAATTAGAGAAATGATAGAACAAGGTTTGAAAAGTTAGAAGGCGAGAAAGATCGCTATATGGACACTTCTACATGCCCTGTTTTGGGAATTTTTAACATTATTTTGGTAAGTATCCATAGGGTCTATTTGCACGGCTTTTAAGTACCTTAAGTATAATTGTTACTGTAAAAAATTTAGATCTTAAATCATTTATTTGTAGTGGAGAAAAATGTTTACAAATTTCTTGCTTTTTCCTAAATGTTCTCTGTCTAGATCTTTCACAACACTTATGAATGCTATCTTTGACCTACACCAGCAATTCTAGGTCTTTTCTATAGCACTATTATTGTTTATGATTTTAAGCTATTTTGGTTAATAAAATGAGTTAAAATGATATTTAGATAAAGTGTTTTTCATAAATATTTTTAGAGATGTTTAATAACATGCATTAGAATGTTTTAAAGTGGATTGAAGTTTAAATATATTTTTAGTTATTATATATAATTTTTAAAGTAAAGGATTTTATATATAACACATTTTTTTAATGATTTTCGATAAATTTTAAATTCGTTATTTTTAAGTAATATTTTATATGGATATTTAAAATATATTTTTAAGTATTTTAAAAGTATATATAAGTTTGGAAAAGTAAGTTTAAGTGTCTTATAAAAGGATATTATAACATTAACTTAAAATAAATGATTTTTGAGAAGTTATTTAAAAGTATATTATCTTGTTAAATAAGTATACTTTAGTCTTTAAAAAGAATGTATTAAGATAGTGAAAATTATAAGAGTGGTTTGGGTTTATAGTAAACAACATTTAAGTAACATTTGAATATGATTTTGAATGTAATTAGATCTTTAAAAATAGTATTTAAAAGATAATGATAAGTTTGGAATATTTTGGAAAAAGGTTAGATAAATAAATGGTTTAATTTATAAAAAAGAGAGGGGTTTATAGTAACAATGTTTTAGTAGAATTTGTTTTTAATCTCTTTGATTATATTTGAAAATGGAAAATCTTGTTAAATGATTTGTGAATATAATTATACCTTTGAGGTAAGTATATGAATACATTAAGAATGAAAAGAGTATAAATGAATAGTAATGTAGTTGTATACATGTATATATCTTTTGTAAAGATATTTTAAAACTATATACAAGTATATATATGTACATATCTTTTGTAAAGGTATTTTAAAAATATATACAAGTATCGACAAATTAGTATTATTTGAATATGAGGATTAGAAGTCACTTATGTGATTCAATCGTATTTTTTTATTCACCTATGGAAAGTATTTACTCCTATACTTAGCACTAAAAGCTAACAAAGTAGACATGTTCTATCAGTGAGAATTAAGAATGAAGTGTCAAGTAGGGCTTTGGTGCAACCAGTGCTCTAATCTACTTAGCTTCAATTTTGACCAAGGATAATGTACATTGAGAAGTTTGAAAGGGTGATAATCATACAAGACTTGATTTCCATATGTGATCATTTTATTTCTATTCTAATTTAACCAAATCAACTTAGAAAGTATATAAAAGCTTCGCAGCCTCATACAGTTTGAGTTCCCTTGGGACGTACTCATTAGTATGAAACGTCTCCCCTTTTAAGAACATTTATATACACGAGATCCCTAGGGGAGGACTCCTTTATATCGTTTGCTTACTTCTAAAAGAACCAATTTGAGTTAACCGAAAATTTAATGATTTAATTTTTGATGAAATCAGTATCGGGTAAATATACTTATATATTACTTTTCAAAAACCACTTAAAACTGATATACGAGTTATATGTTTTGAAAGCAGTTATCAAGTGTAATGTTATATTGAACTATCTATCCTAAGCTTAAGCCCAAGGGAGAGGTCGACATTAACATTCGTTTGACGACTTATGCCAGAATCCATTGAGAGATTCATGATCCGTTCAATTGATGAAGACTTGTGTGATGCTGAACGCGTCTTCATTATTGGCAATGCCAAAAATTAGAGTCGGGGTATAGCCATTGGGTTTGGCTAACCCAAGTGCATATCAACTCTAAATATCTATAGATGCTTTTGTTTGAGGTGTGTGAGAGTTGATGTCATTTGGTATGACGTGTTTGGGCATGGACGAGTTATGTTTTCCTTTGTGACATATTTTATTTAAAGATATGCATGGTTTCAGAAGGTAGTTTCCGACCATTGTTAGAATGTGATCTCGATGTACCGAGGAGACCTCCAATGAATATCCATACATGAACATGCCTTAGCAGTTTTAGTTGTACTTCTAATATTGTTGTGTTGTGAGATGCAAGCAACACAACTATTTTCTAATTTATATTCTACACCCTAGACATTATTTATTATATCGCTTCATTTACTTATTATAGGGTTTTGGTTCTTTTGAGGGGGAAACTGTTACGGTGATTCGAACTGTCTTAAAAGATATTATTATATGAGGCTCCATATTTCTAAAGTTTCTTAGACCAGACCTATATCTGACTCATTGTTTTATCTTTACCTTAATTCCTCGAAGCACTTTTGGGTAGTCCGAGAAAGGCATATTTTCATTCATATTCCAATTCCAAGAGCTCGGAGAAACGAGATTGATGCTTTCACCTATCATAGTATTCTTATTTCCCCTACACTACTAATATGTAATACATTAGCATTTATGAGGACAGACAATTGTGACAGTCTACGCTAATTATAATACTTAGGATTGTAGCTTTGAAATGCTATGTATCTTAGAGTGACACTTTGTACTGTCATTTAATATTACATATTATCATTCCATTGTGAGATTCAAATTTTTTTTTCTCTTCTTTCTTGTTATTTTTCTTTCTTCCTTTCCTTTTACCCTAACAATCTGTCTTTTCAGAACTTGAATGCTCGAGATATGAATATTGTGGATGTATTATAGTCGACATTTGAAGATTGAAAAGGTAGGTCATTACAACTAATTCAAAACAAACATAATAATTTCTTGAACCTGTATTTAAAGTGTTATGGCCATTTTCAATGTAAAGTGAAGAAAAAAGCAGGAACTATAAATAACTTTTCTGATAAAAGGTCTGACTATCCTCCTTGTGAAACAATCACTTTTTCAAACTATCTTACGAATAATGACGTTAGTCAAGGAATTGTATAAATATGCAAGAGAGAAGGAACCACCAAAAGAAAAATGAAAACTTGTTAGTACAAAAAAATATTTACTTTCCACCCATTATAAAATACAAATATTAAAGTATAACATAATTAGTACACATGTTTAATGATGAGGTGGTTTGTCGTAAGGTTGCTTGCAGTGTAGGGGTTTGCAATATGGAGGCTTGTAGTGCAATGGTTTATAGTAATGTTGCTTGCAACATGGCCACTTGTAATGACTAGCTTCAGCAACCATTACTATCAAGCATGTCCCCAATAGAAAAATAAGACTCCTAAATTTATTACTGATAACCATTATGATTTATGTACTCGATTCTTTTCTGATGAATGAGACATAGGCATCTCCCTCTTTACATAGGAACAAAGCCTTATTGTGACATCATGAGATTTCCAATTTCTTCGTTTCAATAATCAATTAACTTTACAGAAAAAAAGGCATGAGCCTTTTAAAGGGTAATAGTCACTTAGAATAACCAAATATCAAGGAGGATTATATATATGTTAATCTACAGATTTTATCAATTATATGATCAATTAAGAAATACGCAATAATACATCTTAAAATGATCCATTAAAAAATTCCTTATAATCACTTGCAATGTATTTTAGCTACAATAATATACGTTTCAATTTCATAATTTCATATAAGTACAATTGCAGGAGAATTCATCTATATTACAAATGACCACAGCTAAATGGAAAACTTAATTTTAACATTTTTTTATATCCTGATAATATGCATCATAAAGTTAAAATGAATATCTATTCTACCATTGCATAAAGCTAGAAAAAAGATCATAAATTCATGTTGTGCTTAAGTTTATGTTCTGTTTTTTTACAAAACGTGATTACCAGAAATTATATATATATATATATATATATATATTGATTTTATATTTTCTCTAATTTATATGCAGGAACTTAGTCACATAAAAGAAAATAAAAATCATTAGACCACCATAGGTTATTTGCTCTTTTACGTTATACCATTTCATATATAGAATTTAACATAATTACATTGATACAACAACTCTTCGATTTTTAATTTCAAATGATCATACATGAGTGTGAAAAGATCTTAATAAGACCCATTCGGTGTTTCATCGTACATATATCATACCATGGAATAACTATGGTTTTATAACCATCCCCATCCTATGACATTAAGGTTGCATTGTTTTTCTAAGATTGTTATATGCAGCCATTGACTATTGTATTTTGTACATGAATTTAGTCCACATTTAAGGCAGATAAGTTATTCTATATTGTATAAATGCAAAAAATTACCTAACTTGGATAACATTAGGCCTATTAGCATCCATGCAATAAACTAATTTGTATTAATGCAGTAATAACTTATTTGGTAGTTACTTCTGCTAGCATGATGTCTATATACATACGTGCTAGCATACAATACTAGGTGCGCTTACATCGAATTCTTGAGAATCATGAATGGTCAATTTTTGGTTTTAATAAAATTAGATATGTCACTTCCCAAATAAAAAATATCTATAGCACTACGCCTATAGAGACACAACTGAGTATATATAATACAATCATACTTTTGTTTTCCTTATCAATTAATAATATGGAACCGAAGACTAAAAATGAACAAAGTAATCAAAAAAGGATTATTTAAATCTTGAAGGACCACAGAAAAATATCAAAAACATGACTGGTTTCACTTTGTATCTTTTCCCCCATTTTGTATGTTGATTAGATCAACACCATATTTTAACGTATTAGCTAGACTTATAATTACCAAAAAGACGCAACTATATACATTAATTAAACATAATATAAGTTCTTTGTCTGGCATGACATAGTTTGCAGACTTAGTATTTTCTATATCACTTTAATGAAGAGAAAAAATTAATTAACCTCATGCTATGAAATAGGATAAAACTAAAATTATAAAAGATGATTAAAATTATGGTAACTTACATTCAGGAGGGATGATTTGATTAGGTAAAGAGGCATTTTCACAAGCATGATATTAGCAACAATGGAAAAATAATGGCATTGAATTTTCTACATTATCCATTATAAATTTTGGTGTAGGAATGGATCAGACTTCAATGTAGTATCACTCTGTAAAGTTACAAAGCCTAAAGTTAGGTGCACACCAAAATTGTTCACTTTAAGATTATTCTTGGATTTAAATGATATTAAAATTGATATTAGCTGGCAAGCACCGTTGTCTCAGTGGTTAAGTGATTCCATTTTGGTGCGAGAGGTCATGATGCAGCACGATCTACAATTCCTCAAGGGTTAAGTCAGTCACGAGTTAACATAGCTCTAGGACGTGTGGAGGAAGCTTCGGAGTTGGGTTGTTCGGAAAATTTAAGTCGTTGCCGACTTAAGGGGCATAGTTCACGACCTAACAAACTATGTGAAGAGGAGCTACGGCCTAACTCGTACACAAGAGCAAGGAATGAGTCGACTCATAGAAGAATTGAGTCGTCCACTTCTCAACGTGGAGGAATTGGGTCGTCCACGACTCAACTGGAGGTCGTAGGGGACACATGGGAAGAGCTACGAGTTAATGAAGGGGATTTGAGTCGTTTACGACTTAACAAAGCTCGGTTCCGACCTAACAACACTACCATAAGTCGTCTACAACTTATCATGAAGCAAGGGAAAGCTCCATCTATTGAAGGCCTTGAGTCGGAGGAAGTTGAGGCGGCAAGGAGTTAAGTCAGTTGGGTGTTGAGTCGGTTGAGTCGTGTTGTAATAAGTCGCATTGTATGTTGTGTCGCGTAATCTGTTTTGTTTGGTTAGTCGTAGTGTTTTAAGTCGTAAGTGTGTACTTGTGTTGCTCTTAAGTCGGTACGCAGGTGAGTCGTGTTGTGATATAATGGCTTTGAGTCGTGTGTATGTGCTATGATGATGAGTCGTTGCCGACTTAAGTAGGTCATGAGTCGGAGAGGCTTGAGTCGTATACGACTTAAAGGGGCTGTGTTGTAAACACTATAAATACGCGTGAGTTGTACATTTGAAGGAGGTTGATTTTTGAATAAAATTTCTTGTTGATTGCTGTGTGCTTTCATCTTAAATTGGTAGTTGAGTGTAATCTCCTATCTCCACTTTCGGTTATTCGAGTGCGCTCGAATCAACGATTGTTGAAGCCGATTCGCGGAATCAAGTGCGCTTGATCAACGCTTGAAGAATTGAAGATCTTCTTTCACGGTATCGTGTGCGATCAACGTGTTAGAGATAGCTAGAATTCGGTATCTTCGGATCAACGAATTTGGACATTTTGGTATTCATCAATCCACCGATTGCTACTTTCATCGTTATATCGATTTCCTGTTAATCCGCTGCGTCAGTTTTGGTATCGGAGCCATACTTAGCCAATCATAGCTAAGTTGATTCTTGGAGCCAAGTATTTGAAGTTGAAGTTTGAAGTTGTGTTCTTCGTGTTCATCTTGAAGTTGCAACAAATTTGAAGATTTTGATCCAACTCATTTTGGATCTAGGGTTGGAGAAGTGTTTGAGTTTGAAGTTGTTTAGAAACCTTGAGCCGAGCCAAGTTAAGCTGTGAATTGTTGAGGCCGAAGTCACTTGTTGCCGAGTTAAGGGGTTTGAGCCGTGTAGAGCTATTGTCGAGACAAGAGTTGAGCCGTGACTTGTTGCTTGAGAAGTTTTGAAGTGTTGTGAAGAGGTTTCAATCATGCCACCAAGGAGAGCTAATCGTCATCAAAACGTTGAAGCTTTGTATCGAAGAGAAGAAGCCGAGCTTATGGAACAACGTATTAATGAGAAATTTGATGAAGGCATTGGAAAGTTAGAGAAATTGATGAATGATTTGAATCAAACTCAAAGGAGGAGATCACCAAACTCGAACCATGGAGGAAACCGAGTTTTGGCATCGGTTACGGAAGCGAGGAGGGTATCACCGCATTCTTTTAGAGAAAGAAGAGAAACATCAATTTCATCACGGAGAGTTCATCATGACTATGGACATGAAGAGAGAAGAAGTCAACGTGAGTTTGAAGACGAGCCATATAGAGAAGAAGAAAGACATAGTCGAAGAAGCATGCATGAACGAAGAGATGTTGATGGTCGAGATCGATATAAACGTACATTTGATTTTGATGAAGAGGGTGATAGAGCTAGCATTCATTATCGAGATCGAGACCAAGTTCGAAATTCTTATCAGGATGTTGAAGATGATCGTAGATGGGAGTCGGGTATGAAGATGGAAATTCCGGAGTTTAAAGGTGGGATGGTTGCTGAGGAGTTCTTAGATTGGTTGTCTAATGTTGAAGAGATCTTTGATTTCAAGGAGGTTCCAGAGAATAAAAGGGTGAAGTTAGTTGCTACTAGGTTGAGGGGGAGAGCTTTGGCATGGTGGCAGCAAACTAAACTTACTCGTGAGCGAATGGGAAAGTCAAAGATAGAATCTTGGGAGAAGATGAAGAAGTTGATGAGAGCTACTTTCTTACCATACAACTATCAATCACTTATGTACCAGAGGTTGCAGAATCTGAGGCAAGGGACGACGTCTGTTAGTGATTATGCTGATGAATTTTACCAACACATTGCCAGGAATGATATTATGGAAATGGAAGAACAGCTAACTGCTAGATTCATTGGGGGATTGAGAATGCAGATCCAGGATATGGTTAATATGTTTGATCCTAGATCTGTAGCGGAGGCACATCAGAAAGCGTTGGCTTGGGAGAAGCAAGGAAGGCGTGGAGGTGGTGTGTTTACTAATTCCAGTAATCAAGCGAGGGGTGTTAGTGGAAGTTCTAATGTTCCTAAACCTGTCAGTAAGCCAGTGATGAAGGAGGCTGAGAAGGCAAAGGTTAGCAGTGTTTTCAAATGTTATAATTGTCAAGAGTTGGGTCACAAAAGCAATGAATGTCCGAAGCCGAAGAAGAGAGCAATGGTTGCAGAAGTTGAGGAGGATGATGGTGAGGAGGCAGAGTGTTCAAATGCACCTTATGTTGACGAGGAAGAAAAATTATCTGGGGATGAAGGTTGTAATCTTATGATGAGGAGGTCATGTCTTACACCAAAGCAAGAGGAGGATTGTAGTTGGTTGAGGAGCAATATTTTCCAGTCGACATGCACTATTCTGGGAAAAGTTTGCAAGTTCGTTATTGATGCTGGGAGTTGCGATAATATTATTTCTACAGAGGCTGTGAAGAAGTTGAACTTGAAGACTGAGAAGCATCCTAAACCGTACAAGCTAGCATGGTTAAGGAAGGGAGGTGAAGTGAAGGTGTGTCGAAGGGCTTGTGTGAATTTTTCTATTGGGAAGAAGTACAAAGACGAAATTTGGTGTGACGTTGTAGACATGGATGTGTGTCATCTGTTGTTGGGCAGACCATGGCAATTTGATAGAGCAGTGCAACACGATGGTCGTGCTAATAGTTACAGTTTCATGTTCGAAGGTACTAAAATCACTTTAGTTCCTAAGAAGCAACAACAGAAGGAAAGCAAGTCAGAGGAGATTGAAGAGCTGAAAGCTTTATTATCTTTGAAGGAGTTTGTTAAAGAAGTTGAAGAGGAGCCTGAAGTGTATTTCTTGATTGGGCGAGAATGCAGTGAAGGGGTTGAAATTCCAGAAGAAGCAAAACCAGTTTTGAAAGAATTTGAAGATGTGTTTCCAGAAGAGTTGCCTAAGGAGTTACCGCCACTGAGAGACATTCAACATCAAATTGCTCTTGTTCCGGGAGCAGTGTTACCACATCGACCACATTACCGTATGAGTCCGAAGGAACATGAGGAGTTGCGAAGGCAGGTGGAAGAATTACTTGAGCAGGGACGTGTTCAGGAAAGCTTGAGTCCTTGTGCAGTACCAGCTTTGTTGGTGCCGAAGAATGACGGAACATGGAGGATGTGCACAGATAGTAGAGATTTGAACAAGATAACTGTACGTTACAGATTTCCTATGCGAAGGTTGGATGACTTGCTGGATCAGTTAAGTGGGGCAACTATCTTTTCGAAGATTGACTTGAAGAGTGGTTATCATCAGATTCAGATTAGACCAGGAGACGAATGGAAGACAGCTTTCAAGACAAGAGAGGGGTTATACGAATGGTTGGTTATTCCATTTGGTTTATCAAATGCACCGAGTACATTCATGAGGGTGATGAATCAAATTTTCAGACCGTACATTGGGAAGTTTGTTGTTGTTTATTTCGATGATATTCTGATATACAGCAAGAGTACGGAGGAGCATGTTCAACATTTGAGGGAAGTATTGATTATTCTTCGTGAGGAACAATTTTATGCTGCTACGAAGAAATGCGTGTTTATGACGCACAGTGTTTTATTTCTGGGTTATGTTGTTGCAGGAGAAGGTATTCAAGTTGACCAGAATAAAGTAGAAGCAGTCAGAAATTGGCCACAGCCAAAGACAATTACAGAAGTGAGAAGTTTTCATGGGCTAGCGTCATTTTACAGGAGATTCATTCCACACTTCAGTAGCGTGATGGCTCCAGTTACTGATTGCATGAAAGGGAAACAGTTTGTATGGTCAGAGGAAGCGGGAGTTGCTTTTGAGAAGATCAAGGAACTATTGACGACAACACCGATTCTTGTTTTACCTGATTTTCAGTTATTGTTTGAACTACATACTGATGCATCAAAGGTTGGGATTGGAGGACTATTGAGTCAGTGTGGAAGACCTATTGCATATTTCAGTGAGAAGTTGTCAGGGGCAAAGATGAGATATAGTACCTACGATGTTGAGTTTTATGCTGTTGTGCAAGCTGTTAAACATTGGAGGCATTATCTATTTCAGAAAGAGTTTGTTCTTTACACTGATCATGAAGCGTTGAAGCATTTGCAGGGGCAGGATAAAATTTCAGCGAGACATGCATCATGGATCGCTTATTTACAGCAGTTTACTTTGTGGTCAAACATAAGTCAGGGGTGACGAACCGTGTGGCTGATGCTTTGAGTAGGAGGAGTCATTTGTTGACAACATTGAAGGTTGAAGTGACGGGATTTGAATTATTGCCAGAATTGTTTGAGGAGGATCCTTACTTTGCAAGGTTTGTTGAGAAAGTAAAGGATGGAGATACTGATGAATTTATGTTGATTGATGGATTCTTGTTTAAAGGAAATCGGTTATGTATTCCTGAGAGCAGTTTGAGAATGAAGATTATCAAAGAGTTGCACGAAGAAGGCCATGTGGGTAGAGATCGTACTTTGCAGTTAATTTCTCAATCTTATTTGTGGCCATCGATGAGAAAAGAGGTAGAGAGGTTTGTGAAAAGGTGTCATATTTGTCAGGTTTCAAAAGGAACAGCGACAAATGCGGGATTGTATATGCCGTTACCTGTACCATCTAAACCTTGGGTTGATATCAGCATGGATTTCGTCTTGGGTTTGCCTAGAACTCAAAGGGGGAATGATTCTATTTTCGTTGTGGTGGACAGATTTTCGAAGATGGCACATTTTATTGCCTGTAAAAAGACGGCGGATGCTGTTCGTGTTGCTCAATTATTTTTCAAGGAGATCTATAGACTTCATGGATTACCAGAATCTATTGTATCCGATAGGGATACTCGTTTTCTGAGTCACTTTTGGTTAAGTTTGTGGAAGATGGTTGGAACAAAGCTGAAATTTAGTAGCGCTTATTATCCGCAAACTGATGGACAAACAGAAGTTGTTAACAGATCATTGGGAAATTTGTTACGGTGTCTTGTGAAGGACAATCTGAAGAGTTGGGACATGAAGTTATGCCAAGCGGAGTTTGTTCATAATCGTGCGGTGAATCGTAGTACGGGGTTCAGTCCATTTCAGATTGTATATTCAAGTGTGCCAAGGGGACCGTTGGATTTGGCAGTAGTACCACGACCGAAGGGGACGGTTAAACAAGCAGCTGATTTTGTTGAAGAATTAACTGAATGTCATAAAATCGTTCAGGAACGATTGATGAAGTCAAATGAGAAATATAAACGAGCTGCTGATTTGAAGCGTCGAAATGTTGAATTTAATGAAGGTGATTTGGTGTATGTAGTATTAACAAAGGATCGTTTTCCAGTAGGCACTTATAACAAGTTGAGAGCCAGAAAAATTGGTCCAGTGGAAGTTGTGAAACGAATCAATGAGAATGCTTATAAGTTGAAGCTACCGGAGGATATATACACTTCTGACGTATTCAATGTTAAGCATCTTGTGCCGTATTATGGAGATGGACAATCTGATGTGGAAGAATTTACAAATTCGAGGACGAATTTTTCTCAACCTGGGGAGGATGATGCAGCACGATCTACAATTCCTCAAGGGTTAAGTCGGTCACGAGTTAACATAGCTCTAGGACGTGTGGAGGAAGCTTCGGAGTTGGGTTGTTCGAAAAATTTAAGTCGTTGCCGACTTAAGGGGCATAGTTCACGACCTA
This sequence comes from Allium cepa, assembly GCA_030765085.1. NCBI lineage: Eukaryota > Viridiplantae > Streptophyta > Magnoliopsida > Asparagales > Amaryllidaceae > Allium > Allium cepa. The sequence continues at coordinate 706,909,243 of CM060932.1, forward strand.
ACAAATTATGTGAAGAGGAGCTACGGCCTAACTCGTACACAAGAGCAAGGAATGAGTCGACTCATAGAAGAATTGAGTCGTCCACTTCTCAACATGGAGGAATTGGGTCGTCCACGACTCAACTGGAGGCCGTAGGGGACACATGGGAAGAGCTACGAGTTAATGAAGGGGATTTGAGTCGTTTGCGACTTAACAAAGCTCGGTTCTAACCTAACAACACTACCATAAGTCGTCTACGACTTATCATGAAGCAAGGGAAAGCTCCATCTATTGAAGGCCTTGAGTCGGAGGAAGTTGAGGCGGCAAGGAGTTAAGTCAGCTGGGTGTTGAGTCGGTTGAGTCGTGTTGTAATAAGTCGCATTGTATGTTGTGTCGTGTAATCTGTTTTGTTTGTTGAGTCGTAGTGTTTTAAGTCGTAAGTGTGTACTTGTGTTGCTCTTAAGTCGGTACGCAGGTGAGTCGTGTTGTGATATAATGGCTTTGAGTCGTGTGTATGTGCTATGATGATGAGTCGTTGCCGACTTAAGTAGGTCATGAGTCGGAGAGGCTTGAGTCGTATACGACTTAAAGGGGCTGTGTTGTAAACACTATAAATACGCGTGAGTTGTACATTTGAAGGAGGTTGATTTTTGAATAAAATTTCTTGTTGATTGCTGTGTGCTTTCATCTTAAATTGGTAGTTGAGTGTAATCTCCTATCTCCACTTTCGGTTATTCGAGTGCGCTCGAATCAACGATTGTTGAAGTCGATTCGCGGAATCAAGTGCGCTTGATCAACGCTTGAAGAATTAAAGATCTTCTTTCATGGTATCGTGCGCGATCAACGTGTTAGAGATAGCTAGAATTCGGTATCTTCGGATCAACGAATTTGGGCATTTTGGTATTCATCAATCCACCGATTGCTACTTTCATCGTTATATCGATTTCCTGTTAATCCGCTGCGTCAGGTCACAAGTTTGAAACTTGCATAGTGTGAATCGAACATATATGGACATGTGATTTGTGATATGTTGTCCCAATGACATATTGTATCTAAGTACCATTTCAAAAAAGAAAATTGATATTAGAACTCTGATTTTGTTATAAGTATGTAATTATAACATAAAAGAACACAACAAAAAGCGAATCTAAAATCATCAAGGATAAAGTAGAAAAACAAGGGATTTTTTGATTAGGTAAATTTACATAACAGCTTAACAAAACAGACAATTTTTAAAGAGGGAATTAGTCCAAAAGAAAAAACTAAGACCAATTTTAGTTTGAAGGACACAAGTTTTAAAATTTTATCTGAAGGACAACAGAATGATATATTCATATAGTATTACATATATATAATGCTACAATAATATAACATTATACATGTATAATGGCATGAAATCAATTATCCAAATAAATATTATGTTCATATAGCATTACACAATAGCCTAAAAGGAGCTTCAACCATTTTAAGCTTCAGTGGCAAGTTTTTAGTAGTTGCAAAATTCAATAAGAGCTCCTTGCAACATAGCGAAAAGCTCATTCACTCATTAAATTTTCTTAGTAGCAGTTTATAGCCACAAACATCAGCTCAGAAAACATCATTTCATAGCTGCAATCTCAGTCTATTATGGCCTGGCTTCTCTATTCAGCTTACCCCTTCACGTCACTACTCTAATCGACCAAAGCAGCAACCTATAAATCATCATATCTGACTTCACTTCATTGTTGAACTAGAGCTACATTTTAACTAAAATAACCACCGCTACCATGCTTCACTATTTCTCTAGTATAGAGTTGCTTCCCTTCTAATTTGCAGCTCTAATATTCATGCATTGATATACAGTCGATACTTATTCAATATACAAGGTTGCATTTTTCTGTTCATTCTTTAGTGCACATGTTAAAATTGATATATCAGAATCTGCAAAGGTCAAAAAAGCCATAACAATCTTAGAAGTCAAAAAGTCTAAATCTATGCTGAATGAAATAAACTATAGTATTGTGAGAATAAACCAAGTAGCTCCAGTAAATCTAGCAAACTGCCAAAAGGAATGCAATTGATTTTTATCAATGATATTTAGTTCGCTACTTTTTTTCTATAGGTAAACATTAATATTAAGATCATGGAGGAGTGAATATGAAATTTCAGGTCAAAAACATAAATCAATTTAGTTGTCAAGTATTTAGGTCATAGTAGCTAACATCTGATGAAACCATTAAATCACTATTATATATTTAGAGAAACATAAATTCAATGAAGAAAATGACACTCTATGATATACATGGTATATTGTTGTGATGTCCCAGAAATTTGGGCAATATTTATTTAATAATTTCATTTATAATTTATTTTAAAATGTGAAATACTGATTTAATAATCCAATTCAAATATAATTTTCTTTTGAAAATTTATAATTATTTTGTTAATAAATGATATTTTTTTGAAAATTTATAATCAGGATTTAATTTGAGAATCTTATTGTTTTAAAATGTTGAAAATATTTTAAATGATAAAATTTCCTTTCTAAGCTGATTTAAAAATATTTTATTTATAATGTATATATGTGTATACATTGTAAATAGATGTTTTGATTTTATTTTAAAATTTAATAAAAAGATCTTTTCAAATTTATAATATATATATAGCTATATAATTTATGAATTGATTTATATTAAATTGAAAATAGTATTGAACTTTTCATAAGTCAATTTATAAATCTATCTAGTATTTTTAGAAAGTAATTATAGTAAATATTTTGTTATAAATATATATAGTTAAGAATTGTATTTTTATAATAAAGTTTATTTTGTTTTATTTTAAAATTTGTTTTGAAATAAATTTAGTTTATTTATATTTAAGTATAATATGTTAATTTGAAACTCTTGAATAAAATAAATTCAACTTGTTCTTTTCTTTTAAAAAAAGTTTCTTTTGTAAAATTTGTTTTAAATAATTTTTAAGATATTCAAGCAAACATTTAAATATGTAAAGATAGTTCATTTGTAATTATTTAGAGAATAAATGTAAATAAACATATATAAACATCTTAAATTAAATTAGAAATGATTTTATCTTTAATTAAAACAATTGTAAAACAAAGAATTTATTTTTATATTAAAATCTCTTACATGTGTTACCTTCATATTTTAAAATTGACACTTGTAAATAAATCTTTACATTCAAATAACAAGTGGCATTCTAAAACCTATTTGAATTTATTTAGTTTAGATAAAACTTAAAACATATCTTTTGTTTTCAAACATTTTTATCTTCTACTAAATGAAAATTCAGATCTGTGAAAAAGGAAATCCTACTTCACTCTAATTCCACAATCAATATTCTACAAAATGAAAACCATATTACATCTGCAAATCAATGTTTTGAAACCTGCAACCCAAATTCTGTAACCTGCAACCAAACTTCTTAAATCTGTAATAAAACAATTTAATCTTCAAAGATCAATGCAAGCAAGGTGAATCTGGAAGCATGCAGACCAAAATCATTGGCAAATGCAGTTCCAAAACCTGAAAGCAACATGCTATCACTAAATACAGTTCTCAGGCCTGCATACTTCAAGTTATAATCACCTCTAACCAACATGCAAGCAAATTCAATGCAAGGAAAATGGATTACAGATGGATGCTTTCTCTTTTTCAATTTTGAGGTGAGTAAATTTTCTATCTTAAAAACAGTTTCCTCTTTTAAAATTTAGCTATCAAAAATCTACAGAAACTAAAGCTAATTCAAAATGCTCCAAATAAGAAAACTGTAAAACAGTAGTAATTAAAAACTGTTCTGTTTTCTTCTAGTAAGTTACCTTAAAATTTTATAGGTTGTACTAAATTTATCTATGCATATGTATTTGATAGAATTGAGTATGTCTTGATTGTTGTATGATGGATGTTTTGTGTTTTTCTTGAATATGCATGTGACTGTTGTTGATGGATATTCTGTGTACATTTTGAATATGCACATAGGTGTGAATGCAAACCTTCTAGCAGACCTGTTTCTGCTCTTATTAGGATTTTAAATACAAATCCACTCATTTATGTATGTAGCTTAATTAGGAATTATTTATGTAAACAATTTGTGTTTGTGTAGCATTGATTTAGGTTAGAAATTTTAATCTAGGAAAATATAACCCTGTTACTTCTGGAACCAGTGACAACATACAATGGTTTCTGAAAAAAAAAAAAAAAAAAAAATATTATCAAACATCTTAAAATTTTTCAAAACAAGTTAAAGCTTTAGTGCATGTTTTAAAACTATGGACATAGAAGCATGCATCAGTTTTGATATCTTCTGAGGGGTTAGGTGTTTAAGGTCTGTGCAGTATTTTGAAGTTTGGGTATCTGATCATGGAATGGGTTTTTGAACTTGGATTTGCTGCCTGAAGGTGGGAAGTTGACTGGAGAGAGTGGGAGAAATAGAGGGAAGATGATCAGAGAATGGTATGATGACAGTGGAGTATTTTTTTTCAGGTTTGAATCCCTTGTTTAAATGGAGTAAGGGTCTTGATCTGTCTGAACTATGTGGTGGTTCGACTGGATTGAGGATTTGGGGTATTGCAGTGGGTATATAGGTGGAGCAAAGGGTGGAGTTGGAGGTCATGAAATGGCCGGAGTAGGTAGTTGTAATGATTGACAGTTTTGGGTTGCCTCTGGTGGAAATTTTGGTGCAGGCTTTGAGTGACTCGGAGTTGAACCCGTGCAGTTTGTGTTATAACCCGAAGTATGATAGCATTTGACTCGAAGTAAATTGTGGTGGCCTCGGGTAAGTTGTGCAGGGTTTAGCCTGAGTTTTGTTTTTTTTAAAAAAATCTGGAAAAAACTCAAATGTCTAAAAAGCTATGAGTTAAAATTAAGAATAGTTTGAATTGAATTCAAGTAAGTTTATGGATTTAAAAAGTTTAAATTGAAGAATTCAAATATAAAGTAAGATTTAAACTTAAATTTGAAACTGTATGAATATAGTGCAGTTTTTAACCTGAGTATTGTTTTTGATGAAATCTGGGAGATCTCAAGTGTTTAAAAGTTGTGATTAAATTCAAGTATAGTTTGAATTGAATTCAAGAAAGTTTTGAATTCAGGAAGTTTAAATGATAATTTAAATTTGAGGGAGATTTAAATTTTAAATCTGGGAGAAACAGTAAATGTAGTTTATGTTTTGAATCCAGATTTTTATCTAAAAACAGTTTGTTCTTTTAAAAATTTAAAAGTGGATTCAATATTTAAAACAAAATTCAAATATAGGTTTGAATTGGAATTGAGTTTAAATTCAAATATGGAAACAGTGCAAGTGTAGTTTTCAGGTTTTAAATCCAGATTTTTATTAAAAACAGTTTTGTTTCTTTTTAAATTTTTTTAAAGGAATTCAATGTTTAAAATTAAGATTCGAATTCAGGTTTGAATTTGAGTTAGATTCAGGAATACTTTGAATTCAAAATGAAATATTTGAATGATAAGCAAGATTTAAAAATTGGGTTAGAAATCAAATTCAAATATGATTTCAGTTTTTACTTTAAAACCTGTTTTAATTCAAATCAGTTTGAAAAGTTTTAAATATTGAACAAAAATGTTATTAAGTAGAATTCAAATATGAATTTGATTTCAAACAAAGGTTTAAATTTAAAAGAATTCTTTCTTTTAAGTATTAAATAAAATTATGCTATGTTAACTGTAAATTGAAAGTTGAATTTGATTTTTGAAATGTATTGTTTAAATACATTTTGAATATTAATTAAGTTATAAATAAGTAAATAAATTATTTTGGGAAATAATTAAGAATTTACTTATTTGTTTGATTTTAAATAATAACTTGAATTAATTTATAATTAAAGATGATTAATGAATAATTAATTTAAGGTAATTATTCTTAAGTAAGGAATTAAATGAAATGTTGTTAATTATCTAAGGATAATTAATAATTAATTAATGTAATTAATTTTGATGGATTAATTAGATTAATTATTTTAGGAAAATATATTGTAATTTGATAAGTATAATTACTTTACCAAAAGTAATTAAGGAATTAATTATTTATTAATTCTGATAATATGCTTTGTTAAATTAATTAATTTAGTTTAATTAATTTAAGAATAATTTAATGATAATAATTACTTAATGTAATTTATGGAGTAAGATTACTTAGAGAAGTAATAATTACTGGAATGTAATTAAGGAAAGGTGATTTATTTAAAACTAATTTGGATAATTACTTTTGTAATTAATCAAGGATTAATTAATAAAGATAATTAATTAGTGGATAATTTATTTATTAAGGAAGTAATTAAGGGTAGTTAATTACTGGATTTAAATATTAATCAAGGTGATTAATAATTGTAATTAATTTTAATTGAGTAATTAATTTAAATATTAATTAGAGATCATTAATTATTATAATTAATGATGTAATTAAGAATTGTTTAATTAAGAATTAATTAATTAATTAAGTGATTAATTAATTGTAATTAATTAAAGGTGAATGTAATTAATTATAGTTAATTAATAAATTTAGTAATTAAATGTTAATTACTTATGATAAGGTTAACTAATTTTATGGAATTAATTTAAGACTAATTACTTATTGTAATTAGTGAATGATTAATCATAAATGTTTAATCAAATTGAATACTTAATGAATGATTATTTAACTAGGTTGATTAATCAATAAATTTATAAGCAAAATTTATAGATGGATAATTAATTTATTTTATTTTTAAATTAATTAAGGATAGAAGTAATTAATTTAATTCATTTTAAATTAATTATAAATGATGGATAATATATCATTGTTTGTGAATGATATTGATATACCTTTGGATGGTTGTGATCTCAGAAATGAGATGAGTAGTATCTATAGGATATGGATGCTTAATTATAGTATGATGGATTATTTGGTTGTGATGATTGTTGTTGTGATGTTTGACTGTTGTGATGATTATCTATTGTGATAATGTTATGGGTTATCTGTTATGATGTGAATATGTAGTTTATCTATCTGTGTGAAATAGATAAAAATTAAATGAGTTAATTGTTTAAAACCCTTAAGTATAACTTGGACATTAAAATGGCGTTTGGTTTCGGTGAGACCGGGATCGGGTTTCCATATTTGGATATCCGAAAACCACATCGATTCCAATTAAACGTTAGGTCGTTAATCCAAGTGGAGCAAGTGAAGACTCGAGGTGTAAGGGCTATACGTCAGTATAACTCTGTGGGTGATTCCGTAATGAGTTTGACGGAATAGTACTTATAGATTCGAGATGGTGGTTTAGAGTGCAAGGGTTATTGTCGTTAACTCTGAGGGTGATTCCAATACGAGTGTAACGAAATAATGCCTTCGGTTTCGTTCGAACCCGGAACGAACTTGTATGGATCGAATGCTTTCAGAACATCGTCAGGTGGACGATGAGCATTCTAAGATAGATGTGTTCTTTAAAGGTAATCGCAGCCTCAAGCCTCATCAACCGGGAATGGCTAAAACAGGGGAGGTGCAGCAAGGCTTCGTGGGTCGCGCCCACTGGAGAGCGAGATTTACCCCTGTCTAGAGGTCCCTTTATATTTCGGCTGTGTGGACGGTTTTTGAGCTCCAACCGTCGGGGTTATCTTGTTCGGAACTATTCAGTAAGGAATGGGTCCGGCCTTGTGTTGCAGGGGATGAAGGGAGTAATCCTCGGTACTGTGATCTAGGCCACGTACTGTGACGGGCGGTACCCCAGTAGCCCTGCCATTGTTGGAAACCCATTTTCCCTACGAGACCCTACGGTTTTGTTTGTATTACCCACTTTTGTGGCTAGTAGCTGGAATTTAATGAATGTAACAATTTCGGCTATTTCTTATTTATTTGAAAACCCTAGACACTATTATAATATCATCGGATTTCCTATCGAATGTTTTGGTTAGCGTAAGGTAAAAACTTTTCCATGTTTATGTGTGGGAAGTCTTACGTGATACCTTTTGTTTTCAAAGGATTTTCTAAAGTTAAGCAACTTTTAAACTATTTACTCACACCAGACCCCTGTCTGACCCGAGTGTTTATTTTCTGTTTTATTAAACTCTTGGGTACTCATATTATGTATGAGTAGTCAAGTGATTCAGGATTGCTTTGACGAGTTATGGAGGAGCAAATGGAGCAGGAGGCTTCTGCGTTGTAGTTATCTATTTTCCGCTGTGTTGATATCTCTGAGTCTCTCTCTGAGTTATTCCTTGTACTGTTTAGAGTTGTATAACTAGACAGATGTTTATAACTGTCTAGTATGTGTTGTATTGGCTGTAAAACTCTGATGTATATGATACTATGTAAAGTATTATGTGATATATTATATTTTATTCGTTCCGCTGTGAGATTCTGATGTTGTTTGTGTTCTTCTTTCTCTTTCTTTTCTTCTTCTATCCCTTTCTTTCTTCTTAGCGATGCAACTTCCTGGAGTATGGAAGTTGGGTCGTTACAACGTGGTATCAGAGCAGTAGGTTGAGTGAATACCTAGGCTCTGTAGTGGTGTCTTTCTTGAGAGAGCGTACTTGTAATTTTATATATAAATATATTTAATTCTACCTATCTGTTGGGTTACCTGTTCAGGTTTTCCAATATAAGTAATAAAGGTAGATAGGGAAGTGGTGTGTGTAACACAACAACCAATGGTTGGAGTTCCGAGTGTTTGAGCTTGGAAGTGATCTGCTAGGGCAGTATTGGGCATCTTGAGTAGTTTGGCAGTTTGGTGTGAAGGATTTTTCTGATCTTTGAAGGAGAATCTTTTCAAGATTGGAGTGTATCTTTGGATTTTAAGCTTGATTTCACTCGTGTGAGTTGATTTTTCTTGAGTCTGGATCAGTTTGGAGTACTGAAGCCAGCAATGATATTTTGGCAACCTTAGGAAGGAGTTCTGTCTGTATTTGAGTATGAGACTCAGTTTGACAGAATGTTTTGTGCTTGGTTTGGAGTCGAGTTTCCTGAGGGATATCTGTCTTCTGAAGGCTCTTCTGTGGAAGTGGTTGGTGTAGCTTTGAGGTTCGATGAGCTTTTGGGTAAGGAAGTTTTGGCAGCAGTAGCAGCAGTGAGTGGCCTATTTCTTCGATGGTTCTGAAGTTTCTGTGATTTTTTTGTCAGTAGGCCAGGCAGATGGTGAAGCTTGTCCGTTTCTTCTGGAAGCTCAGCTGGGTGTGATGTTTGTGGTTGAAGGTGGATCACTAGTTTCTTCTTTTGAAGGCTTTAGCTGTTCTGTTTGTTGAAGAGAGAACGATCTGAACTGAGTAGAATCGCAAAAGTGACTTGCGATGATCCGGAAGTTTTTTGAGTAACCTTTGTTTGGATTGAAGCATCTCTAGAAGATGTTTGAGTTATCGAGGTGGTTTGATATTCTCTGGATGTCTTCGAAGGAGTTAAGTTTTGCATCCGCATCAGGAGATGGAGTTCTGTTTCGACTTGGTTTTTGGAGATTTTATGGTATTTGATGAACAATATTTTCGGGGTAAGTTGATCAAGTGTACCTGTGTTCATTAACAACATTCTCGAATCAGAGTTGCGCAGTGGAAGCATGGTGGCAGCTATTCCAGAATAGGAGCACCCGATTCATTTGGGGATTTGTGTTTTGTCTTGGATCAGAGGATTTCTACGGGAAATTCACTTTAATATGGAGACTTGGATGTCCTGTGCATCTGTTCTGTTTTCCGAATAAGTGTTGTTTGTCTGAAGTCTTTTGATATTTGTAGTCGAGTTTGTGTGAAGGATTGGATTGATCAAGAAGTTGAAGGCAGCCCAGGATCGACAGGAAAGATTTGTGGATAGGAGATTGGACCTTTCTGTTTTCTCTCAAGGGTTAAGTGATTGATCTACAGGATTGGATTGCCAGTTTGGATAACTGGGATTCGATGAGTTTCACGTATCTCTGAGGGAATACGTGTATGATCTATCTCTGGTTGTGGAACCAGCAGTTCTGGAGTTTTGGTTGTTGAGTCAGACTTGTTTGCAGTCTGATATCTTGTCTAGTGTTGTAGATATAGTTGTATAGGAGTTTTGGAGCTTCTTAGTATTGATTGTTTGGATTCTCTTGAGCGAGTATCCCGGTATATATTTATACCTAGGGGAAACTCGATAGAATTTTATCCAGAATTTGTCTAGATAATTAGATTTGTTTGATTGGTTGAATTGGTTGTTTTGATTGTTAGCATATGTTTGATATATGCTTGTGTATTAAATAAAATCTTTAAAGAGATTATTAAATTACCTTTGCTTTTAAATTTCGGGGACGAAATTCTTTTAAGTGGGGAGGAATGTGATGTCCCGGAAATTTGGGCAATATTTATTTAATAATTTCATTTATAATTTATTTTAAAATGTGAAATACTGATTTAATAATCCAATTCAAATATAATTTTCTTTTGAAAATTTATAATTATTTTGTTAATAAATGATATTTTTTTGAAAATTTATAATCAAGATTTAATTTGAGAATCTTATTGTTTTAAAATGTTGAAAATATTTTAAATGATAAAATTTCCTTTCTAAGCTGATTTAAAAATATTTTATTTATAATGTATATATGTGTATACATTGTAAATAGATGTTTTGATTTTATTTTAAAATTTAATAAAAAGATCTTTTCAAATTTATAATATATATATAGCTATATAATTTATGAATTGATTTATATTAAATTGAAAATAGTATTGAACTTTTCATAAGTCAATTTATAAATCTATCTAGTATTTTTAGAAAGTAATTATAGTAAATATTTTGTTATAAATATATATAGTTAAGAATTGTATTTTTATAATAAAGTTTATTTTGTTTTATTTTAAAATTTGTTTTGAAATAAATTTAGTTTATTTATATTTAAGTATAATATGTTAATTTGAAACTCTTGAATAAAATAAATTCAACTTGTTCTTTTCTTTTAAAAAAAGTTTCTTTTGTAAAATTTGTTTTAAATAATTTTTAAGATATTCAAGCAAACATTTAAATATGTAAAGATAGTTCATTTGTAATTATTTAGAGAATAAATGTAAATAAACATATATAAACATCTTAAATTAAATTAGAAATGATTTTATCTTTAATTAAAACAATTGTAAAACAAAGAATTTATTTTTATATTAAAATCTCTTACATGTGTTACCTTCATATTTTAAAATTGACACTTGTAAATAAATCTTTACATTCAAATAACAAGTGGCATTCTAAAACCTATTTGAATTTATTTAGTTTAGATAAAACTTAAAACATATCTTTTGTTTTCAAACATTTTTATCTTCTACTAAATGAAAATTCAGATCTGTGAAAAAGGAAATCCTACTTCACTCTAATTCCACAATCAATATTCTACAAAATGAAAACCATATTACATCTGCAAATCAATGTTTTGAAACCTGCAACCCAAATTCTGTAACCTGCAACCAAACTTCTTAAATCTGTAATAAAACAATTTAATCTTCAAAGATCAATGCAAGCAAGGTGAATCTGGAAGCATGCAGACCAAAATCATTGGCAAATGCAGTTCCAAAACCTGAAAGCAACATGCTATCACTAAATACAGTTCTCAGGCCTGCATACTTCAAGTTATAATCACCTCTAACCAACATGCAAGCAAATTCAATGCAAGGAAAATGGATTACAGATGGATGCTTTCTCTTTTTCAATTTTGAGGTGAGTAAATTTTCTATCTTAAAAACAGTTTCCTCTTTTAAAATTTAGCTATCAAAAATCTACAGAAACTAAAGCTAATTCAAAATGCTCCAAATAAGAAAACTGTAAAACAGTAGTAATTAAAAACTGTTCTGTTTTCTTCTAGTAAGTTACCTTAAAATTTTATAGGTTGTACTAAATTTATCTATGCATATGTATTTGATAGAATTGAGTATGTCTTGATTGTTGTATGATGGATGTTTTGTGTTTTTCTTGAATATGCATGTGACTGTTGTTGATGGATATTCTGTGTACATTTTGAATATGCACATAGGTGTGAATGCAAACCTTCTAGCAGACCTGTTTCTGCTCTTATTAGGATTTTAAATACAAATCCACTCATTTATGTATGTAGCTTAATTAGGAATTATTTATGTAAACAATTTGTGTTTGTGTAGCATTGATTTAGGTTAGAAATTTTAATCTAGGAAAATATAACCCTGTTACTTCTGGAACCAGTGACAACATACAATGGTTTCTGAAAAAAAAAAAAAAAAAAATATTATCAAACATCTTAAAATTTTTCAAAACAAGTTAAAGCTTTAGTGCATGTTTTAAAACTATGGACATAGAAGCATGCATCAGTTTTGATATCTTCTGAGGGGTTAGGTGTTTAAGGTCTGTGCAGTATTTTGAAGTTTGGGTATCTGATCATGGAATGGGTTTTTGAACTTGGATTTGCTGCCTGAAGGTGGGAAGTTGACTGGAGAGAGTGGGAGAAATAGAGGGAAGATGATCAGAGAATGGTATGATGACAGTGGAGTATTTTTTTTCAGGTTTGAATCCCTTGTTTAAATGGAGTAAGGGTCTTGATCTGTCTGAACTATGTGGTGGTTCGACTGGATTGAGGATTTGGGGTATTGCAGTGGGTATATAGGTGGAGCAAAGGGTGGAGTTGGAGGTCATGAAATGGCCGGAGTAGGTAGTTGTAATGATTGACAGTTTTGGGTTGCCTCTGGTGGAAATTTTGGTGCAGGCTTTGAGTGACTCGGAGTTGAACCCGTGCAGTTTGTGTTATAACCCGAAGTATGATAGCATTTGACTCGAAGTAAATTGTGGTGGCCTCGGGTAAGTTGTGCAGGGTTTAGCCTGAGTTTTGTTTTTTTTTAAAAAATCTGGAAAAAACTCAAATGTCTAAAAAGCTATGAGTTAAAATTAAGAATAGTTTGAATTGAATTCAAGTAAGTTTATGGATTTAAAAAGTTTAAATTGAAGAATTCAAATATAAAGTAAGATTTAAACTTAAATTTGAAACTGTATGAATATAGTGCAGTTTTTAACCTGAGTATTGTTTTTGATGAAATCTGGGAGATCTCAAGTGTTTAAAAGCTGTGATTAAATTCAAGTATAGTTTGAATTGAATTCAAGAAAGTTTTGAATTCAGGAAGTTTAAATGATAATTTAAATTTGAGGGAGATTTAAATTTTAAATCTGGGAGAAACAGTAAATGTAGTTTATGTTTTGAATCCAGATTTTTATCTAAAAACAGTTTGTTCTTTTAAAAATTTAAAAGTGGATTCAATATTTAAAACAAAATTCAAATTTAGGTTTGAATTGGAATTGAGTTTAAATTCAAATATGGAAACAGTGCAAGTGTAGTTTTCAGGTTTTAAATCCAGATTTTTATTAAAAACAGTTTTGTTTCTTTTTAAATTTTTTTAAAGGAATTCAATGTTTAAAATTAAGATTCGAATTCAGGTTTGAATTTGAGTTAGATTCAGGAATACTTTGAATTCAAAATGAAATATTTGAATGATAAGCAAGATTTAAAAATTGGGTTAGAAATCAAATTCAAATATGATTTCAGTTTTTACTTTAAAACCTGTTTTAATTCAAATCAGTTTGAAAAGTTTTAAATATTGAACAAAAATGTTATTAAGTAGAATTCAAATATGAATTTGATTTCAAACAAAGGTTTAAATTTAAAAGAATTCTTTCTTTTAAGTATTAAATAAAATTATGCTATGTTAACTGTAAATTGAAAGTTGAATTTGATTTTTGAAATGTATTGTTTAAATACATTTTGAATATTAATTAAGTTATAAATAAGTAAATAAATTATTTTGGGAAATAATTAAGAATTTACTTATTTGTTTGATTTTAAATAATAACTTGAATTAATTTATAATTAAAGATGATTAATGAATAATTAATTTAAGGTAATTATTCTTAAGTAAGGAATTAAATGAAATGTTGTTAATTATCTAAGGATAATTAATAATTAATTAATGTAATTAATTTTGATGGATTAATTAGATTAATTATTTTAGGAAAATATATTGTAATTTGATAAGTATAATTACTTTACCAAAAGTAATTAAGGAATTAATTATTTATTAATTCTGATAATATGCTTTGTTAAATTAATTAATTTAGTTTAATTAATTTAAGAATAATTTAATGATAATAATTACTTAATGTAATTTATGGAGTAAGATTACTTAGAGAAGTAATAATTACTGGAATGTAATTAAGGAAAGGTGATTTATTTAAAACTAATTTGGATAATTACTTTTGTAATTAATCAAGGATTAATTAATAAAGATAATTAATTAGTGGATAATTTATTTATTAAGGAAGTAATTAAGGGTAGTTAATTACTGGATTTAAATATTAATCAAGGTGATTAATAATTGTAATTAATTTTAATTGAGTAATTAATTTAAATATTAATTAGAGATCATTAATTATTATAATTAATGATGTAATTAAGAATTGTTTAATTAAGAATTAATTAATTAATTAAGTGATTAATTAATTGTAATTAATTAAAGGTGAATGTAATTAATTATAGTTAATTAATAAATTTAGTAATTAAATGTTAATTACTTATGATAAGGTTAACTAATTTTATGGAATTAATTTAAGACTAATTACTTATTGTAATTAGTGAATGATTAATCATAAATGTTTAATCAAATTGAATACTTAATGAATGATTATTTAACTAGGTTGATTAATCAATAAATTTATAAGCAAAATTTATAGATGGATAATTAATTTATTTTATTTTTAAATTAATTAAGGATAGAAGTAATTAATTTAATTCATTTTAAATTAATTATAAATGATGGATAATATATCATTGTTTGTGAATGATATTGATATACCTTTGGATGGTTGTGATCTCAGAAATGAGATGAGTAGTATCTATAGGATATGGATGCTTAATTATAGTATGATGGATTATTTGGTTGTGATGATTGTTGTTGTGATGTTTGACTGTTGTGATGATTATCTATTGTGATAATGTTATGGGTTATCTGTTATGATGTGAATATGTAGTTTATCTATCTGTGTGAAATAGATAAAAATTAAATGAGTTAATTGTTTAAAACCCTTAAGTATAACTTGGACATTAAAATGGCGTTTGGTTTCGGTGAGACCGGGATCGGGTTTCCATATTTGGATATCCGAAAACCACATCGATTCCAATTAAACGTTAGGTCGTTAATCCAAGTGGAGCAAGTGAAGACTCGAGGTGTAAGGGCTATACGTCAGTATAACTCTGTGGGTGATTCCGTAATGAGTTTGACGGAATAGTACTTATAGATTCGAGATGGTGGTTTAGAGTGCAAGGGTTATTGTCGTTAACTCTGAGGGTGATTCCAATACGAGTGTAACGAAATAATGCCTTCGGTTTCGTTCGAACCCGGAACGAACTTGTATGGATCGAATGCTTTCAGAACATCGTCAGGTGGACGATGAGCATTCTAAGATAGATGTGTTCTTTAAAGGTAATCGCAGCCTCAAGCCTCATCAACCGGGAATGGCTAAAACAGGGGAGGTGCAGCAAGGCTTCGTGGGTCGCGCCCACTGGAGAGCGAGATTTACCCCTGTCTAGAGGTCCCTTTATATTTCGGCTGTGTGGACGGTTTTTGAGCTCCAACCGTCGGGGTTATCTTGTTCGGAACTATTCAGTAAGGAATGGGTCCGGCCTTGTGTTGCAGGGGATGAAGGGAGTAATCCTCGGTACTGTGATCTAGGCCACGTACTGTGACGGGCGGTACCCCAGTAGCCCTGCCATTGTTGGAAACCCATTTTCCCTACGAGACCCTACGGTTTTGTTTGTATTACCCACTTTTGTGGCTAGTAGCTGGAATTTAATGAATGTAACAATTTCGGCTATTTCTTATTTATTTGAAAACCCTAGACACTATTATAATATCATCGGATTTCCTATCGAATGTTTTGGTTAGCGTAAGGTAAAAACTTTTCCATGTTTATGTGTGGGAAGTCTTACGTGATACCTTTTGTTTTCAAAGGATTTTCTAAAGTTAAGCAACTTTTAAACTATTTACTCACACCAGACCCCTGTCTGACCCGAGTGTTTATTTTCTGTTTTATTAAACTCTTGGGTACTCATATTATGTATGAGTAGTCAAGTGATTCAGGATTGCTTTGACGAGTTATGGAGGAGCAAATGGAGCAGGAGGCTTCTGCGTTGTAGTTATCTATTTTCCGCTGTGTTGATATCTCTGAGTCTCTCTCTGAGTTATTCCTTGTACTGTTTAGAGTTGTATAACTAGACAGATGTTTATAACTGTCTAGTATGTGTTGTATTGGCTGTAAAACTCTGATGTATATGATACTATGTAAAGTATTATGTGATATATTATATTTTATTCGTTCCGCTGTGAGATTCTGATGTTGTTTGTGTTCTTCTTTCTCTTTCTTTTCTTCTTCTATCCCTTTCTTTCTTCTTAGCGATGCAACTTCCTGGAGTATGGAAGTTGGGTCGTTACAATTGTAAAATAAAATGCATCATCTAAACTATAGAAAAATTAAAGGGCGGAAGCTAAAACTAGGACATCTTAGTAATTAAGAAAATTTAAAACTGAAAATGTAAACAAAACTA
Source organism: Allium cepa (assembly GCA_030765085.1). NCBI lineage: Eukaryota > Viridiplantae > Streptophyta > Magnoliopsida > Asparagales > Amaryllidaceae > Allium > Allium cepa. The sequence continues at coordinate 706,925,762 of CM060932.1, forward strand.
AACCTAGCTTAAATTAAATTACGACTTTCAAAAGTAAAGCATGAAAAACCAAGAAAATTGTATCTTACCGTACAACACCAATGGAAAAAATGGAACAGAAAATTCCTAAGGCAATAAGTGTAACGACCCATTTTTTCGACTCCCGAAAGTCGACATCGATACGTCCATTGTATCCAATGCCGTACAATCGAATGCCCAAAAACCGAACCATTATGGTTAAAGAAGAAGAAGAAGATAGAAGAAGAAAACAGAAACAATAACAGAATCTCACATTCGCAGTGGAACAACATATAATAGACAAATGAATATCTTTACAACAAAGAACTATATCAGTTTCTACATACATTATCAGAGTTTACAACAACACATTACAACAGCATAATACAACACTGACGGTCATTATAACTTGCCCACATGAAACTGAACTTGCACCAACCAATATGTAGCAGATACTACATAATATAAGTGATACGTCTCGCCATCCAGCTTGCCTCCAAATCTCCACAGCATACTTTTCCTGACTTCGCTCTAGAACAACAGATAACCTGACTCTAGGCTGCCCATGTGGAAAATAATGGGCACCCAGAGTTTAGAAAGGGAACAATAAACTCCAGGTCAGTCATGAGACTGGTGTGAGATCTTAAAACTATTATTTTCACAAAGAAAAGAAAAGAAATCCGCTATGCTTTTGGAAAATGAAACTACCATATGGCCTCCCGCCACACACACAATGCAAACACACAATTGGAGGAGATTTCTCCTTATGATAGTCAAACATGCTTGATACGCAAAAATCTTTTTAATATTACCATTAGTTCATAGTGTGGAAAAAATTTCGAAAGTATAATATAAATCTTAGCCAGCATACACATTTCATAGTATGTCTACTATAGCTACCATGTTCAATAGCAGGTTACCGCCACATTTTATGGCAGGTTATACAACTAAAACCATACAGGGCTCATATTGTTTCTTTGGATTTCCAACAAATGGTCAGGCCAAGGAACTTCCTCACCGAATGGGAAAGCCTCTGGAGGGACGCCCCTCGAGAACCTAACCAGATCTCTGCCAACACAAGACCGGATTACCTCTGTAACTAGGTAATTACTAACACGAGTATGCCACCTTGCGGTCTAGACTGACCTTTATCCGAGGCACCTCATCAACTAAGAATCACACAGTAAATAATCTGGGCTCCATGCCAGAATACCACTTTTAATAATCCACACAAGTTAAATATTTGGGCTCCATTCCAGATACCACTTTTTATCCATAAGGAAATGTACATACCCTGAGGGGAACAACCCCCATAACCTTGACGCATCCTTCATGTTTCGACCATTTCCGGGATGTGAGGTCCGATGAAGTCTCGTCCACAAAGCTACGCTTTTCACAAAAGCCATGCTTCGATCAACAAATGATCGGCATCACTTAGCATGCCACATTACCAATTTGGGAATATATCACTAGAAACCGTCAACTACATAACCTCTGAGCTCGTACGTCTCAAAGAAGGGTGTTAAGCTAAGAGAATAAATTCTCCGCCAGCATCAAAAATGTATTTGATAGAAACCAGCTTTACATCTAAAAGTGTAACGTCAGACACACATCCATACAAGTCCGTCCCGGGTTCGAACGGAACCGAAGTCACTTCCTTCAATTAAGGAAAGAAGCCCTTGTAAATCTGGATATTCACTAATCATGTCCGGACTCCCCATCACAAAGGGTGATAAAATCTATATACCAGAGCAACTCAATGCAGAGACATTCGACGGGTAATCCTTTCGTTTTCGAAAATACCCGTTCTTCAACACCATCTTCAAATGCAATCCCATTTTGTCGTATCATTATTCGGAATGTGTTTTATGACACAAAGTCATGTCCTGGCTAATCCGAATAATGAGTTATTTTAAAAATAAGTGTTTCATTCAGATTTCAAGTAAATCACAACAAATTTCCACTATAATTTTTTAAACAAAATATCCATCACAAAGATTCGATGTGGTTTTCGGATAACTGTTTGGAATCCGATCCCCGGTCGCATCAAAATTCAAATGCCATTTAAAGGCCAATATTGATAGTCGGTTATTTAACTATCAATCAATATTCACAACAATCACCAGATTTAAATAATTTCCCAAATTATTTATTTCAAAATATCTTCGTAAGACATATTTTTAACACGTCAACACTTTGAAAACAAATTTCAAATCACTTTCCTTAAGCGGAATAAATTTCCAAATATTATTTATTTCCACTAAAAAATTTGTCGTGTCCAAATACTTTAAAAAAAATTAAAACACTTATCCAAAAATATATTTGGAAACACTTAAAATGGAAACCATTTTTTATCACCTTATTCAAAATATTAGATATGTAATATTATACTAATATCTCATATAACTCAAGTCCAAACTAATTTAAAATAAAATTATTAGATAGAGTACAACTATTTATACAACCATTTTCTAAATCAAATATCAATTAAATATTTAAATAATCACTTCTATAAAAAATTAAATAAATCTTTACATTAAAGATTTAAAAACAACTTAAGAAAATAATTTTTCCAAAGCATCTTTTCTTGAAACCATCCTTAAAACTTTCAATTTATATTTATAAGCTATATTGAAAACATACAAGGCTTTCCAGGGAAAATGCACTTCCCATTTCAAAATAATCCATTTAAACAATTAACAAATCCTTCTAGATTTATCTCAAATTTACATTCTAAATTCGTAAATTTTCTTTCTATACTTTCAAAAATAAACCAATATTTATTTTAAAACAAATTTCCCTTTCCTTTATAAATTTCCATTATGAATTTAAATTTTCAAATATCCACTGATATGCAATTTTCAAATTGATTTCCAAATATTCACTTTCAAACACCAAATCAATTTTCAAATCGATTTTCCAAAGATTTATTTTCAAACACCAAATCAAATTCCAAGTCGATTTTCAAATTTATTGTCTTTTAAAATAAATCCCTTTATTTCTTCCAAACTATTTAAAATCCGAATTTCAAATAAATTCTTCAAGTATTAAAAAATATTACTTAAAATCCTTTATTAAAATCTTGTGACATCCCGGAATTTTGACCCTATTATTATTATAAGTTTTTAATCTAATTTAATTAAAATATAAGATTTTCATTTATAAATAAATAAGAATTTGGATATTATTAGTTTTATATTGATTATAAAGGAATATAACTTCAAAATATAAAGTAGACTCTTGTAACAATATTCAAAAAAAAAGAATTAAATCTGTTTTATTTATTTAATTAAAAGTTAAGTATGAATGACATTTAATATCTAATGTATGCAGTTAATAATAAGAACAAGTTCAAGAACATAATCATATTCATAAATACATTAATGCACATATAAGTATACAAATCAAATATTTGTAATATTGAACTTTAAATAAAAATAAGATTTAAGCAATATTTCTAACAATAACTTTTATAACTAAAATAACATAAGTTTATAAATATTTAACATGAGTTCCTATATAAATATAAATACTTATAAATATGGCTATAAACATAAGCTTCTTTATATTTAACATAAATATAACATAAAGGTAGGATTACAAACATGAGTACAAATATAATAGGTATAAGGTATAAATAGAAATGAAAACATTTAGTTCAAACACAAATGAGAACCTGCATATGTCTTATACAAATAATTTGGCCAGCAAAGCATTATATTCTTACTTAAGTTTGAAGTCAAAATGTATAAAAACTGTAAACATCTTTGTAAACATACTAGTGCATAAGAAAATAAAATCTGCAAACTGAATATGCTAGTATAAATAATAAGAACAAATCCTGCAGCACACATTCTTTTTGTTATATGTTCACATGAGTTTGTTCAAATAAAATACATTAGTATAAGTTAACCTGCAAGCTAATTCTTATGCAACAGAAAACAAATATGAAAATATCTTTATAAAAAGTAAAATAAGTGCCAGCAAAACAGTAGTACAAACCTGTAAACTTCTTTGTACTTAATATGTTGTGTCAGCAAGCATTAATAGTATGTTAACATATATGTTAACACAAATATTTAATTAGCACACATATTTGTCTAAAAAAAAAATATCTCAGCCGAAATGGTTGAAATATCTTAGGCTTTAGTACATAGGAAATTAAACAAGATAATTATTATGTCAAGCTTATGCAAGAAGACACTTTTTTCAAGTTATATATATTTGTATACATCATTTCTTATACCTTAATTCATCTTTATCTTCAAAAAACAAAAGAAGCTTCACAAATCTGAGAAGAAGCAAACTATAAACAAAATTTAATATTTCTGGTTCAAATCAAAATTCAAGCAAAAGGGAAATTTACTGGAAAACCATTTTGCCACTGCAGTCTTCAGTGTTCTTCAACATCTAACCTCTGTTTTCAAGTTTCTACAGTTTTGGTGAGTAAACTGATTTAAATTATAACTTTTAAAAAGTTGTTTATATAGAATGGTTATGTGGATGCTTAAGTTCTGGAATATTTACTATGTTCTGTCAGTTTGAACTTGTTCTTTCAGGCTTCTATTTTTTTTCTGTTCTGTTGAAAAAAAAAATCTAAAGAATATATTTCATAATTTTATTTAAAGCTAACTTCTTTAATTAGTGCATTAACTAAATAAAATTTTACACTAAAATAAATTGTAAAACGTTATATATCAGTGAATTATAAAACACTGTAAACCAAATTTTACAGTAAAAGGGAAATAAGGATAAAATTCGAATAATTCGAATTGTAAACTTGAATTTGTATATTGATACTACATTCAAAGATATGATTTTTAAGATAAAAATTATAATTTATAGTTAGCAAATTTGGGAGCAGTTAAATGGTAAGCCAAAAATGTATTTTGGTGAAACTCTGATTACACAAACAATTATAGCCATTGTGATTCAACATGAAGTTAGTAAATTGATTAGGGATCAACAGAAAAATGTTAGAAAAATTTATGAATGCAAGATTTTCATGGATTGATTGAAAGTAGGGTTTAAGGTCTGTAATATATTGGGTTCGGTTGAGTGATTCACGCGACGTCGTGACTTCACCGAGTGACGAGCTGTTTTGGGAGGAGATAGGAGGTGGTGTCGGCTAGCCATAGCCGAAGCCTTGGAATTTCTGATGGTCGCAATCACTAACGTGAGGTGATTTGATCAACTGTGCTCAAGTTCCAGTTCGAACTTTAGGTCGAATTTTGATTTCTTAACTTTGGGGTTGATCTGGGTTTCGATTTCGTGTATGGTGAAGAATTGTGATATGTTAGTGGCGTCGCGAAGCGTAGGCGCGGTGGTGGACCGCCGTGCACGTCGCGGCGGAGATCATCGGGGTTGGGCTGACTCGAGTAGAAACTCGAGTATGTACGCGTAATGCTTCGAGTCGTAGCTGGGTTGAGTGTTTTATGCGCGTGAGTTTTAAGTTGTAACAGGTTATAAAGAAATTAATTTTTTTAAAAAAAAAGAGGAAAGAAACAGGGAAGAAGAAGAGAAGCAGGGGAGGATCGCGTGAATATTTCTGGGTGGATTCGAGTCCTACCCGAGGCGAGCTCGAGGTTGTCTTCGGGTTTGAGAAGGCAGAAATTTGGGCTAACTGTAACATGAAAATTAAAGTTATTAAGTTAGGTATAAATTTTGTTATTAAGTATTAAAAAAATTGTTTTAAACTCTGATAGCCTTCAAAGCTTTGCTGAAACAAAGTACATAATTAATTTAAATAGAAGTTAATTACGAATGTAATAGAATTTATAATTGTAATTTCATAAGTAATTCAAACTTAATTCAAATTAATAATTAAAGATTTTAATCTTGTGTAAACCATTTGAAATCAAGATTTAGGTAATCATTTGAAGTTGGTTAAGTAATAAATAATAGATAACTGATTAAATAAATAATTAAATATGGAACGAATAAGTTAATTAATAATTAATGATTAAATGTGTAATTGAATTTTATAAATCAATAATTAAGGTTATTGATTAGTAATTAAGAATTTATTTCATTAATTAAGGAATAATTAATAAATTGAAATAAGTTAATTAATCGTAATGGGTTAAGCATGAATAAAATATAATTTATGTTTAAGTATGCAATTAAGTTTAAAACAAATCAAAACTGTTGATTTAAATCGATGATTATATTGATTGCCTCTGATGTTTATTTATATCTGTGATGTTCAGTGATATTCTGTATATATCTGTGATGATTGTGTATGATTTATCTGTGTTAATTGCTATATGATTTATCTGATGATAATTATCTGTGTTAAATGGCTATATGAATTCAATTGTTAAATTTAAACTGTTAAGTTAATTAGATAACTTGGACTTTAAAATGGCGTTTGGATTTCGATGAGACCGGGATCGGGTATCCAATTGATATTCCGAAAACCACATCGATCCAAATTAAACGTTAGGTCGTGAACTATGAAGTGAAGATCGAGTTGGTGTTTCCAGAATGCAAGGGTTATCGTCGTTAACTCTGAGGGTGATTCCAAAACAAGTGTAACGAGATAATGCCTTCGGTTTCGTTCGAACCCGGAAAGAACTTGTATGGATTGAATGCTTTTAGCACATCGTCAGGCGGACGATGAGCATTCTAAATGATATGTCCTATAAAGGTAATCGCAGCCTCAAGCCTCATCAACCGGGAATGGCTAAAACAGGGGAGGTGCAGCAAGGTTAGGTGGGTCATGCCCAAGCAGGACGAGATATACCCCTGTCTAGATGTCCCTTTATTCGGCTGTGTGGGCGGTTGGATGTACACCAACTGCGGGGTTATCTTGTTCGGGACTGTTCAGTAAGGAATGGTTCCGGCCTTGTGTTGAAGGGGAGTTAGGGTGGCTCCTCGGTACTGTGATCTAGACCACGTACTGTGACGGGCGGTACCCCAGTAGCCCTGCCATTGTATGGGATCCAATTTCCAATAAGCGCCGTACGTTTTGATTGTGCCCAACTATGTTGAAATGTGAGATGTAAGCATTTCAGCTATTTCTGTATTTTACTTGAAAAGCCTAGACACTATTATAATATCACTGGATTTCCTATGAAATGTTTTGGTTAGCGTAAGGTAAAAACTTACCCGTATTTATTTGTGGGGAGTCTTACGTGATACCTTTATTTTAAATGATTTTCAAAGTTAAGCAACTTTAACCAGTTTACTCATACCAGACCCATGTCTGACCCGGAGTTTATTTTGTTTTTCATAAACTTTCGGGTACCCAAATTTTTACGGGTAGCCAAGGGATTCAGGTTAGCTTTGACGATTTCTGGAGGAGCAATGGAGCAGGAGGCTTCAGCGATGTAGACATATATATCTTTATAGTTCCGCTGATTTAGTTTATGATATTTGAGATGTATGTTCTGACAGTTGTATATGACAGTCATGTTGTATGGTATTATATAGCTCTGATGTATATATAACTATGTAATATTTATGTTGATATAGTATATGTTATTCCGTTCCGCTGTGAGATTCTGATGTTGTTGTTCTTTCTTTTCTTTTCTATTTCTATCCCTTTCTTTCTTATTGATGACACGACTTTCTGAGCATAGGAAGTCGGGTCGTCACAGGTGGTATCAGAGCGCTAGATTGAGTGAATACCTAGGCTCTTGAGTGATTTCTTTCTTGAGAGAGCGTATTTGTAATTTTGATATATATACATATTTATTACCTTCTACCTATTTATTGGGTTACCTTTTCGGGTATTCCAATGTAAGTTATAAGGTAGATAGGGTAATGGTGTGTGAAACACGACTACCGAAGGTTGGAGTCTTGAATATCTGTAGTTGGAGTGTATCTGTCGAGACTGTAGATCTATTACCGTCTCGAGTGAGCTTTGGATGATGTAAGGATTTCATTATTGGAATGTAATTTTGGATGAGTTTGAGATTGGATCTATCGGATGGAAGTGACCAAATCATGATATCTTGATATCTCAAGGTGTTGTAGTTGTGTGATGAGACAGTGAGTTTGGATATCTCTGAAGGTGTTTCTTTGGAACAAGTTAAGGAAGTAAGTCCGTTTCGGAATGGTGACCAAGTTCAGTAGGGTATTTTGTTTGATTACGGCCCGAGTTTTGCGAAGAGCTTTGAATAGAAGTCTTTGGACATTGAGATTAGTCCTATAGCTAGAAGTGTTCTGTGTGCTGTTGAGAAGGTTTGTTGGTTAGCAGTTTTCTTGAAGTGACTTCAGAAGTAGCAGAGTGGATTTATTTCTTCGATGGATTGACATGAACAGTATTTGGCTGTTCTGGATTATGAAGAGAGAACAAACTTATTTGGGTAGAATTGCCAGAGCGTTGTGCGACAATTCTGGAATTCATTTATGTAATCTTTTGCAAGTAGTTGAGACTTCTCAAGAGAAAGTGAGGAAATCGAAGTGGTTCAAGATTTTTCCTGATGTTTTTGAAGAAGTTATGTGTCTACCGCCACATCGAGAGATTGAGTTTCGTATTGATTTGATTCCAGGAGCTGTGCCGGTGATTTAGTCCAGTAGGAGAACGACTCCTAGAGAGAGAGAAGAGTTGGTTAAGTAGACGCAGGATCTTTTGGAGAAAGGTTTGATTAGACCCAGTTTTTCTTGTTGGGGCTCTGCTGCTGTGTTTGTCACCAAATCGGATGGTTCGCTAAGGTTCTGTGTTGGATAAGTTGTGTTGGTATTCATTGATGATATTTTGGTTTACTCCAAATCTAAAGAGGAGCACAGACAGCATTTGGGAGTTGTATTGGAGACTCTGAGGAAGCATGTGTTGAACGCAAGATTTACAAAGTTCCATTTCTGGAAATCAGAAGTTAAATTGTTTGGGGCACAGTATTTTGGGTGAAGATATCTCTGTAGCCCGACGAAAGGAGAATCTATTCTAGAATGGAAGCAATTGATGGAAGTTCGTAATTTTCTGGTTTGGCTGGCTACTACAGAAAATTTATTAAGGATTATTCCAAGATTTCTTCGCATCTGACCAAGCTAACAAGGAAAGGAACCAAACTCAAATGGACACCTCAGTGTGAAGAAGCTTTTCAGGAATTGAAGATAAGGTTAACTAGTGCACTAGTACTTGCTATTCCGGATGGGAAGAGAAAATTTGAAGTATATACGGTGCATGTTTAGTTGGATTGGGTGCAGTATTGATACAGAAAGATGATTGGAATTCAGATGTCAAGGTACTCTAAGGATTAATAGTCGTTTGTGTGTGCCTAATATTGATGGACTGAGGCAAGAAGTCTTAGCTGAGAGTCATCGGTCCAAATTTAATATTCACCCGGGAATTTCGAAAATGTATAAAGTTATGAGGAGAGTTCTTTGGTGGCCGAATATGAAGAGGATGTAGCTGTTTTTGTAAATAGTTGTGCAATCTGTCAGCAAGTGAAGGGAAAGCAACAAAAGTCTACTGGATTATTGCAACCTTTGAAAATTCCAGATTGGAAATAGGAAATGATCTTGATGAATTTTATTGATGGTTTGTTTAGGACCAAGAAAGGAAATGAAGGAATATGAGTTATTGTGAATCGTTTAACGAAGAGTGTCCATTTTATTCTAGTTAAGGCGACTCGTACTGCAGTTTCCTTGGAGAAAATTTTCCTTGAAGGAGATAGTCAGATTGCATGGTATTCATATCAGCATAGGAAGTGACAGTGATTCTATTTTCACTAGTAAATTTTGGGAAGCTCTGCAATCAGCAATGGGAACTAGTTTGAGATTAAGTACAGCCTATCATCCTCAGACGGACGGACAGACGGAGAAAACTTAATCGAATTCTGGAAGAAATGCTTCGAGCTTGTGTATTGGACTTTGGTAAATCATGAGAAGACCATCTTCATCTAGTGGAATTTTTCTTATAATAATAATTATCAAGCGAGTATTAGGATGACTCCTTATAAAGCTCTGTATGGAAGACCCTGTGGATCCCCATCTTGTTGGATTGAATCGAATGATCGACTTGTACTTGGACCCGATCTAATTCGAGAAGCTTTTGCGAAGGTGAGCTTATAAAGTAAAGAATGAAAGCTGCTCAAGATCGTCAGAAGGAATATACAGATAAGAGACGAAGACCATTGGAATTTGAGATCGGAGATTTAGTTTTTATTAAATTTTCCTCAATCAAAGGTGTTATAAGATTCAGAAAAAAGGGGAAAACTTGCTCCGAGATATATTGGTCCATTCCGAGTATTGGAAAGAATTGGAACTGTAGTCTATGGGATTGAATTGCCAGAATGAATGTCTGGGATTCACAATGTATTTCATGTGTCTCATTTAAGGAAATTTATTCATGACCATCATTAGTGGTAGAACCAGTTATTCAGGAAGATTTAGAAGTAGAACGCAACCTGACTGTAGTTAGAAATCCTATTCAGATTGTAGGTCAAGACGAGAAGCAACTCAGGAACAAAGTGGTAAAACTCTTCAGGGTGCAATGGAGTGAGGATCCCAGAGACTGTACCTGGGAAACTCCTGATAGTTTTAGGAAAGCTTATCCAGATTTTTGTCCGGATAGCTAGTAATGTTGTTAGAATTGACTGTTTGACTGTTTGTTTTGTATGGACGCTGTGTATGTATAGAATGTTAATACTAAGTTTTTAAATTAACTGTTGTTTAAATTTCGGGGACGAAATTCTTTTAAGGGGGGAGGAATGTGACATCCCGAAATTTTGACCCTATTATTATTATAAGTTTTTAATCTAATTTAATTAAAATATAAGATTTTCATTTATAAATAAATAAGAATTTGGATATTATTAGTTTTATATTGATTATAAAGGAATATAACTTCAAAATATAAAGTAGACTCTTGTAACAATATTCAAAAAAAAAAGAATTAAATCTGTTTTATTTATTTAAATTAAAAATTAAGTATGAATGACATTTAATATCTAATGTATGCAGTTAATAATAAGAACAAGTTCAAGAACATAATCATATTCATAAATACATTAATGCACATATAAGTATACAAATCAAATATTTGTAATATTGAACTTTAAATAAAAATAAGATTTAAGCAATATTTCTAACAATAACTTTTATAACTAAAATAACATAAGTTTATAAATATTTAACATGAGTTCCTATATAAATATAAATACTTATAAATATGGCTATAAACATAAGCTTCTTTATATTTAACATAAATATAACATAAAAGTAGGATTACAAACATGAGTACAAATATAATAGGTATAAGATATAAATAGAAATGAAAACATTTAGTTCAAACACAAATGAGAACCTGCATATGTCTTATACAAATAATTTGGCCAGCAAAGCATTATATGTTTACTTAAGTTTGAAGTCAAAATGTATAAAAACTGTAAACATCTTTGTAAACGTACTAGTGCATAAGAAAATAAAATCTGCAAACTGAATATGCTAGTATAAATAATAAGAACAAAACCTGCAGCACACATTCTTTTTGTTATATGTTCATATGAGTTTGTTCAAATAAAACAAAAGGAAATATGCAAGTATGAAATAAAATACATTAGTATAAGTTAACCTGCAAGCTAATTCTTATGCAACAGAAAACAAATATGAAAATATCTTTATAAAAAGTAAAATAAGTGCCAGCAAAACAGTAGTACAAACCTGTAAACATCTTTGTACTTAATATGTTGTGTCAGCAAGCATTAATAGTATGTTAACATATATGTTAACACAAATATTTAATTAGCACACATATTTGTCTAAAAAAAAACATCTCAGCCGAAATGGTTGAAATATCTTAGGCTTTAGTACATAGGAAATTAAACAAGATAATTATTATGTCAAGCTTATGCAAGAAGACACTTTGTTCAAGTTATATATATTTGTATACATCATTTCTTATACCTTAATTCATCTGTATCTTCAAAAAACAAAAGAAGCTTCACAAATCTGAGAAGAAGCAAAGTATAAACAAAATTTAATATTTCTGGTTCAAATCAAAATTCAAGCAAAAGGGAAATTTACTGGAAAACCATTTTGCCACTGCAGTCTTCAGTGTTCTTCAACATCTAACGTCTGTTTTCAAGTTTCTACAGTTTTGGTGAGTAAACTGATTTAAATTATAACTTTTAAAAAGTTGTTTATATAGAATGGTTATGTGGATGCTTAAGTTCTGGAATATTTACTATGTTCTGTCAGTTTGAACTTGTTCTTTCAGGCTTCTATTTTTTTTTCTGTTCTATTGAAAAAAAAATATAAAGAATATATTTCATACTTTTATTTAAAGCTAACTTCTTTAATTAGTGCATTAACTAAATAAAATTTTACACTAAAATAAATTGTAAAACATTATATATCAGTGAATTATAAAACACTGTAAACCAAATTTTACAGTAAAAGGGAAATAAGGATAAAATTCGAATAATTCGAATTGTAAACTTGAATTTGTATATTGATACTACATTCAAAGATATGATTTTTAAGATAAAAATTATAATTTATAGTTAGCAAATTTGGGAGCAGTTAAATGGTAAGCCAAAAATGTATTTTGGTGAAACTCTGATTACACAAACAATTATAGCCATTGTGATTCAACATGAAGTTAGTAAATTGATTAGGGATCAACAGAAAAATGTTAGAAAAATTTATGAATGCAAGATTTTCATGGATTGATTGAAAGTAGGGTTTAAGGTCTGTAATATATTGGGTTCGGTTGAGTGATTCACGCGACGTCGTGACTTCACCGAGTGACGAGCTGTTTTGGGAGGAGATAGGAGGTCGTGTCGGCTAGCCATGGCCGAAGCCTTGGAATTTCTGATGGTCGCAATCACTAACGTGAGGTGATTTGATCAACTGTGCTCAAGTTCCAGTTCGAACTTTAGGTCGAATTTTGATTTCTTAACTTTGGGGTTGATCTGGGTTTCGATTTCGTGTATGGTGAAGAATTGTGATATGTTGGTGGCGTCGCGAAGCGTAGGCGCGGTGGTGGACCGCCGTGCACGTGCACGGCGGCGGAGATCATCGGGGTTGGGCTGACTCGAGTAGAAACTCGAGTATGTACGCGTAATGCTTCGAGTCGTAGCTGGGTTGAGTGTTTTATGCGCGTGAGTTTTAAGCTGTAACAGGTTATAAAGAAATTAAGTTTTAAAAAAAAAGAGGAAAGAAACAGGGAAGAAGAAGAGAGGCAGGGGAGGATCGCGTGAATATTTCTGGGTGGATTCGAGTCCTACCCGAGGCGAGCTCGAGGTTGTCTTCGGGTTTGAGAAGGCAGAAATTTGGGCTAACTGTAACATGAAAATTAAAGTTATTAAGTTAGGTATAAATTTTGTTATTAAGTATTAAACAAATTGTTTTAAACTCTGATAGCCTTCAAAGCTTTGCTGAAACAAAGTACATAATTAATTTAAATAGAAGTTAATTACGAATGTAATAGAATTTATAATTGTAATTTCATAAGTAATTCAAACTTAATTCAAATTAATAATTAAAGATTTTAATCTTGTGTAAACCATTTGAAATCAAGATTTAGGTAATCATTTGAAGTTGGTTAAGTAATAAATAATAGATAACTGATTAAATAAATAATTAAATATGGAACGAATAAGTTAATTAATAATTAATGATTAAATGTGTAATTGAATTTTATAAATCAATAATTAAGGTTATTGATTAGTAATTAAGAATTTATTTCATTAATTAAGGAATAATTAATAAATTGAAATAAGTTAATTAATCGTAATGGGCTAAGCATGAATAAAATATAATTTATGTTTAAGTATGCAATTAAGTTTAAAACAAATCAAAACTGTTGATTTAAATCGATGATTATATTGATTGCCTCTGATGTTTATTTATATCTGTGATGTTCTGTGATATTCTGTATATATCTGTGATGATTGTGTATGATTTATCTGTGTTAATTGCTATATGATTTATCTGATGATAATTATCTGTGTTAAATGGCTATATGAATTCAATTGTTAAATTTAAACTGTTAAGTTAATTAGATAACTTGGACTTTAAAATGGCGTTTGGATTTCGATGAGACCGGGATCGGGTATCCAATTGATATTCCGTAAACCACATCGATCCAAATTAAACGTTAGGTCGTGAACTATGAAGTGAAGATCGAGATGGTGTTTCCAGAATGCAAGGGTTATCGTCGTTAACTCTGAGGGTGATTCCAAAACGAGTGTAACGAGATAATGCCTTCGGTTTCGTTCGAACCCGGAACGAACTTGTATGGATTGAATGCTTTCAGCACATCGTCAGGCGGACAATGAGCATTCTAAGTGATATGTCCTATAAAGGTAATCGTAGCCTCAAGCCTCATCAACCGGGAATGGCCAAAACAGGGGAGGTGCAGCGAGGTTAGGTGGGTCATGCCCAAGCAGGACGAGATATACCCCTGTCTAGATGTCCCTTTATTCGGCTGTGTGGGCAGTTGGATGTACACCAACTGCGGGGTTATCTTGTTCGAGACTGTTCAGTAAGGAATGGTTCCGGCCTTGTGTTCTAGGGGAGTTAGGGTGGCTCCTCGGTACTGTGATCTAGACCACGTACTGTGACGGGCGGTACCCCAGTAGCCCTGCCATTGTATGGGATCCAATTTCCAATAAGCGCCGTACAGTTTGATTGTGCCCAACTATGTTGAAATGTGAGATGTAAGCATTTCAGCTATTTCTGTATTTTACTTGAAAACCCTAGACACTATTATAATATCACTGGATTTCCTATGAAATGTTTTGGTTAGCGTAAGGTAAAAACTTACCCGTATTTATTTGTGGGGAGTCTTACGTGATACCTTTATTTTAAATGATTTTCAAAGTTAAGCAACTTTAACCAGTTTACTCATACCAGACCCATGTCTGACCCGGAGTTTATTTTGTTTTTCATAAACTTTCGGGTACCCAAATTTTTACGGGTAGCCAAGGGATTCAGGTTAGCTTTGACGATTTCGGGAGGAGCAATGGAGCAGGAGGCTTCAGCGATGTAGACATATATATCTTTATAGTTCCGCTGATTTAGTTTATGATATTTGAGATGTATGTTCTGACAGTTGCATATGACAGTCATGTTGTATGATATTATATAGCTCTAATGTATGTATAACTATGTAATATTTATGTTGATATATTATATGTTATTCCGTTCCGATGTGGGATTCTGATGTTGTTGTTCTTTCTTTTCTTTTCTTTTCTATTTCTATCCCTTTCTTTCTTATTGATGACACGACTTTGTGGGCATAGGAAGTCGGGTCGTCACAAATCTTTTCCCATATTTTGGAATTAATTCGATAAGATTTAAAAAATCAATCTTTACCCGTTTAAATTCCTTCTTTTAAATTCACCCAATTCTTTAAATTGAATTTACTTAAAATTTTCTACTTTAATTTCCAAAAATCCAACTTTATATTTTTGATATTCTACGATACCAAAAATATATTCGATAAACTATAGCCTTAAATAAATCTCAACCACCAATATAATCATTCATACAAATAAAATCATTCATAGATTATCACATCACAACATATACAAATAGATTCAACAATGTGAGGAATCTATTTGGATCCCTCCAACCTGTTTTCCTGCGTCCACAGATGTTAGCACAACAAATTTAATACCAATTCCACTTCGAGGTGGAATATCGCAGTATATGGGATTTATATCATATCATCCGCTATTATGCGACACATAGGGTCTCATCCGGTATATAATACAGAAAATCAATCACTCCAATACACATACACACACACACACACACACTATCATCTATATACTATCATCCGACAAATAAATTATCAGATTCATCCAAGCACATCCAATAATTTAAATTTAACTATTTAAATTAACAAGCAACCAACTAAGTGACAAGATCTCACCTTTGATTACGCATGCAACCCATTTCCAATCCGACTTGTTTTCTTCACTATATTAGACCTTTTATAAACAATTGTATACAGTCGATTAATATTCGAAATAATCGAATAATCAATTTCCATTTAATAGATTTATTTAATTTAAACTAATAAATAAAATTTTAAATCCATTTTCTTTAATAAATTTCATTAACTAACAATTTTGATTTTATATAAACTAATACTTTTAATTTTAAACAAATTCTTTTTTTTAAAACAATATATTTATATATAAAATTAGAAAATTAATAGATTCAAAATCTAAGTCATATATAAACTTTTAAACATTTAAAATTCATATATATATTTTCCAAAATCCTATTTTTTTATATATATTTTATGTTCCACTTCTACATTTTAAATCCAAATATGCATGTACGTATATATATATATTTATATAAATATCATTATCTATTTACTGTTTTGCAAAAAATATATATTTTAATTTAAATCAAGATTAACTTTTAAAAACTGCCTAACTTCTAAAATTTCTTTACTGTAGCGTACATATATAATTTGAATTAAAATTAAATTGAGAAATAAATAAATGAATAAAATAAAAATCAAAAAGAAAAATTGAATACCTTATCGTACCAGGCTTGAGTTCAAGCAACTACGCTCGAGAACCACTGGCCTTGCCGTAGTTGACAACACGTGCCACCCTCCCGCTTCAATCGCGATCCGATCCCTCCGATGCTTTGAAGCCCACGCAGCGAAACCCTCGCCGATTGAAATCGCCATACACCCCTTTGTTCGTCGCCGCCTTGAAACTGAATCGCGACGAAGCCAAGACCATTATCGCATGCGCGAACTTCCCACCTTGGTGCCATGAATCACGCGGCACCACCAGTACCATCACGAGCCCGAGCTTTATCGCACTTCGCTTTCCCCCTTGCTCGCCGTAACTTTGCGTGAGAACCCACGTCGTCGAAGCTCGCCTCTCACAAAATCGAGCAGCCTCGATTTATTTAAATGAAGATGACTCACGCGACTGATTTGTGAATGAATCGATTTTGTTATATTTTTTTAATTTTGCGACCATAGATTTAGTTCAAGATGAAGAGGAATGAAAAAAAATAGGTGGAGCGATTTCTTTTTGTAAAAGAATTCGATTTTTTTCTTTCTTTTTGTCTCTATTTTTATCAAAGAAGATGCGTGTCTTCAATTTTGCCAAGTGTTTGAAATGATGAAACGTGTTAAAATTTATCAATTGCTTGAGAATATTTATATTCATTTAATTTAAATTCAAATTGAAATTGAAATTGCCGCGATAAACGCAACTTACAACCTCAAACTCCAATCGAGGCGTGCCGCTGGCGTTTTGAAGGTTATACTCCTATTTTGAACGCAATGGAAAAGGTTTCGAGTCAAAATTCGATCGTATGGAGAAGATAGCTTTTTGGACCAGTTATTAGATTAAATTTCGATAAAATTTTCAGTGCGTTTGCTTATCGTATGGCCAAACGATCACTTCAATCACTATGAAAATTGAAACCCGATAATAATATAATATTATGGATCCAATGGAACTGGTTTCGTCGAATTCCGAGACTGTACCCCGAAAGGCTATTTTTAAATATCAATCAAATGATATAAATTCAAAACTGACTAAAACACTTTCAAATTCAATTCTGAAGCTTCCATTATCTTCAGTATTATCAATATAAATTTTATAAGCCTTTAAAATATTTTTAACAAGCCTAAAACTGTAGATTTAATAATTCACCTAATTTCATATTATTAAATTGCCAAATAAATAGGTATTCTTGAATTTCAAGTCAAACCAGCTTTCAAATATTTAAAATAAATTAAATATTTCAATTTCATATGTTCAAAATTTTTAGGTCTTCACAATAAGGCTTAACTAAATCGTAATTAAATGGCATATGCTAAAAATTCCACCCATGGGGAGAAAAGCAGGGACAAACTAAATACTAACGTCGGATTAAAAATGTTCATGAGAATATAAGCAGGTTGAAGTGTATATAAATCCTAAAATGTTAACGTACCTAACTTACCGCACAATAGTAAATATTAACATAATTATTAAAACTGATTTAAATTGAATTTTACTTACTGATATTCATAAATAATAAAAATATATTACATTAAGGAAGTTTTAGGTCCTAACTCACTAAAAGAGGCTTATTTGTATATCCATCCATTTCTAATATACCACATTGAATCTTCTACAACAACTTTGGCATGATCCCAAAGTCCTTACAAGATTCTTAGTATTGTGAAATGTAGCAGTCTTCCTCCAAAAACTCTGAATCTGATTTTTACCGATTGTAATATTTAGAGAATTCAAATACAAATATTTTTTCTAGAAGAATCTTTCCGGACTTATTGGAGATTCTTTATACTAATTGTGCATGCGTACCATATTAAAAAATTGCAAGGAATATACATATCATGTGAAGGTGGTAATGTTTTAGGTTAAGAACACTTTGTACATGAATTTATTTTCAAGATTTGAATAAAACAGAACCTAAGTTAGATTTCCTTATCTGATATATAATCAAACAATACAGTTATATTACAAATTAAACTTGACTTCAAGCATTCCAAACAAAATAGAAAAGGAGATTGGTCATATATTTATTAGAAAAAGATTATCAAAAAAAGATTATAAATTTATACTTACTTATTTTCTTGGTATAAAGGTTGGAGCGGAGGGTGAAAGGTTAGTGCAGTGATAATTCTTCCTTGCCGAAGGCATGAGCGGATCTTGGAAGACCACTGGGGCATGGAAACCAAGAATTTATTTGTTTTCTTGATTCCTTGTGAGATTCCCTTCTAAATCCCATTTTCTTGTAAAACATAAAGTGAATGATAAATTTCATTATTGACTTTGAACTCGGTATCAATTTCAATTATTCCCCTTTGCAATTTGATTGAGTTGTAAATAGGTACATAATTTCATCTGTATGAGTTAAGATTATAAATTTGATATAAGAGGTCAATAAATAACAATAAGTTTAAAATGGATGTCCAGAAGATTATCTGGTAATATCATAGGAGGGAGCATCGAAAATTTTCTTTGCCAAATCATGGATAAAAGACCGGACCCCATTCGACAGTAATAGTATCCTGAGTAGGAAAATAGAAAGTCACCAGAAAATCCATCTAAATAGAAGATTAGAAAAGCGTTTGACAATAATGGAAGACTAGAAAAACCATTAGTTAATAGTAATTTAGATGGTGAACCAGAAAATCTTATATCAATGGTAGAAGACTAAAAATCCTATCTAACAATAATAGAAGTTTGCAAATCCATCTGGCGACAATAAAAGATCAAAAATCCATTTGGAAACAATAGAAGACTAAAAATCCAACCAGAAATAGTAGAAGACTAGAAATCCTATCTGATAATAGAAGACTAGAAATCCATATTGCAATAATAGAAGACTAGAAATACACTCTGATAATAGAAGACTATAAATCCATTTGACTATAATAGAAGACAAGAAATCCTATATGAAAATAGAAGACTAGGAATCCATCTTGCAATAATAGAAGATCAGAAATCCATCTAGCAATAATAGAAGATCAGAAATCCATTTGGTACTAATAGAAGACCGAAAATCCTATCTGATAATAGAAGACTAGAAATCCATCTGGCAATAATAGAGGATCAGAAATCCTATTTTATAATAAAGGACCAGAAATCCATATGGTAATAATAGCAGACCAAAAATTCATCTGATAATAGAAGACCAGAAATCCATCGGCAATTGGAGACCAGAAATAAATCTGGCAGTTGAAGATTATGTTTGTTGAGGAGCACAAATGGATTATATTCAATCGATCTTTCTTTAGAAGATTATTTGAGTTAGAGTGCTAACTGTCTCTGATTTTTGATAACTCTTCTTCTAGAAGATTGATTTATTTGGAGCGCTGCTTGGCTCTGATAACAGACCAAAAATTCATCAGATAGTAGAAGACCAGAAATTCATCGGGCAATCGAAGACCACAAATCAATCCGACAATTGAAGATTATTTTTATAGAGGAGTGCAAATGGTTCATATTCAATGGATCTTTCTCTAGAAGAATGTTTGACTTAGAGTGCTAACTGTCTCTGATTTTTAATAAATCTTCTTCTAGAAGATTGATTGATTTGGAGTGTTGATTGGCTCTGATTTTGATTGATTTGTTTGGTGCCATCTTAGATGATGATCTCTACTTGGCTCGAATACTTATCACCATCTTAGGTAATGATTCAGGTTTTGTTGTCTAGAGCTTTTGGTTAGCTTCATCAAACAGAATCATAGACTTATCCAACCTCCCACTAAGAGGCGCTTTAGTAAGGCCTTTGATGATGGCACTACGGACTTAGTCTGGTGCGTTTGGTTAGCTATATAAAGCAGAACCGTAGGCCTACCGAATCTCCCTCTAGGAGGCGCTTTAATGAGGCCTTTGTTGATGGCATAAAGGCTTAGTATGTTGTATATATCAAGCACAACCGTAGGCTTACCCCACCTCCCTTTAGGAGGAACTTCAGTGAGGTCTTTGATGACGGCACTAAATGATTTTTGTTTGATTGAGGAGAGTCTTTCTATTAGCTCAATAAACATTCTTTCCTTAACTTCTTTATTCATCCATTGTTGGAAAATATGGTCACAAATGTTACGCATTTCGTATTCTTGCTATCACATACCATCAGTTCAGCATAATCTATATGTCCCAAGTGGGATCACCTTGTGTATGATTAGGAGTCCTTCCAAATCTGGCCCAAGCGGTCTATCCATTGGGTTCTTAGTGTTTTTCTTTATTTTTCGGAGCACCAAATCTCCTTTTTCAAATGATCTCGTCTCTTTTGAGTCATAATAGTTGGATATCCTTCGTTGATATTCCGTTGTTTGCATATTTACCTCATCTCTTAATTCATTAATTAGATTCAAGGATTCTTTCATCACTTCTTGATTCAGATCGAAAGCATATGAAATTCTTCGATGAGGGGGTACCTCTACCTTAACTAGGAGCATTGCTTCACACCCATATGTTAATGAATAAGGAGTATGTCCTGTTGCTATTTTAGTAGTTCTACAGGCCAATAATACTACAGGCAGCTCTTCTACCTAGTTTCCTTTTGCTTTATCTAGTCGTTTCTTAAGAATAGTTTTGATAGTTTTATTGGGTGCCTAAATGGCTCTATTAACTTTGGGATGAGCTACTGATGCAAAGCTTTTGATGATACCATTTCTATTGCAGAATCGAGTGAATTCTTCACTTTTAAATTGAGATCTGTTGTCTAATATTATCTTTTGAGGAATTCCAAATCTAGTGATGATATTCTTGATTACAGACTTGAGTACATTTTCAAATGTGATATTTGGTAGTGTTTCAACTTCTAACCATTTAGTGAAATAATCAATGGCCACTACAACGTATTTGGCTCTCCTTTAAATATAGGAAGTGGTCATATTAGGTTGATTCCACATACGTCGAAAGGCCATGGGCTTGAGATTGAAGTTAACTCACTTGGCGGTAAACGTGAGATTTTAGAGAACTTATAGCACTTGTTGCATCTTTTTACATAGTTGCTAGTGTGATTAATCATTTCAGGCCAATAAAAGCCTTGTCTCATGACCTTCGTAGCTAGTTTTATTCCATTAGAATGATCCCCACAAAATCTTTATGGACTTCTTTTAATAGTTTTAGTCCACTTTCTGGATTGACACATCTTAGGTAGGGAAGAGAGTATCTCTTCTTCTAAAGCAGTCCGTCCACTACAAAAAAAATTCGAAGCCTGATGATTAATCCTTCTTGCTTCTTTTTTTGGTTGGTAGTGTTCCATTTACAAGGTATTTAACAATGAGGGTCATCCAACTATTCTTATAGTGATTGACTGTCTCTAAATAAGAGAATCTCTCTTGTAGGATCACATCTTTATCTTCTCTTTCCTCCTCTCTATATGCTAGAGCTTGAGATCTGATCAATACCATCAATTCTTTCCTTAACTCGGGAATCTTTTCTTCTATGCTATGATTTGGCAAATAGCTTATTGGAATAATCTGGGCTTCTGGTGCTCCCCTTGAACTGGCTAGTTTGGCTAAAGAATCAGCTTAAGAGAACTCAGCTTAAGAGAACTCTCCCCTCGTTACCTGGTATATTGAGAAATCCTCAAATTCGTTTAGCATTTTCAACACCTTCTGTACATATAAGATTAACTTTGCATCTATTGTCTAGTATGATTATTTCAATTGATTTACCATTAGTTAGAAATCGTTGAAAATTTCAATTCCAGGAATTTTTGGTTGTATGACCTTAGTGAATCCTGCCACCATTGATTTCTACTCTGCCATAGTATTTACAGCCGAAAACCCCAATTTCATTGCGCAATGTAAGCGATGTCCATCGAGGGTGATAATGATATATCCTACCCTATCATCTTGTTCATTCAAAGCTCCATCCAACAGCAAATTCAATTTATATTTTAAATCTTTTTCCTTTTTTTATTGCTCTTCGATGAAGCCCTTACACTCGTTAATAGAATTAAATAAATACTTGACCTTTGATCGTTGCTCAAAGCAAGAATTCAATATCATACTGACTAAGCTCTATCCCTCATTTTACCAATCTTCCTATGGTTTTTGGTTTGCTGAAAACTTTCTTAAGTGGGAAACTGGTCGAAACCTTGATTGGATGTGCTTCAGAATATGCTCTTAGTTATTTTGCTGTGAGTTTTAAGCAATATGCTAGCTTCTCTATGACTGGATATCTAGCCTCTGCATCTTTTAGTCTTCTGCTTACATAACATACTGGAAGCTAAATCCCTTTCTCTTCTTTTATCAATATAGAGCTAATTGTATGCTCAAAAACTGCCATTAAAGATAAAGGTTTTCACCTTCCAAAGGACTAGACAGGATTGGTGGTTTCTCAAGATGGTCTTTTAACTTCATAAATGCTTTTTGACAGTCCTTTTCCCATTCAATTTCTTTCTTTTTTCAATGGCATCGAAGAATGGAATGCATTTGTCGGTGGCCTTGGAGATGAACCTGTCTAATGCTGCCACTCATCTGTTTTGGCTCATTAAGTCTTTACCCTGAATCTGGTGAAGGTTAGCTTCAATTTACAGAGCACCGATAATGCATCAGAAGAACTTCCTAGAACGACTTCCGAAAGAGCACTTATGTGGGTTGAGCTACATTTGATGCTTTTGTAATACCCCAAACATTTCCTCAAGATCTTTCAAATGGCTACTCCCTTCATGAGACTTGACTAGCATGTCATCCACGCATACTTCCATATTTCGACCAATCTACTCTTTGAACATCCTATTTATCAATTTATGTTATATAGTGCTAGAGTTATTTAACCTAAAGGGGATCACTTTATAATAGTAGGCCCCCCAATCCATTATAAAACCAGTGTTCTCCTCGTCTGGTTGAAACATGGGAATTTGGCTGTAGCCGAAATAAGCATCCATGATAGATAAAATCTTGTACCTGCTGATTGCATTAACCAACCGATCTATTCTCGGAGGGGTTAGTAGTATTTTAGGAATGCCTCGTTTAGATCATTTTAGTCAACATGCGTTCTCCACTTGTCGTTGGACCTCTTGATCAGCACTGGGTTGGCCAACCAATTTGGATAAAATGCCTCTTCGATGAACCCATCCTTAAGCAATTTCTTGACCTCATTTTTAATGCATTGGACCAGAGTTTATCAAATTGTGTCATTTTCTGTTCGATAGGCATTATCCAAGAATGGATATTCAGAGCATTACACATAAAGGCTGGATTTATCCCAACCGTATCCAAATGAGTCCATACGAATATGCCTTTGCTAGACTCCAGGAACTGAATTAGTTCTGCTTTAAGCCAACTCCATTCCAACTTTAACTATCTTTTGCTGGATAGATTGGATCCAAGCATATCTCTTCGAGATTTTCAGTGGGTTTTAATCATTCTTGCTCGCTTCTACAATCCAATTCGGTGATTATTGTCTCACCTTCTATTTCGTCCTCCACCAGGTTTTTTCCAAGCTCTTCCTTTTCTTTTCAGAGAAATTGAATTTCTTTAATACATGCTTAGTTTCCTCATTAGGCTTCCTTAGTGCTTTGGATAGTTGGTTTGAAGGACCCCCATTAGGATCATTAGTATCATTTTTAGCAAACTCGGTTTTCTTTAAGTCATAGTTGTCTCGTTTATATTGCTCAAGAGTGGAAAAATACATTTTATGGGAGCTAAATTGTTCTCCAGCCATTCTTGGTTAGGAACTTCACCATTAAGTATTTTGGTAACAAATGCATCAACTTTGTCCAAAGATGGCTTCCCAAAGAAGGCATGTAATAGGATAGTTAATCCATGATGACAAAGAGGGTCTTAGATGTTCTGGAATTTGGCGGAATCCCCATCTACACAAAAAGCTTTATCCATCTGATAGGAGTTGATCCTTTGTTTTTGAACCCAAAAATGAGTTCAAAGCTCGGCTCAAGCTTCTCCTACGGAATTCCCATTTAATCAAAAGCATGTTCAAAGATAACAATGACCGCACTTCCAGTATCCACCAAAATTTTGGGAATCACAGAGAGTCCAACGTGGGCAGTAATTCTAAGTGAATCACTGTGTGGATGATGAACTCTCCTTCTTAATTCTTGTGGAGTGATTGTTAGACTATGCATCTGAATTTGGTACCTGGGATTCTCGAGTGGTAGTTCTTCGTGAATGGACAAAATCCCCTCCTTTGCTTCTCGTACATAGCGGTTCCTTGCTTCTTTGCTATCCCAGCTAAATGCGGTCCTTCATGGATCACCTTAATTCTATTAAGGGTGGTACAAAATCCTAGTTGATCATCACTTTCCACTAAGCTAGCAGCATTGTTTTAGGAGTCTTTGGTGGGGATCTACAGAATGAGCCACTTTTTGGCTATCTTAAGCAAACTCTTTTAAGCATCCGGAGCAGATCATACGTTGAATTATGCCCGCCAAAACACGACATTCATCAGTTTTATGCCCATTGGACTTATGGTAAGAACAATAATCTTCCCTCTTCATGGTTTAGGATTGATCTTATCATTGTATGAAACTTGGAAATCATCATTTTCCTTGTTTGTAGCATATATGTAATATAACGGTTTATTCAAGGCAATGTGATTAGTGTCAAGGACTTCCTCCTAACTTGGTTTCTTATGGTTGTGGTTGTAGATAGATTTTTCAGATTCCTTTTTTGGCTTGAGCTTTCATTTTAGCATGAAATATTTCATCCATACGAATGAATTTGTTAGCCAAGAAGTGGAAGTCTTGTAAATCTCTACATCCATGTATATAGAGCTCCTTCCAAAAGGGAGTTTGCTCAATAAGTCCCGAGTGCACTACCACTAACTTGTCCCTATCGGTCATCCCTTTTACCTTTAGTGCATCTATATTGAATCTCTTCAGGCAATCGCCCAATAGCTCCCCCGGACTTCTGTAACGACCACCTTTTTAGACCGTTTAAATCGACAATAAACCATACATGTCTATTCAAACCATTCAAAAGCGAGGATTGTTAATGGGGTAAATAAGAAAATAAAAGAAAAGAAAGAAAAACAAAATACAGAATCTCGCAGCGGAACGAAAAAATATAATAATCAAATAAACAGTTCGTGAAGCTGTTTTACAAATAACATTTAGTTATATTTTAACAATTCAAATCAGAGTTATAAATATATCAAAAATAAATAAATAATGCAGGGAAAAAATATTAATAAATACGGTTTTCAAACTCCATCTCCGTCTTCAAATTTTTACGCAAATTAAATGAAAATTTGACGAAATTAGGAATGTAGATAACTGCATTTTTAAAGGTTTAAATTTTCTAGAAAAATTATCTTTTCCGTATTCAAAATACAATAAATTTGACAATAGATCCATTCAAGTAACTTACAAATTCACAGAAAAATTCCCAATTAAATTTCATAGTTCAGGAGATTTGATTTATAAAAATGTTCCAAAGTTTCAACATTCAATTTTTAGAAACTTTCCAATGTTTCAAAAATTAATTTTGAAAACTTTCAAATAAGGCAACGACAGTTTATTTCTCAAAAATCATTTTTATGGTTCAAATAATAAATCTAAACATACTAATATTTTATCATGTAAATATATGAAATTCATGGGTTTTATATCCTTATTCGGTGTTCAAATAATCGATATAAAATTTATATGATTACAATAAACTATGGGGTAGTGACAAGGATATATCGAAATAAATGAACAAACACGAATTCAATAACAACAGCATCCATCACAATACACAATCAACACTCAAATCAACCAATTCAACAGATCAATCAATTCAATAACATGTCATAATAATTATTAGTTATCACATATTGGAGTTTAAGTGTTCAAATTAAATATCAATTAAAATTCCAAACCAACAATCAATAATTTATGACTATATGACTTGGTTTAATTTGCAAAAAAAATTAGTATTTCGTGAGTGAGTTTAAGCACTCACTTTATGGATTACCCTTTTCTAGTCGGATTTGGATTCGCTACTCCTCCTTTTGATTTGTTTCCTTGCTATCTTAATCTTCTTTTTTTAATAGAAAGTTTTCGAAGAGACAAAGAAGTTTGTATAGATCTGGATTTGAAGAAAAGGATTTGAAAAAAGAAGAATGTTTGGAAAAGAAGAGGAAAATTTAAAGAAGATGAAGAATTGAAAAAGAAAACGAAGTTTTGAAAAAGAAGAAGAAGATTTAAAGAATAAGAATAAGAAAAAGGAAGCTTTGAAAAAAAAGGAGATTTGAAGAAGAAGAAAAAATGAAGGAGGAGGAAAATGAAGAGAGAGAGAGAGAAAAAAAATGAGATGGAATTTTGTTTAGAGAAATGAAGCTACCAAAGATGAGATTTGAAAAATGAAATGAGGCTATAGGAATGAAGATGGAAACAAATGAAAAGCTAATAAATTATATATACACAAACTAGTAATTTAAAAAAAGTAAAAATATGAACAACCTTAAAACGGTAGTACTGAAAGAGGTGAAGTAAACGAATAAATATATGAATAAAGATAAAAATAAATCTTTCGTTCTTTAATATGAAGCTTCAGAAGAAAGAGTTTCTAATGAAAGGAAGCTACAAGAACTAATAACGCATAAACAAAATAAACTTCAAAAATAGAGAATAGTAAATTCTAATTAGATGGCATGAATATTAATTTGGATGTTCACATTAAAAATGGGAAAAAACTTCAGGTAAAGCACTGGAAAGGAGCAAACTAACAAATGAGAAATAAACAAAAAGAATAAGGCAATTATTAATTATAAAAAAATCAAATGAGGCTATTATTAATTAATAAAAAATGAATGAGTAGTATAATAATTAAATGGATGCTCAGGTGGACCTATGTCGAGAACTTGAAAACGAAAAGAAGGAGAATGTGACGTGATAATAAATGTAAAGCAAATGAAGAGACCACCTATATCCTATAAACAAACTTTTAGGGTCCAAATTCCAAAACTTACCCCAATTAATTTATATCAATAAACCCATATGTACGCATATTTACATCATTTAATTATATGTGCATACTCCATTAATGCAATAAATCGATTAAAAATGAATCAATCAATTAATCAACCAATCAATCTATATATTTATTTACGTTACTCAAACCAATTTTATTAATTAATGAATATATATCTATCTGTGCACTATAAAAATGATTTACTTTACTTTTTAATTGTCGCAACTTTCACATTAATGCAACCAATTTACAAGTTTTAACCATATATAAAATAGAGAAATAAATATATGTGAACATATGTAATTACGTACAACTATTAATACAAGGCAATTCTAATTGATTCCACAACATTTACACGACCATAAACCTACCGATATATTTAATATTTGGAATATTAATGTGATTGTGTGTGTGTATTATTCTAAAATTCAATTTTTTTTCCTAAATCATACTTATTCAAAATGAAAGTTTTATTTTTATACGTCTTAAAACATGCAACTATCTTAATTAAAATGTTCATTCCATATTGACACAAAAATGCAAGTTCCTATACTAACTCATTCATTACAATTTCATTTATGTATCCTTTCAATTGAAACATTTCAATTAATCTAATTCCAGTTCATTTCATTATTAATTCAAACAAATTCTAATTATAAAACACTGTTTTCTTTTCATTTATACCAATTCAAACATGTTTTATAAAATTTCATGTACAACAAAATTTATACACTATTTATAAAGTAAATGTTTTATCTTATTGAAAATCAACTTCTCTAAGATGCATTCCAAATAACAACTTATGTTATTCTTTTATTAAAACCTTCACTCCATCCTTTATTCAATTCAACATTTGTTATTCCGGTTAGAGATAAACATATAATTTATTCTTTTCAATTCAAAGCTTAAAATTTATTAAAATGTTCATCTTGATTTAATTTAAAATGTAAGTTCTTATGTTGAACTTAATAATTACAATGCACTTGTCTTTTCTTTTCAATTAAAGGATTCCAACAACTCTTATTGTAGTTTATATTCAATATCAGATTTGAAACGAATTCCTATTGTACCACAACTTTTTCCGTTCATTTCATATATTCCAACACTTATTTTTAAATTATTCCATTCTTATATTAACATCTATTATTACAATCAATGGAAACTTACATTCAAACAAGTATTAAAATAAATTGAAATTACACTAAAATAGTTATCAATTACATTAAATCACATTATTAAATTACATTCTAATTGTTTTCTTACTAGCAAATAATAAATTTCTAATTTCATACAATATTAAATCCTAAAATCTTTTTAAATTAAATATTTTAATTATCGAAAAATATACCGGTCGTTACACTCTCCTCCACTCAAAACTTTTCATCCTCGAAAAGGAACGAGAAGGAATTAAGAAGCTTAAAATTACTTTATTCAATCAATCATTTTATAAACAATTAAATTTACATGATTAAGTATGTTAAGTAAAATATACTATTTAATAAACTATTAAATCTTCATATTCAAGTTTACTAAAGTTTGAAAATATTTTCACTTCACAAAATTTTCTAAGTCTAAAATTCACGAAAATTTTCGATAGAGTCTCCTTTATACGAAGAGGTCCGAAAAAAATATATCAATAATTAAAATATATATATATATATATATATATATATATCATATTTCAAAAATAGAACATCCAAAACCCTGGAAAAAACAATATAATATTGCTATAAAACCGTAACCTGAAACCCTACCTATTTGTTGGGCAAACATGCTTTATTTATGAAACCAAAAGCAGTAAATATTGTTTCCATAAACCTGTATTTCACTTATATAATCCAAAATAGTGAGAATTTTGTTCAAGAGAAATATTTAGTCGTTTTCAATTTGCAACAAAAGAAAATCAATATAAAACATGTAAAACAAACAATACAACTATTTATGCAACAAAAGAATCCATCATACATCCATAGCAACCAAAACCAATGGTTTGCTTAGTTCAGAAACTTTTAATCATGCAAGGTGATAAATAACTATTGTACCCTACGCTCAACAGCCTAGGATAATTACTCAATAGATTATCCATACAACCTTAAATAATTAGAAGTATCCTTTCCAAATATCCCATAAGCCAAAACAACCAATAATTTCAACACACTATTTAAGTTTATTCAATTGATTTCTTTTTACCTCACTTGCCTTTTATTTATTTTCATTCATTCATACAATGTCTTTATCATGTACTTACATAAATTATTTCACACTCAACATCGAAAATAATCAAAGAATTAATTATTTAAGTATTACATACTTTTCATTGCAGTTTAATTCACATTTATTTACTTATAATGTTTGATATCTATTTAACATTAATATCCATCAGTAAATCATTTCGGTCATTTCCTTGAGTTTATAATCATTTACCTAAACAGTATTTGCCTTTTTACTATTTAAGTTAATTACAAGCATTTCACAATATTAACTTACGTTTATAACATTTTTTGTACATCAAAATTCTTATTTATTGAAATAATTCCATTGAACACTTCCGTTACTTAAGTTTTACTTATATAATATTCTATTACATATTCCAATTTAACATTTTCAACTTTTAACATTTTGGTAAGTTATATATATGTTTTATAGAATGAAATTGATATTACACAAGTTTATTTTATTAACTTCAGTTGACAATATGTTCAATAATTATATCTTCTAAATTTTTTCATATTTACAAGTTATTTTCAATTTTTTGTATATTTCCTTAATCACTTAGCATCCAATTCCTTAATTTCAATTTAGAAGTTTCTGATTATTAATATAGTTAAGATTTCCTTCATTACAATAATTGAAATCTCTAATTTGTAGAAACTTAAAGAACTAAATGCCGGGTTCATTTAAAATCATATGAAATAATATATATATATATATATACTCATAATTATTAATATAGTTAAGATTTCCTTCATTACAATAATTGAAATCTCTAATTTGTAGAAACTTAAAGAACTAAATGCCGGGTTCATTTAAAATCATATGAAA
The DNA here is from genome assembly GCA_030765085.1 of Allium cepa. Taxonomy (NCBI): domain Eukaryota; kingdom Viridiplantae; phylum Streptophyta; class Magnoliopsida; order Asparagales; family Amaryllidaceae; genus Allium; species Allium cepa. The sequence continues at coordinate 706,956,129 of CM060932.1, forward strand.
TAATATATATATATATATATATATATATATATATATATATATACACACACACACACACTCATAGTTTTTATATATCAAATCATATTTATAAATGCAAAAATTAGTATTTTTTATCAAAACTAATGTGCAGTAAAACTACAATAGTGGCCTTCACACTTTGAAACTCGAAAATGAACGTCGATGATGCGTGCACTCAGCACTGAAATTATTTTCCAATGACAAAAGAGAGGAGTAGAGAACTTATTTCCTTTTTAAAAATTCTTTTAAAACATTTCTTTCAAACCTAATTGAAATATTTATCTAAAATACTTCCAAATAATACTAGTATTATATTCCAAAATTCCTTTGAAAACAAATTTCAACCCTGGAACTTAAGTTCTCAAATTTCCAATTAAATTCATTTTATTTATAAATCCCATTTTGCAATCAATATTTATAAAATTGCACTTCCTACCAAACAAATATATCACATACAACTATTAGTACTTCGAAATCGAGTAAATATTTCAAAACATACTTCAAAAATAGCAATTCCAATTTATTTTTCAAGCATATTACTATTAGAAATTTCCCTAATCATATATTTTCTTATTTATAAAGTCCGTTGATATAATACCTTTAAATCATACATTCAAAGAAATTTATATAAATTTTACTGAAATATTCATTTGAAAACTTCATTTGCAAAACAATCATCTTTAAAACTTCAATACTTTACAAAAATTCATCCGTGAAATTTCTTTCTTCCTTTATAAATACCATTTTAAAAATCTTTAATAACATCTTTATAAATATATGTAAACTATTTGAAAGTAATTATTTACATCATTACTTATATTTAAAAAGGAGTTATTGAAAACCTTAAATCCTTTATTTATAATTTTTTATCAGTTTAAATTTAAAATACTTTTCAAACATCTTTAATTAATCAATAATCATTTACTTTAAATATGTTTTATTTAATTAATAACTTCTCATAATATTTACAACACTAATAATTAACTATTAAACTATGTTATACATAAAATAAAGAATATTTTAAACATTTTAAAGTATTTAGAAAAGAAAAAGAAGAATATGACCAAAATATCCTTTATGTAACACTTTATCAAAATACTTATAACCCAATATTTTGACAAGTTTATCCTCGTTCTTGTAGACTCTAGCAATGTGTTGATCAGACGCAAGGCTAGAATTCTTCAATTAGTTAGTAGACATGTTTCAACACTCAGTGAAAATACTTAAAAACATTTAAAATAGATATGAAAAGCACATTCCTTCATGGATCGCAGATACACAATGGTTACGTCGCTATCCCAGCAGAATCACTTGTAACTGTAGGCATCGCCACCCCTCGACTTACTCCGTGCTTCATAGATCGCAGCTACGCAATGGTTAGGCCGCTATCCCAGTGGAATCACTCATAACTGTAGGCATCCCGCCCCTCGATTTATGCTATGCATCAATAGATCGCAGCTATGCAATGATTACACCGCTATCCCAGTGGAATCACTTGTAGCTGTAGGCATCACGCCCCTCTTACGCCATTCAACAATATCAAATGAGTATAATAAATGACCCACCAAATTGGTTCCGATACATGTTCCTACTGAGTGGGAATTTGATTTCTGATGGACACTCCGCGTGGAGTTCCAATGCAACCCTACCGAGTAGGATCGGGATTTTTGATGGAAGGTACTTCCCATATCATTTACTTCAAATATATCATACTATATATAGTACCCTTTCAAAATCATAATTTCAATTATCGCACTTATATAATTTCCATTATATATAAGATTTCATTTTCAGATAGAGTACTTTCCAAAATCAATAGTCTCGAATATATCAAATCAATTTTATATAAATTCCATTGTATATAAGATTTATATCTTCAGATCGAATACCTTCCAAAATCAATAGTCTTCAAAATCATCTTATACTTATATAAAGTCCATCTTATATAAGAATCAAATTTTTTCCAAAATCAATTATGCTGCATAAAGAGTCATATGGGATTGAACATCTTTGTTTTATAAAAGTTTCTGAATTTTGAATAGTTTTGTATATAAAATAGTTTGTACAAAACTAGTATATAGAATAGTTTTGTATATAAAATAGTTTGTAAAATAGTTTCGGATAAGATGAAATTAAAAGAAAAAATAGTTTTGTATATAAAATTAGTTTGAAAAATAGTTTTGGATAAAATAAAATAAAATAAAAGTAGTTTTGTATATAAAATTAGTTTGTAAAATAGTTTTGTAAAAGAGCGTTGTATATAAAATAGGATAAAATATTTTGAATAAGATAAGATAAAAGAAAAATAGTTTGTAATATGGTTTTAAGTTAATAATAGTTTGCATAAAAAGAAAAATTCCAATTTAAATTAAAAAGATATCCAATCCAACAACTTTCAGTTTCAGCATCAAAGCATGTCAATAATATTAGAACACAAGATGTAGATATGTCATCATCACACAAAATCACATTCGATTGCTTTCTCGATCACACAAGTTTGCTTTTTAACTAGTACAGTTTATTCGACTTCCCTAATGCAGACTTCGATAAGGTTTCTTGATTAAAAACCATCATTCTCCTTCATAGTCATGTAATGGATAAAGAATTCTAGAATCAAACCAAAAATCCATATCAAATATTGGCCATCAAGAATCGTATGAAAATCCTAACACGAAATGGTATAATTCACCTCGAACTTGTGTATTCAAATTCAGGTCAAATCAATTATGCAAACAAAACAAGATACGTACAACTTATGTATTCCTTTCGATTTGTCTCATCGTAATTGCTTAAATTCAAATTCATTATTAATCTCCTTGATTAACACAAATATCACTTCATACTTTAATATTTGTTTCACAAAATTTCTCAATTTGATATATATCATTAATATATTTATTCTCATAACATTGCCTATATTTCTCTTCATTTTAAATTACATTCATTTCCACATGTAATATTTCTCATTTGATGCTACATTTATTTGCGGATCATTTCATTAGAAATTTCCTTAAGTTTATAGCCAAATTATAAAAGCTTAACTTCTTTTATAAGACATTAATCGAGTTTAAATTTAGTTTAATTATAACCATTTATTCCAATATCCATTTATTTTATAAACAATTTACAAGTCATGACTTTATTTAAAATCATTTCACTTTTAGTTCATATTTGTTTATCCAATTAGTTTTCACTTTTACTTTTCAAATTTATTTATGACACATGTCATAAATTTTAATCACGTTTATAAACATTTTTCTTCTCATTTACATCATTTTCTTAATAACAAGTTCTATCTAAACATACCAAGGCTTAAAATTGCACATATATACTATTACATACATGCTAAGAATGTATACAACAATTCTATTCATTTACTAAACATAGATATAACCAATTGACCTTGTTTCACTTGCTTTCAATTTAAGGTTATCAAATTCAACGGCGTAATTCAACACAATTACTAAGTTTCAACTCATTTATTAATTTAGGAAATTTCGACTATCCACAGTATCCAGATATTTCATTTTATTTCAGTAGTTGAAACTACCAATCAATAAAGACAAGTTCATAACAAAACATTTCAATTTCATAAACAAATATCCTAATTATTCACTTTGTTCTCTTCAATACGCCATTATTAACTAGTGTTTAGTCCATAAATTCAATCAACAATAATAGCCAACACTTATAATTTGACAAAATTCAACTAATCAACAAATAGTGATAATAATTAAATATTACCATTTCATAAAACAAACACATTACAAATAACAATAATAGTTATAAATTTTTTTATTCGTTTATATATATATATATATATCATATTGGGAAAAAAATATATCATTTTAAACTTATATAAAACATTTCATAACACTAAAAAATACACGCTCTCATATATACACACACACACACACACACTCGGACAAACTCATTCTGGGATATTACTACTTTATCACTAATGAGTTAACCCCAACAGGATAAGGTATGTCTAAACCTGGCTCTGATACCAACTGTAACGTCCCAACTTTTTGATGGTTTAAATCGATAATAAACCACACATGTCTAATTCAAACCATTCAGAAGAGAGAATTGTTAATGGGGTAAAAAAGAAAATAAAGGAAAAGAAATAAAAACAAAACATAGAATCTCGCAACAGAACGACAAAATATAATAATCAAATAAACAGTTCATGAATCTGCTTTACAAATAACATTGGATTACACTTTACAATTCAAATCAGAGTTATTGTAACGACCCGTAAATTTTCGATAATTAAAATAGCTAATTTAATAAGATTTCGTGATTTAGTGTTAGAAAAAAATTGTAAGTCGTTTGGAATAATAATAAATGTTGAATCCATTGGGTATAATAGAGTAATTGATTGATAAGTAAAATCTATTTAAATAAAATATTGAATATTGAACAGGTAAATTGTTTAAATTAAATATTTAAAACTTATTGAATAATTGAATAATGGGAATTGAATAACCGTATAATGGAAATGGTTGTTCTATAATTTTAATTCGTTTCAAAAGTAAAAAATTTAAGTTCGTTTTGAATATCTCAAAAGATAGTGATTCAAGAATAATAAAATTTGTTTAAATTTAATAATACGAATGTTTGAATAATTAAATTTCGAATTTGATATGATTAATTTGATATTGAAATTTAATATACGAAAATAGAGTGAATAATTGAAATTTGATTTAATATGATTGAAATTGGTTTCCAAAGTGAATGTAAGTTATATTGGGATTTTAATAGAGTTAGTAAGTTTTAAAATTGGAATTTATGGGATAATTGAATAACGGGTTTAATATGATTAAAAATGATTTGTAAAATTTTATTTTATCATATTAAAGTTAGAATGATGTTGTAGAACTTTTAAAATCGAATTAAAAGTAAATTTGTGAAAATTGAATATTTTAATAATTAATTATCGACTGAAAAATAGCCAATTTTCGAACAGTCTCAGAATTGGACGAAACTAGTTCCATTGGATCCTTAATAGTTTGTTATTATCGGATTTCAATTTTCGTAGCAATCGGAGTTTTCGTTTGACCGTGGCAGCTCGAAACGCATCGAAATCGTTTTAATATTAATTTGACCAGTTAAAATAGCCATTTTTCAAACAGTCTCGGATTTTGACGAAACTAGTTTCATCGGATCCGTAACGTGATATTATTGTAAGGTTTCAAATTTCATGTCAATCGGATTTACCGTTTGTCCGGGGCGAGCCAAAACGCCTAGAAATTCGTTTAATCGATTTAATTTAAAATCGATCGTTTATTGCCGTAACTCGCACAGATGATCGAATTAGCCTCTGAAACCTATTCCATTGTATCCGAAACGCGGGGTAAACCCTAAGAACGCCAGCCGGCACGCGTTGTTTGGAGATCGTTTGAGAAAATGGTTTATAAGTGGATTTAATATTAAAATAATAATTAAAATTGTTTATAAAGGCACGTTCTTCAGCAAACCCTAGTCCATTATTCGTGGCCGCCGGCTGTGCTATTTTCAATGGCCGAAAAACAATGATCTTTCTCTTCAATTTTCTTCCAATCCATCGATTATTCCAGAAGGCTTCAACTAGAAGATTGTAGATCTCCTCGAGCTCTACGCGATCAACGGTGATGATGGAAAATAGTGCTACGGTTTGTCGCCAAAGCTCGTCCAAAGGCGTGCAGTTCGGCACGAATTTCGAGGGTCTAGAGGAGGCCGAGCTGCACTTGGTTCTGGCCGAGCATGGAGTAGGAGATGCTCTTCGAAGTGGTGGTTGTTGATCAGGGTGTAAGCGATCGTAGGGGCCGCGATTGTTAACCCTAGAATCGTGATCTATGGGTTCTTCTTCGTGCGCGTCACCTGGAATGTAACGTGAGGGAGATGAATAAGGGGCATGGCCCAGATGTTGCAAGAAGAAAATGGACGGCTCTGATGTGAGTTTGGGTAAAATAAAATAAAATAAAAGTTGAATTTAATTTGTATTTAAATTTGTATTAACTTCAAAATATCATAACTCTTTCATACGAGGTCCGTTTTGGACGAAACTTTTTGCGTTGGAATCGTATCGACGACCACTGCGCTATGGAATTGGATTGGAGTCATTTGAAACTAGTGGAAATTTCGAATAAAATTAAACGCTCGTTTAATTTTATTCGAAATAAAACGCTGGAACTACATTGAAATCAAGGTGAGTGTTTTATAACGCTCACAACGTACTAAATATCTTTATGCTAGTTAAATTTGATATTATGAAGTGATATGAATTTTATTTGTCGTTGTTTGATAAAATTTAGTTGTCATATAGATCGCCATTTGAATTCACCGTTAAAAATTAAATTAACAGTTTAGTTGAAATTAAAATTGAATTGCGATTAAATTTCCTGATAATTGATAACTGTGAAATTGCCATGAATTGTATTGATATTGGATGATGTATTTCGATGGATGCTATTGGTTGATATTTAAATGTTTGCATGTATACTTGCTTATATATATCCTGTTATGCATACCTATGAAACTGTGATTTGATTTAAGTGATATATATTCATCCCTGACATTTAATTGAAATAAATAATTACTTAGCCATAGGATAGAAAATTATATACGGACACCGGATTGGCTAAATTAATAATTTTGAAATCGTCAATTTGAAATTAATTTGAATATTTTGATTTTAAAGTTATAAATAGAGATCAATTTATAGAAATTGAATTTATCGAAAATTTAGTTTGGAATGTTAAAATAAATTTTGGTTCAAAGAAATTGTTAAATAATTTAAGTTGAGACTTTGGAATTAAAATTGGGATATGATTGAATTTCTAAAATTTATTTTTTTTAAAGATTGAATATTTTTTCGAGCTTCGAGTATTACTAAGTAAAATCGATATAAAAAGATATTTTGAAATTGAGCTTGAAATTGAATCATATTTGAAATTTGGTTTTAAACTTGAATATCGATGGAAACTTTTGTTAAGTGTTATAAATGGATATTTTGAAAATCAAGCTCCAAATCGATATAAATTGAAATTGAATTAATTGAAAGTGAATATAAAATTTAATAAATTTGAAGTCAAAGTTGACATTGATGGAATCGAAATCGAAATTGAATCGGTAGAAGGGAAATTGAAATTGTTTTGAATTGGGAAGTCATAATTGAAATGGTTCGGTTTTGAGGCTATTTTATTTGTTTTCCAAATTACTCGGTTATATAAACCATTTATGAATACTTAAATTATTTTAATCTATTTTAAATCTACTTAACCCAATTTAAATTATTTTAAACTAATTTATCTATTTTAAATCCGTTTTAGTTTTTAAGTATCTTTTACTATTTAATTATTTAAAACTACTTTTAAACTGCTTAAACTATTTTCTAAAAATTTCAAGCTGATTAATAAGGTGAAATGTTTATGTTTAAATCTTGAATTTGAATACGAATTAGAATAAATGAAGTTGCAACCTAAATTGAAATTCGAAATGATTTTGAAATCGAAATGAGATATTGATGCGGAAAATGATTTTTGAAACGGAATCTTACATTTTGAATAGCTATGATGATATTTTGAAATGGACTTGATTTTGAAGCGAATATGATATTTTGATATCAATTATGAATCGATTTGAAATGTAAAAGAGCCAACAGTGTAATAATACGTAGTTATTAAAGAGACCGGGATCGGATATGGACATACTCTCTGTCGATACCGAACACCACTTTAATAACTATTATACGCAGAGTGTTGATCCAGAATAAGTGGATGGTTTGGTGAACGCGTTGACTGAAGAAAGAGAACGATATTGGATGACCCCTGACATGACTAAAACAGGAGCCGCGCCGGGCCATTGAGGTTCGCCATCTCTAGCGGACACACTTCTTCGATACCATATCTATTACATTTGTGATTCGATTTGGGTGCACCCCTTGATTTGGGAGTGTTGTTTTGCGGTGTTGGGGTAGCTGCTGGCTATGCTCAACATCAGTCCGGATCACGCAACTACTAGTATCCTAGTTGGTATCGCCTCATGTACCTTGTCATACTGATTATCCTATTCGCGACCACTACGTTATGTTTTGTGTTATACCTATGGGGTACCCTCTGATAACCACCAGTTTACGGTGGGGCTTACGGTGCTGTATAGACTATGGCATTATAAAAATGTGTTAAGGGGGATTATGGTAACGCCTTAACGCTAAACTTTATATTACTGATAGGCATTATCTACTTAGCGTACATTACTATATAGTAGATAGTTTAACGGATCCTTAAGCGATGGAAAATCCCGTAACATCTCTTTAGTTATTGCACGCATGTTGACACTGGATATGAGATGTCAAACCCCGTAAACATCCCTGATGCCGTTACACTCATATTTATTTACGATTGATTTAACTTTCATAAGGATATTTTAGTCCTGACTCGAATGTTTTGTCTTTTTATTACGCTCGGGTCAGTCCTGAGTTTTTCAGATTTTTGAAGATCTATCTGGAGGATGAAGACGAAGATATGGTATACTATTACTATTATTACCCTTGCATCATGCTATCTGCTGCATTATTTTAATTGTTCTGTTGTATATGTATAACTCTGATAAATGTTGTATAAATAATTGTCAAAGTATAGTAAACAGCTTCATGAACTGTTTATTTGACTATTATATTTTATCGTTCCGCTGCGAGATTCTGTATTGTTTTTTCCTTTATTTCTCTTTCTTTTCTTTTCTTATTTACCCCAATAACCATCTGCCCTTTCGAATGATTTGGAATCGGCATGTGTATTTGATCGTCGGTTTAAACTGTCCAAAAAGGCGGGTCGTTATAGTTATGCATGCATCAGAAATAAACAAATAATGCGACGGAAAAATATTAATAAATACGGTCTTCAAACTCCATCTCCATCTTCAAGAAATAATATCTTCGAAACACTAAAATACTCGGGCTGACCCGGGCATAAAGGAAAATAATACACTTGAGTCTGAACTAAAATTCTTATGCAAATTAATGAAAATTAGATGAAATAAGTAATGTAGATAACTATATTTTTGAAGGTTCAAATTTTTTGAAAAAGTTATTGTATCTATATTCAAAATACAATAGATTTCATAATAGATCCATTCAGTAACTTACAAATTTACAAAAAAATTCCCAATTAAATTTCATAGTTCAAGAGATTTGATTTATAAAAATGTTCCAAAGTTTCAACATTCAATTTTATGGAAACTTCCCAATGTTTCAAAATTTAATTTTGAAAACTATCAAATAAGGTAACTACGATTTATTTCTCACAAATCATTTTTATGGTTCAAATAGTAAAACTAACCATACTAATTTTTTTCTCATGTAAATATATGAAATTCATGGGTTTTATATGATTATTTAGTGTTCAAATAATCAGCATAAAATTTATATGATTACAATAAAATATGGGGTGATGACAAGGATATATCAAAATAAATGAACAAATATGAATTCAATCAAAATAGCATCCATCACAACATACAATCAACATTCAAATCAGTCAATTCAATAACATGTCACAATAATTATTAGTTATCACATATTGGAGTTTAAATATTCAAATTAAATATCAATTAAAATTCCAAACCAAAATCAATAATTTATCACTATATGACTTGGTTTAACTTGCAAAAAAATTTTAGATTTCGTGAGTGAGTTTAGACACTCACCTTATGGATTGCCCTTTTCTCGTCGAATTTTGATCCGCTACTACTTCCTCCTTTTGATTTGTTTCCTTGCTATCTTAATTTCTTTTTTTATAGAAAGTTTTGTAAGAGACGGAGAAGTTTGTATAGATTTGGATTTGAAGAAAAGGATTTGGAAAAAGAAGAATGTTTGGAAAAGAAAAAGAAGATTTAAAGAATATAAGAATTGAAAAAGAAGAAGAAGATTTGAAGAATAAGAATAAGAAAAAGGAAGTTTTGAAAAAAAAGAGAAGAAGGAGATTTGAAGAAGAAGAAAAAATGAAGAAGGAGAAAAATGAAGAGAGGGAGAAAATGAGATGGAAGTTTGTTTAGATAAATGAAGCTATAGAAGATGAGATTTGAAAAATGAAATAAGGCTATAGGATTGAAGATGAAAACGAATGAAAAGCTAATAAATTATATATAAACAAACTTGGAATTGAAATAAAGTAAAAATATGAACAACCTTAAAATGATAGTATTGAAAAATGTGAAGTAAAGGAATAAATATATGAACAAAGATAAAAATAAATCTTCCGTTCTTTAATACGAAGCTTCACAAGAAAGAGTTTCTAATGAAAGGAAGCTACAAGAACTAATAATGCATAAACAAAATAAACTTCAGAAATGGAGAATAGTAAATGCTAATTAGATGGCATGAATATTAATTTGGATGTTCACATTAAAAATGGAAAAAAGAAAAGGGAAAAAAACTTCTGGTAAAGCACTTCAAAGAGCAAATGAATAAATGCGAAACAAATGAAAAGAATGAGGTAATTATTAATTATAAATAAATAAAATAAGGATATTATTAATTAATAAGAAACGAATGAGTAGTCGAATAATTAAACAGATGCTCAAGTGGAGCCTACATTGAGAACTTGAAAATGAAAAGAGAGAGAATGCGACGTGATAATAATGTAAAGCAAATGAAGGGACCACCTATATCCTATAAACAAACCTTTGGAGTTCAAATTCCAAAAATTACTCCAATTAATTCATATCAATAAACTAAAATATACACATATTTATGTCATTTAATTCCATATTAAAGCATCCATTTTATGTTAATATATGTGCACACTGCATTAACGCTGTCAATCAATTAACAATCAATCAATCAATAAAAGCAACCAATCAATCTATACATTTATTTACGTTACTCTAACTAATTTTATTAATTAATGTATATATATATATATATCTATGCACTATAAAAATGATTTGCTTTACTTTTTAATTATTGTAACAGCCACATTAATGCAACCAATTTACAAGTTTTAACCATATATAAAATGAAAAAAATAAATATATGTGAACCTACGTAATTAATGTACAACTGTTAACACAAAGTAATTCTAATTGATTCCACAACATTTACACAACCATGAAACCTCTGATGTATTTACAATTTTGAATATTAATGTGTGTGTGTGTGTGTATTATTCTAAAATTCAATTTTTTTTCCAAGATCATACATATTCAAAATTAAAGTCTTGTTTTTATACATCTCAAAACATGCAATTATCTTAATTAAAATGTTCATTCCATATTGGCAAAAAATGCAAGTTCCTATATTAACTCATTCACTATAATTTCATTTATGTTTTCTTTTAATTGAAACATTTCAAGTAATATAATTCTAGTTCATTTTATTACAAATTTCAAAAAAAATTCTAATTATAAAATACTGTTTTCTTTCCATCTATACCAATTCAAATATGTTTTATAAAATTTCATATATAACAAAATTTATACACTATTTACAAAGTAAATATTACATCTTATTGAAAATCAACTTCTCCAAAATGCATTCGAAATAACAACTTATGTTATTCTTTCATTAGAACATTCACTCCATCCTTTATTCAAATTCAGCATTTGTTATTTCGGTTAGAGGCAAACATACAATTTATTCTTTTCAAATCAAAGCTTAAATTTCATTAAAATGTTAATCTTAATTTAATTTAAATTGTAGGTTCTAATGTTGAACTTATTAGTTACAATGCAATTGTCTTTTCTTTTCAATTAGAGGATTCCAACAACTCTTATTGCAGTTTATATTCAATATTAGACTTCAAACGAATTCTCATTTTACCACAACTTGTTTCTGTTCAATTCATATATTCCAACATTTATTTATTAAATTATTCCATTCTTATATTAACATCTACTATTACGATCAATGGAACTTACATTCAAACAATTATTAAAATAAATTGAAATTATACTAAAATAGTTATCAATTACATTAAATCACATTATTAAATTACATTCTAATTGTTTTCTTACTAAAAAATCATAATTTTTTAATTTCATACAATATTAAATCCTAAAATATTATTAAATTCAGTATTTTTATTATTGAAAAAAATATGAGTCGTTACATCTTTGCTTGATATTAGCTAGTGCAGCGTAGCCGATAGTAGGTCCTTTACAAATACAAAACTGCATTGAGAATTCATAAGAAAATTGCTTCTAAGAATAGCTGGTTTTCTCAAGGTATTGCATGTACAACTTGGCTGCGGCACCTTGGAAAGTACTAGGGAAGAGCCTACAACGCACAACTCCAGAAGCATTATATAGATCCATTTGACTTTCAAAGGCTATCAAGTGATCATTTGAGTCAGTGGTTTCATTGTATCTCAAGGGTGGAATTTTGATGTAGGACGGGATCCTGATGGATATGATCTCTTCCATAAAGGGAGCTTCTTGGTGGTTATTGTTGACCCTGTCATCTATAGTTCTTGTTCCTTTAAGATTAAGCATATCCTTTGCCAATTTCTCAGCCAAGTCTCTTAAGTAAGCTTTGTCACTATGATTGTTGCTTCTAATGGGTTTGTATCCCTTGGAGGTTGAACTTCAAGATTGCTCCTTGGATTTCTCTTTCCATCTTGGTAATTGTCCTTACCTTCGTTATTTGCCAAAGACCTTAGAGAAAGCTCGGTTACTTCAGCTTGCTGGTGATTTTTCCTCTTTTGTAGCATTATAATGAGCTTGCATTTTCATTTGTTTCTAAGCAAAGAGAAATCTATGCCCCTTCTTGGAGGCCCTACCTCATCCCCTCCTGCTTGGTGGTTTTGGAAGATTTTTAAGCAAGAATTCCTTCCAAAAGTTCTTTCGTCGTCAATGCTTGTTTTTCTTGGTCTTTGATCTTAGCGTCATTGTTGGTAAGTTGTGTCGGTTCCTATTATTGTTCTGGCTCTACATTTTCCAAGCTAAAGTTGAGAACTTCATTCTCTTCCAATGTTGCTATTTGTATGATTTCTTCATTTGAGGCAATAAGCCGTCTCGATATCATTCTCACTGAAACAACAATTCGTTTCTTTAACTTAAGAAAAGAACTGAATAGAGATAAAGTTCGAGCCTTCCTTCTAGTGCTAAAATGTTAAACCAAAAAATTAGAATAAGACCCACGATGATAATTTTGATAAATTAACATTGATAACATCACAACTAAACATGTTATAATTGGCATAGACTAAAGAATGCCATCAAGAGCTACCATTCGAGGTAAGATGCAAGGTGAAGTATTAAAGATTGGATTTATAATTCCACCAAGCCTTTGATGTTTAAATATTTGAAAGTCCGGCTATTTTCTAGGAATATGATATTCGAGATCCCTTAAGGTCACTTGGAATGAAATATTCGAGAGTCCTTAAGATCACTTGGAATGCACACTCGAGAATCCATGTGGCCTTTTGGACTAGAATACTCAAAGACTTATGTTGTATATTTAAAGGAGATAGAGAAGATAAGTAGCAGATTCGTGCAATAGTCCAATAAGTGTGTTAGTAGAGTAGGTGATTGGTCCTTATATTTGAAGTCCAATGTTCATATGTGATAGGCAAAATAGTAACTATGCATATAATTTCTTATTTAGTCCGAAGCCCTTCGAAGATTATCACGTTGATCTCTGGGACTAGGGAGTTTTATCATACACATGTTTATGTCAATAACGTTTAAAGTGCATAGTCACGTTAATAGGAAAATTAAGTTTTGTTTGATGTTATCCATAGGCAAAATAGGCTATGCTTGTCATCGTTCATAGTCTAACAGGCGATATTCAACATTGTCCATGTTCCTTATTATAGATTATGAGATTTACAATCAATTGATAATTTTTCCAATTTGATTATGGGTTAAAATGCTTTGATTTTAGAAGGGAGAGAAGAAAATGATAGCCCTTCTCCATTACCTCTAGGTCCATATTTATAGGGGCAGGTGCCGCATGACTTGGACATGCTTCGGCAATAGCCTTGATAACCTCAATGTTATTATGTGCTGGTCTATGTTCGGTGAGGATAATGATAGAACTCCAATGTTGCCTTAGTAGTAATGATCTTTGGCGCTGTATGCATTAAGTTACTCTTGATCGGTTATCGACGACATCGGTTGGAAATGGCAATAAAATTTTAGCATCAATAAAGAGCGGCGTTGATATGGAGTAGTGTTGTGTTATGGAAGTACCAATAATTCATGACATACAATATAACATTATCGATTTCAGGCGAGGTCAATGTCATGTGGTATCACCAAGGAGTGACCTCAATAAGTTGGGTTACTCGCTCTATCTTTATAAGTAGACGGTGGCCATAATAGGGCTCGACATTAATGAGACGCGATAGAGGTGATGTCAACATTACATCGGCGGCATACAATTCTGATCATATATGACATCATTGCTAATTTGGAGAAGTGTGAAGTTGATTCCATGCGGTGTAGATAATACTTGGTATTCTTGGCTTCATTGATGTCACATTTCATCGAGAGATGCGATATGCATGATGGCTTCTTCTACTTATACTCTTTAGAAAATATATGGACATGAATAGTTTTTTATATTTTACAACATATAGAAAAAAAAAAGTCATTTTCAATTTTACATGTTAAAACCATTCTTAATATATGACATTTGCATAATATGAATATTGAAACTACAAAATACAGAATCAAACACTATCACAGCTTTTCATTGAGAATTCAGTTATTTCCATTAAGATAATATTAACAAGGTATTTACATACATCCATAACATCAATATGTATTTATGTAGTAATTAGTTGTGATATTCAATAATATCATATGATATGTATGGATATTGATCCCACCAACACCATTGAATGTCCATGTTACAATATAAAGCACGTCTCGCTATAACCTAAAATCATGTAGACATTCATAAATTTATTTGCAAATTGCAATTATGTGGATGCTAGATAAAGTTAAATGTATTTGAAATTGCTAAAGTGAGGTTGTTTAATTGGCTAACTAGTATAATTGCAGTATTTCATTTTATGATAATAATTTAGGTCAAGTGAAAATGTAGGAATTGTTACAACTCAAAATCATTATATAAAGGCGTTAACATTGTTTGTTAATTACAAGTAATATATATCATAAGAATAAACATTAGCTATTAGTGTTGGAAGTTGAAGTTGAGATGTGGTTATGTAGTAATTTTATAACACCTTGATGGATGAAGTTATAAGTAATAGTCTTTTTCCCAGACTTGAATAGGACCCTTAAATTTGTACCAACAGGTCTTAAGTTTGAATCCCGGACATCATTTACTAATTATATCTTACTTTATGATTTAAAAAAGGAATGGTCATGATAAATAAGCCTAAGTTAAGACAAACAATACCTTATGTGAAGATGTTTATTTTTTACACTCAGTCGAAGTGTCATATAAATAAATCAGGTAAAAGTAGATAAGAATTTAACAAATAATTTTAATTTTTTTCCTATATAGTTTTTTATATGCTAAGGGGTTGAACCCAATGCCTCCAACAGCAACTCAATCTGAATGTCTTACCAATGGTTATTGGCAAATAATTTCATTTTTTCCCCTTCATCAAGGCAATATAGATATGTAGCACAATCAAAAGATATCTACAAAAGTTGATAGGATGTACTATATTGCTTTATACCCATGTTTAGCATGGACATGATTTCATAATCTTTTTTAATCATACTATATCTTTATTAAAGCTAGAAAAAAACACAACTTTTAGTCTGACCGTAAATAACCAAAACATCCCTTATATGCAAGGAGAAGTCATGAGTTCGAATTCTCCTTTAAACAAACATTAGTATTATTTTCAAATAGAAATTTTGATACACAAATAAAGCAACAAGTTCAAAACTATATCCCAACAAAAATTTCATTGTTTTTTTTTCTCGTATTACTCATTTTATGCTTACTAAAACCATATATAAAATGAAATTTAATAATTTTAATTTTTTATGCACATATGCAATGCACGTGCCAAAAAGTTTCGTAATTAATGATGTTGCTTTTTTCTCACGATTGAACCTATCTCTTTAGGTCTAAATACGTAGTAATTTAATGCAGTACTAAATTTGATGCTTATAAATTAGGGTTTAAATGGGTGTTGCCATTTCACATCCTCATCCAACCCATTTAGTTATCTCAATTGAGTTTGAATCATGACTGAAAATTTTAGTTTTAGATGTTACTCGTATATGTATATTTTGATGAATATGGATTCACTTTTGGGTACCTTCTAAACATATTAACAACCTAATTTTGAATGTTGATTTCACTATTCCACTCCAACTTAAAAGATATAAAAAGATAACTAAATTTTAAGCCTAAATAATATAGCTTAGGTAAATATTGTCCAATATGTATAGGATTATGATTAATCGGATGCATATACCTACGAACTAGAATTTTTAAAACTTAATGTTTGTAGCTGAAAAAGTTCTATATCGTATGTTGCACTTTGATGATGCTATAGTCTGACAAAGCCATAAGGTGGAAAAGTGACCCAGATATGGATGCACAATGATCCACCAATGGCAATGATGATACCATAAAAAATACAAGAATTTCCTATAAGTTTCTACATTAGTCTAGACATTTTCTAGATGTAACTCGAATGTCCTAATCATGCATTAAAAAATAATTAGTTACAACTTTTCTCTTTAGTGTATGAATTGTCAATCCATTATTGGATTAGTAAGTTTTAAATATACAACTGGATAAATGGAAATGATAGAAAAGTTTCTCTTCTCTCCTATTATTCTTCCTCTCAGGTTCTTCTTTCTCTTATCATCTTTTCACATTTTTTCCTCTTTACAAGATGTGCACCCTATAGAAAAGATTTCTATAGAAAAAAATTCTCACTTTAATCACAACGAAAAGATTTCTACAAAGAATATAGTAATCCTAAAATTTGCAATAATTTTAAGGAGCTAATGAACTCAAAAGTTTTTTGAATCAACATTAGTATGTCACATATATTATCAGAAGATTCAACGAGAAACAAAAACTTGTGTTTACAAAGTAAGAAAATTATTTTCGAATATTCTATTTTGAAATGAACCTAATAAATATGCTAGAGGGTAGTAAGAAAGAAAAAAATTGGTCTTGTCATAACGAGATAAGAATTTCTCAAATTTGGGCCAATTTTAAAACTTAATTGCACAAATAGACCACTTTAAAACTATTTACAAACATAGACCGCTTTTCGCCATGTTAGCGACACGTCGTCAAAAATATACTAGGGATATTTCAAATATCGATGGTACCACTACAAGAAACAACAGTATTTCCAACGATCTTAAATTATCGACGACCGTCGAAAGCCATCGAAAAAAAATTAGAATAGAGATCGTCGAAGATTCTTCTTTTCGATGGCTTTTCGATAGCTCAATCAAGCTAATTCCAACAGTTGTCGATGACTTTTCCGATGGTTTCGATGACACGTCGTGTATACACGAGAGGGTAAGGTTTACCTAATTTGCTGTCGAAAGCCATTGGAAGCCATCAGAAATCTAGAGTTTTTTTTATTTAGCAGTCTTTAAACCACAAACAACATATATACATCAATATATATATATATATATATATATCCCAGCTCAATTTCAGGCATATAAATCATATATATCAAAGTCCAAATAACATCTATAACATCAATAACAAAAAAAATTAATATTTACAATATACGAAACTGAAATAACCCACAATATACTCAAGCATCCAATAATATATGACAAAAAAAACTCAAATCAATCAGCAAGTCAAAATACATCCCAAAATGTATCAAATATGTCCAATGTGGAGAATAAATCTTTTGAGGAAATAATTCTTGGAACTAAAGACGATCGGTATTCGGATTTCAATGTGGACGATCAAGGTGTTCTAAGGATTAATGGTCGTTTGTGTATGCCTAATATTGATGGACTGAGGCAAGAAGTTTTAGCTGAGTGTCATCGTTCCAAATTGAATATTCACCCGGGAATCTCGAAGATGTATAAAGATATGAGGAGAGTTTTCTGGTGGCCGAATATGAAGAAGGATGTAGCTGCTTTTGTTAATAGTTATGCCATTTGCCAGCAAGTGAAGGGAGATCAACAAAAGTCTGCAGGACTATTGCAACCTTTGGAAATTCCAGATTGGAAGTGGGAAATGATCTCGATGGACTTTATCGACGGTTTGCCTAGGACCAGGAAAGGAAATGAAGGAATATGGGTTATTGTTGATCGTTTAACGAAGAGTGCCCATTTTATTCCGGTTAAGGCAACTCGCACTGCAGTTTCTTTGGCAGAAATTTTCTTGAAGGAAATAGTCAGATTACATGGTGTTCCTGTCAGCATAGTGAGTGACCGTGATCCTATTTTTACTAGCAAATTTTGGGAAGCTCTGCAATCAGCAATGGGAACAAGTTTGAGATTAAGTACAGCCTATCATCCTCAGATGGACGGACAAACGGAAAGGCTTAATCGTATTTTGGAAGATATGCTGCGAGCTTGTGTATTGGATTTTGGTGGATCATGGGAAGACCATCTTCATCTAGTGGAATTTTCCTATAATAACAGTTATCAAGTGAGTATTAAGATGGCTCCTTATGAAGCTCTGAAGACCGTGTAGATCCCCATCTTGTTGGATTGAATCGAATGATCGACTTGTGCTTGGACCCGATCTTATTTGTGAAGCTTCTGCGAAAGTTGAGCTTATCAAGAAAAGGATGAAAGCTGCTCAAGATCGTCAGAAGAAATATGCAGATAAGAGACGAAGACCATTGGAATTTGAGATCGGAGATTTAGTTTTTATCAAAGTTTCCCCAATCAAAGGTGCTATAAGAATCGGTAAGACAGGAAAACTTGCTCCGAGGTATATTGGTCCATTCCGAGTGCTAGAAAGAATTGGAACTGTAGCCTACAGGATTGAATTACCAGAACGGATGTCTGGGATTCACAATGTATTCCATGTGTCTCATTTACGGAAATTTATTCATGACCCATCATTAGTGATAGAACCAGTTGTTCAGGAAGATTTAGAAGTAGAATCCAACATGACTGTGGTTAGAGATCCTGTTCAGATTGTAGATCAAGACGAGAAGCAACTCAGGAACAAAGTGATGAAACTCGTCAAGGTGCAATGGAGTGAGGATCCCGGAGATTGTACCTGGGAAACTCTTGATAGTTTTAGAAAAGCTTATCCAAATTTATGTCCGGATAATTAGTAATGATGTTAGAATTGACTGTTTGATTGTTTGTTTTGTATGAATGATATGTATGCTTGGAATATTTATATTAAGTTTTTGAAATTAACGGTTGTTTAAATTTCGGGGACGAAATTCTTTTAAGAGGGGAGGAATGTGACATCCCGGAATTTTGACCCTATTATTATAATAAGTTTTTGATCAAATTTAATTAAAATACAAGATGTTTAATTTTAAATAAATTAGAATTTGGATATTATTAGTTGTATATGTATTATAAAGGAATATAACTTCAAAATATAAAATAGACTCTTTAATAACATTTAAAATTTAATCTGTTTTATTTATTTAAATTAAAAGTTATGTATGGATGACATTTAATATCAAATGTCTAAATGCGGTTAATAATAACAAGTTCAATAACACAATCACATTTATAAATATAAATACATTAATGTACATATAAGTTACAAATCAAATATTTGGAAAGATTTAACTTTGAATAAAAATTAGATTTAAGTAGTGTTTCTAAACAACAATGTTTATAATTAAAGTAAAATAAGCTTACAAATATTTAATATAAGTATAACACAAAAATATAGTTATAAACATAAGTCAACATGAACATAAGTATAACATAATAATATGTAAACATCAGCAATAAAGACAAATTAACTTGCAAACACTATTTATATGTTAATATAGATATGAAGACCAAATGAATTATGCAGGATCAGTAAGTATCATTGCCAAAGAAGCATAGTTTGTCAGCAAAGTATTATAGTGTAAACCCATATGAATACATTTAGTACAAACCAAATCTGCAAACATCTTTGCATAATCCCTTGTGTCAGTCAACATTTAATTATGTGTTAACATAAGTAAAGACATAGGCATTTAATTAGCACACATCTTTGTCTAGAAAAAAAATAATATCTCAGCCGAAATATTCATATTATTTTCAGGCCTTAGTACAAAGAAAAATAAAACAAATATTATAATATGTTAAAGCGTATTCAAGAAGGCAGCTTGTTCAAGTTATAAAAATAGATATTCATCACTTCTTATTTCATTTAATTCAGGCATTAACTTATGAAAGCACATCATGAGAGATAGCAAAAGTAATATAAATAAAAACTGCATATTTTCAAGCTTAAATAAAATTCAGGAAGCAAGAAGAGTTACAGGCGTACAAAACTTCATATTTCTAGTCAAATCAAATTAAGGAAATAAAGGAGTTTACTGGAATTCAAATTTTGCAAACTACAGTCTTCTAACTAGCCTCTGTTTCAAGTTTCTACAGTTTTTTTTCTGGTGAGTAAACTTATTTCTAATCTAACTTTTATTATGTAGTTTAAGAAGATTTGTTATGTGGATGTTTAAAGTTCTGGAATTCTTGTTAAATACTGTCTGTTCTTATAGTTGTTTTTTTAAGATAACTGTAAAATTTAAAACACTGAAACTCTATCATACAGTAGAGAGTAAATAATAATCAAAATTCGAATAGCATAAATTTTAAATTCGAATTCATGTCTGGAAACAACACTCAGTAATATGATTTTTAAGACTAGAATTGTAATTTTTAGTTGATTGTGTATAGAGCAGTTCATCAGTAGAACATTTGTGCTATTTCCTGAATTTCAAATAATTCATACAATAATTTTTGATGGAATTCCACATGTAGCTAGTTTATTGATGGGAGATTAACAGAAAAATATTAAAAAAAAATTCGAGTGCACGATTTGTTGAGGGGAATCAATAGTAGGGTTTTGGGTTCTGTAATTATTCGGTTCGGTTCGTAGATGCTCTCGACACCCTGGCGCAACCGAGTGCTATGAAATATTGGGAGGAGTTAGAGTGTGTAGTTGGCGACGTATGTCCGAATCCTTGTCGTGTCAGGTGGCGGCGATCACAATCGCGAGGTGGATTTGTCTACTGCATTTGAGTTACAGTTCGACTTTTAGTCGAATTTTGTTTTCGTGACTTTGGGGTTGAACTGGGCCGTGTTATCGATTGGTGGCGTCGCGAGGTGGTAGCGCGGTGGTGGACCGCCATGCACGTGCACGGCGGCGGAGATGTCCGCGTTTGGGTCGACTCGAGGAAAACTCGAGTATGATCGTTCTTTGCTTCGGGTACTACTCTGGGGAGAAGTTTGAGTAGCGCGTGAGTGCTAATAAGTTTTAACAGTTAAAACTTTAAGCTTTAAAAAAAAAGAGACAGTTGAATTAAGAAACAGGGAAGAAGAAGAGAGGCAGGGGAGTTTTAACGTCAGTAGTTACTGGGTTATCTCGAGTCCTACCCGAGGTGAGCGCGATGTTGACTTCGGGTTTAAGATTGCAGAATTTTTCCTAACTGTAATATGAAAGTAGAAGTAATTCAGTTAAGTATAAACTTTGTTATTAAGTGTTAAACAATTTGTTCTAAGACCTGATAAACTTTAAAGTTTTGCTGAAACAAAATTGAGTAATTAACTTAAAAATAGAAGTTAATTATGTAGGTAATAAAATTTATAATTGTAATTTAATAAGTAGTTCAAAACTTAATTGAATTAGTAATCAAAGATTTTAATGATAATCTTGTGAAATCATTTGTAATTAAGAATTTAATTAATCATTTGAAGTTGATTAATTGACAAATCATAGTTAACGAATTAATTAAATAATTAATGAGTGAATGATTAAGTTAATTAGTAAGTAATGATTAGTTAAGCAATTAATTAATTAAATGTGTAATTGAGTTTTATAATCAATAATTAAGATTATTGATTAATAATTAATTATTTAATTAAGTGAATTATTAATAGGTAATTAATGAATTGAAATAAGTTAACTTATTAGTAATTAATTAAGCAAAGAATAAAATATAATTCATTCTTAAGTATGCAATTAAGTTTAAAACAAATCAAACTTGTGGATATGAATCAATGATTATACTGATTGCCTCTGACGTTATTTATATCCTGTGATGTTCTGTGATATTCTGTATATATCTGTGATAATTATGTACGATTTACCTGTGTTAAATTGCTATATGATTTATCTGATGTTATTTATCTGTGTTGAACTGCTATGTGAATTCAATTGTTGAATTTAAACTGTTAAGTTAATTAGACAACTTGACCGTTAAAATGGCGTTTGGATTTCGATGAGACCGGGATCGGGTATCGATTGATATTCCGAAAACCACATCGATCCAAATTAAACGTTAGGTCGTGTAATCTCAAGTGAAGATCGAGATGGTGTTTTTAGAATGCAAGGGTTATCGTCGTTAACTCTGAGGGTGATTCCAAAACGGGTGTAACGAGATAATGCCTTCGGTTTCGTTCGAACCCGGAACGAAATTGTATGGATTGAATGCTTTCAGCACATCGTCAGGCGGACGATGAGCATTCTAAGTGATATGTTCTCTAAAGGTAATCGCAGCCTCAAGCCTCATCAACTGGGAATGGCTAAAACAGGGGAGGTGCAGCAAGGTTAGGTGGGTCATGCCCAAGCAGGACGAGGTATACCCCTGTCTAGATGTCCCTTTTTATTCGGTTGTGTGGACGGTTGGATGTACACCAACTGCAGGGTTATCTTGTTCGGGACTATTCAGTAAGTAATGGTTCCGGCCTTGTGTTGCAGGGGAGTTAGGGTGGCTCCTCGGTATGGTGATCTAGGCCACGTACTGTGACGGGCGGTACCCCAGTAGCCCTGCCATTGTAGGGGATCCAATTTCCAATAAGCGTCGTACGTTTTGATTGTGCCCAACGATGTTGAAATGTGAGATGTAAGCATTTCAGCTATTTCTGTATTTTACTTGAAAACCCTAGACACTATTATAATATCACTGGATTTCCTATGAAGTGTTTTGGTTAGCGTAAGGTAAAAACTTACCCGTATTTATTTATGGGGAGCCTTACGTGATACCTTTATTTTAAATGATTTTCAAAGTTAAACAACTTTAACCCGTTTACTCATACCAGACTCATGTCCGACCCGGAGTTTATTTTTGTTTTTCATAAACTTTCGGGTACCTAAATTTTTATGGGTAGCCAAGAGCTTCAGGTTAGCTTTGACGACTTCTGGAGGAGCAATGGAGCAGGAGGCTTCAGCGTTGTAGACATGTATATCTATATAGTTCCGTTGTGTTGGTTAGTTTATGATATTTGAGATGTATGTTCTGACAGATATGTATATGATAGTCATGTTGTATGATATTGTTTAACTCTGATGTATATATAACTATGTAATATTTATGTTGATATATTATATTTTATTCCATTCCGCTGTGAGATTCAGATGTTGTTATTCTTTCTTTCTTTTCTTTTCTATTTCTATCCCTTTCTTTCTTATTGACGACACGTCTTTCTGGACGTAGAAAGTCGGGTCGTTACAGCTGGTATCAGAGCGATAGGTTGAGCGAGTACCTATGCTCTGGAGTAATATTTATCTTGAGAGTACGTATTTGTATTTTCATATAAATATATATATATATATACCTATCTAAATCTGTTGGGTTACCTGTCTAGGAGGCCAACATGAATTCTGGAAGGATATGCAGAGTTAGGGCCAGTACTTCAACTGATAATGGACGAAGTCAAATTGCTAGAGAGGCTGTTAATTCAGTACCGCCTCAAGTTAGTTTTGCATCCTTATGTAAAGATTTTATCGATCCGGGAGGCAAATCATTTAAAGGTTCGGAATCGATAATTGAAGTTCAAGCCTGGTTACGTTCTTGTGAGCGTATTTTTAAGAGGATGAGATTGTCGGATGATCAGAAGAGGGATATGGCATCATGACAATTGCAGGGAAGCGCAGCATCATGGTGGGATGCAACAATTGAAAATATTCCTGAAGAAGATATTTCATGGGAAAGATTTAAAGAGTTATTTGAGGAGAAGTTTATGCCTACAGCAAGGAAAACTCAATTGTACCAGGATTTTCTGAATTTGAAGCAGGAAAGCATGACCATTTCTGAGTATGAGACCAGATTCAACGAACTTTCGTGTTATGGATCGAGACTCATTGATACTCCCCTCAAGAAGAATGAATAGTTTGTGCAAGGATTGAGGTCAGAATTCTAGAATAAGTTGACAGTGCTCTTGAAAGGATCTTTTGTTG
Organism: Allium cepa; assembly: GCA_030765085.1. Lineage (NCBI taxonomy): Eukaryota > Viridiplantae > Streptophyta > Magnoliopsida > Asparagales > Amaryllidaceae > Allium > Allium cepa. The sequence goes on from CM060932.1 coordinate 706,980,430, forward strand.
ATTTGGTTGATATGGCATTGAGGTATGAAGATTTGATGAGCAAGAAATTGGAGGCAACAGTAGCAGTTTCAAGAGGGAATTCCGTTAACCAAAATAAAAGAAAGTTCAACCCACTTTGGAAAAGGCAAGTTAAGGGAAAGAAATCGGGAGGAAGCAATAAAGGACCCTGTAAGTGTTATAATTGTCAGCAAATTGGACATTTGGCGGATCAGTGTTCTCAAGGAGGATCTCAGCAACAACAACGTCAGAGTGGTCTAGAATTAGCAGTAGTCCGGAAATTGTTGTGTTTTAATTATCGTCAGCCCGGTCATATGATTAAGAATTGTCCACTTTTGCAGAGGACACTTCAGGATAAAGTTTTTGCTTTGGAAGCTGGTTCATCTTCTTCTTCTCAAGGCAAAGGAGTTTTGGAAGGTACCCTACTCTTAAATGGCAAGTATATTAAAGTTTTATTTGATTCGGGTGTATCTTTGAGTTTCATATCTTCAGAATCAGTAGAAAAGTTTTCTCTTAAGCCTAGTACCGTGAATCGTCCCATTATTGTATCTGATCTTATTGGTGGAGCAATAAAATTGGATACGGTCTGTAAGGACTTGAAGCTTTCTTATTTGTCCCACAGTTTCTCTTGTGACCCATATGTGTTAAATTTTAAAGGATTTGATCTTATTTTGGGAATGGATTGGCTCGATAAGTATAAAGCAGTCCTGAATTGTGATGAGAGGACAGTTTCATTGGAGACTGATTTGGGTAGGATTGCCAAAGTGTCGTGCGATAGTTCCGGATTTCACTTGAGTAGTCTTTTGCTAGGAATTGAGACATCTCAAGAGAAAGTTGAAGAAATCGATGTGGTACAAGATTTTCTTGATGTTTTTGAAGAAGTTAAGTGTATACCGCCACATCGAGAGATTGAGTTTCGTATTGATTTGATTCCAGGAGCAGTGCCGGTGTTTCAGCCCAGTAGGAGAATACCTCCTAGAGAGAGAAGAGTTGGTTAAGCAGACGCAAGATCTTTTGGAGAAGGGTTTGATTAGACCCAGTTTTTCTTGTTGGGGCTCTGCTGCGGTGTTTGTCACCAAATCGGATGGTTTGCTAAGGTTTTGTGTTGATTATAGAGAATTGAACAAAGTGACCATTCAAAATAAATATCCTTTTCCTCGCATCGATGATCTTTTTGACCAGCTGCATGGAGCTTCTATCTTTTCTCAACTAGATCTAGCTTCAGGATTCCATCAATTGAGAGTAGCTGAAGATAGTATCCCCTTGACAGCATTTAGGGGACCGAATTGTTTCTATGAGTGGTTGGTTATGCCGTTCGGATTAACCAACGCTCCTGCCTATTTTGTTGACCTCATGAACCGTGTCTTTAGAGATGTGTTGAATAAGTTTGTGCTGGTATTCATTGATGATATTTTGGTCTACTCCAAATCGGAAGAAGAACACAGGCAACATTTGAGAATTGTATTGGAAACTTTGAGGAAACATGTGTTGAAGGCAAAGTTTTCAAAGTGTAATTTTTGAAAATCAGAAGTTAAATTTTTAGGGCACGTTGTTTCTGGTGAAGGCATTTTAGTAGATCCAGCAAAGGTTGAAACTATTTTGCAATGGAAACAGCCGGAGACACCGACGGAAATTCGCAGTTTTCTGGGTTTGGCTGGCTACTACAGAAAATTCATTAAGGATTATTCCAAAATTTCTTCGCATCTGACCAAGCTAACAAGGAAAGGAACTAAATTCAAGTGGACACTCAGTGTGAAGAAGCTTTTCAGGAATTGAAGACAAGGCTAACTAGTGCACCAGTTTTTGCTATTTCGGATGGGAAGAGCAAATTTAAAGTATATACGAATGCATGTTTAGTTGGATTGGGTGCAGTTCTGATGCAGAATGGCAGAGTTATACCGTATGCTAGTCGACAATTGAAGTCCCATGAAAAACTATGCTACGCATGATCTAGAACTGTTAGCTATTGTTTTTGCTTTGAAGATATGGAGACATTATCTTTTTGAGAGAAAATATATTTCAACGGTTTGTGATCCGTGAATAACTCAAACTTTTCTCCCAAAAGATAATTTGAGACAGCAGAGATGGGTCGAATTTTCGGCATCTTATGATCTGGATATTTTGTCTACGTCGGGGAAAGCGAATGTCGTGGCTGATGCTCTTAGTAGAAATGTTGTTTTATCTCTTTTAGAAGTCGTTCCATCTCTCCAAGAAAAGATCATAGGTAAGCAAATGGATGATAAATCTTTTGAGGAAATAATTCTTGGAACTAAAGACGATCGGTATTCGGATTTCAATGTGGACGATCAAGGTGTTCTAAGGATTAATGGTCGTTTGTGTGTGCCTAATATTGATGGACTGAGGCAAGAAGTATTAGCTGAGTGTCATCGTTCCAAATTGAATATTCACCCGGGAATCTCAAAGATGTATAAAGATATGAGGAGAGTTTTCTGGTGGCCGAATATGAAGAAGGATGTAGCCGCTTTTATTAATAGTTGTGCCATTTGCCAGCAAGTGAAGGGAGATCAACAAAAGTCTGCAGGACTATTGCAACCTTCGGAAATTCCAGATTGGAAGTGGGAAATGATCTAGATGGACTTTATCGACGGTTTGCCTAGGACCAGGAAAGGAAATGAAGGAATATGGGTTATTGTTGATCTTTTAACGAAGAGTGCCCATTTTATTCCGGTTAAGGCAACTCGCACTGCAGTTTCTTTGGCAGAAATTTTCTTGAAGGAAATAGTCAGATTACATGGTGTTCCTGTCAGCATAGTGAGTGACCGTGATCCTATTTTTACTAGAAAATTTTGGGAAGCTCTGCAATCAGCAATGGGAACAAGTTAGAGATTAAGTACAGCCTATCATCCTCAGACGGACGGACAAACGGAAAGGCTTAATCGTATTTTCGAAGATATGCTGCGAGCTTGTGTATTGGATTTTGGTGGATCATGGGAAGACCATCTTCATCTAGTAGAATTTTCCTATAATAACAATTATCAAGCGAGTATTAAGATGGCTCCTTATGAAGCTCTGAAGACCATGTAGATCCCCATCTCGTTGGATTGAATCGAATGATCGACTTGTGCTTGGACCTGATCTTATTCGTGAAGCTTCTGCAAAGGTTGAGCTTATCAAGAAAAGGATGAAAGCTACTCAAGATCGTCAGAAGAAATATGCAGATAAGAGACGAAGACCATTGGAATTTGAGATCGGAGATTTAGTTTTTATCAAAGTTTCCCCAATCAAAGGTGCTATAAGAATCGTAAGATGGGAAAACTTGCTCCGAGGTATATTGGTCCATTCCGAGTGCTAGAAAGAATTGGAACTGTAGCCTACATGATTGAATTACCAGAACGGATGTCTGGGATTCACAATGTATTCCATGTGTCTCATTTAAGGAAATTTATTCATGACCCATCATTAGTGATAGAACCAGCTGTTCAGGAAGATTTAGAAGTAGAATCCAACCTGACTGTAGTTAGAGATCCTGTTCAGATTGTAGATCAAGACGAGAAGCAACTCAGGAACAAAGTGATGAAACTCGTCAAGGTGCAATGGAGTGAGGATCCCGGAGATTGTACCTGGGAAACTCTTGATAGTTTTAGAAAAGCTTATCCAAATTTATGTCCGGATAATTAGTAATGATGTTAGAATTGACTGTTTGATTGTTTGTTTTGTATGAATGATATGTATGCTTGGAATATTAATATTAAGTTTTTGAAATTAACGGTTGTTTAAATTTCGGGGACGAAATTCTTTTAAGAGGGGAGGAATGTGACATCCCGGAATTTTGACCCTATTATTATAATAAGTTTTTGATCAAATTTAATTAAAATACAAGATGTTTAATTTTAAATAAATTAGAATTTGGATATTATTAGTTGTATATGTATTATAAAGGAATATAACTTCAAAATATAAAATAGACTCTTTAATAACATTTAAAATTTAATCTGTTTTATTTATTTAAATTAAAAGTTATGTATGAATGACATTTAATATCAAATGTCTAAATGCAGTTAATAATAACAAGTTCAATAACACAATCACATTTATAAATATAAATACATTAATGTACATATAAGTTACAAATCAAATATTTGGAAAGATTTAACTTTGAATAAAAATTAGATTTAAGTAGTGTTTCTAAACAACAATGTTTATAATTAAAGTAAAATAAGCTTACAAATATTTAATATAAGTATAACACAAAAATATAGTTATAAACATAAGTCAACATGAACATAAGTATAACATAATAATATGTAAACATCAGCAATAAAGACAAATTAACTTGCAAACACTATTTATATGTTAATATAGATATGAAGACCAAATGAATTATGCAGGATCAGTAAGTATCATTGCCAAAGAAGCATAGTTTGTCAGCAAAGTATTATAGTGTAAACCCATATGAATACATTTAGTACAAACCAAATCTGCAAACATCTTTGCATAATCCCTTGTGTCAGTCAACATTTAATTATGTGTTAACATAAGTAAAGACATAGGCATTTAATTAGCACACATCTTTGTCTAGAAAAAAATATCTCAGCCGAAATATTCATATTGTTTTCAGGCCTTAGTACAAAGAAAAATAAAACAAATATTATACTATGTTAAAGCATATTCAAGAAGGCAGCTTGTTCAAGTTATAAAAATATGTATTCATCACTTCTTATTTCATTTAATTCATTCATTAACTTATGAAAGCAAAGCCTGAGAGATAGCAAAAGTAATATAAATAAAAACTGCATATTTTCAAGCTTAAATAAAAGTCAGGAAGCAATAAGAGTTACAGGCATACAAAACATCATATTTCTAGTCAAATCAAATTCAGGAAATAAAGGAGTTTACTGGAATTCAAATTTTGCAAACTGCAGTCTTCTAACTAGCCTCTGTTTCAAGTTTCTATAGTTTTTTTTCTGGTGAGTAAACTTATTTCTAATCTAACTTTTATTATGTAGTTTAAGAAGATTTGTTATGTGGATGTTTAAAGTTCTGGAATTCTTGTTAAATACTGTCTGTTCTTATAGTTGTTTTTTTTAAGATAACTGTAAAATTTAAAACACTGAAACTCCATCTTACAGTAGAGAGTAAATAATAATCAAAATTCGAATAGCATAAATTTTAAATTCGAATTCATGTCTGGAAACAACACTCAGTAATGTGATTTTTAAGACTAGAATTGTAATTTTTAGTTGACTGTGTATAGAGCAGTTCATCAGTAGAACATTTGTGCTATTTCCTGAATTTCAAATAATTCATACAATAATTTTTGATGGAATTTCACATGTAGCTAGTATATTGATGGGGGATTAACAGAAAAATATTAAAAAAAATTCGAGTGCACGATTTGTTGAGGGGAATCAATAGTAAGGTTTTGGGTTCTGTAATTATTGGGTTCTGTAATTATTGGGTTCGATTCGTGGATGCTCTCGACACCCTGGCGCAACCGAGTGCTATGAAATATTGGGAGGAGTTAGAGTGTGTAGTTGGCGACGTATGGCCGAAGCCTTGTCGTGTCAGGTGGCGGCGATCACGATCGCGAGGTGGATTTGTCTACTGCATTTGAGTTACAGTTCAACTTTTAGTCGAATTTTGTTTTCGTGACTTTGGGGTTGAACTGGGCCGTGTTATCGATTGGTGGCGTCGCGAGGTGGTAGCGCGGCGATGGACCGCCGTGCACGTGCATGGCGGCGGAGATGTCCGCGTTTGGGTCGACCCGAGGAAAACTCGAGTATGATCGTTCTTTGCTTCGGGTATTACTCTAGGGAGAAGTTTGAGTAGCGCGTGAGTGCTAATAAGTTTTAACAGTTAAAACTTGAAGCTTTACAAAAAAAAGAGACAGTTGAATTAAGAAACAGGGAAGAAGAAGAGAGGCAGGGGAGTTTTAACGTCAGTAGTTACTGGGTTATCTCGAGTCCTACCCGAGGTGAGCGCGATGTTGACTTCGGGTTTAAGATTGCAGAATTTTTCCTAACTGTAATATGAAAGTAGAAGTAATTCAGTTAAGTATAAACTTTGTTATTAAGTGTTAAACAATTTGTTCTAAGACCTGATAAACTTTAAAGTTTTGCTGAAACAAAATTGAGTAATTAACTTAAAAATGGAAGTTAATTATGTAGGTAATAAAATTTATAATTGTAATTTAATAAGTAGTTCAAAACTTAATTGAATTAGTAATCAAAGATTTTAATGATAATCTTGTGAAATCATTTGTAATTAAGAATTTAATTAATCATTTGAAGTTGATTAATTGACAAATCGTAGTTAACGAATTAATTAAATAATTAATGAGTGAATGATTAAGTTAATTAGTAAGTAATGATTAGTTAAGCAATTAATTAATTAAATGTGTAATTGAGTTTTATAATCAATAATTAAGATTATTGATTAATAATTAATTCATTAATTAAGTGAATTATTAGGTAATTAATGAATTGAAATAAGTTAATTTATTAGTAATTATTTAAGCAAAGAATAAAATATAATTCATTCTTAAGTATGCAATTAAGTTTAAAACAAATCAAACTTGTGGATATGAATCAATGATTATACTGATTGCCTCTGACGTTATTTATATCCTGTGATGTTCTGTGATATTCCGTATATATCTGTGATAATTATGTACGATTTACCTGTGTTAAATTGCTATATGATTTATCTGATGTTATTTATCTGTGTTGAACTGCTATGTGAATTCAATTGTTGAATTTAAACTATTAAGTTAATTAGACAACTTGACCGTTAAAATGGCGTTGGTATTTCGATGAGACCGGGATCGAGTATCGATTGATATTCCGAAAACCACATCGATCCAAATTAAACGTTAGGTCGTGTAATCTCAAGTGAAGATCGAGATGGTGTTTTCAGAATGCAAGGGTTATCGTCGTTAACTCTGAGGGTGATTCCAAAATGAATGTAACGAGATAATGCCTTCGGTTTCGTTCGAACCCGGAACGAACTTGTATGGATTGAATGCTTTCAGCACATCGTCAGGCGAACGATGAGCATTCTAAGTGATATGTTCTCTAAAGGTAATCGCAGCCCCAAGCCTCATCAACCGGGAATGGCTAAAACAGGGGAGGTGCAGCAAGGTTAGGTGGGTCATGCCCAAGCAGGACGAGGTATACCCCTATCTAGATGTCCCTTTTTATTTGGCTGTGTGGGTGGTTGGATGTACACCAACTGCAGGGTTATCTTGTTCAGGACTGTTCAGTAAGGAATGGTTCCGGCCTTGTGTTGCAGGGGAGTTAGGGTGGCTCCTCGGTACGGTGATCTAGGCCACGTACCATGACGGGCGGTACCCCAGTAGCCCTGCCATTGTAGGGGATCCAATTTCCAATAAGCACCGTACGTTTTGATTGTGTCCAACTATGTTGAAATGTGAGATGTAAGCATTTCAGCTATTTATGTATTTTGCTTGAAAACCCTAGACACTATTATAATATCACTGGATTTCCTATGAAGTGTTTTGGTTAGCGTAAGGTAAAAACTTACCCGTATTTATTTGTGTGGAGTCTTACGTGATACATTTATTTTAATTGATTTTCAAAGTTAAACAACTTTAACCCGTTTACTCATACCAGACCCATGTCTGACCCGGAGTTTATTTTTGTTTTTCATAAACTTTCGGGTACCCAAATTTTTACGGGTAGCCAAGAGCTTCAGGTTAGCTTTGACGACTTCTGGAGGAGCAATGGAGCAGGAGGCTTCAGCGTTGTAGACATATATATCTATATAGTTCCGTTGTGTTAGTTAGTTTATGATATTTGAGATGTATGTTCTGAAAGATATGTATATGATAGTCATGTTGTATGATATTGTTTAACTCTGATGTATATATAACTATGTAATATTTATGTTGATATATTATATTTTATTCCATTCCGCTGTGAGATTCAGATGTTGTTATTCTTTCTTTCTTTTCTTTTCTTTTTCTATCCCTTTCTTTCTTATTGACGACATGTCTTTCTGGGCGTAGAAAGTCGGGTCGTTACAAACATCCCCTATCTGGATCACGAAGCAAAGCGCTACAAATGCTGCAGTCATGCATAGAATTAACTTCCGGTGACCAAATACGGTAATGTTAATGGTATCCATAATATCAAAATCACATGAATATGAAACAAAATCACAAATTTCACAAAAACAACCTTTCTGGTTACATCTCACAAAACATATTTCATATTCCATTACAAAACTCTATAATCGTTTCCCAGTTTAGATCAAATGTAATATTATAAATATGCCAAGATCGACATATGAAGATGCCCCTTTGGTTGATCAAAGTACTATATAGTTATAACTGACATAATACAACACGGTGAAATTAAACAAAATAAAACAGCAACTCCTTAATAGCTATCCATCAACCCATGCTCTTCTCCGAAAGCTTTATTCGCCAACCTACTAAAACCCTGTGGAACCTCAATGCTCTGCCTACTCAAATCAATTTTGAGCACCCTAGAGTTCAAGGGGAAAAACATAAACTTTGAGTCTGGCATATAGCCTGGTGTGAATTATACCGTACATCTTGGTTATTTGATATTAAGTGAGACCACACCGCTAGCGGAATGAGGTTCCCCTCACTAATATCCTTTTGAAACATATCTTTTGCAAATTAAAGTCTGCAACCAAACTGGTTAATAATTGTAAAAAAATATCTTGTAAACTTACATGTCAAGTAACAAATGAACTATGTGTCCGAACATTATATTTTGTTTGGCTAATTACTAACCTTTGGTTGACTCGAGCCTATCAGACAATATAAACAAATAATCTAACATCTGTTAAACACTCCTCATCTAGATGGTTTGTCCCTAACTTATCTTCTCCCAGGGTCGCCTGATCCTAATGGTTTTGCGGGCTCATTAATAACCTATCTCTATATAAATATATTCCCTTCTGTATGTAACATCATTTTAGTCTTACCCGTGACAAAGCCCTACACACTGGAATTTTGGACAAAATTAGCAAGGTGCATATAGCAAATGTATAGGGAACGGCCCTATACCAGTTCCATCTGCTATATAAATATCTAAGTCGGGTAACCTTCCCTTAAATTTTCATTGAAAACCTTTTCACCTCAATTTTATTTAAAACCTTTAAATCAAACTTAAATAAGGAAAATATACTTCATGCTTTACACAAAATCACCTAGCCATATTATATATACTTTACTCAAATCATTGTTGATGAAAACATTCAAACCTTTGAAAGTACTCCTTTCGAATCTATTGAAAGTACCCCTTTCGAAACTAAGTAAGCTCTTTCTTTCATCTAGGACAAAAGGACAAAACATTCCTTTCGAAACCATTCATATAAACTTTTGAAACCACTGAAAAATCTTTCCTTCGAAAGCTATAAAACCTTAGACATCCTATCTTTAAAACATTTAAACAATGCATTTCGAAAACATTGGAAAACCTTTCCTTTCAAGCCTTTGTAACCTTCCTTATAAACCTTTTGAAACCATTGGGGAACCATCCTTTCGAAACCGTTCTTTAAAACCTTTCAAAAACATTAAACGTCAAACCTTTAAAAAGCATTTGGGTTTAAGTAAAACATGTAGAAAACCTTTCAAAACCATTTAAAACTATCTCCTTCGAAAACTATGGGTTCTACCTTCAACAGAACAAAAGGGTCATAAAACATTTAACTCGAAAACACTCTTTTGAAAACATATCCTAAGTAAAGAAGTGACGGTGTCGAAACCAACCTTCCGAAAGCATTGGAGAAGCGGCTATATTTTAAAAGCAAGGTATTCCCTTCGAAACCATTGTTTCGAAAGATAAGAAAAGCAACAGCCGGGGGTTTCGACCCATGTAGTAGTCTGCAAATCCGTACTCCTTGAATAGACACCAATCTCCATTGATTAACTCAAGATGAACAGAAATACGAACCATTATGGTTTAAGAAGAAGAAAAGATAGAAGAAGAGAGAGAAAGATAGAACAGAACAGAATGAAACAACAGAACAATATCAGAATCTCACAATCGCAGCGGATCAACATATAATAATAAATGAATAATCTTTAAACAAAGAACTATATCAGTTATTACATTACATCATTTTACATTACATCATCATAGTGTACAACAACAAACAACAACAAACAGCGGAAAAGAAATATTATATACTAGTAATACGCCATGCCATCCAGCTTGCCTCCAGCAACTCCTGAATTCCAGAATATCCTGATAAACCTGACTCTTGACTGCCTGTGTAGAAATTGGTGGGCACCCAGAGTTTAGGAAGGAAAACAATAAACTCCGAGTCAGTCATGTGACTGGTGTGAGAACTCAAAACAGTCTATCTTTAAAACAAAATAGAGGGATATTTTTAAATTCAATTCGCAATGCTTTTAAAAATGAGACTACCATAAGGCCTCCCGCACACACACACAATGCAAACGCAGAATCGGAGGAGATTTCTCCTTATGATAGTTAAAGATGCTTGATACGCATTAAAAAGAAACATTTGATATTATTACTAGTGCATTGTGTAGGAAAAATCATTTCGAAAGTAAAGATATAAATCTTAGCCAACATACGACCATTATCGTATGCTTACTATAGCTACCATGTTCAATAGCAGGTTACCGCCACATTCCATGGCAGGTTATACAACTAAAACCGTACAAGATCGTATTTTTTCTTTGGATTTCCAACATATGGTCAGGCCAAGGAACTTCCCATTGCCACATAGGTACGCCTCTGGATAGACGACCCGAGAACCAAACCGGATCTCTGCCAACACAAGGCCGGGTTACCCCTAACTGGGTAACTACTGACACTAATATGTCATCCCCCGAACGTAACCGATCTATCCGAGGATCCTCGGTTTTCAACAACCACAAAGCAATAAATTTGCAGCAACAACATAGGTTAAGTATCTGGGCTCCATACCATGATACCACCTCTATCCAGAAGGAATGACATACACTAAAGGAGCGCTACCCCCTAATAACCTTGCTGCATCCTTCCTGTTTTGACCACTTCCGGGGTGTGAGGTCCGACGAAGTCTCATCCACAAAGCCACGCTTTATACAAAAGCTGTGATTTGGGTCAACAAATGATCAAAGTAATGATCACCAAGATAAATGATCAAACAAATGATCATATCACAAATGATCAAACAATGATCATCCCACAGCAACACTCAGCATGCCACACTACCAAATTGGGAGTATATCACTAATAACCTTCAACTACATAACCTCTGAGCTCGTACGTCTCAGAGAAGGGTGTTAAGCTAAGAGAATAAATTCTCCGCCACCAACAGAAATATATTTGAAAGAAATCAGCTTTATATCTCAACTTGTAATGTCAGACATACAATCCATACAAGTCTGTTCCGGGCTCGAACAGAACCGAAGGCACTTACAAAGAAGTCCTTGCATTCCGGATAATTTCTAATCACGTCCGAACTTCCCATCACTAAGGGTGATAAAATCTCTATATCGAAGATCAGCCGATGCAGAGTAACTCAACGGTAATCCTTCCGTTTTCAAAAATATCCGGTCTTCAACACCGGTCATCAAATGCAATCCATTACGACGTATCACATATTCGGAATGGGCTATACGATCCCAAGGTCCTTTCCCGGCTAACCCGAATAGTGAGCGCTTATTCAAAAATAAGTGTGGCATTTAAATTCAAACAATCACAACAAATACCTATTTAAAGGTAAATATTGATAGTCGGATTATTTAACTATCAAAAGGCATAGTCAACATCACCAGATTCCAAATAATTTTTCAAATTATTTACTTTCCAAAATATCTTTACAAGATATATATATTTCCCACACTTCAACATTTGAAAACAATTTTCAAATCACTTTTCCTCCTTTACCACTTTTGAAAACAAATTTCAATCAATTTCCTTATGTGAAATTCTTTCATTTCAACATGGTTCATTTAAACCAATTAAATAAATCCTTACCGATTTACTTTATATTTACGTTCCAAATCCGTAAATTAATTCCCACACTTCAAAAAATAAATCAACGTTTATTTTTTTTTAAACAAATTCCCCTTTTCATTTATAAATTCCATAGTGAATTTACAATCCAAAATATTTATGAATATACGATTTCAATTATTCATTTTCAATTTATCTTCAAAAAGATAATTTCTCAAATCGTTTCATTTCACATTGGAAAAACATTTCCACACTTATTTATTAATAAGTAATTCACAAATCCATTTATTTTCAATACTTAGAAAATGTTCAACATACTTAATATCGAAATTAAGTATATATTTCATTCTTTAAGGAAAACATTCACTTAAACACATTTATTTGAGCCAAAACGAATGTTGCGTAAAACATCGTTACGACCACCCAAAATCACTAGTATAGGGATTCAAAATTAAAATAGATATATAAATCCCAATACTATACAAAATATTTCCTTTCGAAAACCATTTACTATAACAACAGTGTTATAGTCCCCCATTTCCTTCTATTTCTCGAAAATGTCTATTTCAACAATAAATGTTGAAATCTATGGTTTCGATTCATAATATATTTTGAAACATCGTTAAAACGATTAATTTCATTTTATAATATTCATTTTCCCAAGCATATCCATTTTATTTTATAATATATTCACTGTCCAAAATCTTGAATATACTTCCTTAACCAATTTCAACTTTCAATTTATCAAATTCCATTTATTTTCGAATTTATAAACAATGTCTATAAATTCCATTTTTATTTATAAGCTTCGATTTATAAATCTCCTTTATTAATCCAATTTATATTTCGTTTATATGCCGAATCTAACTTATAAGTAAATTACTTATAATCCATTTATTCACAAATCCATTCTTTTATATCATCATTTGTTTATAAATCTAAAATTCTTATTTACTTATAAAACTAAGTACAACTTTATTTTAACACTTATAAAAGCTCGTTTTATAATTCCAATATCTTTAACTTATAAAATATAAATTTTATAAATCTTTTATATAAACCGTTTATAATAATTCAAAAATCTCAATTTAAATAAACTAATCTCTTTATTAATTTACAAAACGTTATTTAAAAATTATATAACTCCAAAATTACACTTAAGTATTATTTTCCCAAAAAATATAACTTTTATAACCATAAAATTAAAATGTTTATTTATTTTAACAATTCAAAATTAAATAAAACGTATACTTTCAAAAATCACTTTAAAAATTCTTTTAAAAACCAAAATCATTATTTTAAAACTTCAAAAATGGATCCGATGATGCAACAGCACCAAATAGTCAATCACGACATCCAAATATCATATATCGATATGATAATCAACAAATATCACAATATCTGTAAATAAATCAATACAGTTGAGGAATCCAGTTGGATCCCTCCAACCTGTTTTCCTGCATCCACAAACATTAGCACAATACCAATTCCGTTCCAGTACGGAATTATCGCGGTATATGGGATTTATAAAATATTATCCGCTATTATGCAGCGCAATAGGGTCTCATCCGCTATAGAATGCAGGAAATCAACTCCAATATATACATATGCCAATATATATATATATATATATATATATTGTTATATATAGATATATCCTACTATATATACTATCACAATCAAACAGCAATCAATAACTGCAATCATCATTCAAACATTCATTCAAGCAATTTTAAATCCAACTATTTAAAATTAAAATCGAAACCGATTCGATTGAGTGAGAAGTTCTCACCTTGCTTTCAGTTCAGTTTCAGCGTTTTATTTCGAATAAAATTAAACGGACGTTTAATTTTACCCAAAATTTTCGCTAGCTCCAAACGATTCCAATCCAGCTTCATAGCGTAGTATTCGACAATACGAAGCAGCGCAAGTCGTTTCATCCATTTTCGACCTCGTATGAACAAGTTGTAGCAGTTTAAAGTTTATACAAATTAAAATATAATTAAATTTACAATTAAATTTTCTTTTTAAACCAACATCAATCTGGGCCGTGCATTTCCTGAGATGAAAATCTGGCCGCAACCCCTCTCTTCTCCCTCGCGCTCGCTACCCAGTAGAAATCGCGTGAAACAAACCCATACGCGCACGAACTAGGGTTCCAAGCCACCACCTCCACACTTGACTAAAACACAATCGGCGACCATCATTTGGAAGCCATCGACCCCACCTACCAGCACCTAGAACCACCTAGAGCTCGGTCACCACTATCTCGTGCAAAACGAGCACGAACACACGATGAACACGCCACCTTAGCAGCCTCCTTGCTTCGCTAAACATGATCATCTCCGTATAGGTTTACTCGTCTCTCCTAGATCTACAACATTGTCGTTGACTATTTTCTCTAAATGTTTATGGATTGGAAGTAATTGAGGAGGAAAGAAGAGAGATTATTGGCCATTGATTCAGTAAATGGCGGCTACTGATGCAAAACCCTAGGGTTTGATTTCTCTTTGCAAAAGTGAAGAAAGAAAGGGCTTTTATAGAAAATTTTCCAATTTACTATTCACCCGGAATTTCCCGAACTCCAAACGAAGCATGCCGGCTGGCGTTTCTAGGGTTTATCCCACGTTTCGAACACAATGGAATAGGTTTCGGGAGCCAATTCGATCATATGTGCGAGTTACGACAATAAACGATCGATTTTAAATTAAACCGATTAAACCGATTTCGATGCGTTTTCGTTTGCCCCGGACAAACGGTAAATCTGATTGACACGAAATTTGAAATCTTACAATAATATCATATTGCGGAACCAATGAAACTGGTCTCGTCAAAATCCAAGACTGTTTGAAAAATGACTATTTTAACTCGCCGAATTAATATTAAAACGATTTCGGTGCGTTTCGAGCTGCCACGGTCAAACGAAAACTCTGATTGCTATGAAAAATGAAATCCGATAATAAAAAACTATTACAGATCCAATGGAACTAGTTTCGTCCAATTCTGAGACTGTTTGAAAAATGGCTATTTTCACAAGTCGATTATTAAAATATTCAATTTTCACAAATTAACTTTAAATTCGATTTTAAAAGTTCTATAACATCACTTTTACTCCAACATGATTAAATAAAATTTTACAAATCATTTTCAATCATATTAAACCCAATTTTCAATTATTTCAGAAATTTCAACTATTAAATAATCGATCTAATTTTCCAATTAAATCCAATATTCGAAAATAAATTATTCGACTTATAAATTCCACTTATTAATAATTAAATTCAATTAAATATTCAAATTTTAATTAATATAAATTCTGGGTCGTTACAGACTTCCCCACTTAAAAGAATTTCGTCCTCGAAATTACTAAGTAAGAAAAAGTTACATAATTCATTAACTTTCAAAAACAAATTGTTCAAATTTGATTTTACAAATCTCTTAAGTGTTTAACCTTTCCAAAACTCAATAGTTAAACTTCTTACAATAACTTTACTAAATTTCCAAAATTTTCAAATTTCTCAAAAATATTCTAACACCTTAAATTTTCGGAAAAGTTTGCCATGGTCTCCTTTGCGCGGCTCGATCCAAAAAAAATGACAGTATATATATCACAAATATACATCTCATCAAGTGATGAGGCATCCCGCAGGGAAAAAAGTGTAAAAGTACGATATTTAATCCGAGATATGTACCTTATTTTTTTATTAGCGAGCATATACGGCTAATATAGCGCGAAAGCGAGCTCCAAATGCGAAGCAAACGCGATGCGCACCTACTAAACACTCAACAAACAACATGAGAACATGTATATAAACAATAGTATCGATATACAATATATAGCAACATAACAACTACATAATATAGCAAATGCAACTAAAGCAACAAATGCAACTACCAAATCAATATAATTTTACTTCTCATTAATATTCATTGAATTGGTTTTCCAATTGATTCATTAACATTGGAATTTTACTAACGTTCATTCATTCGATTTCAGTTAGTTTACATTCACTAATTTATTCAATTTAATTCGCCTTCAATCCAAATCAAATCCAATTCTATTCAAATTTATTTACTTCCAATTTGGATTCAATCACATAGCTTTTAATTTTGCTAATTCAATTTCATTAACACTTAATGAATTATATACAATCAACTAACATTCGCATGACAACCAATGTATATTCAACATAACCAAATTATTTAATTTACATTCAATTTGGTCCAACACTTTTAATTCCAATTGGTTTGATATTATATTGACTTTCATTCAATTTATTCAATTTCCAATAACATTAGCTTTTAATGAATTAACACTTACATTCATTATTCCATATCAATTCTTTTACATTCAATTGATTTACATTCAATTCATTAGTTCAATTCAATTTCTAATTCCTTTAACAATATAAAGTTGAATTTCATTCATATACTCAAGTTCAAATTCTTAATGACTTCATTTCATTAATTCACTTATTAATTTACTTTGACACCAAAAATCAACTTCATTCAACATCACTTAAGTTACATTCCATTTCAAACATCTTATCAAATCCAAATCAATTTATTTAACTTTCCTTTTGTTAAATTTCAAATCACATGTCTTTGATGACAACTCAAATTTATTTCAGCTTGGATTTTATTGATTTACTTATACTTCCTTAATTTAACTTCATTCTTTAAGTTAAATTTATTCTATCAAAACTCAAATTGTATAAGTTATCAACTCATTTATCATTCTCAAAAATATTTTAAATAAGATTCCAGAGTCTTTTCAATCTTTCAAAACCATTTTTTTTTAAACCAATTCAATTATCCTTTGAATTTTAAAACCAAACCCAAATTTTCCAAACAACTTTCTTTTAAACAATTTGGCAGCAATCCCTCTTTTGGAAACCCGAAAATGAACACCAATGATGTCATGATCATCATCGGAATTATTTTCCAGCGACCAAAAAGAGTTTAGAGCTTTAATTTCTCCAAATTTTTTTTCCAAAATATCAAATCCTTTCAAAACACTTCTCTGGAATTTTATTTTCAGATTATAAATCACATTTATAAGTCTTTTACTTATATAATTTCACTTCTTGTATATAAGATTATTTCACAATTGTAAATCACATTAATTATAGTTCCATACTTATAATTCATTTGCTTATACAATTATTCTTTAAAAATTGTTGTTTTTATTCAACAACCAAACAATCAATTCATATACACTTTAATAATTCTGAAAAATTATTTTCTTTATATATAAAATATAATCAAGGTAAAATTATTTCATTTACCCTATTAAAACAATACTGTGTCGAATTGTTCTATTCAAGTGTTTAGAGATCCATATCAACATTACTCGTGTTGACCAAAATCCATATACCACTCAACAAACCAATCATCACAATATAAAACAATTTATATTCACTAACAAATACGCGCTCGTATCTATTATTACACTCAAACTCATTCTAGAGTACTGCTGACTCTATCTCTAATTAGTAATAACCAACAGAGCATTGGTTGTCGCTTAACCATAAGCTCTGATACCAAATGTAATAGTCTGCAAATCCGTACTCCTTGAATAGACACTAATCTCCATTGATTAACTCAAGATGAACGCAAATACGAACCATTATGGTTTAAGAAGAAGAAAGGATAAAAGAAGAGAGAGAAAGATAGAACAGAACAGAAAGAAACAACAGAACAATATCAGAATCTCACAATCGCAGCGGATCAACATATAATAATAAATGAATAATATTTAAACAAAGAACTATATCAGTTATTACATTACATCATTTTACATTACATCATCGGAGTGTACAACAAACAGCGGAAAAGAAATACTATATACTAGTAATACGCCATGCCATCCAGCTTGCCTCCAGCAACTCCTGAATTCCAGAATATCCTGATAAACCTGATTCTTGACTGCCCGTGTGGAAAATGGTGGGCACCCAGAGTTTAGGAAGGAAAACAATAAACTCCGAGCCAGTCATGTGACTGGTGTGAGAACTCAAAACAGTTTATCTTTAAAACAAAATAGAGGGATATTTTTAAAGTCAATTCGCAACGCTTTTAAAAATGAGACTACCATAAGGCCTCCCGCACACACACAATGCAAACGCAGAATCGGAGGAGATTTCTCCTTATGATAGTCAAAGATGCTTGATACGCATTAAAAAGAAACATTTGTAATTATTACTAGTGCATAGTGTAGGGAAAATCATTCGGAAAGTAAAGATATAAATCTTAGCCAACATACGACCATTATCGTATGCTTACTATAGCTACCATGTTCAATAGCAGGTTACCGCCACATTCCATGGCAGGTTATACAACTAAAACCGTACAAGATCGTATTGTTTCTTTGGATTTCCAACAAATGGTCAGGCCAAGGAACTTCCCATTGCCACATAGGTACGCCTCTGGAAAGACGACCCGAGAACCAAACCGGATCTCTGCCAACACAAGGCCGGGTTACCCCTAACCGGGTAACTACTGACACGAATATGTCATCCCCCGATCGTAACCGGATCTTACATTATTGATTGCCATCACCATAAAAACTGATCAGCTCCATCTCTATTTTAGCCTACCATCTGAACCAACTTAAGGGAACGCAAAAGCAAACCAACTAAGACAAACTTGGTAATTACCTGAAATGGCGTTTATCATGTAAAGCCATATTTAGTGGAACGGTGAAGAAACTAAAGCTGGAAACCGTAAATAACTCTGCTCATAAAAGGTTTGACGATCCTCTTGGGAGGCAAAATCACATTTTCAAACGTTAGCACAATAAATATGGAAGAGAGAAGGAAGCACAAAAAGAAAAATGAGCACACTTATCAGCTTAATAAAAAACTTGCTTTCCATACGTTAGCACAACATAATATAAATATCAACCATCACATTACATATGGCAACAGCCTTCATTGATCAAAACGAGGGAGTTGTTATTGTCTTTATAAAATACAAATATGAAAGTAGAGCACAACTGGACACAATTATGGTTAATGATGAGGTGGTTTGTAGTGAGGTGGCTTGTAGTGTGGGGGTTTGTAATGGGGGGGCTTGTAGTGCGGTGGTTTATAGTGAGGTCGCTTGTAGTGCGGCCGTTTGTAATAGCGAGCGTCACCAACCAAAACCATCAAGCACATGGCCAAAAATACTAGAAAGCTCATGAATTTCTTATTAATAGCCATTTATGGTTTATGTACTCGATTCTTTTCTGATGAATGAAACATAGGTATCTCTGCCTCTTTATATAGGAATAGAGCCTTATGGGGACATCATGTGATTTCCAATTTGTCTTTTGGAATAACCAATTAACTTTATGGAGAAATTGTGTGAGCCTTTGAACAGGTAAACGATCGCATAGGATAACCAAATATCAAGCAAGATTATACATTAATCTACATAATCTATCAATTAATTATGCAATAATACTTCATGCATGTGAAAAGGTCTTAATAAGACCTGTTCAGTGTTTCAGCAATCGTATATCGATCGTACCACGGAATACAGATGACTTTATAACTATCCCCATCCCATGACATCGAGGTTGCATTCTTCATCTCAGATTGTTATTTGTAGGCATTGACAACTGTCATTTATACCTGCTTCTACTTCACATTTATTAAGATCAGATATTCTAATAGCATAGTTGCAAATAATTTACCTAACTTGGAAAGCATTAGACATATTGGCATCAATGAAATATGCTAATCCATATTAATGTGGTGATCATACCCAATAAGTATTGGGTTCGCTTATGACAAATTCATGGAAATCATGCACAGGCAATGTTTGGTCTCAGTCAAATTACATGCGTCTTCACAAACCAAAAATATCTATAGTTCTATTCCCAGAGAGGCACAACTGTTTGTGTATGTATAGGTGTGTGTGCACGCACACGCTATAAGCATACTTGTGTCGACCTTACCTATTCAAGATGTGGAATTTAAGATTGAAAATGAACAAGGTAATCAAAAATGAGTATTTAAATCTTGGAGGACTGCACAAAAATATCTAAACAAGACTGATTCTGCTTTTTATATTCTCCACTATTCTTTGTAAGTCGATTAGCGCACTACCATATTTTTATTGTATTAATTAGACTTGAAATTACCGAGAGACACAAGTATATATATTAATTAAACGTATTATAAGTTATTTATGTGGCATGATATTATGTGCAGATTTAGTGATCTCTATACCAATTGAATGCAGAGCACAATCAATCAACTCCACATTAGGAAACTGAATCAGAACCTAAACAATACAAGTAATCAAACTGAATTTGATAAAAAATAATTATAAAACATGAGTTAAAAGAGGTAGCTTAGATTTAAGGGGCACGATTAGATACGATATAGAGACCTTTTTTTTAAGCAAGGCATTGTCGACAATAAAAAAACAATGTCATGGAATTTTCTACATCTATCCGCTGTAAACCTCAAAATAAACTCACTGAATTCACGATTATAGAATGGTATTTTTGATTGTGCTGCCTTCGAAGTTCCTCCAGATTTTATGTAGCTGTGGGAAAGAGCTGGTCTTCAATCTAGTATCACTCCGTAAAGTTACATAGCACCAACCAAATTTTGTTGTTTAGGTTCTCCAACATGTTAACATTCCATGAAAAGCTGTCTGGATTTTCTTTATTGGTCAGTTTGCATCTATCAAAAAGAAGAACGAAAGAAAAAAGAAACAAACAAACAAAAGTGAGAAGATTTGTTTTATCGATCTATTTCGATTTATCAAAAGAAATTCAAAAAAGCGGGGAAGGAAAAAAAAAACTCGTAAAAGAAGTACGTGTCAAATAAATAGACTCAAAAATTAAAGGTTTTTTATTTTCTGATCAAATGAAAAATAATCAAAGAACTTCTATAGCGTGCTGCTATTGACATTCATTTATTTCTTTCCGACCACCATAACTAAAGGCTTCCTTCTGTATTTTTGCTACATGTTTGTTAACCAAAAAAATAAATCAACATCCTGTATTGAGTGTGAAAATACCAGTCTCGTTCTTACAAAGTAATAATATAGAAAATAAATGTGAAAAAAAAACCGAAATAGTAAAAAGACAAGAAGATTCTTATAGTGGTTCGGCTGTTAATGAAGCCTACGTCCACTTTATGACTTTCTATTAACTGACTGTTATTACAAGCTAAATCGGATCATAATATGATTGAATCTTTTAAGTTAGATCAAGTCAGAAACACAAGATCCATCCACTTAGCATATTTTTGAGTAAACTTAGTTCGGTTGTCTTCTTATCTTCTATTTAAGTGCCTTATCCAAATATCAATTCGTTTGGAGTTCGTTTGATCATCCATCTTCATGAATTATCTGGTACAGAAGAATTGTCCAGAACTCACTTCATACTTAACCAAATCACATGAAACTTCACACATGCAACGTAGATGAGTAGAAGAGCCTCCCACATGGATCATAGGTCATGGGGCCCAATCCTCATAGGTGTAAGCTAATGGATCAAACTGGCCCAATTCGTAGAAGAATTATCCATAACTCGCTCAAAACTTAAGAAAACCAGAAGCTGTGCAAATACTCTTTCTATGGTGTGTGGACCTACCGTATAAATTTCAGGTTGTGGGGTTCAACCTACATGGATCGTTAGCGAACCCATCAAGTTAGTTCCCCTGGTGATCCATGAAACAACCTTCAATCGATCCCATTTTTTCTATGATCCTTCTTTTATATCTTCTAAGTCTTCTTCCAAATTTCAAATCAACCCGACTGTGTATGAGTTCTCTAAGTACATTTTAAGTTAGCTGCTTTTGATCAAACAGCTTGAATTAGATGAGTCTTCACTTCTCGAGCTAGACTGTTTGACATGCTATGAAACTTGACAGATATTCTTAGAAGATGTAGTAGATCATGATGCAATAAGCTTTGACAACTCATGATACATCCTTTCGGATCGTCAATGATTCATCTACTTAGTGAATTTTTGGCTCGTTTCTCTTAAGTTACATAAGCTTGTTCTTTTAGATGCCTTGTTTATGCTTCAATTTATTCTGGCTTAGTCTGTATCATAGTTATTAAGGCGCGCGCTTAGGCGCCAAAAAGGCGTAGGCGTACCCCTCGTGCCTTTTCTGGTGATGAGGCGCCTCAGCTAATGGAGGCACACAAAAGGGGCAAAAGGCACGCCTTTTTTTGAAGCGACGAGACCCAATTAGGTGTGCCTCGGGTAGGCAGAGTTATTTTGTAGGCAAACCCCTTTCTTCGATTCGAAACCCGACCTGATTAAAACTGATATCGACTTTGACTTGGTCGATTTGTTTTAGGGTTTTAAAAAATACAAGTCGAGTTAAACAAAAAAAACTGTTGCTGCCATCGATTTTTCCCACCGCTGTAGCCTGCTGTTGTCGCCGCCGCCTGCTGTTGTCGCCGCTTGTATAAAAGTCACGTAAAAAAGCCCAGGCTCAAGCCTTGCGCCTTTTTGCGCCTTAGCGCGTTAACTACTATGGTCTGGATGTTCTAGCTCTTGTTGAATTCTGCTGGGTTAAAAACCCAGTTAACATTTGCCCCCAGAGTATGCTTTTATTGAAAACAAAGTATGCTTTGGAACAACAAGTTACGGATTACTATTCTGTGAATTTCAGTGAATCGTCGGAGCCCATCTCAAGATGTTATATTCACATGACTGACTTCTTATAGTTGTCCATTTTTTTGTTTTGATCTGAATTTCAAATTCTGGTATTGACGATACAATCTTTGTTCCATAGTTTACACAAGTGTTTAGGTCTGTAAGTGGGTGCATGACATAGGTTTGGAGTCAACCTATACAATTTTATCTCGGCCGGTGGTGAAGCTAAGTTTTGTCTCGAACGATTGTATGTCGTCTTTACTGAGGCACTTTCATGTGTGCAATTGACCTAATGAAACAAAGGCTACCTCAGTATTGGTTGAGGCACTTTCATGTGTGACGAGAGCTGGACTTACCATGGCGACGCAGAAGGGGATATTTAGTCAATTTAGTTTTTTTTATTAAACTTAGTTAACCTATATAATTTTAATAAACTTTATTAATTTTCATAAAACTTAGTTCATTTAATTAATTCTAATAAAACTTAGCTAATTTGTATATGTTTCATTTTTTACTGGAAATTTTAGTCAACTTAATTAAATTTTATAATACTCAGTTAACATAGTTAATTTTTGTAGAGCTTAGTTGAGTTTTTATAAAACATAGTTAATTTTTATAAAATTAGTTCTTTTTTTACAAAAATTTAGTTAATCTTTATAAAAATATTTTTTTTTTTGTAAACTTTGGCTTTTATAAGAGTTTTTTTTTTTTACAAATTTAGCTAGCTTTTACAATAAGAACTATGAATCACTAGGTTGTGTGACGTCTTTTAACAAATATCTAGCACACAAAATGCTAACAAGAGTTTAAAGAACATTTTGGCTATGGTTTTATTAAGAAAAATAGAAGGATGTTTATAGCATGCATTCTCCATAAAAAAACGGTTAATTTCAAAAAAAATAAAAGAAAGCAGAAAAAGCCTCTTCAAAGATGGCATTTTGAATTAGCATTTATATGTATAAACATAAAAAGAAAGAAGCACTCAACCAATGCATGAAAAATGTTAATTATCCAAAAAAAATGTGCAGGACTATGCAATAATTGCTTAAATTGATATTGATTCCACAACAAAGTACATTGTCGAAATATCAGGCATGCAAAGTGAAATCAAATTATGCCTCCTATGTTATATTGACTGCATTAACGCTAAAGCTAATTTTGATGTAACTGTTTGAGGGAAATTATAATTCATGATGTAACTGCTTAAGCTAAATGCAACTCAAGGGGGTGACCAAATGCAGCAAGCATTTGCTTGCAGCAGAAAACCCTTTCGTTTATTGGAAACAAAACATAATCAATTGAATCCTACTCGAGAAAAACAAAATATGCAAAGTTTGTAGAAATCCTAATCTTATGTTGTAGATGTGGAAGTCAAATTGGTCACAAATAATTAATTTGTCCATAAAAACACAGAAAGAAAATGAATAAATTAAATGAACGTATAATAGAATCACTTCGATTTAGAAGATGGATCATTTTCTAGTACATACCAAGTTCATTTTATACTAAAAGATTGTTATGATGCTTCAATGTTAACATAAAATATAAAAGTTACTATTCCTTCATTAAATACCAAACCATCAAAGCCATTGGACCTAGCTTTGACGTAATTAAAAATTGGATCTAAGCTTTAATGTAACTAAAAATCAGAGCAAGTTTCCTACCAACAAAATTCAATCCCCAAACCCATTAACGGCTTATGTATTTCGAAAATAACTTAAAAGGTCCCCATACTCGTTAAATATGTAATTTTGAAAAATATGCAGCATTGATGGGTAAGTCTAAGAAACAATGTAAAATTCTGATAGCTTAGTATAAATAATTTATGTAGGCACGATAACTGAAAAGATATACCCACCCTTAAATCCTTGAGGATGAAAGAGCTTATTACTACAACCGACAATAATCATATATACCAAACCCAAATCCAATAATAAAGAGTCGCCTAACAAATATCCAGATTGTGTGATGCATCACTAGATTGCACGACGTCTTTTAACAAATATCTAAACATACCAAATGCTACAAAAATACAATCACCTAACAAAGACTAAAAGCATCAAAGCTAACAGGCGGCATTTAAGATCTTATCTAAACAGATTAAAGAACAGAGGTTCTAATCTAGAGCAGTAAGCATGACATATATGTTATTGAATTAAACTAATCGAACAAAGAGAAACATGAACCGTATGATTATGCGTTTAATTGATAGGGCAGAGACACAAAAACTAAAGTTAGTAGAATAATGAGAAATGAGTTGAAATTATCCAAAATTAAGTGCAAGAAAGAACAGCTCAAAACTCTAGAGCTTTAGATATATCACCATTTGAGGAAGATTTTAATAACTGAGGTGGAGGCGATCGTTTGTGAACTTAACAGATTAAGGTACTGTATAAGGCTTAGGGTTTTTTTATAGCAGATTGCTGCAGAGGTCGGCAAAAGGTGGAGGCATGCGAAAGATGTTTAGATGAGAGCCATAAGAGATGAATAAACGAGGGGATTTTAGGTTTTCAACTGAGCGAATTATGGAGAAAGAAAATGGGGAGATGATACTAAAATAAATAGGAAAAAGAGCGGCCGTGGAAATAATTTGAGAGCCCGCCTACATGATTTGTCGTTACCCGCGTTTATATTTCATTTTTGTTCTTTTAATGGAAATAAAAATAGCAATGACCATTAAAACGCCAACAATAATCATTTTTCATTGCTATTAACACCTCTTTTTCTTGTGGTGAAGGCATTTCGATTTTTCAAATGTCAATGCATTTAGGTTTGGATCGATTAAGGTCAATGGATGATGAACTTCAAGCATACTTGCTACGGAGCTTTACCAAGATATTTATGACTCTGTAGATTGACTCTTAACACTTCAAATAACTTTGGAATGTCTTGAAGTGCTTGTGTATGAAGTGCCTTGAGTCGTATATTTTACATTTGCTTGATTTGCTTGATTCCATATTTTGTATATAGCCTTATAGTACTCCCATAGGTATCAATATGTATAGCACAATTTATATTGTTGTTATCAAAATCAATAATCCAAGTCTTAGCAAATAGAAAATTCATTGGGTTTTGTTACAGACGAACTGAAGGCAAACGCATGAGCGCACATTGACAGATGCACACAAGGCGCGCCATATGCACACTCACACGCACACCAGGGATCCATGTCACACTTATTCCTTGACACAATTTTAGCATCCTTTCCATTTTTTAAGTCATATAATCCCAAATGTCATAAATTGTTGTAGACACGTTCTTACATTATTGATTGCCATCACCACAAAAATTGATCATCTCCTTGTCTGTTTTAGCCTAGCATCTGAACCAACTTGAGGGAACACAAAAGCAAACTAACTCACACAAACTTGGTAATTTCCTGATACGGCGTTTAATATATAAAGCCATATTTAGTGGAACGGTGAAGAAACAAAAGCTGGAAACTGTAAATAACTCGGCTCATAAAAGGTTTGACGATCCTCTTGGGAGGCAAAATCACATTTTCAAACCATCTTAAGAGAATTGATACTGGTAAAGGAACCGAATAAATATGCAAAGAGAAGGAAGCACAAAAAGAAAAATGAGCACACTTATCAGCATAATAAAATACTTCCATACGTTAGCACAAAATAATATAAATATCAACCATCACATTACATATGGCAACAGCCTTCATCGATCAGAAAGAGGGAGTTGTTATTGTCATTATAAAATACAAATATGAAAGAACAGCACAACTGGGACTCAATGGTTAATGATGAGGTGGTTTGTAGTGAGGTGGCTTGTAGTGTGGGGGTTTGTAATGGGGGAGCTTGTAGTGCGGTGGTTTGTAGTGAGGTCGCTTGTAGTGCGGCCGTTTGTAATAGCGAGCATCAGCAACCAAAACCATCAAGCACATGGCCAAAAATACTAGAAAGCTCATGAATTTCTTATTAATAGCCATTTATGGTTTATGTACTGGATTCTTTTCTGATGAATGAAACATAGGTATCTCTGCCTCTTTATATAGGAATAGAGCCTTAAGGGGACATCATGTGATTTCCAATTTGTCTTTTGGAATAACCAATTAACTTTTACTGTAAGAGTTTATGTCTATTAAATAATAGGAAAAGCAGAAGAAATTCTAGCTCTTATATCGATTCTAGCATTCTTCTCAACTCTCTTTGACTTTCTCTAGATATTTGTTGATATTTTACTTTAAAGACCCGTACAATTATTATATTTTAGCTGTTTACCATAATTTATTGATTTTATACGATCATTTTACATTAAAAAAAAGTTAAAATTTCTGCTTTTTGCTGTTATTTTCAAAGTTCTCAATTTTCATGTACAATTTGCATTTAACTCCGTATATTTAAATTAATTAAATAATTTAACTATAAACTGTTTAAACAAAATTAAACAACCATTATTTATTAATTTATCTAATAAATAATACAGATAATAATGTCAACTAGTATATCACGGTCTTTGTAACAAAATGGCATACATAAAATTTTCATTCAAATATAAAAGAATGTGGATTACATAAAAGGCAATAAAAACAACTTTAATTTATAATTATTTATTTTAATAAATTATCAATTAAATGATAGAAAGGTTTGCAAATTACAAACCATTTTATTAATTATAAAAATTTCACACCCCTCCCCCCCCCCCCCAAATTCTCTTTGATTTTTTTTAAATCATTATAAATTATCGTTTTATAATTATCCAATATATTATGTTAATTTTTTCTATGATTTTATATTTATATGCCGAGATTTTATAATTTCTACATTCATTTATAAAGTTTTTATCAATTATCTCTTATTATTTTACATTTAAATTCATGTATTTAAATTAATCAAACATTATAAATCCATGTTATATAAATGAATTCAAGTAATTAATACTTATTAAGTTTTTATAATTCATTAAAAAATTGTCAATTTCAATTTATATACCATTTGTAGTAAAATGGTAAGACATTTGTTTCTTTGAAATATAAAAATATGTAAATCACTTAACAAAAGTTATATGCAAAAGCAATAATAAAATATTTAATTTATGATCGATATATCGAACATTGCATAACAAAATTTTAGTTTAACGGTATTAAAAGTATGAGTACTATGTTTTTACAATATTGCATGTGCAATGCATGTGATACAATCTGTAACTTTATTATTACTATTATTATTATTATTATTATCCTCCACGATTTTAGTAAATTTTTTAGAAAAACTTCCCTTCATTATCTTATATTACATTAAAAATTCTTTAAAACATCGATTTTGCAATTTAACATTTAAATCTCATATCATACACATGTGCGGGTGCGCATTTACATAAATGCACAAATATTACTTCCAAAAGAAAAATACACATCTGTATATCAGTCATATATATTTAACGTATAATTTATTAATTTCAAAATATAAATTGAACTTTATTTAAAATAAGGTAAAACAATTTAAATTTTTTTACTTGGAAATAACAAAAATATATCTTTACTTATTTACATTTTTTAGGCGTATAAGTTAATAAAATAATATGTTTAACATATAATTTCCTTAAACTCTAGAAATATTATTGTGAAACTAATCTGAAACAAAATATATCAATTTAAATAGTTAAAATATGAAAATACTGAACATATGATTATTTTTAAGTATTCAAAAATATTTTTATTATATATTTTACTACAAAAACATTACATTTTAAAATAAAAGAATAATGATAATTTTTCTATTAATTTGTCTATATTTATTTAACAAATATAAATTGGCTAAATATTATACTTAATGTTCTAAAATTTCAAATTAATTTATAATCCAAATATATTAATTTAGATATTTAAAAATCTAAAAAGAATATAGGTACTTATAATCTATTTGGTTAATATATTAAATTAATTAATATATATGTTTATCTAAGTATGGATCTGTTAAATAATAGTAAAATATAACAAAATATATTTTTCTTCCTGCCTTTTTTTATGATATCTTTTTTATATTCTCTATTGATTTTTCATGAAGCTTCTCACGATTTCAGTAGCTAAAAAACAGTATTGTCCTTTGTTATACCCTCCTTTAATTTTGAGTTGAATACTTCATAAAATCTAAAATATAACTTAATAAAACTTTGAAATATAACATTATTTTAAAACTAACTTAATACTATAGATTTCATCATAAATATTTAAAATTAGTATATAACAGTATCTATAACTATTTATCACTATTTAAACGTATAAATTATTTAAGTTTGATATTTAGAATGTAACTAACATAATTTGAGAAATATTATTTTAAATTACTTTACAACAACAAATATATTATGCTGACACAAAGATACGTAAATATAAATATAAATTTTCAGTTAATAAATTTGTACACTCATTTATTATACATATAAATTAATTAAATGTTATACTTAACGTATAATTTATTTAAATTTCAAAAAACATTTGTCTAGAATTACTTTTAATTTAGACGTATATATTTATAATCTAAAATAATAATAGATATAATTTTTGATAATTTATTCTATGTAACTTAAGTTATTGATAGAATGATTTACTATATATATTCTATTAAATGATAGTCACTTATTAATTTTGAGAATTAAAGTCCATTATTATTTTGATTTTATATTTTGTATCAAGATCACTATTTTTTTATAGTTTATGATTCTTAAGATTATTAATAAATCTCTCCTTGATTCCGACCTACTATTTAGTTTCAAGTATAAATTCTACCGTTGTTTAATTAACTTCAACTATTTACATTCAAGTTTGTATTATTTTTTTCCTTAAATGATATTTGGTAATAATAAACACATTTAATAATGAAGGCTTTCTTCTCTTAATTTTTCCTTACCACTTTATAATGAAGTATAATTTACAAATATTCAAATAATTCTTTTTAATTCCATTTCACTATGCTACATTCCAGTTTATGTTTGTTGTTTTTGTTTTAAATTGGTATTTTATTATAGAATGACATATACATAATAACTGAAATACATGACTTATAAAGGTAAATGCTTAACATTAGCAAATTACATCATACGTCAACTATTTAACTATGTATATTTAACAATTTCTTTTATAACATGACCGTGTGCAACACACGGGCTACACACTAGTAGTATATATTAGAAAAGGGTGCAGCATCGATTTATCTATGAGCACACAATAACAAAAATAATGCGAAATAGAAGTTTTATTTACAATATTAATTTTCAATACTGCACATAGCAAAATAATTTATTTTTCGAAATTTGTTCTCGGTTCCTTTTCGATGCTTTTTGGCACAAATTTAATTTGAATTTGACTAGTCCCCTGAAGGTTAATATGTGAGTTGGGTTCATTAAACCATTTACTTAGAAACATAAAAAAAATCACGCCCTAAATCATGAAGACATAGCAGAACTCCGATCTCACGGTCAAATAAAAGATCCGGGAATTGGTTGCGTGAGAAATGATATTTATGTGCTAAACTTTTAGTCATTTTGCATCTTGTTTATCTTCCATCTTTTTATGATTTTCTCATTTACTTTTTAAGGACGTGTTTTTCGAATGCTTTAGTAAGTTTCAAAATTCACTTCCACCCCTTGTAACAAATAGGTTTTATGAAAAAACCCTTATTATTTTTAACGAAAACATTCATTCCACACTACACTGCAAAAAATATTTGCATTCTATACGGCACTATTTGCTGTTCTAATTGCGTTTTTATATGGGGTTTTTATGCTCAAGGAAAAAGTTGAAGAAAAATTTAGTTTTAAGAACAAGAAATTTGCATTTTAGGCTGAATGACACCTTTTAGTGTAAATCATAGAATGATGGTTGTAGCTATCATTTTTTGTTTACACCAAAAAGTGTCTTTCAGACTAAAAAACAAACTTATTGTCCCTAAGACTAAATCTTTTTGCAACATCTTCCCTATGTCTATTTTTTTGTTTTTATAAAGTAATATTTTGCATTCTACACTGTAAATATTTGCATTCTATACTGCAAATATTTATTTTACAAAAATGTGCTATTAGAACCGTAAATATTTGCAATCTACACTATACGTTTTCGCTGAAATTTTTAACAAAGATGTTTCGTGAAAATTTTTTGAGAAAGATTTTTCTGGTATTAATTTTGAAAATAAGGGGTAGGTCCTGATTTCCATTATATTTTATTACCTTTCAAATTGATATTACTGATTAGCATGTCACACAAGTGAATTTGAATGAAAAATAAAGCACTAATCATTCGAATAAAATCGATTACCTCCTTGTCAATGAAAACCTACCTTGTAAAACAATTTCAGGGAACGCGGAAGTGAATTAATCACCACTAGAAACACTATTTATTGTGATGTCCATTTCCGACGGCAGCCGATGGCTCGTCGTTTTTTTTCGACGGCTAGTAATCGCCGTGGCATTACTGAAAATAAAATAAAATACCCGTCGACAGCCATCGGAAGTCGTCGTAAAATACCCGTCGATGGCTGTCGGAAGCCGTCGAAAAGTCGCAAATACTTCAGCTTCAGGCCGACGCTTCTTATTTATTATCTAAAACCCAACTTTCCTTTCCAAATCTCACCTCCACCACCTCCTTCACCTCCATGCCTCAAAGACTATCTCCATCTTCAATTTTCAAGTCTCTACGTTAGCTATTGCTCTTCAAGAAGGTTTAATTTATAAACCCTATTTAATTTTGATTTGGTAAATTATGGTTAATTTGTTGTTATAGTTGTTTACAATACTCCATTAATCGTTAGTTATACCTTATTGAATACTAATTAAATTGTTATTATAATTGTTTATCATTTAAATGTTGAGAAAAATAATTTGTTTAGTGTATATATGCGTTAATTGGTGTATATGTGCTGATTAAGTAGTGCATACACGCATTAGGGCTAGTTTGGATTAATTAGAGTCGATGCTCGGGATTTAATGTATGTGCTTTTAAGATGATGAAAATAACGATTTAGTGTATGCGTTTCTTAGAATGTAAATAAATTATTATGAAAATTGTTCTATAATATGCTTTACTTTTTTATAAATCTGTTAGATTGTTTTTGGCATCGTCTGACGAGTATTGTATATGATCGTTATATGGATATTCGTTTTTATCGCAGAACGAACATTTATATTCATCTGATACAATATTTGTCAGATTTGTCCCTATTTTGAACAGGTTACAAATACAATAAAGTAATTATACTTCTTATATATTCATTTTTATCGCAGCACTTATATATGTTGCATTTGACCTGTAGCTGCACTTTTGGGCCCTTTTTACAGCCTATTGTTGTTTTGTTGTTTTATGCTATTTTGGCGATCTACTTTTCTAAAATCTATTTTGAGGTGTTTAATATCATGTATTAGAGTGTTTTAAAAGGGGTTTGAAACTTAAATATATTTTAACTATTTATGTTTTTTTAAAGTAAAGGATTTTATGTTTAAAACATGTTTTTAATGATTTTTGTTAATTCTAAATGAATAATTTTAAAGTAATATTTTAATGGATATTTAAAAAGTATTTTTAAGTATTTAAAAGTATATACATAAGACTTGGAAAGTATGTTAAGCATTTCAAAAGGATAAGTGGGTTTTGCATAAAACACTGAGTTAAAATGAATGGTTTTTGAGAAGTTATTTAAATATATTATCTTGTTTAATAAGTATACTATCCCGTACACCAAAATATATTATGTCATGGTAGATTAACATATTCCCAATTTGAACATGTTTAAAGCAAAGGGATTTCAAAGTGCACTTATAGCGACCATCATTATACAGCCACTTTCATATTCAAATCAATTCAACACACAAACCAACCAAACATGTAAACACAAAGTCTAGGCCATGATTCATGTTTTATAGGGTAATAGAAGTTAATATATACAATATATAGTTGTCATTTTCTTTCAAAAACAAGTAAGGTCCAAAAGTCATAGGTTTAATTAGTTAAATTTATATTTCACGATCAAACATATATATACATAATATATCACATCCAATGGTGATTAAACTGACCTAAATCCATGATAACACAAGTACAAGAATGGAAGAATCATATGAATACTTCCTACCATCATCTACTGGCCAAAGATCCAACTTTAGCTCATTTTAGTGCTCAAGTTCCTCCCCCTTTATAATTGCTCATGGCGCAAACATGGTTTGGGGTTTGTGCTCCTTTGCTTCATCATTTGACTCGCAAATCTTTGTTTCCATGATGCTATATGCTCTTGATAAAAATTTGAGAGGTAGTTGGAGTTGATTTGATATGTTTTCTAGAATTTAATTTGAAATGAGAAGAGCGTGAAAAAGTCATTTTTATCTCAAAACCTAAGGAATAATTTATGAATGCTTGAGATATTTTGTGTAAACTTTAACTATGGTAAAATGACCCAAAAGCCACTCCCATGGCCGGCCAAAACACCCCTTATGTGCTTATCCCATATGCACATCACTTCTCCTTTCCACCTCACTTAGCAAAAGTGTAACGATCTGATTTTTCGACGTCCGAAAATCGACATCAATACAGTCCACTGTAACAAATGCCGAACAATCGAATGCCGAAAAACCGAACCATTAGGGCTAAAGAAGAAGGAGGTAGAAGAAAAGGAAACAAAACAACAACAGAATCTTACCATCGCAAGGAATAAAATATAATAGATTTTTACATAAAAAGAAACTATATCTGTTTTATACATTATATCATCAGAGTACATCAGAATCAAAACAATTACTGGACAGTTATATTAACTTGTCCTCACAACACTGACTATATAGTTAATCAAACACAGCGGAATATTCATCAAATACGTGTGATACATCTCGCCATCCAGCTCGTCTCCTAAGCTCCGTAGCAGTCCATCCAGAATCTGTGCTCTATAATGCCCGGTCTGACCCAAGCATTATAGTTAAATAACACCCGAGTCAGTCCGGAAACCAGCGTGAGAAAACACACTCAATTGGATTATTAAAGTTTTCAAAATCTTTTGAAATCAAAGGTATCTTGTAAGACCACGCCACAAATAAACATGCCGGGTTTTTACCTTACGGTAAGCAAAACATTTTTATCAAAATCCGTCTGATATTATAGTAGTGTCTATAGAAAGTAAAATACAATCTACCTGAAATGCTTGCATCTCACGTTTCAGCAATAGTTGGGGACAATCGAAACCGTACAGGCGCTTATTGGAGATTGGATTCCATGCAATTGAAGGGCTACTGGGGTACTGAAACGATCCTGACTCGACCTTCGAAAATCGGCACTGAATACATCACCCATGCTCGAATGCCGCAGATCCAAACGTCGAATTCGGTTTGCTGGAGCTTATAACACATTAAGTATAACAACACTGCGGAAGAAAAAGATAATATCATTGATATACAATAGTTGATTACAACAGTGATACAACTAATTGATTAATATTATCAGAGATATAAGATACAGCGGAAAGAAATAACTCCAAAGGATAATATCTTCAGAAGTCCTCAAGATAGATACTCCAACTAACTGTAACACCATTGCCTAAGCTTCAAGACTTAAACTAGAAGCTCGAACCAGCATCAAGTTGGACTTAAGCAAGGTCAGTCCAAATGAAATGAATGTTATCGCCAAATCCAAAGATTCCAAGGAGTTCCAAATGGGAAGCTGAAGGCTATCGAATCTATACCTACAAGCTGATAATCTGAAAATCTAACTCTAGGCTGTCCGTGTGGAAAATTGTGGGCGCTCTGAGTTTAGAAAGGGAATAATAAACTCAAAGTCAGTCATGGGACTGGTGTGAGCAAAAAAAAAACAATTTATCATTAACAAAAACAAAACAAAAGAATCTAAAAAAAATCCGCAATGATTTTGGAAAATGAAACTACCATAAGGCCTCCCACCGATCACACAATGCAAACGCAGAATTGGATGAGATTTCTCTTTATGATAGTCAAACATGCTTGATACGCGAAAACCATTTAAATATTATTATTAGTGCATAGTGGAAAACATTTGCAGGTATAATATTAATCTTAGCCAGCATACCACATTTCTTCGTATGCCTACTATAGCTACCATGTTCAATAACAGGTTACCGCCACATTCCATGGCAAATTATACAACTAAAACCGTACAGGGTGTGTATTGTTTTTTGGATTTCCAACAAATAGTCAAGCAAAGGAACTTCTTGGGCCACATGGGTACGCCTCTGGAGGGATGCCTTGAGAACCTACCCAGATCTCTACCAACACAAGACCGGGTTACCTCTGTAACTAGGTAACTACTACACGAGTATGCCATCCCCCAGTCGTTTGCGATCTAGGATCCTCAACCACAAAGAAACAACTACAAAGTAAAGGGCACGACCCTCATAACCTTGCCGCATCTTTCCTATTTCGACCATTTCCGGGTTGTGAGGTCCTGATGTAGTTTCATCCACAAAGCTATGCTTTACACAAAAGTCATGCTTCGATCAACAAATGATCAGCGGCACTTCATATGCCACATTACCAAATTAGGAATGTATCACTAGTAACCATCAACGGTATAACTTCTAAGCTCGTACGTCTCAGAGAAGGGTGTTAAACTAAGAGAATAAATTCTCCGCCACCAAACATAAATGTATTTGATAGAAACCAGCTTTACATCTCAAAGTGAAACGTCAGACATACATCCATACAAGTCTGTTACGGTTCGAACAGAACCGAAGGCACTTCACAAAGAAGCCCTTGCAAATCCGAATATTCACAATCCCGATCGGACTCTCCATCACTTATAGAGATCACTATATCGTAGCTACTCAGCGCAGAGTCATTCGACGGGTAATCCTTTCATTTTCGAAAATACCCGGTCTTCACCATCGGTCTTCAAATGTTATCCATATCGTCGTATCATTATTCAGAATGGGTTATATGACATAAGGTCCTCTCCCGGCTAAACAGAATAATGAGCGCAATATTTTAAAACATATGGATTTTGGGATCTTAGTTAAGTCACAACTTAAAACCCAAAAACCTTTCTTCAAATGGTTAAAACAAATTACCATTTTCAAATAATTAAACAAAAAGATTCACTTCACAAAGTTCACTAATCTTTCACAAAGATTTATTCATAGTCTTTCAAACTAACTTCGCTTTCAAATTGGATTAACTCATCGAATCATTAAATCAAAGACTCAATTCATAGCTTTCAAAAACCATTTTCATTCCAAATCTTTTATACTAAAGATACACCTTTAAGATGCTCTTATTTTGGAAATAAAGTTCATTAATCTTTAAACAAGATTCATTAATAGCATTCAAAACAATTCCATTTCAAAACTGAAATCCTTTCAACAAAAACCGAAAATCCTTTCTTTATTTGAAAGCTATTATCATTTGAAAACAAATATTTTTTGTTTCAGAAAAATCTGATATGCACAAGTTATATCCTTTAAAGTATAAACTTGGGTTAAATTCAAATTCCCAAAATAAAACATTTAAAATACTTTAAAGATGGTTTAAAAATCCATATATATATATATATATATATATATATTATAACTTGCATCACCACTTTTCAAACCAGATTATCCAAAAATAATTTTCAAATTCTTAAACAAGATATATTTGATACAATCTAAATTCAATTTCAAATTTCGCTTTCTAAAAGCTTTCCATATTCAATTCAATTCCTTTTTTGAAACCGTTTGGATTCAAAATTCAACTTTAAAACCATTTTATTAAATTCAATATTTGCGACTTAACCAATTTCCTCGTGCAATCCATATTTGTATGTGTGTGGTGTAGTCCAGGGGTTTTACACAATAGTGCAACATCATCAATCATCACAATCCAAACATAGCAACATCGATAAGCGGTATAATCCTATAACGCTTATCTTGTGTAACATTCATGCTTTTAAGTCAAATTTAAATTGGTAATTTATTTTAATTTTTGAAATTAAATTGTGAATTAATTTGGTATTTTTCGAATTTAAATAGATATTTTTTTGTTTATTAGTAAAAATGTATAAAAATGATTTTTAAATAGAATTTCTAATTGGAAATTCAGAAATAAATATTTTAAATAGTATATTAGTTTCAAACTTAATTGTGGATTAAATTGAAAATATGGGAAAAAATAGATATATAAGTTTTTAAATAAAGAATTTGATTTGGAAATCTAAATATTTTATAAACAGATTATAATTTGAAATTTGAATTTGAAATTCAAATACATATATGTTGAAAATAAATATTTATAGATGGTGAATGAATAAAATTTATATTTATGAAAAGATATTGTTTGTTTATTCATTTATAAATACAAATTGATTGTATATTAATTTTTGAATTTTGAAATTTAAAATTAAATGCTTTGAATAATATCTGGATTTGAAAATTATATAAATTAATACTAATAGGAATTTGTTTTTTTCCTTATATATACATATATTTTGAAAGTTATAATTTGAATAAAATATAAATAAATTTTTCCAAAAGCCATTTAAAGGATTAAATTCAAATATATATGAATTTATATATTAGTGTTTAGTTAATTGTTAAGTTGTATTCTTTAAAGATATAATACATATCTTACATAAACATGTAAAAACATAAGTTAAAAGGGTTTTTACAAAAATTTACAAATTAAATAAAATTTTAGAAATGGGGTTTAAACACAATTTTATCACATATGACAAGTGTAAAATATATGAAATATGAATGTAACAAGTGTAACATAATAATACAAGTGGCAAAACAAAATATTCTTAAGATTTGAAAAAACATGAATAATGTGAATGAAAGAAGTAACAAGGCAACATTTTCTTCAAATTCATTTTCAAATCTGGAAAAGAAAAATCAAAACAAATTATAAACCTGGAAACAAACTACAACCTCAAATTATGAATCTGAAAAATGAAATCAAAGTAAACTTCAGCCTGGAAACAAATCAAACCAGAGCAAAAAAATCAAAAGCTAGGGAATAGGATCAACAACAAATTCAAACCGACATGATAAATCAAAGGCAGATCAGACCAATCCAATTTTAAAATGAAAACAAGGATCAAGTTCAAAACAAAGATCAGATGCAACTACAACTTGAGTTTAACTTGAAAACATTCAAGCAGGCAAACAACTCTGAAAGCTTGAGAATAATTGAAAACAAATAGCTCTGTAAAATCAAAATGCATGCAAGGATCAAGCATCAACAACAATTCAACCTGATTCCAAACTAAAGCAAATTGAGTTTCAAGCTGAGTATTGAAATCAAACAAATCATTTTCAGGCAAAAAATCCTCTCTGCTTCTCTATTTTACTCAGGTGAGCAAACCTTTTAAAACCTCTAGTATTTAATCCATGGTTTGAATTTGTGCTTAAGATTTGTTTGAATGAGTTCAGATATGTGTATGAATGTATATATATCCTCTGTACACGATATACAGGGATATTCATCCCCGTTGCAAGTTTCAGGTTTCCAGAAACCTGTCCAAAGGAGAAAATAATCCTAAAACACCGCTTCTAGTTGTTGTTAGATTAGAGTGTCAAAATGAAATGTTTTCAAATTCATAAAAACTTAATTTTAAAAATGTTTACAAAGACAAACATCAAGTGTATGTTGTCTGGAACAAAGAAATGCTGTAAACTCAATCTATGATAGATTTTTTGATTTTTGATTTCTTTAATTCTTTGATTTGATTATATACCCTAAAACATCCTAGAAAATGTTGGTTTTAAAATTAAAATTAAGATTTTAAATGGTGTATAGAGTAAGAAAGTTGGGGATGAACAGAAAATACATTTTGGGGAAACTCTGGTCATCGGCGAAGCGTGGGTCGTCGCGATCAGGCTGAGGCTCGTTAGGGGATCGAGGAGTTCGGGAAAAATGCTTAGAAAAGATTCTGATCATCGTGGTAGCTAAACATAGTTCATTTAGGGTTTAGGGCATGGTTTTGCTCGTCGAAGTTCAAAAGGAAAATTTGCAGTCGATGGTGATCAATATTCGATCGGTCCGGGGGAAAAGGAGGAGGAGGCTCCGGTGAGTGTCTGAACGCGACAACGTGGTTACAGGTGATCTACGGTGGTGGAACGAAGCATTTTTGTTGACCAGTTTTTGGTTTATGGGGGTTGTTCGATTTCAAAATTTTGGTCGAAGTCCATCAACCTGGGTGATCGTAGCCTATGGGTGAGTCGTCGATGACGTGCTAGTGATGGCGTAGGTGGTCGGAGTTGCTTCGTTTGGTTGTACATGTGAATACGTGTGTATATGTGTATCAGGTATGGGAAGAAAGGGGTTCTGTCGCGGCGAACCCGAAGTACTTCGTGGATTTGCTGGAAGTCGACACGATGTGGGGTAGCTTGGAGTTTGGCTTGAGAAAAATAAGGGGAAAGCTCGGGTAATTTTTTTTTAACTATGTACCAGGCTTCAAAAATTTAAAAGAAATGTGTTTCAGGTTTTAAAACAAAGGAATTGGGTTTTACAAATGTTTCTAAGTTTTAAAGGCAAAGTAAAAACAAGTTTTAAAGATATGGAAAATAATTAGTTTTCACAAATTAATATTTAACAAAGTTAATAGATTTTAAATAATTGTTTTGATTCAAGCTTAAAGTTAATAAAAAAATAATTAAGTGTTATTTAATTATATGATCACTATTTATAAATTAATTCTTAAAATTATTTTGAATGAATAATGAAGTTAAAGAGTTAATTAAAAGAAATGTTTTTGAATCATTAGTTGACTTAAATTTCTTAAGTTAAATTTTGTGTTAATGATAATTAATTACAAAGATGGTTAATTAAAGATTTTTAGTGATAAGTTAGTAACTAATGAAAAGATAATTACTTATGGGTAATTAAGGATTATTAATTTCGTAATTAAGGATAATTAATTACATAATTAAGGTCAATTTAGTATTGATTAAAAAGTAATTAATTAAAGTTGATTAAGTGGTTAGTGACAATCACTAATTGTAACTAATTAAGGATAATTAATTAAATGGTAGTTAATTAAGGATTAATTAATTAATGTAAATTACTGATTTATGATTAATTAATCAAGTAATAATTACTCAATGTAATTAAGTAGTAGTTTTTAAAATATAAGTGATTAAGAATAATCACTTACTGATTAAGGATGATTAAGGAATGATAATTAATTAAGGGTTAATT
This sequence comes from Allium cepa, assembly GCA_030765085.1. Lineage (NCBI taxonomy): Eukaryota > Viridiplantae > Streptophyta > Magnoliopsida > Asparagales > Amaryllidaceae > Allium > Allium cepa. The sequence goes on from CM060932.1 coordinate 707,020,102, forward strand.
AATTAATGTAATTAATTAAGGATAATTAATTAAAGAATAATTAAATAATTAAGGGTAATTATTTAATGATTTAAGATTAATTAATTAAAGGTTGATTATAAATGATAAAGGCTAATTAATGATTAAGGTTTGTAATTAATTAATGTTAATTAACCTGGATTAGTGATTAATCTGATTTAAATTAATCAGATAATTAATTGATCTGACTTATGGATGTTTGAATTATATGAAATGTTGTGAATTGTTTGATCTCTTTGCTGTGTGATGCTTTGTGATTTGAATTATTTTAATTCAAGCTGTGATGAATGTAATTTATTTTATCTGTGATGAAATTATATTATTTATCTGTGGATCTATGAATGGAAGATAAGCGATATAGGAATATACCGCTTATCTATAGTTGATATGCTTGAGTCTGTGATGATTAATGATATTGCACTATTGTGTAAAACCCTGGACTACACCATACACACACAAATATGGATTTCATGAGAAAATTGGTTAAGTCATGGATTTTTGAAATAGTTTTAAAATTGAATTTTGAATCCAAAAGGTTTTGGAGATGGAATTGGATTAAATGTGAAAAGCTTTTGAAAAGTTGTTTTGAAGATAAAAGTTATTTTGAATAACTTGGTAAAGTTTTTAAATTTAAATAGTTTGATTTAGATTTGAATTCAAGATTTGAAAATTAATTTCTATGTTTGGAAATTATGGTTTAGAAGATTATACGAGTTATAAATGTGTTTATATGAGTTTTAAAACATTTTAAAAGTATTGTTTTGGAATTTGAATTTAACCCAAGGAATTTAACTTGTATAAATAAAATCGGATTTTTTCGAAATCGAAAACTATTTGTTTTCAAATAATAAAAGCTTTTATATGAGGAAAGAATTTCCAATTTGTGTTAAAGGAATTTCAAGTTTGAAATGAAAATGGTTTTCCAAGTTATGAATGAATCTTTGGAAACGATTTTTGAAAGCTATGAATTGGGTCTTGATTTCAAGGTTGGATGAGTGAATCGAATTTGAAAGGGAAATTATTTTGAAAAGATACGAATGAATCTTTGAGAAAAATGGGTGAACTTTGTGAAGTGAATCTTTTTTGTTTAAAGATTTGAAAATGGTAATTTGTTTAAACCATTTAAAGGAAAGTTTTGGGTAGTAAGTTGTGACTTAACTAAGATCCCAATATCCATATGTTTTAAAATATTGCGCTCATTATTCGGTTTAGCCGGGAGAGGACCTTGTGTCATATAACCCATTTCGAATAGTGATACGACGATATGGATAACATTTGAAGACCGGCGGTGAAGACGGGGTATTTTCGAGAATGAAAGGATAACCCGTCGAATGTATCTACACTGAGTCGCGCCGGTATAAAGATCTCTGCATGTGATGGGGAGTCCGATCGGGATTGTAAATACCCGGATTGCAAGGGCTTCTTTGGAAATGCCTTCGGTTCTATTCGAACCCGGAACAGACTTGTATGGATGTGTGTCTAACATTGCACTTTGAGATGTAAAGCTGGTTTCTTTCAAATACATTTATGTTTGGTGGCGGAGATTTACTCTCTTACCTTAACACCCTTCTCTGAGACGTATGAGCTCAGAGGTTATGTAGTTGATGGTTACTAGTGATACATTCCCAATTTTGTAATGTGGCATATGAAGTGCTGCTGATCATTTGTTGATCAAAGCATGGCTTTGTGAAAAAGCGTAGCTTTGCGGACGAGACTGCATCAGGACCTCACAAACCGGAAATGGTCGAAATAGGAAAGATGCGGCAAGGCTATGAGAGTCGCGCCCTTTAGGATATGTTATTCCCTTCTGGAAAAAGGTGGTATCATGGTACGGAGCCCAGCTATTTAACCTGTGTGGTTGCTTCAAATTCATTACTTTGTGATTTGTTGCTTTGTGATTGAGGGTCCACACATAAAGGTCAAAAACGACCGGGGGGTGGCATACTCGTATATTAGTTACCTAGTTATAGAGGTAACCCGGCCTTATGTTGGCAGAGAGCTGGTTAAGTTCTCGGGACGTCCCTCTAGAGGCGTACCCATGTGGCAATAGGAAGTTCCTTAGCCTGATCATTTGTTGGAAATCCAATCAAACAATACGAGCCCTTTACGATTGCAATTGTATAACTTGCCACCTCAGGTGGTAGCTATAGCTGGCATAATATAATGGTACCTATGCTGGCTAGGATTAATATTATATTTTTGAAAGGTTTTCTGCACTATGCACTAATAATAATATTATCAAAAAGGATTTTGCGTATCAAGCATGTTTGACTATCGTAAGGATAAATCTCCTCCAATTGTGCGTTTGCATCATGTGTGTGCGGGAATGCCTTATGGTAATTTCATTTTCTAAAAAGCATCGCAGATTTCAATTTTTAAATTCCTTTGTTGTTTGTTTCAAAAAAACCGTTTTCGTTTGCTCATATCATTCCCCTGACTGACCTGGAGTTTATTGTTCCCTTCCCAAACTCTAGGTGCCTACAATTTTCCACACGGGCAGTCTAGAGTTGGGTTTTTCTAAATAATCATATAATAGGTGTAGATTTGATAGCCTTCAAAGTCTGTGGATTTTGGCTATCTCTTTGTGCTTCTCTTCCACATTCAGGACCGACCTTGCTTAATACAACTTGATGGTGGTTCGAGCTTATTGGATTGGAGTCTTCGAAGTTTTGGATTCGAGATGGAGTTGTAGATATTGGAGTTCCTTTTGGAGTTTAAGTTATTTCCGATGTTGGTGCATTTGTGTTTCCGCTGTGTTGCCGTAGATCTCTGATATATATCGTGATCATTGTTGTATATTATTGGATATTGTATCATTGGAGTTATATGATATATATATTTTTGCTGTGTTGTTATACTTAATGTGTTATAAGCTCCGAGGAACCAGATTCGACGTTTGGGTCTACGACATTCGAATACGGGTGATGTATTCGGTGCCGATTTTCAAAGATCGAGTCAGGGTCGTTTCATTTGGTATCAGAGCTGAAGGTTGAACTTTAGCTCAGGAGTATAACACATTTGGTAACTCATTAGAGATAAGGTGAAGTATACCCTAGAATGAGTATTCCCTAAGATATCCATCTGTGTGCCTTAGTAAATTCTCTTACTATCCACTGACAGTAAGTATGAGTACAAGAGGAGGACGAGATAGGGGACAGGGAAATATCATCACAAATGGTCAATCCTTGCAATAACGGAAACAATCTTTTTTCTGTTAATCTCTTTGATCCAATTTCAATTCTTTGATTGCTTCGTGGCAGTTCAAGGGAGAAGCTTTGGTGTGGTGACACTGCAAATCATTGTAGATAAATTCTATTTTGTATTCTCATCTTCAATCTTAACTTCAAATGAATTGGAAATTTTAAATTGATTTATAGAATATGAAGCTAAATTTGAATTGTATCGATAAAACGATATCGATTAAAATTAAATTTGAAATTCTATTGTAATTTATTGTGAGGATCAAAGTCCGAAGATGGACAAGTTGGTGTTTACTTTAGGATATTCCAACTTGAGTTGAGTATCCATTTGTCTGTTCTCCTGGGTTCAGATATATTCTACGAATGGTTAGATATCCTTCGAACTAACCAGTGCCTTGCACATTTCATAGATCTGGTGACCCGAGTATCTTGTGTAATATTGAGAGAGTTTGTTCTCATATTGTTGATATTCTGATTTGGTAAGCCAAATGCAGAATAGGAATTTAGTTTGACCAGGAAAACGTTTCTCTATCTTTGTGTATCCATCTTGTGTTGTTGTAACGACCTAGAATTTCTGTCATTTAAAATTCGTATATTTAATTGATTTTAAATATTAACAAGTGAAATTTTTAAGTCGAATAAATTTTATTTCGAATATCTAGGTTTAATTGGATAATTAAATCGATAATTTAATATTTGAAATTATAGAAATAATTGGAAATTGGGTTTAATGTGATTAAATTTGATTTGTAAAGTTGTATTAAATCATATTGGAGTTAGAATGATGTTATAGAACTTTTAAAATTGAATTAAAAATTAATTTCCAGAAATTGAATATTTTAATATTTAATTGACGAGTAAAAATAGTCATTTTTCAAACAGTCTCAGATTTTGACGAAACTAGTTTCATCGGATCCGTAATGTTATATTATTGTATGGTTTCAAATTTCGTGTCAATCAGATGTACGGTTTGTACGGGGCAAGCTAAAACGCACTGAAATCGGTTTGAGTGAATTTTTTTTTAGAGCAAGACGGATGTGTAGCGTGCTGCTACACAGCCGGTTAGATAATAGTAAATATATAAGTAGCGCGATCGACAGGCTCGATCGATGGCCAAAATGATGAGAGTTTACAATGTAGTCTTTCAACACAAAATAAGAGAACAGTTAACTACAACATAGTAATGCCGAACAAGTACAGACAAACAGACAATTTGCGCACAGGGGACTACAGTTGCTGCCTATGTTTCCTGCCAATAGGATTAGCAGAAGTGCTACCAGCTGATTCCGTCGGCGAAGTGGTGGAGTATGGCAGTCTAAGACTGAACGGTGTAGAGTAGCTATGCCCTGTTGAGTGAGAGTAAAAATAAATAATACGCCTACATGCTCTCTCAAAATGAGGATTGGTACCATGGAACACCCTATCGTTACGTTCAACCCAAATGCACCAACTGAAGACAACTACAAAGGGATCCAGGTGAATGTTGGGGGGATTATACCGCCAATGATCAAAAAAGGTGGTGATAGTTGGGACGTAGCCGAGTAAGTGAGTGGATGTTGCCGCCCAAACTCTATAGGAGAAATCGCAGTCGAAGAATAAATGTTGTATACTTTCTGTTACAATAGAGCAAAAAACGCAAGAGGACTCCGGCACGATGCCAAAATGAAAGAGCCTATCTCTGGTATTGATGCGGTTTTGGATGAGACACCATTGGAAGAATGCCATACGGGGCTGAAGTCTGCACTTCCACAGTCTGGAGAAATTGAAGAGGCGTCCAGGGTTGTTAAGGTAGGAGTAGCAGGAGGAGACTGAGAAGCCGGTTGTAGGGCTAGGGGGCCAGAGGAACTTATCGGGTTGGGGGGCAAGTTGGATGGAGCGAAGGATAGAAGCAGCTTGGAGGAGCTCCGCAAAAGTGGAGAGGTCAAAATAGGATGAAGGAAGGAGGTAATCGGCGCCAAGGCGGAGGGAGTTGGAAATGGAAACGTGGCTAAAGGGGGAGAGGGAGAAGAGGTTGGGAAGGGAAGAGGAAAGTGGAAGTTGACCGTGCCAGGTATCAAGCCAGAAGAGGCAGTTCTCACCATTACCAGCTTTGACATGGAAAAGAGACTTAACTCGAAGGAGGGTGGAGAGGACGCCAGACCAGAAGGGAGATGGTTTGATGGTGGGGGTGAGGTGGAGGGCCAGGTGGGGGTTGGAAGCGTAGTGGCGCGAGGAAATCCAAGATTTCCAAAGGAAAGAACCTGAAGATAGAAAACGCCATAGCCATTTAGCCAGAAGCGCGAGGTTGAAGTGATGCAGGTCAACAATACCAAGTCCACCATTATTGGAGTGCAAGCAAACAGTCCGCCAATTCACCAGTTTCTTAATTCGACCCCCATTCCATAAAAAGGAGCTTCTAATCATATCAATTCTATTTCTTATCCATGCAGGCAGCGTGTAAAACGACATCCAATAAGTGGGAATGGCTGATAGGACTGACTTAACTAGGACAAGTCGGCCGGCGGAGGAGAGAGAGTGCGCCTTCCAGGAGCAGAGTCTATTTTCGATTTTGTTGATGAGGGGGATCCAGTCTGTTTTGAGGAGCTTCGTTGGGCGGAGGGGGATATCCAGATAAGAGATCGGGAACTGCGATAATTTACAATTGAGTAATTTGGAGAAAGAAGGCCCAAGGTGATCGAAGTTGCCAAGCATGATGATGGAGCTTTTGTTGAAATTAATGGAGAGGCCAGATATTAGCTCAAAAGTGTACAGGGTAACTTTAAGGCAACGGATATGAGTGTCGTTGGGGGAGGCAAAGAGGATAGTATCGTCGGCAAAATGTAGGTTGGATATGGTCAGATTCGACTTGGGGAGTTTGATACCATCAAAAAGGTTGTTTGAGATTGCAAGTTTGATCATACGATTAAGGACATCTGCGGCAAGGGTGAAGAGGAGGGGAGAGAGAGGGTCTCCCTGACGCAGACCTCGAGCGGACTTAATTAGGCTACCGGAAGCACCATTAATCGAAATTGTGGAGAAACTGGTGTTGAGAATGCAATGGATCCATGTACACCATTTCGGGGGGAAGCCTCTATGTTTCAGGAGATCCAACAAGAATTGCCAGTTGACAGAGTCGAATGCCTTAGAGAAATCTAATTTAAGTAGAATACCTGGCGTTGAAGATTGATGGCAGAAGGAGATGACCTCTTGTGTAGACGCTACACAATCCATTATGTTATGTCCCAGGATGAACGCCGATTGCTCAATACCAATTAGGGGAGCGATGACTGATTGAAGGCGGTTGGCAAGGACCTTGGTTATGATTTTGAAAGTGGTGTTCAAGAGGCTGATGGGGCGGAAGGATGAGAGGGAGGAGACTCCAGGAGTTTTGGGGAGAAGGATGATATTGGCGTGATTGAGGCGGGCCACTGATGCTGGGTCATCGTGGAATTCGGTACACATCTCAATAATGTCTGCCTTGACGGTATCCCAGTAATGCTTGAAAAAAATGGGCCGAAGCCATCTGGACCCGGGGATTTGTTGTCGGACATGTCATTCAAAGCAGCCCAAATTTCTGCTTCTGAGAACGGCTGATCGATGGGGATTGCGGGACTGTTGGGGTATAGCAGATTCCAGTCAATGAGTGGGATTGGAGGGTGACGGTTGCCCAAAATGTTACGGTAATATGAAGAGAAAAGATTGAGGATGTCTGATTGATCTGTGATATGGGAGTCGTTGTGGATGATTTCGGGAATGAAAGTTGACCTGCGTTTGCCATTAGCAAGGCGGTGGAAAAAAGCAGTGTTTTTGTCTCCTTCTTCAATCCAGCTCGCTTTGGACCGCTATTTCCATCCAATTTCTTCCTGCAGCATCAACCTTTCCAGTTCCGATTCCAGATTTTTTAGCCGAGTTCGATCTGAATCGGTAAGAGGGGACGATTCTTCAAGAATATTTAAGTCAAGGATTTCTTCTTGGATTGAAGATATACGCGAACGAATGGAACCCCAGACAGACTTAGCCCAGGGTTTGATGATCTTACGGAGAGATCGAAGTTTGGCAACAACTCCGGCGGTGGCAGAGGAAATGTCGGAAGGCTGAGACCAGATATTTTTGATAAAATTGTCAAATGACGGTTCAAGAAGCCAGAGTCGCTCAAAATGGAAGGGTCTATTATGGAAGATAGGAGAACCAGTGTCAAGGAGGAGAGGGCAATGATCGGAAATGGTTGTGGCAAGGCCAGAGATCACCGAGAGAGGGTAAAGGTCGTCCCAGGCAGGGTTGAAGAGAAAGCGGTCAAGTTTAGCCAACGAGGGGTCCGATCTACGGTTAGACCAGGTGAATAGGCGGTTACTGATAGGTGGGTCAATTAGGGAGCACTGGTTGATGAAGGAGTTGAAGGATTCTGAGTCTTGGGAAAGGTTGCCCGAGTTTCTTTCTATAGAGGAGCGGGTGGTGTTGAAATCTCCGCAAACCACCCAAGGGCCATTGATGTGAGAGGCGAAGGAGAGGTAGTTTCTCCATAGGTCGATTCGATCTTGAATATTAATTGGGCCATAGATGTTGGAGAAGAAGAATATCCTTCCAGTTTGCAAGTGGCGAAGGGCTACATGTAAGGCTGATGGGTTATTGAAGGTTTGGCAGAGGGACCACACCGATTCATTCCAGGCTGTAATAATGCCTCCACTAGAACCTAAACCGTTTAGGTAGGCCCAACCCGAAAGGGATGTCCCACCTATTTGTCTAAGAATATTGGGACAGGGGTCAGATAATTTAGATTCCTGCAGAAATAGAATGTCGATTTTGTGAGGGGCAATGATGCGATTAACAGAATGTCTTTTACTAGGGTCCCCCGGCCCTCTTACATTCCAGGAAATTAGCTTCATTGGGATAACGACAAACGCTCCGATTCTAGTGCTTGCATGGAAGTGTAGTGTTCATCAAGCAAACTCACGCCCATGCAACGTGCCATTTTTTTATTTAAACTTTTATTAATGGAGGAAAAAACAATGCGTGTGAAGAAACTACCAGGATGAGAAGCCGCTTTATCCAGTCTAGAACTCCGGCGAACAGTCGTTGGAGTGACCAAGGGGCCTTGTTCATCGGACTGTGGAACAGGGAGTGTCTGTGTAAGGAGATGGGCAACAGGAGGTGGTATAGTGTTATGTTGGGAGGGGGTGAAGTGCGGTTTACTGGTAGAGGAGAGAGCTGTTGAGGATAGGGGGTTGAAAGATCTGGGTCAGCATATGGATTCCATGCTTGTTCTTGAGCCGACCAGGGGTCCCAGCCTCTTGGACCCACAACCTCTAACGATTGATCGGTGAGTTGGACAGGAGCCGAAATGGGGCCAGAAAAGTGGGGCTCATAGTTCATGACATCGAATCTTTCCTCGAAATCCAAGTTGGCAATTGGTATGTGTTTGTCAAAAAACTGAAAATCCTTTTCGTAGTCCAGGCCAAGCAAGTGATTTTCGGGTCTCCTGTTGGGATGAACATGCTCCCATTTCTCTATGGTAAGGGGATATGCCACATTGTTCACCATGGCGACGAAGGAGGATGGGGTACTGATGGCACTGTAGAATTGTATCTTGATATACAAGAAGCGGTGATCAAAATTTGCCCACTCACAGTCATCCTGTGCCAGGAATCTACCCACAGGGCTGACTGCGTCAGAGATGGCGTCTGAATTGAATCGGAAGAGCTCTGGGAAGCCTGAGACCCGAGCCCATGCCGGCGGATCCAGAGGTAGGGCTGGGATCTCTGGTTCATGCCATGCCTGAAATTGAATTACTGCATTTGTTCTTCTGATGATTGATCTTTGGAGAATCTGGTCACGAAGTGCATATGAGGGGCATTCAAATATAAAGCTGTTATTTGTCAGGAGCCACATAGGCCAATTCTGGTGATGGAAGTTGGTGGTGAGGGCGTGGTGAAGTGAGTCAATCGACCAGACTCCGCTAATAATTTCTGCGGTGAGGAGAAGAGATGGCTCCATTCGTCGAAATTTTTTCGAATTGTTTTCTGAATTGTGAGTATGAGAAGTTGACTGAGGCAGGTTATTGGGAACTGGAGGGGGAGAGGGGTGCGTTGGGAAGCGGGATAGTTTCTGAAAGGCTGTTGTTGGATTTGACTTGGGGACCCACCGGGATGAGTTGGAATTATTATTATTGGGGAGGGGGTGGGATGAGCTGTATTTGCGTGGGTGAGTGACCTTAATGGGCTTATCGGGACAGTGAGAATGAGGGTGCCCAAAATATCCGCAATAATAGCAAATCTTAGCGTCCCTGCAGTTTTTTGTCATGTGTCTTAGGCCCGCACAGCGTAGACAACGGCTTTTCGACTTCAAGAATTCAATCGTGCGACGCACATTTCTAAAAACCGGTAAGGGGGAACGGCGCTTGGCTGGGGGATTTGGCAGAGGGGGAGGCCGAGGTGTCGCCGCTGCCACCTGAGCATAGGTCCTGGTAGTCTTGTGTTCGGAGTTGGGTTCGGGGAAAAGAGGTTTGTTGGGAACAGATGGTAGGATGGAGGAGTGGACTGGTGGAGGGTGGGTAGGGATGGCAATAGGCCCATCGACTACAGGAAGCACATGGGTGGTAAAGTACTTACTGGGGACATAGGAGATTGGTGAGATCGACGAAGGTTTGATGCTGGAGGCGTTAGACGAAGGTTTGAGTGAATTTTAAATTTAACTTTGTCGATTCGAAAACCTATCTTCCAAATACGATCGAATTGGATCCCGATATATATTTCATTGCATTCAGAATGGGGGTAAAACATTATGAATGCCAGGCGGCACGCTTCGTTTGGAGTTCGGAAAAATTTCGGATGAATAGTGTTTGAGAATTTTCTATAAAAGCACCCCTATTTTCATTTTTTTCACTCAACACCTTGGCTAGGGTTACAGCCGCCACTTAAAGATTTAATGGCCGAAAATACGTCTTCTTCTTCCTCAATTTTCTTCCAATCTACAAACTTTTACGCCTCGACTTTAACTACAAAGTTGAAGAGCACGTCAAGATCTATATTCTCAACGGTTGTGATCGAGAATGGAGCTACGGATCGATGTGAATATGGGTTTGAACGCACGAATTTCGTGCACGTTTTTCATGATGATGGGATGACTAAGCATGGCCGGCCTTTGGGCGATAGAGGCACTTGCGAAGGGCTTCATGATGGAGGTTGCTGATCAACGTGAAGATGCTCGTAGTGGTGGCAAAAATTCAAGACAGATGGGCGTGTAGGATCGATTTCACCCTAGAGGGGGGGGTGAATAGGGTGATAGTATTAATTATAAAAATTAATTGCGGAAGCTTATTTCAACACAGATCATAGAATAATAGCAGCACAGAAATAAATAGCAGAATAATAAAATGCAGAAATAGAACGACACAGAATTTACCCAGCTTAGGCAAAACCCTGCCTACGTGCTGCCCCCAAAGTTTCTACTAGAAATTAAGTAGTCACACGCTTACACACGTAAACTCGCGACACCCGCTACTAACTAACCTAACTCTACGCTCAAAACTCTGCCACAACTCAGCCACTGAGTTACGAATTCTCAAGCTACGCCACGTAGCTTGTCCCCTAGTCACACGACGAGCAAATACAACGGTTTGAAAAGAGTTTTAAAATTAAAAACAAATTTAAAACAAAAAATAAGATAAAGCCCTTATTTTAAAAACTAAAGCCCTTATTTTAAAAAAAAACAAAAACCCTAATTCTTAAAGGCCGGCCCCTTTTCTCTTTTTATCTATTTGAGTTCGGCCCGGTGTTTCTTGAGATAGCGGCGGCTCTTCGTTCGTTCCTCTTTGTAATTTTTAGGGCTTCGTTCGTTCGATCCAATTTAGGGTTTGTTGTAGCAACTTGTTCGATTCGATGCTATTTGACTTGGCTTGCCGATTGTTTCTTCTAGCTCAGCTTCAAATGCGATCGAGACTGATTACGAATTTGGTATGTGTTTTAGTGCTTTTGATTTCTGGTTTCGATGCTTTTTCAATTGCCGATGATGACGATTGGGGGTTTTAATGTTTGAACTCGACCGATGATCATTGCCAATGATGATTGTGGGTTTATATATGGATTTCGATTTCCTTTAATATGTTCGTCTGATTTGTTCAACATAGTGCTTCGGCTATTTGATTGATGTTGGACGTTGATGATTTATTTGACGAATTCAATTCGAATAATTTCCTTATTTTACTGTTACGGCTATAATTTGAGATCGTTCGATCCTTCCTTGATCATTACGGCAGCTACATTCCTATTTTATTTTTGACTTTTTCAAATGCGTAATTTTGTGATACTTGATTTGCACGGCATTGATTTCGAACTTGTTGGTCATCACGTTGTTGACTTTGATTTAAAACACGGCTTTGATTTTGTATTTCCTATTTCATGACTTCGGCTTCCATGGATTTTGTTCACTGATGCTCCCTATTGTATATGTAGTGTATTGATTGTCTGCACTCTATCTTGTATCACTTGTGTCACTGGTGTATGTGAGTAAGTGGTTTGCTTTATTATCGATTTGCTGTTGCACTTGCCACTTTATCTGCTTGCCACTAATCATATGTCAAGGTCGTACATGTTGATGTCTTTGAGCTTCACTTTGATATCTTTGCATACCACTTGATTTTCCTGTAGCACTTCGGTTTCACTTGCCTATTGTTGCACTTGCATACTGCTGTCTCATATACTTGTGTTTGTTGCAGTTTTTGTATTGTTGAGTTTCCATATCTTGTGCATTTGTTGTGGACTTGCAATTTGAATTGCATTGAGTTCTTATCCTTAGCTGTTCATCTGTGCACATTGTAGCCTTGGCCAAAAAACTGGTCACTAACTCATGTATATTTGATGTTGTCATTGTGTGTTGGTGGTCGACACACTTCAAGTAGTCTTCATTTAGCTTGTTCTCTGATTTATGTCTTTACTGGTCTGATCATGCTTACTTGAAAATCTGGCATACCAACTTGTTGAGATCACTTCTCTTCAATTGAGTAATTTCACCACCTATGTGTACTTGTGTTTGTACTAATGTCGAGGCTACTGTACTTGCCTTCATTGTGTATATCTCTCTGTTCATCCACTTGCAATATTGTGGTTCATGTGTTTGATTTACTGTTGAGTCTTTGATATTGGTATGGAGTACATTGTTGGCTATGTGCATTCTGATCATTTTGGCACTTGTATTTAGTTTGCGTTCATGTCTGATCATTGAAGAGTTGCATTGTTCCATGTATTTGTGCTTTGATGCAGTTTTGATTTGTCAAAGCTTTGCATTTGAGTTGAGTCTGGACTGTGCATTAACCTTGAGTTGAATCCGGCTTGGATTTGACCTTGTGCTGAATGACATTGTTTTATTGAACTTGTGTTGAACCCGTCATTTTATTTTGGGTTTGACCTTGTGCTCACCTGTCCCTGTAACGTTATCAAGTGTATATCGGTGTGCACGGCCTTGTGGCATGTACAGTGATACACTGTGCATGTCACATTGTTCGTGTGTGATGAATTCAAATATAAATCATGACGAACAACCCAAATAACTGAGGCAAATATTATTTTCATAATCCATATTTTATTTTATATTGCAAAAATATTTCTTTTTCAATTTTACTGCATTAGTGAATATTTTTGCAGATTGCTCAGATGCTGGATTCTAACTGGAAAGAAGTTGAAGATAAAATACGAGTGTGAGTGATATGTAGTGAGGAATTTATGTAAATTAAATTTTGATTTAATTAGAATCAAAATTGTATATGTATAGTGAGAGCTTGAATTTGTACTATTCAAAAATGTAATAAATATTTGTTTGAATAAAATTTCTGTTTGAATTCAAATTCTATGTTATTTAATTTTATTCAGAAAATATTTATTTAATCTATGAAAAATAAAATAGTACATTAACAAATACATTTAAACGAATGTATATATGTTTATTATCATCAAACAAAAATCATATAAGCGTATATTCAATAGGGCGGCTATGGGTTTCATTTGAATGTGGATTACCTATGGAAGAAGAAGCAAGGAGGCACGGCCCAAATTTCTTTCTGGAGCAATGAACGGCCTAGATTGATTCTGGATTTAAAAATAATAATTAAATTGTAAATTGATTTATATTTAATCGTTCAAACTTTAAAAAGCTATAACTTTTTCATACGAGGTCCGTTTCGCACGAAACGAATTGCGTTGGCTTCATATTGACGAGCACTACGCGATGGAGTTGGATTGGAGTTGATTTGAGCTAGTGTAAATTTTGGGTAAAATAAAACGTGCTTCGGAACGAAACACTACAACTGTATTTGAAACAAGGTGAGAACTTCTCACTCAATCGAATCTGTTTCGATTTAAATTTTAAATAGTTAGATTTAAAATTGCTTGATTGTGCGATTGGATGAGAAATTGCTATCTGTAGTGTTGAAATAGACCCTATACGCCGTATATTAAGCGGATGTTATTTATTAAACACATATACCGCGATATTTCACCTTGAAGTGGAATTGGTATTATATATGTACTTGGAGTTGATTTCCCGTATTATATAGCGGATGAGACCCTATTGTGCTGCATAATAGCGGATAATATTTTATATAATCTCATATACCGCGATATCCCGTCTTGAAACGGGATTGGTATTGTGCTAACATCTGTGGATGCAGGGAAACAGGTTGGGGTGATCCAACTGGATTCCTCAACAGTATTGATTTATTTACAGATATTTGCGATATATTCTGTTATCATATGATATATGATGTTTTAGATGTCGTGTTTGTTATATTTAGTGATGTTGCAGCATTGGGCCTATTTTTGGAGTTTAAAAAGAAGAACTTAAAGTAACGATTTCGAATTTAAAAGGGTTTTCAAGTGATTTTTGAAAAGTATACATTTTATTGAATTTGAAATTAATTCATTTTAAATAAATAAATGTTATAATTTTAATGATATAAAAATTATGATTTTTGAGAAATATAGTTGAAAATTGATTTTTGAAATATGGAGTTAATGAATTTTATAAAATAGTTTAAATTGAGATTTTTGAAATTATTATAAACGGTTTATATAAAAGATTTATAAAATTGATATTTATAAATTAAAAATATTGGAATTATAAAACGAATTTTTATAAGTGTTAAAATGAAGTATAAATGGATTTCATAAGTGAATGAAATTTATAGATTTATAAATTGTGAAGTTATAAAATGAATAGATTTTGTAAAATAAAAGATTTATAAGTAATTAACTTATAATTTGGATTTTGGCATTTAAATGAGATATAAATAGAATTTGTTAATTAAGGGATTTTATAAGTTGAAGTTTTTATAAAATATATATAAAATGTGAATTTATAAACGTTGTTTTATAAATCCAAAACCAATTGAATTTGATAAGTAAATATGAAAGCTTATTAAACGATATATATCCACAATTTTGGACAGTGGATAATCCTTTAAATTAAATATGTATAAGTGTTGAATTTGGTAAATGATTTATATTCACGATGTCGTACAGTGAATAATATATTAAAGAAATGTTTTAGGAAGTGATATTTTAAATAGGATTAAAACGATTTAAAGTTGTTTTAAAATGTGTTAAGGATCGAAACCATAGATTTCAACATTCATTGCTGAAATAGATGTTTTCGAGAAATAAGGAAATGGTGGACTATAACACTGTTGTTATAGTAAATGATTTTCGAAAGGAAATGTTTTTGTATAGTATTGGGATTTATATATTTATCTAAATTTCGAATCTATATACTAGTGATTTTGGGTTGTCGTAACGATGTTTTACGCAACATTCGTTTTGACTCAAATGAATGTGTTTAAGAGAATGTTTTCCTTAAAGAATAAAATATATACTTAATTGTGATTTAAGTATATCGAATATTTTCCAAATGTTGAAAATAAATAGATTTGGTAATTACTTATTATTGAATAAGTATGGAAATGTTTTCCAATATGAAGTGAAATGTTTTGAGATTATATCTTTTAAAGATTAATTGAAAGTGAATATTTGAAATCGATTTGACAATCGTACATTAATATATATTTTGGAAATGTGAATTCGCCATGGAATCTATAAAGGGAAGGGGAAAATTATTTTAAAAATAAACATTGATTTATTTTTGAAGTGTGGAAATAAATTTACGGATTTGGAACGTAAATTTGAAGTAAATCGGTAAGGATTTATTTAATTGGTTTAAATGAACCATTTTGAAATGAAAATGAATAAATATTTGGAAGTGTTTCCGCATAAGGAAAATGATTTGAAATTTGTTTTTAAAAGTTGTAAAGGTGAAAAGTGATTTGAAATTTGTTTTTCAAATGGTTGAAGTGTGGAAAAATATATCTTGTAAAGATATTTTTGGAAAATAAATAATTTGGGAAATTATTTGGAATCTGGTGATGTTGTGCATATCTATTGATAGTTAAATAACCGACTATCAATATTTACCTTTAAATGGGTATTTGTTGTGATTTGCTTGAATTTGAATGCTACACTTATTTAAAAATAAGCGCTCGTTATTCGGTTTAGCCGGGAGAGGACCTTTGGGTCATAAATCCCATTCCAAATAGTGATATGTCGTAATGGATAGCATTTGAAGACCGGTGTTGAAGACCAGATATTTTCAAAAACAGAAGGATTACCGTCGAATGACTCTGCATCGGCTGATCTCCGATATAGAGACTTTATCACCTTTGTGATGGAAAGTCCGGACGTGATTAGTGAATATTCGGATTGCAAGGGCTTCTTTTGAAAGTGCATTCGGTTCCGTTCGATCCCGGAACGGACTTGTATGGATGTGTGTCTGACGTTACAATTTGAGATGTAAAGCTGGTTTCTGTCAAATATATTTCTGTTGGTGGCGGAGAATTTATTCTCTTAGCTTAACACCCTTCTCTGAGACGTACGAGCTCAGAGGTTATGTAGTTGATGGTTACTAGTGATATATTCCCAATTTGGTAACGTGGCATGCTGAGTGCTGCTGATCATTTGTTGATCACAGCGTGGCTTTTATGAAAAGCATAGCATCGTAGACGAGACTTCGTCAGACCTCACACCCCGGAAATGGTCAAAATAGGAAGAATGCAGCAAAGTTATTAGGGGATAGCGCCCCTTAGTATATGTCATTTCCTTATGGATAGAGGTGGTATCATGGTATGGAGCCCATATACTTAACCTATGTTGTTGCTGCAAACTTATTATTTTGTGGTTGTTGGTGAATCCCAGGATTTAGGTCAGTTACGACCGGGGGATGGCATACTCGTGTCAGTAGTTACCCAGCTAGGGGTAACCCGGCCTTGTGTTGGCAGAGATCCGGTTAGGTTCTCGAGACGTCTTTCTAGAGGCGTACCCATGTGGCAATGGGAAATTCCTTGGCCTGACCATTTGTTGGAAATCCAAACTCCAATACGCACCTTGTACGGTTTTAGTTGTAGAACTTGCCATTTACTTATGGTGGTCACCACTGTTTAGATGGTAGCTATAGTAGGCATAGTGCGAAATGCCTATGTTGGCTAAGATTTATACTATACTTTCGAAATGTTTTTCTTGCACTTTGCACTTATAGTAATAATATCAAAGAAATCTTTCTACATATCAAGCATGTTTGACTATCATAAGGAGAAATCTCCTCCGATTCTACGTTTGCATTGTGTGTGTGTGTGTGCGGGAGGCCTTATGGTAGTTTCATTTTCTAAAAGCATTGTGGATCTATTTTAAAATTAATTTCTTTGTTTGTTTTTAAAAGATAAACTGTTTAAGTTCTCACACCAGTCCCATGACTGACCTAGAGTTTATTGTTCTCTTCCTAAACTCTGGGTGCCCATCATTTTCTACATGGACAGTCTAGAGTCAGGTTATCAGGTCATTCTGGAATTCAGGAGTTGTTGTGGAGATCAGGAGCAAGCTGGATGGCATGACGTATCAACTAGTATATAGTATTTCTTTTCTGCTGTTTGTTGTTGTAAACTCTGAAAACGAATAAATGTGATGTAATGTAATAACTGATATAGCTCTATGTTTTAAAGATATTCATTTATCTATTATACGTCGTTCCGCTGCGATTGTGCGATTCTGATATTGTTTCTGTTGCTTTTTATTTCTTTCTTTCTTCTTCTATCTTCTACCTCTTCTTTAACCCTAACGGTATGGTTTTCCGGCCTTCGATTGCTCGACAGTTGATACAGTGGACGTATTAATGTCGACTTTCGTGCGTCGAAAATCCCATCCCTGACATTTGTCTCCCTGGCAAATTTCGGGGACGAAATTTTCTTAAGGGGAGAATCTGTAACATTCATGTTTCTAAGTTAATTTAAATTGGTAATTTATTTTAATTTTTGAAATTAAATTGTGAATTAATTTGGTATTTTCCAAATTTAAATAGATATTTGTTTGTTTATTAGTAAAAATGTATAAAATGATTGTTAAATAGAATTTCTAATTGGAAATTCAAAAATAAATAATTTAAATAATATATTAATTTTAAACTTAGTTGTTGATTAAATTGAAAATAAGGGTAAAAATAGATATATAAGTTTTTAAATAAAGAATTTGATTTAGAAACCTAAATATTTTATAAACAGATTATAATTTGAAATTTGAATTTGAAATTGAAATACATATATGTTGAAAATAAATATTTATAGATGGTGAATGAATAAAATATATATTTATAAAAAATATTGTTTGTTTATTCATTTATAAATGCAAATTGATTGTATATTAATTTTTGAAGTTTGAAATTTAAAAATAAATGTTTCGAATAATATCTGGATTTGAAACTTCTATAAATTAATACTAATAGGAATTTGTTTCTTTTCTTATATATACATATATTTTGAAAGTTATAATTTGAATAAAATATAAATAAATTTTTCCAAAAGCTATTTAAAGGATTAAATTCAAATATATATGTATTTATATATTAGTGTTTAGTTAATTGTTAAGTTATATTCTTTAAAGATATAATACATAATTTACATAAACATTTAAAAACATAAGTTAAAAGGGTTTTAACAAAAATTTACAAATTAAATAAAATTTAAGAAATGAGGTTTAAACACAATTTTATCACATATGACAAATGTAAAATATATGAAATATTAATGTAACAAGTGTAACATAATACAAGTGGCAAAAAAAAATATTCTTAAGATTTGAAAAAACATGAATAACGTGAATGAAAGAAGTAACCAGGCAACATTTTCTTCAATTCATTTTCAAATCTGGAAAAGAAAAATCAATACAAAATACAAACCTGGAAACAAACTACAACCTCAAATTATAAATCTGAA
The DNA here is from genome assembly GCA_030765085.1 of Allium cepa. NCBI lineage: Eukaryota > Viridiplantae > Streptophyta > Magnoliopsida > Asparagales > Amaryllidaceae > Allium > Allium cepa. Next base: position 707,038,594 of record CM060932.1, read on the forward strand.
AAATGAAATCAAAGTAAACTTTAGCTTGGAAACAAATCAAACCATAGCAAAAAATCAAAAGCCTGGGAATAAGATCAAAAAAAAATTCAAACTGACATGATAAATCAAAGGCAGATCAGACAAACCCAATTTTAAATCAAAACAAGGATCAAGTTCAAAATAAAGATCAGATGCAGCTACAACTTGAGTTTAACTTAAAAACATTCAAGCAGGAAAACAACTCTGAAAGCTTGAGAACAATTGGAAAAAAATGGCTTTGTAAAATCAAAATGCATGCAAGGATCAAGCATCAACAACAATTCAACCTGATTCAAAACTAAAGTAAATTCAGTTTCAAGCTGAGTACTGAAATCAAACAAATCATTTCCAGGCAAAAAATCATCTCTGCTTCTCTGTTTTACCCAGGTGAGTAAACCTTTGAAACCTCTAATATTTAATCTATGGTTTGAATTTGTGCTTAAGATTTGTTTAAATAAGTTCAGATATGTGTATGAATGTATATATATATCCTCTGTACATGATATACAGGGATATTCATCCCTGTTGCAAGTTTCAGGTTTCCAAAAACCTGTCCAAAGGAGAAAATAATCCTAAAACACTGCTTCTAGTTGTTGTTAGATTAGAATGTCAAAATGAAATGTGTTCAAATTCATTAAAACTTAATTTTAAAAATATTTCCAAAGACAAACATCAAGTGTATGCTGTCTGGAACAAAGAAATGCTGTAAACTCAATCTATGATAAAAGTTTTGATTTCTTTAATTCTTTGATTTGATTATATATCCTAAAACATCTTAGAAAATTTTGATTTTTAAAATGAAAATTAAGATTTTAAATGGTGTATAGAGTAAGAAAGTTGGGGATGAACAAAAAATACGTTTTAGGGAAACTCTGGTCATTGACGAAGCGTGGGTCGTCGCGATCATGGTTGAGACGGATCGAGGAGTTTGGGAAAAATGCTTAGAAAAGATTCCGATCATCGTGGTGGCCTAGCGTTCTTCATTTAGGGTTTAGGGCACGGTTTTGCTCGTCGAAGTTCGAAAGGAAAATTTGCAGTCGATGGTGATCAATATTCGATCGATCCAGGGGGAAAGGAGGAGGAGGCTCTGGCGAGTGTCTGAACGCGACGACGTGGTTATAGGTGATCTACGGTGGTGGAACGAGGGTCTGTGTTGACCAGTTTTTGGTTTATGGGGGTTCAATTGTTTGATTTCAAAATTTTGGTCGAAGTCCATCAACCTGGGTGATCGTAGCCTATAGGTGAGTCATCGGTGACATGCTAGTGATGGCGTAGGTGATCGGAGTTGCTTCGTTTGGTTGTACACGTGAACACGTGTGTATGTGAGTATCAGGTTTGGGAAGAAGGGGTTCTGTCGCGACGAACTCGAAGTACTTCGAGCATGCTCGAAGTTGATACGATGTGGGGTAGCTCGGAGGTTGGCTCGAGAAAAATAGGGGGAAAGCTCGGGTAATTTTTTTTTAACTATGTACCAGGCTTCAAAATTTTAAAAGAAATGAGTTTCAGCTTTTAAAACAAAGGAATTGGGTTTTACAAATGTTTCTAAGTTTTAGAGGGAAAGTAAAAACAAGTTTTAAAGATATGGAAAATAATTAGTTTTCACAAATTAATATTTAACAAAGTTAATAGATTTTAAATAATTGTTTTGATTCAAGCTTAAAGTTAATAAAAAAAGTAATTAAGTGTTATTTAATTATATGATCACTATTTATAAATTAATTATTAAAATTATTTTGAATGAATAATGAAGTTAAAGAGTTAATCAAAAGAAATGTTTTTGAATCATTAGTTGACTAAAATTTCTTAAGTTAAATTTTGTGTTAATGATAATTAATTACAAAGATGGTTAATTAAAGATTTTAATGATAAGTTAGTAATTAATGAAAAGATAATTACTTATGGGTAATTAAGGATTATTAATTTCATAATTAAGGATAATTAATTACATAATTAAGGTCAATTAAGTATTGATTAAAAAGTAATTAGTTAATTAAAGTTATTAAGTGATTAGTGATAATCACTTATTGTAATTAATTAAGGATAATTAATTAAATGGTAATTAATTAAGGATTGATTAATTAATGTAAATTACTGATTTATGATTAATTAATCAAGTAATAATTATTCAATGTAATTAAGTAGTAGTTTTTAAAATATAAGTGATTAAGAATAATCACTTATTGATTAAGGATGATTAAGGAATGATAATTAATTAAGGGTTAATTAATTAATGTAATTAATTAAGGATAATTAATTAAATAATTAAGGTTTAATTATTTAATGATTTAAAGATTAACTAATTAAAGGTTGATTAATAAATGATAAAGGCTAATTAATGATTAAGGTTTGTAATTAATTAATGTTAATTAACCTGGATTAGTGATTAATCTGACTTAAATTAATCAGATAATTAATTGATCTGACTTAAGGATGTTTGAATTATATGAAATGCTGTGAATTGTTTGATATCTCTGCTGTGTGATGCTTTGTGATTTGAATTGTTTTAATTCAAGCTGTGATGAATGTAATTTATTTTATATGTCATGAAATTATATTATTTATCTGTGGATATATGAATGGAAGATAAGCGATATAGGAATATACCGCTTATCTATAGTTACTATGCTTGAGTCTGTGATGATTAATGATATTGCACTATTGTGTAAAACCCTGGACTACACCATACACACAAATATGGATTGCATGAGGAAATTGGTTAAGTCATACATTTTTGAAATAGTTTTAAAATTGAATTTTGAATCCAAAAGGTTTTGGAAATGGAATTGGATTAAATGTGAAAAGCTTTTGAAAAGTTTTTTGAGGATAAAAGTTATTTTGAATAACTTGATAAAGTTTTGAAATTTAAATAGTTTGATTTAGATTTGAATTCAAGATTTGAAAATTGAATTCTATGTTTGGAAATTATGGTTTAGAAGATTATACGAGTTATAAATGTGTTTATATGAGTTTTAAAACATTTTAAAAGTATTGTTTTGAAATTTGAATTTAACCCAAGGACTTTAACTTGTATAAATAAAATCGGATTTTTTCGAAACGAAAACTATTTGTTTTCAAGTAATAAAAGCTTTCATATTAGGAAAGAATTTCCAATTTGTGTTAAAGAGATTTCAAGTTTGAAATGAAAATGGTTTTCCAAGTTATGAATGAATCTTTGGAAAAGATTTTTGAAAGCTATGAATTGGGTCTTGATTTCAAGATTAGATGAGTTAACCGAATTTGAAAGGGAAATTGTTTTTAAAAGATATGAATGAATCTTTGAGAAAGATGGGTGAACTTTGTGAATTGGATCTTTTTGTTTAAAGATTTGAAAATGGTAATTTGTTTAAACCATTTGAAAGGAAAGTTTTGGGTAATAAGTTGTGACTTAACTAAGATCCCAATATCCATATGTTTTTAAATACTGCGCTCATTATTCGGTTTTTCCGGGAGAGGACCTTGTGTCATATAACCCATTCCGAATAATGGTATGACGATATGGATAGAATTTGAAGACCGGTGGTGAAGACTGGGTATTTTCGAGAACGAAAGGATAGCCCGTTGAATGTCTCTGCACTGAGTCACGCCGGTATAGAGATCTCCATATGTGATGGGGAGTCCGATCGGGATTGTGAATATTCGGATTGCAAGGGCTTCTTTGGAAGTGCCTTCATTTCTGTTCAAACCCGGAACAGACTTGTATGAATGTGTGTCTGACATTACACTTTGAGATGTAAAGCTGGTTTCTATCAAATACATTTCTGTTTGGTGGCGGAGATTTACTCTCCTAGCTTAACACCCTTCTCTGAGACGTATGAGCTCAGAGGTTATATAGTTGATGGTTACTAGTGATACATTCCCAATTTGGTAATGTGGCATACGAAGTGCTTCTGATCATTTGTTAATCAAAGCATGGATTTGTGAAATAGCATAGCTTTGTGGATGAGACTGCATCAGGACCTCACAAACCGGAAATGGTCGAAACAGGAAAGATGCGGCAAGGTTATGAGGGTCACATCATTCCCTTCTAGAAAAAGATGGTATCATGGTATGGAGCCCAGATATTTAACCTGTGTGGTTGCTTCAAATTCATTACTATGTGATTTGTTGCTTTGTGATTGAAGGCCTTCAGATAAAGGTCGCAAACGACCGGGGGGTGGCATAATTGTGTAGTAGTTACCTAGTTACAGAGGTAAGCCGGCCTTGTGTTGGCAGAGAGCTGGTTAAGTTCTCGAGACGTCCCTCTAGAGGCGTACCCATGTGGCAGTAGGAAGTTCCTTAGCCTGACCATTTGTTGGAAATCCAATCAAACAATACGAGCCCTTTACGATTGCAATTGTATAACCTGCCATCTCAGATGGTAGCTATAGCTGGCATAATATAATGGTACCTATGCTGGCTAAGATTGATATTATACTTTCGAAAGGTTTTCTGCACAATGCACTAATAATAATATTATCAAAAAGGATTTTGCGTATCAAGCATGTTTGACTATCATAAGGAGAAATCTCCTCCAATTATGTGTTTGAATTGTGTGTGTGCGGGGAGGCCTTATGGTAGTTTCATTTTCTAAAAAGCATTGCGGATTTTAATTTTTAGATTCCTTTGTTGTTTGTTTTAAAAATAAACCGTTTTCGTTTGCTCATACCATTCCCCTGACTGACCTGGTGTATATTGTTCCCTTCCTAAACTCTGGGTATCCACAATTTTCCACACGTGCAGTCTAGAGTTGGGTTTTTCCAAGTAATCATATAATAGGTGTAGATTCGATAGCCTTCGAAGTCTGTGGATTTTGGCTATCGCTTTGTGCTTCTCTTCCACATTCGGGACAGACCTTGCTTAATACAACTTGATGGTGGTTCGAGCTTATTGGATTGGAGTCTTCGAAGTTTTGGATTGGAGATGGAGTTGGAGATATTGGAGTTCAAGTTATTTCCAATGCCGGTGCATTTGTGTTTTCGCTGTGTTGTTGTAGATCTCTGATATTATTGTGATCATTGTTGTACATTATTGGATATTGTATCAGTGGAGTTATATGATATATTCATTTTTTTTCCGCTGTGTTGTTGTGCTTAATGTGTTATAAGCTCCGGCGAACCAGATTTGACGTTTGGATCTGCGGCATTCGAACACGGGTGATGTATTCGGTGTTGATTTTCGAAGATTGAGTCAGGGTCGTTTCATCTTGATTCACAGATAAATAAATTACATTCATCGTAGCTCAAATCAAAATAATTCATATCACAAAGTATCACATATCAGGGATATCAAACAATTCAACATTCAATAGAATCCAAACATTCATAAGTAAGATCAAATAATTTATCTGATCTATTTAAATCAGACTAATTACCTATGAATTTAATTACTAATCCTGGTTAATTAACACTAATTAATTGCAAATTATTTTAATTAATTAACCTTTAATCATTTATTAATTAACCTTTAATTATAAATTAATCAACCTTAATTAATAAATCAATCCACCTTTAATCATTAAATAATCAACCTTTAATTATTTAATTATTCTTTAATTAATTATCCTTAATTAATTAATTAATTAACCCTTAATTAATTACCATTTAATTAATAAGATTACAATAAGTAATTATCCTTAGTCACTTCCATTAATTAATTAACTTTTAATTAATTGATTATCCTCCAATTAATTAATCACCTTAATTAATTATCCTGAATTACTTTTATTAAGTAATTATCTTTAAGTAATTAATTACCTTTGATTAATTATTCTTAATTAATTACAATAAGTGATTATCCCCAATCACTTTCATTAATTAATTAACTTTTAATCAATACTTAATTGACCTTAATTATGTAATTAATTAACCTTAATCATGAAATTAATTATCCTTAATTATCCAAACACCCATAAGTAATTATCTTTTCATTAATCACTTACTTATCATTAAATCTTTAATTAACCATCTTTGTAATTAATTATCATTAACACTAAATTTAACGTAAGAAATTTAAGTCAATTAATGATTCAAAAACATTTCTTTTGATTAACACTTTAACTTCATTATTGATTTAAAATAATTTAAGAATTAATTTATAAATAGGGATCACATAATTAAATAAAATTTAATTACTTCTTTATTTACTTTTAGCTTAAATCAAAATAATTATTTAAAATCTATTAACTTTAAATATATTTTAAAACTTTGTTAAATATTAATTTTTGAAAACTATTCATTTTCCATATCTTTAAAACTTGTTTTTACTTTGCCTTTAAACTTAGAAACATTTGTAAAACCCAATTCCTTTATTTTAAAACCCGAAACACATTTCTTTTAAAATTTTGAAGCTTGCTACTTAATCAAAAATTTAACCCAAGTCAATCATTCTAAACTCCCGAGCAAAGACACAAGACACTCGCGCTTTATCCTACTTCGAATCACACACTGGTATTCACGAGAATGCCCCGAGCCACCTGCTTCTCCTTCACGCTATCGAACGTCAACATGTACGAATGTACACCGTGCACGTGAACACCCGATCGGACAGTCGTCGGCCAACTCTGAGACCTTTGGCATATCATCGTCGACCCACCGAACTTCCCCGACCACCAAATTATGACGAAATCGACCTGAATCAAAATCGAGCTGATCACATTCTTTCCTGGAACCAACATCCTCGGCCAAATCGCCCTACCGTCGATGATCCATGCCACCATCGACCACGCCGATCACATCACAAACATATCTCGACCTGCAGCTTCTATCCCACCTGGTCCGGCTTCGACCGATCAACCCACAATGCCAAATTTCTATTTCAAACTTCGACGAGTAAAACCACGTTTTAAACCCTAAAACTCCTTCGCGCCACCGCCGTGGTCATCAGAAAAATTATTGAACATTTTACCCTGAATCCTTATCACCTAGGCCACCTTCAGCCCAAATCTCGACCCTTATTGCCTCGCCGATCGATGGCAATTTGAATTTAACCCAATTTCGTTCATCTCGAAATCTTTCGCTAATTACATTCTTTAAATTCTTGAAATTTACATCAAAACTCATAGATTTGCAATACGAATCCATTCATGTAATTTAAACTTGAAATCTAGATACATCATTTAGAACTAATTTTAGATTATTATTGTAAATTTTAAATTCTGAAATGATTACTCAATATAAAATTTTGAAACCATTTTTAAAAATAAGATTATACACTTGCAATCATTTTTCATTTATACACCTAGGCTTACAAGTCAATAATCGAGGAGATTTTGATTTTTTTTCTTCTTCTTTCCTAGCCTGTAACATAGAAAACAGGCATATACCTATACATGCATATTTTAATTTCCATGTATATGATTATATAGATATAATTTTTACTCTATTCAACATTTTACAATCACACAACAGGCATTTAGATCAGATTTATTTATATATATAAGGATTAATAGTTTACTCACCTGGTTTGGAACGGAAAAGAATAGAGTCTGGAAATTGATTTTGAGTTTGATCTCAAATCTAAAATTTGAAACTTGAATGTTGATCTTATTAATGTTGAATCGAATTAGTTGCATGCTTTTGATTCAATTCCGATTTTAGCTTTTCTTGTTTCAGATGAATTAAATTTTGAAAAACTGAAACCTTGATGTTGATCAGCACTTGATTTTGATCTTTCGCTTTAAAATTTCCAGGTTTCTGACTAGAATTTGTTTTGATCTTCATCTTCTCAGGTTGAAGATGTTTGCTTTGAATCAGGTTTTAATTTGATTCAGTTTTCTATTTACAGATTTCCTTTGAAGATGAATGGAAGGAAATAAGAAGATTGAGAAGTTTTTAAAAATGAGAATAGTCTAGAATTTTTTTCTTATGCATGTTTATAAATTTAAATTAAAAAGAAAAGTGTATTTTGCCACTTGTTACCTTTGTTAACACTTGTTAATGCTTGAATTTAAAAACTTTACAATGTCCCATGTTTGTATTTTTATGTTGAAATCCTTGTTTTAATTTATTTTATAATTTATGTTTAAAACCCTTTTATGTTATTAATTTTGTGAATCCTATTTTTATTTTTTATACATGCACATATTTTTAATATACTTTATGTATTATGTACTTATAAATCTATTTTGTTTATATATTTTCTTCATATATGAATTTTATTCATCTTATATTAATATATGTTTAAACTATATATTCATTCTTGTTTTAAATTTTAAATTCAAGTCATTATATAAATCATAACTTTAAAGAAATTGATTTCAAGGTTTAATTGCACATTGATAAATAAACACACATTAAAGATTTATATTTATTATCAATTTTAATTTGACTCAAAAACCGGGATCGTTACAGATTCCCCCCTTAAGAAAATTTCATCCTCGAAATTTGCTAGGGAGACAATAAAGAATAGATGAAAGATAGAGAAACATCTTTCCAGATCAAAATGAATATCTATTCTACATTTGGCTTACCAAATCAGAATATCATCAATAATTATGAGAACGAACTCATTCAATATTTCACGAAGCATTGGTTAGTCCGAAGGGATAACAAACCATTCGTAGAATATATCTGGACCCAAAAGAACAAACAATGGATACTCAATTCAGGTTAGAATATCCCAAAATATACACTAGTTTGTCCCTCCTCGGACTTGGATTCATACAAGAAATCATAACAAAATTCTCAAATTTGGTTTTGGCCGAAATCGTTTCATCGATACAGGTCTTCATATTTTGTTAACCAATTTATTTCAAATAGAATTTTAAATTTATTAAAGTGAAAACGAAAAAACTGATAATGATAATACGAGATAGGAACTTATCTACACGATTTGCAGAGCCATCACCACACCAAAGCTTCACCCTCGAGCTGCTTCGAAGCAATCAAAGAATTGGAAGTGAACGATGATCAAAAAGACTAATAGAAAGTTTTTTCCGTTGTTGCAGGGTATCGACCAATTTGTAGTGGTACTCCCCTGTCCCCTACCTCGTCCTCTTCTTGCACTCATACTCACTATCAGTGAATAGCAAGAGAATTCACTGAGGCATATGGACGGATATCTTAGGAATATACTCATTCTATGGTATACTTCACCCTATCTCTAATGTGTTACCTAATGTGTTATACTCCAAAAGCTAAAGTTCAACCTTTAGCTCTGATATCAAAATGTCATGACCCTAACTCGATTTTCGAAAATCGGCACCGAATACATCATCCGTATTCGAATGCTGCACGCTTGGGAAGGGTGGACAATTAGCTAGAGCGGCGGGCGCTGTAGCGAAACTGATCGCAAAAGAGGGTAAATCAGCCACATTAAGATTACCATACGGGGAGGTCCGTTTGATATCCAAAAACTGCTTAGCAACAGTCGGACAAGTGGGTAATGTTGGGGTGAATCAACAAAGTTTGGGTAGAGCCGGATCAAAGTGTTGGAGAGGTAAGCGTCGTCAAATCCAGTTCGTCGGAGCTTATAACACATTAAGTATAACAACACAACGAAAGAAAAAGATAATATCATTGATATACAACAGTTAATAACAACAATGATACAACTAATTGATTAATATTATCAGGGATACAAAACGCAACGAAAAGAAATAACTCCAAAAGATAATATTTGTAACGCCCCACCCCGAGACCCACCTTAGTAAAGAGAATTAACGAGTAATTCTGTCTACTAAAGCGGAGAATAGGGTTGGTTAAGGGCGACCATCTATAACTTTGTCTTAAACATCTACTGAATACGTCGATAAATGCAATATAATTTTTCTTTTCTATCTCAATGGATCGACATACACAGTAAATATTTAATCGAAAACTATAGGTGGTTGACGGATCTATCAGAACAAAATACAATAACTAAATGTAAAGCACATCACAGAACAATAATCGACATCATATATATACATATACACTGATACATGTTTAGTACAATACAATATGAATACAATAAAGGTGGTACTCGACCACACCATATACATCAAATCCAATGTAAAAACATCAGAGTATGCAGAGGAAATAAACTACTCAAGTGAAAGAAGAGATGATATGCAACACCAACTTCAAGCTAAGTCCGATAGATGATACCTGAAACAACTCGGTCTGACCCAAGTATAAATACACGGGTCAGTCTAGCTACACAAATCAGTCAATATCGATAATATAAAGCATAATGGATATAGTGATACTTCTTCTCGAATGAGGAGAAGGATTAGATAACTCATAGCTCAATACTTAAGTAACAAACGCTACCTAAGTGACAAAATACCTCGAAAGAGGTAACTAAACTCAATACTCAATAAAACACAAGTGCCTCATATCATTAGCGATAACCCATAATGAACTCAAATCAACTCATGTAAAACTCAAGAAAAACTCAAATGGTTCGATGAACCATTACTCCAAAAGGGAGAAAACTCATCTCAATCACAAATAGAAGTCATGAAAGCAACACAAGACAACTCCATAAGAATGTGAGATCTCAAACTCATAAGTAGGCCAAGACAGCTAAATCTCACACATACATATCAATCATAAAAACTCATGGAACTCGATACGAATTCAAACTCAATAAAGAATTCGATGCATGTTCAAAACTCAGAAAATCTTAACATTGATGCGCCAAAACGGCGAATTCAAAACTCAGAAAACCTGGATTGGCCATATCCCTGAATACAATGCCGAAGCAATGCTGCACGTGCTAAATTCAGACGGCCGAAGCCTTAGACAGGGTCGTTGACACCTTCCAAAGCAATTCGTCCTCATGACAAGGTCGCTGACACCTCTCCAAGCCGTTTTGTCAGTCCTAACAAGGTCGCTAACACCTCCCAAAGCAGTTCGTCCTCATGACAAGGTCGCTGACACCTCTCCAAGCTATTTTGTCAGCTCTAACAAGGTCGCTAACACCTCTCAAAGCAGTTCGTCCTCATGACAAGGTCGCTGACACCTCTCCAAGCAGTTCTGTTAGGTAAACATCGTGAATGTGTCACAAACTCACGGATAGGAACCCGAAAAGTGTTAACGTATGTCCCATACCACACATTCGCACTTAGCGGTTTACTACCCATTAGTCGATGGCACACTAGAAACATCATAAAACTTAGAAAATTATATCTCGCCTAGTCTCATTGGCGAGTGATAAAGAGACATCATACTTGTCTCATCTCATCGACAAGTATTAAATGGCATCGTAACTTGTCTCATCTCATCGACAAGTGAAAACATCATATGGTTCCTCATAAACCATAAATCTCAAAATATGAAATCATAAACTCAAGACTTGCCTTATATCATTGGCAAGTAAATAAAACATCGTGATGGATCTCATCGACCATACTCCGATATAGGAGATCTCAAACCATAATGTTTGCCAAGTAATTGGCCATCTTAAATAATTCAAATAAATATGAATTATAAAAATCAAAATATGCCATAAAATGGAAAAATATCTCAGAATCAATAATCTCAAATAGCTTCGATCGTACATGTCCGAAATTAACCGAAATAGTAAACGCACATGTCCCATACCACGTGTTTTACTAAATCATTTAATTCTCTTTCTCATACGTTCGAATGGTATAAAAGTAATTAAATTAAATAAAATTAATTATAAAAGATTTTACTTGAGAAAGCAGGGTTATAAAACAAATTTTAGAAATTTATCTAAAAGATTTTAAGAGAAAACACATCATTAAAAAGGATTTTAATAATTTTAAAATCCTTAAAAATAAAGAATAATTGTTTAAAAACCTCTAAAAATGTATAAAACATTTATTACTCCAACCATGATGTTAGAAGATTTTCTGGAATTTATTCGGATTTTTAAAACTCAAGAAAACATCAATTTGCAATTTAATCGGCTTAAACCGATATTCAAATTTAAATTGAATTCAAATTAATTTAAATTCAAATCTCATCCTAACTTGATTAGTCCATTGCTGGACAAAATGATCAAATATTAGCATCAAATTTCATAAAATAAGTTGCAAAAGAATGCATATGAAATTGTCGAAATCGGACAAATATATAAATATCGTGGCTGTCAATTACAGGCCAGCAGTAAAAACATCAATTTTCCACCATGTAAACAATAAAATCATACAAAATTTAAAACACAAAAGTTATAGCATATTTTCTAGGGATTCCAGAACATCTTGAATTTCAAGATTCCGATCGGTAACGTGAAAGTTATGATCGAAATACTGCCAAAGTAAAATAAAATATGTGCACTGGCCATCAGCACAGGCCAGCGATGAAAAAGTTAATTTTTCACTATGTAGACTTCAAAATCATTCAAGATTGAAAACAATAAAGTTGTGGAATATAATTCATGCTTTCTAGAATGTCCAAGATCATCGAATTCGGATCAATGGTTCAAAAGTTATGACCATTTTACTAAAAACATCAAACTGAACCTGAACTTATGCATTTACAGGACAGTGATAAACAATTACAATTTTAGCATAGATAACGTCAAAATCAGGCAAATTAAATAAAAAAAGAGTTGTAATTTAGTTTCTAAGATTTCCGGAATGACCAAGATCATCAAAATCGGTTAAGAAACGAATTAGTTATGGTCAAATTCGTTTCAGCTTCAATGAAAGAGCAAATATCGGTTTTGCTCCCGGGACAACAGTAGAAAAATTAGATTTTGACATAGTAAACCTCTAAATTACAGAAAACACAATACATGAAAGTTGTAGAATATGATTTTTCTTTCCGAAACATCTAAAATTTTGAAAATCGGATCAAGAACGAAGAAGTTATGACCAATTTTGTTTCAGCCTTAAGCACAGAGAAAATATTGCTTTTGCTCTCGGGACAACAGTAGATGAATTGGATTTTCACATAGCAAAGCTCTAAATTACAGAAAACACAATGCATGAAAGTTGTTCCTTATAAATATATCTTCCAACTGGAAAAAGACTCACTCAATTCCGATTGGTCATTCAAAAGTTATGGTAATTTAAAAATCAGGTTTCAACAAAAAAAAAATTGCACAGAGCAGAACTGTGTACATCAGTTTCAAACTAAATTTCGACCCTATAGATCATAGAATTAGCAGAAACTTACAACATGAAAGTTGTTCCTTTATGTCTTAACTTTCTAAAAAAAAGAAGTATACATAATTTGAGTTTATGGCTTAAAAGTTATTGCCATTTTACTGTCAGATATCAACTCAGGAAATTTCAAATGGTTGTGCTATAACATCAGTTTCAAACTTAATTTCGACCCTTTTAAACATAGAATTTAGAAAAATGATTCAAATAAAACTTATAGAATATTTAAATATCTTTCTATCACAAAAAGAATGAATGAATTCGGATCATTCTACACTGAGATATTGCTGTTTTACTGCAGCAATGTTTATAGAATAATAATTCAGCAACCACTTTGCAAATTTCAACAATTCAATCAAATTACTCAAATCATTCATCTATTAATTGATATATATCACTCAATTCAAATAATTAATACTTTATAGAGATAGATATGTGAGTTTGCAAGTTACCTTAGAAGTTTGAAGAGCAAACCCCATGGAAATTTGAAGAAAGATGGAAGCTTGCCATTGATTTTAGCTTCTAGAATATGAAAAAGAGGTTTGTAGACAAGTACCATTGTCCAAGTGGTTAATTGATTCGACTTTGGTGCAAGAGATCACAAGTTCGAAACTTGCTTTCGAACGTTTATTGACATGGGATATGTTGTCTCAATGATTCGTTGTATATAAAGTACCATTTCAAAAAAAAAGAAGAGGTTTGTAGAGACATGCAAGTACAAAAACTCAATTACAAACATTAACTCACAAAAAAAATCAGAAATAGATGAGAGGAATTTGGGTTTTGGCTTTGATTACCTGAAGTAAATTGGCTTTGAATTGATTATTACAGCAAATGATTGACTAAAGTTGGGGATTTTGGCTTTTGTTTTCAAAGAGGAAATGGGTTTATCTTCCTTTTTCTTAGTCTACAGGAAGAAGGAAAAATACAGTACGTTATAGAAATGAGAAGGAGATGTTTCTTCTTTTCTGGTATGAAATTTAATGTGCTTAGACCCAACAACTAAATTAATTTAGCCTCTAAATGAAATTAACACACCAAAATCACTTATACACTAATATATTTCAAGTTAAAATAATTATATGTAAATATTTTCACTTTTATAAAATCACACAACATATTTTATGTTCTAAAATTTATTTTACAACAAAATAAAAGATATTTTTGAATTAAAAATTATTTTCATTAATAAAAATTCTTATTTTAATTAAATAAACAATTTACACAAATATCTACACAAAAACCATTTTCAACTCCAAAAATTACACAAAAATAATTTTCTTGTATAATAAAAGGCAACGAACCATTTTAACGTTATTCTTACTTCCAAAAATTATTTTTTTTTTCCAATAAATTACCAAATTAATATATTCATTTTCCACCATTTATTACCAACATTATCATATTAACTCCATTTATTCTTTCCAAATTCATTGTTTGTTCAAAATAAACAATTTTTAAGTCTCCAATTTATTTTTATTTCTCCATTATTAAATTATAACCACTGTTATAATTAAATTTTCAGGTAATCACCAAAACCAAGGTTGTTACAGACTCTCCCCCTTATAAAAATTGCGTCCTCGCAATTCCTAGAGACGAATTAGAAACAACACGATTTAATTTCATCAAGCAAAGAGAAAAATAGACATGCTCGAAACTCAAACCATTCATACTCTCAGCATAGAATGGTAGAGAGATATAAGGAAAAACTCTCATGGTTAATTCAATGGTCCATCATATGCTAATATAGTGATTAGCAAACCATCTAATTTTCCAAGCTACTTGAAAGAATTTCAAAGATATCCCATCTTCGGATCAATACTCAATAAAAAGCTCAACAAATAATATATCAAATAAGATGGATTTCTTAAAACTCTACGAATAGAGTCGGGATCAAACTCATTCAAACTCAAACTCTAAGCAACAAAATGATCGTCAACACAATTTTCCGCATAATAATACGGAAAGAACATCTTCACAACAAGAATAGACTTAATAGACAAGATAGATAAATCACACAAAATGGCTTCTCACAAGGCCACTAAACTCGAATGACCGCGAAAATGCACGTCGTTGATAATAGCTCAAAGATAGAATATACTCAAGAACAAGAATATAAGTTCAAATTATCTTTTAATAAAAGATATTTACAATTTTAAATCTCAACATCTTTTAAATTTTTAAATCTCAATTTTCAACATTTGAAAATTTCTCAAGCTCTTTACTATATTACTTAGTAAGTAATTTAAAACTCAAATTTAAATTCAAATTTCTTCTCTTACTTCAAAATTAATTTCCAAAGAAATTTGTAAATCAATAATAATATTCCTCAAAATAAATTAAGGGTTTAAATTCTCTTTACTCTTCTCTTAAAACATCCAATGTACATAATATAGAGTCTAAAATATCAAAATATACTCTCAATAAAGTATAGCTCAAGAATATTCTCACCTATTCTCATCTTTTTAATTTAAAATAAATAAATGGCATTGCCTCGCCATTGAGTCTTTAATAAATAAATATATCTATTGGCTGCAGAGTTGACCGAACGATCAAAACTGCCTCGCCACTCTATTACTCACCTCTAAAATCGATGGCTGCAATTACCATTCAAAAATAAATTTAATATTTAATCTCAAAATATTATTTTCAAAATCTCAATCCTTAAAACACAAATCATCGTGTCTGATTGCCTCACCATAGCATTTAGAAGATTTCTATCGATAACGTTGATCAGGCATATCGACCAGAACTCTTAACTACTTGATGGATAACCCAACACTCTCAAATTGTTACTATGAAAGAATACTACTCATATAAGTATATTCTCAAAACATTCTTTGATTTTTAAAATATATCAAAACTCCCATTTCTCTTTTTAAAACTCATGTATATAACTTCAAAAACTCAAACCAAAGAACATTGAGAGAATGCATGGAGATATTCCTAGAGTACGCGATTCACAAAATCAACAGAAGGAGATGAAGTGTTCGTCAACTCATATATGAGGACAAGCCACTCTCGGAAATCATCAAGGCCAAAGGTAAGTAAGATATTCTCCTTGAAGGAAAAGAAGCATACAAACCACAAATCATTATTTCAAACAAAGTAATGCTGCAAAGGATAACACCGATTGAATATTCGAAAGGATAACTTAAAGAAACTGAATGATAAACTCAATCGAACTCGAATAATCTAGAAACTCACCTCATTCCTTAGTGGATATCCTCGTGGAAGGATAATCGAAGAGCTAAGAGCCAGGAATAAGGTTACCTCAACATTCGATTGCCTGATTGGATGTCAAATCCAAATGGACTCACAAAAATCAACAAAGTGACATTGATTGGAATTCGAGATGTATCATCAACATCTCGATACTCAAGAGTGATTACAGAAACATCAGAATCATCATTAACATTCCAAAGTGATAGAAATAATGACCCAATCAAATTAGGATGCCTAAATAAATAAAGGATCCTATAACAACCAAAAGGATCGGACTTAATATCAAATAAGTCAATCTATCTCAAATTAAATACATCTCAATATAGTGAGTAATAAACAAATACTCACTAAAGCAGCAACAAATAGAAAACTCGGAATGCTCATAACAAGCCAATCGTTGTGGACCCCTTAATAGGATTCACAACTCTCAAGGAATATAACATGAATGCTTTAAGGAAATCAATCAGCTCCATCGATACGAACTCACTCGCAACGACAAAAATAAGAATACAATAATCCTAAATAAAATTATTTACGATAATATGACATCAAACTCTATTATGGAATACTACGGAATACAATATACATATTCCTAGACATATTCCATCTCAACATATCCTAATACACGAAAAAGAATCAAAGCACGATTCGAAAACAAGCTCGAATAAAGGACAATGATTCACTCGTATTGTACTTCGACGTATCGTGATATACTTACTGTTCTATGTTTATTCTACTTTGTTCTGACCACAGCTCTGATACCAAACTGTAACGCCCCACCCCAAGACCCACCTTAGTAAAGAGAATTAACGAGTAATTCTGTCTACTAAAGCGGAGAATAGGGTTGGTTAAGGGCGACCATCTATAACTTTGTCTTAAACATCTACTGAATACGTCGATAAATACAATATAATTTTTCTTTTCTATCTCAATGGATCGACATACACAGTAAATATTTAATCGAAAACTATAGGTGGTTGACGGATCTATCAGAACAAAATACAATAACTAAATGTAAAGCACATCATAGAACAGTAATCGACATCATATATATACATATACACTGATACATGTTTAGTACAATACAATATGAATACAATAAAGGTGGTACTCGACCACACCATATACATCAAATCCAATGTAAAAACATCAGAGTATGCAGAGGAAATAAACTACTCAAGTGAAAGAAGAGATGATATCCAACACCAACTTCAAGCTAAGTCCGATAGATGATACCTGAAACAACTCGGTCTGACCCGAGTATAAATACATGGGTCAGTCTAGCTACACAAATCAGTCAATATCGATAATATAAAGCATAATGGATATAGTGATACTTCTTCTCGAATGAGGAGAAGGATTAGATAACTCGTAGCTCAATACTTAAGTAACAAACGCTACCTAAGTGACAAAATACCTCGAAAGAGGTAACTAAACTCAATACTCAATAAAACACAAGTGCCTCATATCATTAGCGATAACCCATAATGAACTCAAATCAACTCATGTAAAACTCAAGAAAAACTCAAATGGTTCGATGAACCATTACTCCAAAAGGGAGAAAACTCATCTCAATCACAAATAGAAGTCATGAAAGCAACACAAGACAACTCCATAAGAATGTGAGATCTCAAACTCATAAGTAGGCCAAGACAGCTAAATCTCACACATACATATCAATCATAAAAACTCATGGAACTCGATACGAATTCAAACTCAATAAAGAATTCGATGCATGTTCAAAACTCAGAAAATCTTAACATTGATGCGCCAAAACGGCGAATTCAAAACTCAGAAAACCTGGATTGGCCATATCCCTGAATACAATGCCGAAGCAATGCTGCACGTGCTAAATTCAGACGGCCGAAGCCTTAGACAGGGTCGTTGACACCTTCCAAAGCAATTCGTCCTCATGACAAGGTCGCTGACACCTCTCCAAGCCGTTTTGTCAGTCCTAACAAGGTCGCTAACACCTCCCAAAGCAGTTCGTCCTCATGACAAGGTCGCTGACACCTCTCCAAGCTATTTTGTCAGCTCTAACAAGGTCGCTAACACCTCTCAAAGCAGTTCGTCCTCATGACAAGGTCGCTGACACCTCTCCAAGCAGTTCTGTTAGGTAAACATCGTGAATGTGTCACAAACTCACGGATAGGAACCCGAAAAGTGTTAACGTATGTCCCATACCACACATTCGCACTTAGCGGTTTACTACCCATTAGTCGATGGCACACTAGAAACATCATAAAACTTAGAAAATTATATCTCGCCTAGTCTCATTGGCGAGTGATAAAGAGACATCATACTTGTCTCATCTCATCGACAAGTATTAAATGGCATCGTAACTTGTCTCATCTCATCGACAAGTGAAAACATCATATGGTTCCTCATAAACCATAAATCTCAAAATATGAAATCATAAACTCAAGACTTGCCTTATATCATTGGCAAGTAAATAAAACATCGTGATGGATCTCATCGACCATACTCCGATATAGGAGATCTCAAACCATAATGTTTGCCAAGTAATTGGCCATCTTAAATAATTCAAATAAATATGAATTATAAAAATCAAAATATGCCATAAAATGGAAAAATATCTCAGAATCAATAATCTCAAATAGCTTCGATCGTACATGTCCGAAATTAACCGAAATAGTAAACGCACATGTCCCATACCACGTGTTTTACTAAATCATTTAATTCTCTTTCTCATACGTTCGAATGGTATAAAAGTAATTAAATTAAATAAAATTAATTATAAAAGATTTTACTTGAGAAAGCAGGGTTATAAAACAAATTTTAGAAATTTATCTAAAAGATTTTAAGAGAAAACACATCATTAAAAAGGATTTTAATAATTTTAAAATCCTTAAAAATAAAGAATAATTGTTTAAAAACCTCTAAAAATGTATAAAACATTTATTACTCCAACCATGATGTTAGAAGATTTTCTGGAATTTATTCGGATTTTTAAAACTCAAGAAAACATCAATTTGCAATTTAATCGGCTTAAACCGATATTCAAATTTAAATTGAATTCAAATTAATTTAAATTCAAATCTCATCCTAACTTGATTAGTCCATTGCTGGACAAAATGATCAAATATTAGCATCAAATTTCATAAAATAAGTTGCAAAAGAATGCATATGAAATTGTCGAAATCGGACAAATATATAAATATCGTGGCTGTCAATTACAGGCCAGCAGTAAAAACATCAATTTTCCACCATGTAAACAATAAAATCATACAAAATTTAAAACACAAAAGTTATAGCATATTTTCTAGGGATTCCAGAACATCTTGAATTTCAAGATTCCGATCGGTAACGTGAAAGTTATGATCGAAATACTGCCAAAGTAAAATAAAATATGTGCACTGGCCATCAGCACAGGCCAGCGATGAAAAAGTTAATTTTTCACTATGTAGACTTCAAAATCATTCAAGATTGAAAACAATAAAGTTGTGGAATATAATTCATGCTTTCTAGAATGTCCAAGATCATCGAATTCGGATCAATGGTTCAAAAGTTATGACCATTTTACTAAAAACATCAAACTGAACCTGAACTTATGCATTTACAGGACAGTGATAAACAATTACAATTTTAGCATAGATAACGTCAAAATCAGGCAAATTAAATAAAAAAAAGAGTTGTAATTTAGTTTCTAAGCTTTCCGGAATGACCAAGATCATCAAAATCGGTTAAGAAACGAATTAGTTATGGTCAAATTCGTTTCAGCTTCAATGAAAGAGCAAATATCGGTTTTGCTCCCGGGACAACAGTAGAAAAATTAGATTTTGACATAGTAAACCTCTAAATTACAGAAAACACAATACATGAAAGTTGTAGAATATGATTTGTTCTTTCCGAAACATCTAAAATTTTGAAAATCGGATCAAGAACGAAGAAGTTATGACCAATTTTGTTTCAGCCTTAAGCACAGAGAAAATATTGCTTTTGCTCTCGGGACAATAGTAGATAAATTGGATTTTCACATTGCAAAGCTCTAAATTACATAAAACACAATACACGAAAGTTGTTCCTTATAAATATATCTTCCAACTGGAAAAAGACTCACTCAATTCCGATTGGTCATTCAAAAGTTATGGTAATTTAAAAATCAGGTTTCAACAAAAACAAAATTGCGCAGAGCAGAACTGTGTACATCAGTTTCAAACTAAATTTCGACCCTATAGATCATAGAATTAGCAGAAACTTACAACATGAAAGTTGTTCCTTTATGTCTTAGATTTCTAACAAAAAGAAGTATACATAATTTGGGTTTATGGCTTAAAAGTTATTGCCATTTTACTGTCAGATATCAACTCAGGAAATTTCAAATGGTTGTGCTATAACATCAGTTTCAAACTTAATTTCGACCCTTTTAAACATAGAATTTCGAAAAATGATTCAAATAAAACTTATAGAATATTTAAATATCTTTCTATCACAAA
The DNA here is from genome assembly GCA_030765085.1 of Allium cepa. Taxonomy (NCBI): domain Eukaryota; kingdom Viridiplantae; phylum Streptophyta; class Magnoliopsida; order Asparagales; family Amaryllidaceae; genus Allium; species Allium cepa. Next base: position 707,059,330 of record CM060932.1, read on the forward strand.
AAGAATGAATGAATTCGGATCATTCTACACTGAGATATTGCTGTTTTACTGCAGCAATGTTTATAGAATAATAATTCAGCAACCACTTTGCAAATTTCAACAATTCAATCAAATTACTCAAATCATTCAACTATTTATTGATATATATCACTCAATTCAAATAATTAATACTTTATAGAGATAGATATGTGAGTTTGCAACTCACCTTAGAAATTTGAAGAGCAAACCCCATGGAAATTTGAAGAAAGATGGAAGCTTGCCATTGATTTTAGCTTCTAGAATATGAAAAGAGGTTTGTAGAGACATGCAAGTACAAAAACTCAATTACAAACATTAACTCACAAAAAAAATCAGAAATAGATGAGAGGAATTTGGGTTTTGGCTTTGATTACCTGAAGTAAATTGGCTTTGAATTGATTATTACAGCAAATGATTGACTAAAGTTGGGGATTTTGGCTTTTGTTTTCAAAGAGGAAATGGGTTTATCTTCCTTTTTCTTAGTCTACATGAAGAAGGAAAAATACAGTACGTTATAGAAATGAGAAGGAGATGTTTCTTCTTTTCTGGTATGAAATTTAATGTGCTTAGACCCAACAACTAAATTAATTTAGCCTCTAAATGAAATTAACACACCAAAATCACTTATACACTAATATATTTCAAGTTAAAACAATTATATGTAAATATTTTCACTTCTATAAAATCACACAACATATTTTATGTTCTAAAATTTATTTTACAACAAAATAAAAGATATTTTTGAATTAAAAATTATTTTCATTAATAAAAATTCTTATTTTAATTAAATAAACAATTTACACAAATATCTACACAAAAACCATTTTCAACTCCAAAAATTACACAAAAATAATTTTCTTGTATAATAAAAGGCAACAAACCATTTTAACATTATTCTTACTTCCAAAAATTATTATTATTATTTTTCAATAAATTACCAAATTAATATATTCATTTTCCACCATTTATTACCAACATTATCATATTAACTCCATTTATTCTTTCCAAATTCATTGTTTGTTCAAAATAAACAATTTTTAAGTCTCCAATTTATTTTTATTTCTCCATTATTAAATTATAACCACTGTTATAATTAAATTTTTAGGTAATCACCAAAACCAAGGTTGTTACAATATCTTCATAAGTCCTAAAGATAGATACTCCAACTAACTATAACACCATTGCCAAAGCTTCAAGACTTAGACCAGAAGCTCGAACCACCATCAAGTTGGACTTAAGCAAGGTCAGTCCAAGTGAAACGAATGCTATCGCCAATTATGAAGATTCCAAGGAGTTCCAAATGGGAAGCTGAAGGCTATTGAATCTATATCTATAAGCTGATAATCTGAAAATCTAACTCTAGGCTCCCCGTGTGGAAAATTGTGGGCACCCAGAATTTTGAAAAGGAACAATAAACTCCAGGTCAGTCATGGGACTGATGTGAGCAAACAAAAACAATTTGTCTTTAGCAAAAATAAAACAAAATAACTTAAAAGAAATCTGCAATGCTTTTGGAAAATGAAACTACCATAAGGCCTTCCACTGCACACACAATGCAAATGCAGAACTTGAATTTTGATCCTCTTAATGTTGAGTCGAATTAGTTGCATGCTTTTGATTCAATTCTAATTTAGCTTTGCTTGTTTCAGATGAATTAAATTTTGAAAAATTGAAATCTTGATGTAGATCAACACTTGATTTTGATCTTTGCATTTTAAAATTTCCAGATTTCTAACTAGAATATGTTTTGATCTTCATCTTCTCAGGTTGAATATGTTTGCTTTGAATCATGTTTTAATTTGATTCAGTTTTCTATTTACAGATTTCCTTTGAAGTTGAATGAAAGGAAATAAGAAGATTGAGAAGTTTTTTAAAATGAGAATAGTCTGGTATTTTTTCTTATGCATGTTTATAAATTCAAATAAAAAAAGTGTATTTTTCCACTTGTTAACTTTGTTAACACTTGTTAATACTTGAATTTAAAAGCTTTACAAATGTCCCATGTTTGTATTTTTATGTTGAAATCCTTGTTTTAATTTATTTTATAATTTATGTTTAAATCCCCTTTATGTTATTAATTTTGTGAATCCTATTTTTATGTTTTATACATGCACATATTTTTGATATACTTTATGTATTATATATTTATAGATCTATTTTGTTAATATATTTTTCTTCGTATACGAATTTTATTCATCTTATATTAATATATGTTTAAACTATATATTCATTCTTGTTTTAAATTTTAAATTCAAGTCATTATATAAATCATAACTTTAAAGAAATTGATTTCAAGGTTTAATTGCACATTGATAAAATAAACACATATTAAAACTTTATATTAATTATCAATTTTAGTTTGACAACCGGAATCGTTACAGGCACCGCCCGTCGCAGTACATGGTCTAGATCACCGTACCGAGGATCCACCCCGATCCCCTGCATCACAAGACCAGAGCTACGCCTACCTGGATAGTCCGAATAAGTTCACCCCGCGGTTGGGATCAGCAACCCCAGGGGTGACCTCACCCTAATTGGTTGCTAGCCACTTAGCCTTGTGTGCACCTTACCTGTTTTAGCCATTCTCGGTTGATGAGGCTCGAGGTTAAGCGTTACCTTTTTAGCACATATTCATTTAGAATGCTCATCGTCCTCTTGACGATGTTCTGAAAGCATTCGTCCATACAAGTCCGTTCCAAGTTCGAACAGAACCGAAGGCACTATTCCTACTACATCCATTTTGGAATCATCATCAGGATTAGTAGCGATTAGCCCTTGCACTTCACTGCACCATCTGCGACTCCAAGCTCTTGTCTTCATCACGAAAATGTTCAAACTGGATCGAAGTGGTTTTTGGAAAATTAATCTCGATCTCGGTCTCTTTGAAACAATCAGCGCATTGGCCAATATTGATAGTCTGTTATTTAACTATCAAATAACATCCACAAATAATCATCAGATCAAATAATTTCCCAAATTATTTATTAATCTCAAAATATCTTTGCAAGATATATTTCCACATTTCAACCCTTTGAAAAATTTTCAAATCACCTTTCTCTTTTTGGAAGAAAATTACCACCCAGTTGTTTTACTTCCATTGAAAATCGCAAATCCTTAATATTTTAGATTTTTAAAATAATTTAAATCACTTTATCCAAATATATATATATATATATATATATATATACACTTTAAAACATTTTTTAAAATAAAACTATTTAAAACACTTAAAACAGAAACCATTTAAAACACTTATTTAAAATACTAGTTATGAAATTTTATAATAACTTCTTAAGTAAACTTAAGCCAAAACTAATTTTTAAAAATAAATTACGAAATTCTATAAAAGTTTTCAATTAAAAACTTTAGCCAAACTTTCTTGAAAATAAAACTACTTTATAAAATATAAATATTAATAATTATCTTTAAAATCATAATACAAGTTAAACCTTTCAAATAATTACTACTATAATTAATATAAATAAATATTTACTTTTAAAATTTTAAACAACTTAAATAATAATTTCTCAAAACATTCTTTTTAAAACAACTTTAAAACTTTTAACTTGTACTTAAAAATATGCTTGAAAAACGTACTTGGCTTTTTAGGGAAATACACTTTCCTTTCACACCTTTAAAAATAAACCACTATTTATTTTTTAAACAACTTACCCATTCCTTTATAAATTCCCCCCGTGAATTTATACTTTCAAATATCCACTGATATCCTATTTCACTTCATAAACTCAGTTTATAAATTCCATAGTCTCATTCTCCTTTTAAATCACTGTTTCAACACTTAATCAATTTCCAAATCGATTTTCAAATCTAACTCCATTTTTAAAATAAATTCCTTTACTTACCAAATTTTATTTTAAAATCCATAAATTTCCACATTTCACTCCTTTATTATGATTTAAAATCTTATTTAAACTGAAAACACAAATCTCATACTTTATTTAAAAGTTCTTCTTTTATTTCTTCCTAACCCATTTAAATCCTAAATTTAAAAAATAATCTTTTATTCCTTTAAATAATATCACTTAAGTTTAAAAATTCATTTATTGCCATTTATTCAAAAACCTCCTTTACCATATTTGGACATTTATTTATTAGAATTTAAAAATCAACTTCTATCCTTTTCTAATTCATTCTTTAGTTTATCCAAAATCTCTATAATTAATTTACTTAAAAATTCTCTCTTTTATTTTCTTTTAGAAATCTTATCTGTATATTTTTGATAACACAGTATACCCAAAAGATATCCGATCGGACTATAACATCCAATATTTTCAATTACCAATATAATCTATCACAGGTTATCAAATAATAATATCACAGAATATTAAAATAATCTAAATATTTCGAGGAATCCAGTTGGATCCCTCCAACCTGTTTCCTTGCATCCACAGATGTTTGCACAACAATTTAAATACCAATCCCGCTTCAAGGCAGGATATGGCGGTATAAAGGGTCATCCGCTATTATGCGGGGCGCATAGGGTCTCATCCTTTATATAATGCGGGAAATCAATCACTCCAATATATATATATATATACACATATATACATATACATATATAACATATCGCACCCAAGCTGATAATAAAATTATCAATTCAAGCAAACAACCAATAATTTTAAATTTAACTATTTAAATTAAAAGGCAATCCAAATGATATTGACTCACCTTTGATTTATGGTTTGCAATCCATTTCCATCCCGACTTGTTTCTTCATGATTTGGACCTTGTATAACAATTTATGATTTATTAAAATTTGAATAAATCAAACAATTAATCGCTATTTAATTAATTAATTTTTAAACTAATAATTTGGTTTTGAATTAATAATTTAAATTAAAATTAACCTTCCTATAATAAATAAATTTGTCTCAGTAACTAAAAAAAGTTGAATAAATTAATTTAACAAGTTAATTACCTTATTACATATCTTTAGAATTCAAACAACAGGTTTACTGTGTATGTTTATTTTTATTCTCTGTTCATGCACATGTACTCATAAATTTTAACTAACTATTTTTTATTTTAAATAGAAACTAGCCTAGTATATTTATCCCTTTTAGATTCAACTAATGTTATTTTAATTAATTTCCAAACATGATGATCAACAAAGAATGAAATACCTCTTTCTGACTTCGCTGAGATCGCTCCTCCCTCACGCTACAGCCGAGCTCATCACCATCTTGTCAACGTCGTTCCTCTATAGCCACGCGATCTACAGCTTCAATGCTTCATCCCCAATTTCCACTGCCCCTGCTCCAACCTTCGACCATTTCATGCTTAGGTCGCAAGAAAATATAGATTGAAGTATCCAATCATACTTACCTCTATTGTTTGGTCACATGCTCCTACTCCTTCACATCGTCGCTTTAGCTAAGGTAGAACTTTTCTCGAGTCGCCATTCCATACCAGCACTCATGTTATTGATTGAAGCTCCTCCAACATGTCGCAACATCACATCACAACTTCCACTCCCCCACATCTTAAACGTCTCGAAGTTTGCACACTAGCCTGGTGCGGCAGAAATCTCGAAGCTTTCCCTTCCATCACTCACCCTGCCACATCGCAACCGCCCCAGATGCGTGCCAAGCCTTGTGATATTTTTATTTAATTGGAAAATTGATTCGATATCTAGGGCTTGGGAAAAATAGGAAGGAACATTAGTTGTTTGAGATCCGAATGAGCGGCTATTGCTCGATTAATTAAATTTTGAATTGAGAATGAAAAGGGGCAGGGAATGGAAATGATGGCTTCGAACTATAAGAGGAAGAGGGGATTTTATTTTTATATGTTCGGCCATTTGTTTCTTAAAGAAGAAACGCGCGTGGAATTACAGAGAAAAGGGAACACGTATTTCGATGTTATTATTTATATTTTGAATTTAAGTTCAAATTTAAATCGTCTAAAAATTATAACTTAAAATTTTGAACTCCTATCGAGGCATGCCGCTAGGCATTTATAATGTTAAACCCCTATTTCGAACACAATGGAAAAGGTTTCGAGTCTTAATTCGATCGTATAAAGAAGATAGCTTTTTGGATCATATTACTATACTAAATTTTTGATTTAATTTCAGCGCGTTTACTTACCGTATGACCAAATGATCACTCCAAATACCATAAAAATTGAAATTCAATAATAATACACTATTACGGATCCATTGGAACTGGTTTCGTCGAAATCCGAGGTTGTGTCTCGGAAGGCTATTTTTAAAGATCGATTTAAACGATAAATTTGAAAACTTAACAAAACATCTCCAACTTCAAGTTTAACACTTTTACTATCTTCAGTACTATCAATATAAATTTTACAAGCCTTTAAATTATTTTTAACAAGCTTAAAATTTCTGATTCAACCATTTATCTAATTTCCAATTGTTTAATTAAACAATTAAATCACTCAATAAATAGTGACATTTGAAATTCAAGTTAGAATTTGACTTTTAAATATTTAAAATCAATTAAATATTCCAATTTCAAATTTTCAAAATCCCGGTCATCACATTCCTCTCCCCTTAAAAGAATTTTGTCCCCGATATTACTAGTTAAGAGGAATGATCCTTAATCCGTTAACTATTTTCCCAATCCAAATAGTTTTTTTCAACTACCCAAAACCAAACGGTTTTTAACAATACCCAAATCCATTTACATTATCACCCTTACTAACTTTCCAAATTTCTTCTATAGGTTCACACTAATATCACTTACCTAACCATTCAAATTTAAATTTAAAACTAAAATTTAAATTATCAAAATTTCTTCAAAAATTTTCAAACTTCCTAAATTTTCGAAAAATTTCGCCAGTGTCTCCTTTGCATGGCTAGCTCGGTACAACTACAAAATACCCCCAGATTTCAAAAGAAAAACAAAAGCCAAGTGGCTAGATCAGAAAACCATCAAATTTCGTACAGAAATTTAAATACATACCTTTTGTTGAGCAATTCAATTTTATCTTCTGAAATCAAAACACCAATTCCCTTTTCCCTTTATAACACATGTATATCATACTTAACAATAATATCCAATCATAGCTTTCAAACTCATTTTACACATTCTTTACAAAAGTTTCAATATTTGTTTTACTTAAGTTGTACGATGCACATATATCATCCATACGCAATACAAAAATCCGATCGCTCACTCGACTACACAATTTCACTTCCGAACTAGTTTCGTCCACCCGACTTCCTAGTGCAGACTCAGATTTGGTTTCTTGATCAGAAACCTTCATTCTCCTTGCATAGCAACAAACTATGATATAGAATTCCAGAATCAATCAAAAACTCATATCCAGGGTTCGCCGTCGAAAATCAAAATGAAAAATCCCAACTCGGATTGATATAAATATCTCGAAATTTTATGCTCGAATCTGGATCATATTGCTATGTGAATAAAATAATATACGTACATCCTACATATTTGTCTCAATTGATTACTAACTAAATCAATTTTCTCCTTATTTACATTCATTTTGATTTCTATCCACTCATTTAGAATTATCCCATTTCACAACTTCCTGTTAAATCTTCATTCAATCATTAACTTAGAATATTTTTCCAATACTAATTTTATTTAAAAATTTCACCATTACTTAAGTTTAATGTAAATATTTTATATACTCCTTATATTTAATTTTCACTTTACCACGTAAGCTTTATATCTATTTTCATTTAACTCAAATTTCAATTCCATTCTGAATTAAGTTTACCTCTCATTTTTAAATGTTGAATTCTATTCATCTTAGCTCAAACCATTTTGAATTAATTCTTCAACTTTACTTAACCCAATTCACAATGAATTCCAATTCTTTAGTTTCAATTCTATTTGAATTCAATTTAACTTCAAACTCTGAATATTGAATTTTTTTCAACTATCTTCCATTCATAGCTGATTCATGTCATTATTTTAAATCACTTACATTTACTAATTTATTTCTATCTCAAAGCATTTTTACTTCCAAACTTTTATTATTTTAGTTCACTTTGAACTAGTTCCTACAACTTCACTTTACTTTACAATCCCAATGTTCAATTTCAATTCCATTTACAAGTTTAATTAATTTGTTTACTTACTAATCTTATTTTTCTTTATTTAGACAAATTTTCCATTTCACTTTATTTAACATAATTCAAATATTCAGTTTCAATCCAAATTTTAAGTTCGGTAAGTTTTTCAACTTATTTACATTCCATTCACAATCTCTTGAATTTACTTCATTTAATTGACTTGCTTTACTAACTTATTTTATTGTCACTTTTACTTGAAATTATAAATTCATTTATTCATTCACTAATTTATTTCCACCTTAATAAATTTTATTTAAGTAACCATTTCACTTAATCCACCTAGACTTTTTCTTAACATTCATCTTTACTTAACTAGATTTAGTTACACTCTTATTTAATTCAAAATTTTAAACTTCTATAAGTTTTCCAAATTTAATTACATCTCATTTACTAATCTTTTTACTTTATTTATGGGGGTATTAATTTAAAGTACAAAGATTTGTATATTTTTTGCCTCAAGGATATGACCTCAATATTTTTACCACAAGGACAAACATCTTCTAAAAATTATTCATAAGGACAAACATTTTTCAAAATTATTCATAAGGACAACAAAACTGCTACCGAGCTAAAACTGATACCTAAAAACTGCCACCAATAACTACAAACTGATACCTAAAAACTGCTATCAATAACTAAAAACTGATACCTACAGAAAGTTGTCCTTCAGGATAAAATATTGAAGGTCTGTCTTTGTGGCTAAAAACCTGCGAAATTTTGTCCTTCACAATAATTTCCTGTTTATTTATTTGGTTTACTTCACCAGCTTACTTAGTTTTCACACTTATTTTAATTTAACTCTTTTTCAAGTTAGATTTTCTATTCTAGAAAATCTCAAAATTTACTAGTTATCAAACCCATTTATATTTCCATAACATTTTAAATAAACTTGCGGAGTTAAACCATTCAAAATCAAATATGAAAACATATATATCCAAATCAATTATTCTTTGAATCTCAAAACCAAACCCAGATTCGCAAACCACTCCAACTGAAAACAATTTTGCAACAATTCCTCTCTTGGAAACTCAAAAATGAACAATGATGATGTTGTAGTCATCACCGAAGTTATTTTCCAGCGACCGGAAAGGGTTTAGTGCTTTTATCCTTTCAAAAACATTTCAAATATTTTTAAATTTCAAATCACACTAGATTTCAAATCTAATTCAAAAAATTCCTAAATAATATCACCATTATTTCTCCAAAACCTTTGAAAACCATTTCCAAATCAAAGGAATTTTAACTTCCAAAATTTTCGAATTCCAAATCCTTTTAATCCTTATTAAAAAATTACTCTAGCATCTTATTTCAATATATAAATCACATTTATAATTTACATTTCAAATTCCATTTCGTTGTCTAATTTATTCCTTAACTTTGGTTATAATTTTAATTCCTAGTTCAATTTCCATACAAAAATGATAATAATTAAATATTATCACTTCCTAACGACTAAGCAACCATATATAACTGTAATAATTTTCGAAAAATTATTTATTTTATATACAAAAATAATTTGGATAAAATTATTTCATTTACCCTATTTTAAAACAAACTGTGTCGGCTTATTTATTTAAGAGTTTAGAAACCCTTATGATGAAATGCCATCCCACATATCGACCAAAATCCATAAACACTCAACCGATAAGTCAACACAATATAAAAACAATTTTTATATCCACTAACTATACACGCTCATATCTATTAATACACTCAAACTCATTCTAGAGTACTATTGACTCTATCCTAATGAGTAATCCCCACCAGAGCCAAGGTTCTCGCTTAACCGCTGTAATACCAAGTGTAACGACACGATTTTTCGATGCTTGAAAATCGACATCAATACAGTCCACTGTAACAAATGACGAACAATCAAATGCCGAAAAATGAATCATTAGGGCTAAAGAAGAAGGAGGTAGAAGAAAAGGAAACAAAACAACAACAGAATCTTACCATCGCAGCGGAATAAAATATAATAGATAATAATTTATCTTTATACAAAAAGAAACTATATCGGCTTTATACATTACATCATCAGAATACATCAGAATCAAAACAATTACTGGATAGTTATATTAACTTGTCCTCACAACACTGACTATGCAGTTAATCAAACACAGCGGAATATTTATGAAATATGTGTGATACGTCTCGCCATCCTGCTCATCTCCTAAGCTCCATAGTAGTCCATCTAGAATTTGTACTCTATAATACTTGGTCTGACCCAAGCATTATAGTTAAATAACACCCGAATTAGTTTGGAAATCTACGAGAAAACACACTCAATTGGATTATTAAAGTTTTCAAAATCCTTTGAAATCAAAGGTATCTCGTAAGACCACGCCATATATAAACATGCCGGGTTTTTACCTTACGAAAACCAAAACATTTTTTATCAAAATTCATCTGATATTATAATAGTGTCTATAGAAAGTAAAATAGAATCTAACTGAAATGTTTGCATCTCACATTTCAGCAATCGTTGGGCACAATCAAAACCGTACAGGCGCTTATTGGAGATTGGATTTCATACAATGACAGAGCTACTGGGGTACCGCCCATTACAGTACGTGATCTAGATCAACGTACCGAGGATCCACCCTGATCCCCTCCATCACAAGATCGGAGCTACCCCTTACTAGATAGTCCGAACAAGTTCACCCCACGGTTGGGATCAACAACCGCCCACACAGCCGAATAAAAGGGACCTCTAGACAAGGGTAACCTTACCCTAATTGGTTGCTAGCCACTTAGCCTTGTGTGCACCTCCCTTATTTTAGCCATTCCTGGTTGATGAGGCTCGAGGTTAAGCATTACCTTTTTAGCACACATTCACTTAGAATGCTCATCATCCTCCTGATGATGTTCTGAAAGCATTAGTCCATACAAGTCCGTTACGGGTTCGAATGAAACCGAAGGCACTATTCCTACTACATTCATTTTTGAATCACCCTCAGGATTAGTAGCGATTAGCCCTTTCACTTCACTACTCCATCTTCGACTCTAAGCTCTTGTTTTCCTCACGAAAACATTCAAACCGGATCGAAGTGGTTTTTAGGAAATTAATCTCAATCCCGGTCTCTTCGAAATGATCAGCGCATTGGCCAATATTGATAGTCGGTTATTTAACTATCAAATAACTTCCACAAACAATCATCAGATTAAATAATTTTTCAAATTATTTATTAATCTCAAAATATCTTTGCAAGATATATTTCCACTCTTCAACCCTTTGAAAAAAATAGTTTTCAAATCACCTTTCTCTTTTTGGAAGAAAATTCCCACCCAATTGTTTTATTTCCATTGAAAATCGCCAAGCCTTAATATTTTATATTTTTAAAGTAATTTAAATCACTTTATCCAAATATATATACACACTTTAAAACATTTTTTGAAATAAAACTATTTAAAACACTTAAAATAAAAACTATTTAAAACACTTATTTAAAATACTAGTTATGAAATTGTATAATGACTTCTCAAGTAAAACTTAAGCCAAAACTAATTTTTAAAAATAAAGTTACGAAATTCTATACATGTTTTCAAATAAAAACTTTAGCCAAACTATCTTTAAAATAAAACTACTTTATAAAATATAAATATTAATAATTATCTTTAAAATCATAATACAAGTCAAACCTTTCAAATAATTACTACTATAATTAATTTAAATAAATGTTTACTTTTAAAATTTTAAACAACTTAAATAATAATTTCTCAAAACATTATTTTTAAAACAACTTTAAAACTTTTAACTTATACTTGAAAAACGTACTTGGCTTTTCAGGGATATACACTTTCCTTTCACACCTTTAAAAATAAACCACTATTTATTTTTAAAACAATTTACCCATTCCTTTATAAATTCCTCCCGTGAATTTATACTTTCAAATATCCACTGATATCTTATTTCACTCTATAAACCCAGTTTATAAATTCCATAGTCTCATTCTCCTTTCAAATCACCATTTCAACACTTAATCAGTTTCCAAATTGATTTTCAAATCTAACTCCATTTTTAAAATAAATTCCTTTACTTACCCAAATTTATTTTAAAATCCATAAATTTCCATATTTTACTCCTTTATTTTGATTTAAAATCTTATTTAAACTGAAATACGAATCTCATAATTTCAAAGTTCTTCTTTTATTTCTTCCTAACCCATTTAAATCCTAGATTAATTTTCCTTTAAATAATATCACTTAAGTTCAAAAGTTCATTTATTGCCATTTATTCAAAAATATCCTTTACCATATCTATACATTTATTTATTAGAATTTAAAAATCAACTTCTATCATTTTCTAATTCATTCTTTAGTTTATCCAAATTCTCTATAATTAATTTACTTAAAAATTCTCTCTTTTATTTTCCTTCAAAAATCTCATCTATATATTTTTGATAACACAGTATACCCAAATGATATTTGATCATACTAAAGCATCCAATATTTTCAATTACCAATATAATCTATCGTAGGTTATCAAATAATCATATCAAAGAATATTAAAATAATCTAAATATTTTGAAGAATCCAGTTGGATCCGTCCAACTTGTTTCCCTCAATCCATAGATGTTAGCACAACAATTTAAATACCAATCCCACTTCGAGGCGGGATATCGCGATATAAAGGGTCATCCGCTATTATGCGGGGAGCATAGGGTCTTATCTGCTATATAATGCGGGAAGTTAATCACTCCAATATATATACAATATATAACATATCACACCCAAGATGATAATAAAATTATTAATTCAAGCAAACAACCAATAATTTCAAATTTAACTATTTAAATTTAAAAGGCAATCCAAATGAGTGAGATTAACTCACCTTTGATTTTTGGTTTGCAATCCATTTCCATCCCGACTAGTTTCTTCATGATTTTGGACCTTGTATAACAATTTATGATTTATTAACATTTGAATAAATCAAACAGTTAATCACTATTTATTTAATTAATTTTTAAACTAATAATTTGGTTTTGTATTAATAATTTAAAGTAAAACTAACCTTCCTATAATTAATTGTTGTATTAATAATTTGATCAACGCATGGCCAGAGTCTGCAAGAACGAGGATAAACTTGTTGAAACATCGAGTTATAGAAGTATTTTCGAAAGGAAAATTTGTTTCGATACAAAGGTATTTTATTATAAAGGTATTTCCAATAAAGAAATTTTGTATTGGATTAACTATTTGTGCCCGATACTATTTTTTTGAATCTACCTTATCTGCTCAGTTTATTTATTCACCTATATTCTGTTTTTCTGAATCTACCTTCTTTTCCTTATTGACTATATCCTTTTAAATATTGTTTATTTATATACTACATTGTTTAATAGAAAATTTTAGTTTTATAAATATTTTAGAAGTTATTAATTAAATAAAACATATTTAAAGTAAATGATTATTGATTTATTAATAATATTTGAAAGGGGCATTTCACCATTAGGACAAACTTTGCAGTCCACTTAGTTTGTAGGACACACATTCAAAAAAATTACTTTCAAGGACAAAGTCAGCAGAATAATTACTTTCAAGGACAGAGTCAGCAGTCCAATTACTTTCAAGGACATAATTTCATAAGTTTTTAGGCCCTAGAAACTAATTATTTTGTGTTTTGTCCATGAAAGTAATTATTTCAGTTGTGTTTCCTAGAAACTAATTCCACTTGCTAAAGAGACCCTTGTGGCTAATTTCCACTATTTGAAAAGTATCTTGAGATAAAATTTATAAACTTATGAATTATGGATTAATGTTTTCAGTAGCTTCTTTGTAAATATAAGTAATGATGTAAATAATTGTTTTCAAGTAGTTTTCATATATTTATAAAGGTGTTATTTAAACATATAAATGATATTTGTAGAGGAAGCATGAAATTTTACAAATGGGTTTTGAAAAGTATGAATATTTCAGGTTAAATTTATATAGTTTCAAATTAATTGTTAATTTTAACTTTCAATTTACTTTTATTTCTGGTTGTTATATTCTCCTACCTCCTTCCTTTTCGGAGACGAAAAGTTTTGAGGGGGGAAGTGTAACGACCCGTATTTTTCGAAAAGAAGAAAATTCAAATTTCAGAATTTCATACAGTAAGAAATTAAAAATTTATGATTTTAAATAAAATTTACTTTGAATTATAACATCTGATTTTGATTTAATAAAGTGACAACTATTTTATGTGATTCCAAACGTATGGCTTAATAAAAGTTTAATTGGACAGATTTAATATTATGTAAAGCATGAAATCAATTTATAATTAACTAGAATTGGGTTTCAATTGTAAATTAACTTCTAATCTATTTGTAAACAATAAATGTATAACTATGTATTCAAACTTATTTAAATTTTAGCCTCGATTTTCTCTCATCTTACGTATCAACCTACTGAAATCAATTTGTTAATAAAATTTAGTATAATTGGATTTTACATAAAAGGAAAGAAGTATAAATTTTAATTTAATAAGACTTAATTAGTTAAACGATTCAGGAATTGAGAAGATAAAGTTGAATTAATTGAAATTGTATTTAATTAAGAACTCTACTAAATTTAATCGAATTTAAACTGTTGAAGTTTGGTGAAATTATCAATAATAATAAAATATACATATAAATTTTGTTGTTTGTATCTCATTGATACTATTTAAGCAAGTTATTTTATAACTCTTATATGTAAACAATAATTCTACAAATGTATTTAAGTTACTGTAAAAAAGATTTCAATTGTTTTAATTATCTATCCCTTAATTATGTTCTGTTTTAAATTCTAATGTTGAAATTTATTGCCGTTAATTTAACTTGGAATCTTTGAATAAAAGGGAAAGAGAATTTAACTGAAATTAATGATGTTTAATGAAAGAAATGTACATTTGTTTGGATCCGCTTTAAAGTGTAATTTTGAAATTAATTACAATTATGTCGATTTGGAATCTTTCAATATTAAAAAGGCAAAAAAAGAAATACATTAATTGTAATTAATGGATTTAACGAAAGAAACATACGTTATTGAAAGGATTTTTTAATGAAAACAAAATGAATGTTATTGTTTTTAAAGTAAGCGTAATTTTATAAAAGAGAAAAATTAAATATTGGAGCAACATTTCACGGTCGTTAAATAGTAGTCTTTGATAGTATAGAGGTAAAATGTTAATCGTAAAATTTAGAATAAATTAAATATTTTATGTTCATGATTGTGCACTAAGAAAAACGCCGACTTTGATTTGAATTTGGAATCGTGGTTTATCTTTTATTTATGTAGCGCTGGTCCCCGTTACCTTGGTCGGTGTGTTTAAATTTTTTTTGTATGTTAATAAAACTTTTAAATAGGTGTAAATTTGAGTTGATTTGGGATTAACGAAATTAATTGAATTGGAATATGTTTCCATATTGGATTAATGTGGCATTATATTCATTTTGAAGTATGAAAGGTGATGTTTATCACGAATTCATATTCATGCACATTTCGTATTCTATTGCTTTTTTTCTAACTACTATCTCATTCATGTTTTTTTGCCTTGTTCACTTTCACATTTCAAATATTCACAAAAAAACCTCTCTCTTTATTTCATAAAACTTTCATTTTTCATCTGTATATTCATTTTCCAATTTTATTATTAGATATACATTCTCCCACCTACTTTTATTAGGCCTAACTCTTATATACCTCTTGTATTTGCATCTAAGCATTTATTATTGCATGTTGCAACTTTTAGTATTCATTCTTTTTCATAACTTCTGCCTGCACTTATTCATCCATTAACAATTCATATTTAATGCACATGCATCACTCATGCTAGCATGTTCATGTTTATATTTATTAAACACATAACCACATCGTTTCTTTGAAAAGCTTACTGTATTTTAATATTCTTTTGTCACCTCCTCCTTTCAAAAACTATGCCGCTCCTCCAAATTTATTTCTTCTCATTCTCATTATTTTGTCTCTTTCTTCCAACATTTATACCTTCTGCATGCTTTAAACAAAAAGAATATGCACGAGTGCCTAATTTAGTGTTTTCCAATCCTTCCCCTAGGAATTTGGTAATATGAGCCAATAAATATTTTATTTTATATATTTTCTTATTAAATTTGTGTATATATATACTATTTTATTAATATTTCGTATAACTTGAATTTGAGTTTCGGATCATCTTTTATTTTGTGTAACGTTACATTGGTTGTTGTATTCAAATTTATTTATTATATGTTAATTTTTATTTAAAATAGGTGTATAAAAAATATATTTGGTGCTATTATATTTAATTGAGTGGAACATGCAATTAATTAAATCCTAAGTGGCCCCTTCATTTCCTTATTATTCAATACACCTGCCACTATTTCCACATTTTGGTTTTATTGCTTTCTTTTATTAAATACATGCCTCTTTTGGTTTTCCACTAGAGAACAAAACCAAAGTACATACAGATTGTTTCTCATTACTCTATCTGAAGCTTTCTGCTCACACTTTCTCCTTCTTCCTCATAAATACGGAAACTTCAAAATTCCTAAATCCACAAATCCACAAATCCACAAATTCCCAAACTTCAAACTCCATCCCTTCTTTCTTCAAACGCCAAACTGCATCACTCCTCTCTTGCTTCATCTCTCTAAAAAAAGAAGAAGAAAACTCAGTTTGTTCGACTTGCGCTGTCGGGATTTGCTTTGCTATTAGATTGTTGCTATGGATAGGATTGGTTAGCTTGTCGTGTTTGGATTTCATCTAGAATCTATAAATTTGTGTTGTCAAAAACTCTCTAACCTCAAAAGGTGAGCAATCACTCACGATTAACATTTTTATTTTTAAGTAAATAACATTGATTGAAATGTTTGCTTTAGATATGAATATGTGATATATGTTGGTATGTTCTCTTGAACTTGTGTTATAACTTTCACATGCACATGTTGTTTTATATGTCACAAATAGTATATTATGTTGATTTGATGATTTCCACATATGTATGTTAAATATGTCACAGATGAGATGTAAAAAAATGTGTTATGTTAAAAAAAAAATTTATGCCTTGTATTGAAATACGTCACATATGCTTTGTTCAAAAAAATGAGTTAGTTAATAAAATCATATGTTATACATACTATGTTAATAATATGTCACCTATGATATGTGTAAATAATGTGTTATGTTTGGGAAAAATGAGATGCCATGTTATTTCACCTTGCAAGTTCCTTGTATATATGTCGTGTTATATGTTTATATGTTATGTTAGTGTATGACATGTCAGAATTTGAAATATTCACTTATGCTGTTTATGATATGTGACACATGTGATATGCTAGTTATGCATGTGTATATATTAAGTTGTTAATTATGCACGCATGTTGATCAGTGACATGTTATGTATGTTATTATTGTTCTCACACTTCAAGTTCTCTTTAACAAAATCACTTTGGATTGAAATGATGTATACCTGATATAAAACAACTTTGGGTTTAAATAAATTGATTTAGGAATAAAATTAGAATATTGTAAGTTTTAATTTATGTTTGAACTTAAAATTATGAAATTGAAATTTAATCAATTTTTTTATTGGATTTAAACTTGTTTGATTTATAACTTAATAGCTTTAAGAGAAGAATTGAAATCTGAAGTTAGATCTAATAATAAATCGATTGGAAATGAACATAAAGTCTGTATTTGAACTGAACCGATTTATAGTGTGAAAAATGATGTTTATTTAAACCTAAGTATTTCACTTATTGAGTTATCTGTAGATTTCACTGGAGTTTACCTACTTACATAAGAATGTTAGTCCTGACTCGAGTGTTTTTGTTTTACTTTACGCTCGGGTCAGACCGAGTATTTCAGTTTAGCGAAGACACTTATTTCTAAAGACGAAGACGGAGTCGAGGACCGTATCTACTATTATTATAGCAATTGTTTATTCTGCCTGAAAAAAGGTGTAAATTCTGATTTTGTTAAAAATAGTTTCACGAACTATTTATGTATATATTTTTTTGTATTATTTTTCATGCTTCCGCTGCGAGATTCTGTGTTTTTTTCCTCCTTTTCTTTTATTTTCTTATTTACCCTATTAACAATCCTCCCTTTTGAATGGTTTGAATTAGACATGTGTAGTTTATTGTTGATTTAAACCGTTCAAAAAGGTGGGTCATTACAGCTGCATACTCTCTATAGTGACAACTAGTTGAAGCATGACCCGATAGTAATCCAAAGAAATCGTCTTTTGAATATCAGTATATAACTTGAATGGATTTAAATTTAGGGTCGGCCATCATTCCTTCCCTATCAAGAATGAAAGCAGAGCAAGAACGAAGAAGCCTAATCAACACCCTCGATTTTAAGTCAGGCCGTGTACCTATATATCTAAAATGATCCATTCCCTTTGGAGTTTCGAATCTCTTTTTTTTTTTAAACTGCTGCATTTTTGAAATGAGATGGAAGGAACGATGTGGTATAAAAGGGGGAAACGTGTTTGAATTAGTTTGCTACAGTGATTGTAGAGAAAGGAAAAAAATATGGTGTGAATTTTTGTCAAATCCATGAATATATATATTATTAAATTTTAAATCATCTCGAATTCGTAGCTAAAAACTTCGACCTCCTATCAAGGCATGCCGCTAGGCATTTATAAAGTTATACCCCTATTCTGAATGCAATGGAAAAGGTTTCGAGTCCTAATTCGATTGTATGAAGAAGATAGCTTTTTGGGCTCAATTATTATATTGGATTTTCGATCTAAATTTCAGCGCTTTTATATCCTGTACGACCAAATGATAAATCCAAACTTTACAAAATTTGATATTCAATAATAATACACTTTTACGGATCCAATAGAACTAGTTTCGTTGAAATCTGAGACTATGGCTCGGAAAACTATTTTTAAATGTCAATTTAAACGATATATTTTTAAAACTGAACAAATCACTTTTAAATTCAATTTAAAAACTTTTATTATCTTCAATATTATTAATATAGATTTTATAAGCCTTTAAATTATTTTTAACAAGCCAAAAACTCCAGATTTAATATTTTACCCAATTACCAATAATTTAATTCAATAATTAAATTATCCAAAAATTAATTATATTTGGAATTCAAGTTAAAAATTAACTTT
This sequence comes from Allium cepa, assembly GCA_030765085.1. NCBI lineage: Eukaryota > Viridiplantae > Streptophyta > Magnoliopsida > Asparagales > Amaryllidaceae > Allium > Allium cepa. The sequence continues at coordinate 707,078,526 of CM060932.1, forward strand.
TAAATATTCAGTGAAATATTCCAATTTCAAACAATCCAAAATTTTGGGTCGTTGCAAAATATTTGGGAAATTAGTTTATAAAGTAAGGTCATTCACAATGCTTAGTCTGATTTTATGAATTTATTGATACCACTTTGAAAATTATTTTTGGTTAAATCATGAAAGTATGATTTGATACACAAAAGTGTATACGTATGTATTATTGTTTCAAATGATTTGGGATAAAACCTTGAGTTTAGTTCTGAAGTTTTTGTAAAGAAATTTGATATGAAATATTGAGTAGTTCTGATGATGCAGAGTTTGACATGAACTTTCTATCTAGAAAAGATTTGTATGTATGCTATGTAGGGATCCCGAGTGATAGTGGAATTGCCTAAATAATTAGGAAACATTTTCTTGTTTTTCCTTTTGTAGTAAAAGTGTGTTTGATAAATAAGTGAAACTTTGATAAGTTATTTTATTGACCCATATATGTTATACATTTGGATAGTGTGGCATATTCATCATGGTTGATGTGTTTGTTGGTAGTTTTCATTTGGTAGAATGAAACAAACTTTTTGATGATTTTTGAAAGTGTTAAACTTCCGGATCATTATAGAACTTAAAGCCAAGTGTTTTTGAGAATATAAAGTTAAGTTTATATTACTCTTGAATGGATAATATAGTAAGTAAATACATGTTTTAAATTAGTTTGAACATCCTTTTCATGTAAATTATTCGATGTTATTGAGCCAACTATTATATGTCTTTAACTTAGGAGTGTCTAAGGAAAGTAGACTTTAGGCCCGAGTTTGGCTACCAGAGTCCTTCTTTTCCTAGCTACTTGCCTAACACAATGGGTAAATGAGTCTAAAAGATTGAATCAGTTATAAACCCTTATTTTGGACCTTTGTCAAAATTTTAGAAAGTAGAATGAATATAATGTTTTGTATATGCTCTTAGGACGTAGTAGAGTATTGCACGAGTTTAAATTTGAGATATGTCTTTATAAAATATTTATAAACTTAAGTGATGTTTTATGAAATGTTTTATAAATGATTTTATTATTAAAAAAGATATACTATTTTTGTAAATGAATGTGATATAAGTAATTATTATAGTTTAAGAAACCAATAGGATAAAATACGTAAGTTTTACATGGATCAATTTTTTTGCGTGACTGTTCTTAAGCCAATATTCGAACACAGGATTTCTAGGTTACTTACATTGGTTCGATCTAGGATTTTTCACTCGATTCTCAACGATGAACACTTAAAATGGATTATTGATATTGATCCCGAGGTATTCTATCATGGTATATTACTATGTAAGGAAACAAAGGTTTCTAATCAAGAATTTTATCTGAGTCTAAACTAGAGAGGCTAAGTGATCTATAATAGTTTGAAAGTGAAATTTATATGATCGAGCAAGTGATCAGATCAGATATTGCGTATGGATGATCCATGCACATCGTACAAACATAAGTATACATGTATGCATATTATGTTTTATCTACTTTTGGAGAGTTTAGGTAATGACTCTTCATTTGTTCTAAGGTAGCTTGAATAATCATTCAAGTAATAACCTAAGGCTGTTGAGCGTAAGGTACGCTTAGTAAATTATTTATCATCCTTGGGCAATGAGAGGGCTTTTGAACATGAAAAATCATGAGCTTTGGTTGCTATTGATTTTGAATACTATTGATTATTTGTCACGACCCGAATTTCAGTGTTCAAAAATCGTCACCCGTACTTCACTTGTACTCGAATGCCGCAAATTCAAACATTGAAATTCGATTCACGCTGGAGCTTATAACACATTAAGTACAACATAGTAGAATAAAATGAATATATATCATTGATATACAACATTCGATACAACAATGATACAAATAATATTAACATCAGAGGTACAAGATAACAGCGGAAGAAATAACACAACTGGATGGTCTAGACTTTGCAACCATCGACAGCGGAAAGATAACTTCAATAGAATTACCAAGTGAGAAAACGAGGATCCAATAGAATGCATCTCCATTGCCAAAGCTCGAACGACTCCAATCCAAAAACTCAAACCACCATCACAATGAACTAAGCAAGGTCAACATGCAATGCAATTGCCAAGATCTAAAGATTCCAAGGAGTTCCAAATGGGAAGCCGAAGGCTATCGAATCTATATCTACTAGCTGATAATTTGAAAATTTAACTCTAGGCTGTCCATGTGGAAAATTATGGGCATCCAGTGTTTAAAAGGGAACAATAAACTCCGGGTCAGTCATGGGACTGGTGTGAGCAAACGAAAATAGTTTATCTTTAACAAAAGCAAAATAAAAGGATTTAAAAGAAATCCGTAATGCCTTTTGAAAAATGAAACTACCATAAGGCCTTCCGCCACACATACAATTCAAGCGCACAATTGGAGGAGATTTCTCCTTGTGATAGTCAAACATGCTTGATAGGCAAAAATCTTTTGATATTATTATTAGTGCATAGTGCAGAAAACCTTTCGAAAGTATAATATTAATCTTAGCCAACATAGACATTTCAAACTATGCCTACTATAGCTACCATTTAAACAGTGGTGACCACCATCAGTAAATGGCAGGTTATACAACTAAAACCGTACAAGGAACGTATTGGTGATTGGATTTCTAACAAATGGTCAGGCAAAGGAACTTCCCACACCGAATGGAACACCTCGGGAGGACGTCCCTGAGAACCTAACCGGATCTCTGCCAACACAAGGTCAGATTACCTCTGTAAGTATGTAACTACTGACACGAGTATACCACCCTCGGTCGTTACCAACCTTTATTCGAGACGCCTTTCAACCAACAACCACAAAGCAATAAGTTTGTAGCAACCACATAGGTTAAATAACTGGGCTCCATACGATGATACTACCTTTTATCCAGAAGGAAATAACATACCCTCAGGGGGCGCTACCACAAATAACCTTGCTACAACGATTCCTATTTCGACCATTACCGGGTTATGAGGTTCGACGAAGTCACGTCCACAAAGCTATGCTTTTCACAAAATCCATGCTTCGATCAACACATGATCAGCAGCACTTCGTATGCCACATTACCAAATTGGAAATGTATCACTAGTAACCATCAACTACAGAACCTCTGAGCTCGTAGGTCCCAGAGAAGGGTGTTAAGCTAAGAGAATAAATTCTCCGCTACCAAACAGAAATGTATTTGATAGAAACAAGCTTTACATCTCAAAGTGTAATGTCAAACATACATCTATACAAGTCTGTTCCGGGTTCGAACAGAACCATAGGCACTTCACAAAGAAGCCCTTGCAAATCCGGATAAACCCCAATCATATCCGTACTCCCCATCACAAAGGGTGATCAAATCTCTATACCGGGGTCAATTCAGTGCAGAGACATTCAACAGGTCATCCTTTCGCTTTCGAAAATATCCGGTCTTCACCACCGGTCTTCAAATGCTATCCATTACGTGGTATCACTATTCAGAATGGGTTATATGAAACAAAGTCCTCTCCCGGCTAAACCGAATAATGAGCGCAATATTTAAAAATACATGGATATTGGGATCTCAGTTAAGTCACAACTTAAAGCCCAAAACCTTTCTTTAAATGGTTTAAACAAATTAACATTTTCAATTATTTAAACAAAAGATTCACTTCACAAAGTTCACCAGTCTTCCACAAAGACTAATTTATAGCTTTTGAAACAATTCTATTTCAAATCTTTATTATACAAAAGATACACCTTAAAGGTTCTCTTCAATTTCAAAACCAAGTTCAACAATCTTTCACAAAGATTTATTCATAGCTTCCAAAACAATTCTATTTCAAACTTGAAATCTTTTCAACATAAATTGGAAATCCTTTCTTTATATGAAAGCTATTATTATTTGAAAAACAATCCTTTTTGTTTCGGAAAAATCCGATCCAATATGCACAAGTTATATCCTTTAAAGTATAAACTTGGGTTAAATTCAAATTTCCAAAATAATACCTTTGAAATACTTTAGAGATGGTTTTTAAAATCCATATATATACATTATATAACTTATATAAACCTTTCAAACCAAATTTCCAAAACAATTCCAAATAATATTTTCAAACTAAACTTTAATTTCAAAACCTCCCTTTTAAAAGCTTTCCGTATCCAATTCCATTTCCAAAACCATTTGGATTCAAACTTCAATTTTTAAACAAATAGTACTTAGTTTTCAAATTATCAACGACTTAACCGATTTCCTCATGAAATCTATATTTTTGTGTGTATGGTGTAGTCCAGGGGTTCTACACAATAGTGCAACATCATCAATCATCACAATCCAAACACAACAATATCGATAAGCGATGTAATCCTATAACGCTTATCTTCACACACAGATTCATAGATAATTAATATAAATTCATTATAAATATATGAATTACATTCATTACAGCTCAAATAAATACAGTTCATATCATGAAGCATCACACATCAGGGATGTGAAACATTTCAACATTCAACAGAATCCAAACATTCATAAGTAAGATCAATAAATTATCTGATTAATTTAAATCTGATTAATTACTTACGAATAAATCATTAATCCTGGTTAATGAATATTAATTACAAACCATTTTAATTATTTACATTTATTAATTAACCCTTAATGATATATTAATTAACCTTTAATTATTAATTAATCAACCTTAATTAATAAATCAATTAACCTTTAATCATTAAATAATTAACCTTTTATTATTTAATTATCCTTTAATTAACTATCGTTATTTAATTACATTAATTAATTACTCCTCAATTAATTATCATTCTTCGATCCCCTTCATTAATTAATTAACCTTTAATTTTTTAATTATCCTTAATTAATCACATTAATTAATTAGCCCTTAATTAATTATTAAGCAATCATCCTTTAGTTAATTAACTCTTAATTAATTTCATTAATTAAGTAATTATTCTTTAACTACCCACATTAATTAAACCTTCTTTACTTAATTAAGTAATTAACCCTTAATTACTTAATCATCCTTTTATTACTTTTATTAAGTAATTATCTTTAATTACTTAAAATTTTAATTAATCGAAGGTAAACCCTTTATCTTACTTAATCGACATTTAAATCTTATTAGATTGAAATTCTTGAAAACAATTATACAAATCATTTGACAATTTTGATTAATTAAGTTTAAAACAAAATCCTTATTCACTTCTTACTTCAAACATTATATTATTTTATCTTGAAACACTTATGAATTAACTACAAAAGTTCCTAATGTATAATTATTCTATAACAAACCAAATTTCTTTTAATGACATTTGATCTTTAAAGTTTAACCTTTGAAAACTTGTTTGGAAATGATCCTCGAAATTAATTTATCATAAATTAACTTAAGACTCCAAAGGTAAATAATAGTTAAAATCATTCCGACTATTTATTTTTGTTATTTAAACTTATTTAAATAACTTAAGAACTAAAATAACAGGTATATAATAAAATACCTTAAACTTCATTAAGTTAAAATAAATTTATTTTAATCCTTAATCTAAATCCCAAACTAAATATTTATTATTTTTAAAAGGATGAATCAGGAAATTGTTTAAACTTAGTTTAAATTTGAAAACCTTTTTAAAACACTCACGTGAAACTCACAAACCCGAGCAAAAGTATGAAATTCCCGAGTACAAACCCGCGTTTTCTTCACATTCCCCCATCTTCGAGTCAATTCTTCGATTTCTCGAACTCGAACCCGAATTCTCATCATCTTCCACAACCCATAAAGCAACCAGATACAAACTATATACTGTGCACATGTATCGCTTCGATAACTTCCGACCATCACCACGACCTCCGGCAAGTCGCCGACGAACTCCACAAGCCTCACGAGCACCCAGGTTCCACAATTTCATCGTCGAAAAAAATCGAGCTTACCCACTTCTTCCTGGAGCCAACCTCATCGAAGAAATCTCCTCACCTCGACGATTCTGACCACCAGAGATCACGCGATCTCGCCTAAATCACCGCCTTAGTTCCCTCCTTCTATTTCCCCGATCGCGATGCATCCCGATGTGATGTTGACGATGAAATCGTCACATCCTCCACACTGAACAACACTGGTTCACAAACCCTAGTTCAAATTCACCCAAACTCCTCATCAATCTACAAATCAAGTGATCAATTTTTTGATGATCAGTGAACCGCAAACTACCTTTGGTATCGACCTCGAGTTTTAATTCATCATTGATCAACGGTACTTGAGTATAATATGAATTCTGTTTAACTCGGGATATCACGATAATTCCAAACTTTAAAATCTTGAAATCAATATCAAAATTCGTAGTTTTCTAGTACAAAACTGAATATGAAATCAAATTAGGATTTTGTGAATACTGATTTTTTTTGTTTGAATGGTTTTTTTCACTGTAATTTTCCATTTCAGAATATTTACAAGACGCTTTTATCTGAAATTATTTTCATAAATGAAATTACATTATTTCAAGCAATTTCTATTTAATGATCAAAGCCTAACATTCATTCTTTTAGGTGGTATGAATTTTTAAACAGGTTTATCAAACTTGTCATGTATAAACAGAGGCATGTTGCCTGTACACAATCATACACACAGTCATCCACACATATATACAAGCATGCAAGCACCTTTCACAATTTACATTCAAGACTTATCACATGTAAAACAGCTATATCAAGTTTTAAGAATTTATAAGGGTGGTCTGCTCACCTGGATAGTTTGATAGAGAGGAACAGAGAACCTAAAAATGATTTCAAAATCTAGAAATTAAGGCTTGATCAAATTTGCTTTATCCTAAATGTTGTTTGCTTGGAATTGCTTTGCATTATTTGATTTTCTCTTTGCTTGGGTTCTACTTTGTTTTAAATTGTTTCAGACTTTTTGAATCAGGTTGATGCTTTTTGTTCTTGAACTGGAAGCTTCTTTCCAGATTTATGAAGTTGAACTGCCTTCGAATTTAATCTTTGAGTTTCTCATGTACTAGGTTGAAGATTAAAGTCTGAAAACTGGAATGCTTTGCCCTTTTGATTTTATTTTCCTCTCTGGTTGAAGCTGAGAACTTGTTTGATTTTGTTTGAGATGCTTCATATTTTGTTTAAATCTTGTGATTCTCTTTTGTTTTTCATTTCAGGTTTGTGAAATATGAAGATGAAAGAAAATTTGAGGAACATGCATTAGCCTGATCCTTTTCTCATACATTATATTTATAAATCTAATTTAAGAGAGGATTTAATTGCCACTTATACTATTAAGTTGCACTTGTTAAATCCATAAACTCTTTATCCTACACTTGTTAAAAATAGTATAATTTGTTTACACTTGTTAAAAATAATTCAAATTATGTTTAAGTCCTTTTGGTTTAATTAATTCATAACTTTGTTTTAAACCTTACTTTATTTTAATTTATAAAACTTGTTTACCTATTTTGTTTTCTTACATTTTATATATATTTACAACTTTATAAGAAAATGAGTTTAAAATCTAATTATACCAAATAAATAAACATATATTTAGATTATATCTAAGTCTTTAAAATATAAAGTTAACTTTAAACAACTTTTTAAAATTATTTATATCAAATTAAATTTTAACTTTCAAATATCTTTTAAAAATTTGCTATATTGAATTTCAATACAACTTTCAAAATATATATTACATATGTATATTATAAATTAGAAAACAAATTTCTAGTAATTTTGAAATAGAGCTTTTCAAAATCAAATATTATTTGTAAGAGATTTGCTTTGAATTTCAAACCAAAATTCTTTTTATATTCAATTTATATACATATATATATGAATAAACAAACAAATGTTTTATTTAGTTCGGAAATTTCAAATTAACCCACAGTCGGGATCGTTACAAATTCCCCCCTTAAGAAAATTTCGTCCCCGAAATTTGCTAGACAGGGAGACAACAAAGATAGTGAACACACAAAGAAATGGTTCACCGGATCAAACCGAATTGTTATTTTGCATTTGGCATACCAAATCAGAATATCATCAATAAATACGAGGACAAACTCATTTAACTCTTCATGAAACACTCGGGTCACCAGATCTACAAAATATACAAGGGCATTGGTTCGTTCGAAGGGATAGCTTAACCATTTGTAGAATATATCTGGACCCAACAGAACAAACAATGAATACTCAATCCAGGTTGGAATATCTCAAAGTATACACCAACTTGTCCCTCTTCGGACTTTGATCCTCATAAAAAATCAATTTTTTTTTTCAAAATTTGGTTTTGACCGAAATCGTTTTATTGATACAAATCCTCATGTTTTATTAACCAATTTGTTTCAATTAAACTTTCAAATTTATTAAAGTTAAAACGAAAAGATTGATAGGAACTGATGAAGTGAATATGAAATAGGAACTTATCTACACGATTTGTTGGGCCACCACCACACAGAAGCTTCTTTTCGGAGCTGCCACGAAGTAATCAAAGAATTGAAACTGGACCAAAGGAGATAGATGAGAAAAGTTGTTCCTTGTTGTTTCAGGGCATCGACCATTTGTAGTGGTACTCCCTTGTCCCCTATCTCATCCTTTTCTTGCACTCATACTCACTATCGGTGGATAGTAAGAGAATTTACCGAGGCATACAAATAGATATCTTAGGGATATACTCATTCTAGGGTATTTATATCCCTATCTCCAATGAGTTACCTAATGTGTTATACTCCTGAGCTAAAGTTCTTACTCAACCTTCAGCTCGGATACCAAAATGTCACGACCCGAATTTCAATGTTTGAAAATCATCACCCGTACTTTACTTGTACTCGAATGCCGCAGATTCAAACGTTGAAATTCGATTCGCGCCGGAGCTTATGACACATTAAGTACAACAAGACAGCGGAAGAAAATGAATATATATCATTGATGGACAACATTCGATACAACAATGATACAAATGATATCAACATCAGAGATAGAAGATAATAGCGGAAGAAATAACACAACTGGATGGTCTAGACTTTGCAACCATCGACGGCGGAAAGATACTCAATAGAATTTCCAAGTGAGAAAACGAGGATCCAATAGAATGCATCTCCATTGCCAAAGCTCCAACGAATCCAATCCAAAAACTCGAACCACCATCACGAAGAACTAAGTAAGGTCAGCCGGCGATGCAATTGCCAAGATCCAAAGATTCTAAGGAGTCCCAAATGGGAAGCTGGAGGCTATCGAATTTATATCTACTAGCTGATAATCTGAAATTTAACTCTAGGCTGCTCGTGTGGAAAATTGTGGGCACCCAAAGTTTAGAAGGGAATAATAAACTCTGGGTCAGTCATGGGACTGGTGTGAGCAAACGAAAACAGTTTATCTTTAACAAAAGTAAAACAAAAGGATTTGGAAGAAATCCACAATGCTTTTTGGAAAATGAAACTACCATAAGGCCTTCCGCCACACATACAATGCAAGCACACAATTGGAGGATATTTCCCCTTATGATAGTCAAACATGCTTGATACGCATAAATCTTTTGATATTATTATTAGTGCATAGTGCAGAAAACCTTTCGAAAGTATAATATTAATCTTAGCCAGCATAGACATTTCAAACTATGCCTACTATAGCTACTATCTAAACAGTGGTGACCACCATAAGTAAATGGCAGGTTATACAACTAAAACCGTACAAGGCGCGTATTGATGATTGGATTTCCAACAAACGGTCAGGCAAAGGAACTTTCCACACCGAATGGATTGTCTCTGGAGGGACGTCCCCAAGAACCAAACCGGATCTCTGCCAACGCAAGGCCAGGTTTTCTCTGTAACTAGGTAATTATTGACACGAGTATGCCACCCCCCAGTCGTTACCAACCTTTATCCGAGGCGCCTTTCAACCAACAACCATAAAGCAATAAGTTTGCAGCAACCACATAGGTTAAATATCTGGGCTCCATACCATGATACCATCTTTTATCCAGAAGAAAATGACATACCCTCAGGGGGCGCTACCTCCAAATAACCTTGCTGCAACGATTCCTGTTTTGACCATTACCGGGTTGTGAGGTTCGACGAAGTCACGTCCACAAAGCAACGCTTTTCACAAAAGCCATGCTTCGATCAACACATGATCAACAACACTTCGTATGTCACATTACCAAATTAGGAATATATCAATAGTAACCATTAACTACATAACCTCTAAGCTCGTACGTCTCAGAGAAGGGTGCTAAGCTAAGAGAATATATTCTCCGCCACCAAACAGAAATGTATTTGATAGAAACCAGCTTTACATCTCAAAATGTAATGTCAGACATACGTCCATACAAGTCAGTTTCGGATTCGAACAGAACCGAAGGCACTTCACAAAGAAGCCCTTGCAAATCCGGATAATCTCTAATCACGTCCAGACTCTCCATCACAAAGGGAGATCAAATCTCTATATCGGGGCCATTCGATGCAGAGACAATCGATGGGTCATCCTTTCGCTTTCGAAAATATCCGGTCTTTACCACCGGTCTTCAAATGCTATCCATTACGTCATATGTGACGCCCCACCTCTATACCCACGCTAGCCAAGAATATTACGGTGAATGCTGTCAACTAGCACGGAGAATAAGGCTGTTGAGGAGCGACCATCCGTGTAATTGCTTTGCGCGGGCATCGATATGTCAAATAGTATAACATGCATTTCTTTATCAAGAGGAAAATCCGACATACCGACACTAACTCAAAGCTACTACACAGCGGCTGTAATATCTTCAGAAACAAATATAGAAATAAACATAACATAAATCAGTCACAGATAATTCATATCACAAAGGCGGAAGAAGATATGAATATATAATTAACACATGGAAGTGTATATCAGAGAGTGGTCAAAAAGATCCACAATAATACAAAAGAATAGCAACACGTGCTATACAAAAGAATACAACTATGAGTCTATATCTCAAGTGTATACAACAAAATAAACTACTAATCTAAGTAGTTTGCCAAAAGTCAGAGTAATGAATCCCTGGGGAGAAGTCAAGCAGAAGCACCTATAACATCTCGGTCTGACCCGAGTATTATTTAATAAGAAAATAATAAACGGATCAGTCTAACTATAAATATCAGATGAAACGATATAGAATAAGAGATATGACTAAACACATAATAATCACAATGCCAAGCTGTGATATATATAAGCAATTGAAAATCAACGAGAGATTAATCAATATCACCAAATCTACGCAAGAATCAAAGAAATGTCATACTCCTCATTTCGTTCACCAAACCATAAATATTGACAATTATATCAATGCCAATCACAAAAGTCAGTGACACACAAATTCAACAATGCACAAATATTGATAAAACTTATCAAGGAAAATCACTAAAATTGGTGAAGCATAAATTCCAGAATTCAACATACGAAATCCAGAAATCACAAGAAAAAGGATGGCCAATCCCACAAACTGGACATCGACGCACCTAGAAAGTCACGCCATATGCACAGTCGAACATCGACGCACCTAGAAAGATACGCCATATGCTCTAGCATCGGCGCACCTAGAAAGATACGCCCCATGCATAAATAAACATCGATGCACCTAGATAGATACATCCCATGCATAAATAAACATCGATGCACCTAGAAAGATACATCCAATGTAATGTCTAACATCGATGCACCTAAAAGATACACCCCATGCATAGACGAACATCGACGCAACTAGAAAGCTACACCCCATGTCCCAACTTATTGAGCCGATTGCTCCACGAAGTAAACAAACATCGATGCACCTAAAAAATACACCCCATACATAAATAAACATCGATGCACCTAGAAAGATACATCCCATGTAATGTCTAACATCGATGCACCTAAAAGATACACCCCATGCATAGACGAACATCGACGCAACTAGAAAGCTACGCCCCATGTCCCAACTTATTGAGCCGATTGCTCCACGAAGTAAACAAACATCGATGCACCTAAAAAGATACACCCCATGCATAAATAAACATCGACGCACCTAAAAAGATACGACCTATGTGTAAACAAACATCGACGCACCTAGAAAGCTACGACCCATGATAGACATGAGACGAAGCTCAATAAAATGAGGAACAGTCCTCCACATAGACAAAGAGACATCGCATAATGCTAGTCTAAACCACAAAGATGATCGTCATGATCAAAGAGAAGTGTCAATTACAGTAAGCTAGTAAATATATGAGCTTAGCTTCATGTCCCATAACCACTAGCTTAACTCAAATATTTACGAACAAATTGTAGATCTCCACTAGAAAATTGTCACAAGAGTTTCAATCGAACAAGTCTAAGAATTAAACAACAAAGTGAACACAAGCGTTTCATACCACTTGTTTTACTAAGTCGTTTAATTAGATTTCTCATACGAGTGAGGTAAAGGTTTGTATATACTAATAGATTGGAAAACGGTTTTATAAACGAATTTGGTATTAAAATAGTATTGAAATCGTTTGAGGAAGGAGTTTTGATATTTACTACTAGTATAGAAAACCTTTATATTTTTAAAGTGACAAATCACAAAGAAGATTGTAAGAACAATCAATCATTAAAATTCACATTCGAAGACGTGAATAAAATCCAAAGAAACCGATAAAGAATCCATCGAAATGGATATTCAAAAATCCCTAAATAGGAGTCATCAAAGGCATAATAAATGATAACAACAAATAGGATCATCACGAATCGATTTAAATTGGAATTCTCAAGCGAATAGGCAAGCAGGCAAAACACTGCAGTTTCAGACGTCCGAAACAAGTGGTTCAGACGTCTGAATCTGGAAATATAAAGATTTCCAGAACACAATTCAGACGTCTGAATCAAGTGTTTCAGACGTCTGAAATAGGCACTTTTTAGCCTATTTCCTTTCTGGTTCCAAATGAACCAATTCAGACGTCTGAAACCATATATTCAGACGTCTGAATCTGGGAATAGAAATCTTTCCAGAACAATATTCAGACGTCTGAATATTACGTTTCAGACGTCTGAATGAATGGTTCAGGGCATTCCCTGAACCTAGGCCAAAAATGACCAAACGAATATCGAAAACGATCGAACGAGCAAATGACGATGACTAAGGAATTACGTCGAACGACAACCCAGCCTAAACGGCTCTTCGATACGCCTCAAATATCAATGTCCAAATATCCAATAAAAGGATTTTCATAAATTAGACCAAAACACCAAAAATTGGAATATACACCAAATCAATCCAAACCAAAATCAATTGCACAAGAATAAGTGTTAGGAATTCATACCTAACAATCGAAGATAATTATAGACTAAGATGTGAGATAAAAATCTCACCTTTAAACCCAAACGATTGAAGAAGAAGCTATAGAGCAATGACAATGACAATCACTCTTCAATTCCAACTCAACTAGCTTGAATCTAAGCTAAAAAGAGAAATATCTCCTAAATTAGGTTTAGGAATTTCTGAATTTGATAAGAGAATGAGTTGGAGAAGAAGAAAAGAAGCTTACCAATGGGTTCACTTGAGTTTGGAGCAAGAAGATGGATTTGCTAATGGAAACTAGGGCTTAGGATTTCCTAATTCTTTTTCTCTTCCCCCATTTTTGATTAAGCTTGAATGTATTAGGAAATTATGAAGTAATGAAGAGGAGAAGGGGTTGGGACTGAATACATAAGTGGCTCAGCCCAAACCAAAGCCCTAAGTATAAAGTAGCAAAAATCAACTTTCTCCAAACATATCGAAGCTTATACTCAAAAAGGTCGCAAACATCATTTTGAACTCAATGGGGATGGTCTCGAGTCCTAATTCGGCTGTTTGCAAAAAGTAGCTTTTCGGACTAAAATCCGACTAACGATAAAATATTTAAATAAAATATTTAAATATAAAATCGATAAATATGCGGGTTGTTACAGACTCCCCTCCTTAAAGAAATTGCGTCCTCGCAATATTTAAGAAGAAGATATGTAGTAACAACCATAAAAGCATATTCAACACAAAAGAAATTTGAAATAAGAAGTTCACCTCAAAGAGCACGAGAAAGTAAGTCCGGATGTGTTCGGCTCGATGTACTCTCTAGATTCCCAAGAACAATCCTTAGGATTTGAAGACCATTGAAATTTAACAGGCGGAACATCTTTATTTCGAAGTCGTTTGACCTCCGAAGCAATGATACGAATAGGATGTTGCTCATAAGTTAAATTAGGCGAAACTTCAATCTTTTCCACAACACCGGGCTCAAGAATAGAATCGGAATCTTGAAGACATTTCCGAAGTTGAGAAACGTGAAACACGTCATGGATAGTAGAAAATTGAGCCGGTAATAAAAGGCGGTAAGCCATGGAACCAATACGTTCAGTGATAGGAAATGGCCCAATATATCGGGGCGCCAATTTTCTCGATCGACTGAAACTTACAACACCTTTCATTGGTGAAACACGAATAAAAACAGAGTCTCCAACAGAAAATTCTAATTTCCTTCTCCAGTTATCGGCATAGAATCTTTGTCTACTCTGGGCTTCTTTCATCCTATGACGAATAAGATCAATCTTTTCTGTGGAATCACGAATAAAATCTGGACCTAAAACCAGCTTCTCACCGGTCTTAAGCCAACAAGAAGGAGATCGGCATGGCCTTCCGTAGAGTGCCTCAAAAGGTGCCATACCAATACTAGATTGGAAGCTATTATTATAGGAGAATTCAACAAGGGAAATATGATCTTCCCAACTTCCCCCAAAAACAAGCACACAAGCACGAAGAAGATCTTCAAGTGTTTGATTCACACGCTCGGTTTCTCCATCGGACTGAGGATGATAAGCGGTGCTAAAATTGAGCTTCGTTCCCAAAGCTTTTTGAAGACTCTTCCAAAACCCACTAGTAACCAATGGATCACGATCACTAACAATAGAAGTAGGAACACCATGCAATTTAACAATCTCTTTGATAAAGAGCTTGGCCAAAAGAGGAAGGGTTCGGTTAGACCGAACGGGAACAAAATGGGCGGATTTAGTAAGTCTATCAACGATCACCCATAAGCTATCATGACCCAAACGAGAACGGGGAAGGTCATCTATAAAATCCATGGAAATTTGGTCCCACTTCCAAATTGGAATTTCTAAAGGTTGCAATAACCCACCGGGCCTTTGATGTTCGGCTTTAACAAGCTGCCACGTCATGCAACACTTAACAAAGTTAGCAATATCAAATTTCATTCCCTCCCAATAATATAGTCGCTGCATATCCGCGTACATATTACTACTACCGGGATGAATGGTGAATTTAGAACGATGAGAATCTTCTAAAATATCCTTACGAAGATCAATAATATTTGGTACGATAAGTCTACCAAATTTTCGAATGCCGCCACGAGAATCGATATCAAATTCTTTCAATCCTTCAATATCAATTTTATCCCTAATATTTTGGCCAAGAAGAGCCATTTCGGGATCTAGCCTTTGAGCTTCAAGAATGCGGTCTAAAAGAGAAGGATGAGCCTCAAGGCTACATAACACAAGTGATGAACATAAATCGGAGACATGGTCTCGAATCTCACAAGAGGATAATATCTCGAGATCATTCCATTCGGATATCATCATAGAAACAACCGCTTGTTGCTTGCGACTAAGTGCATCGGCAACACGATTTCCCTTTCCGGGAGTATAAAGGATGTCGAGATCATACGGCGCAAGGAACTCGAGCCAACGTTGTTGACACAAATTAAGTTCCTTATGAGAAAATAAATATTCCAAAGCTTTATGATCGAGGTGGAGAACAAATTTCTCCCCCAACAATAATGATGCCAAATTCTAAAAGCGAAAACAATAGCCGCGAGCACTAGATCATGAGTGGCATACCTAGTCTCGATCGGCTTTAATGATTTAGAAGCACACGTGATAGCACGTTATCTTTTGTAAGAGAATGGAATCCAAACCAATACGATATGCATTGGTACAAAATATAAAGTCTTGGTTCCCTTCGGGAATCACAAGAATAAGAGTATCGAAAAGAAAGAATTTCTTTTGAATAATCTTCTTTCCTGAAAAGTTAAAACTTTCAAAATTACATTTATCATTATGTAATAATCTTTCTAGAAAAATTTACTATTTTCAAGTCAATACATCGTGTCTGACTGTCTCATCAAAGCGTTTAGGATATTCCTATCGATAACGTTGATCAAGCGCATCGACCAGAATTCTTAAAACACTAAATGGGAAATATAATCACAAAATCGTATTCTATAGGATAAGTAAGTTTCTCAAAAACTTCTAAGAATATTCTTTGTTCGTTTTAAGAACAAAAATCCGGTTATACTTCTAAATAAATCTTATGAAAAAGATTTTGCAAAATTTTAAATTGCTATTTTCATCCAAAAATCAATAAATACAAGAATGGTCTCATCGAAATATTCATAGAATATTTGATATATAAAATGGATGAAATAAGCTGGACAAATTGAATGACAAAATAAGTCATTCATTAGAATCATAACGAGTGCGGAGTGCGTAAGTGGAATGCTAACTCACGCGACTCGTAGCCAAATGAAAATCGGTGGCAAGGTCGAACTAGAAAGACCTCATCACCACACAGGATAATGCTTAGGTGATAATCCTAAGACAAGCTCAAAGATTCCGGAAAATTTCTCTAACTACATGAATGAGAGAAATAACACTTTCCTTATAAGTGGGCTTAAGGAATAAAATGATGCCATCGAGTTGGAATCAAAATCATAAAGGAAAAATAGAAATCTGCTTAACAGATTGAAAATGTCAAAGATGAATAGTCCACTCGAGAAAATAGGATATAGGCTTCATTAATGATTAAGCCAATCCTATCACACAAATCAATTCTGGAGCCTAAGTAAAAATATTGGCTCGGAAAGAAAAATCACATAAAATAATTTTCGACATCAAATAAAAGCAAATTGAGTGTTGCAGATCTACCATCCGGATTCGCAATCCTCAAAGAAGTCATCAAGCCCAAAATATTCAAAGAAAAAGAATCGACAAGTTCTTTTGATATAAAATAGCGAGATGAAACCCATATCAAAAAGAAGTCAAATAAGAAGATCACAAAATAAATGAAATCAAGGATTAAATGAGAAATACCTTGACCACGAGAAGTGTTACCAGGAGCTTGCACTACATTGAGCTCTCCCTCCTTCTTACTTTGAAGTACGAGACATGCAGTAATATGGTGACCCGGATTTTTGCAATAGCGACAAAAGAGGGGTCTCGGGCACTCCCTTGCATAGTGGTTCGTGGAACCACAATTTTAGCATTGTCCACGACTAGAGGTAGGTGCTTTTGCCACCGGGGTTTCTTGCCTCCCTTTCTTGTTGGGATTGGGGCCTTTGAATTTGATAGGCCTCTTCATGTTGTTGTTGAAGTTTTGTTGGGCACGCACAACTTGAACATCACCTTCTCTATCGGCCACTTCAAGACGAAGAGCGATATCAATAAGCTGATCAAATGAAACCTCAAGTTTCAGGAGTAATGGCTTCTTAAGATTCTTATTCAAGCCATAGACAAACCTCTGATTTTTCTTCAATGGGGTGTTGATGTATTCAACCCCGTATTTGGACAGAGATTCGAAAGATGCGACATAGTCTGTCACAGAAGATTCACCTTGAACAAGGTCTATGAAACGCCGGGCTAAAGTTACTTTCTCAGCCTCCGGCACAAATTTCAATTCGAATCTTTCCCGGAATTGCTTCCAAGTGAGATCCGCTTCAACGATTTCAGAAATTAAAAGCTCATACCAATCCAATGCTCTTTCTTGGAGCATGCTAGAAGCTATTTGAACTCGATGAAGGTCAATAAGGTTCATGCGAGAAAAGATTCGATCGCATGATTTGAGCCAAGCCTGAATTTCTATAACACTCTCGGATCCCCTGAATGGCCTTCCACCCAAATCGGTGTAGTCTCTGCACAAGCGTGCAAAACCGGATCTAAGATGAGTAGGCTCTGGAGTGGGACCGGCTGCTTGAGCGTTCTTAACAAGATCTAGAAGCTGCTGGGCAGACATAAATACTCCATCCAGAGGAGTAGCACTAGATTGACCGGCGCTGGGACGGCCTGGTCTAACCATTTCTCTTCTTTAAGAAAGAAAGAAGGAGAAAAGTTATTCTCAAAATAAATATCAAGCAATCTTGATAGATAAAACAAGGAATCATAAAAGAAAATAGGATAGGACAGTACGGGGACCCGAATAAAATCCTAAAGCACGACTCCTAAGATGGACTTAGGACGATGATCCTTGTTATAATATTCCATATTGTTCCGAAGTTTGGCTCTGATACCAAGCTGTGACGCCCCACCTCTATACCCACGCTAGTCAAGAACATTACGGTGAATGCTGTCAACTAGCACGGAGAATAAGGCTGTTGAGGAGCGACCATCCGTGTAATTGCTTTGCGCGGGCATCGATATGTCAGATAGTATAACATGCATTTCTTTATCAAGAGGAAAATCCGACATACCGACACTAACTCAAAGCTACTACACAACGGCTGTAATATCTTCAGAAACAAATATAGAAATAAACATAACATAAATCAGTCACAGATAATTCATATCACAAAGGCGGAAGAAGATATGAACATATAATTAACACATGGAAGTGTATATCAGAGTAGTGGTCAAAAAGATCCACAATAATACAAAAGAATAGCAACACGTGCTATACAAAAGAATACAACTATGAGTCTATATCTCAAGTGTATACAACAAAATAAACTACTAATCTAAGTAGTTTGCCAAAAGTCAGAGTAATGAATCCCTGGGGAGAAGTCAAGCAGAAGCACCTGTAACATCTCGGTCTGACCCGAGTATTATTTAATAAGAAAATAATAAACGGATCAGTCTAACTATAAATATCAGATGAAACGATATAGAATAAGAGATATGACTAAACACATAATAATCACAATGCCAAGCTGTGATATATATAAGTAATTGAAAATCAACGAGAGATTAATCAATATCACCAAATCTACACAAGAATCAAAGAAATGTCATACTCCTCATTTCATTCACCAAACCATAAATATTGACAATTATATCAATGCCAATCACAAAAGTCAGTGACACACAAATTCAACAATGCACAAATATTGATAAAACTTATCAAGGAAAATCACTAAAATTGGTGAAGCATAAATTCCAGAATTCAACACACGAAATCCAGAAATCACAAGAAAAAGGATGGCCAATCCCACAAACTGGACATCGACGCACCTAGAAAGTCATGCCCCATGCACAGTCGAACATCGACGCACCTAGAAAGATACGCCCCATGCTCTAGCATCGGCGCACCTAGAAAGATACGCCCCATGCATAAATAAACATCGATGCACCTAGATAGATACATCCCATGCATAAATAAACATCGATGCACCTAGAAAGATACATCCCATGTAATGTCTAACATCGATGCACCTAAAAGATACACCCCATGCATAGACAAACATCGACACAACTAGAAAGCTACGCCCCATGTCCCAACTTATTGAGCCGATTGCTCCACGAAGTAAACAAATATCGATGCACCTAAAAAGATACACCCCATGCATAAATAAACATCGACGCACCTAAAAAGGTACGACCCATGTGTAAACAAACATCGACGCACCTAGAAAGCTACGACCCATGATAGACATGAGACGAAGCTCAATAAAATGAGGAACAATCCTCCACATAGACAAAGAGACATCGCATAATGCTAGTCTAAACCACAAAGATGATCGTCATGATCAAAGAGAAGTGTCAATTACAGTAAGCTAGTAAATATATGAGCTTAGCTTCATGTCCCATAACCACTAGCTTAACTCAAATATTTACGAACAAATTGTAGATCTCCACTAGAAAATTGTCACAAGAGTTTCAATCGAACAAGTCCAAGAATTAACCAACAAAGTGAACGCAAGCGTTTCATACCACTTGTTTTACTAAGTCGTTTAATTAGATTTCTCATACGAGTGAGGTAAAGGTTTGTATATACTAATAGATTGGAAAACGGTTTTATAAACGAATTTGGTATTAAAATAGTATTGAAATCGTTTGAGGAAGGAGTTTTGATATTTACTACTAGTATAGAAAACCTTTATATTTTTAAAGTGACAAATCACAAAGAAGATTGTAAGAACAATCAATCACTAAAATTCACATTCGAAGACGTGAATAAAATCCAAAGAAACCGATAAAGAATCCATCAAAATGGATATTCAAAAATCCCTAAATAGGAGTCATCAAAGGCATAATAAATGATAACAACAAATAGGATCATCATGAATCGATTTAAACTGGAATTCTCAAGCGAATAGGCAAGCAGGCAAAACACTGCAGTTTCAGACGTCCGAAACAAGTGGTTCAGACGTCTAAATCTGAAAATATAAAGATTTCCAGAACACAATTCAGACATCTGAATCAAGTGTTTCAGACGTCTGAAATAGGCACTTTTTAGCCTATTTCCTTTCTGGTTCCAAATGAACCAATTCAGACGTCTGAAACCATATATTCAGACGTCTGAATCTGGGAATAGAAATCTTCCCAGAACAATATTCAGACGTCTGAATATTACGTTTCAGACGTCTGAATGAATGGTTCAGGGCATTCCCTGAACCTAGGCCAAAAATGGCCAAACGAATATCGAAAACGATCGAACGAGCAAATGACGATGACTAAGGAATTACGTCGAACGACAACCCGCCTAAATGGCTCTTCGATACGCCTCAAATATCAATGTCCAAATATCCATAAAAGGATTTTCATAAATTAGACCAAAACACCAAAAATTGGAATATACACCAAATCAATCCAAACCAAAATCAATTGCACAAGAATAAGTGTTAGGAATTCATACCTAACAATCGAAGATAATTATAGACTAAGATGTGAGATTATAATCTCACCTTTAAACCCAAACGATTGAAGAAGAAGCTATAGAGCAATGACAATGACAATCACTCTTCAATTCCAACTCAACTAGCTTGAATCTAAGCTAAAAAGAGAAACATCTCCTAAATTAGGGTTAGGAATTTCTGAATTTGATAAGAGAATGAGTTGGAGAAGAAGAAGAGAAGCTTACCAATGAGTTCACTTGAGTTTGGAGCAAGAAGATGGATTTGCTAATGGAAACCAGGGCTTAGGATTTCCTAATTCTTTTTCTCTTCCCCCATTTTTGATGAAGCGTGAATGTATTAGGAAATTATGAAGTAATGAAGAGGAGAAGGGGTTGGGACTGAATACATAAGTGGCTCAGCCCAAACCAAAGCCCTAAGTATAAAGTAGCAAAAATCAACTTTCTCCAAACATATCGAAGCTTATACTCAAAAAGGTCGCAAACGTCATTTTGAACTCAATGGGGGTGGTCTCGAGTCCTAATTCGGCTGTTTGCAAAAAGTAGCTTTTCGGACTAAAATTCGACCAACGATAAAATATTTAAATATAAAATCGATAAATATGCGGGTTGTTACATCATATCATTATTCGGAATGGGTTATATGACACAAAGTCCTCTCCCGGCTAAATCGAATAATGAGCGCAATATTTAAAAACATATGGATATTGGGATCTCAGTTAAGTCACAACTTAAAGCCCAAAACCTTGCTTTAAATGGTTTAAACAAATTACCATTTTCAAATCTTTAAACAAAAAGATTCACTTCACAAAGTTCACCAATCCTCCACAAAGACTAATTTATAGCTTTCAAAACAATTCCATTTCAAATCTTTTATACAAAAGATGCACCTTAAAGATTCTCTTCAATTTCAAAACCAAGTTCAACAATCTTTCGCAAAGATTTATTCATAGATTTTAAAACAATTCTATTTCAAACTTGAAATCTTTTCAACATAAATTGTAAATCCTTTCTTTATATGAAAGCTATTATTATTTGAAAAACAATCCTTTTTGTTTTAAAAAAATCCGATCAAATACGCATAAGTTATATCCTTTAAGGTATAAACTTGGGTTAAATTCAAATTCCCAAAATAATACTTTTAAAATACTTTGGAGATGGTTTTTAAAATGCATATATATACATTATGTAACTTGTATAAACCTTTCAAACCAAATTTTCAAAACAATTCCTAATAATATTTTCAAACTAAACTTTAATTTCAAAACCTCCCTTTCAAAAGCTTATCCAATTCCATTTCCAAAACCATTTGGATTCAAACATCAACTTTTAAACAAATAGTTTTTAGTTTTCAAAATATGCGTAACTTAACCGATGTCCTCGTGAAATCCATATTTGTGTGTGTATGGTGTAGTACAGGGGTTTTACACAATAGTGCAACATCATCAATCGTCACAATCGAAACACAGCAATATCGATAAGCGGTATAGTCATATAACGCTTATCTTCACTCACAGATTCACAGATAATTAATATAAATTCATCATTAATAAATGAATTACACTCATCACGGCTCAAATAAATACAGTTCATATCACGAAGCATCACACATCATGGATGTCAAACATTTCAACATTTAATAGAATCCAAACGTTCATAAGTAAGATCAATAAATTATCTGATTAATTTAAATTAGATTAATTACTTATGAATAAATCATTAATCCTGGTTAATTAATATTAATTACAAACCACTTTAATTAATTACATTAATTAATTAACCCTTAATGATAAATTAATTAACCTTTAATTATTAATTAATCAACCTTAATTAATAAATCAATTAATCTTTAATCATTAAATCATTAACCTTTAATTATTTAATTATTCTTTGATTAATTATCCTTAATTAATTACACTAATTAATTACTCCTCAATTAATTATCATTCCTTAATCATCTTCATTAATCAATTAACCTTTAATTTATTAATTATCCTTAATTAATCACATTAATTAGTTAGCTCTTAATTAGTTATTAAGCAATCATCCTTTAGTTAATTAACTCTTAATTAATTTCATTAATTAAGTAATTATTCTTTAACTACTCACATTAATTAATCCTTCTTTACTTAGTTAACTAATTAACCCTTAATTACTTAATCATCCTTTTATTACTTTTATTAAGTAATTATCTTTAATTATTTAAAATTTTAATTAATCAAAGATAAACCCTTTATCTTACTTAATCGACATTTAAATCTTATTAGATTGAAATGCTTGAAAACAGTCATACAAATCATTTGAGAACTTTGATTAATTAAGTTTAAAACAAAATCCTTAATCACTTATTACTTCAAACATTATGTTATTTTATTTTGAAACACTTATGAATTAAATATAAAAGTTTCTAATGTATAATTATTCTATAACAGACCAAATTTCTTTTAATGACATCTAATCTTTAAAGTTTAACCTTTGAAAACTTGTTTGGAAATAATCCTCACACAAATTAACTTAAGACCCTAAAGGTTAAATAATAGTTAAAATCATTCTGACTATTTATTTTCACTATTTAAACTTATTTAAATAACACTAGAATTAAAATAATAGGTATATAATAAAATACCTTAATCTTCATTAAGTTAAAATAAATTTGTTTTAATCCTTAACCTAAATCCCAAACATAATATGTATTATTTTTGAAAGGATGAATTAAGAAATTGTTTAAACTTAGTTTAAATTTGAAAATCTGTTTAAAACACTCACGTGAAACTCACGAAGCCGAGTAAAAGTTCGAAATTCCCGAGTACAAACCCGCGTTTTCTTCACATTCACCCATCTTCGAGTCAATTCTTCGATTTCTAGAACTCAAACCCGAGTTCTCATCATCTTCCATAACCTATAAAGCAACCAGATACAAACTATATGCTGTGAACGTGTACAATTGCTTCGATCACTTCTGACCATCACCACGACCTTCGGCAAGTCGTCGACAAACCCCTCAAGCCTCAGGAGCACCCAGGTTCCATAATTTCATTGTCGAACGAAATCGAGCTAACCCACTTCTTCCTGGAACCAACCTCATCTAAGAAATTCTCCTCGCCTCGACGATTCTGACCACCAGAGATCACATGATCTCGCCTGAACCACCGCCTCAGTTCCCTCCTTCAACTTCCCCGATCGCGATGCATCCCGATGCGACGTTGACGATGAAATCGTCACATCCTCCACACTGAACAACACTGGGTCAAAAACTCTAGTTCAAATTCGCCCAAACTCCTCATCAATCTACAAATCAAGTGATCAATTTTCTGATGATCAGTGAATCGCAAACTACCTTTGGTATTGACCCCGAGTTTTAATTCATCATTGATCAACAGTACTTGACTATAATATGAATTCTGTTTAACTCGGGATATCACAATAATTCCAAACTTTAAAATCTTCAAATCATTATCAAAATTCACAGTTTTCTAGTACAAAACCGATTATGAAATCAAATCAGGATTTTGTGAATATTGATTTTCTGGTTTGAACAGCCTTTTCACTGTAATTTTCCATTTTTAGAATATTTACAAGATGCTTTTATCTGAAATTATTTTCATAAATGAAATTACATTATTTCAAGCAATATATTTTTAGACTAACATTCATTCTTTTGGGTGGTATGTATTTTTAAACAGGCTTATCAAACCGGTCATGTATAAACAGAGGAATGTTGCCTGTACACAATCATACACACAGTCATCCATATGTATATACAAGCATGCAAGCACCTTCCACAATTTACATTCAAGACTTATCACATGCAAAACAGATATATCAAGTTTAAGAATTTATAAAGGTGGTTTGCTCACCTGGATAGTTTGACAGAGAGGAACAGAGAACCTGAAAAAGATTTCAAAATCTAGAAATTAAGGCTTGATCAAATTTTCTTTATCCTAACTGTTGTTTGCTTTGAATTGCTTTACATTATTTGATTTACTCTTTGCTTGGGTTATACTTTGTTTTAAATTGTTTCAAACTTTTTGAATCAGGTTGATGCTTTTGTTTTTGAACTGGAATCTTCTTTCCAGATTTATGTAGTTGAACTGCCTCTGAATTTAATCTTTGAGTTGCTCATGAACCAGGTTGAAGATTGAAGTCTGAAAACTGGAATGCTTTCCCCTTTTGATTTTATTTTCCTCTCAGGTTGAAGCTGAGAACTTGTTTGATTTTTTTTGAGATACTTCAGATTTTTTTTAAATCTTTTGATTCTCTTTTGTTTTTCATTTCAGGTTTGTGAAATATGAAGATGAAAGAAAATTTGAGGAACATGCATTAGCCTGATCTTTTTCTCATACATTATATTTATAAATCTAATTTAAGAGAGGATTTAATTGCCACTTTTACTATTAAGTTGCACTTGTTAAATCCATAAACTCTTTATCCTACACTTGTTAAAACAGGTAAATAGGCACGAGGAAGAAGTTGCAAAAAAATTTAGTCTCAGGGACAACATGTTTGCTTTTTGGTCTGAAGGACACTTTTTTAGTGTAAACTGAAAATGATAGTTACAACTATCATTTTGTGATTTACACTAAACCGTGTCCTTCAGCCTAAAAAACAAACTTCTTGTCCCAGAAACTAAATTTTTCTCTAACTTTTTCCTTGAGCCTAAAAACTCCCTTGTTAAAAATAGTATAATTTGTTTACACTTGTTAAAAATAATGCAAATTATGTTTAAGTCCATTAGGTTTAATTAATTCATAACTTTGTTTTAAACCTTACTTTATTTTAATTTATAAAACATGTTTATCTATTTTGTTTTCTTACATTTTATATATATTTACAACTTTATAAGAAAATGAGTTTGAAATCTAATTATACTAAATAAATAAACCCATATATAGATTATATATAAGTCTTTAAAATATAAATTTAACTTTTAAAAACTTTTTAAAATTATTTATATCAAATTAAATTTTAACTTTCAAATATATTTTAAAAATTTAATATATTGAATTCCAATACAACTTTCAAAATATATATTACATATGTATATTATAATTAGAAAACAAATTTCTAGTAATTTTGAAATAGAGCGTTTTAAAATCAAATATTATTTATAGGAGATTTGCTTTGAATTTCAAACCAAAATTCTTTTTATATTCAATTTATATACATATATATATGAATAAAAAAAAATGTTTTATTTGGTTCGAAAATTTCAAATTAACCAACAATTTAATCCAAAAATTTATTTTAAATTACCAATTTAAATTTAACTCAAAAATCAAGATCGTTACATTATTGTTGTGAGCTAATTTCTTTTAGCTGTTGGTTATGTTGGAATTTCGAGGATGAAATGTTTTAAGTACGGGAGAATGTAACGCGCCGGAATTACGAACAATTCATATTTAAATTCTGAATTATTTAAAACACTTAAATCTTGGTTAAATGTTATTAAATTGGATTTATAACCATGTTAAGCCCTTTTTATTAATAATTAATGATAAGACACTTGCTTTTGAAATGTATTTACGAAAATAAATAGTTTGTAGAAATGTAAAATATGTGACCGAAACTTGTTTTACCCATAAATGGCTTTTTACTCGATATAGGTTGTTGAACTTGTTGTGCTTGCTAGAATATTAATGCGTAATTAATATGCAACCAAAAATATTTTGTGTGTTATGGATAACCAATGAAAATTAGTGGGGTAGGATGGTGTCATGGATGATGTTATGGGGTAGTTGATATTTGTGGAAGATATTTCCTAAGGAAATTGAGGTGTAAAGGTGCACATAAAAAGGAGCATGCATGGCGCCCTTCCATCAAAGGTTTAGGTAGTTGGGTGACCTCTTGTACAGCTCTACTCAACCCCACCCCTAGCCTACAAATCACTTAAAAAAAATAAACATTGAAACAAATACTCTTCATCCACTTTCTCCTCCCTTTAAATTCCTAAACAATATCTAATCAACTCCAAACTTCACCTAACTTTAGTTAAGTTCTTAGCATAAAACAGAAGACAAGAATAACATTCAATAGTTGAAGCAAAGGAGCATAGAACCCCATCTGTGTTTGGTCATGAGAAATAAAGGTGGAGAGGAGCAAGGCCGAGTGCAAAATGGATGGAAAGGTGGAGTCTTTAGCCTGTTCAGTGATGGTGGAAAGTGGAACTTGTGTTCTAGTGCTTATATTTGGTTGTAGGCTTGCTTTGGGTGAGTTTACTCACCATTGGAAAGTACATAATGTGTTTATTTATGTTGTGTGCGAATATAAAGTTAAAGAACTAATGTAATTTATAGCTTTTGGACCCCACTTGCTTTGGAAAGCAAATAAGAACTTTATATGTAATATTGCCACTTCTATTACCCTGTAAGATGTGTATCGTGTCGAAGACTTTATGTTTACATGTTTGATGTGATTGTATATGATATAGAAGAGTGTGTGTGTGTGTGATTATATGAAGTGAAAGGTTCCGTAACACCCTGTAAAATGAAAGGAAACCGATTAAAGAGAATTAATAAATAATTATTAAAGCCTTAAAATGGAATTTTTAAGAATGTCAGAATTTGGCTACGAAACTTGCACTATTGTGTTTGTGGGATTTTCTAACCATTTTTCATATATAAAATTTTACGATCGAAGTTCAAACGAAAAAGTTATTAATGTTAGAAGGTTTCAGATCAGAAACTATTCAGAACCAATGAAGCAAGTAAATGTTAATAACTCAACATTAAAATAGGCATTATATGCTAATTTTAATGTTAAAATAAATGGCTGTGTATATCTAATTAAATCTGCTAAATAAGAATTTATAAGGGTAAAAGGTAGTGAATATTAACATTTGAAAACAAAGAAGGTAATATATATTATTACCTTAGCATTTAAGCAACTGGTGAATATAATTGTTAATTAAAGATGCCCAATCAAATTAAATCTAACTAAGAAAGCATGTAAATAAATAAAATAAGCACAAAAGTAAATGAATAAATAAAATGAATATAAAAGGAAGAAAAAGTATCATTAATTTATTATTTTGGCGCTAAATTAAACGTCAAATGTTAACCTAGGAATTAAATTGAATTAAATATAAGCATGGAAGGAAATAAGTGATATTAATTAATGTTGAACAAGTAATTGACGACTAAATAAGGTTAATATAAATCAAATCAGATGGAATAAAACTAATCGCACGGAATAAAGGAATAAATAAAAGCATAACGTTCTGGATTTAATAAATTAAAATATAACATATAGAATTGATATATGCGCCTATAAATACATGCCCAATCCTCACTTTTCATTTCATATTTTATGAATCAAGGAGCGAAGGTTTGCATTTTCTTTTCTCCATAAATTTTAGAAATATAAAAGTTATAAAATAGTATATTATATATAATAGTGGAAAATAAAAGAGAAGAAGAATATGGGGTGAATCAATTTTGCGAAGTGGAGTTAAATTATAAACCTAAAACTTTATAACTATGTTTAATTTAAATCTCTTCTCAGATATATAATAATAATAAATATGTTTACCCTTTAACATATATTTTGGTAGAAGGAAAAGAGAGTCAAATAAAAGAATAGATTTAGATTTGGAGTTTTGGGAGTTGAGAGGTAAGCAAGAAATTGTACATTTTTATATAATATTTGATTTATATTGTGTAAATTTGTTTCTTGTAAGCTTAAATATAATTGTGGAGTTGTAGGTTTTGATATATACCTGCAATGAATTTGAAAACCATACCTGCATATTCTATGAATTCTTAAATTTCATTAAATATTGCACATAGTTAAATTTGAAAAATAAGGGTGAAACTAGTCCCCAAATTCATAATATTGTATAATAATTCCAGATTTGTTACTTGAATGATATACGTGAGTGAATATGAATTGGAAGTTAATATAATTTGGATTGGGATCTAAGCAGTGTTTTGATGCATTGGAATGAAATATGTTGTAATGTAAATTTATATAAATTATCTAGTTTTATAAATTTGAATAAAAGTGTATCATTTGAAATAACAAGGAATATCTAAAAGAAAGAGATGAAGAAAATATGGATGTTTACCTATTTTGTATCGTCTATTTCAGTAATAATAGAAAAGAATTCCTTGTAATTTGAAACATAGCACAAGTCCTCTTTTAGATAGTTTATGGAAAATTGTAGTGTTATAGTTTTCATTTTGGAAGATGTAATTCCAACACATTAAAATGCAGAAATTCCTAACTACATACCAAAGAATTATAAGTAGAGATAATAAAAACAATTTAATTTTAAATCTAATATATGAAGAAAAAAAGACAAGCTAGAAATTAAACAAGAAGCAACAAAATGTGGGCAAAGCAATAAAATGAGTAATTAAGAAAGTTTAGCAATCAAAAAAAGATGGTAATAGTTGAAAAGAAATAGTATAATATATCTAATAACATAAGGAGAAGTGGACAGAAAAGATATTTAACCTATTTAATTAGAAGTGGTAAATGACATTAAATTGGCATTAAGAAAGCAAGAAGCAAGTTGGGTAAAATAACTAAATACCAACAGTTGGACATTGAAGGCATAGTAACTAAATAAATTTAAGTAGCATCAAGGGTGCATTTATGATGGGTGTAAATTATTGAATTTAGTCAATAATTTAAAGTAATTAAAAATGTCATTGTCATTAAAACGGGTTGGAATGTGAGGTTAGTAGCATTACACCACAGAAGTAAGCCTGCTGCAATGGACTACCAGTTGTTATGTATACATTATACTGATGCGGAACAAATCCAACCGTAGGACCCATGGAATTATAAGTTCATGAATAGGTGAAGAGAATATATCAAAGTATGAAGGTTCGCCTCGGTCGAAGTGTCAAATGACCAAGTAGAGTCTGCTTTAACCTTTTAGGGGGCATATGCTAAGTAACCAAATGGGCATTTCCTTACTTGCATTAAGAAATCTAAACGGAATGGTGAGAGTAGGCTCGGTGCTGCAACAGTAAGGTTGGTATTATATATGTGAGGAGTAGGAGCAGTTTACATAAATCAAGGTCATTATCGGTCCTTAGTAATTAGCAAAAATACAAGGGTTACGCCTTAATTGGCTACATGTCTTATAAGTGTTGACCGTGTTTAGAGGATGCACAGCCTCATGGTTGTTTATTAGATTGTTTGTTATCAGGAGGTAAGGCTAGATATTTTAATGGAGGTCTTTGAAAACGAGATGGAACACGACCAAATAGTTGTAATGTCGCTATTATGTAGTATGGGAGTTCCTTGGTATGCATGGTGGAGAGAATGTGATACTGCGTTGACGATGGATACCAATGAGGTGCAGAGTTACAGATGCTAGTGGGGAAAGTATCATAGTCCGAAGGGAGACTGTGGTACTTATACACACACACACACACTTATATATACGTATGTAGCTATTGAATACATCGAGTTGATGGGGTGTATAGTAAGCATATATAAAGTCAACATGGCCAAGTTTAAAATAAAAATTGATATAACATGTAATGGAAGACAATCAATATAAATTAGTGTTATGTATCAAATACATAATTTACCAATCACTATAACGTTGTTTTAACCTCCTCCTTCCTTATTGCAACCCACATGATAAACTTAGAGGGACATGTAATGGTACTAGGTAGAAAAGGTAGATGACAAATTTCTCATGCATGCTCAACACTGACAAGGGTACTAAATACCAGAGGTATTAGCCTTGGTCAATAATTATATGTTTTGTTATATTTTACTATTCCACTATGAGTGTTATCGATTGTACTCATTCATACTTTTTGTTTATTTGTTAGCTAATAAAAGTGAAATAATGTTAAACCCTAAAAGCCTTAATAGTCTGGGGAGATAAATTTTAGCAAGCGAAGGACAAGGAATGGTTGTTGTGAAACTACGGTTCACAATCCCTACACTTTAAAAGCTGAAATTTATAAATGAACTTGTACGCCGGTTGTTGTTCTAAAATAGAAGAAAAAGTTTTAGAAATTTGATAATTTACCACGCAGTAGAAGTATTAAATTAAAATCTAATGCATGGAAATGATTTGTATGCCTATAAATATAAGTCTAGCTCCTTACTTCTTTCTCATACTTTATGAATCAAGGAGCAAAGCTATGCCATTTTCTTTTATCCACAAATTTAGGAAATATAAAAATTATAAAATGATATGTTATATATATGTGTGTGTGTGTGTGCGTGTGTGTGTGTGTTTGTGTGTATGTTGGTGTGTGTGGAGAATAGCAGGAAATAAAAGAGAAAAGAATAAGATGTGATCAATTCTAGAAAGAAGAGGTAAATTCTAAACCTAAAACTTTACAACTACATTTAATTCAAACCTCTTCTCAGATTGGTTGTGATGTCCCGGAAATTTGGGCAATATTTATTTAATAATTTCATTAATAATTATTTTAAAATGTGAAATATTGATTTAATAATCTAATTCAAACAGAAATTCTCTTTTGAAAATTAATAATTATTTAGTTGTTAAATGATATTCTTTTCAAAGTTAAAAATATTTAAATGATAAAATTATCTTTCTAAGCTAATTTAAAGATATTTTATTTATAATGTATATATGCGTATACATTGTAAATAGGAGCTTTGATTTTTAATTTAAATTTAATAAAGAATATTTTCCAATTTATTTTAAATAGATGTATAAATTATGAATTGATTAATTTGATTTAAAATTGGTATTGAAAACTTTTCAACGGTAAATTTAAAAGTCTTTCTTATATCTTCAAAGAAATATAAGTAAATATTTATTTTGTTTATAAAAATATATAATAGTTTAAAATTGAATTTTATAATAAAAGTTTATTTTGGTTTTCTTTTAAAAATTGTTTTTCTTTTGAAATAGATTTAGTTCAATTACATTAAAGTATAATATTTGATTTGAAACTCTTGAATAAAATGAATTCAACATTTTTTTCTTTTTAAATCTTCTCTTTTGAAAAAAAAATTAGTTTTAAAAATATTCAAACAAACATTTAAAATGAGTAATTTTATAAAAGAAGTTTTCATGTGAACATGTAAGGCTAAATATTGTAATAAAACATTTAAAACATCTTAAAATAAATTAGAAATTGTTTTAGGAAGAATTCAAATACATACATAAATTGGGAAATTTCTTTTAACATTAGAATGTATATGTGTTAAACTCTTAATACATAAAGAAGACACTTGTACTTAATCTATAACATTAGTTAACAAGTGGCATATTAATTCATTTTTGAAAATAATTAATTATTTTAGATAAGAAAACCTTGCAAATTCATTTAATTCAAATCACTTTATCTTCAATGGGAAAGCTGAAAATCAGATTGTAGAAGAAATAAGCAAATACAATTCAATTTAAGATCTGCAAAACCCAAATCTGCACAACCAAATGCAAAACCCAAATTCTGTACAAAATCTAGAATCAAATACAATCACAATTTGCTTGCTCTTCCAATTTGATTCAAATCTGCAAAACCCAAATTCAATTCTGTTTAAAATCTGCAACTTCAACATCAATTTGCAAGTTCAACTTCAACTCTTACTCAAGCATATGAAAATGGATCTGCATGCAATAATTCTGTAGTCAAATTGGAAGCAAATGCAGTTTCAAAAACCTACTACAACAAGTAATTTAATGGAAGCAAGCAGCTTCAACTTTCAAAACAGGTTCCTGGAAATGTGAAAATGCATCTCTGGAATTGTTCTCTGCTTCTTCAAATTTAAAGGTGAGTAAGCTTCTTTTTTGTAAAAACAGTTTTCTTTAAAAATCAAAGTTAAACACAATTTACAGAACTCAGGTTCTAACTCACAGAAATCAAAATCTGTTATAGATAAAACTGTTCTGTTTTCTGTTTAAAAGAAAAATGAGTAACCTCACCATGCAAAAAGCTTATGATATCTATGCATGTGAAATAGTAGAAATAAGTATGGTGTGTTGATTGCATATTGATGATAGTTCTGTGTGAACATATATGAATATGTTTGTATGTTGCTGATTGCCTGTATCTATTTAGCTTGCAAACTAAGATTTTCTTGAATAGAAATTCTTTATCACTTGAATTGATCTCAGTTAGAAATTAATGGGTAAACAAAAGATGTTTGTTTAGCAGGAGATTATGTTTATAAATCAAAATTAAGTTATATTGAAAAGTCTGTTACCTCTGAAACAAAAACAACAGCAAATATTTTCAATAAACAAGAATATCAAACATCTTTAATCATTTAAACAAGTTTATAACAGGAATGTATGATAGAAATCATGAATTTTAAAACAAGATTCACATTCTGTAATTAACTGTTGAGTTAGTATTTCTATTTTGAGCCAAATTGGGAGTTTTTGGAATTTCTGTTTGCCTAGTGCTTTGGGTTTGGTGTGGATCTGTCTGGAGGTGGAGGATTGAAGTGAGAGTGGGGGAAAATTGGGCAATAGATGATCAGAGATGGGAGGAGGTGGCAATTGTGATTTCCAGGTTTTAGCCCCAGTTTTGATGAGGGTCGAAGTTTTGTTAATTCTTGTTTTCTGTAGTGCTTCGAGTGATTCAAGGTTTTGGAATTCGACAAAGAGGTCGTAGATGGATCTTTGGCCAGAGTCGCAGTGATGATGATGGTCGGAGGTGGGTTTCCTCGGTGTTGACAGGTTTTGGGAAAGGGTGCAGTAGTGTTACCAGGTTGCATTGGTCAACTTGAATTTTGAATTCGAACTGCAGT
This sequence comes from Allium cepa, assembly GCA_030765085.1. Taxonomy (NCBI): domain Eukaryota; kingdom Viridiplantae; phylum Streptophyta; class Magnoliopsida; order Asparagales; family Amaryllidaceae; genus Allium; species Allium cepa. Next base: position 707,112,060 of record CM060932.1, read on the forward strand.
GAGGGTTTCGGTGGTCGTGATCAGGTGTGGGGTTGGTCTGCGATGTGGTGAAGGGGTTCACGGTGACTGGAGTTCGCCAGAGCGCCGATGCATATGCACCGTGCACATAATTGTTCTGATGAACCTTTGGGGGTTGTGCAGGGTATTGACTCGAAGATGGTCTCGAGTAGATTGTGTAGTGACTCGAAGAAGATAGGGTATTAGCTCGAGTAGTTATATTGGGTCTCGGGTAAGTGATGCTTCAGGTTTTTTTTTATAAACCTGACAATAATGCAGTTTTTAAATTTTTGAATGAAACCAAAATTTTTAAACAGGATTTTAACAAGGATTTAAATTCCAAGTTAGGATGAATTTGAATTCAAGTGAGCTTTTGAATTCAAAGTTTTTAAAATGAAGAATTTAATTTTAGGTAAGGTTTAAATTTAGTTTTGAAATCAAGTCTAAATTTAGTTTTCAGGTTTATTTTGAAACCAGATTTAATTCAAAACAGTTTTTGTAAATTTGAAAGATTGAACAAGTTTTAAAAATGTTTTAAAGAAGATTTAAAAATGAATTTGATTTCAAATAAAGGTTTAAACTTGAAGAAAATTCTTTTCTTTAATATTTGAATTAAAGTTATGAAATGTTTAAACTTAAATTTGAAAAGTTATATAATCAATTTATTTTAAGATTGATTTCTTAAATAAAATTTGTTAGTAATTTAGTTTTGAACTTTCTTATATAAATATCTTATATAAGTAATAATGGTTCTTTACTTTTATTTTAAGAATAAATTTATTTAAAAATTTAGATAATGTTTAAATGGTTAAACATTTTGAAATCTTTAAATTTTAAAATGAAATTTGAATTTAATTTTAGAAATGTATTATTTAAATACATTTTGAATGTAAATGAAGTCATTAATAAGTAAATGAATTATTTTGAAAATAATCAAGATAATTAAGAATTTACTTATTTATTTGGTTTTAAATAATGGTTTAGATTAATTTTTAAATTAGAGATGATTAATTGATAATTAATCTAAGGTAAAATTTCTTAAGTATGTAATTAATGAAAATGTTGTTAGTTAATAAAAATAATTATTTAAGGATAATTAAGTAATAATTAATGTAATTAATTTGGTAATTAACTAGATTAATTAATTGAATATAATCAATTGTAATTGGTTAAGTATAATTACTTGATAAAAGTAATTAAGAGATTAATTACTTATTGTAATTAATTTTGATAATGTGATTTGTTTAAGTTAATTAATTTATTTTAATTAATTTAAGTAAATCATTTGATGATTAAATAAGAGTAATTACTTAATATAATTAATGGAGCAGGATTACTTAGAGAAGTAATAATTGATAATTACTGGAATGTAATTAGTGAAGATGAGAAATTTGGGTAATTACTTTTGTAATTAATCAAGGGATTGATTAATGAAAATAATTAATTATGGAATAATTAATTTGTTATGAGTAATTAAAGATAGTTAATTACTGATTTAATATTAATCAAGGATGATTGATAATTGTATTTTTAAATTTTAGATTAATTACCAAATGTAATTAATTTTAAATTAAGTGATTAATTTAAATATAAATTAGAGATCATTAATTGATATAATTAATGATGTAATTAAGAAATGTTTAATCAAGGAATAATTTATAATTAAGTGATTAATTAATGTAATTAATTAAGGATAAATGTAATTAATTTTAGTTAATTAATGAAGTAATTAAATATTAATTACTTATGATTAAGGTTAATTAATTTGTGAAATTAATTAAGGACTAATTACTTACTGTAATTAGAATAATTAATCAAGGTATTTAATCAAGTTGAATACTTAGTGAATAATTAATTATCTGGGTTAATTTATTAATGGATATATAAGCAGGGTTTATAGATGTGATAATTAATTTAATTTATTTTAAATTAATTAGTGATGGTTGTAATTAATTTAATTCATTTTAAATTAATTATAGACGATGGTTAATAAATATTTTCTTATGGATGATATTGATTGGATGGTTGTGATCTCAGTAATGAGATGAGTAGTATCTATATGATATGGATGCTTAGTTTAAATATGATTATATGGATTATCTGGTTGTGATGATTATTTATTTATGATTATGATACAGATTATCTGTTTATGATGAGAATGTGATTATCTATTGTGATATGTGAAATATCTATCTGTGTGTAATAGATAATGATGAATTGAATTAATAATTCAAACTAAATTCACTTGGACATTAAGATGGCGTTTGGATTTCGATGAGACCGGGATCGGATTTCCAAATTTGGAATTCCGAAAACCACATCGATTCCAATTAAACGTTAGGTCGTGAATCTCAAGTGAAGAGTGAAGACTCGAGGTATAAGGACTATTCATCAGTATAACTCTGAGGGTGATTCCGTGATGAGTTTGACGGAATAGTACTTTCAGGTTCGAGATGGTGATTCAGAGTGCAAGGGTTATCGTCGTTAACTCTGAGGGTGATTCCAATACGAGTGTAACGAGATAATGCCTTTGGTTTCGTTCGAACCCGGAATGAACTTGTATGGATTGAATGCTTTCAGAACATCGTCAGGAGGACGGTGAGCATTCTAAGATTGATGTGTCCTATAAAGGTAATCGTAGCCTCAAGCCTCATTAACCGGGAATCGCTAAAACAGGGGAGGTGTAGCAAGACTTCGTGGGTAGCCCCCACTGGAGAGCAAGATTTACCCATGTCTAGAGGTCCCTTTATATTTCGGCTGTGTGGCAGTTGGCGACGGCCAATCTGCGGGGTGGTCTTGTTCGGAACTGTTCAGTAAGGAATGGTTTCGGCTTTTTGTTGTAGGGGAGCGGGCGTACTCCTCGGTACGGTGATCTAGGCCACATACTGTGATGGGCGGTACCCCATTAGCCCTGCTATTGATGGAATCCATAATCCAATAAGTGCCTGTACGGTTTTGATTGTGTCCAACTATGTTGGAACGTGAGATGTAAGCATTCCAGCTATTTCTGTATTTTATTTTGAAAACCCTAGACACTATTATAATATCACTGGATTTCCTATCAAATGTTTTGGCTAGCGTAAGGTAAAAACTTTTCCATGTTTATGTATGGGAAGTCTTACGTGATACCTTTTGTTTCCAAAAGATTTTCTAAAGTTAAGCAACTTTTATCCCCGATTACTCACACCAGACCCATGTCTGACCCGAGTGTTTATTTTCTGTTTTATTAAACTCTTGGGTACTCATATTCCGTACGAGTGTCAAGTGTTTCAGGATTGCTTTGACGAGTTCTGGAGGAGATAATGGAGCAGGAGGCTTCGACGTGTAGATGTATTTAGTGGTTCTGCTGTGTTTGAGTTGTATCTGTTTTCTCTGATGTACTTGAATTGTAATTGCTAGATAGATGTTTATAACTGTCTAGTTTTGTGTTGTATTAGCTGTATAACTCTAATGTATATGATACTATGTAATGTTTTATGTGATATAATATAATTTATTCGTTCTGCTGTGAGATTCTGATGTTGTCTGTTTCTTCTTTCCTATCTTTTCTCTTTTCTATCCCTTTCTTTCTTCTTAACGATGCGTCTTTCTATGGAATGAAAGGCGGGTCGTTACATTGTGGTATCAGAGCACTAGGTTGAGTGAATACCTAGACTCTGGAGTGGTGTTTGTCTTGAAAGAGCGTATTTGTAATTTTGAATATACATAGTTATTTATTTATTCTACCTATTTGATTGGGTTACCTATTCAGATTTTCCAGTATAAGTTATAAAGGTAGATAGAGTAGTGGTGTGTGTAACACAAATACAAATGGTTGCAGTCCGAGTGTTTGAGGTTGGAAGTGATCTGCTAGGGCAGTATTGGGCATCTTGAGAAATTTTGCAATTTGGTGTGAAGGTTTTCACCGATCTCTGAAGGAAATCTTTTCAAGATTCAGAGGTTATCTTTGGTTGTAAGATTGGTTGCACTCGTGCGAGTGGTTTTTCTTGAATTTGGATCAGTTGGGAGTTCTGAAGCTAGTGATGGTATCTTGGCAACCTTAGGAAGGAGTTATGTCTGTCTTTGAGTTTGAGACTTAGTTTGGCGGAGTGTTTTGTGCTTGGTTTGAGATCGAGTTTCCTGAGGGATATCTGTCTACTGAAGGCTCTATTGTGGGAGTGGCTGATGTAGCTTTGTGATTCGATGAGCTTTTGGATAAGAATGTCTTTGGCAGCAGTAGCAGCTTGGAGGTGTTGAGTGTGCTGTCAGGATAGTCTCTTGGCTTAGCTGTATCCTGAGGCTGGAGTCCGGAAGCAGTAGATTAGCCCGTTGCTTCGTTGGTTCAGAAATCTATGTGATTCTTTGGTCAGTAGGCCGGGCAGATGGTGTAGCTTGTCCATTTCTTCTGGAAGCTCGGTTGGGTGTGATGTTTATGGTTGGAGGTTGACCACTAGTTTCTTCTTTTGGTTAGAAGGCTTAGCTGTTCTGATTGGTGAAGTGAGAACAATTTCTTGAAATCTGAACTGAGTGGGATCGCATAAGTGACTTGCGATGGTTTGGAAGTTCTCTGAGTAATCTTTGTTTGGATTGAAGCATCTCCAGAGGATGTTAGAGTTATCGAAGTGGTTTGGTATTTTCCAGATATCTTCGAAGGAATTAAGATTTGCATCCGCATCGAGAGACTGAGTTCTGTTTCGACTGAGTTCTTGGAGCTTTACCGGTGATTCAACATATAAGGTGGCTCTTTGAGAGAGATCAGTTTAGCTGGCAGGATTGATCGGATCCAGTTTTCTGGTTGAATTTTTGCTGTGTTTGTGACTGAATCGGATAGGTCACTGAGATTTTAAGGAGTTTGATGAACAATATTTCAGGGAGAAGTTGATCGAGTTTGTACTTGTGTTCATCAACAGCATTCTCGAATCAGAGTTGCGCAGTGGAAGCATGGTGGCAGCTATTCCAGAATAGAAGCAACACCCGATTCTTTGGGAATTTGTGTTTTGTCTTGGATCAGAGGATTTCTACAGGACATTTATTTTTGGATCTGGAGGCTTGATTGTCTTGTGCATCTGTTCTGTTTTCAGAATAGGAGTGGTATGTTTGATGTCTTCTGATATTTGTAGTAGAGTTTGTGTGGTGGATTTTGATTAATCTAGAAGGTTGAAGGTAGCCCAGGATCTTCAGGAGAGATTTGTGGATAAGAGTATTGGATCTTTCTGTTTTCTCTTAAGGGTTAAGTGTTTGGTCTGCAGGATTGAATTTCCAGTTCGGACAGCTGGAATTTGTTATGTTTTTCACGTATCTCTGAGTTTATCACTGGTTTTAGAATCAGTAGTTCTGGGAGATTTGGAAGTTGAGCAGGACTTGTCTGTGGTCCAGTATCCTGTTTAGATTTGTAGATCTAGATACATAGGAGCTCTAGATCTGAGTGGTGTATCTAGTTTAGATTCTGTAGGGCGAGTGTCCCGGTGTTTGTACCTGGAAAACCCTAGAAAATCCTATCTAGAATTTTGTCTGGATAGTTAGAATTGTTTGTTTGAATTGGTTGCTATGATTGCTAGTATTTGGTTGATAGCATATGTTTGCTATTTTTAAAATAAAATCTGTATGAGATTATTAAATTACCTTTGTTTTTAAATTTCGGGGATGAAATTCTTTTAAGGGGGGAGGAATGTGATGTCCCGGAAATTTGGGCAATATTTATTTAATAATTTCATTAATAATTATTTTAAAATGTGAAATATTGATTTAATAATCTAATTCAAACAGAAATTCTCTTTTGAAAATTAATAATTATTTAGTTGTTAAATGATATTCTTTTCAAAGTAAAAAATATTTAAATGATAAAATAAACTTTCTAAGCTAATTTAAAGATATTTTATTTATAATGTATATATGTGTACACATTGTAAATAGGAGTTTTGATTTTTAATTTAAATTTAAATTTAATAAAGAATATTTTCCAATTTATTTTATATAGATGTATAATTATGAATTGATTAATTTGATTTAAAATTGGTATTGAAAACTTTTCAAAGGAAAATTTAAAAGTCTTTCTTATATCTTCAAAGAAATATAAGTAAATATTTATTTTGTTTATAAAAATATATAATAGTTTAAAATTGTATTTTATAATAAAAGTTTATTTTGGTTTTCTTTTAAAAATTGTTTTTCTTTTGAAATAGATTTAGTTCAATTACATTAAAGTGTAATATTTGATTTGAAACTCTTGAATAAAATAATTCAACATTCTTTTCTTTTTAAATTTTCTCTTTTGAAAAAAAAATATTATTTTAAAAATATTATTTTAAAAATATTCAAACAAACATTTAAAATGAGTAATTTTATAAAAGAAGTTTTCATGTGAACATGTAAGGCTAAATATTGTAAAAAAACATTTAAAACATCTTAAAATAAATTAGAAATTGTTTTAGGAAGAATTTAAATACATTCATAAATTGGGAAAATTATTTTAACATTAAAGTGCATATGTGTTAAACTCTTAATACATAAAGAAGACACTTGTACTTAATCTATAACATTAGTTAACAAGTGGCATATTAATTCATTTTTGAAAATAATCAATTATTTTAGATAAGAAAACCTTGCAAATTCATTTAATTCAAATCACTTTATCTTCAATGGGAAAACTGAAAATCAGATTGTAGAAGAAATATGCAATACAATTCAATTTGAGATCTGCAAAACCCAAATCTGCAAAACCAAATGCAAAACCCAAATTTTGTACAAAATCTAGAATCAAATACAATCACAATTTGCTTGCTCTTCCAATTTGATTCAAATCTGCAAAAACCCAAATTCAATTCTGTTTAAAATCTGCAACTTCAACATCAATTTGCAAGTTCAACTTCAACTCTTACTCAAGCATATGAAAATGGATCTGCATGCAATAATTCTGTAGTCAAATTGGAAGCAAATGCAGTTTCAAAAACCTACTACAACAAGTAATTTAATTGAAGCAAGCAGATTCAACTTTCAAAACAGGTTCCTGGAAATGTGAAAATGCATCTCTGGAATTGTTCTCTGCTTCTTCAAATTTAAAGGTGAGTAAGCTTCTTTTTTTTAAAAACAGTTTTCTTTAAAAATCGAAGCTAAACACAATTTACAGAACTCAGGTTCTAATTCACAGAAATCAAAATCTGTTATAGATAAAACTGTTCCATTTTCTGTTTAAAAGAAAAATGAGTTACCTCACCATGCAAAAAGCTTATGATATCTGTTGATGTGAATTAGTAGAAATAAGTATGTTGTGATGATTGCATATTGATGACCGTTCTGTGTGAACATATATGAATATGTTTGTATGTTGCTGATTGCCTGTATCTGCATATCTATTTAGCTTGCAAACTAAAATTTTCTTTAATAGAAATTCTTTATCACTTGAATTGATCTCAGTTAGAAATTAATGGGTAAAAAAAAGATGTTTGTTTAGCAGGAGATTATGTTTATAAATCAAAATTAAGTTATATTGAAAAGTCTGTTACCTCTGAAACAAAAACAACAGTAAATATTCTCAATAAACAAGAATATCAAACATCTTTAATTATTTAAACAAGTTTATAACAGGAATGTATGATAGAAATCATGAATTTTAAAACAAGATTCACATTTTATAATTAACTGTTGAGTTAGTATTTCTGTTTTGATCCAAATTGGGAGTTTTTGGAATTTCTTTTTGCCTAGTGCTTTGGGTTTGGTGTGGATCTGTCTGGAGGTGGAGGATTGAAGTGAGAGTGGGGGAAAATTGGGCAATAGATGATCAGAGATGGGAGGAGGTGGCAATTGTGATTTCCAGGTTTTAGCCCTAGTTTTGATGTGGGTCGAAGTTTTGTTACTTCTTGTTTTCTGTAGTGCTTCGAGTGATTCAAGGTTTTGGAATTCGACAGAGAGGTCGTGGATGGATCTTTGGCCGGAGTCGCAGTGATGACGATAGTCGGAGGTGGGTTTCCTCGGTGTTGACAGGTTTTGGGAAAGGGTGCAGTAGTGTTACCAGGTTGCATTGGTCAACTTGAATTTTGAATTCGAACTGCAGTGAGGGTTTCGGTGGTCGTGATCAGGTGTGGGGTGGGTCTGCGATGTGGTGAAGGGGTTCTCGGTGACTGGAGTTCGCCAGAGCGCCGGTGCATATGCACCGTGCACGTAATTGTTCTGATGAACCTTTGGGGGTTGTGCAGGGTAATTGACTCGAAGATGGTCTCAAGTAGATTGTGTAGTGACTCGAAGGAGATAGGGTTTTAGCTCGAAGTAGTTATATTGGGTCTCGGGTAAGTGATGCTTCAGGTATTTTTATAAACCTGACAATAATGCAGTTTTTAAATTTTTGAATGAAACCAAAATTTTTAAACAGGATTTTAACAAGGATTTAAATTCCAAGTTAGGATGAATTTGAATTCAAGTGAGCTTTTGAATTCAAAGTTTTTAAAATGAAGAATTTAAATTTAGGTAAGGTTTAAATTTAGTTTTGAAATCAAGTCTAAATTTGGTTTTCAGGTTTATTTTGAAACCAGATTTAATTCAAAACAGTTTTTGTAAATTTGAAAGATTGAACAAGTTTTAAAAATGTTTTAAAGAAGATTTAAAAATGAATTTGATTTCAAATAAAGGTTTAAACTTGAAGAAAATTCTTTTCTTTAATATTTGAATTAAAGTTATGAAATGTTTAAACTTAAATTTGAAAAGTTATATAATCAATTTATTTTAAGCTTGATTTCTTAAATAAAATTTGTTAGTAATTTAGTTTTGAACTTTCTTATATAAATATCTTATGTAAGTAATAATGGTTCTTTACTTTTATTTTAAGAATAAATTTATTTAAAAATTTGGATAATGTTTAAATGGTTAAACATTTTGAAATCTTTAAATTTTAAAATGAAATTTGAATTTAATTTTAGAAATGTATTATTTAAATACATTTTGAATGTAAATGAAGTCATTAATAAGTAAATGAATTATTTTGAAAATAATCAAGATAATTAAGAATTTACTTAATTATTTGGTTTTAAATAATGGTTTAGATTAATTTTTAAATTAGAGATGATTAATTGATAATTAATCTAAGGTAAATTTCTTAAGTAAGTAATTAATGAAAATGTTGTTAATTAATAAAAATAATTATTTAAGGATAATTAAGTAATAATTAATGTAATTAATTTTGATAATTAACTAGATTAATTAATTGAATATAATCAATTGTAATTGGTTAAGTATAATTACTTGATAAAAGTAATTAAGAGATTAATTACTTATTGTAATTAATTTTGATAATGTGATTTGTTTAAGTTAATTAATAAATTTAAGTAAATCATTTGATGATTAAATAAGAGTAATTACTTAATATAATTAATGGAGCAGGATTACTTAGAGAAGTAATAATTGATAGTTACTAGAATGTAATTAGTGAAGATGAGTAATTTGGGTAATTTCTTTTGTAATTAATCAAAGGATTGATTAATGAAAATAATTAATTATGGAATAATTAATTTGTTATGAGTATTTAAAGATAGTTAATTACTGATTTAATATTAATCAAGGATGATTAATAATTGTATTTTTAAATTTTAGATTAATTACCAAATGTAATTAATTTTAAACTAAGTGATTAATTTAAATATAAATTAGAGATCACTAATTGATATAATTAATGATGTAATTAAGAATTGTTTAACCAAGGAATAATTTATAATTAAGTGATTAATTAATGTAATTAATTAAGGATAAATGTAATTAATTTTAGTTAATTAATGAAGTAATTAAATATTAATTACTTATGATTAAGGTTAATTAATTTATGAAATTAATTAAGGACTAATTACTTATTGTAAGTAGAATGATTAATCAAGGTATTTAATCAAGTTGAATATTTAGTGAATAATTAATTATCTGGGTTAATTTATTAATGGATATATAAGCAGGGTTTATAGATGTGATAATTAATTTATTTTAAATTAATTAGAGATGGTTGTAATTAATTTAATTCATTTTAAATTAATTATAGACGATGGTTAATAAATCTTTGCTTATGGATGATATTGATTGGATGGTTGTGATCTCAGTAATGAGATGAGTAGTATCTATATGATATGGATGCTTAGTTTAAATATGATTATATGGATTATTTGGTTGTGATGATTATTTGTTTGTGATTATGATATAGATTATCTGTTTATGATGAGAATGTGATTATCTATTGTGATATGTGAAATATCTTTCTGTATGTAATAGATAATGATGAACTGAATTAATAATTCAAACTAAACACTTGGACATTAAGATGGCGTTTGGATTTCGATGAGACCGAGATCAGATTTCCAAATTTGGAATTCCGAAAACCACATCGATTCCAATTAAACGTTAGGTCGTGAATCTCAAGTGAAGAGTGAAGACTCGAGGTATAAGGACTATTCGTCAGTATAACTCTGAGGGTGATTCCGTGATGAGTTTGACGGAATAGTACTTTCAGGTTCAAGATGGTGATTCAGAGTGCAAGGGTTATCGTCGTTAACTCTGAGGGTGATTCCAATACGAGTGTAACGAGATAATGCCTTCGGTTTCGTTCGAACCCGGAATGAACTTGTATGGATTGAATGCTTTCAGAACATCGTCAGGAGGACGGTGAGCATTCTACGATTGATGTGTCCTATAAAGGTAATCGTAGCCTCAAGCCTCATTAACCGGGAATCGCTAAAACAGGGGAGGTGTAGCAAGACTTCGTGGGTAGCCCCCACTGGAGAGCAAGATTTACCCCTGTCTAGAGGTCCCTTTATATTTCGGCTGTGTGGAAGTTGGCGACGGCCAATCTGCGGGGTGGTCTTGTTCGGAACTTTTCAGTAAGGAATGGTTCCGGCTTTTTGTTGTAGGGGAGCGGGCGTACTCCTCGGTACGGTGATCTAGGCCACATACTGTGACGGGCGGTACCCCAGTAGCCCTGCTATTGATGGAATCCATAATCCAATAAGTGCCTGTACGGTTTTGATTGTGTCCAACTATGTTGGAACGTGAGATGTAAGCATTACAGCTATTTCTGTATTTTATTTTGAAAACCCTAGACACTATTATAATATCACTGGATTTCCTATCAAATGTTTTGGCTAGCGTAAGGTAAAAACTTTTCCATGTTTATGTGTGGGAAGTCTTACGTGATACCTTTTGTTTCCAAAAGATTTTCTAAAGTTAAGCAACTTTTATCCCCGTTTACTCACACCAGACCCATGTCTGACCCGAGTGTTTATTTTCTGTTTTATTAAACTCTTGGGTACTCATATTCCGTACGAGTAGTCAAGTGTTTCAGGATTGCTTTGACGAGTTCTGGAGGAGATAATGGAGCAGGAGGCTTCGACGTGTAGATGTATTTAGTGGTTCTGCTGTGTTTGAGTTGTATCTGTTTTCTCTGATGTACTTGAATTGTAATTGCTAGATAGATGTTTATAACTGTCTAGTTTTGTGTTGTATTAGCTGTATAACTCTGATGTATATGATACTATGTAATGTTTTATGTGATATAATATAATTTATTCGTTCTGCTATGAGATTTTGATGTTGTCTGTTTCTTCTTTCCTATCTTTTCTCTTTTCTATCCCTTTCTTTCTTCTTAACGATGCGTCTTTCTGTGGAATGAAAGGCGGGTCGTTACATTGGTAATTCTAATAAATATTTTTATATTGTAATACATAATTTGGTAGAAGGAGAAGGGGTTCAAATAAGGAGAATGTATTTCGATCTAGATATTTAGAAGCTAAGAAGTGAGTTGGAAATTTAATACTTTTTTTATAATATTGAATTTATATCATTTTAAATCCATTCCCTGTATATCTAAATATAATTTTGGAGTAGTTAGCTTAAATATATACCAGTAATTTATTTGAAAATCATACCTACATATTCTATGAATTTTAACCTTCATTAAATACTGCATATACTTGAATCTAAAAGGTAAGGGTGAAAGTAGTCCCTAAATTCATAATATTGTATAGTAATTCCAGGTTTCGTTGGTTGAATGATATACGTGAGTAAACATAAATTGGAAGTTATTATAATTTGGATTGGGATCTAAGTAGTGTTTTAATACATTGGAATGAAATGTGTTGCAATGTAAATTTCTATGAATTATTAGTTTTATAAATATGAATAAAAGTGAATCGTTTGAAATAATAACAGAAAAGATAATTCCATTTAATTTCAAACATATTACAAGTCCTCTTTTAGATAATTTATGGAAAATTACAGCATGTGTATTTTCGTTTTGGAAGATGTAATATCAACGTATTAAAATGCAGAAATCCTCAAGTATAAATCAAAGAATTTTAAGTAAGGATAACAACAACAATTTAATTGTAAATATAATATATGCAAAAAAAGACAAGCTAAAAATTAAACAAGAAGCAATGAAACGAGTAATTAACAAAGTTTATTAATCAAAGAAAGATAGTAATAGTTGAAAAGGAATAGTAAAATATATCTAATAATATAAGGGGAAGTGGTCAGTAGAAAATATTTATCTATTAAATTAAAAGTAAGTAGTAAATGGCATCAAATTTGCGTTAATAAAGCAAGAAGCAAGTTGGGTAAAATACCTAAATACCAAAAGTTGAACATTGGAGGCATGGTAACTAAATAAATTTATGCTGCCTCAAGCAAGTGTTTATAACAAGTGTGTATTATTGAATTTAGTCAAAATCTTAGAGTAACTAAAAATCACATAGTCAATTAAATGAATTGGAATGTGAGGTCGGTAGCGTTACACAACAGAAGTCTGCCCTCCGCAAGGGTCTACTAGCAATTGTTTATATATTATACTGATGTAGGACATATCCAACTGTAGGATATGTGGAATTAAATGTTCGCGTATGGGTGAAGGGAATATACCAAAGTATATTGGTTCTCTCCGGTTGAAGTGTTAAAGGGCCAACTAGAGTCTGCTTCAACCTTTCAAGGAGTACGTGTTAAGTTACCAAATGGGCATTTCTTCATTGTGCAATCTAAACGGGACGGTGAGCATAAGAACGACGCTATAATAGCGAGGTTGGTACCTTATATGTGAGGAGTAGGAGCGGTTTACAAAGGTCTAGTTCTTCATCGGTTCTAAGCAATCAGCGGAATGGCAAGGGTTATGTCTAAATTGGTTACACATCCTACTAGTATAGACCACTTTTAGGACATGTACCGCCTTATAGTTGTTTTTTGTTAGGAGACAAGGACAGATAACCGTTCAAAGGAGGTCTTTCAAAATGAGATTGAATACGAATAAATATTTATAATGCCATTATTAGGCACTACGGGAGTTCCTTGGTATACATGTCGATGAGAATGTGATAGTACGTTGACAATGGATCATAACGAGGTGTAGAGTTATGGATAGTAACGGGGAAAGTATACTTGTCCAAAGAGGGTTTGTGGTACTTATATATACACATTTATATGTATACATACATATGTAGTTATTGAATACATTGAGTTAATGGGGCGTATAGTACATGTATATGGAGTCTAGACAAATAAGTTTAAAAAGAGAGTAGACGTAGCATGTAATGGAAGACAATCGACATAAACTAGTGTTATTTATAAAGTATGTAATTTAGTAGTCACCAAAACATTGTTCTGACCTCCTTTCTCATTACAACCCACATGATAAACTTAGAAGGATATGTATGGGTACAAGAAGGGAATGATGGACAGACAGATTTCTTATGCATGCTCTGCACTGATAAGGGCCCCAGATACCAGAGGTGTTAGCCTTGGTCAGTAATTAAATGTTTCATTATACTTTGCTATTCCACTATGAGTTTTATCAGTAGTTCTCTGACATAGATTTGTTTGGTTTACAGGATACCAACACCAATGATCCAAACATTTGTAAGCTTGGGTTTTTGATTTAGCAAAAATTCGAGCTTACTGAGGTGGGGTTGTTATAGAGTCACTATAGAAGCTCTTTTAATCCTCAATGTTTTAACTTGCATTGAATTAGTGGTATGTAAATATGTTGTGAAAGAAAATATTTTGGTTGTGCTCTACACTTATAATAGTGTTTGAGCCAATAGGGAAAATATTTGAAAAATTAGAGAAATGATAGAACAAAGTTTGAAAAGTTAGAAGGCGAGAAAGATCGCTATATGGACACTTCTACATGCCCTGTTTTGGGAATTTTTAACATTATTTTGGTAAGTATCCATAGGGTCTATTTGCACGGCTTTTAAGTACCTTAAGTATAATTCTTACTGTAAAAATTTTAGATCTTAAATCATTTATTTGTAGTGGAGAAAAATGTTTACAAATTTCTTGCTTTTTCCTAAAATGTTCTCTGTCCAGATCTTTCACAGCACTTATAAATGCTATCTTTGACCTACGCCAGCAATTCTAGGTCTTTTCTATAGCACTATTATTGTTTATGATTTTAAGTTATTTTGGTTTATAAAATGAGTTTAAATGATATTTAGATAAAGTGTTTTTCATAAATATTTTTAGAGATGTTTAATAACATGCATTAGAATGTTTTAAAGTGGATTGAAGTTTAAATATATTTTTAGTTATTATATATGAATTTTTAAAGTAAAGGATTTTATATATAAAACATTTTTTTTAATGATTTTCGATAAATTCTAAATTCATTATTTTTAAGTACTATTTTATATGGATATTTAAAATATATTTTTAAGTATTTTAAAAGTATATATAAGTTTGGAAAAGTAAGTTTAAGTGTCTTATAAAAGGATAAGTGGGTTTTGGTTATAACATTAACTTATAATAAATGATTTTTGAGAAGTTATTTAAAAGTATATTATCTTGTTAAATAAGTATACTTTAGTCTTTAGAAAGAATGTATTAAGATAGTGAAAATTATAAGAGTGGTTTGGGTTTATAGTAAACAACATTTAAGTAAAATTTGAATATGCTTTTGAATGTAATTAGATCTTTAAAAATAGTATTTAAAAGATAATGATAAGTTTGGAATATTTTGGAAAAAGGTTAGATAAATAAATGGTTTAATTTATAAAAGAGAGAGGGGTTTATAGTAACAATGTTTTAGTAGCATTTGTTTTTAATCTCTTTGATTATATTTGAAAATGGAAAATCTTGTTAAATGATTTGTGAATATAATTATACCTTTGAGGTAAGTATATGAATACATTAAGAATGAAAAGAGTATAAATGAATAGTAATGTAGTTGTATACATGTATATATCTTTTGTAAAGATATTTTAAAACTATATACAAGTATATATATGTACATATCTTTTGTAAAGGTATTTTAAAAATATATACAAGTATCGACAAATCAGTATTATTTGAATATGAGTATTAGAAGTCACTTATGTGATTCAATCGTATTTTTTTATTCACCTATGGAAAGTATTTACTCCTATACTTAGCACTAAAATCTAACAAAGTAGACATGTTCTATCAGTGAGAATTAAGAATGAAGTGTCAAGTAGGGCTTTGGTGCAACCAGTGCTCTAATCTACTTAGCTTCAATTTTGACCAAGGATAATGTACATTGAGAAGTTTGAAAGGGTGATAATCATACAAGACTTGATTTCCATATGTGATCATTTTATTTCTATTCTAATTTAACCAAATCAACTTAGAAAGTATATAAAAGCTTCGCAGCTTCATACAGTTTGAGTTCCCTTGGGAAGTACTCATTAGTATGAAATGTCTCCCCTTTTAAGAACATATATATACACGAGATCCCTAGGGGAGGACTCCTTTATATCATTTGCTTACTTCTAAAAGAACCAATTTGAGTAA
Organism: Allium cepa; assembly: GCA_030765085.1. Classification (NCBI taxonomy): domain Eukaryota; kingdom Viridiplantae; phylum Streptophyta; class Magnoliopsida; order Asparagales; family Amaryllidaceae; genus Allium; species Allium cepa. The sequence continues at coordinate 707,127,795 of CM060932.1, forward strand.
CCGAAAATTCACTGATTTAATTTTTGATGAAATCAGTATTGGGTAAATATGCTTATATATTACTTTTTCAAAACCACTTAAAACTGATATACGAGTTATATGTTTTGAAAGCAGTTATCAAGTGTAATGTTATATTGAACTATCTATCTTAAGCTTAAGCCCAAGGGAGAGGTCGACATTAACATTCGTTTGACGACTTATGCCAGAATCCATTGAGAGATTCATGATCCGTTCAAGTGATGAAGACTTGTGTGATGCTGAACGCGTCTTCATTATTGGCAATGACAAAAATTAGAGTCGGGGTATAGCCATTGGGTTTGGCTAACCCAAGTGCATATCAACTCTAAATATCTATAGATGCTTTTGCTTGAGGTGTGTGAGAGTTGATGTCATTTGGTATGACGTGTTTGGACATGGACGAGTTATGTTTTCCTTTGTGACATATTTTATTTAAAGATATGCATGGTTTCAGAAGGTAGTTTCCGACCATTATTAGAATGTGATCTTGATGTACCGAGGAGACCTCCAATGAATATCCATACATGAACATGCCTTAGCAGTTTCAGTTGTACTTCTAATATTGTGTGTTGTGAGATGCAAGCAACACAACTATTTTCTAGTTTATATTCTACACCCTAGACACTATTTATTATATCGCTTCATTTACTTATTATATGGTTTTGGTTCTTTTGAGGGGGAAACTGTTACGGTGATTCGAACTGTCTTAAAAGATATTATTATATGAGGCTCCATATTTCTAAAGTTTCTCATACCAGACCTATATCTGACTCATGGTTTTATCTTTACCTTATTCCTCGGAGCACTTTTGGGTAGTCCGAGAAAGGCATGTTTTCATTGATATTCCAATTCCAAGAGCTCGGAGAAACGAGCTGGATGATTTCACCTATCATAGTATTCTTATTTCCCCTACACTACTAATATGTAATACATTAGCATTTATGAGGACAGACTATTATGACAGTCCAGGCTAATGATAATACTTAGGATTGTAGCTTTGAAATGCTATGTATCTTAGAGTGACACTTTGTACTGTCATTTAATATTACATATTATCATTCCATTGTGAGATTCAAATGTTTTGTTCTCTTCTTTCTTGTTATTTTTCTTTCTTCCTTTCCTTTTACCCTAACAATCTGTCTTTTCAGAACTTGAGTGCTCGAGATATGAATATTGTGGATGTATTATAGTCGACATTTGAAGATTGAAAAGGTAGGTCATTACAACTAATTCAAAACAAACATAATAATTTCTTGAACCTGTATTTAAAGTGTTATGGCCATTTTCAATGAAAAGTGAAGAAAAAAGCAGGAACTATAAATAACTTTTCTCATAAAAGGTCTGACTATCCTCCTTGTGAAACAATCACTTTTTCAAACTATCTTACGAATAATGACGTTAGTCAAGGAATTGTATAAATATGCAAGAGAGAAGGAACCACCAAAAGAAAAATGAACACTTGTTAGTACAAAAAAATATTTACTTTCCACCCATTATAAAATACAAATATTAAGTATAACATAATTAGTACACATGTTTAATGATGAGGTGGTTTGTCGTAAGGTGGCTTGTAGTGTAGGGGTTTGCAATATGGAGGCTTGTAGTGCAATGGTTTATAGTAATGTTGCTTGTAGCATGGCCACTTGTAATGACTAGCTTCAGCAACCATTACTATCAAGCATGTCCCCAATAGAAAAATAAGACTCCTAAATTTATTACTGATAACCATTATGATTTATGTACTCGATTCTTTTCTGATGAATGAGACATAGGCATCTCCCTTTTTACATAGGAACAGAGCCTTATTGTGACATCATGAGATTTCCAATTTCTTCGTTTCAACAATCAATTAACTTTATAGAAAAAAAGTCATGAGCCTTTTAAAGGGTAATAGTCACTTAGGATAACCAAATATCAAGGAGGATTATATATATGTTAATCTACAGATTTTATCAATTATATGATCAATTAAGAAGTACGCAATAATACATCTTAAAATGATCCATTAAAAAATTCCTTATAATCACTTGCAATGTATTTTAGCTACAATAATATACGTTTCAATTTCATAATTTCATATAAGTACAATTGCAGGAGAATTCATCTATATAACAAATGGCCACAGCTAAATGGCAAACTTAATTTTGACATTTTTTTTATATCCTGATAATATGCATCATAAAGTTAAAATGAATATCTATTCTACCATTGCATAAAGCTAGAAAAAAGATCATAAATTCATGTTGTGCTTAAGTTTATTTTCTGTTTTCTTACAAAACGTGATTACCAGAAATTATATATATTGATTTTATATTTTCTCTAATTTATATGCAGGAACTTAGGCACGTAAAAGAAAATAAAAATCATTAGACCACCATAGGTTATTTGCTCTTTTACGTTATACCATTTCATATATAGAATTTAACATAATTACATTGATACAACAACTCTTCGATTTTAAATTTCAAATGATCATACATGAGTGTGAAAAGATCTTAATAAGACCCATTCGGTGTTTCATCGTACATATATCATACCATGGAATAACTATGGTTTTATAGCCATCCCCATCCTATGACATTGAGGTTGCATTGTTTTTCTAAGATTGCTATATGCAGCTATTGACTATTGTATTTTGTACATGAATTTAGTCCACATTTAAGGCAGATAAGTTATTCTATATTGTATAAATGCAAAAAAAATTACCTAACTTGGATAACATTAGGCATATTAGCATCCATGCAATAAACTAATTTTTATTAATGCAGTAATAACTTATTTGGTAGTTACTTCTGCTAGCATGATGTCTATATACATACGTGCTAGCATGCAATACTAGGTGCGCTTACATCGAATTCATGGGAATCATGAATGGTCAATTTTTGGTTTTAATAAAATTAGATATGTCACTTCCCAAATAAAAAATATCTATAGCACTATGCCTATAGAGACACAACTGAGTATATATAATACAATCATACTTGTGTTTTCCTTATCAATTAATAATGTGGAACCGAAGACTAAAAATGAACAAAGTAATCAAAAAAGGATTATTTAAATCTTGAAGGACCACAGAAAAATATCAAAAACATGACTGGTTTCACTTTGTATCTTTTCCCCCATTTTGTATGTTGATTAGATCAACACCATATTTTAACGTATTAATTAGACTTATAATTACCAAAAGACGCAAGTATATACATTAATTAAACATAATATAAGTTCTTTGTCCGGCATGACATAGTTTGCAGACTCAGTATTTTCTATATCACTTTAATGCAGAGCAAAATTTAATTAACCTCATGCTATGAAATAGGATAAAACTAAAATTATAAAAGATGATTAAAATTATGGTAACTTACATTCAGGAGGGATGATTTGATTAGGTAAACAGGCATTTTCTCAAGCATGATATTAGCAACAATGGAAAAATAATGGCATTGAATTTTCTACATCTATCCATTATAAATTTTGGTGTAGGAATGGATCAGACTTCAATGTAATATCACTCTGTAAAGTTACAAAGCCTAAAGTTAGGTGCACACCAAAATTGTTCACTTTAAGATTATTCTTGGATTTAAATGATATTAAAATTGATATTAGCTGGCAAGCACCGTAGTGGTTAGTGATTCCATTTTGGTGCGAGAGGTCACAAGTTTGAAACTTGCGTAGTGTGAAACGAACATATATGGACATGTGATTTGTGATATGTTGTCCCAATGTCATATTGTATCTAAGTACCATTTCAAAAAAGAAAATTGATATTAGAACTTGGATTTTGTTATAAGTATGTAATTATAACATAAAATAACACAACAAAAAGCGAATCTAAAATCATCAAGGATAAAGTAGAAAAACAAGGGATTTTTTGATTAGGTAAATTTACATAACAGCTTAACAAAACAGACAATTTTTAAAGAGGGAATTAGTCCAAAAGAAAAAACTAAGACCAATTTTAGTTTGAAGGACACAAGTTTTAAAATTTTATCTGAAGGACAACATAATGATATGTTCATATAGTATTACATATATATATAATGCTACAATAATATAACATTACACATGTATAATGGCATGAAATTAATTAACCAAATATATATTATGTTCATATAGCATTACACAATAGCCTAAAAGGAGCTTCAACCATTTTAAGCTTCAGTGGCAAGTTTTTAGTAGTTGCATAATTCAATAAGAGATCCTTGCAACATAGCAAAAAGCTCATTCACTCATTAAATTTTCTTAGTAGCAGTTTATAGCCACAATCTCAGTCTATTATGGCCTGGCTTCTCTATTCAGCTTACCCCTTCACGTCACTACTCTAGTCGACCAAAGCAGCAACTTATAAATCATCATATCTGACTTCACTTCATTGTTGAACTAGAGGTACATTTTAACTAAAATAACCACTGCTACCATGCTTCACTATTTCTCTAGTATAGAGTTGCTTCCCTTCTAATTTGCAGCTCTAATATTCATGCATTGATATACAGTCGATACTTATTCACTATACAAGGTTGCATTTGTCTGTTCATTCTTTGGTGCACATGTTAAAATTGATATATCAGAACGTGCAAAGGCCAAAAAATCCATAACAATCTTAGAAGTCAAAAAGTCTAAATCTATGCTGAATGAAATAAACTATAGTATTGTGAGAATAAACCAAGTAGCTCCAGTAAATCTAGCAAACTGTCAAAAGGAATGCAATTGATTTTTATCAATGATATTTAGTTTGCTACTTTTTTTTCTATAGGTAAGCATTAATATTAAGATCATGGAGGAGTGAATATGAAATTTCAGGTCAAAAACATTAATCAATTTAGTTGTCAAGAATTTAGGTTATAGTAGCTAACATCTGATGAAACCATTAAATCACTATTATATATTTAGAGAAACATAAATTCAATGAAGAAAATGACACTCTATGATATACATAGTATATTGTAAAATAAAATGCATCATCTAAACTATAGAAAAATTAAAGGGCGGAAGCTAAAACTAGGACATCTTACTAATTAAGAAAATATAAAACTGAAAATGTAAACAAAACTAAACCTAGCTTAAATTAAGTTACGAATTTTAAAAGTAAAGCATGAAAAACCAAGCAAATTGTATCTTACCGTACAACACCAATGGGAAAAATGGAACAAAAAATTCCTAAGTCAATAAGTGTAACGATCCATTTTTTCGACTCCCGAAAGTCGACATCGATACGTCCACTGTATCCAATGCCGAACAATCGAATGTCGAAAAACCGAACCATTATGGTTAAAGAAGAAGAAGATAGAAGAAGAAAACAGAAACAATAACAGAATCTCACATTTCGCAGTGGAACAACATATAATAGACAAATGAATATCTTTACAACAAAGAACTATATCAGTTTCTACATATATCATCAGAGTTTACAACAACACATTATAACAGCATAATACAACACTGGCGGTCATTATAACTTGCCCACATGAAACTGAACTTGCACCAACCCATATGCAACAGATACTATATAATATAAATGATATACGTCTCTCCATCCAGCTTGCCTCCAAATCTCCACAGCATACTTTTCCTGACTTCGCTCTAGAACAATTGATAACCTGACTCTAGGCTGCCCGTGTGGAAAATAATGGGCACCCAGAGTTTAGAAAGGGAACAATAAAATCCAGGTCAGTCATGAGACTGGTGTGAGATCTTAAAACAGTTATTTTCACAAAGAAAAGAAAAGAAATCCGCTATGCTTTTGGAAAATGAAACTACCATATGGCCTCCCGCCACACACACAATGCAAACACACAATTGGAGGAGATTTCTCCTTATGATAGTCAGACATGCTTGATACGCAAAAATCTTTTTAATATTATCATTAGTTCATAGTGTGGAAAACATTTCGAAAGTATAATATAAATCTTAGCCGGCATACGCATTTCATAGTATGTCTACTATAGCTACCATGTTCAATAGCAGGTTACCGCCACATTTTATGGCAGGTTATACAACTAAAACCATACAGGGCTCGTATTGTTTCTTTGGATTTTCAACAAATGGCAGGCTAAGGAACTTCCTCACCGAATGGGAAAGCCTCTGGAGGGACTCCCCTCGAGAACCTAACCGGATCTCTGCCAACACAAGACCGGATTACCTCTGTAACTAGGTAATTACTAACACGAGTATGCCACCTTGCGGTCTAGACTGACCTTTATCCGAGGCACCTCATCAACTAAGAACCACATAGTAAATAATCTGGGCTCCATACCAGAATACCACTTTTAATAATCCACACAAGTTAAATATCTGGGCTCCATTCCAGATACCACTTTTTATCCATAAGGAAATGCACATACCCTGAGGGGAACAACCCCCATAACCTTGACGCATCCTTCATGTTTCGACCATTTCCGGGATGTGAGGTCCGACGAAGTCTCGTCCATAAAGCTACGCTTTTCACAAAAGCCATGCTTCGATCAACAAATGATCGGCAACACTTAGCATGCCACATTACCAATTTAGTAATATATCACTAGTAGCCGTCAACTACATAACCTCTGAGCTCGTACGTCTCAAAGGAGGGTGTTAAGCTAAGAGAATAAATTCTCCTCCAACATCAAAAATGTATTTGATAGAAACTGGCTTTACATCTCAAAGTGTAACGTCAGACACACATCCATACAAGTCCATCTCGGGTTCGAACGGAACAGAAGGCACTTCCTTCAATTAAGGAAAGAAGCCCTTGTAAATCCGGATATTCACTAATCATGTCCGGACTCCCCATCACAAAGGGTGATAAAATCTATATACCAGGGCAACTCAACGCAGAGACATTCGACAGGTAATCCTTTCGTTTTCGAAAATACCCGTTCTTCAACACCATCTTCAAATGCAATCCCATTTCGTCGTATCATTGTTCGGAATGTGTTTTATGACACAAAGTCATGTCCTGGCTAATCCGAATTATGAGTTATTTTAAAAATAAGTGTTTCATTCAGATTTCAAGTAAATCACAACAAATTTCCACTATAATTTTTTAAACAAAATATCCATCACAAAGATTCGATGTGGTTTTCGGATAACTGTTTGGAATCCGATCCCCGGTCGCATCAAAATTCAAATGCCATTTAAAGGCCAATATTAATAGTCGGTTATTTAACTATCAATCAATATTCACAACAATCACCAGATTTAAATAATTTCCAAAATTATTTATTTCAAAATATCTTCGTAAGATATATTTTTAACACGTCAACACTTTGAAAACAAATTTCAAATCACTTTCCTCAAGCGGAATAAATTTCCAAATATTATTTATTTCCACTGAAAAATTTGTCGTGTCCAAATACTTTAAAATAATTTAAAACACTTATCCAAAAATATATTTGGAAACACTTAAAATGGAAACTATTTTTTATCACCTTATTCAATATATTAGATATGAAATATTATACTAATATCTCATATAACTCAAGTCCAAACTAATTTAAAATAAAATTATTAGATAGAGTACAACTATTTAAATAACCATTTTCTAAATCAAATATCAATTAAATCTTTAAATAATCACTTCTATAATAAATTAAATAAATCTTTACATTAAAGATTTAAAAACAACTTAAGAAAATAATTTTTCCAAAGCATCTTTTCTTGAAACCATCCTTAAAACTTTCAATTTATATTTATAAGCTATATTGAAAACATACAAGGCTTTCCAGGGAAAATACACTTCCCATTTCAAAATAATCCATTTAAACAATTAACAAATCCTTCTAGATTTATCTCAACTTTACATTTCAAATTCGTAAATTTTCTTTCTACACTTTCAAAAATAAACCAATATTTATTTTAAAACAAATTTCCCTTTCCTTTATAAATTTCTATTATGAATTTAAATTTCCAAATATCCACTGATATACAATTTTCAAATTGATTTCCAAATATTCACTTTCAGACACCAAATCGATTTTCCAAAGATTTATTTTCAAACACCAAATCAAATTCCAAGTCGATTTTCAAATTTATTATCTTTTAAAATAAATCCCTTTATTTGTTCCAAACTATTTAAAATCCGAATTTTAAATAAATTCTTCAACTATTAAAAAATATTACTTAAAATCCCTTTATTAAAATCTTTTCCCATATTTTGGAATTAATTCGATAAGATTTAAAAAATCAATCTTTACCCGTTTAAATTCCTTCTTTTAAATTCACCCAATTCTTTAAAATGAATTTACTTAAAATTTTCTACATTAATTTCCAAAAATTCAATTTTATATTTTTGGTATTCTACGATACCAAAAATATATTTGAATAAACTATAGCCTTAAATAAATCTCAACCACCAATATAATCATTCATACCAATAAAATCATTCACAGATTATCACATCACAACATATACAAATAGATTCAACAATGTGAGGAATCCATTTGGACCCTCCAACCTGTTTTCCGGCATCCACAGATGTTAGCACAACAAATTAAATACCAATTCTACTTCGAGGTGGAATATCGCAATATATGGGATTTATATCATATCATCCGCTATTATGCGGCGCATAGGGTCTCATCCGGTATATAATACGGAAAATCAATCACTCCAATACACACACACACACACACTCTATCATATATATACTATAATCCGACAAATAAATTATCAAATTCATCCAAGCACATCCAATAATTTAAATTTAACTATTTAAATTAACAAGCAACCAAGTGAGTGACAAGATCTCACCTTTGATTACGCATGCAACCCATTTCCAATCCGACTTGTTTTCTTCACTGTATTAGACCTTGTATAAACAATTGTATACAGTCGATTAATATTCGAAATAATCGAATAATCAATTTCCATTTAATAGATTTATTTAATTTAAACTAATAAATAAAATTTTAAATCCATTTTCTTTTAATAAATTTCATTAACTAACAATTTTAATTTTATATAAACTAATACTTTTAATTTTAAACAAATTCTTTTTTTAAAACTATATATTTATATATAAAATTAGAAAATTAATAGATTCAAAATCTAAGTCATGTATAAACTTTTCAACATTTAAAATTCATATATATATTTTCCAAAATCCTATTTTTTTATATATATTTTCTGTTCCACTTCTACATTTTAAATCCAAATATGCATGTACGTATATATAGATATTTATATAAATATCATTACCTATTTACTATTTTGCAAAAAATATATATTTTAATTTAAATCAAGATTAACTTTTAAAAACTGCCTAACTTCTAAAATTTCTTTACCGTAACGTACATATATAATTTGAATTAAAATTAAATTGAGAAATAAATAAATGAATAAAATCAAAATCAAAAAAAAAAATCGAATACCTCATCGTACCAGGCTTGAGTTCAAGCAACTACGCTCGAGAACCACTGGCCTTGCCGTAGTTGACAACACGTGCCACCCCCCCGGTTCAATCGCGATCCGATCCCTCCGATGCTTTGAAGCCCACGCAGTGAAACCCTCGTCGATTGAAATTGCCATACACCCCTTTGTTCGTCGCCGCCTTGAAACTGAATCGCGACGAAGCCAAGACCATTATCGCATGCGCGAACTTCCCACCTTGGTGCCATGAATCACGCGGCACCACCAGTACCATCACGAGCCCGAGCTTTATCGCACTTCGCTTTCCCCCTTGCTCGACGTAACTTTGCGTGAGAACCCACGTCGTCGAAGCTCGCCTCTCACAAAATAGAGCAGCCTCGATTTATTTAAATGAAGATGACTCGCGCGACTGATTTGTGAATGAATCGATTTTGTTATATTTTTTAATTTTGCGACCATAGATTTAGTTCAAGATGAAGAGGAATGAAAAAAAATAGGTGGAGCGATTTCTTTTTGTAAAAGAATTCGATTTTTTTTCATTCTTTTTGTCTCTGTTTTTATCAAAGAAGACGCGTGTCTTCAATTTTGCCAAGTGTTTGAAATGATGAAACGTGCTAAAATTTATCAATTGCATGAGAATATTTATATTCATTTAATTTAAATTCAAATTGAAATTGAAATTGCCGCGATAAACGCAATTTACAACCTCGAACTCCAATCGAGGCGTGCCGTTGGCGTTTTGAAGGTTATACCCCTATTTTGAACGCAATGGAAAAGGTTTCGAGTCAAAATTCGATCGTATGGAGAAGATAGCTTTTTGGACCGGTTATTAAATGAAAATTTCGATAAAATTTTCAGTGCGTTTGCTTATCGTATGGCCAAACGATCACTTCAATCACTATGAAAATTGAAACCCGATAATAATATAATATTATGGATCCAATGGAACTGGTTTCGTCGAATTCCGAGACTGTACCCCGAAAGGATATTTTAAATATCAATCAAATGATATAAATTCAAAACTGACTAAAACACTTTCAAAATCAATTCTGAAGCTTCCATTATCTTCAGTATTATAAATATAAATTTTCTAAGCCTTTAAAATATTTTTAACAAGCCTAAAACTGTAGAATTAATAATTCACCTAATTTCATATTATTAAATTGCCAAATAAATAGGTATTCTTGAATTTCTAGTCAAACCAGCTTTCAAATATTTAAAATAAATTAAATATTTCAATTTCATATGTTCAAAATTTTTAGGTCTTCACAATAAGGCTTAACTAAATCGTAATTAAATGGCATATGCTAAAAATTCCACCCATGGGGAGAAAAGCAGACACAAACTAAATACTAACGTCGGATTAAAAATGTTCATGAGAATATAAGCAGGTTGAAGTGTATATAAATCCAAAAAGGTTAACGTACGTAACTTACCGCACAATAGTAAATATTAACATAATTATTAAAACTGATTTAAATTGAATTTTACTTACTGATATTCATAAATAATAAAAATATATTACATTAAGGAAGTTTTAGGTCCTAACTCACTAAAAGAGGCTTATTTGTATTTCCATCCATTTCTAATATACCACATTGAATCTTCTACAACAACTTTGGCATGATCCCAAAGTCCTTACAAGATTCTTAGTATTGTGAAATGTAGCAGTCTTCCTCCAAAAACTCTGAATCTGATTTGTACCGATTGTAATATTAGAGAATTCAAATACAAATATTTTTTCTGAAAGAATCTTTCCAGACTTATTGGAGATTCTTTATACTAATTGTGCATGCGTACCATATTAAAAAATTGCAAGGAATATACATATCATGTGAAGGTGGTAATGTTTTAGGTTAAGAACACTTTGTACATGAATTTATTTTCAAGATTTGAATAAAACAGAAATTAATTGTTTCCTAAGTTAGATTTCCTTATTTGATATATAATCAAACAATACAGTTATATTACAAATTAAACTTGACTTCAAGCATTCCAAACAAAACCGAAAAGGAGATTGGTCATAAATTTATTAGAAAAAGATTATAAAAAAAAGATTATAAATTTATACTTACTTATTTTCTTGGTATAAAGGTTGGAGCGGAGGGTAAAAGGTTAGTGCAGTGATAATTCTTCCTTGCCGAAGGCATGAGCGGATCTTGGAAGACCACTGGGGCATGGAAACCAAGAATTTATTTATTTTCTTGATTCCTTGTGAGATCCCTTCTAAATCCCATTTTCTTGTAAAACATAAAGTGAATGATAAATTTCATTATTGACTTTGAACTCAGTTTCAATTTCAATTATTCCCCTTTGCAATTTGATTGAGTTGTAAATAGGTACATAATTTCATCTGTATGAGTTAAGATTATAAATTTGATATAAGAGGTCAATAAATAACAATAAGTTTAAAATGGATGTCCAGAAGATTATCTGGTAATATCATAGGAGGGAGCATCGGAAATTTTCTTTGCCAAATCATGGATAAAAGACCGGACCCCATTCGACAGTAATAGTATCCTAAGTAGGAAAATAGAAAGTCACCAGAAAATCCATCTAAATAGAAGATTAGAAAAGCGTTTGACAATAATGGAAGACTAGAAAAACCATTTGTTAATAGTAATTTAGATGGTGAACCAGAAAATCTTCTATCGATGGTAGAAGATTAAAAATCCTATCTAACAATAATAGAAGTTTGCAAATCCATCTGGCAACAATAAAAGATCAAAAATCCATTTGGAAACAATAGAAGACTAAAAATCCAACCAGAAATAGTAGAAGACTAGAAATCCTATCTGATAATAGAAGACTAGAAATCCATATTGCAATAATAGAAGACTAGAAATACACTCTGATAACAGAAGACTATAAATCCATTTGACTATAATAGAAGACAAGAAATCCTATATGAAAATAAAAGACTAGGAATCCATCTTGCAATAATTGAAGATCAGAAATCCATCTAGCAATAATAGAAGATCAGAAATCCATTTGGTACTAATAGAAGACCGAAAATCCTATCTGATAATAGAAAGAAATCCATCTGGCAATAATAGAGGACCAGAAATCCTATTTGATAATAAAGGACCAGAAATCCATATGGTAATAATAGCAGACCAAAAATTCATCTGATAATAAAAGACCAGAAATCCATCGGGCAATTGAAGACTAGAAATCAATCTGGCAATTGAAGATTATGTTTGTTGAGGAGCACAAATGGATTATATTCAATGGATCTTTCTTTAGAAGATTATTTGAGTTAGAGAGCTAACTATCTCTGATTTTTGATAACTCTTCTTCTAGAAGATTGATTTATTTGGAGCGCTGCTTGGCTCTGATAACAGACCAAAAATTCATCAGATAGTAAAAGACCAGAAATTCATCGGGCAATCGAAGACCACAAATCAATCCGACAATTGAAGATTATGTTTATTGAGGAGTGAAAATGGTTCATATTCAATGGATCTTTCTCTAGAAGAATGTTTGACTTAGAGTGCTAACTGTCTCAGATTTTTAATAAATCTTCTTCTAGAAGATTGATTGATTTGGAGTGCTGATTGGCTCTGATTTTGATTGATTTGTTTGGCGCCATCTTAGATGATGATCTCTACTTGGCTTGAACACTTATCACCATCTTAGGTAATGATTCAGGTTTTGTTGTCTAGAGCTTTTGGTTAGCTTCATCAAACAGAATCATAGACTTACCCAACCTCCCACTAAGAGGCGCTTTAGTAAGGCCTTTGATGATGGCACTACGGACTTAGTCTGGTGCGTTTGGTTAGCTATATCAAGCAGAACCGTAGGCTTACGGAACCTCCCTCTAGGAGGCGCTTTAATGAGGCCTTTGATGATGGCATAAAGGCTTAGTATGTTGTATATATCAAGCACAACCGTAGGCTTACCCCACCTCCATCTAGGAGGAACTTTAGTGAGGTCTTTGATGACGGCACTAAATGATTTTTGATTGATTGAGGAGAGTCTTTCTATTAGCTCAATAAACATTCTTGCCTTAACTTCTTTATTCATCCATTGTTGAAAAATATGGTCACAGATGTTACGCATTCCGTATTCTTGCTATCACATACCATCAGTTCAGCATAATTTATATGTCCCAAGTGGGATCACCTTGTGTATGATTAGGAGTCCTTCCAAATTTGGCCCAAGCGGTCTATCCATTGGGTTCTTAGTGTTTTTCTTTACTTTTCAGAGCACCAAATCTCCTTTTTCAAATGATCTCGTCTCTTTTGAGTCATGATAGTTGATATCCTTCGTTGATATTCCGTTGTTTGCATATTTACCTCATCTCTTAATTCATTAATTAGATTCAAGGATTCTTTCATCACTTCTTGATTCAGATCGAAAGCATATGAAATTCTTCGATGAGGGGGTACCTCTACCTTAACTAGGAGCATTGCTTCACACCCATATGTTAATGAATAAGGAGTATGTCATGTTGCTATTTTAGTAGTTCTATAGGCCAATAATACTACAGGCAGCTCTTCTACCTAGTTTCCTTTTGCTTTATCTAGTCGTTTCTTAAGAATAGTTTTGATAGTTTTATTGGGTGCCTAAATGGCTCCATTAACCTTGGGATGAGCTACTGATGCAAAGCTTTTGATGATACCATTTCTATTGCAGAATCGAGTGAATTCTTCACTTTTAAATTGAGATCTGTTGTCTAATATTATCTTTTGAGGAATTCCAAATCTAGTGATGATATTCTTGATTACAAACTTGAGTACATTTTCAAATGTGATATTTGGTAGTGTTTCAACTTCTAACCATTTAGTGAAATAATCAATGGCCACTACAACGTATTTGGCTCTCCTTTAAATATAGGAAGTGGTCATATTTGGTTGATTCCACATATGTCGAAAGGCCATGGGCTTGAGATTGAAGTTAACTCACTTGGCGGTAAACGTGGGATTTTAGAGAACTATAGCACTTGTTGCATCTTTTTACGTAGTTACAAGTGTGATTAATCATTTCAGGCCAATAAAAGCCTTGTCTCATGACCTTCGTAGCTAGTTCTATTCCATTAGAATGATCCCCACAAAATCTTTATGGGCTTCTTTTAATAGTTTTAGTCCACTTTCTGGATTGACACATCTTAGGTAGGGAAGAGAGTATCCCTTCTTCTAAAGCAGTCCATCCACTACAAAAAAAAGTCAAAGCCTGATGATTAATCCTTCTTGCTTCTTTTTTTGGTTGGTAGTGTTCCATTTACAAGGTATTTAACAATGAGGGTCATCCAACTATTCTTATAGTGATTGACTGTCTCTAAATAAGAGAATCTCTCTTGTAGGATCACATCTTTATCTTCTCTTTCCTCCTCTCTATAAGCTAGAGCTTGAGATCTGATCGATACCATCAATTCTTTCCTTAACTCGAGAATCTTTTCTTCTATGCTATGATTTGGCAAATAGCTTATTGGAATAATCTGGGCTTCTGGTGCTCCCCTTGAACTGGCTAGTTTGGCTAAAGAATCAGCTTAAGAGAACTCTCCCCTTGTTACCTGGTATATTGAGAAATCCTCAAATTCGTTTAGCATTTTCAACACCTTCTGTACATATAAGATTAACTTTGCATCTATTGTCTAGTATGATTATTTCAATTGATTTACCATTAGTTAGGAATCGTTGAAAATTTCAATTCCAGGAATTTTTGGTTGTATGACCAAAGTGAGTCCTGCCACCATTGATTTCTACTCTGCCATATTATTTGCAGCCGAAAACCCCAATTTCATTGCGCAATGTAAGCGATGTCCATCGAGGGTGATAATGATATATCCTGCCCCAGCATCTTGTTCATTCAAAGCTCCATCCAACAGCAAATGCCATTTATATTTTAAATCTTTTTCCTTTTTTTGTTGCTCTTCGATGAAGCCCTTACACTCGTTAATAGAATTAAATAAATACTTGACCTTTGATCGTTGCTCAAAGCAAGAATTCAATATCATACTGACTAAGCTCTATCCCTCATTTTACCAATCTTCCTATGGTTTCTGGTTTGCTGAAAACTTTCTTAAGTGGGAAACTGGTCGAAACCTTGATTGAATGTGCTTGAGAATATGCTCTTAGTTATTTTGCTGTGAGTTTTAAGCAATATGCTAGCTTCTCTATGACTGGATATCTAGCCTCTGCATCTTTTAGTCTTCTGCTTACATAACATACTGGAAGCTAAATCCCTTTCTCTTCTTTTATCAATATAGAGCTAATTGCATGCTCAAAAACTGCCATTAAAGATAAAGGTTTTCACCTTCCAAAGGACTAGACAGGATTGGTGGTTTCTCAAGATGGTCTTTTAACTTCTTAAATGCTTTTTGATAGTCCTTTTCCCATTCAATTTCTTTCTTTTTTCAATGGCATCGAAGAATGGAATGCATTTGTCGGTGGAATTGGAGATGAACCTGTCTAATGCTGCCACTCATCTGTTTTGGCTCATTAAGTCTTTACCCTGAATCTGGTGAAGGTTAGCTTCAATTTACCGAGCACCGATAATGCATCAGAAGGACTTCCTAGACCGACTTCCGAAAGAGCACTTCTGTGGATTGAGCAACATTTGATGCTTTTGCAATACCCCAAACATTTCCTCAAGATCTTTCAAATGGCTACTCCCTTCATGAGGCTTGACTAGCATGTCATCCACGCATACTTCCATATTTCGACCAATCTGCTCTTTGAACATCCTATTTATCAATTTATGTTATATAGTGCTAGAATATTTAACCTAAAGGGGATCACTTTATAATAGTAGGCCCCCCCAATCCGTTATAAAACCAGTGTTCTCCTCGTCTGGTTGAAACATAGGAATTTGACTGTAGTCGAAATAGGCATCCACGATAGATAAAATCTTGTACCTGCTGATTGCATTAACCAACCGATCTATTCTCGGAGGGGTTAGTAGTATTTTGGGAATGCCTCGTTTAGATCATTTTAGTCAACATGCGTTCTCCACTTGCCGTTGGACCTCTTGATCAGCACTGGGTTGGCCAACCAATTTGGATAAAATGCCTCTTCGATGAACCCATCCTTAAGCAATTTCTTGACCTCATTTTTAATGCATTGGACCAGACTTTATCAAATTGTGTCATTTTCTGTTCGATAGGCATTATCCAAGAATCGATATTCAGAGCATGACACATAATGGCTGGATTTATCCCAACCGTATCCAAATGAGTCCATGCGAATATGCCTTTGCTAGACTCCAGGAACTGAATTAGTTCTGCTTTAAGCCAACTCCATTCCAACTTTAACTATCTTTTGCTGGATAGATTGGATCCAAGCATATCTCTTCGAGATTTTCAGTGGGTTTTAATCATTCTTGCTCGCTTCTACAATCCAATTCGGCGATTATTGTCTCACCTTCTATTTCGTCCTCCACCAGGTTTGTTTCCTAGCTCTTCCTTTTCTTTTCAGAGAAATTGAATTTCTTTAATACATGCTTAGTTTCCTCATTAGACTTCCTTAGTGCTTTGGATAGTTGGTTTGAAGGACCCCATTAGGATCATTAGTATCATTTTTAGCAAACTCGGTTTTCTTTAAGTCATAGTTGTCTCGTTTATATTGCTCAAGAGTGGAAAAATACATTTTATGGGAGCTAAATTGTTCTCCAGCCATTCTTGGTTAGGAACTTCACCATTAAGTATTTTGGTAAAACAAATGCATCAACTTTGTCCAAAGATAGCTTCCCAAAGAAGGCATGTAATAGGATAGTTGATCCATGATGACAAAGAGAGTCTTAAATGTTCTGAAATTTGGCGGAATCGCCATCTACACAAAAAGCTTTATCCATCCGATAGGAGTTGATCCTTTGTTTTTGAACCCAAAAATGAGTTCAAAGCTCGGCTCTAGCTTCTCCTACGGAATTCCCATTTAATCAAAAGCATGTTCAAAGATAACAATAACCGCACTTCCAGTATCCACCAAAATTTTGGGAATCACAGAGAGTCCAATGTGGGCAGTAATTCTAAGTGAATCACTGTGTGGATGATGAACTCTCCTTCTTAATTCTTGTGGAGTGATTGTTAGACTATGCATCTGAATTTGGTACCTGGGATTCTCGAGTGGTAGTTCTTCGTGAATGGAGAAAATCCCCTCCTTTGCTTCTCGTACATAGCGGTTCCTTGCTTCTTTGCTATCCCAGCTAAATGCGGTCCTTCATGGATCACCTTAATTCTATTGAGGGGTGGTACAAAATCCTAGTTGATCATCACTTTCCACTAAGTTAGCAGCATTGTTTTAGGAGTCTTTGGTGGGGATCTACATAATGAGCCACTTTTTGGCTATCTTAAGCAAACTCTTTTAAGCATCCGGAGCGGATCATACGTTGAATTATGCCCGCCAAAACACGACATTCATCAGTTTTATGCCCATTCGACTTATGGTAAGAACAATAATCTTCCCTCTTCATGGTTTAGGATTGATCTTATCTTGTATGAAACTTGGAAATCATCATTTTCCTTGTTTGTAGCATATATGTAATATAACGGTTTATTCAAGGCAATGTGATTAGTGTCAAGGACTTCCCCCTAACTTGGTTTCTTATGGTTGTGGTTGTAGATAGATTTTTCAGATTCCTTTTTTGGCTTGAGCTTTCATTTTAGCATGAAATATTTCATCCATACGAATGAATTTGTTAGCCAAGAAGTGGAAGTCTTGTAAATCTCTACATCCATGTATATAGAGCTCCTTCCAAAAGGGAGTTTGCTCAATAAGTCCGGAGTGCACTACCACTAACTTGTCCCTATCGGTCATCCCTTTTACCTTTAGTGCATCTATATTGAATCTCTTCAGGCAAACGCCCAATAGCTCCCCCGGACTTTTGTAACGACCACCTTTTTAGACGGTTTAAATCGAAAATAAACATACATGTCTATTCAAACCATTCAAAAGGGAGGATTTTTAATGGGGTAAATAAGAAAATAAAAGAAAAGAAAGAAAAACAAAATACAGAATCTCGCAGCGGAACGACAAAATATAATAATCAAATAAACAGTTCATGAAGCTGTTTTACAAATAACATTTGGTTATACTTTTACAATTCAAATCAGAGTTATAAATATATCAGAAATAAATAAATAAATAATGCAGGGGAAAAATATTAATAAATACGGTTTTCAAACTCCATCTCCGTCTTCAAATTTTTACGCAAATTAAATGAAAATTAGACGAAATTAGGAAACTTGACTTATAAAAATGTTCCAAAGTTTCAACATTCAATTTTTGGAAACTTTCCAATGTTTCAAAATTTAATTTTGAAAACTTTCAAATAAGGTAACGACAGTTTATTTCTCAAAAATCATTTTTATGGTTCAAATAATAAATCTAAACATACTAATATTTTCTCATGTAAATATATGAAATTCATGGGTTTTATATCCTTATTCGGTGTTCAAATAATCGATATAAAATTTATATGATTACAATAAACTATGGAGTAGTGACAAGGATATATCGAAATAAATGAACAAATACGAATTCAATAACAACAACATCCATCACAATATACAATCAACACTCAAATCAACCAATTCAACAGATCAATCAATTCAATAACATGTCGTAATAATTATTAGTTATCACATATTGGAGTTTAAGTGTTCAAATTAAATATCAATTAAAATTCCAAACCAACAATCAATAATTTATGACTCTATAACTTGGTTTAACTTGCAAAAAAAATTAGTATTTCGTGAGTGAGTTTAAGCACTCACTTTATGGATTACCCTTTTCTAGTCGGATTTGGATTCGCTACTCCTCATTTTGATTTGTTTCCTTGCTATCTTAATCTTCTTTTTTTAATAAAAAGTTTTCGAAGAGACAGAGAATTTTATATATATCTGGATTTGAAGAAAAGGATTTGAAAAAAGAAGAATGTTTGGAAAAGAAGAAGAAAATTTAACGAAGATGAAGAATTGAAAAAGAAAACGAAGTTTTGAAAAAGAAGAAGAAGATTTAAAGAAAAAGAATAAGAAAAAGGAAGCTTTGAAAAAAAAGGAGATTTGAAGAAGAAGAAAAAATGAAGGAGGAGGAAAATGAAGAGAGAGAGAGAGAGAGAGAGAGAGAGAGAGAGAGAAATGAGATGGAATTTTGTTTAGAGAAATGAAGCTACCAAAGATGAGATTTGAAAAATGAAATGAGGCTATAGGAATGAAGATGGAAACAACTGAAAAGCTAATAAATTATATATACACAAACTAGTACTTTAAATAAAGTAAAAATATGAACAACCTTAAAACGGTAGTACTGAAAGAGGTGAAGTAAACGAATAAATATATGAATAAAGATAAAAATAAATATTTCGTTTAATATGAAGCTTCAGAAGAAAGAGTTGTTAATGAAAGGAAGCTACAAGAACTAATAACACATAAACAAAATAAACTTCAATAATGGAGAATAGTAAATGCTAATTAGATGGCATGAATATTAATTTGGATGTTCACATTAAAAATGGGAAAAAACTTCAGGTAAAGCACTGGAAAGGAGCAAACTAAAAAATGAGAAATAAACAAAAAGAATAAGGCAATTATTAATTATAAATAAATCAAATGAGGCTATTATTAATTAATAAAAAATGAATAAGTAGTATAATAATTAAAAGGATGCTCAGGTGGACCTATGTCGAGAACTTGAAAACGAAAAGAAGGAGAATGTGACGTGATAATAAATGTAAAGCAAATGAAGAGACCACCTATATCCTATAAACAAACTTTTAGGGTCCAAATTCCAAAACTTACCCCAATTAATTTATATCAATAAACCCATATATACACATATTTACAACATTTAATTCCATATTAAAACATTTGTTTTATGTTATTATATGTGCATACTCCATTAATGCAATAAATCGATTAAAAATGAATCAATCAATTAATCAACCAATCAATCTATATATTTATTTACGTTACTCAAACCAATTTTATTAATTAATGAATATATATCTATCTGTGCACTATAAAAAAGATTTACTTTACTTTTTAATTGTCGCAACTTTCACATTAATGCAACCAATTTACAAGTTTTAACCATATATAAAATAGAGAAATAAATATATGTGAACATATGTAATTATGTACAACTATTAATACAAGGCAATTCTAATTGATTCCACAACATTTACACGACCATGAACCTATCGATATATTTAAAATTTGGAATATTAATGTGTTTGTGTATGTATATTATTCTAAAATTCAGTTTTTTTCCTAAATCATACTTATTCAAAATGAAAGTTTTATTTTTATACGTCTTAAAACATGCAACTATCTTAATTAAAATGTTCATTCCATATTGACACAAAAATGCAAGTTCCTATACTAACTCATTCATTACAATTTCATTTATGTTTCCTTTCAATTGAAACATTTCAATTAATCTAATTCCAGTTCATTTCATTATTAATTCAAACAAATTCTAATTATAAAACACTGTTTTCTTTTCATTTATACCAATTCAAACATGTTTTATAAAATTTCATGTACAACAAAATTTATACACTATTTATAAAGTAAATGTTTTATCTTATTGAAAATCAACTTCTCTAAGATGCATTCCAAATAACAACTTATGTTATTCTTTTATTAAAACCTTCACTCCATCCTTTATTCAATTCAACATTTGTTATTCCGGTTAGAGATAAACATATAACTTATTCTTTTCAATTCAAGGCTTAAAATTTATTAAAATGTTTATCTTGATTTAATTTAAAATGTAAGTTCTTATGTTGAACTTAATAATTACAATGCACTTGTCTTTTCTTTTCAATTAAAGGATTCCAACAACTCTTATTGTGGTTTATATTCAATATTAGATTTCAAACGAATTCCTATTGTACCACAACTTTTTCCGTTCATTCCATATATTCCAACACTTATTTTTAAATTATTCCATTCTTATATTAACATCTATTATTACAATCAATGGAACTTACATTCAAACAAGTATTAAAATAAATTGAAATTACACTAAAATAGTTATCAATTACATTAAATCACATTATTAAATTACATTCTAATTGTTTTCTTACTAGCAAATAATAAATTTCTAATTTCATACAACATTAAATCCTAAAATCTTATTAAATTAAATATTTAATTATCGAAAAATATACGGGTCGTTACACTCTCCTCCACTCAAAACTTTTCGTCCTTGAAAAGGAACGAGAAGAAATTAAGAAGCTTAAAATTACTTTATTCAATCAATCATTTTATAAACAATTAAATTTACATGATTAAGTATGTTAAGTAAAATATACTATTTAATAAACCATTAAATCTTCATATTCAAGTTTACTAAAGTTTGAAAATATTTTCACTTCACAAAATTTTCTAAGTCTAAAATTCACGAAAATTTTCGGTAGAGTCTCCTTTATACGAAGAGGTCCGAAAAAAAAAATCAATAATTAGAATATATATATATAGACATATATATATATATAGACATATATATATATATATCATATTTCAAAAATAGAACATCCAAAACCCTGGAAAAAACAATATAATATTGCTATAAAACCGTAATCTGAAACCGTACTTATTTGTTAGGCAGACATGCTTTATTTATGAAACCAAAAGCAGTAACTATTGTTTCCATAAACCTGTATTTCACTTATATAATCCAAAATAGTGAGAATTTTGTTCAAGAGAAATATTTAGTCGTTTTCAATTTGCAACAAAAGAAAATCAATATAAAACATGTAAAAACAAACAATACAACTATTTATGCAACAAAAGAATCCATCATACATCCATAGCAACCAAAACCAATGGTTTGCTTAGTTCAGAAACTTTTAATCATACAAGGTGATAAATAACCATCAAGTGTACCCTACGCTCAACAGCCTTGGATAATTACTCAATAGATTATCCATACAACCTTAAATAATTAGAAGTATCCTTTCCAAACATCCCATAAGTCTAAACAACCAATAATTCAAACACACTATTTAAGTTTATTCAATTGGTTTCTTTTTACCTCACTTGCCTTTCATTTATTTTCATTCATTCATACAATGTCTTTATCATGTACTTACATAAATTATTTCACACTCAACATCTAAAATAATCAAAGAATTAATTATTTAAGTATTACATACTTTTCATTGCAGTTTAATTCACATTTATTTACTTATAATGTTTGATATCTATTTAACATTAATATCCATCAGTAAATCATTTCGGCCATTTCCTTGAGTTTATAATCATTTACCTAAACAGTATTTGCCTTTTACTATTTAAGTTAATTACAAGCATTTCACAATATTAACTTACGTTTATAACATTTTTTGTACATCAAAATTCTTATTTATTGAAATAATTCCATTGAACACTTCCGTTACTTAAGTTTTACTTATATAATATTCTATTACATATTCCTGTTTAACATTTTCAACTTTTAACATTTTGGTAAGTTATATATATGTTTTATAGAATGAAATTGATATTACACAAGTTTATTTTATTAACTTCAGTTGACAATATGTTCAATAATTATATCTTCTAAATTTTTTCATATTTACAAGTTATTTTCAATTTCTTGTATATTTCCTTAATCACTTAGCATCCAATTCCTTAATTTCAATTTAGAAGTTTCCAATTATTAATATAGTTAAGATTTCCTTCATTACAATAATTGAAATCTCTAATTTGTAGAAACTTAAAGAACTAAATGCCGGGTTCATTTAAAATCATATGAAATAATATATATATATATACTCATAGTTTTTATATATCAAATCATATTTATAAATGCAAAAATTAGTATTTTTTATCAAAACTAATGTGCAGTAAAACTACTATAGTGGCCTTCACACTTTGAAACTCGAAAATGAACGTCGATGATGCGTGCACTCAGCACTGAAATTATTTTCCAATGACAAAAGAGAGGAGTAGAGAACTTATTTCCTTTTTAAAAATTCTTTTAAAACATTTCTTTCAAACCTCATTGAAATATTTATCTAAAATACTTCCAAATAATACTAGTATTATATTCCAAAATTCCTTTGAAAACAAATTTCAACCCTGGAACTTAAGTTCTCAAATTTCCAATTAAATTCATTTTATTTATAAATCCCATTTTGCAATCAATATTTATAAAATTGCACTTCCTACCAAACAAATATATCACATACAACTATTAGTACTTCGAAATCAAGTAAATATTTCAAAACATACTTCAAAAATAGCAATTCCAATTTATTTTTCAAGCATATTACTATTAGAAATTTCCCTAATCATATATTTTCTTATTTACAAAGTCCGTTGATATAATACCTTTAAATCATACATTCAAAGAAATTTATATAAATTTTACTGAAATATTCATTTGAAAACTTCATTTGCAAAACAATCATCTTTAAAACTTCAATACTTTACAAAAATTCATCCGTGAAATTTCTTTCTTCCTTTATAAATACCATTTTAAAAATCTTTAATAACATCTTTATAAATATATGTAAACTATTTGAAAGTAATTATTTACATCATTACTTATATTTAAAAAGGATTTATTGAAAACCTTAAATCCTTTATTTATAATTTTTTATCAGTTTAAATTTAAAATACTTTTCAAACATCTTTAATTAATCAATAATCATTTACTTTAAATATATTTTATTTAATTAATAACTTCTCATAATATTTACAACACTAATAATTAACTATTAAACTATGTTATACATAAAATAAGAATATTTTAAACATTTTAAAGTATTTAGAAAAGAAAAAGAAGAATATGACCAAAATATCCTTTATATAACACTTTATCAAAATACTTATAACCCAATATTTTGACAAGTTTATCCTCGTTCTTGTAGACTCTAGCAATGTGTTGATCAGACGCAAGGCTAGAATTCTTCAATTAGTTAGTAGACATGTTTCAACACTCAGTGAAAATACTTAAAAACATTTAAAATGGATATGAAAAGCACATTCCTTCATGGATCGCAGATACACAATGGTTACGTCGCTATCCCAGCAGAATCACTTGTAACTGTAGGCATCGCCACCCCTCGACTTACTCCGTGCTTCATAGATCGCAGCTACGCAATGGTTAGGCCGCTATCCCAGTGGAATCACTCATAACTGTAGGCATCCCGCCCCTCGATTTATGTTATGCATCAATAGATCGCAGCTACGCAATGATTACACCGCTATCCTAGTGGAATCACTTGTAGCTGTAGGCATCACGCCCCTCTTACGCCATTCAACAATATCAAATGAGTATAATAAATGACCCACCAAATTGGTTTCGATACATGTTCCTACTGAGTGGGAATTTGTTTTCTGATGGACACTCCGCGTGGAGTTCCAATGCAACCCTACCGAGTAGGATCGGGATTTTTGATGGAAGGTACTTCCCATATCATTTACTTCAAATATATCATACTATATATAGTACCCTTTCAAAATCATAATTTCAATTATCGCACTTATATAATTTCCATTATATATAAGATTTCATTTTCAGATAGAGTACTTTCCAAAATCAATAGTCTCGAATATATCAAATCAATTTTATATAAATTCCATTGTATATAAGATTTATATCTTCAGATCGAATACCTTCCAAAATAAATAGTCTTCAAAATCATCTTATACTTATATAAAGTCCATCTTATATAAGAATCAAATTTTTTCCAAAATCAATTACGCTGCATAAAGAGTCATATGGGATTGAACATCTTTGTTTTATAAAAGTTTTCGAATTTTGAATAGTTTTGTATATAAAATAGTTTGTATAAAACTAGTATATAGAATAGTTTTGTATATAAAATAATTTGTAAAATAGTTTCGGATAAGATGAAATTAAAAGAAAAAATAGTTTTTTATATAAAATTAGTTTGAAAAATAGTTTTGGATAAAATAAAATAAAAGAAAAGTAGTTTTGTATATAAAATTAGTTTGTAAAATAGTTTTGTAAAAGAGTGTTGTATATAAAATAGGATAAAATAGTTTGAATAAGATAAGATAAAAGAAAAATAGTTTGTAATATGGTTTTAAGTTAATAATAGTTTGCATAAAAAGAAAAATTCCAATTTAAATTACAAAGATATCCAATCCAACAACTTTCAGTTTCAGCATCAAAGCATGTCGGTAATATTAGAACATAAGATGTAGATATGTCATCATCACACAAAATCACATTCGATTGCTTGCTCGATCACACAAGTTCGCTTTCTAACTAGTACAGTTTATTCGACTTCCCTAATGCAGACTTCGATAAGGTTTCTTGATTAAAAACCATCATTCTCCTTGCATAGTCATATAATGGATAGAGAATTCTAGAATCAAACCAAAAATCCATATCAAATATTCGCCATCAAGAATCGTATGAAAAATCCTAACACGAAATGGTATAATTCACCTCGAACTTGTGTATTCAAATTCAGGTCAAATCAATTATGCAAACAAAATAAGATACGTACAACTTATGTATTCCTTTCGATTTGTCTCATCGTAATTGCTTAAATTTAAATTCATTATTAATCTCCTTGATTAACACAAATATCACTTCATACTTTAATATTTGTTTCACAAAATTTCTCAATTTGATATATATCATTAATATATTTATTCTCATAACATTGCCTATATTTCTCTTCAATTTAAATTACATTCATTTCCACATGTAATATTTCTCATTTGATGCTACATTTATTTGCGGATCATTTCATTAGAAATTTCCTTAAGTTTATAGCCAAATTATAAAAGCTTAACTTCTTTTATAAGACATTACTCGAGTTTAAATTTAGTTTAATTATAACCATTTATTCCAATATCCATTTATTTTATAAACAATTTACAAGTCATGACTTTATTTAAAATCATTTCACTTTTAGTTCATATTTGTTTATCCAATTAGTTTTCACTTTTACTTTTCAAATTTATTTATGACACATTTCATAAATTTTAATCACGTTTATAAACATTTTTCTTCTCATTTACATCATTTTCTTAATAACAAGTTCTATCTAAACATGCCAAGGCTTAAAATTGCACATATATACTATTACATACATGCTAAGAATGTATACAACAATTCTATTCATTTACTAAACATAGATATAACCAATTGACCTTGTTTCACTTGCTTTCAATTTAAGGTTATCAAATTCAACGGCGTAATTCAACACAATTACTAAGTTTCAACTCATATATTAATTTAGGAAATTTCGACTATGCACAGTATCCAGATATTTCATTTTATTTCAGTAGTTGAAACTACCAATCAATAAAGACAAGTTCACAACAAAACATTTCAATTTCATAAACAAATATCCTAATTATTCACTTTGTTCTCTTCAATACGCCATTATTAACTAGTGTTTAGTCCATAAATTCAATCAACAATAATAGCCAACACTTATAATTTGACAAAATTCAACTAATCAACAAATAGTGATAATAATTAAATATTACATTTCATAAAACAAACACATTACAAATAACAATAATAGTTATAAAAAATTTATTCGTTTATATATATATATATATATATATATATATATATCATATCACATTAGGAAAAAATATATCATTTTAAACTTATATAAAACATTTTATAACACTAAAAAATATACGCTCTCATATATATATATATATATATATATGTATATGTATATATATGTATGTATATGTATGTATGTATATATACACTCGGACAAACTCATTCTGGGATATTACTACCTTATCACTAATGAGTTAACCCCAACAGGCTAAGGTATGTCTAAACCTGGCTCTGATACCAACTGTAACGTCCCAACTTTTTGATGGTTTAAATCGATAATAAACCACACATGTCTAATTCAAACCATTCAGAAGAGAGGATTGTTAATGAGGTAAAAAAGAAAATAAAAGAAAAGAAATAAAAACAAAACATAGAATCTCGCAACAGAACGACAAAATATAATAATCAACTAAACAGTTCATGAATCTGCTTTACAAATAACATTTGATTACATTTTACAATTCAAATCAGAGTTATGCATACATCAGAAATAAACAAATAATGCGACAGAAAAATATTAATAAATACGGTCTTCAAACTCCATCTCCGTCTTCAAGAAATAATATCTTTGAAACACTAAAATACTTACTGAAAGTCCGGCTGTTTTCTAGGAATATGATATTCGAGATCCCTTAAGGTCACTTGGAATGAAATATTCGAGAGTCCTTAAGATCACTTGGAATACACACTCGAGAATCCATGTGGCCTTTTGGAATAGAATACTCAAAGACTCATGTCGTATATTTAAAGGAGATAGAGAAGATAAGTAGCAAATTCATGCAATAGTCCAATAAGTGTGTTAGTAGAGTAGGTGATTGGTCCTTATATTTGAAGTCCAATGTTCATATGTGATAGGAAAAATAGTAACTATGCATATAATTTCTTATTTAGTCCGAAGCCCTTCGAAGATTATCACGTTGATCTTTGGGACTAGGGAGTTTTATTATACACATGTTTATGTCAATAACGTTTAAAGTGCATAGTCACGTTAATAGAAAAATTAAGTTTTGTTTGATGTTATCCATAGGCAAAATAGGCTATGCTTGTCATCGTTCATAGTCTAACAGGCGATATTCAACATTGTCCATGTTCCTTATTATAGATTATGAGATTTACAATCAATTGATAATTTTTCCAATTTGATTAAGGGTTAAAATGCTTTGATTTTAGAAGGGAG
This sequence comes from Allium cepa, assembly GCA_030765085.1. Lineage (NCBI taxonomy): Eukaryota > Viridiplantae > Streptophyta > Magnoliopsida > Asparagales > Amaryllidaceae > Allium > Allium cepa. The sequence continues at coordinate 707,155,845 of CM060932.1, forward strand.
AGAAGAAAAATGATAGCCCTTCTCCATTACCTCTAGGTCCATATTTATAGGGGCAGGTGCCGCATGACTTGGACATGCTTCGGCAACAGCCTTGATAACCTCAATGTTATTATGTGCTGATCTATGTTCGGTGAGGATAATGATAGAACTCCAATGTTGCCTTAGTAGTAATGATCTTTGGCGCTCTATGCATTAAGTTACTCTTGATCGGTTATCGACGACATCGGTTGGAAATGGCAATAAAATAGCATCAATGAAGAGCGGCGTTGATATGGAGTAGTGTTATGTTATGGAAGTACCAATAATTCATGACATACAATATAACATTATCGATTTCAGGCGAGGCCAATGTCATGTGGTATCACCAAGGAGTGACCTTAATAAGTTGGGTTACTCGCTCTATCTTTATAAGTAGACGGTGGCCATAATAGGGCTCAGCATTAATGAGACGCGATAGAGGTGATGTCAACATTACATCGGCGACATACAATTCTGATCATATATGACATCGTTGCTAATTTGGAGAAGTGTGAAGTTGATTCCATGCGGTGTAGATAATACTTGGTATTCTTGGCTTCATTGATGTCACATTTCATCGAGAGATGCGATATGCATGATGGCTTCTTCTACTTATACTCTTTAGAAAATATATGGACATGAATAGTTTTTTATATTTTACAACATATAGAAAACAAAAAAAAGTCATTTTCAATTTTACATGTTAAAACCATTCTTAATATATGACATTTGCATAATATGAATATTGAAACTACAAAATAATAAATCAAACACTATCACAGCTTTTCATTGAGAATTCAGTTATTTCCATTAAGATAATATTAACAAGGTATTTACATACATCCATAACATCAATATGTATTTATGTAGTAATTAGTTGTGATATTCAATAATATCATATGATATGTATGGATATTGATCCCACCAACACCACTGAATGTCCATGTTACAATATAAAGCACGTCTCGCTAAAACCTAAAATCATGTAGACATTCATAAATTTATTTGCAAATTGCAATTATGTGGATGCTAGATAAAGTTAAATGCATTTGAAATTGCTAAAGTGAGGTTGTTTAATTGGCTAACTACTATAATTGCAGTATTTCATTTTATGATAATAATTTAAGTCAAGTGAAAATGTAGGAATTGTTACAACTCAAAATCATTATATAAAGGCGTTAACATTGTTTGTTAATTACAAGTAATATATATCATAAGAATAAACATTAGCTATTAGTGTTGGAAGTTGAAGTTGAGATGTGGTTATGTAATAATTTTATACCACCTTGATTGATGAAGTTGTAAGTAATAGTCTTTTTCCCAGACTTGAATAGGACCCTTAAATTTGTACCAACAGGTCTTAAGTTTGAATCCCAGACATCATTTACTAATTGTATCTTACTTTATGATTTAAAAAAGGAATGGTCATGATAAATAAGCCAAAGTTAAGACAAACAATACCTTATGTGAAGATGTTAATCTTTTACACTCAGTCGAAGTGTCATATAAATAAATCAGGTACAAGTAGATAAGAATTTAACAAATAATTTTAACTTTTTTCCTATATAGTTTTTTATATGCTAAGGGGTTCGAACCCAATGCCTCCAACAACAACTCAATCTGAATGTCTTACCAATGGTTATTGGCAAATAATTTCATTTTTTTCCCTTCATCAAGGCAATATAGATATGTAGCACAATCAAAAGGTATCTACAAAAGTTGATAGGATGTACTATATTGCTTTATACCCATGTTTAGCATGGACACGATTTCATAATCTTTTTTAATCATACTATATCTTTATTAAAGCTGGAAAAAAAACACAACTTTTAGTCTGACCGTAAATAACCAAAACATCCCTTATATGCAAGGAGAGGTCATGAGTTCGAATTCTGCTTTGAACAAACATTAGTATTATTTTCAAATAGAAATTTTGATATACAAATAAAGCAACAAGTTCAAAACTATATCCCAACAAAAATTTCATTGTTTTTTTTCTCGTATTACTCATTTTATGCTTACTAAAACCATATATAAAATGAAATTTAATAATTTTAATTTTTTATGCACATGTGCAATGCACGTGCCAAAAAGTTTCGTAATTAATGATGTTGCATTTTTCTCACGATTGAACCTATCTCTTTAGGTCTAAATACGTAGTAATGTAATGTAGTACTAAATTTGATGCTTATAAATTAGGGTTTAAATGGGTGTTGCCATTTAACATCCTCATCCAACCCATTTAGTTATCTCAATTGAGTTTGAATCATGACTGAAAATTTTAGTTTTAGATGTTACTCGTATATGTATATTTTGATGAATATGGATTCATTTTTGGGTACCTTCTAAACATATTAACAACCTACTTTTGAATGTTGATTTCACTATTCCACTCCAACTTAAAAGATATAAAAAGATAACTAAATTTTAAGCCTAAATAATATAGCTTAGGTAAATATTGTCCAATATGTATAGGATTATGATTAATCGGATGCATATAACTACGAACTAGAACTTTTAAAACTTAATGTTTATAGCTGAAAAGTTCTATATCGTATGTTGCACTTTGATGATGCTATAGTCTGACAAAGCCATAAGGTGGAAAAGTGACCCGGATATGGATGCACAATGATCCACAAATGGCAATGATGATACCATAAAAAATACAAGAATTTCCTATAAGTTTCTACATTAGTCTAGACATTTTCTAGATGTAACTTGAATGTCCTAATCATGCATTAAATAAATAATTAGTTACAACTTTTCTCTTTAGTGTATGAATTGTCAATCCATTATTGGATTAGTAAGTTTTAAATATACAACTGGATAAATGGAAATGATAGGAAAGTTTCACTTCTCTCCTATTATTCTTCCTCTCAGTTTCTTCTTTCTCTTATCATCTTTTCACATTTTTTCCTCTTTACAAGATGTGCACCCTATAGAAAAGATTTCTATAGAAAAAATTCTCACTTCAATCACAACGAAAAGATTTCTACAAAGAATATAGTAATCCTAAAATTTGCAATAATTTTAAGGAGCTAATGAACTCAAAAGTTTTTTGAATCAACACTAGTATGTCACATATATTATCAGAAGATTTAACGAGAAACAAAAACTTGTGTTTACAAAGTAAGAAAATTATTTTCGAATATTCTATTTTGAAATGAACCTAATAAATATGCTAGAGGGTAGTAAGAAAGAAAAAAATTGGTCTTGTCATAACGAGATAAGAATTTTTCAAATTTGGGCCAATTTTAAAACTTAATTGCACAAATAGACCACTTTAAAACTATTTACAAACATAGACCACTTTTGGCCATGTTAGCGACACGTCGTCAAAAATATACTAGGGATATTTCAAATATCGATGGTACCACTACAAGAAACAACAGTATTTCCAACGATCTTAAATTGTCGACGACCGTCGAAAGCCATCGAAAAAAAATTAGAATAAAGATCGTCGAAGATTCTTCTTTTTGATGGCTTTCCGATAGCTCAATCAAGCTAATTCCAACAGTTGTCGATGACTTTTCCGATGGTTTCGATGACACGTCGTGTATACATGAGAGGGTAAGGTTTACCTAATTTGCTGTCGAAAGCCATTGGAAGCCATCAAAAATCTAGAGTTTTTTTTATTTAGCAGTCTTTAAACCACAAACAACATATATACATCAATATATATATATATATATATATATATATATATATATATATATATATATATCCCAGCTCAATTTCATGCATATAAATCATATATATCAAAGTCCAAATAACATCTATAACATCAATAACAAAAAAAATTAATATTTACAATATACGAAACTGAAATAACCCACAATATACTCAAGCATCCAATAATATATGACAAACAAAACTCAAATCAATCAGCAAGTCAAAATACATCCCAAAATGTATCAAATATGTCCAACAACATCTCAAAATAACTCAAGTCAACCACACACATCCAACATCTCAAAACGTATCAAACATTTCAAACCACATCAACCTTACCCATCTCAAATAGTATATGTGTAACATCCCCTATCTGGATCACGAAGCAAAGCGCTACAAATGCTGCAGTCATGCATAGCATTAACTTCCGGTGACCAAATACGGTAATGTTAATGGTATCCATAATATCAAAAGCACATGAATATGAAACAAAATCACAAATTTCACAAAAACAACCTTTCTGGTTACATTTCACAAAACATATTTCATATTCCATTACAAAACTCTATAATCGTTTCCCAGTTTAGATCAAATATAATATTATAAATATGCCAAGATCGACATATGAAGATGCCCCTTTGGTTGATCAAAGTACTATATAGTTATAACCGACAGAATACAACACGGTGAAATTAAACAAAATAAAACAACAACTCCTTAATAGCTATCCATCAACCCCTGCTCTTCTCCGAAAGCTTTATTCGCCAACCTACTAAAAGCCTGTGGAACCTCAATGCTCTGCCTACTCAAATCAATTTTGAGCATCCGAGAGTTCAAGGGGAAAAACATAAACTTTGAGTCTGACATATAGCCTGGTGTGAATAATACCGTACATCTTGGTTATTTGATATTAAGTGAGACCACACCGCTAGAGGAATGAGGTTCCCCTCACAAATATCCTTTTGAAACATATCTTTTGCAAATTAAAGTCTGCAACCAAACTGGTTAATAATTGTAAAAAAATATCGTGTAAACTTACATGTCAAGTAACAAATGAACTATTTGTCCGAACATTATATTTTGTTTGGCTAATTACTAACCTTTGGTTGACTCGAGCCTACCAGACAATATAAACAAATAATCTAACATCTGTTAGACACTCCTCATCTAGATGGTTTGTCCCTAACTTATCTTCTCCCAGGGTCGCCTGATCCTAATGGTTTTGCGGGCTCACTAATAACCTATCTATATATAAATATATTCCCTTCTGTATGTAACATCATTTTAGTCTTACCCGTGACAAAGCCCTACACACTGGAATTTTGGACAAAATTAGCTAGGGGCACATAGCAAATGTATAGGGCACGGCCCTATACCAGTTCCATCTGGTATATAAATATCTAAGTCGGGTAACCTTCCCTTAAATTTTCCTTGAAAACCTTTTCACCTCAGTTTTATTTAAAACCTTTAAATCAAACTTAAATAAGGAAAATATACTCTATGCTTTACACAAAATCACCTAGCCATGTTATATATACTTTACTCAAATCATTGTTGATGAAAACATTTAAACCTTTGAAAGTACTCCTTTCGAATCTATTGAAAGTACCCCTTTCGAAACTAAGTAAGCTCTTTCTTTCATCTAGGACGAAAGGACAAAACATTCCTTTCGAAACCATTCATATAAACTTTTGAAACCATTGAAAAATCTTTCCTTCGAAAGCTATAAAACCTTAGACATCCTATCTTTAAAACATTTAAACAATGCCTTTCGAAAACATTGGAAAACCTTTCATTTCAAGCCTTTGTAACCTTCCTTTTAAACCTTTTGAAACCATTGGGGAACCATCCTTTCGAAACTGTTCTTTAAAACCTTTCAAAAACATTAAACGTCAAACCTTTCAAAAGCATTTGGGTTTAAGTAAAACATGTAGAAAACCTTTCGAAACCATTTAAAACTATCTCCTTCGAAAACTATGGGTTCTACCTTCAACAGAACAAAAGGGTCATAAAACATTTAAGTCGAAAACACTCTTTTGAAAACATATCCTAAGTAAAGAAGTGACGGTGTCGAAACCAACCTTCCGAAAGCATCGGAGAAGCGGCTATATTTTAAAAGCAAGGTATTCCCTTCGAAACCATTGTTTCGAAAGATAAGAAAAGCAACAGCTGGGGGTTTCGACCCAATTCGAAAGCATTTACGTAAAAAAAAGCGTAACCCATTCGACACCTTGCCTTTAAAACATTTGACTCAGCCGAAAGCCAACGAAGTCGAAAGCATATTCTTCGAAAGCAAAGCAGGCGCGTTTTTCATTTGAAAGCTAAGTAAGGTTTCGACCTCCTTCGAAACCCCTGGTTTCGACCCAATACATTCCGCCTATATCCAATTCGATGTGCACCAAGTCTTTGATGTCGTGCGTATTAGTTTCGATGGTGATGGTGGCGGAGCTACTAAGTCGAAACCTATGGTGCCGAAAGTGGCGAAACATGCCAAAAGCCTGTAAAAACTGATTTTTACTTTAAAAAGGAATTCTTTCCAACTAACCTGCCTTGTTTGTTAACATATTATAGGTTGTTAATTTTCTTTTCTAAAAGTGCTGCCAAAATTTAGAATTAAGTAATTTAAATAATTTACAAAGTTTCCATTCTCCTTTTATAAATATATGAAACATTTAAGTTTCATACCTTAAATAATTTTATATATCTATTAAAACACTTTGGAAAATTCTACAAAAATACCTGAAAATCATTTTTAATATGTTTTCTAATTTCATACCCAAAACTTATACTATTTAGCCGTAAATAATTTTAAATCTAAATAATCATTTTTCTTACTTGAAAATTAATATAAAATCCACATTAATGTAGAAAATTATGAAAATTGAAACCATCTCTAAAATATCATTTATGATCTAAATCAAAAATCGCAAGGCATTTAGATATTATTAAATAGGGTTTTTCACATTAAAACATATCATGAAACCTATATGAATGAGCATAAATCATCAACAAGTATATATAAACAATTAATCATTCAAAAACTTAGCATATCCTTATAAGATAAATCGGGTTTAATCTTAAAATTTAAAATCGTTAGGAACATGAGATGTAGTTATTATTCACCTTAGCTTTGAGATTAAGGAGTTTGTGATTTGACTAGTTTTGAACTGATTAATTTTCTTCCTTTTGCTTTTCTTCCTCTTATTTTTGCTAATGGTGCCCGGCCGCTATTTGTTTTTAATTTTGCAAATGAACCACTAGAACACACACGACTAAGGATTTAAGGTATTATAATGATCTCTTTCCTATTTTACCCCTCCTCAACTCTTTTTTAGTCCATTGGTTACATAGCACGACTACCTTTTATTAAATCAAATCTCAATCCCCTAATCATCGCACTATTTTATTTAATTTAGCTAATTAAATATCCTAAATAATTTTACTAAAAATATGGGGTGTTAAAATATGTAACTCTTAAATACCATATCAATAAAGTGAAACTACCTCACCTATTTCAAAGTTCACATATGTATAATGTTCCAACACAAATATACCTATCAATCCCGATCATCGCCTCTAGATCCTACTAATCAAGAAAATGTGTCATGCTCTTGCATATACGCAGCTATGCGCTCATCTAACAACTAGCTCATCTACACAGAATGAAGTTTGTCTCATTCCACCAGTTTAGCAATCCTAGCTCTCAAGCAATCTCCAAGTTGTCCTAAGCTTTTTTATAGTTGCTTTTCCCGCATCTATCTTTTAACATCATTTAATAATGAAGTGTATGAGTTTCATATAGTGTGATTAATAAAATCAATATATTATACGTTGTTCATAAGTATATTATATATAAAAATTACCTCTTGGTTCCTATAACCATAACACATATTCCATGTTGTCGGCTCCATGGTAACGTCGAAGATCTGGTCCTCCTTACCAGTGGTCAGCTCTTCCCATCCTGTTCCCTCAAGCAGTTTCTCTCGTTCTTGCATGAATTTTTTCCTATGATTCCAAATTACAGTTATAATTAATACTAGACTATTTCAATTATTTATAACTTATTATTTAAAGTGATTATTAATAACTTATAATTTAAAATATGTTTGACATAGCTTGTTGTGATTTTGAGTAATGCCATGTGTATGTTACTGTGCCATCTTAGTATGAGCAAACGTGTCCATGTTAGAGAAGGGACGACCGTGCTCTCTTTTCTAAAATAATTATTATGTATTATACATACATACATACATACATATATATAATTATACAATGTGATAACTATTTATAATCGCAATTAATAAATTTACCAACTCTCGATGGCAATGTGGAATAACTTTGAACCCTGTAGTGTGTGGCTAGATTTTTATTTCTATATGTAAAGTTCCTCCTCGACTCTACCTGTAAATTTAAAGTGAATAGCATATTTCATATTTGTAAATTTAAAATGAAATTTAACCATATCCGGTTCTAAATGCTTTAAATGTTCGCAGTTACTTCGTGGGCAGTGAATTTCTTTATAGTTTCCATTATTACTTAAAGCGAATACAATAAATACGTATACACCATTATAAAAATGTTCATATATTGAGCCTTTCATTCCCTTTAGTTGATACATCTGGCACCTCCGATCAACAAAATAATTGAACATTTTTTCTTATTTCAAAAAGTATGATAGAAATTCATAAATTTATTGATCATTTTATGGATTGACATTTTATTTTCAGTTTATTTATACATTTTAATGTTTTATTAATTATAAAATAAGTTATAATTATACATTAATTTGTTTATATTTTAGTTAACTATTGAATATATAATACATTATTCTTTTAACGTTTTGTTAGAAAATCTTGTATATTTTCAATTTTAACAAACTATGAACTTCAAGTATATTTGCTATGGAGCTTCTTCAAGATATTTATGACTCTGTAGATTGACTCTAACTCTTCAAATAACTTTGGAATATCTTGAAATGCTTGTGTATGAAGTGCCGTATAATTTACATTTCCTTGATTTGCTTGATTCCATACTTTGTATGTAGCCTTATAGTACTCCCATAATGAAATCGAAAATTCCGTACAACTTGAAAAGTATCTAGTAGCACAATTTATATTGTTGTTATTTTCAAAATCAGTAATCCAAATAGAAATTCATTGGGCTATGTTATAGAGGAACTGAAGGCAAACGCAGGAGCGCACATGCACGCAGATGCACACTCACAAGCACACCAGGGATCCATGTCACTCTTATTCCTTGACACAATTTTAGCATCCTTTCCATTTTTTAAGTCATATAATTCCAAATGCCGTAATGTAGACACGTTCTTACATTATTGATTGCCATCACCACAAAAACTGATCATCTCTTTGTCAGTTTTAGCTAGCATCTGAACCAACTTGAGGGAACACAAAAGCAAACTAACTCACACAAACTTGGTAATTTCCTGATACGGCATTTAATATATAAAGCCATATTTAGTGGAACGGTGAAGAAACAAAAGCTGGAAACTGTAAATAACTCTGCTCATAAAAGGTTTGACGATCCTCTTGGGAGGCAAAATCACAGTTTCAAACTATCTTAAGAGCATTGATACTGGTAAAGGAACCGAATAAATATGCAAAGAGAAGGAAGCACAAAAAGAAAAATGAGCACACTTATCAGCATAATAAAATACTTCCATACGTTAGCACAAAATAATATAAATATCAACCATCACATTACATATGGCAACAGCCTTCATCGATCAGAAAGAGGGAGTTGTTCATTATAAAATACAAATATGAAAGTAGAGCACAACTGGGACACAATTATGGTTAATGATGAGGTGGTTTGTAGTGAGGTGGCTTGTAGTGTGGGGGTTTGTAATGGGGGGGCTTGTAGTGCGGTGGTTTATAGTGAGGTCGCTTGTAGTGCGGCCGTTTGTAATAGCGAGCGTCACCAACCAAAACCATCAAGCACATGGCCAAAAATACTAGAAAGCTCATGAATTTCTTATTAATGGCCATTTATGGTTTATGTACTCGATTCTTTTCTGATGAATGAAACATAGGTATCTCTGCCTCTTTATATAGGAATAGAGCCTTATGGGGACATCATGTGATTTCCAATTTGTCTTTTGGAATAACCAATTAACTTTATGGAGAAATTGTGTGAGCCTATGAACAGGTACTTTGAAAAGGTAATGATCACTTAGGATAACCAAATATCAAGGAAGATTATATATTAATCTACATAACTAATCGATTTTGAATTGATAAACGAAGAAGCAGTCAGCAACACATCTTAAATTGTTACCAAAAAAAAAAAATCAGCATTGCCACTTGCAATGAATTTTAGTTACAATAATGTGCATCCTAATTCCATGATTTCATTCAGGTTACATAGCAGAAGAATTTATCTACAGAACAAACAGCCTCAACTAAACGGCCAACTATTTTGACAATTTTGACATCCTGATAACATACATCTTAAAAGTTAATATGAATATCTATTTATTCTAGCGCATAAACTAGATAGAAAAAAAATCATAAAATTAAGTAGTGATTTAGTGTACAGTTTTTTATTTTCATTTCAAAATGAGATTACCAGAATTACAAAGATATCTATCTATTTTTTCCCCATTCTAAATGTACGAACCTAGGCACGTTAAAAATAATAATAATAATAATAATAATAATAATAATAATAATAATAATCATTGGACCATCACAGGCTGTTTTGATCTTTTGCAGCATACCTTTTCATACATATAATTCAACCATACTTATCTCCTTTTTTTAAATAATGATATCGCAACTATTCAGCACTAAATGTCATATAATAATACTACATGCATGTGAAAAGGTCTTGATAAGACCTATTCAGTGTTTCAGCGAGCGTATATTGATCGTACCACGGAATACCGATGACTTTATAACTATCCCCATCCCATGACATCGAGGTTGCATTCTTCCTCTCAGATTGTTATTTGCAGGCATTGACAATTGTCATTTACACCTGATTCTACTTCACATTTATTAAGATCAGATATTCTAATAGCATAGTTGCAAATAATTTACCTAATTTCGAAAGCTTAGACATATTGGCATCAATGAAATATGCTAATTCGTATTAACGTGGTGATCATACCCATAAGTAGTGGGTTCGCTTATGACAAATTCATGGAAATCATGGATAGGCAATGTTTGGTCTCAGTCAAATTACATGCGCCTTCACAAACCAAAAATATCCATAGTACTATTCCCAGAGAGGCACAACTGTTTGTGTATGTATGTGTGCACGAACGCACACGCTATAAGCATACTTGTGTCATCCTTACCTATTCATGATGTGGAATTTAAGACTGAAAACGAACAAAGTAATCAAAAACGAGTATTTAAATCTTGGAGGACTGCACAAAAATATCTAAACAAGACTGGTTCTGCTTGTTATATTCTCCACTATTCTTTGTAAGTCGATTAGCACACTACCATATTTTTATCGTATTAATTAACTTGTAATTACTGAGAGACACAAGTATATATATTAATTAAACGTATTATAAGTTATTTATGTGGCATGATATCATGTGCAGACTGAGTGATCTCTTTGCCAATTGAATGCAGAGCACAATCAATCAACTCCACATTAACAAACTGAATCAGAACCTACACAATACAAGTAATCAAACTGATTTGATAAAAAATAATTATAAAACATGAGTTAAAAGAGGTAACTTAGATTTAAGGGGCACGATTAGATACGATATAGAGACCTTTTTTTAAGCAAGGCATTGGCGACAATAAAAAAACAATGTCATGGAATTTTCTGCATCTATCCGCTGTAAACCTTAAAATAAACTCACTGAATTGACGATTATAGAATGGTATTTTTGATTGTGCTGCCTTTGAAGTTCCTCCAGACTTTATGTAGCTGTGGGAAAGAGCTGGTCTTCAATCTAGTATCACTCCTTAAAGTTACATAGCACCAACCAAATTTTGTTGCTTAGGTTCTCCAACTTGTTTATATTCCATGAAAAGCTGCCTGGATTTGCTTTATTGGTCAGTTTGTGTCTATCAAAAAAAAAAAAAAAATGAAAGAAAAAAGAAACAAACAAACAAAAGTGAGAAGATTTGTTTTATCGGTCTATTTCGATTTATCAAAAGAAATTCAAAAAAGCGGGGAAGGGAAAAAAACTCGTAAAACAAGTATGCGTCAAATAAATAGACTCAAAAATTAAAGGTTTTTTATTTTTTGATCAAATGAAAAATAATCAAAGAACTTCTACAGCGTGCTGCTATTGACATTCATTTCTTTCTTTCCGACCACCATAACTAAAGGCTGCCTTCTGTATTTTTGCTACATGTTTGTTAACTGAAAAAATGAATCAACATCCTGTATTAAGTGTGAAAGTACCAGCCCCATTCTTACAGAGCAATAATATAGAAAATAAATGTAAAAAAATCAAAATAGTAAAATGACAAGAAGATTTTTATAGTGATTCGGATGTTAATGAAGCCTACGTCCGCTTTATAACTTTCTATTAACTGACTGTTGCACAAGCTAAATCAGATTATAATATGATTGAATCTTCTAAGTTAGATCAAGTCACAAGCATAAGATCCATCCATTTAGTATATTTTTGAGTGAACTTCGTTCGGTTGTCTTCTTACCTTCTATTTAAGTACCTTATCCAAATATCAATTCGTTTGGAGTTCGTTTGATCATCCATCATCATGTATTATCTGGTCCAGAAGAATTGTCCAGAACTCACTTAATACTTAACCAAATCACACAAAACTTCACACATGCAATGTAGATGAGTAGGAGAGCCTCCCCTATGGATCATAGGTCATGGGGCCCAATCCTTATGGGTGTGAGCTGATGAATCAAACTGGCTCAATTCGTAGAAAAATCATACATAACTCGCTTAAAACTTAACGAAATTAGAAGAAACTTTGCAGACACTCTTTATGGTGTGTGGACCTACCGTATGAATTTAGATTGTGGGGTCCAACATACATGGATCGTTAGCGATCCATCTAGTTAGTTCAGTAGTGATTCATGAAACAACCTTTAATTGATCCCATTTTTTCTATGAGTCTTCTTTTATATCTTCTAAGTGTTCTCTCAAAATTTCAAATCAACCCGACTATGTATGAGTTCTCTAGGTATATTTTAAGTTAGCTGCTTTTGGTCAAATAGCTTGAATCAGATGAGTCTTCACTTCTCGAGCTAGATTGTTTGGCATATTATAAAACTTGACAAGTATTCTTAGATGAGGTAGTAGATCAAGATGCAATAGGCTTTGACAACTCATGATACTTCCTTTTGGATCGCTAGCGATCCATGAATGATGGATCGCCAATGATTCATCTACTTAGTGGATTTTTGGCTTGTTTCTTTTAAGTTCCATAAGCTTGTTCTTTTAGATGCTTTGTTTAAGCTTCAAGTCATTTTGGCTTAGTCTGGATCATATTTATCAAGGCGTGTGCTTAGGCGCCAAAAAGGCGCAGGCGTAACCCCCGCGCCTTTTCTGGTGATGAGGCGCCTCAGCTAATGGAGGCGCACAAAAGGCACAAAAGACACGCCTTTTTTCGAAGCGACGAGACCCAATTAAATGCGCCTCGGGTAGGCAGAGTTATTTGTAGGCAAACCTCTTTCTTTGATCCAAATGATTAAAATTGAAATCAACTTCGACTTGGTCGATTAGTTTTGGGGTTTAAAAAAATATAAGTCGAGTTAAACAAAAAAAATTATTGCTGCCATTGACTCTTCCCACCACCGTATCCTGCCGCCGCCGCCGCCTGCTATTGTCAGCGCTGCTTGTATAAAAGTCACGTAAAAGATGCAAAAAAGCCCAAGGCTCAAGCCTTACGCCTTTTTGCGCCTTAGCGTGTTAACTACTATGGTATGGATGTTCTAGCTCTTGTTGAATTCTGCTGGGTTAAAAACCCAGTTAACATTTGCCCCCCAGAGTATGCTTTTATTGAAAACAAAGTATGCTCTGGAACAACACAAGTTACGGATTGCTATTCTGTGAATTTCAGTGAATCGTCGAAGCCCATCTCAAGATGTTATATTCAAATGACTGACTTCTTATAGCCGTTCATTTTTTGATTTTGATATGATTTTCAAATTCTGGTATTGACGATGCAATCTTTGTTCCATAGTTCACACAAGGGTTTAGGTCTATAAGTGGGTGCACGACGTAGGTTTGGAGTCGACCTATACAATTTTATCTCGTTCGGTGGTGAAGCTAAGTTTTGTCTCGAACGATTGTACGCCATCTTTACTTAGGCACTTTCATGTGTGCAATTGACCTAATGAAGCAAAGGCTGCCTCAGTATTGGTTGAGGCACCTTCATGTGTGACGAGAGCTGGACTTACCACGGCGACGCGGACGAGGATTAGTCAATTTCGTTATTTTCTTTTTCTTTATAAAACTTAGTTAACCTATTTAATTTTAATAAACTTTATTAATTTTCATAAAACTTAATTCACTTAATTAATTCTAATAAAACTTAGCTAATTTGTATATATTTCGTTTTTTTACTGGAAATTTTAGTCAACTTAGTTAAATTTTATAATACTCAGTTAACATAGTTAATTTTTGTAGAGCTTAGTTGAGTTTTCATAAAACTTAGTTAATTTTTATAAAAATAGTTCTTTTTTTTTACAAAAATTTAGTTAGTCTTTATAAAAATTATTTTTTTTGTAAACTTTGGCTTGTATAAGAGTTATTTTTTTTACAAATTTAGCTAGCTTTTACAATAAGGATTATGAATCACTAGATTGTGTGACGTCTTTTAACAAATATCTAGCACACAAAATGCTAACAAGAGTTTAAGGAACATTTTGGCTATGTTTTTATTAAGAAAAATAGAAGGATGTTTATAGCATGCATTCTCCATGAAAAAAAAGGGTTAATTTCAAGAAAATCAAAGAAAGCAGAAAAAGCCTCTTCAAAGATGGCATTTTAAATTAGCATTTATATATATAAACATAAAAAGAAAGAAGCACTCAACCAATTCATGAAAAATGTTAATTATCCCAAAAAAATTGTGCAGGACTATGCAATAATTGCTTAAATTGATATTGATTCTACAACGAAGTACTTTGTCGAAATATGAGGCATGCTAAGTGAAATCAAATTATGCCTCCTATGTTTTATTGACTACATTAACGCTAAAGCTAATTTTGATGTAACTGTTTGAGGGAAAAAATTATATTTCATGACGTAACTGCTTAAGCTGAATGCAATTCAAGGGGGTGACCAAATGCAGCAAGCATTTTCTTGCGGCAGAAAACCCTTTCGTTTATTGGAAACAAAACATAATTGATTGAATCCTATTCGAGAAAAACAAAATATGCAAACTTTGTAAAAACCCTAATCTTTTGCTGTAGATGTGGAAGTCAAATTGGTCACAAATTATAATTAATTTGTCCATAAAAATACAGAAAGAAAAGGAATAAATTAAATGAATGTATAATAGAATCACTTCGATTTGGAAGAGAGATCATTTTCCAGTACATACTAAGCTCATTTTATACTAAAAGGTTGTTATGATGCTTCAATGTTAACATAAAATATAAAGTTACAATTCCTTCATTAAATACCAAACCATCAAAGCCATAGGACCTAGCTTTGACGTAATTAAAAATTGGACCTAAGCTTTAACGTAAATAAAAATCAGAGCAAGTTTTCTACCAACAAAATTCAATCCCTAAACCCATTAACGGCTTATGTATTTCGAAAATAACTTAAAAGGTCCTCATACTCGTTAAATATGTAATTTTGAAAATTATGCAGCATTGATGGGTAAGTCTAAGAAACAGTATAAAATTCTTATAGCTTAGCATGAATGATAATTTTTGTAGGCGCGATAACTGAAAAGATATACTCACCCTTAAATCCTTGAGGATGAAAGAGCTTATCACTACAACTGACAATAATCATATATAACAAACCCAAATCTAATAATAAAGAGTCGCCTAACAAATATCTAGATTGTGTGATGCATCACTAGATTGCACGACGTCATTTAACAAATATTTAAACATACAAAATGCTACAAAAATACAGTCACCTAACAAAGACTAAAAGCATCAAAGCTAACAGGCATCACTTAAGATCCTATCTAAACAGATTAAAGAACAGAGGATCTAATCTAGAGCAGTAAGCATTACATGTATGTTATTGAATTAAACTAATCGAACAAAGAGAAACACGAACCGTATGATTATGCGTTTATTTGACAGAGCAGAGACACAAAAACCAAAGTTAGTAGAATAAAGAGAAATAAGTTGAAATTATCCAAAATTAAGTGCGAGAAAGAACAGCTCAAACCTCTAGAGCTTTAGATGTATCACCGTTTGAGGAAGATTTTAATAACTGAGGTGGAGGCGATCATTTGTGAACTTAACAGATTAAGGTACACTATAAGGCTTAGGATTTTTTTTAATACAAGATTGCTGCAGAGGTCGACAAAATGTGGAGGCACGCGAAAGATGTTTAAATGAGAGCCATAAGAGACGAATAAACGAGGGGATTTTAGGTTTTCAACTGAGCGAATTACGGAGAAAGAAAATGAAGAGATGATGCTAAAATAAAAAGGAAAAAGAGCGGCCTTGGAAACAATTTGAGAGCCCGCCGACATGGTTTGTCGTTACCGCGTTTATATTTCATTTTTGTTCTTTAATTGGAAATAAAAATAGCAATGAGCATTAAAACGCCAACAATAATCATTTTTCATTGCTATAAACACCTATTTTCCTTGTAGTGAAAGCATTTCGATTTTTCAAATGTCAATGCATTTAAGTTTTGAAAAAAATGGATCGATTAAGGTCAATGGATGATGAACTTCAAGCATATCTGCTACGGAGCTTTACCAAGATATTTATGACTCTGTAGATTGACTCTTAACACTTCAAATAACTTTGGAATATTTTGAAGTGCTTATGTATGAAGTGCCTTGAGTCGTATATTTTACATTTGCTTGATTTGCTTGATTCCATACTTTGTATATAGCCTTATAGTACTTCCATAGGTATCTGAAAATTTCGTACAAGTTGAAGAATATGTATAGCACAATTTATATTGTTGTTATCAAAATCAATAATCCAAGTCTTAGCAAATAGAAAATTCATTGGGCTTTGTTATAGACGAACTGAAGGCAAACGCACGAGCGCACATTGACAGATGCACACGGGGCGCGCCATATGCACACTCACACGCACACCAGGGATCCATGTCACACTTATTCCTTGACACAATTTTAGCACCCTTTCCATTTCTCAAGTCATATAATTCCAAATGCCATAAATTGTTGTAGACACGTTCTTGCATTATTGATTGCCATCACCACAAAAACTGATCATCCCCTTGTCTGTTTTAGCCTAGCATCTGAACCAACTTGAGGGAACACAAAAGCAAACTAACTAGCACAAACTTGGTAATTTCCTGAAACGGTGTTTAATATGTTAAGCCATTTTTAGAGGAACTGAGAAGAAATAAAAGCTGGAAACCGTAAATGACTCTGCTCATAAAAAGTTTGACGATCCTCTTGGGAGGCAAAATCACATTTTCAAACTATCTTAAGGGCATTGATACTGGTAAAGGAACCGAATAAATATGCAAGAGAAGGAAGCACAAAAAGAAAAATGAGCACACTTATCAGCATAATAAAATACTTGCTTTCCATACGTTAGCACAACATAATATAAATATCAACCATCACATTACATATGGCAACAGCCTTCATCGATCAAAACGAGGGAGTTGTTATTGTCATTATAAAATACAAATATGAAAGTATAGCACAACTGGGACACAATGGTTAATGATGAGGTGGTTTGTAGTGAGGTGGCTTGTAGTGTGGGGGTTTGTAATGTGGGGGCTTGTGGTGCGGTGGTTTATAGTGAGGTCGCTTGTAGTGTGGCCGTTTGTAATAGCGAGCGTCAGCAACCAAAACCATCAAGCACATGGCCAAAAATAATAGAAAGCTCATGAATTTCTTATTAATAGCCATTATGATTTATGCACTCCACTCTTTTTCTGATGAATGAAACATAGGTATCTCTGCCTCTTTATATTAGAATAGAGCCTTATGGTGACATCATGTGGTTTCCAATATGCCTTTCGGAATAATCAATTAACTTTATGGAGAATGTGAGCCTTTGAACAGGTACTTTGAAAAGGCAATGATCACTTAGGATAACCAAATATCAAGGAAGATTATATATTAATCTGCATAACTTATCGATTTTGAATTGATAAATGAAGAAGCAGTCAGCAACACATCTTAAAACGTTACCAAAAAAAAAAAAAAAAAAAAAAATCAGCATTGCCACTTGCAATGAATTTTAGTCGCAATAATGTGCATCCTAATTCCATGATTTCATTCAGGTTACATAGCAGAAGAATTTATCTACAGAACAAACAGCCTCAACTAAACGGCTAACTATTTTGGCAATTTTGATATCCTGATAACATACATCTTAAAAGTTAATATGAATATCTATTTATTCTAGCGCATAAACTAGATAGAAAAAAAATCATAAAATTAAGTAGTGATTTAGTGTACAGTTTTTTATTTTCATTTCAAAATGAGATTACCAGAATTACAAAAATATCTATCTATTTTTTCCCCATTCTAAATGTAGGAACCTAGGCACGTAAAAAAAAATCATTGGACCATCACAGGCTGTTTTGCTCTTTTGCAGTATACCTTTTCATACATATAATTCAACCATACTTATCTCGTTTTTTTAAATAATGATATAGCAACTATTCAGCACTAAATGTCATATAATAATACTACATGCATGTGAAAAGGTCTTGATAAGACCTATTCAGTGTTTCAGCGAGCATATTGATCGTACCATGGAATACCGATGACTTTATAACTATCCCCATCCCATGACATCGAGGTTGCATTCTTCATCTCAGATTGTTATTTGCAGGCATTGACAATTGTCATTTACACCTGATTCTACTTCACATTTATTAAGATCAGATATTCTAATAGCATAGTTGCAAATAATTTAACTAACTTCGAAAGCGTTAGACATATTGGCATCAATGAAATATGCTAATTCGTATTAATGTGGTGATCATACCCATAAGTATTGGGTTCGCTTATGACAAATTCATGGAAATCATGGATAGGCAATGTTTGGTCTCAGTCAAATTACATGCGTCTTCACAAACCAAAAATATCCATAGCACTATTCCCAGAGAGGCACAACTGTGTGTGTATGTATGCGTGTGCGCGCACACACAAGCTATAAGCATACTTGTGTCATCCTTGCCTATTCATGATATGAAATTTAAGACTGAAAATGAACAAAGTAATCAAAAACGAGTATTTAAATCTTGGAGGACTGCACAAAAATGTCTAAACAAGACTGATTCTGCTTGTTATATTCTGCAGTATTCTTTGTAAGTCGATTACCACACTACCATATTTTTATCGTATTAATTAACTTGTGATTACTGAGAGACACAAGTTTATATATTAATTAAACGTATTATAAGTTATTTATGTGGCATGATATTATGTGCAGACTTAGTGATCTCTATACCAATTGAATGCAGAGCACAATCAATCAACTCCACATTAACAAACTGAATCAGAACCTAAACAATACAAGTAATCAAACTGAAATTGATAAAAAAATAATTATAAAACATGAGTTAAAAGAGGTAACTTAGATTTAAGGGGCACGATTAGATACGATATAGAGACCTTTTTTTTAAGCAAGGCATTGGCGACAGTAAAAAAACAATGTCATGGAATTTTCTGCATCTATCCGCTGTAAACCTCAAAACAAACTCACTAAATTCACGATTATAGAATGGTATTTTTGATTGTGCTGCCTTCGAAGTTCCTCCAGATTTTATGTAGCTGTGTGAAAGAGCTGGTCTTCAATCTAGTATCACTCCGTAAAGTTACATAGCACCAACCAAATTTTGTTGTTTAGGTTCTCCAACTTGTTTACATTCCATGAAAAGCTGCCTGGATTTGCTTTATTGGTCAGTTTGCGTCTATCAAAAAGAAAAATGAAAGAAAAAAGAAATAACCAAACAAAAGTGAGAAAATTTGTTTTATCGGTCTATTTCGATTTATCAAAAAAATTCAAAAAAGCGGGGAAGGGAAAAAAACTCGTAAAACAAGTATGTGTCAAATAAATAGACTCAAAAATTAAAGGTTTTTTATTTTTTGATCAAATGAAAAATAATCAAAGAACTTCTATAGCGTGCTGCTATTGATATTCATTTTTTTATTTCCGACAACCATAACTAAAGGCTACCTTCTGTATTTTTGCTACATGTTTGTTAACTAAAAAAATGAATCAACATCCTGTATTAAGTGTTAAAGCACCATCCCCATTCTTACAGAACAATAATATAGAAAATAAATGTAAAAAAACCGAAATAATAAAAATATAAGAAGATTTTTATAGAGGTTCGGCTGTTAATGAAGCCTGCGTCCACTTTATAACTTTTTATTAACTGACTATTGTTACAAGCTAAATCGGATCATAATATGATTGAATCTTCTAAGTTAGATCAAGTCACAAGCACAAGATTCATCCACTTAGCATATTTTTGAGTGAACTTCGTTTGGTTGTTTTCTTATCTTCTATTTAAGTGCCTTATCCAAATATCAATTCGTTTGAAGTTCGTTTGATCATCCATCTTCATGGATTATCTAGTCCAAAAGAATTGTCCAGAACTCACTTAATACTTAATCAAATCACACAAAACTTCACACATACAATGTAGATGAGTGGGAGAGCCTCCCCTATGGATCATAGGTCATGGGGCCCAATCCTTATGGGTGTGAGCTGATGGATCAAACTGGCTCAATTCGTAGAATCATCCATAACTCGCTCAAAACTTAACGTAATTCGAAGAAACTTTGCAGATACTCTCTCTATGGTGTGTGGACCTACCGTATAAATTTCAGATTATGGGGTCCAACCTACATGGATCGTTAGCGAATCCATCTAGTTAATTCACTAGTGCTCCATGAAACAACCTTCAATTGATCCCATTTTTCTATGAGCCTTCTTTTATATCTTCTAAGTGTTCTCCCAAAATTTCAAATCAACCCAACTATGTATGAGTTCTCTAGATACATTTTAAGTTAGCTGCTTTTGGTCAAACAGCTTGAGTCGGATGAGTCTTCACTTCTCCAGCTAGATTGTTTGACAGGCTATGAAACTTGGCAAGTATTCTTAGATGAGGTAGTAGATCATAATGCAATAGGCTTTGACAACTCATGATACTTCCTTTCGGATCATCAGCTATCCATGAATGATGGATCGCCAACGATTCATCTACTTAGTGGATTTTTGGCTTGTTTCTTTTAAGTTCCATAAGCTTGTTCTTTTAGATGCTTTGTTTGAGCTTCAAGTTATTCTGGCTTAGTCTGGATCATATTTATCAAGGCGCACGCTTAGGCGCCAAAAAGGCGCAAACGTACCCCATGTGCCTTTTCTGGTGATGAGGCGCCTCAGCTAATGGAGGCTCACAAAAGGCGCAAAAGGCACGTCTTTTTTTGAAGCGACGAGACCCAATTAGGTGCGCCTCAGGTACGCAGAGTTATTTTATAGGCAAACTTTTTTCTTCGATCTGAAACCCGACCTGATTAAAATTGAAATCGACTTCGACTTGGTCGATTTCTTTTGGGGTTTTAAAAAATATAAGTCGAGTTGAACAAAAAAACTGTTGCTGCCAATGACTCTTCCCACCGTCGTAGCCTGCAGCTGTCGCCGCCGCCTGCTGTTGTCGCCACTGCTTGTATAAAAGTCATGTAAAAAAACCCAAGGCTCAAGCCTTGCGCCTTTTTGCGCCTTAGCGCGTTAACTACTATGGTCTGGATGTTTTACCTCTTGTTGAATTCTGTTGGGTTAAAAAATTAGTTAACATTTGCCCCTCAGAGTATGCTTTTATTGAAATCAAAGTATGTTCTGGAATAACACAAGTTACGGATTACTATTCTGTGAATATCAGTGAATCATTGGAGTCTATCTCAAGATGTTATATTCAAATGACTAACTTCTTATAGCCGTTCACTTTTTGATTTTGATCCGAATTTTAATTTCTGGTATTGACGATGCAATCTTTGTTCCATAGTTTACACAAGGGTTTAGATCTGTAAGTGGGTGCACGACGTAGGTTTGGAGTTGACCTATACAATTTTTTCTCGGTCGGTGGTGAAGCTAAGTTTTGTCTCGAACGATTGTAGGCCGACTTTACTGAGGCACTTTCATGTGTGCAATTGACCTAATGAAACAAAGGCTGCCTCGGTATTGGTTGAGGCACCTTCATGTGTGACGAGAGCTGGACTTACCACGGCGACGCGGACGGGGATATTTAGTCAATTTAGTTAGTTTTTTTTAAACTTAGTTACTATTTAATTTTAATAAACTTCATTAATTTTCATAAAACTTGGTTCACATAATTAATTCTAATAAAAACTTAGCTAATTTGTATATATTTCGTTTTTTAGTAAAAAAATTAGTCAACTTAGTTAAATTTTATAATACTCAGTTAACATAGTTAATTTTTGTAGAGCTTAGTTGAGTTTTTATAAAACTTAGTTAATTTTTATAAAATTAGTTCTTCTTTTACAAAAATTTAGTTAATCTTTATAAAAAAAAAAAATTTTTTGTAAACTTTGGCTTTTATAAGAGTTGTTTTTTTTTTACAAATTTAGCTAGCTTTTACAAAAAGGATTATGAATCACTAGATTATGTGACGTCTTTTAACAAATATTTAACACACAAAATGCTAAGGAACATTTTGGCTATGGTTTTATTAAGAAAAATAGAAGGATGTTTATAGCATGCATTCTCCATGAAAAAAGGTTAATTTCATAAAAAATAAAAGAAAGCATAAAAAGCCACTTCAAAGATGGCATTTTAAATTAGCATTTATATGTATAAACATAAAAAGAAAGAAGCACTCAACTAATGCATGAAAAATGTTAATTATCCCAAAAAAAATTGTGCAGGACTATGCAATAATTGCTTAAATTGATATTGATTCCACGACAAAGTACTTTGTCGAAAAAACAGGCATGCTAAGTGAAGTCAAATTATGCCTACTACGTTATATTGACTAAGTTAACGCTAAAGCTAATTTTGATGTAACTGTTTGAGGAAAAAAATTACATTTCATGATGTAACTGCTTAAGCTGAATGCAACTCATGGGGTGACCAAAGGCAGCAAGCATTTGCTTGCAGCAGAAAACCCTTTTGTTTATTGGAAACAAAACATAATCGATTGAATCCTATTCGGGAAAAACACAATATGCAAACTTTGTAGAAACCCTAATCTTGTGTTGTAGATGTGGAAGTCAAATTGGTCACAAATTATAATTAATTTGTCTACAGAAAGAAAAGGAATAAAGTAAATGAACGTATAATAGAATTACTTCGATTTAGAAGAGGGATCATTTTCTAGTACATACTAAGTTCATTTTATACTAAAAGATTGTTATGATGCTTCAATGTTAACATAAAATATAAAGTTACTACTCCTTCATTAAATACCAAACCATCAAAGCCATAGGACCTAGCTTTGACGTAATTAAAAATTGGACCTAAGCTTTAATGTAACTAAAAATCAGAGCAAGTTTCCTACCAACAAAATTCAATCCCCAAACCCATTAATGGCTTATGTATTTCAAAAATAACTTAAAAGGTCCCCATACTTGTTAAATGTGTAATTTTGAAAATTATGCAGCATTGATGGGTAAGTCTAAGAAACAATATAAAATTCTTATAGCTTGGTATAAATGATAATTTTTGTAGGCACGATAACTGAAAAGATATACTCACCCTTAAAATCCTTGAGGATGAAAGAGCCTATTACTACAACTGACAATAACCATATATACCAAACCCAAATCCAATAATAAAGAGTCGCCTAACAAATATCTAGATTGTGTGATGCATCACTATATTGCACGACGTCTTTTAACAAATATCTAAACATACAAAATGCTATAAAAATACAGTCACCTAACAAAGAATAAAAGCATCAAAGCTAACAAGCGTCACTTAAGATCCTATCTAAACAGAGGATCTGATCTAGAGCAGTAAGCATGACACATATGTTATTGAATTAAACTAATCGAACAAAGAGAAACATGAAACGTATGATTACGCGTTTAATTGATAGGGCAGAGACACAAAAACTAAAGTTAGTAGAATAAAGAGAAATGAGTTGAAATTATCCAAAATTAAGCGCGAGAAAGAACAGCTCAAAACTCTATAGCTTTAGATGTACCACCGTTTGAGGAAGATTTTAATAACTGAGATGGAGGCGATCGTTTGTGGACTTAACAGATTAAGGTACTGTATAAGGCTTAGGGTTTTTTTATAGAAGATTGCTGCAGAGGTCGGCAAAAGGTGTAGGCACGCTAAAGATGTTTAGATGAGAGCCATAAGAGATGAATAAATGAGGGGATTTTAGCTTTTCAACTGAGCGAATTATGGAGAAAGAAAATGAGGAGATGATACTAAAATAAATAGAAAAGAGAGCGGCCTTGGAAATGATTTGAGAGTCCGCCTACATGGTTTTTCATTACCGCGTTTATATTTCATTTTTGTTCTTTTAATGGAAATAAAAATTGCAATGAGCATTAAAACGCCAACAATAATCATTTTTCTTTGCTATTAACACTTATTTTTCTTGTAGTGTAAGCATTTCGATTTTTCAAATGTCAATGCATTTAAGTTTTGAAAAAAAATTGGATCGATTAAGGTCAATGGATGATGAACTTAAAGCATATTTGCTACGGAGCTTTACCAAGATATTTATGACTCTGTAGATTGACTCTTAACACTTCAAATAACTTTGGAATATCTTGAAGTGCTTGTGTATGAAGTCCTTGAGTCGTATATTTTACATTTGCTTGATTTGCTTGATTCCATACTTTGTATATAGCCTTATAGTACTCCCATAGATATCTGAAAATTTCGTACGACTTGAAGAATATGTATAGCACAATTTATGTTGTTGTTATCAAAATCAATAGTCCAAGTCTTAGCAAATAGAAAATTCATTGGGTTTCGTTATAGACGAACTTAAGGCAAACGCAGGAGCGCACATTGACAGAAGCACGCGGGACGCGCCATATGTACACTCACACGCACACCAGGGATCCATGTCACACTTATTCCTTGACACAATTTTAGCATCCTTTCCATTATTTAAGTCATATAATTCCAAATGCCATAAATTGTTGTAGACACGTTCTTACATTATTGATTGCCATCACCACAAAAACTGATCATCTCCTTGTCTGTTTTAGCCTAGCATCTGAACCAACTTGAGGGAACACAAAAGCAAACTAACTCACACAAACTTGGTAATTTCCTGAAACCGCGTTTAATATGTTAAGCCATTTTAGAGAAATGGTGAAGAAACAAAAGCTGGAAACCGTAAATGACTCTGCTCATAAAAAGTTTGACAATCCTCTTGGGAGGCAAACTCACATTTTCAAACTATCTTAAGAGCATTGATACTGGTAAAGGAACCGAATATATATGCAAGAGAGAAGGAAGCACAAAAACAAAAATGAGCACACTTATCAGCTTAATAAAAAACTTGCTTTCCATACGTTAGCAGAACATAATATAAATATCAACCATCGCATTACATATGGCAACAGCCTTCATCGATCAAAACGAGGGAGTTGTTATTGTCTTTATAAAATACAAATATGAAAGTATAGCACAACTGGGACACAATGGTTAATGATGAGGTGGTTTGTAGTGAGGTGGCTTGTAGTGTGGGGGTTTGTAATGGGGGGGCTTGTGGTGTGGTGGTTTATAGTGAGGTCGCTTGTAGTGCGGCCGTTTGTAATAGCGAGCATCAGCAACCAAAACCATCAAGCACATGGCCAAAAATAATAGAAAGCTTATGAATTTCTTATTAATAGCCATTATGATTTATGCACTCCACTCTTTTTCTGATGAATGAAACATAGGTATCTCTACCTCTTTATATTGGAATAGAGCCTTATGGTGACATCATGTGGTTTCCAATGTCTTTCGGAAAGATCAATTAACTTTATGGAGAAACTGTGTGAGCCTTTGAACAGGTACTTTGAAAAGGTAATGATCACTTAGGATAACCAAATATCCAGGAAGATTATATATTAATCTACATAACTTATCAATTTTGAATTGATAAATGAAGAAGCAGTCAGCAACACATCTTAAAACGTTACCAAAAAAAAATCAGCATTGCCACTTGCAATGAATTTTAGTTACAATAATGTGCATCCTAATTCCATGATTTCATTCAGGTTACATAGCAGAAGAATTTATCTACAGAACAAACAGCCTCAACTAAACGGCTAACTATTTTGACAATTTTGATATCCTGATAACATACATCTTAAAAGTTAATATGAATATCTATTTATTCTAGCGCATAAATTAGATAGAAAAAAAAAAATCATAAAATTAAGTAGTGATTTAGTGTACAGTTTTTTATTTTCATTTCAAAATGAGATTACCAGAATTACAAAGATATCTATCTATTTTTTCCCCATTCTAAATGTACGAACCTAGGCACGTAAAAAAAAAAATCATTGGACCATCACAGGCTGTTTTGCTCTTTTGCAGTATACCTTTTCATACATATAATTCAACCATACTTATCTCTTTTTTTAAATAATGACATAGCAACTATTCAGTACTAAATGTCATATAATAATACTACATGCATGTGAAAAGGTCTTAAGACCTATTCAGTGTTTCAGCGAGCGTATATTGATCGTACCACGGAATACCGATGACTTTATAACCATCCCCATCCCATGACATCGAGGTTGCATTCTTCATTTCAGATTGTTATTTGCAGGCATTGACAATTGTCATTTACACCTGATTCTACTTCACATTTATTAAGATCAGGTATTCTAATAGCATAGTTGCAAATAATTTACCTAACTTCGAAAGCATTAGACATATTGGCATCAATGAAATATGCTAATTCGTATTAATGTGGTGATCATACCCATAAGTATTGTATTCGCTTATGACAAATTCATGGAAATCATGGATAGGCAATGTTTGGTCTCAGTCAAATTACATGCGTCTTCACAAACCAAAAATATCCATAGTTCTATTCCCAGAGAGGCACAACTGTTTGTGTATGTATGTGTGTGTCCGCGCGCACACGCTATAAGCATACTTGTGTCATCCTTGCCTATTCATGATGTGGAATTTAAGATTGAAAATGAACAAAGTAATCAAAAACGAGTATTTAAATCTTGGAGGACTGCACAAAAATATCTAAACAAAACTGATTATGCTTGTTATATTCTCCACTATTCTTTGTTAAGTCGATTAGCACACTACCATATTTTTATTGTATTAATTAGACTTGTAATTACTGAGAGACACAAGTATATATATTAATTAAACGTATTATAAGTTATTTATGTGGCATGATATTATGTGCAGATTTAGTGATCTCTATACCAATTGAATGCAGAGCACAATCAATCAACTCCACATTAACAAACTGAATCAGAACCTAAACAATAAAAGTAATCAAACTGAATTTGATAAAAAATAATTATAAAACATGAGTTAACAGAGGTAACTTAGATTTAAGGGGCACGATTAGATACGATATAGAGACCTTTTTTTAAGCAAGGCATTGGCGACGATAAAAAAACAATGTCATGGAATTTTCTGCATCTATCCACTGTAAACCTCAAAATAAACTCACTGAATTCACGATTATAGAATGGTATTTTTGATTGTGCTGCCTTCGAAGTTCCTCCAGATTTTATGTAGCTGTGTGACGCAGCGGATATAACTTTGACGTGCTAATAATGTTTTGATACCAATTGACGCAACTTTCTTCCCCACGAAATGATTTCGTGTCAAGTAAACCTGATAGAACGATAAATGTCCAAATCCGTTGATCTCTCGAGATACCGGATTCTAGCTATTTTCAACACGTTGATCGCACACGATTCCGCGTTAGAAGATCTACGATTCTTCGACGTTGATCTCGCGCACGAGATTCCGTGAATCGGCTTCAAATCCGTTGATTCGAGCGCACTCGAATATCCGAATATGGAAGAAGGACATCACACTCAACTTCAACAAAAGTGGCAAAAGCACACAAACAATTTTATTCCAAATCAACTTCCTTTACAGGTGACACAACGCCCCTATTTATAGGGATTACAACACAGCATACACGACCTAACACAGGTGCTCGCGACCTAACACATACAACTGCATGCGACATAACCATAGACGACCTACGACTCAACGACCTACGACTTACACAGTATGCGACTTACAACATAACATCATAACAACATAACAACATATCACGTATCACCATACGCGACGTAACAACAGCACGCGACCTAGCAACAAACAAATTACAACATCACGACATACAACTTAACCTATACAAGTGATATAAGAAAGTCACAACACAACAGCAATACGACATATCGACTTGAGCGACCTAAGTAGATAACACATCTTCGGAACGACCTAAGCTTTAGCGACATCAGCTTCAGCGACATAAGGTTCAGCGACATAAGAAAATCTGCGACTCAACAACATATCATAGCTTCAGGTCGCGGCATAAGGAAGGTCAGCTTCAGCGACTAGGTCGCTTATCTTGGTAGGTCGTAGCTCGGTACTTCGTAACGACCTAAGGAAAGCGGCATAAAGTGGTTAGGTCGCTGGTCTATCATGTAGCACTGTATCTTCCAACCTTCGTATCTCGTTAGGTCGTAACTCGCTAGGTCGTTCGCGACTTAAGGCACGCGACTTATCACAGTGCGCTGCATCATCCTCCCCTGGCTGAAAAGAATTCGTCCCCGAATTTACACTTTCCTCTTCTTCGACACGCTTATCCTCATGATATGGAATCAAGTGTTTGACGTTGAAAACGTCAGCAGTATGGATATGATTCGGCAATCTTAACTGATAAGCATATTTATTAATCTTCTTCACGACTTCCAAAGGACCAATCTTTCTAGCAGCAAGCTTGTTGTAAGCACCAACAGGAAATCGATCCTTAGTCAATACCGTATATACAAAATCTCCTTCTTTGAATTCAACATGTCGTCGTTTGATATCTACGGATTGCTTATATTTCTCATTCGCCTTAAGCAATCGTTCCTGCACAACCTTGTGGCATTCTTGCAACTCATTCACCAAATCACTAGCTCGTTTGATTACTCCTTTCTGCTGTGGTACTATAGATAAATCCAATGGTCCTTTAGGAATTGTCAAGTAAACGACCTGTAATGGACTGAACCCAGTGCTACGATTAACTGCATGGTTGTGTGCAAACTCAGCTTGACACAGCTTGGAATCCCAACTCTTCAAATTGTCATTCACGAGGCATCTCAATAGATTACCTAGGGATCTGTTCACAACTTCTGTCTGTCCATCCGTCTGTGGATGATAAGCACTACTAAATTTTAGCTTTGTCCCGACCATTCTCCATAAACTCATCCAAAAATGACTCAGAAAACGAGTGTCTCTATCTGAAACAATAGATTCGGGCAACCCATGAAGACGATAGATCTCTTTGAAATATAACTGTGCAACATTAACTGCATCAGTTGTCTTCTTGCATGCGATAAAATGTATCATTTTTGAAAAACGATCAACCACTACGTAGATAGAATCATTGCCACGTTGCGTTCTCGGCAATCACAATATAAAGTCCATACTAACATCCACACATGGTTTAGTAGGTATAGGTAACGGCATATATAATCCTGCATTTGTTGCGGTCCCCTTTGAAACTTGACAAATATGGCACCTATGAACGAATTTTCCAACCTCTTTCCTCATTGACGGCCAGAAATAAGACTTTGAGATCAACTGCAAAGTACGGTCACGACCCACGTGTCCTTCTTCATATAATTCTTTGATGATTTTCATTCGTAAACTGCAATCTGAAATACACAACTGATTTCCTTTGAATAGAAAAACATCAACCAGCATATATCCATCCATGCTTCCCTGCTTGACTTTGTCTAAGATCTTGGAAAAATAAGAATCTGAAATAAGCACATCTGGAAGTAAGTCAAAACTCATCACCTCTACTCGCATGGTTGTTAGTAAAGTATTCATCCGACTCAATGCATCTGCGACGCGATTAGTTACTCCAGACTTGTGCTTCACGACGAATGTAAATTGCTGCAAATAAGCTATCCACGATGCATGCCTAGCTGCAATTTTATCCTGCCCTTGCAAATGTTTCAATGCTTCATGGTCCGTATACAAAACAAATTCTTTGTGGAACAAGTAATGTCTCCAATGCTTCACAGCCTGCACAATAGCACAAAACTCCACATCATAAGTATTGTATCTCATCTTTGCTCCAGAAAGTTTTTCACTGAAATAGGCAATTGGACGACCTTTCTGACTGAACACTCCTCCAATTCCAACTTTCGATGCATCTGTATGTAACTTAAATAGTAATTGAAAATCTGGTAACACTAGAATCGGTGCTGAGGTTAAAAGTTCCTTGATTTGTTCAAAAGCAAATCATGCCTCTTCCGTCCATAAAAACTTCTTTCCTTTCATACAATCAGTAACAGGAGTCATCACACTACTAAAGTGTGGTATAAATCTTCGATAAAATGAAGCTAACCCATGAAAATTTCTGACTTTTGTTATAGTTTTGGGCTATGCCCAATTTCTGATTGCGGCTACTTTACTCTGGTCCACTTGTATTCCCTCCTTGGACACGACATAACCCAGAAATAAAACACTTGGCGTCATGAACACGCATTTCTTCGTCGCTGCATAGAACTGTTCTTGACGAAGAATAGTTAACACCTTCCGCAAGTGTTGAATATGCTCCTCTGTGCTTGCACTATAGATCAAGATATCATCAAAGTAAACAACAACAAACTTCCCAATGTAAGGTCTGAAAATTTGATTCATCACCCTCATAAATGTACTTGGTGCATTAGATAGACCAAACGGCATAACCAGCCATTCATATAATCCTTCCCGAGTCTTGAATGTTGTCTTCCATTCATCACCTGGTCTAATGCGAATCTGATGATAACCACTTTTAAGATCGATCTTCGAAAAGATTACAGACCCACTGATTTGATCCAATAGATCATCAAGTCTTGGCATAGGAAATCTGTATCTGACAGTTACTTTGTTGAGTGCCCTGCTATCTGTACACATTCTCCATGAACGATCTTTCTTCGGCACTAACAAAGCTGGTACGACACAAGGACTGAGACTCTCTCGAATACGCCCTTGCTCAAGTAACTCCTCAACTCTTCATGCTCCTTCGGACTCATACGATAATGTGGCCTATGCGGTAAAACAACACCTGACACTAGATCAATTTGATGTTGTATGTCCCTCAATGGCGGTAACTCCTTGGGCGATTCCGCAAGAAAGACATCCTCAAATTCATTCAACACCGGTCTAACCTCCGCAGGAATTTCAACATCTTCACTTGTTTCATACCCAATCAACATAAACAATTCAACACTATCTTTCACCTCTTCAACAAATTCTTTTGTAGATAATAAACTAGTTGATTACACCTTCTTCTCTGACTTGCTTTCACTTTGTTCACGCTTCTTAGGAACTAAGGTAATTTGAGTTCCTTCGAACAAAGTTGTAGCTGTTGGTGCGACCATTATGTTGTACAGCTCGATCATACTGCCACGGTCTTCCCAATAGTAGATGACATACATCCATGTCAACATCACACCATATATCATCTTTGTACTTCTTCCCAATAGAAAATGTAACAAATGCTCTTCTTCTCACTGTCACTTCTCCACCTTTCTTTAGCCATGCCAGTTTATAAGATCTAGGATGCTTTTCAGTCTTCAACCCTAACTTCGTAACGGCTTCTTCAGAAATAATGTTATCGCAGCTTCTCGCATCAATAACAAATCGACAAACCTTTCCCAAGATAGTACATGTAGACTGAAAGATATTGCTTCTTAGCCAACTAGAATCATTCTCATGCTTTGGCACTAAACAATACCTCATCATCATCAAGTTACATCCTTCATCTCCCGACACAACTTCTTCATCATCATCAAACTTCGCTGGTTGAGAATGGTCAATTTCAGCTCCCACATCCTCATACTCACATTCATCTGCAACCAATGCTCTCTTTTTTGGCTTTGTACATTCATTGCTTTTATGGCCAAACTCCTGACAATTATAGCACTTGATATTGTCATTGACCTTTGCTTTAGCGGCTTCATTGACAATTGGTTTACTGACTGCCTTGAAAACATTAGCACTGCTATTAGCACCCTTATTCTGATTATTGAAACTCGTAAACACACCACCTCCTCCTCTCCCTTGCTTCTCCCAAGCTAAGGCTTTCTGATGTGCTTCGGCAACAGACATTGGATTAAACATATTCACCATGTCTTGGATTTGCATTCGTAACCCTCCAATATATCTAGCTGTTAGTTGTTCCTCAGTTTCCATAATATCATTCCTTGCAATCAACTGATAGAATTCATCTGCATAATCATTCATCGTCCTCGTCACTTGTCTCAAATTCTACAAACGTTGATACATAAGAGATTGATAATTGTACGGCAAGAAAGTTGCTTTCATCATCTTTCTCATCTTCTCTCAAGTGACAACTTTAGATTTTTCCATTCTCTCCCGAGTTAGTTTAATTTGCTGCCACCAAGCCATAGCTCTCCCCTTAGTCTTGTAGCGACTAATTGAACTCTGCGATTCTCAGGCACATCTTTGAACTCCAAAATTTCTTCAACATTCGACAACCAATCAAAAAATTCTTCTGCTTGCATACCACCTTTGAATTCTGAAATTTCCATCCTTATACCTGATTCCCATTTACAATTATTTTTTGAATCAAGATATTGATTTCGCACTTGGCCTCGATTTCGATAATGAATACTACCTCCATCACCATACTCCTCAAAATCATATGTGTTTCGATATCGATCCCTACCATCTACATCTCTACGACCATACATGTCCATTCTACCCAGTCTTTCAACAACACGATAAGGTTCATTGTCAAACTCACGTGGGGTTCTTCTTTCTTCATTTCGATACTCACGGTGTTCTCGCCTCACTGAAACTGAAGATTCTCTCCTCTCCCGATAAGACTGGGGTGACATCCTCCTATCTTCCGAAACCGATGATGAAATCCTGTTTCTACTATGGTTCGAAACTGGTGAAGTTCTCCTTTGATTGTGATTCATGTCTTTCATCAACTTCTCTAACTTTTCAATACCCTCATTGAACTTTTCATTGATATGCTGCTCCATCTGCTCAGCTTCTTATCTTCTATACACATCATCAACATTATGATAACGATTAGCACGTCTCGGAGGCATGATCTTCAAACAATCTCGTTTCCTTGACTTGATTCCGATCTAACTTGGCTTTAACTCGGCTTTGACTTAGCTCGGCTCTGAACTGCCTGGCTTTAACTCGACTCGGATCTGATATGTCTTTAACTCTTACTCGGCCTTGATCTTACTTAGCTTCAATCCCAATTTAACTTGCTTTCGGCTTTGATATGGCCTTGATCTTACTTAGCTCTGATACCAAAAAAGTGACGCAGCGGATATAACTTTGACGTGCTAATAATGTTTTGATACCAACTGACGCAACTTTCTTCCTCATGAAATGATTTTGTGTCAAGTAAACCTGATAGAACGATAAATGCCCAAATCCGTTGATCTCTCGAGATACCGGATTCTAGCTATCTTCAACACGTTGATCGCGCACGATTCCGCATTAGAAGATCAACGATTCTTCGACGTTAATCTCGCGCACGAGATTCCATGAATCGGCTTCAAATTCGTTAATTCGAGCGCACTCGAATATCCGAATATGGAAGAAGAAGGAGATCAAACTCAACTTCAACAAAAGTGGCAAAAGCACACAAACAATTTTATTCCAAATCAACTCCCTTTACAGGTGACACAACACCCATATTTATAGGGATTACAACACAGCATACACGACCTAACACAGGTGCTCGCGACCTAACATATACAACTGCACGCGACATAACCATAAACGACCTACGACTTACACAGTATGCGACTTACAACATAATAGCATAACAACATAACAACATATCACGTATCACCATACGCGACGTAACAGCAGCACGCGACCTAGCAACAAACAAGTTACAACATCACGACATACAACTTAACCTATACAAGCGATATTAGAAAGTCACAACACAACAGCAATACGACATATCAACTTGAGCGACCTAAGTAGATAACACATCTTCAGGAACGACCTAAGCTTCAGCGACATAAGAAAATCTGCGACTCAACAACATATCATAGCTTAAGGTTGCGGCATAAGGAAGGTCAGCTTCAGCGACTAGGTCGCTTATCTTGGTAGGTCGTAGCTCGGTACTTCGTAACGACCTAAGGAAAGCGGCATAAAGTGGTTGGGTCGCTGGTCTATCATGTAGCACTGTATCTTTCAACCTTCGTATCTCGTTAGGTCGTAACTCGCTAGGTCGTTCGCGACTTAAGGCACGCGACTTATCACAGTGCGCCGCATCACTGTGGGAAAGAGCTGGTCTTCAATCTAGTATCACTCCGTAAAGTTACATAGCACCAACCAAATTTTGTTGTTTAGGTTCTCCAACTTGTTAACATTCCATGAAAAGCTTTCTGGATTTGCTTTATTGGTCAGTTTGCATCTATCAAAAAGAAGAATGAAAGAAAAAAGAAACAAATAAACAAAAGTGAGAAGATTTGTTTTATCGGTCTATTTTGATTTATCAAAAGAAATTCAAAAAAGCGGGGAAGGAAGAAAAAAACTCGTAAAAGAAGTATGTGTCAAATAAATAGACTCAAAAATTAAAGGTTTTTTATTTTTTGATCAAATGAAAAATAATCAAAGAACTTCTATAGTGTGCTGCTATTGACATTCATTTCTTTCTTTCCGACCACCATAACTAAAGGCTTCCTTCTGTATTTTTACTACATGTTTGTTAACCAAAAAAATAAATCAACATCCTGTATTGAGTGTGAAAATAACAGTCTCGTTCTTACAAAGCAATAGTATAGAAAATAAATGTAAAAAAAACGAAATAGTAAAAAGATAAGAAGATTTTTATAGTGGTTCGGCTGTTAATGAAGCCTACGTCCACTTTATGACTTTCTATTGACTGACTGTTATTACAAGCTAAATCGGATCATAATATGATTGACTCTTCTAAGTTAGATCAAGTCACAAGCACAAGATCCATCCACTTAGCATATTTTTGAGTAAAATTAGTTCGGTTGTCTTCTTATCTTCTATTTAAGTGCCTTATCCAAATATTAATTCGTTTGGAGTTCGTTTGATCATCCATCTCCATGAATTATCTGGTCCAGAAGAATTGTCCAGAACTCACTTCATACTTAACCAAATCACACGAAACTTCACACATGCAATGTAGATGAGTAGAAGAGCCTCCCACATGGATCATAGGTCATGGGGCCCAATCCTCATAGGTGTGAGCCGATGGATCAAACTGGCCCAATTCGTAGAAGAATTATCCATAACTCGCTCAAAACTTAAGAAAACCAGAAGCTGTGCAAATACACTCTATGGTGTGTGGACCTACCGTATAAATTTCAGGTTGTGGGGTTCAACCTACATGGATCGTTAGCGAACCCATCAAGTTAGTTCCCTAGTGATCCATGAAACAACCTTCAATCGATCTCATTTTTTCTATGATCCTTCTTTTATATCTTCTAAGTCTTCTTCCAAATTTCAAATCAACCCGACTGTGTATGAGTTCTCTAAGTACATTTTAAGTTAGTTGTTTTTGGTCAAACGGCTTGAATTAGATGAGTCTTCACTTTTCGAGTTGGACTGTTTGACTTGCTATGAAACTTGGCAGATATTCTTAGAAGAGGTAGTAGATCATGATGCAATAAGCTTTGACAACTCATGATACATCCTTTCGGATCGTCGATAATTCATCTACTTAGTGAATTTTTGGCTTGTTTCTCTTAAGTTACATAAGCTTGTTCTTTTAGATGCCTTGTTTAAGCTTCAATTCATTCTGGCTTAGTCTCTATCATAGTTATTAAGATGCGCGCTTAGGCGCCAAAAAGGCGCAGGCGTACCCCTCGTGCCTTTTCTGGTGATGAGGCGCCTCAGCTAATGGAGACACACAAAAGGCGCAAAAGGCACGCCTTTTTTCGAAGCGACGAGACCCAATTAGGTGTGCCTCGGGTAGGCAGAGTTATTTTGTAGGCAAACCCCTTTCTTCGATCCGAAACCTGACCTGATTAAAACCGAAATCGTCTTCGACTTGGTCGATTTGTTTTAGGGTTTTAAAAAATACAAGTCGAGTTAAACAAAAAAAACTATTACTGCCATCGATTTTTCCCAACGCCGTAGCATGCTGCTGTTGTCGTCTCTGCTTATAAAAAAGCCCAGCTCAAGCCTTGCGCCTTAGCGCGTTAACTACTATGGTCTGGATGTTCTAGCTCTTGTTGACTTCTGCTGGGTTAAAAACCCAGTTAACATTTGCCCCCCAGAGTATGCTTTTATTGAAAACAAAGTATGCTTTGGAACAACAAGTTACGGATTACTATTCTGTGAATTTCAGTGAATCGTTGAAGCCCATCTCAAGATGTTATATTCAAATGACTGACTTCTTATAGCCGTCCATTTTTTGGTTTTGATCTGAATTTCAAATTCTGGTATTGACGATGCAATCTTTGTTGCATAGTTTACACAAGTGTTTAGGTCTGTAAGTAGGTGCATGACGTAGGTTTGGAGTCAACCTATACAATTTTATCTCGATCGGTGGTGAAGCTAAGTTTTGTCTCGAACGATTGTATGCCATCTTTACTGAGGCACTTTCATGTATGCAATTGACCTAATGAAACAAAGGCTACCTCATTATTGGTTGAGGCACCTTCATGTGTGACGAGAGCTGGACTTACCATGGCAACGCAGAAGGGGATATTTAGTCAATTTAGTTAGTTTTTTTTATAAAACTTAGTTAACCTATTTAATTTTAATAAACTTTATTAATTTTCATAAAACTTAGTTCACTTAATTAATTCTAATAAAACTTAGCTAATTTGTATATATTTCATTTTTATTAGAAATTTTAGTCAACATAATTAAATTTTATAAAACTCAGTTAACATATTTAATTTTTGTAGAGCTTAGTTGAGTTTTTATAAAACATAGTTAATTTTTATAAAATTAGTTCTTTTTTTACAAAAATTTAGTTAATCTTTATAAAAATATTTTTTTTTTTGGTAAACTTCGGCTTTTATAAGAGTTATTTTTTTTTTACAAATTTAGCTAGCTTTTACAATAAGAATTATGAATCACTAGATTGTGTGACGTCTTTTAACAAATATCTAGCACACAAAATGCTAACAAGAGTTAAAGAACATTTTGGCTATGGTTTTATTAAGAAACATAGAAGGATGTTTATAGCATGCATTCTCCATAAAAAACGGTTAATTTCAAAATAATAAAAGAAAGCAGAAAAAGCCTCTTCAAAGATAGCATTTTAAATTAGCATTTATATGTATAAACACAAAAAGAAAGAAGCACTCAACCAATGCATGAAAAATGTTAATTATCCAAAAAAAATTGTGCAGGACTATGCAATAATTGCTTAAATTGATACTGATTCCACAACAAAGTACATTGTCGAAAAATCAGGCATGCAAAGTGAAATCAAATTATGCCTCCTATGTTATATTGACTGCATTAATGCTAAAGCTAATTTTGATGTAACTGTTTGAGGTAAAAAATTATATTTCATGATGTAACTGCTGAAGCTGAATGCAACTCAAGGGGGTGACCAAATGCAACAAGCATTTGCTTGCAGCAGAAAACCCTTTCATTTATTGGAAACAAAACATAATCAATTGAATCCTAATCGGGAAAAACAAAATATGCAAAGTTTGTAGAAACCTTAATCTGTGTTGTTGATGTGGAAGTCAAATTGGTCACAAACAATTAATTTGTCCATAAAAACACAGAAAGAAAATGAATAAATTAAATGAACGTATAATAGAATCACTTCGATTAGAAGATGGATCATTTTCCATTACATACCAAGTTCATTTTATACTAAAAGATTGTTATGATGCTTCGACGTTAACGTAAAATATAAAAGTTACTATTCCTTCATTAAATACCAAACCATCAAAGCCATAGAACCTAGCTTTGACGTAATTAAAAATTGGACCTAAGCTTTAATGTAACTAAAAATCAAAGCAAGTTTCCTACCAACAAAATTCAATCCCCAAACCCATTAACGGCTTATGTATTTCGAAAATAACTTAAAAGGACCCCATACTCGTTAAATATGTAATTTTGAAAATTATGCAGCATTGATGGGTAACTCTAAGAAACAATATAAAATTCTTATAGCTTAGTATAAATGATAATTTTTGTAGGCACGATAACTGAAAAGATATACCCACCCTTAAATCCTTGAGGATGAAAGAGCTTATTACTACAACCGACAATAATCATATATACCAAACCCAAATCCAATAATAAAGAGTCGCCTAACAAATATCTAGATTGTGTGATGCATCACTAGATTGCACGACGTCTTTTAACAAATATCTAAACATACCAAATGCTACAAAAATACAGTCATCTAACAAAGACTAAAAGCATCAAAGCTAACAGGCGTCATTTAAGATCTTATCTAAACAGATTAAAGAACAGAGGTTCTGATCTAGAGTAGTAAGCATGACATGTATGTTATTGAATTAAACTAATCGAATAAAGAGAAACATGAACCGTATGATTATGCGTTTGATTGATAGGGCAGAGACACAAAAATTAAAGTTGGTAGAATAAAGAGAAATGAGTTGAAATTATCCAAAATTAAATGCGAGAAAGAATAGCTCAAAACTCTAGAGCTTTAGATGTATCACTGTTTGAGGAAGATTTTAATAACTGAGGTGGAGGCGATCGTTTGTGAACTTAACAGATTAAGGTACTGTATAAGGCTTAGAGTTTTTTTTATAGCAGATTGCTGCAGAGGTCAGCAAAAAATGGAGGCATGCGAAAGATGTTTAGATGAGAGCCATAAGAGATGAATAAACGAGGGGATTTTAGGTTTTCAACTGAGCGAATTATGGAGAAAGAAAATGAGGAGATGATACTAAAATAAATAGGAAAAAGAGCGACCTTGGAAATAATTTGAGAGCCCGCCTACATGATTTGTCGTTACCGCGTTTATATTTCATTTTTGTTCTTTTAATGGAAATAAAAATAGCAATAAGCATTAAAACGCCAACAATAATCATTTTTCATTGCTATTAACACCTATTTTTCTTGTAGTGAAGGCATTTCGATTTTTCAAATGTCAATGCATTTAGGTTTTGGAAAAAATTGGATCGATTAAGGTCAATGGATGATGAACTTCAAGCATATTAGCTACAGAGCTTTACCAAGATATTTATGACACTGTAGATTGACTCTTAACACTTCAAATAACTTTGGAATGTCTTGAAGTGCTTGTTAATGAAGTGCCTTGAGTCATATATTTTACATTTGCTTGATTTGCTTGATTCCATATTTGTATATAGCCTTATAGTACTCCCATAGGTATCAATATGTATAGCACAATTTACATTGTTGTTATCAAAATCAATAATCCAAGTCTTAGCAAATAGAAAATTCATTGGGTTTTGCTATAGACGAACTGAAGGCAAACGCATGAGCGCACATTGACAGATGCACACGAGGCGCGCCATATGCACACTCACACGCACACCAGGGATCCATGTCACACTTATTCCTTGACACAATTTTAGCATCCTTTCCATTTTTTAGTGGAACGGTGAAGAAACAAAAGCTGGAAACTGTAAATCACTCTGCTCATAAAAGGTTTGACGATCCTCTTGGGAGGCAAAATCGCATTTTCAAACTATCTTAAGAGCATTGATACTGGTAAAGGAGCCGAATAAATATGCAAAGAGAAGGAAGCACAAAAAGGAAAATGAGCACACTTATCAGCATAATAAAATACTTCCATACGTTAGCACAAAATAATATAAATATCAACCATCACATTACATATGGCAACAGCCTTCATCGATCAGAAAGAGGGAGTTGTTATTGTCATTATAAAGTACAAATATGAAAGAACAGCACAACTGGAACACAATGGTTAATGATGAGGTGGTTTGTAGTGAGGTGGCTTGTAGTGTGGGGGTTTGTAAGGGGGGGGCTTGTAGTGCGGTGGTTTATAGTGAGGTCGCTTGTAGTGCGGCCGTTTGTAATAGCGAGCGTCAGCAACCAAAACCATCAAGCACATGGCCAAAAATACTAGAAAGCTCATGAATTTCTTATTAATAGCCATTTATGGTTTATGTACTGGATTCTTTTCTGATGAATGAAACATAGGTATCTCTGCCTCTTTATATAGGAATAGAGCCTTATGGGGACATCATGTGATTTCCAATTTGTCTTTTGGAATAACCAATTAACTTTATGGAGAAACTGTGTGAGCCTTTGAACAGGTAAACCATCACATAGGATAACCAAATATCAAGCAAGATTGTACATTAATCTACATAATCTATCAATTAATTATGCAATAATACTTCATGCATGTGAAAAGGTCTTAATAAGACCTGTTCAGTGTTTCAGCGATCGTATATTGATCGTACCACGGAATACCAATGACTTTATAACTATCCCCATCGCATGACATCGAGGTTGCATTCTTTATCCCAGATTGTTATTTGCAGCCATTGACAATTGTCATTTGTACCTGATGCTACTTCACATTTATTAAGATCAGATATTCTAACAGTATGTTGATTAGCACAATACCATAACTCTATAGTATTAGTTACACCTGTAATCACCAAGAGACACAAATATATACATTAATTAATTAAAAATATTGTAAGTTCTTTAGGTGGCCTGACATTATGTGCAGACTTAAGTATACTCCGCACCGCTTCAATGCAGTGCAAATTCAGTTAACTCCACGCTAAAAAATTGAATCACAACCAAAACAATACAAGTAATCAAACTGAAATTGGACAAAACTAAAATCAGAAAACATGAATAAAAATGCGGTAGCTTACATTCAAGAGGGACGTAGATTAGGTAAAGAGGCATTTTCTCAAGCGCAACATTGGACCGGTAACAATGAAAAAACGCTGGCATGAAATTTTCTGCACCCAGTACCCATTGTAAACTTCAAAGTAAATTCGCCGACACTCACGATTGTAGAATGGTATTTTCTATTGTGCTGTTTTCAAGTTCCTGCAGATTTAGTGTAACTGTAAGATGGGCCGTAGCTCAATCTAGTGCCACTCTATAAACTTACAAAGCCCAAAGCATATTTTGTTGTCTAGGTACTCCATTTTCGTTACATTCCATAAAAAGCAGCTTGAAACAAAAGGACAAACAAAAGAAAGACAAAAACAAACAAAGGTGAGAAGATTAGTTTTATTGATCTATTTTTATATATCAAAGAAATTCAAAATTTGAAGAAAAAAATGTGGAACAAATATGTTTCAAAAAAAAAAGAGTCAAAAATTAAAGGTTGTTGGATTTTTTGGTCAAATGAAAAATAAAAATAGAACTTTTACTGTAAGAGTTCATGTCTATTAAATAATAGGAAAGCGGAAGAAATTCTAGCTCTTAGATCGATTCAAGCATTTTTCTCAACTCTCTTTGACTTTCTCTAGATATTTGTTGATATTTTACTTTAAAGACCCGTACAATTATTATATTTTAGATGTTTACCATAGTTTATTGATTTTATACAATCATTTTACATTAAAAAAATTAAAATTTCTGCTTTTTGTTGTTCTCGATTTTCATGTACAATTTGCATTTAAGTCCGTATATGTAAATTAATTAAATAATTTAACTATAAACTGTTTAAACAAAATTAAACAACCATTATTTATTAATTTATCTAATAAATAATACAGATAATAATGTCAACCAGTATATCACGTTCTGATATACTGAATGGCATACATAAAATTTTCATTCAAATATAAAAGAATGTGGATTACATAAAAGGAAATAAAAACAATTTTAATTTATAATTATTTATTTTAATAAATTATCAATTAAATGATATAAAGGTTTGCAAATTACAAACCATTTTATTAATTATAAAAATTTC
This sequence comes from Allium cepa, assembly GCA_030765085.1. Taxonomy (NCBI): domain Eukaryota; kingdom Viridiplantae; phylum Streptophyta; class Magnoliopsida; order Asparagales; family Amaryllidaceae; genus Allium; species Allium cepa. The sequence continues at coordinate 707,197,705 of CM060932.1, forward strand.
ACACCCCCCCCCCCCCCCACTCTCTTTGATTTTTTTTAAATCATTATAAATTATCGTTTTATAATTATCCAATATATTATGTTAATTTTTTCTATGATTTTATATTCATATGCCGAGATTTAATAATTTCTACATTCATTTATAAAGTTTTTATCAATTATCTCTTATTATTTTACATTTAAATTCATGTATTTAAATTAATCAAACATTATAAATCCATGCTGTATAAATGAATTCAAGTAATTAATACTTATTAAGTTTTTATAATTCATTAAAAAATTGTCAATTTCAATTTATATACCATTTGTAGTAAAATGGTAAGACATTTGTTTCTTTGAAATATAAAAATATATGAATCACTTAACAAAAGTTATATGCAAAAACAATAATAAAATATTTAATTTATGATCGATATATCGAACATTGCATAACAAAATTTTAGTTTAACATTATTAAAAGTATGAGTACTATGTTTTTACAATATTGCATGTGATACAATCTGTAACTTTATTATTATTATTATTATTATCCTCCACGATTTTAGCAAATTTTTTAGAAAAACTGCCCTTCATTATCTTATATTACATTAAAAATTCTGAAAAACATCGATTTTGCAATTTAACATTTAAATCTCATGTCATACACATGTGCGGGTGCGCATTTACATAAATGCACAAAATATTACTTCCAAAAGAAAAATACACATCTGTATATCAGCCATATTTAACGTATAATTTCTTAATTTCAAAATATAAATTGAACTTTATTTAAAATAAGATAAAAAAATTTAAATTTTTTTACTTGGAAATAACAAAAATATATCTTTACTTGTTTAAATTTTTTAGGCATATAAGTTAATAAAATAATATGTTTAACATATAATTTCCTTAAACTCTAGAAATATTATTATGAAACTAATTTGAAACAAAATATATCAATTTAAATAGTTAAAATATGAAAATACTGAACATATGATTATTTTTAAGCATTCAAAAATATTTTTATTATATATTTTACTATAAAAACATTACATTTTAAAATAAAAGAATAATGATATTTTTTTCAACTAATTTGTCTATATTTATTTAACAAATATAAATTGGCTAAGTATTATACTTAATATTCTAAAATTTAAAATTAATTTATAATCCAAATATATTAATTTAGATATTTAAAAATCTAAAAAGAACATAGGTACTTGTAATCTATTTTTCCAAATTTGTTCTCGGTTCCTTTTCGATGCTTTTTGGCACAAACTGAATTTGACTGGTTCCGTGAAAGGTTAACATGTGAGTTGGGTTCATTAAACCATTTACTTAGAAACATAAAAAAACTCACGCCCTAAATCATGAAGACATGGTCGAACTCCGATCTCACGGTCAAATACAAGATCCGGGAATTAGTTGCATGAGAAATGATATTTATGTGCTAACACTTTTAGTCATTTTGCATCTTGTTTATCTTCCATCTTTTTATGATTTTCTCATTTACTTTTTAAGGACGTGTTTTTCGAACGCTTTAGTAAGTTTCAAAATTCACTTCCACCCCTTGTAACATAGGTTTTATGAAAAAACCCTTATTATTTTTAACGAAAACGTGCATTCCACACTACACTGCAAAAATATTTGCATTCTATACGACACTATTTGCTGTTCTAATTGCATGTTTTTATAAGGGTTTTTTATGCTCAAGGAAAAAGTTGAAGAAAAAATTAGTTTTAAGGACAAGAAATTTGCATTTTAGGCTGAAGGACACATTTTAGTGTAAATCATAGAATGATGGTTGTAGCTATCATTTTTTGTTTACACTAAAAAGTGTCTTTCAGACTAAAAACCAAACTTATTGTCCCTAAGACTAAATTTTTTTGCAACATCTTCCCTATGTCTATTTTTCTGTTTTTATAAAGTAATATTTTGCATTCTACACTGTAAATATTTGCATTCTATACTGCAATATTTATTTTACAAAAATATGCTGTTAGAACCGTAAATATTTGCAATCTACACTGTACGTTTTCGCTGAAATTATTAACATAGATGTTTCATGAAAAATTTTGAGAAAGATTTTTCTGGTATTAATTTTGAAAATAAGGGGTAGGTCCTGATTTCCATTATATTTTATTACCTTTCAAATTGATATTACTGATTAGCATGTCACAAAAGTGAATTTGAATGAAAAATAAAGCACTAATCATTCAAATTTAAAATCGATTACCTCCTTGTCAATGAAAACCTACCTTGTAAAACAATTTCAGGGAACGCGGAAGTAAATTAAACACTACTAGAAACACTATTTATTGCGATGTCCATTTCCGACGGCTCGTCGTTTTTTTTCGACGGCTAGTAATGGCCGTGACATTACTGAAAACAAAATAAAATACCCGTCGACAGCCGTTGGAAGCCGTTGTAAAATACCCGTCGGTGGCCGTCGGAAGCCGTCGAAAAGTCGCAAATACTTCAGCTTCAGGTCGACGCTTCTTCTTTATTATCTAAAACCCAACTTTCCTTTCCAATTCTCACCTCCACCACCTTCTTCACCTCCACGCCTCCAAGACTATCTCCATCTTCAATTTTCAAGTATCTCCATTAGCTATTGCTCTTCAAGAAGGTTTAATTTATAAACCCTATTTAATTTTGATTTGGTAAATTAAGGTTAATTTGTTGTTATAGTTGTTTATAATACCCCATTGATCGTTAGTTGTACCATATTGAATACTAATTAAATTGTTATTATAATTGTTTATCATTTAAATGTTGAGAAAAATAATTGATATTTTATCGTTAGTTGTACCATATAAACCTCCACGCCTCCTCGAGAAGCTTCCCTAATTGATATTTTATTCTTCGTTCTCCTCTAATCTTCAAACAGAGAGACCAAACTTGTTTTTCTTTCCCAATTTCGTTCAAAACCCTCTTCACTCTATAAAAAAAATCGAACTCAAGCAAAATAGTTAGCCGAAGAATTCTCGGAGTAAAAATCAAATCAAAATTTCCCCTCTCCTCAAACGCAATCAGATTCGTTTAGTGATTGGTGAATTCGATTCTTCAGTTAGGGCTTCGATCTTCACGAGCTCACGATTTCGCGATGGAGGCTTGGGCAGTGGAGCTAGAGTTCGTCGCGGCGACTTGTTATCATCGCGTCCATCTGGTCAGTCTCATGGTTCACGGTAGCTCTCGTTCGAGTCGATGCAGTGGAGGTCGAAGTCGCATCTGGGGTGAAGGGCTTGATCGAATCTATCCGTGGCAACAGTTGAAGGCGGAGGACGTGAGTGGAACTCGTGCTCGAGCTCTGGCATCGGGAAGAGTGCACTGCGTGGTGGCGACGAGGTGTATGGCCTGGGTTGTTTTCTAGTAAGGTATAATAATTTTAACTTTAAAATTTGATTAATCTGGATTGAATATATATATGTATATCCGAAGCTTTCAAATTGTTTTCTTAAAAAAAATTTATGCATGCAGTGAATTATTTTCAACGAAATTTAAGGTAATAAAGAAAATGAAATGTGTATATATATATATATACATACCTAACTTTATTTACTAGTTTGATTTTAAAATAATAGGGATTTATTTGTTAATTAACTTGTTAAATTTATTCTAAAGAATTTGTTTAAAAATTTAAATTAAATCATTGGTTAGTTAAAATATCAAATGGGAATTTGATTGTTCAATCTGTTCAAATATTAATAAATTGTATAATTATTTATACAAGGTCAAAAATCGAGGAAACCAAGGCAATTTTGAGAATGGATTGCAGATAAGAGCAAAGGTGAGTAAACCTCACTCTGTTGAAAATTCATTTAAAATTTAAATGGTTAAATTTAAATAAATTGGATGAATGGTTGAAATGTTTGGATGTGTACTGATGATCTCGTGATTCGGTTTTGGTTGTCAACTGTGGTTTGACTCGAGGTATTCAGGTTCTAATTGTTTAAACCTAAATCATAATAGGAAGTTTAATGATTTGTGGTTTATCAAAATCGTAGGGTAATTGAAATGGATGATATATTAATTAAATTAATTAATAAATCGAGTTGATGATTAGTAAGTAAAGGTTTGAATTCAATTTGGTTAAGTTATTTTAGTCGAATTAATTTAGATTAATCGATGGATGGTTTGATAGATAATCACTTAATGAAATTAATAAAAATAAAATTTCCTTGTGAAATTAATCCAGGAATAAATTAAGATGATTTATTAAGGAGCAATTGATTACTAAATGAAGTAAATAAAAGTATAGTTAATTATCGTTTGGAATTAATCGGAATGATACATATCATGATTTAATTAAGGTAATTGAATCTGATCAGGATAAATTAAAATATAAATGGAAATCCTCAACTTATATAGAAAAAAAATGATGTAATTAAAGACTTGATTAATTAAGAGTTATAAAGTAATAAATAAGTGACTCATGACAAATTAATGAGCATAAGTAATTAAGGGTTAATGAAATTTAAATAGTTAATTAATTCGAGAAGTAATGGAAGATTACTTATTGATTTTGGTAAGAAGAATTAATATCGTGAAGTTAATTAAAGATAATTACTTGAATGTAATTGAAAGTTAACTAATCTAGGGTGATTAATTAAGATGAATGATTATGGAAGAGTTGATTAATTAATTGATTTGGAATTAATGAATGAAGGAATCTAAGTGATTGAGGTTTGCAATTCAATTAGAATCAATTGAATTGATTTGTATGTGATTAAGTTTTGCTTATGGGTGATTGAATGGTATTGGGTGTTATGAATGAGTTGATATCTTTGATATGAAATGTTATGTTTTTCAATTGGTTATCTTGGGCTAGGATTATATGAGTTTCGAAGAGACCGGGATCGGGTATTAGAAAATACCCGAACCCACTTCGAATTTATATAAATTGATTTGTGAAATCGATAAGATGGAATGAAATGATTGAAGTGAATTGGATTATTTTATCTAAGTTGGGTTCTTAGAAATTGTTATGTGAAATAAGTGTTGTCTATAGCAAATTTGTGAATGGGTTAAATTGATATAAGTTACCCGGGTTTATATAAGTTGATTTCATTGGTATTCCATATTAGTTGGATTTACTCACGCTGGTTTCCAGCCTGACCCGGGTGTTACTTTTATGTAATGCTCGGGTCAGACCGAGTATTACAGATTTTCAGGTAGGTACGTTCTGGAGCTCAGGAGGCGAACTGTATGGCAGGAGCGTATAGAGTATTCCCGATGTATTTATATTATTGTTAAACCGAGTCATGATAATTGTATATTTTCAGTGATTGTATATATGTGTGAAACTCTGATGTATATTAAATATAATCGAAAGATATAGTATTCTTTTGTAAACTGATATTAATTATTATTATATTTTATCCGCTGCGAATGTGAGTTGTTGTTGATTCTGATCTTCTTCTCCTTCTTCTTTTTTCCTATCTCTTTCTTCTTTTTCATAACTATTTGGAATTTTCGGCTTCGAAAATTCCGGGTCGTTACAGTTGGTATCAGAGCTGAAAGGTTAAACGAGAACCTTGGCTCTAGTGGGGATTACTCATTAAATAGAGTTCGTTGAACTCTAGAATGAGTTGAGTGTATATATATATGAGCGCGTACTTGTTATTTTCTTATATAAAGGTTTTAAATGATTTTATATAAAAGTATATTTTGATATATAAAGCAATATTCTCTTCTAATGAAATATTTAGGTGATTGGTTGTTAAATTATTGGAATTAAGTTACGAAGCAATATAAGATACAACCAAATTAAATTAAATTAATTAAAAGTGAAATTCTAGAATTAGAACTCAGAAATTAGAATTGTTTGAAACTTTAAAATAAACAAAGTTAATTTGGTTTAAAAAGGTTAAACCAATCCTTGAGAATTTAACTCGAATTTATATAATTCGAGATGATTTAAATTTGAAGTTGGAATTAAATTCATTCAAATTGAACCCGATTTGAATTAATTGAATTTGGGATTAAAGATGTATAAGTTCAAAAATTTAAATGGAAGATTTGGATAGAATTGTAATGATTGAAATTGAAGTGGAATTGGTTTAAAATCAAAAAGGAATTTGAAATATAGATTGTAAATGTAATTTATTAATTGAAATAAACTTCATAAATAAATGAGATTATAATTTGGAATAGAATTCCAGAGAATATTTGAAAATAAACTAGGATGAAAATTCCAGAGTAATGTTTAATTTTGAATTGGATGGATTGGGAATTTGGAATTTTTGGGAGAATCTAAAATTCCTTTGGGTTGAAAGTGGTTTCCAAAGGTTTTGGAGAAATAATAGCATTATTTCAAAAATATTGGAAGTGTTTTTAGAGAGATAAAAGCATTAAACTCTTTCGGTCACTGGAAAATAACGTCGGTGATGACTGCAGCATCATCGATGTTCGTTTTCGAGCTTCTAGAAGAGAAATTGCTACCAAATTATTTTAAATTAGAATTGTTTGTGAACTGGGTTTAGTTTTGAAATTCAAAAGGATGAATGAATTTGCCAAAGAATTTTGGAAATTTGTTTAAACTCTGGGATCTTGATTAAAATGTTTATGAAATAATAAAAATATATTGGATAAATAAAATGCATAACTCCAAGTTAAAAGCAAAATGTGAATGTAATTGATTATAAATAGAAGTTGTAAAATTTAAATTATAATTAAAGTTGTACAAGTTTAAAATTCAAATGGGAAATTTGTATTGGATTAACTTGAAAGGGTTATTGAACTTGAAGAGAGTTCAATTTATATTAGTCCAGATTTATCTGAATAATTTGGAATTGTAATTAAAGTGGAATTGGCTTAAGATCAAATGGAATTTGATTTGAAGTTGGAAGGAAATTGAGAATCAATTTAATTTGAATTGGGGATGAATCAAGTCCAATGGAAATTGGAGTTAATTAAATTGGGATTGGGTCAATTTAAATGGAGTGGAAATTTAAATTGAATTGTTGGGGAAGTGAATAGTTTTGACTCTAGACCATTTTCAATGTAAATTGTTTTAATATAAATAGTTTTAAATCTATTTTCTTATCTACTTACTATACAACTTTCTTTTTAAACCCGAACTATTTTATACTGGTTTTTGCCACTACTTTTGGAAATCTTTAACTATTTTACAACTGTTTTATACACTAATTACTAATGTTCAACTAAGTTACGAATTAATTTCTATTTTACAATTATTTTGCAATTATTTAAGATTTCTATAACTATTTAACTATTTTTCAACTATTTTATAATTAGTTAACTATTTTACAGTTAGTTTGCAAACTAATAATTATTTTCAACTACTTACCTATTTTTAAAATTTTCAAGCTATTTTTTAAAAATAAACTGGTCGGAGTTCAAACTGTTATTGATTAAATACCCAACTGGGATAAGAATTGAGGTAATAATCCAAATGAGGATTAAGGAAAATGTGAATAGAAAGGAAATTGATATTGGAAAGAGTAATCAAATGTGAATATTTGATTTTGGGTAAACAAAGTTATATCTTTGTTATATATTCTTCCCTTGTTGAATCTATTGTGGGAAGAAAAAGGATTTTGGAAGTGTTTGAAGTATAAAAGGAATTTTATACGAGTTTAAAGTGATCCAAGGTTTTAAAAATTATATATATCTGTATATATATATAAAGGATCTTATGAGGATTTTGGAAAAGGTTTTGGGAACCTTTGGATTTGGAAAGGCTTTTGATTTTGGGTAAAATCAATATTAAATTTGGAAAGCCTAGTTTGAAGAATTATCGATTTTGGGATAATCGATTTTGTGTAAAGGAGCTTTGATAAAATTCATACTAGGTATATGATTTGAAAGATACTATATGTGTATAGTATAAAGTGTCTTGATGATAGCTCTGGGAAAAAAGGCGCTCCCTTGGAATGGACTTCTCAGGAGTGCCACCGGGTGGTGCTGCCTTGAGCCCCAAGGGGGGGGGGGTTCTAAAGTTGATCCTGTGAGGAGTCCGGACAAAACTAGTTCCTGAGGATTATGAGTTGAGTTTACCATAGCGTAAGTCGTGTATGCCGCGGAGAGCCAACAGTTACATGGACTTTTGTTGTGACTGCAACGTAACCCAGGATGTAACTGCGACCTATGGTAACATTGCGAAAGTCGTGTGTGCCGTTGAGAGCCAACAGTCTGCGTTTGAGTTTATCTCGGTAGACTGCGACCTATGTAGGAGTGGAGAAGTTTCATTTCGACAGCGAAAATCAGAGTACCGCGGAGAGCCTGCAGTTACATGGACTTTTGCTGCGACGGCAGCGTAACCCTGGATGTAACTGTGATCTGTTGTGTGGGTTCCATGGCGTAATCGAGAGTGTCGCGGAGAGCCTGCAGTTACATGGACTTTTGTTGCGACTGCAACGTAACCCTGGTATGTAACTGTGACCATGGGATGGGGGTGATGATTTCCAGAGCATCCTCACTAAAGATATTTCCTCTATTTTCAAAAACTGTTTTCGATATTTTTAGTAAAATTATTTTCGAAGTATTTTTACTGGGTGTTGAAAACGGGTTTACCAAGTACTTATATATTTTCAGTCCCACGCCTGATCAACGTATGATTGAATTTCTGTGAGAACAAGGATAGACTGGTTGAGACATCGAGTTAAAGTAATATTTTATAAAAGGCTATTTTAATTATATTATCTGAATTTAAAAGCATTTCTAAATTGTTAAAAATAGAAGTGTTGAAATTTTGGGGAAAATAAAGAGGAATCCAAACTGGAATTATAAAATAAAAATTAGACTCGGGAAAAATTTAAATGATGTGATTTTTGTAATAAAATCGAATCTTGGTATAAAATTGGAAGTAAGCTAATGCGCTAAATAATTATTTGATAGAGTATGTTAATAAAATTTAACCCAGATAACTAAAATGGATTGTAAGTAGATAATGAAGTTTGGAAATGAATTCGAGTTATAAATAGAATTCGACTTGGGTTTGATAATGAATGAATTAAATAAGAGGAGATATTGTAAAATAAAAATGAAATAGAGTTAGATTGAAAAATGTGATGGTTTGAATTGCAAATAATATTCAAGTGTGATTTGAATAATATTTAATGAAATTTGCAAGTAAATTTTGATAAAATGGAAGTGTTGTTGAATGAAATAAAAGCGAATTATAATAGAAATGGTTTGGGTTGCACACAAAACCCAAGTGAATAAAAATAAATTGAGAATGACCATGTATTAATGAAATAAATTCGAAATTGAATTAAATAAGTAAATTTAAAATTTAAATGGGTTACTGGGATTATAAAATAAATGGATGAAGTCTGATTGAAAAAAAAAAACTAAATCAAAGTTGTGATTGGAATTGGATTATCACACCGAACTTGAGTTCGGTAGCATATCAATTTAAAATATAAATGAAAGTATGTGGTTGGACATTATTTTGGAAATTGTGAAGGTGAATTTAAAGTCAAAATTTAAAATGGATAAGTTAACTAAATTTAATGGAAGTTGCTTAAATGAGAATCAAATAGAAGCAAACTTAAGTTTAATGTTGGAATAAACTAAAGCAAATTCACTTAAGTTTAAAGGTTATGGAAGTTTGGCTTCGAATAAGAGTGAAAGCCCATTAAATAAAGCTTGGATTGAATTAATTTGGGAATGGCTAGTAGTATACAAGAATGGAATGTGTCGAGCTAAATAAAATGATTGTGAATAAATTAAAATGGAATTGAAGTAAATAAAATTGAGTTGGAATTAATTTTAATAGGTTATAAAACTTAAGTAATTATTTATTCACATGGATGTTATCAAATTGCGTAGAAATAATTGTTGTTTAACTTAAACTGGATTTAATTAAATTTTATGGATTAGTGGAAGCAAATATAATTGATTTTTGAGTTAATTGAACTGAATATGAGTTTGTTTTGCTTAAAAATGAATTGAATGTGAACAATTGCATTGTAAACCATTAGAATTGAATGTAATGGCATATAAATTTGGTTGAAAGCAATTGGATTAGCTTTAAAATTTTATAAATCGCTTATGGTAAGCGTTTGGTGTTTGTTGTTTTTTGAAATGCTTGTGTTTAGCCATTGAAAGTAAGTGAAATGCTAATAGAATTTTTATATATGGCACTTACATATTTAAACTGAGTAAGTACAGGTACAGGGAAGTCGTTTGGCTAGATTTGGGGTATGCTAATTGCTAAAATAAATAAGCTGCTTGCTTAAAAGCTAAATAAAGGTACACCTACGCAATTAAAATAGGAAATATGAATTGTTTTTGCTTTTTCCGACCGTGTGGGTCGATGTATACATATTTATATCTTTTGTCAAATTGCAAAAGCTCCTCCGTACAAAGGAGACTCTGTCAAAATTTTCTGAAAATTTTGGGAGTTAGAAATTTTTTGAAAAATTGGTTAACGACAAAACAATTTCAAATTGGAAATTAAAGTAAACTAGTAAATGAAACTAACATAAATCAGTTTTAATGAAAGATAAAATTCAATATTAGAAATCGAAATAAAATTGAATTCATATGAAAACGGGAACAACAAAATTGAATAGCAGTATATGTGAAAACCTATATATGAGAATGTATAAAATGATTTGTAAGGTTGCGATTGGATATTGTTGCTAAGTGAGATATGAAGGTATTAAAGAGAAAAGAAATTGGATTTCGTTCCAAAAGATAAATTTGAATTGCCCGACAAAAAGGTATGTATTTAAATTTCTGTATGAAATTGGATTGGGTTTTTGATGTAGCCACTTGGCTTTGTTTTCTTTTTGGAATTTGGGAGCCCATAGAGGCCTTTTGTAGAAGTACCGAGCTAGCCGCGCAAAGGAGACGCTGGCAAAAAATTTCGGGAATTTAGGGAGTTAGAAAAATTTTGAGATAATTTTGATAGTTCAAAAATTAGGTTTTAAATTGACATTTAAATGATTGAGAAAAAGGGGTAACGTTTGATACTGTGGAAGAGTTTGAGAGGTTAGTAAGAATAATAAGGGGGTTTTATGAAAAATAATTGGTAAGTTGTAGAACTGTTTGGTTTTGGGAAAAAGTAGACAGGTAGAGGACATTCTTCTTGATTAGTAATTTCGGGGACGAAATTCTTTTAAGGGGAGAGGAATGTGATGACCCGGAAATTTTAACGATTTAAAATGGAATAATAAATTGATTTTAACATTTGAAAGGTTAATTTTAGCTTGAATTCCAAATATTAATATTTATTAGACAATTAAAGTATTGAATTATATAATTGAAATTGGGTAAATTGTTGAATTTGAGATTTTAAGCCTATTAAAAATAATTTGAAGGCTTATAAAATTTATAACGATGAAACTGAAGATAATAGGATAATTGAAATTTAATTTAAAAGTAATTTGTTCAATTTTAATAATATATCGTTTAAATTGAATTTAAAAATAGCCTTCCGAGGCACAGTCTCGGAATTCGATGAAACCAGTTTTATTGGATCCGTAATAGTTAGTTATTATTGGATTTCAATTTCCGTAGCAATCAGAGTTGTCGTTTAACCCTGGCAGCTCGAAACGCTTAGATTTATTTGGATCGATTTAATTTAATATCGTTTAATTCCGTAACTCGCACGTGCGTTCAGATTAGCTTCCGAAACATGTTCCATTGTGTTTGGAACGCGGGTAAAACCTTATAAACGCCTATCGGCATGTCTGATTAGGAGTTCGAAATTTCACGGAACATAACGCGAGATATTTTCAATATTAAATTATATAACAATCAAGCGTCCTCGAGAAGCTTCCCTAATTGATATTTTATTCTTCGTTCTCCTCTAATCTTCAAACAGAGAGACCAAACTTGTTTTTCTTTCCCAATTTCGTTCAAAACCCTCTTCACTCTATAAAAAAAATCAAACTCAAGCAAAATAGTTAGCCGAAGAATTCTCGGAGTAAAAATCAAATCAAAATTTCCCCTCTCCTCAAACGCAATCAGATTCGTTTAGTGATTGGTGAATTCGATTCTTCGGTTAGGGCTTCGATCTTCACGAGCTCACGATTTCGCGATGGAGGCTTGGGCAGTGGAGCTAAAGTTTGTCGCGGCGGCTTGTTATCATCGCGTCCATCTGGTCAGTCGCATGGTTCACGTTAGCTCTCGTTCGAGTCGATGCAGTGGAGGTCGAAGTCGCATCTGGGGTGAAGGGCTTGATCGAATCTATCCGTGGCAACAGTTGAAGGCGGAGGACGTGAGTGGAACTCGTGCTCGAGCTCTGGCATCGGGAAGAGTGCACTGCGTGGTGGCGACGAGGTGTATGGCCTGGGTTGTTTTCTAGTAAGGTATAATAATTTTAACTTTAAAATTTGATTAATCTGGATTGAATATATATATGTATATCCGAAGCTTTCAAATTGTTTTCTTAAAAAAAAATTATGCATGCAGTGAATTATTTTCAACGAAATTTAAGGTAATAAAGAAAATGTAATGTATATATATACATACCTAACTTTATTTACTAGTTTGATTTTAAAATAATAGGGATTTATTTGTTAATTAACTTGTTAAATTTATTCTAAAGAATTTGTTTAAAAATTTAAAATAAATCATTGGTTAGTTAAAATATCAAATGGGAATTTGATTGTTCAATCTGTTCAAATATTAATAAATTGTATAATTATTTATACAAGGTCAAAAATCGAGGAAACCAAGGCAATTTTGAGAATGGATTGCAAATAAGAGCAAAGGTGAGTAAACCTCACTCTGTTGAATATTCATTTAAAATTTAAATGGTTAAATTTAAATAAATTGGATGAATGGTTGAAATGTTTGGATGTGTACTGATGATCTCGTGATTCGGTTTTGGTTGTCAACTGTGGTTTGACTCGAGGTATTCAGGTTCTAATTGTTTAAACCTAAATCATAATAGGAAGTTTAATGATTTGTGGTTCATCAAAATCGTAGGGTAATTGAAATGGATGATATATTAATTAAATTAATTAATAAATCGAGTTGATGATTAGTAAGTAAAGGTTTGAATTCAATTTGGTTAAGTTAATTTAGTCGAATTAATTTAGATTAATCGATGGATGGTTTAATAGATAATCACTTAATGAAATTAATAAAAATAAAATTTCCTTGTGAAATTAATCCAGGAATAAATTAAGATGATTTATTAAGGAGTAATTGATTACTAAATGAAGTAAATAAAAGTATAGTTAATTATCGTTTGGAATTAATCGGAATGATACATATCATGATTTAATTAAGGTAATTGAATCTGATCAGGATAAATTAAAATATAAATGGAAATCCTCAACTTATATAGAAAAAAAAAATGATGTAACTAAAGACTTGATTAATTAAGAGATATAAAGTAATAAATAAGTGACTCATGACAAATTAATGAGCGTAAGTAATTAAGGGTTAATGAAATTTAAATAGTTAATTAATTCGAGAAGTAATGGAAGATTACTTATTGATTTTGGTAAGAAGAATTAATATCGTGAAGTTGATTAAAGATAATTACTTGAATGTAATTGAAAGTTAACTAATCTAGGGTGATTAATTAAGATGAATGATTATGGAAGAGTTGATTAATTAATTGATTTGGAATTAACGAATGAAGGAATCTAAGTGATTGAGGTTTGCAATTCAATTAGAATCAATTGAATTGATTTGTATGTGATTAAGTTTTGCTTATGGGTGATTGAATGGTATTGGGTGTTATGAATGAGTTGATATCTTTGATATGAAATGTTGTGTTTTTCAATTGGTTATCTTGGGTTAGGATTATATGAGTTTCGAAGAGACCGGGATTGGGTATTAGAAAATACCCGAACCCACTTCGAATTTATATAAATTGATTTGTGAAATCGATAAGATGGAATGAAATGATTGAAGTGAATTGGATTATTTTATCTAAGTTGGGTTCTTAGAAATTGTTATGTGAAATAAGTGTTGTCTATAGCAAATTTGTGAATGGGTTAAATTGATATAAGTTACCCGGGTTTATATAAGTTGATTTCATTGGTATTCCATATTAGTTGGATTTACTCACGCTGGTTTCCAGCCTGACCCGGGTGTTACTTTTATGTAATGCTCGGGTCAGACTGAGTATTACAGATTTTCAGGTAGGTACGTTCTGGAGCTCAGGAGGCGAGCTGTATGGCAGGAGTTATTCCCGATGTATTTATATTATTGTTAAACCGAGTCATGATAATTGTATATTTTCAGTGATTGTATATATGTGTGAAACTCTGATGTATATTAAATATAATCGAAAGATATAGTATTCTTTTGTAAACTGATATTAATTATTATTATATTTTATCCGCTGCGAATGTGAGTTGTTGTTGATTCTGATCTTCTTCTCCTTCTTCTTTTTTCCTATCTCTTTCTTCTTTTTCATAACTATTTGGAATTTTCGACTTCGAAAATTCCGGGTCGTTACAGTGTCGATGCTCGGGATTTAATGTATGTGCTTTTAAGATGATGAAAATAACGATTTAGTGTATGTGTTTCTTAGAATGTAAATAAATTATTGTAAAAATTATTTCATAATATGCTTTACTTTTTTATAAACCTCTTAGATTGTTTTTGGCCTCGTCTGACAAGTATTGTATATGATCGCTATATGGATGTTTGTTTTTATCGCAGAACGAACAAATATATTCATCTGATACAATATTTGTCGGATTTGTCCCTATTTTGGACAAGTTATAAACACAATAAATCAATTATACTTCTTATATATTCGTTTTTATCGCAGCACTTACATATGTTGTATTTGACCTATAGCTGTACTTTTGGGCCCTTTTTACAGCACTATTGTTGTTTTGTTGTTTTATGCTATTTTGGCGATCTACTTTTCTAAAATCTATTTTTTTTTAATATCATGTATTAGAGTGTTTTAAAAGTGGTTTGAAACTTAAATATATTTTAATTATTTATGTTTTTTTAAAGTAAAGGATTTTATGTTTAAAACATGTTTTTAATGATTTTTGTTAATTCTAAATGAATAGTTTTTAAGTAATATTTTAATGGATATTTAAAAAGTATTTTTAAGTATTTAAAAGTATATACAAGATTTGGAAAGTATGTTAAGCATTTCAAAAGGATAAGTGGGTTTTGGGTATAACATTGAGTTAAAATGAATGGTTTTTGAGAAGTTATTTAAATATATTATCTTGTTTAATAAGTATACTATCCCATACACCAAAATATATTATGTCATAGTAGATTAACATATTCCCAATTTGAACATGTTTAAAGCAAAGGGCTTTCAAAGTGCACTTATAGCGACCATCATTATACAACCACTTTCATATTCAAATCAACTCAACACACAAACCAATCAAACATGTAAACACAAAGTCTAGGCCATGATACATGTTTTATAGGGTAATAGAAGTGAATATATACAATATATAGTTGTCGTTTTCTTTCAAAAACAAGTAAGGTCCAAAAGTCATAGGTTTAATTAGTTAAATTTATATTTCACAATCAAATATATATATATATATATATATACACACATACATAATATACACATTCAACGGTGATTAAACTGACCTAAATCCATGATAATATAAGTACAAGCATGGAAGAATCATATGAATACTTCCTACCATCACCTACTATCCAAAGATCCAAACTTTAGCTCATTTTAATGCTCAAGTTCCTCCCCCTTCATAATTGCTCATGGCGCAAACATTGTTTGGGGTTTGTGCTCCTTTGCTTCATCATTTGACTCGCAAATCCTTGTTTCCATGATGCTATATGCTCTTGGTAAAAATTTGAGAGGTAGTTGGAGTTGATTTGATATGTTTTCTAGAATTTAATTTGAAATGAGAAGAGCGTGAAGAAGCCATTTTTATCTCAAAACCTTAGGAATAATTTATGAATGCTCGAGATATTTTGTGTAAACTTTAACTATGGTAAAATGACCCAAAAGCCCCTCCCATGTTCGGCCAAAACACCCCTTATGTGCTTATCCCATATGCACATCAGTTCTCCTTTCCACCTCACTTAACAAAAGTGTAACGACCCGATTTTTCGACGTCCGAAAATCGACATCAATACAGTCCACTGTAACAAATGCCGAACAATCGAATGCCAGAAAACCGAACCATTGGGGCTAAAGAAGAAGGAGGTAGAAGAAAAGGAAACAAAACAACAACAGAATCTTACCATCGCAAGGAATAAAATATAATAGATCTTTACATAAAAAGAAACTATATCTGTTTTATACATTACATCATCAGAGTACATTAGAATTAAAACAACTACTGGATAGTTATATTAACTTGTCCTCACAACACTGACTATATAGTTAATCAAACACAGCAGAATATTCATCAAATACGTGTGATACGTCTCGCCATCCAGCTCGTATCCTAAGCTCCATAGCAGTCCATCCAGAATCTGTACTCTATAATACCCAGTCTGACCCAAGCATTATAGTTAAATAACACCCGAGTCAGCCTGAAAACCAGCGTGAGAAAACACACTCAATTGGATTATTAAAGTTTTCAAAATCTTTTGAAATCAAAGGTATCTCGTAAGACCACGCCACAAATAAACATGCTGGGTTTTTACCTTACGGTAACCAAAATATTTTTTTATCAAAATCTGTCTGATATTATAGTAGTGTCTATAGAAAGTAAAATAGAATCTAGCTGAAATGCTTGCATCTCATGTTTCGGCAATAGTTGGGCACAATCAAAACCGTACAGGCGCTTATTGGAGATTGGATTCCATGCAATGGTAGGGCTACTAGGGTACTGAAATGATCCTTACTCGACCTTCGAAAATCGGCACCGAATACATCACCCGTATTCGAATGCCGCAGATCCAAACATCGAATACGGTTCGTTGGAGCTTATGACACATTAAGTATAACAACACTGCGGAAAAAAAAGATAATATCATTGATATACAATAGTTGATTACAAAAATGATACAACTAATTGATTAATATTATCATAGATATAAGATACAGCGGAATTAAATGACTCCAAAAGATAATATCTTCAGAAGTCCTCAAGATAGATACTCCAACTAACTGTAACACCATTGCCCAAGCTTCAAGACTTAAACCAGAAGCTCGAACCACCATCAAGTTGGACTTAAGCAAGGTCCGTCCAAGTGAAACGAATGCTATCGCCAAATCCAAAGATTCCAAGGAGTTTCAAATGGGAAGCTGAAGGCTATCGAATATATATCTACAAGCTGATAATCTGAAAATCCAACTCTAGGCTGCCCGTGTGGAAAATTGTGGGCGCCCAGAGTTTAGAAAGGGAACAATAAACTCCAGGTCAGTCATGGGACTGGTGTGAGCAAACAAAAACAATTTATCTTTAACAAAAACAAAACAAAAGAATCTAAAAGAAATCCGCAATGCTTTTGGAAAATGAAACTATCATAAGGCCTCCCACCGATCACACAATGCAAACGCAGAATTGGATGAGATTTCTCCTTATGATAGTCAAACATGCTTGATACGCGAAAACCATTTAAATATTATTATTAGTGCATAGTGGAAAACATTTGCAAGTATAATATTAATCTTAGCCAGCATACCACATTTCTTCGTATGCGTACTATAGCTACCATGTTCAATAGCAGGTTACCGCCACATTCCATGGTAAATTATACAACGAAAACCAAACAGGGCGTGTATTGTTTCTTTGGATTTCCAACAAATGGTCAGACAAAGGAACTTCTTGGGCCACATAGGTACGCCTCTGGAGGGATGCCCCGAGAACCTACCCGGATCTCTGCCAACATAAGGCCGGGTTACCTCTGTAACTAGGTAACTACTGCACGAGTATGCCATCCCCCGGTCATTTGCTACCTAGGATCCTCAACCACAAAGCAACAACTACAAAGTAATAAATTTGCAGTAACCACATGAGTTAAGTATCTAGGCTCCATACCATGATACCACCCTTTTCCAGAAGGAAATGACATACCCTAAAGGGTACGACCCTCATAACCTTGCCGCATCTTTCCTATTTCGACCATTTTCAGGTTGTGAGGTCCTGATGTAGTCTCGTCCATAAAGCTATGCTTTATACAAAAGCCATGCTTCGATCAACAAATGATCAGCAGCACTTCATATGCCACATTACCAAATTGGGAATGTATCACTAGTAACCATCAACGACATAGCCTCTAAGCTCGTACGTTTCAAAGAAGGGTGTTAAGCTAAGAGAATAAATTCTCCGCCACCAAACAGAAATGTATTTGATAGAAACCAGATTTACATCTCAAAGTGTAACGTCAGACATACATCCATACAAGTTTGTTCCGGGTTCAAACAGAACCGAAGGCACTTCACAAAGAAGCCCTTGCAAATCCGGGTATTCACAGTCCCGATCGGACTCTCCATCACATATGGAGATCTCTATATCGTAGCTACTCAGTGCAGAGTCATTCGACGGGTAATCCTTTCGTTTTCGAAAATACCCGGTCTTCACCACCGGTCTTCAAATGCTATCCATATCGTCGTATCATTATTCAGAATGGGTTATATGACACAAGGTCCTCTCCCGGCTAAACTAAATAATGAGCGCAATATTTTAAAATATATGAATACTGGGATCTTAGTTAAGTCACAACTTAAAACCCAAAAACCTTTCTTCAAATGGTTTAAACAAATTACCATTTTCAAATCATTAAACAAAAAGATTCACTTCACAAAGTTCACCAATCTTTCACAAAGATTTATTCATAGCCTTTCAAACTAACTTCGCTTTCAAATTGGATTAACTCATCCAATCATTAAATCAAAGACTCAATTCATAGCTTTCAAAAACCATTTTCATTCCAAATCTTTTATACAAAAGATACACCTTTAAGATCCTCTTATTTTGGAAATAAAGTTCACTAATCTTTAACCAAGATTCATTAATAGCTTTCAAAACAATTCCATTTCAAAACTGAAATCCTTTCAACGAAAACGGGAAATCCTTTCTTTATTTGAAAGCTATTATCATTTGTAAACAAATACTTTTTGTTTCATAAAAATCTGATTAAATATGCACAAGTTATATCCTTTAAAGTATAAACTTGGGTTAAATTGAAATTCCCAAAATAAAACATTTAAAATACTTTAAAGATGGTTTAAAAATCCATATATATATATATATTATATAACTTGTATCACCACTTTTCAAACCAGATTATCCAAAAATAATTTTCAAATTCTTAAACAAGATATATTCGATTCGGTCTAAATTCAATTTCAAATTTCCCTTTCCAAAAGCTTTCCATATTCAATTCAATTCCTTTTCTGAAACCATTTGGATTCAAAATTCAATTTTAAAACCATTTTATTAAATTTAAATATTTGTGACTTAACCAAGTTCCTCGTGCAATCCATATTTGTGTGTGTGTGGTGTAGTCCAGGGGTTTTACACAATAGTGCAACATCATCAATCATCACAATCCAAACACAACAATATCGATAAACGGTATAATCCTATAACGCTTATCTTGTGTAACATTCATGTTTTTAAGTCAAATTTAAATTGGTAATTTATTTTAATTTTTGAAATTAAATTGTGAATTAATTTGGTATTTTCCGAATTTAAATAGATATTTGTTTGTTTATTAGTAAAAATGTATAAAAATGATTTTTAAATAGAATTTCTAATTGGAAATTCAGAAATAAATATTTTAAATAGTATATTAATTTTAAACTTATGGAATAAATTGAAAATGTAGGAAAAATAGATATATAAGTTTTTAAATAAAGAATTTGATTTGGAAATCTAAATATTTTATAAACAAAATATAATTTGAAATTTCAATTTGAAATTCAAATACATATATGTTGAAAATAAATATTTATAGATGGTGAATGAATAAAATTTA
The DNA here is from genome assembly GCA_030765085.1 of Allium cepa. Lineage (NCBI taxonomy): Eukaryota > Viridiplantae > Streptophyta > Magnoliopsida > Asparagales > Amaryllidaceae > Allium > Allium cepa. The sequence continues at coordinate 707,217,510 of CM060932.1, forward strand.
TATTTATGAAAAGATATTGTTTGTTTATTCATTTATAAATACAAATTGATTGTATATTAATTTTTGAATTTTGAAATTTAAAAATAAATGTTTTGAATATTATCTGGATTTGAAAATTCTATAAATTAATACTAATAGGAATTTGTTTTTTCTTATATGTATACATATATTTTGAAAGTTATAATTTGAATAAAATATAAATAAATTTTTCCAAAAGCCATTTAAACGATTAAATTCAAATATATATATGTATTTATACATTAGTGTTTAGTTAATTATTAAGTTATATTCTTTAAAGAATAATACATATCTTACATAAACATGTAAAAACATAAGTTAAAAGGGTTTTAACAAAAATTTACAAATTAAATAAAATTTAAGAAATGGGGTTTAAACACAATTTTATCATATATGACAAATGTAAAATATATGAAATATGAATGTAACAAGTGTAACATAATAATACAAGTGGCAAAACAAAATATTCTTAAGATTTGAAAAAACATGAATAATGTGAATGAAAGAAGTAACCAGGCATCATTTTCTTCAATTCATTTTCAAATCTGGAAAAGAAAAATCAAAACAAAATACAAACTTGGAAACAAAATACAAACCTGGAAACAAACTACAACCTCAAATTATGAATCTGAAAAATGAAATCAAAGTAAACTTCAGCCTGGAAACAAATCAAACCAGAGCAAAAAAATCAAAAGCCTGGGAATAAGATCAACAACAAATTCAAACTAACATGATAAATCAAAGGCAGATCAGACCAACCCAATTTTAAAATCCAAACAAGGATCAAGTTCAAAACAAAGATCAGATGCAACTACAACTTGAGTTTAACTTGAAAACATTCAAGCAGGCAAACAACTCTGAAAGCTTGAGAACAATTGAAAACAAATAGCTCTGTAAAATCAAAATTCATGCAAGGATCAAGCATCAACAACAATTCAACCTGATTCCAAACTAAAGCAAATTCAGTTTCAAGCTGAGTATTGCAATCAAATAAATCATTTCCAGGCAAAAAATCCTCTCTGCTTCTCTGTTTTACCCAGGTGAGAAAACTTTTTAAAACCTCTAGTATTTGATCTATGGTTTGAATTTGTGCTTAAGATTTGTTTGAATGAGTTCAGATATGTGTATGAATGTATATATATCCTATGTACATGATATACAGGGATATTCATCCTTGTTGCAAGTTTCAGGTTTCCAGAAACCTGTCCAAAGGAGAAAATAATCCTAAAAGACTGCTTCTAGTTGTTGTTAGATTAGAGTGTCAAAATGAAATGTGTTCAAATTCATAAAAACTTAATTTTATAAATGTTTCCAAAGACAAACATCAAGTGTATGCTGTCTGGAATAAAGATATGCTGTAAACTCAATCTTTGATAAAAGTTTTGATCTTTTTAATTCTTTGATTTGATTATACCCTAAAACATCTTAGAAAATGTTGATTTTTAAAATTAAAATTAAGATTTTAAATGGTGTATAAAGTAAGAAAGTTGGGGATGAACAGAAAATACATTTTGGGGAAACTCTGGTCATCGGCGAAGCGTGGGTCATCGCGATCATGGTTGAGGCTCGTTGGGGGATCAAGGAGTTTGGGAAAAACGCTTAGAAAAGATTCTGATCATCGTGGTAGCCAAACGTAGTTCATTTAGGGTTCAGGGCATGGTTTTGCTCATCGAAGTTCAAAAGGAAAATTTGCAGTCGATGGTGATCAATATTCGATCGGCCGGGGGAAAAGGAGGAGGAGGCTCTGGCGTGTGTCTGTACGCGACAGCGTGGTTACAGGTGATCTACGGTGGTGGAACGAGGCGTTTGTGTTGACCAGTTTTTGGTTTATGGGGGGTTCAATTGTTCGATTTCAAAATTTTGGTCGAAGTCCATCAACCTGGGTGATCGTAGCCTATGGGCGAGTCGTTGGTGACGTGCCGGTGATAGCGTAGGTGGTTGGAGTTGCTTCGTTTGGTTGTACATATGAACACGTGTGTATGTGTGTATCAGGTTTGGGTAGAAAGGGGTTCTGTCGCGGCGAACTCGAAGTACTTCGTGGATTTGCTTGAAGTCGATGCGATGTGGGGTAGCTTGGTGGTTGGCTCGAGAAAAATAAGGGGAAAGCTCGGGTAATTTTTTTTTAACTATGTACCAGGCTTCAAAAATTTAAAAGAAATGTGTTTCAGGTTTTAAAACAAAGGAATTAGGTTTTACAAATGCTTCTAAGTTTTAAAGGCAAAGTAAAAACAAGTTTTAAAGATATGGAAAATAATTAGTTTTCACAAATTAATATTTAACAAAGTTAATAGATTTTAAATAATTGTTTTGATTCAAGCTTAAAGTTAATAAAGAAAGTAATTAAGTGTTATTTAATTATATGATCACTATTTATAAATTAATTCTTAAAATTATTTTGAATGAATAATGAAGTTAAAAAGTTAATAAAAAGAAATGTTTTTGAATCATTAGTTGACTTAAATTTCTTAAGTTAAATTTTGTGTTAATGATAATTAATTACAAAGATGGTTAATTAAAGATTTTTAGTGATAAGTTAGTAATTAATGAAAAGATAATTACTTATGGGTAATTAAGGATTATTAATTTCATAATTAAGGATAATTAATTACATAATTAAGGTCAATTAAGTATTGATTAAAAAGTAATTAATTAAAGTTGATTAAGTGATTAGTGATAATCACTAATTGTAATTAATTAAGGATAATTAATTAAATGGTAATTAATTAAGGATTAATTAATTAATGTAAATTACCGATTTATGATTAATTAATCAAGTAATAATTACTCAATGTAATTAAGTAGTAGTTTTTAAAATATAAGTGATTAAGAATAATCACTTATTGATTAAGGATGACTAAGGAATGATAATTAATTAAGGGTTCATTAATTAATGTGATTAATTAAGGATAATTAATTAAAGAATAATTAAATAATTAAGGGTAATTATTTAGTGATTTAAAGATTAATTAATTAAAGGTTGACTAATAAATGATAAAGGCTAACTAATGATTAAGGTTTGTAATTAATTAATGTTAATTAACCTGGATTAGTGATTAATCTGATTTAAATTAATCAGATAATTAATTGATCTGACTTATGGATGTTTGAATTATATGAAATGCTGTGAATTGTTTGATATCTTTGCCGTGTGATGCTTTGTGATTTGAATTATTTTAATTCAAGCTGTGATGAATGTATTTTATTTTATTTGTAATGAAATTATATTATTTATCTGTGGATCTATGAATGAAGGACAAGCGATATAGGAATACACCGCTTATCTATAGTTGTTATGCTTGAGTCTGTGATGATTAATGATATTGCACTATTGTGTAAAACCCTGGACTCACCATACACACACAAATACGGTTTGCATGAGGAAATTGGTTAAGTCACGGATTTTTGAAATAGTTTTAAGCTTTTGAAAAGTTTTTTTGAAGATAAAAGTTATTTTGAATAACTGATAAAGTTTTGAAATTTAAATAGTTTGATTTAGACTTGAATTCAAGGTTTGAAAATTGAATTCCATGTTTGGAAATTATGGTTTAGAAGATTATACGAGTTATAAATGTGTTTACATGAGTTTTAAAACATTTTAAAAGTATTGTTTTGGAATTTGAATTTAACCCAAGGACTTTAACTTGTATAAATAAAATCGAATTTTTCCGAAACGAAAACTATTTGTTTTCAAATAATAAAAGCTTTCATATGAGGAAAGAATTTCCAATTTGTGTTAAAGGAATTTCAAGTTTGAAATGAAAATGGTTTTTTAAGCTATGAATGAATCTTTGGAAACGATTTTTGAAAGCTATGAATTGGGTCTTGATTTCAAGGTTGGATGAGTTAATCGAATTTGAAAGGGAAATTGTTTTGAAAAGATATGAATGAATCTTTGAGAAAGATGGGTGAACTTTGTGAAGTGAATCTTTTTATTTAAAGATTTGAAAATGGCAATTTGTTTAAACCATTTAAATGAAAGTTTTGGGTAATAAATTGTGACTTAACTAAGATCCCAATATCCATATGTTTTTAAATATTGCGCTCATTATTCGGTTTAGCCGGGAGAGGACCTTGTGTCATATAACCCATTTCGAATAGTGATACGATGATATGGATAGCATTTGAAGACCGGTGGCGAAGACTGGGTATTTTTTAGAATGAAAGGATAACCCGTCGAATGTCTCTGCACTGAGTCGCGTCGGTATAAAGATCTCCATATGTGATGGAGAGTCCGATCGGATTGTAAATACCCGGATTGCAAGGGATTCTTTGGAAGTGCCTTCGGTTCTGTTCGAACCCGGAACAAACTTGTATGGATGTGTGTCTAACATTACACTTTGAGATGTAAAGCTGGTTTCTATCAAATACATTTATGTTTGGTGGGGGAGATTTACTCTCTTAGCTTAACACCCTTCTCTGAGACGTATGAGCTCAGAGGTTATGTAGTTGATGGTTACTAGTGATACATTCCTAATTTGGTAATGTGACATACGAAGTGCTGCTGATCATTTGTTGATCAAAAAATGGCTTTGTGAAAAAGCGTAGCTTTGTGGACGAGACTGCATTAGGACCTCACAAACCGGAAATGGTCGAAACAGGAAAGATGCGGCAAGGTTATGAGGGTCGCGCCCTTTAGGGCATGTCATTCACTTCTGGAAAAAGGTGGTATTAAGGTATGGAGCCCAGATATTTAACCTGTGTGGTTGCTTCAAATTCATTACTTTGTGATTTGTTGCTTTATGATTGAGGGCCCTCGGATAAAGGTTAAAAACGACCGGGGGGTGGCATACTCGTGTAGTAGTTACCTAGTTACAGAGGTAACCCGGCCTTGTGTTGGCAGAGAGATGGTTAAGTTCTCGGGATATCCCTCTAGAGGCGTACCCATGTGGCAATAGGAAGTTCCTTAGCCTGAGCATTTGTTGAAAATCCAATCAAACAATACGAGCCCTATACGATTGCAATTGTATAACCTGCCACCTCAGGTGGTAGCTATAGCTGGCATAATATAATGGTACCTATGCTGGCTAAGATTAATATTATACTTTCGAAAGGTTTTCTGCACTATGCACTAATAATAATATTATCAAAAAGGATTTTTCGTATCAAGCATGTTTGACTACCGTAAGGAGAAATCTCCTCCAATTGTGCGTTTGCATTGTGTGTGTGCGGGGAGGCCTTATGGTAGTTTCATTTTCTAAAAAGCATTGCGGATTTCAATTTTTAAATTCCTTTGTTATTTGTTTTAAAAATAAACTGTTTTCGTTTGCTCATACCATTCCCCTGACTGACCTGGAGTTTATTGTTCCCTTCCTAAACTCTGGGTGTCCACAATTTTCCACACGGGCAGTCTAGATTTGGGTTTTTCCAAATAATCATATAATAGGTGTAGATTCGATAGCCTTCGAAGTCTGTGGATTTTGGCTATCACTTTGTGCTTCTATTCCACATTCAGGACCGACCTTGCTTAATACAACTTGGTGGTGGTTCGAGCTTATTGGATTAGAGTCTTCGAAGTTTTGGATTGGAGATGGAGTTGCGGATATTGGAGTTCCTTTTGGAGTTCAAGTTATTTCCGATGCTGGTGCATTTGTGTTTCCGCTGTGTTGCCGTAGATCTCGGATATGTATTGTGATCATTGTTGTATATTATTGGATATTGTATCATTGGAGTTATATGATATATTCATTTTTTTCGCTGTGTTGTTGTACTTAATGTGTTATAAGATCCGGCGAACCAGATTCGACGTTTGGGTCTACGACATTCGAATACGGGTGATGTATTCGGTGCCGATTTTCGAAGATCGAGTTAGGGTCATTTCATTTGGTATCAGAGTTGAAGGTTGAACTTTAGCTTAGGAGTATAACACATTAGGTAACTCATTAGAGATAAGGTGAAGTATACCCTAGAATGAGTATTCCCTAGATACCCATTCGTGTGCCTCGGTAAATTCTCTTACTATCCACTGACAGTGAGTATGAGTGCAAGAAGAGGACGAGATAGGGGACAGGGAAATATCATCACAAATGGTCAATCCCTGCAATAACGGAAACAATCTTTTTTTTATTAATCTCTTTGATCCAATTTCAATTCTTTGATTGCTTCGTGGCAGCTCAAGGGAGAAGCTTTGGTGTGGTGACGCTGTAAATCGTTGTAGATAAATTCTATTTTGTATTCTCGTCTTCGGTCTTAACTTCAAATAAATTGGAAATTTTAAATTGATTTATAGAATATGAAGCTAAATTTGAATTGTATCGATAAAACGACAATGATTAAAATTAAATTTGAAATTCTATTGTAATTTCTTGTGAGGATCAAAGTCCGAAAATGGACAAGTTGATGTTTACTTTTGGATATTCCAACCTGAGTTGAGTATCCATTTGTCTGTTCTCTTGGGTTCAGATATATTCTATGAACGGTTAGTTATCCTTCGAACTAACTAGTGCCTTGCATATTTCGTAGATCTAGTAACCCGAGTATCTCGTGTAATATTGAGAGTGTTTGTTCTCATATTGTTGATATTCTGATTTGGTAAGCCAAATGCAGAATAGATATTTAGTTTGACCAGGAAAACTGTTTCTCTATCTTTGTGTATCCATCTTGTGTTGTCTCCCTGGCAAATTTCGGGGACGAAATTTTCTTAAGGGGGGAATCTGTAACATTCCTGATTTTAAGTCAAATTTAAATTGGTAATTTATTTTAATTTTTGAAATTAAATTGTGAATTAATTTGGTATTTTCCAAATTTTAATAGATATTTGTTTGTTTATTATTAAAAATGTATAAAAATGATTTTTAAATAGAATTTCTAATTGGAAATTCAGAAATAAATATTTTAAATGATATATTAGTTATAAACTTAATTGTGGATTAAATAGAAAATATAGGAGAAAATAGATATATAAGTTTTTAAATAAAGAATTTGATTTGGAAATCTAAATATTTTATAAACAGGTTATAATTTGAAATTTGAATTTGAAATTCAAATACACATATATTGAAAATAAATATTTATAGATGGTGAATGAATAAAATATATATTTATAAAAAGATATTGTTTGTTTATTCATTTACAAATACAAATTGATTGTATATTAATTTTTAAATTTTTAAATTTAAAAATAAATGTTTTGAATAATATCTGGATTTGAAAATTCTATAAATTAATACTAATAGGAATTTGTTTTTTTTTCTTATATATACATATATTTTGAAAGTTATAATTTGAATAAAATATAAATAAATTTTTCCCAAAGCTATTTAAAGGATTAAATTCAAATATATATATATATGTATGTATTTATATATTAGTGTTTAGTTAATTGTTAAGTTATATTTAAAGATATAATACATATTTTACATAAACATTTAAAAACATGAGTTAAAAGGGTTTTAACAAAAATTTACAAATTAAATAAAATTTAAGAAATGAGGTTTAAACACAATTTTATCACATATGACTAAAATATATGAAATATGAATGAAACAAGTGTAACATAATAAAAGAAGCGGCAAAACAAAATATTCTTAAGATTTGAAAAAACATGAATAATGTGAATGAAAGAAGTAACCAGGCAACATTTTCTTCAATTCATTTTCAAATCTGGAAAAGAAAAATCAAAACAAAATACAAACCTGGAAACAAACTACAACCTCAAATTATAAATCTGAAAAATGAAATCAAAGTAAACTTCAGCCTGAAAACAAATCAAACCAGAGCAAAAAATCAAAAGCCTGGGAATAAGATCAACAACAAATTCAAACTGACATGATAAATCAAAGGCAGATCAAACAAACCCAGTTTTAAAATCAAAACAAGGGTCAAGTTCAAAACAAAGATCAGATGCAACTACAACTTGAGTTTAACTTAAAAACATTCAAGCAGGAAAACAACTCTAAAAGCTTGAGAACAATTGAAAAAAATTGCTCTGTAAAATCAAAATGCATGCAAGGATCAAGCATCAACAACAATTCAACCTGATTCAAAACTAAAGTAAATTCAGTTTCAAGCTGAGCATTGAAATCAAACAAATCATTTCCAGGCAAAAAATCCTCTCTGCTTCTCTGTTTTACCCAGGTGAGCAAACCTTTTGAAACCTCTAATATTTAATCTATGGTTTGAATTTGTGCTTAAGATTTGTTTGAATGAGTTCAGATATGTGTATGAATGTATATATATCCTCCGTACATGATATACAGGGATATTCATCCCTGTTGCAAGTTTCAGGTTTCCAAAAACCTGTCCAAAGGAGAAAATAATCCTAAAACACTGCTTCTAGTTGTTGTTAGATTAAAGTGTCAAAATGAAATGTGCTCAAATTCATTAAAACTTAATTTTAAAAATATTTCCAAAGACAAACATCAAGTGTATGTTGTCTGGAATAAAGAAATGCTGTAAACTCAATCTATGATAAAAGTTTTGATTTCTTTAATTCTTTGATTTGATTATATATCCTAAAACATCTTAGAAAATGTTGATTTTTAAAGTTAAAATTAAGATTTTAAATGGTGGATAGAGTAAGAAAGTTGGGGATGAACAGAAAATACGTTTTGGGGAAACTCTGGCCATCGACGAAGCGTGGGTCGTCGCGATCATGGATGAGACGGATCGAGGAGTTTGGAAAAAATGCTTAGAAAAAATTCCGATCATCGCGGTGACCAAACGTAGTTCATTTAGGGTTTAGGGCATGATTTTTCTCGTCGAAGTTCGAAAGGAAAATTTGCAATCGATGGTGATCAATATTTGATCGATCCGTGTGGAAAGGAGGAGGAGGCTCTGTCGAGTGTCTGAACGTGACGGCGTGGTTACAGGTGATCTACGGTGGTGGAACGAGGCATTTGTGTTGAACAGTTTTTGGTTTATGGGGGTTCAATTGTTCGATTTCAAAATTTTGTCGAAGTCCATCAACTTACGTGATCGTAGCCTATAGGTGAGTCATCGGTGATGTGCTGGTGATGGCGTAGGTGATCGGAGTTGCTTCGTTTGGTTGTACACGTGAACACGTGTGTATGTGTGTATCAGGTTTAGGAAGAAGGGGGTTCTGTCACGACGAACTCGAAGTACTTCGTGGATTTGCTCGAAGTCGATACGATGTAGGTTGGCTCGAGAAAAATAGGGGGAAAGCTCGGGTAAATTTTTGTTAACTATGTACCAGGCTTCCAAAATTTAAAAGAAATGTGTTTCAGGTTTTAAAACAAAGGAATTGGGTTTTACAAATGTTTCTAAGTTTTAAAGGCAAAGTAAAAACAAATTTTAAAGATATGGAAAATAATTAGTTTTCACAAATTAATATTTAACAAAGTTAATAGTTTTGGTCAGACTATTTGGTTGGTTTTTTTCTGGACCCACATCACCAACTTACGAATGCGGCTATGGTGTTGCGCTGGGCATGGAAGATTCGTGGCAGTTTGCACGTGAAACTAATTGATACGATGTATTTCCTTAAGTTTTCCTCTTCTGAGGATCGTCGGTTTGTTTTGGATGCTGAGCCTTCTATCCTTGATGGAAGGCCTTTTATTGTTAACCCCTGGTCTCCTACTGTGGCGTGTGCTCGTGAGCAAGTTTGTTCTATCCCTGTTTGGGTATATTTTTCTCAGATCCCCTCGGTTCTTCAGCCTCTTATTGGATTGAATTGGTTAGCTTGTAATGTTGGTAAGTTGAAATGTTTTGACTCTAACACGGTGGAGCGTGATAAGTTGATGTATGCGAAGGCACTTATCGAAATTTCCCCCACTAAGCCTCTCCCTACTTCTATTCCTGTTCAGCTAGCTGTCGGCCATATTGTCGAAGTCAGGGTTCGCTATGGCTGGGTTTCAGATATTTGTACCTCTTGTCACTCCTTTGGTCACCTTATTAGTGATTGCCAACATACTGTAGCATCTGCGGCTGCTCCTAAGATACCTTGGCCGCGCCCCCGTCGTAGGATATGGGTCCCCAAAGTTTCTGCCCCGCCCCCTCACCTTCTTTCTGCACCTGTGGCTGCGATGCCAGTTCTGAGTGTTCCTTCATTGCCCCTAGTTTTGCCTGTTTCACCGCCTGGTTCAGAGGATACTGGTGCTGCTCCTGTCATCCCACTTGTTGCTCCTGACCCTTCCTTGCCGCTGCCTCCTGTAGCTTGGGATGAGGCTGAAGGGTGTTGGATTGATCCCATTTCTGATATGAGATATAACCCGGAAAATGAATCCTTCTTCCGGTTTGTTTCTGATAATCAACTGGATCTTAGATGCCTTCGTTACAAACAATCTGGTGACTCTATAGTTCTTGATATGGACGGTATGGATGCAACTTCAAATTCTGACATGCTTGCTGATCCAACCTGGGATCGATCGTTTATCTACTGTGCTGATGATGTGGTTTATGATCCTAGTCTTGCTCTCCGTTTCCGCCCTTTTGCTGGACTTTCTGGGTCTGACCCTTTGAGCTCTTCTTTGGTGACTGCCATTGTTGGTGATTCTCCCTCCTCGGAGGAGTGCTAGTTTTTTATGTTACTTATAGTTATCGTGACATAGCTGTCACGTACCTGTGCTGTATTTTCTATTTCTTTTTAGTAGATAAGGTGCTTATACCTTGCTCCTGTACTTCAAATTTTTATTACTTTCGTAATAAAAAGTGGACGGTCCACTATAAAACCGGCTGGCCTTGCCAAAAAAAAATAGTTTTAAATAATTGTTTTGATTCAAGCTTAAAGTTAATAAAAAAAGTAATCAAGCGTTATTTAATTATATGATCACTATTTATAAATTAATTCTTAAAATTATTTTGAATGAATAATGAAGTTAAAGAGTTAATCAAAAGAAATGTTTTTGAATCATTAGTTGACTTAAATTTCTTAAGTTAAATTTTGTGTTAATGATAATTAATTACAAAGATGGTTAATTAATTTTTTTAATGATAAGTTAGTATTAATGAAAAAATAATTACTTATGTGCAATTAAGGATTATTAATTTCATAATTAAGGTCAATTAAGTATTGATTAAAAAGTAATTAATTAATTAAAGTTGATTAAGTGATTAGTGATAAACACTTATTGTAATTAATTAAGGATAATTAATTAAATGGTATTTAATTAAGGATTAATTAATTAATGTAAATGACTGATTTATGATTAATTAATCAAGTAATAATTACTCAATGTAATTAAGTAGTAGTTTTTAAAATATAAGTGATTAAGAATAATCACTTATTGATTAAGGATGATTAAGGAATGATAATTAATTAAGGGTTAATTAATTAATGTAATTAATTAAGGATAATTAATTAAAGAATAATTAAATAATTAAGGGTTAATTATTTAATGATTTAAAGATTAATTAATTGAAGGTTGATTAGTAAATGATAAAGGCTAATCAATGATTAAGGTTTGTAATTAATTAATGTTAATTAACCTGGATTAGTTATTAATCTGATTTAAATTAATCAGATAATTAATTGATCTGATTTATGGATGTTTGAATTATATGAAATGTTGTGAATTGTTTGATATCTCTGTTGTGTGATGCTTTGTGATTTGAATTGTTTTAATTCAAGCTATGATGAATGTAATTTATTTTATCTGTGATGAAATTATATTATTTATCTATGGATCTATGAATGGAGGACAAGCGATATAGGAATACACCGCTTATCTATAGTTACTATGCTTGAGTCTGTGATGATTAATGATATTGCACTATTGTGTAAAACCCTGGACTACAGCATACACACACAAATATGGTTTGCATGAGGAAATTGGTTAAGTCTTGGATTTTTGAAATAGTTTTAAAATTGAATTTTGAATCCAAAAGGTTTTGGAAATAGAATTGGATTAAATGTGAAAAGCTTTTGAAAAGTTGTTTTGAAGATAAAAGTTATTTTGAATAACTTGATAAAGTTTTGAAATTTAAATAGTTTGATTTAGATTTGAATTCAAGATTTGATAATTGAATTCCATGTTTGGAAATTATGGTTTAGAAGATTATACGAGTTATATATGTGTTTATATGAGTTTTAAAACATTTTAAAAGTATTATTTTGGAATTTGAATTTAACCCAAGGACTTTGACTTGTATAAATAAAATCGGATTTTTTCGAAACGAAAACTATTTGTTTTCAAATAATAAAAGCTTTCATATGAGGAAAGAATTTCCAATTTGTGTTAAAGGGATTTCAAGTTTGAAATGAAAATGGTTTTCCAAGTTATGAATGAATCTTTGGAAAAGATTTTTGAAAGCTATGAATTGGGTCTTGATTTCAAGATTGGATGAGTTAACCGAATTTGAAAGGGAAATTGTTTTGAAAAGAGATGAATGAATCTTCGAGAAAGATGGGTGAACTTTGTGAAGTGGATCTTTTTGTTTAAAGATTTGAAAATGGTAATTTGTTTAAACCATTTGAAAGGAAAGTTTTGGGTAATAAGTTGTGACTTAACTAAGATCCCAATATCCATGTTTTTAAATATTGCGCTCATTATTCGGTTTTACCGGGAGAGGACCTTGTGTCATATAACCCATTCCGAATAATGGTACGATGATATGGATAGAATTTGAAGACTGGTGGTGAAGACTAGGTATTTTCGAGAACGAAAGGATAGCCCGTTGAATGTCTCTGCACTGAGTCGCGCTGGTATAGAGATCTCCATATGTGATGGGGAGTCCGATCGGGATTGTGAATATCCGAATTGCAAGGGCTTCTTTGGAAGTGCATTCGGTTCTGTTCGAACCCGAAACAGACTTGTATGGATGTGTGTCTGACATTACACTTTGAGATATAAAGCCAGTTTCTGTCAAATACATTTCTGTTTGGTGGCGGAGATTTACTCTCCTAGTATAACACCCTTCTTTGAGACGTATGAGCTCAGAGGTTATGCAGTTGTTAGTTACTAGTGATACATTCCCAATTTGGGAATGTGGCATACAAAGTGCTTCTGATCATTTGTTAATCAAAGCATGGCTTTGTGAAAAAACATAGTTTTGTGGATGAGACTGCATCAGGACCTCACAAACCGGAAATGGTCGAAACAGGAAAGATGTAGCAAGGTTATGAGGGTCGCGCTCTTTAGGGTATGTCATTCCCTTCTGGGAAAAGGTGGTATCATGGTATGGAGCCCAGATATTTAACCTGTGTGGTTGCTTCAGATTCATTACTTTGTGATTTGTTACTTTGTAATTGAGAGCCCTCGGATAAAGGTCGCAAACGACTAGGGGGTGGCATACTCGTGTAGTAGTTACCTAGTTACAGAGGTAACCCAACCTTGTGTTGGCAGAGAGCTGGTTAAGTTCTCGGGACGTCCCTCCAGAGGCGTACCCATGTGGCAGTAGGAAGTTCCTTAGCCTGACCATTTGTTGGATATCCAATCAAACAATACGAGCCCTTTACGATTGCAATTTTATAACCTGCCATCTCAGGTGGTAGCTATAGCTGGCATAATATAATGGTACCTATGCTGGCTAAGATTAATATTATACTTTTGAAAGGTTTTCTGCACCATGCACTAATAATAATATTATCAAAAAGGATTTTGCGTATCAAGCATGTTTGACTATCATAAGGATAAATCTCCTCCAATTGTGCGTTTGCATTGTGTGTGTGCGGGGAGACCTTGTGGTAGTTTCATTTTCTAAAAAGCATTGCGGATTTCAATTTTTAAATTCCTTTGTTGTTTGTTTTAAAAATATACCGTTTTTTTTTGCTCATACCAATCCCCTGACTGAACTGGAGTTTATTGTTCCCTTCCTAAACTCTGGGCATCCACAATTTTCCACACGGGCAGTCTAGAGTTGGGCTTTTCCAAATAATCATATAATAGGTGTAGATTCGATAGCCTTCGAAGTCTGTGGATTTTGGCTATCGCTTTGTGCTTCTCTTCCACATTCGGGACCGACCTTGCTTAATACAACATGATGGTGGTTCGAGCTTATTGGATTGGAGTCTTCGAAGTTTTGGATTAGAGATGGAGTTGCAGATATTGGAGTTCCTTTTGGAGTTCAAGTTATTTTCGATGCTGGTGCATTTGTGTTCTCTCTGTGTTGTTGTAGATCTCTAATATGTATTGTGATCATTGTTGTATATTATTGGATATTGTATCATTGGAGTTATATGATGTGTTAATTTTTTTTTCCACTATGTTGTTGTACTTAATGTGTTATAAGCTCCGGCGAACCAGATTTGACGTTTGGATCTGCGGCATTCGAATACGGGTGATGTATTCGGTGCCGATTTTCGAAGATCGAGTCAGGGTCGTTTCATCTTGATTCACAGATAAATAATATAAATTCATCACAGATAAATAAATTACATTCATCACAGCTCAACTCAAAATAATTCATATCACAAAGTATCACACATCAGGGATATCAAACAATTCAACATTCAATAGAATCCAAACATTCATAAGTAAGATCAAATAATTTATCTCATCAATTTAAATCAGATTAATTACCTATGAATTTAATTACTAATCTTGGTTAATTAACATTAATTAATTGCAAATTATTTTAATTAATTAACCTTTAATCATTTATTAATTAACCTTTAATTATAAATTAATCAACCTTAATTAATAAATCAATCTGCCTTTAATCATTAAATAATTGACCTTTAATTATTTAATTATTCTTTAATTAATTATCCTTAATTAATTAATTAATTAATTAATTAACCCTTAATTAATTACCATTTAATTAATAAGATTACAATAAGTGATTATCCTTAATCACTTTCATTAATTAATTATCCTCTAATTAATTAATAACCTTAATTAATTATCCTTAATTACTTTTATTAAGTAATTATCTTTAAGTAATTAAATACCCTTAATTAATTACCTTTGATTAATTATTCTTAATTAATTACAATAAGTGATTATCCCTAATCACTTTCGTTAATTAATTAACTTCTAATCAATACTTAATTGACCTTAATTATGTAATTAATTAACCTTAATCATGAAATTAATTATCCTTAATTATCCAAACACTCATAAGTAATTATCTTTTCATTAATCACTTACTTATCATTAAATCTTTATTTAACCATCTTTGTAATTAATTATCATTAACAAAAAAAAGTCAATTAATGATTCAAAAACATTTCTTTTGATTAACACTTTAACTTCATTATTGTTTTAAAATAATTTAAGAATTAATTTATAAATAGTGATCACATAATTAAATAAAACTTAATTACTTCTTTATTTACTTTTAGCTTGAATCAAAACAATTATTTAAAATCTATTAACTTTAAATATATTTTAAAACTTTGTTAAATATTAATTTTGAAACTAATTATTTTCCTTATCTTTAAAACTTGTTTTTACTTTGCCTTTAAACTTAGAAACATTTGTAAAACCCAATTCCTTTATTTTAAAACCCGAAACACATTTCTTTTAAAATTTTGAAGCCTGCTACTTAACCAAAAATTTAACCCTAGTCAATCATTCTAAACTCCCGAGCAAAGACACAAGACACTCGCGCTTTATCCTACTTCGAGTCACACACTGGTATTCACGAGAATGCCCCGAGCCACCTGCTTCTCGTTCACGCTATCGAACGTCAACATGTACGAATGTACACGGTGCACGTGAACATCCGATTGGACCGTCGTCGACCAACTCTGAGACCTTTGGCATATCATCGTCGAACCACCGAACTTCCCCAACCACCAAATTATGATGAAATCGACCTGAATCAAAATCGAGCTGATCACATTCTTTCCTGGAACCAACATCCTCGGCCAAATCGCCCTACCGACGATGATCCATGCCACCATCAACCACGCCGATCACATCACAAACATATCTCGACCTGCAGCTCCTATCCCACCTGGTCCAGCTTCGACCGATCAACCCACAACGCCGAATTTCTATTTCAAACTTCAATGAGTAAAACCGGGTTTTAAACCCTAAAACTCCTTCGCGCCACCGCCGTGATCATCAGAAAAATTATTGAACATTTTACCCTGAATCCTTATCACCTAGGCTACCTTCAGCCCACATCTCGACCCTTATTGCCTCATCGATCGATGGCAATTTGAATTTAACCCAATTTTGTTCATCTCGAAATCTTTCGCTAATTACATTCTTTAAATTCTTGAAATTTACATCAAAACTCATAGATTTGCAATACAAATCCATTCATGTAATTAAAACTTGAAATCCAGATACATCATTTAGAACTAATTTTAGATTATTACTGTAAATTTTAAATTCTGAAATGATTACTTAATATAAAATTTCGAAACCATTTAAAAAAAAAAGATTATACACTTGCAATCATTTTTCGTTTATACACCTAGGATTACAAGTGAATGATCGAGGAGATTTTGATTTTTTTTTCTTCTTTTCTAGCCTGTAACATAGAAAACAGGTATATACCTGTACATGCATATTTTAATTTCCATGTATATGATTATATAGATATAATTTTCACTCTATTCAACATTTTACAATCACACAACAAGCATTTAGATCAGATTTATATATATATATATATATAAGGTTAAGAGTTTACTCACCTGGTTTGGAATGGGAAAGAACAGAGTCTGGAAATTGATTTTGAGTTTGATCTCAAATATGAAATTTGAAACTTGAATGTTGATCCTCTTAATGTTGAGTTGAATTAGTTGCATGCTTTTGATTCAATTCCGATTTTAGCTTTTCTTATTTCAAATGAATTAAATTTTGAAAAAAATGAAACCTTGATGTTGATCAGCACTTGATTTTGGTCTTTGCATTTTAAAATTTCTAGGTTTCTGACTAGAATTTGTTTTGATCTTCATCTTCTCATGTTGAAGATGTTTGCCTTGAATCAGGTTTTAATTTGATTCAGTTTTCTATTTACAGATTTCCTTTGAAGACGAATGAAAGGAAATAAGAAGATTGAGAAGTTTTTAAAAATGAGAATAGTCTGGAATTTTTTTCTTATGCATGTTTACAAATTAAAATTAAAAAGAAAAGTGTATTTTGCCACTTGTTGACTTTGTTAACACTTGTTAATACTTGAATTTAAAATTTTTACAATGTCCCATGTTTGTATTTTTATGTTGAAATCCTTGTTTTAATTTATTTTATAATTTATGTTTAAAACCCTTTTATGTTATTAATTTTGTGAATCCTATTTTTATGTTTTATACATGCACATATTTTTAATATACTTTATGTATTATGTATTTATAAATCTATTTTGTTTATATATTTTCTTCATATATGAATTTTATTCATCTTATTTAATATATGTTTAAACTATATATTCATTCTTGTTTTAAATTTTAAATTCAAGTCATTTTATAAATCATAACTTTAAAGAAATTGATTTCAAATTTTAATTGCACATTGATAAATAAACACATATTAAATATTTATATTAATTATCAATTTTAATTTGACTCAAAAATCAGGATCGTTACAGATTCCCCCTTTAAGAAAACTTCGTCCTCGAAATTTGCTAGGGAGACAACAAAGAATAGATGAAAGATAGAGAAACATCTTTCCAGATCAAACTAAATATCTATTCTACATTGGCTTACCAAATCAGAATATCATCAATAAATATGAGAACGAACTCATTCAATATTTCACGAAGCACTCGAGTCATCCGGTCTACAAAATATGCAGGGCATTGGTTAGTCCGAAGGGATAACTAACCATTCGTAGAATATATCTGGACCCAAAAGAACAAACAATGGATACTCAATTCACGTCAGAATATCCCAAAATATACACTAGCTTGTCCCTCCTCGGACTTGGATTCATACAAGAAATCATAACAAAATTCTCAAATTTGGTTTTGACCGAAATCGTTTCATCGATACAAGTCTTCATATTTTGTTACCCAATTTATTTCAAATAGAATTTTAAATTTATTAAAGTTAAAACGAAAAAACTGATAACGATAATACGAGATAGGAACTTATCTACACGATTTGCAGGGCCATCACCATACCAAAGCTTCTCCCTCGAGCTGCCTCGAAGCAATCAAAGAATTGGAAGTGAACGATGATCAAAGAGATTGATAGAAAGTTGTTTCCGTTGTTTAGGGTATCGACCAATTTGTAGTGGTACTCCCCTGTCCCCTACCTCATCCTCTTCTTGCACTCATACTCACCATCAATGAATAGAAAGTGTTTGCACAAAAAATGGACAAACACCTCCAAGTCGTATTATTTTAGTTGAGTATGTGTGATTTTCAATGATTTTAGATGAGTATGTAAATATGAGAAAAGTAAGGGCTGAAATGTAAAAGACACGCAGATTTATAGTGGTTCGGCCAGAATATGCCTACGTCCACTTTATATGTTATTATCTTTCTTCTTCCAGATTACAAGTACAATGCTTTGTATACAAGTGTATGAAAGTAGTTTGAAAGTTCCTTCCTTGCTTGAGCTCTCAAACTTGTCTGCCATTGTTGTACCCCTGCCCCTCTATTTATAGAGTGAGGTAGGGGGCAGGGGTCTTGGAAGTATATAGATGCTGGTGGGCCCGGGCTGAAGCAATCTGGCCTGGTAGCATTCTGGTTCGGCGGAGCTTGGTCCGGCCGTGTTTGGAGAAGTTGGAGTTTGGTCCGGTCATGGTTGGTTCGGTGGTAGTGGGTTTTGGACCGGTGATGGTGTGTTTTGGACCGGTGATGGTGTGTTGGTTCGGTCGTGGAAGTGGTCCGGTGGTAGCATGGAGATGGAGTTTGGACCGGTGTTGGTTCTCATCCGGCAGTGGAAGGTTGGTTCGGTCTTGGCTGGTTCATCAGTGGGGGAATGCCGGATGGGCTTGAGTTTGGAGTGCCGAATGAACAGAGGTTTGGAAAGCCGAATGAACTGGAAAGCCGAATGAAACCCAATGCTTGCCATGCCGAATGAGCTTGTGTGTGTTAGGTTGGTTGCTGGCTGAATGCTTCCTTGCATTGCTTTGCCGAGTGGACTTATGCTTGTATTGTTGAAAGGGCTTTGTATTCGGATCTTGAGTGGAACTCTGGGCTTACATACGCTTGCTGGTTGCTTCTTCTTAGCTTGATCGTGGTGGAGACGCGCTCGACATTGATATTCCAGTTTTGACCAAAAAACGGGATAACAAAGTAGAGGTTGCTCGCGAGCCCGGGTGAAACTGCGGCTTCTTGGTCTTGAGATCTTCTGGGTGAAAATCCGCCCAACATTTGCCCCCCAAAGTGGGGCACGTGCTTGCACGTGTCGCGCTTTGTTTCTCGTTGGTGGGAAGACTCGTCTTGTAATGTCATGGGCTGGATGTTTATATCTTGTGGATGTCCTGCAAAGAGATTTATAGTTTTAGTGTGGTTTCAAATAACGACCGTTCGTGGTCGGAATATTTGAGATGGAGTGGACTGTGTCGCTCGGGACGAGCAAGCGTGCCCCGAAGGGGCTTAGCATTATCGATGCCAGGTTCACGTTAGAGTGGGTCCCTGGGTCGTTTGCCAAGGTGGTTTATCGCCAGCTCAGAGCATGCCTAGTGATCGTTCGCGACACCGTACATGTGTAAGTAGCTTAGCCATTTCACAATTATCAAATATCCATTTGACCGATGGGCTTAAAAATGCGTGTCAAAGTGTAAATTCCCACGATGGCAGGGTTGATAACCATTCAGAGCGTGCCTATGGACCATTCGAGGTCGCGTGCACGTGTAAACGATTTAATCCACGTTGGTGAGGATTTTACGACTTATTCATCGTTATCATAATCTTATTTTATTAGTTAGTTCTGGAGTTCGGGACTTATCTGAGTGAAGCGCCCTGCATGCCCCCTGTTTCTGGTTTCTGCTGGTAGAGACAGTTACATTCGGTTTCGAGTAGGCATATATTCTTATTCGTTTGGGGGTTGGTTTGGTATGGAAGGTTTCATTCGGTACATAGTTGGTCCGGTTGTTGTTGGTCTGGTTGTTGTTGGTCCGGTTGTTGTTGGTCCTCGTTCGGCATGGGGTTGGTCCGGCAGTAGGTTCTCGTCCGGTATTCCAGAGCTCGCCTATATATAGAGGCTACACCCCCCTTAGTTTTTCTTTACCGAACAAGAGGAAGCCGAATCATAAATCCACCGAACCAAATCTTTGCCGAATCAAATATTCGCCGAATCAGGTATATACCCTCTTACCGAATGAACTCGATAACCGAATGGGCTTATGCCGAATGGGCACGAAAGCTTTGTTTTGCCGAATGAACCACAGATTCCATTGCCGAATGGAAGCCAGATCCTATTGCCGAATGAACATGAACTTGTACTGCCGAATGAACGTATAAGACCCTAGTGCCGAATGGTCTTGAACCTCCAGTGCCGAACGAACTTTGTGTCTGGACTTTGAGTGGAACTCCGGACTTATGTATGCTTGTTTGTTTATACTGTCGTTCTAACATCATGCTTTTTACTTTTGTGTATGCAGATAAATGTCTCGCAAAGTTGAAACTCGATCGGGCAAGAAGAAATCCAGGGATAGCGGAGAAACTTCTGCCGTGCCCCCAGCTCAGCCAGATCCAGCACAGCACGGACCCGCTCCGAGGTCACTAGTCGATGGGTATGGTCCCCAGGAGCTTCTCGTCTCTCCTCCTGATTGCTTTCCTAGCTCCTTAAAGGAGGAGCAACTTGACGTCATATCCCGTTCCTTTGGGATAGATAGGGCTCTTATGCTGCTGCCAGGAGATGGGGTGATGCCATATAATCCTCCCGAGGGCTACTTCGCTTTTAGTAGATACCATTGCATGTGCGGCGCTATCCCCCCTATCAACGCTTGGATAGTAAGCTTCACCACTTATTTGAAGGTGGCTCCTTTCCAGCTCCAGCCTAACTCATATGCCATCCTGGTGAGCCTCTTTGTTATCTTCCAGAGGAGGTACGGGCGTCCTCCTTCTGACCGGGAAATCCGATACTTGTACAACCTGAGAGGCTATAAGAAGGGGTCTCCGTATATTAGTCTGGAGGCGGCCGTGCCCTTCAAACCAGTTCTGGACTTGTATTCCAAGTTCACCATGTTCAAGAAAGAGTGGTTCTTCGTCAAGGACGATGCTGTTTCTTTCCGCCTTTTCACTTCCGGCTGTAAGATTGATTTCATTTATATTTTTCATGTGTTTTAACTGTAGTGTTTCTTCTGACATGCTTCTATTTCTGGCTAGCGACAGGTGGTATTGCAGTCGTGGAGGACGATTCCTTAGTGCGAATGGTTGCTGAACTAAAGGCTATTCCGGCACGGGACCGGTCGGCCTCTTTCTTGATCAGGAACGCAACCCTCTTGGAGTATAATTTGATCTTACCGCGCCAGTCCGTGGTTAAGCAAAGGGATACGGCTGAGGAGAGGGCTGCTAAAGCTAAGGAGGGGGCTACGGTAAAGAGCGGTAAGAGGGAGCCTTTCGCAGCGCGTCCTGCGGTTGGGGGGAAGAAACTGAAGAAGTCCGATGGCCCTTCTCCAAGTACTTGCCCGACTGTCCCGGAGGAGGAAGGTGTGGAAGAGGAGGAAGGAGGCGAAGTTGGAGAAGGGTCGGAGGGTGGAGGAGATGGCGACGGTCAAGGTGGTAGTGGTGTTGCTGCTCTAACCTCTGAACAAGACCTCGAACTGGATGAGGCTCTCCGTCGGGCCTTCGGGGAGTCGGAGGGAGAGTCGGAAACGGAGAAGGGAACGGAGAAGGCAAAGGAAACCGGCAAAGCTGTGGCTGGCACTGACCCATCCTCTAAGGGTTCCTCAGCTAGGGTGATTCCGGCGATGCAAGGTGAACTTTTGTCTTCTGCCGATTCTAT
This sequence comes from Allium cepa, assembly GCA_030765085.1. Lineage (NCBI taxonomy): Eukaryota > Viridiplantae > Streptophyta > Magnoliopsida > Asparagales > Amaryllidaceae > Allium > Allium cepa. The sequence goes on from CM060932.1 coordinate 707,239,219, forward strand.
TTTCGATAAGGACTTAGAAATTTTTTACGGTTCACTTCCGTCCTGGAATGAGATCCAGGACTTATTGCAGTATCCCACTCCTCCGCCGGGTTTGTATAACAGATGTGTCTCCTCACTTTTCTTTCTTTTTAACTTAGCACATTTTTTGAGTTGCGGATTATTGTATGTTCGTAACACTTGTTCTTTATTCCAGGGGCAGGCCAGGCGGGTAAAACGTCGGATGTTCGACACCGCCTTGAACAATTTAAGTCGAGGAGAGCTTCCGCGAAACCTTCTACTGATCGCACTGGGGACGTAGTCAAGTACCGCCCTCTTCTTGGGGTCATCGAAGAGGGCATTCAGAAAAGGAAGCGGAGCCGTTCCTTATTTGAGTCTTCTTCTGCTTCGCAGCTTCCTACTCTGTCTCCCCCTACTCAGCCTCCTCGTGATACTACGGAGGAGAGCACGGAGCCCTGCCCCCCTCCTCCTCCTTCCAAGAGTTCTACTGTCATTCATATAAGGCGTCCCGATGTGCCTCGCCCCGTGCCTCGTGACCCTTTTGCCGGCCATCCTGATTTAGACCCAAGTTTTCGGGACATTTCATTCGATGAGACCACGGGCGAGCACCTACTTCCCCGCAACCCCATGGTAAGAGTGCTGGACGAGGCCAAATCTTTAGATCTTGATTTACTTACTACACGGGTAGTCACCATGGGGGATGAGGCCAAGGCTAATATCGATCGGGTGGCCGCAGAGACCAAGAAGTTAATGGAGCATCATGCTAAGTTGGTCAAGGCCGGGGAAGAGATCGGGAGTGCTAACATTCGGTTGAGGTTAAAGGTTGCCGATCAGGCCAAGCAACTCGCCGACCAAGCCATCCAGATTTCCCAGCATGAGGAAGCCTCCAAGCGTCTGAAAGAGACCATGGAGAAGGCCAGTAGGGCGGAATTACGGAAGATGGAGGTCGCTTGCAGGGAACGGATTAACATAGCTATCGCAACGGTGGATGAGGTTCGAAATGCGGATCTCGAGCGGGTAGAGGAGTTGTCAGGGAGGCTCGAGGCTGCGGAGATGGCTCAGGCCGAGTTGAAGGAGGAGATGGAGGAGATGAGGAGGTCCCTCAAGTTGAAGGAAGAGGAAATGAGGAGGTCACTCCAGGCTGACTGCTTGAGATACCAATCAGAGAGGGACGTCGCCATCACCAAGTTGCAAGCTTCCGAGGCCCGGGTGAGGGAGTTTGAGGAAAACGAGGGGATGATGGATGAGATGTTGCAGGATATGTACTTCCACACTTGGAAGGAGGGCGGCTTGTCTTGGATGGACGATTACCCTCGGGTCATGGCCAAGGTGTATCTCCAGGCTTTAGAGGAGGCCAGGGTGAATGCGGGTAAGGAAGGCGGAGAGGCTTTCAACTTGAGTGCGGTTACTGCTCAGTTCTCAAAGGAGGAGCAAGCGGCGGTGAAGGAGGGGATGCGGCTACTCGCTGCAGAGGAAGCGGGCGTGCAGTTGGATGATGAGGATCAAGCGGCGGATGCTGGTGAGTTATTCTTTTCCCTTTCTTTTCTTTTCGTGTTTTCATAACTTGATCGTTCGTTTAATGAATTCCTCTTCTGATCTGGACAGGTGGGACTTCAGATCCACATGCTGGGGGCTCCGATCCTGCGGCTAAGTAGGCTGGGGGAGTTGGTGATGGAGTGTGGATGCATCTGCCATCTTTTTGTTTCTTTTTTATCACTGTTCATGTTAGTCTTTGATATGCAACTGTAATAAAATTATTTGCAAAGAATAACTTCGTGTGATCTTATAATATAAGCTGATTTTGTCATGTTCAAATGTTGTTGCTATCTTTATGTGCTGTGTGAGAAGTATAATTATGTATATGCCTGTGATTCCACTTGTGTTTGATGTTAAGTTTTTGCTTGAAATATAATTTCACGTTTTGCAATGTCAGTGTATGAATAAGTTATAGTTACGCATTTATGTACAAGAGAAGAGAGTACCGCCCTTTATGTTTTATTCGCAGGCGGTAGCTTTGAGTGTCTTGTGTAACTGTTCACGGGTATAGCAGAGCGCCCTGCTACCCAGCATGCAGGCTTAGAGCCTCATGAGTGAATGCTTCCTATTTGGTTTCCTGTTAGGCCTAGTCCAGATGAGGCCGCGGTGCATCTTGAGTGGAGATGCCATAGGATTTTGTTCAACAGAAAGGGATAAAGCTTAACAAGCAGCCAAGATATGAAGGCACAAGGTAACAAGAGATAAGATTTTTAAAGTGGTTCGGCACGATAATGCCTACGTCCACCGTGTTAATACGCTTCATATGGGCGGTACGTGTTAAGCAAAGTATCGACGGAGGTGTCGGATGTTCCAAGCCCTCTGGAACACCACTCCGTCCACTGTTGACAAAATATAAGCTCCGTTGTTGTGAAGATCTTGATGAATTTCATATGGTCCGTCTACTGGTGCTTTCATGGTTAGGTAGCATGACAGGCTCAGCTATATCCGACCCCTGCCTGGCACCTCCCCCGTTGGGTTTGGTTCCAAGTGTTTCCTCAGGTCGGAATTCGGGCTGAGTCCGGGCTCGGCTCCTACCATGACCATTTCTTTATTAACCTCTTCGAAGAAGAAAGGTCATTGTTGTCTCACAGATCCTCCAGATTGGGACTCGGTCCATGATTCGGTGTTGCGGGAGGATCCGCATGAGGATAAGATCTCCCTCTTGTAAGCTGCGATGCTTGATTTTGGAGTTGCATTGTGCTGCCACTTTTTGCTTGTGGGCTTCTGCTTTTAAGTGTTGCATCGTTTCTCCTCTCCTCAATCAGATCCAAAGACATGAGGAGGAGTTCTTCGTTTTCTTCTGGGTTGCAGTGGGTCCCATGGTGAGATGGCGCTACAGTTTCAACTGGGGGCATGGCCTCCAATCTGTATGCCAAAGAGAAAGGAGTATGCCCCGTTGATGTTCTATGAGAGGTGCGGCAGGCCCAGGGTGCCGTAGGAAGTTCGTCCACCCAAGCGCCTTTTGACTTTTCAAGCTTCTTCTTGGTTAGGGTTTTGAGAATTCTGTTGACAGCTTTGACTTGTCCGTTTGCCTGAGGATAAGCTACAGATGAGAAGCTTTTGTGAATTATGTGCTCTTGGCATCGGTTGGTAAACTCTTTGTTGTCAAACTGGAGTCCGTTGTTTGATATGATCTTGAGTGGGACTCCGTACCTGCATAGAATATTTTTTGATCAAGAAGTTGATAATTTATGTAAGAAGTTGATAATTTGTGCCAAAGATATTTTATTTTAAAGGGTCCGCTTCCACCCATTTGGTGAAATGATTAAAAACATCCTTCTAGCCATCCAGGACAAAGTTTAAAGCAAGGGAGGGGGGCAAGAGTCAAATCTCTGTCCTGGTTGATATAAACGCTTTCCTCCCTTCTTGCCCCCAGCGTTATCTTTAGAGTCATTTCTTCAAACGTCCTTTGTTGCAGCGGGAGTGTCGCCATGGGTAGTCTTAGCCTGTTGTCCTGACTGTCTTTTAGCGGTAGCGTTTTCAAGCCTCATATACTTCCCAGCTTCATGGAAGAAGTCAGGTAACGTAGCTGGTTTATCTTTTGTTAACCTCCTAGCAAACTTGGTATCCGGATGCACGCCACTACAAAGGGCCGTTAGGATAAGTTTCTCATTGGCATCTTGAACTGTTGCTGTTGTGGCGTTGAACCGTGTTAGATATTGTTGCAGCGTCTCTCCGGATTTCTGTTTGATATTGGATAGAGAATAAGCATCCTTGGGTTGTTCCACATGGATGAGGAACTGGCTAATAAACCTTTCTTTCAACATCTCCCATGAGCTGATGGATCCTCGGGGTAGATGGCAGAACCAGGAGGTAGCTAGATCTGCTAGGAATAGCGGAAAGCATTTACATAATACTCCTTCTGTTGCTCCACTCATGAGCATATGCTGGGTGTATCTCTGTAAGTGTACGATGGGGTCGGAAGTTCCTTTGTAAGGTTCCATGGTTGGCATTTTCCATTCCCGGGGGGCGATGGTAGTTTCGATATTTCGGGTAAAGGGGCTGGTGACCCTAGCGCCTATCCCCCGGTCCCTTTGCTCTCGTTGGACACACTCTCTGAATAATCGTGCCATTCGTTCGTCCGAACTTGGAGCGGACAAAAATGAGCTTAGTTCTTCCCTGCGGGATCTATCTCGTCCAGATGACCTTTGCTGTCTCCGAGATCCTCCAGATTGAGACTCATCCCATGATTCAGTGTTGCGGTTGGATTCCTCAGCATCCCTTAAGCGTGACATAAGTTGGTCCACTAAAGCTTCTTGTTGGGATGTGAAGCGGTTGGTTACTTCAGCCACAACTCTGTCTAGATCTGCCCTAGTTATTGGTTGTTCGGTGGCAGGAGCTATCAGATTTGCCTGGTATCCATCTGGTGCTGCTGTTGAAATTGGATGATCCTCTTGATCTGGGGCTACTGGATCCGGAAGACTGCTAGTTGCGATGTTCTTTCCTTTGTTAACATCCTTCCGTTGCTTGGAAGGCATGATTTCTAAGCGACGAACGTCGTTATGAGGAAGAAGGTTGAGTGGGAGAAGCTGAAGCTTCGAGTTCAACTCTCAATGAAAGCACCAAAAATGTTTGCACAAAAAATGGACAAACACCTCCAAGTCGTATTATTTTAGTTGAGTATGTGTGATTTTCAATGATTTTAGATGAGTATGTAAATATGAGAAAAGTAAGGGCTGAAATGTAAAAGACACGCAGATTTATAGTGGTTCGGCCAGAATATGCCTACGTCCACTTTATATGTTATTATCTTTCTTCTTCCAGATTACAAGTACAATGCTTTGTATACAAGTGTATGAAAGTAGTTTGAAAGTTCCTTCCTTGCTTGAGCTCTCAAACTTGTCTGCCATTGTTGTACCCCTGCCCCTCTATTTATAGAGTGAGGTAGGGGGCAGGGGTCTTGGAAGTATATAGATGCTGGTGGGCCCGGGCTGAAGCAATCTGGCCTGGTAGCATTCTGGTTCGGCGGAGCTTGGTCCGGCCGTGTTTGGAGAAGTTGGAGTTTGGTCCGGTCATGGTTGGTTCGGTGGTAGTGGGTTTTGGACCGGTGATGGTGTGTTTTGGACCGGTGATGGTGTGTTGGTTCGGTCGTGGAAGTGGTCCGGTGGTAGCATGGAGATGGAGTTTGGACCGGTGTTGGTTCTCATCCGGCAGTGGAAGGTTGGTTCGGTCTTGGCTGGTTCATCAGTGGGGGAATGCCGGATGGGCTTGAGTTTGGAGTGCCGAATGAACAGAGGTTTGGAAAGCCGAATGAACTGGAAAGCCGAATGAAACCCAATGCTTGCCATGCCGAATGAGCTTGTGTGTGTTAGGTTGGTTGCTGGCTGAATGCTTCCTTGCATTGCTTTGCCGAGTGGACTTATGCTTGTATTGTTGAAAGGGCTTTGTATTCGGATCTTGAGTGGAACTCTGGGCTTACATACGCTTGCTGGTTGCTTCTTCTTAGCTTGATCGTGGTGGAGACGCGCTCGACATTGATATTCCAGTTTTGACCAAAAAACGGGATAACAAAGTAGAGGTTGCTCGCGAGCCCGGGTGAAACTGCGGCTTCTTGGTCTTGAGATCTTCTGGGTGAAAATCCGCCCAACAGAAAGAGAATTTACTGAGGCATACAAACAGATATCTTAGGGATATACTCATTCTAGGGTATACTTCACCCTATCTCTAATGTGTTACCTAATGTGTTATACTCCAAAAGCTAAAGTTCAACCTTTAGCTCTGATACCAAAATGTCACGATCCTGACTCGACCTTCGAAAATCGGCACCGAATACATCACCCGTATTCGAATGCCGCAAATTCAAACGTCGAATCCAGTTCGCCGGAGCTTATAACACATTAAGTATAACAACACAGCGGAAGAAAAAGATAATATCATTGATATGCAACAGTTGATAACAACAATGATACAACTAATTGATTAATATTATCAGAGATACAAAATACAACGGAAAGAAATAACTCCAAAAGATAATATCTTCAGAAGTCCTCAAGATAGATACTCCAACTAACTATAACACCATTGCCAAAGCTTCAAGACTTAAACCAGAAGCTCGAACCACCATCAAGTTGGACTTAAGCAAGGTCATTCTAAGTGAAACGAATGCTATTGTCAATTCTGAAGGTTCCAAGGAGTTCCAAATGGGAAGCTCAAGGCTACTGAATCTATATCTACAAGCTGATAATCTGAAAATCTAACTCTAGGCTGCCCGTATGGAAAATTGTGGGCACCTAGAATTTAGAAAAGGAACAATAAACTCCAGGTCAGTCATGAGACTGGTATGAGCAAACAAAAACAATTGGTCTTTAACAAAAACAAAAAATAATAATTTAAAAGAAATCCGTAATGCTTTTGGAGAATGAAACTACCACAAGGCCTCCCACTGCATACACAATGTAAACGCAGAACTGGAGGAGATTTCTCCTTATGATAGTCAAACATGCTTGATACGTGAAAACCATTTTAATATTATTATTAGTGCATAGTGGAAAACATTTGCAAGTATAATATTAATCTTAGCCAGCATACCACATTTCGTCGTATGCCTACCATAGCTACCATGTTCAATAGCAGGTTACAGCCACATTCCATGGCAGGTTATACAACTAAAACCGTACAACGCGCGTATTGTTTCTTTGGATTTTCAACAAATGGTCAGGCAAATGAACTTCCTGGGCCACATGGGTATGCCTCTGGAGGGACGCTCCGAGAAACTACATGGATCTCTGCTAACACAAGGCCGGGTTACCACTGTAACTAGGTAACTACTACACGAGTATGTCATCCCCCGGTCGTTTGTGACCTTTATCCGAGGATCCTCAACCATAAAGCAACAACTACAAAGTAATAAATTTGCAGTAACCATATGAGTTAGATATCTGGGCTCTATACCATAATACCACCATTTTCCAGAAGGGAATGACATACCCTAAAGGGCGCGACCCTCATAACCTTGCCGCATCTTTCCTGTTTCGACCATTTTCGGGTTGTGAGGTCCTGATGCAGTCTCGTCCACAAAGCTACGCTTTACATAAAAGTCATGCTTCGATCAACAAATGATCAGCAACACTTCGTATGCCACATTACCAAATTGGGAATGTATCACAAGTAATCATCAACACATAACCACTAAGCTCGTATGTCTCAGAGAAGGGTGTTAAGCTAAGAGAATAAATTCTCCGTCACCAAACAGAAATGTATTTGGTAGAAACCAGCTTTACATCTCAAAGTGTAACGTCAGACATACATCCATATAAGTCTGTTTCGGGTTCGAACAAAACTAAAGGCACTTCACAAAGAATCCCTTGCAAATCCGGGTATTCACAATCTCGATCGGACTCCCCATCACATATGGATATCTCTATACCATAGCTACTCAGTGCAAAGTCATTCGACGGGCAATCCTTTCGTTTTTAGAAAATACTGGTCTTCACCACCGGTCTTCAAATGCTATCCATATCGTCGTATCATTATTCGGAATGGGTTATATGACACAAGGTCCTCTCCCGGCTAAACCGAATAACGAGCACAATATTTTAAAACATATGGATATTCGGATCTTAGTTAAGTCACAACTTAAAACCCAAAAACCTTTCTTCAAATGGTTTAAACTAATTACCATTTTCAAATCTTTAAACAAAAGGATTCGCTTCATAAAGTTCACCAATCTTTCATAAAGATTTATTCATAGCCATTCAAACTAACTTCCCTTTCAAATTGGATTAACACATCCAATCATTAAATCAAAGACTCAATTCATAGCTTTCAAAAACCATTTTCATTCCAAATCATTTATACAAAAGATACACTTTTAAGATCCTCTTATTTTGGAAACAAAGTTCACCAATCTTTCACCAAGATTCATGTAACAACCCGCATATTTATCGAGTTTGTATTTAAATATTTTATTTAAATATTAACTCGTTAATCGGATTTTGGTCCGAAAAGCTACTTTTTGCAAACGGTCAAATTAGGACTCGAGACCACTCCCATTGAGTTCGAAATGTCGTTTACAACTTTTTAAGTATAAACATCGATAGGTTTGGAGTTAGTGAAATTTCACTAACTTTTCCCGCTTTGGACTTTGGGTTAGTTTAGCCTATTAAGCCCAAGTTCCAACCCTCTTCTCCTCACTCTTCATAAATTTCCTAACTAATCAAGCTTTGGCATTAATGGTGGAGGGAATGGGAAATTAAAACTCCAAGCACAAATTCAATTGCAAATCCAACATTCAACTCCAAATTCAAGTAGAAGATATTGGATTTAAGCTTTGGATTGCTTCTCCTTGCTTTCAAGCTTCATCTTCATAAACTTTAGTGCAAAGGTGAGATTTTTGTCTCACAAATCTAGTCTATAACTATATTGGACTGTTGGGAATGATTCCCTATCACTTTTGCATGCACATTTGCATTTGGTTTGGATTGGATTGGCGAAAAACTCCAATTTTTAGCATTTTGGTGAATTTTCTGCACTTAGGTCGTTCTGGCCATTTTTAGGTCGTTCGGAGTTAAGTCGTTCGTCCATGGGTCGTGAGTCGTTCACGAGTTAACTTTAGGTCGTTCTGGAAGAATTGGCACTTCGGAATTAGGTCGCTCACGAGTTAAGTCGTTAGGTCGCTCGCGAGTTAGTACCATAGGTCGCAGGGCTTTAGGTCATTCTGGAAGTATTGGCACTTCGGAGTTAGGTCGCTCGCGAGTTAAGCCTTAAGTCGTAGGTCGCTCACGAGTTTGGCCTTAAGCCGTAGGTCGCTCGCGAGTTAAGCTTTAAGTCTTAGGTCGTTTCCGACCTATAATCTCTAGGCAAACGTTAAGTCGCTCGCCCTGGTTTATCTCGTAGGTCGTCTCCAACCTAAGCTCCAGATAAGTCGTTCGAGTTAGGTCGTTGGACCATTTACCTTAGGTCGCTCGTCCACTAAGTCGGCCTGGTTTATCTCGTAGGTCGTCTCCGACCTAAGCTCCAGATAAGTCGTTCGAGTTAGGTCGTTGGACCATTTACCTTAGGTCGCTCGTCCACTAAGCCGGCCTGGTTTATCTCGTAGGTCGTCTCCGACCTAAGCTCCAGATAAGTCGTTCGAGTTAGGTCGTTGGACCATTTACCTTAGGTCGCTCGACTCTGTTAAGTCGGCCATGTTGGGTCGTGAGTCATCGTTAGGTCGCGAACACCTCTAGGTCGCAACCACTAAGTCGCTTGACACCTTAGACCCCTAGGTCGCAGCCGTTAGGTCGTATGACCCTTGAGTCGTTAGGTCGTTAGACCTCATTTTGTCTTCACTAGGTCGTACCGTTTTGGTCGGGGCGCTGCCCCCTGGACCCCCGCGACCTGACCGGGCAGGTCGAACCCCGTAAGCTGTGGCGTTGCCCCCGCACCCCCACCTTGGGGGGTTGCCACCCTCCTGGACCCCCCCTCCGTAGGGGATCTTATCTGAAAAACATTGAGCTGATTTCCTTGGATTTTATTCGCATCTCCGTATGCGATCTTTGTGACTGATTGTTTCTACACTTGCTTATGTGTTTTGTCACTTTATAATACAAAGGTTTCAATACTAGTAGTAAATATCAAAACTCTTTTAACAAACAATTTCAACTCTATTTTTAATAACAAAGCTCTTTTCTTAAACCGTTTTCCAATCTATTAGTATATACAAGCCTTTACCTCACTCGGATGAGAAATCTAATTAAACGACTTAGTAAAACAAGTGGTATGAAACGCTTGCGTTCACTTCGTCGGTTAATTCTTGGACTTGTTCGATTGAACCTCTTGTGACAATTTTATTAGTGAAGATTTACAGTTTGTTCGTAAATATTTAAGTTAAGCAAGTGGTTATGGGACATGAAGCTAAACTTCTATATTTACTAGCTTAGTGTAATTGACACTTCTCGTTGATCTTGATGATCGCTTTATGAATTAGACTAGCAATTGCGCGATGTCTCTTTCATTGCAAGGTTAGACTAGACACCACTTGTGTGATTCCGTTCACACATACCTTTCTGCTTTTTGGTTAGTCTTGACCTCAATCTGTGTGATTCCACTCACACATGTGGGGTAGCTCCCCATGGTCTTCGGACCGTCATGTGATAGGCCTCTTTCCCTTTTTATGATTTCTGGATTTCTCGTGTTGATTTCTGGAATTTATGTCATTGACTTGTTATGAGTACAAGTTTAGGGTATGATGCCCTCTTCGAATCTTTGAGAAGATTCTTGTGATATTGATTATCTCTTATTGATTGATCTTCTGTTGATCATTATTTACATACTTATAGTGGTATGTCGTTATGGATATTTATGTTTATGCCATATCTTTTATGTTATATCATGTCATCTGATATTTATAGCTAGACTGATCCGTTTATTATTTTCTTAAATAATACTCGGGTCAGACCGAGATGTTACAGGTGCTTCTGCTTGACTTCTTCCCAGGGATTCATCACTCTGACTTTTGGCTAACTGTTTAGATTAGCAGTTTTTGTTGTATACACTTGAGATATAGACTCATAGTTGTATTCTTTTGTATAGCACGTGTTGCTATTCTTTTGTATTATCGTGGACCTTACTGACCACTACTCTGATGTACACTTTCATGTGTTAGTTATATATTCATATCTTCTTCCGCCTTTGTGATATGGATATCTGTGACTGATTTGTGATATGATTATTTCTATGTTTGTTTCCGAAGATTATTTATAGCCACCGTGTGATAAGCAATTACATGGATGGTCGCTCCTCAACAGCCTTATTCTCCGTGCTAGTTGACAGCACTACTCCGGAGTGTTCTTGGCTAGCGTGGGTATAGAGGTGGGGCGTCACAGCTTGGTATCAGAGCCAAACTTCGGAACAATGTAGAATAACTTAACAAGGATCATCGTCCTAGGTCTATCTTAGGAGTCATACCATAGGATTAATTCGAGTCTTCGTACCGATTCATCCTATTTCCTTTATGATTCCTTGTTTTATCTATCAAGATTACTTGATGTTCATTGGTAAATAACCTTCTTACTTCTCTTCTTTCTTTCTTTAAGGAAGAGAATGTCTAGACCAGGCCGTCCCAGAACTGGATCATCTGGTGCTGCTCCTCCGGATGGAGTTTTTATGACTGCTCAACAGCTTCTTGATTTAGTAACTAATGCTCAAGCAGCTGGAGCTAACCCAGAACCCACTCACCCAAAGTCGGGATTTGCACGCTTGTGCAGCGATTACACCAACTTGGGTGGGAAGCCCTTCAAAGGTTCGGAAAATATCATCGAGGTCCAGGCTTGGTTAAAATCATGTGATCGAATCTTCTCTCGCATGAACCTTATCGATCTCCACCGCGTTCAGGTGGCTTCCAGCATGCTCCAGGAGAGAGCATTGGACTGGTACGAACTCCTTATTTCAGAAATTAATGAAGCGAATCTCACCTGGGAGCAATTTCAGGGACGCTTCGAGTTAAAGTTTGTACCAGAAGCTGGGAAAGTAACCTTGGCTCGACGTTTTATAGACCTTGTTCAAGGTCAATCCTCTGTGACTGATTACGTCGCAGCCTTTGAGTCGCTTTCCAAATATGGGGTTGAATACATCAACACCCCATTGAAGAAGAACCAGAGGTTCGTTTATGGCTTAAATAAGAGTCTTAAGAAGCCACTGCTCCTGAAACTAGAAGTCGCATTTGATCAACTCGTCGATATCGCTCTTCGTCTTGAAGAGGCTGATAGAGAGAGTGATGTTGAAGTGGAAGGCGCTAAACCAAACTTCAACAACAAGAAGAGGCCAAACAAATTCAAGGGTCCTTATCCCAACAAAAAGGGTAAGCAGGCAATCCCTGCGGCAAAGTCTCCTTCTCCTAGTGGTGCGAGTTGCTTCAACTGTGGGTCTGGGGATCATTATGCGAATAAGTGCTCTAAGCCCAAATCTTGTCGCTATTGTAAGAGCCCAGATCACTTTATACATCAATGCCTCAAACGTAAAAGCAGGAATGAGGGAAAGTTAAATGTGGCTCAAGCCCCTGGCAACACATCTCGTGGCCAAGGTATTTCTCTTTCCATTCTTGATGGTATTATTTTATTTCATGATCAATCTATTAGAGTTCTCTTTGATACGGGTGCATCCCATTCTTTTATATCAAAGGAACTGGTAGACACTTTTTCCTTAAGTGTTACTGCATTGATGACTTCTTTAAAAATTGCGAATCCTGTTGGTGGATCCGCAACTCTTAGTTTGCTTTGTAAAGATGTGGAGATTATTTTATGTGATTTTTCTTTCCTAGCCGATTTGCATGTCATGCGTTACTTAGGCTTTGGAATAATTTTGGGAATGGATTGGCTTAACCGTTATCAAGCCCATATCCTATGTCCTGAGCGGACTATTCATCTCCGACATCCACAATCTGTTAAACAGATTTCTGTTAATCTTAAAGATTCAGAATCCTGTTTGGTGGCATCTTTATATTCTTTAAATCCTCGTGATGACGACGATGATGATGAAGATGATATTATTTCTCGTATTCATGTTGTTCGTGAATTTTCCGACATATTCGAGCCCGTTTTAGGTTTGCCACCTAAACGAGCAATTGAGTTCAGAATTAATCTTGTTTCTGGAGCTCAACCTATTACTCGTCCTCCTTATCTCATGTCCAATAAGGAAAATGAGGAGATGCGTAAACAATTATCTGAGTTGGAGACGAGGCAATTTATTCGCTCTAGTTCCTCGCCTTGGGGAGCTTCGGCTATTTTCGTAAAGAAATCCGATGGTACTCTGAGGCTCTGCGTTGATTATCGCAAGCTTAACGATCTTACTATTAAAAATAAATATCCTTTACCTCGGATTGATGATCTATTCGATCAGCTTAGTGGTGCTAAGGTCTTTTCACAATTGGACTTGGCTACCGGTTTCCATCAGCTTCGTATCGCTGAGGATAGCATTCCTTTGACATCATTCCGTACTCGATATGGATCTTATGAATGGCTTGTTATGCCATTTGGGTTAACGAATGCTCCAGCTTATTTCGTTGACCTCATGAATCGAGTTTTCAAAGATTTCCTCGATCGGTTTGTTCTCATATTCATTGATGATATTCTAGTGTATTCAAAAACCGAGGAGGAACATGAGAAACATCTTAGGATTGTATTGGAAACACTTAGGAGTAATCAATTAAAGGCGAAATTTTCTAAATGCCACTTTTGGCAATCTCGTGTGAAGTTTCTCGGTCATATTATTTCCGAATCCGGGATATCCGTGGATCCTTCAAAGATCGAAGCGATTCAAGATTGGAAGAGACCGGAGAGTGTGACAGAGATTCGTAGTTTTCTCGGATTGGCGGGCTATTACCGCCGTTTTATTAGAGACTTTTCTAAGATTGTCGTGCCTCTTACTGGCTTGACTAAGAAGGGAGTTAAATACATTTGGTCGGACAAATGTGAAGCCTCTTTTCAGAAATTGAAAGAACTCCTTTCCGATGCTCCTATTCTTGTGATTCCCGAGGGGAATCAAGATTTTGTTGTTTATACCGATGCTAGTCACGTTGGTTTGGGTGCCGTTCTTATGCAAAAAGAACGTGTTGTTGCTTATGCTTCTAGGCAATTGAAGCCGGCCGAGACTAGATATGCCACTCATGATCTAGAGCTCGCGGCTATTGTTTTCGCCCTTCGAATGTGGCGTCATTATCTATTGGGAGAGAAATTTATTCTTTACACGGATCATAAGTCTTTGAAATATTTATTTTCTCAAAAAGAACTTAATTTACGTCAACAGCGTTGGCTCGAGTTCCTTGCACCTTATGATCTTGATATTCTTTATACCCCCGGTAAGGGTAATCGTGTCGCCGATGCTCTTAGCCGTAAGCAACAAGCAGTTGTTTCTATGATGATATCCGAATGGAACGATCTCGAGATCTTATCCACTTGTGAGATTCGAGAGCGCGTATCCGATTTATGCTCATCGCTTGTTTTATGTAGCCTTGAGGCTCATCCTTCTCTTTTAGACCGCATTCTTGAAGCTCAAGGGCTAGATTCTGAATTGGCTCTTCTTGGCAAAAATGTTAAGGATAAAATTGATATTGAAGGTTTGAAAGACTTTGATATTGATTCTCGTGGCGGCATTCGAAAATTTGGTAGACTTATCATACCAAATATTAGAGATCTTCGTAAAGATATTTTAGAAGATTCCCATCGTTCTAGATTCACCATTCATCCTGGTAGTAGTAAAATGTACGCTGATATGAAGCGACTTTATTATTGGGAGGGAATGAAATCTGATATTGCTAACTTTGTTAAGTGTTGCATGACTTGCCAACTTGTCAAGGCCGAACATCAAAGGCCTGGTGGGTTATTGCAACCTTTAGAAATTCCAATTTGGAAGTGGGATCAAATTTCCATGGACTTTATAGATGGCCTTCCCCGTTCTCGTTTGGGTCATGATAGCTTATGGGTGATTGTTGATAGACTTACTAAATCCGCCCATTTTATTCCGGTTCGGTCTAGCCGAACCGTTCCGCTTTTGGCCAAACTATTTGTCAAGGAAATTGTAAAATTGCATGGAGTTCCTACTTCTATTGTTAGCGATCGTGATCCATTGTTTACTAGTGGATTTTGGAAGAGTCTTCAAAAAGCTTTAGGAACGAAGCTTAATTTTAGCACCGCTTATCACCCCCAGTCCGATGGACAAACCGAGCGTGTGAATCAAACTCTTGAAGATCTTCTTCGTGCTTGTGTGCTTGATTTTGGAGGAAGTTGGGAAGATCATATTTCACTTGTTGAATTTTCCTATAATAATAGCTTCCAATCTAGTATTGGTATGGCACCTTTCGAGGCACTCTACGGAAGGCCATGCCGATCTCCTTCTTGTTGGCTTGAGGCCGGTGAGAAGCTGGTTTTAGGTCCAGACTTTATTCGTGATTCCACGGAAAAGATTGAACTTATTCGACATAGGATGAAAGAAGCCCAGAGTAGACAAAAATCCTATGCCGATAATCGAAGAAGGAAATTAGAATTTTCTGTTGGGGATCCTGTTTTTATTCGTGTTTCACCTATGAAGGGTGTTGTATGTTTCAGTCGATCGGGGAAGTTAGCGCCTCGATATATTGGGCCATTTCCTATCACTGAACGTATTGGTTCCATGGCTTATCGCCTTGCATTGCCGTCTCAGTTTTCTGCTATGCATGATGTATTTCACGTTTCTCAATTACGGAAATGCCTTCGGGATTCCGATTCTATTCTTGAGCCTGCTGTTGTGGAAGAAATTGAAGTTTCGCCGAATTTAACTTATGAGCAGCATCCTATTCGAGTTATAGCTTCTGAGGTTAAACGACTTCGAAATAAAGATGTTCCGCTTGTGAAGGTTCAATGGTCCTCAAATCCTAAGGATTGTTCTTGGGAATCCAGAGAATTCATCGAGCGTACACATCCGGACTTGCTTACTCCTTCTCCTTGAGGTGAACTTCTTCTTTCAAAATTCCTCTTGTGTTAATATGCTTTTATGGTTGTTACTTTTTATTTCCATCTTATATATATTGCGAGGACGCAATTTTTTTAAGGAGGGGAGTCTGTAACAACCCGCATATTTATCGAGTTTGTATTTAAATATTTTATTTAAATATTAACTCGTTAATCGGATTTTGGTCCGAAAAGCTACTTTTTGCAAACGGTCAAATTAGGACTCGAGACCACTCCCATTGAGTTCGAAATGTCGTTTACAACTTTTTAAGTATAAACATCGATAGGTTTGGAGTTAGTGAAATTTCACTAACTTTTCCCGCTTTGGACTTTGGGTTAGTTTAGCCTATTAAGCCCAAGTTCCAACCCTCTTCTCCTCACTCTTCATAAATTTCCTAACTAATCAAGCTTTGGCATTAATGGTGGAGGGAATGGGAAATTAAAACTCCAAGCACAAATTCAATTGCAAATCCAACATTCAACTCCAAATTCAAGTAGAAGATATTGGATTTAAGCTTTGGATTGCTTCTCCTTGCTTTCAAGCTTCATCTTCATAAACTTTAGTGCAAAGGTGAGATTTTTGTCTCACAAATCTAGTCTATAACTATATTGGACTGTTGGGAATGATTCCCTATCACTTTTGCATGCACATTTGCATTTGGTTTGGATTGGATTGGCGAAAAACTCCAATTTTTAGCATTTTGGTGAATTTTCTGCACTTAGGTCGTTCTGGCCATTTTTAGGTCGTTCGGAGTTAAGTCGTTCGTCCATGGGTCGTGAGTCGTTCACGAGTTAACTTTAGGTCGTTCTGGAAGAATTGGCACTTCGGAATTAGGTCGCTCACGAGTTAAGTCGTTAGGTCGCTCGCGAGTTAGTACCATAGGTCGCAGGGCTTTAGGTCATTCTGGAAGTATTGGCACTTCGGAGTTAGGTCGCTCGCGAGTTAAGCCTTAAGTCGTAGGTCGCTCACGAGTTTGGCCTTAAGCCGTAGGTCGCTCGCGAGTTAAGCTTTAAGTCTTAGGTCGTTTCCGACCTATAATCTCTAGGCAAACGTTAAGTCGCTCGCCCTGGTTTATCTCGTAGGTCGTCTCCAACCTAAGCTCCAGATAAGTCGTTCGAGTTAGGTCGTTGGACCATTTACCTTAGGTCGCTCGTCCACTAAGTCGGCCTGGTTTATCTCGTAGGTCGTCTCCGACCTAAGCTCCAGATAAGTCGTTCGAGTTAGGTCGTTGGACCATTTACCTTAGGTCGCTCGTCCACTAAGTCGGCCTGGTTTATCTCGTAGGTCGTCTCCGACCTAAGCTCCAGATAAGTCGTTCGAGTTAGGTCGTTGGACCATTTACCTTAGGTCGCTCGACTCTGTTAAGTCGGCCATGTTGGGTCGTGAGTCATCGTTAGGTCGCGAACACCTCTAGGTCGCAACCACTAAGTCGCTTGACACCTTAGACCCCTAGGTCGCAGCCGTTAGGTCGTATGACCCTTGAGTCGTTAGGTCGTTAGACCTCATTTTGTCTTCACTAGGTCGTACCGTTTTGGTCGGGGCGCTGCCCCCTGGACCCCCGCGACCTGACCGGGCAGGTCGAACCCCGTAAGCTGTGGCGTTGCCCCCGCACCCCCACCTTGGGGGGTTGCCACCCCCCTGGACCCCCCCTCCGTAGGGGATCTTATCTGAAAAACATTGAGCTGATTTCCTTGGATTTTATTCGCATCTCCGTATGCGATCTTTGTGACTGATTGTTTCTACACTTGCTTATGTGTTTTGTCACTTTATAATACAAAGGTTTCAATACTAGTAGTAAATATCAAAACTCTTTTAACAAACAATTTCAACTCTATTTTTAATAACAAAGCTCTTTTCTTAAACCGTTTTCCAATCTATTAGTATATACAAGCCTTTACCTCACTCGGATGAGAAATCTAATTAAACGACTTAGTAAAACAAGTGGTATGAAACGCTTGCGTTCACTTCGTCGGTTAATTCTTGGACTTGTTCGATTGAACCTCTTGTGACAATTTTATTAGTGAAGATTTACAGTTTGTTCGTAAATATTTAAGTTAAGCAAGTGGTTATGGGACATGAAGCTAAACTTCTATATTTACTAGCTTAGTGTAATTGACACTTCTCGTTGATCTTGATGATCGCTTTATGAATTAGACTAGCAATTGCGCGATGTCTCTTTCATTGCAAGGTTAGACTAGACACCACTTGTGTGATTCCGTTCACACATACCTTTCTGCTTTTTGGTTAGTCTTGACCTCAATCTGTGTGATTCCACTCACACATGTGGGGTAGCTCCCCATGGTCTTCGGACCGTCATGTGATAGGCCTCTTTCCCTTTTTATGATTTCTGGATTTCTCGTGTTGATTTCTGGAATTTATGTCATTGACTTGTTATGAGTACAAGTTTAGGGTATGATGCCCTCTTCGAATCTTTGAGAAGATTCTTGTGATATTGATTATCTCTTATTGATTGATCTTCTGTTGATCATTATTTACATACTTATAGTGGTATGTCGTTATGGATATTTATGTTTATGCCATATCTTTTATGTTATATCATGTCATCTGATATTTATAGCTAGACTGATCCGTTTATTATTTTCTTAAATAATACTCGGGTCAGACCGAGATGTTACAGGTGCTTCTGCTTGACTTCTTCCCAGGGATTCATCACTCTGACTTTTGGCTAACTGTTTAGATTAGCAGTTTTTGTTGTATACACTTGAGATATAGACTCATAGTTGTATTCTTTTGTATAGCACGTGTTGCTATTCTTTTGTATTATCGTGGACCTTACTGACCACTACTCTGATGTACACTTTCATGTGTTAGTTATATATTCATATCTTCTTCCGCCTTTGTGATATGGATATCTGTGACTGATTTGTGATATGATTATTTCTATGTTTGTTTCCGAAGATTATTTATAGCCACCGTGTGATAAGCAATTACATGGATGGTCGCTCCTCAACAGCCTTATTCTCCGTGCTAGTTGACAGCACTACTCCGGAGTGTTCTTGGCTAGCGTGGGTATAGAGGTGGGGCGTCACAATTCATTAATAGCTTTCAAAACAATTCCATTTCAAAACTGAAATCCTTTCAACAAAAACTGGAAATCCTTTCTTTATTTGAAAGCTATTATCATTTGAAAACAAATACGTTTCAGAAAAATCTGATCAAATATGCACAAGTTATGTCCTTTAAAGTATAAACTTGGGTTAAATTCAAATCCCAAAATAAAACATTTAAAATACTTTAAAGATGGTTTTAAAATCCATATATATATATATTATATAACTTGTATGACCACTTTTCAAAAAAGATTATCCAAAAATAATTTTTAAATTCTTAAACAAGATATATACGACTCGATCTAAATTCAATTTCAAATTTCCCTTTCCAAAAGCTTTCCATATTCAATTCAATCCCTTTTCCAAAACCATTTGGATTCAAAATTCAACTTTAAAACCATTTTATTAAATTCAAATATTTATGACTTAACCAATTTCCACTTGCAATCCATATTTGTGTGTGTGGTGTAGTCTAGGGGTTTTACACAATAGTGCAACATCATCAATCATCACAATCCAAACACAGCAATATCGATAAGCGGATAATCCTATAACACTTATCTTGATTCACAGATAAATAATATAAATTCATCACAGATAAATAAATTACATTCATCACAGCTCAAATCAAAATAATTCATATCACAAAGTATCACACATCAGGGATATCAAACAATTCAACATTCAAAAGAATCCAAACATCCATAAGTAAGATCAATTAATTTATCATCAATTTAAATCAGATTAACTACCTATGAATTTAATTACTAATTCTAGTTAATTAACATTAATTAATTGCAAATTATTTTAATTAATTAACCTTCAACCATTTATTAATTAACCTTTAATTATAAATTAATCAACCTTAACTAATAAATCAATCCACCTTTAATCATTAAATAATTAACCTTTAATTATTTAATTATTCTTCAATTAATTATCCTTAATTATTTAGTTAATTAACCCTTAATTAATTACCATTTAATTTATAAAATTACAATAAGTTATCATCTTTAATCACTTTCATTAATTAATTAACTTTTAATTAATTAATTATCCATAAATTAATTAATCATCTTAATCAATTATCCTTAATTACTTTTATTAAGTAATTATCTTTAATAATTAAATACCCTTAATTAATTACCTTTAATTAATTATTCTTAATTAATTACAATAAGTGATTATCCCTAATCACTTTCATTAATTAATTAACTTTTAATCAATACTTAATTGACTTTAACTATGTAATTAATTAACCTTAATCATGAAATTAATTATCCTTAATTATTCAAACACCCATAAGTAATTATCTTTTCATTAGTCACTTACTTATCATTAAATCTTTAATTAACCATCTTTGTAATTAATTATCATTAACACAAAATTTAACTTAAGAAATTTAAGTCAATTAATGATTCAAAAACATTCCTTTTGATTAACTCTTTAACTTCATTATTGATTTAAAATAATTTAAGAATTAATTTATAAATAGTGATCACATAATTAAATAAAATTTAATTAATTCTTTATTTACTTTAAGCTTGAATCAAAACAATTATTTAAAATCTATTAACTTTAAATATATTTTAAAACTTTGTTAAATATTATTTTGAAAACTAATTATTTTCCAGATCTTTAAAACTTATTTTTACTTTGCCTTTAAACTTAGAAACATTTGTAAAACCCAATTCCTTTGTTTTAGAACATGAAACACAGTTCTTTTTTAATTTTGAAGCCTGCTACTTAATCAAAAATTTAACCCGAGTCAATCGTTCTAAACTCCCGAGCAAAGACGCAAGGCACTCGCGCTTTTTCCTACTTCGAGTCACACACTGGTATTCACGAGAATCCCCCGAGCCACCTGCTTCTCCTTCACGCTATCGAACGTCAACATGTAGAATGTACACCGTGCACGTGAACACCCGATCGGACCATTGTCGACCAACTCTAAGACCTTCGACATATCATCGTTGACCCACCGAACTTCCCCGACCACCAAATTCTGATGAAATCCACCTGAATCAAATTCGAGCTAAACACATTCTTTCCTGGAACCAACATCCTCTGCCAAATCGCCCTATCGATGATGATCCATGCCACCATCGACCACGCCGATCACATCACAGATGCATCTCGACCTGCAGCGTCTATCCCACCTGGTCTTGCTTCGACCGATCAACCCACAATGCCGAATTTATATTTCAAACTTCAACTAATAAAAACCGGGTTTTAAACCCTAAAACTCCCTCGCGCCATCGCCGTGATCATTAGAAAAATTATTGAACATTTTTCCCTGAATCCTTATCACTTAGGCTACCTTCAGCCCTAATCTCAACCCTTATTGCCTCGCCGATCGACCGCAATTTGAATTTAACCCAATTCCGTTCATCTCGAAATCATTTGCTAATTACATTCTTTAAATTCTTGAAATTTACATCAAAATTCATAGATTTGCAATATGAATCCATTCATGTAATTAAAACTTGAAATCTAGATACATAATTTTGAACTAACTTTAGATTATTACTGTAAATTTTAAATTCTGAAATGATTACTTAATATAAAATTTCGAAACCATTTTTAAAAATAAGATTATACACTTGCAATCATTTTTCATTTATACGCCTAGGCTTACAAGTGAATGATCGAGGAGATTTTGATTTTTTTTCTTCTTTTCTAGCCTGTAACATAGAAAAAAGGTATGTACCTGTACATGCATATTTTAATTTCCATGTATATGATCACAGATATATAGATATGATTTTCACTCTATTCAACATTTTACAATCACATAACAAGCATTTAGATCAGATTTATTTATATATATAAGGATTAAGAGTTTACTCACCTGGTTTGGAACAGAAAAGAACAGAGTCTGGAAATTGATTTTGATTTTGATCTCAAATCTGAAACTTAAAACTTGAATGTTGATCCTCTTAATGTTGAGTCGAATTATTTGCATGCTTTTGATTCAATTCTGATTTTAGCTTTGCTTGTTTCAGATGAATTAAATTTTGAAAAACTGAAATCTTGATGTTGATCAGCACTCGATTTTGATCTTTGCATTTTAAAATTTCTAGGTTTCTGACTTGAACTTGTTTTGATCTTCATCTTCTCAGGTTGAAGATGTTTGCTTTGAATCATGTTTTAATTTGATTCAGTTTTCTATTTACATATTTCCTTTGAAGTTGAATGAAAGGAAATAAGAAGATTGAGAAGTTATTAAAAATGAGAATAGTCTGGTATTTTTTTCTTATGCATGTTTATAAATTCAAATAAAAAAAGTGTATTTTTCCTCTTGTTAACTTTGTTAACACTTGTTAATACTTGAATTTAAAAGCTTTGCAAATGTCCCATGTTTGTATTTTTATATTGAAATCCTTGTTTTAATTTATTTTATAATTTATGTTTAAAACCCCTTTATTTATTAATTTTGTGAATCCTATTTTTATGTTTTATACATGCACATATTTTTGATATACTTTATGTATTATACATTTATAAATCTATTTTGTTAATATATTTTTCTTCGTATACGAATTTTATTCATCTTATATTAATATATGTTTAAACTATATATTCATTCTTGTTTAAATTTTAAATTCAAGTCATTATATAAATCATAACTTTAAAGAAATTGATTTCAAGGTTTAATTGCACATTGATAAATAAACACATATTAAAACTTTATATTAATTATCAATTTTAATTTGACTCAAAAACTGGAATCGTTACAGATACCGCCCGTCGCAGTACATGGTCTAGATCACCGTACCAAGGATCCACCCTGATCTCCTGCATCACAAGATCAGAGCTACGCCTACCTGGATAGTCCGAATAAGTTCACCCTGCGGTTGGGATCAGCAACCCCAGGGGTGACCTTACCCTAATTTGTTTCTAGCCACTTAGCTAGCCATTCCCGGTTGATGAGGCTCGAGGTTAAGCGTTACCTTTTTAGCACACATTCACTAAGAATGCTCATCGTCCTCTTGACGATGTTCTGAAAGCATTCGTCCATACAAGTCCGTTCCAGGTTCGAACGGAACCAAAGGCACTATTCCTACCACATCCATTTTGGAATCACCCTCAGGATTAGTAGCGATTAGCCCTTGCACTTCACTACACCATCTTCGACTCCAAGCTCTTGTCTTCCTCACGAAAACGTTCAAATTGGATCGAAGTGGTTTTTGGAAAATAATCCCGATCTCGGTCTCTTTGAAACGGTCAACGCATCGGCCAATATTGATAGTCGGTTATTTAACTATCAAATAACATCCACAAACAATCATCAGATTAAATAATTTCCAAAATTATTTATTAATCTCAAAATATCTTTATAAGATATATTTCCACACTTCAACCCTTTGAAAAAAATAGTTTTCAAATCACCTTTCTCTCTTCAAAAGAAAATTCCCACCCAATTGTTTTATTTCCATTGAAAATCGCCAATCCTTAATATTTTAGATTTTTAAAATAATTTAAATCATTTTATCCATATATATATATATATACACACACACACACACACACACTTTAAAACATTTTTTAAAATAAAACTATTTAAAACACTTAAAATAGAAACTATTTAAAACACTTATTTAAAATACTAGTTATGAAATTTTATAATAACTTCTTAAGTAAACTTAAGCCAAAACTAATTTTTAAAAATAAATTTATGAAATTCTATGCAAGTTTTCAAATAAAAACTTTAGCCAAACTTTCCTGAAAATAAAACTACTATATAAAATATAAATATTAATAATTATCTTTAAAATCATAATACAAGTTAAACCTTTCAAATAATTACTACTATAATTAATATAAATAAATATTTACTTTTAAATTTTAAACAACTTAAATAATAATTTCTCAAAACATTCTTTTTAAAACAACTTTAAAACTTTTAACTTGTACTTAAAAATATGCTTGAAAAACGTACCTGGCTTTTTAGGGAAATACACTTTCCTTTCACACCTTTAAAAATAAACCACTATTTATTTTTAAAACAAATTACCCATTCCTTTATAAATTCCCCCCTTGAACTTATACTTTCAAATATCCATTGATATCTTATTTCACTTCATAAACCCAGTTTATAAATTCCATAGTCTCATTCTCCTTTTAAATCACTGTTTCAACACCTAATCAATTTCCAAATCGATTTTCAAATCTAACTCCATTTTTAAAATAAATTTCGTTACTTACCAAAATTTATTTTAAAATCCATAAATTTCCACATTTCACTCCTTTATTATGATTTAAAATCTTATTTAAACTGAAAACACAAATATCATACTTTATTTCAAAGTTCTTCTTTTATTTCTTCGTAACCCATTTAAATCCTAAATTTTAAAAATAATCTTTTATTCCTTTAAATAATATCACTTAAGTTTAAAAATTCATTTATTGCTATTTATTCAAAAACCTCCTTTACCATATTTGGACATTTATTTATTAGAATTTAAAAATCAACTTCTATCCTTTTCTGATTCATTCTTTAGTTTATCCAAATCCTCTATAATTAATTTACTTGAAAATTCTCTCTTTTATTTTCTTTTAAAAATCTCATCTGTATATTTTTGATAACACAGTGTACCCAAAAGATATTCGATCAAACTATAACGTCCAATATTTCCAATTACCAATATAATCTATCACAGGTTATCAAATAATAATATCACAGAATATTAAAACAATCTAAATATTTTGAGGAATCCAGTTGGATCCCTCCAACCTGTTTCCCTGCATCCACAGATGTTAGTACAACAATTTAAACACCAATCCCGCTTCAAGGCGGGATATTGTGGTATAAAGGGTCATCCGCTATTATGCGGGTCGCATAGGGTCTCATCCTTTATATAATGCGGGAAATCAATCACTCCAATATATATACATACATATATATATAACATGTCACACCCAAGCTGATAATAAAATTATCAATTCAAGCAAACAACCAATAATTTTAAATTTAACCATTTAAATTAAAGGCAATCCAAATGATATTGACTCGCCTTTGATTTATGGTTTGCAATCCATTTCCATCCCGACTTGTTTCTTCATGATTTGGACCTTGTATAACAATTTACGATTTATTAAAATTTGAATAAATCAAACAATTAATCGCTATTTATTTAACTAATTTTTAAACCAATAATTTGGTTTTGAATTAATAATTTAAATTAAAACTAACCTTCCTGCAATAAATAAATTTGTCTCGGTAACTAAAAAAATTGAATAAATTAATTTAACAAGTTAATTACCTTATTACATATCTTTAGAATTCAAACAACAGGTCTACTGTGTATGTTTATTTTTATTCTCTGTTCATGCACATGTACTCATAAATTTTAAATAACTATTTTTTATTTTAAATAGACACTAGCCTAGTATATTTTTCCCTTTTAGATTCAACTAATGTTATTTTAATTAACTGCCAAACATGATGATCAACAAAGAACAAAAAACCTCTTTCTGACTTTGCTGAGATCGCTCCTCCCTCACGCTACATCCGAGCTCATCACCATCTTGTCAACATCGTTCCTCTATAGCCACGCGATCTACAGCTTCAATGCTTCATCCCCAATTTCCACTGCCCCTACTCCAACCTTCATCCATTTCATGCTCAGGTCGCAATAAAATATAGATCGAAGTATCCAATCATACTTACCTCTATCATTTGGTCACGTGCTCCTACTCCTTCACATCGTCGCTTTAGCTATGGTAGAACTTTTCTTGAGTCGCCATTCCATACCAGCACTCATGTTATCGATTGAAGCTCCTCCAACATGTCGCAACATCACATCGCAACTTCCACTCCCCCATATCTTAGACGTCTTGAAGTTTGCACACTATCCTAGTGCGGCAAAAATCTTGGAGCTTTCCCTTCCGTCACTCACCCTGCCACATCGCAGCTGCCCCAGATGCGTGCCAAGCCTTGTGATATTTTTATTTAATTGAAAAATCGATTCGATATCTAGGGCTTGGGAAAAATAGGAAGGAACATTAGTTGTTTGAGATTTGAGCGGCTATTGCTCGATTAATTAAATTTTGAATTGAGAATGAAAAGGGGCAGGGAATGGAAAATAGATTGCTTCGAACTATAAGAGGAAGAGGGGATTTTATTTTTATATGTTCGGCCATTTGTTTCTTAAAGAAGACACGCGTGTGGAATTACAGAGAAAAGGGAACACGTATTTCGATTTTATTATTTATATTTTGAATTTAAGTTCAAATTTAAATCGTCTAAAAATTGTAACTCAAAATTTTGAACTCCTATTGAGGCAAGCCACTAGGCATTTATAATGTTAAACCCCTATTTCGAACACAATGGAAAAGGTTTCGAGTCCTAATTTGATCGTATAAAGAAGACAACTTTTTGGATCATATTATTATACTGAATTTTTGATTTAATTTCAGCGCGTTTACGTACCGTACGACCAAACGATCACTCCAAATACCACAAAAATTGAAATCCGATAATAATACAGTATTACGGATCCAATGTAACTAGTTTCGTCGAAATCCGAGGTTGTGCCTCGGAAGGCTATTTTTAAATATCGATTTAAACTATAAATTTCAAAACTTAAAAAAAACATCTCCAAATTCAAGTTTAACACTTTTACTATCTTCAGTACTATCAATACAAATTTTACAAGCCTTTAAATTATTTTTAACAAGCTTAAAATTTCAGATTCAACCATTTATCGAATTTCCAATTGTTTAATTAAACAATTAAATCACTCAATAAATAGTGACATTTGAAATTCAAGTTAGAATTTGACTTTTAAATATTTAAAATCAATTAAACATTCCAATTTAAAATTTTCAAAATCCCGTTCATCACATTCCTCTCCCCTTAAAAGAATTTTGTCCCTGATATTACTAGTTAAGAGGATTGATCCTTAATCCGTTAACTATTTTCCCAATCCAAATAGTTTTTATCAACTACCCAAAACCAAATGGTTTTTAACAATACCCAAATCCATTTACATTATCACCCTTACTAACTTTCCAAATTTCTTCTATAGGTTCCCTCTAATATCACTTACCTAACCATTCAAATTTAAATTTAAAACTAAAATTTAAATTATTAAAATTTCTTCAAAAATTTTCAAACTCCCTAAATTTTCGAAAAATTTCGCCAGTGTCTCCTTTGCGTGGCTATCTCGGTACAACTACAAAATACCCCCAGATTTCAAAAGAAAAACAAAAGCCAAGTGGCTAGATCAGAAAACCATCAAATTTCGTACAGAAATTTAAATACATATCTTTTGTTGAGCAATTCAATTTTATCTTCTGAAATCAAAACACCAATTCCCTTTTCCCTTTATAACACATGTATATCCTACTTAACAATAATATCCAATCATAGCTTTCAAACTCATTTTACACATTCTTTACAAAAGTTTCAATATTTGTTTTACTTAAGTTGTACGATGCACATATATCATCCGTACGCAATACCAAATCTGATCGCTCACTCGACTACACAATTTCACTTCCGAACTAGTATCGTCCACCCGACTTCCTAGTGCAGACTCACATTTGGTTTCTTGAAGAAACCTTCATTCTCCTTGCATAGCAACAAACTATGATAGAGAATTCCAGAATCAATCAAAAACTCATATCCAAGGTTCGCCGTCGAAAATCAAGTGAAAAATCCCAACTCGGATTGATATAACTATCTCGAAATTTTGTGCTCGAATCTGGATCATATTGCTATGCGAATAAAATAATATACGTACATCCTACGTATTTATCTCAATTGATTATTAACTAAATCAATTTTCTCCTTATTCACATTCATTTTGATTTCTATCCACTTATTTAGAATTTTCCCATTTCACAACTTCCTGTTAAATCTTCATTCAATCATTAACTTAGAATATTTTTCCAATACTAATTTTATTTAAAAATTTCACCATTACTTAAGTTTAATGTAAATATTTTATATACTCCTTATATTTAATTTTCACTTTACCACTTAAGCTTTATATCTATTTTCATTTAACTCAAATTTCAATTCCATTCTGAATTAAGTTTACTTCTCATTTTTAAATGTTGAATTCTATTCATCTTAGCTCAAACCATTTTGAATTAATTCTTCAACTTTACTTAACCCAATTCAAAATGAATTCCAATTCTTTAGTTTCAATTCTATTTGAATTCAATTTATCTTCAAACTCTGAATATTGAATTTTTTTCAACTATCTTCCATTCATAACTGATTCATATCATTATTTAAATCACTTCCATTTACTAATTTATTTCTATCTCAAACCATTTTTACTTTCAAACTTTTATTATTTTAGTTCACTTTGAACTAGTTCTTACAACTTCGCTTTACTTTACAATCCCAATATTCAATTTCAATTCCATTTACAAGTTTAATTAATTTGTTTACTTACTAATCTTACTTTTCTTTATTTAGTCTAACTTGACAAAATTTCCATTTCACTTTATTTAACATAATTCAAATATTCAGCTTCAATCCAAATTTTAAGTTCGATAAGTTTTTCAACTTATTTACATTCCATTCACAATCTCTTGAATTTACTTCATTTAATTGACTTGCTTTACTAACTAATTTTATTGTCACATTTACTTGAAATTATAAATTCATTTATTCATTCACTAATTTATTTCCACCTTAATAAATTTTATTTAAGTAACCATTTCACTTAGTCCACCTAGACTTTTTCTTAACATTCATCTTTACTTAACTAGATTTAATTACACTCTGATTTAATTCATAATTTTAAACTTCTATAAGTTTTCCAAATTTAATTACATCTCATTTACTAATCTTTTTACTTTATTTATTTGGTTTACTTCACCAGCTTATTTTTTTTCATACTTATTTTAATTTAACTCTTTTTTAAGTTAAATTTTCTATTCTAGAAAATCTCAAAATTTACTAGTTATCAAACCCATTTATATTTCCATAACATTTTAAATAAACTTCCGGAGTTTAAACCATTCAAAATTAAATTTGAAAACATATATATCCAAATCAATTATTCTTTGAATCTCGAAACCAAACCCAGATTCGCAAACCACTCCAATTGAAAACAATTTGGCAATAATTCCTCTCTTGGAGACTCGAAAATGAACATTGATGATGCTGCAGTCATCACCGAAGTTATTTTCCAACGACCGAAAAGAGTTTAGTGCTTTTATCCTTTCAAAAACATTTCAAATATTTTTAAATTTCAAATTTCACTAGATTTCAAATCCAATTCAAAAATATTCCTAAATAGTATCACCATTATTTCTCCAAAACCTTTGAAAACCATTCCCAAATCAAAGGAATTTTAACTTCCAAAATTTCAAATTCCAAATCCTTTTAATCCTTATTCAAAAATTACTCTGGCATCTAATTTCAATTTATAAATCACATTTATAATTCACATTTCAAATTCCATTTCGTTATCTAATTTATTCCTTAACTTTGGTTATAATTTTAATTCCTAGTTCAATTTCCATACAATAATGATAATAATTAAATACCATCACTTTCTAACAACCAAGCAACCATATCTAACTATAATAATTTTCGAAAAATTATTTCTTTTACATACAAAAATAATTTGGATAAAATTATTTCATTTACCCTATTTTAAAACAAATTATGTCGGCTTATTTATTTAAGAGTTTAGAAACCCTTATCGATGAAATGGCGTCCCACATATCGACCAGAATCCATAAACACTCAACCGATAAGTCAACGCAATATAAAAACAATTTTTATATCCACTAACAAATACACGCTCATATCTATTAATATACTCAAACTCATTCTAGAGTACTATTGACTCTGTCCTAATGAGTAATCCCCACCAGAGCCAAGGTTCTCGCTTAACCGCTCTAATACCAAGTGTAACGACACGATTTTTCGACGCCCGAAAATCGACATCAATACAGTCCAGTGTAACAAATGCCGAACAATCAAATGTCGAAAAACTGAACCATTAGGGCTAAATAAGAAGGAGGTAGAAGAAAAGGAAACAAAACAACAATAGAATCTTACCATCACCGCGGAATAAATATAATAGATAATAATTAATCTTTACACAAAAAGAAACTATATCTGTTTTATACATTACATCATCAGAGTACATCAGAATCAAAATAATTACTGGACAATTATATTAACTTGTCCTCACAACACTGACTATGCAGTTAATCAAGCACAGTGGAATATTTATCAGATATGTGTGATACGTCTCGCCATCCTGCTCATCTCCTAAGCTCCATAGCAGTCCATCCAGAATCTGTACTCTATAATACTTGGTCTGACTCGAGCATTATAGTTAAATAACACCCGAGTTAGTTTGGAAACCTACGAGAGAAAACATGCTCAATTGGATTATTAAAGTTTTCAAAATCTTTTGAAATAAAATGTATCTCGTAAGACCACGCCATAAATAAACATGCCGGGTTTTTACCTTACGAAAACCAAAACATTTTTTATCAAAATCCATCTGATATTATAATAGTGTCTATAGAAAGTAAAATAGAATCTAGCTGAAATGCTTGCATCTCACGTTTCAGCAATCATTGGGCACGATCAAAACCGTACAGGCGCTTATTGGAGATTGGATTCAATACAATGGCAGGGCTACTGGGGTACCGCCCATCACAGTACATGGTCTAGATCAACGTACCAAGGATCCACCCTAATCCCCTCCATCACAAGATCGGAGCTACTCCTTACTAGATAGTCCGAATAAGTTCACTCCGCGGTTGGGATCAGCAACCGCCCACACAGTCAAATAAAAGGGACCTCTAGACAGGGGTAACCTTGCCCTAATTGGTTGCTAGCCACTTAGCATTGTGTGCACCTCCCCTATTTTAGTCATTCCCGGTTGATGAGGCTCGAGGTTAAGCATTACCTTTTTAGCACACATTCACTTAGAATGCTCATCATCCTCCCGATGATGTTCTGAAAGCATTCGTTCATACAAGTCCGTTACGGGTTCGAATGGAACCGAAGGCACTATTCCTACTACATGCATTTTGGAATCACCCTCAGGATTAGTAGCGATTAGCCCTTGCACTTCACTGCTCCATCTTCGACTCTAAGCTCTTGTTTTCCTCACGAAAATGTTCAAACCGGATCGAAGTTGTTTTCAGGAAATTAATCCCAATCCCGGTCTCTTCGAAATGATCAGCGCATTAGCCAATATTGATAGTCGGTTATTTAACTATCAAATAACATCCACAAACAATCATCAGATTAAATAATTTTCCAAATTATTTATTAATCTCAAAATATCTTTGCAAGATATATTTTCACTCTTCAACCCTTTGAAAAAATAGTTTTCAAATGACCTTTCTCTTTTTGGAAGAAAATTCCCACCCAATTGTTTTATTTCCATTGAAAATCGGCAAGCCTTAATATTTTAGATTTTTAAAGTAATTTAAATCACTTTATCCAAATATAATACACACACTTTAAAACATTTTTAAGATAAAACTATTTAAAACACTAAAAATAAAAACTATTTAAAACATTTATTTAAAATACTAGTTATGAAATTGAATAATAACTTCTCAAGTAAAACTTAAGCCAAAACTAATTTTTAAAAATAAAGTTACGAAATTCTATACAAGCTTTCAAATAAAAACTTTAGCCAAACTATCTTTAAAATAAAACTACTTTATAAAATATAAATATTAATAATTACCTTTAACATCATAATACAAGTCAAACCTTTCAAATAATTACTACTATAATTAATTTAAATAAATGTTTGCTTTTAAAATTTTAAACAACTTAAATAATAGTTTCTCAATACATTATTTTTAAAACAACTTTAAAACTTTCAACTTATACTTGAAAAACGTACTTAGCTTTTCAGGAAAATACACTTTCCTTTCACACCTTTAAAAATAAACCACTATTTATTTTTAAAACAAATTACTCATTCCTTTATAAATTCCCCCCCCCCCCCCCCCCCGTGAATTTATACTTTCAAATATCCACTGATATCTTATTTCACTCTATAACCCAGTTTATAAATTCCATAGTCTCATTCTCCTTTTAAATCACCGTTTCAACACTTAATCAGTTTCCAAATCGATTTTCAAATCTAACTCCATTTTTAAAATAAATTCCTTTACTTACCCAAATTTATTTTAAAATCCATAAATTTCCGCATTTCACTCCTTTATTATGATTTAAAATCTTATTTAAACTGAAAATACAAATCTCATACTTTATTTCAAAGTTCTTCTTTTATTTCTTCCTAACCCATTTAAATCCTAGATTAATTTTCCTTCAGATAATATCACTTAAGTTCAAAAATGCATTTATTGCCATTTATTCAAAAATCTCCTTTACCATATCTGGACATTTATTTATTAGAATTTAAAAATCAACTTCTATCATTTTCTAGTTCATTCTTTAGTTTATCCAAATTCTCTATAATTAATTTACTTAAAAATTCTCTCTTTTATTTTCCTTCAAAATCTCATCTATATATTTTTGATAACACAGTATACCCAAAAGATATTCGATCATACTATAGCATCCAATATTTTCAATTACCAATATAATCTATCACAGGTTATCAAATAATCATATCAAAGAATATTAAAATAATCTAAATATTTTGAGGAATCCATTTGGATCCCTCCAACCTATTTCCCTCCATCCACAGATGTTAGCACAACAATTTAAATACCAATCCCGCTTCAAGGTGGGATATCGCGATATAAAGGGTCATCCGCTATTATGCGGGGCGCATAGGGTCTCATCCGCTATATAATGCGAGAAATCAATCACTCCAATATATACACAATATATAACATATCACAACCAAGCTGATAATAAAATTATTAATTCAAGCAAACAACCAATAATTTTAAATTTAACTATTTAAATTTAAAAAGCAATCCAAATGAGTGAGATTAACTCACCTTTGATTTCTGGTTTGCAATCCATTTCCATCCCGACTAGTTTCTTCATGATTTTGGACCTTGTATAACAATTTACGATTTATTAACATTTGGATAAATCAAACAGTTAATCACTATTTATTTAATTAATTTTTAAACTAATAATTTGGTTTTGTATTAATAATTTAAAGTAAAACTAACCTTCCTATAATAAATAAATTTGTCTCGGTAACTAAAAAAAATTGAATAAATTAATTTAACAAGTTAATTACCTTATTACATATCTTTAGAATTCAAACAACAGGTCTACCGTGTATGTTTATTTTTATTCTCTGTTCATGCACATGTATTTATAAATTTTCACTAACTAGTTTTATTTTAAATAGATACTAGCCTAGTATATTTTTCCCTTTCTGATGCAACTAATGTTATTTTAATTAACTTCCAAACATGATGATCAACAAAGAACGAAATACCTCTCTCTGACTTTGCTGAGATCGCTCCTCCCTTACACTACAGCCGAGCTCATCACCATCTTGTCAATGTCGCTCCTCTATAGCCATGCGATCTGCAACTTCAATGCTTCATCCCCAATTTCCACTGCCTCTGCTCCAACATTCGACCATTTCATGCTCAGGTCGCAACAAAATGTTGATCGAAGTATCCAATCGCACTTACCTCTATCGTTTGGTCACGTGCTCCTACTCCTTCACATCGTCGCTTCAGCCAAGGTGGAACTTTTTTCGAGTCGCCATTCCATGCCAGCATTCACGTTATCGATTGAAGCTCCTCCAACATGTCGCAACATCACATCGTAACTTCCACTCCTCCATATCTTAGACGTCTTGAAGCTTGTACACTAGCCTGGTGTGGCAGAAATCTCGAAGCTCTCCCTTCCGTCACTCACCATGCCACATCGCAGCTGCCCAGATGCGTGCCAAGCCTTGTGATATTTTTATTTAATTGGAAAATCGATTCGATATCTAGGGCTTGGGAAAAATAGGAAGGAACATTAGTTGTTTGAGATCTGAATAAGCGGCCATTGCTCGATTAATTAAATTTTGAATTGAGAATGAAAATGGGCAGGGAATGGAAATAGATGGCTTCGAACTATAAGAGGAAGAAGGGATTTTATTTTTATTTGTTCGGCCATTATTTCTTAAAGAAGACACGCGTGTGGAATTACAGAGAAAAGGGGACACGTGTTTCAATTTTATTATTTATATTTTGAATTTAAATTCAAATTTAAATCGTCTAAAAATTGTAACTCAAAATTTTGAACTCCTATCGAGGCGTGCCGCTAGATGTTTATAATGTTAAACCCCTATTTTGACCACAATGGAAAAGGTTTCGAGTCCTAATTTGATCGTATGGAGAAGATAGCTTTTTGGACCATATTATTATACTGAATTTTCGATTTAGTTTCAGCGCGTTTACTTACTGTACGGCCAAACGATCACTCCAAATACCATGAAAATTGAAATCCGATAATAACACATTATTACATATCCAATGGAATTGGTTTCGTCGAAATCCGAGGCTGTGCCTCGGAAGGCTATTTTTAAATATCGATTTAAATGATAAATTTCAAAACTTAACAAAACACCTCCAATTCAAGTTTAACACTTTTATTGTCTTCAGTACTATCAATATAAATTTTACAGGCCTTTAAATTATTTTTAACAAGCTTAAAATTTCAGATTCGACAATTTGCCCAATTTTCAATTATTTAATTAAACAATTATATCACTCAATAAATAGTGACATTTGAAATTCAAGTTAGAATTTTAAAATATTTAAAATCAATTAAATATTCCAATTTCAAATGTCCAAAATCCCGGGTCGTCACAAGAAGTTTCTTCCTACCTTCCTTTAGTAATTTACCAAACTATCCCTCCTAAAAAACATCTTCCTAATACCTTATAGAAGCTTTTACTTCACAAATTATTTTTAGTTCTTAATTATTGAAACACTGATTAATTAGACAAACACAACAATTCTGAACAACTTTTATCGAGCAAAAAGTCATTTATTGATAAAACAATTTTCGATCACATTATCGATATTTCTTCGAACTATTTATTTTTGCAAACATTTTTCAAAAACAAGTTTACCATAATTAGTTATTAATTAAAAGGGGATTAACAAGGTTATCAAATCAATTTAATCACATTAAATCCTATATCCAAATAATTAAATAATTTAGATATTTAGATACTAAATGTTTAAAATTCCGTGTTGTTACATTGACCCTTATCGGTTATAGTTGTACTTCTAATATTTTTGTGTCGTGAGATGCAAGCATCACAGCTATTTTATGATTTATATTCTACACCCTTATCTATTATATAGCTTTATATATTTATTAGATGGTTTTGGTTCTTTTAAGGAAAAAACTGTTATGGTGATTTAAAAGTCTCAAATGATACTATTATGTTAGGGGCCCTTTTTTTAAGTTTCTCACGGCATTCTTATGCCTTACTCATAGTTTTATCTTTTCTTAATTTCTTGGGTGCTCTTTTGAGTAGTCTGAAAAAGGCCGGCTTTCGTTGATATTCCTTAGACCTCAAGGGAACACCTTATGAATTGAATTTCATAGTTTGACTATAACGCATTCGATGATATTGTTGGGTTAGAAGTTTATTTTAACAAAAGGAAGTTTAGTATAACTTTTCTAAGTAAGTGATATTATATAAGTATGGTTTATAAATTATGGTTTATAAATTAAGAGGATTTAAACTAATATTATTAGAATTTAAATCCCAGTGTATTTGAAAATGGTTTCCAGGATTTTAGTGAAAATAATAGTCATATTATTTGAAAGTATTTGTGAATACTAATATTTTGAAAATAATTTAAGATTTGTTCTAGTTTTAGGTTGCTTTTGGAATCGATGAGTCAATTTGAGAACAAACTATTTATATGTTAGCTCGTTCGAGTGGTACAAAAGTGACTACAAATAAAAGAGAGAGAGAGAGAGAGACGTTTTCGATTCGTAAGCACTTCTCATGAGCATTTCCCTTAGTAATAAGTTGTGTATTTTACGACTTGGTAGTACCTATTTCCATGGTATCTTTTTTTTATTACTCCATTTATATGTATATTTTCTATGGATTTTAAAGTAAATATGTCACGAGGGATTTTCGACCTTCGAAAATCGATATCAATACGTCTACTGGATTACATGCCGAACTATCGAATGTTGGAAATACCAAATCGCAAGGGAAAGAAGAAAAGAGGTAGAAGAATAAAATAGAAATACAACACAGAATCTCACAATCGCAGCGGAATAATATATAATAGATAACAACCGATCTTTACTCAAAAGAATTATAACTGTTTTTATACATTACATCATCAGAGTACAACACAAATCAATAGCACAATACTGGGCAGTTACAATAAGTTTTCCTCACAAATGTTAAATATACAGCCTACAATACACAGAGGAATAAGAACCAAGTATGTGTGATACGTCTCGTTATCTAGCTCGTCTCGTGAGCTCTATAGCATCCTGTCTAGAATCTGTTATACTCAGTCTGATCCGAGCATTATAATAAAATAACACTCGAATCAGTCTAGAAAACCAGCATGAGTTATTAGAGTTTTCAAAATACTTAGAAAATCAAATGT
This sequence comes from Allium cepa, assembly GCA_030765085.1. Classification (NCBI taxonomy): domain Eukaryota; kingdom Viridiplantae; phylum Streptophyta; class Magnoliopsida; order Asparagales; family Amaryllidaceae; genus Allium; species Allium cepa. Next base: position 707,275,266 of record CM060932.1, read on the forward strand.
ATCTCTAAGACCATGCCACAAATAAACACGACAGGTTTTTACCTTATGATAACCAAAATATTTCATATCGAAATCATCTGATATTATAATAGTATCCAAGTACAAATACTTATTCAAATAGCTGAAATGTTCGCTTCTCACGTATAGTTGGGCACAATCAAAACCTTATGACGCTTATTGGAGAATGGATTCCAACTTAATGACTAGGCACTGGAGTACCACCTATCATAGTACATGTCTAAAAACACTGTATCGAGATCGAACCTATTGATCCCTGCCAACACAAGACCGAACTATCCCTGACCTAGATAGACTGAATATGCGATCACCCCAGGTGTTCCCACCCTTTTTGAGCTCCTTTCACACGTAGTGATAATATCTGAGGTTATCTAGAAAGGTGATAGACACACCCTACTTGGATGCTACCCATAGGTCATCTAGAAAGGTGATAGACACACCCTACTTGGGTGCTATCCACTTAGCCTTGCTGCATCTCCCCTGCTTTTCAGTCATTCTCGGTTGATGAGGCAAGAGGCTACGATTGTGTTTTTAGAAATATTCACTTAGAATGCTCATTGTCCTCCAATAACAATGTACTGATAGCATTCATCCATATAAGTCCGTTCCCGATCCGAATGGAACCGAAGGCACTATTCCTATTACATCCAGTTTGGAATCACCCTCAGGATTAGTAGCGATTAGCCCTTGCACTTCACTACACCATCTTCGACTCCAGACTCTTGTTTTCACATTGAAAACATACTCGTTGGATCGAAATGGTTTTTGGATAACTCATCTAATCCCGTTCTCTTCGAAACAACGTTCGATATTTCCCGGTAAACTTAACTTTGGTTCTCTAGGAAATAAATAGAAGAAAATAAAATCGGAGGCCACCTCCTAACCATTGGTGGATGGATTTCTTTATCAACATCCTAGAAGAATGAAACGAGTTTATACGTACAGTATAGCACCTTGAACGGTGACTGTACTATATAAATCCCATATTTCTTCTAGACATTTCCAAAGTTATATTTAGGTCCAGGTTTTGATAGTCAGTTAACTATCGAACAAAATAATCAATTCAACCAAATATTTCATTTCCCACTGAAAACATTAAATCTCTTTTAAATTTAATTATAATAATTTAGATCCCCTTATCCAAAATATATATACTTATCTTACCAAGCTTAGTAATTTACAAACTGTCTTTCAAAATATTTGAAAACCCTTTAAAAATAATGTGGAAAGTACCACTATGGTATCAAACCATAGATCACAGTTCAATGGTTACGTCTCTATCTTAAATAAATCTAAGACTTAACTGCAGCTGCCTCCAATTTCGTTATGCGAGTATACCAATACTCTCAGAAACTTTATTTAAATTTTTTCAAAATAATACTTATGAAATTTCTATTAAAATTGTCCAAGTTAACTTTAGACAAACTACTTTTTAAAATAAAAGTTCTTAAAAATAATGTTAATATTAAATAATTTATCCTTTTGAAACAATAATATTAATTACTTCTTAAATAATTATTATTTTAATATAACTATTTTAATTCATAATTTAAAATATACTTAAACCTATTATAAAACAACTAAAGAATTAATTTCCGAAATATTCTTTCAACACTTTAAATTTTCTAATTAATACTTCAAATTCCCTTTTTAAATAACTTAACTTCTTAGAAAAATATATTTTCAACTTCAGTATAACTAGTCTAATCATTTTTAATTCCCTCTCGATTTATTACCATTTTAATTTACGTTCCAATCCCGTAAATTTCCTTTCTCACGTTCCTAAAAATAAAACAACTATTTATTTTTAAACGATTTACCCATTACCTTATAAATTCCCACCGTAAATTTATAATTTCAAATTATCCACTAGTAATTTACTCTACTTTATATTATAAATTTCCTTTCTAATTCCCATAAAACTCATTTCCCGTTTCATCCTTGTTTCACAACATTTTATCGATTTTTCATCGATTTTAAAATTAAATTCCATTTTTACATTAATTTCTTAGTTAACCCAAAATTTATTCCAAAAATCCACTAATTTCATATTCACTTCCTTTTTATGATTTAAAAACCTTATTTAAATTTGAAACATTAATTTCATTTTTTTTTCAAATTTCCTCTTTATTTTTTCTCAAATCTATTTTAAATCTTGGATTTAAAAATAGATACTTTTATGCTTAAACAAATCGCTTAAGCCTTATTACTGAATACTTTTTATTCAAATATTCCAAAATCTCTATCTTTCCATATATTGAAATTTACCACAATCACTCCAATATATATATATATATATATATATATACTACAATATATAATACCACATTCAACTGATAATAATTCATCGATTCTGTCAACCAACCAACAATAAATTTTAACTATTTAAAATTAATTACGGTAATCCAAAAGTGAGTGAGTAACTCACTTTCGATTTTAACTGTCCTTTTCGCGTTCCACTTTCAATTGAATCCGAAAGCATTTTAAATTGTCTGAAAACTTTGCAAGCTCTAAACTCGACCTAATCGATTTCATAGCAACGATCTCCTTGATACGAACCCAACATGATCGACCGCGTTGGATTTGGAGCTAAAATGAGTGAGCCATGCATTTATAAGAATTCGCATTTTGTAAAACAATTTATAACTAATTTTATTTAATTATTATACCAGCCCGCTTCCAATTTCCTGCCCAGGCGCAAACAAGTTTTCTTCCCCAAACAGCTTCCCTCTTTTCATTCCTGCACGAGAGCTCACGAAACCCACCATCGATGAATTCTCTTTGCGAAGGCACCTCATCTCAACAAATAAGGCACTCGGCCCCCTTCTATCCATCGCGACTCCTCAATTTTTCGGCCGCTACAGTACACTGTCGCACGACCAACCTTGAACGGAGGCCACCAAAACACTACCGTACAAGCTCCTCTCCTTTCCAGATGCAAATCTACCATCCACCGGCATCGCATCGCTTAATACCATACCCATACAAATTTCGGTCCTGTAGCGAGCTATTGAAGGCCTTATCGGCTGCTGTAACAACCCATATTTTTCGAAAAGAAGGAAATTCAAATTTCAGAATTTAATACAGTAAGAAATTAAAAATTTATGATTTTAAATAAAATTTACTTTGAATTATAACATCTGATTTTGATTTAATAAAGTGACAACTATTTTATGTGATTTCAAATGTATGGTTTAATAAATGTTTAATTGGATAAATTTAATATTATGTAAAGTATGAAATCAATTTATAATTAACCAGAATTGGGTTTTAATTGTAAATTAACTTCTAATCTATTTGTAAACAATAAATTTATAATTATGTATTCAAACTTATTTAAATTTTAGTCTTGATTTTCGCTCATCTTACATATCAACCTATTGAAATTAATTTGCTAATAAAATTTAGTTTAATTGGATTTTACGTAAAAGGAAAGAAGTATAAATTTTAATTTAATAAGACTTAATTAGTTAAACGATTCATGAATTGAGAAGATAAAGTTGAATTAATTGAAATTGTATTTAATTAAGAACTCTACTAAATTTAATCGAATTTAAACTATTGAAGTTTGGTTAAATTATCAATAATAATAAAATATAAATATAAATTTTGTTGTTTGTATGTCATTGATACTATTTAAGCAAGTTATTTTATAACTCTTATATGTAAACAACAATTCTACAAATGTATTTAAGTTACTGTAAAAAAGATTTCAGTTGTTTTAATTATCTATCCATTAATTATGTTCCGTTTTAAATTCTAATGTTGAAATTTATTGCCGTTAATTTAACTTGAAATGTTTGAATAAAAGGGAAAGAGAATTTAACTGAAATTAATGATGTTTAATGAAAGAAATGTACGTTTGTTAGGATCCGCTTTAAAGTGTAATTTTGAAATTAATTACAATTATGTCGATTTGGAATCTTTCAATATTAAAAAGGCAAAAAATATATTAATTATAATTAATGGATTTAACGAAAGAAACATACGTTATTGTTAAAATAAAAGGATGTTTTAATGAAAAAAAAATGAATGTTATTGTTTTTAAAGTAAGCGTAATTTTATAAAAGAGAAAAATTGAATATTGAAGCAACATTTTACGGTCGTTAAATAGTAGTCTTTGATAGTATAGAGGTATAATGCTAATCGTAAAATTTAGAATAAATTAAATATTTTATGTTCATGATTGTGCACTGAGAAAAACGTCGACTTTGATTTGAATTTGGAATCGTGGTTCATCTTTTATTTTATTTAGCGGTGGTCCCCGTTACCTTGGTTGGTGTGTTTAATTTTTTTTTGTATGTTAATAAAACTTTTAAATAGGCGTAAATTTGAGTTGATTTGGGATTAACGAAATTAATTGAATTGAAATATATTTCCATATTGGATTAATGTGGCATTATATTCATTTTGAAGTATGAAAGGTGATGTTCATCACGAATTCATATTCATGCACATTTCATATTCTATTTCTTTTTTTCTAACTACTATCTCATTCATGTTTTTTTGCCTTGTTCACTTTCACATTTCAAATATTCACAAAAAAACCTCTCTCTTTATTTTATAAAACTTTCATTTTTCCTCTATATATTCATTTTCCATTTTTATTATTAGATATACATTTTCCCACCTACTTTTATTAGGCCTAATTCTTATATACCTCTTGTATTTGCATCTAAGCATTTATTATTGCATGTTACAACTTTAAGTATTCATTCTTTTTCATAACTTCTGCCTGCACTTATTCATCTATTAACAATTCATATTTAATGCACATGCATCATTCATGCTAGCATGTTCATATTTATATTTATTAAACACATAACCACATCGTTTCTTTGAAAAGCTTACTGTATTTTTATATTCTTTTGTCACCTCCTCCTTTCAAAAACTATGCTGCTCCTCCAAATTTATTTCTTCTCATTCTCATTATTTTGTCTCTTTCTTCCAACATTTATACCTTCTGCATGCTTTAAACAAAAAGAATACGCACGAGTGCCTAATTTAGTGTTTTCCAATCCTTCCTCTAGGAATTTGGTAATATGAGCCATAAAGTTTTATTTTATATATTTTCTCATTAAATTTGTATATATATACACTATTTTATTAATATTTCGTATAAAACTTGAATTTGAGTTTTGGACCATCTTTTATTTTGTGTAACGTTACATTGGTTGTTGTATTCAAATTTATTTATTATATGTTAATTTTGTTTAAAACGGGTGTATAAAAAATATATTTGGTGCTATTATATTTAATTGAGTGGAACATGCAATTAATTAAATCCTAAGTGGTTCCTTCATTTCCTTATTATTCAATACACCTGCCACTATTTCCACATTTTGGTTTTATTGCTTTCTTTTATTAAGTACATGCCTCTTTTGGTTTTCTACTAGAGAACAAAACCAAAGTACGTACAGATTGTTTCTCATTACTCTATCTGAAGCTTTCTGCTCACACTTTCTCTTTCTTCCTCATAAATGTAGAAACTTCAAAATTCCTAAATCCACAAATCCACGAATTCCCAAACTTCAAACTCCATCCCTTCTCTCTTCAAGCGCCAAACTGCATCACTCCTCTCTTGCTTCATCTCTCTAAAAAAAGAAGAAGAAAACTTAGTTTGTTCGACTTGCGTTGTCATGATTTTCTTTGCTATTGGATTGTTGCTATGGATAGGATTGGTTAGCTTGTCGTGTTTGGATTTCTTCTAGAATCTATAAATTTGTGTTGTCAAAAACTCTCTAACCTCAAAAGGTGAGCAATCACTCACGATTAACATTTTTATTTTTAGGTAAATAACATTGATTGAAATGTTTGCTTTAGATATGAATATGTGATATATGTTATTATGTTCCCTTGAACTTGTGTTATAACATTCACATGCACATTTTATTTTATATGTCACAAATAGTATATTATGTTGATTTGATTGATTTCCACATATGTATGTTAAATGTGTCACATACGAGATGTAAAAAAAATGTGTTATGTTAGAATTTTTTTTTGTGCCTTGTATTGAAACACGTCACATATGCTTTGTTAAAAAGAATGAGTTAGTTAATAAAATCATATGTTATACATACCATGTTAATAATATGTCACCTATGCTATGTGTAAATAATGTGTTATGTTTGGGAAAAATGAGATGCCATGTTATTTCACCTTGCAAGTTCCTTGTATATATGTCGTGTTATATGTTTATATGTTATGTTAGTGTATGACATGTCAGAATTTGAAATATTCACTTATGTTGTTTACGATATGTGACACATGTGATATGTTAGTTATGCAGGTGTATATATTAAGTTGTTAATTATGCACGCATGTTGATCAGTGACATGTTATGTTATGTATGTTATTATTGTTCTCACACTTCAAGTTCTCTTTAACAAAATCACTTTGGATTGAAATGATGTATATCCGATATAAAACAACTTTGGGTTTAAATAAATTGATTTAGGAATAAAATTGGAATATTGAAAGTTTGAATTTATGTTTGAACTTAAAATTATGAAATTGAAATTTAATTAAATTTTTTTATTGGATTTAAACTTGTTTGATTTATAACTTAATAGCTTTAAGAGAAGAATTGAAATTTGAAGTTAGATTTAATAATAAATCGACTGGAAATGAACATAAAGTCGGTATTTGAACTGAACCGATTTATAGTGTGAAAGATGATGTTTATTTAAACCTAAGTATTTCACTTATTGAGTTATCTGTACATTTCACTTGAGTTTACCTACTTACATAAGAATGTTAGTCCTGACTCGAGTGTTTTTGTTTTACTTTACGCTCGGGTCAGACCGAGTATTTCAGTTTAGCGAAAACACTTATTTCTGAAGACGAATACGGAGTCGAGGACCGTATCTACTATTATTATAGCAATTGTTTATTCTGCATGAAAAAAGTGTAAATTCTAATTTTGTTGAAAATAGTTTCATGAACTATTTATGTATATATTTTTTGCATTATATTTCATCCTTCCGTTGCGAGATTCTGTGTTTTTTTCCTCCTTTTCTTTTATTTTCTTATTTACCCCATTAGCAATCCTCCCTTTTGAATGGTTTGAATTAGATATGTGTAGTTTATTGTCGATTTAAACCGTTCAAAAAGGTGGGTCGTTACAGTTGGTATCAGAGCTTTGGTTTAGACATACCTTAGCATGTTGGGGTTAACTCATTAGAGATAGGGTAGTAATACCCTAGAATGAGTTGTCTGAGTGTATATACGAGAGCGCATTTTTGTTAGTGTTATAAAATGTTTTGTAAAAAAAATTTGAAATGAAATTATTTTTCCTAATATTGTATGATATATATACAAAGGAAAAATATTTTATGACTAATATTGTTATTTGTAATGTGTTTGATTTATGAAATGGTAATATTTAATTATTATCATTTTTGTTGACTTGTTGTATTTAGTCAAATTATAAACGTTGTTAATTATTGTTGACTGAATTAATGGACTAAACATTAGTTAATAATGGTGTATTAAAGAGAATGAAATGAATAATTGGGATATTTGTTTATGAAATTGAAATGTTGTTGTGAATTTTGTTGTTTGTTGACATGTAGTTTCAACTATTGAAAAAAATGGAATATTTGGATATTTTGGATAATCGAAACCTTTTGAATTAATATATGAGTGAAACTTGATAATTGGGTTGAATTATATAGTTGAATTGATAACCTTAATTTAAAAGCAAGTAAAACAAGATTTAATTTGTTATATCTATGTTTAGTAAATGAATAGAATTGGGGTATACATTCTTGGCATGTAATGTAATAATATACAAGTGTGAACTTTAAGCCTTGGGATCTTTAAATTGAAATTGTGATTAAGGAAATGTTGTAAATTAGATTAAATTGGAAAAATATGTTTATAAACTTAATTAACATTTATGAAACGTGTCATAAATAAATTGAAAGGTAAAGGTGAAACTAAATGGAATAAGCAAATATGAATTAAAATTGAAATGACTACAAATAAAGCCATGACTTGTAAATTATTATGAAATAAATGGATGTTGCAATAAATGGTTATAAATAAAGTTGTGATAACTTTAAGCTCGAACAATGTCTTATAAAAAGGAATTAAGTTTAATAAATTGGTTATAAATGTAAGAAAATTCCTTATGAAATGATTTGCAAATAAATGTAGTATAAATGAGAAATATTACATATGAAATGTATGTAATTTAAATTAAAGGGAAATATAAGCAATATTATGAAAATGGATATATTAATGTTTATATCAAAAGGAGAAATTCTATGAAACAAATATGAAGTATGATTATATTCTATATATAAAAGAGAAATGTTTTCGATAAGGATTATATACCTTTAAAAAACGAGAATTCAGAGTTTTGAAGAGGATTGGGATTTTGAACATTTTGTAGAAATTTGATTTATATAAAAATGGTTTATAACTGAAGGTTTTAATTTGAAATTCGAGAGATTGAATTCCGGTGTTTTGAAATTGGTTTTAAGATTTTTTAAATATATAATAATACGATTTGAAAGTATTTTCTGAATAAGAAGTGTTTCAAACGACTCAACGAGTTCCAATGATTTCAAAGAAATTTCAAAGATGTTTTCAAGAAAATAGAAGTCCAGAACTCACTTGTGTCGTTGGAAAATAATTTTGGTGATGAGTGCACGCATCATCGACATTGATTTTTCGAGTTTAAGAGTGGAGGAGAGGCCACTCTAGTAGCTTTGCTATACGAGCGATTTTGTAAAACAAATTTTGATTCAGATTTTGAAGTATGGTTTGATATTCGAAAGATATATGTATATATATATATATATATATATTTGAAATGATTTAAAGTAAGCCGGTGTTCATTCCTCGAGTTTCAGATTGTTTTGCTGTAACCTTATTTATTGGAATTGATTTATAGATTTGTTGTCGATTTCCAACTCTTGGATTTAAAAATTTGGTTTCTTCGACTATTTTTAAAGGTTTGAGCACTTCCAAATCAAGGTTCAATCTTCAAAGCTAAGTAATCCTAGAAAAATATAAATCATTCGATTAGGTAAATGAGTTGAAACTGTTTTGTTAACTAAATGAATAAGACTATTTTGAATTATACTGATATGGAATTTAGTTTGGATTGTTTTGAATAAAATGTAGTTTTAAATAGTTTGAAAAGTAAATTGATCTTTTGTATAGAAATAAATAGTTTAAAGGTTTAAAAAGGGAGTGTTTTAAACTGGAAATCATTTTGGGTATAATTGATTTTAGAAAATATTTGGTTTCGAAAATAGATTTGGAATTTAAAACCCAGTATTTATATGATGATTTTGGAAATGAATTTGTTTGACGTAAATTATGTGATTTGGGAGCTAGGATTATTTTATAAGCCTATTATTTTGGAAACTTTGAAACTGAAGATATTAAATTTGGAAGAAATATTTTGGTGAAATAGTATATGGCTTTGAAATTGATCAGATATTGAAACAAATTGAAATTGAGAACCTTATTTTACTAAATACTTGATTTGGGAGTTATCGAACTTATATAAAACTGATTTGTATAAGTATGAAGTTGATTCGAAAACTATTGATTTGGAAAGGTACTCAAATTGAAAAGTAAAATCTTATATTATGGAAGTCTATATAAGTATGATATTTGAAAGTGATTTGAAAAGGTACTATATGATACATATTTTCGAAGTAAAGATATGGAAAGTGCCTTCTGCTTGATATCTGATTTGTGGCCACATCTTGGATTCATTCTATCGATATTATTCTCTCCGATTTTGGTTTTTCGGATGTGATACTCGAGTGGTCTACCGTGGCATAACCCATGGTTTTTCTTTTCTTGGCGCGACTGCGTAGCATAAGTCGCCTGGCTGAGAAGGCCCAGGGGTACAGATGTTTCCTGGGGGATTCACGCGTAACTATTGTGTATCATGTGATCCACGTAGGTCGTTTTTAGTAGCGAAATCCGCAGGGATGAGAAAGATTACAGATACGGATGTTTCCTGGGGGATTCAAGCGTAACCTTTGTGTATCTACGGTCTACTAGTCATCATGGCGAAATTCGCAGGGCTGAGAAAGCTTACAGATACAGATGTTTCCTGAGGGATTCAGGCGTAACCTTTGTGTATCTGCGATCCATGGTTGGACAAATGGTTTGGGTGATTTGTTTGGATTGTACTTTCCATATCGGTTTTGAAGGTTTTTCAAATATTTTCACTGGGTGTTGAAACAAGTCTACTAAGTAATTGAAGAATTCTAGCTTTGCACCTGATCAACGCATGGCCAGAGTCTGCAAGAACGAGGATAAACTTGTTGAAACATCGAGTTATAGAAGTATTTTCGAAAGGAAAATTTGTTTCGATATAAAGGTATTTCCAACAAAGAAATTTTGTATTGGATTAACTATTCGTGCCCGATACTATTCTTTTGAATAAACTTATCTGCTCAGTTTATTTATTCACCGATATTCTGTTTTTCCGAATCTACCTTCTTTTCCTTATTGACTATATCCTTTTAAATATTGTTTATTTATATACTACATTGTTTAATAGAAAATTTTAGTGTTATAAATATTTTAGAAGTTATTAATTATATAAAACATATTTAAAGTAAATGATTATTGATTTATTAATAATATTTGAAAAGTATTTTGAAATAAAATTTATAAACTTATGAATTATGGATTAATGTTTTCAATAGCTTCTTTGTAAATATAAGTAATGATGTAAATAATTGTTTTCAAATAGTTTTCATATATTTATAAAGGTGTTATTTAAACATATAAATGATATTTGTAGGGGAAGCAGGAAATTTTACAAATGGGTTTTGAAAAGTATGAATATTTCAGGTAAAATTTATATAGTTTCAAATTAATTGTTAATTTTAACTTTCAATCTACTTTTATTTCTGGTTGTTCTATTCTCCTACCTCCTTCCTTTTCAGGGACGAAAGGTTTTGAGTGGGAGAGAGTGTAACGACCATTATTTTTCGAAAAGAAGAAAATTCAAAATTCAGAATTTAATACAGTAAGAAATTAAAAATTTATGATTTAAAAAAAATTACTTTGAATTATAACATCTGATTTTGATTTAATAAAGTGACAACTATTTTATGTTATGGTTTAATAACAGTTTAATTGGATAGATTTAATATTATGTAAAGCATGAAATCAATTTATAATTAACTAGAATTGGGTTTTAATTGTAAGTTAACTTCTAATCTATTTGTAAACAATAAATGTATAATTACGTATTCAAACTTATTTAAATTTTAGTCTTGATTTTCGCTCATCTTACATATCAACCTATTGAAATTAATTTGTTAATAAAATTTAGTATAATTGGATTTTACGTAAAAGGAAAGAAGTACAAATTTTAATTTAATAAGACTTAATTAGTTAAACGATTCAGGAATTGAGAAGATAAAGTTGAATTAATTGAAATTGTATTTAATTAAGAACTCTACTAAATTTAATGGAATTTAAACTATTGAAGTTTGGTGAAATTATCAATAATAATAAAATATAAATATAAATTTTGTTGTTTGTATGTCATTGATACTATTTAAGCAAGTTATTTTATAACTATTATATGTAAACAATAATTCTACAAATGTATTTAAGTTACTGTAAAAAGGATTTCAATTGTTTTAATTATCTATCCATTAATTATGTTCCGTTTTAAATTCTAATGTTGAAATTTATTGCCGTTAATTTAACTTGGAATCTTTGAATAAAAGGGAAAGAGAATTTAACTGAAATTAATGATGTTTAATGAAAGAAATGTACGTTTGTTAGGATCCGCTTTAAAGTATAATTTTGAAATTAATTACAATTATGTCGATTTGGAATCTTTCAATATTAAAAAGGAAAAAAAGAAATACATTAATTGTAATTAATGGATTTAACGAAAGAAACATACGTTATTGTTAAAATAAAAAGAATGTTTTAATGAAAACAAAATGAATGTTATTGTTTTTAAAGTAAGCGTAATTTTATAAAAGAGAAAAATTGAATATTGAAGCAACATTTTACGGTCGTTAAATAGTAGTCTTTGATAGTATAGAGGTATAATGCTAATCGTAAAATTTAGAATAAATTAAATATTTTATGTTCATGATTGTGCACTGAGAAAAACGCCGACTTTGATTTGAATTTGGAATCGTGGTTCATCTTTTATTTTATGTAGCGGTGGTCCCTGCTACCTTGGTTGGTGTGATTAATTTTTTTTTTGTATGTTAATAAAACTTTTAAATAGGCGTAAATTTGAGTTGATTTGGGATTAACGAAATTAATTGAATTGAAATATATTTCTATATTGGATTAATGTGGCATTATATTCATTTTAAAGTATGAAATGTGATGTTCATCACGAATTCATATTCATGCACATTTCATATTCTATTGCTTTTTTTTCGAACTACTATCTCATTTATGTTTTTTTTGCCTTGTTCACTTTCACATTTCAAATATTCACAAAAAAACACCTCTCTCTTTATTTCATAAAACTTTCATTTTTCCTCTGTATATTCATTTCCCATTTTTATTATTAGATATACATTCTCCCACCTACTTTTATTAGGCCTATTCTTATATACCTCTTGTATTTGCATCTAAGCATTTATTATTGCATGTTACAACTTTTAGTATTCATTCTTTTTCATAACTTCTGCCTGCACTTATTCATGTATTAACAATTCATATTTAATGCACATGCATCATTCAAGCTAGTGTGTTCATGTTTATTTTTATTAGATACATAACCACATCGTTTCTTTGAGAAACTTACTGTATTTTTTATATTCTTTTGTCACCTCCTCCTTTCAAAAACTATGCTACTCCTCCAAATTTATTTCTTCTCTTTCTCATTATTTTGTCTCTTTCTTTCAACATTTATACCTTCTGCATGCTTTAAACAAAAAGAATACGCACGAGTGCCTAATTTAGTGTTTTCCAATACTTCCCCTAGGAATTTGGTAATATGAGCCAATAAATGTTTTATTTTATATCTTTTCTTATTAAATTTGTGTATATATGTATACTATTTTATTAATATTTCGTATAACTTGAATTTGAGTTTCGGATCATCTTTTATTTTATGTAATGTTACATTGGTTGTTGTATTCAAATTTATTTATTATATGTTAATTTTGTTTAAAACGGGTGTATAAAAAATATATTTGGTGCTATTATATTTGACTGAGTAGAACATGCAATTAATTAAATCCTAAGTGGTCCATTCATTTCCTTATTATTCAATACACCTGCCACTATTTCCACATTTTGGTTTTATTGCTTTCTTTTATTAAATACATGCCTCTTTTGGTTTTCGACTAGAGAACAAAACCAAAGTATATATAGATTGTTTCTCATTACTCTATCTGAAGCTTTCTGCTCACACTTTCTCCTTCTTCCTCATAAATACAGAAACTTCAAAATTCCTAAATCCACAAATTCCCAAACTTCAAACTCCATCCCTTCTCTCTTCAAACGCCAAACTGCATCACTCCTCTCTTTCTTCATCTCCCTAAAAAAAAGAAGAAGAAAACTCAATTTGTTCGACTTGCGTTGTCGTGATTTGCTTTGCTATTAGATTGTTGCTATGGATAGGATTAGTTAGCTTGTAGTGTTTGGATTTCATCTAAAATCTATAAATTTGTGTTGTCAAAAACTCTCTAACCTCAAAAGGTGAGCAATCACTCACGATTAACATTTTTATTTTTAGGTAAATAACATTGATTGAAATGTTTGCTTTAGATATGAATATGTGATATATGTTGTTATGTTCCCTTGAACTTGTGTTATAACATTCACATGCACATGTTGTTTTATATGTCACGAATAGTATATTATGTTGATTTGATTGATTTCCACATATGTATGTTAAATATGTCACATATGAGATGTAAAAAAAATGTGTTATGTTAGAATTTTTTTTATACCTTGTATTGAAATACGTCACATATGCTTTGTTAAAAAAAATGAGTTAGTTAATAAAATCATATGTTATACATACCATGTTAATAATATGTCACCTATGCTATATGTAAATAATGTGTTATGTTTGGGAAAAATGAGATGCCATGTTATTTCACCTGGCAAGTTCCTTGTATATATGTCGTGTTATACGTTTATATGTTATGTTAGTGTATGTCATGTCAGAATTTGAAATATTCACTTATGTTGTTTACGATATGTGACACATGTGATATGTTAGTTACGCATGTGTATATATTAAGTTGTTGATTATGCACGCATGTTGATCAGTAACATGTTATGTTATGTATGTTATTATTGTTCTCACACTTCAAGTTCTCTTTAACAAAATCACTTTGGATTGAAATGATGTATACCCGATATAAAACAACTTTGGGTTTAAATAAATTGATTTAGGAATAAAATTGGAATATTGTAAGTTTGAATTTATGTTTGAACTTAGAATTATGAAATTGAAATTTAATCAATTTTTTTTATTGGATTTAAGCTTGTTTGATTTATAACTTAATAGCTTTAAGCGAAGAATTGAAATCTGAAGTTAGATTTAATAATATATCGATTGAAAATGAACATAAAGTCAGTATTTGAACTGAACCGATTTATAGTGTGAAAGATGATGTTTATTTAAACCTATGTATTTCACTTATTGAGTTATCTGTACATTTCACTTGAGTTTACCTACTTACATAAGAATGTTAGTCCTGACTCGAGTGTTTTTATTTTACTTTACGCCCAGGTCAGACCGAGTATTTCAGTTTAGCGAAGACACTTATTTCTGAAGACGAAGACAGAGTCGAGGACCGTATCTACTATTATTATAGCAATTGTTTATTCTGCCTGAAAAAAAGTGTAAATTCTGATTTTGTTGAAAATAGTTTCATAAACTATTTATGTATATTTTTTTGTATTATATTTCATTCTTCCGCTGCAAGATTCTATGTTTTTTTTCCTCCTTTTCTTTTATTTTCTTATTTACCCCATTAACAATCCTCCCTTTTGAATGGTTTGAATTAGACATGCGTAATTTATTGTCGATTTAAACCGTTCAAAAAGGTGGGTCGTTACAGCTTCCATACTCTCCATAGTGACAACTAGTTGAAGCACGACTCGATAGCAATCCAAAGAAATCGTCTTTTGAATACAGTATATAACTTGAATGGATTTAAATTTAGGGTCGGCCATCATTCCTTCCCTATCAAGAACGAAAGCAGAGCAAGAACGAAGAAGCCTAATCGATACCCTCGATTTTAAGTCAGGCCGTGTACCTATATATCTAAAATGATCCCTTCCCTTTGGAGTTTCGAATCTTTTTTTTAAACTACTGCATTTTTGAAATGAGATGGAAGGGACGACGTGATATTAAAGGGGGAAACGTGTTTGAATTAGTTTGCTACAGTGATTGTAGAGAAAGGAAAAAATCTGGTGTGAATTTTTGTCAAATCCATTAATATATATATTATTAAATTTTAAATCATCTCGAACTTGTAGCTAAAAACCTCGACCACCTATCAAGGCATGCCGCTAGGCATTTATAAAGTTGTACCCCTATTCTGAATGCAACGGAAAAAGATTCGAGTCCTAATTCGATTGTATGAAGAAGATAGCTTTTTGGGCTCAATTATTATATTGGATTTTCGATCTAAATTTCAACGCTTTTATATCCTGTACGGCCAAATGATAAATCCAAACATTACGAGATTTGAAATCCAATAATAATAAACTATTACGTATCCAATGGAACTAGTTTCGTTGAAATCTGAGACTGTGGCTCGGAAAACTATTTTTAAATGTCAATTTAAATGATATATTTTTAAAACTGAACAAATCACTTTTAAATTCTATTTATAAACTTTTATTATCTGCAATATTATTAATATAGCTTTTATAAGCCTTTAAATTATTTTTAACAAGCCTAAAACTCCAGATTAATATTTTACCCAATTACCAATAATTTAATTCAATAATTAAATTGTCCAAAAATTAATTATATTTGGACTTCAAGTTAAAATTTAACTTTTAAATATTCAATTAAATATTCCAATTTCGAACAATCCAAAATTTTGGGTCGTTACAAAATATTTGGGAAATTAGTTTATAAAGTAAGGTCACTCACAATGCTTAGTCTGATTTTACGAATTTATTGATACCGCTTTGAAAATAATTTTTGGTTAAATCTTGAAGGTATGATTTAATACACAAAAGTGTATATGTATGTATTATTGTTTCAAATGATTTGGGATAAAACCTTGAGTTTAGTTTTGAAGTTTTTGTAAAGAAATTTGATATGAAATATTGAGTAGTTCTGATGATGTAGAGTTTGACATGAACTTTCTATCTAGAAACGGTTTGTATGTATGCTATGTAGGGAGCCCGAGTGATAGTAGAATTGCCTAAATAATTAGGAAACATTTTCTTGTTTTCCTTTTGTAGTAAAACCGTGTTTGATAAGTAAGTGAAACTTTGATAAGTTATTTTATTGGCCCATATATTTTATACATTTGGATAGTGTGGCATATTCATCATGGCTGATGTGTTTGTTTGGTAGTTTTCATTTGGTAGAATGAAGCAAATTTTTTGATGATTTTTGAAAGTGTTAAACTTCCGGATCATTATAGAACTTAAAGCCAAATGTTTTTGAGAATATAAAGTTAAGTTTATATTACTCTTGAATGAATAATATAGTAAGTAAATACATGTTTTAAATTAGTTTGAACATCCTTTTCATGTAAATTATTCGATGTTATTGAGTCAACTATTATATGTCTTTAACTTAGGGGAATCTAAGGAAAGTAGACTTTAGGCCCGAGTTTGGCTACCAGAGTCCTTCTTTTCCTAGCTACTTGCCTAACACAATGGGTAAATGAGTCTAAAAGATTGAATCAGTTATAAACCCTTATTTTGGGCCTTTGTCAAAATTTTAGAAAGTATAATGAATATAATGTTTTGTATATACTCTTAGGATGTAGTAGAGTATTGCACGAGTTTAAATTTGAGATATGTCTTTATAAAATAATTATAAACTTAAGTGATGTTTTATGAAATGTGTTATAACTGATTTTATTATTAAAAAAGATATACTATTTTTATAAATGAATGTTATATAAGTAATTGTTATAGTTTAAGAAACCAACAAGATAAAATACATAAGTTTTACATGGATCAATTTTTTTGCGTGACTGTTCATAAACCAATATTCGAACACGGGATTTCTAGGTTATTTACATTGGTTTGATCTAGGATTTTTCACTCGATTCTCAACGATGAACACTTAAAATGGATTATTGATATTGATCCTGAGGTATTCTATCATGGTATATTACTATGTAAGGAAACAAAGGTTTCTAATCAAGAATTTTATCTGAGTCTAAAATAGAGAGGCTAAGTGATCTATAATAGTTTGAAAGTGAAATTTATATGATCGAGCAAGTGATCAAATCTGATATTGCATATGGATGATCCATGCACATCGTACAAACATAAGTATACATGTATGCATATTATGTTTTATCTACTTTTGGAGAGTTTAGGTAATGACTCTTCATTTGTTCTGAGGTAACTTGAATAATCATTCAAGTAATAACCTAAGGCTGTTGAGTGTAAGGTACGCTCAGTAAATTATTTATCATCCTTAGGTAATGAGAGGGCTTTTGAACATGAAAAATCATGAGCTTTGGTTGCTATTGATTTTGAATACTATTGATTATTTGTCACGACCCGAATTTCAGTGTTCGAAAATCGTCACCCGTACTTCACTTGTACTCGAATGCCGCAGATTCAAACGTTGAAATTCGATTCGCGTTGTAGCTTATAGCACATTAAGTACAACACAGCGAAATAAAATGAATATATATCATTGATATACAACATTCGATACAACAATGATACAAATGATATCAACATCAGACATACAAGATAACAGCGGAAGAAATAACACATCTGGATGGTCTAGACTTTGCAACTATCGACAGCGGAAAGATAACTCCAATAGAATTTCCAAGTGAGAAAACGAGGATCCAATAGAATGCATCTCCATTGCCAAAGCTCCAATGACTCCAATCCAAAAACTCGAACCACCATCACGATGAACTAAGCAAGGTCAGCATGCAATGCAATTGCTAAGATCCAAAGATTCCGAGGAGTTCCAAATGGGAAGCTGAAGGCTATCGAATCTATATCTACTAGCCGATAATCTGAAAATTTAACTCTAGGCTGCCCATGTGGAAAATTATGGGCATCCAGTGTTTAAAAGGGAACAATAAACTCCGGGTCAGTGATGGGACTGGTGTGAGCAAACGAAAACAGTTTATCTTTCACAAAAGCAAAACAAAAGGATTTAAAAGAAATCCGTAATGCTTTTTGAAAAATGAAACTACCATAAGGCCTCCCGCCACACATCCAATTCAAGCGCACAATTGGAGGAGATTTCTCCTTGTGATAGTCAAACATGCTTGATACACAAAAATCTTTTGATATTATTATTAGTGCATAGTGCAGAAAACCTTTCGAAAGTATAATATTAATCTTGGCCAGCATAGACATTTCAAACTATGCCTACTATAGCTACCAGCTAGTTAGTGGTGACCACCATCAGTAAATGGCAGGTCATACAACTAAAACCGTACAAGGCAAGTATTAGTGATTGGATTTCCAACAAATGGTCAGGCAAAGGAAATTCCCACATCGAATGGAACGCCTCTGGAGGGACGTTCCTGAGAACCTAATCAGATCTCTACCAACACAAGGCCGGATTACCTCTGTAAGTAGGTAACTACTGACACGAGTATACCACCCCCCGGTTGTTACCAACCTTTATCCAAGGCGCCTTTCAGCCAACAACCACAAAGCAATAAGTTTGTAGCAACCATATAGCTTAAATAACTGGGCTTCATACCATGATACCACCTTTTATCCAGAAGGAAATAACATACCCTCAGGGGGCGCTACCCCAAATAACCTTGCAACAACGATTCCTATTTCGACCATTACCAGGTTTTGAGGTTTGACGAAGTCACGTCCACAAAGCTATGCTTTTCACAAAAGCCATGCTTTGATCAACACATGGTCAGTAGCACTTCGTACGCCACATTACCAAATTGGAAATGTATCACTAGTAACCATCAACTACAGAACCTCTGAGCTCGTACGTCCCAGAGAAGGGTGTTAAGCTAAGAGAATAAATTCTCCGCCACCAAACAAAAATGAATTTGATAGAAACAAGCTTTACATCTCAAAGTGTAATGTCAGACATACATCTATACAAGTCTGTTCCAAGTTCGAACAGAACCGTAGGCACTTCACAAAGAAGCCCTTGCGAATTCGGATAATCCCCAATCATATCCGGACTCCCCATCACAAAGGGTGATAAAATCTCTATACCGGGGTCAATTAGGTGCAGAGACATTCGACAGGTCATCCTTTCGCTTTCGAAAATATCCGGTCTTCACCACCGGTCTTCAAATGCTATCCATTACGTGGTATCATTATTTGAAATGGGTTATATGAAACAAAGTCCTCTCCCGGCTAAACCGAATAATGAGCGCAATATCTAAAAACACATGGATATTGGGATCTCAGTTAAGTCACAACTTAAAGCCCAAAACCTTTCTTTAAATGGTTTAAACAAATTACCATTTTCAAATCTTTAAACAAAAAAGATTCACTTCACAAAGTTCACCAATCTTCCACAAAGACTAATTTATAGTTTTTGAAACAATTCCATTTCAAATCTTTTATACAAAAGATACACCTTAAAGGTTCTCTTCAATTTCAAAACCAAGTTCAACAATCTTTCACAAAGATTTATTCATAGCTTCCAAAACAATTCTATTTCAAACTTGAAATCTTTTCAACATAAACTGGAAATCCTTTCTTTATATAAAAGCTATTATTATTTGAAAAACAATCCTTTTTGTTTTGGAAAAATCCGATCAAATATGCACAAGTTATATCCTTTAAAGTATAAACTTGGGTTAAATTCAAATTTCCAAAATAATACTTTTGAAATACTTTAGAGATGGTTTTTAAAATCCATATATATACATTATATAACTTATATAAACCTTTCAAACCAAATTTCCAAAATAATTCCAAATAATATTTTCAAACTAAACTTTAATTTCAAAACCTCCCTTTTCAAAGCTTTCCGTATCCAATTCCATTTCCAAAACCAATTGGATTCAAACTTCAACTTTTAAACAAATAGTATTTTGTTTTCAAATTATCGTTGACTTAACCGATTTCCTCATGAAATCTATATTTTTGTGTGTATGGTGTAGTCCAGGGGTTCTACACAATAATGCAACATCATCAATCATCACAATCCAAATACAGCAATATCGATAAGCGGTATAATCCTATAACGCTTATCTTCACTCACAGATTCATAGATAATTAATATAAATTCATCATAAATAAATGAATTAAATTTATCACAGCTCAAATAAATACAGTTCATATCACGAAGCATCACACATCAGGGTGTCAAACATTTCAACATTCAATAGAATCCAAACATTCATAAGTAAGACCAATAAATTATCTGATTAATTTAAATCAGATTAATTACTTACGAATAAATCATTAATCCTGGTTAATTAATATTAATTACAAACCACTTTAATTACTTACATTTATTAATTAACCCTTAATGATATATTAATTAACGTTTAATTATTAATTAATTAACCTTAATTAATAAATCAATTAACCTTTAATCATTAAATAACTAACCTTTTATTATTTAATTATCCTTTAATTAATAATCCTTATTTAATTACATTAATTAATTACATTAATTAATTACTCCTCAATTAATTATCATTCTTCAATCACCTTCATTAATTAATTAACCTTTAATTTATTGATTATCCATAATTAATCGCATTAATTAATTAGCCCTTAATTAATTATTAAGCAATCATCCTTTAGTTAATTAACTCTTAATTAATTTCATTAATTAAGTAATTATTCTTTAACTACGCACATTAATTAATCCTTCTTTACTTAATTAAGTAATTAACCCTTAATTACTTAATCATCCTTTTATTACTTTTATTAAGTAATTATGTTTAATTGCTTAAAATTTTAATTAATCAAAGGTAAACCCTTTAGCTTACTTAATCGACATTTAAATCTTATTAGATCGAAATGCTTGAAAAAAATTATACAAATCATTTGACAATTTTGATTAATTAAGTTTAAAACAAAATCCTTAATCACTTCTTACTTCAAACATTATGTTATTTTATTTTGAAACACTTATGAATTAATTACAAAAGTTCCTAATGTATAATTATTCTATAACAAACTAAATTTCTTTTAATGACATTTAATCTTTAAAGTTTAACCTTTGAAAACTTGTTTGGAAATAATCCTTGAAATTAGTTTATTATAAATTAACTTAAGACCCCAAAGGTTATTGTTAAAATCATTCCGACTATTTATTTTTGTTATTTAAACTTATCTAAATAATTTAAGAACTAAAATAATAGGTATATAATAAAATACCTTAAACTTCATTAAGTTAAAATAAATTTATTTTTATCCTTAATCTAAATCCCAAACTAAATATTTATTATTTTTAAAAGGAGGAATCAAGAAATTGTTTAAACTTAGTTTAAATTTGAAAACCTATTTAAAACACTCACGTGAAACTCATGAAACCGAGCAAAAGATCGAAATTCCCAAGTACAAACCCTCGTTTTCTTCACATTCCCCCATCTTCAAGTCAATTCTTCGATTTCTCGAACTCGAACCCGAATTCTCATCATCTTCCACAACCCATAAAGCAACCAGATACAAACTATATACTGTGCACATGTATCGCTTCGATAACTTTCGACCATCACCATGACCTCCGGCAAGTCGCCGACGAACCCCTCAAGCCTCACGAGCACCCAGGTTCCACAATTTCATCGTCGAAGGAAATTGAGCTAACCCACTTCTTCCTAGAACCAACCTCATCGAAGAAATCTCCTCACCTCGACGCTTATGACCACCAGAGATTACGCGATCTTGCCTGGATCACCACCTTAGTTCCCTGCTTCTATTTCCCCGATCGGGATGCATCTCGATGTGATGTTGACGATGAAATCGTCGCATCTTCCACAATGAACAACACTGGGTCAAAAACCCTAGTTCAAATTCACCCAAACTCCTCATCAATCTACAAATCAAGTGATCAATTTTTTGATGATTAGTGAACCGCAAACTACCTTCGGTATCGAACCCGAGTTTTAATTCATCATTGATCAACAGTATTTGACTATAATATGAATTCTGTTTAACTCGGGATATCACGATAATTTCAAACTTTAAAATCTTGAAATCACTATCAAAATTCATAGTTTTCTAGTACAAAACTGAAAACGAAATCAAATCAGGATTTTGTGAATATTGATTTTTGGTTTGAATGGTTTTTTTCACTATAATTTTCCACTTTCAGAATATTTACACGATGCTTTTATCTGAAATTATTTTCATAAATGAAATTACATTATTTCAAGCAATTTTTATTTAATGATCAAAGCCTAACATTCATTCTTTTGGGTGGTATGAATTTTTAAACAGGTTTATCAAACTTGTCATGTATAAACAAAGGCATGTTGCCTATACACAATCATACACACAGTCATCCACACATATATACATGCATGCAAGCACCTTTCACAATTTACATTCAAGACTTATCACATGTAAAACAACTATATCAAGTTTTAAGAATTTATAAGGGTGGTCTGCTCACCTGGATAGTTTGATAGAGAGGAACAAAGAACCTGAAAACGATTTCAAAATCTGGAAATCAAGGCTGGATCAAATTTGCTTTATCCTAACTGTTGTTTGCTTTGAATTTCTTTGCCTTATTTGATTTGCTCATTGCTTGGGTTCTACTTTGTTTTAAATTGTTTCAGACTTTTTAAATCAGGTTGATGCTTTTTGTTTTTGAACTACAATCTTCTTTCCAGATTTATGAAGTTGAACTGCCTCTAAATTTAATCTTTGAGTTTCTCATCTACGAGGTTGAAGTTTGAAGTCTGAAAACTGGAATGCTTTGCCCTTTTGATTTTATTTTCCTCTCAGGTTGAAGCTGAGAACTTGTTTGATTTTATTTGAGATGCTTCATATTTTGTTTAAATCTTGTGATTCTCTTTTGTTTTTCATTTCAGGTTTGTGAAATATGAAGATGAAAGAAAATTTGAGGAACATGCATTAGCCTGATTCTTTTCTCATACATTATATATATAAATCTAATTTAAGAGAGGATTTAATTGCCACTTATACTATTTAGTTGCACTTGTTAAATCCATAAACTCTTTATCCTACACTTGTTAAAAATAGTATAATTTGTTTACACTTGTTAAAAATAATTCAAATTATGTTTAAGTAGTCCTTTAGGTTTAATTAATTCATAACTTTGTTTTAAACCTTACTTTATTTTAATTTATAAAACATGTTTATCTATTATTGTGACGACCCGGAATTTTTAACAATTTAAAATTAAAATACTTAATTGATTTCAAATATTTAAAAGTAATTTTAACTTGAATTTTAGATATCAATATTTACTTGATAATTAAATTATTGAGCTATATAGTTTAAATATTGAATCATATAATTTGAAATTGGGTAAAACGATGAATCTGGGATTTCTAAGCCTATTTAAAATAATTTGAAGGCTTATAAAATTTATATTGATAGCACTGAAGGTAGTGAAAGTGTTGAATTTAATTTAAAGATAATTTGTTCGATTTTAAAAATATATTGTTTAAATTGGAATTTAAAAATAGCCTTCCGAGGCACAGTCTCGGAATTCGATGAAACCAGTTCCATTGGATCCATAATAATTAGTTATTATCGGATTTCAATTTTCGTAGAAATCGGAGTGGTCGTTTGACCGTGGCAGCTCAAAATGCTTCGAATTATTTTAATCGATTTAATTTAACATTGATCGTTTTCTTTTGTAACTCGCACATACGATCGAATTAACCTTCGAAAAACGTTCCATTAAGTTCGAAACGCGGGTAAAACCCTATAATCACCTAGCGGCATACCCTAAGAATAGTTCGAAATTTTAAATGGCATTCATCGAGGCATTCTGGAAATTTTATAATATAAATAAATCTAGGTACATTATTGGTCAGAGATATTTTTAGGAAGCAAACGTACACAGGAAGCCGTTCCTACCCTATATCTCATGCCTGTTCCCTTCTCTTTTTCTTCAGCAACAATCGAACGCTAACTAAAAAAAGGGGGGGTTCTTCGTGTTTTGGGGAATCGCGACTTTGGGCGTTGCGTGAGGGGATCTGGAGGTTAGCTCGATCGAAGGGGGGTTGCGATTGGAGGTCGCGGGTGTTAGCAAAGCTGGGATGAAGGCAGCCGCGTCTTCGGGTGGGATTCGTCGACGATTTGGGGTGAGTCGCGACCGGATTTCACGCGCGGCAGAGGCGATGTCGGTTCGGTCTGGAAGGCAGTGACGTGCGATGCTACGGCAGTGGCGTGTGGAGTCGACCGTGAGGAGGTAGCTCGAGTAGGGTTTTGGAGTTTTCGGTGAGTAATTCTCGACCTATATTTGTTTATGCATATCGGTATTAGTCTCAAATTTTAGAGGTGATTCTAAATGTTAACTTTATTGCTGAAGAGATTGTATTCAGTATGAATTTTAATTTGAAAGAAATAAGAAACTGAATTTAGTAGATGAATTTAAAATTTGTTAAAGTAAGTTAAGGGTTAAATAAATAAATAGCTGATAAAATTTAGTAGTTAATTTTATCTTAAGATATTTACAGGAAGTCATTTCTAAAATTGAAATTTTAGATAAATTAAATTTTAGTTTAAATTGGATTAGATTATCATATGAAATTATTATTCAAATTATTAGATAGATTAAAATCAATAAATAGTGATGGACTATCTGATTTTCCCAGATATTAATAAGTTATGTAAGGTTTCTACAAAGTTAATAGTGGTGAAGAAACATGTTAGGATAGGATGGAATTGCAAATAAAACAAAGTGAGTAAATCTCACGTTGTTGGGTTTTTATTTAAATTTAAATGATTAAATTTAAATAATTAGATGGATGATTGAATTGTTTGGATGTGTGCTGATGATTTGGTGATTTAGATTTTGGTTGTTCTTGAGTTAATTGTGATTGACTCGAAGTATTTGGGGTTTAAAATTATCTTACACTTAAGTCATAAATACGAAATTGTCTCCATTGTTAGTAAAAGCTTAATGAATTGTGATTCATCAAATTTGAAGGTAATTAAAATGTATAATCAATTAATTTAATTAATTAATGATTCGGGTTGATTTATTTAGTAATTAAGGGTTTTGAATTAATTAATGAAAGTTTAAGTCAATTAATTAGGTGCGATTAATTTAAAATAATCAATGGATAGTTTGTTAGATAATCACTGAAGGTAGTTAATAAAATAAAATTACTTTGTGAAATTTATCAAGAGATTTATTAAGATAGTTAAGTAAAGAGTAAATAATGTATAAATGAAGTAGAATGAAGATAGTTAATTACAGTTTTGGGATTTATCGAAATGATTAATTATGTGGTTTGAGTTAATGAAATTAATTTGATTATGATAAATTAAATTAAAATTAAAATCCTTAATTTATATAATTAATGATGAAATCAAAGATTGACTAATTAAGATTGATTAACCCGTAAAAGAGACTTATGAAGTTAAGTAATATAAGTTATTACGGATTACTGTAATTAAAACAGTGAATTAATTCATGAGGTAATTAAGATCGCTATTGATTATGTTCAAGAAGAATTATATCATGATAACTAATTAAAGATAATTACTTGAATGCAATCGAAAGACAATTAAATCCAATGTGATTGATTAAGATGAAAATGAAGGGTTGATTAATTAATTGATTTGAGATCAATTAATATTTAATGATGGAACGGAAGTGGATGGTATTAGTAATTCCATCAGGATTAATTTAATTAGTTTGGACGTGATTAAGTTTTGCTTATGAATGATTGGATGGTATTGAATGCTTTGGATGAATTGATATTTCTGATATGAAATATTGTGTATTTCATTGGATAATTTGGGTAAGTGTGGCATGAGATGCGAAGAGGCCGAGGTCGGGTAATGGGAAATACTCGAAACCATTTCGAATTTTTATAAATTGATTTGTGAAATCAATACGATGAAATGAAGAGATTTAAGTGAATCAGTTTATTATATCTAAGTTTGGTACTTAGAGAATTATATGTGAAATAGATGTTGTCTATAGTAAATTGTGAATTGGTTAAATTGATATAAGTTACCCGGGTTTATACAAGTTGTAGAATTTTGTATTTCATGTTAGTTGAGATTACTCACGCTGGTTTCCAGCCTGACCCAGGTGTTACTTTTATGTAATGCTCGGGTCAGACCGAGTATTACAGATTTTCAGGTAGGTTCGTTCTGGAGCTCAGGGGGCGAGATGGATGGCATGGATGTATAGAGTATTTCCGCTGTATTTATATCATTGTTAATTTGAGACCTGATAATTGTAAATATTCAGTGACTGTATATAATGTGAAACTCTGATGTATATTAAATGAAATCGGCAGATATAGAATACTTTGGTAGACTGTTATTATTCATTATTATATTTTATCCGCTGCGATTGTGAGATGTTTGGTGTTTCTGTTCTTCTTCTTCTTCTATCTCTTTCTTCTTTTTCATAACTATCTGGAATTTTCGGCTTCGGAAATTTCGGGACGTTACAATTATGTTTTCTTACATTTTATATATATTTACAACTTTATAAGAAAATGAGTTTGAAATCTAATTATACTAAATAAATAAACACATATATAGATTATGTCTAAGTCTTTAAAATATAAATTTAACTTTAAACAACTTTTTAAAATTATATATATCAAACTAAATTTTAACTTTCAAATATCTTTTAAAAATTTACTATATTGAATTTCAATACAACTTTCAAAATATATATTACATATGTATATTATAAATTAGAAAACAAATTTCTAGTAATTTTGAAACAGAGCTTTTCAAAATCAAATATTATTTATAAGAGATTTGCTTTGAATTTCAAACCAAAATTCTTTTTATATTCAATTTATATACATATATATATATATGAATAAACAAACGAATATTTTATTTAGTTCGAAAATTTCAAATTAACCTACAATTTAATCCAAAATATTATTTTAATTATCAATTTAAATTTAATTCAAAAATCGGGATCGTTACAGATTCCCCCCTTAAGAAAATTTCGTCCCCGAAATTCGCTAGACAGGGAGACAACAAAGATAGTGAACACACAAGGAAATGGTTCACCGGATCAAATTGAATAGTTATTTTGCATTTGGCTTACCAAATCAGAATATCATTAATAAATACGATGACAAACTCATTTAACTCTTCATGAAACACTCAGGTCACCAGATCTACGAAATATACAAGGGCATTGGTTAGTTCGAAGGGATAACTTAACCATTTGTAGAATATATCTGGACCCAACAGAATAAACAATGGATACTCAATCTAGGTTGGAATATCTCAGAGTATACACCAACTTGTCCCTCTTTGGACTTTGATCCTCATAAGAAATCAATTATTTTTTTCAAAATTTGGTTTTAACCAGAATCATTTTATTGATACAAATCCTCATGTTTTATTAACCAATTTATTTCAATTAAACTTTCAAATTTATTAAAGTTAAAACGAAAAGATTGATAGGAAACCGATGAAGTGAATACGAAATAGGAACTTATCTACACGATTTGTTAGGCCACCACCACAAAGAAGCTTCTTTTCGGAGCTGCCACGAAGTAATCAAAGAATTGAAACTGGACCAAAGGAGATAGATGAGAAAAGTTGTTCCTTGTTGTTTCAGGGTATCGACCATTTGTAGTGGTACTCCCGTGTCCCCTATCATCCTTTCTTGCACTCATACTCACTACCGGTGGATAGTAAGAGAATTTACCGAGGCATACAAATGGATATCTTAGGGATATACTCATTCTAGGGTATTTATATCCCTATCTCCAATGAGTTACCTAATGTGTTATACTCCTGAGCTAAAGTTCTTACTCAACCTTCAGCTCGGATACCAAAATGTCACGACCCGAATTTCAGTGTCCGAAAATCATCATCCGTACTTCACTTGTACTCGAGTGCCGCAGATTCAAACATTGAAATTCGATTCACGCCGGAGCTTATAACACATTAAGTACAACAAGACAGCGGAAGAAAATGAATATATATCACTGATATACAACATTCGATACAACAATGATATAAATGATATCAACATCAGAGATACAAGATAACAGCGGAAGAAATAACACAACTGGATGGTCTAGACTTTGCAACCATCGATAGCAGAAAGATACTCCAATAGAATTTTCAAGTGACAAAACGAGGATCCAATAGAATGCATCTCCGTTGCCAAAGATCCAACGACTCCAATCCAAAAACTCGAACCACCATCACGAAGAACTAAGCAAGGTTTGCCGGTAATGCAATTGCCAAGATCTAATGATTCTAAGAAGTTCCAAATGGGAAGTTGGGGCTATCGAATTTATATCTACTAGCTGATAATCTAAAATTTAACTCTAGGTCGCCCGTGTGGAAAATTGTGGGCACCCAGAGTTTAGAAGGGAATAATAAACTCTGGGTCAGTCATAGGACTGGTATGAGCAAACGAAAATAGTTTATCTTTAACAAAAGTAAACAAAAGGATTTGGAAGAAATCCACAATGCTTTTTGGAAAATGAAACTACCATAAGACCTCCCGCCACAAATACAATGCAAGTGCACAATTGGAGGAGATTTCTCCTTATGATCGTCGAACATACTTGATACGCAAAAATCTTTTGATATTATTATTAGTGCATAGTGCACAAAACCTTTCGGAAGTATAATATTAATCTTAGCCAGCATAGACATTTCAAACTATGCCTACTATAGCTACTATCTAAACAGTGGTAACCACCATAAGTAAATGACGGGTTATACAACTAAAACCGTACAAGGCGCGTATTGATGATTGGATTTCCAACAAACGGTCAGGCAAAGGAACTTTCCACATCGAATGGATTGCCTCTGGAGGGACGTCCCCAAGAACCAAACCGGATCTCTGCCAACGCAAGGCCGGATTACCTCTGTAACTAGGTAATTATTGACACGAGTATGCCACCCCCCGGTCGTTACCAACCTTTATCCGAGGCGCCTTTCGATCAACAACCATAAAGCAATAAGTTTGCAGCAACCACATAGGTTAAATATCTGGGCTCCATACCATGATACCATCTTTTATCCAGAAGAAAATGACATACCCTCAGGGGACGCTACCCCCAAATAACCTTGCTGCAACGACTCCTGTTTTGACCATTACCGGGTTGTGAGGTTCGAATAAATACAGTTCATATCACGAAGCATCACACATCATGGATGTCAAACATTTCAACATTCAATAGAATCCCAACATTCATAAGTAAGATCGATGAATTATCTGAATAAATTAATTACTTATGAATAAATCATTAATTCTGGTTAATTAATATTAATTAAAAACCACTTTAATTAATTACATTTATTAATTAACCCTTAATGATAAATTAATTAACCTTTAATTATTAATTAATCAACCTTAACTAATAAATCAATTAATCTTTAATCATTAAATCATTAACCTTTAATTATTTAATTATCCTTTAATTAATCATCCTTAATTAATTACATTAATTAATTACTTCTTAATTAATTATCATTCCTTAGTTATCTTCATTAATTAATTAACCTTTAATTTATTAATTATCCTTAATTAATCACATTAATTAATTAGCCCTTAATTAATTATTAAGCAATCATCCTTTAGTTAATTAACTATTAATTAATTTCATTAATTAAGTAATTATTCTTTAACTACCCATATTAATTAATCCTTCTTTACTTAGTTAAGTAATTAACCCTTAATTACTTAATCATCCTTTTATTACTTTTATTAAGTAATTATCTTTAATTACTTAAAATTTTAATTAATAAAAGATAAACCCTTTATCTTACTTAATTGACATTTAAATCTTATTAGATTGAAATGCTTGAAAACAATTATACAAATCATTTGAGAACTTTGATTAATTAAGTTTAAAACAAAATCCTTAATCACTTATTACTTCAAACATTATGTTATTTTATTTTGAAACACTTATGAATTAATTACAAAAGTTCCTAATGTACAATTATTCTATAACAAACCAAATTTCTTTTAATGACATCTAATCTTTAAAGTTTAACCTTTAAAAACTTTTTTGGAAATAATCCTCGCACAAATTAACTTAAGACCCCAAAGGTTAAATAATAGTTAAAATCATTCCGACTATTTATTTTCACTATTTAAACTTATTTAAATAACTTAAGAATTAAAATAATAGATATATAATAAAATACCTTAAACTTCATTAAGTTAAAATAAATTTGTTTTAATCCTTAACCTAAATCCCAAACTAAATATGTATTATTTTTAAAAGGATGAATTAAGAAATTGTTTAAACTTAGTTTAAATTTGAAAATCTATTTAAAACACTCACGTGAAACTCACGAACCCAAGCAAAAATTCGAAATTCCCGAGTACAAACCCGCGTTTTCTTCACATTCACCCATCTTCGAGTCAATTCTTCGATTTCTCGAACTCGAACCCGAGTTCTCATCATCTTCCATAACCCATAAAGCAACCATATACAAACTATATACTCTGTACATGTACAATCACTTCGATCACTTCCGACCATCACCACGACCTTCGGCAAGTCGTCGACAAACCCCTTAAGCCTCAGGAGCACTCAGGTTCCATAATTTCATTGTCGAACGATATCGAGCTAACCCACTTCTTCCTGGAACCAACCTCATCTAAGAAATTCTCCTCGCCTCGAGGATTCTGACCACCAGAGATCACGCGATCTCGCCTGAACCACCACCTTAGTTCCCTCCTTCTACTTCCCCGATAGCGATGCATCCCGATGCATCCCGATGCGACGTTGACGATGAAATCATCACATCCTCCACACTGAACAACACTGGGTCAAAAACCCTAGTTCAAATTCGCCCAAACTCCTCATCAATCTACAAATCAAGTGATCAATTTTCTGATGATCAGTGAACCGTAAACTACCTTCGGTATCGACCCCGAGTTTTAATTCATCATTAATCAACGGTACTTAACTATAATATGAATTCTGTTTAACTCGGGATATCACGATAATTCCAAACTTTAAAATCTTGAAATCACTATCAAAATTCACAATTTTCTAGTACAAAACCGATTATGAAATCAAATCGGGATTTTGTGAATATTGATTTTCTGGTTTGAATAGTTTTTTCACTGTAATTTTCCATTTTCAGAATATTTTCAAGATGCTTTTATCTGAAATTATTTTCATAAATGAAATTACATTATTTCAAGAAATTTATTTTTAGCCTAACATTTATTCATGTATGTACACAATCATACACACAGTCATCCATATGTATATACAAGCATGCAAGCACCTTTCACAATTTACATTCAAGACTTATCACATGCAAAACATATATATCAAGTTTTAAGAATTTATAAGGGTAGTTTGCTCACCTGGATAGTTTGACAGAGAGGAACAGAGAACTTGAAAAAGATTTCAAATTCTGGAAATTAAGGCTTGATCAAATTTGCTTTATCCTAACTGTTGTTTGCTTTGAATTGCTTTGCATTATTTGATTTACTCTTTGCTTGGGTTCTACTTTGTTTTAAATTGTTTTAGACTTTTTGAGTCAGGTTGATGCTTTTTGTTTTTGAACTGGAATCTTCTTTCCAGATTTATGAAGTTGAACTGCCTCTAAATTTAATCTTTGAGTTGCTCATGAACCAGGTTGAAGATTGAAGTCTGAAAACTTGAATGCTTTGCCCTTTTGATTTTATTTTCCTCTCTGGTTGATGCTGAGAACTTGTTTGATTTTGTTTGAGATACTTTTAAATCTTTTGATTCTCTTTTGTTTTTCATTTTAGGTTTGTGAAATATGAATGTTAAAAGTAGAGCAAAAGAAAAGATTTAAATTTCATTATTCTTATCACTCTCAAAACTTAGCTATTACACGATGTATTTTTAAAGAGATACTAGATACAAACTGTAACGAGCTAAAAGAAGAAGTAATATCTCGGCCCACTTGCAAATATGCGAAAGCCTAGGTCTAATGCTCCACTTGCAAATGAATAAATGAGCAAATTTATTGATAACACTCCCCCTCAAGTGGAGCATATAAATTGATCATGCATAGTTTGTTTTGTAATACTCTGATCTGAGCTCCATCCAATGGTTTCGTGCAAATATTTGCTACTTGCTCCCCCAATTCGAACAAGTTTTGTGCAAACTAACCCTTGCAAAATCTTTTCACGAATAAAATGACAATCCACCCTATATGTTTTGTTCGTTCATGAAAAACTGGATTTGAGGCTATATGCAATGCTGCTTGATTATCACAATTCAACACAATAGGCTTCTCAATCTTTATACCCAATTCTGACATAACATGATCAATCCACATGATTTCACACGCACCTTTAGCCATAGCTCTATATTCGAATTCAACACTAGACCTTGCAATTATACTTTGTTTCTTGCTTTTCCATGACACAAGATTTCCTCCTACATATACACAAAAACTGGAAGTGGATTTCCTATCTAATTTAGATCCTTCCCAGTCAGCATCAGTGAAACATTCAACTTTACTGTGTTTATGGTCAGTATACAATATACCTAATCCATCTGTTCCTTTAATATAGCCCAAAATATGCTCTAAAGCCATCCATTGATGAATATTAGGCGATGACATGAACTGACTGACTATACTAACAACATACGACAGATCTGGTCTAGTAACAGTAAGATAATTTAACTTACCAATAAGTCTTCTATAACTTTCTAGGTCACTGAACAATTCTCCATCCTCTGTCCAGTTATTATTTGGCATTATTGGTGTAGTGTTTGGTTTAGCTCCAAGCTTCCCTGTCTCTGCTAAAATATCCAGTGCATACTTTCTTTGAGATAAGAAAATACCTTTTTTACTTCTTGCAACTTCAATTCCCAGAAAATACTTCAAAGTCCCTAAATCTTTGGTGTGAAATTGTGTATGGATAATTTTTTTTAAAGAACATATTCCTTTTTCATCACTCCAAGTAATGATTATATCATCAACATAAACTACCAGCAAAATAATCCCCTCCTTAGAAGTTTTATAAAAAATTGAATGATCAACTTTACTCTTAGTTATACCATAAGATTCCAGAACTTGACTAAATTTCCCAAACCATGCTCGAGGAGATTGTTTCAGGCCATACAGTGTTTTCTTAAGCTTACACACCAAATCCTTTTTCCCTTGAGAAAAGAATCCAGGAGGTTGTGTCATATAAATTTCTTCTTGAAGATCACCATGCAAAAATGCATTTTTAATATCAAGCTGATGCAATTTCCAATCTTGTGTGGCAGCCAGAGAGATGAATAACCTGATTGAAGTTAGTTTAGCTACAGGACTAAAGGTCTCTAAATAATCCACTCCATATACTTGTGCATATCCCTTTGCAACAAGTCTTTCTTTAAACCTAGCTATTGATCCATCAGGGTTCACCTTAACTGAGAATGCCCATCTGCAACCAATTGCTTTCTTATCTTTAGGCAAAGAGACTAGCCCCCATGTTTTGTTAAGTTCTAGAACTTCAAGTTCTTCAATCATAGCTGAGTGCCATTTTGGATGTGAAATGGCTTCACTAATTGATTTTGGAATTGAAATAGCATCAAAAGTTTGCAGAAAAAGGCAGGTGGACACTGGTAAATGGTTATAGGAAACATAAGAAGGTACAGGATTTGTACATTGGCGTTTTCCTTTTCTAAGTGCAATAGGAAGATCTAACTCTGGATTGAAGTGAGGTACAGGTTCATGAACAGGTGAAGGAGGTATGGGAGCAGTTGAGACATCATCCATGGTTTCTTGTGCATGGGTGTGGGTAGAATAAATGAGGAAATCAGTTTCTTCATTGTTAATGGAGTCAGTTTGATTAATCATAGGCTGGTAGTATGGAATGTCTTCATGGAATGTCACATCAATAGATACCACATATTTATCAACGCTTGGACAATAACATCTATAACCTTTTTGCAATCTCGAATACCCAACAAATACACATTTTATAGATTTAGGATCTAATTTTGACACTTGTGGTCATACATCTCTTACAAAACAAGTACACCCAAACATTCTAGGTTTAACTGGATAGACATCTTTATTTGGAAAAAGAACTTTATACGGAATATCACCATTCAACACGCTTGAAGGCATCCTATTTATCAAAAAACAGGAAGTGGAAATAGCATCTGACCAGAAATACTTTGGCATATGCATTTGAAATAAAAGCGCTCTGGTGGTTTCTAAAAGATGCCTATTTTTCCTTTCTGCAGTCCCATTTTGAGATGCAGTATCAACACAAGATGTTTCATGCATGATGCCATTATCATTCATAAAGGTATGAAATAGACTTGAAATATATTCTTTAGCATTATCACTTCTTAAAGTTTTGATAGTTGTACCAAATTGATTTTTTATTTTAGCACAAAAGTTACGAAAAATAGAATACAGTTTAGACCTATTTTTCATAAGAAACATCCAAGTTAACCTAGAGTAATCATCCACAAACGTGACAAAGTATTTAAAACCAAGTTTAGAAGTAACCAAGGAGGGTCCCCATATGTCTGAATGTACAAGATCAAAGGCTGAAGCAGCTCTTTTGTTTATTCTTGGGCTAGAACTCTGACGGTGATGCTTAGCAAATTGACAAGAATCACATTCAAGTGACTTTATTAAAGTATACCGTGGACATAGAATTTTGAAGTTAGAAAGAGAAGGATGGCCTAATTGGCAATGAGTCTTGAGAGCCTGATTGATCTGGTACATGCAACAATAGTTGATGGCAGACTATCAAACACATATAGTCCCCCAAGCTCCTTTCCTTTACCAATAGTCTTCTTGGTCATTAGATCCTGAAATACACAATAGTTAGGATAAAAGGTAATGCTGCAGTTAAGATTTTTAGTTACTTAGCTAACAGAGAGGAGATTAAATTTAAGCTTTTGTATATGTAACACAGAATTTAAGGTTAGAAAGGAGTTGAGATCAACAGTTCCAGATCCATGAACAGATGATAATGTGCCATCAACTAGAGTTATACTCTGAGAGCCACTGTTATTCTAAAAATTTGATAGAAGAGAGGAGTTACCGGTCATATGATCAGTGGCATCTGAATCTATGACCCATTTGTTTGTTGTAGCTACTGTAGATACATTTGGACTTGGATTGGTTGATGACATCTTCAAGTTATTTTGATATTCAGTAAACTTAGCATATTCTTCTCTAGTGATGAGTATTGATTTATCCTGAATAGAATTTGCAACATTTGCAATTTGATTTAATGAATTCTGCCATTTATTTATTGCTTTATCAAGAGTTCCAGTCTTGTTTTGTTTGTGTTTCTCCTGAAGTTTCCAACATTGCTGATATCTATGACCATCTCTTTTACAATATGTGCAGAAATTTGGGGTCATAGGTCGAAATTCAGGTTGTGTACCACCTCTCCTATATCCACTTTGATTTGGTCTCCACTGTGTATTGTTTGGTGCATATTTGTTCTGTGCACTTGCACTATTCTGACTGATTAAAGCACTAGTATTTGATGTAGAGTTATTTTGAGAATTGTTTGAACCATCAGCTCTTAAAAGTCGACTAAACACTTCTTGTAAAGAGATCACATCAGATCCAGATAAGAATTGTGCTTTTGCTGATTCAAACTCACTGGAGAGACCACCTAAGAAACTCATAACAGCCATTTGTTCTCTTTGTTGTTGTTGGACTTTGATGTCTGGACACATAGGAAGTAGTACATTAAATTCTTCATACACTTTCTTAAATTTCATGAAATAGTTCATCAAACTTTGATCTGACTTCTCAGCACGATAAAAAGATTTGCAAACATCATACATCCTACTCAAATTCCCTTTTCCTGAATACAAAAATTCCAGATAATCCATTAGCTCCTTCACAAAGCTACAATGATTAACTAAACTAATCACATTACTATCAATTGTATTTCGAATTTGAAGAAACAGACGAGCATCATCCCTCAGCCAAACTTGATCATCTTTATCTTCCGAATTTTCTTTCGGTGGATCTTTCATAAGATGATCTGCTTTGTCAATACTCCGAAGGTACAATCGAATTGTTTTACTCCAATCAAAATAATTTGAATCCCCTAACTTGTGATCTGTTATCTTTGACATCACAGGCATTACATCCAATACGGTTTTATTTTCCGCCATTGCTCTAGATCAAAAATCCGATATGAAAAAGAAAAAGAAAAAAAATGGAGAGATCGGATCGGACCTTAGAGCTTTGATACCATGCTAAAAGTAGAGCAAAAGAAAAGATTTAAATTTAATTATTCTTATCACTCTCAAAACTTAGCTATTACACGATGTATTTTTAAAGAGATACTAGATACAAACTGTAACGAGCTAAAAGAAGAAGTAATATCTCGGCCCACTTGCAAATATGCGAAAGCCCAGGTCTAATGCTCCACTTGCAAATGAATAAATGAGCAAATTTATTGATAACAATAAAGATGAAAGAAAATTTGAGAACATGCAATAGCCTGATCTTTTCTCATACATTATATTTATAAATCTAATTTAAGAGAGGATTTAATTGCCACTTTTACTATTAAGTTGCACTTGTTAAATCCATAAACTCTTTATCCTACACTTGTTAAAAATAGTATAATTTGTTTACACTTGTTAAAAATAATTCAAATTATGTTTAAGTCCTTTAGATTTAATTAATTCATAACTTTGTTTTAAACCTTACTTTATTTTAATTTATAAACATGTTTTTCTATTTTGTTTTCTTACATTTTATATATATTTACAACTTTATAAGAAAATGAGTTCAAAATCTAATTATACTAAATAAATAAACACATATATAGATTATATATAAGTCTTTAAAATATAAATTTAACTTTAAACAACTTTTTAAAATTATTTTTATCAAATTAAATTTTAACTTTCAAATATCTTTTGAAAATTTACTATATTGAATTCCAATACAACTTTCAAAATATATATTACATATGTATATTATAAATTAGAAAACAAATTTCTAGCAATTTTGAAACAGAGCTTTTCAAAATCAAATATTATTTATAAGAGATTTTCTTTGAATTTCAAACCAAAATTCTTTTTATATTCAATTTATATACATATATATATGAATAAACAAACAAATGTTTTATTTAGTTCGGAAATTTCAAATTAACCCACAATTTAATCCAAAAATTTATTTTAATTATCAATTTAAATTTAACTCAAAAATTGGGATCGTTACATTATTGTTGTGAGCTAATTTCTTTTAGTTGTTGGTCATGTTGGAAT
Source organism: Allium cepa (assembly GCA_030765085.1). NCBI lineage: Eukaryota > Viridiplantae > Streptophyta > Magnoliopsida > Asparagales > Amaryllidaceae > Allium > Allium cepa. Next base: position 707,312,762 of record CM060932.1, read on the forward strand.
TTCAAGGATGAAATGTTTTAAGTACGGAAGAATGTAGCGCGCAGCTACCACCCACCTCAAGCCACACCCCCAAATAAAAATCAAAAGTGGCCACCGAATCAATCCCAAAGTCAAAGTATAATATCGAAGGGACGTGTCCGATCAAAGGTGCTACCTCATTAACCCGTCGATCGCTCCTGTTTTAGCCACCTTATGCCAACTCACGGGAGTTGGGTCCATGTATTTACCTCTAAGGAAACGCCGCCACCATCCTACTTCATTCTGGAATCTCCACCGCGTACACAGTTGTTAAAGTGGTTTTCGGAGTTGGCAGAGAGTATGACAACTTCCGATCCCGGTCTCTTTAACAACCAAATGTTATTATAACCCATGGATATTTATTTCAAAATCACTTATACTTTCAAACCAAACTAGCATATCCATTTCAAAATCATATCATTTCTTTCAAAATAATATATACTTTCAAAAAAATATCATACTCATTTCAAAACCATATCCCAATAGTATCATTTCCATTTCAAAACTAATTCAATAATATATTATTTAAATAAAACCCAAATTTCCAAATCGCTGAATATTTCCTTCAATTTATTAAACTTGAAATATTCCTTAATTTATCATAGCATTTTGGAAACGTTACCTTAAGGAATCATAGCATTTTTGGAATGTAATACTTTCCACTTTAACATTTTTTAAAATCAAAGTATTTATATGCTTACAAATTTAACATGGTCATTTTATCATAGCCTTATAGTTAAATAAACTTTGTTACTGTAATATCCAATTTAAAGCTGAAATTCTTATGTTAAGTTAAAAGTACCTTATTAACTTACATTATTATTACAATAAATAAACTTTATTATTTTAATCATTTAAAGTATGCCATTTACATAAATTATCAACTCACATTTTATTATTACAGTAAGTAACATTTATCATTTTAATCAATTTAAAATACACCATTACATTGATTAAAACTTACATGTCAAATGTACGTTTTAACTTACATTTATTATAATAAAGAGCATTTATCTTTTTTCAATATTACACTAATTAAAACTTACATTATCAAATGTACGTTTTAAATTTACATTCCTATTACAATAAAGAGCATTTATTAATTTAATTAATACCATACTAGTTAAAACTTTACATGTTTCTTTCATTAATTAAACATTTACATGTTTCTTGCATTAATTAAAAACTTTACATGTTCTCTCATTAATTAGGACTTTACACGTTTCTTTCATTAAAAACTCACACGTTTCTTTCCTTAATTAAAACCTACACTTTTCTTTCATTAATTAAAACTTACACGTTTCTTTCATTAATTAAAACTTACATGTTTCTTTCATTAATTATAACTTACACGTTTCTTGCATTAATTATAACTTACACGTTTCTTGCATTAATTAAAACTTACACGTTTCTTTCATTAATTAAAAACTTACACGTTTCTTTCATTAGTTGAAACTTTACATGTTTCTTGCATTAATTAAAAACTTTACATATTCTCTCATTAATTAGGACTTTACACGTTTCTTTCATTAATTAAAAACTTAGACGTTTTTTGCATTAATTAAAACTTACACGTTTCTTGCATTAATTAAAACTTACACGTTTCTTGTATTAATTAAAGCTTACACGTTTCTTTCGTTAATTGAAACTTTACATGTTTCTTGCATTAATTAAAAACTTTACATGTTCTCTCATTAATTAGGACTACACGTTTCTTTCATTAATTAAAACTTACACGTTTCTTTCATTAATTAAAACTTACACGTTTCTTTCATTAATTAAAAATTACATGTTTCTTGCATTAATTAAAACTTACACGTTTCTTTCATTAATTAAAACTTACACGTTTCTTTCATTATTAAGTTGTTTATTATATTCCAAATCTTTAAATTGCAAATTTAAAACCAAATAATGATATTTTTTCATTACAATTAAAAACCAAAATCAACTTATAAAATCTTAACTTATAGAAAACCAATATCTCTTTATATTCTAAATCTTCAAATCAATTTTTTTTTAAAATTTCCATATATTTATAAATTCAGAATACTTAATAATTTTATGAAACTATTATAAATTTTTTATCCATGGGCCTGTATAAAATTTTCTAACCTAGGTCAAATGATACAGATATGTATCATTTCAATCCGTAATTTAAAAAGAAAAATCCGGGTTCTATCATTTCAAACCCACAATCCAAAATAAATAAATGCAGTAAAAATAATTTTAGCCTATCATTTCATCCCATAGTGATAGGAAACTTGCAGTGAGAGATACAATATATAAAATGAATAGTATAACATATAAATACATATTAGATGATGTAACAAATATATAAACAGCATTTAACATCATATAACATATCACAGGCATGTATGAATGACTTATCAATTTATACAGATCCACTTGTCATTATTCCACAATAATATAAGTACATAAGTCCAGAGTGATAAAAACTCACCTTTTAAAAGCTAGAATCAGATTCACAATACACGATTGAAACTCCACAAAGCACGACAAGGCACGACCAAACTTTTGAGTAGATGGAGAGTGAAGATCTATATCTTGTGTATAACAAATACACAAATCATAAGAATAAGATTCAACACAACAAAAGATGGATTAAACTATGCAATTACGAATCAAAGAACATAACCTTGCTTTCAACCACCAAGTGGGCTTGGCCAGGGTCCAATAGTAAGGAGGAGGTGATGTTGTGGTGGTGGAGGCCGAGCTATGCAAGGAGAAAACAAAAAGAAAAAGAGAAGAAAAAAAAGAGAAAAAAGAAAGTGGAAGAAGAAGAGAGAAGGAAGCCATTGATCTAGACTTTTTCCTTCCTCACTCAAATGATACAATGAGAAACCTTTTTTTATTTCACGTGAACGATAAGAGGCGGCTAGGTTTAAAAAGATTTGAATGGCTAAAGATTAGGAATAGTTAGAAAATAAAAAGGCAAGGAAATTTAAAAAGGCACAATTTAAGTAGGGAAAAGATCTTGTATATATTTATCTTAAACAAATGAAAAGAGGAGTTTGATAACTTTGTACGTGATTGAAAAGGAGAAAATCACGTCTATGCATTTATGAATAGATATGGTAGAAGATTAATAGGTGGGAAATATATAAAGGCAAGAAATAAATTAAGAAACGTATGCCTACATTTAAAACATATCTTAATTGATTTGTTACTTATCCAATAAATATAGATGTATATACACAAAAGAAACCTTCACTAAATAAATAAAGTTTATATACACCATATATGTAAATAAGAAGATGGATATAGAAAAAATGAAACGTAGAAATTAATTATATTTTTTTTATGTTGTATGTTACCCAAATTTACAAAGCAAAGACCAGAATTAATTGAAACAAGGCTTAAAAATTTACACAAAACCACTAGCTTTGGAAAAATTTCTACCACACTTTAAAACAAATAAAAATCAGTGAATAAAATAAAACAAACTGAAATAAAGTGAAAAAGAAAATAAATAATTATATTTTTGGAAAATAGAAAGATAAATAAAGAAAATAGCGTAATTTATTGAAACTAGCTTAAGAAAATTGCAAACATAATCCACTTAACTTGGGAAATTATAACTCTTCTTAAAAATGGTTTAAATAAATCTTTGAGAAACAAAATAAGGTGAGAATGAGAATAAAATAAGTTCTTAAGAAAAATATAAAAATAAATAAATAATTTCTTAATTTAATTAAAGTTGGAAATTAGAAATTTTAAACAAAATACAACGGACACTGGAAAATGTCAGTTACACTTTTAAAAATGTTTTAAAACTAAAATATATACAAAACAAGTTATTTTACCCCTGAAAACATAAATTAGAACATTCCATGACCAAACAAAATATTATTTATATAATTTAAAGTAAACAATTTTGTTAAATACAGCAAATTACACACAATAGTTAAAAAGGCATAACTTTCACATTATAAGTCAGATTTCAACGAAACATAAAGTAGTATTCTTAGAATTTTATTAAGTTTCAAAAAATATATAATTCAAAATTTTAAACTTTTAAAATTTTAAAAGTCAAAGTTTGACCATATTGACAAAATTCACATTTTCGGAAAATATTTTATTAATTCATGTGTGGAATTCTAATCCACACCAAAATTTTATCAATTTAACAATTTTAATTATTAAAAATTTATTGGTGTTACAATGCAACTCAACAGGATGACCAAATAAGCAAGTGTTTGCTTGCAGCAAAAAACCTTTTCGTTTAGTGGAAACAAAACATAATCGATTGAATCCTATTCAGGAACAACAAAATATGCAAACTTCTTAGAAACCCTAATCCTATGTTGTAAATGTGGAAGTCAAATTGGTCACAAATTATAATAAATGTGTCCATAAAAACACAGAAAGAAAAGGAATAAATAAAATGAACTGATAATAGAATCACTTCGATTTAGAAGAGGGATCATTTTCCAGTACATACTAAATTCATTTTATACTAAAAGGTTGTTGTGATGCTTCGATGTTAACATATAATATAAAAGTTATTATTCCTTCATTAAATATCAAACCATCAAAGCCATAAGACCTAGCTTTGACGTAATTAAAAATTGGACCTATGCTTTAATGTAACTAAAAATCGGAGCAAGTTTACAACTAACAAAATTCAACCCCCAAGCCCCTTAATGGCTTATGTATTCCGAAGACAACTTAAAGGTCCTCATACTCGTTAGATGCGTAATTTTGAAAATTATGCAGCATTGATGGATAAGTCTAAGAAACAATAAAATTATTATAGCTTAGTATAAATGATAAATTTTGTAGGCACGATAACTGAAAAGATATATTCACCCTTAAATCCTTGAGGTTGAAAGAGCTTATTGCTACAACTGACAATAATCATATATCCCACACCCAAATCCAATAATAAAGAGTCGCCTAACAAATATCTAGATTGTGTGATGCATCACTAGATTGTGTGACGTCTTTTACAAATATCCAAACATACAAAATGCTACAAAAATACAGTCACCTAACAAAGACTAAAAGCATCAAAGCTAACTGGCGCTACTTAAGATCATATCTAAAGAACAGAGAATCTGACCTAGAGCAGTAAGCATGACATGTATGTTATTGAATTAAACGAATCGAACAAAGAGAAACATGAACCGTATGATTATGCATTTGATTGATAGGACAGAGACACAAAAATTAAAGTTAGTAGAATAAGAGAAATGAATTGAAATTATCCAAAATTAAGTGCGAGAAAGAACGGCTCAAAACCCTAGAGCTTTAGATGTATCACCGTTTGAGGAAGATTTTAATAACTGAGGTGGTGACGATCGTTTGTGAACTTAATAGATTAAGGTACTGTATAAGGGTAAGGGTTTTTTTTATAGAAGATTGCTGCAGAGGTCGGCAAAAGGTGGAGGCACGCGAAGGAGGTTTAGATGAGAGCTATAAGAGATGAATAAAGGAGGAGATCTTAGGTTTTCAACCGAGCGAATTATGGAGAAAGAAAATGAGGAGATGATACTAAAATAATTAGGAAAGTATGAAGTGCCATATAATTTACATTTCCTTGATTTGCTTGATTCTATACTTTGTATGTAGCCTTATAGTACTCCTATAATGAAATCGAAAATTCCGTACAACTTGAAAAATATCTAGTAGCACAATTTATATTGTTGTTATTTTCATAATCAATAATCCAAATAGAAAATTCATTGGGCTTTGTTATAGAGGAACTAAAGGCAAACGCAGGAGCGCACACAGACACATGACCTGCACGCGGATTCACACTCACAAGCACACCAGCGATCCATCTCACTCTTATTCCTTGAAACAATTTTAGCATCCTTTCCATTTTTAAGTCATATAATTCCAAATGCTATAAATTATTGTAGACATGTTCTTACTTTATTTATAGTCATCACCACAAAATCTGATAATCTCCTAGTCTATTTTAGCCTACCATCTGAACCAACTTAGGGGAACGCAAAAGCAAACTAACTTAGACAAACTTGGTAATTACCCGAAATGGCGTTTAATACGTAAAGCCATATTTAGTGGAACGGTGAAGAAACTAAAGCTGGAAACTATAATTAACTCCGATCATAAAAGGTTTGACGATCCTCTTGGTACGCAAAATCACATTTTCAAACGGTAGCACAATAAAATATGCAAGAGGGAAGAAAGCGCAAAATGAAAAATGGGCACACTTATAAGCACAATAAAATAATAACTTTCCACACGTTAGCACAAAATAATATAAATATCAACCATGACATTACATATGGCAACAGCCTTCATCGATCAGAAAGAGGGAGTTGTTATTGTCATTACAAAATACAAATATGAAAGTACAACACAATTGAGACACAATTATGGTTAATGGTGAGGTGGTTTATGGTGAGGTGGCTTGTAGTGTGTGGGTTTGTAATGAGGGGCTTGTAGTGTGGTGGTTTATTGTGAGGTCGCTTGTAGTGTGGCCATTTGTAATAGCGAGCATCAGCAACCAAAACCATCAAGCACATGGCCAAAAATACTAGAAAGCTCATGAATTTCTTATTAGTAGCCATTTATGGTTTATGCACTCGATTCTTTTCTGATGAATGAAATATAAGTATTTCTGCCTCTTTATATAAGAATAGAGCCTTATGGGGACATCATGTGATTTCAATTTGACTTTTGGAATAACCAATTAACTTTATGGAGAAACTGTGTGAGCCTTTGAATAGGTAAATGATCACATAGGATAACCAAATATCAAGCAAGATTTTACATTAATATATTTAATTTATCAATTAAAATTATGTAATAATACTTCATGCATGTGAAAAGGTCTTAATATAAGACCTGTTCAGTGTTTCAGCCTACATATATGGTACCACGGAATACCAATGACTTTATAGCTGTGACGACCCGCCCTTCTAACCCTAGAAAGACGTATCATCATTAAGAAAAGAAAGTGATAGAAATAGAAAAGAACAGAAAAGAAAGAACAACAACATCAGAATCTCACAGTGGAACGGAACAAAATATAATATATCACATAACTATTACATAGTTTTACATATATCAGAATTATACAATATCATACACATGACAGTCATACATACATCTATCAATACATACATCAGAGATACATCATACATCAACTAACACAGCGGCACTAGATAGATATCTACATACGTCTAGACTCCTACTCCAAGTTCCTTCAGAACCAAAATCCAAAAACCTATCACTTGGCTACTCATAAAAATTTGAGTACCCAAGACTTTATGAAAAACAAAATATAAACTCTGGGTCAGACATGGGTCTGGTATGAGTAAATGGTTTAAGTTGTTTAACTATGAAAAACATTTGAAATAAAGGTATCACGTAAGACTTCCCACAAATAAATACGGGTAAGTTTTTACCTTACGCTAACCAAAACATTTTATAAAAAATCCAGTGATATTATAATAGTGTCTAGGGTTTTCAAGTAAAATACAGAAACACCTGAAATGCTTACATCTCACATTCCAACATAGTTGGGCAGAATCAAAACGTACGGCTCTTATTGGAGATTGGATTCCATACAATGGCATGGCTACTAGGGTACCGCCCGTCACAGTACGTGGCCTAGATCACCGTACCGAGGAGCCACCCTAACTCCCCTACAACACAAGGCCGGAACCATTCCTTAATGAACAGTCCCGAACAAGATAACCCCGGCAGTTGTTGCAATCAACCGCCCCACATAGCCAAAATAAAAAGGGACATCTAGACAGGGGTATATCTCGTCCTACTTGGGCATGATCCACCTAACCTTGCTGCACCTCCCCTGTTTTAGCCATTCCCGGTTGATGAGGCTTGAGGCTGCGATTAACTTTACAGAACATATCTCTTAGAATGCTCATCATCCCCCTGATGATGTGCTGAAAGCATTCAATCCATACAAGTTCGTTCTGGGTTCGAACGAAACCGAAGGCATTATCTCGTCACACTTATTTTGGAATCACGCTCAGAGTCAACGACAATAACCCTTGCATTCTGAAAACACCATCTCAATCTTCACTTGAGAATTCACGACGTAACGTTTAATTTGGATCGATGTGGTTTTCGGATAATCATAAATGACATCCGATCCCGGTCTCATCGAAATCCAAACGCCATTTTAAAGGCCAAGTTGTCTAATTAATTTAAATAGTTTAATTCAACAATTGAATTCACATAGTATATCACAGATAAATCTTACACAATCATCGTAGATATATCAAGAGCATATCGTAGAACATCACGGAATATCACTAATAAAAATATCACAAATCAGATATTCTACATATACAACATTCACAAGCAATCATCTTTAATTATTAATTTAATCAATTCAATTAAACCAATTTACTTAACCTTGTTGGATTAATCATTAATTATCAATTAATTACTTATTTCTTTCCAAATCATTTAATTTAATTCATCATTTTCTTAATCAATTGTTAAATCTTAGTTACTTAATTACTTGCCCTTAATCATTAATTAATAACTTTAATTATTAATTAATAACTTTAATTATTAATTAATAAATCTTAATTATCCATTGATTAACCATTAATGACATAATTAATTAATTCTTAATTCTTAATTAAATTACTTGATTTATTAACTATTAATCATTCATTAATTAACTTATGTAGTTAATTACAATTTACTTATCACTTAATCATTAGTTTATCAATCTTTAATTATATTATAAAGTAATTATTCTTAATTACTTTCTAGAATAATTAATATTAATTATTCAACTTAGTTAGCATTTTAAAAGGAATCTTCTTTAACTTATGAAATCAATTTATTACTAATTACAAACTTATATGTTAATAAGTTTTATACTTATCTTATATTAATTATTTAATTAGAATAAAAATTAAGAGCTTAAAACATTTTAAAGTGTTAACTAAAATAATTAACTTGTATCTAGGTTTTTAACTTAAACTGTTAAACATTTTTAAGATTTACAGTGTTTAAATTTTGTTGAAAAACTGTTTACTTAACTTTACATTTAAAATACAATACTGCAGTTTGGAAACAAACCCGAGTACTACCCCTATAAAACCCGAGTATCACTACGAGTTAAACATCCTATTTCCCAAATCACCCTCCCTACTCCTTCTTCTTCACTCCTTTTTATTTCCAGTAAGTAAAATTTTTAAAACTTAAGTAAAAAAATAGCTTCAGGCAACCAAACTTCGCACTCGAACTAAAACCCGAAGGACACACCTAACTCTCTCGAGCGCGACTCGAGACACACTTCCACATCATCACTGACACCATTGTTGCTGCCGTACACGTGCACGGCGACACGCGAGACTCTGGCAAACTTCCAAGATCACCGACAAGTTACAAATTTCCCACAATCTCGAAATCCAAATCCGATTCAGCTCTAAAAATTTTGAATCGAAATTTAGGCGTTCACTTGAAAACTGAAACCAACCTCCCCTCAGTTCCACGCCTTGTCATCGCCACACAGTCCACTGGGGACCCTCAACCTCCGGCCACACCACGACCACAAGTCAATCTCCCATTTCCCAAATTCTCTTGATACTCGATCGCGTAAAGAAGACGCACTCGCCTCGTTACAGACGTGAACACGAACACCAACTAAAACCCTAATACGATCTCGTATCTAAATTTCACGCAATAGAAAAATCTTCTAATAATTTTCACGAAATCCCTGATGTTTATACTTGCTTCATCCCAAATTTCAACATTTATTATCGATTAAATCTCTAGAAATTGGTAAAAGTGCAGTTTTGGTTCAAATTCAAACTGCTCTTGAAATACTGAGCTAAAAATCTTCATTCTAGCTTTAAAAATCACAACTTGCAGTAATAATTCAAGATATAAACTTGAATTAGCATTTTATAGCATTCAAATTTATCAAAGAAATATTTGATTCACCTGTAGAAGAAATTACAGTAGTATATTCTTACAGACATAGTTTAATTAGCTTTGAAAATCTTAATTTAGTTTAAACATATTGTTTTAGTTGTCAACTTACATATTAAAAAATGTTTGTTTGAACAGAAACATGAATCCTGTATCAATTGACAGGGAAATATATGTACAGAGCAACATATAAATATACACAGAATCATATTCAAACTGAAACATACACAAACCAGATTATAAATGAATCTTGATCTATTTTTAAATAACTTAAAGCTTTAAAATTCTTGTTTACTCACCAGAAATCTTTGAACAAAGAATACTTGATGATATGAAAGCCTGTTGTTGAAAACTGCCTATGTATTTTCCTGTTTTTGATTTTAAACTTGAGCTTTGCTTTTTTTAATCTTTCTCAGGTTTCCTATGGTAGCTGAACGAACTGGAAAGAAGATGGACACATATATAGAAGATAACAGATTGTAATAAGGAAGGTGTTATCTGGTTTAGCTGTTTTCTTAAGATTTGATCAGATTTTTATTAATATTAGAAATGACAAAAATTGGGCTTGAACAGATAGCATTAAATGTTTGTTGCTTAATATGTTTACATAATTATCATTATGTTTAACTGAGCATATAGATACTTGTATGCAAAAGTACACCTTGTAGTTAGACCTATGGCTTGTGAATGAAGATAATTTGTTAATAGTTTACATACATATGTTTGTGTTACTGCTTTGTTATGAAAATATTTTGTTTATAAATATTTGTCTTCTTGCTTGAGTAGTTCATATACATGTTTTGTGTCAGGTTTACTTTCATACTTTGACTGATTTCCATTTTCTACTTTGTTTTCATACTTATTCATGTGGCTTTGTATGAAGTTTTCTTTGTTTAAAGACTTTTGTTTTATTATTTTCTAGCTTGAACTCATGTACATATTTGTCTTATTTTATATTATACCTTACTTACAAGTTTTAAAATTATGTTATATGCATACCTTAATTGCTTATTTCTTGTTTTATATTTATTTTATTATTTTGACTACCAATATTTAAATTATGTTCAATATGATTTACTTATTTATATTTGTATTTACATTTATTTGCATTTTAACTATCAATATTTAAATTGCATTCATATGGTTTACTTATAGATATTTATATTTTATATTGATAGAAATTAATTTTATTTTAAACATTATCATCTATATCTATATTTACCAAATGTAAACAAAGTAAAGTATTTTAATTCAATTATATATTTATAAATTTTTATTATAAATATTATTGAGATATTTTATTTTAAATTTTCAAATCAATTTCCTTTTCAAAAATACAAATCCATACAAATAAATGACAATCATTCCAAAAATCCTATTCACTTTAAATTGATCAGATTACTTTTTATTTAATTAGATTAAATATTTATTAAAATAAACGGGGCCAAAATCCAGGGTCGTTACATTCCTCCCCTCTTAAAAGAATTTCGTCCCCGAAATTTAGAACAAAGATAATTCAAGGGCTGCTATCACAACCATTCAAACACGCATATCATTCATACATTAGCAAACAACCAAACAATCTATTCTATCAAACATCACTAGCTATCCGGACATAAATCCGGATAAGCTTTCCTAAAACTATCCAGAGTTTCCCAGGTACAATCTCTTGGATCCTCGCTCCACTGCACATTGACAGGCTTCACTACCTTAATCCTGAGTTTCCTCTCGTCTTGATCTACAATCCAAACTGGATTCCTGACCATAGTCAAATTCGACTCGACTTTCAAAACTTCCTGAACTACTGGTTCTACAACTAATGATGGATCACGAACAAATTTCATTAGATGGGATACATGGAATACATTATGAATTCCAAACATTCTTTCTGGCAATTCAATCCTATAAGCTATAGCATCAATCCTTTCCAATACCCGAAATGGTCCAATATATTCCGGGGTAAGTTTTCCCGTCTTTCCGAATCTTAAAGCTCCTTTAATCGGGAAACTTAGATAGAAACAAAATCACCAACCTCGAATTCCAATTATCTTCTTCTCTTATCTGCGTACTTCTTCTGACGGTCCTGAATAGCTCTCAACCTTTTCTTGATAAGCTCAACTTCAACAAAAACTTCTCGAATCAAATCTGGCCCAAACACAAGACGATCTTCCGACTTTATCCAACAGATTGGGGATCTACACTATCTTCCATATAAAGCTTCATAAGGAGCCATCCAAATACTCACTTGGTAACTGTTATTATATGAGAATTCTACCAAATGAAAATGGTCTTTCCCAAGATCTACCAAAAATCCAAATCACAAGCTCGTAGCATATACTCAAGAATACGGTTCAGTCTCTCCGTCTGTCCATCTGTCTGATGATGTTAGGATGTACTCAATTTCAAGCTTGTTCCCAAAGCTGATTGCAGAGCCTCCCAGAATTTGCTGGTGAAGATAGGATCACGATCACGTACTATGCTGACAGGAACACCATCTAACTATCTCTCTCAAGAAAATCTTTGCCAGAGAAACTGCAGAATGAGTTGCCTTAACCGGTACAAAATGAGCGCTCTTAGTTAACTGATCCACAATAAACCATATTCCCTCGTTTCCTTTCTTGGTTCAAGGCAAAACATCGATGAAATTCATCGAAATCATCTCCCATTTCCATTCTGGAATTTCCAAAGGCTACAACAAATCGACTGACTTCTGCCGATCTCCTTTAACTTGCTGACAGATAGCACAACTATTAACGAAAGCAGCTACATCCCTCTTCATGCTCGACCACCAGAAAATTCTTCTCATATTCTTATACATCTTAGTGATTCCTGGATGAATATTCATTCTGGAGCGATGACACTCAGCTAAGACTTCTTGCCTCAATCCATCAATATTAGGCACACACAAACGACCATTAATCCTTAAAGCACCTTGATCATCCACCTTGAAATCCGAATACCGACCATCCTTAGTTCCAAGAATCAATTCCTCAAAAGATCTGTCCTCCATTCGCTTACTTACGATTCTTTTCTAGAGAGATGGAACAACTCTCAGAAGAGACAGAACTGCATTTCTGCTAAGAGCATCAGCCACAACGTTCTCCTTTCTCGGGGTATACAGAATATCCAAAACATAAGGTGCCAGGAACTCGACCCATCGCTACTGCCTCAGATTAAGATCCTTTTGATAGAAAAATATTTCAACGGTTCTGATCCGTGAATAACTCTAACTTCTCTCTCAAGAGATAGTTCTCCAAATCTTCAAATCAAAACAATGGCTAACAACTCAAGATTGTGCATAGCGTAGTTCCTTTCATGTGGCTTTAATTGCCGACTCGCATACATAATTTTCCCTTCCATTCTGCATCAACACTGCTCCCCAAACCAACTATACAGGCATCTGTATAAACTTCAAATTTGCTCTTCCCATCCGAAAAATCTATCACCGGTGTACTGGTTAGCCTCGTCTTCAATTTTTGAAAAGCTTCTTCACACTGGGGTGTCCACTTGAACTTAGCTCCTTTCCTAGTCAACTTAGTCAGATGTGAAGAAATCTTGCAATAATCTTTGATAAATTTCCTGTGGTAGCCAGCTAAACCCAGAAAACTGCAAACTTCCATTGGTGACTTCGGTTGCTTCCATTCCAGAATAATCTCGACCTTCGCTGGATCTACAGGGATACCTTCACCAGAAACAATGAGCCCTAAAAATATAACTACCGATTTCCAAAAATGGCACACAGAGAACTTCGCCTTCAAAACATGTCTCCTTAGTGTCTCCAACACTATTATCAAATGCTGCTTGTGCTCTCTTCAGACTTAAAGTAGACCAAGACACCATCAATGAACACCAGAACAAACTATTCAACACATTCCAAATGACTCGATTCATCGGATCAACGCAGTATCTTAACGATCCATCCGACTTAGCGATAAACACAGCCGCAGAATCCCAAACGAGAAAACTGGGTCTAATCCACCTCTTCTCCAAAAGATCCTGAGTCTGTTTAACTAACTCTTCTCTCTCTCTCTAGAAGCCATTCTCCTACTAGGCTGAATCACTGAAACTGCTCCTGGAATCAAATCAATGCGAAACTCTATCTCTCGATGGGGAGACAAACACTTAACTTCCTCGAATACATCAGGAAAATCTTGGTCCACATTAATATCTTCAATTTTTCTCTTGAGAAGTCTCAACTCCATGTAAAAGACCACTCAAGAAAATTCCAGAATTATCACACGACACTCTGGCAATCCTACTCAAATCAGTTTCCAACGAAACTGCTCTCTCATCACAATTCAGAACAGCCTCATACTTATCGAGCCAATCCATCGAGGAAATGGATCCACTCTGCTACTTCTGAAATTACCTCACGAAAAATTGCTAACCTGAAAATCTCTTCAACGGCACACAGAACACTCCGAGCTACACTGCTGACTCAAATGCCCAAAGACTTCCCATCCAAAGCTCTTCGAGAAACTCGGACCTCGAACCAAGCAGAAACACCCTACTAAACTTAGCCACAACACCAAAGCAAACATACTTCCTTAACTTGTTCCAAAGAAACATCTTCGGAGATATCCATAGTCACTGTGTCTAATCACACAGCTACTACATCCCGAGGTATCAAGATATCATAACTTGCTTCCGTCCAACCGACAGATCCAAACTCTAGCTCATTCAAACTTACACTTCAAAGATGAACTCTGAACCTTAACAGGTTTTCTTTCAGAGATAGATGAAATCCTTACACCACTCAAAGCTCACTCGAGACGGTAATAGGTCTATAGTCTCGATAGATATACTTCCAACCTCAAACATTCAAAACTCCAACCATTGGTAGTCATGTTACACACACCACAACCCAATCTACCTTTATATCTTATATTGGGAAACCCGAACGGGTAACCCAACAAATAGGTAGAAATAAGTATATATATATTATCAAAATTACAAATACGCTCTCTCAAGAAAGAAATCACTTAAGAGCCTAGGTATTAGCTCAACCTAGTGCTCTGAAACCAACTGTGACGACCACCCTTCTAACCCCAGAAAGACGTATCATCATTAAGAAAAGAAAGGGATAGAAATAGAAAAGAATAGAAAAGAAAGAACAACAACATAAGAATCTCACAGCGGAACGGAACAAGATATAATATATCACATAACTATTACATAGTTTTACATATATCAGAGTTATACAATATCATACACACGACAGTCATACATACATCTGTCAATACATACATCAGAGATACAACATACATCAACTAACACAGCGGCACTAGATAGATATCTACATACGTCTAGACTCCTGCTCTAAGCTCCTCCAGAACCAAAATCCAAAAACCTATCACTTGGCTACTCATAAAAATTTGAGTACCCAAGAGTTTATGAAAAACAAAATATAAACTCCGGGTCAGACATGGGTCTGGTATAAGTAAACGGTTTAAGTTGTTTAACTTTGAAAAACATTTGAAATAAAGGTATCACGTAAGACTTCCCACAAATAAATATGGGTAAGTTTTTACCTTATGCTAACCAAAACATTTTATAGGAAATCCAGTGATATTATAATAGTGTCTAGGGTTTTCAAGTAAAATACAGAAATAGCTGAAATGCTTACATCTCACATTCCAGCATAGTTGGGCACAATCAAAATGTACGGCTCTTATTGGAGATTGGATTTCATATAATGGCAGGGCTACTGGGGTACCGTCTGTCACAGTACGTGGCCTAGATCACTGTACCGAGGAGCCACCCTAACTCCCCTGCAACACAAGGCCGGAACCATTCCTTACTGAACAGTCCCGAACAAGATAACCTCGGCAGTTGTTGCAATCAACCGCCCCACAAAGCCGAAATAAAAAGGGACATCTAGACAGGGGTATATCTCGTCCTGCCTGGGAATGACCCACCTAACCTTGCTGCACCTCCCCTATTTTAGCCATTCCCGGTTGATGAGGCGTGAGGCTGCGATTACCTTTACAGAACATATCTCTTAGAATGCTCATCGTCCGCCTAATGATGTGCTGAAAGCATTCAATCCATACAAGTTCGTTCCGGGTTCGAACGAAACCGAAGGCATTATCTCGTCACACTCATTTTGGAATCACCCTCAGAGTCAACGACAACAACCCTTGCATTCTGAAACACCATCTCGATCTTCACTTGAGAATTCACGACCTAACGTTTAATTTGGATTGATGTGGTTTTCGGATAATCATAAATGACACCCGATCCCGGTCTCATCGAAATCCAAACGCCATTTTAAAGGCCAAGTTGTCTAATTAATTTAAATAGTTTAATTCAACAATTGAATTCACATAGTATATCACAGATAAATCATACACAATCATCATAGATATATCAAGAGCATATCGTAGAACATCACAAAATATCACTAATATAAATATCACAAATCAAATATTCTACATATACAACATTTACAAGCAATCATCTTTAATTCTTAATTTAATCAATTCAATTAAACCAATTTACTTAACCTTGTTGGATTAATCATTAATTATCAATTAATTACTTATTTCTTTCCAAATCATTTAATTTAATTCATCATTTTCTTAATCAATTATTAAATCTTAATTACTTAATTACTTGCCCTTAATCATTAATTAATAACTTTAATTATTAATTAATAAATCTTAATTATCCATTGATTAACCTTTAATGACTTAATTAATTAATTATTAATTCTTAATTAAATTACTTGATTTATTAACTATTAATCATTCATTAATTAACTTATGTAGTTAATTACAATTTACTTATCACTTAATCATTAGTTTATCAATCTTTAATTATATTATAAAGTAATTATTCTTAATTACTTTCTAGTATAATTAATATTAATTATTCAACTTAGTTAACATTTTAAAAGGAATCTTCTTTAACTTATGAAATCAATTTATTACTAATTACAAACTTATATGTTTATTGGTTTTATACTTATCTTATATTAATTATTTAATTAGAATAATAATTAAGAGCTTAAAACATTTTTAAGTGTTAACTAAAATAATTAACTTGTATCTAGGTTTTTAACTTAAACTGTTAAACATTTTTAAGATTTACAGTGTTTAAAGTTTGTTGAAAAACTGTTTACTTAACTTTACATTTAAAATACAATACTGCAGTTTGGAAACAAACCCGAGTACTACCCCTATAAAACCCGAGTATCACTTCGAGTTAAACACCCTATTTCCCGAGTCATCCTCCCTACTCCTTCTTCACTCCTTTTTATTTCCAGTAAGTAAATTTTTTAAAACATAAGTAAAAAAAATAGCTTCAGGCAACCATACTTCGCGCTCGAGCTAAAACCTGAAGGAAACACCTAACTCTCTCGAGCGCGACTCGAGACACACTTCCACATCATCACTAACACCATCGTCGCTGCCGTACACGTGCACGGCGACACGCGAGACTCTAGTGAACTTCCAAGATCACCGACAAGTTACAAATTTCCCACAATCTCGAAATCCAAATCTGATTCATCTCTAAAAATTTTGAATCGAAATTTAGGCGTTCACTTGAAAACTGAAACCAACCTCCCCTCAGTTCCACGCCTTGTCATCCCCGCACAGTCCACTGGGGACCCTTAACCTTGGGCCACACCACGACCACAAGTCAATCTCCCATTTCCCAAATTCTCTTGATACTCGATCGCGTAAAGAAGATGCACTCGCCTCGTTACAGACGTGAACACGAACACCAACTAAAACCCTAATACAATCTCGTATCTAAATTTCACGCAATAGAAAAATCTTCTAATAATTTTCACGAAATCCCTGATGTTTATACTTGCTTCATCCCAAATTTCAACATTTATTATCGATTAAATCTCTAGAAATTGGTAAAAGTGCAATTTTGGTTCAAATTCAAACTGCTCTTGAAATACTGAGCTAAAAATCTTCATTCTAGTTTTAAAAATCACAACTTGCAGTAATAATTCAAGATATAAACTTGAATTAGCATTTTATAGCATTCAAATTTATCAAAGAAATATTTGATTCACCTGTAGAAGAAATTACAGTAGTATATTCTTACAGACATAGTTTAATTAGCTTTGAAAATCTTAATTTAGTTTAAACATATTGTTTTAGTTGTCAACTTACATATTAAAAAATGTTTGTTTGAACAGAAACATGGATCCTGTATCAATTGACAGGGAAATATATGTACAGAGCAACATATAAATATACACAGAATCATATTCAAACTGAAACATACACAAACCAGATTATAAAAGAATCTTGATCTATTTTTAAATAACTTAAAGCTTTAAAATTCTTGTTTACTCACCAGAAATCTTTGAACAAAGAATACTTGATGATATGAAAGCCTGTTGTGGAAAACAGCCTGTGTATTTTCCTGTTTTTGATTTTAAACTTGAGCTTTGCTTTTTTTAATCTTTCTCAGGTTTCCTATGGTAGCCGAACGAACTGGAAAGAAGATGGACACATATATAGAAGATAACAGATTGTAATAAGGAAGATGTTATCTGGTTTAGCTGTTTTCTTAAGATTTGATCAGATTTTTATTAATATTAGAAATGACAAAAATTGGGCTTGAACAGATAGCATTAAATGTTTGTTGCTTAATATGTTTACATAATTATCATTATGTTTAACTGAGCATATAGATACTTGTATGCAAAAGTACACCTTGCAATTAGACCTATGGCTAGTGAATGAAGATACTTTGTGAATAGTTTACATACATATGTTTGTGTTACTGCTTTTTTATGAAAATATTTTGTTTATAAATATTTGTCTTCTTGCTTGAGTAGTTCATATACATGTTTTGTGTCAGGTTTACTTTCATACTTTGACTGATTTCCATTTTCTACTTTGTTTTCATACTTATTCATGTGGCTTTGTATGAAGTTTTCTTTGTTTAAAGACTTTTGTTTTATTATTTTCTAGCTTGAACTTATGTACATATTTGTCTTATTTTATATTATACCTTACTTACAAGTTTTAAAATTATGTTATATGCATACCTTAATTGCTTATTTCTTGTTTTATATTTATTTTATTATTTTGACTACCAATATTTAAATTATCTTCAATATGATTTACTTATTTATATTTGTATTTATATTTATTTGTATTTGTTTTTTAACTATCAATATTTAAATTGCATTCATATGGTTTACTTATAGATATTTATATTTTATATTGATAGAAATTAATATTATTCTAAACATTATCATCTATATCTATATTTACCAAATGTAAACAAAGTAAAGTATTTTAATTCAATTATATATTTATAAATTTTTATTATAAATATTATTGAGATATTTTATTTTAAATTTTCAAATCAATTTCCTTTTCAAAAATACAAATCCATACAAATAAATGACAATTATTCCAAAAATCATATTCACTTTAAATTGATCAGATTACTTTTTATTTAATTAGATCAAATATTTATTAAAATAAACGGGCCAAAATCCAGGGTCGTTACAATAGCTATGCCCATCCCATGACATCGAGGTTGCATTCTATGTGATCGTTATTTGTAGCCAATGACAATTGTCATTTGTACCTGATGCTACTTCACATTTATTAAGGTCGGATAGTCTAACAGTGTGTTGATTAGCACAATACCATACTTTTATCCTATTAGTTACACCTGTAATCACCAAGAGACTGCAAATATATACATTAATTAATTAAACGTACTGTAAGTTCTTTAGGCGGTCTGACATTATGTGCAGACTTAGTATACTCTACACCGCTTCAATGCAGTGCAAAGTCTGTTAACTCCACGCTAAAATACTGAATCACAACCAAAACAATACAAGTAATCAAACTGAAATTTGATAAAAAATAAATATAAAACATGAGTTAAAAGAGGTAACTTACATTTAAGGGGAACGATTAGATAAGATATAGAGACCTTTTTTATAAGCCAAGCATTGGCGATAATAAAAAAAAACAATGTCATGGAATTTTCTGCATCTATCCGCTGTAAACCTCAAAATAAACTCACTGAATTCATGATTATAGAATGGTATTTTTGATTGTGCTGCCTTCGAAGTTCCTGCAAATTTTATGTAGCTGTGGGAAAGAGCCGGTCTTCAATCTAGTATCACTCCGTAAAGTTACATAGCCCCAACCAAATTTTGTTGTTTAGGTTCTCCAACTTGTTTACATTCCATGAAAAGCTGTCTGGATTTTCTTTATTGGTTAGTTTGCATCTATCAAAAAGAAAGATGAAAGAAAAAAGAAAGAAACAAACAAAAGTGAGAAAATTTGTTTTATCGGTCTATTTCAATTTATCAAAAGAAATTCAAAAAAGCGGGGAAGGGAAGAAAAAAATCGTAAAACGAGTATGCGTCAAATAAATAGACTCAAAAATTAAAGGTTTTTTTTTGGATCAAATGAAAAATAATCAAAGAACTTCCATGGCGTGCTGCCATTGACATTCATTTCTTTCTTTCCGACCACCCTAACTAAAGGCTGCCTTCCGTATTTTTGCTACATGTTTGTTAACCCAAAAAATGAATCAACATGCTATATTGAGTGTGAAAGTGGGCATCCCCATTTTTACAGAGCAATAATATAGAAAATAAATGTAAAAAGAGCCGAAATGGTAAAAAGACAAGAAGATTTTTATAGTGGTTCGGCTGTTAATGAAGCATGCGTCCACTTTATAACTTTCTATTAACTGACTATTGTTACAAGCTGAATCAGATCATAATATGATTAAATCTTCTAAGTTAGATCAAGTCACAAGCACAAGATCCATTCACTTAGCATATTTTTGAACGATCTTAGTTTGGTTGTCTTCTTATCTTCTATTTATGTGCCTTATGCAAATATCAATTCGTTTGGAGTTCGTTTGATCATCAATCTACATCGATCGTCTGGTCTAGAAGAATTGTCCAAAACTCACTTAATACTTAATCAAACCACACGAAACTTTACACATGCAATGTAGATGAGTAGGAGAGCCTGCCCTATGGATCATAGGTCATAGGGCCCAATCCTCATGGGTGTGACCCGATGGATAAAACTGGCCCAAATCGTAAAAGAATCATCCATAACTCGCTCAAAACTTAACGTAACTAGAAGAAACTTCGCAAGTATTCTCTCTATAGTGTGTGGACCTACCATATAAATTTTAGTTTGTGGGGTCCAACCTACATGAATCATTAGCGAATCCATCTAGTTAGTTCCCTAGTGATCCATGAAACAACCTTCAATTGATCCCTTTTTTCTATGAGCGTTCTTTTATGTCTTCTAAGTGTTCTTCCAAAATTTCAAATCAATCCGACTATATATGAGTTCTCTAGGTACATCTTAAGTTAGCTGCTTTTGGTCAAACAGCTAGAATAAGACGAGTCTTCACTTATCGAGTTAGAATGTTTGGCATGCTATGAAACTTGACAATTATTCTTAGAAGAGGTGGTAGATCATGATGCAATAGGCTTTCATAACTCATGATGCTTCCTTTCGGATCGCCAGCGATCCATGGATGATGGATCGCCAATGATTCATCTACTTAGTGGATTTTTGGCTTATTTCTCTTAAGTTCCATAAGCTTGTTCTTATAGATGCCTTGTTTAAGCTTCAAATTATTCTGGCTTAGTCTGGATCATAGTTATCAAGGCGCGCGCTTAGGCGCCAAAAAGGCGCACGTGTAACGACCCGTAAATTTTAATGATTTTAATAACGTAATTAACTGAAATTTTGTGAAATTTTAAATTATTGAATTTGGAAGTAAAGATTTGATATATGGAGTACGTCTACTTAAATATTGCAAATGGTAAATTTTCATCTAATAATATGGAAGTTTATTTTATTGTGTAATTTTATTTAAATTTAAATCAGTTAATACTTGATGATAATAAAATATTTTTCAAACCCGAATATTTTTATATAATAAATTTGTAAATCATCTTCTGAGTGAGACGGTATATTTTGTTTCGTCGAATTTAGATAGCTATTGCTCCATTCATCTTAATTCCGGCATTTTAGCAGCATTTTCGGTACTGAATATCGACTTTTGATAGGATAATCGTATCACTGATATCTATATACCGTTTTGATCATCTCGTCATGCTGATCTCCGCAGTATATTCAACTGTCAATTACGAAGTCCGGAAGACGGTGAAATCTACGGATGATTTCCATATTGGTTCTGCATTCGGACCTTTTAGCTTCCCATACCCTTTCATATTCCACCATCTATTAACCAATACCAATTAGCTATTGATATTCCAGTTTTCAACAAACGTGGCTTTTGGTTTTTCACTTAATTTCAATATCTTTTGGTTCGTTCATACCTCATGTACTCTGTTTTGGTTTTCATTTGTGAAATTTAAACATTTCAAAGCTCGCTCTCCTTTCTCTCTGCAAACACATCATCTTACCATCATCTTACCCTCCATGTTGAAGCACGCAACTACTCAATAGCCTTGCCACCATTCCACTTCCCCTCCGCCGAGGTACACTCCGCTCAATGGCCAAACCACCCCTGCTTGTTTCCCCATCATCTCACGCAAAGCTTCCATGGTCGAAGTCCTTGACCGCTGCACCTCCTGCCTTGGCCGAGCAAGCACCTGGCCGAGCCACCTCCTTTTCCTCTCAGCAGCCTTATGCCGACCCACTAACCCTGACCAAGTCCGCATTTACCACCTTGGCACTCTGTAAACAGCCACACGATGCTTGACTCATCTTCCCTCACGCACCCAACACCTGACCATGCTCCACCTTAGATCCTCCAACCACTGTCCAAACATGGCCGAACCCGACCTTGCTCCGCCACCCTACCCGACCTTACTCCATCGCCACTTCGACAACAGCAGCCTCTATTGCCCACTTTGTTCTTTTAATGGTAATATATTATTTTATTTAATATTTAAACCGTTATGTATAAATATGCGTGAGTTATATGTGTATATATGTGAGTTTACAACATACTTTATATTATTGATGATGTATTATCTATGTTTTACAAATGGTTTACTGTATGATATATTATAAGGTGTATTAATATGTCAGTTTATATGTATTGAAATAAGGTAAGTTTATATAAATTTTATTATAAATATTAATTTTAAAAAAATAACATATATGTGAATTTGTATATATGATTGTCTGTAGAAGTTTTGAACAAAATATATTAGTGTTTTGATTTCTTATAAATACATATATATATATATATGTATGTATGTATGTATGTATGTATATAAATGTGTGTGTGTGTATGTATATAAATGTATGATTTGGGTTCACTGCATAGGCTATATATATAGGTTTGCATTCATACATAGGTTAATATAGGCCTGTTTAATATATGTTAGTTTATAACACATTATAGTTTTGTTGTAATTTTATGTATATACAGGTTATATGTTTTCAGTATTAAATGTTTGCAGCTTTTAAGTATAGAATAATGATTTTTTTTGTGTTATAAGTATATCAGTTTATATTTTATATGAGTAATAGGTTTGTATAAATTGACATGTAGAATATAAGTTATATATATTAGTTTACATGTGTTCTGTTTATAAGATATATATTTATATCTAGTATATGTTAGTCTTATATTTATATACATGTTAGTAAATTTAAAGTTTTTCCTGCATCCAGCTTGTGTATATTTGCCTTTGCATATATTTGCTGTATATATATGAGTTATATTTCATTCATGTCTTTATATATATTGTGTTCGCAGTTGTATATAGTTTATATAAGATTGTTGTTTATGTTGTATATATATACATGTGATTTGTTGATATCTATATAAGTAATTATTTGAAATATATTATGTATTTACATGTTTGATTTTATTTTATGTGTTTTAATTTAAAACAATGATTTTGAAATATATATATATAGATTTGGATTTCAATATATATATATATATATATATATATATATATATATATATAAATTTAATACCGATTTAAAAACGTATATGTATTTTTAAATTGAATATTGAGCTTAAGGAAAACAATATAATATGCATCTCGTTTCGATTATATCAAGATGATTATGTTTGTTTCAACGATTCCAATTTATCAGCTTTGTTCGTCAAATTCGGGCCAATCTTTCTTTACTTTGGAATTCGTGCTTGAATTCATAACTCATTCCATTGTTGAATCTCTCTAGCCTCGAAAGGTGAGCAATCACCCACGATTAACATTCTTATATTTATTAAATTTGATTTCATTTGAAATGACAATTGAAATATGCTGTTGCTAGTTATTTAACTGCTATACATATGATATGCCAATATATGTAACTGTTCACCTGTGACATCTGACACCATGATATGTTATTTATATTTTATTTGTTATTGATGATATATATCGGTTTTGATATGTTATATTATTATCATATATGTTCTCACTCTGCAAGTTCCCTGTTAGTTTAGAATTCCTTATGAGTTGAAATGATATATACCCGAACAATCTGGTAGAATAGGAGAAAATCGTTGTGGGTTGAATGATGAACCCAAATGATTTTCATTGAATTGAATTTTGGGATTGCGGGTTGAAATGATATATACCCGTAGATATTTAAATTGCAGATTGAAATAATAAATATCTGTATCACTTGACCATAGGATAGAAAATTATATACAGACATCGTTGGTCTATATATAATCTGAAATGATTTTCAAAGTTTTAAAAAGAAAAATATATGGTTTTATATAAATACTGATTTTTAATAAAGTTTGATTTAATTAGATTTAATTAGATTTAATTATATACAGACATCGTTGGTCTATATATAATCTGAAATGATTTTCAAATTTAATAATAAGATTTGATTTAATAAAGTTTGATTTAATTAGTATAAAGTATATTTAAGTATTTATTTAAAATTGTATTTTAAAAATAGATTTTTATAATAATTTTAATAAGTTCATGTTGGGAAGATGAATTTAAATTGATATGAAATCATATCCTTTTAAGAAATATATTGAAATCATATCCTTTTAAGAAATATATTTGATTAAAATTGATTTGAAACTTATTAAATTTGAGATTTTTAAAGATATGATTTTTATAACTTGATTTTGATTTAAAGTGATTAAATGAATATTTCAAGTTTAAATAAATTGAAGGGAATAATTGGTTTATTTAAATGGCAATTTAAAGTTTTATTTAAATGTTATTGGATTCACTAAGTGAATATTTCAATATTAAATAATGGTAAAGTTGAATTTGAAATGTAAATGAAATTTATCAAAAATTGAGTTATTGTAATGGTTTGAATATTTAAACTTTGAAATCTATATTTGAAATTGATATAAATTAATGGTTATTGAGATGTTGAATTAAATTGAAATTTTGTAAAATAAGATTTAATTATATTAAAATTTTGAATTCAAGTTGATTTGGATCGATTTTTGAAATTTGAGGAAACTATTTATTTATATAAAGTATTTTTATTATATATTAAAAACTATTTTGATATATAAATTATTTTAATATATATCAACTATTTTAATATAAAATTATTTTAATATACTAATTATTTTTAATATAAACTATTTTAACTTATAATTATTTTTAACAAATAAACTATTTTATTATATAAACTAGTTTATTATATATATACTATTATTAATATCTAAACTGTTTAAGAGGAAAGTGTTATGATTTCAAAGTTATGTTTTCAATGTGTTATGATTTTCAAAGTATTATGTTTCCAAAGTATTATGATTTTCAAAGTAATGTTTCCGAAGTATTATGATTTCCAAAGTTATGTTTTCAATGTGTTATGATTTCCAAAGTGTTATGGTTTCAAAGGTTTATAAATTAGAAAGTGTTATAACTTTGAAAATGCTATGATTTTGAAAATGGATATATTTTAAGCAAATAGTGATATCGTATTGATATGGTTTGAAAATGGATATGATATTTTGGTTTTGAAATATGATTTATTTGAAATGACCATGGTGTTATAATAACATTCGGTTATTCAGAGATCGGAATCGGTTATTGTCATACACTCTGCCAATACTGAAAACCACTTAAACAACCGTGTACGTAATGGAGATTCCAGAATGAAGTAGGATGGTCGGCGACAATTCTATTTGAGGTATATACGTGGAACTAATACCCGTGAGTTAGCTTAAGGTGGTTAAAACAGGAGTAATTGATGGGCCAAGTGAGGTAGCTCCTCCAATCGGACACACTTCTTCGATGCCATTATATTACTTTGTGATTGAATGAGTGTACCCTCGGATTTTTGAGAGTGTGGATCGAGGTGGACGGTAGCTATGGCTATGCGTTACCACCAGCCCGGAAGTGTAATTGGTATATCTACCCTGGCATTGCCTAGTTGTGCCATGTCGCCTACCATATCGAGTCCACTACGAGTTTATTTTGTACCATACCTATGGAGTGCCCTCTGACGACCTCCAGTTTACGGAGGGGATTACGGTACTGTATAGATTACGTTAATATATAAAATGTGTTAAGGGGGATATGGGTAACGCCTTAACGCTATTTTAATACTTTTACTTTACTATAGACATATTATAATATCGTATTGTACTACATAGTAGATAGTTCCACGGGATCCTTAGAGGATGGCTGTCTCAAACATCCTTGGAGTTGCTTATATTTCAGTTGATTTACACTTGAGTTGGATTTATTGATATAAGAATGTTAATCCTGACTCAAGTGTTTTGTATTTTTCTTTTTGCTCAGGTCAGACTGAGTGTCATAGCATTTGAGGCTCGCCTTTGGAGTTGGAGCTTCGCTTGGAGATCCATCTATATCTATTCAGCTTTCAGTTATTCAGTTGACTCCAGTGATATATTCATATTTTGTTATTTGACTATTGTATTGAGACTTCTATGCATTCGAGACTTCTGTTGTATCTTGTTTTAACTATGTTATATATATAGTAGCTTCATGAACTACTATTCATTTTGTTTCCGCTGCATATTTTTATATTACTCTGTATCTATGATTCTGTGATTAATTTATTTACTGTACATGCTGAGTTTTGTCAAATATAAATTAACAATTTGATATTTTAAGCAATTCAAGTCCGACATGTGCGGATGCGAATGGTATGAAATATCGGGATGTTACATGTGGTATCAGAGCTCTAGCTTTAGGCAAACCTTAGCATATAGAGTAAATTTAATTACAGAATCACCTTCGTTCGAGCTTGAATTTTTTCCTATTTATTCGGATTTCCTTTGAATTTTGGAACTTTTCCCTTCGTTCTGAAATTCATTCTTGTCTCTCCCTATTCGTGATTTCTTGATTCTAGAGCATCCCATAGATCCACTGAATGATTGGTAAAGGGGCGAAACTCCTTTACAATAGGCATTGATTCACCGACGATTTCTGTGTCCTCGGTTTAGAAGCTGCTATCTCTTGATTTGCCCAAATGTTTCTCTAGTAAACGACCAGGGTAATTGTCTTGTGATCAATCTTATTCTGCATCGATCTTATTCTTGAAGTCACGGTTGACCCAGTCAAGGTCGCCCGCTATTAATATTAGTCTATCCATTCTTTCTTCTTTGTAATTCATTTATCTTACCTTCTTTTCGAGTCTATTTCATTAGTTAAAATTCTCAATTATTAGGGTCCCTCTGAATTTGAATCTCTATCCTTATTTTGAAATCCATTCTTGTATTATCGAGTGAGGTAGTGTATTTGTAATTAATATTAAATATATTTTATAGTGTGTTATTTGAGTTTTTAAGTTTGATTTAGGGTTTCGATCGATTCGTCTGATCAACGCTATCGATAAGAATTTGAAAACACTTAAACAGAGCAAACTGACACAATATTATTTTCAAATTTGGTAAATGAAATAAATTTTATGATTATATATATATATAATTATAAATTTTCTAGAAATTAAATAGTTAAATAAATTGGTTGTTAGAAGTGATAATATTTGTTTTTCATTTATTATTTTATAAACCATTGACTATTGCCTCGTGATAAATAAATGAAAATATAAAAAATGGTTTATAAATTTATTTGGAATCGAATTAACTTTAAATTAAGGATTTAAGAATTAAATTTCTGGTATTTTAGAAAATTTGGTTTTAAATTTTAAAGTATATTATTTTAAGTATTTTCGAATAGAAATTTGTTTTCAAACAATTTTAAAGTTTAAATCAGCACTCTCCTCTTTTATCGCTGGAAAATAATTTCGGTGATGACTGAAGCATCATCAACATTCATTTTCGAGTTTCAGAGTGGAGAGACCATTTAGTAGCCTTGCTACACTTTTGTTTTGAGAAATGAATTTGATTTTGAATTTTCTAAGTATGACTTGATGTATAATATATAGGTATATGTTATAGATTTGATATAATATATAATATATATATATATATATATATATGTATATGTATACATTTATCTCTAAATGGTTTGAAGAGAAATCAGAAATTTAACTCTTAAATTCTTGAATAAATGTTTAAAACTTAAAATAATTGAATTAGGAAAAAAATTACTTGTATATTACTCAATTTGCATTCTAACATATGTAACTTGCCTAAATTATTCAGAAGTGAATATGTAATTGAATAGTACAGTAAAAAATGATGATAAAGGAATTTTAAATAAAATTTTAAGGGTTATAATAACTGTTTATACACTTAATTTATGATTATAAAAAATGTTAATTGAGTTAAATATTAGATACTGAATAAATAAATATGAATTTAGAAATAGTTAAGATTGAATTATAAGTGAAATTAACCTAAGTAAAATAAATGAATTAAATAAATAAGATAAATAAAATAAATTTTGTTTTGAAGAAATTTATAAATTGAAACAAATCAAATTGAATGAAATACCTAGTATTGAAATCAGTTGGCTGAATATAAACCAATTTAAAAATAAATGAAATTTATGTGGTTTTAAATTGATTGGTTTATTTTATTTTTCAATCTATTTTTTCTTTTTGGTCGTTTCTATTCTCCTACCTCCTTCCATTTCGGCGACGAAAAGTTTTGATGGGAGAGTGTAACGACTCGTAAATTTTAATGGTTTTAATAACGTAATTAACTGAATTTTTTTGAAATTTTAAATAATTGAATTTGGAAATAAAGATTTAATATTTGAAATACGTCTACTTAAACATAGAAAATGATAAATTTTCATCTGATAATATGAAAGTTTATTTTACTGTGTAATTTTATTTAAATTTAAATCAGTTAATACTTGATGATAATAAAATATTTTTCAAACCTGAATATTTTTATATAATAAATTTGTAAATAATCTTCTGAGTGAGATAGCATATTACTTTCGTCGAATTTGGACTGCTATTGCTCTGTTTATCTTAATTCCGGCATTTTAGCATCATTTTCGGTACCGAATATCGACTTTTGATATGATAATCGTATCGCTGGTATCTATATAACGTTTTGATCGTCTCGTCGTGCTGATCTCCGCAGTATATTCAACTGTCAATTTCAATGTCCGAGAGACGGTGAAATCTATGGAATGATTGCCATATCGGTTCAGTTTTCGGACCTCTTAGCTGCACATACCCTTTCATATTCCACCGTCTATCAACCAATACCAATTAGCTATTGATATTCCAGCTTTCAACAAACATGATTTTTGGTTTTTCAATTAATTTCAATATCTTTTGGTTCGTTCATACCTCATGTACTCTGTTTTGGTTTTCATTTGTGAAATTTAAACATTTCAAAGCTCGCTTTCCTTTCTCTCTGCAAACCCATCATCTTCCCAGCATCTTACCCTCCATGTTAAAGCACGCAACCACTCAAGAGCCTTGCACCATTCCACTTCCCCTCCGTCGAGGCACACTCCGCCCAATGGCCAAACCGCCCCTGCTTGTTTCCCCATCACCTCATGCAAAGATTCCATGGCCGAAGTCCTTGATCGCTGCACCTCCTTCCTTGGCCAAGAAAGCACCTGGCCGAGCCACCT
Organism: Allium cepa; assembly: GCA_030765085.1. Taxonomy (NCBI): domain Eukaryota; kingdom Viridiplantae; phylum Streptophyta; class Magnoliopsida; order Asparagales; family Amaryllidaceae; genus Allium; species Allium cepa. The sequence goes on from CM060932.1 coordinate 707,342,622, forward strand.
CTTTTTCCTCTCCGCCGCCTTATGTCGACCCACCAACCCTGACCAAGTCCGCCTTTACCACCTTGGCACTCTGCAAACAGCCACACGATGCTTGCCTCATCTTCCCTCACGCACGCAACACCTGACCATGCTCCACCTTAGATCCTCCAACCACTGTCTAGACATGGCCGAACCCGACGTTGCTCCATCACCACTTCGACAGCAGCAGCCTCGTCTTGCCCACTTTGTTCTTTTAAGGGTAATATATTATTTTATTTAATATTTAAACTATTATGTATAAATATGCGTGAGTTATAGTGTATATATATATGAGTTTACAACAGACTTTATATTATTGATGATGTATTATCTATGTTTTACAAATGGTTTATAGTATGGTATATTATAAAGGTGTATTAATATGTTAGTTTATATGTATTGAAATAAGGTAAGTTTACATAAATTTTATTATAAATATTAATTTAAAAAAAACATATATGTGAATTTGTATATATGATTACCTATAGAAGTTTTGAATATGATATATTAGTATTTTGATTTTTTATGAATATATATATATATGTATGTATGTATATGTATATATGTGTGTGTGTATATATGTATGTATGTATGATTTGGGTTCACTGCATAGGCTATATATAGGTTTGCATTCATACATAGGTTAATATAGGCCAGTTTAATATATGTTAGTTTATAATATGTCTTAGTTTTGCTGTGAAATTTTATGTATATACAGGTTATATGTTTTCAGTATTAAATGTTTGCAGCTTTTATATGTATAGAATATTGATTTTTTTTATGTTATATATAAGTATATCAGTTTATATTTTATATGAGTAATAGGTTTGTATAAATTGACCTGTAAAATATAAGTTATATATATTAGTTTACATATGTTTTGTTTATAAGTTATATATTTATATCTAGTATATGTTAGTAATATATTGATATATATGTTGGTAAAGTTTTGTCTACATACAGCTTGGGTATATTTGCCTTTGCATATATTTGCTGCATATATGTGAGTTATATTTCATTCATGTCTTTACATATACTGTGTTCGCAGTAGCATATAGTTTATATAAGATTGTTGTTTTATGTTGTATATATATACATGTGATATGTTGTATATCTATATAAGTATTTATTTAAAATATATTATGTATTTATACGTTTGATTTTATTTTATGTGTTTTAATTTGAAAAAATAATTTTGAAATATATATATATGTTTAAATTTAATATTGATTTAAAAACGTATATATACTTTTAAATTTAATATTAAGCTTAAGGAAAATAATATAATATGCATCTCGTTTTGATTATATCAACCTGATTCCGTTTGTTTCATCGATTTCAATTTATCAGCTTTGTTCGTCGAATTCGTGCCAATCTTGCTTTGCTTTGGAATTCGTGTCTGGATTCGTAACTCATCCATTATCGAATCTCTCTAGCCTCGAAAGGTGAGCAATCACTCACGATTAACATTCTTATATTTATTAAATTTGATTTCATTTGAAATGATAATTGAAATATGTTGTTGTTAGTTATTTAATTGTTATACATATGTATGCCATTATCTGTAACTGTTCACCTGTGACATCTGACACCATGATATGTTATTTATATTTTATTTGTTATTGATGATATATATATCTGTTTTGATATGTTATATTATTATCGTATATATTCTCACTCTGCAAGTTCCCTGTTAGTTTAGAAATCCCTATGAGTTTAAATGATATATACCCGAACAATCTTGTAGAATAGGAGAAAATTGTTATGCGTTGAAATGACGAACCCAGATGATTTTCATTGAATTGAATTTTGAGATTGCGGGTTGAAATGATATATACGCGTAGATATTTAAATTGCAGTTTGAAATGATAAATATCTGTATCACTTGACCATAGGATAGAAAATTATATACAGACACCGTTGGTCTATATATAATCTGAAATGATTTTCAAAGTTTTAAAAAGAAAAATATACGGTTTTATATAAATATTGATTTTTAATACATATAAATGTTATTTTATATATGTTTAAAATTTTAGATTTTTAAAATTATATGTTTTGGAAATTCTAAAATTATAAGTTTGTTTTGAAATTATAAATTTTAAGATTTTACTTAAAATTTTACTATTTTTAAATGAGGGAATTAGGCTGAAGGAAAAACCTGAGAGCACTTTTAGTCTGAAGGACAGAAGTTTTAAAATTTAGTCTGAAGGACAAAAAATGATATATTCATATAGCATTACACATCCATAATGCTATATTCATATAGCATTACACATCTATAATGCTATATAGAACACAATTTTATAAGTTTCTGCATACACAAACAAGCAGCTGTGTAATGCTATATGAATATAACATTATGAATGTGCAATGCTATATGAATATATCATTTTTTGTCCTTCAGACTAAATTTTAAAACTTCTGTCCTTCAGACTAAAAGTGTTCTCAGGTTTTTCCTTCAGCCTAATTCCCTGTTTTTAAATTATATAAAAATAATTTTTAATATAAAAATAAATTTAATAATAAGATTTGATTTAATAAAGTTTGATTTAATTAGTATAAAGTTTATTTAAGTATTTATTTAAATTATATTTTAAAAATAGACTTTTATAATAGTTTTAATAAGTTCTGGTTGGGAAGATGAATTTAAATTGATTTGAAATCGTATCCTTTTAAGAAATATATTTGATTAAAATTGATTTGAAACTTATTGAATTTGAGATTTTTAAAGATATGATTTTTATAACTTGATTTTGACTTAAAGTGATTAAATGAGTATTTCAAGTTTAAATAAATTGAAGGGAATAATTGGTTTATTTAAATGGCAATTTAATGTTTTATTTAAATGTTATTGGATTGACTAAGTGAATATTTCAATATTAAATAATGGTAAAGTTGAATTTGAAATGTAAATGAAATTTATCAAAAATTGAGTTATTGTAAAGGTTTGATTATTTAAACTTTGAAATCTATATTTGAAATCGATATAAATTAATGGTTATTGAGATGTTGAATTAAATTGAAATTTTATGAATTAAGATTTAATTATATTGAATTTTTGAATTCAAGTTCATTTGGATCGATTTGTGAAATTTGAGGGAACTACTTATTTATATAAAGTATTTTTTAATATATATTAAAAATTATTTTAATATATAAATTATTTTAATATATATAAACTATTTTATTATATATATAAACTATTTTATTATATATATAAACTATTTTATTATATAAACTATTTTATTATATATATATATACTATTATTAATATCTAAACTGTTTAAGAGGAAAGTGTTATGATTTCAAAGTTATGTTTTCAAAGTGTTATGATTTTCAAAGTATTATGTTTTCAAAGTATTATGATTTTCAAAGTAATGTTTCCAAAGTATTATGATTTCTAAATTTATGTTTTCAAAGTGTTATGATTTCCAAAGTGTTATGGTTTCAAAGATTTATAAATTAGAAAATGTTATAACTTTGAAAGTGCTATGATTTCGAAAATGGATATATTTTACGCGAATAATGATATTTTTTTGATATAGTTTTGAAATGGATATGATATTTTGGTTTTGAAATATGAATTATTTGAAATGAAATGGCCACGGTGTCATAATAATGTTTCGTTGTTAAAGAGACTAGGATCAGTCATTGTCATACTCTCTGCCAATACCAAAATCCACTTTAACAATCGTGCACGTGGTGGAGATTCCAGAATGAAGTAGGATGGTTGGCGACGATTCTATTTGAGGTATATACGTGGACCTGACTCCCGTGAGTTAGCTTAAGGTAGCTAAAACATGAGCAATTGACGGACCAAGTGAGGTAGCTCCTTCGATCGGACACACTTCTTCGATGCCATTATTTTACTTTGTGATTGATTGGATGCACCCTCGGGTTTTTTGGAGCGTGGATCGAGATGGGCGGTAGCTGCGGCTATGCGTTACCACCAGCCCGGAAGTGTAATTGGTATATCTACCCTGGCATTGCCTAGTTGTGCTGTGTCACCTACCATATCGAGCCCACTATGAGTTTGTTTTGTACCATACCTATGGAGTGCCCTCTGACGACCTCCAGTTTACCAAGGGGATTACGGTGTTGTATAGACTATGCAAATATATAAAATGTGTTAAGGGGGATATGGGTAACGCCTTAACGCTATTTTAATACTTTTACTTTAGTATAGAAATATTATAATAGTGTATTGTACTATATAGTAGATAGTTCCACAGATCCTTAGAGGATGGGTATCCCAAACATCCTTTGAGTTGCTTATATTTCAGTTGATCATTTTCACTTGAGTTGGATTTATTGATATAAGAATGTTAATCCTGACTCGAGTGTTTTGTGTTTTTCTTTATGCTCGGATAAAACTGAGTGTCACAACATTTGAGGCTCACCTTTGGAGTTGGAACTTCGCTTGGAGATCAATATATATCTATTTAGCTTTCAGTTATTCAGTTGACTCTAGTGATATATTCAGATTTTGTTATTTGACTATTGTATTGAGATTTCTATTTATTCGAGACTTCTATTGTATCTTGTTTTAACTCTGTTATATATATAGTAGCTTCATGAACTACTATTCATTTTGTTTCCGCTGCTTATTGTTATAATACTCTGTGTTTGTGATTCTATGATTGATTTATTTACTGTATATGCTGATTTTTGCGAAATATAAATTAATAATATGATATTTAAGCAATTCAAATCCGACATGTGTGGATGCGAATGTCACAAAATATCAAGATGTTACAACAGGCGTATCCCACGTGCCTTTTCTGGTGAGGAGGGGCCCCCGCTAATGGAGGCGCACAAGGCGTGCCTTTTTCAAAGCGACGAGGCCCAATTAGGAGCGCCTCGGGTAGGCAAAGTTATTTTGTAGGCAAACCCCTTTCTTCGATCCGAAACCCGACCTGATTAAAATTGAAATCGACTTCGACTTGGTCGATTTGTTTTAGGGTTTCAAAAAATATAAGTCGAGTTGAACAAAAAGAACTGCTGCTGCCGTCGACTCTTCCCACCACCGCAGCCTGCTGCTATCACCGTCGCCTGCTGTTGTCGCCGTTGCTTGTATAAAAGTCACGCAAAAAAGTCCAAGACGCAAAAAAGCCCAAGGCTCAAGCCTTGCGCCTTTTTTCGCCTTAACTACTATGGTCTGAATGTTCTAACTCTTATTGAATTCTACTGGGTTAAATATCCAGTTAGCATTTGTCCCCCAAAGCATGCTTTCATTGAAAAAAAATTATGTTCTGCAACAACACAAGTTACGAATTACTATTCTATGAATTTTAGTGAATCGTCGGAGCCCATCTCAAGATGTTATATTCAAATGACTGACTTCTTATAGCCGCTCATTTTTTGGTTTTGATCTGAATTTCAAGTTCTGGTATTGACGATGCAATTTTTGTTCCATAGTTTACACAAGGGTTTAGATCTGTAAGTGGGTGTACGACGTAGGTTTGGAGTCGACCTATATAGTATTATCTCGATCGGTGGTGAAGCTAAGTTTTGTCTCGAACGATTGTACACCATCTTTACTGAGGCACTTTCATGTATGCAATTGACCTAATGAAACAGAGGCTGCCTCGGTATTCATGTGTGACGAGAGCTGGACTTACCATGGCGACGCGGACAGGGATATTTAGTCAATTAGTTAGTTCTTTTTATAAAACTTAGTTAACCTATTTAATTTTAATAAACTTTATTAATTTTCATAAAACTTAGTTCACTTAATTAATTCGGATAAAACTTAGCTAATTTGTATATATTTTGGTTTTGACTGAAAATTTTAGTCAACTTAGTTAAATTTTATAATACTCAGTTAACATAGTTAATTTTTGTAGAGCTTAGTCGAGTTTTTATAAAACTTAGTTAATTTTTATAAAATTAGTTCTTTTTTTACAAAAAATTAGTTAATCTTTATAAAAATTATTTTTTGTAAACTTTGGCTTTTATAAGAGTTTTTTATTTTTACAAATTTAGCTAGCTTTTACAATAAGGATTATGAATCACAAGATTGTGTGACGTTTTTTAACAATATCTAGCATACAAAATGCTAACATAAGTTTAAGGAACATTTTGGCTATTGTAACGACCCGTATAAATTCGATGTTTAAAATGCATTAAATTAATAAGATTTTTAAATTTAAATTTAGAAAGAAATAAAAATCTTATTAATTTATATGGAAGCGAATGTTGAAATTTGATGTATCAAGGGTAATTAAAATTTACAAATTAAATTTAATGTTGCAATTAATTGTAATAGTGAAAATTGTTGCATTTGGATATAAAGTTAAAATAAGTAAAAAAAGGCAAGTATTGAATTCATCAATGAAATTAAATATTGATTTATGGAAAGTGAATATAAATGGAGGTAATAAAGTAATGCAGGACAATAAATAATTTTTTTTAGTACAATCCCTTTTTATTTGTAAACTATTGTAAGGTGTTAATTAATTGAAACGTGAAAATTAGGAAATAGATTCAAAATTTATGTTAGTCAATGAATTGCAATAATTAAAGTTAATAATTAATGGAATACAAATTTACTCATAAAGTGAATATAAGTGAATGTAACAAAATGAATAGGAAATGCTAATTTATTCATAAACTGAAGGTTGATGTAAAAAGGGATGGAAATTTGATTGGTTATATTAATTGAATGGAATTCAAATTTGTTGGAAAAGGTAAATGTGTATTTGGTAATAAATTTAAACAGACTTAAATATTGAATTTATTTAATTAATATATAATAAATAATGATTTAATGAAAACAAATACTCTGTAAATATCTATAATATTTGAGTGGAAATAATAAACTTATAAATATGGGATTAAGAGTTTTACAACAATTATTATGAGGTATATACTTAGTTCATTCAATTAAATTTGGAAATCATTGCAATAAATATAAATTTAATGTTACGATAAATAAATTTAGGTAATAAATGGGAATAACGTAAATATTCTTCATAATGTGATGATTTGTGAATAAAAAGAATGGAAGTAAAGTTTTATCAATAGATCAGAATTTAATTTACGATAAAAAGGTTAACTGCAATTAAATGATTTAAATATTTAAACGGGAATCAAGCTTTATGTAATTATTTGGATTTATTGCAATTAATTGAAATTAAATATAAAATATTACGTTAATTTAAAATTTAAGATGAAATTTGAAAATATTTATGTAATAATTTTAAAATCCAATGGTAAACCCTTCCATTTGAAATTATGAATGGAATAATTATGGGTAAATTCAATTTAATGAAAATTTTGGAAGTTTATCTATAATTTTGAATTTTATGAAATTGAAGGTTTATATTGATTTATCTTTAATAAATCGACTTTTAAAAATTGGTAAATCATTGTGAATGTTTGAAAAATATAAAGAGATATAGATTTCAAAGTTCAGAATTTTTAACGCGAAATTTGATTTAATTAATTAATTTTAATTTATTTAATTAATATAAAAATAGCCATTTTGGTCACGGACTTGGATTTCGACGAAACTAGTTTCATCGGATCCGTAACAGTGAATTATTGTAGTGTTTGAAGTTTCATAACTATCGGACTTGTCGTTTGATCGTACGAACGCGAAACGCCTTGAAATCGATTTAATTGAAATCAATTGAAATCAATTTGAAAATATTTATTTCAGCATAACTTCTCCATATGATTGAATTTGGACGTGAACCTTTTTCCATCGCGTTCAGAATATTTTAAAACACCTATTTTGATATATGCGTTTACCCAATTTCGTTCCGGCGTCAGAACGGGCTTTTGGGCCACGTTAGAGGTAGCACGTATATCCAACCCGATCCATCTATTCAAATTTTTAACCTACCTATATAAACCCAATTATAAACCCTAGCCTCCATCTATTCTCATTTGTTTGTGCGTTCATTTCCTCAGCTCCTCCTCTTCCCAATGGCTGCAAACCCTAGATCTAAATTCAAATTTCAAAAATCAAATCCAAAGCCTAAAATTCAAAGTCCTCAGAAAAATTCCGAAAAAATATATATCGAGGATTGCATCGATAAAAATCTGCAGCAACTGTTCGTTTTTCGATCCGAATTATCGTTTGTTCTGAAACTTAAGATGAATTTCAGCCGTCGAAATTAGGTTTTCATGATCCAACGGCGGATCGTCGACAAATCGACGATCAGGTGGTGGCGTTGCGTAGAGGGCGTCGAGCAGGTGTTAGGGAAGCCGTTCGTTTGTCCCATTGATCAGTGGTTTTCGCCAGAATTTGCCCCGAAGCGGTCGACGGCGGCGTTGAAAACGAGGGGTGTGGGGTCGCGCGACAGTTCAGGTAGGGGCGGCTCATGGAGAGGCTTTCAATGGCGAGGCCTGATCGTGTCGAAGATGATCAGAGAGATGGGGAAATTAGGAGAAACGGTGGACGTGTGGCGGCCGAGCTTTCTGTAGGGTTTCGTGCATTGGGAACGAAGGTGTTGTTGCGTGTTCTCGGGGTGATTGGCCACGTGGAGGGTTTGTGAATATTTTTATTTTATTTTATTCTGATTTGTTTTATTTTGATTTCATACGTTTTAAATCAACATAACTTCTCCATACGAACTCCGTTTCACACATGATTTTTTTTGTTAGGATCGTAATAAAATTTCGAACTTGATGACGCTGGTTTGGACAAATTCTAAGACGGTCAAATTTTTGGGTTTAAATTGGATTTAAATTCAATTTAAATTCAAAAGGTGAGTGTTTTAACCCACTCACAACTTCTAAAATTTCTTATGTTTGTTAAATTGACTTAATATATGTGTAGAAATTTATTTATAATTGTTTGGCATGTTTTATTCATCATCTCAGTTAAATCGCATTTATTTAATTCAACTGTTAATAAATTTTATTATTGCATATAATTTGACAGTTAAAATTTATTTATTTGCATATAAACTGCTAGTTAAACAGTTATTAAATTTATTATTGAATATAAACTGTTAGTTAATACCTGTTATTTATTACCAGTATATTTTATATGCTCTTTATTGATGTTTGTTTAAATTGGATGATGATTTGTAATAAATGGTTGACGACTGATATTTGGATGAATGGATGTTATTTATATTAACTGCAAGTTGTTATACATTTCATTTCATTCGGGATTACGGTTTGAAATGATATACAACCGCATTTTTTTATTAAATTGCGGATTGAAATGATAAATATCTGTATCACTTGACCATAGGATAGAAAATTATATACAGGCACCGCGGTATATATATAAAATTATTTTGAAAGGATTTAATGGTTTTGGATAGGATACAGTTTAATAAATATTAATTTTTGACCTTATATAAAATCTTATTTTATATACATCTATAGTTAAAGTATTGAATTTAAGCTATGTATGAATTTGTTAAATAAAATAAAAAGTTGAATAATGGAGTTTGATTATTTTATATTATATGGTTGAGTACATGTTAAGATATTGAAAATATATAAAATTTTAAATGATTTAAATCAATTAAGATTGGGAGTCAAATTGAAAATTTTATTTGGAATTGAGCTTAATTAAGAATTTAACTTCATAAGTTGATGTAAAATTTATTAACTTGAAATTTTAAAAAGGGTATGATATTTATAATTGAAATTGTATTCAAGGTGAATTAAATGAATATTTCTAGTATAAATAAATTGAAGGAAATTTTCCTTTATAAGTAATTTGGGTTTTACTTAAATGATTACGGGTTTATTATGCAATTATTTAAAACTAAATAATAGGACTTTAAATTGTTGAATAGAAATTTCCAACCTTAGTTCCAATTGTTAATATTCAAAGTTTGAAATATATTGAAACTGAAGTGGTTATTGAAACTGAAAGCGATTTTGAAATCTATGGATTTTGACTTAATTTTAAATAAAATAAATTGTAAGTCGCGGAAATTATTTTATTTTATAAAGTAATTTTAAATACAAACTATTTTATTCTATATACCGTTTGAATATCCAAACCATCCAAGTTTTAGAAGTTATGGTTTAAAGCTATGAATTTTCGAAGTATTATGGTTTAAAAGTTATAATTCAATATTTGGTTTCCAAGTATTATAAATTTTAAAGCAATATGATTTTGAAAAAGAAATATATTTGAAATAGAATGATATTATATTTATTTGGGTTTTTATGAAAATAATATCAAACGAGTTTGTTTTGAAATGGAAAGGATATCGTATTTATATGGTTTTGAAATAGATATTTTATTCTGGTTTTGAAAGTATAATTATTTTTAAATGATCGCGATGTTATAATAACGTTTGGTTGTTGAAGAGACCGGGATCGTAAGTTGTCATACTCTCTGCCAACTCCGAAAACCACTTTAACAACCGTGTACGCGGTGGAGATTCCAGAATGAAGTAGGTTGGTGGCGGCGTTTCCTGTAAGGTAAATACGTGGACCCAACTCCCGTGAGTTGGCATAAGGTGGCTAAAACAGGAGCGATTGACGGGTTAATAAGGTAGCACCTTTGATCGGACACATCCCTTCGATATTATACTTTGACTTTTGGATTGATTCGGTGGCCACTTTTGATTTTATTTGGGGGTGTGGCTCGAGGTGGGCGGTAGCTGCGCGCTACGCGTTACCACCGACCCGGAAGCGTAATTGGTATATCTACCCTGGCATTGCCTAGTTGTGCCGTGTCACCTACCCTATCGCACCTTGTACGAGTTTGGATTTCTCCCGTAGCCCGTGTGGTATCCTCTGGTGGTTTCCCGATCAGGAGGGACTATGATATTGGATGGACTACTGGGACTATTATTGTGCTAAGGGGGAGATTAGGTAACTCCTTAACGCTATTTAAAAGTAAATTTATTTTATAAATAGACACTATTATAATAGCGCAATATACTACATAGTAAATAGTTTAACGGATTCTAAGGAGATGTAAATCCCGAGCATCTCTTGAGTTACTGCACGCATATTTATTTCTGTTAATTTAACTCACATAAGATCCTTTAGTTCTGACTCGAGTGTTTTTGTCTTTTCAAATTCGCTCGGGTCAGTCCGAGCATTTCAGGATTTGAAGATTTAGTTCTGGAGGACGAAGACGAAGATTTTTATTATTATTATCTAGTATATTATTCCACTACACCATTTAATTCCGCTGCATTGATATTTATTGGTATGTGAACTCGGATATTTATTGCATAAAGAAGAAGCAAATGTGTGTAAACAGTTTTATGAACTATATATTGATTATTATATTTTATCCTTCCGCTGTGAGATTCTGTTTTATTTTATTTCTTCTCTGTTTTTCTTATTTACCCCATAACAATCCGTCCTTCCGTATAGTTTGAATTGGCACGTGTGTTGATTTAAATCGTGTGAAAAGGCGGGACGTTAGAGCTATGATTTTATTAAGAAAAATAGAAGGATGTTAATAGCATGCATTCTCTATGAAAAAAACGGTTAATTTCAAAAATATAAAAGCAGAAAAAGCCTCTTCAAAGATGGCATTTTAAATTAGCATTTATATGTATAAACATAAAAAGAAAGAAGCACACAACCAATGCATGAAAAATGTTAACTATCCAAAAAAATCGTGAAGGACTATACAATAATTTCTTAAATTGATATTGATTCCACAACGAAGTACTTTGTCGAAAAATCAGGCATGCTAAGTGAAATCAAATTATGCCTCCTATGTTATATTGACTACATTAACGCTAAAGCTAATTTTGATGTAACTGTTTGAGGGAAAAAATATATATTTCATGATGTAACTACTTAAGCTGAATGCAACTCAATGGGGTGACCAAATGCAGCAAGCATTTGCTTGTAGCAGAAAACCCTTTCGTTTATTGGAAACAAAACATAATCGATTGAATCCTATTCGGGAAAAACAAAATATGCAAACTTTGTAGAAACTCTAATCTTGTGTTGTGGATGTGGAAGTCAAATTGATCACAAATTATAATTAATTTGTCCATAAAAACACAGAAAAAAAAGGAATAAATTAAATAAACGTATAATAGATCACTTCGATTTAGAAGAGGGATCATCTTTCAGTAGATACTAAGTTCATTTTATATTAAAAGGTTGTTATGATGCTTCAGTGTTAACATAAAATATAAAAGTTACTATTCCTTCACTAAATACCAAACCATCAAAGCCATAGGACCTAGCTTTGACGTAATTAAAAATTGGACCTAAGTTTTAATGTAACTAAAAATCGAAGCAAGTTTCCTACCAACAAAATTCAATCCCCGAACCCATTAATGGCTTATGTATTCCGAAAATAACTTAAAAGGTCCTCATACTCGTTAAATATGTAAATTTGAAAATTATGCAGCATTGACGGGTAAGTCTAACAAACAATATGAAATTGTTATAGCTTAGTATAAATGATAATTTTTGTAGGCACGATAATTGAAAAGATATACTCACCCTTAAATCCATGAGGATGTAAGAACTTATTACTACAACTGACAATAATCATATATGCCAAACCCAAATCCAATAATGAAGAGTCGCCTAACAAATATCTAGATTGTGTGATGCATCACTAGATTGCACGATGTCTTTTAACAAATATCTAAACATACAAAATGCTACAAAAATACAGTCACCTAACAAAGACTAAAAGCATCAAAGCCTACAGGCGTCAATTAAGATCCTATCTAAACAGATTAAAGAAAAGAGGATCTGATCTAGAGCAGTAAGCATGACATGTATGTTATTGAATTAAACTAAAGAATAAAGAGAAACATGAACCGTATGATTATGCGTTTAATTGATAGGGCAGAGACACAAAAACTAAAGTTAGTAGAATAAAGAGAAATGAATTGAAATTATCCAAAAGAGATGGATAAACGAGGGGATCTTAGGTGTTCAACCGAGCGAATTATGGAGAAATAAATTGAGGAAATGATGCTATAATAACTAGGAAAAAGAGCGGCATTAGAAATAATTTGAGAGCCCGCCTACATGGTTTGTCATTACAGCGTTTGTATTTCATTTTTTGTTCTTTTAATGGAAATAAAAATAGCAATGAGCATTAAGACGCTAACAATAATCATGTTTCATTGCTGTTAATACTTATTTTTCTTGTAGTGAAAGCATTTGGATCTTTCAAATGTCAATGTATTTAAGTTTTGATAAAAAAAATTGCATTGATTAAGGTCAGTGGACAATGAACTTCAAGTATATTTGCTACGGAGCTTTACCAAGATATTTATGACTCCGTAGATTGACTCTTAACACTTCAAATAACTTTGGAATATATTGAAGTGCTAGTGTATGAAGTGCCTTGAGTCGTATATCTTACATTTGCTTGATACCATACTTTTTATAAAGCCTTATAGTACCCCCATAGGTATCTGAAAATTCTATACGACTTGAAGAATATGTATAGCACAATTTATATTGTTGTTATCAAAATCAACAATCCAAGTCTTAGCAAATAGAAAATTCATTGGGTTTTGTTACAGACGAACTGAAGGCAAACGCATGAGCGCACATTGACAGATGCACACGAGGCGCGCCATATGCACACTCACACGCACACACGGTTGTTGATTTTGATAACAACAAAAATTGATCATCTCCTTGTCATCACCACAAAAATTGATTGCCATCACCACAAAAATTGATCATCTCCTTGTCTGTTTTAGCCTAGCATCTGAACCAACTTGAGGGAACACAAAAGCAAACTAACTCACACAAACTTGGTAATTAACCTGAAATGGCGTTTAATATGTAAAGCCATATTTAGTGGAACGGTGAAGAAACAAAAGCTGGAAACCGTAAATGACTTTGCTCACAAAAAGTTTGACAACCCTCTTGGGAGGCAAAATCACATTTTCAAACTATCATAAGAGCATTGATACTGGTAAAGGAACCGAATAAATATGCAAGAGAGAAGGAAGCACAAAAAGAAAAATGAGCACGCTTATCAGCTTAATAAAAAACTTGCTTTCCATACGTTAGCACAACATAATATAAATATCAACCATCACATTACATATGGCAACAGCCTTCATTGATCAAAACGAGGGAGTTGTTATTGTCATTATAAAACACAAATATGAAAGTAGAGCACAACTGGGACACAATTATGGTTAATGATGAGGTGGTTTGTAGTGAGGTGGCTTGTAGTGTGGGGGTTTGTAATGGGGGGGCTTGTGGTGTGGTGGTTTATAGCGAGGTCGCTTGTAGTGTGGCCGTTTGTAATAGCGAGCATCAGCAACCAAAACCATCAAGCACATGGCCAAAAATAATAGGAAGCTCATGAATTTCTTATTAATAGCCATTATGATTTATGCACTCCACTCTTTTTCTGATGAATGAAACTTTGGTATCTCTGCCTCTTTATATAGGAATAGAGCCTTATGGTGACATCATGTGGTTTCCAATATGTCTTTCGGAATAATCAATTAACTTTATGGAGAAACTGTGTGAGCCTTTGAACAGGTAAGCGATCACATAGGATAACCAAATATCATGCATTAATCTACATAATTTATCAATTAATTATGTAATAATACTTCATGCATGTGAAAAGGTCTTAATAAGACCTGTTCAGTGTTTCAGCGATCGTATATTGATCGTGCCACGGAATACCGATGACTTTATAACTATCCCCATCCCATGACATCGAGGTTGCATTCTTTATCCCAGATTGTTATGTGCAGCCATTGGCAATAGTCATTTGTACCTGATGCTAGTTCACATTTATTAGGATCAGATATTCTAACAGTATGCTGATTAGCACAATACCATACTTCTATCCTATTAGTTACACCTGTAATCACCAAGAGACGCAAATATATACATTAATTAATTAAACGTATTGTAAGTTCTTTAGGCGGCCTGACATTATGTGCAGACTTAGTATACTCTGCACCGCTTCAATGCAGTGCAAAGTCTGTTAACTCCACGCTAAAATATTGAATCACAACCAAAACAATACAAGTAATCAAACTGAAATTTGTTAAAAAAAATAATCATAAAACATGACTTAAAAGAGGTAATTTACGTTTAAGGGGCACGAGTAGATAAGATATAGAGATCTTTTTTATAAGCAAGGCATTGGCGACAATAAAAAAACAATGTCATGGAATTTTCTCCATCTATCCGCTGTAAACCTCAAAATAAACTCACTGAATTCATGATTATTGAATGGTATTTTTGATTGTGCGAAGTTCCTGCAAATTTTATGTAGCTGTGGGAAAGAGCCGGTCTTCAATCTAGTATCACTCCCCGTAAAGTTACATAGCCCCAACCAAATTTTGTTGTTTAGGTTCTCCAACTTGTTTACATTCCATGAAAAGCTGCCGGGATTTGCTTTATTGGTCAGTTTGCATCTATCAAAAAGAAAAAAGAAACAAACAAACAAAAGTGAAAAGATTTGTTTTATCGGTCTATTTCGATTTATCAAAAGAAATTCAAAAAAGCGGGGAAGGAGGAAAAAATTTCATAAAACAATTATGTGTCAAATAAATAGACTCAAAAATTAAAGGTTTTTTTATTTTTGATCAAATGAAAATAATCAAAGAACTTCTACGGCGTGCTGCTGTTGACATTCATTTCTTTCTTTCCGACCACCATAACTAAAGGTTGTCTTCTGTATTTTTGCTACATGTTTGTTAACCCAAAAAATGAATTAACACCCTGTGTTAAGTATGAAAGTACCAGCCCTGTTATTACATAGCAAGAATATAGAAAATAAATGTAATAAGAGTCAAAATAGTAAAAAGACAAGAAGATTTTTATAGTGGTTCGGCTGTTAATGAAGCCAACATCCACTTTATAACTTTCTATTAACTGACTGTTGTTACAAGCTGAATCAGATCATAATATGATTGAATCTTCTAAGTTAGATCAAGTCACAAGCACAAGATCCATCCACTTAGCATATTTTTGAATGATCTTAGTTTGGTTGTCTTCTTATTTTCTATTTATGTGTCTTATCCAAATATCAATTTGTTTGGAGTTCGTTTGATCATCTATCTTCATGGATCATCTGGTCCAGAAGAATTGTCCAGAACCCACTTAATACTTAACCAAATCACACGAAATTTCACATATGCAATGTAGATGAGTGGGAGAGCCTTTCCTATGGATCATAGGTCACGGAGCCCAATCCTCATGGGTGTGACCTGATGGATCAAAGTGACCCAATTCGTAGAAGAATCATTCATAACTAGCTTAAAATTTAACAAAACTTGAAGAAACTTTTTAGGTACTCTCTTTATGGTGTGTGGACCTACCGTATAAATTTCAGGTTGTGGGGTCCAACCTATATGGATCGTTAGCGAATCCATCTAGTTAGTTCCCTAGTGATCCATGAAACAACCTTCAATTGATCCCCTTTTTTTCTGTGAGCTTTCTTTTTTGTCTTTTAAGTGTTCTTTCAAAATTTCAAATCAACCCGACTATGTATGAGTTCTCTAGGTATATTTTAAGTTAGCTGCTTTTGGTCAAACAGCTTGAATCAGATGAATCTTCACTTCTCAAGCTGGATTGTTTGACATGCTATGAAACTTGACAAGTATTCTTAGAAGAGGTACTAGATCATGATGCAATAAGCTTTGACAATTCATGGTGCTTCCTTTCGGATCATCAACGATCCATGGATGATGGATCGCCAATGATTCACCTACTTATTGGATTTTTGGTTTGTTTCTCTTTAAGTTCCATAAGCTTGTTCTTTTAGATGTCTTGTTTAAGCTTCAAATCATTCCGGCTTAGTTTGGATCATAGTTATCAAGGCGTACAATAGAATCACTTCGATTTAGAAGATGGATCAATTTCCAGTACATACTAAGTTCATCTTATACTAAAAGATTGTTATGATGCTTCAATGTTAACATAAAATATAAAAGTTACTATTCCTTCATTAAATACCAAACCATCAAAGCCATAGAACCTAGCTTTGACGTAATTAAAAAATCGGACCTAAGCTTTAATGTAACTAAAAATCAGAGCAAGTTTCCTACCAACAAAATTCAATCCCCAAACCCATTAATGGCTTATGAATTCCAAAAATAACTTAAAAGGTCCTCATACTCGTTAAATATGTAATTTTGAAAATTATGCAGCATTGATGGGTAAGTCTAAGAAACAATATAAAATTCTTATAGCTTAGTATAAATGATAATTTTTGTAGGCACGATAACTGAAAAGATATACTCACCCTTAAATTCTTGAGGATGAAAAGATTATTACTACAACTAACAATAATCATATATACCAAACCCAAATCCAATAATAAAGAGTCGAATATCTAGATTGTGTGATGCATCACTAGATTGCACGACATCTTTTAACAAATATCTAAACATACAAAATGCTACAAAAATACAATCAGCTAACAAAGACTAAAAGCATCAAAGCGAACAGGCGTCACTTAAGATCCTATCTAAACAGATTGAAGAACAGAGGATCTGGTCTAGAGCAGTAAGCATGACATGTATGTTATTGAATTAAACTAATCGAACAAAGAGAAATATGAACCGTATGATTATGCGTTTAATTGATAGGGAAAAGACACAGAAACTAAGGTTAGTAGAATAAAGAGAAATGAATTGAAATTATCCAAAATTAAGTGCGAGAAAGAATAGCGCAAAACTCTAGAGCTTTAGATGTATCACCGTTTAAGGAAGATTTTAATAATTGAGGTGGAGGCGATCATTTGTGAACTTAACAGATTAAAAGGAACTGCATAAGGCATAGGGTTTTTATTATTATAGAAGATTGCTGCAGAGATCGGCAAAAGGTGAAGGCACGCGAAGGAGGTTTAGATGAGAGCCATAAGAGATGAATAAACGAGGGGATTTTAGGGTTTCAACTAGGCGAATTATGGAGAAAGAAAGTGAGAAGATGATACTAAAATAAATAGGAAAAAGAGCGGCCTTGGAAATAATCTCTGAGCCCGCCTACATGGTTTGTCGTTACTGCGTTTATATTTCATTTTTGTTCTTTTAATGGAAATAAAAATAGCAATGATCGTTAAAATGCCAACAATAATCATTTTTCATTGCTATTAACACCTATTTTTCTTGTAGTGAAAGCATTTCGATTTTTCAAATGTCAATGCATTTAAGTTTTGAAAAAAAATTGGATCGATTAAGGTCAATGGATTATGAACTTCAAGCGTATTTGCTACGGAGCTTTACCAAGATATTTATGACTCTGTAGATTGACTCTTAACACTTCAAATAACTTTGGAATATCTTGAAGTGCTTGTGTAGGAAGTGCCTTGAGTCGTATATTTTACATTTGCTTGATTTTGCTTGCTTCCATACTTCGTATATAGCCTTATAGTACTCCCATAGGTATCTGAAAATTCCGTACAACTTGAAGAATATGTATAGCACAATTTATATTGTTGTTATCAAAATCAATAATCAAGTCTTTGCCCGTGCAGTTAATGCCCCACTATTGCTCCGCTATAACTCTGCTATATCTCATAGCGGATTTCTACGGCTACGATTTTTCTATATAGCCTCAAATATAGCATTTTCGCTTTAAGCCCCGCTATTTCTGTTATCTCCCGTTATTTCCGCTATATTTCGCTATTTCTGTTATATCTTCTTTAAAAGAAATGGTTTGAAAAATGACATTTATACATTGTTAAAATTATGAAATTAATTTATTTAATTGAATTTTTATTTCATAAAGGAAAATACTCTAATATTCTACTAAATTTAGTTATGTTATATAACAGTTTTACGTTTATTTACAGTATATTCGCATATGTTTTTATTTAAAATTATTTATGTATTAGTTATAATTCAATTGAATATTAAGTTTTCGTTTAATTACCATTTATATATTTGTAAACACATTAAGTGTGAGTTTTATATGTTATTTTAGAGTCATCCGCTGTATCCCTCTATATCATCGCTGTATCTCCGCTATAACTTTTTGCACCTCCGCCGTATTTAATCTACCGAGCTTTTTAACTGCATAGGTCTTAGCAAATAGAAAATTCATTGGGGATTTGTTATAGACGAACTGAAGCCAAACAAATAAGCGCACACTGACAGATGCACGCGGGGCGCACCATATGCACACTCACACGGACACCAGGGATCCATGTCACTCTTATTCCTTGACACAATTTTAGCATCCTTTCCATTTTTTAAGTCATATAATTCCAAATGCCATAAATTACTGTAGACACGTTCTTACATTATTGATTGCCATCACCATAAAAACTGATCATCTCCATCTCTGTTTTAGCCTAGCATCTGAACCAACTTGAGGGAACACAAAAGCAAACTAACTCACAAAAACATGGTAATTTCCTGAAACGGTGTTTAATATGTTAAGCCATTTTTAGAGGAACAGTGAAGAAACAAAAGCTGGAAACCGTAAAAGACTTTGCTCACAAAAAGTTTGACAACCCTCTTGGGAGGCAAAATCACATTTTCAAACTATCATAAGAGCATTGATACTGGTAAAGGAACCGAATAAATATGCAAAGAGAAGGAAGCACAAAAAGAAAAATGAGCACACCTATCAGCAGAATAAAGTACTTGCTTTCCACACGCTAGCACAAAATAATATAAATATCAACCATCACATTACATATGGCAACAGCCTTCATGGATCAGAAAGAGGGAGTTGTTATTGTCATTATAAAATACAAATATCAAAGTGGAGCACAACTGGGACACAATTATGGTTAATGATGAGGTGGTTTGTAGTGAGGTGGCTTGTAGTGTGGGGGTTTGTAATGAGGGGGCTTGTAGCGCGGTGGTTTATAGCGAGGTCGCTTGTAGTGTGGCCGTTTGTAATAGTGAGCATCAGCAACCAAAATCATCAAGCACATGGCCAAAAATAATAGAAAGCTCGTGGATTTCTTATTAATAGCCATTTATGATTTATGCACTCCACTCTTTTTCTGATGAATGAAACATTGGTATCTCTGCCTCTTTATATAGGAATAGAGCCTTATGGGGACATCATGTGATTTCCAATTTGTCTTTTGGAATAACCAATTAACTTTATGGAGAAACTGTGTGAGCCTTTGAACAGGTAAACGATCACATAGGATAACCAAATATCATGCATTAATCTACATAATTTATCAATTAATTATGTAATAAATCTTCATGCATGTGAAAAGGTCTTAATAAGACCTGTTCAGTGTTTCAGCGATCGTATATTGATCGTGCCACGGAATACCGATGACTTTATAACTATCCCCATCCCATGACATCGAGGTTGCATTCTTTATCCCAGATTGTTATGTGCAGCCATTGGCAATAGTCATTTGTACCTGATGCTAGTTCACATTTATTAGGATCAGATATTCTAATAGTATGTTGATTAGCACAATACCATACCTCTATCGTATTAGTTACACCTGTAATCACCAAGAGACACAAAAATACATATTAATTAAACGTATTGTAAGTTCTTTAGGTGGCCTGGCATTATGTGCAGACTTAAGTATACTCGGCACCGCTTCAATGCGGTGCAAATTCAGTTAACTCCATGCTAAAAAATTGAATCACAACCAAAACAATACAAGTAATCAAACTGAAATTGGATAAAACTAAAATCAGAAAACATGAATAAAAATGTGGTAGCTTACATTCAAGAGGGACATAGATTAGGTAAAGAGGCATTTTCTCAAGCGCAACGTTGGACCGGTAACAATGAAAAAAACGCTGGCATGAAATTTTCTGCACCCAGTACCCATTGTAAACTTCAAAATAAATTCACCGACCCTCACAATTGTAGAATGGTATTTTCTATTGTGCTGTTTTCGAAGTTCCTGCAGATTTATTGTAACTGTAAGATGGGCCGTAGCTCAATCTAGTATGGGCCGTAGCTCAATCTAGTACCACTCTATAAACTTACAAAGCCCAAAGGATATTTTGTTGTTTTGGTTCTCCATTTTTGTTACATTCAAAAAAAAGCAGCTGGAAACAAAAGGACAAACAAAGGAAAGACAAATACAAACAAAAGTAAGAAGATTTGTTTTATTGGTCTGTTTTTATATATCAAAGAAATTCAAAAATTGAAGAAAAAAAGTGGAACAAATATGTTTCACATAAAAAAAAAAGTCAAAAATTAAAGGTTGTTGGATTTTTTTGGTCAAATGAAAAAATAAAAATAGAACTTTTACTGTAAGAGTTCATATAATATATATTAGAAAAGGATGCAGTCTCGATTTAACTATGAGCACATAATAACAAAATGAATGTGAAATACAAGTTTTATTTACAATATTAATTTTCAATACTGCACATAGCAAAATAATTTCCTTTTCCAAATTTGTTCTCAGTTCCTTTTCGACGCTTTTTGGCACGAATTGAATTGAATGGTCCCCTGAAAGGTTAATATGTGAGTAGGGTTCATTACACCATTTACTAAGATACATTAAAAAACTCACGCCCTAAATCATGAAGACATGGCAGAACTCCGATCTCACAGTCAAACACAAGATCCGGGAATTGGCTATGTGAGAAATGATATTTATGTGCTAACACTTCCAGTTATTTTGCATCTTGTTTATCCAGAGTCGGCCCAAACACTGTTGTTGCCTCAGCCCAGTTTTCTGGTCCTTGAGCAAAAATATTACAACTATGGTAAAAATCGAACTCAAGTTGCCTCACTCCAATGACAATGTTACTTCCACTACACTCTAGCATCTTTTGATTTACCAACGTGTAAAAATATATTTATCTTCAACGGAACAGTATACTCATCAACCTCCTCCTCGTTGCCCCTGCCGGATAGGTTGCCCTAGGCGGTTGTCTTACCAGGCTTACCCTGGGGCCGGGCCTGTGTTTATCTTCTATCTTTTTATGATTTTCTCATTTACTTTTTAAGAATGTTTTTTTGGAACGCTTTAGTAAGTTTCAAAATTCACTTGCACCCCTTATAACAAATAGGTTTTTTGAAAAAACTCTTATTATTTTTAACGAAAATGTGCATTCCACACTACACTGCAAAAATATTTGCATTCCATATGGCACTATTTGTTGTTCTAATTGCATGTTTTTATAAAATAATATTTTGCATTCTACACTGTAAATATTTGCATTCTATAATGCAAATATTTATTTTACAAAAATGTGCTGTTAGAACCGTAAATATTTGCAATCTACACCGTGCATTTTCGCTGAAATGATTGACAGAGATGTTTCATGAAACTTTTTTGAGAAAGATTTTTCTGATATTAATTTTGAAAATAAGTGGTGGATCCTGATTTCCATTATATTTTATTACCTTTCAAATTGATATTACTGATTAGCATGTCACACAAGTGAATTTGAATGAAAAATAAAGCACTAATCATTCAAATTTAAAATCGGTTACCTCCCTGTCAATGAAAACCTACCTTGTAAAACAATTTTAGGGAACGCAGAAGTAAACTAATCACTACTACAAACACTATTTATTGCGACGTCCATTTCCGACGCCGTCGACAGCTCGTCGTTTTTTTCGATGGCTAGTAATCGCCGTGGCATTGCTAAAAATAAAATAAAATATCTGTCGGCAACCGTCAGATGCCGTCGTAAAAATACCCGTCGGCGGCCGTCGGAAGCCGTCGAAAAGTCGCGAATACTTCATCTTCAGGCCGACACTTGTTCTTTATTATCTAAAATCCAAGTTTCCTTTCCAAATATCACCTCCACCACCTTATTCACCTCCTCCACGCCTCCAAGACTATCTCCATCTTCAATTTTCAAGTCTCTCCATTAGCTATTGCTCTTCCAGAAGGTTTAGTTTATAAACTCTGTTTAATTTTATTTGGTAAATTAGGGTTAATTTGTTGTTATAGTTGTCTATAATACCCCATTGATTGTTTGTTATACCATATTGAATGCTAATTAGGTTGTTATTATAATTGTTTATCATTTAAATGTTGAAAATAATAATTTGTTTAGTGTATATGTGTGTTAATTGGTGTATATGTGTTGATTAATTAGTGCATGCGCGCATTAGGGCTAGTTTGGATTAATTAGAGTCGATGCTCGGGATTTAGTGTATGTGCTTTTGGCATTATCTGACAAGTATTGTATACGATCGCTATATGGATATTCGTTTTTATCACAGAACAGATATTTATATTCATCTGATACAATATTCGTCGGATTTGTCTTTGTTTTGGACAAGTTACAAATACAATAAAGTAAGTATACTTCTTATGTATTCGTTTTTATCACAGCACTTATATATGTTGTATTTGACCTATAACAGCACTTTTGGGCCCTTTTTACAGCACTATTGTTGTTTTGTTGTTTTATGCTATTTTGGCGATCTAAAATTAGTTTAAATGATACTTTTCTAAAATCTATTTTGAGGTGTTTAATATCATGTATTAGAGTGTTTTAAAAGTGGTTTGAAACTTAAATATATTTTAATTATTTATGATTTTTTAAAGTAAAGGATTTTATGTTTAAAACATTTTTTTAATGATTTTTGTTAAATTCTAAATGAATAATTTTTAAGTAATATTTTAGTGGATATTTAAAAGGTATTTTTAAGTATTTAAAAGTACATACATAAGCTTTGGAAAGCATGTTAAGTATTTCAAAAGGATAAGTGGGTTTTGGCTATAACACTGGGTTAAAATGAATGGTTTTTGAGAAGTTATTTAAATATATTATCTTGTTAAATAAGTATACTATCACGTACACCAAAATATATTATGTCATAGTAGATTCCCAATTTGAACATGTTTAAAGCAAAGGGCTTTCAAAGTGCACTTATAGCGACCATCATTATACACCCACTTTCATATTCATATCATTTCAACACACAAACCAACCAACACATGTAAACACAAAGTCTAGGCCATGATACATGTTTTAGAGGGTAATAGAAGAGAATATATACAATATATAGTTGCCATTTTCTTTTAAAAACAAATAAGGTCCAAAAGTCATAGGTTCAATTAGTTAAATTTATATTTCACAATCAAACATATATATATATATATACACACAGATAATATATCGCATTCAATGGTGAGTAAACTGACATAAATCCATGATAACACGAGTATAGGCATGAAAGAATCATATGAATACTTCCTACCATCACCCACTAACCAAAGATCCAAATTTTAGCTCATTTAAGTGCTCAGGTTCCTCCCCTATCATAATTGCTCATGGCGCAAACATAGTTTGGGGTTTGTGCTCCTTTGCTTCATCATTTGACTTGCAAATCCTTGTTTACATGATGCTTTATGCTCTTGGTCAAACTTTGAGAGGTAGTTGGAGTTGATTTGATATGTTTTCTAGAATTTAATTTGAAACGAGAAGAGCGTGAAGAAGCCATTTTTATCGCAAAACCTTAGGAATAATTTATGAATGTTTGAGATATTTAGTGTAAACTTTAACTATGGTAAAATTACCCAAAAGCCCCTCTTAGCCAGCCAAAACACCCCTTATGTGCTTATCCCATATGCACGTCACTTCTCCTTTCCACCTCACTTGAAAAAGTTTATTCCTACCTTCCTTTAGTAATTTACCAAACTATCGCCCCCCACCAAAATATCTTCCTAATACCTCATAGAAGCTTTTCTTTCACAAATTATTTTTAGTTCTTAATTAATGAAACGCTGATTAATTAGATAAGCACAACAATTTTGAACAACTTTTATCGAGTAAAAAGTCATTTATTGATAAAATAATTTTTGATCACATTATCGATATTTCTTCGAACTATTTATTTTTATAAACATTTTTCATAAGTTTACCATAATTAGTTATTAATTAAAAGGGGCTTAACAAGGTTATTAAATAAATTTAATCACATGAAATCCAATATCCAAATAATTAAATAATTTATTTAGATACTAAATGTTTAAAATTCTAGGTTGTTACGCCAACCCTTATTGGTTATAGTTGTACTTCTAATATTTTTGTGTCATGAGATGCAAGAATCATAACTATTTTTTGATTTGTATTCTACAACCTAGACACTATCTATTATATCGCTTTATTTATTTATTAGATGGTTTTGGTTCTGTTGAGGAAAAAACTGTTACGGTGATTTAAACAGTCTCAAATGATACTATTATGTTAGGGCCCCCATTTTTTATTGAGTTTCTCACAGCAGTCTTATGCCTTACTCATAGTTTTATATTTTCTTAAATTCTTAGGTGCTCTTTTGAGTAGTCTGAAAAAGGCAGGTTTTCGTTGATCTTCCTTAGAGCTCAAGGAGACGAGCTTGATGCTTTCTCCTATTGTAGTATTCTTATCTCCACTGTACTACTAGTTTGTATGTATAATAATATATGGGGACAGACTGTTATAACTGTCCTAACCGATGATAGTACTTAGGATTGTTACTTTGAAATGCTATGTATCTTACGGTGACATTTGTACTGTCTTTTTGATATTATATATTATTGTTCCATTACAAGATTCAAATGTTATATTCTCTTCTTTCTTTTTTCATTTTCTTTCTGCGTTTTCTTTTCACCCAATTAATCTGTCTTTCCGACACTTGAGTGCTTGACACATGAAGACCGAGTAAGTATTAGTATTGACATTTGAGGGTCGAAAAGGCAGATCGCTACGCTTGGTATCAGAGCTGTTTATTGTGTGCCGCATGATAAGGGGTTCTCACACTATGAGCCATTGCAAAGCTGTGACTCTTACCCCTATACGTCTATCAAGAAAGGGTTATTATGAATTTAGAGGCTAGCTGTAAAATCAGTTGTTGAGGTTACCATTTGTAGCCGCCATCATTTATGGTGACTATTACATTTGGTATCAGAGTAGAATGATAGCGAAACAGCTTGGCTTTGGTTGGATAACTCATTAGGGATAGGTTAAGCAATGCCCTAGAATGAGTTGATTGTATTATATGTACAAGAGCGTATTTATATTTTTTTATAAACATATGCCTTAAAGATAATTTTTACAAATTTGATTTGTAATGTAGTGTAATTCATGTAGGAATTGATAATGGTCATTCACCATCCCTTATTGGTTAGTCTAGTCATCCCTAACTAGTTTATGACCATATGTTATCCATTGTAGATTGATTTATCATGCTTGACCAATTTATGAGCATTTATTATCGTCTACTGATTATTGATTTATGCTTGACTACTTTATGAGCAATTTACCTTTTATTGCATGGGTTGGGTAGCAATATTTGTGGTTGCATTTAAATGAACACCTTATGAATTGAATTTTACAGTTTGACTATAAGGCGTTCGATGATAATGTTGGGTTAAAAGTTTATTTTAACAAAAGGAAGTTTAGTATAACTTTTCTAAGTAAGTGATATTATATAAGTATGGTATATAAATTATGGTCTATAAATTAAGAGGATTTAAACTAATATTCTTAAAACTTACATCCCAATGTATTTGAAAATGGTTTCCAAGATTTTAGTGAAAATACTAGTCGTGTTATTTGAAAGTATTTGTGAATACTAATATTTTGAAAAGAATTTAAGATTTGTTCGAGTTTTAGGTTGCTCTTGGAATCAATGAGTCAATTTGAGAACTAACTATTTATATGTTAGCTCATTGAAGTGGTACAAAAGTGACTAAAAATAAGAGAGAGAGGAGACATTTTCGATTAGTAAGCACTTCTCATGAGCATTTCCCTTAGTAATAAGTGGTGTATTTTTGGACTTGGTAGGACCTATTTCCATAGTATCTTTTATTTGTTACTCCATTTATATGTATATTTTCTATGGATTTTAAAATAAATATGTCACGAATGGGAATTTCGACCTTCGAAAATCGACATCAATACGTCTACTGTATTACATACCGAACAATCGAATGCCGAAAATACCATATCGCTAGGGAAAGAAGAAAGAGGTAGAAGAAGAAAATAGAAATAACAACACAGAGTCTCACACTCGTAGCAGAACACTATATAATAACAACTGATCTTTACACAAAAGAACTATAACTGTTTTCCTACATTACATCATCAGAGTACAACACAAATCAATAGCACAATACCGGACAGTTATAATTACTCGTCCTCACAAATGCTGAATATATAGCCTACAATACACAACGGAATAAAAAACAAGTACGTGTGATACGTCTCATCATCCAGCTCGTCTTCTGAGCTCCATAACATCCTGTCATGAATCTGTAATACTCGGTCTGACTCGAGCATTATAATAAAATAACATCCGAGTCAGTCTGGAAAACAAGTTTGAGAAAACACACTCAATTTGAATTATTAGAGTTTTCAAAATACTTTGAAAATCAAATGTATCTCGTAAGACCATGCCATAAATAAACACGACAGGTTTTTACTTTACGATAACCAAAACATTTCATATCAAAATCATTTGATATTATAATAGTGTCTAAGTACAAATACTTATTCAAATAGCTGAAATGCTTGCATCTCACGTATAGTTAGGAACAATCAAAACTGTACGGCGCTTATTGGAGAATGGATTCCAACTGAATGACTAGGCACTGGAGTACCACCTATCACGGCATATGTCTAGAAACACTATACCGAGATCGAACCTATCGATCCCTGGCAACACAAGATTGGACTATCCTTGACCTAGCTAGACCGAATATGCTATCAACTCGGGTGTTCCTACCCTTTTCGAGCTTCTTTCACACGTAGTGATAATATGTGTGGTTATCTAGAAAAGTGATAGACATACCCTACTTGGGTGCTACCCACTTAGCCTTGCCGCATCTTCCCTGCTTTTCAGTCATTCCCGGTTGATAAGGCTAGAGGCAACGATTACCTTTTTAGAAATATTCACTTGGAATGCTCATTGTCCTCCAATCACAATATACTGATAGCATTCATCCATACAAGTCTGTTTCCGGTCGAACGGAACCGAAGTCACTATTCCTACTACATCCATTTTGGAATCACCCTTAGGACTAATAGCGATTAGCCCTTGCACTTCACTGCTCCATCTTCGACTCCATGCTCTTGTTTTCACATCGGAAATGTACTCGTTGGATCGAAGTGGTTTTCGGATAACTCATCCGATCCCGGTCTCTTCGAAACAACGTTCGATATTTTCCGGTAAACTCAACCTCGGTTCCCTAGGAAATAATCAGACGAAAATAAAATCGGAGGTCACCTCCTAACCGTTAGTGGATGGATTTCCTTATCAACGTCCTAGAAGAACGAAACAAGTTTATACGTACAGTATAGCACCTCGAATGGTAACTGTACATATAAATCCCATATTTCTTCTAGATATTTCAAAAGTTACATTTAGGTCCAAATTTTGATAGTCGGTTATTTAACTATCGAATAAAATAATCAATTCAACCAAATATTCCATTTTCCACTGAAAACATTAAATCTCTTTTAAATTTAATTATAATAATTTAAATCCCTTTATCCAAATTATATATGCTTATCTTACCGAGCTTAGTAAATTTACAAATTGTCTTTCAAAATATTTGAAAACTCTTTAAAAATAATGTGGAAAGTACCACTGCGGTATCAAACCATGGATTACAGTTCAATGGTTACGTCTCTATCCTAGAGAAATCTAAGACTTAACTACAGGCACTCACTGCTCCGATTTCGCCAAGCGAGTATACCAATACTCTTCGAAACTTTATTTAAAAAATTTCAAAATAATACTTATGAAATTTCTATTAAAATTTTCCAAGTTAACTTAGACATAACTACTTTTTAAAATAAAAGTTATTAAAAATAATATTAATATTAAATAATTTATCCCTTTAAAATAATAATATTGATTACTTCTTAAATAATAATTATTTTAATATAACTATCTTAATTCATAATTCAAAATATACTTAAACCCATTTCAAAACAACTAAAGAATTAATTTTCAAAATATTCTTTCAACGCTTTAAATTTTCTAATTAATACTTCAAATTCCCTTTTTAAATAACTTAACTTCTCAGAAAAATATATTTTCAACTTCAATATAACTAGTCTAATCATTTATAAATTCCTCTTGATTTATCTCCAGTTTAATTTATGTTCCAATCCCGTAAATTTTATTTCTTACGTTACTAAAAATACAACTACTATAATTTTTAGATGATTTACCCATGTCCTTATAAATTCCCACCGTGAATTTATAATTTCAAATTATCCACTGGTGATTTACTCCACTTTATACTATAAACTTTGCTTCTAATTCCCATAAATCTCATTTCCTGTTTCATCCTTGTTTCACAACACTTTATCGATTTTTCATCGATTCTCAAATTAAATTCCATTTTTAAATTAATTTCTTAGTTAACCCAAAATTTATTCCAAAAGTCCACTAATTTCATATTCACTTCCTTTTTATGATTTAAAAATCTTATTTAAATCTGAAACATTAATTTCATATTTTATTTTTTAGATTTCCTCTTTATTTTTCTCAAGTCTATTTTAAATCTCGGATTTAAAAATAGATACTTTTATGCTTAAACAAATCGCATAAGCCTTATTATTAAATACTTTTATTCAAATATTCCAAAATCTTTATCTTTCCATATTTAGAAATTTACCAAGTACAATTTTATAATCAAACTATTTATCTCACCCAATATTCTTTTCTTTAATTTATCCAAATTTCACTATAAATACTTTTACTTCAAATTTTCCTTTTTAATACCTTTATAAAATTTTAAAAATTTATCATCGGTATTTTAAAATACCAAAATCTAAACAACAATTCCATAGCACCAAATAAATTCAAAACATGTTATAATCTATCATAGTTTATCCCATATATCATATTACTGAATATGAAAATAAATTCAACATTTTTTAGGGATACAGCTGGATCCCTCCAACCTATTTCCCTGCATCTGCATATGTTAGCACAAAATAAAAATATCAATCCCACTTCGAGGTGGATATCGTGTAATATAGGGTCATCCGTTATTATGTGGGCGCATAGGGTCTCATCTGCTATATATATGCGGGAATAACAATCACTCCAATATATATATATATATATATATATATATATATATATATATACGCACTAGTATATATAATACCACATTCAACTTATAATAATTCATCAATTCTATCAACCAATCAACAATAAATTCTAACTATTTAAAATTAATTACGGTAATCCAAAAGTGAGTGAGATTAACCCACCATTGATTTTAACTGTCATTTTCGCGTTCCGTTTTCAATTGAATCCGGACGCGTTTTAAATTGTTCGAAAACTTTGCAAGCTCTAAACTCGACCTAATCGATTCCATAGCAATGACCTCCTTGATACGAACCCAACTCGATCGATCGTGTTGGGTTTGGAGCTAAAACAAGTGAGATATGCATTTATAAGAATTCGGATTTTATAAAACAATTTATAGCTAATTTGTTTAATTATTATACCAGCTCGCTTGCAATTTCCCCGTCCAGGCCCAAACAAGTTTTTTTCCCAAACAACTTCCCTCTTTCCATTCCTGCACGAGAGCTCATGTGTAACAACCCGGAATTTCGCTGTTATTTTATTATCGTCGTTAGACGATTAATATTGTTGTCAATTGCTAATTTGAGTTTTTAATCTGTTGGAATTCTATTGAAAATGGGTTAGTGGTTATGCGGGCTTAAAATTTAATTGGCCCATTTCTTTTAATTTGTTGTCGTGAATATCATTTGTACCGTTCCCCTTTTCTTACACTTTCCCATTCTCTAACCCTAAAACAAAATCGAATGAAAGAAAACAAATGGCGGCCTCGTTTTCATCTTCAACAACTAGGGCTCGTTCAAATCGAAGGCTTCGACTCCAGTAGCTCGTTCCGCCGATGATCTCGGCCTAGCCTTGGCGATCGACGCTTCATGTCTGCTTGCGGCTACTATTGGTTGGGATTCGTCGTCAAAGGTGAGTGGTTTCACTCACATTCTAATTCAAGCCCTAGCGCTTTGTTGCAGTCAATTGATTTCATTTAAATGATGTCGGTTTCTCTGTTTATTTTGTGGTTTTGAACTGTGATATGATTCTACTCTTCGATTGCTTGGATTTTCTGGCACCGGTTGGTTTTCGTGGCCATTTTGGTTTCACATGTTTTGGTTACTTTACTGGGTTTACACGAGTTGAATCTAGACATTGATTTAGGTTGTAACTTGGTTTTTGGATCTCTGTAGCATGTATCTAGGCTGCAGTATGTTCATTAGTTTGCACAAAGCACGGTGGTGCACTGTAAAATTCCAGTGTGCTTCAGTATACATTGATCTCTGACTTTGGCCACTTCGATGATTTTAAACCAGGGACTTCGGTCTTGACTGTGGTGATGGTTTTAGATTATCACTGCACATCTTTCATTTTGCATTAGTTCTGACCTGTTGGCACACAGTCTTCATTTCTATTTAGTTTGTAACAAATCAGCCGCGTTCATAAATTTCTGTAGTTCACTGTGTTTTGGCTACCGGTACATTGTTTTGACTGCCTTGTTCAATCAGTGATACATTTGCATTGGTGCATTGTATTCATTTGTATTTGGTACACCTGCCCTATGCACTGTGTTGTTTGGGTCGAGTTCCTTCATGCTGTTAGTATACATCACTGTCATGTTTGCATTTGAGCTTCTTGATGTTGCTCTGCTTCGTCATGGCTCTTGACCTATTTCGATTTGGGCATTGTCCCGTTAATCGTGTCTGCACTCTCTCTTGAGTCTTTTCTTGATAGTTGCTTGTTTATACACTTGTTGTATATTTGAGCATTTGGAATGAAATGAGCTCGTGTGGTCTTCATTTATTTGCAGTTTGCATTTATATTGCCTCTGACCTTTTGGGCATGTAAACATCATTTCATGTTGTCCCTTACCTGTTGCATATTCTCTGTGCTTATTAAATATGCTGACTTTGATCACCTATTTGATAGCATGTTTTCGGTGATGAATTGATATACTTGCTGGGGCTGCTGTACTTGATTTCTTGCATATGCATTCATGTAGAATATATGTGTTATCACCTTGTCCATCTCTGTCTAGAGTAGATTCTGCATTGCTCCATTTTTGCCATATATGTGAACATCCACTTAAGTACCTACCTGTTTGTAATTGCAGTGCTATTTTGGCATGTGTTTATTTTGTTACACTAGTGACAGTGTTTGGCATTCTTCAGTTTGGTGTTGTCACTCTTGTTTACATAAATAAGTGTGGTTATACTACATATAATTATGTAGTTCACTGCTTCATGTATTTGGGGCTTACTTCTTTGATATTGAGGCTGCACTTGAGTCTTGTTTAATTCATAGAGGCACTGTGCATTGTTGCCAGTTGCTTCTCTCTGTTCACTTAAGCTTCAGCAGTGGGCATATATGGTTATTTATAACCATTTCATTTTGAGGCTGTGTCACTGATGTCGGCTTGCCTTATTCATTTCTCAGTCGAACTTAGGTTCATTTTACAGTGTCATCCCCCATGTAATTTGCAGTTGCATTTCTGGTCAATCTTTGTACCTGAGTCACTGATGTTGGTTTGCATTATTTTGTTCATTTGGATTTAATAATCTTGTTGAGTTCACTTGAAATCCCTGTATGCATGTCATATGGATTTTCTTTGTGGTACACTGTACTGCATTTCTGAGTTAGTTATTGTCATTTTCCACATATTTATATATGTGGCCTTGTACCACTTGATGGCATTTGGATTGATTTTCGAATTCACTTGAGTTGAATCCAACTTGTAACTTGGGTTTGACCTTGTGTGCGTTGTGAATGTTTATTGTGTACATATCACTGTAGTGGCAAGGCAGTGCACGCAAGCGTGAACTGCAGCCACACGGTATTGTTTTTGTTGATATCCTATTTTGTTTTGATTATTGATCCTTTGCGTATTTTATATGCCGTATTGACGAGGCAGTGCACGCGTGCGTGTACTGCAGCCAATCGGTTTTGATGTTGTTAAGTGACATATCAATTATTGAATTGATTTGATTTAATTTAATCATTTTGTCATAATTGCCAATTAGGCAATTCTGATGTTTTCTTTAAAATATATCTTCATTGATATTCTTTTCATTCATCTTTGTTGATATTTTGAACCGCTGATTTGTTGTTTAACATAATTAAGTGTTATATTTACCGTTATCAAACAGACATAAGTATACATGTATGTATATTATGTTTTATTTGCTTTTGGAGAGTTTAGATAATGACTCTTCGATTTTTTCTGAGGTAGCTTGAATAATTATTCAATAACCTAAGGCTTTTGGGCGTAAGGTACGCTTAGTAAATTATTTATCGTCCTTGGGCAATGAGAGGGCTTTTGAACGTGAAAAAAATCATGAGCTTTGGTTGTTATTGATTTTGAATACTATTGATTATTATTGTGAGCTAATTTCTTTTAGTTGTTGGTCATGTTGGAATTTCGAGGATGAAATATTTTAAGTATGGGAGAATGTAACCCCCGGAATTACGAACACTTTATATTTAAATTATGAATTATTTAAACACTTAAACCTTTTGGTTAAATGTTATTAAATTAGATTTATAAGCATGTTAACCCCCTTTTTATTAATAACTAATGATAAGAAACTTGCTTTTGAAATGTATTTACAAAAATAAATAGTTTGTAGAAATATCGAAAATGTGACCGAAACTTGTTTTACCCATAAATGGCTTTTTACTCGATATAAGTTGTTCGAACTTGTTGTGCTTGCTAAAATATTAATGCATAATTAATAAGCAACCAAAAATATTTTGTGTGTTATGGATAACCAATATAGCTCTACTTAAGCCCACTCCAAGCCTACAAATCACTTTAAAAAAAATAAACATAGAAACAAATACTCTTCGTTCTCTTTCTCCTTCCTTTAAATTCCTAAACAATATCAAATCAACTCCAAACTTCACCTAACTTTGGCTAAGTTCTTAGCATAAAACAGAAGACAAGAATAACACTCAATAGTTGAAGCAAAGGAGCATAGAGCCCCATCCATGTTGGGTCGTGAGAAATAAAGGTGGAGGGGCGCATGGCCGAGTGTAAAATGGATGGAAAGGTGGAGTCTTTAGCTTGTTCAGTGATGGTAAAAAGTGGAACTTGTATTCTAGTTCTTATACTTTGTTGAAGGCTTGCTTTGGGTGAGTTTACTCACCATTGAAAAGCATATAATGTGTTTATATATGTTGTGTGCAAATATAAAGTTAAAAAACTAATGTAATTTATAGCTTTTGGACCCCACTTGCTTTGGAAAGCAAATAACAACTTTATTTGTAGTATTGACACTTCTATTACCCTCTAAAATGTGTATCGTGTCCTAGACTTTATGTTTACATGTTTGATGTAATTGTATATGATATAGAAGAGAGCGTGTGTGTGAATGATTGAAGTGAAAGGTTATGTAACACCCCGTAAGATGAAAGGAAGCCGATTAAAGAGAATTAATAAATAATTATTAAAGTCTCAAAATGGAATTTTTAAAAACGTCAGAATTTGACTACGAAACTTGCACCATTGTATTTGTGGGATTTTCTAATCAATTTTCATATATAAAATTTTACGACCGGAGTTCAAACGAAAGAGTTATTAATGTTAGAAGTTTTCGGATCAGAAACAATTCTGAACCAGTGAAGCAAGTAAATCTTAATAACTCAACAATAAAATAGGCATTATATGCCAATTTTAATGTTAAAATAAATGGCTGTGTATATCTAATTAATCAGCTAAATAAGAATTTATAAGGGTAAGGTAATGAATATTAACATTTGAAAACAAAGAAGGTAATATATATTATTAGCTTAGCATTTAAGCAACTGGTGAATATAAATGGTAATTAAAGATGCTCAACCAAATTAAATCTAACTAAGAAAGCGTGTAACTAAATAAATTGAGCACAAAAATAAATGAATAAATTAATTGAATATAGAAGGAAATAAGTATCATTAATTTATTACTTTGGTGCTAAATTAAACGTCAAATGTTAACATAAGAATTAAATTAAATTAAATTAAATATAAGCATGGAAGGAAATAAGTGATATTAATTAATGTTGAACAAGTTATTAGCGACTAAGTAAGGTTAATATAAAGCAAATTTGATGGAATTAAACTAGTCGCATGAAATAAAAGGAATAAATAAAAACTTAACGTTCTGGATTTAATAAGTTAAAATTTAACATATAGAATTGATATATGTGCCTATAAATACATGCTTAACCCTCACTTTTCGTTTCATATTTTATACATAAAGTAGTGGAGGTTTGCATTTTCTTTTCTCCATAAATTTTAGAAATATAAAGTTATAAAACAGTCTATTATATATATATGTGTGTGTGTGTGTGTGTGTGTGTGTGTGTGTGTGTGTGTGTGTGTGTATAATAGTGGAAAATAAAAGAGAAGAAGAATATGAGGTGAATCAATTTTGCGAAGAAGAGTTAAATTCTAAACCTAAAACTATACAACTACGTTTAATTCAAATCTCTTCTCAGACATATAATACTGATAAATATGTTTACCTTTTAACACATATTTTGGTAGAAGGAAAAGAGAGTCAAATAAAATAATAGATTTAGATTTGGAGATTTAGGAGTTGAGAGGTGAGCGAGAAATTGTATATTTTTATATAATATTGGATTTATATTGTTGTAAATTTGTTTCTTGTAAGCTTAAATATAATTGTGGAGTTTTAGGTTTTAATATATACCTGCAATGAATTTGAAAACCATACCTGCATATTCTGTGAATTCTTATATTAAATATTGCATATAGTTGAATTTGAAAAATAAGGGTGACATTAGTCCCCAAATTCATAATATTGTATAATAATTCCAGATTTGTTACTTGAATGATACACGTGAGTAAATATGAATTGGAAGTTATTATAATTTGGATTGGGATCTAAGTAGTGTTTTGATGCATTGGAATGAAATACGTTGCAATGTAAATTTATATAAATTATCTATTTTTATAAATTTTAATAAAAGCATATCATTTGAAATAACAAGGAATATCTAAAAGAAAGAGATGAAGAAAATATGGATGTTTACCTATTTTGTATCGTCTATTTCAAGAATAATAGAAAAGAATTCCTCTTAATTTGAAACATAGCACAAGTCTTCTTTTAGATAGTTTATAACTGTAGCGTTATCATTTTCTTTTTGGAAGATGTGATTCCAACACATAAAAATGCAGAAATTCCTAAACATATACTAAAGAATTATATGTAGAGATAATAACAACAATTTAATTTTAAATCTAATATATGCAAAAAAGATAAGCTAGAAATTAAACAAGAAGCAACAAAATGTAGGAAAAGCAATAAAATGAGTAATTAAGAAAGTTTAGTAATCAAAGAAAGATGGTAATAGTTGAAAAGGAATAATATAATATATCTAATATCTAATATTATAAGGAGAAGTAGACAGTAGAAGATATTTAATCTGTTTAATTAGAAGTGGTAAATGACATTAAGTTGGCATTAATAAAGCAAGAAGCAAGTTGGGTAAAATAACTAAATACCAACAGTTGAACATTGAAGGCGTAGTAACTAAATAAATTTATGTAGCATCAAGAGTGCATTTATGATGGGTGTAAATTATTGAATTTAGTCCATAATTTAAAGTAACTAAAAATGTCATTGTCATTAAAATGGGTTGGAATGTGAGGGTAGTGGCATTACACAATAGAAGTAAGGCCGATGCAATGGGATACCAGTAGTTGTGTATACATTATGCTGATGCGGGACATATCCAACCGTAGGACGCATTGAATTATAAGTTCATGAATAGGTGAAGAGAATATATCAAAGTGGGAAGGTTCGCCTTGGTCGAAGTGTCAAAGGGCCAAGTAGAGTCCGCTTTAACCTTTTAGAGGGTATATGCTAAGTAACCAAATAGGCATTTCCTTACTTGCATCAAGAAATCTAAACGGAATGGTGAGAGTAGGCTCGGTGCTATAACAGTAAGGTTGGTATTATATTTGTGAGGAGTGGGAGCTGTTTACATAAGTCAAGATCATTATTGGTCCTTAGCGAT
Source organism: Allium cepa (assembly GCA_030765085.1). Taxonomy (NCBI): domain Eukaryota; kingdom Viridiplantae; phylum Streptophyta; class Magnoliopsida; order Asparagales; family Amaryllidaceae; genus Allium; species Allium cepa. The sequence goes on from CM060932.1 coordinate 707,379,506, forward strand.
TAGCAAAGAGACAAGGGTTACGCCTTAATTGGCTACATGTCTTATAAGTGTTAACCATGTTTAGGGCATGCACCACCTCATAGTTGTTTATTAGATTGTTTTTTATTAGGAGGCAAGGCTAGATAACATTTTAATGGAGGTCTGTCAAAACGAGATGGAATACGGCTAAATCGTTGTAATGTCGTTATTATGTACTATTTGAGTTCCTTGGTATGCATGGTGGATAGAATGTGATACTACGTTGATGATGGATACCAACGAGGTGCAGAGTTACAGATGCTAGGGGGAAAGTATCCTGGTCCGAAGGGAGACCGTGGTACTTATACACACACATTTATATATATGTATGTAGCTATTGAATACATCAGTTGATGGGGTGTATAGTAAGCATATATAAAGTCAACATGACCAAGTTTAAAATAAAAGTAGATATAACATGCAGTGGAAGACAACCTGCATAAATTATTGTTATTTATCAAATACGTAATTTACCAATCACTAAAACGTTGTTTTGACCTCCTCCCGATTACAACCCACATGATAAACTTAGAGAGACATGTAATGGTACTAGGTAGAAAAGGTCGATGACAAATTTCTTATGCATGCTCAACACTGACAAGGATACTAAATACTAGAGGTATTAGCCTTGGTCAATAATTATATGTTTTATTATATTTTACTATTCCACTATGAGTTTTATCGATGGTACTCATGCATACTTTTGTTTATTTATTAGCTAATAAAATTGAAATAATGTTATATCCTAAAAGCCTTAAAAGTATGGGGAGATAAATTTTAGCAAGTGAAGGACAAGGAAAGGTTGTTGTGAAACTACGGGTCACAATCCCTACAATTTAAAAGCTGAAATTTATAAATGAACTTTTGCGCCGATTGTTGTTCTAAAATAAAAGAAAAGGTTTTAGAAATTTGATAATTTACCATGCAGTAGAAGTAGTAAACTAAATCTAACGGATGGAAATGATTTGTATGCCTATAAATATAAGTCGAGCCCCTCACTTCTTTCTCGTATTTTATGAATCAAGTAGCGAAGCTATGCCATTTTCTTTTATCCACAAATTTAGGAAATATAAAAATTATAAAATAATATGTTATATGTGTGTGTGTGTGCGCGCGCGCGCACGCGTGTGTGTATGTCGGCGTGTGTGTGGAGAATAGCAGGAAATAAAAGAGAAAAGAATAAGATGTGAATCAATTCTAAAAAGAAGAGGTAAATTCCAAACCTAAAACTTTACAACTATATTTAATTCAAACCTTTTCACAAATTGGTAATTCTAATAAATATGTTTGTGTTAAAATATGTAATTTGGTAGAAGGAGAAGGGGTTCAAATAAAGAGAATGTATTTCGATCTGGAGATTTTGAATCTAAGAAGTGAGTGGGAAATTTAATATTTTTTATAATATTGGATTTATATCATTTTAAATCCATTCCCTGTATATCCAAATATAATTTTGGAGTAGCAGGCTTAAATATATACGTGTAATTTATTTGAAAATCATACCTACATATTTTGTGAATTTTAACTTTCATTAAATACTACATATACTTGAATCTAAAAGATAAGGGTGAAAGTAGTCCCTAAATTCATAATATTGTATAATAATCCCAGGTTAGTTGGTTGAATGATATACGTGAGTAAAAATAAATTAGAAGTTATTATAATTGGATTGGGATTTAAGTAGGGTTTTAATAAATTGGAATGAAATGTGTTGCAATGTAAATTTCAATGAAGTATCCAATTTTATAAATACGAATAAAAGTGTATCGTTTGAAATAATAACAGAAAAGATAATTCCATGTAATTTCAAACATAGCACAGGTCCTCTTTTAGATAATTTATGGAAAATTACAGTATTAGTATTTTCATTTTGGAAGATGTAATTTCAACATATTAAAATGTAGAAATCCCCAAGTATAAATCAAAGAATTTTAAGTAAGGATAACAATAACAATTTAATTGTAAATCTAATATATGAAAAAAAGACAAGCTAAAAATTAAACAAGAAGCAATGAAATGTAGGCGAAGCAATGAAATGAGTAATTAAGAAAGTTTAGTAATCAAAGAAAGATAGTAATAGTTGAAAAGGAATAGTAAAATATATCTAATAATATAAGGGGAAGTGGGCAGTAGAAAATATTTATCTATTAAATTAAAAGTAAGCGGTAAATGGCATTAAATTTGCATTAATAAAGCAAGAAGCAAGTTGGGTAAAATACCTAAATACCAAAAATTGAACATTGGAGGCATGGTAACTAAATAAATTCATGCAGCCTCAGGTATGTGTTTATAAGAGGTATGAATTATTGAATTTAGTCAATATCTTATAGTAATTAAAAATCACGTAGTCATTAAAATGGGTTGGAATGTGAGGTCGATAGTGTTACAATAGATGTCTGCCCGCCGTAAAGGTCTACTAGCAATTGTTTATATATTATACTGATGTAGGACATATCCAACTGTAGGACCTGTGGAATTAAACGTTCGCGTATAGGTGAAGGGAATATGCCAAAGTATATTGGTTCTCCCCTGTTAAAGAGTTAAAGGGCCAACTAGAGTATGCTTCAACCTTTTAAGTGGTACGTGTTAAGTTACCAAATGGGTTTTTTTTCATTGTGCAATCTAAATGGAACGGTGAGCGTAAGCACGATGCTATAATAGCGAGGTTGGTACCTTATATGTGAGGAGTAGGAGCTGTTTACAGATGTCTAAGTTTTCATCCTCTTTGAGAAATCAGCGGAATGGCAAGCGTTATGTCTAAATTGGCTACGTGTCCTACTAGTATAGACCACTTTTAGGACATGCACCGCCTTATAGTTGTTTGTTGTTAGGAGATAAGGCCAGATAACCTTTCAAAGGAGGTCTTTTAAAATGAGATTGAATATGGCTAAATATCGGTAATGCTGTTATTAGGCACTACGAGAGTTCCTTGGTATGCACGTCGACGAGAATGTGATAATATGTTGACAATGGATCATAACGAGGTGTAGAGTTATGGATACTAACGGGGAAGTATACTTGTCCAAAAGGGGTTTGTGGTACTTATATATACACATTTATATACACACACATATGTAGATATTGAATACATTGAGTTAATGCGGCGTATAGTACATGTATATGGAGTCAAGACAAATAAGTTTGAAAGGAGAGTAGACATAGCATGTAATGGAAGACAATCGGCATAAACTAGTGTTATATATAAAGTATATAATTTACTAGTCACCAAAACATTGTTCTGACCCCCCTCGTCATTACAACCCACATGATAAACTTAGAAGGATAGGTATGGGTACAAGACGGGAATGGTGGACATACATATTTCTTATGCATGCTCTGCACTGACAAGGGCACCAGATACCAGAGATATTAGCCTTGGTCAATAATTAAATGTTTCATTATACTATGTTATTCCACTATGAGTTTTATCGATAGTTCTCTAACATACATTTTTTTTGTTTACAGGATAGCAACACCAATGTCCAAACTTTTGTAGGCTTGAGTTTTCGATTTAGCAGAAATTCGGGCCTACTAAGGTAGGGGTTGTTATAGAATCACAATAGAAGCTCTTTGAATCCTTAATGTTTTAACTTGCTCTGAATTGGTAGTATGCATATGTTGTGAAAGAATATATTTTGGTTGTGCTCTACATTTATAATAGTGTATGAGCCGGTAGGGAAAATATTTGAAAAATTAGAGAAATGATAGAACAAAGTTTGAAAAGTTAGAAGGTGAGAAAGATCACTATATGGACACTTCTCCATGCCATGTTTAGGGAATTTTTAATATTATTTTGGTAAGTATCCTTAGGGGTTTATTTACATGGCTTTTAAGTACCCTAAGTATAATTCTTATTATAAAAAATTTAGATCTTAAATCATTTGTTTGTAGTGGATAAAAATGTTTACAAATTTCATGCTTTTCTCTATCCAGATCTTTCACAGCACTTATAAATACTGTATTTGACCTACACCAGCAATTCTAGGTCTTTTCTATAGCACTGTTGTTGTTTGTGATTTTAAGCTATTTTGGTTAATAAAATGAGTTTAAATGATATTTAGATAAAGTGTTTTTCATAAATATATTTAAACATGTTTAATAACATGCATTAGAATGTTTTAAAGTGGATTGAAGTTTAAATATATTTTTGGTAATTATATATAAATTTTTAAAGTAAAGGAATTTATATATAATTTTTTTAAAAAGATTTTCGATAAATTATAAATTGGTTATTTTTAAGTAATATTTTATGTGGATATTTAAAATATATTTATAAGTATTTTAAAAGTATATATATGAGTTTGGAAAAGTAAGTTTAAGTGTCTTATAAAAGGATAAGTGGGTTTTGGTTATAACATTAACTTATAATAAATGATTTTTGAGAAGTTATTTAAAAGTATATTATATTGTTAAATAAGTATACTTTAGTCTTTAAAAAGACTGTTTTAAAGATAGTGAAAATTATAAAAGTGGTTTGGGTTTATAGTAAACAACGTTTAAGTAACATTTGAATATGCTTTTGAATGTAATTAGATCTTTGAAAATAGTATTTGAAAGATAATGATAAGTTTGGAATCTTTTGGAAAAAGGTTAGATAAATCAATGGTTTAATTTATAAAAGAGAGTTGGGTTTATAGTAACAATGTTTTAGTAGCATTTGTTTTTAATCTCTTTCATTATATTTGAAAATGGAAAATCTTGTTAAATGATTTATGAATATAATTATACCTTTGAGCTAAGTATATGAATACAGTTTAAAGAATGAAAAGAGTATAAATGAATAGTAATGTAGTTGTATACATGTATATATCTTTTGTAAAGATATTTTACAACTATATACAAGTATATACATGTATATATCTTTTGTAAAGGTATTTTGAAAATATATACAAGTATCGACAAATTAGTATTATTTGAATACGAGGATTAGAAGTCACTTATGTGATTCGATCATATTTTTTTTATTCACCTATGGAAAGTATTTACTCCTATACTTAGCACTAAAAGCTAACAAAGTAGACATGTTCTATCTGTGAGAATTAAGAATAAAGTGTTAAGTAGGGCTTTGGTGCAAACAGTGCTCTAATCTACTTAGCTTCTATTTTGACCAAGGGATAATGTACATTGAGAAAGTTGGAAAGGGTGATAATCATACAAGACCTGATTTCCATATGTGATCATTTTATTTCTATTCTAATTTAACCAAATCAACTTAGAAAGTATATAAAAGCTTCGTAGCTTCATACAGTTTGAGTTCCCTCAGGAATTACTCATTATTATGAAACGTATCCCCTTTTAAGAATATATATATATACACGAGATCCCTAGGGGAGGACTCCTTTATATCGTTTGCTTACTTCTAAAAGAACCAAAATGAATTAACCGAAAATTCACTGATTTAATTTTTGATGAGTCCGGTATTAGGTAAATATAATTATATATTACTTCCCAAAAAATCACTTAAAACTGATATATGTGTTCTATTTTTTGAAAGCGGTTGTGAAGTGTAATGTTATATTGAATTGTCTATCCTAAGCTTAAGCTCAAGGGAGAGGTCAACATTAACATTCGTCAGACGACTTATGCTAGAATCCATGGAGAGACTCATGATCCGTTCGAGTGATGAAGACTTGTGTGATGCCGAACGCATCTTCATATTTAGCAATGACAAAAATTAGAGTAGAGGTATAGCTAGTAGGTTTAGCTAACCCAAGTGTACATCAACTCTAAATATATAGAGATGCTTTGGGTTGAGGTGTGTGAGAGTTGATGTCATTCGGTATGATGTGTTCGGACGTGGTCCAGTTATGTTTTCCTTTGTGATATATTCTATTTAGAGATATGCACGGATTCAGAAGGTAGTTTCCGACCCTTGTTAGGGGGTGACCTCGATGTACCAAGGAGACCTCCAATGAAAATCCATACGTGAACACGCCTTTGCAGTTTTAATTGTACTTCTAATATTGTTGTGTTGTGAGATGCAAGCAGCACAACTATTTTCTAATTTATATTCTACACCCTAGACACTATTTATTATATCGCTTTATTTACTTATTATATGGTTATGGTTATTTTGAAGGGGAAACCTATCACGACCCAAAATCCAGCGTTCGAAAATCGACATCAAATACCTCACTTGCAATCAACTGCCGTAGATTCAAATGTCGAATTTCAGTTCGGATGGAGCTTATAACAACATTAGATGAATATAAACAGTGGAAACAAAATGAACTGCCATAAGTCAACATCACAGATATAACATCATCATAATATCCATTACAACATTATCACCAACATCAGAGCATTTTATACATATAACACAACTTTAAAATAGAACACATCATAGCGGAACAACAAGTTATCACACTTCAATAAAATCTCCAAAGAAAAGAGAGCGATAGCGAGCTTCCAAACTAAGCACCTTAGATCCAAAAAGCTTCCAAAAGATCACCAAGTCAAAAGCCTTTAAAAATCGATAGCCTCCAAGCCAAAAAACTTCAAAAGATTCCAAGCCAGCACCAAAACACGTAAAAACCTGCTTCTAGGCTGCCCGTATGGAAATTATGGGTACCCAGAGTTTAGAAAGGGAACAATAAACTCCGGGTCAGTGATGTGACTGGTATGAGTAAACAAAAACAGTTGTTTGTACAAAAACAATTTATAAAAGAAAAACCGGTATGCTTTTGGAAAATGAAACTACCATAAGGCCTCCCGGCACACACACAATGCAATCGCACACTTGGGGGAGATTTCTCCTTATGATAGTCAAATATGCTTAATACGAGAAAACTCTTTTGATATTATTATTATTAGTGCATAGTGTGAAAAACATTTCGAAAATATAATATTAACCTTAGCCAGCATAGGTAACATTATACTATGCCTACTTTAGCTACCATTTAAGAATCGCGGGTTATACAATTGAAATCGTACTGGGTTCATATTGGTAATTGGATTTTCAACAAATGGTCAGGCTATGGAACTTCCTTGGCCATATGGGTACGCCTCTGGAGGGACGCCCCGAGAACCTAAGCGGATCTCTGCTAACACAAGGCTGGGTTACCTCTGTAATTAGGTAACTACTACACTAGTATGCCACTCCCCGGTCGTAACCAACCTTTATCCCGGGATTCACCAACAACCACAAAGTAATAAATTTGCAGCAACCACATAGGTTAAGTATCAAGGCTCCATACCAGGATCCCACCTCTATCCAGAAGGAAATGAACGTACGCTCGAGGGGCGCTACCCCCAAATAACCTTGCTGCATCTTTCCTGTTTCAACCATTCCGGGTTGTGAGGTTCGACAAAGTCTCGTCCATAAAGCTACGCTTTTCACAAAAGCCATGCTTCGATCAACAAATGATCAGCAGCACTCAGCATGCCACATTACCAAGTTGGGAGTATATCACTGATAACCTTCAACTACATAATCTTTGAGATCGTACGTCTTAGAGAAGGGTGTTAAGCTAAGAGAATAAATCTCCGCCACCAACAGAAATGAATTTGAAATAAATCTGCTTTATATCTCAAAATGTAATGTCAGACATGCAACCATACAAGTCTGTTCTGGGTTCGAACAGAACCGAAGGCACTTCCGAAGAAGCCCTTGCAATCCGGGTATCCACAATCCCAATCGGACCCCCCATCATATATGGAGATCTCAATACCGGAGCAACTCATTGCAGAGTCATTCAACAGGTTATCCTATCGTTCTCAAAGACACTCGGTCTTCACCACCATCTTCAAATGCTATCCATTTCGTCGTATCACTATTCAGAATGGGTTATATGACACAAAGGTCCTCTCCTGGCTAAGCCGAATAGTAAGGTCAATTTAAAAACATGTGGATATGTCATTCACAAAGATTCACAAGTTCTATGTGGGTTTCGGATAACCAATTGGAATCCGACTCCCTTTCGCATCGAAATTCAAATGCCGTTTTACGGGCCAATGAGTTTTCACATTCACACAGAAATATATTCATCACAGAAATCATAGCCCAGCATAAAGCAATTCATATCACATAGCATCACAATTACATATCAGAGATATCAATCAGTACACAACATACAATAGTTATCAATCATCTACAATTAAGATGAATCAATCATGTGATTTAAATTAAATAATCGCATAATTACTTTCATTGATTATATTTAATCAATGATTAGTTATCCATAATTAAAATTAATTAAATCTTAATCACCTTCATTAATTAATTAATCCTTAATTAATTACCTTAATTAATTAATCTTTAATTGTTAATTAATTAAATCATAATTACCTTTATTAATTAATTAATCCTTAATTAATTACCTTAATTAATTAATCCTTAATTATTAATTAATTAAATCTTAATTACCTTTATTATTTAATTAATCCTTAATTAATTACCTTAATTAATTAATCCTTAATTGTTAATTAATTAAATCTTAATTACCATTATTAAATAATTAATTATTCGTTAATTAATTAATTATTAATTACAAACCAATTAACCTTAATTATTTACTTAATTAATCTTTAATATTAAGTAATTAATTAAGTAATTAATTTTTTAAGTAATTGTATTAATAAATCATTAATTGTTTTATAAATTAAAAGATAATCTTTTTATCTTTATTTATTTACTTTAATTATCCTTTAAACCTTGTTTAATAAATCACCCTTAACACATTAATTACTTTAAAAGGTTAAGATAGTTTAAATAACATTTTTATCTTAATTACCCTTTTAAATTACATTATTTATTTAATATAAATAACTTTATAAAATAATGTATCAAAATTAATTCAATTAAAATTTGATTACTTTTGAAAATATCTTACTTATATCCTTAATTAATTCAAACTTAAATCAAAAGCATTATTTTGAAAATATGTTTTCAAAAGGTTTAAAAGTTTGAATTTATTTTTAAAGTAAAGCTGTTTTATACTACCGACCCGAGGCCACTTCGAGTCAAACCCGAGCAAAATGCACCTTGCTTCGAGTCGTTTGCCAAATCACCCGTGTGCCTTATATATATATATATATATATATATATATATATATATATATAACTTGAATTTGTCTAAGTACAAACCCAATACGCATAGGTAAATACACGAGCTTAATCAACCCATCTTCCCGAAAGTTACTTCGAGTCATCCATTCTCCTCCTAAACCATCTGCACTGATATAACTTCGGCCTCGTGCACATGCACAGTTGAAGCAACACCTCCGGTTGAAACTTTGGCCGTCAACACGTCAGTGGCAACCCTTCCAAACCAACCAGCCACCTAGAAATGCAAATCATCGACGAAATTGAAATTTCGACATTGAACCCAAACTGGAATAAAAATTCATCACCGGAAAACCTTCTCATCTCGCCACCTCAGGCCACCAAAGGCCACGCATATATGGTGGAAGCTTCGCCTACCTTCACTGCTTCGATCGCCACCGGTGCGATCAGCTCCCGTGCAACGATAAAGCTGCAGCAACCCAGGTTCTCGGTCACGTTCAAGAGTGGGTTTAAACCCTAGACCTTTGCCGTACGATCGCCACAGTGATGTAAAAAATTATCGAACATTTTTCTGACGAACTACGACCTTCCAGCTAGCTCTGGTTACGAATACAAAGTCCATCGCCTTATCGATCACCAGAACTTCGAGAAAATGACAATTCCGTTCATCCCCCTCTTGCTCAGTGAATACTTGATAAAAGATTTAATTTCACTTTTAAAGTCATCAACTTCGAAGATAATTCAATTTATATATTCAAAATCTGAAATCATGTTTGATGAAATTTCTGTTTATATTAAGTTTGCCTGTATTCTTATATTTCCAAACAAGGTTTTTGTTTGATTTACTTAAATTTGTTTTTAAAACTTTGAGCATAATCATACAAACATATTTCTTTTTGATTTCAAAGCCTAAAAACAATCTGATATAGAGCTTTTGGATTTTTGAGACAGGTTTTTGAACCTGTAAGCGTAGAACATAGTTCATGTTGATGTGTACAGACATGCATCTTCATTTTCATGTATAAATATATATATGCAAACACACATTTATCATTCAAACTTCAATATTGTTCACAGCAACAAGTTCAAGTTCAAATCAAAGAGTTTACTCACCTGTGGAGTTGAGCAGAGAGCTTTCTGTCTGGGTTTAAAAATTGAAAGCCTGGAAATTGTTTCTCTTAACTTGATCTTGAATTTTTTTACCTGTAACTTGTTAATATAAATTTGCTTAATATCTGATGGATTTGCTTACTTAATTCCTCAACAACAAACTCAAATTCAAGCTTACTTACAGTTTTGTTTTAATGAAAACAGAGAAGAATTTTGGTCTGCAACTTGAAAACTGGAATGCTAACTTGAGTTGATCCTAGCTTTTGTTAATTGTTGAAGTTGATTCGTGCTTTGATGTTGAACTATTTGTTGAAGACTAAAGTTTTTTTTTGAAATTCCTTTTTGGCTTGAAATTTTGAAGAAAAATGGTTACAGTTTTTTTTTGGAATTTTAGCCTTGATTTAAAATGTTGAGGAGGTTATGCTTTGATTACTTGTTCTGATGATTTTCTTCTCTGGTTTAAAGATTGTACATGGTTTTGAAATGAATAAAAGAGGTAAGAAGAAGAAGGGGTGTGTTTTATATAATGTAAATTAAGATTTTATTTTAAAATTAAGAAAAATAAAAACTAACTATTACACTTGTTAAATTTCTCTTTTAACGAATTACACTTGTTAAATTGGATATCTTATCACTCAACACTTGAAATTACATAATTATATGTTTAATTTAAAATTTGTATTAATTTTCTTTATTACATAATTACACTTCTTTATTATATTTTTATACAATCATTAAAAGAGAATGTTTTTTACTACTAATTTATACATATATAAAATCATATACATATGTTAATATTTTGAACCCAAATAATTTTCTTAAGATATTTATTTAAATTCGAATTAAAATTCAAATTCAAATTCAAATTCAAATTCAAATATAAATTCAAATCTACTCATATATGCACACACACACACATATATATATATATTCATATATATATATATATATATATAAATTAAATTCAAATGATTTTAAAAACATTTATTATATCAAATTTTAAACTCAAAAGAAATTGAAATTTTATTCATATATATTGACACATATTTTATTTGTTTTGAACTTTTTTCAAATTAATTTCAATTTAGATTTCAAAAATTCAAATACATTACCATATTTAAATTGATAAATTTAGGGATGTTACAAATTTCCCCCCTTAAGAAATTTCGTCCTCGAAATTTGAAAGAGAGAGAAAAGCAAACAAAGAATATATGAATTTAGAAACAGACCGAGAAATGGCTTACCATTTAAGCTGAGATATCCACACTGCAATTGGGATAAGACCTTTGCATGCTGTCCTCTGTCTCCCAAGTACAGTCCTTTGGATCACCGCTCCATTGTACTTTAACTAATTTCATAATTTTGTTCCTCAATTGTTTTTCATCACGATCGATTATTTTCAATGGCTCTCTTTTAACTACTAAATTGGGAGTGATTTCAAGATCTTGCTGAGCTGCCTCTTCGATAACACTGTCTGGATCGTGTACGTACTTTCGAAGATGTGAAACGTGAAATACATCGTGTACGCCAGATAACTAGCTAGGTACTGCACTCGATATGCCAGAGGACCGATCCTTTCCAGTATAGGAAAAGGACTAATGTTTCATGGTGCCAGCTTACCAGTCTTCCTGAATCTTAACACATCACGCATTAGAGACACTTTCAAGAAAACGAAATCTCCAACTTGAAATTCTGAAGCTCTTCTCCTGCGGCCGTAATAACTCTTCTGACGACTTTGAGTGGTTATTTACTTCTTTCGAATAAAATCAACTTTTTCCATAGCTTCTTTAATAATATCTGGTCCAAGAACGAGTCTATCACCAGACTCAATCCTGCACGTCGGTGATCGACACGGACGACCATATAAAGCTTCGAAAGGAGCCATTTCAATACTGGCTTGATAGCTATTATTATATGAGAACTCAACCAGATGTAAATAGTCTTCCCATGAACTACCAAAGTCGAGAATACAAGCTCGCAAAAGATCCTCTAATATTCAATTTATCCTTTCAGTCTACCCATTAGACTGTGGATAATAAGCAGAGTTGAAGTTCAATTTTGTTCCCAATGCGGCTTGGAATGCCTCCCAAAATCTACTAGTGATGATCAGATCATGATCACTCACTATACTGCTGGGTATACCATGGAGACGGACAATCTCTTTCATATATAGCTCTGCCAAACTTGCCGGTGTCCGGGTGGATTTCATTGGAATGAAATGGGCTGTTTTAGTCAAACGATCCACAATAACCCAAATTACTTCACTCCCCTTTCGAGTGCGGGGCAACCTGTCGATGAAATCCATCGATACTTGATCCCATTTCCACTTGGGTACCTCCAAAGGCTGGAGTAAACCCGCCATCTTCTTCTGATCGCTTTTAATTTGTTGACAAGTAACATAGCGACTCACATATATAGATATATCTCTTTTCATTATCTTCCACCAGAAAGTTCTTTTAATATCCCTATACATCTTATTAACTCCTAGATTGATACCGAGTTTAGACTTGTGACATTCATCCAAAATTTCATGTTTTAATTCCGGAATTTATAGCACACACAACCTCCCTTTTAGTCTTGCTATTCTATTCTTATCGACCTCAAAACTGGAATTTTCACCACGACGAATTCTTCTATAAATTTCTTGAAGAAACTTGTCTTCATTTTGCTTGTGGGCGATTTTCTCAAGAAGAGTAGGAGCGACGACAAGATGAGCAAGAGTAGCATGCTTCCTACTTAAAGCATCAACAACTACATTGGCTTTCCCGGACGTATACAGAATATCTAGGTCATATGACGCTAGAAATTCTTAACCATCGTTGTTGCCGTAGATTTAAATCTTTCTGGGTGAAGAGATATTTCAATGATTTGTGGTCGGTGAATAATTCGATTTTTTCACCTAGAACAAGAAGGAGTTATTAAGTATATATCTTAAATTAAACTAATTTTTTTTAAAATTTTAGTAAAGCTGAAAGAGATTTTACCCAGAAGATGGTGTCGCCAGATTTTCAAAGCGAAAATAACAGCTAGAAGCTTGAGATCATGAGTTGGATAATTTGTCTCATGCGGTCGTTATTGTCTACTCGCGTAGGCAATTACCTTCCCATTCTGCATTAGTACCGCACCCAAACCATCTCCACAAGCATCAGTATAGACAGATAACCCTTGGTTCCCGTTAATGATAGCGAGAATGGGAGCGGTAGTTAATCTCCTTTTCAACTCCTGAAAAGCTTCATCACATTTTGGAGTCCAATCGAATTTAGCATTCTTTATTGTTAGCTTAGTCAATGGACTGGCCAACTTGGAAAAATCTTGGACAAACTTTCTATAATATCCCGCCAAACCTAGAAAACTTTGAACTTCTTTAAAAGTAGTGGGTCGCTTCCAGTCTAGAATAGCAAAAATCTTTCCCGGATGAACAGAGATTCCTTCTTCATTAACAATATGGCCGAGAAATCTGACTTCTTTAACCCAAAAATGACATTTAGAAAACTTTGCAAACAGAATATTCCTCCTTAATATCTCCAAAATGATTTCATGATGCTTAGCATGCTCCTCTTCAGTTTTTGAGTAGATTAGGATATCATCAATAAACACAAGTACAAATTTATTCAGCACTTCCCGGAATACACGGGTCATTAAATCTACAAAGTATGCGGGGGCGTTGGTTAGTCCGAAAGGCATGACTAACCATTCGTAAAAAATGTCTGGACCCTTGAAAGCAGTCAAATGAACATAGTCTTCGGCAATTCGTAGTTGATGGAATCCCTGAGCTAGATCCATCTTAAAAATGAATCGAGCGCCATGAAGTTGATCAAATAGATCGTCGATTCTAGGTAAAGGGAATTTGTTCTTGAGAGTTTGTTTATTGAGATCGAGGTAGTCTACACACAATCTCAGAGATCCATCCGATTTAGCCACAAATACGACAGGTGAAACTCATTCGAAAACACTAGGACGTATCAATCCCTTCCTTAGCAAATCTCGAGTTTGATTTACTAGTTCAATTCTTTCCCTGGGTGCCATCTTGCGGCTTGCATGAACAACAGGACGGGCATTGGGTACTAAGTCAATTCTGAATTCTATTTCTCTGTGTGGAGGTAAGGATTTTACTTCTTCAAATACGTCGGAAATTCCCAAACAACAGGTATAGACTCCCGGACTGGGTTCAGGATATCCCAAGTATACATCAATTGATCTCTCTTAGGACTAGGATGCTCACAAGAGATTTCAACAAAATTCCCAAGGTTTGTTTTGATCGAGATTGTTCGATTGTTACAATCTAATTTGGCTTCGTATTTTGTTAGCCAATCCATTCCGAGTAAGATTTCGAATTCATTAAAATCAAGGACAAAGAGACTGATAGTGAATTGGTAACAAGAATACGAGATAGGAATGTCTCTACATTGTATACAAAGGTTTGCAGGACCATCAACAGGATTTTTCACACAAATGGGCTCGTTGACAAAATTAGGTTTAAGTTTTAATTCATTTACGGCTTGTTGTGAGATAAAGCTATGTGTAGCGCCCGTGTAAAACAAAAATCTAACAACTTTATCATAAATAGTAAGATTACCTTCTAAAACACCTTTTCAGTTATCTGCCCTCAAAGTTGAAGGGTCTTCCTTTATCGCATAGACATTTGCCACTTGTGCTTGCTTCATTGCCGGGAAATTCTTAACTACATGTCCAGGCTTGTGACAATTATAGCATTCTCTAACTCCCTGAACAGTCTTCATAGGTTGTTCTTTCTTAACTTGCTTCTTCGGATTCTTGCAGCTGTTTGAATAATGACCTTTTTCTTGGCAGTTGTAACAAGTTATATCTCTAGCCAGATTTCCTTGATTGTTCTTCTTATCCTTTCCTTGATATGGTTTCATGCTCCCGAACTTTCTTTTTTTCCAATTTTGATTGCTCGAATTTCCTCCATCCCTCGGGACTTCCTGCATATCTAGGGTAGCATACCTGTACCCTATATCGATAAGATCAGAAAAAGATTCTCTGACGTGTGCTGTCATCCTTTCGGGGTACTTCTTGTTCATCCCAGGAATGAACCTCTCATTTTTATTTAGAGGTGTGTTCACCAATTCCGGACCGAAACGGGATAGTTCGTTGAATTTGTTTAAGTACCCCTCAAATGACAAACTCCCCTGCTTTAAGTCCATAAATTCCTGGTACATTTGGGAAATACCAGCTGACGACATATAGCACTTCTCAAATACTTCCTTAAATCGATTCCAAGTAAACTCTTCTTCTGGTTCATCTACAGTGACTGTCTCCCACCAGGCTAAGGCTTCTTCTTGGATTTGCCAAGAAGCTATGAGTCGCATTTGATCGTCTTCTAACTTTAGCCCTTTAAAAATTCTTTCACTCGATCTAATCCAAGCTTGAGCCTCAACAATAGATTCCTTGCCAGTAAATGACTTACCACCAAGTCTCGAGAAGCTTTTATACAAATCATCCAGATTCGGCTGATGCTGAGTAGGTATTGCTGTTTCTGTTGTTGGGGGGACTTGACCGGCGGTTGTGGCATTTCCTCGACGCCTAGCTCTTCCTCTTCGCCCGCTCATTCTTACTATCTGTAATTAGTAAGAAAACTTGATTTAGATATACGGACGACATATCTTAAGAAATATCAGCAGTTAAAAGAAATAGACCAAGAAAATTTAGGGTATTGGTCTCGGGTTATACTCATTCTAGGGTATAGATCACCCTATCTCTAATGAGGCACCTAATGTGTTATACTCCATAGCTAAAGTTATTACTCAACCTTTAGCTCTGATACCACTTGTCACGACCCAAAATCCATTACATCAAATACCTCACTTATATTCGACTGCCGTAGATTCAAACGTTGAATTTCAGTTCGGATGGAGCTTATAACAACATTAGATGAATATAAACAGCGGAAAAAAATAAACTTCCATAAGTCAACATCACAGATACAACATCATCATAATATCCATTACAACATTATCACCAACCTCAGAGCATTTTATACATATAACACAATATTAAAATAGAACAACACATCACACAGGAACAACAAGTTATCACACTTCAAGAAAGTCTCCAAAGAAAAGAAAGCGATAACGAGCTTTCAAACTAAGCACCTTAGATCCAAAAAGCTTCCAAAAGATCACCAAGTCAAAAGCCTTCAAAAACCGATAGCCTCCAAACCAAAAGACTTCAAAAGATTCCAAGCCAGCACCAAAACATGGAAAAACATGCTTCTAGGCAGCCCATGTGGAGATTATGGGCATCCAGAGTTTAGAAAGGGAACAATAAACTCCGGGTCAGTCATGGGACTGGTATGAGTAAACAAAAACAGTTGCTTGTACAAAAACAGTTTATAAAAGAAAAACCGGTATGCTTTTGGAAAATGAAACTACCATAAGATCTCCCGGCACACACATACATAATGCAATCGCACACTTAGGGGAGATTTCTCCTTATGATAGTCAAATATGCTTCATACGAGAAAACTCTTTTGATGTTAATATTATAAGTGCATAGTGTGAAAAATATTTTGATAATATAATATTAATCTTAGCCAGCATAGGCACCATTATACTATGCCTACTATAACTACCATTTAAGAATGGCAGGTTATACAATTGAAATCGTACTGGGTTCGTATTGGTAATTGGATTTCCAACAAATGGTCAGGCTTAGGAACTTCCTAGGCCACATGGGTACGCCTTTGGAGAGACGCCCCGAGAACCTAACCGGATCTCTGCCAACACAATGCCGGGTTACTTCAATAACTAGGTAACTACTACACGAGTATGCCACTCCCTGGTCGTAACCAACCTTTTTCCTGGGATTCATAAACAACCTCAATGTAATAAATTTGCAGCAACAACATAGGTTAAGTATCTGGGCTCCATACCATGATCCCATCTCTATCCAGAAGGAAATGAACATACCCTCAGAGGGCGCTACCCCCAAATAACCTTGCTGCATCTTTCCTGTTTCGACCATTCCGGGTTGTGAGGTTCGACGAAGTCTCGTCCACAAAGCTACACTTTTCACAAAATCCATCCTTCGATCAATAAATGATCAGCAGCACTCAGCATGCCACATTAGCAAGTTGGGAGTATATCACTGATAACCTTCAACTACACAACCTCTGGGCTCGTACGTCTCAGAGAAGGGTGTTAAGCTAAGAGAATAAATTCTTTGCCACCAACAGAAATGTATTTGAAAGAAATCTGATTTATATCTCAAAATGTAATGTCAGACATACAACCATACAAGTCTGTTCCGGGTTCGAACAGAACTGAAGGCACTTCCGAAGAAGCCCTTGCAATCCGGGTATTCACAATCCCGATCGGACTCCCCATCACATATGGAGATCTCTATACCGGAGCAACTCAGTGTAGAGTCATTTAACAGGTTATGCTATCGTTCTCGAAGACACCCATTCTTCACCACCGTCTTCAAATGCTATCCATTTCATCGTATCACTATTCAGAATGGGTTATATGACACAAAGGTCCTCTCCTGGCTAAACCGAATAGTAAGCATCAATTTAAAAAACATGTGGATATGTCATTCTCAAAGATTCACAGGTTCAATGTGGGTTTCGGATAACCAACTGGAATCCGACTCCTTGTCGCATCGAAATTCAAATGCCATTTTACGAGCCAATTGGTTTTCACATTCACACAGAAATATATTCATCACAGAAATCACAGCTCAACATAAAGCAATTCATATCACATAGCATCACAATTACATATCAGAGATATCAATCAGTACACAACGTACAATAGTTATCAATCATCTACAATTAAGATGAATCAATCGTGTGATTTAAGTTAATTAATCACATAATTACTTTCATTAATTATCTTTAATCAATGATTAGTTATCCTTAATTAAAATTAATTAAATCTTATTCACCTTCATTAATTAATTAATCCTTAATTAATTACCTTAATTAATTAATCCTTAATTGTTAATTAATTAAATCTTAATTACCTTTATTAATTAATTAATCCTTTATTAATTAGCTTACTTAATTAATCCTTAATTGTTAATTAATTAAATCTTAATTACCTTTATTAATTAATTAATCCTTAATTAATTACCTTAATTGTTAATTAATTAAATCTTAATTATCTTTATTTGTTAATTATTCCTTAATTGATTAATTATTAATTGCAAACCAATTAACCTTAATTATTTACTTAATTAATCTTTAATATTAAGTAATTTATTAAGTAATTTTTTTTAAGTAATTGTATTAACAAATCATTAATTGTTTAATAAATTAAAAGATAATTTTTTTATCTTTATTTATTTACTTTGATTATCTTTTAAACCTTGTTTAATAAATAATCCTTATCACATTAATTACTTTAAAAGGTTAAGATAATTTAAATAACATTTTTATCTTAATTACCCTTTTAAATTACATTATTTATTTAATATAAATAAATTTATAAAATAATGTATCAAAATTAATTCAATTAAAATTTGATTACTTTTGAAAATATCTTATTTATATCCTTAATTAATTCAAACTTAAATCAAAAACATCATTTTGAAAATATATTTTGAAAAGGTTTAAAAGTTTGAATTTATTTTTAAAGTAAAGCTGTTTCATACTACCGACCCGAGGCCACTTCGAGTCAAACCCGAGCAAAATGCTCCTTGCTTCGAGTCGTTTGCCAAATCCACCCATGTGCCTTACATATTTTTTTAACTTGAATTTGTCTAAGTGCAAACCCGATATGCACAGGTAATACACGAGCTTAAACTCGAGCTATCAACCCATCTTCCCGAATGTTACTTCGAGTCATCCATTCTCCTCCCAAACCATCTGCACTGATACAACTTCGGCCTCGTGCACATGCACAGTTGAAGCAGCCACCTTCGGTCGAAACTCAAACCGTCAACACGTCAGTGTCAACCCTCCCAAACCAACTAGCCACCCAGAAATGCAAATCATCGATGAAATCGAAATTTCGACACTGAACACAAACTGGAACAAAAATTCATCACCGGAAAACCTTCTCGTCTCACCACCTCAGGCCACCAGCCCACACATCTACGGTGGAAGCTTCGGCTACCTTCACTGCTTCGATCGCCATCGGTGCTATCAGCTTGGTGCAATTATGTAGCTGTAGCAACCCAGGTTCTCGGCCACGTTCAAGGGTGGGTTTAAACTCTAGACCTTTGTCATACGATCGCCACGGTGATGTAAAAAATTATCAGACATTTTTCTGACGAACTACGACCTTCGAGCTAGCTCTGTTGATGAAACACGAAGTCCATCGCCTTATCGATCGCTAGAACTACGAGAAAATGACAATTTCGTTCATCCCCCTCGTTCTCAGCGAATACTTGATAAAAAAATATTAATTTCACTTTTAAAAGTCATCAACTTGGAAGACAATTCAATTTATATATTCAAAATCTGAAATCACGTTTGATGAAATTTCTGTTTATATTGGGTTTGCCTAAATTCTTATATTTCCAGACAAGGTTTTTGTTTGATTTACTTAAATTTGTTTTTAAAACTTTGAGCATAATCATACAAACATATTTCTTTTTGATTTCCAAGCCTAAAAACAATCTGATATAGAGGTTTTGGATTTTTAAGATAGCTTTTTGAACCTGAAAGCATAAAACAGAGTTCATGTTGATGTGTACAGACATGCATCTTCATTTTCATGTATAAATATATACATGCAAACACACATTTATCATTCAAACTTCAATATTGTTCACAGCAACAAGTTCAAGTTCAAATCAAAGAGTTTACTCACATGTGGAGTTGAGTAGAGAGCATTCTGTTTGGGTTTAAAAATTGAAAGCCTGGAATGAATTTTTTTTATCTGCAACTTGTTAATATAAATTTTCTTAATATCTGATGGATTTTCTTACTTAATTCCTCAACAACAAACTCAAATTCAAGCTTACTTACAGTTTGGTTTTAATGAAAACAAAGAAAATTTATGGTCTGCAACTTGAAAATTATGGTTAATTGATTTGTAATTAATAATTAATTAATTAAGGAATAATTAATTAATAAAGGTAATTAAGATTTAATTAATTAACAATTAAGGATTAATTATTTAAGGTAATTAATTAAGGATTAATTAATTAATAAAGGTAATTAAGATTTAATTAATTAACAATTAAGGATTAATTAATTAAGGTAATTAATTAAGGATTAATTAATTAATAAAGGTAATTAAGATTTAATTAATTAACAATTAAGGATTAATCAATTAAGGCAAGCATTAATTAATTAATGAAGGTGATTAAGATTTAATTAAGGATAACTAAACATTGATTAAAGTTAATTAATTTAAATCACACGATTGATTCATCTTAATTGTAGATGATTGATAACTATTGTATGTTGTGTGCTGATTGATATCTTTGATATGTAGTTGTGACGCTATGTGATATGAATTGCTTTATGCTGAGCTATGATTTCTGTGATGAATATATTTTGTGTGAATGTGAAAACCCATTGGCTCGTAAAACGGCATTTGAATTTCGATGCGACAGGGAGTCGGATTCCAGTTGGTTATCTGAAACCCACATCGAACATGTGAATCTTTGTGATTGACATATCCACATGTTTTTAAATTGACGCTTACTATTCGGTTTAGCCGGGAGAGGACCTTTGTGTCATATAACCCATTCTGAATAGTGATACGACGAAATGGATAGCATTTGAAGACGATGGTGAAGACCGGGTGTCTTTGAGAATGATAGGATAACCTGTCGAATGACTCTGCACTGAGTTGCTCCGGTATAGAGATCTCTATATGTGATGGGGAGTCCGATCGGGATTGTGGATACCCGGATTGCAAGGGCTTCTTCGGAAGTGCCTTCGGTTCTATTCGAACGCGGAACATACTTGTACGGTTGCATATCTGGCATTACATTTTGACATATAAAGCAGGTTTCTTTCAAATGCATTTATGTTGGTGGCAGAGAATTTATTCTCTTAGCTTAACACCCTTCTCTGAGACGTACGAGCTCAGAGATTATGTAGTTAAAGGTTATCAATGATATACTTCCAACTTGGTAATGTGGCATGCTGAGTGCTGCTGATCATTCGTTGATCGAAGCATGTATTTTGTGAAAAGCGTAGCTTTATGGACGAGACTTCGTCGAACCTCACAACCTGGAATGGTCGATACAGGAAAGATGCAGCAAGGTTATTTGGGGGTAGCGCCCCCTAAGGGTATGTTAATTTCCTTCTGGATAGAGGTGGTATCATGGTATGGAGCCCAGATACTTAACCTATGTGATTGTTGCAAATTTATTACTTTGTGGTCTTTGGTGAATCCCGGGATAAAGGTTGATTACGACCGGGAGTGGCATACTCGTGTAGTAGTTACCTAGTTACAGAGGTTACCCGGCCTTGTGTTGGCAGATATCCGGTTAGGTTCATGGGGCGTCCCTACAGAGGCGTACCCATGTGGCGCAGGAAGTTTCTTTGCCTGACCATTTGTTGGAAATCTAATTACCAATACGAACCTAGTACGATTTCAACTGTATAACCTGCCATTCTTAAATGGTAGCTATAGTAGGCATAGTATAATGGTACCTATGCTGGCTAAGATTAATGTTATATTTTAGAAATGTTTTTCACACTGTGCACTAATAATAATAATATCAAAAGAGTTTTCTCGTATTAAGCATATTTGACTATCATAAGGAGAAATCTCCCCCAAGTGTGCGATTGCATTGTGTGTGTGCAGGGAGGCCTTATGGTAGTTTCATTTTCCAAAAGCATACCGGTTTTTCTTTTATAAACTATTTTTGTACAAGCAACTGTTTTTGTTTACTCATACCAGTCCCATGACTGATTCGGAGTTTATTGTTCCCTTTCTAAACTCTGGGTGCCCATAATTTCCACAGGGGCAGCCTAGAAGCAGGTTTTTCCAAGTTTAGGTGCTGGCTTGGAATCTTTTGAAGTCTTTTAGTTTGGAGGCTATCGGTTTTTGAAGGCTTTTGACTTGGTGATCTTTTGTAAGCTTTTTGGATCTAAGGTGCTTAGTTTGGAAGCTCGTTATCGCTCTCTTTTCTTTGGAGACTTTCTTGAAGTGTGATAACTTGTTGTTCCGCTGTGATGTGTTCTATTTTGAAGTTGTGTTATATGTATAAAATGCTCTGACGTTGGTGATAATGTTGAAATGGATATTATGATGTTGTATCTGTGACGTTGACTTATGGTGGTTCATTTTGTTTCTGCTGTTTATATTCATCTAATGTTGTTATAAGCTCCATTTGAACTGAAATTCGACGTTTGAATCTACGGCAGTCGAATACAAGTGAGGTATTTGATGTCGATTTTCGAATGCTGGATTTTGGGTCATGACACCAACGTCTTCAAATGCTATCCATTTCGTCGTATCACTATTCGAATTAGGTTATCTAACACAAAGTCCTCTCCTGACTAATCCGAATAGTGAGCGCTTAATTTTAAAACACGTCGATATATCATTCACAAAGATTTACTGTCAAGGTTCGATGTGGGATTTGGGTAACCAATTCGAATCCAACTCCCTGTCGCATCGAAATTTAAATGCCATTTTACGGTCTCATGGGTTTTCATATTCACAGAAACAAATCACAGATATCACAGTTCAGCACAAAGAAATTCACATTGCATAGCATCACAATCACATATCAGAAATATCAATCATGTATACATCATTCGATAATAATCAATCATCTTCAATTAAGATGAATTAATTGTGTGATTCAAAATAAATTAACCATATAATTACTTTCATTAATTATCTTTAATCAATGATTAATTATCCTCAATTATAAATTAATTAAATCTTAATTACCTTCATTAATTAATTATTCCTTAATTAATTATCTTAAGTAGTTAATCCTTAATTGTTAATTAACTGAATCTTAATTACTTTTATTAATTAATTATTTCTTAATTAATTAACTATTAATTACAAATCAGTTAACCTTAATTATTTACTTAATTAATCTTTAATATTATGTAACTAATAGTTATTCTTTAAATATTTATATTAACAATCATTAATAACTTAATAAATTAAAAGATAAATCTCTTTACCTTTAATCATTTTAATTATCTTGTAAACCTTGTTTAAAGAATCATCCTTATTACACAATTTAACTTAAAGGATTAAGATTAGTTTTAAATAACATTTTTATCTTAATTACCCCTCTTAATTACATTAATTAATATAAATAATTTTATAAAATAATGTAACAAAATTTAAATTAAATTTAATTAAAAATATCTTACTTAAACTAAATTAGTTTAAACTTAAATCAAAATCATCTTTTAAAACATGGTTTTAAAATGGTTTAAAAGTTTGAATTTTTTTAAAGTAAAACTGTGTTTACATATTAGACCCGAGACCCCCTTCGAGTTATACCCGATCAAATTGCCTCACTACTTCGAGTTTTTTCAAAAATCGACCCACGTGCATGCTTAATTTCCAACTTAAAAATTTTCTAAGTATTAACCCTGCACAACGAAAAATTTACTCGAGCCCAACTTCGAGTTGCCACACTATTCTCCCGAAAGCTCATTCGAGTCACCACTGCTTCCCTTCCCATGTCATTGTCTACTGACCCATGGCACCATGCACATGCACAGTGCCACGGCGATGCTCCGACGATTCTCACCACCTCCGGCAAGTCAGCGATCGTCACAACAAGCTACCTCGATCATCGCTTCATCACGACATAGTCCAGAATGAATTCTAGCTTCCCAGTTGACCATTAAAAACCAAACATCACCAGAAACTCCTCCTGAACCACTATCGTCAGCCACCGTATCACCCTAGAACTTCGACTACAACTTCATCCACGACCCAAGCAAATTTTCCCTTATATCCGGCCAAGCTCGATTTTCTGACGACAGGGAACTACCCCCAAATCCAACCGTGACTCATCTAGGTTCGAAAACCTTATCTCTTTAGTCAAATGGTCCACAATATTATAATAACCCAAATCTCAGTAGTTTTTTTAATCCCATTTCGATAGATCAGAAACTTATTCAATTCAAAATTCAAAACCAATAGCTTGAGCATTCTTCAAAACTGAGATCTATCCAAAAGCCTGTACATTTTCAAATAAAACCAAAATCAAACTTTTATCCTGTATCTTCCTCAAACCTGAAGCAAGCCCAGAGAAAAGCGAAATATTTTCTTCAGCAAATCAAGTTTGCAAATCAAATCCTAGCTTGCATCTTCTTCAAATCTGGAATCAAGCAGTTTCACCCTTGTTTCAAAGCAGAGGTCATCTCTGCAAGTTTCTATATCGAGCAATTCCAGTTTTGATAAAGATCCAGCATTTTTCTAATCTCAACAACTCAAAGTTTTCAAAATCAAAAGCTATTCAAAATATAGAAGCCTCTGTTCATCTTTTTTTAAGGTGAGTATAAAAACAGTGTTATGGTTGCTTGCTTTATTTCATATGATGAATGATTAGAGTAGCATGATTGGCACCAGTGCTTGATATGAATGTATTAATATACATATGATCTGTATATCTCTGTATATGTGTGAATAATCTTTAAAACTGCTCCGTTAAATCCATGTTCAATTTCTTTATAAAATTCATATCTTCATAAATTTTCAGAATTTGGTTATGATTTATAAATGAAATATGATTAGCTTAGTGTAATATGAATTTTAAAAATAGTTTCAGAGTTTTATATTTAGAATTTTTTTCAAAAATAAAATAATTCAGGAATGATCTGAATATGGCTTAAAATAAAATATTTTAAATTTATGATACGAAGCCATAAACAATTTTGTAATGGCATAAGATGAATTTAGAAACCAGATTCACATTTTTTAGTTTAGTATCCTTTGTGATTATCGAAGTTGAATGAATTTTGGTTTATCACCAATATCTGACGATCGGCATGGTGAACTTCATCGGGGTCGTGGTCGAAGTTGTCTGGAGGTCTGATGACCACAGGAAAAATGTAGTTGTATTTTATCATCAGCCGTGGTTGCCAGATTTCGGTGAACTAGGGTTTGGGTGTGGTCTTATGTCAGGTGGATTGTCGAAATGTTCTCGGCGACTATGTTGCATCGAGATCGATCGCAAGGCAAGGGATCGAGGCGAGGAGGCATGGTGCTGCTCTAGAAGGATAGCCGGAGTTTCCAGCTATCGAGATCATCATGGCGAGCTTCTTTTTGGGTTGGGGTAGTTGGGTTTGGGTTGTTCAGAAGGGTCGATTTCGTATCGCGATGGAATCATGGTGTCTGGGTGGCCGTGGTGGATGACGTGGTCATCGGTGATGTGTTGAGGCAAGTTTTGAGGGTCGGAGCGCCGTAGTTCGTCGGTGTACGTGCACCGTGCACATTTGAGTATCAGGTGTTGAAGGAAGTTTTTAGGAAGAAGCACATCACTCGAGTCTAACTCGATATTTTAGCATGTTTGCCTCGAAGAGATGGGATGCAAATCCCATGTGTTGCTCGAGTTTTTTTAGTTTTGGCTCGGGATTGATAGTTGGCTTGTAACAGGTTTCAAAATTTTGTAAAGAAATAAGTTTCTGATCTGAAAACTGTATTGATATTCAGATTTGCATTTGAGAAAGGGTTTGAGTTTCTCTTGGTTTGAAAAGAAAATAGAAAGAAATGAAAAGAAGAAATGCATATGTTTATATATAAGTAAATTTATGATTTATAAAAATAAAAGAAAATGAAAATAAATAAGGACACTTGTTAAAATCTAAGTAACATTTGTCATGAGCATTTGCTTATAAATTAACACTTGTTATATTAGGCTTAATATATTTACACTTGTCCTATAAGTAATTTTACTTATTTTTATTCATTTTAAAAGTAAATAAAAGCTTTTTCTTAATTTATTAAATACTTATCTAAATATATATGTATATAAATTACTTTTTAAAGAAAATAGAATAGAACAAATTATATATCAAATAAAGCTTATTCATATACTTTAAAATCTAAAACATTTTTAAAATATCTACTATTTGAATTTCCAATTTTAATTCCAAATTAAAATTAAAATTAAATTGAAAAATACAATTTAAAGTCGACTTAAATATACATATATAACAACACACATATGTACTATATAATTTTTAGTTTTAAACCATTATTTTGAAAATCATTTGTATTTAATTCAAAATATAACTTTCAAATTATATGTATACTAAAATTTGAAAACAAATTCTTATTAATTTTAAAATATAGTTTTAAATCCAATATATTTTTCAACACATTTATATTTGAATTTCAATTTATTTTCAATATTTATTTTGAATCTCAAATCCAAGTTCTATTTAAAAATCAATTTATACACATATATAATAAATAAATATCTTGTTTTATTTGGAAAAAAAATCAAATAAATTCACAATTTAATCCAAATTATATTAATTACTAATTTAATTCAAATTTATCCCTAAAAATTTAAATAAATTACCAATTCAAATTTAACTCAAAACCGGGGTCGTTACAGATTCCCCCCTTAAGAAAATTTCGTCCTTGAAATTTGTAAGTAGGGGACGATCCCAAAACTTCAATTTTAACAAAGTATACCTATCAACCATAGTATTCAAAGCAAACAATTTATCCAAACAAATAATTCTGACCTATCTAGAGTTTATGTCCCATGCCAACTCATCCTTTGGTTTAACCAAAATAATGATCTTCTACCAAAGCTTCTCTCTCAAGCTGCCATGAAGACAATCAAAGAATCGAAATTGAATGGCAATCAAAAGAGATTTAATAGGCAAAGATTGTTTCCGTTGTTGTGGGGGTATTGACCATTTATAGTGGTACTCCCCTGTCCCCTATCTCGTCCTCTTCTTGCACTCATACTCACTATTAGTGGATAGTAAGAAAATTTACTGAGGCATTTGGACGGATATCTTAGGGATACTCATTCTAGGGAGTACTTCACCCTATCTCTAATGAGCTACCTAATGTGTTATACTCCTGAGCTAAAGTTTCAACCTTCATCTCTGATACCAAATGTGACGGTCTAAATTTCAGCGTTCGAAAATCGACACCCGTACTTCACTTGTACTCGAATGCCGCAGATTCAACCGTTGAAATCCGATTCGTGCCAGAGCTTATAACACAATAAGTATAACAACACAACGGAAGAAAAAGTGTAATATCATTGATACACAATAGATACAATATCTGATACAATATGATATAACAATGTATCAATACAAATCAGAGCCAAAAGATATACAACAACGGAAGACAACACAAAAAGATGGTCTAGACTTTGCAACCATCGATAACGGAAAGATATCTCCAAAAGATAATATCTTCAGAACTCAACAAGATAGATACTCCAAAATATAGCGATTCCATTGCTAAAGCTCCAAAGCAAGAAAGACTCCAAACCAGAAAGTGAGAACTACCATCAATGCTGAAGTGAAGCAACTTGATCCAAAAGTGATTGCCAATATCCAAAGATTGAATGCTATCAAATCTACACCTATTATTCGACTATCTGAAAAATCCAATTCTAGACTGCCCGTGTGGAAAATTGTAGGCACCCAAAGTTTAGGAAGGGAACAATAAACTCCGGGTCAGTCATGGGATGGGTGCGAGCAACAAAAATAGTTTAACTTTGAATAAAACAATCAATAGAAGAATTCAAGATTGAAATCCGCAATGCTTTTGGAAAATGAAACTACCGTAAGGCCTCCCGGCACACACACAATGCAATCGCACACTTGGGGGAGATTTCTCCTTATGATAGTCCAACATGCTTACTACGCAAAATTCTTTTGATATTATCATTGGTGCATAGTGCAGAAAACCTTTCGAAAGTATAATATTAAACTTAACCAGCATAGGTACCATTATATTATGCCAGCTATAGCTACCATTTAAGAATGGCAGGTTATACAATTGCAATCGTAAAAGGCTCGTATTGGAGATTGGATTTCCAACAAATGGTCAGGCAAAGGAACTTCTTGGGCCACATGGGTACGCCTCTGGAGGGACACCCCAAGAACCTAACCAGATCTCTGCCAACCCAAGGCCGGACTACCTCTGTAACTAGGTAACCACTGACACGAGTATGCCATCCCTCGGTCATAACAAACCTTTATCCCGGGATTCACTAACAACCACAAAGTAATAAATTTGCAGCAACCACATAGGCTAAGTATCTGGGCTCCATACCATGATACCACCTCTATCCAGAAGGAAATGAACATACCCTCGGGGGCGCTACCCTCAAATAACCTTGCTGCATCTTTCCTGTTTCGACCATTCCGGGTTGTGAGGTTCGACGCAGTCTTGTCCATAAAGCTACGCTTTTCACAAAAGTCATGCTACGATCAACAAATGTTCAGCAACACTCAACAGCACTCAGCATGCCACATTACCTAATTGCGAATGTATCACTAGTAACCATCAACTACATAACCTCTGAGCTCGTACGTCTCAGAGAAGGGTGTTAAGCTAAGAGAATAAATTCTTCGCCATCAAACAGAAATGTATTTGATAGAAACTAGCTTTACATCTCAAAGTGTAACGTCAGACATACATCCATACAAGTCTGTTCCGGGTTCGAACAGAACCGAAGGCACTTCAAAAGAAGCCCTTGCAAATCTAGATAATCCCTAATCATGTCCGAACTTCCCATCAGAAAGGGTGATCAAATCTCTATACCAGGGACCAGTCGGTGTAGAGACATTCAACAGGTTATCCTTTCGCTTTCGAAAATATTCGGTCTTCACCACCGGTCTTCAATTGCAATCCATAACGTCGTATCATTATTCGGGATGGGTTATATGACACAAGATCCTCTCCCGGCTAAACCGAATAATGAGCGCAATATTTAAAACCATATGGATATTGGGATCTCAATTAAGTCACAGTTTAAAACCCAAAACTTTTCTTTCAAATGGTTTAAACAAATTATCTTTTCCAAATCTTTTTAAACAAAAAGATTCACCCTTTAAAATCCACTTCAATTTGAAATCAGGGTTCACCAATCTTTCACAAAAAATTCATTTAAAGCTTTCAAAACAATTAGTTTTCGTTTCGGAAAAATCTAATTACATTTGCACGAGTTAAAGCCCCTCATGTATGAAACTTGGGTTAAATTTCAAATTCCCAAAACAATACTTTTTAAAATGGTTTAAAATCCATATAAACACATTGATAACCTGTCTAACCTTTTCAAACCATAATTTCCAAACATAGAATTCAATTTCAAATTTTGAATTTGAATTTAAATCAAACTTATTAAAGTTTAAAAACTTTATCAAGTTATTCGAAATAACTTTTATCTTTAAAACTCCTTTTCAAAACTTTTCATTTTAAACCCAATTTCATTTTCAAACCATTTGGATTCAAAATTCATCTTTCAAAAAAATTTCAAAAATATGTGATTTAACCGATTTCCTTGTGCAATCCATATTTGTGTGTGTATAGTGTGGTCCAGAGGTTTTACACAATAGTGCAACATCATCAATCATTATAAATTCAATCACATCAATATTGATAAGCGATATATTCCTATAACGCTTATCTCTATTCACAGGT
Source organism: Allium cepa (assembly GCA_030765085.1). Classification (NCBI taxonomy): domain Eukaryota; kingdom Viridiplantae; phylum Streptophyta; class Magnoliopsida; order Asparagales; family Amaryllidaceae; genus Allium; species Allium cepa. The sequence goes on from CM060932.1 coordinate 707,409,179, forward strand.
TCAAAGATAAATAATGTAAATTTATCATAGAAAATAAATTACATCATCACAGATCACACCATAACAATTCATAGCACAAAGCATAACATATCAGAGTTATCAAATAATTCAACAATCAATAGAATTCAAAACATCCATAAGTAAGATTGATAAATTCTTAATTAATTTAATTAATCTCTAATTGAATTACTTGGATTATCTTAATCCTGCTTACTTAAAATCTGTTAATTACAGATTAGTTAATTGATTATCTTTAATTATCTTCCTTGATTAATCATTCTTTAATTACATTTCAGTAATTGTCTCTTAATTATTTATTCAATTAATTATTCTTTTAATAAAACACACTTAATAATTAAGTTTTAATTAATCACGTTCATTAATCCTTGATTAATCACATTAATTACCCTTAATTTATTGCATTACTTAGTTAACTTCTAAATAAATTTTATTAATTTAAATTTAAATTAATTACACTAAGTAATTAATTCTTAATTACTTCACTAAGTAATTATCCTTCTTTTATTAATTACACAAAGTAATTAAACCCAAGAATACTTTTATTAATTAATTATCCTTTAATTAATTACATCTGGTAATTACCCACTAATTACTTCACTAAGCAATTATTCTTTATAAATTACACTAAGTAATTATACTTAACAAATCAACAAGTGATTACTTTGAATTAATTAAAATAATTAATTAACTTAAACTAATCACATTAATTTAATTAATTACATTAAATAATTAATCCCTTTAATTACTTTTATTAAGTAATTATACTTAAACAATTCCACAAATGATAAATTTTAATTAATTAATCTAATTAATTATCAAAATTATTTATTTATTTATTGATCCCAAGTTAATGATCTTCGTTAACTATTAACAATTCTTTAATTACTTCTCTTAAGTAATTAAACTTAGATTAATCATTATTAATTACAAATTAATTAATCTTTAATAACCAATTAGTTAATCTTTAATTAATTAATTAAGTTCTTAGCTATAACTTAATTAATTTTTAATTACTTTAATTACTTAATTAATTAATTTTAAATCATTAATTAATAATCTATACTTATCTAATTAATGATCCTTGATTTCGAATTAGTTAACCCCTAATTAATTAACTTTCAAACCTTAATTACTTATTTATTTTTATATTATTAATTAATTAAAGTAATTAATTATTCTTTAATTAAATCATTAAATCTTAATTTACTTAAGATAAACATTATTCTTATTAATGACTTAATTTTTTATCATTTACAAAGCCTTTGAAATCTAATTTTTTAAATTTAAGATTTTAAAAATGATTAACACATTCAACTTTAACAAAATTTAAATCAATTTACAAATCTTTTAAATCAAATGTTAAAGAATACTTACTTTATATAAAAGAGATTTATGAAAGTTTTTAAACCAAAATTTATTTAAATTTAAAATCTTATTCTTTGAAAACTTACTTATCAACTCCTTTTTTAAAACTTATTAAATTTTAACCACCTTTAATCTTGTTTAAAACATTCTTCCTTTTTGGAAACAAATTATTTTAATAACTTAATATTTGTTTTAAACACTTTGATAATAAACTTTATAAAATATTTATCTTGAAAACCTATTTTCATTTTCCTTTAAGCTAGAAAATTATTTATTTACAATAGCTTGCTTCATTACACGTATATCTTATCCTAATTGCAGAGTGGATATCTCGGCTTAAACCGGTAAGCCATTTCTCTATCTATTTCTGAATTCGTATATTCTTTGTTTTCTTTTCTCTCTCTTTCAAATTTCGAGGATGAAATTTTCTTAAGCGGGGAAATATGTAACATTCCAAAATTTACCAATTTAAATTTGGTAATTTATTTGAATTTTTGAAATCTAAATTGAAATTAGATTGTAAAAAGTTCAAAACAAATAAAATATGTGTTAATTTATATGAATAAAATTTCAATTTCTTTTGAGTTTAAAATTTGAAATAATAAATGTTTTTAAAATCATTTGAATTTAATTTATATATATATATATATATATATATGAATATATATATGTGCATATATGAGTAGAATTTATATTTGAATTTGAATTTGTATTTGAATTCGAATTTAAATAAATATCTGAAGAAAATTATTTGGGTTCAAAATATTAGCATATGTATATGATTTTATATATGTATAAATTAGTAGTAAAAAAACATTCTCTTTTAATGATTGTATAAAAATATAATAAAGAAGTGTAATTATGTGATAAAGAAAATTAATACAAATTTTAAGTTAAACATATAATTATGTAATTACAAGTGTTGAGTGATAAGCTATCCAAATTAACAAGTGTAATTCATTAAAAGAAAAATTTAACAAGTGTCATAGTTAGTTCTTATTATTCTTAATTTTAAAATAAAATCTTAATTTACATTATATAAAACACACCTCTTCTTCTTCCTACCTCTTTTATTCATTTCAAAACCCTATACAATCTTTAAACCAGAGAAGAAAATCATCAAAACAAGTAATCAAAGCATAACCTCCTCAACATTTTAAATCAAGGCTAAAATTCCAGAAAAAAATCTGTAACCATTTTTCTTCAAAATTTCAAGCCAGAAAAGGAATTTCAAAAAAACAACTTCAGTCTTTAAAAAATAGTTCAACATCAAAGCATGAATCAACTTCAACAATTAACAAAAGCTAGGATCAACTCAAGTTAACAAATTCCAGTTTTCAAGTTGCAGACCAAAATTCTTCTCTGTTTTCATTAAAACAAAACTGTAAGTAAGCTTGAGTTTGTTGTTGAGCAATTAAGTAAGCAAATCCATAAGAGATTAAGAAAATTTATATTAGCATGTTGCAGATAAAAAAAATTCAAGATCAAGTTATGAGAAACAATTTCCAGGCTTTCAATTTATAAACCTAGACGGAAAGCTCTCTGCTCAACTCCACAGGTGAGTAAACTCTTTGATTTGAATTTGAACTTGTTGCTGTGAACAATATTGAAGTTTGAATGATAAATGTGTGTTTGCATGGATATATTTATACATGAAAATGAAGATGCATGTCTGTACACGTTAACATGAACTCTGTTCTATGCTTACAGGTTCAGAAACCTGTCTCAAAAATCCAAAAGCTCTATGTAAGATTGTTTTTAGGCTTTTAAATCAAAAAGAAATATATTTGTATGATTATGCTCAAAGTTTTAAAAACAAATTTAAGTAAATCGAACAAAAACCTTGTCTGGAAATATAAGATACATGCAAACCCAATATAAATAGAAATTTCATCAAACATGATTTCAAATTTTGAATATATAAATTGAATTATCTTCGAAGTTGATGATTTTTAAAAGTGAAATTAATTTTTTTTAATCAAGTGTTGGCTGAGAAAGAGGGGGATGAGCGGAATTGTCATATTCTCGAAGTTTTGGCGATTGATAAGGCGATGGACTTCGTGTTCGTATCCAGAGCTAGCTGGAAGGTCGTAGTTCGTCAGAAAAATGTTCGATAACTTTTTACATCACTGTGGCGATCATACGGCAAAGGTCTAGGGTTTAAACCCACTCCTGAATGTGGCCGAGAACCTGGGTTGCTGCAGCTTCATCATTGCACCAGAGCTAATCGCACCGGTGGCGATCGAAGTAGTGAAGGTAGGCGAAGCTTCCACCGTAGATGCGTGGCCTCTGGTGGCCTGAGGTGGGGAGACGAGATGGTTTTCTGGTGATGAATTTTTGATCCAGTTTGGGTTTAGTGTCGAAATTTTGATTTCATCGATGATTTGCATTTCTGGGTGGCTGGTTGGTTTGGGAGGGTTGCCACTGACGTGTTGACGGCCAGAGCTTCGATCAGAGGTGGCTGCTTCAACTGTGCATGTGCACGAGGCCGAAGTTGTATTAGTGCAGATGGGTTTGGGAGGAGAATGGATGACTCGAAGTAAATTTCAGGAAGATGGGTTGATAGCTCATGTATTTACCTGTGCGTATTGGGTTTGCACTTAGACAAATTCAAGTTAAAAAAATATGTAAGGCACACGGGTGGATTTGGCAAACGACTCGAAGCAAGGAGCATTTTGCTCGGGTTTGACTCGAAGTTGCCTCGGGTCGGTAGTATGAAACAGCTTTACTTTAAAAATAAATTCAAACTTTTAAACCTTTTCAAAACATATTTTCAAAATGATGTTTTTGATTTAAGTTTGAATTAATTAAGGATATAAGTAAGATATTTTCAAAAGTAATCAAATTTTAATTGAATTAATTTTGATACATTATTTTATAAAGTTATTTATGTTAAATAAATAATATAATTTAAAAGGGTAATTAAGATAAAAATGTTATTTAAACTATCTTAACCTTTTAAAAGTAATTAATGTGATAAGGATGATTTATTAAACAAGGTTTAAAGGATAATCAAAGTAAATAAATAAAGATAAAAAGATTATATTTTAATTTATTAAACAATTAATGATTTGTTAAAACAATTACTTAAAAAAGTAATTACTTAATTGATTATTTAATATTAAAGATTAATTAAGTAAATAATTAAGGTTAATTGGTTTATAATTAATAGTTAATTTATTAAGGATTAATTAATTAATAAAGGTAATTAAAATTTAATTAATTAACAATTAAGGTAATTAATTAAGGATTAATCAATTAATAAAGTAAATTAAGATTTAATTAATTAACAATTAAGGATTAATTAATTAAGGATTAATTAATTAATAAAGGTAATTAAGATTTAATTAATTAACAATTAAGGATTAATTAATTAAGGTAATTAATTAAGGATTAATTAATTAATGAAGGTGATTAAGATTTAGTTAATTTTAATTAAGGATAACTAATCACTGATTAAAGATAATTAATGAAAGTAATTATGCGATGAATTAATTTAAATCACACGATTGATTCATCTTAATTGTAGATGATTGATAACTATTGTATGCTGTATACTGATTGATATCTCTGATATGTAATTGTGATGCTATGTGATTTGAATTGCTTTATGCTGAGTCGTGATTTCTATGATGAATATATTTCTGTGTGAATGTGAAAACCCATTGGCCCGTAAAATGGCATTTGAATTTCGATGCGACAGGGAGTCGGATTCCAGTTGGTTATCCGAAACCCATATCGAACCTGTGAATCTTTGTTAATGACACATCGACATGTTTTTAAATTGACGCTTACTATTCGGTTTAGCTGGGAGAGGACCTTTGTGTCATATAATCCATTCCGAATAGTGATACGACAAAATGGATAGCATTTTAAGAAAATGGTGAAGATCGGGTGTCTTCGAGAACGATAGGATAACCTGTCGAATGACTCTACACTGAGTTGCTCCGGTATAGAGATCTCCATATGTGATGGGGAGTCCGATCGGGATTGTGGATATCCGGATTGCAGGTGCCTCTTCGGAAGTGCCTACGGTTCTGTTTGAACCCGGAACAGACTTGTATGGTTGTATGTCTGACATTACATTTTGAGATATAAAGCAGATTTCTTTCAAACACATTTCTGTTGGTGGCGGAGAATTTATTCTCTTAGCTTAACACCCTTCTCGGAGACGTTCGATCTCAGAGGTTATGTAGTTGAAGGTTATCGGTGATATACTCCCAACTTGGTAATGTGGCATGCTGAGTGCTGCTGATCATTTGTTGATCGAAGCATGGCTTTTTTGAAAAGCGTAGCTTTATGGACGAGACTGCGTCAAACCTCACAACCCGAAATGGTCGAAACAGGAAAGTTGCAACAAGGTTATTTGGAGGTAGCGCCCCCTAAGGGTATGTTCATTTCCTTCTGGATAGAGGTGGTATCATGGTATGGAGCGTAGATACTTAACCTATGTGGTTGCTGCAAATTTATTTCTTTGTGGTTGTTGGTGAATCCCGGGATAAAGGTTTGGTTACGAGCGGGGAGTGGCATACTCGTGTAGTAGTTACCTAGTTATAGAGGTAATCCGGCCTTGTGTTGGCAGAGATCTGGTTAGGTTCTCGGGGCGTCCCTCCAAAGGCGTACCCATGTGGCTCATGTAGTTCCTTAGCCTGACCATTTGTTGGAAATCCAATTACCAATACGAATCCAGTACGATTTCAATTGTATAACCTGCCATTCTTAAATGGTAGCTATAGTAGGCATAGTATATTGGTACTTATACTGGCTAAGATTAATATTATATTTTCTAAATGTTTTCCACAATATGCGCTAATAATAATAATATCAAAAGAGTTTTCTCGTATTAAGCATATTTGACTATCATAAGGAGAAATCTCCCCCAAGTGTGCGATTGCATTGTTTGTGTGCAGGGAGGCCTTATGGTAGTTTCATTTTCCAAAAGCATACCGATTTTTCTTTTATAAACCGTTTTTGTACAAGCAACTATTTTTGTCTACCCATACCAGTCCCATTACTGACCCAGAGTTTATTATTCCCTTTCTAAACTCTAAGTGCCCATAATTTCCACACGGGCAGCCTAGAAGCAGGTTTTTCCGTGTTTTGGTGCTGGCTTGGAATCTTTTGAAGTCTTTTGGTTTGGAGGCTATCGATTTTTGAAGGCTTTTGACTTGGTGATCTTTTGGAAGCTTTTTGGATCTAAGATGCTTAGTTTCGAAGCTCGCTATCGATCTCTTTTCTTTGGAGACTTTCTTAAAGTGTGATAACTTGTTGTTCCGCTGTGATGTGTTCTATTTTGAAGTTGTGTTATATGTATAAAATGCTCTGATGTTGGTGATAATGTTGTAATGGATATTATAATGATGTTGTATCTGTGATGTTGACTTATGGCAGTTCATTTTGTTTCCGCTGTTTATATTCATCTATTGTTGTTATAAGCTCCATCCGAACTGAAATCTATCCAAGAAAAAGGCAAAATCAACACCTGCAAGAATAACACAACTTATCACCCATAGTCTTATCATAGTGGATGTAACCCAGTCTGGAGTCTATACCTGTTGTTCGGAAATTTTCCGACGTATTTGAAGAAGTAAAATCCTTACCTCCACACAGAGAAATAGAATTCAAAATTGACTTAGTACCCAATGCCCGTCTTGTTGTTCATGCAAGCCGTAGGATGGCACCCAGGGAAAGAATTGAATTAGTAAATCGAACTCGAGATTTGCTAGGGAAAGGATTGATAAGTCCCAGTGTTTCCGAATGGGGTTCAGCTGTCGTATTTATGGCTAAATCGGACGGATCTTTGAGATTGTGTGTAGACTACCGCGATCTCAATAAACAAACTCTCAAAAACAAATTCCCTTTATCTATAATCGACGATCTATTCGATCAACTTCATGGCGCTCGATTCTTTTCTAAGATAGATCTAGCTCAGGGATTCCATCAGCTAAGAATTGTCGAAGACTGTGTTCATTTGACTGTTTTCAAGGGTCTAGACATTTTCTACGAATGGTTAGTCATGCCTTTCGGACTAACCAATGCTCCTGCATACTTTATAGATTTAATGACCCATGTATTACGGGAAGTGCTAAATAAATTTGTACTTATGTTTATTGATGATATCCTAATCTACTCCAAAATCGAACAGGAGCATGCTGAATGTAACAACCCCAGATTTTTTTGAATATAATTTTAATTTGACTTTATTTGGTTTGAAATTATTTTAATTTTTTTTTATTTGTAAGATTTCATTTATAAATATTTTTAAAATGATAATAGAATTTTTTCAAAATTTATTGCATTTATTTCCTATTTTTAAAGGCTAGTTTCTAGTTTTCTGCTATTTTCTTCATTTAAATTGTATTTAATTAAAATTTATTTATTTATTTTTGTGAATGCATTTTTATTTTGTGTTCTTATCTTTATTTATAAACATTTTTCAAGTACATAAAAATTTTCCAAATTTTATTCCATTTATTTTCAATTTTTCTAGCCTAGTTTTCATTTTCTTTACTATTTTCTTAATTTAATTATATATAATTAATATTTATTTATTTATTTTTGTTTATTTACTAAATGTTTGTATTTTTATCTGAATTTATATATATATATTTCAGTTATTTAAAATTACAAAAAGAAATATGGTTATTTGAAGAATTTAGTGACCATTGATTTACTTTGGCCTTTTTGTATTCAACACCTTTTCAACTCCAACCGACACCTATTCAATTTTGCTGCCATAACACTCACTATCTTCAGCCGACTTCCATATCATTTCACGTGAATATTTTCTTCTCAACTCTGAAAAAAAATTCGGCCATTCTCTTTGGAAATTTTTTTGGTAAACTTCTTTTTCGCTTTGCATTGTTTTTTTTAATTAGATTTTACACTTGCTCTCTTCTTCTTTTTAGGTTCTGCCCTACCATCTCCATCAGCTATGCCGCCTCCACCACCACCTGAACATGTCACCACCACCTCCTCCTCACTGACCATCCCTTGCCGAGCCACCCAAGGAGGTAGATCCACATGAAAATGCACCAAAACCTCACTTGCACCACCTAGCCGAGCACACTAGTCTTCCACCACCACAAACACCCCTTGGCCGACACCTACACCACCACCACTACCTCAAACCTGATTTTCACCCTCTTCCACATCATCCACTGACACCACCTGTGCTTTGGTCGAGCCATCTGTGCTTTGGCCGAGCCATTTATTTGCATGAAATCCTAGGTTGTGTTGCCTTGTGTTGCCTTAGCTTGTTGTTTCATACCACCTATGTTTGCACCATCAACAAACCCATGTAGGCCGACCCATATGAACCCAAAACCAGATCAAAAACCATGCTTTAGCCATGTATTCTAACCTATGGCCGAGCCTAGGGAAGGTTGAAAGCAAGTGCAAACATTTTGGCTTTGTTTTATGTAGTTAATTCAAACATTGTTTAATCGTATTTTGGGTTGAAAACTTATGTTTGTTATATTGTTTTGTTTGAATTGTATTCAAGGAAATTAATCTTTGGCTCTCCCACTCGAATCTTTGTCATGCGATCATGCTTTTGTGGATCTCGGTTGTACATTCGTTGTTGTCATCTCCATCTTATACCTGTGAGTTATTCTCACCAGACAAGATTTATACTTATATAACTTGTAAACTGATTTCATTTGAATCTATAAAATGCATCACCATATTATATCTGCTATATTATGGCCATATGATGTTCACTCATGCTAAACACCTGTTATAACATCTTTTACTGTTATACTATGCTATTCTGTTATTTATACCAGTTTATCACACTGCAAGTTCCCTTTAGATTAGAACCACTATGGGTTGAAATGATACATACCCGAACGGACTTTAGAATAGGAGAAAATCGTTACGGGCTGAAATGATAGGCCCGAACGACTTTCAAATTATTTCATTTTACTTAGGACTGCGGGTTTGAAATGATAAAACCCAGGTTTTCTTTGTAAATTACGGGTTGAAATGATATATTACCCGTATCACTTTACCTAGTCTAGAAAATGTAATACAGACCCGTAGTTAATATAAGTTTTCTAAAAATTTTAAAATATTTAAGAAATGTAAATATTATATTATTTTGATTTAAACTTAATTAAAAATGATTTTTGTAAAGTAATATTGATTTTCTAAGAATTTATAAGTGAAATGAATAAATGGTAAAGTTAGAAATTTGAAATATAAGTTATTTTGGAAATTATAATTTGGTGATAAATGAAATTTCAAATAAATATGAAATATGATAAATATATGATAATTTGGATTAAAATGAAATTAAATGATTTTATAATATATTAATGATTTTTTAATAAAGTTAAAAAGGTTAAATGAATGAATATTTAAGTTGAAATTTGAAAATATAACTTAAATTCGAATTTATGAATTTTGTTTCAAAGTGAATTTTTGAAGTAAATAAATAAAATGAAATTAAGTTATATTTGAAAATTTAAACTTAAGTGTTAAGTTAAAAATTTAATTATATGAATTGAAATTGAATGTTAGAATTTAATAAGTGAATTATTATTAAATATCGATTTTTGAATGGAAATTTAACTTTATAAAATCATGAGTTTAAGGAAAATTAAATGATGGTCATAAAAGTGAAAATATATGATTTTATAAGTTTGAAATGATTTAAATAAAAATTTAATGGTTTGTGAAAGTATAGTGAATATTTGGAATTTAATTAACAACATTTTGAAATGCTATTTTTCTAACGTAAAGGATATTACAGCATTTGTAAATGCTATAGTTAATATAAATGAACTAAAGAGCTAAATTGAATTAAAGGCTACTATAGCACTTTGTAGGTGCTATAATTGTTGAATTTAACTTAGGTTTTATTTGAATTAATGTAATCCTATTACAGCATTTTGAATGCTGTATTTTGTTAAATTGAATTGTTTTAAAAGTTACTTTCCGTAGTATTTTTCTAAATGCTGCGAAAGTTGAATTTTCATTGTTTTAATGAATTTAAGTGAATGAATGAATTTTGAAAGATTAAAATTTTGGAAATTTAATAATTTAATTTTTAAATATAATAACCTCATTTTTTGATTTAAAATGAAGTAATTTGTTTTGAAATATAAACTATTTGAAATGTGTGTTGAAATGGTATTTTAAATAAATGAATGAGGTTTGGAAGATACGATATTTTGATATTTTGAAATGGATTTTTGAATGATATTGAATTTTTGAAATGATATTTGATTTCGATGTATAAAATACCATTTTGAAATTTTAACCACGGGATGTATTTAATTTATAGTTTAACTGATTCTTAAAGGATGGGCGATCCCAAGCATCCTTTAAGTTATTGTGCATTTCTACTACAGTTCACTTGAGTTGGTTTACATTACATAAGTATATATGTCTTGACTCGAGTGTTTTGTGTTTTACTTTACGCTCGGGTCAGCCTGATTACTTACAACTTAGCTTTGGATTTCTTTTCTTGAGCTAGGAATCATTGGAGATTCTGCTTTTCTAGTTATCTCTTCTCTTTCAGTTTCAGTTGTTCTATTTCAGCTCTGGTATTTATAACTGCTAGGTATTTGATATTTCTATTGTATATGTTTTTCAGACTGATATTATGTATTATGTTTTAAGAGTTTGTTATAGTAGCTTCATGAACTACTATGGTATTTTAATTTCCGCTGCGAATTATTCTGATATTTCTGTGTCTGTGATTCTATGATTTGTATTTCATTTGCTTCAAATTTATTTACAATGCGGTATTTTGAGCACTTCAAGTCCGACATGCGTGGATGCGAATGGCTGAAAATATCGGGTTGTTACAATTGGTATCAAAGCTTTGGTTTTAGGCAAACCTTAGCCTGGGAGCAAAAACTCATTAGAGATAGGGTAGAAATAACCTAGAATGAGTGAAATCAATCTTAGAATCCTTTCTTTGTGAGAGAACGTATTTTTGAAGAATAAAATGATTTCCAAATGATTTTTAAAATATTTTCAAAGATTATTTTGGTATGAAAATCTTCTTTTTTTGAAATCAACATTTTCTAAGCTTCATTCCTTCTGTATCCACCTTGTTAGAAATCTCCTGGTTAGGATTCTTATCGATTAGGATTCCTTGAACTTTGGAATGCTCCCACTCGTTCTGAAATCCAGTCTTGTCTTCCTTATTTTACCCTTTTGATCTTGGAGAATTTCATAACTCCACTTTGGAATGGCCTCTATAAAGAACGGTGATTCCGTAAATCTTTGAATGATTTGTAAAGGGGTGAAACTCCTTTACAATTAGCATTGATTCACCGGAGATTTCTATATCTTCCGTTTACAATGCTATCTATCTCCTGCTCTACCCGGATTCTATCTCTAGCGATCGAATGTCGATTTTCCTTAGATTTCCGAATTGATTATATTCCTGAAGTCACGGTTGACCGGTTAAGGTCGCCCGCGATTTATAAAGGCTTATCCATCTTCTATTTGGTAATATGATTATCTCATATTTGTTCGAGCTTATCTTCGCACCATAATTCAATTTGATTAGAGTTTATCTAAATTCGAATCTCTGTTTGTTTGAAATCTAACCTTGAATCATTCTTGGAAAATTTGTGTTTGATTGTATTTGAATTTGTGCATACAATGAAACCATTATTTTGATAAGGATGACCACTTTCATATAAAAGTGAAATGTTTACGATAAGGATTATATACCTTTTAAAAATGAAAATTTGAAGTTTCGAAATGATTTGAAATTTTGAAAATTTATGAGAATTTGATTTATATAAAATGATTTATAACTAAAGTGTTTTGAATTTGAATTTCGAGGAATCGAACTCCGGTGTTTTGAAATCGCCTTTAAGATTTTGGAAATTATATAATAATATGATTTAAGATATTTTCCGAATAAGAAATATTTCTAATGTATTCGAACTAATTCCAATGATTTCGAAGAGATTTCAAAGAAGTTTCAAGAAAATAAAAGTCCAAAACCCACTTATGTCGCTGGAAAATAATTTCGGTGATGAATGCATGCATCATCGACATTAATTTTCGAGTTTCTGAGTGGGGGTGAGGCCACTTTAGTAGCTTTGCTATGCGAGTGATTTTGTGAAACCAAATTTTGATTTCAGATTTTGAAGTACGGTTTAATATTCGAAAGATATATATATATATATATATATATATATATATATATATATATTTGAAATAATTAAAGTAAGCCGGTGTTCAGTCCTCGAGATTCATATCTGTTTTGGTATAACCCTATCTTTTGGAATTGGTTTACTGATTGGTAGGTGATTTCTAACTCTTGGATTGAAAATATGATTTCTTTTACTATTTTAAGGTTCGAGCACTTCCAAATCAAGGTTAACTTTCAAAGCTAAATAATTTTGAAAGGAATAGGGTATTCGATAAAGAATATAACTTTAGTTTGGTATGATTAATGTATAAAGTAATAGGATTTTGTATAAGTTAAAACTGTTTGTTGAGTGAAATAAATAAGACTATGTTGAATTATACTGGTATGAAATAGAAATTTGAAATGTTTTGAATAAAGTATATATGTAGAATAAAAAATCTTTCCAATGGTAAATTGGACTTTTCATATAGAAATAAATAGTTTGAAGGTTTTAAAAAGTGATGGTTTTAAACTTAGTAACCATTTTACATATTTTGATGATTGAAATGGTTTGGAAATGATGTAATCTTTATTTTGATAAATAATGTGAATTTGAAATGATAATTGATTTTGATAAATGAATATTTGAAGTTTATATTTGTATGAAAGGATATTGGGTTTACTTGTAATTTGAGTTTATTTAAAAATGATGGATTTATGAAATGAATATTTCAAACTAAGTAATAATGAAGTAAAATTTGAGATATACGAAATTATAAAATTTAGTTTTGAAATATGGTATATTTAAGCTTTGAAATATATTAAAGATTGAATTGTTTATTTTATGGATCAAATCTTTATTTGAAATTTGATAATACTTGAAATGGTTTTGTTGGAAAACTAAATTGAATTGAAACTGATGGTTTGAATTGAAGTAAAGTTGGAAATTTTAGATTTGGGTTTAAATTGAATAAATTTGTGAAATGTAAAGAATTAAAGGAATGTTTTATGATTTCAAATGTATGATTTCGAAAAGTTATGATTTTCAAAGTGTAATGATTTCAAGTATTTTGGTTTCGAAAGATTTATAATTTTGAAAGTATTATGATTTTTGAAAGTGAATATATGTTTGAAATGGAAATGAATTTGTTTGACACAAATTTTGTTGATATGGAAATTTGGATTATTTTCTAAATCTATTGTTTTAAGAAACTTTGAAACTGAATATATGAAATTAGGAAGAAATGATTTGGCAAAATCATATATGATTTTGAAACTAAATTGATATTGAAAGGGAATTGAAATTGAGAACCTTGTTTTACTAAATACTGTGATTTGGGAGTTATCGAACCTATATAAAATGGATTTGGGTAGGTATAAAATTGATTTGAAAACTGTTGGTTCGAAAAGTACTCATACTCAATTTGTAAATAGAAATCTTATAATATCGGAGTCTCTATAAGTGTGATTTGATATACTATGGATTTGGAAAATATTTGATTTGAAATGGAATCTTATATATAATGGACTTTATATAAGTATGATATTAGAAAGTGATTTTGAAAGATACTATATGATACATATTTTCGAAGTAAAGATATGGAAAGTGCCTTCTGCTTGATATCCGCTTTGTGGCCACATTGTGGATTCATTCTATCGATATTATTCTCTCTCTGATTTAGGTTTTTCGGATATGATACTCGAGTGTCCATCGAATTCCATGGCGATCTCCATGGTCTTACGAGCGTGACTGCATAGCGCAACTGCCTGGCTGAGATGGCCGAGGGGTACGGATTGTTTCCTAGGGGATCCAGGCGTAACCATTGTGTATCCTGCAATCTATATAGGTTGCATTAGTAGCGAAACTGCCTGGCTGAGACGGCCTAGGGGTACGGATTGTTTCCTGGGGGATCCAGGCGTAACCATTGTGTATCCTGCACTCTACTAGTCATCATGGCGTAACTCGTATGGCTGAGAAAACTTACGGATATGGATTGTTTCCTGGGGTATCCAGGCGTAACCATTGTGTATCTGCGATCCATGGCCAGACAAATGTTTTGGTTTGGTTGATTTGTTTGGATTGTACTTTCATATCTGTTTTTAAAAGGTTTTTCAGTATTTTCACTGGGTGTTGAAACAAGTCTACTAAGCACCTGGAGAATTCTAGCTTTGTGCCTGATCAACACATGGCCAGATACTACAGGAACGAAAGTAAACTTGTTAAGACATCGAGTTATAAAAGTATTTTTATAAAGTATTATATAAAGGATATTTTGATCATTATTTTACTTGTCTAAATAATTTAAAATGTTTTAAATTTTGTTTACTTCGAACTAATAAATTTGAATCAAATGACTTTTTATCACATTATAAAATGTTTAAAATGTTGTAAATATAAAATTAAAAATTGAAATGTATATGGTTTTAAAATAATGGTCCATCCTTGTGTTCCAACCTATTTTTCCTCCTAGCCATTCCTACCCTCTTCTTCTTTGAGGGCTCTTTCTGCATTATGGATAGAGTTGGTTCTTTGGCTTATCGTTTAGATTTGCCCGAGAAACTTTCTTGAGTGCATGATGTATTCCATGTCTCGCATCTTCGCCGTCATCTTCATGATCCATCTCTTATTGTTCTGCCTTCTTCTCTTGATAGTTTGGATATTGAGCCTAATCTGACTGTTGAGAGGAAGCCACTTCGTATTGTCGACAGAGGTAGGAAGCAGCTCAGAAGGAAATCTGTTAATCTGGTCAAAGTACTATGGAATACTGACGATCGGGATTGTACCGGGGAAACGGAGGAGAGCATTCGTGCTACGAATCTGGAATTATTCATTTCAGGTACTATTTTGTTTTCTATCTTGTTTCTCTTTATTTTCCTTGCCCGTTCTTTTCGAGGACGAAAAGATTTGAGTGGGAGAGAGTGTAACAACCCTAGATTTTTTGAATATAATTACATTTGACTTTATTTTTTTTGAAATTATTTTAAATTTTTTATTTGTAAGATTTCATTTATAAATATTTTTAAAGTGACAATAGAATTTTTTTTTCAAAATTTATTGCATTTATTTCCTTTTTTTAAAGGTTAGTCTCTATTTTTCTACTATTTTCTTCATTTAAATTATATTTAATTAAAATTTATTTATTTGTTTTTGTGAATGCATTTTTATTTTGTGTTATTATATTTATTTATAAATAAATTTCACGTACATAAAAATTTTCCAAAGTTTATTCCATTTATTTTCAAATTTTTTAGCCTAGTTTTCATTTTCTTTGCTATATTCTTAATTTAATTATATATAATTAATATTTATTTGTTTATTTACTAAATTTTCGTATTTTTATCTAAATTTATATATATATTTCAGTTATTTAAAATTACAAAAAGAAATATGGTTATTTGAAGAGTTTACTGACCATTGATTTACTTTAGCCTTTTTGTATTCAACACATTTTCAACTCCAACCAACACCTATTCAATTTTGCTGCCATAACACTCCCTATCTTCAACAGACTCCCATATCATTTCACGTGAATATTTTCTCCTCAACTTTGAAAAAAATTTCGGCCATTCTCTTTGGAATTTTTTTTGGTAAACTTCGTTTTCTTTTTCACTTTGCATTGTTTTTTTATATTTGATTTTACACTTGCTCTCTTCTTCTTTTTAGGTTTGGCCCGACCATCTCCATCAGCTGTTCCGCCTCCACCACCACCTCCTCCTCACTGACCATCCCTTGCCGAGCCACCCAAGGAGGTAGATCCACATAAAAATGCACCTAAACCTCACTTGCACCACCTAGCCGAGCACGCTAGTCTTCCACCACCCCAAACACCCCCTTTTCCGCCACCTACACCACCACCACTACCTCAAACCTGACCTTCACCCTCTGCCACATCATCCCCTGACCCCACCTGAAGTTGGCCGTGCCACCTGTGCTTTGGCCGAGCCATTTATTTGCATGAAATCCTAGGTTGTGTTGCCTTGTGTTGCCTTAGCTTGTTGTTTCATATCACCTATGTTTACACCATCATCAAACCCATGTAGGCCGACCCATATGAACCCAAAACCAAATCAAAAACCATGCTTTAGCCATGTATTTTAACCTATGGCCGAGCCTAGGGAAGGTTGAAAGCAAGTGCAAACATTTTGACTTTGTTTTATGCAGTTAATTCTAACATTGTTTAATCTTATTTTGGGTTGAAAACTTATGTTTGTTATATTGTTTTGTTTGAATTGTATTCGAGGAAATTAATCTTTGGCTCTCCCACTCGAATCTTTTACATGCTATCGTGCTTTTGTGGATCTCAGTTGTACATTCGTTGTTGTCCTCTCCAGCTTATACCTGTGAGTTATTCTCACCAGACAAGATTTATACTTATATAACTTGTAAACTGATTTCATTTGAATCTGTATAATGCATCACCATATTATATCTGCTACATTATAACCATATGATGTTTACTCATGCTTAAACACATGTTATAACATCTGTTACTGTTATATTATGCTATTCTGTTATTTATATCAGTTTATCACACTGCAAGTTCCCATTAGATTAGAATCACTATGAGTTGAAATGACACATACCCGAACGGACTTTAGAATAAGAGAAAATCGTTATGGGCTGAAATGATAGGCCTGAACGATTTTCAAATTATTTCATTTTATTTGGGACTGCGGGTTTGAAATGATAAAACCCGGGTTTTCTTTGTAAATTACGGGTTGAAATGATATATTACCCGTATAACTTAACCTAGGCTAGAAAATGAAATACAGACCCGTAGTTAATATAAGTTTTTCTAAAAATTTTAAAATATTTAGAAATGTAAATATTATAATATTTTGATTTAAACTTAATAAAAATGACTTTTGTAAAGTATTATTGATTTTCTAAGAATTTGTAAGTGAAATAAATAAATGGTAAAGTTAGAAATTTGAAATATAAGTTATTTTGAAAATTATAATTTGGTGATAAATGAAATTTAAATTAAATGTGAAATATGATAAATTTATGATAATTTGGATTAAAATGAAATTAAAATGATTTGATAATATATTAATTATTTTTGAATAAAGTTAAAAAGGTTAAATGAATGAATATTTAAGTTGAAATTTGGAAATATTACTAAAATTGGAATTTATGAATTTTGTTTAAAAGTGAATTTTTGAAGTAAGTAAATAAAATGAAATTAAGTTATATTTGAAAATTTAAACTTAAGTGTTAAGTTAAAAATTTAATTATATGAAATGAAATTGAATGTTGGAATTTAATAAGTGAATTATTATTAAATATTGATTTTTGAATGGAAATTTAACTTTATAAAATCATGAGTTTAAGAAAAACTAAATGATGGTTATAAAAGTGAAAAATATATGATTTTATAAGTTTGAAATGGTTTAAATAAAAATTTAATGGTTTGTGAAAGTATAGTGAATATTTCAAATTTAATTAACAGCATTTTGAAATGCTATTATTTCTAAAGTAAAGGATATTACAGCATTTGTAAATGCTATAGTTAATATAAATGAACTAAAGATCTAAATTGAATTAAAGGCTATTATAGCACTTTGTAAGTGCTATAATTGTTGAATTTAACTAAGCTTTATTTGAATTAATGTAATGCTATTACAGCATTTTGAATGCTGTCTTTTGTTAAATTGAATTGTTTCAAAAGTAACTTTCCATCGTATTTTTCTAAATGCTGCGAAAGTTGAATTTTCTGAATGAATGAATTTTGAAAGATTAAAATTTTGGAAATTTAATAATTTAATTTTTAACTATAATAACTTCATTTTTTTGATTTAAAATGAAGTAATTTATTTTGAAATATAAACTATTTGAAATGTGTGTTGAAATGGTATTTTAAATAAATGAATGTGGTTTAGAAGATACGATATTTTGATATTTGAAATGGATTTTTGAATGATATTGAATTTTTGAAATGATATTTGATTTTGATGTTAAAATACCATTTTGAAATTTTAACCACGGGATGTATTTAATTTATAGTTTAACTGATTCTTAAAGGATGGGCGATCCCAAGCATCCTTTAAGTTATTGTGCATTTCTACTACAGTTCACTTGAGTTGGTTTACATTATATAAGTATATATGTCCTGACTCGAGTGTTTTGTGTTTTACTTTACGCTCGGGTCAGCCTGAGTATTTACAGCTTAGCTTTGGATTTCTTTTCTGGAGCTAGGAATCACTGGAGATTCTGCTTTTCTTGTTATCTGTTCTCCTTCACTTTCTGTTGTTCTATTTCAGCTCTGGTATTTATAACTGCTATGTATTTGAGATTTCTATTGTATATGTTTTTCAGACTGATATTATGTATTATGTTTTGAGAGTTTGTTATAGTAGCTTCATGAACTACTATGGTATTTTAATTTCCGCTGCGAGTTATTCTGATATTTCTGTGTCTGTGATTCTGTGATTTGTATTTCATTTGCTTCAAATTTATTTACAATGCAGTATTTTGAGCACTTCAAGTCCGGCATGTGCGGATGCGGATGGCTGAAAATATCGGGTTGTTACAGTTGGTATCAAAGCTTTGGTTTTAGGCAAATCTTAGCCTGCGGAGCAAAAACTCATTAGAGATAGGGTAGAAATACTCTAGAATGAGTGAAATCAATCTCAGAATCCTTTCTTTGTGAGAGAACGTATTTTTGAAGTATAAAATGATTTCCAAATGATTTTTAAAGTATTTTCAAAGATTATTTTGATATAAAAATCTTATTATTTTGAAACCAAGATTTTCTAAGCTTCATTCCTTCTGTATCCACCTTGTTAGAAATCTCTTGGTTAGGATTCTTATCGATTAGGATTCCTTGAACTTTGGAACGCTCCCACTCGTTCTGAAATCCAGTCTTGTCTTCCCTATTTTACCCTTTTTATCTTGGATTATTCCATAACTCCACTTTGGAATGGCCTCTATAAAGATAGGTGATTCCGTAAATCTTTGAATGATTTGTAAAGGGGTGAAACTCCTTTACAATTGGCATTGATTCACCAGAGATTTCTATATCCTCGGTTTACAATGCTATCTATCTCTGGCGATCGAATGTCGATTTGCCTTAGATTTTCGAATTGTTTATATTCCTGAAGTCACGGTTGACAGGTTAAGGTCGCCCGCAATTTATAAAGGCTTGCCTATCATCTATTTGGTAATAAAATTATCTCATATTTGTTCGAGCTTATCTTCGAACCATAATTCTATTTGATTAGAGTTTATCTAAATTCGAATCTCTGTTTGTTTGAAATCTAACCTTGAATCATTCTTTGGAAATTTGTGTTTGATTGTATTTTGAATTTGTGCATACAATGATATCATTATTTTGATAAGGATGACCACTTTTATATAAAAGTGAAATGTTTTCGATAAGGATTCTATACATTTTAAAAATGAAAATTTGAAGTTTCGAAAGGATTTGAAATTTTGAAAATTTATAAGAATTTGATTTATATAAAATGATTTATAACTGAAGGGTTTTGAATTTGAATTTCGAGGAATCGAACTTCGGTGTTTTGAAATCGCCTTTAAGATTTTGGAAATTATACAATAATATGATTTAAAGATATTTTCCGAATAAGAAATAGTTCAAATGTATTCGAACTAATTCCAATGAGAAGAGATTTCAAAGAAGTTTCAAGAAAATAAAAGTCCAGAACCCACTTATGTCGCTGGAAAATAATTTCGGTGATGAATGCATGCATCATCGACATTGATTTTCGAGTTTCCGAGTGGGGGTGAGGCCACTCTAGAAGCTTTGTATGCGAGTGATTTTGTGAAACCAAATTTTGATTTCAGATTTTGAAGTACGGTTTGATATTCGGAAGATATATATATATATATATATATATATATATATATATATATATATATATATTTGAAATAATTAAAGTAAGCCGATGTTCAGTCCTCGAGATTCATATCTATTTTGGTATAACCCTATCTTTTCGAATTAGTTTACTGATTTGTTGGTGATTTCCAACTCTTGGATTGAAAATATGATTTCTTCTACTATTTTAAGGTTCGAGCACTTCCAAATAAAGGTTAACTTTCAAAGCTAAGCAATTTTGAAAGGTATAGGGTATTTGATAAAGAATATAAGTTTAGTTTGGTATGATTAGTGTATAAAGTAATAGGATTTTGTATAAGTTAAAACTGTTTGTTGAGTGAAATAAATAAGACTATGTTGAATTATCTTGTAACAACCCGATATTCTTGTCAATTAATAATTGACATTAAACGATTGATATACTCGCTAATTGCGATTTGAATTTAAATTTGAATTTTTGGGCTTTGAATTTTCGGCCCAAGTTTTCATTTTTGTTGGCCGTGATAATTATCTAAACGCAAAACCCATTTTCCCCTTTCTATTTTCCATTTTTTCGATTCAGTAACCCTAAAAACGAAAAGCACTCGAACGAATAAATGGCGACGTCTCGATTTCGTTCGTCTTCATCGCTCAAAATTTGGGGCTTCTGGGAATCGAAGGCGTCAACTCGTCCGAGGCTTCCTCCTTGCTCAGGGCCGCATCAACATGCTCGTGCTCGAGTAATCTTTGGCAGCTAGGGTTTTCGTGTAACGGCGACTTCATGGCTTCGTCTTCATTTCCGTGGCAAAGGTGAGTACTTTATCGTACTCACATCTAATTCGACATTGTTCAACTTCGTTTGCGAAATTTGTTTCGTGTTTCGACTTCGACTTGATTTTTTTTCCGTTCGTGGTTGATCCATTTCTGCCTCGAGTGGATTTTTGGGGCTGTTTGATTTGATTTTCTTTGCTTGATTTGTTCGACTCCTTGTTTGACTTGGATTCGACTTCGAGCATTTTCTGTTGCCTTTGGTAAATGACGATTTACTTTGATTTGCTTTCACTTTGTCACTGACCTTGATATCACTTGGTTCCTGTGAGCTTCGGCTCTGACCATCTCTGCGCGCACCCCTGACCTGTCACACTTGCATTAGGTTGATGTTAGGCTGTTGTATCTCTTGTGTTGTTTGCTCAACATACAAAATTGGTGAATTATTTCGAGTTGCATTACTGGGTACTTGAGTTTCATTATGCATTGGGAATATCACTTTTTCCCACATAAATTATTCAGTTTGCATTGTCCCATGGGTAGCTTGAGCATTGAGCATATTGTAGTCTTAGTTAATGCATTTAAGGCCAGTAGCTTTCGTAGTTGTGCACTTCACTTCGTGTTCATGTGTTCACTCGAGACTTTTGTGCTGCAGTTCGTATTCATTTGCTACTGTATGTCTGTACTCAAGTCTCTTGACTTTACTTCCTTGTTGCTGCATATGTACTGGCATTCAATCTGTTTCGAGTCACTTTAACCTGTGCATTCATGTATCTGAAGGTACTTGAACTTGTTTGTTCACTTATGACCACATGTTGATATGTCCACTGAATACAATATTCATTTTATTACCATATTGGCTTCACTGCACTTTTATTGATACATCCCCTACCTGTTGCATTATCCAGTTTCAGTGCATACATGATGCACTTTAAGTACACATTTTTGCTGCTCTGTTTGATGCACTTCATAGTAGCTTCTTGACCATTCGAGACGGTTGCCTACCTGTTTCAATTCATAGATATGTATGCATGTACCTATATATGTAAACATGTACACCTTGTACCTGTTGCTTTGATATCCACTTGATACACTTGCCTTTGTGCTATCTGTTGCACTAACATTACTGCAGCCCTATGCAGTAGCCTTGCGAGTGCATTTATGTCTTTATGCTACACTACTATTTGGCAGCACTGGAGTCTGCATTCATATTAGTCACTGAAGCATTCATTTGTACATCATTGTTCGCCTCTCTTATTGCCTTTACTTCGAGACAGTTTTAGTTGCAAGAGAATTAGCATCTTGCTACATGTTTATGATTGGTTATGCACATGATTTCATGTACTGCCTCTGGTGCAGCACGTTGTATCTGTCTTTGCCAGTCTGAGTTTTGTACTGCCTACTTGTAAATGCATTGAAACCTGGGGCTATCATGACCAGTAGTATGCATTCACATTCTGATTATCCACTTGACTTTGTTAAGTTTCCCTCTGTTATCCCTTTGACCTGGTGCCTATAGTAAACGCTGCCAGTGTCTTCGAGTTCGGTGCTCTGTTATTTGAGGCATTTAGTTTACATACATATTTGTTGCAGTCCCTTTTTGCTGTCTACATTCATGTTACTTGTATCACTTGTGCACATTACATCCATTCTGGTTGTTGCAGTCCATGTTTTTGTTGAAGGCTTGGGGTTTTTCTATGTGCTTCATGGACTTGGTTCGAGTTGAACTTGTCATCTTTTCTGTGTTGCACCTGTTCCACTTCTCTTGTGTCTGCACTTGTGAACTTTGTTGTTGGCATTGGCATTGTCTCTGTTGACATTTGGCATTGTCTTCTGTTGGCATTGCAGTTGTACTTATTTGATGCATTTGTGTCCTGTATATACCTTGACCATTGTGATGATCATTGTGCTGCCTGGCCCTACTATTTGTGCAGCCTACTTATTTGCACTTTCTCATTTGAGTATACTTCTTCTCGTGCACCTCTGACTCTTTTTGTCATGTGCAGTTTGTTATGTACATTCATTGTGTACATCTTTTACATTCATTGGGAACATCATCACTGTTGTGGCGCGGCAGTGCACGCAAGCGTGAACTGCAGCCACACGGTATTTATTGGGAACATCATCACTGTTGTGGCGCGGCAGTGCACGCAAGCGTGAACTGCAGCCACACGGTATTTATTGGGTACATCATCACTGTTGTGGCACGGCAGTGCACGCAAGCGTGAACTGCAGCCACACGGTATTTATTGGGTACATCATCACTGTTGTGGCACGGCAGTGCACGCAAGCGTGAACTGCAGCCACACGGTATTTCTTTGATTTATATTCTAACTGCTTTTGATTTTAGGATATTTTGCGTATTATTACTGCTTCTATGCACTAAGAACTGAGTTTGAATTAGACTGACCCGGGTATTATTTTCTTTTGAATTTAATACTCGGGTCAGACCGAGTATTTACAGGTTGTAGATTTTTGGCTTCGGGATGCTGCTTGAGCTATGAAGTTCTTTCATATCTTTTGGAGTAGTCGTCATGTATAGTAGTCGATGTAATTGTATATGAAGATATGTATTCATGTATATTATATTGAAAATGTACTTATATGTATAACTTCCTGAGTCAACTGTTGTAGTTGCATCATATGTACCATATCAAATGTATTGTAACTGCCATCAGTTATTATATATATGAGATTTTTCTGTTCAATCTGTGTTCCGCATTTATTTAAAATCTTCTGTGTTATTGTGGATCTTGTTAGACCACTACTCTGATAAACACTTTTAAGTGTGGTTTATTCATATCTATTTCCGCCGTTGTGATATGAATTATCTGTGACTGATTTATGTTATGCTTATTTCTATATTTGTTTCCGAGGATTTTATATAGCCACCGCGTGATAGCTTTGAGTTTGCATCGGTATGTCGGATTTCCTCCTTAAATGAAATGCATGCTATACTATCTGACATATCAATGCTCGCGCAAAGAAATTACACGGATGGTCGCTCCTCAACAGCCTTATTCTCCGCGCTAGTCGACAGCATTACACCTGAGTGTTCTTGGCTAGCGAGGGTATAAAGGTGGGGCGTCACAGCTTGGCATCAGAGCGAAACTTCGGAACAATATGGAATATTATAACAAGGATCATCGTCCTAAGTCTATCTTAGGAGTCGTGCTTTAGGATTTAATTCGAGTCTTCGTACCGTTCCATCCTATTCTCTTTATGATTCCTTGTTTTATCAATCAAGTTTGATTGAAATTCATTTTTTTGTCAATACCATTTTCTTCTTCCTTCTTTCTTTTCTTAAAGAAGAAGAATTGGTTGGATCTGGCAGTCTTAGTGCTATTCAATCCAGTAGTCCATCTCTGGATGGCATATTCATATCTGCCCAACAACTTTTGGATCTTGTAAAGAATCAAAAGTTTATCAGTGCTTAGTTGAGATAGAGTCGCTGACTTGATCGACTTTTGCCCTGCTATTTTCTGTCTCGAGTACCTTGCTCGTTTTGCTTTGATTTTTCCAATTGATAATCGATTCTTCTTTTCCGTTTAGTTGTTATCGCCTTTATCGACTTTGATAACTTCTATTTCTGGAATTTTTGGGTATTCCAACTTTGACGGATTTGGAATCGAATTCTTTGGATTTTTATTCACGTCTTCGAATGTGAATTTTAGTGAATTGATTTGATTTCTAAATTTAATCAATTCTTGATTATTTCCCGGTTTGTTGCTATCATTTATTAGCAACTTTGATGACCTTGTCTTCGGGATTTTTGTGAACATACTTTTTGAAGGATTCAATATTGATTCCTTCGGATTCTATTCACATCTTTGCATGTGAATTCTTGTGAATTGATTTGGTTTCCAAATTTTAATCGATTTCATTCGATTCTATTCACGACTTCGAACGTGAATTCTTGTGATTGATTGTTTCTACAATCATTTTTGTGATTTGTCACTTTAAAAATATAAAGGTTTCAATACTAGTAGTAAATATCAAAACTCTTTATCAAAATGTTTTCAACTCTATTTTCAATACAAAACTCTTTTTCTCAAACCGTTTTCCAATCTACTAGTATATACAAATCTTTATTTCACTCGTATGAGAAATCTAATTAAACGGCTTAGTAAAACAAGTGGTATGAAACGCTTGCGTTTACTTCGTCGGTTAATTCTTGGACTTGTTCGATTGAACCTCTAGTGACAATTTTATTAGTGAAGATTTACAGTTTGTTCGTAAATATCTGAGTTAAGCAAGTGGTTATGGGACATGAAGCTAAACTTTTATATTCACTAACTTAGTGTAATTGACACTTCTCGTTGATCATGACGATCATTCTTATGATTTAGACTAGCAATTGTGCGATGTCTCTTTTCGGTTAGCCTAGACACCATTTGTGTGATTTTGACTCACACATATCTCTTTGTCGGCGTGGATAGCTTAGGCCTCGTCGGTGTGATTTTGACTCACACATATCTCTTTGTCGGCGTGGATAGCTTAGGCCTCGTCGGTGTGATTTTGACTCACACATATCTCTTTGTCGGCGTGGATAGCTTAGGCCTCGTCGGTGTGATTTTGACTCACACATATCTCTTTGTCGGCGTGGATAGCTTAGGCCTCGTCGGTGTGGTTTTGACTCACACATATCTCTTTGTCGGCGTGGATAGCTTAGGCCTCGTCGGTGTGATTTTGACTCACACATACCTCTTTGTCGGCGTGGATAGCATAGGCCTCGTCGGTGTGATTTTGACTCACACACATCTCTTTGTTTGTGAGGTTAGTCTAGACCTCAATCTGTGTGATTCCGACTCACACATGTGGGGTAGCGCCCCACGGTCTTCGGGCCATTCGTGTGTCAAAATTTGTGGCTTGCAACCATGAGATAGCGTCTCGTTATGCGTTGCACGTGTTGATGAGTTTTCATGCTCATGTGTAGGTGAGATTCCGTGCTCCCGTTCTCGCTTTGCGTTGCACGTGTTGATGATTTTTCATGCTCGCGTGTAGGTGAGATTCCGTGCTCCCGTTCTCGCTTTGCGTTGCCCGTGTTGGTGATTTTCATGCTCACGTGTAGGTGAGATTCTGTGCTCCCGTTCTCGCTTTGCGTTACATGTGTTGATGAATTTTCATGCTCGCGTGTTGGTGAGTTTCCATACTCTCCGTTTGAGTTTTCATACTCTATTCGAGTTTTCATACTCCGTTTGAGTTTTCATACTCGCGTTCGAGTTTTCATACTCCGGTTCGAGTTTTCATACTCGCGTTCGAGTTCTCATACTCTTAGCTTGTGTTTTCTGGATTTCTTGTGAGGATTTCTAGAATTTGTGCTTCACCAATTTTCGTGATTTCTATTGATAAGTTTTATCAATTCTTGTGCATTGGTGAATTCGTGTGTTATTGACTTGTTATGAATACAAGTTTAGGATATGATATCCCTTTCTATCTTTGAGAAGATTCTTGTGACATTTTTGATGAACGAAAATTCATTGGTATTATATTTTGATGCCAATTGCTACCGATGTTGCTGTCTTAATCACGTGTTTTAAAAATTTGTTATTTTCCAAATTGTTTCAAATAAAAAAAAAAAAAAATTGTTTTAAAATAAAAATTGTTTTCAAAATTTTTACAGTTTACGCTTTCAAAAGAATGAGGAAGCGATTTAAACATTTCAGCAAAATCGAGGACTATGACCCCTTTCTTTTACTGATTCGTTTAATTCCGGACTTGTCCGTTTGAGATTGGAAATTGTGAATTTCTTTTATGAAATTAAAAGATGATTTTGTGATTGCATTGCCCATTAAGTGCTTTAAGAATTCTGGTCGATGCGCTTGATCAACGTTATCGATAGGAATCTCCTAGACGCTTTGATGAGACAATCAGACACAGTAAATTGAATTTTTAAAATGTAAATTTTTCTAAAAAGATAATTACATAAAGTAAATTGTAAATTTCGAAAGTTTTAGCTTTTCGGGAAAGAATATTATTTAAAACAACTCTTTTCCGATACTTCTATTCTTGCGATTCCCGAGTGGAATCAAGACCTTATCTTGTGTACCAATGCTAATCGTATTGGTTTGGATGTCGTTCTCTTGCTAGAGAAAACATGCTATTTCTTGTACTTCTGAATCATTTATGCCTATTGAGACTAGATATGCCACTCATGATCTAGTGATCGTGGCTATTGGTTTCGCTTTTTAAAACTTTGGCATCATTATTTTTGGGTGAGAAATTTGTTCTCTACCATGATCTTGATATTCTTTACCACTCCCGGATGGGGAATCTTGTTACCGATGCACTTGTCGTAGGCAAACAAGTGGTTGTTCTTTGATGATGTCTGAATGGAATTATCTTTTTACTAGGTTCATCAGACGTTTCGATGTACTTCGTTTTATTGAGCTTCGTCTCATTCCTCTTATGTACTTACGTCTGATGTTCTCTTATGTTGATCGGTTCATTAGCGTACCATTATTGTACTACGCTATTGTTCCAAATTATTCGTGTTTCACCTATGAAAGGTGTTGTGCGTTTCAGTCGGTCGGGAAAGTTAGTGCCTCGATATATTGGGCCATTTCCTATCACTGGACGTATTGGTTTCATGGCTTATCGCCTCTTATTACCGGCTCTATTTTCTGTTATTTATAACGTGTTTCACGCGTCTTTCTTTTACGGAAATGCCTTAGGGATTCCGATTTTTATTCTTGAGCCCGGTATTATTGAAGAAATTGAAGTTTCACCAGATTTAACTTTGAGCAACATTCTATTCACATTATTGCTTTGGGGGTTGAGCGCCTTCGAAATAAAGATGTTTCTCTTGTGTAGTTTAGTGGTTCTCAAATCCTAGGGATTTCACTTAGGAATCCGGAGAATCCATCGAGCAAGCACGTTCAGGCTTACTCTTTCATGCTCTTTATGGTGAGCTACTTACTTCAAATTTCTTCATCTTGTGTTGCTGTGTTTTGGGGTTGTTACCTTTTGCCCATTTATTCCTTAAAGATTGCGAGGACGCAATTTCTTTAAGAAGGGGAGTCTGTAACAACCCGATATTCTTGTCAATTAATAATTGACATTAAACGATTGATATCCTCGCTAATTGCGATTTGAATTTAAATTTGAATTTTTGGGCTTTGAATTTTCGGCCCAAGTTTTCATTTTTGTTGGCCGTGATAATTATCTAAACCCAAAACCCATTTTCCCCTTTCTATTTTCCATTTTTTCGATTCAGTAACCCTAAAAACGAAAAGCACTCGAACGAATAAATGGCGACGTCTCGATTTCGTTCGTCTTCATCGCTCAAAATTTGGGGCTTCTGGGAATCGAAGGCGTCAACTCGTCCGAGGCTTCCTCCTTGCTCAGGGCCGCATCAACATGCTCGTGCTCGAGTAATCTTTGGCAGCTAGGGTTTTCGTGTAACGGCGACTTCATGGCTTCGTCTTCATTTCCGTGGCAAAGGTGAGTACTTTATCGTACTCACATTTAATTCGACATTGTTCAACTTCGTTTGCGAAATTTGTTTCGTGTTTCGACTTCGACTTGATTTTTTTTCCGTTCGTGGTTGATCCATTTCTGCCTCGAGTGGATTTTTGGGGCTGTTTGATTTGATTTTCTTTGCTTGATTTGTTCGACTCCTTGTTTGACTTGGATTCGACTTCGAGCATTTTCTGTTGCCTTTGGTAAATGACGATTTACTTTGATTTGCTTTCACTTTGTCACTGACCTTGATATCACTTGGTTCCTGTGAGCTTCGGCTCTGACCATCTCTGCGCGCACCCCTGACCTGTCACACTTGCATTAGGTTGATGTTAGGCTGTTGTATCTCTTGTGTTGTTTGCTCAACATACAAAATTGGTGAATTATTTCGAGTTGCATTACTGGGTACTTGAGTTTCATTATGCATTGGGAATATCACTTTTTCCCACATAAATTATTCAGTTTGCATTGTCCCATGGGTAGCTTGAGCATTGAGCATATTGTAGTCTTAGTTAATGCATTTAAGGCCAGTAGCTTTCGTAGTTGTGCACTTCACTTCGTGTTCATGTGTTCACTCGAGACTTTTGTGCTGCAGTTCGTATTCATTTGCTACTGTATGTCTGTACTCAAGTCTCTTGACTTTACTTCCTTGTTGCTGCATATGTACTGGCATTCAATCTGTTTCGAGTCACTTTAACCTGTGCATTCATGTATCTGAAGGTACTTGAACTTGTTTGTTCACTTATGACCACATGTTGATATGTCCACTGAATACAATATTCATTTTATTACCATATTGGCTTCACTGCACTTTTATTGATACATCCCCTACCTGTTGCATTATCCAGTTTCAGTGCATACATGATGCACTTTAAGTACACATTTTTGCTGCTCTGTTTGATGCACTTCATAGTAGCTTCTTGACCATTCGAGACGGTTGCCTACCTGTTTCAATTCATAGATATGTATGCATGTACCTATATATGTAAACATGTACACCTTGTACCTGTTGCTTTGATATCCACTTGATACACTTGCCTTTGTGCTATCTGTTGCACTAACATTACTGCAGCCCTATGCAGTAGCCTTGCGAGTGCATTTATGTCTTTATGCTACACTACTATTTGGCAGCACTGGAGTCTGCATTCATATTAGTCACTGAAGCATTCATTTGTACATCATTGTTCGCCTCTCTTATTGCCTTTACTTCGAGACAGTTTTAGTTGCAAGAGAATTAGCATCTTGCTACATGTTTATGATTGGTTATGCACATGATTTCATGTACTGCCTCTGGTGCAGCACGTTGTATCTGTCTTTGCCAGTCTGAGTTTTGTACTGCCTACTTGTAAATGCATTGAAACCTGGGGCTATCATGACCAGTAGTATGCATTCACATTCTGATTATCCACTTGACTTTGTTAAGTTTCCCTCTGTTATCCCTTTGACCTGGTGCCTATAGTAAACGCTGCCAGTGTCTTCGAGTTCGATGCTCTGTTATTTGAGGCATTTAGTTTACATACATATTTGTTGCAGTCCCTTTTTGCTGTCTACATTCATGTTACTTGTATCACTTGTGCACATTACATCCATTCTGGTTGTTGCAGTCCATGTTTTTGTTGAAGGCTTGGGGTTTTTCTATGTGCTTCATGGACTTGGTTCGAGTTGAACTTGTCATCTTTTCTGTGTTGCACCTGTTCCACTTCTCTTGTGTCTGCACTTGTGAACTTTGTTGTTGGCATTGGCATTGTCTCTGTTGACATTTGGCATTGTCTTCTGTTGGCATTGCAGTTGTACTTATTTGATGCATTTGTGTCCTGTATATACCTTGACCATTGTGATGATCATTGTGCTGCCTGGCCCTACTATTTGTGCAGCCTACTTATTTGCACTTTCTCATTTGAGTATACTTCTTCTCGTGCACCTCTGACTCTTTTTGTCATGTGCAGTTTGTTATGTACATTCATTGTGTACATCTTTTACATTCATTGGGAACATCATCACTGTTGTGGCGCGGCAGTGCACGCAAGCGTGAACTGCAGCCACACGGTATTTATTGGGAACATCATCACTGTTGTGGCGCGGCAGTGCACGCAAGCGTGAACTGCAGCCACACGGTATTTATTGGGTACATCATCACTGTTGTGGCACGGCAGTGCACGCAAGCGTGAACTGCAGCCACACGGTATTTATTGGGTACATCATCACTGTTGTGGCACGGCAGTGCACGCAAGCGTGAACTGCAGCCACACGGTATTTCTTTGATTTATATTCTAACTGCTTTTGATTTTAGGATATTTTGCGTATTATTACTGCTTCTATGCACTAAGAACTGAGTTTGAATTAGACTGACCCGGGTATTATTTTCTTTTGAATTTAATACTCGGGTCAGACCGAGTATTTACAGGTTGTAGATTTTTAGCTTCGGGATGCTGCTTGAGCTATGAAGTTCTTTCATATCTTTTGGAGTAGTCGTCATGTATAGTAGTCGATGTAATTGTATATGAAGATATGTATTCATGTATATTATATTGAAAATGTACTTATATGTATAACTTCCTGAGTCAACTGTTGTAGTTGCATCATATGTACCATATCAAATGTATTGTAACTGCCATCAGTTATTATATATATGAGATTTTTCTGTTCAATCTGTGTTCCGCATTTATTTAAAATCTTCTGTGTTATTGTGGATCTTGTTAGACCACTACTCTGATAAACACTTTTAAGTGTGGTTTATTCATATCTATTTCCGCCGTTGTGATATGAATTATCTGTGACTGATTTATGTTATGCTTATTTCTATATTTGTTTCCGAGGATTTTATATAGCCACCGCGTGATAGCTTTGAGTTTGCATCGGTATGTCGGATTTCCTCCTTAAATGAAATGCATGCTATACTATCTGACATATCAATGCTCGCGCAAAGAAATTACACGGATGGTCGCTCCTCAACAGCCTTATTCTCCGCGCTAGTCGACAGCATTACACCTGAGTGTTCTTGGCTAGCGAGGGTATAAAGGTGGGGCGTCACATATCTGGTATGAAATATAGATTTGAAATGTTTTGAATAAAGTATATATATAGAATAAAAAATCTTTCCAATGGTAAATTGGGCTTTTCATATAGAAATAAATAGTTTGAAGGTTTTAAAAAGTGATGGTTTTAAACTTGGTAACCATTTTAGATATTTTGATGATTGAAATGGTTTGGAAATGATATAATCTTTATTTTGATAAAGAATGTGAATTTGAAACGATAATTGATTTTGATAAATGAATATTTGAAGTTTATATTTATATGAAAGGATATTGGGTTTACTTGTAATTTGAGTTTATTTAAAAATGATGGATTTATGAAATGAATATTTCAAACTAAGTAATAATGAAGTAAAATTTGAGATATATGAAATTATAAAATTTAGTTTTGAAACATGGTATATTTAAGCTTTGAAATATATTAAATATTGAATAGTTTATTTTATGAATTAAATCTTTATTTGAAATTTGATAATACTTGAAATGATTTTGTTGGAAAACTAAATTGAATTGAAACTGATGGTTTGAATTGAAGTAAAGTTGGAAATTTTAGATTTGGGTTTAAATTGAATAAATTTATGAAATGTAAAGAATTAAAGGAATGTTTTATGATTTCAAATGTATGATTTCGAAAAGTTATGATTTTCAAAGTGTAATGATTTCAAGTATTTTGGTTTCGAAAGATTTATAACTTTGAAAGTATTATGATTTTTGAAAGTGAATATATGTTTGAAATGGAAATGAATTTGTTTGACATAAATTTTTTTGATTTGAAAATTTGGATTATTTTCTAAATTTATTGTTTTAGGAAACTTTGAAACTTAATATATGAAATTAGGAAGAAATGATTTGGAGAAATCATATATAATTTTGAAACTGAATTGATATTGAAAGGGAATTGAAATTGAGAACCTTGTTTTATTAAATACCGTAATTTGGGAGTTATCGAACCTATATAAAATGGATTTGGGTAGGTATAAAATTGATTTGTGTAAGTATGAAATTGATTTGAAAACTGTTGATTCGAAAAGGTACTCATACTCAATTTGTAAATTAAAATCTTATATAATCGGAGTCTCTATAAGTGTGATTTGATATACTATGTATTTGGAAAATATTCGATTTGAAATGGAATCTTATATGTAATGGACTTTATATATGTATGATATTTGAAAGTGATTTTGAAAGGTACTATATGATACATATTTTCGAAGTAAAGATATGGAAAGTGCCTTCTGCTTGATATCCGCTTTGTGGCCACATTGTGGATTCACTCTATCGATATTATTCTCTCTCTGATTTGGGTTTTCCGGATATGATACTCGAGTGTCCATTGAATTCCATGACGATCTCCATGGTCTTACGAGCGCGACCGCATAGCGCAACTGCCTGGCTGAGATTGCCTAGGGGTACAGATTGTTTCCTGGGGGATCCAGGTGTAACCATTGTGTATCCTGCAATCTATGTAGGTCGCATTAGTAGCGAAACTGCCTGGCTGAGACGGCCTAGGGCTACAGATTGTTTCCTAGGTGATCCAGGCGTAACCATTGTGTATCCTGCACTCTACTAGTCATCATGGCGTAACTCCCAGGGCTGAGAAAGCTTACGGATACATATTGTTTTCTGGGGGATCCAGGCGTAACCATTGTGTATCTGCGATCCATGGCCAGACAAATGTTTTGGTTTGGTTGATTTGTTTGGATTGTACTTTCCATATCTGTTTTTAAAAAGGTTTTTCAGTATTTTCACTGGGTGTTGAAACAAGTCTACTAAGCATCTGGAGAATTCTAGCTTTGTGCCTGATCAACGCATGGCCAGAGTCTGTAGGAATGAAAGTAAACTTGTTAAGACATCGAGTTATAAAAGTATTTTTATAAAGTATTATATAAAGGATATTTTGATCATTATTTTACCTGTCTAAATAATTTAAAATGTTTTAAATTTTGTTTACTTCGAACTAACAAATTTGAATCAAATGACTATTTATCATATTATAAAATGTTTAAAATGTTGTAAATATAAAATTATAAATTGAAACGTATATGGTTTTAAAATAATGGTCCATCCTTATGTTCCAACCTATCTTTCCTCCTAGCCATTCCCACCCTCTTCTTCTTTGAGGGTTCTTGCTGCATTATAGAAAGAGTTGATTCTTTGGCTTATCGTTTAGATTTGCCCGAGAAACTTTCTGGAGTGCATGATGTATTCCATGTCTCGCACCTTCGCCGTCATCTTCATGATCCATCTCTTATTGTTCAGCCTTCTGCTCTTGATAGTTTGGATATTGAGCCTAATCTGACTGTTGATAGGAAGCCACTTCGTATTGTCGACAGAGGTACGAAGCAGCTCAGAAGGAAATATGTTAATCTGGACAAAGTACCGTGGAATACTGACGATCGGGATTGTATCGGGGAAACGGAGGAGAGCATTCGTGCTTCGAATCCGAAATTATTCGTTTCAGGTACTATTTTGTTTTCTATCTTGTTTCTCTTTATTTTCCTTGCCCGTTCTTTTCGAGGATGAAAAGATTTGAGTGGGGGAGAGTGTAACAACCCTAGATTTTTTGAATATAATTTAAATTTGACTTTATTTTGTTTGAAATTATTTTAATTTTTTTTATTTGTAAGATTTCATTTATAAATATTTTTAAAGTGATAATAGAATTTTTCCAAAATTTATTGCATTTATTTCCTATTTTCAAAGGCTAGTTTCTATTTTTCTGCTACTTTCTTCATTTAAATTATATTTAATTAAAATTTATATATTTATTTTTGTGAATGCATTTTTATTTTGTGTTCTTATCTTTATTTATAGATATTTTTCAAGTACATAAATTTTTTTCAAAGTTTATTCCATTTATTTTCAAATTTTCTAGCATAGTTTTCATTTTCTTTGCTATTTTCTTAATTTAATTATATATAATTAATATTTATTTATTTATTTTTGTTCATTTACTAAATTTTCGTATTTTTATCTGAATTTTTATATATATTTCAGTTATTTAAAATTACAAAAAGAAATATGTTATTTGAAGAGTTTAGTGACCATTGATTTACTTTAGCCTTTTTTGTATTCAACACATTTTCAACTCCAACCAACACCTATTCAATTTTGCTGCCATAACACTCCCTATCTTCAGCCGACTCCCATATCATTTCACGTGAATATTTTCTCCTCAACTCTGAAAAAAATTCGGCCATTCTCTTTGGAATTTTATTTGGTAAACTTCCTTTTCTTTTTCACTTTGCATTGTTTTTTATATATTTGATTTTACACTTGCTCTCTTCTTCTTTTTGGGTTTGGCCCTACCATCTCCATCAGCCGTGCCGCCTCCACCACCACTGAAACATGTCACCACTACCTCCTCATCACTGACCATCCCTTGCCGAGCCACCCTAGGAGGTAGATCCACATGAAAATGCACCAAAACCTCACTTGCACCACCTTGCCGAGCACACTAGTCTTCCACCACCACAAATACCCCCTTGGCCGCCACCTACACCATCACCACTACCTCAAACCTGACCTGCACCCTCTGCCACATCATCCCATGACCCCACCTGAAGTTGGCCGCGCCACCAGTGCTTTGGCCGAGCCATTTATTTGCATGAAATCCTAGGTTGTGTTGCCTTGTGTTGCCTTAGCTTGTTGTTTCATATCACCTATGTTTGCACTATCATCAAACCCATGTAGGCCGACCCATATGAACCCAAAACCAGATCAAAAACCATGCTTTAGCCATGTATTCTAAACTATGGCCGAGCCTAGGGAAGGTTGAAAGCAAGTGCAAACATTTTGGCTTTGTTTTATGTAGTTAATTCTAACATTGTTTAATCGTATTTTGGGTTGAAAACTTATGTTTGTTATATTGTTTTGTTTGAATTGTATTCAAGGAAATTAATATTTGGCTCTCCCACTTGAATATTTTTCGTGCTATCATGCTTTTGTGGATCTCAGTTGTACATTCGTTGCTGTCATCTCCAGCTTATACCTATGAGTTATTCTCACCGGACAAGATTTATACTTATATAACTTGTAAACCGATTTCATTTGAATCTATAAAATGCATCACCATATTATATCTGCTATATTATGACCATATGATGTTCACTCATGCTTAAACACCAGTTATAACATATGTTACTGTTATATTATGCTATTCTGTTATTTATATCAGTTTATCACACTACAAGTTCCCTTTAGATTAGAATCACTATGGGTTGAAATGATACATACCCGAACGGACTTTAGAATAGGAGAAAATCGTTATGGGCTGAAATGATAGGCCTGAACGATTTTCAAATTTTCATTTTACTTGGGACTGCGGGTTTGAAATGATAAAACTCGGGTTTTCTTTGTAAATTACGGGTTGAAATGATATATTACCCATATAACTTTACCTAGGCTAGAAAATGAAATACAGACCCGTAGTTAATATAAGTTTTTCTAAAAAATTTAAAAAAATTTAGAAATCTAAATATTATAGTATTTTGATTTAAACTTAATTAAAAATGATTTTTGTAAAGTATTCTTGGTTTTCTAAGAATTTATAAGTGAAATAAATAAATGGTGAAGTTAGAAATTTGAAATATAAGTTATTTTGGAAATTATAATTTGGTAATAAATGAAATTTAAATTAAATGTGAAATATGATAAATTTATGATAATGTGGATTAAAATGAAATTAAAATGGTTTTATAATATATTATTGATTTTTGAATAAAGTTAAAAAGGTTAAATGAATGAATATTTAAGTTGAAATTTGGAAATATAACTTAAATTGGAATTTATGAATTTTGTTTAAAAATGAATTTTTGAAGTAAGTAAATAAAATAAAATTAAGTTATATTTGAAAATTTAAACTTAAGTGTTAAGTTAAAATTTTAATTATATGAATTGAAATTGAATGTTGAAATTTAATAAGTGAATTATTATTAAATATTGATTTTTGAATGAAAATTTAACTATAAAATCATGAGTTTAAGGAAAATTAAATGATGGTTATAAAAGTGAAAAGTATATGATTTTTTAAGTTTGAAATGCTTTAAATAAAAATTTAATGGTTTGTGAAAGTATAGTGAATATTTGGAATTTAATTACCAGCATTTTGAAATGCTATTATTTCTAAAGTAAAGGATATTACGGCATTTGTAAATGCTATAGTTAATATAAATGAACTAAAGAGCTAAATTGAATTAAAGGATATTATAGCACTTTGTAAGTGCTATAATTGTTGAATTTAACTAAGGTTTTATTTGAATTAACGTAATCCTATTACAGCATTTTGAATGCTGTCTTTTGTTAAATTGAATTGTTTTAGAAGTAACTTTCCGTAGTATTTTTCTAAACGCTGCGAAAGTTGAATTTTCATTTTTTGAATAAATTAAGTGAATGAATGAATTTTGAAAGATTAAAATGTTGGAAATTTAATAATTTAATTTTTAAATATAATAACTTCATTTTTTTTGATTTAAAATGAAGTAATTTATTTTGAGATATAAACTATTTGAAATGTATGTTGAAATGGTATTTCAAATAAATGAATGTGGTTTGGAAGATACAATATTTTGATATTTTGAAATGGATTTTTGAATGATATTGAATTTTTGAAATGATATTTGATTTCGATGTATAAAATACCATTATGAAATTTTAACCACGGGATGTATTTAATTTATAGTTTAACTGGTTCTTAAAGGATGGGCGATCCTAAGCATCCTTTAAGTTATTGTGCATTTCTACTACAATTCACTTGAGTTGGTTTACATTATATAAGTATATATGTCCTGACTCGAGTATTTTGTGTTTTGCTTTACGCTCGGGTCAGCCTGAGTATTTACAGCTTAGCTTTGGATTTCTTTTCTGGAGTTAGGAATCACTAGAGATTCTGCTTGTCTATTTATCTGTTCTCTTTCAGTTTCAGTTGTTCTATTTTAGCTCTGGTATTTATAACTTCTATGTATTTGAGATTTCTATTGTATATGTTTTTTAGACTGATATTATGTATTATGTTTTGAGAGTTTGTTATAGTAGCTTCATGAACTACTATGGTATTTTAATTTCCGCTGTGAGTTATTTTGATATTTCTGTGTCTGTGATTCTGTGATTTGTATTTCATTTGCTCCAAATTTATTTACAATGCGGTATTTTGAGCACTTCAAGTCCGGCATGTGTGGATGCGAATGGCTGAAAATACTGGGTTGTTACACTGAGCATCTTAGAATCGTTTTGGAGACATTAAGGAGGAACATTCTTTTTGCAAAGTTTTCTAAATGCAATTTTTGGGTTAAAGAAGTCAGATTTCGCGGCCATATTGTTAATGAAGAAGGAATCTCTGTTGATCCGGGAAAGATTTCTGCTATTCTAGACTGGAGCGACCCACTACTCCTAGTTCGAAGTTTTCTAGGTTTGGCGGGATATTATAGAAAGTTTGTCCTAGATTTTTCCAAGTTGGCCAGTCCATTGACTAAGCTAACAATAAAGAATGCTAAATTCGATTGGACTCTATAATGTGATGAAGCTTTTCAGAAGTTGAAAAGGAGATTAACTACCGCTTCCATTCTCGCTATCATTAATGGGAACCAAGGGTTATCTGTCTATACTGATGCTTGTGGAGATGGTTTGGGTGTGGTACTAATGCAGAATGGGAAGGTAATTGCCTACGAGAGTAGACAATTACGACCGCATGAGAAAAATTATCCAACTCATGATCCCGAGCTTCTAGCTATTATTTTCGCTTTGAAAATCTGGTGACACTATCTTCTGGGTAAAATCTCTTTCAGCTTTACCAAAATTTAAAAGTTTTTAATCTAATTTAAGATATGTACTTAATAACTCCTTGTTTTATGTGAAAAATTCAAATTATTCACCGACCACAAATCTTTGAAATATATCTTCACCCAGAATGATCTAAATCTACGGCAACAACGATGATTAGAATTTATAGCGTCATATGACCTAGATATTCGATATACGCCCAGGAAAGCCAATGTAGTTGCTGATGCTTCAAGTAGGAAGCATGCTACTCTTGCTCATCTTGTCGTCGCTCCTACTCTTCTTGAGAAAATCGCCCACAAGCAAGATAAAGACAAGTTTCTTCTAGAAATTTATAGAAGAATTCTTCGTGGCGAAAATTCCAGTTATGGGGTCGATAAGAATACGTCGTGGCGAAAATTGAAGTTTGAAAATTTTCTTTATTGCCAAGAAAATTCCAGTTTTGAGGTCGATAAGAATTCGTCGTGGCAAAAATTTAAGCTTGAAAATTTTCTTTATTGCCAAGAAAAAGGCCATTATTCAAACAGCTGCAAGAATCTAAAGAAGCAAGTTAAGAAAGAACAAATTTGAAGACTGTTCAGGGAGTTAGAGAATGCTATAAATGTAACAAGTCTAAACTCAGTATCCATCCAGGAGTTAATAAGATGTATAGGGATATTAAAAGAACTTTCTGGTGGAAGGTAATGAAAAGAGATATATCTATATATGTGAGTCGCTGTGTTACTTGTCAATAAATTAAAAGCGATCAAAAGAAAATGGTGAGTTTACTCCAGCCTTTGGAGGTACCCAAGTGGAAATGAGATCAAGTATCGATGGATTTCATCGACGGGTTGCGCCGCACTCGAAAGGGGAATGAAGCAATTTGGGTTATTGTGGACCGTTTGACTAAAACAACCCATTTCATTCCAGTGAAATCCACTCGGACATCGGCAAGTTTGGCAAAGCTATATGTGAAAGAGATTGTCCGTTTCCATGGTATACCTATCAGTATAGTGAGTGATCGTGATCCGATCTTCACTAGTAGATTTTGGGAGGCATTCCAAGCCGCATTGGGAACAAAACTGAACTTTAACACTGCTTATCACCCACAGTCTGATGGGTAGACTGAAAGGATAAATCGAATATTAGAGGATCTTTTGATAGCTTGTATTCTCGACTTTGGTGGTTCATGGGAAGACTATTTACATCTGGTTGAGTTCTCATATAACAATAGTTATCAAGCCAATATCGAAATGGCTCCTTTCGAAGCTTTATATGGTCGTCCGTGTCGATCACCGGCGTTTTGAACCGAGTCTGGTGATAGACTTGTTCTTGGACCAGATATGATTAAAGAAGCCATAGAAAAAATTGATTTTATTCGAAAGAAGTTAATAGCCGCTCAAAGTCGTCAGAAGAGTTATTATGACCATAGGAGAAGAGCTTTAGAATTTCAAGTTGGAGATTCCGTTTTCTTGAAAGTGTCTCCAATACGTGGTGTGTTAAGATTCGGGAAGACTGGTAAGCTGGCACCACGATACATTGGTCCTTTTCCTATACTGGAAAGGATCGGTCCTCTGGCATATCGAGTGCAGCTACCTAGCTGGTTATCTGGCATACACGATGTATTTCACGTTTCACATCTTCGAAAGTATGTACATGATCCAGACAGTGTTATCGAAGAGGCAGCTCAGCAAGATCTTGAAATCACTCCCAACTTAGCAGTTAAAAGAGAGCCATTGAAAATAATCGACCGTGATGAAAATTAATTGAGGAACAAAATTATGAAATTAGTTAAAGTGTAATGGAGGGGTGATCCAAAGGACTATACTTGGAAGACAGAGGACAATATGCAAAGGTGTTATCCCAATTGCAGAGTGGATATCTCGGCTTAAACTGGTAAGCCATTTCTCTATCTATTTCTGAATTCGTATATTCTTTGTTTGCTTTTCTCTCTCTTTCGAATTTCGAGGATGAAATTTTCTTAAGTGGAAATCTGTAACATCCCAAAATTTATCAATTTAAATTTGGTAATTTATTTGAATTTTTGAAATCTAAATTGAAATTAGATTGTAAAAAGTTCAAAACAAATAAAATATGTGTTAATTTATATGAATAAAATTTCAATTTCTTTTGAGTTTAAAATTTGAAATAATAAATGTTTTTAAAATCATTTGAATTTAGATTATATATATATATATTTGAATATATATATATATATATATATATATATATATATGTGCATATATGAGTATATCTGAATTTATATTTGAATTTGAATTTGAATTTTTATTTGAATTCGAATTTAAATAAATATCTTAAGAAAATTATTTGGGTTCAAAATATTAACATATGTATATGATTTTATATATGTATAAATTAGTAGTAAAAAAAACATTCTCTTTTAATGACTGTATAAAAATATAATAAAGAAGTGTAATTATGTAATAAAGAAAATTAGTACAAATTTTAAATTAAACATATAATTATGTAATTACAAGTGTTGAATGATAAGATATCCAATTTAACAAGTGTAATTCATTAAAAGAGAAATTTAACAAGTGTCATAGTTAGTTTTTATTTTTCTTAATTTTAAAATAAAATCTTAATTTACATTATATAAAACACACCCCTTCTTCTTCTTACCTCTTTTATTCATTTCAAAACCCTGTACAATCTTTAAACTAGAGAAGAAAATCATCAGAACAATTAATCAAAGCATAACCTCCTCAACATATTAAATCAAGGCTAAAATTCTAGAAAAAATCTGTTGCCATTTTTCTTCAAAATTCAAGCCCGAAAAGGAATTTCAAAAAAAACAAATTCAGTCTTCAACGAATAGTTCAACATCAAAGCAGGAATCAACTTCAATAATTAACAAAAGCCAGGATCAACTCAAGTTAACAAATTCCAGTTTTCAAGTTGCACACCAAAATTCTTCTCTATTTTCATTAAAACAAAACTATAAGTAAGCTTGAATTTGAGTTTATTGTTGAGGAATTAAGTAACCAAATCCATCAAAGATTAAGCAAATTTATATTAACAAGTTGCAGATAAAAAATAAATTCAAGATCAAGTTAAGAGAAACAATTTCCAGACTTTCAATTTTTAAACCCTGACAGAAAGCTCTCTGCTCGACTCCACAGGTGAGTAAACTCTTTGATTTGAACTTGAACTTGTTGCTATGAACAGTATTGAAGTTTGAATGATAAATGTGTGTTTGTGTATATATATATATATATATATATATATATATATATATATATATATATTTATATATGAAAATGAAGATGCATGTCTATACACATCAACATAAACTCTGTTCTATGCTTACAGGTTCAAAAACCTATCTCAAAAATCCAAAAGCTCTATATCAGATTGTTTTTAGGCTTTGAAATCAAAAAGAAATATGTTTGTATGATTATGCTCAAAGTTTTAAAAACAAATTTAAGTAAATCAAACAAAAACCTTGTTTGGAAATATAAGAATATAGGCAAACCAAATATAAACAGAAATTTCATCAAACATGATTTCATATTTTGAATATATAAATTGAATTGTCTTCGAAGTCGATGATTTATAAAAGTGAAATTATTTTTTTATCAAGTATTCGCTGAGAAAGAGGGGGATGAACAGAATTGTCATTTTCTCGAATTTCTCGCGATCGATAAGGCGATGGACTTCGTGTTCGTAACTAGAGCTTGCTGGAAGGTCGTAGTTCGTCAAAAAAATGTTCAATAATTTTTTACATCACTGTGGCGATCGTACGACAAAGGTCTAGGGTTTAAACCCACTCTTGAACGTGGCCGAGAACCTGGGTTGCTGCAGCTTCATCGTTGCATCGGAGCTGATCGCACCGGTGGCGATCGAAGTAGTGAAGGTAGGAGAAGCTTCCACCGAAGACGTGTGGCCTCTGGTGGCCTGAGGTGATGAGACGAGAAGGTTTTTCGGTGATGAATTTTTGTTCCAGTTTGGGTTCAGTGTCAAAATTTTGATTTCATCGATGATTTGCATTTCTGGGTCGCTGGTTGGTTTGAGAGGGTTGCCACTGACGTGTTGATGGCCGGAGCTTCGGCCGGAGGTGGCTGCTTCAACTATGCATGTGCACGAGGCCGAAGTTGTATCAGTGTAGATGGGTTTGGGAGGAGAATGGATGACTCGAAGTAACTTTCAGGAAGATGGGTTGATAGCTCGAGTTTAAGCTCTTGTATTTACTTATGCGTATCGAGTTTGTACTTAAACAAATTCAAGTTAAAAAAAATATAAGGCACATGGATGGATTTGGCAAATGACTCGATGCAAGGAGCATTTTGCTCGGGTTTGACTCGAAGTGGCCTCGGGTCGGTAGTATGAAACAGCTTTACTTTAAAAATAAATTCAAATCTTTAAACCTTTTCAAAACATAGTTTCAAAATGATGTTTTTGATTTAAGTTTGAATTAATTAAGGATATAAGTAAGATATTTTGAAAAGTAATCAAATTTTAATTGAATTAATTTTGATACATTATTTTATAAAGTTATTTATATTAAATAAATAATGTAATTAAAAAGGGTAATTAAGATAAAATGTTAGTTAAACTATCTTAACCTTTTAAAGTAATTAATGTGATAAATATGATTTATTAAACAAGGTTTAAAGGATAATCAAAGTAAATAAATAAAGAAAAAAGATTATCTTTTAATTTATTAAACAATTAATGATTTGTTAATACAATTACTTAAAGAAGTAATTAAGTAAATAATTATGGTTAATTGGTTTGTAATTAATAATAAATCAACTAAGGAATAATTAATTAATAATTAACAATTAAGGATTTATTAATTAATGTAATTAATTAAAGATTAGTTAATTAATAAAGGTAATTAAGATTTAATTAATTAACGATTAAGGATTAATTAATTAAGGTAATTAATTAAGGATTAATTAATAAAGGTAATTAAGATTTAATTAATTAACAATTAAGGATTAATTAATTAAGGTAATTAATTAAGGATTAATTAATTAATGAAGATGACTAAGATTTAATTAATTTTAATTAAGGATAACTAATCATTGATTAAAGATAATTAATGAAAGTAATTATGCGATTAAT
This sequence comes from Allium cepa, assembly GCA_030765085.1. Taxonomy (NCBI): domain Eukaryota; kingdom Viridiplantae; phylum Streptophyta; class Magnoliopsida; order Asparagales; family Amaryllidaceae; genus Allium; species Allium cepa. The sequence continues at coordinate 707,452,594 of CM060932.1, forward strand.
TAATTTAAACCACACGATTGATTCATCTTAATTGTAGATGATTGATAACTATTGTATGTTGTGTACTGATTGATATCTCTGATATACAATTGTGATGCTATGTGATATGAATTGCTTAATGTTGAGCTGAGATTTCTATGATGAATATATTTCTGTGTGAATGTGAAAACTAATTGGCCCGTAAAACGACATTTGAATTTCAATGCAACAGGGAGTCGGGTTCCAGTTGGTTATCCGAAACCCACATCGAACATGTGAATCTTTGTGAATGACATGTCCACATGTTTTTAAATTGACGCTTACTATTTGGTTTAGCCGGAAGAGGACCTTTGTGTCATATAACCCATTCCGAATAGTGGTACGACGAAATAGACCATTACGGTGATTCGAACTATCTTAAAAGATATTATTATATGAGGCTCCATATTTCTAAAGTTTCTCACACTAGACCTATATCTGACTCACGGTTTTATCTTTACCTTAATTCCTCGGGTGCTCTATCGGGTTGTCCGAGAAAGGCATGTTTTCATTGATATTCCAATTCCAAGAGCTCGGGGAAATGGGCTGGATGCTTTCACCTACTATAGTATTCTTATTTCCCCTGCACTACTAATATGTATACATCAACATTTATGAGGACGAACTACTATGACAGTCTAGGCTGATGATAATACTTAGGATTGTAGTTCTGAAATGCTATGTATCTTAGAGTGATACTTTGTACTGTCATTTTAATACATATTATCATTCCATTGTGAGATTCAGATGTTTTGTTCTCTTCTTTCTTGTTATTTTTCTTTCTGCCTTTTTTTTTACCCTAACAATCCGTCTTTCCGAAACTTGAGTGCTTGAGATATGAATACCGTGGATGTATTATTGTCGACATTTGAAGATCGAATATGTAGGTCATTACAACTAATTCAAAACAAACATAATAATTTCCTGAACCTGTATTTAAAGTGTTACGGCCATTTTCAATGGAATAGTGAAGAAAAAAGCTGGAAAACATAAATAACTTTGCTTATAAATGGTCTGACTATCCTTCTTGTGAAGCAATCACTTTTCAAACTATCTTACGAACAATGACGCTAGTCAAGGAATTGTATACATATGCAAGAGAGAAGGAACCACTAAAAGAAAAATGAAAACTTATTAGTACAAAAAAAAATACTTACTTTCCACCCATCATAAAATACAAATATTAAAGTATAACATAATTAGTACACATGCTTAATGATGAGGTGGTTTGTTGTAAGGTGGCTTGTAGTGTGGGGGTTTGCAATATAGAGGCTTGTAGTGCGATGGTTTATAGCAATGTTGCTTGTAGTGTGGCCACTTGTAATGACCATCTTCAATAACCATTACCATTAAGCATGTTCCCAATAGCAAAAGAAGACTCATAAATTTATTACCAATAGCCATTATGATTTATGTACTCGATTCTTTTCTAATAAATGAGACATAGGCATCTCCCTCTTTACATAGGAACAGAGCCTTATGGTGACATCATGAGATTTCCAATTTCTCCGTTTTAATAATCAATTAACTTTATAGAAAAAGGCATGAGCCTTTTAAAAGGTAATAATCACTTAGAATAACCAAATATCAAGTAGGATTATATATGTTAATCTACAGATTTTATCAATTGTATGATAAATTAAGAAGTACTTAATAATACATCTTAAAATGTTCCATTAAAAAATTCTTTATTATCAATTGTAATGTATTTTAGCTACAATAATATACGTTTCAATTTCACAATTTCATATAGGTACAATTGCATGAGAATTCATCTATATAACAAATAACTGCAACTAAATGGCAAACTTAATTTTGACAATTTTTTTTAATATCCTGATAATATGCATCATAGACTCAAAACGAATATCTATTCTACCATTGTATAAAGCTAGAATAAACATCATAAATTCAAGTAGTGCTTAAGTTTATTTTCTGTTTTTTATTTTTCCAAAACGTGATTACCAGAAATTACAAATATATTGATCTTATATTTTCCCTAATTTATACGCAGGAACTTAGGCACGTAAAAGAAAATAAAAATCATTAGGCCACTATAGGTTATTTGCTCTTTTATGTTATACCTTTTCATATATAGAATTTAACATAATTACAATGACACAACAACTATTCGGTTTTAAATTTCAAATGATCATACATGAGTGTGAAAATATCTTAATAAGACCTATTCGGTGTTTCAGCGTACATATATCATACCATGCAATAACTATGGTTTTATAACCATCCCCATCCTATGACATTGAGGTTGCATTGTTTTTCTAAGATTGTTATTTGCAGCCATTGACTATTGTAATTTTTACATGATTTTAGTCCACGTTTAAGGCAGATAAGTCATTATATATTGTATAAATGCAAAATAATTAGCTAACTTGGATAACATTAGGCATATTAGCATCCATGCAATAAACTAATTTATATTAATCTAGTAATAACTTATTTGGTAGTTGCTTCTGCTAGCATGATGTCTATATACATACATGCTAGCATGCAATACTAGGTGCGCTTACATTGAATTCATGGGAATCATGAATGGTCAATTTTTGGTTTTAATAAAATTAGATATATCACTTCCCAAATTAAAAATATCTATAGCACAATGCCTATAGAGACTCAACTGAATATATACAATACAATCATACTAGTGTTTTCCTTATCAATTAATAATGTGGAATTGAAGAATAAAAATGAACAAAGTAATCAAAAAAGGATTATTTAAATCTTGAAGGACTATAGAAAAATATCAAAAACAAGACTGGTTATCTTTTCCACCATTTTGTACGTTGGTTAGATCAACACCATATTTTAATGTATTAATTAGACTTATAATTACCGAGAGACGCAAATATATACATTAATTAAACATAATATATGTTCTTTGTCTGGCATGACATTGTTTGCAGATTAGTATTTTCTATATCACTTTAATGCAGAGCAAAATTCAATTAACATCATGCTATGAAATATGATAAAACTAAAATTATAAATGATGATTAAAAGTATGGTAACTTACATTTAGAAGGGAAGATTAGATTAGGTAAAGAGGCATTTTCTCAAGTATGATATTAGCAATAATGAAAAAATAATGGCATTGAATTTTCTACATCTATCCATTGTAAATTTTGTGTAGGAATGGGTCACTTCAATGTAGTATCACTCTGTAAAGTTACAAAGCCCAAAGTTAGGTGCACACCAAAATTGTTCACTTTAAGATTATTCTTGGATTTAAAAGATATTAAAATCGATATTAGCTGACAAGCACCGTTTTTCCAGTGGTTAAGTGATTCGATTTTGGTGCGAGAGTTCAGAAGTTTGAAACTTGCGTAGTGTGATTCGATTATATATGGACATGTGATTTGTGATATGCTGTCCCAGTGACATTTTGTATCTAAGTACCATTTCAAAAAAGAAAATTGATATTAGCACTTGGATTTTGCTATAAGTATGTAATTATAACATAAAAGAACGCAACAAAAAGTAAATCTAAAATCATTAAGGATAAAGTAGAAAAACAAGGGATTTTTTGATTAGGTAAATTCACACAACAACTTAACAAAACGGACAATTTTTGAAGAGGGAATTAGTCCAAAAGAAAAACCTAAGACCAATTTTAGTTTGAAGGACGCAAGTTTTAAAATTTTGTCTGAAGGACAACAGAATGATATATTCATATAGTATTACATATATATAATGCTACAATAATATAATATTACACATATATAATGGTATGAAATTAACTATGCAAATATATGTTATGTTCATATAGCATTACACAATAGCATAAAAGGAGCTTCAACCATTTTAAGCTTCAGTGGAAAGTTTTTAGTAGTTGCAAAATTCAATAAGAGCTCCTTGCAACATAGCGAAAAGATCATTCACTCATTAAATTTGCGTAGTAGCAGTTTATAGCCACAAACATCAGCTTAGAAAACATCATTTCATAGCTGCAATCTCAGTCTATTATGGCCTGGCTTCTCTATTCATCTTACCCCTTCACGTCACTACTCTAGTCGACCAAAGCAGCAACTCATAGATCATCATCTCTGACTTCACTTCATTGTTGAACTAGATCTACATTTCAACTAAAATAACCGCTGCTACTATGCTTCACTATTTCTCTAGCATAGAGTTGGTTCCCTCCTAATTTGCAGCTCTAATATTCATGCATTGATATACTGTCGATACTTATTCACTATACAAGGTTGCATTTGCATGTCCATTCTCTGGTGTGCATGTTAAAATTGATATATCAGAATGTGCAAAGGACAAAAAAGCCATAACATTAAAAAGCCTAAATCTATGCTGAATGAAGTAAACTTAGTATTGCAAGAATAAACCCAGTTACTCCAGTAATTCCAGCAAACTGCCAAAAGGAATGCAATTGATTTTTATTAATGATATTTAGTTTGCTACTTTATTTCCATAGGTAAGCATTAATATTAAGATCATGGAGGAGTGAATATGAAATTTCAGGTCAAAAACATAAATCAATTTAGTTGTCAAGAATTTAGGTTGTAGTAGCTAACATCTCATGGCACCATTAAATCAGTATTATATATTTAGAGAAACATAAATTCAATAAAGAAAATGACACTCTATGATATACATAGTACATTGTAAAATAAAATGCATCATCTAAACTATAAAAAAATTAAAGGGCAGAAGCTAAAACTAGGACATCATACTAATTACGAAAATATAAAACTGAAAATGTAAACAAAACTAAACCTAGCTTAAATTAAATTACGACTTTTAAAAGTAAAGCATGAAAAACCAAGAAAATTGTATCTTACCATACAATATTAATAGAAAAAATGGAACAGAAAATTCCTAAGGCAATAAGGCTTAACTAAATCGTAATTAAATGGCATATGCTAAATATTCCATCCGTGTGGAGAAAAGCAGGCACAAACTAAATACCAACGTTGGATTAAAATGTTCGTGAGAATATAAGCAGGTTGAAGTGTATATAAATCCTAAAAAGTTAACGTACGTAACTTACCGCACAATAGTAAATAGTAGCATAATTATTAAAACTAATTGAAATTGAATTTTATTAACTGATATTCATAAATAATAAAAAATATATCACATTAAGATCGTTTTAGGTCCTAACTTGCGAAAAGAGACTTATTTGTATTTCCATCCATTTCTAATATGCCACATTGAATCTTCTACAACAACTTTGGCATGATCCCAAAGTTCTTACAAGATTCTTAGTATTGTGAAATGTAGATATCTTTCTTCAAAAACTCTGAATCTGATTTGTACCAATTGTAGTATTTAGAGAATTCAAATACAAACATTTTGTCTTGAAGAATCTTTCTAGACTTATTGGAGATTCTTTATACTAATTGTGCATGCGTACCATGTTAAAAAACTGCAAGGAATATACATATCATGTGAAGGTGGTAATGTTTTAGGTTAAGAACACTTTGTACATGAATTTATTTTCAAGATTTGAATAAAACAGAAATTAATTGTTTCCTAAGTTAAGTTTCCTTATTTGATATATAATCAAACAATATAGTTATATTACAAATCGAACTTGATTTCAAGCATTCCAAACAAAATCGGAAAGGAGATTGGTCATAAATTTATTAGAAAAAGATTATCAAAAAAAGGTTATAAATTTACGCTTACTTATTTTTTTTGTATAAAGGTTGGAGCGGAGGGTGAAAGGTTAGAGCAACGAAAACTTATGCAGTGACAATTCTTCTTGGCCGAAGGCATGAGCAGATCTTGGATGACCACTAGGGCATGGAAACCATGAATTTTTTTTCTTGATTCCTTGTGAGATTCCCTTCAAAATCCCGTTTTCTTGTAAAACATAAAGTGAACGATAACTTTCATTATCGACTTTGAAATCAGTTTCAATTTCAAGAACGATAACTTTCATTATCGACTTTGAAATCAGTTTCAATTTCAAGTAATCTCCTTTTGGATTTGACTGATTTGTAAATAGGTACATATTGTCTACATTATCTGTATGAGCTAAGATTATAAATTTGATATAATAGATCAATAAATAGCAATAAGTTTTCAAATGGATGTCTAGAAGATTATCTGGTAATATCATAGGAGGGAGCATCAGAAATTTTCTTTGCCAATATCATGAATAAAAGACCGGACCCCATTTGGTAGTAATAGTATCCTGAATAGGAAGCTAGAAAGTCACTAGAAAATCCATCTAAATAGAAGACTAGAAAAGCATTTGGCAATAATGGAAGACTAGAAAAACCATTTGTTAATAGTAATTCAGATGGTGGACCAAAAAATCTTCTAGCAACGGTAGAAGATTAGAAATCCCATCTGACAATAATAGAAGTTTGGAAATCCATCTGGCAAAAATAAAAGATCAAAAATCCATCTGGAAACAATAGAAGACCAGAAATCCATCCGGAAATAGTAGAAGACTAGAAATTCTATCTGATAATAGAAGACTAGAAATCCATCTTGCAATAATAAAAGATTAGAGATACTCTCTGATAATAGAAGACCATAAATCCATTTGACTATCCTATCTGAAAATAGAAGACCAGAAATCCATCTTGCAATAATAGAATACCAGAAATCCATTTAGCAACAATAGAAGATCAGAAATCCATTTGGTACTAATAAAAGACCAGAAATCCATCTGACAATAATAGAAGACCAGAAATCCTATTTGATAATAGAACACCAGAAATCCATATGGCAATAATAGCAGACCAAAAATTCATCTGATAATAGAAGACCAGAAATCCATCGGGCAATTGAGGACCAGAAATCAATCCGACTATTGAAGATTATGTTTGTTGAGGAGCATAAATGGCTTATATTCAATGGATCTTTCTTTAGAAGATTGTCTGACTTAGAGGGCTAACTGTCTCTGATTTTTTATAAATCTTCTTCTAGAAGATGATTGATTTGGAGCGCTGCTTGGCTTTGATAACAGACCAAAAATTCATCTGATAATAGAAGATTAGAAATCCATCGGGCAATTGAAGACTAGAAATCAATCTGGCAATTGAAGATTGTGTTTGTTGAGGAGCACAAATGGCTTATATTCAATGGATCTTTCTCTAGAAGATTTTTTGACTTAGAGTGCTAACTATCTCTGATTTTTGATAAATCTTCTTCAAGAAGATTGATTGATTTAGAGCGCTTGACTTTGATTATTGATTGATTTGTTTGGCCCCATCTTAGGTGATGATCTCTACTTGGCTCGAACCCCTTATCACCATCTTAGGTAATGATTCAGGTTTTGTTGTCTAGAGCTTTTGGTTAGTTGCATTAAACAGAACCATAGACTTACTCGACCTCCCTCTAAGAGGCGCTTTAGTAAGGCCTTTGATGATGGCACTAAAGGCTTAGTCTGGTGCGTTTGGTTAGCTATATCAAGCAGAACCGTAGGCTTACCGAACCTCCCTCTAGGAGGCGCTTTAGTGAGGCCTTTGATGATGACATAAAGGCTTAGTATGTTGCATATATCAAGCAGAACTTTAGGCTTACCCCACCTCCCTCTAGGAGGAACTTTAGTGAAGTCTTTGATGACGGCGCTAAAGGTTTTTTGTTTGCTTGAGGAGAGACTTTCTCTTGGCTCAATAAACATTCTTGCCTTAACTTCTTTATTCATCCATTGTTGGGAAATATGGTCACAAATGTTATGCATTTCATATTTTTGCTATCACATTCCCATCAGTTCAGTATAATATGAATGTCCCAAGTGGGATCACCTTGTGTATGATTAGGAGTCCTTCCAAATTTGGTCCAAGCGGTCCATCCGTTGGGTTTTTAGTGTTTTTCATTACTTTTCGAAGCACCAAATCTCCTTTTTCAAATGATCTCATCTTTTTTGAGTCGTAATACTCGAATATCCTTCGTTGATATTCAGCTGTTTGCATAGCTGCCTTATCACTTAATTCATTAATTAGATTCAACGATTCTTTCATCGCTTCTTGATTCGGATCGAAAGCATATGAAATTCTTCGATGAGAGGGTACCTCTACCTTAACTAGGAGCATTGCTTCACACCCATATGTTAACGAATAAGGAGTATGTCCTGTTGCTATTTTAGTAGAAGTTCAATAGGCCAATAATACAATAAGCAGCCCTTCTACCTAGTTTCCTTTTGCTTTATCTAGTCGTTTCTTAAGAATAGTTTTGATAGTTTTATTGGGTGCCTAAATGGCTCCGTTAATTTTGGGATGAGCTACAGATGCAAAGCTTTTGATGATACCATTTCTATTGCAGAATCGAGTGAATTCTTCACTTTTAAATTGAGATCCATTATCTAATATTATCTTTTGTGGAATTCCAAATCTAGTGATGATATTCTTGATTACAAACTTGAGTATGTTTTCAAATGTGATATTTGGTAATGGTTCAACTTCTAACCATTTAGTGAAATAATCAATGGTCACTACAACATATTTGGCTCTCCTTTAAATATAGGAAGTGGTCATCTTAGGTTGATTCCATATATGTCGGAAGGCCATGGGCTTGAGATTGAAGTCAACTCACTTGGCGATAAACATTGGGTTTTATTCCATTAGAACGATCCCCACAAAATTTTTATGGGCTTCTTTCAATAGTTTTAGTCCACTTTCGAGATTGACATATCTTAGGTAGGGAAGAGAGTATCCCTTCTTCTAAAGCAGTCCATCCACTATAAAAAAAGTTGAAGCCTAATGCTTAATCCTTCTTGCTTCTTCTTTTTGGTTGGTAGTGTTCCATTTACAAGGCATTCAACAATGAGGGTCATCCAACTATTCTTATAGTGATTGATTGTCTCTGAATAAGAGAATCTCTCTTGTGGGATCACATCTTTATCTTCTCTTTCCTCCTCTCTATGTGCTAGAGCTTGAGATCTGATCAATAGCATCAATTCTTTCCTTAACTTGGGAATCTTTTCTTCTATGCTAGGATTTGGCTGATAGCTTATTGGAATAATCTAGGCTTCTAGCGCTCCCCTTGAACTGGCTAGTTTGGCTAAAGAATCAACTTAGGAGTTCTTTCCCCTTGTTACTTGGTATATTGAGAAATGCTTAAATTCGTTTAGAATTTTCAACACCTTCTATACAGATAAGATTAACTTTGCATCTATTGTCTGGTATGATTATTTCAATTGATTTACCATCAGTTAGGAATCGCTGAACATTTAAATTCCAGGAATTTTTAGTTGTACGACCAAAGTGAGTCCTACCACCATTGATTCCTACTCTGCCATATTATTTGTGGCCGGAAACCCTAATTTCATTGCGCAATGTAAGCGATGTCCATCGAGGGTGATAATGACATATCCTGCCCCAACACCTTGTTCATTCAAAGCTCCGTCCAATAGTAAATGCCATTTATATTTTAAATCCTTTTCCTTTTATGATTGCTCTTCGATGAAACCCGCACACTCATTAATAGAATTAAATAAATACTTGACCTTTGATCGTTGCTTAAAGCAAGAATTCAATATTATATTGACTAAGCTCCATCCCTCATTTTACCAATCTTCCTATGGCTTCTGGTTTACTGAAAATTTTCTTATGTGGGAAACTGGTCAAAACCTTGATTGGATGTGCTTGAGAATAAGCTTTTAGTTATTTTGTTGTGAGATTTAAGCAATATGCTAGCTACTCTATGACTGGATATCTAGCCTCTGCATCTTTTCATCTTCTACTTACATAATATACCGGGAGCTGAATCCCTCTCTTTTCTTTTATTAATATAGAGCTAATTTCATGCTTAAAAATTGCTATGTAAAGTTAAAGGTTTTCACCTTCCATAGGACTAGACAGGATTGGTGGTTTCTCAAGATGGTCTTTTAACTTCTTAAAAGCTTTCTGACAGTCCTTTTCCAATTTGAAGTTCTTTTTTTTCAATGACATCAAAGAATGGAGTGCATTTGTCGGTAGCCTTGGAGATGAACATGTCCAATGCTGCCACTCATCTGTTTTGGCTCATTAAGTCTTTACTCATTATGGGTTCCGCCATGTCCTTTATAGCCTGAATCTGGTAAGCGTTAGCTTCAATTTACCGAGCATCGATAATGTATCAGAAGAACTTCCTAGACCGACTTCTGAAAGAGCACTTCTGTGGGTTGAGTTACATTTGATACTTTTGCAATATCCCAAACATTTCCTCAAGATCTTTCAAATGGCTAATCCCTTCATGAGACTTAACTAGCATATTATCCACGCATACTTCCATATTTCGACCAATCTGCTCTTTGAACATCATATTTATCAATTTATGTTATATAGCGCCAGAGTTATTTAACCCAAAGGGGATCACTTTATAATAGTAGGTTCCCTAATTCGTTATGAAATTAGTGTTCTCCTCGTTTAGCTTGAACATAGGAATTTGACTATAGCCTAAATAGGCATCCATGAAAGAAAAAATCTTGTACCTGCTGATTTCATTAACCAACTGATCTATTCTCGAAGGGGCTAGTAGTCTTTTGGGAATGCCTCGTTTAGATCAGTATAGTCAACATATGTTCTCCACTTGCCGTCAGACCTCTTAATCAGCATTGGGTGGGCCAACCAATTTGGATAAAATGCCTCTCCAATGAGCCCATCCTTAAGCAATTTCTTGACCTCGTGTTTTAAAGCATTGGACCAGACTTTATCAAATTGTGTCATTTTCTGTCGGACAGGCATTTTCCAAGAATCGATATTCATAGCATGACACATGATGGCTGGATTTATCCCGACCATATCCAAATGAGTCCATGCGAATATGTCTTTGCTAGACTCCAAGAACTGAATTGGTTCTGCTTTAAGCCAACTCCATTCCAACTTAACTATCTTTGCTGAATAGATTGGATCCAAGCATATCTCTTCGAGATTTTCTGTGGGTTTCAATCATTCTTGCTCGCTTCTACAACCTGATTTCGTGATTATTTTCTCACCTTCTATTTTGTCCTCCATTAGGTTTGTTTCTTAGCTCTTCCTTTTCTTTTCAGAGAAATTGAATTTCTTTAATACATTCTTAGTTTTCTCATTAGGCTTCCTTTTTGCTTTGGACAGTTGGTTTCAAGGACCTCATTAGGCTCATTAGTACCATTTTTAGCAAACTCGTTTTTCTTTAAATCATAGTTGTCTCGTTTATATTGCTCAAGAGTGGAAAAATACATTTTATGAAAGCTAAATTGTACTCCCGCCATTCTTGGTTAGAAACTTCACCATTAAGTATTTTGGTAAAACAAATGCATCAACTTTGTCCAAAACTGGCCTCCAAAATAAGGCATGTAATAGGATAGTTGATCCATGATGACAAATAGAGTCTTAAATGTTCTAAAATTTGGCGGAATCCCCATCTACACCAAAAGCTTTATCCGTCCGGTAGGAGTTGATCCTTTGTTTTTAAACCCAAAAATGGGTTCAAAGCTCGGCACTAGCTTCTCCTTTGGAATTCCCATTTAATCAAAAGCATTTTCAAAGACAACAATGACCGCACTTTCTGTATCCACCAAAATTTGGGAAACCACAGAGAGTCCAATTTGGGAAATAATTATAAGTGAATCATTGTGTGGATAACAAACTCCCCTTCATAACTCTTGTGGAGTGATAGTTGGACCATGCATCCGAATTAGGTACCTGGGATTCTCAAGCGATGGTTCTTCATGAATGGAGAAAATCCCCTCCTTTGCTTCTCGTACATAGCGGTTCCTTGCTTCTTTGCTACTCCCAGCTAAATGCAGTCCTCCACGGATCACCTTAATTCTATTGAGGGGTGGTATAAATCCTAGTTGATCATCACTTTCCACTAAGTTAGCAGCATTGTTTTGAAGTCTTTAGTGGGGATCTTCAGAACGAGCCACTTTTTGGCTATCTTAAACAAACTCTTTTAAGCATCTGGAGCGGATCATACGTCGAATTATGCCCGCCAAAACATGACATTCGTTAGTTTTATGCCCATTCTACTTATGATAAGCACCGTAGTCTTCCCTCTTCATGGTTTAGGATTGATCTTATCTTTGTATGAAACATGGAAATCATCATTTTCCTTGTTTGCAGCGTATATGTAATATATCAGTTTATTCAAGGCAATGCGATTAGTGTGAAGGACTTCCTCCTAACTTGGTTTCTTATGGTTGTGGTTGTAGATAGATTTTTTGGATTCCTTTTTGGCTTGAGCTTTCCATTTAGCATGAAATATTTCATCCATACGAATGAATTTGTTAGCCTGAAAGTGGAAGTCTTGTAAATCTCTACATCCGTGTATATAGAGATCCTTCCAGAAGGGAGTTTGCTCAATCAGTCCCGAGTGCACTACCACTAACCTATCGGTCATCCCTTTTTCCTTCAGTGCCTTTGTATTGAATCTCCTCAGGTAATCGCCCAGTAGCTCCCTCGGTCTTTTGTAATGACCCACATTTTTGGACGGTTTAAATCGACAATAAACCACACATGTCTAATTCAAACCATTCAAAAAGAAGGATTGTTAATGGGGTAAATAAGAAAATAAAAGAAATAAAAACAAAACACAGAATGTCGCAGTGGAACGACAAAATGTAATAATCAAATAAACAGTTCATGAAGCTGTTTTACAAATAACATTTGATTATACTTTTACAATTCAAATTAGAGTTATACATACATCAGAAATAAATAAATAATGCAGCGAAAACATATTAATAAATACGGTCTTCAAACTCCATCTCCATCTTCAAGAAATAATATATTAAAAACACCAAAATACTCCGGCTGATCCGAGCGTAAAAGAAAATAATACATTCGAATCAGAACTAAAATCCTTATGCAAATTAAATGAAAATTAGATGAAATAAGGAATGCAGATAACTGCATTTTTGAAGGTTCAAATTTTCAGAAAAGTTATTGTTTCCATATTCAAAATACAATAAATTTCACAATAGATCCATTCTAGTAACTTACAAATTTACAGAAAAATTCTCAATTAAATTTCATAGTTCAAGAGATTTGATTTATAAAAATGTTTCAAAGTTTCAACATTCAATTTTATGAAAAATTTCCAATGTTTCAAAATTTGATTTTGTAAACTTCAAATATGGCAACGATAGCTTATTTCTCAAAAATCATTTTTATGGTTCAAATAGTAAATCTAAACATACTAAATTTTTTTCATGTAAATATATGAAATTCATGGGTTTTATATCCTTATTCAGTGTTCAAATAATCAATATAAAATTTCATAATTACAATAAAATATGGTGCAATGACAAGGATATATAGAAATAAATGAACAAATATGCATTCAATTCCAACAACATCCATCACAACATACAATCAACACTTAAATCATCCAATTCAACAGGTCAATCAACTCAATAACCTGTCACAATAATTATTAGTTATCACATATTGGAGTTTAAGTATTCAAATTAAATGTCAATTAAAATTCCAAACCAACAATCAATAATTTATGACTATATGACTTGGTTTAACTTGCAAAACAATTAGTATTTCGTGAGTGAGTTTAAACACTCATCTTATGGACTACCCTTTTCTAGTCGGATTTGGATCCGCTACTACTTCCTCCTTTTGATTTGTTTCCTTGATATCTTAATCTTCTTTTTTTTATAGAAAATTTTGAAAGAGATAAAGAAGTTTGTATAGATCCGGATTTGAAGAAAAGGATTTGGAAAAAGAAGAATGTTTGGAAAAGAAGAAGAAATTTAAAAAAGATGAAGAATTGAAAAAGAAAACAAAGTTTTGAAAAAGAAAACGAAGTTTTGAAAATGAAGAAGAAGATTTAAAGAATAAGAATAAGAAAAAGGAAGCTTTGAAAAAAAAGGAGATTTGAAGAAGAAGAAAAAATGAAGGAGGAAAATGAAGAGAGAGAGAGAGAAAAAAAAATGAGATGGAAGTTTGTTTAGAGAAATGAAGTTATGAAAGATGAGATTTGAAAAATGAAATGAGGCTATAGAAATGAAGATGGAACCAAATGAAAAGCTAATAAATTATATATAAACAAACTAGGAATTTAAATAAAGTAAAAATATGAACAATCTTAAAATGGTAGTATTGAAAGAAGTGAAGTAAAGGAATCAATATATGAATATAAATAAAAATAAATCTTTCGTTCTTTAATACGAAGCTTTAGAAGTAAGAGTTGCTAATGAAAGGAAGCTACAAGAACTAATAACGCATAAACTATATAAACTTCAGAAATGGAGAATAGTAAATGCTAATTAGATGGCATGAATATTAATTTGGATGTTCACATTAAAAATGAAAAAAAGAAAAGGGAAAAAACTTCAGGTGAAGCAATTAAAAGGAGCAAACGAACAAATGAGAAACAAACGAAAAGAATGAGGAAATTATTAATCATAAATAAATCAAATGAGTTATTAATTCATAAAAGACGAATGAGTAGTCTAATAATTAAATGGATGCTCAGGTGGACCTATGCCGAGAACTTGAAAACGAAAAGAGAGAGAATGTGACGTGATAATAAATGTAAAGCAAATGAAGGGACCACCTATACCCTATAAACAAACTTTTGGGGTCCAAATTCCAAAACTTACCCCAATTAATTTACATAAATAAACCAATATATACACATATTTACGTCATTTAATTCCATATTAAAACATTTGTTTTATGTCAATCTATGTGCACACTCCATTAACATAATCAATCAATTAAAAATCAATCAACCAATCAATCTATGTATTTATTTACGTTACTCATACCAATTTTATTAATTAATGAATATATATCTATCTGTGCACTACAAAAACGATTTACTTTACTTTTTAATCATCACAACATTCATATTGATGCAACCAATTTACAAGTTTTAACCATATATAAAATGGAGAAATAAATATATGCGAACCTATGTAATTAATATACAACTATTAATACAAGGTAATTCTAATTGATTCCATAACATTTACACAACCATGAACCCGCTGATATATTTAAAATTTTGATTATTAATGTGTGTGTGTATATATTATTCTAAAATTCAATTTTTTTTCCAAAATCATACATATTCAAAATTAAAGTCTTATTTTTATGTCTCAAAACATGCAATTATCTTAATTAAAATGTTCATTCCATATTGACACAACAATGCAAGTTCCTAAATTAAGTCATTCATTACAATTTCATTTATGTTTCCTTTTAATTGAAACATTTCAATTAATCTAATTCTAATTCACTTTATTACTAATTTCAAACAAATTCTTATTATAAAATATTGTTTTCTTTTCATTTATACCAATTCAAACATGTTTTATGAAATTTCATATACAACAAAGTTTATACACTATTTATAAAGTAAATGTTTTATCTTATTGAAAATCAACTTCTCCAAGATGCATTCCAAATAACAACTTATGTCATTCTTTCATTAAAACATTCACTCCATCCTTTATTCAAATTCAACATTTCTTATTCCGGTTAGAGACAAACATACAATTTATTCTTTTCAAGTCAAAGCTTAAATTTCATTAAAACGTTTATCTTAATTTAATTTAAAATGTAAGTTCTTATATTGAACTTATTAATTACAATGCACTTGTCTTTTATTTTCAATTAAAGAATTCCAACAACTCTTATTGCCGTTTATATTCAATATTAGATTTCAAACGAATTCCCATTATACCACAACTTTCTCTGTTCATTTCATATATTCCAACACTTGTTTCTTAAATTATTCCATTATTATATTAATATCTATTATTACAATCAATGGAACTTACATTCAAACAATTATTAAAATAAATTGAAATTACACTAAAATAGTTATCAACTATATTAAATCACATTACTAAATTACATTCTAATTGTTTTCTTACTAGCAAATCATAAATTTCTAATTCACATAATATTAAATCCTAAAATCTTATTAAATTAAATATTTTAATTATCAAAAAAATATGGGTCGTTACACTTTCCCCACTTCAAAACTTTTCATCTTGGAAAAGGAACGAGAAGGAATTAAGATGCTTAAAATAACTTTATTCAATTAATCAATTTATAAACAATTAAATTTACATAATTAAGTATGTTAAATAAAATATACTAATTAATAAGCCATTAAATCTTCATATTCAAGTTTACTAAAGTTAGAAAATATTTTCACTTCATAAAATTTTCTAAGTCTAAAATTCACAAAAAAATTCGACAGAGTCTCCTTTGTACGGAGAGGTCCGAAAAAATAATAATATCAATAATTAGAATATATATATATATCATATTTCAAAAATAAAACATCCCAAACTAGGGGAAAAACAATACAATATCGCTATAAAACCGTAATCCGAAACCGTACTTATTTGTCGGGCAACCATGCTTTATTTATGAAACCAAAAGTAGTAACTATTGCTTCCATAAAACTGAATTTCACTTATATAATCCAAAATAGTGAGAATTATGTTCAAGAGAAATATTTAGTCCTTTTCAATTTGCAACAAAAGTAAATCAATATAAAACATATACAAACAAACAATACAACCATTTATGCAACCAAAGAATCCATCATACATCCATAGCAACCAAAACCAATGGTTTGCTTAGTTTAGAAACTTTTAACCATGCAATGTGATAAATAACCATCAAGTGTACCCTACGCTCAACAGCCTTGGATAATTACTCAATAGATTATCCATACAACATTAAACAATTAGAAGTATCCTTTCCAAACATCCCATAAGCTAAAACAACCAATAATTTTGTTATCCCAACTTTTGGAAAAGTCAAGATATCCAAAATTTACTGAGAATCATTGATTATTATTCTTGAGTATCAACTATGTACTGCAGGATAACCATGGATATCGATGAATTTTGTCCGCGTCCAGATTGAGATTGATAGGACATGACCAGAAAGATCATAGAAGCCAGTGGTTCAAATTTCAAGTCAATCCGAGTTCGTATGTTCAAGTTATGATGGATTCAATTTGAGGGAAACAAACCTTGCTCGGTTCGAATCGATGGGATACCCCCTAGTTCGAATCGATGGACTTCGCATCCATCGGTTCGACTCCATCTACCTCGAACCCATCATCCTTGCATTAGTTCGAAACCAACAGGTGTAGCCATGCTTCGAATCCATCCGCGCCTGCCCCGTTCGAACCCAACATGATGAAATCCTTCGAGCCCATCACGATGGCCTACCTTCGAATCCATCCACATGTCTCAACTCGACTCCGTGTAGTTCGCATCCATCAACACCTCGCTCCATGCAAACCCACCAAGTTCGGATCCATCGAGAGTTGGTTTCTTCGAAACAAACTTGTTTGAATCGATCGCGTTCGAATCCAGAAAACATTCACTCGCTCGCATCCACCGAGTAAACTAACTTGGATAACGTGTCACTCCACGATGCGAAGTCGGCAAGATCCACTGAGACGAAGCGTTCAACCCGGAGAGAAGGCCGGATCGACTCGAAGGACGCGCGCCACCTCATCACAAAACCGCGTGCGCTGATGGATTCGAAGGGAGTGGGTTCGAAGGGATCGATTCGACCCAAACAGCTAAACGAAAATCTCCACTTCGAATCGATCATATCTCTCAATCCCTTGATTCAAATGCCATGAAATTTTTACAGGAGCTTGCCTGCGTGTTGAAGAATGTCCACGCCAAGTTTCATCGCGATTGGACAATTTCTTGATCGATTCGAACCAAGGGTCGAATCGATCCCAATGTGGGCCCGGATCTCCAGGTTTCGGCCGTGTGGGCCCCCTCACGTGCCTGAAGCGGTCTACCGGACTTTTAGGAGAAATATCAGCCTCCTACGCCTATAAATAGAGCCCCAGGTCATTCAGAAAAGGGATGGATCTCTCTCTTACTGGATCTGGATTCTGAAGCGCCAAGACTCTACTAGATTCTACTTTGCACTCCACAACTACCGTTGTATTCAAGTTTCAGAGCTATAATCCATTGTAACCCGCTGTAATCAACTGTAACTAGCGAAGAACATCAATAAAAGTTAAAACCTTTGAAGTGGACGTAGGCCGGAGATAGCCGAACCACTATAAATCGTGTGTTCTTATTCATAATTTTTGTTTTGCTGCGTATTGCTTGCTTAGATCTGTGATTTGTGTTTGAATATTGCTGATTTATATTCCAACACTGGTGCTTTCACAATACTTGGGGTTTGTGACCAATTTTGGCGCAAACACTTTGGTGCTTTCACCGAGAAGAACCAGCACCCGCTACATCAGATTCAGAATTTAGGTTTAAGAGTTTGAAGAATTCCGATTCAGAGACAGTGACTCGACAAACAAGACAGAGTCGATCGGAGCCAACAAGGAGGAAGCCAAGAAGTATCCTCAGGAGCAGGAGTAGGACGAGCTTCCGTCTACATCACTAGAGACGAGATGGAGGCTATGGCTACTTCAATACGCGAAAGCATGATGAAGACCCAACAGGAGATGCTGCAGAATTTCCTCGAACAAATGAGGGCGGCGAATATGCAAAACCTTGGACCAACTACAAAAACTGCAAGTGCGGGACAAGGAATCAGGATTACAGAAGCTAACGAAGGACAGGTTCAAGACCAGAACGCAGGAACTGAAGGTGACCGACAAGGACTTGGGGGCAGACCCTCAGGGTCCGATACTAGAAGACCAACAGACGGAGCTCAACAAGCCGGAGCCAATGCTTATGCTAACGAGCCACCTGAAGAATACGTACCAGAATTCCCTACAAGGCTCGGGGGGCAGGATAGGAACTTGACAAGGGGCCAACCCCTAGACGGAGACGAGAGAATGATTGGCCTAATGCGACGAATCATGAGGGGAGGACTGCCTAGCGGAGGGCTAGAAGAAGTTAGTCGGAGTCCATTTACTCCGAACATCCGAAACGCAAGGAACCCTCCAAAATTCAAACTACCAACGCTAGAACCTTATGACGGGAGGTCAGACCCGACCATGCATATTACCAGATATATTAGGCACATGGAAGTGCTGGGGGCATCCGAGGAAGTGATGGCACGATGCTTCCCTCTATATTTGTCAGATTTGGCAGCGCTTTGGTTCAGGCAACTAGAGACTGGATCAATCAGAACATGGAGCGAGCTTGTAGACTACTTCATGAAACAGTTTAGGGTCCATGTGACGCGACCCAAGAGCGTGATGACTTTAGCTTCGATCAAGAAAAGGGCCGGAGAGTCCATAAAAGATTTCCTACTAAGATTCAATGTAATAGTGACTTCTGTAGATCGCCCGGATCCATCGATGATTTTGATGGCGGCGGTGGCAGGAGTCGCGGATGGCACCAAATTTAAAGATTCTCTGACTAAAGATCCACCACAAGATCTTGGAGAGTTCTTTCATAAAGCTGAAAAGTTCATCCGATTAGAAGAATCACGAGCCGAGAGGCTGGAAACAAATGTTGCGCAGAGCGAAGGAACCTCCAGAGAACAGTCCGGAGCGGACAAGGGAAAAAGGAAACAGGATGACAGACATGATGGTCCTGATAAACGGAAGAAATTCCGAGAACCAAGATTTAGGCAGTACACAGATCTGACTGCAGGCCTAGAAAGAATCTACACCGAAACTCGGGGGCAACTCCCCTATCGAAAGCCACCTATAAGGGATCCCACTGAGCAGGAGCGCAGGACTGGAAAATATTTCCTATTCCACGAGCTGGATGGGCACACCACAGATGAATGCCGCCACCTAAAGGATGAGGTGGAAGAACATGCTAGGGGTGGTAGATTGCCACAATTTGTCATAGAACGGACAGCGGCGGTAAGGTCTGAACAACTACCGCCTCCACCTAACAGGAACGGTCCTGGATCGGGATCACGACTCGTCATCCACTGATTAAAGATGGCAAGGGCCAAGTCCAGGATTCGGACTTCGGTCGAATAATTCTATTTAGATTTGTTTTCAGAATAAACGGTCACTCCACTTACACATGTATGGGAACCGGAGAGATCCCTAGGCATGCTTTGAGATGGAGATAAACCGATATGCCCGGAGAGGCAATGTTTAGCTTTTTCTGATGTTTGAGATTGAACATCTAGAAATCGATTTTTAATAAATAAATTAGAATCTCATGCAATAAACCTTTTGACCAGAAAGTCAGAAGATGAACGTTAAATACCAATATAAAAATGATCGCTTTATGACCCTACCCGGAGAGGCGGGGTCCGGAGTGCAAGAAGTAAGTTGCTTCGCCGGAGAGCGACAGGATCAACTCACTTAAGCGCGGTTTCCCCTTCACTGGAGAGTGACAGGATGGGATCCAGCAAGAGCCCGGAGAGGCTATGATCGGTCTCGAACGACCAAGACATCGCTTAATGTTCAGATACACTGAACCGGAGTGCAAGAAGTGAGTTGCTTCGCCGGAGAGCGACAGGATCAACTCACTTAAGCGCTGTTTCCCCTTCACCGGAAAGTGATAGGATGGGATCCAGCAAGAGCTCGGAGAGGCTATGATCGGTCCAGAACGACCATGACATCGCTATACGTCCTAACCAGGACCAGAGTGCAAGGGATAGAAGGCAATGCAGGAGTGCAATAGGATCTTTCTATTCAATCACTAAGTCTAGAATGGACTTAGGAAGGGTTCAGAGTAGCCATTAATAGTCCGGAGAGACTACGGAACTTCATTCTCAACTTCTACAGAAAGAATGAATGCTGATTCGGCTTCGAACAGCCATAAACTTGATTGATAATACTGCAGCTATGAATGAAACGTGAATTTACTACATTCGATTTAAGACCGTTCAAAACATACCTTTTACCAAAAGGCATGTTTTGGGGGGCAAAGTGTTATCCCAACTTTTGGCAAAGTCAGGATATCCAAAATTTACTGAGAATCATTGATTATTATTCTTGAGTATCAACTATGTACTACAGGATAACCATGGATATCGATGAATTTTGTCCGAGTCCAGATTGAGCTACAATTGATAGGACATGACCAGAAAGATCATAGAAGCCAGTGGTTCAAATTTCAAGTCAATCCGAGTTCGTATGTTCAAGTTATGATGGATTCAATTTGAGGGAAACAAACCTTGCTCGGTTCGAATCGATGGGATACCCCCAAGTTCGAATCGATGGACTTCGCATCCATCGGTTCGACTCCATCTACCTCGAACCCATCATCCTTGCATTTGTTTGAACCCAACAGGTGTAGCCTTGCTTCGAATCCATCCGTGCCTGCCCCGTTCGAACCCAACATGATGAAATCCTTCGAGCCCATCACGATGGCCTACCTTCGAATCCATCCACATATCTCAACTCGACTCCGTGTAGTTCGCATCCATCAACACCTCGCTCCATGCAAACCCACCAGGTTCGGATCCATCGAGAGTTGGTTGCTTCGAAACAAACTTGTTCGAATCGATCGCGTTCGAATCCAGAAAACATTCAATCGCTCGCATCCACCGAGTAAACTAACTTGGATAACGTGTCACTCCACGATGCGAATTCTGCGAGATCCACTAAGACGAAGCGTTCAACCTGGAGAGAAGGCCGGATCGACACGAAGGACGCGCGCCACCTCATCACAAAACCGCGTGCGCTGATGGATTCGAAGGGAGTGGGTTCGAAGGGATCGATTCGACCCAAACAGCTAAACGAAAATCTCCACTTCGAATCGATCATATCTCTCAATCCCTTGATCCAAATGCCATGAAATTTTTACAGGAGCTTGCCTACGTGTTGAAGAATGTCCACGCCAAGTTTCATCGCGATTGGACAATTTCTTGATCGATTCGAACCAAGGGTCGAATCGATCCCAATGTGGGCCCGGATCTCCAGGTTTCGGCCGTGTGGGCCCCCTCACGTGCCTGAAGCGGTCTACCGGACTTTTAGGAGAAATATCAGCCTCCTACGCTTATAAATAGAGCCGCAGGTCATTCAGAAAAGGGATGGATCTCTCTCTTACTGGATTTGGATTCTGAAGCGCCAAGACTCTACTAGATTCTACTTTGCATTCCACAACTACCGTTGTATTCAAGTTTCAGACCTATAATCCATTGTAACCCGCTGTAATCAACTGTAACCAGCGAAGAACATCAATAAAAGTTAAAACCTTTGAAGTGGACGTAGGCCGGAGATAGCCGAACCACTATAAATCGTATGTTCTTGTTCATAATTTCTGTTTTGCTGCGTATTGCTTGCTTAGATCTGTGATTTGTGTTTGAATATTGCTGATTTATATTCCAACACTGGTGCTTTCACAATACTTGGGGTTTGTGACCAATTTTGGCGCAAACAAATTTCAACACATTATTTAGGTTTATTCAATTGGTTTCTTTTTACCTCAATTACCTTTTATTTATTTTCATTCATTCATACAATGTCTTTATTATATACTTACATAAATTATTTCACACTCAATATCTAAAATAATCAACGAATTCATTATTTAAGTATTACATACTTTTCATTGCAGTTCGATTCACATTTATTTACTTATAATTTTGAATCCATTTAACATTAATATCCATCAGTAAATCATTTCAGTTATTTTCTTGAGTTTATAATCATTTACCTAAGTAATATTTACCTTTAATTAAAAGCATTTCACAATATTAACTTACGTATATAACATTTGTTGTACATCAAAATTCTTATTTATAGAAATAATTGCATTGAACACTTTCATTACTTAAGTTTTACTTGTATAATATTCTATTACTTATTCCTATTTAACATTTTCAACTTTTAACATTTTGGTAAGTTATATATATGTTTTATAGAATGAATTTGAATGTTACACAAGTTTATCTTATTAACTTCAGTTGACAAAATGTTCAACAATTATATCTTCTAAAAAAATTCATATTTACAAGTTATTTTCAATTTCTTATATATTTCGTTAATTACTTAGCATCCAATTCCTTAATTTCAATTTAGAAATTTCCAATTATTAATATAGTCAAGATTTCCTTCATTACAATAATTGAAATCTCTAATTTATAGAAACTTAAAGAACTAAATGCTGGGTTCATTTCAAATCATATGAAATAATATATATATATATATATATACTTATAGCTTTTATATATCAAATCATATTCAGAAATGCAAAAATTAGAATTTGTTTATCAAAACTAATGTGTAGTAAAACTACTATAGTGGCATTCACACTTTGAAACTCGAAAATGAACGTCGATGATGCATGCACTCATCACATAAATTATTTTCCGGCGACAAAAGAGAGAAATACAGAATTTATTTCCTTTTTAAAAATTCTTTTAAAACAGTTCTTTCAAACCTCATTGAAATATTTATCTAAAATAATTCCAAATAATACTAGTATTATATTCCAAAATTTCTTTGAAAATAAATTTCAACCCCATAACTTAAGTTGTCAAATTTCCAATTAAATTCATTTTATTTATAAGTCCAATTTTGCAATCAATATTTATAAAATTTCACTTCCTACCAAACAAATATATCACATACAACTATTAGTACTTCGAAATCAAGTGAATATTTCAAAACATACTTCAAAAATACCAATTCCAATTTATTTTTCAAGCATATTACTATAATAAATTTCCCAAATCATTTATTTTCTTATTTATATAGTCCATTGATTTAACACCTTTAAATCGTACATTCAAAGAACTTTATATAAATTTTACTGAAATATTCATTTGAAAACTTCATTCACAAATCAGTCATCTTTAATACATCAATACTTTACAAAAATTCATCCGTGAAATTTCTTTCTTCCTTTATAAATACCATTTTAAAAATCTTTAATAACATCTTTATAAATATATGTAAACTATTTGAAAGTAATTATTTACATCATTACTTATATTTAAAAAGGAGTTATTGAAAACCTTAAATCCATTATTATAAATTTTTATCAGTTTAAATTTAAAATACTTTTCAAACATCTTTAATTAATCATTAATCATTAACAAAATATGATTTTTAATTAATAATTTCACAGAATATTTACAACACTAATAATTAACTATTAAACTATGTTATACATAAATAAACAATATTTAAACATTTTAAAGTATTTAGAAAAGAAAAAGAAGAATATGACCAAAATATCCTTTATATAATACTTTATCAAAATACTTTTATAACTTGATGTTTTAACAAGTTTATCCTCGTTCTTACAGACTCCAGCAATGCGTTGATCAGGCGCAAGGATAGAATTATTCAAGCAGTTAGTAGACCTGTTTCAACACCCAGTGAAAATACTTAAAAACATTTAAAATAGATATGGAAAGCACATTCCCTCATGATCGTAGTTACACAATGGTTACGTCGCTATCCCATCGGAATCACTTGTAACTATAGGCATCGCCGCCCCTCGACTTACACTGTGGTTCATAGATCGCAGCTTCGCAATGGTTATGCCGCTATCCCAGCAGAATAACTCGTAACTGTAGGCATCCAGCCCTCGATATCACTATGAATCAATAGATCGCAGCTACGCTCTAACGACCCTGACTCGACCTACGAAAATCAGCACCGAATATGTCACCCGTATTCAAATGCCGTAGATCCAAACGTCGAATCTGGTTCGTTGGAGCTTATAACATATTAAGTATAACAAAATAGCGGAAGAAAAGAGTATATCATATATCATTGATACACAATTGATACAATATCAGATACAACTGAATATCAATACAAATGACTATCAATATATCAAAGATAGATACAAGACAACAACAGCGGAAAGATAATGTCTTCAATGCCAAACTCCAAAAGCTCCAAATACTCGAAGACTTTCATATCCAAAACCGAAAGATGAAAGAACTCCAATCCAACAAGCTTGATCCAATAACGATGCTGAAGTGAAGCAACTCGATCCAAAACGAGATTGCCAAAATCCCAAGATTGAATGTTATCGAATCTACACCTACTATTCGATTATCTGAAAAATCCAACTCTAGACTGCCCGTGTGGAAAATTGTGGGCACCCAGAGTTTAGGAAGGGAATAATAAACTCCGGGTCAGTCATGGGACTGGTATGAGAAAATAAACACAGTTTATCTTTAAAAACAAACAAAAAAATATTTTTGAAAATATTGAAATCCGCGATGCTTTTCGAAAAATGAAACTACCATAAGGCCTCCCGGCACACACACCATGCAATCGCACACTTGGGGGAGATTTCTCCTTATGATAGTCAAAAATGCTTACTACGCGAAATCCATTTGATATTATTATTAGTGCACAGTGCAGAAAACATTTGCAAGTATAATATTAATCTTAGCCAGCATACGTACCATTGTAGTATGCTATTCTAGCTACCATATTAAATGGCAGGTTCTACAACTAAAACCGTACAAGATGCGTATTGGATGATTGGATTTCCAGCAAATGGTCAAGCCAAGGAACTTCCCATTGCCACATGGGTACGCCTCTGGAGGGACATCCCGAGACCCTACCCGGCTCTCTGCCAACACAAGGCTGGGTTACCTCTGTAACTAGGTAACTACTACTCGAGCATGCCATCCCCCGGTCGTTTTCGACCTTTATCCGCGGTACCTCTACACCAACAACCACAAAGCAATCACAAAGTAATAGATTTGCAGTGACCACAAGAGTTAAGTATCTAGGCTCCATACCATGATACCACCCTTTTCCAAAAGGGAATGACACACCCTAAAGGGCGCGACCCTCATAACCTTGCCGCATCTTTCCTGTTTCGACCATTTTCGGGGTGTGAGTTCCTGATGCAGTCGCGTCCACAAAGCTACGCTTTACACAAAAGCCATGCTTTGATCAACAAATGATCACACAGCAGCACTCAGCATGCCACACTACCAAATTGGGAGTATATCACTGATAACTATCAACTACATAATCTCTGAGCTCGTACGTCTTAGAGAAGGGTGTTAAGCTAAGAGAACAAATTCTCCGCCTCCAAACAGAAACGTATTTGATAGAGATTAGTTTTATATCTCAAAGTGTAATGTCAGATATACAACCATACAAGTCTATTCCGGGTTCGAACAGAACCGAAGGCACTTCAAAAGAAGCCCTTGCAATGCATGCATCCTCAATCCCGATCGGACTTCCCATCACATATGGAGATCTCTATACCGGAGCAACCCAGTGCAGAGTCATTCGACAGGTTATCCTATCATTCTCGAAGACACCCGGTCTTCACCACCGGTCTTCAAATGCTATCTATAACGTCGTATCACTATTCAGAATGGGTTATATGACACAAAGTCCTCTCCCGGCTAAACCGAATAGTGAGCACAATATTTTAAAATGTATGGATAATGAGATCTCAGTTAAGTCACAACTTATTATCCAAAACCTTTCTTTCAAATGGTTTAAACAAATTACCATTTCCAATCTTTTAAACAAAAAGATTCACTTCACAAAGTTCAACAACCTTTCACAAAGATTCATCTACAATATTTAAAAAAAAGATCTATCTTTGATATCCTCTTTTGTTTGAAAACAAAGTTTCACGAATATTTCACAAAGATTCCTTTATAGGTTTCGAAACAATTTCATTTCAAATCTTTTATACAAAAGATACACCTTTAAGATTCTCTTAAATTTGGAAACAAAGTTCACAATTCTTTCACAAAGATTCAATTATAATTTTCAAAACCATTTCCTTTTCAAACTGGATTAACTCATCCAATGATTCAAAGATTTAATTCATAGCTTTCAAAACTATTTCCAAAGATGTATTTATAACTTGGAAAACCATTTTCCTTTTCAAATTTGAAATCCTTTTAACACCAATTGGGTATTCTTTCCTTATATGAAAGCTTTTATTATTTGAAAACAAATAGCTTTCATTTCGGAAAAATCCGATTTCATTTATACAAGTTAAAACCCTTGGGTTAAATTCAAATTCCAAAATAATACCTTTAAAATAGTTTAAAACCCATATAAACATATTTATGACTTGTATAACATTTTTAAACCATAGTTTCCAAAACATGGAATTCATTTTCAAAATTTTGAATTCAAATTTTAAATCAAATTATTAAATTTCAAAATTTTATTAAGTTATTCAAAATAACTTTCATCTTTAAAACACCTTTTCAAAAGCTTTCCACTTTAAACCTAATCCATTTCCAAAACCATTTGGATTCAAAAATTCAATTTTCAAACTATTTCAAAAATCTGTGACTTAACCAATTTCCTCGTGCATCCCATATTTGTGTGTGTATAGTGTAGTCCGAGGGTTTTACACAACAATAGTGCAACATCATCAATCATCATAGAGTCAATCAAGCACAGAAATATTGATAAGCGATATAATCTTGTAACGCTTATCTTTATTCACATATTCATAGATAAATAATATAAATTCATTGTAGATAATAAATTATATTTATCACAGATAAATAAATTACATTCACAGTTCACAACTCAAATCATCATAATTCATATCACAAAGTATTACACATCAAAGATATTAAACAACTCATCATCCAATAGGATCCAAACATTCATAAATAAGATCAATTAACTATCTGATTAACTTAAATCAGATTAATTACTAATCCTGGTTAATTATTAATTAATTAAAAACCATTTGGTAAGTTATCCTCTAATCATTTATTAATAAATTAATTAATCTTCAATTATTAATTAATCAAATTTAATCATTAAATAATTAACCTTTAATTATTTTACCTATCCTTTAATTAATTATCCTTAATTGATTACATTAATTAATTAACCCTTAATTAATTATCAATTAATTTCAAAAATTGATTATCCTTAAATCATTTTCATAAATTAATTTACCTTAATTACTTTCATTTAGTAATTATCTTTAAGTAATTAATTACCTTTTAATTACTTACCATTAATTAAACTTAATTAATTAATTATCCTTAATTAATTTTACTTTATCAACTACATTAAGTAATTGTACTTTAGTTACTTAAAACTTTAATAAATCAAAGATAAACCATTTATCTTTCTTAATCACTTAATCAAATTTAAATAAAGTGCTTGAAATCATTTTATTTTGAAAACATTAGAGATTAAAAAGATAATTTGTCTAACACAAAATTTTATAAACCAAAACAATTTTAAAACATTTGACTTTAAAAATTAAAACTTGAACCTTGTTAAATCAAATCTACTTTGGAAACTTGTCTTTGTATTTCTTTGAAAAATCATTTATTTTAAATAGACTTTAAAGTTTTGTTTTAAATAGATTGCTAAGAAAACTTAATTATTTTTAAAATAACTTTAAAACTTGTTCATCCTTTATAATTGGACCTGGTAACCAATCTTCTTTCAAATTATAAAACCTTGGAATAAACTTTCCTTTAAATTTATTTAAACCTGGCAACTTATAATGACCCGAGCCTAATCTCAATTTTCCCCGGGCCAAATTTGAAAAAACCCGAGCCACCTTATATTTTTTTCTCAAAACCATTTTTTTTCTTAACATTTTTTTCTTAAAATTGTTATATACACGCTTACACTCGATAGCAGACCCGAGGCTTTTTCCTCCATCCCCAAGATCAACTTCGAGTTTTCTACCTTCGTCCCCAAACCTTTCAAACCATCCTCAGATATACACATGCACCGTGCGCACTGCCACGACCACCTCCGACCAACGCCACTCCCCCAGCACATCATCGATGTCCCGCATGGCTACTCCAACCACCCAGAACACTCTATATCACCGTGGTTCGAATTCAAGCGTTTAGATCATACATGCACTCAAAACCAATCGATAAAAAGTGCCTCGCCGACACCATTGCTGACCATCAGAAACTTCACCATCGTGATCGAAGTTGCGCCATGACCCCTAGTTTCAATCCCCCTGCATCGATGACACTCGATGCATCAGGGACACCTCAATAGTTCAATTTTCGATCCATATAAATACACGAGCTTAAAACCTAAATGAACTATGTCTGTCCACCATGATGATCGGAATCTATTCTAAGCATTTTTCCCAAACACCACGATCCCCCAACGAGCCTCATCATGATCGCGCTGACCCACGCTTCGCCGATGACCCGAGTTTCCCCAAAATGTATTTTCTATTCATCCCCAACTTTCTTGCTCTATACCCCATTTAAAATCTTAATTTTAATTTTAAAAATCAACATTTCCTAAGATGTTTTAGGGTATATTATCAAATCAAAGAATTAAAGAAATCAAAACTTTTATCATAGATTGAGTTTACAGCCATTCTTATTTCCAAACAGCATAAACTTGATGTTTATCTTTGGAAATATTTTTAAAATTAAGTTTTTATGAATTTGAACATATTTCATTTTGACACTCTAATCCAACAACATCCAGAAGCAGTATTTTAGGATTATTTTCTCCTTTGGACAGATTTCTGGAAACCTGACACTTGCAACAGGGATGAATATCCCTGTATATCATGCACAGAGGATATTTATACATTGATACCCATATCTGAACTTATTCAAACGAATCTTAAGCACAAATTCAAACCATAGATTAAATACTAGGAGTTTCAAAAGGTTTGCTCACCTTTGACTTGAAAGCAGAGAACCAGACAGAGGACAGGTTTCTGGATTTTCCTTTTTAAAATCTGGATCTTTGAATTGTTCTTTGAACTTGTATTTACTTGATCAGGTTGAAATTAAATCTTTTCTGGTTGAAGATTGATTCCAGATTTGTTTGAATTGCTTTTGTTGTTTGATCTTCCTTTTGATTTTCTTTCTCAGATTCTTGATTTACAGGCTTGAGAAGTTTTGATCGAATTTCTTTTGCATTCATTTGAATTTGCTTGATGTTTGTTCCAGAATTTTGAAATGAACTCAAGCTTAATTTCTAGGTTTGAATTTCATGCTTGAAAGCTTTCAGATTTGAGAGGTTTGAATATGAAGATGAAAAAGTTTTGAAGCTTCAAGTTTACATTGCATTTTGATTTTGGTTTGTTTTTTTTTCTTCAGGTTTGAGTTTTGCTTTTGCTGATTTGAGAATGGAGTTTGATTTACTTTCATATTTGAGAAGTGAGGAGAAACTTAGCCTGTTTTCTTTCTTTTGCTAACATTATGTTTTAAAATAAAATTTTAAAAGAAAAACAGAAAATGCCACTTGTAATTTTAAATTAAAATTGAGCTAACACTTGTAATGGTCTTTTATCATTATCTTACACTTGTTAGATGTGAGCATTTTTAACTCTAAACCCTTGTCAAAAAATTAATTTAAAACTTTGTTTAAATCCTTACCTCATTATAAATTACTTAATTTACATACAAACCATGTTTTAGCCCTTGTTTACTTAAGTATTTATGTTTTATTTTTACTAACTATACTTAGCTCAAGTATAGAATTTAAAAAGAAAGAGTATTGATCTTTTCTTACATCTTATTTTATACGTTTATAACTTTTGAAAGAAAATGAATTAAAACACAATTTATACATTTAATAAATAATCATACATATTATATATATTAAAATTAGAAAACAATTTCTTATTAACTTTAAAATACAGTCTTAAGTCCAATTCATTTATTCTTGAATTTCAAACTCACAATTTGATTTAAAATTAATTTATATATATAAATATCTTATTAAATTTGGAAAAATCAGATTAATTTATAATTTAATCCTAAAATTCAATTAAATCACCAGTTAAATTTGACTCAAAAATCGGGATCGTTACATACGCAATGGTTACGCCGCTATCCCAACGGACTCACTTGTAGCTGTAGGCATCACGCCCCTCAATTTACACTGTTCAACAATATCAAATGAGTATAATAAGTGACCCACTAAATGGGTTCCGATACGTTTTTCTACCGAGTAGGACCCCGATTTCTAATGGACACTCCGCGTGGAGTTCCAACGCAACCCTACCGAGTAGGATCGTGATTTTCGATGGAAGGTACTTCCCATATAATTTACTTCAAAATATATCATACTATATATAGTACCCTTTCAAAATCATAAATTCAATTATCGCACTTATATAATTTCCATTATATATAAGATTTCATTTTCAGATAGAGTACTTTCCAATTCAATAGTCTTGAATATATCAAATCATTTTTTATAAATTCCATTATATATAAGATTTATCTCTTCAGATCGAATACCTTCCAAAATCAATAGTCTTCAAAATCATCTTATACTTATATGAAGTCCATCTTAAATAAGAATCAAAATTTTCCCAAAATCAATTACGCTGCATGAAGAGCCATATGGGACTGAACATCTTTGCTTTACAAAAGGTTTCTAAATTTAGAATAGTTTTGTATATAAAATAGTTCGTAAAATAGCTTGTATAAAAATAGCTTTTAAAATAATTTTGTATATAAAATAATTTGTAGAATAGTTTCAGATAAGATGAAATTAAAAGAAAAAATAGTTTTATATATAAAATTAGTTTGAAAAATAGTTTTGGATAAGATAAAAGAAAAGAAAAATAGTTTTGTAGATAAAATTAGTTTGTAAATGTAACATTCCCATTTTTAAATCAACTTTAATTGGTGATTAATTTAGTTTTTGAAATTAAAATGTGAACTAATTTGGTATTTTCTATATTTTTTAATAAATATTGTGCCTGCTTAATTATAAATAAATAGTAAATTGAATTATGGTTTGAAATTCAAATAAATATTTATTAATAACAATGATAGTTCAAGATAATATGAATATTCAATAAGGTATAATAGTTTAACTAAAAATAGGATTTGACAAAAAGATTTAATCTTCTATAAAATGTAACATGAATAAAAGTGATTTGTATATAATATATAAAATAATATATTGGATATTGATTTTAAATTTAATCGTGAATTTGAAAATCTAAATTAAATATCTTATAAATAAAGATTGGATAATGTATTGGATTTAAAACACTATATATTAATTTAATAAAAGTTGTTTTCTAAATATACATGTATTTTACGTGTATAAATTGTTTCCAATTCACTTTTCTTTAAAATGTTATGTAAGTAAAAATAATTGAAAAATGTATGATGTATATATGATTTGAAAACAAGATTCAATAAAAGTTTTAAAAACATACATATCTTTTGAAAATATAAGTGTAAGATTAAAAATACATAACATATATATGTAAGTATAAAATAGATAAAACATGTTTTATAAATTGAAAAAAAATAAGGTTTAATACACAAATTTGTAAATTAATTGAGGGGAAAGGATTTAAACATAATTCAATTGTTTAGGACAAATGCAAAATACATAGATCAAGTGATTAACAAGTGTTAATACTAATAGACAAGTGGCAACAAATATTTTTTTTTAGGAAAACATGTATTAGAGAGAAAATAGGTTATTCATTTCAGTTCAAAAGTTAAAACATTTTTTCTCTACAAACATGAAAATTAAAAACAAAAACCAAAATGTATTCAACATCAACAAAATTCAAAGCAAAGAAAAAGTTTAAAAACAAAAGCCTGAAGCATTCAAGCATGAAAATTCAAAGATTTTCAAATCCAGAAATCAAGTCTTAGATCAAACCTCATGCAGTAGATTCAGTTCATAACTCAAAGATTTTAGGCAACCAAATCAAATGCAAAGATAAACTTAGTAAATCAGAAACAAAAGCAAGCCTGAAGATCAAAGCAATCTGCAAAACCTGGAAAACCAAATTTAAAACAACAGCCTGGAAAAGAAAAAGAATCTGTTTTCAAAATTCTTCAAGCCTGGAAATTAAGCATGGAAAGAAAAAATCGAAGTCAACCAACCTGAGACCAAAACATAATCAAGTAAAGGTCAAAGGTTAACAACAAATAAAACAAAGTTTCCAGATTTAAATCTGCTTCTCTGCTCTGTGCAATCAGGTGAGCAAACTTCCCTTTTTAAATTATTAAACTTGATATATCTAAATGATTCTTAAAGCATGATCTGAAATGGGCTTAAATGATTATGCATTCTTGTATGTCTGTTTATATTATACAAATGTATGTGTGCATATATGGATAGGAGATGTTTTCTATTCTTGTTAAATAGGTTTCCAAACCTTTTAAAAACAAGGATCTCATCTTCTAATTCCTTATAGAATTTACTGATCAAACAGAGATTGTTTAAATAGAAAGATCTTTAATTTTAAAATGGTTATGGGTATGATATTGTTCATATATATTCTGAAATGCAAGAAGAACAGTAGAAATTTTATAACATGTTGAAATTCGAGCATCAAAATTCTATATCTACTTATATACTCTGAATCACTATTTAAAATCATTAATTTTAAAAGTTAAATCATAAATTTTTGTTTGGGATCGAAAAGATATTGATAGTTGAATGATTTAGGCATTTTGCTCGTTTTCTAGTGATCAACGACGAATTAAGGCTCGAGCTCTGGGCTGTAGGTGCTTTGGTGGTTGCCAAGTTTGGAAAAAATAATCGGAGAGTTTTTCGATCATCTAGGTGGCGACACAGTGTCTTGGTAGGGTTTAAGGACTGGAATGGGTTGAAGTTGCTTTTCGAATTCGTGTGATGTTAATAAGGCACCGGAGTTGACCGTTTCGGTGGGAATCGACGCAGGAGTTCATGGGGCGGCTATGGACAAGGCGGCGAGGTTAATGGTGCAAGAGATCATCGGGACTTGACGATTTTCCAATGATCAAATTGGGGTTCGAACGTGTCGATGGGCTAAAATTTGTTTTCGAAGGAAGTTGGGGGTGCTGATCGTTCTGGGTCATCGACATGGTCGTCGTCGACGTGAGAGAGGCTTCGGCTAGAATCGGAGGATGTCCGATAATCAGTGCACGTGCACGCTATATCGTGAGTATCTGAGTTGTTATGATTTGGGAAGGAAGGTTTATCTGAGGTTCGTACTCGGGAAAGAAGAAGAAAGGCTCGAGTTTGCCTGCGGGTCGTTAGCAAGTGCTGTTGTGGTTTTAATATTTATAACTAACAAAGTAAAAAGAAAATAGAAAAAGATGGGTCTGTACTCGGGATTTTGGATGTTGGGCTCGAGAAATTTATGATCTGGCTCCGGTTTTCTTTAATGGTTTCAAAAAAAAATAAGGTGTTGAAGTTTTAAAAGTAAAGTAAGTTTGTAAAATTTAACTTTAAAGTATATTAAAAATAAATAAGTTTTAGAATAAAATAAACCAAGTTTTCGAATGTAAATTATAAACAAGTTTTAAGTCAAGTTATCAAAGATTTGATTTTAAATTAAAAATATGTCTAAAACTATTTGGGATTTTGAATTATTATATTGGAATAATTTTTTCTTAAGTATTTTCAATTTGAAATTTATGATGTGATTAAATAAGTGATTAGGATAAGTGGGTTACCTCAAGTTAATCAAGGCTTTGGGTAATTAGAGATTAAGTAATTAATTGAAATTTAAGGTTATTCAAATTAATTTATGTAATTTATTTAATGAAAATGATTAAAGGATTGATTACTTAAAGATTAATTTCTTAATTTGAAGATTAATTCAGGAATTAATTAATAATTAAAGTCTTAAGTAATTAAGAGTGAATTAATTAATTTAAGTAATTAAGGGGGAATTAATTACTTTAAGATAATTACTGAATTAAAGCAATTAATGATAATTAATTAAGGGCTGATTTATGTGATTAATTAAAGATAATTAACTCATTAAAGGTAAATTAATTAATGGAGGTGATTAAAGAAAAATAATTAATTGAGAAGTAATTTATTAATGTAATTAATTAAGGATAATCGTTTAATAATTAAAGGTTAATTAATTTATTATTTATGGTTAATTAATAAGTGATCAAAGGACGATTAATCCAAATAATTTGTAATTAATTAATGATTAATTAACCAGGATAAGTAATTAATCTGATTTAGATTAATCAGATAATTAATTAATCTTACTTATGGATGCTTGAATTCTAATGGATGCTAAATTGTTTGACATCCCTGTTATATTATGCTTTCTGTATGAATTGTTTTGGTGTGATCTGTGATGTAATTTATTTATCTATGATAAATTTATGTAATTAATCTGTGAATCTGTGAATGAAGATAAGCGTTATAGCATTATACCGCTTATCGAATGTAGCTGTGATTGAATCTTTGATGATTGATAATGTTGCACCATTGTGTAAAACCCCTAGACTACACCTTACACACACACACACCCCAATATGGATTGCATGAGGAAATTGGTTAAGTCACAGATTTTTGGAAATGGTTTTAAATTTGCATTTTGAATCCAAATGGTTTTGGAAATTGAATTGGATTAAATATGAAAAGTTTTTTTGAAAAGGAGTTTTGAAGATAAAAGTTATTTTTAATAACTTGATTAAGTTTGAAATTTAAATAGTTTGATTTGAAATTAAATTCAAGATTTGAAATTGAATTTTTTATTTGGAAAATTATGGTTTAAAAAGGTTATACAAGTTGTAAATGTGTTTATACGTGTTGTAAACCATTTTTAAAAGTATTGTTTTGAGAATTTGAATTTAACCCAAAGGCTTTAACTTGTACAAATGAAATCAGATTTTTTCGAAACAAGAAACATTAGTTTTCAAATAATAGAGCTTTCATATAAGGAAAGAATTTCCAATTTGTGTTAAAGGGATTTCAAGTTTGAATTGAAAACGGTTTTCCAAGTTATGAATAAATCTTTGGAAACGGTTTTGAAAGCTATGAATTAAATCTTTGATTTAAAGATTGGATGAGTTAATCCCATTTGAAATGGAAATTGTTTTGAAATCCGTGAATAATCTTTGTGAAGAATGGGTGAACTTTGTGAAGTAAATCTTTTTGTTTAAAGATTTGAAAATGGTAATTTTTTTAAACTATTTGAAAGGAAAGCTTTGGGTTTTTATTTGTGACTTAACTGAAATCCCAATATCCATATGTTTTTAAATATTGCGCCCATTATTCGGTTTAGCCGGGAGAGGACCTTGTGTCATATAACCCATTCCGAATAATGATACAATGATATGGATAGCATTTGAAGACCGGTGGTGAAGACCGGGTATTTTCGAGAACGAAAGGATAACCCGTCGAATGATTCTGCATCGATTAGCGCCCGGTATAGAGATCTCCATATGTGATGGGGAGTACGATCGGGACTGGGAATTCCTGGAGTGCAAGGGCTTCTTTGGAAGTGCCTTCGGTTCTGTTCGAACCCAGAACAGACTTGTATGAACGTGTGTCTGACGTTACACTTTGAGATGTAAAGATGGTTTCTATCAAATAAATTTCTGTTTGGTAGCGGTGATTTATTCTCTTAGCTTAACACCCTTCTCTAAGACGTACGAGCTCAGAGGTTATGTAGTTGATGGTTACTAGGGATACATTTCCAATTTGATAATGTGGCATACGAAGTGCTGCTGATCATTTGTTGATCGAAGCATGGCTTTGTGAAAAAGCGTAGCTTTGTGGACGAGACTGCATCAGGACCTCACACTCTGGAAATGGTCGAAACATGAAAGACGCGGCAAGGTTGCAGGGGTCGCTCCCCTAGGATATGTCCATTCCTTCTGGAAAAGGGTGGTATCATGGTATGGATCCCAGATACTTAACTCATGTGGACATTGTATATTTATTACTGTGTGATGCTGCTTTGTGGTTGAGGGCCCTCGGATAAAGGTCGTAAACGACCGGAGGTGGCATATCTTAGGTTTTACTCCCAGGAAGGAGTAAATCAGCCTTGTGTTGGCAGAGAGCTGGGTAAGTTCTCGAGGCGTCCCTCCAGAGGCGTACCCATGTGGCAATGGGAATTTCCTTAGCCTGACCATTTGTTGGAAATCAAATCTCCAATATGTGCCCTATACGATTTTAGTTGTATAACCTGCCATTTACTTATGGTGGTTATCACTGTTTATATAGTAGCTATAGTAGGCATAGTTCCTTGGCCTGACCATTTGTTGGAAACCAAATCTTCAATACGCGCCCTGTACGGTTTTAGTTGTATAACCTTCCATTTACTTATGGTGGTCACCATCGTTTAAATGGTAGCTATAATAGGCACATTTTGAGATGTCTATGTTGGCTAAGATAAATATTATACTTGCAAATGTTTTCTGCACTATGCACTAATAATAATATCAAATGGTTTTCGCGTGTCAAGCATTTTTGACTATCATAAGGAGAAATCTCCTCCAATTCTGCGTTTGCATGGTATATGCGGCGGAAGGCCTTATGGTAGTTTCATTTTCCAAAAAGCATTGCAGATTTCAATGTTTTAAATTCTTTGTTGTCTGTTTTAAAGATAAAACTGTTTTTGTTTGCTAATACCAGTCGCATGACTGACCCGGAGTTTATTGTTCCCTTCCTAAACTCTAGGTTTCCACAATTTTCCACACGGGCTGTCTAGAGTTAGGTTTTTCAGATAATCAAATAGTAGGTGTAGATTCGGTAGGCTTCAGCCTTTGGAAATCTTCTTCATTCTTTGGATGACTGACCTTGCTTAGTACAACTTGATTGGGAGTTCTAGCTATTTCTGCATTGGTGTTTTGGAGATGGAGATTGCTGATATTGGATTGGAGTCCTCGTAGCTTTTGGGATGATCTTTTGGTTTGGAGTTGCAGATTTTGGATTCACTCTTTATCGAGGATCATATTTGAGTTATCTCTTCCGTTGTTATCATATTCCGCTGTTGTATATTTGTCTCTGATATTGTTGTATCATATTGTATTGGATATTGTATCCATTGTTGTATCAATGATATATTATTCATTTCTTCCACTGTGTTGTTGTACTTAACGTGTTATAAGCTCCGACGAGCATTCGAGTACAAGTGAAGTACGGGTGCTGATTTTCGAAGGTCGAGTCAGGATCGTTGTAGTGTTATCAGAGTTGAAGGTTGAACTTTAGCTTATGAGTATAACACATTAGGTAACGCATTAGAGATAGGGTGAGTATACCCTAGAATGAGTATATCCCTAAGGTATCCGTTCGTGTGCCTCAGTAAATTCTCTTGCTATCCACTGATAGTAAGTATGAGTGCAAGAAGAGGACGAGATAGGGGACAGGGAGTGCCAGTACAAATGGTCAATCCCTGCAACAACAAGGAAATAATTTTCTCTATCAATCTCCTTTATTGATCATCTATTTCAAAAAAAATTCTTCGATAGCTTCGTGGCAGCTACAAGGAGGAGCTTCAGTATAGTGATGGCCTTGCGAATCATGTAGATAAGTTTCTGTCTCGCACTCTCTTCATCAAATTTCTGTCAGCTTTTCATTTTTAACTTTAACAAAATTGAAATTCTAATTAAAACAAATTGTTAAACTAAATATGAAGTTAAATATGAAGATTTGTATTAATAAAACAATTTCGATTAAAACCGAAAGAATTCTATTGTAATTTTTTATGCGGATCAAAGTCCGAAGAGGGACAAATTGATGTATACTTTGGGGTATTTCCGACCTGAGCTTGGAATTCATACCTAGTGTTTGAAAATTGTAGAAAATTGAATCTATTTATCTGTTCTTTTGAGTCCAGATATATTCTACGAATGGTTAGTTATCCCTTCGAAATAACCGATTCCCTGTATATTTCGTAGATTTGGTGACCCGAGTATCTTATGTAGTATTGAATGAGTTCGTTCTCGTATTTGTTGATGATATTCTGATTTGGTAAGCCAAATGCAGAATAGATATTCAGTTTGATCTGGAAAGATACTTCTCTATCTTTCATCCATCCTTTGTTGTCTCCCTTCCAAATTTCGGGAACGAAATTTTCTTAAGGGGGAATCTGTAACATTCCTATTTTTAAATCAACTTTACTTGGTGATTAATTTAGTTTTTGAAATTAAATTATGAACTAATTTGGTATTTTCTAAATTTTAATAAATATTGTGCCTGCTTAATTATAAATAAATTGTAAATTGAATTATGGGTTTGAAATTCAAATAAATATTTATTAATAACAATAATAGTTCAAGATAATATGAATATTCAATAAGGTATAATAGTTTAACTAAAAATAGGATTTGACAAAAAGATTTAATCTTCTATAAAATGTAACATGAATAAAAGTGATTTGTATATAATATATAAAATAATATATTGGATATTGATTTTAACTTTAATTGTGAATTTGAAATTCTAAATTAAATATCTTATAAATAACGATCGGATAATGTATTGGATTTAAAACACTATATTTTAATTTAATAAAAGTTGTTTTTTAAATGTATATGTATTTTATTTGTATAAATTGTTTCCAATTCATTTTTCTTTAAAAAGTTATGTAAGTAAAAATAAATGAAAAATGTATGATGTATATATGATTTGAAAACAAGATTTAATAAAAGTTTTAAAAACATACATATCTTTTGAAAATATAAGTATAAGATTTAAAATACATAACATTATATGTAAGTATAAAATACGTCAAACATGTTTTATAAATTGAAATAAAATAAGGTTTAAAACAAAATTTGTAAATTAATTGAGAGGAAAGGATTTAAACATAATTCAATGGTTTAGGACAAATGTAAAATACATAGATCAAGTGATTGATAAGTGTTAATACTAATAGACAAGTGGCAACAAATAATTTTTTTAGGAAAACATGTATTAGAGAGAAAATGGGTTATTCATTTTAGTTCAAAAGCTAAAACATTTTTTGTCTACAAACCTGAAAATTAAAAACAAAAACTAAAATAGATTCAATATCAACAAAATTCAGAGCAAAGAAAAAGTTTAAAAACAAAAGCCTGAAGCATTCAAGCAAGAAAATTCAAATATTTTCAAATCCCGAAATCAAGTCTCGGATCAAACCTCATGCAGTAGATTCAGTTCATAACTCAAAGATCTGAGGCAACCAAATCAAATGCAAAGATAAACTTAGTAAATCAGAAACAAAAGCAAGCCTAAAGATCAAAGCAATCTGCAAAACCTGGAAAATCAAATTTAAAACAGCAGCCTAGAAAAGAAAAAGAATCTGTTTTCAAAATTCTTCAAGCCTGGAAATTAAGCATGAAAAAAAAATCGAAGTCAATCAACCTGAGATCAAAACATAATCAAGTAAAGGTCAAAGCTCAACAACAAATAAAACAAAGTTTCCAGATTTAAATCTGCTTCTCTGCTCTGTGCAACCAGGTGAGCAAACTTCCCTTTTTAAATTATTAAACTTGATATATCTGAATGATCCTTGAAGCATGATCTGAAATGGGCTTAAATGATTATGTATTCTTGCATGTCTGTGTATATTATACAAATGTATGCATGCATATCTGGACAGGAGATGTTTTCTATTCTTGTTAAACAGGTTTCCAAACCTTTTAAAAACAAGGATCTCATCTTCTAATTCCTTATAGGCTTTACTAATCAGATAGAGATTGTTTAAATAGAAAGATCTTTAATTTTAAAATGGTTATGGGTATGATATTGTTCATATATATTTTGAAATGCAAGAAGAACAGTAGAAATTTTATAACATGTTGAAATTCAAGCATCGAAATTCTATGATCTACTTATATACTCTGAATCACTATTTAAAATCATGAATTTTAAAAGTTAAATCATAAATTTTTGTTTGGGATCGAAAGAGATATTGGTAGTTCAACGATTTAGGCATTTTGCTTTTTCTTATGGTGATCAACGATGAATTAAGGCTCGAGTTTTAGGCTGAAGGTGCTTTGGTGGTTGCGAAGTTTGGGAAAAATAATCGGAGAGTTTTTCAATCATCTAGGTGGCGACACGACGGCTTGGTAGGGTTTGAAGACTGGAATGGGTTAAAGTTGCTTTTCGAATTCGTGTGATCTAGGTGGATCGACGCAAGAGTTCATCAGGCGGCTATGG
Organism: Allium cepa; assembly: GCA_030765085.1. Classification (NCBI taxonomy): domain Eukaryota; kingdom Viridiplantae; phylum Streptophyta; class Magnoliopsida; order Asparagales; family Amaryllidaceae; genus Allium; species Allium cepa. The sequence goes on from CM060932.1 coordinate 707,493,190, forward strand.
ACATGGCGGCGAGGTTAATGGTGCAAGAGATCATCGTGACGTGACGATTTTCCAATGATCAAATTGGGGTTCGAATGTGTCGACAGGCTAAAATTTGTTTTCGAAGGAAGTTGGGGGTGCTGATCGTTTTGGGTCATCGACAAGGTCGTCGTCGACGTGAGAGAGGCTTCGGCTTGAATCAGAGGCGGTCCGATGATCGATGCAGTGCATGCTATATCATGAGTATCTGAGTTGTTATGATTTGGGAAGGAAGGTTTATCTGGGGTTCGTACTCGGGAAAGAAGAAGAAAGGCTCGAGTTTTCCTACAGGTCGTTAGCAAGTGCTGTTGTGGATTTAAGATTTAAAACTAACAAAGTAAAAAAGAAAAAAAAAGAAGCTGGGTTTTTACTTGGGATTTCTGATGTTGGGCTCGAGAAATTTATGTTCTGGCTCGGGTTTTCTTTAATGGTTTCAAAAACAAAAATAAGTTGTTGAAGTTTTAGAAGTAAAGAAAGTTTGTAAAATTTAACTTTAAAGTATATTAAAAATAAATAAGTTTTAGAATAAAATAAACTAAGTTTTCGAACGTAAATTATAAATAAGTTTTAAGTCAAGTTATCAAAGATTTGATTTTAAATTAAAAATATGTTTAAAACTGTTTTGGGATTTTGAATTATTATATTGGAATAATTGTTTCTTAAGTATTTTCAATTAGAAATTTATGATGTGATTAAATAAGTGATTAGGATAAGTGGGTTATCTCAAGCTAATCAAGGCTTTGGGTAATTAGAGATTAAGTAATTAATTGAAATTTAAGGCTAATCAAATTAATTTATGTAATTTATTACATAATGAAAATGATTAAAGGATTGATTACTTAAAGATCAATTTCTTAATTCAAAGATTAATTTAGGAATTAATTAATAATCAAAGTCTTAAGTAATTAAGAGTGAATTAATTAATTTAAGTAATTAAAGGGGACTTAATTACTTTAAGATAATTACTGAATTAAAGCAATTAATGATAATTAATTAAGGGCTGATTTATGTGATTAATTAAGGATAATTAATTCATTAAAGGTAATTTAATTAATGAAGGTGATTAAAGAAAATAATTAATTGAGAAATGATTTATTAATGTAATTAATTAAGGATAATAAATTAAAGGACAATCGTTTAATAATTAAAGGTTAATAAATTTATTATTAATGGTTAATTAATAAATGATCAAAGGACAATTAATCAAAATAATTTGTAATTAATTAATGATTAATTAACTAGGATAAGTAATTAATCTGATTTAGATTAATCAGATAATTAATTAATCTTACTTATGGATGTTTGAATTCTATTGGATGCTAAATTGTTTGATATCCCTGTTACATTATGTTGTGTTATGAATTGTTTTGGTGTGATCTGTGATGTAATTTATTTATCTGTGATAAATTTATATTATTTATCTGTGAATCTGTGAATGAAGATAAGCGTTATAGTATTATACCGCTTATCGAATATTGCTGTGATTGAATCTGTGATGATTGATGATGTTGCACTATTATGTAAAACCCTTGGACTACACCTTACACACGCACACCAATATGGATTGCACGAGGAAATTGGTTAAGTCACAAATTTTTGGAAATGGCTTTAAATTTGTGTTTTGAATCCAAATGGTTTTGGAAATTGAATTGGATTAAATATGAAAAGTTTTTTGAAAAGGAGTTTTGAAGATAAAAGTTATTTTTAATAACTTGATTAAGTTTGAAATTTAAACAGTTTGATTTGAAATTAAATTCTAGATTTGAAATTGAATTTTTTGTCTGGAAAATTATGGTTTAAAAAGGTTATACAAGTTGTAAATGTGTTTATATGGGTTTTAAACCATTTTTAAAAGTATTGTTTTGGGAATTTGAATTTAACCTAAGGGCTTTAACTTGTACAAATGAAATCGGATTTTTTCGAAACAAGAACTATTTGTTTTCAAATAATAGAGCTTTCATATAAGGAAAGAATTTACAATTTGTGTTAAAGGGATTTCAAGTTTGAATTGAAAATGTTTTTCCAAGTTATGAATAAATCTTTGGAAACAGTTTTGAAAGCTATAAATTAAATCTTTGATTTCAATTGGATGAGTTAATCCCATTTAAAATGGAAATTGTTTTGAAATCTGTGAATAATCTTTGTGAAGGATGGGTGAACTTTATAAAGTAAATCTTTTTGTTTAAAGATTTGAAAATGGTAATTTGTTTAAACTATTTGAAAGGAAAGCTTTGGGTTTTAAGTTGTGACTTAACTAAAATCCCAATATCCATATGTTTTTAAATATTGTACCCTTTATTCGGTTTAGCCGGGAGAGGACCTTGTGTCATATAACCCATTCCGAATAATGATATGATGATATGGATAGCATTTGAAGACCGGTGATGAAGACCGGGTATTTTCGAGAACGAAAGGATAACCCGTCGTATGACTCTGCATCGATTAGCGCCCGGTATAGAGATCTTCATATGTGATGGGGAGTACGATCGGGATTGGGAATTTTCGGAGTGCAAGGGCTTCTTTGAAAGTGCCTTGGGTTCTGTTCGAACCCGAAACAGACTTGTGTGGATGTGTGTCTGACGTTACACTTTGAGATATAAAGCTGGTTTCTATCAAATACATTTCTGTTTGCTGGCGGAGATTTATTCTCTTAGCTTAACACCCTTCTCTAAGACGTACGAGCTCAGAGGTTATGTAGTTGATGGTTACTAGTGATACATTCCCAATTTGGTAATGTGGCATATGAAGTGCTGCTGATCATGTGTTGATCGAAATATGGCTTTGTGAAAAAGCGTAGCTTTGTGGACGAGACTGCATCAGGACCTCACACCCCGGAAATGGTCGAAACATGAAAGATGCGGCAAGGTTGCAGGGGTCGCGCCCCTAGGATATGTCCATTCCTTCTGGAAAAGGATGGTATCGTGGTATGTATCCCAGATACTTAACTCATGTGGACATTGTATATTTATTACTGTGTGATGTTGCTTTGTGGTTGAGGTCCCTCGGATAAAGGTCGCAAACGACCGGGGGTGGAATATCTTAGGTTTTACTCCTAGGAAGGGAGTAAACCTGCCTTGGTTGGCAGAGAGCTGGGTAAGTTCTCGGAGCGTCCCTCTAGAGGCGTACCCATGTGGCAATGGGAAGTTCCTTGGCTGACCATTTGTTGGAAATCCAATCTCCAATACGCACCCTGTACGGTTTTAGTTGTATAACCTGCCATTTACCTATGATGGTCACCACTGTTTAGATGGTAGCTATAGTAGGCATAGTTCGAAATGTCTGTGCTGGCTAAGATTAATATTATACTTGCAAATGTTTTCTACACTATGTACTAATAATAATATCAAATGGTTTTCGTGTATCAATCATTTTTGACTATCATAAGGAGAAATCTCCTGCAATTCTGCATTTGCATGGTATGTACGGCGGGAGGCCTTATGGTAGTTTCATTTTCCAAAAAGCATTGCAGATTTCAATGTTTTAAATTCTTTGTTGTTTGTTTTAAAGATAAAACTGTTTTTGTTTGCTCATACCAGTCCCATGACTGAACTAAACTCTGGGTGCCTACAATTTTCCACACGGACAGTCTAGCGTTGGGTTTTTTAGATAATCAAATAGTAGGTGTAGATTCGGTAGGCTTCAGCCTTTGGAAATCTTCTTCAGTCTTTGGATGACTGACCTTGCTTCATACAACTTGATTGGGAGTTCGAGCTATTTCTGGATTGGTGTTTTGGAGACGGAGATTGCTAATATTGGATTGGAGTCCTCGTAGCTTTTGGGATGAGCTTTTGGTTTGGAGTTGCATATTTTGGATTCGCTCTTTATCGAGGATTATATTTGAGTTATCTCTTCCGTTGTTAACATATTCTGCTGTTGTATATTTGTCTCTGATATTGTTGTATCATATTGTATCGTATATTGTATTCATTGTTGTATCAATGATATATTATTCATTTCTTCCGCTGTGTTGTTGTACTTAATGTGTTATAAGCTCCGACGAGCCAGATTCGATGTTTGAATCTACAGCATTCGAGTACAAGTGAAGTACGGGTGCTGATTTTCGAAGGTCGAGTCAGGATTGTTGCAGTGGTATGAAAGCTGAAGGTTGAACTTTAGCTTAGGAGTATAACACATTAGGTAACTCATTAGAGTTAGGGTTAAGTATACAATAGAATGAGTATATCCCTAAGATATCCGTTCGTGTGCCTCAGTAAATTCTCTTGCTATCCACTAATAGTAAGTATGAGTGCAAGAAGAGGACGAGATAGGGGACATGGGAGTACTAGTACAAATGGTCAATCCCTGCAACAACAAGGAAATAAATTTCCCTACCAATCTCCTTTGTTGATCATCCTATTTCAAAAAAATCTTTGATGGCTTCGTGGCAGCTACAAGGAGGAGCTTCGGTATGGTGACGGCCTTGCGAATCGTGTAGAGAAGTTTCTATCTCGTATTCTCTTCATCAAATTTCTGTCAGCTTTTCATTTTTAACTTTAACAAAATTGAAATTTTAATTAAAATAAATTGGTAAACTAAATATGAAGTTAAATATAAAGATTTGTATTGATAAAACAATTTCGATTAAAACCGAGTTTGGAATCCTATTGTAATTTCTTGTGTGGATCAAAGTCCGAAGAGGGACAAGTTGATGTAACTTTAAGGTATTTCCGACTTGAGTTTGGAATACATACCTAGTGTTTGAAAATTGTAGAAAATTGAATCTATTTATCTGTTCTTTTGGGTCCAGATATATTCTACGAATGGTTAGTTATCCCTTCGAACTAACCGATTCCCTGTATAGTTCATAGATCTGGTGACCCGAGTATCTTGTGCAGTATTGAATGATTTCATTCTCATATTTATTGATGATATTCTAATTTGGTAAGCCAAATGAAGAATAGATATTCAGTTTGATCTGGAAAGATACTTCTCTATCTTTCATCCATCCTTTGTTGTCTCCCTTCCAAATTTCGTGGACGAAATTTTCTTAACGGTGGGAATCTGTAACATTCCTATTTTTAAATCAACTTTAATTAGTGATTAATTTAGTTTTTGAAATTAAATTGTGAACTAATTTGGTATTTTCTAAATTTTAATAAATATTGTACCTGCTTAATTATAAATAAATTGTAAATTGAATAATGGGTTTGAAATGAAAAAAATATTTATTAATAACAATAATAGTTCAAGATAATATGAATATTCAATAAGGTATAATAGTTTAACTAAAAATAGGATTTGATAAAAAGATTTAATCTTCTATAAAATGTAACATGAATAAAAGTTATTTGTATGTAATATATAAAATAATATATTGGATACTAATTTTAAATTTAATTATGAATTTGAAATTCTAAATTAAATATCTTATAAATAAAGATTGGATAATGTATTGGATTTAAAACACTATATTTTAATTTAATAAAAGTTGTTTTCTAAACGAATATGTATTTTATATGTATAAATTGTTTCCAATTAATTTTTATTTAAAAAGTTATGTAAGTAAAAATAATTGAAAAATGTATGATGTATATATGATTTGAAAACAAGATTTAATAAAAGTTTAAAAACATACATATCTTTTGAAAATATAAGTATAAGATTTAAAATACATAACATATATATTTAAGTATAAAATAGATAAAACATGTTTTATAAATTGAAATAAAATAAGGTTTAAAACACAAATTTGTAAATTAATTGAGAGGAAAGGATTTAAACACAATTCAATGGTTTAGGACAAATGTAAAATACATAGATCAAGTGATTAACAAGTGTTAATACTAATAGACAAGTGGCGACAAATGAATTTCTTTTTTAGGAAAACATGTAGTTGAGAGAAAATGGGTTATTCATTTCAGTTCAAAAGTTAAAACATTTTTTTCTCTACAAACCTGAAAATTAAAAACCAAAACAAAAATAGATTCAATATCAACAAAATTCAGAGCAAAGAAAAAGTTTAAAAACAAAAGCCGGAAGCATTCAAGCAAGTAAATTCAAAGATTTTCAAATCCAAAAATCAAGTCTCAGATCAAACCTCATGCAGTAGATTCAGCTCGTAACTCAAAGATCTGAGGAAATCAAATCAAATGCAAAGATAAACTTAGTAAATCGAAAAAAAAACAAGCCTGAAGATAAAAGGAATCTGCAAAACCTGGAAAATCAAATTTAAAACAACAGCCTGAAAAGGAAAAAGAATCTGTTTTCAAAAGTCTTCAAGCCTGGAAATTAAGCATAGAAAAAGAATCGAAGTCAATCAACCTAAGATCAAAACATAATCAAGTAAAGGTTAAAGCTCAACAACAAATAAAACAAAGTTTCCAGATTTAAATTTGCTTCTCTGCTCTGTGCAACCAGGTAAGCAAACTTCCCTTTTTAAATTATTAAACTTGATGTATCTGAATGATCCTTGAAGCATGATCTGAAATGGGCTTAAATGATTATGTATTCTTGCATGTCTGTGTATATTATACAATTGTATGTATGCATATCTGGACAGGAGATGTTTTCTGTCTTGTTAAACAGGTTTCCAAACCTTTTAAAAACAAGGATCTCACCTTCTAATTCTTTATAGGCTTTACTGATCAGGCAGAGATTGTTTAAATAGAAAGATCTTCAATTTTAAAATGGTTGTGGGTGAAACGACCCACAAATCCGTACCCCTTGAGTTAACTCTATTCTACCTAAATCAACTCAAGTTGAATAGAAATACGAACCATCTAGGTTAAAGAAGAAGAGGTAGAAGAAGAAAATAGAAAACAACAACAGAATCTAACCATCGCAGCGGAATAAAATATAATAGATAATGAATGATCTTTACTCAAAAACAAATATATCTGTCTATATATTACATCATCAGAGTACATCAATCACAACTCAACATCAATAACATACAACTGGATACACAACTAAACAACACAACGGAATATACATATGAACAAGTATGGGAGTATGTATCGTCATCCAGCTCGTCTCCTGAGCTCCACAGCATCATATCATGTATCCTATAATACTCGGTCTGACCCGAGCATTACAGTTAAATAACACCCGAGTCAGTCTGGAATACCAGCGTGAGAAAATCGCACTCAATCGATTATTAAAGTTACAAAAATCCTTTGAAAACAAAAGCATCTCGTAAGACCACGCCACAAATAAACATGTCGGGTTTTTACCTTACGATAGCTAAAACAATTTTTATAGAAATCCTCTGATATTATAATAGGGTCTATATACATATACTTATAAAATAGCCGACATTGTTACATGATTAAATTCCAGCTACTAGCCACAGAGTGGGTAATACAAACAAAACTCGTACAAGGCTCGTAGGGAGAATGGATTTCCAACTAATGACTAGGCACAGGGGTACCACCTGTCACAGTACGGGGCCTAGATCACCGTATCGAGAATTACGCCCGCTCCCCTTCAACACAAGACCGGGACTACCCCTTACTGGATAATCCCGAGTGAGATCACCCCGCTGTTGGGATCAGCAACCGCCCACTAAGCCGAAATAAAAAGGGACATCTAGACAGGGATGACCTCACCCTGCTTGGGTGCTACCCACCTAGCCTTGCTGCATAACCCCTGATTTTCAGTCATTCCCATTTGATGAGGCTTGAGGCTAAGCGTTACCTTTGTAGAACATATCCCTTAGAATGCCCATCGTCCACTTGACGATGTGTCGCAAGCATTCATCCATACAAGTCCGTTCCGGGTTCGAACGGAACCGAAGGCACTATTCCTACTACATCCATTTTGGAAATATCCTCAGGGTTAGTAGCAACTAGCCCTTGCACTTTACTGCTCCATCTTCGAATCCAAAATCGTTTACACGAAACGTACAAACCGGATCGAAGTGGTTTTCGAGAAATAAATCTCGATCCCGGTCTCTTTGAAACGATCAGCGCATTTGGCCAATATTGATAGTCGGTGATTTAACTATCAATTAATATTCAAAAACAACCCTCAACCAATAAATAATTTCCCAAATTATTTATTAATCCCAAAAATATCTTCACAAGATATATTTCCGCTTTTCAAACCCTTTTTGAAAACAGTTTTCAAACTATCTTCCTTCCTCAGAAATAATTCTAAGTATTTTCTATTTCCACTGGAATTACCAAGCACAAAACTTTAGATTTTTAAAATAATTTAAACGCTTTATTTTGAAATATATTTTAAAACATTTAAGTTAAAACTACTTTAATAATTCATTAAAAATACATACTATATAAATATTTGAAAATATGGTTACTTTATAAAATATAAAACCAGGTTTTCACTTTTTTAAAAACAAAATACTAAGTTACCCTTTTAAATAATTACTACGATTATAGATTTGAAAAATACTTACTTTAGAATTTAAACATTTAGAAATAATAAATTTTCAAAAACACGCTTTTTAAAACAACATTAAAGTCTTTAACTTATACTAAAATTTACTTTGAAACCGTGCTTGGTTATCCAGAGAAATATACTTCTCTGCACATTCTTCTTTAAATTTCCAATTCAAACACTTGAATCAATTTCCAAATTGATTCCAATTTACTCCCTTTTATTCCAAAATCCATTAATTTCAGATTTTACTTCTTAATTATGATTTAAAATACCTTTAACTAAAAATACCAATTTTAGATTTCTCAAATTACTTCTTAACCCTTTTAAATAAATTTAGACTTTGAATTTTAACATAATTCTTTATTTCTTTGATTGATATCACTTAAGTTATAATTCATTAATTTTCTATCTATTCAAAATTCTTATTCTTTTCCATACTCGAAATTATTTATTTATTAATATTTTAATATCACTTTCATTTCTTTTCAATTTATTTCTTAATTTATCCCAATTCACTAAAATCGTTTTACTTAAAACTCCACTCTTTTCAATGACCAAATTTATATATATTGATAACTTAGTGGGTCGAAATATATTCAAGCAACTGCAGCAATTCAATAAAATTCATCATAGGGTATCCAAATAATCATAACAGAGAATATTAAACCATTTAAATAAATGTTGAGGAATCCAGTTGGATCCCTCCAACCTGTTTTCCCTGCATCCACAGACGTTAGCACAACATAAATATCAATCCCAAAATATACCAAACTATAATCAATCAATTCAACCATTCAAACAATTATTTAAATTTAATTATTTAAATTTAAATTTAACTGAGTGAGATTAACTCACCTTTGCCTTTTATTTTGCAATTCAACCCAAACCAGTTGTTTTCTTCACGATTCCAGACCTTGAATGCACATTATATGATTTTATTAATATTTGAACAATCGAATAAATAAATTTTCAGTCGATAAATTAAATTTAATTAACAACAATTTTATTTAAACTAATTTTCGTTTAACAAATTAGTTTCAGAAAACACATATATACATTACTGTTTAAAATTTTTACTTTCTAAATCTTATCTGTATATATACTATTTCATATTTTGCTGTATATATATATATATATATAATTAAATCGACCAGTAAATTAAAGTATGTATATATATTTCTTAATCTATGAATGTTTATCTCAGATTAAAATTAAAAACAAGTTACCTAATACTTACTGTATATTTCAAAGACTGGATTACGTATATATTCTGTATATATATGATTTCCTTCCTATACATATCATATATAGATATATGTTAATTTTGAAATGAATAAATTAGATATACCTCACGATATTTTCGAGCTCGCGACAGAACAGCTTACTAAAAAAAACTTCTAGCTTGCCCAAAAGCTACAACATAAGTCTATCCACAAGCAGAATAGGAACAACAGTTTCCATACTCTGGTTCGAAATAGGTGGGCAGGGACGAAATCGAGCTCAGCATCACCTGGAAGCTCCTCCTTTAAAACCCTAATCGCACTCGAGAAGATGGCCTCGCGGTCCTCCATTATCCAACAAGATATCGAAACAACTTACTGCAAACGCGAATCCCAATCCCTTGCCCTCCAAAGCATCACGCGTCGGGAAGCCCATCGAGCACGAATCCTGCTTATCGCTTCGCAACGAAGCCATATGACCATCTGCTGAAGTCCACACTCGACCACTGTACCAAGCACGAGCGCCTCCCTCTGCTCATCGAATTCGAATAAAAAATTAAAGCTTTCGCTGAAAATCGAATTGCTCGGCCATTATCTGTAGCTTTTATTTTCTTCGTGAAATTTTTTTTCGATTTAAAAAGAGATGAGATTCAATTTCCAATTTGAGTTTTAACGTGAGATAAAGGGAATGTTTGGTCACGATTCGAGAAAGAATTATAAAGGAGAGAGGGATTTGAGTACTCTGAACTGGAAGGAGGAGGAGATGTAAACGATTAAATCGAACATGTCTGCGCGTTAAAGAATATAGGTTGGCTTGAGTAGAGTAGGTCGTCTGAGTTGATCTTTGATCTGACCTTATAAAGTTTTATTAAGGTATAACATAACTAGTTATAACAACTTAAATTTTCGATATAAATTCAGCGCATTTATCTATCGTACGCTCACACAACACCTTCGAATGCTACGAAATTTGAAATCCGATAATAATTCAATATTATGGATCCAATGGAACTGGTTTCGTCGAAATCCGAGACTGTGCCTCGGAAGACTCTTTTTAAATTCAATTTAAACGTTATATTTTCAAGACTGAACAAACCACTGTTAGATTCAATTTTAACCATTCTATTATCCTCAATATTACCAACATAAATTTTATAAGCCTTCAAATTATTTTTAACAGGCTTAAAACTCCGGATTCAACATTTTACTCAACTTCAAATTATTTAATTCAATAATTTAATTATCAAATAAATAGTGATATTTGAACTCAAGTTAATATTTAACCTTTAAATACTTTAAATTAATTTAAATATTTCAATTTTAAATGCTTAAAAATTCTGGGTCGTCACAGTGGGTATGATATTGTTCATATATATTTTGAAATGCAAGAAGAATAGTAGAAATTTTATAACATGTTGAAATTCAAGCATCGAAATTCTATGATCTACTTATATACTTTGAATCACTATTTAAAATCTTGAATTTTAGAAGTTAAATCATAAATTTTTGTTTGGGATAGAAAGAGATATTGGTAGTTGAACGTTTTAGGCATTTTGCTCGTTTTCTGGTGATCAACGACGAATTAAGGCTCGAGCTTTGGGCTGAAAGGTGCTTTGGTGGTTGCCAAGTTTGGGAAAAATAATCAAAGAGTTTTATGATCATCTAGGTGGCGACACGGTGGCTTGGTAGGGTTTAGGGACTGGAATGGGTTGAAGTTGCTTTTCAAATTCGTGCGATGTCAATGAGGCACCGGAGTTGACCGTTCCGGTGGGGATCGACGCAGGAGTTCATGCGGCGGCTATGGACAAGGCGACGAGGTTAATGGTGCAAGAGATCATCGGGACGTGACGACTTTCCAATGATCAAATTGAGGTTCGAATGTGTCGATAGGCTAAAATTTGTTTTCGAAGGAAGTTGGGGGTGCTGATCATTCTCGGCCATCGACAAGGTCGTCGTCGACGTGAGAGAGGCTTCGGCTTGAATCAGAGGCGGTCCGATGATCGGCGCATATGCACGTTATATCGTTAGTATCTGAGTTGTTATGATTTGGGAAGGAAGGTTTATCATGGGTTCGTACTCGGGAAAGAAGAAGAAAGGCTCGAGTTTACCAATGGGTTGTTAACAAGTGCTGTTGTGGTTTTAAGATTTAAAACTAACAAAGTAAAAAAGAAAAAAAAAGCTGGGATTTTACTCTGTATTTTGGATGTTAGGCTCGAGAAATTTATGATCTGGCTCGGGTTTTCTTTAATGGTTTCAAAAACAAAAATAAGGTGTTGAAGTTTTAAAAGTAAAGTAAGTTTGTAAAATTTAACTTTAAAGTATATTAAAAATAAATAAGTTTTAGAATAAAATAAACCAAGTTTTCGAATGTAAATTATAAAAAGTTTTAAGTCAAGTTATCAAAGATTTGATTTTAAATTAAAAATATGTTTAAAACTGTTTTGGGATTTTGAATTATTATATTGGAATAATTTTTTCTTAAGTATTTTCAATTAGAAATTTATGATGTGATTAAATAAATGATTAGGATAAGTGGGTTATCTCAAGCTAATCAAGGCTTTGGGTAATTACAGATTAAGTAATTAATTGAAATTTAAGGTTAATCAAATTAATTTATGTAATTTATTACTTAATGAAAATGGTTAAAGGATTGATTACTTAAAGATTAATTTCTTAATTTAAACATTAATTTAGGAATTAATTAATAATTAAATTCCTAAGTAATTAAGAGTGAATTAACTAATTTGAGTAATTCAAGGGGAATTAATTACTTTAATATAATTACTGAATTAAAGCAATTAATGATAATTAATTAACGGCTGATTTATGTGATTAATTAAGGATAATTAATTCATTAAAGGTAAATTAATTACTGAAGGTGATAAAAGAAAAATAATTAATTGAGAAGTAATTTATTAATGTAATTTATTAAGGATAATTAATTAAAGGATAATCGTTTAATAATTAAAGGTTAATTAATTTATTATTAATGGTTAATTAATAAATGATCAAAGGGCAATTAATCAAAATAATTTGTAATTAATTAATGATTAATTAACCAGGATAAGTAATTAATCTGATTTAGATTAATGAGATAATTAATTAATCTTATTTATGGATGTTTGAATTCTATTGGATGCTAAATTGTTTGATATCCCTGTTATATTATGCTTTGAGTTATGAATTGTTTTGGTATGATCTGTGATGTAATTTATTTATTTGTGATAAATTTATATTATTTAACTACGAATCTGTGAATGAAGATAAGCGTTATAGTATTATACCGCTTATCGAATATTGCTGTGATTAAATCTGTGATGATTGATGATGTTGCACTATTGTGTAAAACCCCTGGACTACACCTTACATACACCAATATGGATTGCACGAGGAAATTGGTTAAGTCACAGATTTTTGGAAATGGTTTTAAATTTGCATTTTGAATCCAAATGGTTTTGGAAATTGAATTGGATTAAATATGAAAAGTTTTTTTGCAAAGGAGTTTTGTAGATAAAAGTTATTTTTAATAACTTGATTAAGTTTGAAATTTAGATAGTTTGATTTGAAATTAAATTCTAGATTTGAAATTGAATTTTTTATTTAGAAAATTATGGTTTAAAAAGGTTATACAAGTTGTAAATGTGTTTATATGGGTTTTAAACCATTTTTAAAAGTACTGTTTTGGGAATTTGAATTTAACCCAAGGGCTTTAACTTGTACAAATGAAATCAGATTTTTCCGAAACAAGAACTATTTGTTTTCAAATAATAGAGCTTTCATATAAGGAAAGAATTTCCAATTTTTGTTAAAGGGATTTCAAGTTTGAATTGAAAATGGTTTTCCAAGTTATGAATAAATCTTTGGAAACGGTTTTGAACGCTATGCATTAAATCTTTGATTTAAAGATTGGATGAGTTAATCCCATTTGAAATGGAAATTATTTTGAAATCTGTGAATAATCTTTGTGAAGAATGGGTAAACTTTGTAAAGTAAATCTTTTTGTTTAAAGATTTGAAAATGGTAATTTGTTTAAGCCATTTGAAAGGAAAGCTTTAGGTTTTAAGTTGTGACTTAACTGAAATCCCAAGATCCATATGTTTTTAAATATTGCGCCCGTTATTCGGTTTAGCCGGGAGAGGACCTTGTGTCATATAACCCATTCCGAATAATGATACAACGATATGGATAGCATTTGAAGACCGGTGGTGAAGACAGAGTATTTTCATGAACGAAAGGATAACCCGTTGAATGAATCTGCATCGATTGGCGCGCGGTATAGAGATCTCCATATGTGATGAGGAGTCCGATCGGGATTGGGAATTCCTGGAGTGCAAGGGCTTCTTTGGAAGTGCCTTCGGTTCTGTTCGAACCCGGAACAGACTTGTATAGATGTGTATCTGATGTTACACTTTGAGATGTAAAGCTGGTTACTTTCAAATACATTTCTATTTGGTGGCAGAGATCTATTCTCTTAGCTTAACACCCTTCTCTGAGATGTACGAGCTCAGAGGTTATGTAGTTGATGGTTACTATGGCATACAAAGTGCTGCTAATCATTTGTTGATCGAAGCATGACTTTGTGAAAAAGCGTAGCTTTGTGATCGACACTGCATCAGGACCTCACACCCCGAAAATGGTCGAAACAGGAAAGATGCGGCAAGGTTGCAGGGGTCGCGCCCCTAGGGTATGTCCATTCCTTCTAGAAAAGGGTGGTATCATGGTATGGAGTCCAGATACTTAACTCATGTGGACATTATATATTTATTACCGTGTGATGTTGCTTTGTGGTTGAGGGCCCTCGGATAAAGGTCGCAAACGACCGGGGGTGGCATATCTTAGGTTTTACTCCCAGGAAAGGAGTAAACTGGCCTTGTGTTGGCAGAAAACTGGGTAAGTTCTCGGGGCGCCCCTCCAGAGGCGTACCCATGTGGCAATGGGAAGTTCCTTGGCCTGACCATTTGTTGGAAATCCAATCTTCAATACGCGCCCTGTACGGTTTTAGTTGTATAACCAGCCATTTACTTATGGTGGTCACCATTGTTTAGATGGTAGATATAATAGGCACATTTTGAAATGTCTATGCTGGCTAAGATTAATATTATACTTGCAAATGTTTTCTGCACTATGCACTAATAATAATATCAAATGGTTTTCGCGTATCAAGCATTTTTGACTATCATAAGGAGAAATCTCCTCTAATTCTGCGTTTACATGGTATGCGCGGCGGGAGGCCTTACGGTAGTTTCATTTTCCAAAAAGCATTGCGGATTTCAATGTTTTAAATTCTTTATTGTTTGTTTTAAAGATAAAACTGTTTTTTTTTTGCTCATACCAGTCCCATGAATGACCTGTAGTTTATTGTTCCCTTCCTAAACTCTGGGTGCCCATAATTTTCCACACGGGCAGTCTAGAGTTGGGTTTTTCAGATAATCAAATAGTAGGTGTAGATTCGGTAGGCTTCAGCCTTTGGAAATCTTCTTCAGTCTTTGGATGATTGACCTTGTTTGGTACAACTTGATTGGGAGTTCAAGCTATTTCTGGATTGGTGTTTTGGAGACGGAGATTGCTGATATTGGATTGGAGTCCTCGTAGCTTTTGGGATAAGCTTTTGGTTTGGAGTTGCAGATTTTGGATTCACTCTTTATCGAGGATCATATTTGAGTTATCTCTTCCGTTGTTATCATATTCCGCTGTTGTATATTTGTCTCTGATATTGTTGTATCATATTGTATCGGATATTGTATTCATTATTGTATCAATGATATATTATTCATTTCTTCCACCGTGTTGTTGTACTTAATGTTCTATAAGCTCTGGCGAGCCAGATTCGATGTTTGAATCTGCGACATTCGAGTACAAGTGAAGTACGGGTGCTGATTTTCGAAGGTCGAGTCAGGATCGTTACAGTAAAATAGTTTTGTAAAAGGGTGTTGTATATAAAATAGGATAAAATAGTTTGAATAAGATAAGATAAAAGAAAAATAGTTTGTAATATAGTTTTGAATTAATAATAGTTTGCACAAAAAGAAAAATTCCAATTTAAATTAAAAAATATCCAATCCAAAAACTTTCAATTTCAGCGTCAAAGCATATCAATAATATTAGAACATAAGATGTACATATGTCATCATCACACAAAATCACATTCGATCGCTTGCTCGATCACACAAGTTCGCTTTCAAACTAGTATTATTCATTCGACTTCTCTAATGCAGACTTCGATAATGTTTCTTGACTAGAAACCATCATTCTCCCGGCATAGTCATATATTGGATAAAGAATTCTAGAATCAAACCAAAAATCCACATCAAATATTCGCCATCAAGAAATGTATGAAAAATCCTAATACGAATGGTTTAATTCACCTCGAACTTCTATACTCAAATTCAGATCAAATTAATTATGCAAATAAAACAAGAAACGTACAAATTATGTATTCATTCCAATTTGTTTCATCATAATTACATTAAATTTAAATTCATTATTGATCTCATTGATTAACACAAATATCGCTTCACACTTTAATATTTGTTTCAAAAAAATTCTCAACTTAATATATATCATTAATATATTTGTTCTCATAACATTGCTTATATTTCACTTCATTTTAAATTATATTCATTTCCACATGTAATATTTCTCATTTAATACTACATTTATTTGCAGATCATTTCATAAGAAATTTCCTTAAGTTTATTGCCCATTTATAAAAGCTTAACTTCTTTTATAAGACATTACTTGAGTTTAATTATAACCATTTATTCCAACATCCATTTATTTTATAAACAATTTACAAGTCATGACTTTATTTAAAATCATTTCACTTTTAGTTCATTTTTGTTTATCCAATTAGTTTTCACATTTACTTTTCAAATTTATTTATGACACATTTCATAAATTTTAATCACGTTTATAAACATTTTTTCTTTTTTCTTCTCATTTACCGCATTTCCTTAATTACAATTTCGATTTGAACATGCCAAGGCTTAAAATTCACACTTGTATACTATTAAATACATGCTAAGAATGTATACAACAATTCTATTCATTTACTAAACATAGATATAACCAATTAACCTTGTTTCACTTGTTTTCAATTTAAGGTTATAAAATTCAATGGCGTAATTCGACACAATTACTAAATTTCAAAATATATTAATTTAGAAGTTTTCAGCTATCCAAAATATCCAGATATTCCATTTATTTCAATAGTTGAAACTACCAATCAATAAACACAAATTCACAACAAAAAATTTCAATGTCATAAACAAATATCCTAATTATTCACTTTATTCTCTTCAATACGCCATTATTAACTAGTGTTTAGTCCATAAATTCAATCAACAATAATAGCCAACGCTTATAATCTAACAAAATTCAACTATTATTACCATTTCATAAAACGAACACGTTACAAATAATAATAATAGTTATAAAAAAAATTATTCGTTTATTTATATATCATATCATATTAGGTAAAATTATTTCATTTGTAAACTTATATAAAATATTTTATAACACCAACAAATACGCGCTCTCGTATATATATGTACACTCAGACAAACTCATTCTAGGACTATTGAGTTAACCCTAACTGTCTAAGGTATGTCCAAACCTGACTCTGATACTAACTATAACGACCTACCTTTTTGGACGGTTTAAATCGACAATAAACCACACATCTCTAGTTCAAACCATTCAAAAGGGAGGACTTTTAATGGGGTAAATAATAAAATAATTGAAAATAAAGAAAAACAAACACAGTATCTCGCAGCGGAATGACAAAATATAATAATCAAATTAACAGTTCATGAAGCCGTTTTACAAATAACATTTGATTACACTTTTACAATTCAAATCAGAGTTATACATACATCAAAAATAAACAAATAATGCAGTGGAAAAATATTAATAAATACGGTCTTCAAACTCCGTCTCCATCTTCAAGAAATAATATCTTCGAAATACTAAAATACTCGGGCTGACCCGAGCGTAATGGAAAATAATACACTTGAGTCAGAACTAAAATTCTTATGCAAATTATAAGAAAATTGGACAAAATAACAAATGCAGATAACTACATTTTTGAAGGTTCAAATTTTCTAAAAAAGTTATTATTTCTATATTCAAAATACAAAAGATTTCACAATAGATCCATTCTAGTAACTTACAAATTTATAAAAAAATCCCAATTAAATTTCATAGTTCAAGAGATTTGATTTATAAAAATGTTCCAAAGTTTCAACATTCAATTTTATGAAAACTTCCCAATGTTTTAAAATTTAATTTTGAAAACTATCAAATAAGGTAACGACGGTTTATTTCTCAAAAATCATTTTATGGTTCAAATAGTGAATCTAACCATATTAATTTTTTTCTCACGTAAATATTTGAATTCATGGGTTTTATATGATATTCAGTGTTCAAATAATCGATATAAAATTTATACGATTACAATAAAATATTGGGTGATGACAATGATATATCAAAATAAATGAACAAATATGCATTCAATCACAATAGCATCCATCACAACATACAATCAACATTCAAATCAACCAATTCAACCGATCAATTAATTCAATAACATGTCACAATAATTATTAGTTATAACATATTGGAGTTTAAGTATTCAAATTAAATATAAATTAATATTGCAAACAAAAAATAAATAATTTATCACTATATGACTTGGTTTAACTTGCAAAAAAGTTAGTATTTCGTGAGTGAGTTTAGACACTCACCTTATGGATTACCCTTTTCTAGTCGAATTTGGATCCGCTACTACTTCATCCATTTGATTTGTTTCCTTTCTATCTTAATCTTCTTTTTTTATAGAAAGTTTTGGAAGAGACGGAGAAGTTTGTATAGATCTGGATTTGTAGAAAAGGATTTGGAAAAAGGAAAATGTTTGGAAAAGAAGAAGAAGATTTAAAGAAGATGAAGAAACGAAAAAGAAAACGATGCTTTGAAAAAGAAGAAGACGATTTGAAGAATAAGAACAAGAAAAAGAAAGTTTTGAAAAAAAAGAGAAGAAGGTGATTTGATGAAGAAGAAAGAATGAAGAAGGATAAAAATGGAGAGAGAGAAAATGAGATGGAAGTTTGTTTAGAGAAATGAAAATGTAGAAGATGAGATTTGAAAAATGAAATGAGGCTATAGGATTGAAGATGGAAACTAATGAAAAGCTAATAAATTAGATATAAACAAACTTGGAATTGAAATAAAGTAAAAATATGAACTACCTTAAAATGATAGTATTGAAAAAGGTGAAGTAAAGGAATAAATATATGAATAAAGATAAAAATAAATCTTTCGTTCTTTAATATGAAGCTTCACAAGAAAGAGTTTCCAATGAAAGGAAGCTACAAGGACTAATAATGCATAAACAAAATAAAATGTAGAAATGGAGAATAGTAAATGCTAATTAAATGGCTTGAATATTAATTTGGATGTTCACATTAAAGATGGAAAAAAGAAATGGAAAAAAGAAAAGGAAAAAAAAAACTTCAGGTAAAGCACTTCAAAGAGAAAATGAATAAATGAGAAACAAATGAAAAGAATGAGGCAATTATTAATTATAAATAAATCAAACGAGGATATTGTTAATTAATAAGAAATAAATGAGTAGTCGAAAATTAAATGGATGCTCAAGTGGAGCCTACGCTAAGACTTGAAAACGAAAAGAGAGAGAATGCGACGTGATAGTAGATGTAATGCAAATGAAGGAACCACCTATATCCTATAAACAAATCTTTGGAGTCCAAATTCCAAAACTAACTCTAATTAATTCATATCAATAAACTCAAATATACACATATTTACATCATTTAATTCCATATTAAAACATCTGTTTTATGTTAATATATGTGCACACTCCATTAATGCGGTCAATCAATTAACATTCAATCAATCAATTAACCAACCAATTAATCTATATATTTATTTACGTTACACTAACCAGTTTATTAATTAATGAATATATACTTATCTATGCACTCTAAAAATGATTTACTTTACTTTTTAATTATTTTAATGGTCACATTAATGCAACCAACTTACAAGTTTTAACCATATATAAAATGAAAAAATAAATATATGTGAACCTATGTAATTAATGTACAATATTAATACAAGGTAATTCTAATTGATTCCACAACCATGAACCCTCTGATTTATTCAAAATTTTGAATATTAATGTGTGTGTGTGTGTATATATTATTCTAAAATTCAATTTTTTTCCAAAATCATACATATTCAAAATTAAAGTCTTATTTTTATACGTCTCAAACATGCAATTATCTTAATTAAAATGTTCATTTCATATTGACACAAAAATGCAAGTTCCTATATTAACTCATTAATTACAATTTCATTTACGTTTCCTTTTAATTGAAACATTTCAATTAATTTAATTCTAATTCATTTTATTATAAACTTCAAACAAATTCTAATTATAAAACATAGTTTTCTTTTCATCTATACCGATTCAAATATGTTTTATAAAATCTCATATACAACAAAATTTATACACTTTTTGCAAAGTAAATGTTTTATCTTATTAAAAATCAACTTCTCCAACATGCATACGAAATAACAACTTATGTTATTCTTTCATTAGAACATTCACTCCATCCTTTATGTTGAATATGCGCTTATATGAATTTTGTTTGATGATAATAAACATATATATATATATATATATATATTCATTTAAATGTATTTGTTAATGTACTATTTTATTTTTCATAGATTAAATAAATATTTGTTGAATAAAATAAATTACATAGAATTTGAATTCAAACAGAAATTTTATTCAAACAAATATTTATTATAATTTTGAATAGTACAAATTCAAGCTCTCACTATACATATACAATTTTGATTGTAATTACATCACAATTCAATTTACATAAATGCCTCACTACATATCACTCACACTCGTAGTTTATCTTCAAGTTCATTCCAGTTATAATCCAGCATCTGAGAAATCTGCAAAAATATTCACTAACGCAGTAAAATTGAAAAAGAAATATTTTTGCAATATAAAATGAAATATGATTTTTGAAAATATGATTTGTCTCAGTTATTTGGGTTGTTCGTCATCATTCACATTTGAATTCATCATACACGAACAATGTGACATGCACAGTGTATCACTGTACATGCCACAAGGCCGTGCACATCGATATACACTTGTATTCTCTACAGGGACAGGTGAGCACAGGTCAAACCCAAATGAAAAGCCGGGATCAACTCAGGTGCAATATATTCAAAATCTCGTCAGCAGCACAAGGTCAAACTCGAGTTTTTAAAACTGGGTTCAACACAAGGTCAATGCACAGACTGAAGAGTCAAGAAGGCACCAGAAACATGATCAACACGGCAAAAATGGTCAAGCAGTATGCACAGTGCACACTCAAGTACACCAGTGATATCAAGACCAAGTATCATACTCAATTTGATTGTAAGCATGTACAAAAGGACAGAGCAGTGGACAGAATTGCAACAGATATATGGTGATGCAGTCGACATCTACTCAGTGTAACATGTGCAGAGGCAACAAAAGTCAGGGAACATGACAATATCAAGTGATGCAACATCACATAATCAAATGAAGCAGTGCAAAATTACCAACTTACTCGAATGACTCAAGTGATACAAGAACAATGTTCAAAAGAATCAAAGTAAATAAACAAGTGGGAAATACATGTACATCAGTGTGAACATATGAACTGCAAGAAATAGAGCTCGAGATTATATATGCAGTGGAGATCGTACATGAACCAGAACACAAATCCAGTTACAACACTGAGGTCGACAATGTCAAAGTGCAGAAGTACACAAGTGCAACAGGTCAAGGGTGTGTACCAAACAAATGCAACAATCAAAACTGTGATTGTTAAAGAATTCGAACAGGCTAAAAATAGATCAAGCTCACTGTCGAAATCAATATCGTCAAAACAACCAAAGACGTGGTGGCTACGAAATTCAACAGTGCGGAGATGACCAAGTGAAAAATCAAATACGTATCTTTGAAAAAGTCAAAAATCAAAAGAGGAAAGTTTTTGCCGTATCATTCAAGTAAAAATCGAACGCTTCAAAATCAAAACTGTGTGTATCAAGTTATAACAATATCAGGAAAGCAAGAATTAGGAAAGTATCGAATTGATACAAACAAATTCAAGTGTCTCGGAATTCATATAAATACCAAACCCCAAATTCATCATCGGCATCGAGTTCAAGCAAGCATTAAACCATCAACGAAAGGGAAGAGAATACATACCATAATCTATCGAACTCGATCAACAGAGAAGCAGCTGTGAACGAGCGCAAGTAAAGCATCCAGAGAATCGATCATCAGAGAAGTAGCGAGCAAGCCAACACTCAAACCAGAGAGTCGATCAATATAGGCATGCATCGAAAATCCCCAATTTGGATCGAAGAACACTAGCCCTAATTTCAGAGCGCAAAGAGGAATAATCAAAGAATCAAAGCCGCCATGTTTTTTTTTCAAGCCAGAGAAAAGAGAACGGGCTAGAGAAATAAAAATTGGGTCGGCCTTGTTGTTTTTGAAAGGCTTTTAGTTTATTCTTTCAATTAGGGTTTTAAGTTTAAAATTGTTTTAAGTTTGTTTTAAATTCTCTTTTAAGGTTCAAATCTTGGTAAATCACCACTTAGGTTTTAGGTAGTGTCAGATTGTCTAGTTAGAATTAGTTCAGTGAGCAGGGTGTGCGAGTTTGCAAAACTCTATAGGCGGTAGCAGGGTGTGTGAGTCTGTTAGAGTGTTTGTAAGCGGAAGACTGTTTAATTCTAATAGAAATCTGGGAATGCAGCAGTAGGCAGGGGTTGCCGAAGCTGGGTAAATTTTGTGTGTGATTTACTTTCCGCATATTTATTTTTTCTGCAGCTTTTGCGTTTAATTCGAGAAAATTTGCTATAACCCTATTCACCTCACCCCCCCCTCTAGGGTTAATCTAGATCCTACACTTTATTTAAATTCAACATTTGTTATTCCGGTTAGAGACAAACATATAATTTGTTCATTTCAAATCAAAGCTTAAATTTCATTAAAATGTTTATCTTTATTTAATTTAAACTGTAGGTTCTTATGCTGAATTTATTAATTACAATGCACTTGTCTTTTCTTTTCAGTTAAAGGATTCCAACAACTCTTATTGCAGTTTATATTCAATATAAGATTTCAAATGAATTCTCATTATACCACAACTGTTTTCTGTTCAATTCGTATATTCCAACATTTATTTCTTAAATTCTTCCATTCTTATATTAACATCTATTATTACAATCAATGGAACTTACATTCAAACAATTATTAAAAAAATTGAAATTACACAAAAATAGTTATCAATTACATTAAATCACATTATTATATTACATTCTAATTGTTTTCTTACTAAAAAATCATAATTTTTTAATTTCATACAATATTAAATCCTAAAATCTTATTAAATTCAGTATTTTTATTATCGAAAAAATATGGGTCGTTACATCTTTGCTTGATATTAGCTAGTCCAACGTAGCCGATAGTAGGTTCTTTACAAATACAGAACTGCATTGAGAATTCATAAGAAAATTGCTTCTAAGAATTGCTGGTTTTCTCAAGGTATCGCATGTACCACTTGGCTGCGGCACCTTGGAAATTATTAGGGAAAAGCCTACAACGCACAGCTTCAGAAGCATTATATAGATCCGTTTGACTTTCAAAGGCCATCAAATGATCATTTGGGTCAGTGGCTTCATTGTATCTCAAGGGTGGAATTTTGATATAGGACGGGATCCTGATGGATATGATCTCTTCCGTGAAGGGAGCTTCTTGGTGGTTATTGTTGACCCTGTCATCGAGAGTTCTTGTTCCTTTAAGATTAAGCATATCCTTTGCCAATTTTTTAGCCAAGTCTCTTAGGTAAGCTTCGTCACTATGATTGTTTCTTCTAACAGGTTTGTACCCCTTGGAAGTTGAACTTCTAGATTGCTCCTCGGATTTCTCTTTCAATCACCCTTGGTAATTTGCCTTACCTTCGTTATCTGCCAAAGACCTTAGAGAAAGCTCCAGCTTGCTAGTGATTTTTCCTCTTTTATAGAATTATAATGAGCTTGCGTTTTCTTTTGTTTCTAAGCAAAGAGAAAACTAAGCCCCTTCTTGGAGGCCCTACCTCATCTCCTCCTATGAGGTTGGTGGTTTTGGAAGATTTTTAAGCAAGAATTCCTTCCAAAAGTTCTTTCGTCATCGATGCCTATTTTTCTAGGCCTTTGATCTTAGCTTCATTGTTGGTAAGTTGTGCCGGTTCCTATGGTTATTCTGGCTCTACATTTTCCAAGTTAAAGTTGAGAACTTCATTCTCTTCCAATGTTGCTATCTGTATGATTTCTTCATTTAAGGCAATAAGCCGTCTTGATATCATTTTCACTAAAACAACAATTCGTTTCATTAACTTAAGAAAAGAATTGAATAGAGATAAGGTTCGAGCCTTCCTTCTAGTGCTAAAATGTTAAACCAAAAAATTGGAATAAGACCCATATGCAAATTTTGGTAAATTAACATTGATAACATCACAACTAAACATGGTGTAATTGGCATAGACTAAAGAATGCCATCAAGAGCTATCATTCGAGGTTAGATGAAAGGTAAGTATTGAAGATTGGATTTATAATTCCACTAGGCCTTTGATGTTTAAATATTTGAAAGTCCTGCTATTTTCTAGGAATATGATATTCAAGATCCCTTAAGGTCACTTGGAATGAGTGTCCTTAAAATCACTTGGAATATACACTCGAAAATCCATGTGGCCTTTTTGAATAGAATACTCATAGACTCATGTCGTATATCTAAAGGAGATAGAGAAGATAAGTAGAAAAATCATGCAATAGTCCATTAAGCGTGTTAGTAGAGTAGGTGATTGGTCCTTATATTTGAAGTCCTATGTTCATATGTGATAGGCAAAATAGTAACTATGCATATAATTTCTTATTTAGTCCGAAGCCCTTCGGAGATTATCATGTTGATCTTTGGGACTAGGGAGTTTTATTATACACATGTCTATGTCAATAGCGTTTGAAGTGCATAGTCACAT
Source organism: Allium cepa (assembly GCA_030765085.1). NCBI lineage: Eukaryota > Viridiplantae > Streptophyta > Magnoliopsida > Asparagales > Amaryllidaceae > Allium > Allium cepa. Next base: position 707,517,863 of record CM060932.1, read on the forward strand.
TAATAGGAAAATTAAGTTTTGTTCGATGTTATCCATAGGCAAAATAGGCTATGCTTGTCATCGTTCATAGTCTAACAGGCAATATTCGACATTGTCTATGTTCCTTATTATAGATTATGAGATTTAAAATCAATTGATAATTTTTCCAGTTTGATTAAGGATCACAATGCTTTGATTGTAGAAGGGAGAGAAGAAAAATGATAGCTTCTTCTCCATTACCCATAGGTCCGTATTTATGTGGGTGGGTGCCACATGACTTGGACATGCTTCGGCAACAGCTTCGATAACCTCAATGTTATTATGTGCTAGTCTTTGTTTGATGACGATAATGATAGAACTCCAATGCTGCCTTAGTAGTAATGATCTTTGGCGTCATATGCATTAAGTTGCTCTTGATCAGTTATCAGTGGCATCGGCTGGAAATGGCAATAACATTTTAGCATTGATGAAGAGCGGCGTTGATATGGAGTAGTGTTGAGAATGTGCGATGTTGTATTATGGCAGTACCAATAATTCATGACATCACAATATAATATTATCAATTTCAGGTGGGTCAATGTCATGCGGTATCACCAAGGAGTGACCTTAATGAGCTGGGTCACTCACTCTATCTTCATAAGTAGATGGTGGCCGTAATAGGGATCGGCATTAATGCAACGCGATATAGGTGATGTCGACATTACATCGGTGGCTTACAATTCTAATCATATTTGACATCATCGCTTCTTTGGAGAAGTGTGATGTTCATTCCATGCAGTGTAGATATACTTGGTATTCTTGGCTTCGTTGATGTCATGTTTGATCGAGAGATGCGATACGTATGATAGGCGGTATGTTGTGTCCCTTTAGGAACAATAAAAGAAGTTATATGAGAAATCAAAGAAATATTAGAAATGGGATAGCTTGGGAGACGTGTGACATTGCTTATTGCTGACGTTGATTAACAGCGATATTAACTCAAAACAATATTGACTTCGGCTTTACTAATATGTGGCAATGTTGTGGGAAGTGGTAACGAAGCATGGCGGTATGGGATAGGGGAAACATAAAAGAGAAATAGTATCAACTGTACATGTTGGTGATCATATGCGTCATGGCTTCTTCTACTTATACTCTTTAGAAAATATGTGGATATGAATAGTTTTTTTATATTTTCCAACATATAGTAAACAAAAAAAAGATCATTTTCAATTTTACGTGTTAAAACCATTCTTAAAATATAACATTTGCATAATATGAATATTGAAACTACAAAATACAGAATCAAACACTACCACAACTTTTCATTGAGAATTCAGTTATATCCATTAAGATAATATTAACAAGGTATTTACATACATCCATAACATCAATATGTATTTATGTAGTAATTAGTTGTGATATTTAATAATATCATATGAGATGTATGGATATTCGTCCCACCAACACCATTGAATGTCCATGTTATAATATAAAGCATGTCTTGTTAAAACCTAAAATAATGTAGATATTCACAAATTTATTAGCAAATTGCAATTATGTGCATGCTAGATAAAGTTAAATGTATTTGAAATTGCTAAAGTGAGGTTGTTTAATTGGCTAGCTAGTATAATTGCAGTATTTCATTTTATGATAATAATTAAAGTCAAGTGAAAATGTAGGAATTGTTACAACTCAAAATCATTATATAAAGGAGTTAACATTGTTTGTAATTCCAAGTAATATATATCATAAGAATAAACATTAACTATTAGTATTGGAAGTTGAAGTTGAGATGTGGTTAGTAGTAATTTTATAACACCTTGATGGATGAAGTTATAAGTAATAGTCTTTTTCCCAGACTCGAATAGGCCCCTTGAATTGGTACCAATAGGTCTTAAGTTTGAATCCCGGACATCGTTTACCAACTGTATCTTATTTTTATGATTTAAAAACTGGAATGGTCATGATAAATAAGCCTAAGTTAAGACTAACAATACCTTATGTAAAGTTGTTAATCTTCTGCACTCAGTCGAAGTGTTATATAAATAAATCAGGTACAAGTAGATAAGAATTTAACATATAATTTTAATTTTTTTTCCAATATAGTTATTTGTATACCAACGGGTACGAACCCAATGCCTCCAACAACAACTCAATCTAAATGTCATACCAATGGCCATTGGCAAATAATTTCATTTTTTTTCCTTTGTCAAGGTAATATAGGTATGTAGCACAATGAAAAGGTATCCACAAAAGTTGATAGGATGTACTACATTGCTTTATACTCATGTTTAGCATGGACATGATTTCATAATCTTTGTTAATCATACTATATCTTTATTAAAATTGGAATAAAAATACAACTTTCAGTCTGATCGTAAACAACCAAAACATCACTTATATGTAAGGAGAAGTCATGAGTTCGAATTCTGCTTTGAACAAACATTAGCATTATTTTCAAATAGGAGTTTTGATACACAAATAAAGCAACAAGTTTAAAACTATATCCCAACAAAAATTTAATTATCTTTTTTTCTCGTATTACTCATTTTATGCTTACTAAAACTATATATAAATGAAATTTAATAATTTAAAATTTTTATGCACGTGTGCAATGCATGTGCCAAAAAGTTTCGTAATTAAAATGTTGCTTTTTTATCACGATTGAACCTCTCTCTTTAAGTCTAAATACGTAGTAACGTAATGTAGTATTAAATTTGATGCTTATAAATTAAGGTTTAAATGGGTGTTTCCATTTAACATCCTCATCCAACCCATTTAGTTAATCTCAAATGAGTTTGAATCATGACTAAAAATTTTGGTTTTAGATGTTACTCGTATATGTATATTTTGATGAATATGGATTCAATTTTGGGTATATTCTAAACATATTAACAACCTAATATTGAATGTTAATTTCATTATTCCACTCCAACTTAAAAGACATGAAAATGTAACTAAATTTTAAGCCTAAACAATATAGCTTACATAAATATTGTCCAATATCTACAGGATTATGATTGATCGGATGCATATAACTGCAAACTAGAACTTTTAAAACTTAATGTTTTTGGCTGAATAAGTTCTATATCGTATGTTGCACTTTGACGATGCTATAGTCTGACAAATACATAAGGTGGAAAAGTGATCCGGATATGGATGCACGATGATCCACAAGTGGCAATGATGATACCACAAAAAATACAAGAATTTCCTATAAGTTTCAAGATTAGTCTAGACATTTTCTAGATGAAATTCGAATGTCCTAATCATGCATCAAATAAATAATTATTACAACTTTTGTCTTTAGTGTGTGAATTGTCAATCCATTATTGGATTAGTAATGTTATAAATATACAAGTGGATAAATGGAAATGATAGGAAAGTTTCTCTTCTCTCCATATTATTCTTCCTCTCATGTTCTTCTTTCTCTTATCCTCTTCTCACATTTTTTTCTCTTTACAAGATGTGCACCTTATCAAAAAGATTTCTATAGAAAAAAAATTCTCACTTCAATCACAACGAAAAGATTTCTACAAAGAATATAATAATCCTACAATTTGCAATAATTTTAAGGAACTAACGAACTCGAAAGTTTTATGAATCAACATCAGTATGTCACGTATATTATCAGAAGATTTGAAAAGAAACAAAAACTTGTGTTTATAAAGTAAGAAAACTATTTTCAAATATTCTATTTTGAAATGAACCTAATAAATATGCTAGAGGGCAGTAAGAAAGAAAAAAAATTGCTCTTGTCATAATGAGATGAGAATTTTTCAAATTTGGGCCAATTTTAAAACTTAATTGCATAAATAGACCACTTTTAAAACTATTTACAAACATAGACCGTTTTTGGCCATGTTAGCGACACATCGTCAAAAATATACTAGTGATATTTCAAATATCGATGGTACCACTACAAGAAACAATAGTATTTCCAACGATCTTAAATTGTCGACGACCATCGAAAGCCATCAGAAAAACCATTAGAATAAAGGTCGTCGTAGATTCTTCTTTTTGATGGCTTTCCGACAGCTCAATCAAGCTAATTCTGATAGCTGTCGATGACTTTTTGATGGTTTCCGATGACATGTCGTGTATACGTGGGAGGGTAAGGTTTACCTAATTTGCTATCAAAAGCCATTGGAAGCCATCAGAAATCTAGAGGTTTTTTTTTATTTCAGCGGTCTTTAAAACACAAACAACATATATACATCAATATATATATCCCAGCTCAATTTCATGCATATAAATCGTATATATCAAAGTCCAAATAACAAATATAACGTCAATAACAAAAAATATTAATATTTACAATATATGAAATTGAAATAACCCAAAATATACTTAAACATCCAATAATATATGATAAACCAAACTCAAATTAATTAACAAGTCAAAATACATCCCAAAATGTATCAAATATATCCAACAACATCTCAAAATATCTCAAATCAACCTCACACATCCAACATCTCAAAACATATCAAACATATCAAATCACATCAACCTTACCCATCTCAAACAGAATATGTGTAACATTCCCTATTTGGAAGCCCGAAGCAAAGCGCTATAGATGCTACAGTCATCCATAGTATTAACTTCCGGTGACCAAATACGGTAATGTTAATGGTATCGATAATGTCAAAAGCACATGAATATGAAATAACATCACAAATTTCACAAAAATAACTTTTCTAATTACATTTCACAAAACATATTTCATATTCCATTACGAAACTTTATAATCATTTTCCAGTTTAGATCAAATATAATTATTACAAAATACGCCAAGATCGACATATGAAGATGCCCTCTTGGTTAATCAAAGTACTATATAGTTATAATTGACATAATACAACACTGCAAAATCAAACAAAATAAAACAGCAACCCCTAAATAGCTATCCATCAACCCCTTCTCATCTCCGGAAACTTAATTCGCCAACCTACTAAAACCCTGTAGAACCTCAACCCTCCGCCTACTCAAATCAATTTTGAGCACCCAAGAATTCAAGGGTAAAAACATTAACTTCGAGTCTGACATATAGCCTGGTGTGAATAATACCATATATCTCTGTTATTTGATGTTAAGTGAGACCACACCACTAGTGGAATGGGTTTCCCCTTACTAATATCCTTTTAAAACATATCTTTTGCAAATTAAAGTCCTGCAACCAATAATAATTGTAAAACAATATCGTGTAAACTTACATGTCCAGTAACAAATGAACTATTTGTCCGAACATTATAGTTTGTTTGGCTAATTACTAACCTTTGGTTGACTCGGGGCTACCAGACAATATAAACAAATAATCTAAATCTATTAGACACTCCTCATCTAGACGGTTTGTCCCTAACTTATCTTCTCTCAGGGTCACATGATCCTAATGTTTTTGCGGGCTCACCATATCTCTGTACAAATATATTCCCTTCTTTGCGTAACATCATTTTAGTCTTACCCGTGACAAAGCCCTACACACTGGAATTTTGGACAAAATTAGCTAAGGCCACATAGTAAATGTATAGGGCACGACCCTGTACCAGTTCCATCTGGTGTATAAATATCTGAGTCATTTTACTTAGGGTAACCTTCCCTTAAATTTTCTTTGAAAACCTTTTCACCTCAAATTTATTTAGAACCTTTAAATCAAACTTAAATAAGGAAAATATATACTCTATGCTTTACATAAAATCACCTTTCTATGTTATATATACTTTACTCAAATCTTTATTGATGAAAACATTTAAACCTTTGAAAGTACCCCTTTCGAATCTATTGAAAGTACCCCTTTCGAAACTAAGTAAGCTCTTTCTTTCATGTAGGACGAAAGGCCAAAACATTCCTTTCGAAACCGTTCATATAAACCTTTCGAAACCATTGAAAAATCTTTCCTTCGAAAGCTATAAAACCTTAGACATCCTATCTTTAAACCATTAAACATTGCCTTTTGAAAACATTGGAAAACCTTTCCTTCCAAGCCTTTCGTAATCTTCCTTTTAAACCTTTCGAAACCATTGGGGAACCACCCCTTCGAAACCGTTCTTTAAAACCTTTCGAAAACATTAAACGTCAAACCTTTCGAAAGCATTTGGGCTTAAGTAAAACATATGGAAATACTTTTGAAACCATTTAAAGCTATCTCCTTCAAAAACTATGGGTTCTACCTTCAACAGAACAAAAGGCCATAAACATTTAAGTCAAAAACACTCTTTCGAAAGCATTTCCTACGTAAAGAAGTGATGGTGTCGAAAACTACCTTCCGAAAGCATTAGAGAAGCGACTATATTTTAAAAGCAAGGTATTCCCTTCGAAACCATTGTTTCAAAAGATAAGAAAAGCGACAGTTGGAGGTTTCGACCAAATTCGAAAGAATTTACTTAAAACAGAAGGTGTAACCCATTCTATGCCTTTACTTTGAAACATTTGACTCAGCCGAAAGCCAACTAAGTCGAAAGCATATCCTTCGAAAGCAAAGCATACGCGTTTTTCATTTGAAAGCTAAGTAAGGTTTCGGACTCCTTCGAAACCCCTGGTTTTGACCCAATACCTTTCGCCTGTATCCAATTCGATGTACACCAAGTCTTTGATGCCGTGTGCATTGATTTCGATGGCGATGGTGGTGGAGCTACTAAGTCGAAACCCTATGGTGCCGAAGGTGCCAAAATCCTGTAAAAACTGATTTTTACTTTAAAAAGGAATTCTTTTCAACTAACTTGCCTTGTTTGTTAAAATATTATAGGTTGCTAATTTTCTTTTCTAAAAGTGCCTTTCTCATTCCCCTTTTATAGAAATATAAAACATTTAAGTTCCATACATTAAATAATTTTATATATCTACTAAAACACTTTGGAAAATTCTGAAAAAATTCCAGAAAATCATTTTTAATATGTTTTCTAACATATTAATTTCATACCATAAACTTATATTATTTAGCTGTAATAACCTGCATATTTTACGATTTTATATTTAAATGTTTTATTTAAATATAGCATCGTTAGTTGGATTTAAGTACGAAATGTCACTTTTTGCAAACAGTTGAATTAGGACTCGAGACCCTTTCCATTGAGTCCAGAATGGCATTTCTGACCTTTTTGAGTCTAAACATCGATATTCTTGAAGTTGAATAGAATTTTGATATTTTCATTTAGGGCTTTGGGTTTGGGTTTCAGCCCACTAACCCAACAAATAACCCAACTCCACTCCTCTTCATTCATTCCACTCCTCATTTCCTAACACTCTCAAGCTAAGGTAAAAATGGGGGAGTGAAGAGGAAATTTAAATTTCTAAGCCCTAATTCTCTTAGGAATTATCAACTTCAAGCTAGAAATCAAGGAGAAGCTTAGGTAAGCATCCTCTTCATCTTATCCATCTCAATCCTTCTTTAATTTTCAGAAATTCCTATAACCTAACTTAAGAAAAACTTCACCTTTGATAGTAAATTGAAGATTCTTGAGGTGTTGTTGAAGAGAGATCAATCTTTGCTTGTTCTAGAGCTTCTCATTTGTTGTTTTGGGGTTAAAAAGGTGAGTTTTTGAACTCACATCTATGTCTATAACTTTCATTGTTGTTAGGTATGAATCCCTAACATCTATCCATGTTCATTTGCTTTGATTTGAATTGATTTGGTGAATATTCCAATTTTGGTGTTTTGAAGTCAAAAATCTTTAAAATCTTATCTTTGATGTTTGAACATATTTTTTGGGGTGTATTGAAGAGCTTATAAGGCTGGGTTGTCGCTTGGCATAAATTCCTAGTCTCCTTTACTTGTCCGATCGATTCAGATTAGGATTTTTCCCCTTCTTGGGGTTAGGATGAAAATACTGGAAATGGAAGTCGGTCGAAAGAACTATAAGGTCAGTTGACTGAAGCTGGGGACCGAAAATTATCTGGCTTTGTATCAGTCGACTGACCATACAGTTCAGTTGACTGAACCTGGAACCAGAAAATTTCCTGAGCCAGTGTCAGTCGACTGACCACTATGTTCAGTTGAATGAACCTGGAAACCAAAAGTTTTTGGGTTCAGCATCAGTCGACTGACCACTGTGTTCAGTCGATTGAATCTGCTTGTCTCAGCCAAATTGCCGTTTTGTGTGGATTTCCAATTTTTAATCGATTCTCGTTGATCCGATTAGTTGTTATCACTCTTGTTGACTTTGATAATTTCTTTTTCGGGATTTTTGGGAATATCCATTTTGATGGATTCGGTATCGATTTCTATGGATTTGATTCACGTCTTCATATGTGAATTTTTGGTGATCGATTGTTTTTACAATCAATTTTTGTGATTTGTCACTTTGAGATACAAAGGTTTCTATACTAGTAGTAAATATTCAAACTCTTTCACAAAGATGATTTCAAATCTATTTTAATACAAAGCTCGTTTATAAAATTGTTTTTCCTATCTATTAGTATATACAAATCTTTTCCTCATTCGTTCGAGAAAGCCAAATTAAACGACTTAGCAAAATAAGTGGTATGAAACGCTTGCGTTTACTTTGTCGGTTAATTCTTAGACTCATTTGATTAAAACTCTTGTGACAATTTTTGAGTGGGAATTTACAATTTGTTCGTAAATACTTAAGTTAAGCCAGTGGTTATGGGACATGAAGCTAAACTCATTTATTTACTAGCTTAGTGTAATCGACACTTCTCGATGATCGATGATGATCTTTTTGTGATTTAGACTAGCGATGTGTGTGTCTCTTTATTTATGTCGGGGGACTAAACCCCGTTTGTGGAGTTTCGACTCAAAATTGGTGGGGCAGCGACCCATGGACTTCGGGCCGTTTGTGGAGCCTCGGCTCAAAATTGATGGTCAGCGACCATGGAATAGCATTCTGTTTGTGATGCACGTGTTGGTGAGTTTTCATGCTCCTATTTATGATAGGCCTCCCCTTTTGTGTTTTCTGGCTTTCTAATTGATGATTTCTAAAATTTGTGTTTCACTAATTTTTGTGATTTACGTTGATAAGTTTTATCAATATTTTTGGTTTGGTGAATATGTTAAAGAATGTGACATTCTTTTTGGTGTTTGACTATATTCGAGATATTGTATGATTTTTATTGCTATCTAGTGTGTACTTGTCACAGTATGACTTATTGTTATCATACTTTTTGGCATATCTTGTATCCTATCTCATTTTATATGATATATATAGCTAGACTGATCCGTTTATTATTTTCTTTTTAAATAATACTTGGGTCAGACCGAGGTGTTACAGGTGCTTCCACTTGACTTCTTAGCAGGGACTAGCTTTTGGCTAACTACTCTAGTTTAGTAGTTTTTATTATTATACATTCGAGATAGAGACTCCTTGATGTATACTTATTATTTTGTCTAGCACTTGTACCTATTCTTTTGTGATGTAGTGGAACTTGTATGACCACTACTTTGATGTACACTTTTATGTGATATATTCATATCTGTTTCCGCCTTAGTGATATGAATTTCTATGGCTGATTTGTGTTATGCTTATCTTATATTTGTTTTCGAAGTCCACATAGCCACTGTGTAGTGGCTTTGAGTTTATACTTGACATGTCGGATTTCCTCTCGAATTGAAATGCATGCCAAACTATCTGACATATCGGTACCCGCACAAAGCAATTACACGGATGGTCGCTCCTCAACAGCCTTATTCTTCGTGCTAGTCGACGGCATTACCTAATAGTGTCCTTGGCTAGCATGAGTATAGAGGTGGGGCATCACAGCTTGGTATCGGAGCCAAACTTCAGAACAATGTAGAATATTATAGCAAGGACCATTGTCCTAAGTCTCTCTTAGGAATCGTGCATTAGGATTTAATTTGAGTCATTGGACCTGTTCTATCCTATTTTATTTTATGATGCCTTGTTTTATCAATCATGATTGTTTGATATTCATTTTGAGAATAACCTTTTTCTTCTTCTTTCTTTCTTTCTTTCTTAAAGAAGAGAAACGGTTAGACCAGGCCATCCCGACGCCGGTCAATCCAGTGCTACTCCTCCGGATGGAGTGTTTATGTTTGCCCAATAGCTTCTAGATCTTGTAAAGAATGCTCAAGCTGTCGGACCTATTCCTAAATCTACTCATCCTAAATCAAGGTTTCCACGCTTGTGTAGTGATTATACCAATTTGGGTGGAAAGCCATTCAAGGGTTCCGAAAGCGTTATAGAAGTCGAAGCTTGGCTTAGAACATGCGATCGCATCTTTTCTCACATGAATCTTATTGATCTACATCGTGTCCAAGTGGCTTATAGTATGCTCCAAGAGAGAGCATTAGATTGGTATGAGCTTTTGGTTTCTGAGATTATTGAAGCGGATCTTACTTGGGAGCAATTCCGAGAAAATTTTGAGTTGAAGTTTGTGCCAAAAGCTGAAAAAGTAACTTTAGCTCGGTGCTTTATTGACCTTGTTCAAGGTGAATCTTCTGTGATGAATTACGTCGCATCTTTTGAATCCCTCTCTAAATATGGGGTCGAGTACATTAATACCCCATTGAAGAAAAATCAAAGGTTTATTTACGGGTTGAATAAGAACCTCAAAAAGCCATTATTCTGAAATTAGAAGTTTCTTTCGACCAGCTTGTTGATATCGCCCTTCGACTTGAAGATGCCGATAAAGAAAGCGTTGTTGAAGTTGTGGGTGCCAAACAGAACTTCAACAACAACAAGAAGAGGCCTATTAAGTTCAAACCTAATTCCAACAAGAAAGGGAAACAAGCAACTTCGGTAGCAAAGACTCCTACCTCTAGTCATGGGCAACACTACAATTGTGGTTCTAAGGACCATTATGCAAATACGTGTCCGAAGCCCCTTACTTGTCGCTATTGCAAAAGTTCAGGTCATACTATATCTTTGTGTCCCAAACTTCAAAGCAAGAACGAGGGAATGCTAAATATTGTGCAAGCCCCTAGTAACATTTCTCATGTCAAGGTATTCCTCATTCTATCCTTGATGGCATTATTATGTTTCGTGATCTTCCTATTCGAGTTCTTTTTGACATGGGTGCATCCCACTCTTTTATATCAAAAGAACTTGTTGATACTTTTTCTTTCAATGTTATGGGCTTGATGGCTTCTTTGAGAATTACAAATCCGGTTGGTAGATCCGCAACACTCAGTTTACTTTGTAAATATGTTGAGATTATTTTATGTGATTATTTTTTCTGAGCCAATTTGCATGTCATGCGTTACTTTGGCTTCGGAATTATTTTGGAAATGGATTGGCTTAGCCGTTATGCAGCCCACATCCTATGTCCTGAGAGGACTATTCATCTTCGACATCCTTAATCTGTTAAGCAGATTTCTATTGTTCTTAAAGATTCAGATTCCAATTTGGTAACATCCTTATATTCTTTAAACCCTCATGATGATGATAATGATGACGAGAAAGATGTCATTTTCCTCATTCACGTTGTTCGTGAATTTCCAGACATATTTGAGCCTGTCTTAGGATTACCCCCTAAGCGAGCAATCGAGTTCAGAATTAATCTAATCCCTGGAGGTCTACCTATAACTCGTCCTCCTTATCGTATGTCCAATAAGTAAAATGAGGAGATGCGTAAACAATTATCCGAATTGGAAGAAAAGCAGTTTATTCGTTCTAATTCCTCTTCTTGGGGAGATTCGGCTATTTTTGTGAAGAAATACGATAGTACACTTAGACTTTGAGTTGACTACCGCAAGCTTAATGATCTCACCATCAAGAATAAATATCCCTTACCTCGGATTGATGATCTATTCGATCAACTCAGTGGTGCTAGATTCTTTTCACAATTAGATTTAGCAACCGATTTTCATCAGCTTCGTATTGCAGAGGATAACGTTCCTTTGACATCGTTTCGTACTCGTTATGGATCTTATGAATGGCTTGTTATGCCATTTCGTTTAACGAATGCTCTAGCTTATTTCGTTGACCTTATGAATCGAGTTTTCAAAAACTTCCTCGATCGATTTGTTCTCATCTTTATAGATGATATTCTTGTTTATTCTAAAACCGAGGAAGAGCATGGAAAGCATCTTCGGATTGTGTTGGAAACGCTTAGGAGCAATCAATTGAATGCAAAATTTTCTAAATGCCACTTTTGGCAATCTCGTGTGAAATTTCTCGGGCATATTATTTTTGAATCCGGAATTTCCGTGGATCCTTCAAAGATTGAAGCGATTCAAAATTGGAAGAGACCGGAGAGTGTGACGGAAATTCGTAGCTTTCTTGGATTGGCAGGTTATTACCATCGGTTTATAAAAGACTTGTCAAAAATTTTCATGCCTCTTACTAGACTGACAAAGAAGAGAGTTAAGTACATTTGATCAGACAAATGTGAAGCTTCTTTTCATAAATTAAAAGAACTCGTTTCTGATGCTCCTATTCTTGTGATTCCCGAAGGGAACAAAGACTTTATTGTTTATACTAATGCTGGTCGTGTTGGTTTGGGAGCCGTTCTCATGCAAAGGGAACATGTTATTGCTTATGCTTCTAGGTAATTAATGCCTGCCAAGACTAGATATGTCACTCATGATTTAGAGCTCGCGGCTACTGTTTTCGCCTTTAGAATTTGGCGTCATTATCTTTTGGGAAAGAAATGTGTTCTCTATACCGGTTATAAATCTTTGTAGTATTTATTTTTCAAAAGGAACTTAATTTGTGCCAACAACGTTGGCTCGAGTCCCTTGCATCTTATGATCTTGATATTCTTTATACTCCCAGAAAGGAAAATCGTGTTGCCGATGCCCTTAGTCGTAAGCAACAACCGGTTATTTCTATGATGGTATCCGAATGGAATGATCTCGAGATTTTGTCCACTTGTGAGATTCGAGATCGTGAATCCGATTCATGTTCATCTCTTGTTTTATGTAGCCTTGAGGCTCATCCATCTCTTTTAGACCGTATTCTTGATGCTCAAAGGCATGATCCGAATTGGCTCATCTTAGCCAAAATTGTCGGGATAGTAATATTGATGGTTTGAAAGACTTTGATATCCATGCTCGTGGTGGCATTCGAAAATTTGGTAGACTTATCGTGCCGAATATTGGTATTCTTCGTAAAAACATTTTAGAAGATTCTCATCGTTCTAAATTTACCATTCATCCCGGTAAAAGCAAAATGTACGCGGATATGAAGCGACTTTATTATTGGGATGGGATGAAATCTAATATTTCTAACTTCATTAAGTGTTGCATGACTTGCCAAACCGCTAAGGCCAAGCATCAAAGGCCCGGTGGGTTATTTCAACCTTTAGACATTCTAGTTTGGAAGTGGGATAAGGTCTCCATGTACTTTGTTGACGGTCTTCCCCATTCTCGTTCGGGCCATGACAGTCTCTAGGTGATTGTGGATAGACTTATAAATCCACCCATTTTATTCCCATTCGGTCTAATCGGACCGTACCTCTTTTAGCCAAACTTTATGTTGAAGAAATTATTAAATTCCATGGAGTTTCTACTTCTATTGTTAGCGATCGTGATCCATTATTTACAAGTGGATTTTGGAAGAGACTTCAAAAAGCTTTGGGAATGAAGCTTAATTTTAGCACCACTTGTCATCCTCAGTCCGATGGACAAACCGAGCATGTGAATCAAACTCTTGAAGATCTTCTTCGTGCATGTGTTCTTGATTTTGGCGAAAGTTGGAAAGATCAAATTTCTCTTGTTGAGTTTTCCTATAATAATAGCTTCCATTCTAGTATTGGTATGGCATCTTTCAAGGCACTCTATGGAAGGCCATGCCGATCTCCTTCTTATTGGCTTGAGACCGATGAGAAGCTGGTTTTAGGTCCAGATTTTATTTGTGATGCCACAGAAAAGATTGACCTTATTCGTCATAGAATGAAAGAAGCTCAAAGTAGACAAAAATCCTATGCCGATAATCGAAGAAGGAAATTAGAATTTTCTGTGGGAGATTTTGTGTTTATTCGTGTTTCACCTATGAAGGGTGTTGTGCGTTTCAGTCGATCAGGAAAATTAGCACCTTGATATATTGGTCTATTTTCCATCACCGAACGCATTGGTTCCGTGGCTTATTGCCTTTTATTACCAGCTTAATTTTCTGCTATTCATGACGTGTTTCATGTTTCTCAACTACGAAAATGCCTTAGGGATTCCGATTCTATTCTTGAGCCCGGTATTATTGAAGAAGTTAAAGTGTCATCTAATTTGGCTTATGAGCAACATCCTATTCGTATCATTGCTACGGAGGTTAAATGTCTTCGTAATAAAGATGCCTCGCTTGTGAAAATTCAATGGTCCTCAAATCTTAAGGATTTCTCTTGTGAATCCAAAGAATTCATCGAGCGAACACATCTGAACTTACTCTCTCGAGCTCTTTGAGGTGAACTTCTTATTTCAAATTTTCTTTTGTGTTGATACGCTTTTATGGTTGTTACTCTTTGTTTTCTTCTTAAGTATTGTGAGGACGCAATTTCTTTAAGGAGGGGAGTTTGTAACAACCAGTATATTTTACGATTGTATATTTAAATGTTTTATTTAAATATAGCATCGTTAGTTGGATTTAAGTCCGAAATGTCACTTTTTGCAAATAGTCGAATTAGGACTCGAGACCCCTTCAATTGTGTTCAAAATGGCGTTTGGACCTTTTTGATTATAAACATCGATATGTTTGGAGTTGAGTGAAATTTTGATATTTTCATTTAAGGCTTTGAGTTTGGGTTTCAGCCAACTAACCTAACAAATAACCCAACTCCACTCCTCTTCATTCATTCCACTCCCCATTTCCTAAAACTCTCAAGCTAAGATAAAAATGGGGGAGAGAAGAGGAAATTAAAATTCCTAAGAAAAATTATCATCTTCAAGCTAGAAATCAAGGAGAAGCTTAGGTAAGCATCCTCTTCATCGTCTCCATCTCAATCCCTCTTCAATTTTCAGAAATTCATGTAACCTAACTAAGGAAAAACTTCACCTTTGATAATAGATTGAAGATTCTTGAGGTGTTGTTGAAGAGAGATCAATCTTTGCTTGTTCTAGAGCTTCTCATTTGTTGTTTTGGGGCTAAAAAGGTGAGTTTTTGAACTCACATCTATATCTATAACTTTCATTGTTGTTAGGTATGAATCCCTAACATCTATCCATGTTCATTTGCTTTGATTTGAATTGATTTGGTGAATATTCCAATTTTGGTGTTTTGAAGTCAAAAATCTTTAAAATCCTATCTTTAATGTTTGAACATGCTTTTAGGGTGTATCGAAGAGCTTATAAGGCTGGGTTGTCGCTTGGCATAAATCCCTAGTCTTTGTTGCTCGTCCGATCGATTCCGGTTAGGATTTTTGCCCTTCTTAGGGATAGGCTAAAAATACTGGAAATGGAAGTTCAGTCGACTGAACTGTAAGGTCAGTCAACTGAACCCGGAGACAGAAAATTATCTGGCCCTGTATCAGTCGACTGATCATACAGTTCAGTCGACTGAACTTGGAACCAGAAAATTTCCTGAGCCAGTATTAGTCGACTGAACCTGGAAACTGAAAGATTTTGGGTTTAGTATCAGTCAACTGACCATGGTGTTCAGCCGACTGAATCTGCTTGTCTCAGCTAAATTTCCGTTTTGTGTGGATTTCCAATTTTTAATCGATTCTTGTTGATCCGATTAGTTGTTATCACTCTTATTGACTTTGATAATTTCTTTTTCAGGATTTTGAGACTATCCATTTTGATGGATTCAGTATCGATTTCTATGGATTTGATTCACATCTTTGTATGTGAATTTTTGGTGATTGATTGTTTTGTAATCAATTTTTGTGATTTGCCACTTTGAAATACAAAGGTTTCTATAATAGTAGTAAATATTCAAACTCTTTCACAAAGATGATTTCAACTCTATTTTAATACAAAGCTCGTTTATAAAATCATTTTTCCAATCTATTAGTATATACAAACCTTTTCCTTATTCGTTCGAGAAATCCAAATTAAACAACTTAGCAAAGAAAGTTGTATGAAACGCTTGCGTTTACTTTGTTGGTTAATTCTTAGACTCGTTCGGTTGAAACTCTTGTGATAGTTTTCGAGTGGGAGTCTACAATTTGGTCATAAATACTTAAGTTAAGCCAGTGGTTATGGGACATGAAGCTAAACTCATTTATTTACTAGCTTAGTGTAATCGACACTTCTCGATGATCGATGATGATCATTTTGTGATTTAGACTAGCGATGTGTGATGTCCCTTTGTTTGTGTGGGGGGACTAAACCCCATTTGTGGAGTATCGACTCAAAATTGGTGAGGTATCGACCCATGGTTTTTGGGCCGTTTGTGGAGCCTTGGCTCAAAATTGATGGTCAGTGACCATGGAATAGCGTTCCGTTTGTGATGCACACGTTGGTGAGTTTTCATGCTCCCCTTTGTGATAGGCCTCCCTCTTTGTGTTTTCTGGTTTTTTAATTGATGATTTCTAGAATTTGTGTTTTACCAATTTTTGTGATTTACGTTGACAAGTTTTATCAATATTTTTGGTTTGGTGAATATGTTAAAGAACATGACATTCTTTTTGGTGTCTGAGTATATTCAAGATATTTTATGATTTTTATTGCTATCTAGTGTATACTTGTCACAGTATGACATTATTGTTATCATACGTTTTTGGCATATCTCGTGTCCTATCTCATTTTATATGATATTTATAGATAGACTGATCTGTTTATTATTTTCTTCTTAAATAATACTCGGGTCAGACCGAGGTGTTACAGGTGCTTCCACTTGACTTCTTAGCAGGGACTAGCTTTTGGCTTTTGGCTTTTAGCTAACTGCTCTAGTTTAGTGGTTTTGGTTATTATACATTCGAGATAGAGACTCCTTGATATATACTTATTCTTTGTATAGCACTTGTACCTATTCTTTTGTGATGTAGTGGATCTTGTATGACCACTACTTTGATGTACACTTTTATGTGATATATTCATATTTGTTTCCGCCTTAGTGATATGAATTTCTATGATTGATTTGTGTTATGCTTATTTTATATTTGTTTCCGAAGTCCACATAGCCACTGTGTAGTAGCTTTGAATTTGTACATGACATGTCGGATTTCCTCTCGAATTGAAATGCATGCCAAACTATCTGACATATCGGTACTCGTACAAAGCAATTACACGGATGGTCGCTCCTCAACAGCCTTAATCTTCGTGCTAGTCGACAACATTACCTAATAGTGTCCTTGGCTAGCGTGAGTATAGAGGTGAAGCGTCACATTAGCCGTAAATAATTTTAAACCTAAATAATTATTATTTTTTACTTTAAAACTAATATAAAATCCACATTAATTCAGAAAATTATGAAAATTGGAACCCGTCTTTAAAATATCATTTCTAATCTAAATCAAAAACCACAAGGCATTTAGATGTCATTAAATAGGGTTTTTCACATTAAAACATATCATAAAACCTATATGAATGAGCAAAAATCATCAACAAGCATATATAAACAATTAATCATTCAAAAACTTGGCATATCCTTGCAAGATAAATCGGGTTTAATCTTAAAACCGAAAATCATTTGAAAACATGAGATGTATTTATTATTTACCTTAGCTTTGAGATTAAGGAGTTTGAGATTTGAATGGTTTTGAACTGATTAATCTTCTTCCTTTAGCTATTCTTCCTCTTGTTTTTGATAATGGTGCCCGGCCGCTATTTGTTTTTAATTTTGCAAATGAACCGGTAGAACATACACGGCTAAGGGTTTAGGGTATTAGAATGATCTCTTTCCTATTTTACCCCTCCTCAACTCTTCTTTAGTCCATTGGTTACATGGCACGGCTATCTTTTATTAAAATCAAATCTCAATCCCCTAATCGTCACATTATTTAATTTAATTTAGCTAAATGAATATCCAAAATAATTTTACTAAAAATATGGGGTGTTACAATATGGAACTCTCAAATACCATAGCAATAAAGTGAAACTACCTCACCTATCTCAAAGTGCATATATGTATAATGTCCCAACACAAACAATAAAAATTATACCTATCAATCCCGATCATCGCCTCTGGATCCTACTAATGAAGAAAATTTGTCATGCTCTTTCATATATGTAGCAATGCGCTCATCTTGCAACTGGCTCATCTCCACAGAATGAAGTTTGTCTCATTCCACCAGTTTAGCGATCCTAGCTCCTAAGCAATCTCCACGTTGTCCTAAGCTTTTTTATAATTGCTTTGCCCGCATCTAGCTTTTAACATTATTTAATGATGAAGTGTATGAGTTTCATATAGTGTGATTAATAAAATCAATATATTGTACGTTGTTCATAAGTATATTATATATAAACATTACCTCTTGGTTCCTATAACCATATACCAATTCCGTATTGTCGGCTCCATGATAACGTCGAAGATTTGGTCCTCCTTATCAATGGTCAGGCCTTCCCATCCTGTTCCCTCAAGCAGTTTCTCTCGTTCTTGCATGAATATTTTTCTATGATTCCAAAAAAATTACAATTAAAATTAATACTAGACTATTTCAATTATTTATAACTTATTATTTAAATTGATTATTAATAACCTATAATTTAAAATATGTTCGCCATGGCTTGTTGTGATTTTGAGTAATGCCATGTGTATGTTACTGTGCCATCTTTAGCATGAGTATGAGTAAACATGTCCATGTAGGAGAAGGGACTATCGTGCTGTCTTTTCTGAAATAGTTATTATGTATTATGTATTATTATATATATATATATATAATTATACAATGTAATAACTATTTGTAATCGCAATTAATAAATTTACCAACTCTCGATGGCAATGTGGATTAACTTCGAACCTTGCAGTGTGTGGCTAGATTTTTATTTCTATATGTAAAGCTCCTCCTCGACTCTGCCTATAAATTTAAAATGAATAGTATATTTCATATTTGTAAATTTAAAATGAAATTTAACCATATCTGGTTTTAAATGCTTCAAATGTTCGTAGTTACTTCATGGGCAGTGAATTTCTTTGTCATTTCCATTATTACTTAAAGCGAATTCAATAAACATGTGTACACCATTATAAAAATGTTCATTTATTGAGCCTTTCATTCCCTTTCGTTGATACAACTGGCACCTCCGATCAACAAAATAATTGACCATTTTTTCTTATTTCTGAAAATATGATAGAAATTCATAAATTATTGATCATTTTATGGATTGGCATTTTATTTTTCAGTTTATCTGTACATTTTAATATTTTATTAATTATAAAATAAGTTATCATTATACATTAATTTGTTTTTATTTTAATTAATTATTGAATATATAATATATTATTCTTTTAACTTTTTTTTTGAAAATCTTGTATATTTTCAATTTTAACAAACTATGAATATAATAATATATTTTCACTTTATTATTTTCTACTTTGATTGTCGGTCATTCTACTTTCCACTACAGACACAATATTAATTACATTTCGTAAATCAATCATTTAATTTGATTCAACAAACTTTGGCAGCACTTCTCCTTTATTCCCTATATCGTACGCAAATGTGTGTACAAAAGGAACAAAAAGGAAGTGCTGTTGAAATTTTATGAACCGTTTAAGATGAAATGATTTAAAAAATATGATTATTTTATTATGTTTGTAACTTTTCCAATACAGGGCAAATCCGACAAATATTGTGTCAGATGAATATTGTAGTCCATTTTGTAATAAAAACTAAAATCTATATATGATTATATACAATACTTATTAGACAGGGCTAAAAACCCTCTAAGGGATTTAAAAAAACAAGGTACATTATACACTAATTATTTATATTACCATTATACATTTTAATGTTTTACTAATTATGTAATATATTAGCATTATACACCAATTTTTTTTATATTTTAATGTTTTATTAATTATATAACATATTATTATTTTAATTTTTTTAATAAAATCTTAAATATTTTCAATTTTAACAAATTATGAATATAATGTTATTTAAAAAAAATAAGTACATTATACATTAATTATTTTATATTTGCATTATACATACTAATTCATATTTGAATTGATAACAATTGAAAAGCAAATAAAAATTTATTGTTTTCATTGTTTAGCTACTAATTTGAATTTATACACTAATTTGTTTATTTTACCACACAGAATATACACGTAACTAGATTTATATATAATTATGGATATAAACTAATTAAAGATTATGTAAGTAAATTATTTTTGTCGACATTTTGGCTAACACATACACTACTTAACAGTAAATTATGTTACACTAATAAAACATACAATAATTTACCCAAATCAGCCCTAATTATACTTTAAATTTTGGATCTAAATACTAATAACCATAATTAACATATCTCAGTCAACCAATATACAATTATAAATAATCAATGGACTATTATCAATAATTACAACCACCAATTAACACTAATTTTACCATAATTTGGATTAATTAGTTTAGGGGAAGAATATACCTTATTTTTGTTGAATTAAAGGTATAGAGGGTTGGAGATTGCAAGTTGGTCAAGATTCAGATGGATGGGGACGGGGTGCAATGGCCAGCGATGGAGGTGGTTGAATTTGTAGGAGAAATTATGTTTTAGGGGAAGGAAGAAGATAATTAAAATGTTTCGACCTGGACTACAATATAATCGAGATTTTTCGATGGCTTCCGATACCGACGGTTAATTTATATATTTAATTAAAATTTCACCGTTTAAAATAAATTTAATGTAAATTATTTTGTTAGAAAAATTTAATTTGTTTTGAAAATTGAATAGTTTATATTAGTTATCAGTGAATTTGAAATCGATATTAATGATTACTACCTCTTACTGGCATTTTCAAATTAATTTAATTTTTTTAATTATACTTACACAATGGTTAAAAAATATATTTAATTTCATAAAACTATTACATATCATAAATTTTACCCAAGTTGTATAATTAACGGACCGAAAGCTGCATAAAATGATAGTTTGTGTTGGATTTTCAATAAAATATCGAATATAATTATGCAACAATCGATTATTGACAACACTAATTTAATTGATCATAAACCGTTAGAAATTTGAACAATTAAATAAAACTATCTTTTTTGATTTGTAGGATTTAAATTAGTATTTTTAAACAAATTTCAAACTTATATAACTAATATATTATAATAGTGTAAGAAAATTAATTAAATAAAATAAGTAGCCGTCAAAAATTAAACGTTGGAGTCGTCGAAGGCCGTCGCAAACCTTCGTCGAAAATACCCCCTTTCTAATAGTGTATGGGTCTACTAAACAGGTGCTATTTGAAAAGTAGTGCATATTAAACAGATTAAACCTATAGGCGACTTTTTAAAATGCACTTGCATTATTTTCTAAAACAATTTTGGCGCCTTTTGAGCAATTACAAACAAAAGAATACAAACAAAAGTTGTAAAGTAGGTTAAGGAATGGTCATAATCAACATTTCTAATAATATAACGTATAAAAAATGTATGGTGTCATGAGCTAGGTTCAGTCACTCTGAGATATATAACTTATTCTTATACCGGGAGAGAGACATTTTTCATTCAGAGACCAATCTTGCGTCTACAATACTATGGGAAATAAAGCAAATGGATTGATATAATCATACAGTGACAAAAGAAGAATCACTTCATCTTGAACTATAACTTCAGCGAGCATCTAACAGAAAATTCATAGTAGCACTATATTCACTCTTTCTATTAGTCGATCATATAATCAAAAAATATTTCACTGAAAAAAAAGGACGGTTAAAAGTGCATAATGTGGGTTATAGAATTCTCAAATACATGGTAAGCGCAATGGAACTTAGGGCCAATAATACATCGGAGAAGAGTGAATAGTGTTGATCTTTAAAAAATGAACTTAACTTGAAATTCTACCAAATAATCACTACGTAGAGTATTATAAGAAAATCATAAGTAGAAAAAAATAATCAGTAAAAACAAATAAAAAAGGTAAAGAATTAAAGACACTTGGAATATTTATACCGGTTCAGATATCTAACTCTATATTTCCTACATGTACTCGTGTACTTCTCAATAGATAATTTCACTGTCATAACTTGTTTTCCATGGATGACAAGAACACCTTACAGTCCTATAGTTCCAGGCTACATCAAAACTATTGACATTTCATAGGTGACAAAAATAAATGACTTCTTGACATTCCATGGATGACAAACACATCTATTTTCTTGATTTTCCACGGACGACGTAACGCACTAAATCTATATAACAAATTTGCTCGGATTTAACGGAAAAGACAAAGAAGGGCTAAGATTTATTGTTGATAAAGACATCAGGTGGCTACAATTTATCCACCTCAGCCAATGACTAACGTTTTCTTACTCTGTTAGTCTCCGTTAAATAACTTCGTGCCTCCACTTCCTCCTTGCCTCCACTTCCTCCATGATGCGCACCTCACCCATCGTGTTTAATAAACAAATGTCGACTGTTGGAAATCCAATTTTAATACCTTTGTTTCTTGCTTTGTTCAAACTGCTATTATTCTCTCATGTTTTTATCCACACCAGCCTACTCTTCAAATTCAATTATTCTTTTCTCCACCTCCACTACAAGATGCTAATTTTTATTTCTACTATCCATGGCTGTAGACGAAACGAAATTCAAAGAATAAGGCGTTTCTAATTTCTTCATTTTGGTTTGTGGTATTTCAATTTTACTCTTTTTTTGCGGTTTGTTATAACTCAAAATCTTTAACTACAACTTTGTTTCTTTTTATGATTTAGCACTTTACCTTTTCGGTATGTGAATATTATTTATGCAATGATTCATATTTTTCTTTTACCGCATGTTATTTTAATCCCTTTTGCCTTTATTTGTTTATCATTACTTAATGTTTGATTTGCAACTGCTCAAAATAAATTTTCTGTAATACGACATCTGATTATGACTACCTAAAAAATTCCTTTCTGACATGTCACTGATATTAACAGTGCATGATCAATTTGTTGATATCAAAATTGTCTGCATTTAATATATTTCACTACAGCATGGTGACTGATGTTTAGAGGTGCATAAAAGTTCAATTTATTGTTATACTGAAAGAAACATAATTCACGTTTTCCTTGCAAAGTGTGTTTAGTAGTTATATCATATTTAATTTGCAACAGTTGAATATTTGTGCAGCTAAATATTATTTAGTTTGTTTTTTTGTATTTCTACTTAATTAGGTTAAAGTAAGATTCTTGTTATATTCCTGTTCATTGTCTACCACTACGATGAATTAGGATAAGAACCTAGAGGGTGGTTAAGATTTGAAATTTGGGATGGTTTAAGTTTCAAATCAAAGAAAATTTGATGCTTAAGTCGAATGATAAATAAAAGGTCGAACTGACACATTCAAAATTTTGTGAGTTTTTGCACAAGTTTCAAATCTGGATTATGTCATGCATTAACTTTACCTAGAATTTGTATAGTTTTACTACTTCTCACATTATTGTTCATTTGCATACCCAGCCTCTATTTGTGTTTTAAAAAATTAAACTGTAGCCTTTATGTTGCATATTCTGACCCGTTTAGCATTTCTACTACAGTTGTTGTTGCATATGATGATAAATATGACTGTGACAGACAGTACTTTGTGCAGATGTTGTGACTGGGTAACTACTTAATTACTGCCTTTATCTAGTTCTTTTAGGCTGTTGCCTGAGGTATCCATCCAAAGCTTTATTTAAGTTTACATGGCCAAGTGCATTTTTTCATCATGTCTAACAAACAAAGCAATGGTTTTTTATGCAACACAAAATTATTATTTGATTATATCAATCACCATGATCACATGTGGGTACTATCAAGAAATATGAAATGTAATTGATTGAAAATGAAACCGTTAAAGACTGAGCTAATGCCACATTTGATTTTATCAAAAGTGTCAGTGTTGAAAATAGTAGTCTTTTTTATTATAGTAATATATTGATCGTTTGAATATATTTCACTATCTCGGAGTAAAGGAGACTTTAAAGAAACGTAAGCTAAGTAAATATGTGAAGGTCCAAAGATTGAACTATGGTATTATGCTTCCTTTTTATGCTTTTCAGTGCATTGTTTGTTCAGTTCATCATTTAAAAATGCATTTTCGTTAGTATAGCGCTTTATTCCATTGAATGCTGTTGTACGCAGTTGTTTTTTGTACAGACTTCTAGCTTCTTTTTCGCTTCATTTACCATTTGTGCCCATGAACTGTTTAATTAAATGTGTAAAAGAGGTTCCTGAACTAACCAGACATGGCAATATACTGCTGTCTCATTCTTGATATTTAAAAAATTGCAAAATAGAACAATAGTTCAGAAGAAAGAAACATTGATGAGCAAGAATATCCTTTGTTGAAATAAAGGAAATAAGAGTATCAAAATGGTAGCAGATGATGCATTTTCGTTGCCAGATAGAGGAATAGTGAATGTGATGAAATGAAGTATGCATGTATGCTCCTCTACTCGCACAAAAATGGAACAATTGAGAAGTCCGACAACCGTTGCAGCTCCTGAAAAGAGAGAAGCGAAGGGCATGAATGTTGGCTCCACCATTGCAGTGAAAGTTGAAGCAGAGGGGATACCAATTTATTAGATGCTTTACAAAATGAACTTAGCCGAATATGTGATGCTGCTTCTTAATCCACTTCCATTCAGGTTAGTCTCTATTAGTTTTCAACCTGAGCATATATACGTGTGCATGCATGTATGTTACTATTTGAAACGTGCTTATATTTGTCTACATAGAAAAAGTTGTTTGATTTCGCTTATTACTCTTTGTTATATTTGCTATTTAGGATTTGAATTTTTTTTATCACAATCAATACTTCAAACCGAGAAGAAAGAAATCAATTAGATTCCTACAGTGAATAGTAAAAGCTGGAAGAACTAAGAAGGAGAGATCAATTGTTGTTTCTGTGCAAAATAATTTCGCTTCTTTTGATATTGCTTCATATGGTATGGTTTCGTTAATAAAGATTGTAATGATATCGTTGTGGAAGTATTAAAAAATAATAAAAATATAATAACAATATTAGATTTTTATTGTTATTAAACCTTGCTTGGTTTTAGTGGCTTACATGAAATACATATACCTATATAATACTGACACAGCATGATACACATATAGCCAATATGTGATTCATATAGTACTAACAGCCTATATCCATGCAACATATAATAGAATATATGAATAGGCGAGCACTAATGCAAAGATTTTATCAAGTCTGAGTGCAACTAAACATATACATATATAAAAAAAATTGCAGGGGGTCATCTTGGTTTTTTTTTTTGAGGAGGGTCGGGCTTGATTGGGGCGGCAGTGGCACGGGCGGTGGTCAGAGGCTCGGCGTGGAGAGTTGAGGTGGTGGTCTTGGAGGCGGAATTTGGAAGGGACGGTTGTGGGTTTAGTGTCGTAAGAAGGGGGATGCTTCGGGTTTCGATGGGAAGTTTGCTGCGAAGTTGCAGCTTGGTGGCCGCAGTGGGATTTTCGGTGGTGTCAAGGCATTTGGATCGAGGAGGCATGGCTGCGGGTTGGCTTGGTGGCGTTCGGTGCCGGAGTGGTAGGCGAAGCGGTGATACATTTGGTTTTGAAGTGTGAGGCTCAAGTTTTTAGGAGAGAGATCACCTGCTAGATAAAAACAAAGAAGCTCGACCGTAGTGATAAAGAGAGAAAAAAGGGAAAAATAAATAAATATACAGAGAGAAGAAAGTGCTATAGAAGGAAATGGAACAAAAAAAATTATACCTTTTTCTCTCTGAAATGCCACAGTGAAATTGTATCTGCTAGATTTTTTTCACCCTATTTCACGTTTATTGTTAACTTTTATTTTGGTGGTTAACTTTATTAAACCACACGTGCGTGCTGACTATCGATTGTTAACTGACATTACAAATTTTTAGTTTGTTTTTTGGTATGCCTAAAGTTGCCAGTCTATGTGTAGAATATATTGTATCTTTTTTAAAAAAAAATTGGTTGAACTGTCCAAAGTTAGGTAACCGGTAATTATAATTCAGACAATTCGTTAATGATATGACTACTGTGATCATTTCTTCGATTATGCAAGTTTATTTTCCATGAGAAGCATTTTATTTCTTAAATTTAGTTTGCATTTTATTTCCAGATGAAAGTTGGTGTGTTTTCTATAACCTATAACATCACGTACGCCTCATTTGTAAGGTTCAGCACCTAAAAAATAGTTAAAGTAAGACTACCTTAATGTCACCTACACACTTCTAACCAATATAGACTCTCCTTAGTTATATACAACATAACACTTTGCTCCCGTGCCATCGGCACGGGCTTCCTACTAGTACTATAATAATATAGGTAGATACAAAAGGTTATATATCTTTAATAAATATTCTTTCTGTTTCAATACCATGATCTTGTAGACCTCCAATAACAAAATGTATATGGAATCTACGAGGAGTGAGATGAAATCAGAGAGCAAACGAATAAGAATTCAAGAACAAACTCTTCGACCTTTTTTAGATTGTAGATCCTAATACTATATGAGTGACATACCATTGATTTGAAATATAGATATATAAGTTTTTAGACAATAAAGTAGTAAGAAAATCAAATAGAATAATGCAAGAGAGAGTACAATTTTCGTCGTTACTGAACTTTTTATATAGGAAATGAAGGGATATGTCCCTTAGTGAAGCGATGAAACCAAAATTCCTTGTATGGATTCAAAAAACATGTAACTACTATATTTCAACATATATATAGTAGGTCACAGGTTGACATGCATTTCAGTTGAAGTCTGTATGTTGTCCAAAATTTGAGCAGGGTTATCTTTCTAAATATTTTGACATTTTCATTATGTTCAGAATATTTGAGAAACAAATTTGGAAATTCGTTTCTCGAATATTCCACAATATATGGAGACATACGTTCGAATCTTAATATATTATATATTAAAATATGTTTTTCAAATATTATGAATATAATGTATTTCAACATACATACAGTTGAAGTGTCAAATAATTTCAAGTCCAAAATGCCTAATTCATTCGATTTATTGATATATCAAAATTCGTTTCTCAAGTATTCTAAACGCAATGTATGTCAACGCACATTAATTGAAGTGCCAATTCATTTTAGGAACTCTTATGGATTAGAAATAAATACTACAACAAACTGAACCTTAAAACCCGCTGTAAAAGCTTTAAACAGCGTTTTTCACTACGCTGTATAACTGCATGCTATTATAAGTTAGAAATATACCATATTCAATTTTCTTACATCGAACATATAAAATACGTCCTGAATACTTCATAACAGTGTAGAAAAGATAGCAGCTAGTGACCAAAAAGGGTAAGACATGTAAACATACAAACCAAAATGTAGTTCTGACATCAAAAGTAGCTTCAAATCCACAACTTGATGCAGCATGGTCCTACTTTTTGCATCAAGGATATCGACCCACATGTAAAGTAAAGGTTCTTTAGTTATGCATACTTTAACTCATTGTAAGTAAAACTATGAATAATGAATTACGTTTCATTTAAGACAATCTATTAACATTACATAAGGCCTACTAATTTCAAGACATGAAACATAATTTTCAAGATATTCTAAATTGCCCGATTTCTCCTATTACATTCTTTAACTATACTTCACTCAGTACATGACTGCTATATGACATTTCCACTTGTTGTAAATGACATATAGTCTATTATGTTCTATACCATTTCGTATTTCCAAGAATCCACATAAGCAGTCAAACATTTTGATGCCAATGTTTGTATATAAAGTTACAAAAATTCAATAAGGAAATGTTTCAAATTTTTTGCTGACCTTTTGGTGCCAATGTTTGTATACAAAGTTACAAAAATTCAATAAGGAAATGTTTCAGATTTTCGCTGACCTTCATATTTCTAGTTCTGTTAAAGACATGGAATTTAAATATGCACTGCAATATACATGTAAAGGCTTTAAATGACACTTTTTCTCCGAAATCTATAAATAGTATGGAATTTATTTGGTATTAAAACAAAATGTTGCATTTTATGTAGAAAAATGCAAAAACTTTAAGATTAAAATATATGATGTTCAACATTATAATGTTTTTGTATGTAGAGAGACAATAACAGAAGAATGTTTTTTTAAAATGTCATTGCCAAATTAAAGTCACATTTTTTATCCGACTAAGCTAATTAATTGGCTAAAATGGAAACAGATTGTAACAACCCGCATATTTGTCGATTTTATATTTCAATATTTTATTTAAATATTTTATCGTTAGTCGGATTTTAGTCCAAAAAGCTACTTTTTGCATACGGTCGAATTAGGGCTCGGGACCACTCCCATTGAGTTTAAAATGCCATTTGCGACCTTTTTGAGTATAAGCTTCGATATGTTTGGAGAAAGTTGATTTCTGCTACTTTTTACTTTGGGTTTGGTTTTTTGGGCTCAACCCTATGTTAACTTATGCTCAAATCTGAGCCACTCTTCCCCACTCACCCTCATTCTCTTCTCATTTCATTTTTTAGAGTGTTAATGGTGGGAGAGATTGGAAATTAAAATTCCAAAACCCTAGTTTCTCTTGCAAATCCATCTCCTTGCTCCAAACTCAAGAAGAACCCCTTGATTCAAGCTCATTTGGGTTGTGATTGAAGAAAGGTTGATTCTCCATTTGCTTTCAAGCTTCTTCTTGTTCGATTTTGTGAAAAGGTGAGATTTTTATCTCACATCTATGACTATAATTATCTTTGGTTGTTGGGTATGAATTCCTAACACTTCTTCATGTGCATTTGTTCTTGATTTGGATTGGTTTTGTGAATATTCCAATTTTTGGGTTTTTAAGTCAAATTTGTGTAAATCCTTTTATGGATGTTTGATCATGCTTTTGGTGATGCATCGAGGAGCATATAGGGCCGGGTTGCCGTTTGGCATAAACCCTTAGAGCCAATGTTCGTCCGATTGCATTTTGGAAGAGTTTGCTCTTCATTTGTATAAGGCTGAAAAACAGCCCAGGCATGATTCAGTCGACTGAAATTCTCTGTTCAGTCGACTGAACCTGAAACCCGAGAGTTTCCAGGCATGATTCAGTCGACTGAAAAACTCTGCACAGTCGACTGAAACTGGAAACAGAGAGTTTCCTGAACTTGAAAAATTTCCATGTACAGGGTCAGTCGACTGAAAATCTCTGTTCAGTCGACTGAACCTGCTGTTTGAGTCTAATTTGCCTTTTTGGATTGAAATTCTAATTTAAATCGATTGTGATAATCCTATTTGTTGTTATCATCTAGTATGACTTTGATGACTCTTTTTAGGGATTTTTGAATATCCATTTCGATGGATCCTTTATCGACTTCGTTGGATTTTATTCACGTCTTCGTATGTGAATTTTTGTGATTGATTGTTCTTACAATCTTCTTCGTGATTTGTCACTTTAAAAATATAAAGGTTTCCTATACTAGTAGTAAATATCAAAACTCTTTACTCAAACGATTTCAATACTCTTTTAATACCAAATTCGTTTATAAAACCGTTTTCCAATCTATTAGTATATACAAACCTTTACCTCACTCGTATGAGAAATCTAATTAAACGGCTTAGTAAAACAAGTGGTATGAAACGCTTGCGTTTACTTTGTCGGTTAATTCTTAGACTTGTTCGATTGAACCTCTGGTGACAATTTTCTAGTGGAGATTTACAGTTTGTTCGTAAATATTTAAGTTAAGCAAGTGGTTATGGGACATGAAGCTAAACTCGTATATTTACTAGCTTAGTGTAATTGACACTTCTCGTTGATCATGACGATCATCTTTGTGATTTAGACTAGCAATGTGCGATGTCTCTTTGTCTGCGAGGGAGACTAAACCCCGTTTTGTGGAGTTTCGACTCAATTTGTGATGGGGTAGCAACCCATGGTCTTCGGGCCGTTTGTGGAGCTTCGGCTCAATTTGTGATGGTTAGCGACCATGGAATTAGCGTTCCGTTTGTGATACACGTGTTGGTAAGCTTTATGCTCCCGTTTGTGATAGGCCCCCCCTTTGTGATTTCTGGATTTCTTGTGTAGATTCCTAGAATTTGTGTTTCACCAATTTTCGTGATTTCCATTGATAAGTTTTATCAATATTTGTGCATTGGTGAATTTGTGTGTCATTGACTTTAGTGGTCTCTGGATTTCTTGTGTAGTCTTCTGAAATTTGTGTGTCATTGACTTTTGTGATTGACGTTGATATTATCGTCAATATTTATGGTATGGTGAACGAAATTAGGAGTATGACGTTTCTTTGATTCTTGTGTAGATTTGGTGACATTGATTAATCCCTTGATGATTATCAACTAAGTATATATATATACATCACAGCTTGGCATTGTGATTATTACGTGTTTAGTCATATCTCTTATTCTATATCGTTTCATCGGATATTTATAATTAGACTGATCCGTTTATTATTTTCTTATTAAATAATACTCGGGTCAGACCGAGATGTTACAGGTGCTTCTGCTTGACTTCTCTCTTGGGATTGATTTCTCTTGCTTTTGGATTAACTACTTAGATTAGTAGTTATTTTGTTGTATACATTTGAGATATAGACTCCTTAATGTATACTTATTCTTTTGTGTAGTTCGTGTAACTACTCAATTTGTGATGTTGTGGATCTTTTCAGACCACTACTCTGATGTACACTTTTATGTGTAGTATTCATATCTTATTCCGCCTTTGTGATATGAATTGTCTGTGACTGATTTGTGTTATGTTTATTTCTATATTTGTTTCCGAAGGATTTATATAGCCACCGTGTAGTAGCTTTGAGTTTGTGTTGGTATGTCGGATTTCCTCTTGAAATAGAATGCATGTTATATTATCTGACATATCGGTGCTCGCGCAAAGAAATTACACGGATGGTCGCTCCTCAACAGCCTTATTCTCCATGCTAGTGGACAACATTCACCGTAATGTTCTTGGCTAGCGTGGGTATAGAGGTGGGGCGTCACAGCTTGGTATCAGAGCCAAACTTCGGAACAATATGGAATATTATAACAAGGATCATCGTCCTAAGTCCTTCTTAGGAGTTGTGCTTTAGGACTTTATTCGGGTCTTCGTACCGTTCTATCCTATTTTCTTTATGATTCCTTGTTTTATCTATCAAGATTGCTTGATATTCAATTTGGTGAATGACCTTTTCTTCTTCTTCTTTCTTTCTAAAGGAAGAGAAATGTCTAGACCAGGCCGCCCCAGAGCCATGCCATCTAGCACTCCGCCCCAGGATGGAGTTTTTATGACTGCTGAACAGCTTCTTGATTTGGTAACAAATGCTCAAGCGGCTGGAGCTAACCCGGAACCTACTCACCCAAAGTCGGGATTTGCACGCTTGTGTAGCGATTACACTAATTTGGGTGGGGAGCCATTCAAAGGTTTCGAAACTGTTATTGAAGTACAGGCTTGGCTAAGAACATGCGATCGCATCTTTTCGCGCATGATTCTTATTGACCTTCACCAAGTTCAGGTGGCCTCTAGTATGCTCCGAGAAAGAGCATTGGATTGGTACGAGCTTCTTATTTCTGAGATTAATGAAGCGGATCTCACTTGGGAGAAATTCCGAGAACGCTTCGAGTTGAAATTCGTACCGGAAGCTGAGAAAGTGACATTGGCTCGACGATTTATAGACCTTGTTCAAGGTGAGTCCTCCGTGACTGATTACGTCGCCTCCTTCGAGTCGCTTTCCAAATATGGGGTTGAATACATCAACACCCCTCTGAAGAAGAATCAGAGATTTGTTTATGGCTTAAACAAAAGTCTCAAGAAACCATTACTTCTAAAGTTAGAAGTTTCTTTCGACCAACTCGTTGATATCGCTCTTCGTCTTGAAGAGGCGGATAGAGAGAATGATGTTGAAGTGGTGGGTTCCAAACCAAACTTCAACAACAGAAAGAGGCCAAACAAATTTAAAGGCCCTTATCCCAATAAGAAAGGGAAGCAAGCAACCTCCGTGGCAAAGACTTCTTCCTTTGGTCGTGGGGAATGCTATAATTGTGGTTCGAAGGACCATTATGCGAACAAGTGCCCAAAGTCTCTTTCTTGTCGCTACTGCAAAGTTCCCGGTCATGTTATATCTTCATGCCCCAAGCTTCAGGGCAAGAAGGAGGGAAAGTTAAATGTTGCTCAAGCCCCTGGCAACACATCTCGTGGCCAAGGTATTTCTCATTCTATTCTAGATGGAATTATTTTGTTTCGTGATCATCCTATTCGAGTTCTTTTTGATACGGGTGCGTCCCATTCTTTTATATCAAAAGAACTTGTTGATGCTTTTTCTTTGGATGTTTTGTGTTTAATGACTTCTTTGAGAATTGCGAATCCGGTTGGTGGATCCGCAACAATCAGTTTATTGTGTAAAGATGTCGAGATTATTTTGTGTGATTTATCTTTCCGAGCCGATTTGCATGTCATGCGTTATTTAGGCTTTGGAATGATTTTGGGAATGGATTGGCTTAACCGTTATGAAGCTCATATCCTATGTCCTGAGCGGACTATTCATCTTCGACATCCTCAATCTGTTAATCAGGTTTATGTTATTCTTAAAGATTCAGATTCTGCTTTGGTTGCATCTTTATATTCTTTAAATCCTCGTGATGATGATGATGATGATGAGGGTGATATTATTTCTCTTATTCACGTCGTTTGTGAATTTTCCGACATATTCGAGCCCGTTTTAGGATTACCACCTAAACGAGCAATTGAGTTCAGAATTAATCTTACTCCGGGAGCTCAACCTATCACTCGTCCTCCTTATCGGATGTCCAATAAAGAAAGTGAGGAGATGCGTAAACAATTATCTGAATTGGAAACGAAGCAATTTATTCGCTCTAGTTCCTCGCCTTGGGGAGCTTCAGCTATTTTTGTGAAGAAATCCGATGGAACACTTAGGCTTTGCGTTGACTATCGCAAGCTTAATGATCTTACTATCAAAAATAAATATCCTTTACCTCGGATTGATGATCTATTCGATCAACTTAGTGGTGCTAGAGTCTTTTCACAATTGGACTTGGCTACCGGTTTTCATCAGCTTCGTATTGCAGAGGATAGCATTCCTTTGACATCGTTCCGCACTCGGTATGGATCTTATGAATGGCTTGTTATGCCATTTGGGTTAACAAATGCCCCGGCTTATTTTGTTGACTTAATGAATCGAGTTTTTAAAGACTTTCTCGACCGGTTTGTTCTCATCTTTATCGATGATATTCTTGTTTATTCTAAAACCGAGGAGGAGCATGAAAAACATCTTCGGATTGTGTTGGAAACTCTTAGGAGTAATCAATTAAAGGCAAAATTTTCTAAATGCCATTTTTGGCAATCTCGTGTGAAGTTTCTCGGTCACATCATTTCCGAATCCGGAATTTCCGCTTCAAGATTGGAAGAGACCGGAGAATGTGACAGAGATTCGTAGTTTTCTTGGATTGGCGGGCTATTACCGTCGTTTTATTAAAGACTTTTCTAAAATTGCCGTGCCTCTCACTAGCTTGACGAAGAAAGGTGTTAAATACATTTGGTCGGACAAATGTGAAGCTTCTTTTCAGAAATTAAAAGAACTTCTTTCTGATGCTCCTATTCTTGTTATTCCCGAAGGGAATCAAGATTTCGTTGTTTATACCGATGCTAGTCGCATTGGTTTGGGTTCCGTTCTTATGCAAAAGGAACGCGTTATTGCTTATGCTTCTAGGCAATTAAAGCCTGCTGAGACTAGATATGCCACTCATGATTTAGAGCTCGCGGCTATTGTTTTTGCTCTTCGGATTTGGCGTCATTATCTCTTAGGAGAGAAATTTGTTCTTTACACAGATCATAAGTCTTTGAAATATTTATTCTCTCAAAAGGAACTTAATTTGCGTCAACAGCGTTGGCTCGAATTTCTTGCACCATATGATCTTGATATTCTTTATACTCCCGGTAAGGGTAATCTTGTCGCCGATGCTCTTAGCCGTAAACAACAAGCTGTTGTTTCTATGATGATATCCGAATGGAACGATCTCGAGATTTTATCCACTTGCGAAATTCGAGACCGTGTTTTCGATTTATGCTCATCGTTTGTTTTATGTAGCCTTGTGGCTCATCCATCTCTTTTAGACCGCATTCTTGAAGCTCAAGTGCTAGATCCCAACTTGGCTCTTCTTGGCCAAAATATTAGGGATAAAATGGATATTGAAGGTTTGAAAGACTTTGATATCGATTCTCGTGGCGGCATTCGGAAATTTGGTAGACTTGTCGTGCCGAATATTGGTGATCTTCGTAAAGATATTTTAGAAGATTCATATCGTTCTAAATTTACCATTCATCCCGGTAGTAGTAAAATGTACGCGGATATGAAGCGACTTTATTATTGGGAGGGAATGAAACTTGACATCGCTAACTTCGTTAAACGTTGCATGACTTGCCAACTCGTTAAGGCCGAACATCAAAGGCCCGGAGGGTTATTGCAACCTTTAGAAATTCCAGTTTGGAAGTGGGATCAAATTTCCATGGATTTTATAGATGGCCTTCCCCGTTCTCGATCGGGTTATGATAGCTTATGGGTAACTGTCGATAGACTTACTAAATCCGCTCATTTTATTCCTGTTCGGTCTAACCGAACTGTTCCTCTTTTGGCCAAAATATTTATCAAAGAAATTGTTAAATTGCATGGTGTTCCTACTTCTATTGTTAGTGATCGTGATCCATTGTTTACTAGTGGATTTTGGAAGAGTCTTCAAAAAGCTTTGGGAACGAAGCTTAATTTTAGCACCGCTTATCATCCCCAGTCCGATGGACAAACCGAGCGTGTGAATCAAACTCTTGAAGATCTTCTTCGTGCTTGTGTTCTTGATTTTGGTGGAGGTTGGGAAGATCATATTTCGCTTGTTGAATTTTCCTACAATAATAGCTTCCAATCTAGTATTGGTATGGCACCTTTCGAGGCACTCTATGGAAGGCCATGCCGATCTCCTTCTTGTTGGCTTGAGGCCGGTGAGAAGCTGGCTTTAGGTCTAGATTTTATTCGTGATTCCACAGAAAAGATTGATCTTATTCGTCATAGGATGAAAGAAGCCCAAAGTAGACAAAAATCCTATGCCGATAACCGGAGAAGGAAGTTAGAATTTTTTGTGGGAGATCTTGTGTTTATTCGTGTTTCACCAATGAAAGGTGTTGTACGTTTCAGTCGATCGGGAAAGTTAGCGCCTCGATATATTGGGCCATTTCCTATCACCGAACGTATTGGTTCCATGGCTTATCGCCTTTTATTACCGGCTCAATTTTCTGCTATGCATGACGTGTTTCACGTTTCTCAACTTCGGAAATGTCTTCGAGATTCCGATTCTATTCTTGAGCCCGGTGTTGTGGAAGAGATTGAAGTTTCGCCTAATTTAACTTATGAGCAACATCCTATTCGTATCATTGCTTCGGAAGTCAAACGACTTCGAAATAAAGATGTTCCGCTTGTTAAAGTTCAATGGTTTTCAAATCCTAAGGATTGTTCTTGGGAATCTAGAGAGTACATCGAGCGTACACATCCGGACTTACTTACTCGTGCTCTTTGAGGTGAACTTCTTATTTCAAACTTCTTTTGTGTTGAATATGCTTCTATGGTTGTTACTATATATCTTCTTCTTGTAATATTGCGAGGACGCAATTTCTTTAAGGAGGGGAGTCTGTAACAACCCGCATATTTGTCGATTTTATATTTAAATATTTTATTTAAATATTTTATCGTTAGTCGGATTTTAGTCCGAAAAGCTACTTTTTGCATACGGTCGAATTAGGGCTCGGGACCACTCCCATTGAGTTTAAAATGCCGTTTGCGACCTTTTTGAGTATAAGCTTCGATATGTTTGGAGAAAGTTGATTTCTGCTACTTTTTACTTTGGGTTTGGTTTTTTGGGCTCAACCCTATGTTAACTTATGCTCAAATCTGAGCCACTCTTCCCCACTCACCCTCATTCTCTTATCATTTCAGTTTTTAGAGTGTTAATGGTGGGAGAGATTGGAAATTAAAATTCCAAAACCCTAGTTTCTCTTGCAAATCCATCTCCTTGCTCCAAACTCAAGAAGAACCCCTTGATTCAAGCTCATTTGGGTTGTGATTGAAGAAAGATTGATTCTCCATTTTCTTTCAAGCTTCTTCTTGTTCGATTTTTGTGAAAAGGTGAGATTTTTATCTCACATCTATGACTATAATTATCTTTGGTTTTTGGGTATGAATTTCTAACACTTCTTCATGTGCATTTGTTCTTGATTTGGATTGGTTTTGTGAATATTCCAATTTTTGGGTTTTTAAGTCAAATTTGTGTAAAATCCTTTTATGGATGTTTGATCATGCTTTTGGTGATGCATCGAGGAGCATATAGGGCCGGGTTGCCGTTTGGCATAAACCCTTAGAGCCAATGTTCGTCCGATTGCATTTTGGAAGAGTTTGCTCTTCATTTGTATAAGGCTGAAAAACAGCCCAGGCATGATTCAGTCGACTGAAATTCTCTGTTTAGTCGACTGTTCCTGAAACCCGAGAGTTTCCAGGCATGATTCAGTCGACTGAAAAACTCTGCACAGTCGACTGAAACTGGAAACAGAAAGTTTCCTGAACCTGAAAAATTTCCATGTACAGGGTCAGTCGACTGAAAATCTCTGTTCAGTCAACTGAACCTGCTGTTTGAGTCTAATTTGCCTTTTTGGATTGAAATTCTAATTTAAATCGATTCGTGATAATCCTATTTGTTGTTATCATCTAGTATGACTTTGATGACTCTTTTTAGGGATTTTTGAATATCCATTTCGATGGATCCTTTATCGATTTCGTTGGATTTTATTCACGTCTTCGTATGTGAATTTTTGTGATTGATTGTTCTTACAATCTTCTTCGTGATTTGTCACTTTAAAAATATAAAGGTTTCCTATACTAGTAGTAAATATCAAAACTCTTTACTCAAACGATTTCAATACTCTTTTAATACCAAATTCGTTTATAAAACCGTTTTCCAATCTATTAGTATATACAAACCTTTACCTCACTCGTATGAGAAATCTAATTAAACGGCTTAGTAAAACAAGTGGTATGAAACGCTTGCGTTTACTTTGTCGGTTAATTCTTGGACTTGTTCGATTGAACCTCTGGTGACAATTTTCTAGTGGAGATTTACAGTTTGTTCGTAAATATTTAAGTTAAGCAAGTGGTTATGGGACATGAAGCTAAACTCGTATATTTACTAGCTTAGTGTAATTGACACTTCTCGTTGATCATGACGATCATCTTTGTGATTTAGACTAGCAATGTGCGATGTCTCTTTGTCTGCGAGGGAGACTAAACCCCGTTTTGTGGAGTTTCGACTCAATTTGTGATGGGGTAGCAACCCATGGTCTTCGGGCCGTTTGTGGAGCTTCGGCTCAATTTGTGATGGTTAGCGACCATGGAATTAGTGTTCCGTTTGTGATACACGTGTTGGTGAGCTTTATGCTCCCGTTTGTGATAGGCCTTCCCCCTTTGTGATTTCTGGATTTCTTGTGTAGATTCCTAGAATTTGTGTTTCACCAATTTTCGTGATTTCCATTGATAAGTTTTATCAATATTTGTGCATTGGTGAATTTGTGTGTCATTGACTTTAGTGGTCTCTGGATTTCTTGTGTAGTCTTCTGGAATTTGTGTGTCATTGACTTTTGTGATTGACGTTGATATTATCGTCAATATTTATGGCATGGTGAACGAAATTAGGAGTATGACGTTTCTTTGATTCTTGTGTAGATTTGGTGACATTGATTAATCTCTTGATGATTATCAACTAAGTATATATATATATATATATACATCACAGCTTGGCATTGTGATTATTACGTGTTTAGTCATATCTCTTATTCTATATCGTTTCATCGGATATTTATAGTTAGACTGATCCGTTTATTATTTTCTTATTAAATAATACTCGGGTTAGACCGAGATGTTACAGGTGCTTCTGCTTGACTTCTCTCTTGGGATTGATTTCTCTTGCTTTTGGATTAACTACTTAGATTAGTAGTTATTTTGTTGTATACATTTGAGATATAGACTCCTTAATGTATACTTATTCTTTTGTGTAGTTCGTGTAACTACTCAATTTGTGATGTTGTGGATCTTTTCAGACCACTACTCTGATGTACACTTTTATGTGTAGTATTCATATCTTATTCCGCCTTTGTGATATGAATTGTCTGTGACTGATTTGTGTTATGTTTATTTCTATATTTGTTTCCGAAGGACTTATATAGCCACCGTGTAGTAACTTTGAGTTTGTGTTGGTATGTCGGATTTCCTCTTGAAATAGAATGCATGTTATATTATCTGACATATCGGTGCTCGCGCAAAGAAATTACACGGATGGTCGCTCCTCAACAGCCTTATTCTCCATGCTAGTCGACAGCATTCACCGTAATGTTCTTGGCTAGCGTGGATATAGAGGTGGGGCGTCACACAGATCTAATATAACTTCAGCAAATCTAATTAGCAAAAGATGACACTTATTAACATATCCATCTCTAACTAAATTTTTTAATATAGCACTGGACATTAATGGATGATTGTACACATTATATACTTGATGTCAATTTCTCATTAATATTTATATATTTTTTCTCTATAAAGAGACAATCTACCTCTCCATAAAGGCAATAAGTAAACATCCCAAGGTTAGCTAAAGGCAATAAGTAAAATTGGTGCAGTATTACTTACTATAAGCCTTATCATATCTCAATTAAATTAAAAAAATTACTAACTAGTTTAGTTCATTTATATATTTTCCCCTAACAAAAAAAGAAACAAGGTATCAGGTGCATACGATCTTGGAGAACTAGATCAAGCTTATAATGTATTATCTATAGTTTAATAATAAGTAATTGAGTTTGGTTAGCTTTATATACATATCACCTAAGATACAGTGAATAAACATCAATAATTTGTTGTTGAGATTTTACGATAAAAGTTTTTTTTACAATCATGACAATATTATGCCCAACAAAACCATGTGCACAATTTGACAACAAAAGTACAAAATCTGATTATTTGGATTATGGCAACCTGCGAGTAGTATAATGTATGTTTATTCATTTACAAATTTTTTACAGATAAAATGTTATAAACTTTTGAAACAATTAAATTTTACGAACTTAGTTACTTTAATCTAATGTTTATAAAACTTAGTTAACTTGCATAAAATTTAGTTAAATTCTATTAACTTTAGTTATTTTATAAACTTAGTTTTTTATTCCTTTTCAAAAACTCGATTAATTCTTATAAACTTAGTTATTTTACAAACTTAGTTTTGTTTTAAACTCGATTAATTCTTACAAACTTAGTTATTTTCTAAAAATTATTTAATTTTTAGTAGTTATTTAATTTTAACAAAATTTAGTGGGTTGTAAAAATTAGTGAATTTATATAAAAATTAGTTGAGCTTTATAAATTCGGTTAAGTTTTATAAATTTGCTTAATTTTTACAAGACTTAGTTAGCTTAGTTAAACTTTTGTTGAACTTAGTTGATTTTTCAAAATTTATCTCATTTTTATAAAATTTTGATAATATCTAGAATTTTATTTAACTTCTATAAAATTTAACTTAGTTAAATTTTTATAAAACATAGTTAATTTTTATAAATTATTTAAGTTTTATAAAATTTAATTAATCTTTACAAAATAATTTAATTTTTATTAAACTCGGTTAACTTGGTTAAATTGTTGTCAAATTTAATCATTTTAAAACTTTGTTTTTTATTTATAAAACTTAATTAATATAGTTAAAAGTTTGTAAAACATAGTTAATTTCAAAAATATATTAAATTTTTATAAATGCAATTAATTTTTATAAAACTTGGTTAACATGATTAATTTTTGTAAAAATTAATTAATTTCCATAAAAATTAGTTAAGTTTTGTAAAAATTAGTTAACTTTTGTAAATTTGGTTAATTATATATAAATGTTTTGTTAATTTGGTTAGTTTTCATCAACTTAGTTATTTTTTTATAAAACTTAGTTAACTTGATTATTTTTTTTTGAATTTTATAACTTTATTTAATTTTTATAGAATTTTGATAATATTTAGAAATTTATTTAATTTTTATATTGGATTTTACTTAGTTAAATTTGTATAAAACATAGTTAATTTTTATAAATTATCAAGTTTTGTAAAGCTTAGTTAATATTTAGAAAATTATTCAATTTTTATTAAACTTGGTTAACTTAGTTAAACTATTATAAAACTTAAGTAGTTTTTTTTATAAAATTAGTTATTTCTTTATAAAACTTAGTTAACTTAGTTAAATTTGTAAAACATAGATAATTTTTATAAATATGTTTAATTTTTATAGATGTGTTTAATTTTTATAAGTGTGTTTAAATTTTATAATATTGCTTAACATGGTTATTTTTGTAAAAAATAGTCGATTTTTGTGAACTCGGTTAATTTTTATAAAATTCAACTAGGTTAAATTTCTACAAAAATTAGTTATTTTAATAAACATATTGAATTTCATATAATTTCAGCAACATCTCATTTACGTGATATTATTTTCCTGCACACCACAACTCGATATGTATTACTCGATTAAACCAATATTGGATTCGTATCATATATAATAAAATATACTCCATGATAGCACACTCTCATTTAAAAGCATAAAACATACCTTTTATTAGCAATTTTAGCTAGCAATCTTCCATATATCAAAACAATAATTTCTGTACCTATAGAGCAAAGTAATAGGAATAATCGGGATGCAAATCTATAAACAGTCAAGTAATTATGTAAAAGTGTGAAATGAAAGCATGGCGTACATGAAGCAGAGAAGAGCAGCTACCAGACATCTAGGATTGAAGCAATGAATCCTTCAACTTTACCTACATAGACAAGTACTTTTGAAATGGACATAATCATCTGGTTCTCCTTAATATTTAGCATATATCGCACATAATTAGCAATCAGCAATCAATTATCCAATATTTTTCATGATTAATTAGTTTAATTTACCTGCCAATTTGAAAAGATGCCAAACGGGTTTAACAAGTGAGCAAACTTAATATTGCACTGTCTCCTCTAAAACTAATGGCTATTATGTACATTTCATCCATTCATGATCATAAAACATGTACATCAATGTTATAGATATCGTAATCTGAACCATAGAAATGTTGCCAAGAGTTACGGCAAGTATGTACACATCATATTAGTCCACCAAACTATAAAAATATACCATGTTTTCAAGAAGTTCATCCCATATCAGTCCACCAAGATATAACATATGGATATTTTTAACCAATCAATACAAAAATATATATTATAGTCCATCTAAAGTGATTGATAACAGTTTATGATATACAAGCATAAAGTGTGAGCCATATGAAACATTAAATCAAGCGAAAAGAAAATCGATTTTGTTACCTAGTAAAAAAGGTCTGTCGTGTTGAAGCTACATGCTGCAATTGACTGACATTCCAAGTTAGCAACATGAACAGCCTATGATGGCAAGAATGTGATGCCCCACCTCTATGCTCACAATAACAAAGGTTATTATAAGGTAATAACGTCTGCTATTGCGAAGAATAAGGCTTGTTAGAAGCGACCATCCGTAAGTTATGCCTTAGACGAGTATTGATTACATCGATAGGAGTTGTGTAAATTACTCCCAACGATATACATTCAATCCAAATCAGAAAAGAAACCATGGTGGCTTATGAAAAATTCAGAACAACTCATAATAACAACAACACGGATAAGTATAATTACATCAGAATAGAAATATCATATATATAGCGGAAGGTAAGTCTAGATACATGCTACAACACTCGATGGTTCACATGAGCCAAATGTACATATACACAGCCATCATAACATACATGAGATGAGAGTCAATACACCAAAAGTAACACCTCGAAGCCTAAAAAAAGATGAGGTGAAATCCCAAAAGCTGAAGCAGCAACTAAATCAGAGATAGCGATTATTTTGAAATAACTCGGTCTGACTCGAGTATTATTTAAAAGAAAATAATAATCGGATCAGTCTAATTTAAACTTAGAAATGAATGCATTATAAACAACACTAAAGCAAGTTAATTATAATCTCAAATGAGACTATTCAGCATAAATAATCAACATAGTTTAAATGAAGAAATCTCATTAAACACCATCAAAATCAACTCCAAATTCATAATTGAATTCAAAAACAACAATACACAAAAATCTAGAAATCAAAATAAGATAACAAGAAGAACCAGCATAAAATGGATCGATCCCAGCAAATGGCGAGTCTAAGCTACGCCGCACGTGCATCTCAAATGGCCGAAGCCTACCAAGTACTGTCAGCATAATATTTGGCGCCCAACGAATGACCCGAAGGTCAAACAAATGACCTGAAGGCCTAGTACTGGTAATTGACCCGAAGGTCAAACAAATGACCTGAAGGCCTAGTACTGGTAATTGACCCGAAGGTCAAACAAATGACCTGAAGGCCTAGTACTGGTAATTGACCCGAAGGTCCAGCATAGTGGCTCGAAAGCCCAACAAAAGCATCAAAATTTTCAAACAGCAAGTCCACGGCAAACATTTCAATTAACGAGTCTGGAATTAACCGAATTAGTAAAAGCGTGGTTCCATATTCCGCACTTTTTCTAAGTCGTTTAATTCTCATCATCGTTTCCTTGAAAGTGCAAAATTGTGTATTTTATATAAATAATTTTTACGTTCTCAAATGGACAAGTCCGGAATTAATCGAATCAGTAAAAGTAAGGGTTCATAGTCCTTAATTTTGCTGAAGCGTTTTAATCGATTCCTCAATCTTTTGAAAGCGTAAACTGTGAAATTTTTGTAAACAGTTATATTTTAAAATGATTTAAAACACGTGACTAAAGCAGCAACTTCTATAGCAATTTCGAAAAAGAAATTGCGCTTCATAAAATACCGTAAAAACAGATATAAAAATCAGCGTTGCGGTTTTCTTGATTGCAAGATAGCCGCTTAAAAATTCACTTTAAATTGACGGTTACTGAAGTCAAAACAACAGTAATTTTTACTCGTGAAAAATCTCATCAAAACAACACACTTCAAATATAAACACCGGGGTAAAAATCCATTATAAAAATAACGGCAACAAAATACGTTTCAAAACAAAACACCGGTTCAAAAGTAAATTAATCACTGGTCTACACTACTACATATGCAACAATATAGCACTGCCTGGACAATATATTTCATGCACACACGTAATACAAAGTTATAAAACGTTCTTGCCCAAAAATGATTTCGTGCTTCACTTATTTGCACGCCTGTACAATTTGCACCATACTAGCTTGCCAATGTTAGTACTGAATGCACTTAAGTGGTAACGTACAGAGGTATTGAAAATGCACGCACGTAATTTAACAAGACAAAAAGACCTGGCCATAATTTCATAGTAACCTAGACCTAGCTAAATGTACACACAGCAAAAATGCAATAGAAGAAAAAAAATGACCTGGAACTCATTTACATTTTTTACGCACGTATAAGACAAATTACCTAGACTATACTTTCTTGCAAAACATGCTTAATGCTAATAGTGAAAATAACATGCAGGCACGTAACACTTTTGGGCAAAGATATAAATGATGTGGACTGTTAACTCCTCTTCGTTAGCAACCTAAAACCTAAAGATATGGAGCGACCTAACTACAGGAATGGCCTAGCGACCTATAGAAAGTCGCAACCTAACGGCTCAATTGGTAGGCGACCTATCAAACTCAATGGTCTAGTTCACGACCTAACCAGATGAGCAAGCAAGCGACCTAACGAGTCAAAGGATTTAACGACCTAAAGTCTTTATGCGACCTAGTACCTTCAGTCCTTAGCGACCTAAGAGATGGAGCGGCCTAGCGACTTAACTGATCAAGTGACCTAAAAGTAGCTGCGACCTAAGCGAAGCTGCGACCTACAGAACTCTGCGACCTAAGGGAAGCTGCGACCTATGGAATTCTGCGACCTAAAGGCTCTAGCTATGGCTACAGGAAGGTGTTCACGACCTATGATAGGTCGCTCACGATCTATGATAGGTCGCTAACGACCTAAATACATAGATGAAGAAGCCGCTTTCGTTGGGCCGTTGTGTATTAGGTCGCGCACGACCTAGAACTTAGAGGAAGCACGCATATACTTACAGAAGGGGAGCCAGAGCTTCCTAGGTCGGTGACGACTTACGACCTTACTTAGGTCGGTCACGACCTACGACCTTACTCCGAAAAATGCCTATAAATACGACCCTAGTTCCAACTAGCAAAGGACTTTTTGGGCTCATTCATTTCAAGCACCGTTACTCTGCTGCATTCCGAACTACTCCAACACTTAAAGCTTTTGAGATACAAAGAAAAGCCTCAAAGAACTTCAGGAAGAAATCATGCATGTCCAACATGAGTTCGAAGATTTTGATCGACATTGGAGTTTAGGCTACTTGTTCTAAGTCACTTGTAACTCGAAGTGTGTTGTAATCGAAGTGTAATTACATCGACTTGTAATCAAATCGTCAATAAAGATATTCAAAGTGGACGTAGGCTCTCTCTTAAGCCGAACCACTATAAAATTGCTATTGTTTACTGCTTTTTCTGTGATTTTCTGCTCATATTCTGCTCCCGAATCATCGGGTGGTGCTTTCACAACTTCACTTCATACACCGGGGTGTTAGCGTTCAAATTTTAGCGTTAACATTTTTGGTGCTTTCACTGAGAATTGAACTCAGGCAAATCGTCATCATTGCTCCATGAAAGTTTGTTGAAGTAACCTCTCTGAAGACTAGAAGTTTATCCGAAATCATGGCTCCGGGTAGAAAGAGTAGATCTGTAAGATCTGGAAACGCTCAAGAGGGAACCTCCGCTTCCCCTGTATCGAATCAAGCAACTCCAGCTGTCGGAGTTACAAAGGAAGAGCTGGATGCTGCAATCTTAGGGTTGAACCAGCAGATAAATGCCCAAAATGCACAATTCGAGGCTCAGAATGCCCAAAATGCCCTAATTCTGAATAGGTTGAACGATTTGCT
This sequence comes from Allium cepa, assembly GCA_030765085.1. Taxonomy (NCBI): domain Eukaryota; kingdom Viridiplantae; phylum Streptophyta; class Magnoliopsida; order Asparagales; family Amaryllidaceae; genus Allium; species Allium cepa. The sequence continues at coordinate 707,562,753 of CM060932.1, forward strand.
TGGGGCAAACCGTCAACCGGAAGGTAATGAAAGGAACTTTGCTGGCAACATTCATGATGCTGAAGAAAGGAATGCTCCTGAAAGGGCTGCTAGCCCCTTTGAACAAACGCTTCCTGAGGTTGGTGGATCTAGAACTCGACATGATGAGGAGTATCTTTCTGGGATGGTCCGACAAATCATGAAAGAGAGTATGCAGAGGGTTGAAGACGAGAAAGAATGGGGTTTTGCCCCAAGTAAAACTCCATTTACTGAGAAAATCTTAAAGGCTGAATTCCCAAGGAAGTTTGTCCCTCCAACCATTCCAGCTTACAAAGGAACAAGTGATCCGAACGAATTCTTGTATAAGTATGATTGGCACATGACAGGTGCCAGGGCTTCTGATGAAATATAATGCCGATATTTTCCTGTATACCTGGAAGGTGTAGCTCTGCTTTGGTTCACCAAGCTGCCAGTCCGATCTATCGATCAGTTTTCTGACTTAACCCGGAAATTCAAGGAGCAGTTCAGACTATACGCTTCAAAAGCCAAAGATATTATGTCGTTGTCAAGTTTAGAACAGAATCCGGGTGAAACTATCAGATCTTTCTTGAATCGCTTTAATATAGCGCTGGCCGAGGTAGACAATGCAGAACCACGAATGATCTTGACCTATCTGATGAGGGCCATCGACAAGTCGAGCGAATTTGGAAAATGGCTTAACATGAAGGAACCAAATTCCCTTGAAAAATTCTACAAGAAAGCAGATGAGTTCATACGCCTGGAAAGCCGTCCTGTACCGGTAAAGGCAGTGTTAGAAAAAGCTGAAGATAACATTGTTGCTCCACGCAAGAGTGAATCTGCTGGACAGAAAAGGGAAAATAACGATGGAAAGAAACAGAAAAATCTGAAGAGGCCTCGTTCCTTCAAACCATCGGAATATACTCCTTTATCATATACACCAGAGCATATATACCTTGCCACTAAAGATTCTGTTTAATATCCTAAACCTCCTGTTCTGAGAACCGGGAGGAAAGCTGTGCAAAGTGGGAAATTCTGTCGCTTTCATAATCAACCTGGTCATGATACCGACGAATGCCGCCAATTGAAAAATTTGATTGAAGAGTTGCTAAGGGAAAACAAGCTGCAGCAATTTGTGAAAAAGAATAGCAACAATCCTGCTTCGTCTAGTCAGGGGCAGCAAGCTCTTGCTCATCAGCCTAGGATAGGTGAGAAGGCAGCAGGGCATGAACCTGGAAGGCCCATTATCAATGTCATTACAGGAGGACCTCACCCAGCAGGCAGAAGCTGGGGTGAGATGGAAAGGTATACCCGAGCTTTGAAATACGTACCGACCGAAGAAGATGTATTCGTTTTGGAAGGTGCTATGCCCCTGAAGCAGCAAAGAACCTTCAATGATGATATTGTGTTCAGAGCCAGGGATTCCGCAGGTATTGAAGCTCCTACCTTGGATCCCTTAGTCATCTCGGCTGGTATCGGGCCAGCTATTGTCAGAAGAGTTCTCATTGATTGTGGCGCATCCTGCAATATCCTCTTCAAGAAAACATTCGACCAGATGAAGATCCCTATGGCTGATGTGCAAGCCTCATCGCAGAAAATCGCTGGCTTCACTGGGGAGCCAAAACAGCCGATAGGAACCGTTGATTTGTTTGTAGAACTTGGAGAAGGAGAGAGAAAAGTGGTCCGCAAGCAAACTTTTGTGATTGTCGACGAATTTTTTGCTTACAATGCTTTCCTTGGCCGTCCAACTCTCGCAGCATTCAAAGTTGTTCTAGCCCCATGGTGCCTCACCACTAAATTTCCCACAGATAATGGAGTGGGAGTTATAAAAGGGGATCAAAATGCGGGGCGGGAATGTTATCTAATAGAGCTACGAGAAACCAGAAAAAGAGAAATGGGAAAGGATGCGGCAGCCCCAGTCCGCATCAAAGAACCAGCCTTGTAGCAATTACAGGGCGGACCCTGCACTGGCGAGCACAGCGGAGCAAGGAAAGAAATGGATCCTAGAAAAGTCAGTGCAGGGGAGAATAGACTGGTACCAGTGGAAACGACAATACCAGTACCTGTTGACCCAAAGGACCCAAACAAGGTGTTGAATGTGGGTTCACAACTTAATGTGTCAATTCAGAATATCTTAATATCTTTTTTAAAGGCAAATTTGGATGTTTTTGCTTGGACTCATGCCGATATGTGCGGAATATCCCCAGAAGTTGCAGTACACGCTCTAAATATTGATCCAAAATTTACACCTGTGAAGCAGAAAAGGAGAACTCAAGGTCCAGAAAGGTCAGCAGCATTAAAAGAAGAAGTTGATCGGCTCATGGAGAATAATTTTATTAAAGAATCTACCTATTCGAATTGGGTTTCAAATCCAGTGCTGGTTAAGAAAGCCAACGGAAAATGGAGAGTATGCATCGATTTCTCAGATCTAAACAAGGCCTGCCCCAAAGACTGCTTCCCATTACCCAGAATCGATCAACTAGTAGACGGAACAGCGGGACACGAATTGTTATCTTTCATGGATGCTTACTCCGGATACAACCAGATCATGATGCATGAGCCAGATCAGGAGGACACAAGCTTTATCACTGACATTGGTCTTTACTGCTACAGAGTTATGCCCTTCGGGTTGAAGAATGCAGGGGCAACATACCAAAGACTTGTTAATGCTATGTTCAAACCGCAATTAGGCAAGACTATGGAAGTCTACGTCGATGACATGTTAGCAAATATCTTGGTGCCCACCGTGGGGCTCGAACCCACGACCACAAGGTTAAGAGCCTAAGAAAGCAGTGGATCACATAGAACACTTAGCAGACATGTTCGCGGTCCTCCGAAAATACGGAATGAAGCTCAATCCTTTAAAATGCTCATTTGGAGTGGAATCCGGCAAGTTTTTAGGTTTCATCGTGAGTGCTAGGGGAATTGAGGCTAGTCCAGCTCAAATTACCGCTTTTTCTGTGATTTTCTGCTCATATTCTGCTCCCGAATCATCGGGTGGTGCTTTCAAAACTTCACTTCATACACCGGGGTATTAGCGTTCAAATTTTAGCGTTAACATGGACAATTTACACGTGTCCCCTATTGCATAAACATGCCACCAAAATATTTTGCTTGGACCTGGTCTTCATGCGTACAAGCTTGCACGAAAATTGTTTTAGGCAAATTTACGTACGCACGAACAATATGGAATGCACACTTGAAATGAAAAATATGGTGCCTGGACTTGAATTTGGTGACCCACTTTTTTGCAACACGTGTATATACTTAAAAATGATAGCCTAGACTCATTTTAGTGAATACAACTTACACACTTCATATTACAAGCATACTCGCCTGGTGCATGCATATTTACAATTCAGTAATTAAGTATAAAATAAAAATAAAATGACTTGACTTCTGGTTACTCAGGTTTGCAAGCACGATATACAAAAATGAAAAGGACGAAGGCTAGGGCTTACACACTTTGCACGCACGAAAATGAAGTTGGTCTGGGCACTTCATGCACGCATGAATCAAATAAAGGTCTGGAACTTGAATTTCACGCATGTACACTACACATACTGAAATGAAAAATTTGGTCAGGACACCATTTTTTCACACACGTGATGAAACAATGGTCTGGACTTGTTTTAGTGAATGCCATACATCTTGCGCACAAAAGAAATAGACAAAAAAATATAACCCTGACTTAAATTTTGAATGCTACAACTTTAGGGTAACTGTGTTTTGTGCAAAACAATATAAACAACAAAAAAGCATCAAATAAAAACAGGCAACATAGTTTTAATTAGATGTGTGAGTTTGCACTGACCTCTAATTTGTTTCAGAACCAGTTAGCAACCAAGATCTGAATGGAGCTAGAATTTTGAAAACAACATTAATGCTTTGCAGTGCTACTGGAATTTTGAAACGAAAGACTAATGAAGTGTTTACTTTTCCTTTACCAATTTTGTGCACAAGTCAAGCAAAAGAATGTGCTGGCAAGAATTGTACAAATGCATTTAAGTCATAACGTGCATCAATGAAGAGAGGACACAACTGCATAAAGGTGATGATGATAGCAAAGGCAAAGTGTTCAAACTTTTGTGATAGCAGAAGTGTTCACTTTTGGCTTTTATTTGGTCAATCTTCACCTGCACGTGAAGGCCAATGCTGTACATTTCAAACGTTCACCACCTTGAAGTATTAAACTGACTATGTAAATGATTTGCAATTTCTTTTCTTTTTTTCAAATTTCAATTTAAAGTCTATTCTAATAAATAAAATTTTCTTTTCAAAAACCAGGGTTGTTACAAACTCCCCCTTATAAAAATTACGTCCCCGCAATTTTCATACTAGAAGTTTCTTATAACACAAATTATACATCACAACAAAGATTTAAAATAGAAAAGATGAATTAAGAATGCTCACCCCCCCCCCCCCCCCCGAAGAGGAGAGAAAACCAGGATAAGAACGCTCGATGAATTCTTTGGTTTCCTAGGTGCAATCTTTAGGGTTTGCGGACCAGTGAATTTTCACAAGCGGGACTTCTTTATTCCGAAGGCGTTTTACCTCCGAAGCTAGCACACGAATAAGATTTTGCACCATAAACAAGTCGGGTGAGATCTCAAGATCATGCAACACATGAGGATCAATAATAGAATCCGAATCTCGAAGGCATCGACGAAGCTGGGATACATGAAATACGTCATGAATTCCCGAAAACTGAATAGGTAGTAATACACAATAAGCAACAGGGCCAATATGCTCTGTAATAGGAAATGGTCCAACATATCGAGGAGCCAATTTCCTAGAGCTACTAAAATGCACCACCCCCTTCATCGAAGAAACACGAATGAACACGCGATCGCCAACAAAAAATTCCAAAGGCTTCCTACGATGATCGGCATAAGATTTCTTCCTATTCTGAGCCTCTTTCATTCTCTGTCTAATAATATCAATCTTCTCAGAAGATTCACGAATATAGTCGGGGTCGAGAACTAACTTTTCCCTGGATTCCATCCAACAAGATGGTGATCGACATGGCCTTCCATAAAGGGCGTTGAAAGGAGCCATACCGATACTAGATTGGTAACAGTTGTTATAAGAAAATTCAACAAGAGATAAGTGGTCTTCCCAACTACCTCCAAAATCAAGAATAAAAGCGCAAAGGAGATCTTCTAAGACTTGATTCACCCTTTCAGTCTGACCATCAAACTGTGGATGATAAGCTATACTGAGATTGAGCTTAGTACCCAAAGCTTTCTGAAGGCTCTCACAGAAACCACTAGTGAAAAGTGGATCTTTGTCACTAACAATGGAACTAGGAATTCCATGAAATCGAACGACTTCTTTAATAAAAATCTTAGCCAACAAAGGAGCAGTCCGATTGGACTTGATAGGAATAAAATGGGCTGATTTGGTCAATCGGTCAATAATCACCCAAACACTAGTATGGTCCGACCTTGAACGAGGTAGACCATCAATGAAGTCCACAGAAATTTGATCCCATTTCCATAATGGAATCTCAAGAGGCTGCAAAAGACCACTAGGACGTTGGTGTTCCGCTTTAATAAGTTGACAAGTCATGCAATGACTCACATAACTTGCAACATCACGCTTCATACCTTCCTAAAAGTATAAGCGTTTCATGTCAGCGTACATCTTACTACTGCCCGGATGAATAGTATACTTAGAACGATGGCAGTCCTCAAGAATGTCATTTCTAAGATTAAGAACATTAGGCACGACCAACCTTCCTTTCTTCCGAATACAACCATGAAAATCAATATCGATATCCTTTAGATTATCACTTCGGGGTTCCGATTTACAACTCTGAATAAGATAAGCGAGATCTGGATCTTTTTTCTGGGCATCGACAATATGATCCAACAAACTAGGACGAGCTCCCATGCTAAATAAAAGCACAGGGGAATCAGAAACTGAAGGACGGTCTCTAATATCACAATGAGATAAAGCTTCCAATAAATTCCACTTTGCTAATATCATGGAAACAACAACTTGCTACTTGCAACAAAGCGCATCAGCAACTCGATTACCCTTACCAGAGGTATACTGAATATTGAAATCATATGAAGCAAGAAATTCGAGCCAACGCTGTTGCCTCATATTAAGTTCCTTCTGAGTGAAGAGGTATTTCAGAGATTTGTGGCCAGTAAAGAGAACAAAATGCTCGCCCAATAAATAATGTCACCAAATCTTTAGAGCAAATACTATGGCGGCTAACTCCAAATCATTGGTAGCATAACGAATCTCATTAGGCTTTAGTTTTCTTGAAGCATAGGAAACTACTCTATCCTTTTGCATGAGAACAGCACTGAGTCCATAACCACTGGAATCGGTACAAACAACAAGATCATGATTCCCTTCGAGAACCACTAAGATAGGAGCATGAGTAAGGAGATCTTTCAACTTCATGAAATTAATCTCACACTTATCAGACCAAATAAAAGGAATAGCTTTTCTCGTGAGAGTGGTAAGCAGTAAGGCAATACGAGAAAAGTCCTTAATGAACTGGCGATAATATCCCGCCAATCCAAGAAAACTACAGACCAGTAACAGTCTCGGGGCTCTTCCAATTCTGAATACATTCGATCTTGGAAGGATCGACGGAGATACCATCAGAAGAAACGATATGATCGAGAAACTTCACTTTATTCTCCCAGAAGTGACACTTGGAGAATTTGGCATAAAGCTGATGCTGACGAAGAGTGCTTAAAACAATCTCCAAATGCTGAATATGGTCAGCTTCAGATTTGGAATAAATAAGAATATCATCTATGAACACCAAGACGAACTTATCGAGATATTCTCGGAATATCCGATTCATAAGATCAACAAAATACGCTGGAGCGTTCGTCAAACCGAACAGCGTAATAAGCCATTCGTAAGAACCATAACGAGCGCGGAATGCGGTAAGAGGGATGCTATCTTCCGCAACTCATAACTGATGAAAACCGGTAGCAAGATCGAGTTGGGAGAAAAGCTTAGCGCCACTTAATTGATCGAACATGTTGTCGATCCTAGGTAATGGATACCTATTTTTGATAGTAAGCTCGTTAAGCTTGCGATAATCAATGCAAAGCCTAAGAGTACCATCTGCCTTCTTAACACAGATAACAGCGGCGCTCCAAGGAGATGAGCTAGAACGAATAAATTGCTTGGCTTCCAATTCAGATAATTGTTCCTTGAGTTCCTCATTTTCCTTAGCAGACATCCTCGTGGGAGGACGACTGACGGGATGAGCACCAGAGATAAGATCAGTATGGAATTCAATTATCCTTTCGGCAGCAAACTCGAAATAGGCTCGAAGACATTAGAAAAATCACAAACAACCAGAATATTAGCTATGACATCCTCCGATTCGAAGGAAGAAATGAGAGCATTCGAAGCATGGTCCATGTCTCGAAATACAATAGATAACTGCTCCATTGCATTGGGATGCTTGAGATATAAAGTTCTTTTGGGACATAGGATTTGAACTTCATAACAGATGAGCCAATCCATCCCCAAAATCATATCAAAACCAAGATGGTTCATAACATGCAGATTCGCATGAAAGGAAAAACCACATAGAATAATCTCAACATCAACACATAACAAACCAAGAGTAGTGGATCCACTAATAGGATTCACAATCCTCAAAGGGTCGCAAAGACTAACAACATCCAAAGGAATAACATCAACAAGCTCCTTTGACACGAATGAATGTGATGCACCCGTATCGAAAAGAACTCTAATAGAACGGCCATGAAATAAAATAAAACCCACCAAAACAGAAGGAGGAATACCTTTGGGCTGAGAAGAATCACCAGAAGCTTTAGAAACGTTAAGCTTCCCAGATTTGAAACCATTAGGAGCAGTAGGACAATCAGAAACCCAATGACCCTCTTTCTTGCAATAACGGGAGATGCGAGGCTTAGGACAACTACGGAGAAGATGATCCAGAGAACCACAATTATAGCACGCCCTCTGATTAGAAGGTGCACTACTACGCTGAGAACTAGAGGTAGCTTGCTTCTTCTTCTTGTTAGAAGAAGAATTAGGCTTATTAAATGGAAACCTTTTCTTGTTGGGGTTCTTAGAAACCTCAACCTCATCACCACTATCACGTTCCTTTTCGACAGCTTCAAGGCAAAGAGCCGAATCAACAAGTTCCTTAAAAGGAAGCTTAAGCTGAAGCAAAAGGACTTTTTTCAAATACTTCTTCAAACCTTCTACAAATCTAAGATTCTTCTTACGCGGAGTGTTAATGAACTCAACTCCGTATTTGGACAAGGTCTCGAAAGATGCAACATAATCAGAAACAGAGGACTTTCCTTGTTTTAACTCAAGGAAACTACGAGTAAAATTGGCATTTTCTGATTCAGGAACGAACTTAAGTTCGAATCGTCCCTTAAACTGATTCCACGAGAGAGAGGACTCATCAACTTCCGTAATCAAAAGCTTATACCAATCAAGAGCACGTTCTTGCAACATACTAGATTCCACAAGAACGTGATGATGATCTGAAAGATCCATCCGAGAGAATATGCGCACACTAATGCGCAACCAAGTCTGAACCTCCAATACACTTTCTGATCCCTTGAAAGGCTTGCCTCCAAGGTGGGAATATTCACTACACATGCGGGAGAAGGCAGACTTGTGAGTAGGAGCTGCGGGAGTAGCAACTGAAGGCTGAGTACCCCAAAATAGCTTCATAAACTGATCAGCTGACATATAGACTCCGTCCGGATGAGAACCACTAGACGGACCTGCAGTAGAAGCTTCCCTCTACCTTTTCCAGCCATAGGCTGAGAGAACAAGAGAGGATAAGGATCGGTTAAAAAAATACAAGATTGATTAGGAATTTAACAAATGGAATACTACGAAATATGAGATCATTCCTAGACATATTCCAACAAGTTAGAGTGGATAAAAGTTTAATAACAACGAAGGAATAGATTAGAAAATCACAAATAAAAACCTCGAATAGTTGTAACATATGTTCCATTATACTTCTGTTCCGTGTTTATTATAATATGTTCTGAATATCAGCTCTGATACCAAGCTATGACGCCCCACCTTTATGCTCACAATAACAAAGGTTATTATGTAGTAATAACGTCTACTATTGCGAAGAATAAGGCTTGTCAGAAGCGATCATCTGTAAGTTATGCCTTAGACGAGTATTGATTACATCGATAGGAGTTGTGTAAATTACTCCCAACGATATACATTCAATCCAAATCTAAAACAAAACCACGGTGTCTTATGAAAAATTTAGAACAACTCATAATAGCAACAACACAGATAAGTATAATTACATCAGAATAGAAATATCATATATATATATAGCGGAAGGTAAGTCTGGATACATGCTACAACACTCGATTGTTCACATGAACCAAATGTACATATACACAGCCATCATAACATACATAAGATGAGAGTCAATACACCAAAAGTAACACCTCGAAGCCTAAACAAAAGATGAGGTGAAATCCCAAAAGCTGAAGCAGAAACTGAATCAGAGATAGCAATTATCCTGAAATAACTCGGTCCGACCCGAGTATTATTTAAAAGAAAATAAACGGATCAGTCTAATTTAAACTTAGAAATGAATGCATTATAAACAACATCAAAGCAAGTTAATTATAATCTCAAATGAGACTATTCAGCATAAATAATCAACATAGTTTAAATGAAGAAATCTCATTAAACACCATCAAAATCAACTCCAAATTCATAAATGAATTCAAAACAACAAAACACAAAAATCTAGAAATCAAAATAAGATAACTAGAAAAACCAGCATAAAATGGATCGATCCCAGCATATGGCGAGTCTAAGCTACGCCGCATGTGCATCTCAAATGGCCGAAGCCTAACAAGTATTGTCAGCATAATATTTGGCGCCCAACGAATGACCCGAAGGTCCAACAAATGACCCGAAGGCCTAGTACTGGTAATTGACATGAAGGTCCAACATAGTGGCTCGAAAGCCCAACAAAATCATCAAAATTTTCAAACAGAAATTCCTCGGCAAATATTTCAATTAACGAGTCCAGAATTAACCGAATTAGTAAAAGCGTGGTTTCATATTCCACACTTTTGCTAAGTCGTTTAATTCTCATCATCATTTCCTTAAAAGTGCAAAATTGTGTATTTTATATAAATAATTTTTACGTTCTCAAGTGGACAAGTCCGGAATTAATCGAATCAGTAAAAGTAAGGGTTCATAGTCCTTAATTTTGCTGAAGCGTTTAAATCGATTCCTCATTCTTTTGAAAGCATAAACTGTGAAATTTTTAGAAACAATTATATTTTAAAACGATTTAAAACACGTGATTAAAACAGCAACTTCTATAGCAATTTCGATAAAGAAGTTGCGCTTCACAAAACACCGTAAAAACGGATATAAAAATCAGCGTTGCGGGTTTTCTTGATTGCAAGATAGCCGCTTGAAAATTCACTTTAAATTGACGGTTACTGAAGTCAAAACTATAGTAATTTTTATTCGTCAAAAATCTCATCAAAACAACACACTTCAAGTACAAACACCGGGGTAAAAATCCGTTATAAAAATAACGGCAACAAAATACGTTTCAAAATAAAACACCGATTCAAAAGAAAAATTAATCACTGGTCTACACTACTACATATGCAACAAATATAGCATTGCCTGGACAATATACTTCATGCACACACGTAATACAAAGTTATATAACATTCTTGCCCAAAAGTGATTTCGTGCTTCACTTATTTGTACTCCCGTACAATTTGCACCATACTAGCTTGCCAATGTTAGTACTGAATGCACTTAAGTGGTAACGTACAGAGGTATTGAAAATGCACGCACGTAATTTAACAAGACAAGAAGACCTAGCCATAATTTCATAGTAACCTGGACCTGGCTAAATGCACACACGACAAAAATGCAACAGAAGAAAAAAATGACCTGGAACTCATTTACATTTTTCACGCACGTATAAGACAAATTACCTAGACTATACTTTCCTGCAAAACATGCTTAATGTAATGCAAATAGTGAAAATAACATGCTGGCACGTAACACTATGGGCAAAGATATAAATGATGTGGACAATTTACACGTGTCCCCTATTGCACAAACATGCCACCACAATATTTTGCCTGGACTTGGTCTTCACGCGTACAAGCTTGCATGAAAAAAATTTTAGACAACTTTACGTACGCACGAAAAAAATGGAATGCGCACTTGAAATGAAAAATATGGTGCCTGGACTTGAATTTGGTGACTAACTTTTTTGCAACACGTGTATATACTTAAAAATGATAGCCTGGACTCATTTTAGTGAACGCAACTTACACGCTTAATATTGCAAGCATACTCGCCTGGTGCATGCATATTTGCAATTCAGTAATGAAGTAGAAAAAAAAATGACTTGACTTCGTGTTACTCAGGTTTGCAAGCACGAAATACAAAAATGAAAAGGACGAAGGTCAGGAATTACACACTTTGCACTCACGAAAATGAAGTTGGTTTGGGCACTTCATGCACGCATGAATCAAATAAAGGTCTGGAACTTGATTTTCACGCATGTACACTACACATACCGACACGAAAAATTTGGTCAGGACACCATTTTTGCACACACGTGATGAAACAATGGTCTGGACTTGTTTTAGTGAATGCCATACATCTTGCGCACAAAAGAAATAGACAAAAAAATATAACCCTGACTTAAATTTTGAATGCTACAACTTTGGGGTAACTGTGTTTTGTGCAAACCAATATAAACAACAGAAAAGCGTCAAATAAAAATAGGCAACATAGTTTTAATTAGATGTGTGAGTTTGCACTCACTTCTAATTAGTTTCAGAACCAGTTAGCAATCAAGATCTGAATGGAGCTAGAATTTTGAAAACGCCATTAATGCTATGCACTGCTACTGGAATTTTGAAACGAAAGAGTAATGAAGTGTTTACTTTTCCTTTACCAATTTTGTGCACAAGTCAAGCAAAAGAATATGCTGGCAAGAATTGTACAAATGCATTTAAGTCATAACATGCATCAGTGAAGAGAAAAGGACACAACTGCATAAAGGTGATGATGAAAGCAAAGGAAAAGTGTTCAAACTTTTGTGATAGCAAAAGTGTTCACTTTTGGCTTTTATTTGGTCAATCTTCACCTGCACGTGAAGGCCAATGCTGTACATTTCAAACGTGCACCACCTTAAAGTATTAAACTGACTTTGTAAATGATTTGTAGTTTCTTTTTTTTTCAAATTTCAATTTAAAGTTTCTATTTTAATAAATAAAATTTTCTTTTCAAAAACCAGGGTTGTTACAAAGAATAAAATTATCAACCGAATAATGAATGGCATGAGCAAAAGGTTAATATTTTATTGATAGGCCTGCTTTCAAAACTTATTGGATTGACTCCATTTAAGCAATCCTACTGAATATAAAATTCAAGTTGTACATGTTTAATATCGCTACTCTAAATGAATATAAATTACTACCATGCCAAATATAAGATTTAATTAAAGTCTACCATATCCTACTGACATAAGAAACTGAGATTACCATGTTATACATGTAATATCATCTGGTAGATTTTATCATATCCTATAGGATATATCAATATAAGATTTGATTAAAGTTGTTAGAAATTAATACTTGAATTCCAACTCGCGATTTGAAGATGCAGCATGACCATTAGAGAAGCATCGACGAGGAAGGAGGAAGTTCTATACTTAGTTTAGTGAAGGGCTTGCCGAATCAAACTTTTGGTTTGGCGGTGGAGGAGCAGCTGCTGCTCCAAATCGGGAGCAGTGGAGATGGAGGACCGGACGGGATTTCTTGCCCAGTAGTGGCGAACTCGGTTGGTGGAGACATAATGGAGCTAAGGCATTGGAGTGGTGATGTTGAAGAGCATGTCGAACCATATCTTTGGTTCAGTGAGAAGTAAGGAGCACCGCCCTAGTTTTTTCGTTCGATGGAATGGTTTGCCGGACAAGAATTTTGGTTCGGTAAAGCAGTGCCGAACCAAATTGCTCGCTCGGTGTTGATGCTGAACCATATGAGTGTTTTGCTGAACCAAATTATGCCAAACCAAAGTGTAACCAAACATCAAGTGATGCATGCCGAACTAGGATTGCCGAACTAAATTTTGTCGAACAATATGCATGCCGAACCAAACCCCAGGGCCGCTATATAGCAGCTACCCCTCCTCGTTTCATCATTCTATTAATAGTGGAGCTTTTAGACAACAATGGAAGCCATTCTAGAGCGCTGAAACTCTTTAGAATTTTGATTGTATCGTTAATTCTTCTTAGGTATAGCCTCCAAAAGTGAACCAGTCTTGTAACTCTAATCTTCCAATGATTAATAAAATCTCCTCTCCCCAAGTGGATGTATACTGCCTCGGGTAATGAAACCACTATAAATGCTGGGTTTTTTTTGCATTGCATTGTTTTGTGACTGTCTGTATTGGTGTTTATCTCTGTTTGTTTCGTATCACTACAATCACGGTCCAATTGTTTTCCGTTGCGTTAGGTTTTTTATTACCTTAGACTGATCATCTGAAGAGATTTTCCCTAACAGTCTGGTATCCGAGCAGCAAGATTGATTGAGGAGTGCTGGACGCTATGGCAGAAGATGAAGCGACTCCAGTTGTTACAAGACCATATACTAGAGGGATGTATATGGCGTCAGGATCATAGTTGGAAATTGAGAAATGGAATGAGGATAAAGACTTCGAGAAGTGGAAATGGATGTAAAGGCTGTTCAAACGAGGCATGAAGTCCATCTAGTAGTGTTTGCCCTTGAGGAGTTGATGGCTAACATCTCAGTCGTAGAAAGAAAGAAGATGGAGAAATAGGCATATACTACTTACAGCTACCTATGGGAGAGAATGTCATCTCAGAGATTAGCAGTGAAACCACTGCTAGGAGAATTTGGACCAAGCTTGAAAATATCTACTTGAAGAAATCTATGACCAACTGTCTGATATTACCGAAGAAATTTTTCACCATGCGGATGAGGACACTTTAGTTAAGGAACATATTAATTTCTTTGATGATCTCGTGATGAAGATGAAGTCTGTTGACTTGAAGATGGATGAGGAACAAATGACAATGATTCTTTCATGTTCTCTTCTAGAGTGATACATAGGTTTCGTTAACAACCTTATCTTCGCTAGAGACATATTTACAGTGGAACATGTGAATTCAGGCCTTCTATCTAAGGGCTTGAGGGATGAAGGAGATAAGTGAAGGAAGTAGAGGTGGAATTAGTGTCACGGCCTGTTTGTTGAAAGATGTATAGAAGATAAGAAGAATTGGAACTTTAGAGGACGTTCCAAGCCCAGAAAGCCCGATAATGGCAGGAGAGGAAAGTCTAAGGATGGGAAGTGCCTTATTTACAAGAAAACTGGTCATTGGAAAAATGATTGTCCAGATTTGAAGAAGAAGGAAGAAGACGGATCTTTATCATTTGCGGTGGAGAAGTCTGTATCTGAGGATGTGTTATTGCAGCAATATCGGATGTCTTAAACCATCGGATGCTGGACTCGGAGGCGTCTTTATATATGACGCTTGATAAGGGTTACTTTGGTTCTTTCGTTGGATGATAGGGAAGCTCTATTATTATGGGTAATGATGCTGGCTATAGAGCAATGGGTGAAGATACAGTAAGGATTAGGATGTTTGATGGAGTGATATACACTTTGACAAGTGTTCGGTATGTTTCAGGTCTTCAGAAGTCCTTAATTTCTTTAGGACGATTGGCATATTTAGGATGCAAGGTAACTATCGAGAAGGATACTTTGAAGGTTTCGAGAGATGAGCTAGTTCTTATGAAAGGAGATGCGTTCTGAAATCTATATTTTCTAAAAGGAACCACAGTTCTTAGAGAGTCGTATGTTGGAATAGACAGTTCTCGTGCTTTGGATGCCACAAAGCATTGGCATCTCAGGTTGGGTCATATTTTAGAGAAGGGCTTAGATTTGCTTCGAAGAAGGAAGATGATCAAAACAAAAAACTTCGATAAGATGGAATTTTGCCAGGAGTGTGTGTTAGGCAAGCAAACTAAAGTATATATTAGAGTTAGACTCCATAGATCGAGGAAAGTACTTGAGTACGTGCATACAGATGTTTGGGAACTAGTTTCTACTTCTTCTCTTGGAGGAGTAAAGTATTTTATCTCTTTCATTGATGAATTTTCTCGAAAATGAAGGCCAAAACAGAGAGCTTTGAGAAGTTCAAAGACTAGAAAGTGCTTGTTGAGAACCAATTTGGTTCTAGGTTGAACGTACTAAGATCTGATAATGGCGGTGAATTTTTCTCTAGGGAGTTCCTCGATTTTTGTAAACAGTATGTCATTCAGAGACATTTCACAGCACCCGAAGATCCGTAATCCAATGGGGTTGCAGAAAGGATGAACATGACTCTACTGGAGAAGGCTCATTGCTTGAGATTGATGGCGAGCTTGTCTAGAAGCTCTGGGCTGAGGCATTATCAACTACGGCACATATCATAAATCAAATTCCATGCTCAACCATAGATGGGAAGATTCTAGAGGAGAAGTGGAGAGGTAAAGCAGTGTATCTTGGTTACTTTCGAATTTTTGGTTGTCCTGTGTACATTCACCATACAGGTGATGATAAGTTGGAGGCTAGAGCATACAAGGGCATACAAATAGGATACACCGACGGTATCAAAGGTTATCGAATTTGGAACCCTGTTGATCGAAAGATTGTTCATTCCAGATATGTTTCTTTTGATGAGTTTGCTATGTTCAATTAGATGGAGAAGCTACCTACCACATCCGAAGATTCTTATAGGCCTAAGGAGATGGAAGAAGTTCCTATGTTTCGGCCAAATAATAGAGTTGTTGTCGATGCTGTCGAGGAAAATGTAGTTGATGAAACATCACAGGATAGTCCACAGATACCTTCTAGTAGTGCTGGTGGTGTGCATGAATCTAGAGCAAGTTCAGTTCAAGGTGGAGGTAAAAGGAGTTTAGGCAATGCAGTACCTACCCAGGTCGGTGTAGGTCTATTAGGCCGCCCGAAAGGTATGTTGATTATAAATTTTTGAACCTTAGCCTTACTGATCAGTTTGACTATGCCCTACACGTGGTTCTTGAGGAGCCGCTTGACCTTGATGAAGCTTTGAAGTCATGTGACAATTCGAAGTGGATGTGCTTTATGGAAGAGGAGTTAGAGTCGTTGAAGAAGAACAAGACTTGGAATTTGGTACCACCTCCTCAAGGAAGCCGAACCATAGGTTGCAAATGGGTGTTCAAGGTGAAGGACGATGGGAGATACAAGGCTAGATTAGTTTCTAAAGGGTTTTCACAATGAAAGAGATTGGAGTATAATGAGATATTCTCTCCAGTAGTGAGACATACCTCCATCTGCATTTTGCTCACTATCGTCGCAACTCATGACTTGGAGCTGGAGCAACTGGACGTAAAAACCGCTTTCTTGCACGGAGACTTGGATGAGACCATCTACATGAAGCAGCCATAAGGATTTGTTTTAGATAGGAAAGAAAATTGGATTTGCAAATTGAAGAAGTCATTGTATGGACTTAAGCAATCGCCTAGAAAATAGTACAAAAGTTTTGACTCTTTTATGCTTTCAATTGGTTTTGATCGTAGCATCAAAGACGCTTGTGTGTACTTTAAGCATTTAAATAATGGTAGATGAGTGTGCCTACTCTTGTATATGGATCATATGTTGATTGCTTCTAAGGATAAGGCTGAAATCGATAGTCTGAAGCTAAAGCTAAAAGCGGAATTCAAGATGAAGGATCTTGGAGAAGCAAAGAAAATTTTGGGTATGGAAATTCAAAGGGATAGAAAGATAGGACTTTTGAGCCTCACTCAAAAGGAGTACATTCGAAAGGTGCTTGCTCGGTTTAACATGGAAGTGGAAAATGCAATCAGCACACCCATGTCTTTGCACATACAGCTTTCTAGCAAAGGCTCTCCGATCTCGGAAAATGACAAGGCTTATATGTTGAAGGTCCCATATGCAAGTGCAATTGGCAGCTTGATGTATGCCATGGTCTGCACTAGGCCTAACATTGCACAAGAGGTTGGATTGGTGAGTAGGTTCATGGCGAATCCAAGAAAAATGCATTGGGAAGCAGTGAAGTGTATCTTCAGATACCTTAGAGGAAATCCAAACCATGGACTTGTCTTTGGCGGCAGAAGAAGAGATTTCAGCTTGGTTGGATTTTGTGAGTCTGACTATTCCGGTGACAGAGATCAAAGGAAGTCATCCTTCGGATATGTGTTCACTATTGGTGGGACATCGATCAGTTGGAGAGCGAGGTTGGTGATGATTGTGGCTTTGTCTACTACCAAGGAAGAGCTCATAGCTGCGGTTGAAGTAGCTAAGGAAACGCTTTATTTGAGGCGAATATTGTGTGATTTGGGTTTCGTATATGAAGGCATGGATGTGTACTGTGACAATCAAAGTGCAATCCACTTAGCTGAAAATCAGGCATTCAGCTCGAGGACGAAGCACATTAAGGTGAGAGAGTCGTTCCTGATCTCGATGAGTAAATAGAAGCTATTCATTTTCAAAAATTTCACACAAAGAAGAATACAGTAGACAAGTTTACCAAGTCGTTGCCAATTGCTAAGTTCGAGCATTTTTCGAACTTGATTCGCTTATAAAGTGCTAGATGCCACAGGGTGGTACGAGGGAAGAGATGAGATGGTTCAGCGAGACGTTTGCTTTCAAGGTGGAGATTGATAGGTTTTACACAGATTGGGTACTTCGAACACTTTGATGATGGACGGTGGCCTTGCCAGAGTTCATTGACAAAGTGTAATGGGTGATGACATTGCCGAAACTCATTGGGTAAGTATCCATTGCTTGGAGCATGAAGGTGTAGATGAAGTTGGAAGGTTTGCTTGGAATTCAGTATCAAGGTGGAGATTGTTAGAAATTAATATCTGAATTCCAACTCACGATTTGAAGAAGGAGCAAGGACATTGGAGAAGCATCAACGAGGAAGGAGGAAGTTCTATGCTTAGGTCGGTGAAGGGCTTGCCGAACCAAACTTTTGGTTCGGCGGTGGAGGAGCAACTGCCGCTCCAAATCTTTAGTGGTAGACTGGAGGACCGGACGATATTTCTTGTCCGGTAGTGGCAAGCTCGGTCGTTGGAGACATGATGGAGCTAGGGCTTTGGAGCGGTGATGTTGAAGAGCATGCTGAACCATATCTTTGGTTCAGTGAGAAGCAAGGAGCACCGCCCCAGTTTTTTCATTCGGTGGAATGGTTTGTCGGATGAGAATTTTTGTTCGGTAAAGGAGTGCCGAACCAAATTGCTCGCTCGGTGTTGATGCCGAACCAGATGAGTGTTTTGTCGAACCAAATTATGTCGAACCAAAGTGTAACCAAATACCAAGTGATGCATGCCAAACTAGGATTACCAAACCAAATTGTGCTGGACCAGATACATGCCAAACCAAACCCCATGGCTGCTATATAGCAGCTACCCCTCTTCATATCTTCACTCTTTAAATAGTGGAGCTTTTGAAAAATAATGACAGCCATCCTAGAGAGATGAAACTCTGCAGAATTTTGACTGTATTGTTAATTCTTCTTATGTATAGCCTCCAAAAGTGAATCAATCTTGTAACTCTAATCTTTCAGATTAATAAAATTTCCTCTCCCCAAGTGGACATATACGGCCTCGTGGTAGTGAAACCATAATAAATACCGATGTTATTTATTTTTTATGAATTGCATAGATCCGTGACTGTCTGTACTGGTGTTTATCTCTGTTTGTTTTGTCTCACTACATTGTTTTCCGCTGCGTTGAGTTTTTTATTCCCTTAAACTGATCATCCAAAGGGATTTTTCCCAACAAAAGTCTACCATATCCTACAGGTAATATTATATGGTAGATTTGATTAAAGTAGGATATATATATATATATATATATATAAATAAATTACCAAATATAAGACCAAATATATGATTTGATTAAATCCAAGGAATATAAATCACTTGCTTTAAGATACTGGTAGAAATTTGATATGGCAATATAAATTTAGGCAGTCCTAATGAATATAGATTGTGTTATACTTAACTTGATTGATTATATTAAATCTAAAACAACATTTAAAATTGAAACATAAATTTAAGACTTCTTTGTTTTGTATATAATTATGAAAGAAAATTAATGCACGTTCATTTCTTCATTTCCTTACAAATATATAAAAACATCAATTATGATTTTAGTATTTAGTCTTTGGTTTAGCATATATGTGAAGTACTATGATTAGTTTACTACTTAGATTAAAAAAATACGACAAAAATGTAAGTTAGAATGAAATAATTAACAGGCGAGCCAGTAGATGAGGCACATGACGTGGATCAATTAACTAAGTGGAGCAAAAATTGCAGAAGAGAGCAGAGGTTCAAATAATTGCTGACAAGAGTTGCAAGAGAAGAGTGAATGATTACTTTTTTGGGGTTTCCTAAAGGTGGGGAAGATGAGGGAAGAAAATGAAAGCAAGGAGACTGAAATAATTAGAAAAAGTGCATGCCAATGTAAAGGATAAGATTAATCACTCCCTATAAACAAGGATGAAGTTATAAATAAGTCAGAATTAATTTATCATGAAAATGTTATAAAGTGGATAATTTTGTTTGATATAATTACTTATGGGAATAGCTACTTTATGGAGGTCCTATATCATTAATTACAGGAATAGCTGCTCCAAGGAGGTCCTATACAAAGACATAATTTGGTGAATGCATGGAAAGGCGATTAAATTTCCAAGATTAGCAGTCCACAATTAGAGTATAACAACAACAAATGTAATCCCCTCATATATCATTTGTGAGATAAATACCAATGGTATAAATAGATGCATTCTCTATTCAACTAAGACCTCAAAAAATTCATTTAAAAGTAAATTATAAGTGAATGGAGCAATGAGCAATAATAAAGAACAATTAATGTAAAGTGAAGAAGAGTATCTGGCCAAGGAAGATGGTTGTAGTGGTTGCAATAATTCAATTCACTAAAGTTCAACAATGACATAGCAATACAAAATTAAGCTGTAATATGCCTAGTCAGATATTCTTCAATAGACAACAATTTAAGTTTTGTGCACCACATTTAGGATGAATATCAAAGCTTAGCTTCACAAATTAATTTTTCTAGTATATATTACATAGGTTTATGCGTTTGTTTATTTACTAAGAACACAATTATCAGTTCTTGGTCAACATGACCTAAAATCATTTGATTAATAGATTATGTCCAAAAAAGGGAACATGCACACTAACTTGTAGCCAATTCACGAGGAAATAGCTTTCCCTGAGAATATGTAGTGAGAGCAACTTCAACTACAAATGGAGCAGCCTTCATGATATCCCAAGTAGGCAATCTAGGCCTAGCAGTGCAGTGTTCACTTCCCACACTAGAGGAATTACTTAAACTATTGTTCCCAGTTGTTGAATTGTTCAAAGATTGGTCACCACTTCTGTTTATTTTCCAAAACATCATAGTTAAAAGGCTATCAACATTCTGATGAACTGGTGTTCAATGTTCAAGACCTGATAGTGTATAGATGTAAGACATGCCCGATGTTGCTGATACCCGATTTTCAACTTAAGAAATGAATCAACAAATATAGGCGGTGATGAACTGTTGTTGCTAAAGCTATTGATATTACCTGTTGCATCGTTAGATTGAACCTGAGAGTTGCACAATAGTCCCTGGATTAGTATGGCGTCACAACTACCGATAAAAGGGAGTGGTCCATAGACTACATGCAAATTTTAGGTTTGCGAACAATATAAGAATATATAAGAGCATAGCTATAACCACTTCTAAAGTATATAAACTATGTATGTCTTATAGAATTAATAAATAGAAGTATAGATATACGGAGAAACACAATATGCCATGTTATCACCGATCAAATTGACAATTTAATATTTGCAACAAACGAAACTGTTGAAGAATGATTCAAACATGGCAATGGCTCGGTATTTTGTTTATGAATTAGTCATAATAAAGAGCTGGTATAGCTCCTAATTTTTTGGGTAATTTTTTTCCTATTTTTCAGTCTAAGTAGTTAGGGTTAACGTCACTATGTAGCCCATATAAGGCCAGCTATTATCTGAATAAAAGTTGTTCCATTTGCATTACTTCTCCCACTTCCTTTTGCTCTTTAAAATTCTCCAACATTTTTGGTATCAAAGCCAGGTTAGCTAGGTCTGGTCTCGTGTTCATTAAGCAACAAGATGACGTCCAACACCACTGCAGTAAACATCTCCCATCCTCAGATTCCGGTATTCAAAGGTGACTCCTACGAGTTTTGGAGTATCAAGATGAAGACACTGTTCAGGTCACAAGATCTGTGGGATCTGGTGGAATATAGCATAAGAGAGGACGGCCAAGAGGAGGCGGCAAAGAAGGAAACTCAAAAGAAGGATGCAAAGGCGTTATTCTTCATACAACAAGCGGTAGATGAAAGCATATTCTCGAGAATTGCAGCAGCAACTTCTGCACATGAAGCATGGAACACCCTGAAGACTGAGTATTAAGGCTCTACGAAGGTCATCACACTGAAATTGCAATCACTGAGGCGAGATTTTGAAACCGCCAACATGAAAAATCAGGAGACAGTACTAGAATATCTCGCAAGGATCTCCTCCACTGTCAGCCAAATGCGAGCATACGGTGAAAAAATCACCGACGAGACCATTGTGGGCAAGATTTTGAGGAGCCTGAACCCTAAGTTTGATCACGTCGTTGCAGCCATCGAAGAATCTAAGGATCTTGCCACCTATACTGTTGATGAACTCATGGGGTCACTACAAACGCATGAGGTTAGAATCAATAGAAATAATGCAAAGGAGGAAGATCAAGCTTTCCATGTTCAAGGAGATCATTCAAGGGCTGACTACAACAGGGGCAGAGGAAGGTCGAGTTTCAGAGGGAGAGGTCGTGGCAGAACAAACACTCCCAGGTGCACATACTGCAACAAGTATGGACACACAAGCGAAGATTGTTGGAACAGGCCGAAAGAAGCACATGCAGAAGAAGAAAAAGAGGAAGCCTTCTTGTTCATGACACTTGAAGATTCCCAAGGTATCCCCGTTGACATTTGGTATCTTGACAGCGCGTACTCACTTCATTTGACATGACACAAGACAAAGTTCAAGCAGTTCGATGCAGCACATAAGTCTCGAGTTAGACTTGGAGATAACAAGCACATCGAAATTGAAGGAAAAGGAGTTATTACTGTCAATATAAATGGAAAAGAGAAACCGATTCAGAATGTTCATTATGCTCCAGGTTTGGCTCATAATCTCATTAGTGTGGGCCAACTAATTGATTCAGGCTATTCTGTTGAGTTTAAAAATAATATATGTTGTGTCAAACGAGCATCTGGGCAAGTACTCATTGAAGCTAAGATGACTCATAACAAGATGTTTCCTATAAAGTTCTCATGCGAAGAGCACTATGGGTTGATAAGCAGTAGGTACAATGATTTTTCTGAAATTTGGCATCTACGATATGGACATCTCAACATCAAAGGTTTACATCTTCTTGCAAGTAAAGAGATGATCAAAGGTCTACCCTTAATTAAAAACCTCAACCATGTGTGCAAGGGTTGTGCTCTAGGGAAGCAAACTAGACGATCATTTCCTGTTGGAAAGTCCAAATGAGCAGACAAGAAGCTGGCACTCGTACATGCCGATATTTGTGGACCAATGAAAACTCCATCACATGCTGGCAGCAGGTATTTTCTGCCTTTTATTGATGATTTAACAAGGATGAGTTGGGTATACTTTCTCTCCCATAAATCTGAAGCTCTTGAACACTTCAAGACGTTCAAAGCACTCACAGAAAACAAAAGCAATGAAAAGATAAAAGTTCTAAGAACAGATAGGGGAGGAGAATTCTGTTCTACAGACTTCAACAGTTTTTGTGAGGAACAAGGAATTAAGAGAGATCTTACTGCTCCCTATACGCCTGAACAAAATGGCATAGCGGAACGTAAGAATAGGACTGTTGTTGAAATGATAAGATCCATGATGAAGGAGAAGGAGATGGGTGATGATTTCTGGGCTGATGCAGTAGCCACATCATTTTATTTGATCAACCTTTCTCCTACCAAAGCTGTATGGAATAAGATGCCTTTCGAAGCCTGGTATCATTTTAAACCTTCTGTGAATCATCTTCGAATTTTTGGTTCTTTATGCTACGCCTTAATACCATCTCAAAAGCATAAATTTGAATCAAAAGCAAAGAAATATATCTTTGTTGGCTACTGTTCCCAATCCAAAGCTTACCGATTGTATGATCCGGAAAAGAGAAAAATACTTGTAAGCAGGGTTGTACAGTTTGATGAGCAACGGAAGTTTGGAGAAGCCGATGCAAGACCATCACCTTCTCTGGATGCAGTGAACGAAGATCAGCATGAGACTCAAGAAGATGAGGTGAGTAACCCAGCAACAAGTGAAGATGATAATGAGTTGCAGCAGTCTCCACCAGACTCACCACACATCTCACCATGCTCACAACTGAGTCCGCAACAAGATAAGACTGAAACTACACGGCTGCGTAGAAGCCAACGAGGTCAGATTCCCAAGAAAAAATTTCCTATCGAGGTAGGAGACAGGTGCGAATTTGCCATGTTTGCTGGAGACCCATCTGATGTAGACACAACCCTGCAAAGTAAAGTTTGGAGAGACTCTATGGCTGAAGAACTAAGGTCCATTGAAAAGAATGAAACTTGGAGTCTTACGGAGCTGCCCGAAAAAAAGAAAGCGATCAGCTTGAAGTGGGTATTTAAAACAAAGTTTCATTCTGATGGGAGCATCCAAAAGCATAAAGCAAGGCTGGTGGATCGTGGTTATGTGCAGGAACAAGGAGTTGATTTTGAAGAGTCTTTTTCCCCAGTAGCAAGATTTGAAACTGTCAGATTGATCCTTGCACTTGCAGCTCAGTTACAATGGAGTGTTTTTCAGTTTGACGTCAAGTTTGCATTTCTTAATGGAGACTTGAGGGAAGAGGTTTATGTAAGGCAACCAGCAGGCTTTGTCATTCAAGGACAGGAGAGCAAGGTATATAATTTGAATAAAGCCTTGTACGGTCTAAAACAAGCTCCGAGAGCTTGGTACAACAAGATTGATGCATTCTTTCATGAAAATGGGTTTCTGCGAAGTTCAAGTGAACCGACTCTCTATATAAAAAGACAAGGTACGTTTGATGTTGTGTTGGTTAGTTTGTATGTGGATGATATGATATATACAGGGTCAAATATGCAACTTGTTGAAGAATTTAAGACTTCAATGATGAGTAAATTTGAGATGACAGACATGGGTAGACTAAGTTACTTTCTTGGACCAGAAGTCAAGCAGTCCAATAAAGGCATATTTGTGTCCCAATAGAAGTATGCGGTTGATCTCTTGAAGCAGGTTGGTATGACAAAATGCAAGCATGACTCAACACCAATGAATGCAAATGAGAAGTTAACAGCTGAGGATGGCTCTGGAATAGCAGATGCAAAAAGATATCGAAGTGTTGTAGGTAGAATCATCTACCTAACTCACACAAGGCCAGATTTGTCGTTCGCAGTAGGGTTGCTTTCAAGATTCATGCATCATCCAACGAAGCAACATTTTGGGGCAGCAAAAAGAGTACTTCGATGTGTAGTTGGTACAAAGAATCTAGGTGTTTGGTATGTAAAGAATGAGGAGTTTTCTCTCTCAGGATACACTGATAGTGACTGGGCTGGTTCTCAAGATGACAGGAAAAGCACAAGTGGAAACTATTTTGTGTTGGGATCAGGGCCCATTGCTTTGGCATCAAAGAAGCAAGCAACTGTGGCGCTATCGTTTACGGAGGCCGAATATGTTGTAGCCATAACTGCTGCGTGTCAGGCAATATGGCTCAGACGACTGCTCAAGGATCTTAATCGACAACAAGTTCAAGCAACTCGAGTGTTTTGTGACAATGTGTCTGCTATGGCTTTAACAAAAAATCCAGTCATGCATGAAAGAACAAAACATATCGAGATAAAGCATCACTTTATTCGAGAACTAGTTGCGGAAGGTGAAATCAAGCTTGAAGTGTGCAAGTCAAAGGATCAAGTAGCTGATATACTGACCAAGGCTCTTTCACCAACAAAATTTCAAGATCTGAGGACTAGGCTGTTCATCACCAGTTTTGAATCAAGGGGAGATGTTGAAGAATGATTCAAACATGGCGTTGGCTCAGTATTTTGTTTATGAATTAGTCATAATAAAGAGCTGGTATAGCTCCTAGTTTTCTGGGTAATTTGTTTCCTATTTTTCAGTCTAAGTAGTTAGGGTTAACGTCTCTATGTAGCCTATATAAGGCCAGCTATTATCTGAATAAAAGTTGTTCCATTTGCATTACTTCTCCCACTTCTTTTTGCTCTTTAAAATTCTCCAACAGAAACTCCATTTTGAAGAGCATAAATCAAAAGATTAAATTATACATTGAGAAAATTTAAGGCGAAATTAGTGGAGCTTTCAATGTAGTGCACATAAGAATGATGTTTATAGATAAAACAAATCTATTTGGTGTCAAAATAAAACAAATGCATTTACCATTTTTGTAAAATCAATAATCAATAGGCATACTCATAGAAAACGTTAAAACCAAACATAAAATTAATAATTCGGCCTTAGCCGAGGCAAATGCTCAGTTTAACTGAGACATTGCCTCAATATTGACTAAGGCAGTTGCCTCAATGAAACTAAGGTTGCCTCGGTATTGACTAAGGCACCTTCATGTGTGCATGAGCCTATGGTTCACTCCGTCTTTACCGAGGCACCTTCATGTGTGCAATTGACTCAATGAAACAGAGGTTGCCTCAATATTGGTTGAGGCATCTTCATGCGTGCTACGAGAGCGGGACTTACCATTGCGAGGCAGATGAGGATATTTAGTCAATTTAGTTAGTTTTTTTACAGAGCTTAGTTAACCCATTTAATTTTCATAAAACTTAGTTCACTTAATTAATTCTTATAAAACTTAACTAATTTTTATATACTTAGCTATTTGCTCAAAATTTTATTCAACTTAGTTAAATTTTATAATACTTAGTTAAAGTTAATTTCTGTAGAACTTAGTTGAACTTTTATAAAATTTAGTTAACTTTTATAAAACTTGGTTTTTTTTATAAAATCAGTTCTTTTTTACAAAATTTAGTTAATCTATATAAAAATTATTTTTTTGTAAACTTTGGCTTTTGTAAGAGTTATTTTTTTACAAATTTAGCTAGCTTTTACAATAAGAATTATGGATCAATAGATTGTGTGATGCCTTTTAACAACTATCTAGCATACAAAATGCTAACAAGAGTTTAAGGAACATTTTGGCTATGGTTTTATTAAGAAAAATTGGAGGATGTTTATAGCATGCATTCTCAATGAAAAAGAAACGATTAATTTCAAAAAAAATAAAAGAAAGCAGAAAAAGCCTCTGCAAAGATGGTATTTTAAATTATCATTTATATGTATAAACATAAAATAAAAGAAGCACACAACTAATCCATGAAAAATGTTAACTATCCAAAATAAATCGTGCAGGACAATGCAATAGTTGCTTAAAATGATATCGATCCCACAAAAAGCACTTCGTCGAAAAATAAGGCATGCTAAGTGAAATCAAATTATGCTTCCTATGTTATATTGACTACATTGCCACTAAAGCAAATTTTGATGTAACCGTTTGAGGGAAAAATATATATATTTCATGATGTAACTGCTTAAGCGGAATGAAACTCAAGGGGATGACCAAATACAGCAAGAATTTGCTTGTAACAAAAAACCCTTTCATTTAGTGGAAACAAAACATAATCGATTGAATCCTACTCAGGAACAAAAAAATATGCAAACTTCGTAGAAACCCTAATTCTGTGTTGTATATATGGAAGTCAAATTGGTCACAAATTGTAATAAATGTATCCATAAAAACACAGAAAGAAAAGGAATAAATAAATTGAACTTATAATAGAATCACTTCGATTTAGAAGAGGGATCACAACTTATAAACTTGTTCTTTTCTTGAATTTTCGGAATCTTGAGGTTCTCCTGATGCATTAGCTACATTAGTTTTTTCTTTCCAAACTGTTTTGACGAGAAAATTTCCATAAGACGCCCATAGCAAGAACATTTCGTGCAGCTGGGTGGAATCAGGGTCGGCCCAAGGGTAAGTAATGCCCTAGACAAAATTTTTTTTATTCTTGCGTTTTTGTTGCCCCATTTACATAAATTATATGCAAAAAATAAAATATACTTTTAACAACAAAATTTAACATTGATCACAAAATATTGTTCATTGATCACAAAATATTGTTCAAGTGGTCATTTCAGTTACATCTCAAAATAAATTGAAATCCGACATGATATTATAAAAATTAACACGCACTAACGGAAGCAACTTCTTCGTGCATTCTTCGAAGCAAACTTGTCTATTATCTCTTCATAATTGAGTGTATCCAAATACTCATTTTCAATTGAAATAATAGCTAATCCACTTAATCTCTCTTGTGACATAGTGGTTCGAAGATATGTTTTTATCAACTTCAATTTTGAAAAACTTCTTTCCGCAGAAGCAACTGTGACCGGGATAGTTAACAGAATTCGATAAGCAACCCAAGCATTTAAAAATCCACTAACATCACGGTAAGACCTTAAGAAATTAAGAATATCAATTGATCTAGTCATCCCCGATGGTAGAATATTTTTTAATTGTTGAAGCTCGAAAAATAATTCTTTACCACAAATATCTTGTTCTTCGTTGTGTCCCAAAAATCCTTCTAATTTGATGCAACGTTGCTTCAAATCTTTATCATCAATATTCCTAAATCTTGAGTTTAACAAAAAGCCAAATGTTTCTTCATAAAGTTTGAATTGCTCAAATCGATCTTTAAGTGAAGTCAAAGCTTGGTCTATTATGAGAAGAAAATAAGTAACTCTAAAATTTTCTTCAGGAGATTGTCTATTGTCATTCTCAACGATATCTTCATCAAATTGCCTTTTCCTTCGTATGACCCTCTTTTCAAGAAACTTTGGATCAATGCCAACTTCATCTGCAATTTCATTTGCCTCCTTCATTTGAATACACAAGCCACTTCCGTTCATGCTCTTCTACACGTGGATAACCACCAATATAATGTTTAGAAGTGAAGTGTCTGCCATTAACTTTATTTCTTGGAAATGCATCATTTTCTTTCAAAATCTTAATGGGACCACGTTGAATTAACATAATTCTTTTTGCATCGGTAATTTTTTCCCATAAACCTGGATCATAGTTGATATCAACATCCTTCTCAAGATCAAGTGTAACTACATCATCAACACCTTCATCAATAGAAATAACATGTACATCATTCACATCCTCCATATGTTGATCTTCGGTCTCTACTTCCACAATTTCATTTATAGGCTCATTGTCTTCGTGGATACCAATATTAAAATCATTGTTCTCATTTGTCAATGTAGCTTCTCCAACTTGACTTGAATTTCAAGTTTGAGTTCTTTTATTCCTTGCTTCAAATAAATTCGAAATATAACCAGCTAACGATTTTGCTTCGTCATCTTTGCGTTGCTTTTTCTTCCTATTTTGAAATCCGAAATTTTGTTTTCGATTCCTGTCTCAATTTTAAATTCACCATTATATTTTCAATGTATAAATACTAGCAACAATAAAACTAGCTTTTAATGATTTCTTATTCATTCAAAAATTAGCACATTTCATTTAATCAACCATAATTTCTGTCAATCAAAATTTAATTAGTTATTTAATCAACGTATATTTATTAAATAAAGGAAATAATCTTTAAAACGTAGAGAATTAAATTAACAATAATGAAAGAATTTGTCGATTTTTCAATGAATAATAAACTGTTAATTTAAAATTTTAAAACCCTTACATTTTTTTGTCTTCAAAAATCAAATCTAGCAACTTCACTTTTTCTCCTTCAGCAAAAGTTATGCCTGTTAACAAAAAAAAGTCAACAGAGACACAACATAGCATGAGTTGCATTGAAATTCAGTGCCCAACAAAATTATACTGAATATGTCATGTCTCATTATCTAGTGCCCAACAAAATTAACAAGAAGCATTAGTTTATTTCATTTTGTTCTTTAAGGTTGGAATAGCAGCCTATTTCTCGTAACAAGCATACTGTGTATTTAATAATAATAGTTCAGAAAATAAGTGATTTGCAATACAAAGTAGTTAAATATGCAACATAAACAAATATATTAAAAGGAGATCCATATATATTGATTTGATAAATTTAAGCACTGACATACAAAATAGAATTTACTTCAAAGAGTGCATATGTGCTGATCGAAATAAAGATCTTGAATAAAGTGGGAAAACGAAGATCTTGAATAAAGTGGGAAAATGCTTTTATACTCATTTACTAATGTTAATTAGGACTACGAATGAGCAATAATACTCATTTACTAAACAAATGTGAGTGTTCAGTAATATTTTTTCACTTTTATTCTTTTGATAGAAAAAACAGCTTTAGTTAATGTATAGATTAAATTAGTATTTGCAAGCTATGTCAATATGGTTGTTCAATTTGGCAGTGGCGATGGTTTTACAGGTAAAATTGTTTAACTGTAACAGTTCCATATATGATATACTAATACAATAGGTAAAACTAATAATTTTTTCACATGTTTTAACCCATGAAGTAAGAATTTAAAAGACAAGGAGAAGTACAAACTATAAAACACTTCAGCAAACAAAGAAACTATTGGAAATTAATACAAGTTCACAAAAACACATTTATAACATTATGCAAACTAAACCTTAACAATCCCACAAAGAATCAAAACATCACAGATTCACAATTAAGACAATTACAAGTTATTGCTTACCTACTCACTTTTAATAAATCCTGAAAAGTTGAAATTTAGTACTTCACATACTCTCATGTGCAAACGTACATGTCTTTATCTTCTAAATTCTAATCATATCTTTTAGTGAAGCTCATTATATCTGACTTTCACACATGCCAGTTTACCAACATAGTTGAACTTCTCAATTAACAAATATAGGAAAGAAGGTCAAGCACGCATTCATGTGATTCATTTCAAAAGTATAAAATCGACTAATTTCAAATTAAAAAATTTGAACAAAAATTAGGGCTATGGAAATGGGATTATCTGATTGAATGAGGAGGCTACCTGATTGTCAATCACCGTCGCCGATTGCATCCGCATGAGCTGAGAAGGAGGGCAGATCGATTTTATTCGTCTTTTTTCGTGAGCTGAGAGGCTAAGGGTTACAGCGATTTTTTTTTTGTTGCCCCCAGGTTGTTTGCCGCCCTAGACATATGTCTAGGTTGCTTGGGCCTTGGGCCGGCTCTGGGTGGAATCCACTCATAGTCTATTTTCTAAATAATGTTCTCTCCATCATGCATATTGATGTAAACTTTATTTGGTAAATCTTCATTAGCTTTAATTTCTACTATAATCCTAGCGTCGCTCAGTCTAGTCTCATTGGCAGTAGGCTCATCTAGCTTTATTGGTATGCCAACAACACTAGCAAATGCCCTGAATGCTTTTTGCAAAGTCTGAGATTCAATTCAGGCGGCCTTACCCATATAGGAAAAGTAGGTAGAAGGTCACGGTCAAGAACCATTTTCTTGTCCCATTTCTTTTAGATAATCAGTCAACCTTAAATAGAAAAAAAGGGATCTCCTTGAAGAACCTTGTTGCAGTCCACTGCATTGGTAAATTTGATGATAAAAAACCCGTTGTGTCTTGTGCATATCTCGAATTTATTTATTGGATTCCAAGTTTTAACAACGAATTCTCTGAAGTGATGATAATAAGGACGTGTTCCAAACACGTAAGCTCCAATAGAATTACCCCATTTATGTTTGGTTCTTCGACCAACTGCCTTCTTGACAACAACAATTTTTTTATTTTTCAATTTAATGGATGCATAAGAACTCAGATCAACACTAGAGTTATGCCCTCCTTTTTTACTGGTAAATACGATTTCCGATTGTATCGCTGCGCATTAGAGGCGTTTCTTGCTGGAATATTAGCAGCAGGCTTATGCGGTTGTTTCTGAATTATTGCTGTGGCATTTTTCCATCAATTTCAAACCAGCTGAAACCCATCATTTTCTTGATCCGGTGGCTTATCCTTGAGAGTTGGGGAAGAAGGAAGCTTGGGAGATGTCGAAGAATCGGAGAGGGAGATTGCAGAATCCTTAAGATTCTGATCAGAGATGGCCATGGCCAAAAAAGCAGTAGAGGAGAACGCTGTTGTAGCTTTCCAAATGTACTGATTATTGGATCTCTTTTACTTGGCGATTGTTTTTATTCAACTGGGTTAGTTTTTAAAATCTTTACTATTTATATTGTTGTTATTATCAAAATCAATGATCCAAGTCTTAGCAAATAGAAAATTCATTGGGGTTTCGTTATAGAGGAACTGAAAGCAAACACACGAGCGCACACAGCTATATGCATGGACGCACGCACCATAGGCACACTCACAAGCACACCAGCGATCCGTCTCTCTTATTCCTTGCACAATTTTAGCATCCTTTACATTTTTAAGTCATATAATTCCAAATGCTATAAATTATTGTAGACATGTTCTTACATTATTGATTGCCATCACCACAAAAATTGATCATCTCCTTGTCTGTTTTAGCCTAGCATCTGAACCAACTTGAGGGAACACAAAAGCAAACTAACTCACACAAACTTGGTAATTAACCTGAAATGGCGTTTAATATGTAAAGCCATATTTAGTGGAACGGTGAAGAAACAAAAGCTGGAAACTGTAAATAACTCTGCTCATAAAAGGTTTGACGATCCTCTTGGGAGGCAAAATCACATTTTCAAACTATCTTAAGAGCATTGATACTGGTAAAGGAACCGAATAAATATGCAAAGAGAAGGAAGCACAAAAAGAAAAATGAGCACACCTATCAGCACAATAAAGTACTTGCTTTCCACACGCTAGCACAAAATAATATAAATATCAACCATCACATTACATATGGCAACAGCCTTCATGGATCAGAAAGAGGGAGTTGTTATTGTCATTATAAAATACAAATATCAAAGTGGAGCACAACTGGGACACAATTATGGTTAATGATGAGGTGGTTTGTAGTGAGGTGGCTTGTAGTGTGGGGGTTTGTAATGGGGGGGCTTGTAGCGCGGTGGTTTATAGCGAGGTCGCTTGTAGTGTGGCCGTTTGTAATAGCGAGCATCAGCAACCAAAACCATCAAGCACATGGCCAAAAATAATAGAAAGCTCGTGAATTTCTTATTAATAGCCATTTATGATTTATGCACTCCACTCTTTTTCTGATGAATGAAACATTGGTATCTCTGCCTCTTTATATAGGAATAGAGCCTTATGGGGACATCATGTGATTTCCAATTTGTCTTTCGGAATAATCAATTAACTTTATGGAGAAACTGTGTGAGCCTTGAACAGGTAAGCGATCACATAGGATAACCAAATATCATGCATTAATCTACATAATTTATCAATTAATTATGTAATAATACTTCATGCATGTGAAAAGGTCTTAATAAGACCTGTTCAGTGTTTCAGCGATCGTATATTGATCGTGCCACGGAATACCGATGACTTTATAACTATCCCCATCCCATGACATCGAGGTTGCATTCTTCATCTCAGATTGTTATTTGCAGGCATTGACAGTTGTCATTTGTACCTGATTCTACTTCACATTTATTAAGATCAGATATTCTAACAGTATGCTGATTAGCACAATACCATACTTCTATCCTATTAGTTACACCTGTAATCACCAAGAGACGCAAATATATACATTAATTAATTAAACGTATTGTAAGTTCTTTAGGCGGCCTGACATTATGTGCAGTCTTAGTATACTCTGCACCGCTTCAATGCAGTGCAAAGTCTGTTAACTCCACGCTAAAATATTGAATCACAACCAAAACAATACAAGTAATCAAACTGAAATTTGTTAAAAAAAATAATCATAAAACATGACTTAAAAGAGGTAATTTACGTTTAAGGGGCACGAGTAGATAAGATATAGAGACCTTTTTTATAAGCAAGGCATTGGCGACAATAAAAAAACAATGTCATGGAGTTTTCTCCATCTATCCGCTGTAAACCTCAAAATAAACTCACTGAATTCATGATTATTGAATGGTATTTTTGATTGTGCGAAGTTCCTGCAAATTTTATGTAGCTGTGGGAAAGAGCCGGTCTTCAATCTAGTATCACTCCCCGTAAAGTTACATAGCCCCAACCAAATTTTGTTGTTTAGGTTCTCCAACTTGTTTACATTCCATGAAAAGCTGCCTGGATTTGCTTTATTGGTCAGTTTGCATCTATCAAAAAGAAAAAAGAAACAAACAAACAAAAGTGAAAAGATTTGTTTTATCGGTCTATTTCGATTTATCAAAAGAAATTCAAAAAAGCGGGGAAGGGGGAAAAAATTTCATAAAACAATTATGTGCCAAATAAATAGACTCAAAAATTAAAGGTTTTTTTATTTTTGATCAAATGAAAATAATCAAAGAACTTCTACGGCGTGTTGCTGTTGACATTCATTTCTTTCTTTCCGACCACCATAACTAAAGGTTGTCTTCTGTATTTTTGCTACATGTTTGTTAACCCAAAAAATGAATTAACACCCTGTGTTAAGTATGAAAGTACCAGCCCCGTTATTACATAGCAAGAATATAGAAAATAAATGTAATAAGAGTCAAAATAGTAAAAAGACAAGAAGATTTTTATAGTGGTTTGGCTGTTAATGAAGCCAACATCCACTTTATAACTTTCTATTAACTGACTGTTGTTACAAACTGAATCAGATCATAATATGATTGAATCTTCTAAGTTAGATCAAGTCACAAGCACAAGATCCATCCACTTAGCATATTTTTGAATGATCTTAGTTTGGTTGTCTTCTTATTTTCTATTTATGTGTCTTATCCAAATATCATTTTGTTTGGAGTTCGTTTGATCATCCATCTTCATGAATCATCTGGTCCAGAAGAATTGTCCAGAACCCACTTAATACTTAACCAAATCACACGAAATTTCACATATGCAATGTAGATGAGTGGGAGAGCCTTTCCTATGGATCATAGGTCACGGAGCCCAATCCTCATGGGTGTGACCTGATGGATCCAAGTGACCCAATTCGTAGAAGAATCATTCATAACTAGCTTAAAATTTAACAAAACTAGAAGAAACTTTTTAGGTACTCTCTTTATGGTGTGTGGACCTACCGTATAAATTTCAGGTTGTGGGGTCCAACCTATATGGATCGTTAGCGAATCCATCTAGTTAGTTCCCTAGTGATCCATGAAACAACCTTCAATTGATCCCCCTTTTTTCTGTGAGCTTTCTTTTTTGTCTTTTAAGTGTTCTTCCAAAATTTCAAATCAACCCGACTATGTATGAGTTCTCTAGGTATATTTTAAGTTAGCTGCTTTTGGTCAAACAGCTTGAATCAGATGAATCTTCACTTCTCAAGCTGGATTGTTTGACATGCTATGAAACTTGACAAGTATTCTTAGAAGAGGTAGTAGATCATGATGCAATAGGCTTTGACAATTCATGGTGCTTCCTTTCGGATCATCAACGATCCATGGATGATGGATCGCCAATGATTCACCTACTTATTGGATTTTTGGTTTGTTTCTCTTTAAGTTCCATAAGCTTGTTCTTTTAGATGTCTTATTTAAGCTTCAAATCATTCCGGCTTAGTTTGGATCATAGTTATCAAGGCGTACAATAGAATCACTTCGATTTAGAAGATGGATCAATTTCCAGTACATACTAAGTTCATCTTATACTAAAAGATTGTTATGATGCTTCAATGTTAACATAAAATATAAAAGTTACTATTCCTTCATTAAATACCAAACCATCAAAGCCATAGAACCTAGCTTTGACGTAATTAAAAAATCGGACCTAAGCTTTAATGTAACTAAAAATCAGAGCAAGTTTCCTACCAACAAAATTCAATCCCCAAACCCATTAATGGCTTATGAATTCCGAAAATAACTTAAAAGGTCCTCGTACTCGTTAAATATGTAATTTTGAAAATTATGCAGCATTGATGGGTAAGTCTAAGAAACAATATAAAATTCTTATAGCTTAGTATAAATGATAATTTGTGTAGGCACGATAACTGAGAAGATATACTCACCCTTAAATTCTTGAGGATGAAAAGCTTATTACTACAACTAACAATAATCATATATACCAAACCCAAATCCAATAATAAAGAGTCGAATATCTAGATTGTGTGATGCATCACTAGATTGCACGACATCTTTTAACAAATATCTAAACATACAAAATGCTACAAAAATACAATCAGCTAACAAAGACTAAAAGCATCAAAGCGAACAGGCGTCACTTAAGATCCTATCTAAACAGATTGAAGAACAGAGGATCTGGTCTAGAGCAGTAAGCATGACATGTATGTTATTGAATTAAACTAATCGAACAAAGAGAAATATGAACCGTATGATTATGCGTTTAATTGATAGGGAAAAGACACAGAAACTAAGGTTAGTAGAATAAAGAGAAATGAATTGAAATTATCCAAAATTAAGTGCGCGAAAGAATAGCGCAAAACTCTAGAGCTTTAGATGTATCACCGTTTAAGGAAGATTTTAATAATTGAGGTGGAGGTGATCATTTGTGAACTTAACAGATTAAAAGGAACTACATAAGGCATAGGGTTTTTATTATTATAGAAGATTGCTGCAGAGATCGGCAAAAGGTGAAGGCACGCGAAGGAGGTTTAGATGAGAGCCATAAGAGATGAATAAACGAGGGGATTTTAGGGTTTCAACTAGGCGAATTATGGAGAAAGAAAGTGAGAAGATGATACTAAAATAAATAGGAAAAAGAGCGGCCTTGGAAATAATCTCTGAGCCCGCCTACATGGTTTGTCGTTACTGCGTTTATATTTCATTTTTGTTCTTTTAATGGAAATAAAAATAGCAATGAGCATTAAAACGCCAACAATAATCATTTTTCATTGCTATTAACACCTATTTTTCTTGTAGTGAAAGCATTTCGATTTTTCAAATGTCAATGCATTTAAGTTTTGAAAAAAAATTGGATCGATTAAGGTCAATGGATTATGAACTTCAAGCGTATTTGCTACGGAGCTTTACCAAGATATTTATGACTCTGTAGATTGACTCTTAACACTTCAAATAACTTTGGAATATCTTGAAGTGCTTGTGTAGGAAGTGCCTTGAGTCGTATATTTTACATTTGCTTGATTTTGCTTGCTTCCATACTTCGTATATAGCCTTATAGTACTCCCATAGGTATCTGAAAATTCCGTACAACTTGAAGAATATGTATAGCACAATTTATATTGTTGTTATCAAAATCAATAATCAAGTCTTTGCCCGTGCAGTTAATGCCCCACTATTGCTCCGCTATAACTCTGCTATATCTCATAGCGGATTTCTACGGCTACGATTTTTCCATATAGCCTCAAATATAGCATTTTCGCTTTAAGCCCCGCTATTTCTGTTATCTCCCGTTATTTCCGCTATATTTCGCTATTTCTGTTATATCTTCTTTAAAAGAAATGGTTTGAAAAATGACATTTATACATTGTTAAAATTATGAAATTAATTTATTTAATTGAATTTTTATTTCATAAAGGAAAATACTCTAATATTCTACTAAATTTAGTTATGTTATATAACAGTTTTACGTTTATTTACAGTATATTCGCATATGTTTTTATTTAAAATTATTTATGTATTAGTTATAATTCAATTGAATATTAAGTTTTCGTTTAATTACCATTTATATATTTGTAAACACATTAAGTGTGAGTTTTATATGTTATTTTAGAGTCATCCGCTATATCCCTCTATATCATCGCTGTATCTCCGCTATAACTTTTTGCACCTCCGCCGTATTTAATCTACCGAGCTTTTTAACTGCATAGGTCTTAGCAAATAGAAAATTCATTGGGGATTTGTTATAGACGAACTGAAGCCAAACAAATAAGCGCACACTGACAGATGCACGCGAGGCGCACCATATGCACACTCACACGGACACCAGGGATCCATGTCACTCTTATTCCTTGGCCCAATTTTAGCATCCTTTCCATTTTTTAAGTCATATAATTCCAAATGTCATAAATTGTTGTAGACACGTTCTTACATTATTGATTGCCATCACCACAAAAATTGATCATCTCCTTGTCTGTTTTAGCCTAGCATCTGAACCAACTTGAGGGAACACAAAAGCAAACTAACTCACACAAACTTGGTAATTAACCTGAAATGGCGTTTAATATGTAAAGCCATATTTAGTGGAACGGTGAAGAAACAAAAGCTGGAAACTGTAAATAACTCTGCTCATAAAAGGTTTGACGATCCTCTTGGGAGGCAAAATCACATTTTCAAACTATCTTAAGAGCATTGATACTGGTAAAGGAAACGAATAAATATGCAAAGAGAAGGAAGCACAAAAAGAAAAATGAGCACACCTATCAGCACAATAAAGTACTTGCTTTCCACACGCTAGCACAAAATAATATAAATATCAACCATCACATTACATATGGCAACAGCCTTCATGGATCAGAAAGAGGGAGTTGTTATTGTCATTATAAAATACAAATATCAAAGTGGAGCACAACTGGGACACAATTATGGTTAATGATGAGGTGGTTTGTAGTGAGGTGGCTTGTAGTGTGGGGGTTTGTAATGGGGGGGCTTGTAGCGCGGTGGTTTATAGCGAGGTCGCTTGTAGTGTGGCCGTTTGTAATAGTGAGCATCAGCAACCAAAATCATCAAGCACATGGCCAAAAATAATAGAAAGCTCGTGGATTTCTTATTAATAGCCATTTATGATTTATGCACTCCACTCTTTTTCTGATGAATGAAACATTGGTATCTCTGCCTCTTTATATAGGAATAGAGCCTTATGGGGACATCATGTGATTTCCAATTTGTCTTTTGGAATAACCAATTAACTTTATGGAGAAACTGTGTGAGCCTTTGAACAGGTAAACGATCACATAGGATAACCAAATATCATGCATTAATCTACATAATTTATCAATTAATTATGTAATAAATCTTCATGCATGTGAAAAGGTCTTAATAAGACCTGTTCAGTGTTTCAGCGATCGTATATTGATCGTGCCACGGAATACCGATGACTTTATAACTATCCCCATCCCATGACATCGAGGTTGCATTCTTTATCCCAGATTGTTATGTGCAGCCATTGGCAATAGTCATTTGTACCTGATGCTAGTTCACATTTATTAGGATCAGATATTCTAATAGTATGTTGATTAGCACAATACCATACTGATACGGTTACAAATGATACACCAGCACCAGAAGGCAGTGCACACATTGACACAAGACCGAAGAGAGCAATACGCAAGCCACAGCGGTACATGGATTAAGGAAAAGTTGAATCACGTGAAGTCTGCAAATTCTGTTACAAGGGAAACAATGAGTAGTCTCTTTTTTCCGTTATTTCTTTTTATTTCTTTTTACCTGCAAGTTGTTAGCAAATTTGTTACAAAGGATAGGTAGGTACTAGGCCACGTATACAATTCTGTTATGCACTTTTACTATAAATGTATTGAAAGCAAATGAGAAGAGCAGTGAAGAAAGTTATTTCTAATTCTTATCAGGGCTCTCTTCTTCTCCTCAATATAATTCCTTCTGATTTCTATCTCCTTCTTCCTGCTGAACCTAAATCCCATCACATACCTCTATCGTATTAGTTACACCTGTAATCACCAAGAGACACAAAAATACATATTAATTAAACGTATTGTAAGTTCTTTAGGTGGCCTGGCATTATGTGCAGACTTAAGTATACTCTGCACCGCTTCAATGCGGTGCAAATTCAGTTAACTCCATGCTAAAAAATTGAATCACAACCAAAACAATACAAGTAATCAAACTGAAATTGGATAAAACTAAAATCAGAAAACATGAATAAAAATGTGGTAGCTTACATTCAAGAGGGACATAGATTAGGTAAAGAGGCATTTTCTCAAGCGCAACGTTGGACCGGTAACAATGAAAAAAACGCTGGCATGAAATTTTCTGCACCCAGTACCCATTGTAAACTTCAAAATAAATTCACCGACCCTCACAATTGTAGAATGGTATTTTCTATTGTGCTGTTTTCGAAGTTCCTGCAGATTTATTGTAACTGTAAGATGGGCCGTAGCTCAATCTAGTACCACTCTATAAACTTACAAAGCCCAAAGGATATTTTGTTGTTTTGGTTCTCCATTTTTGTTACATTCAAAAAAAAGCAGCTGGAAACAAAAGGACAAACAAAGGAAAGACAAATACAAACAAAAGTGAGAAGATTTGTTTTATTGGTCTATTTTTATATATCAAAGAAATTCAAAAATTGAAGAAAAAAAGTGGAACAAATATGTTTCACATAAAAAAAAAAAAGTCAAAAATTAAAGGTTGTTGGATTTTTTGGTCAAATGAAAAAATAAAAATAGAATTTTACTGTAAGAGTTCAAGTAATATATATTAGAAAAGGATGCAGTCTCGATTTAACTATGAGCACATAATAACAAAATGAATGTGAAATACAAGTTTTATTTACAATATTAATTTTCAATATTGCACATAGCAAAATAATTTCTTTTTCCAAATTTGTTCTTCCTTTTCGACGCTTTTTGGCACGAATTGAATTGAATGGTCCCTGAAAGGTTAATATGTGAGTAGGGTTCATTACACCATTTACTAAGATACATTAAAAAACTCACGCCCTAAATCATGAAGATATGGCAGAACTCCGATCTCACAGTCACAAACACAAGATCCGGGAATTGGCTATGTGAGAAATGATATTTATGTGCTAACACTTCCAGTTATTTTGCATCTTGTTTATCCAGAGTCGGCCCAAACATTGTTGTTGCCCCAGCCCAGTTTTCTGGTCCTTGAGCAAAAATATTACAACTATGGTAAGAATCGAACTCAAGTTGCCTCACTCCAATGACAATGTTACTTCCACTACACTCTAGCATCTTTTGATTTACCAACGTGTAAAAATATATTTATCTTCAACGGAACAGTATACTCATCAACCTCCTCCTCGTTGCCCCTGCCGGATAGGTTGCCCTAGGCGGTTGTCTTACCAGGCTTACCCTGGGGCCGGGCCTGTGTTTATCTTCTATCTTTTTATGATTTTCTCATTTACTTTTTAAGAATGTTTTTTTCGAACGCTTTAGTAAGTTTCAAAATTCACTTGCACCCCTTATAACAAATAGGTTTTTTGAAAAAACTCTTATTATTTTTAACGAAAATGTGCATTCCACACTACACTGCAAAAATATTTGCATTCCATATGGCACTATTTGTTGTTCTAATTGCATGTTTTTATAAAATAATATTTTGCATTCTACACTGTAAATATTTGCATTCTATAATGCAAATATTTATTTTACAAAAATGTGATGTTAGAACCGTAAATATTTGCAATCTACACCGTGCATTTTCGCTGAAATGATTGACAGAGATGTTTCATGAAACTTTTTTGAGAAAGATTTTTCCGATATTAATTTTGAAAATAAGTGGTGGATCCTGATTCCATTATATTTTCTTACCTTTCAAATTGATATTACTGATTAGCATGTTACACAAGTGAATTTGAATGAAAAATAAAGCACTAATCATTCAAATTTAAAATCGGTTACCTCCCTGTCAATGAAAACCTACCTTGTAAAACAATTTTAGGGAACGCAGAAGTAAACTAATCACTACTACAAACACTATTTATTGCGACGTCCATTTCCGACGGCCGTCGAAAGCTCGTCGTTTTTTCCGATGGCTAGTAATCACCGTGGCATTGCTAAAAATAAAATAAAATATCTGTCGGCAACCGTCAGATGCCGTCGTAAAAATACCCGTCGGCGACCGTCGGAAGCCGTCGAAAAGTCGCGAATACTTCAGCTTCAGGCCGACACTTGTTCTTTATTATCTAAAATCCAAGTTTCCTTTCCAAATATCACCTCCACCACCTTATTCACC
Organism: Allium cepa; assembly: GCA_030765085.1. Classification (NCBI taxonomy): domain Eukaryota; kingdom Viridiplantae; phylum Streptophyta; class Magnoliopsida; order Asparagales; family Amaryllidaceae; genus Allium; species Allium cepa. The sequence continues at coordinate 707,603,826 of CM060932.1, forward strand.
TCCTCCACGCCTCCAAGACTATCTCCATCTTCAATTTTCAAGTCTCTCCATTAGCTATTGCTCTTCCAGAAGGTTTAGTTTATAAACTCTGTTTAATTTTGATTTGGTAAATTAGGGTTAATTTGTTGTTATAGTTGTCTATAATACCCCATTGATTGTTTGTTATACCATATTGAATGCTAATTAGGTTGTTATTATAGTTGTTTATCATTTAAATGTTGAAAATAATAATTTGTTTAGTGTATATGTGTGTTAATTGGTGTATATGTGTTGATTAATTAGTGCATGCACGCATTAGGGCAAGTTTGGATTAATTAGAGTTGATGCTCGGGATTTAGTGTATGTGCTTTTAAGATGATGAAAATAACGATTAAGTGTATGCGTTTCTTAGAATGTAAATAAATTATTGTAAAAAATGTTGTATAATACGCTTTACTTTTTTATAAATCTCTTAGACTGTTTTTGGCATTATCTGACAAGTATTGTATACGATCGCTATATGGATATTCGTTTTTATCACAGAACAGATATTTATATTCATCTGATACAATATTCGTCGGATTTGTCTTTATTTTGGACAAGTTACAAATACAATAAAGTAAGTATACTTCTTATGTATTCGTTTTTATCACAGCACTTATATATGTTGTATTTGGCCTATAACAGCACTTTTGGGCCCTTTTTATAGCACTATTGTTGTTTTGTTGTTTTATGCTATTTTGGCGATCTAAAATTAGTTTAAATGATACTTTTCTAAAATCTATTTTGAGGTGTTTAATATCATGTATTAGAGTGTTTTAAAAGTGGTTTGAAACTTAAATATATTTTAATTATTTATGATTTTTTAAAGTAAAGGATTTTATGTTTAAAACATTTTTTTAATGATTTTTGTTAAATTCTAAATGAATAATTTTTAAGTAATATTTTAGTGGATATTTAAAAGGTATTTTTAAGTATTTAAAAGTACATACATAAGCTTTGGAAAGCATGTTAAGTATTTCAAAAGGATAAGTGGGTTTTGGCTATAACACTGGGTTGAAATGAATGGTTTTTGAGAAGTTATTTAAATATATTATCTTGTTAAATAAGTATACTATCACGTACACCAAAATATATTATGTCATAGTAGATTCCCAATTTGAACATGTTTAAAGCAAAGGGCTTTCAAAGTGCACTTATAGCGACCATCATTATACACCCACTTTCATATTCATATCATTTCAACACACAAACCAACCAACACATGTAAACACAAAGTCTAGGCCATGATACATGTTTTAGAGGGTAATAGAAGAGAATATATACAATATATAGTTGTCATTTTCTTTTAAAAACAAATAAGGTCCAAAAGTCATAGGTTCAATTAGTTAAATTTATATTTCACAATCAAACATATATATATATACACACACAGATAATATATCGCATTCAATGGTGAGTAAACTGACATAAATCCATGATAACACGAGTGTAGGCATGAAAGAATCATATGAATACTTCCTACCATCACCCACTAACCAAAGATCCAAATTTTAGCTCATTTAAGTGCTCAGGTTCCTCCCCTATCATAATTGCTCATGGCGCAAACATAGTTTGGGGTTTGTGCTCCTTTGCTTCATCATTTGACTTGCAAATCCTTGTTTACATGATGCTTTATGCTCTTGGTCAAACTTTGAGAGGTAGTTGGAGTTGATTTGATATGTTTTCTAGAATTTAATTTGAAACGAGAAGAGCGTGAAGAAGCCATTTTTATCGCAAAACCTTAGGAATAATTTATGAATGTTTGAGATATTTAGTGTAAACTTTAACTATGGTAAAATTACCCAAAAGCCCCTCTTAGCCGGCCAAAACACCCCTTATGTGCTTATCCCATATGCACGTCACTTCTCCTTTCCACCTCACTTGAAAAAGTTTATTCCTACCTTCCTTTAGTAATTTACCAAACTATCGCCCCCCCACCAAAATATCTTCCTAATACCTCATAGAAGCTTTTCTTTCACAAATTATTTTTAGTTCTTAATTAATGAAACGCTGATTAATTAGATAAGCACAACAATTTTGAACAACTTTTATCGAGTAAAAAGTCATTTATTGATAAAATAATTTTTGATCACATTATCGATATTTCTTCGAACTATTTATTTTTATAAACATTTTTCAAAAATAAGTTTACCATAATTAGTTATTAATTAAAAGGGGCTTAACAAGGTTATTAAATAAATTTAATCACATGAAATCCAATATCCAAATAATTAAATAATTTATTTAGATACTAAATGTTCAAAATTCTAGGTTGTTACGCTGACCCTTATTGGTTATAGTTGTACTTCTAATATTTTTGTGTCATGAGATGCAAGAATCATAGCTATTTTTTGATTTGTATTCTACAACCTAGACACTATCTATTATATCGCTTTATTTATTTATTAGATGGTTTTGGTTCTGTTGAGGAAAAAACTGTTACGGTGATTTAAACAGTCTCAAATGATACTATTATGTTAGGGCCCCTTTTTTTTTATTGAGTTTCTCACAGCAGTCTTATGCCTTACTCATAGTTTTATATTTTCTTAAATTCTTAGGTGCTCTTTTGAGTAGTCTGAAAAAGGCAGGTTTTCGTTGATCTTCCTTAGAGCTCAAGGAGACAAGCTTGATGCTTTCTCCTATTGTAGTATTCTTATCTCCACTGCACTACTAGTTTGTATGTATAATAATATATGGGGACAGACTGTTATAACTGTCCTAACTGATGATAGTACTTAGGATTGTTACTTTGAAATGCTATGTATCTTACGGTGACATTTGTACTGTCTTTTTGATATTATATATTATTGTTCCATTACAAGATTCAAATGTTATATTCTCTTCTTTCTTTTTTCATTTTCTTTCTGCGTTTTCTTTTCACCCAATTAATCTGTCTTTCCGACACTTGAGTGCTTGACACATGAAGACCGAGTAAGTATTAGTATCGACATTTGAGGGTCGAAAAGGCAGATCGCTACGCTTGGTATCAGAGCTGTTTATTGTGTGTCGCATGATAAGGGGTTCTCACACTATGAACCATTGCAAAGCTGTGACTCTTACCCCTATACGTCCATCAAGAAAGGGTTATTATGAATTTAGAGGCTAGCTGTAAAATCAGTTGTTGAGGTTACCATTTGTAGCCGCCATCATTTATGGTGACTATTACATTTGGTATCAGAGTAGAATGATAGCGAAACAGCTTGGCTTTGGTTGGATAACTCATTAGGGATAGGTTAAGCAATGCCCTAGAATGAGTTGATTGTATTATATGTACAAGAGCGTATTTATATTTTTTTATAAACATATGCCTTAAAGATAATTTTTACAAATTTGATTTGTAATGTAGTGTAATTCATGTAGGAATTGATAATGGTCATTCACCATCCTTATTGGTTAGTCTAGTCATCCCTAACTAGTTTATGACCATATGTTATCCTTCGTAGATTGATTTATCATGCTTGACCAATTTATGAGCATTTATTATCGTCTACTGATTATTGATTTATGCTTGACTACTTTATGAGCAATTTACCTTTTATTGCATGGGTTGGGTAGCAATATTTGTGGTTGCATTTAAATGAACACCTTATGAATTGAATTTCACAGTTTGACTATAAGGCGTTCGATGATAATGTTGGGTTAAAAGTTTATTTTAACAAAAGGAAGTTTAGTATAACTTTTCTAAGTAAGTGATATTATATAAGTATGGTATATAAATTATGGTCTATAAATTAAGAGGATTTAAACTAATATTCTTAAAACTTACATCCCAATGTATTTGAAAATGGTTTCCAAGATTTTAGTGAAAATACTAGTCGTGTTATTTGAAAGTATTTGTGAATACTAATATTTTGAAAAGAATTTAAGATTTGTTCGAGTTTTAGGTTGCTCTTGGAATCAATGAGTCAATTTGAGAACTAACTATTTATATGTTAGCTCGTTGAAGTGGTACAAAAGTGACTAAAAATAAGAGAGAGGAGACATTTTCGATTAGTAAGCACTTCTCATGAGCATTTCCCTTAGTAATAAGTGGTGTATTTTAGGACTTGGTAGGACCTATTTCCATAGTATCTTTTATTTGTTACTCCATTTATATGTATATTTTCTATGGATTTTAAAATAAATATGTCACGAATGGGAATTTCGACCTCCGAAAATCGACATCAATACGTCTACTATATTACATACCGAACAATCGAATGCCGAAAATACCAGATCGCTAGGGAAAGAAGAAAGAGGTAGAAGACGAAAATAGAAATAACAACACAGAGTCTCACACTCGTAGCAGAACACTATATAATAGATAACAACTGATCTTTACACAAAAGAACTATAACTGTTTTCCTACATTACATCATCAGAGTACAACACAAATCAATAGCACAATACCGGACAGTTATAATTACTCGTCCTCACAAATGCTGAATATATAGCCTACAATACACAACGGAATAAAAAACAAGTACGTGTGATACGTCTCATCATCCAGCTCGTCTTCTGAGCTCCATAACATCCTGTCATGAATCTGTAATACTCGGTCTGACTCGAGCATTATAATAAAATAACATCCGAGTCAGTCTGGAAAACAAGTGTGAGAAAACACACTCAATTTGAATTATTAGAGTTTTCAAAATACTTTGAAAATCAAATGTATCTCGTAAGACCATGCCATAAATAAACACGACAGGTTTTTACTTTACGATAACCAAAACATTTCATATCAAAATCATTTGATATTATAATAGTGTCTAAGTACAAATACTTATTCAAATAGCTGAAATGCTTGCATCTCACGTATAGTTAGGAACAATCAAAACTGTACGGCGCTTATTGGAGAATGGATTCCAACTGAATGACTAGGCACTGGAGTACCACCTATCACGGCATATGTCTAGAAACACTATACCGAGATCGAACCTATCGATCCCTGGCAACACAAGATTGGACTATCCTTGACCTAGCTAGACCGAATATGCTATCAACTCGGGTGTTCCTACCCTTTTCGAGCTTCTTTCACACGTAGTGATAATATGTGTGGTTATCTAGAAAAGTGATAGACATACCCTACTTGGGTGCTACCCACTTAGCCTTGCCGCATCTTCCCTGCTTTTCAGTCATTCCCGGTTGATAAGGCTAGAGGCAACGATTACCTTTTTAGAAATATTCACTTGGAATGCTCATTGTCCTCCAATCACAATATACTGATAGCATTCATCCATACAAGTCTGTTTCCGGTCGAACGGAACCGAAGTCACTATTCCTACTACATCCATTTTGGAATCACCCTTAGGACTAATAGCGATTAGCCCTTGCACTTCACTGCTCCATCTTCGACTCCATGCTCTTGTTTTCACATCGGAAATGTACTCGTTGGATCGAAGTGGTTTTCGGATAACTCATCCGATCCCGGTCTCTTCGAAACAACGTTCGATATTTTCCGGTAAACTCAACCTCGGTTCCCTAGGAAATAATCAGACGAAAATAAAATCGGAGGTCACCTCCTAACCGTTAGTGGATGGATTTCCTTATCAACGTCCTAGAAGAACGAAACAAGTTTATACGTACAGTATAGCACCTCGAATGGTAACTGTACATATAAATCCCATATTTCTTCTAGATATTTCAAAAGTTACATTTAGGTCCAAATTTTGATAGTCGGTTATTTAACTATCGAATAAAATAATCAATTCAACCAAATATTCCATTTTCCACTGAAAACATTAAATCTCTTTTAAATTTAATTATAATAATTTAAATCCCTTTATCCAAATTATATATGCTTATCTTACCGAGCTTAGTAAATTTACAAATTGTCTTTCAAAATATTTGAAAACCCTTTAAAAATAATGTGGAAAGTACCACTGCGGTATCAAACCATGGATCACAGTTCAATGGTTACGTCTCTATCCTAGACAAATCTAAGACTTAACTACAGGCACTCACTGCTCCGATTTCTCCAAGCGAGTATACCAATACTCTTCGAAACTTTATTTAAAAAATTTCAAAATAATACTTATGAAATTTCTATTAAAATTTTCCAAGTTAACTTAGACATAACTACTTTTTAAAATAAAAGTTATTAAAAATAATATTAATATTAAATAATTTATCCCTTTAAAATAATAATATTGATTACTTCTTAAATAATTATTATTTTAATATAACTATCTTAATTCATAATTCAAAATATACTTAAACCCATTTCAAAACAACTAAAGAATTAATTTTCAAAATATTCTTTCAACGCTTTAAATTTTCTAATTAATACTTCAAATTCCCTTTTTAAATAACTTAACTTCTCAGAAAAATATATTTTCAACTTCAATATAACTAGTCTAATCATTTATAAATTCCTCTTGATTTATCTCCAGTTTAATTTATGTTCCAATCCCGTAAATTTTATTTCTTACGTTACTAAAAATAAAACTACTATTATTTTTAAATGATTTACCCATGTCCTTATAATTTCCCACCGTGAATTTATAATTTCAAATTATCCACTGGTGATTTACTCCACTTTATACTATAAACTTTGCTTCTAATTCCCATAAATCTCATTTCCTGTTTCATCCCTGTTTCACAACACTTTATCGATTTTTCATCGATTCTCAAATTAAATTCCATTTTTAAATTAATTTCTTAGTTAACCCAAAATTTATTCCAAAAGTCCACTAATTTCATATTCACTTCCTTTTTATGATTTAAAAATCTTATTTAAATCTGAAACATTAATTTCATATTTTATTTTTCAGATTTCCTCTTTATTTTTCTCAAGTCTATTTTAAATCTCGGATTTAAAAATAGATACTTTTATGCTTAAACAAATCGCTTAAGCCTTATTATTAAATACTTTTATTCAAATATTCCAAAATCTTTATCTTTCCATATTTAGAAATTTACCAAGTACAATTTTATAATCAAACTATTTATCTCACCCAATATTCTTTTCTTTAATTTATCCAAATTTCACTATAAATACTTTTACTTCAAATTTTCCTTTTTAATACCTTTATAAAATTTTAAAAATTTATCATCGGTATTTTAAAATACCAAAATCTAAACAACAATTCCATAGCACCAAATAAATTCAAAACATGTTATAATCTATCATAGTTTATCCCTTATATCATATTACTGAATATGAAAATAAATTCAACATTTTTTAGGGATACAGCTGGATCCCTCCAACCTATTTTCCTGCATCTACATATGTTAGCACAAAATAAAAATATCAATCCCACTTCGAGGTGGATATCGTGTAATATAGGGTCATCCGTTATTATGTGGGCGCATAGGGTCTCATCTGCTATATATATGCGGGAATAACAATCACTCCAATATATATATATATATATATATATATATATAGTATATATAATACCACATTCAACTTATAATAATTCATCAATTCTATCAACCAATCAACAATAAATTCTAACTATTTAAAATTAATTACGGTAATCCAAAAGTGAGTGAGATTAACCCACCATTGATTTTAACTGTCATTTTCGCGTTCCGTTTTCAATTGAATCCGGACGCGTTTTAAATTGTTCGAAAACTTTGCAAGCTCTAAACTCGACCTAATCGATTCCATAGCAATGACCTCCTTGATACGAACCCAACTCGATCGATCGTGTTGGGTTTGGAGCTAAAACAAGTGAGATATGCATTTATAAGAATTCGGATTTTATAAAACAATTTATAGCTAATTTGTTTAATTATTATACCAGCTCGCTTGCAATTTCCCCGTCCAGGCCCAAACAAGTTTTTTTCCCAAACAACTTCCCTCTTTCCATTCCTGCACGAGAGCTCATGTGTAACAACCCGGAATTTCGCTGTTATTTTATTATCGTCGTTAGACGATTAATATTGTTGTCAATTGCTAATTTGAGTTTTTAATCTATTGGAATTCTATTGAAAATGGGTTAGTGGTTATGCGGGCTTAAAATTTAATTGGCCCATTTCTTTTAATTTGTTGTCGTGAATATCATTTGTACCGTTCCCCTTTTCTTACACTTTCCCATTCTCTAACCCTAAAACGAAATCGAATGAAAGAAAACAAATGGCGGCCTCGTTTTCATCTTCAACAACTAGGGCTCATTCAAATCGAAGGCTTCGACTCCGGTAGCTCGTTCCGCCGATGATCTCGGCCTAGCCTTGGCGATCGACGCTTCATGTCTGCTTGCGGCTACTATTGGTTGGGATTCGTCGTCAAAGGTGAGTGGTTCCACTCACATTCTAATTCAAGCCCTAGCGCTTTGTTGCAGTCAATTGATTTCATTTAAATGATGTCGGTTTCTCTATTTATTTTGTGGTTTTGAACTGTGATATGATTCTACTCTTCGATTGCTTGGATTTTCTGGCACCGGTTGGTTTTCGTGGCCATTTTGGTTTCACATGTTTTGGTTACTTTACTGGGTTTACACGAGTTGAATCTAGACATTGATTTAGGTTGTAACTTGGTTTTCGGATCTCTGTAGCATGTATCTAGGCTGTAGTATGTTCATTAGTTTGCACAAAGCACGGTGGTGCACTGTAAAATTCCAGTGCGCTTCAGTATACATTGATCTCTGACTTTGGCCACTTCGTTGATTTTAAACCAGGGACTTCGGTCTTGACTGTGGTGATGGTTTTAGATTATCACTGCACGTCTTTCTTTTTGCATTATTTCTGACCTGTTGGCACACAGTCTTCATTTCTATTTAGTTTGTAACAAGTCAGTCGCGTTCATAAATTTCTGTAGTTCACTGTGTTTTGGCTACCGGTGCATTGTTTTGACTGCCTTGTTCAATCAGTGATACATTTGCATTGGTGCATTGTATTCATTTGTATTTGGTACACCAGCCCTGTGCACTGTGTTGTTTGGGTCGAGTTCCTTCATGCTGTTAGTATACATCACTGTCATGTTTGCATTTGAGCTTCTTGATGTTGCTCTGCTTCGTCATGGCTCTTGACCTATTTCGATTTGGGTATTGTCCCGTTAATCGTGTCTGCACTCTCTCTTGAGTCTTTTCTTGATAGTTGCTTGTTTATACACTTGTTGTATATTTGAGCATTTGGAATGAAATGAGCTCGTGTGGTCTTCATTTATTTGCAGTTTGCATTTATATTGCCTCTGACCTTTTGGGCATGTAAACATCATTTCATGTTGTCCCTTACCTGTTGCATATTCTCTATACTTATTAAATATGCTGACTTTGATCACCTATTTGATAGCATGTTTTCGGTGATGAATTGATATACTTGCTGGGGCTGCTGTACTTGATTTCTTACATATGCATTCATGTAGAATATATGTGTTATCACCTTGTCCATCTCTGTCTAGAGTAGATTCTGCATTGCTCCATTTTTGCCATATATGTGAACATCCACTTAAGTACCTACCTGTTTGTAATTGCAGTGCTATTTTGGCATGTGTTTATTTTGTTACACTAGTGACATTGTTTGGCATTCTTCAGTTTGGTGTTGTCACTCTTGTTTACATAAATAAGTGTGGTTATACTACATATAATTATGTAGTTCACTGCTTCATGTATTTGGGGCTTACTTCTTTGATATTGAGGCTGCACTTGAGTCTTGTTTAATTCATAGAGGCACTGTGCATTGTTGCCAGTTGCTTCTCTCTGTTCACTTGAGCTTCTGCAGTGTGCATATATGGTTATTTATAACCATTTCATTTTGAGGCCGTGTCACTGATGTCGGCTTGCCTTATTCATTTCTCAGTCGAACTTAGGTTCATTTTACAGTGTCATCCCCCATGTAATTTGCAGTTGCATTTCTGGTCAATCTTTGTACCTTAGTCACTGATGTTGGTTTGCATTATTTTGTTCATTTGGATTTAACAATCTTGTTGAGTTCGCTTGAAATCCCTGTATGCATGTCATATGGATTTTCTTTGTGGTACACTGTACTGCATTTCTGAGTTAGTTATTGTCATTTTCCACATATTTATATATGTGGCCTTGTACCACTTGATGGCATTTGGATTGATTTTCGAATTCACTTGAGTTAATCCAACTTGTAACTTGGGTTTGACCTTGTGTTCGTTGTGAATGTTTATTGTGTACATATCACTGTAGTGGCAAGGCAGTGCACGCAAGCGTGAACTGCAGCCACACGGTATTGTTTTTGTTGATATCCTATTTTGTTTTGATTATTGATCCTTTGCGTATTTTATATGCCGTATTGGCGTGGCAGTGCACGCGTGCGTGTACTGCAGCCAATCGGTTTTGATGTTGTTAAGTGACATATCAATTATTGAATTGATTTGATTTAATTTAATCATTTTGTGATAATTGCCAATTAGGCAATTCTGATGTTTTCTTTTAAATATATCTTCATTGATATTCTTTTCATTCATCTTTGTTGATATTTTGAACCGCTGATTTGTTGTTTAACACAATTAAGTGTTATATTTACCGTTATCCGATTCTCTTCTAGAAGGGTCGGATAGATGGAATTTACTGTGACAGTCGTCTATTCGTATTTAATTATTATTGCTTCTGTGCACTAATAACTAAGTTTGAATTAGACTGACCCGTGTATTATTTCTTTTGAATATAATACTCGGGTCAGACCGAGTATTTACAGGTTGTTGATATCTTACTTTGGTTGCTGCTAGAGCTATGAAGTCTTTTCATACCTTTTGGAGTAGTCGTTGTCATTTGAAGTAGTTAGTGTACTTGTATGGGTTGATATGTATTCATGTATATTAATGATATTAATGTACTTGTATATGTAACATCCTGTATCGACAGTTGTAGTTGTATCATATGTACTATAGCACATGTATTGTAACTGACATCAGTTATTATATATGAGACTTTTGTTTTATCTGTGTTCCGCATTTATATTATCTGTGTTATTATTATATCTATTGTCCTAAACTATTATGAACCATCGTAGTTCGTTTTATACTGGAATTGGGTAGGTCGATGGGAGTAAATAAATATGAGATGAAAAATTAAAAATATATACTACTCCTGTCGAGGTAACCAATACTAGTGTAAGGCCTAACTACGGATGGCCGCTCCTATCCAGCCTTATTCTTCATAATAACAGACAGTATTTCCTTTAATACTCTTTGTTATTGTGAGCATAGAGGTGGGGCGTCACATCATGGAACCCACCATCGATGAATTCTCTTTGCGAAGGCATCTCATCTCAATAAACAAGGCACTCGGCCCCCTTCTACCCATTGCGCTCCTCAATTTTTCAGCCACTATAGTACATTGTCGCACGGCCAACCTTAAACGGAGGCAACCAAAACACTACCGTATGAGCTCCTCTCTTTTCCAGATGCAAATCTACACTCCACCAGCATCGCATCACTTAATACCTTACCCACGCAAATCCCGATCTTATAGCGAGCTATTGAAGGCCCTATCGGCTGCCGTACTCTCCATAGTGACAACCAGTTGAAGCACGACCCGATAGCAATCCAAAGAAATCGTCTATTGAATATAAGAATATAACTTGAATTGATTTATATTTAGGGTCGGCCATCATTCCTTCCCCATCGAGAACGAAAGCAGAGAAAGAATGAAGAAGGCTAATCGATACCCTCGATTTTAAGTCAGGTCGTGTACCTATATATCTGAAATGATCCCCTCCCTTTGGAGTTTCGAATCTCTTTTTTTTGAACAGTTGCGTTTTTGAAATGAGATGGAAGGGATGACGTGATATTAAAGGGGGAAAATGTGTTTGAATTAGTCTACTACCGTGATTGAAGAGAAAGGAAAAAGTTCTGCCGTTAATTTTTGTCAAATCCATGAATATATATATATATATATATATATATATTGTTAAATTTTTAATCGTCTCAAATTCATAGCTAAAAATATCAACCTCCTATCGAGGCATGTCGCTAGGCGTTTACAATGTTATACCCCTATTTCGAACGCAATGGAAAAGGTTTCGAGTCCTAATTCGATCGTATGGAGAAGATATCTTTTGGACCCAATTATTGTATTGAATTTTTGATCTAAATTTCAGCGCGTTTATATCCCGTATTGCCAAACGATAACTCTAAACGTTTTGAAATCCGATAATAATATACTATTACGGGTCCAATGGAACTAATTTCGTTGAAATCCGAGACTGTGCCCTGGAACTCTATTTTTAAATGTCAATTTAAACGATATATTTTTAAAACTGAACAAATCGCTTTTAAATTTAATTTTAAAATTCTTATTATCTTCAGTATTATTAATATAGATTTTATAAGCCTTTAAATTATTTTTAACAAGCCTAAAACTCTAGATTCAATATTTTACCCAATTACCAATTCTTTAATTCAGTAATAAATTGTCCAAAAATTAATTATATTTGAAATTCAAGTTAAAAATTAACTTTTGAATATTTAAAACAATTAAATATTCCAATTTCAAACAATCTAAAATTCTGGATCGTTACAAAATATTTGGGAAATTTGTTTATAAAGTAAGGTCACAATGCTTAGTCTGATTCTACGAATTTATTGATACCACTTCGAAAATAATTTTTGGTTAAATCACGAAAGTATGATTTAATATACAAAAGTGTATATGTATGTATTATTATTTCAAATGATTTGGGAAAAAACCTTGAGTTTAGTTCTGAAGTTTTTTGTAAAGAAATTTGATATGAAATATAGAGTAGTTTTGATGATGCAGAATTTGACATGAACTTTCTATCTAGAAAAGATTTGTATGTATGCTATGTAGGAGCCCGAGTGATAGTGGAATTTCCTAGATAATTAGGAAACTTTTTCTTGTTTTTCCTTTTGTAGTAAAAGTGTGTTTAATAAATAAGTGAAACTCTGATAAGTTATTTTATTAACGCATATATTCTATACATTTGGATAGTGTGGCATATTCATCATAGTTGATGTGTTTGTTTGGTAGTTTTCATTTGTTAGAATGAAACAATTTTTTGATGATTTTTGAAAATGTTAAACTTCCAGATCATTATAGAACTTAAAATCAAGTGTTTTTGAGAACATAAAGTTAAGTTTATATTACTCTTGAATGGATAATGTAACAAGTAAATACATGTTTTAAATTAGTTTGAACATACTTTTCATGTAAATCATTCGATGTTAATAAACTAACTATTATACGTCTTTAACTTAGGGGTGTCTAAGGAAAGTAGACTTTAGGCCTGACTTTGGATACCAAAGTCCTTCTTTTCCTAGCTACTTGCCTAACCCAATGGGTAAATGAGTCCAAAAGGTTGACTCGGTTATAAACTCTTATTTTGGGCCTTTTAAAAATTTTAGAAAGTAGAATGAATATAATGTTTTGTATATACTCTTAAGATGTAGTAGAGTATTACGTGAGTTTAAATTTGAGACATGTCTTTATAAAATATTTATAAACTTAAGTGATGTTTTATAAATGATTTTATTATTAAAAAAGATATAGTATTTTTGCAAATGAATGTGATATAAGTAATTGTTATAGTTAAAGGAACCAATAGGACAAAATACATAAGTTTTACATGGATCATTTTATTTACATGACTGTTCTTAATCCAATATTCGAACACATGATTTCTAGGTTATTTACATTGGTTCGATCTAGGAATTTTCACTCGATTCTCGACGATGAACACTTAAAATGGATTCTTGATAATGATCCCGATGTATTCTATCATGGTGTATTACTATGTAAGGAAACAAAGGTTTGTAATCAAGGAATTTTATCTAAGTCTGAACTAGAGAGGCTAAGTGATATATACTACTTTGAAAGTGAAATTTATATGATTGAGCAAGTGATCAGATCAGATATTGCGTATGGATGATCCATGCACATCAAACAGACATAAGTATACATGTATGTATATTATGTTTTATTTACTTTTGGAGAGTTTAGATAATGACTCTTCGATTTTTTCTGAGGTAGCTTGAATAATTATTCAATAACCTAAGGCTTTTGGGCGTAAGGTACGCTTAGTAAATTATTTATCGTCCTTGGGCAATGAGAGGGCTTTTGAACGTGAAAAAATCATGAGCTTTGGTTGCTATTGATTTTTAATACTATTGATTATTGTTGTGAGCTAATTTCTTTTAGTTGTTGGTCATGTTGGAATTTCGAGGATGAAATATTTTAAGTATGGGAGAATGTAACCCCCGGAATTACGAACACTTCATATTTAAATTATGAATTATTTAAAACACTTAAACCTTTTGGTTAAATGTTATTAAATTAGATTTATAAGCATGTTAACCCCCTTTTTATTAATAACTAATGATAAGAAACTTGCTTTTGAAATGTATTTACAAAAATAAATAGTTTGTAGAAATATCGAAAATGTGACCGAAACTTGTTTTACCCATAAATGGCTTTTTACTCGATATAAGTTGTTCGAACTTGTTGTGCTTGCTAAAATATTAATGCATAATTAATAAGCAACCAAAAATATTTTGTGTGTTATGGATAACCAATATAGCTCTACTTAAGCCCACTCCAAGCCTACAAATCACTTTAAAAAAAATAAACATAGAAACAAATACTCTTCGTTTTCTTTCTCCTTCCTTTAAATTCCTAAACAATATCAAATCAACTCCAAACTTCACCTAACTTTGGCTAAGTTCTTAGCATAAAACAGAAGACAAGAATAACACTCAATAGTTGAAGCAAAGGAGCATAGAGCCCCATCCATGTTGGGTCGTGAGAAATAAAGGTGGAGGGGTGCATGGCCGAGTGTAAAATGGATGGAAAGGTGGAGTCTTTAGCTTGTTCAGTGATGGTAAAAAGTGGAACTTGTATTCTAGTTCTTATACTTGGTTGTAGGCTTGCTTTGGGTGAGTTTACTCACCATTGAAAAGCATATAATGTGTTTATATATGTTGTGTGCAAATATAAAGTTAAAAAACTAATGTAATTTATAGCTTTTGGACCCCACTTGCTTTGGAAAGCAAATAACAACTTTATTTGTAGTATTGACACTTCTATTACCCTCTAAAATGTGTATCGTGTCCTAGACTTTATGTTTACATGTTTGATGTAATTGTATATGATATAGAAGAGAGTGTGTGTGTGAATGATTGAAGTGAAAGGTTCTGTAACACCCCGTAAGATGAAAGGAAGCCGATTAAAGAGAATTAATAAATAATTATTAAAGTCTCAAAATGGAATTTTTAAAAACGTCAGAATTTGACTACGAAACTTGCACCATTGTATTTGTGGGATTTTCTAATCAATTTTCATATATAAAATTTTACGACCGGAGTTCAAACGAAAGAGTTATTAATGTTAGAAGTTTTCGGATCAGAAACAATTCTGAACCAGTGAAGCAAGTAAATCTTAATAACTCAACAATAAAATAGGCATTATATGCCAATTTTAATGTTAAAATAAATGGCTGTGTATATCTAATTAATCAGCTAAATAAGAATTTATAAGGGTAAGGTAATGAATATTAACATTTGAAAACAAAGAAGGTAATATATATTATTAGCTTAGCATTTAAGCAACTGGTGAATATAAATGGTAATTAAAGATGCTCGACCAAATTAAATCTAACTAAGAAAGCGTGTAACTAAATAAATTGAGCACAAAAATAAATGAATAAATTAATTGAATATAGAAGGAAATAAGTATCATTAATTTATTACTTTGGTGCTAAATTAAACGTCAAATGTTAACATAAGAATTAATTAAATTAAAATAAATATAAGCATGGAAGGAAATAAGTGATATTAATTAATGTTGAACAAGTTATTAGCGACTAAGTAAGGTTAATATAAAGCAAATTTGATGGAATAAAACTAGTCGCATGAAATAAAAGGAATAAATAAAAACTTAACGTTCTGGATTTAATAAATTAAAATTTAACATATAGAATTGATATATGTGCCTATAAATACATGCCTAACCCTCACTTTTCATTTCATATTTTATACATAAAGTAGTGGAGGTTTGCATTTTCTTTTCTCCATAAATTTTAGAAATATAAAGTTATAAAACAGTCTATTATATATATGTGTGTGTGTGTGTATATAATAGTGGAAAATAAAAGAGAAGAAGAATATGAGGTGAATCAATTTTGCGAAGAAGAGTTAAATTCTAAACCTAAAACTGTACAACTACGTTTAATTCAAATCTCTTCTCAGACATATAATGCTGATAAATATGTTTACCTTTTAACACATATTTTGGTAGAAGGAAAAGAGAGTCAAATAAAAGAATAGATTTAGATTTGGATATTTGGGAGTTGAGAGGTGAGCGAGAAATTGTATATTTTTATATAATATTGGATTTATATTGTTGTAAATTTGTTTCTTGTAAGCTTAAATATAATTGTGGAGTTTTAGGTTTTAATATATATCTGCAATGAATTTGAAAACCATACCTGCATATTCTGTGAATTCTTATATTAAATATTGCATATAGTTGAATTTGAAAAATAAGGGTGACATTAGTCCCCAAATTCATAATATTGTATAATAATTCCAGATTTGTTACTTGAATGATATACGTGAGTAAATATGAATTGGAAGTTATTATAATTTGGATTGGGATCTAAGTAGTGTTTTGATGCATTGGAATGAAATACGTTGCAATGTAAATTTATATAAATTATCTATTTTTATAAATTTTAATAAAAGCACATCATTTGAAATAACAAGGAATATCTAAAAGAAAGAGATGAAGAAAATATGGATGTTTACCTATTTTGTATCGTCTATTTCAAGAATAATAGAAAAGAATTCCTCTTAATTTGAAACATAGCACAAGTCTTCTTTTAGATAGTTTATAACTGTAGTGATATCATTTTCTTTTTGGAAGATGTGATTCCAACACATAAAAATGCAGAAATTCCTAAACATATACCAAAGAATTATATGTAGAGATAATAACAACAATTTAATTTTAAATCTAATATATGCAAAAAGAGATAAGCTAGAAATTAAACAAGAAGCAACAAAATGTAGGAAAAGCAATAAAATGAGTAATTAAGAAAGTTTAGTAATCAAAGAAAGATGGTAATAGTTGAAAAGGAATAATATAATATATCTAATATCTAATATTATAAGGAGAATTAGACGGTAGAAGATATTTAATCTGTTTAATTAGAAGTGGTAAATGACATTAAGTTGGCATTAATAAAGCAAGAAGCAAGTTGGGTAAAATAACTAAATACCAACAGTTGAACATTGAAGGCGTAGTAACTAAATAAATTTATGTAGCATCAAGAGTGCATTTATGATGGGTGTAAATTATTGAATTTAGTCAATAATTTAAAGTAACTAAAAATGTCATTGTCATTAAAATGGGTTGGAATGTGAGGGTAGTGGCATTACACAATAGAAGTAAGGCCGATGCAATGGGATACCGGTAGTTGTGTATACATTATGCTGATGCGGGACATATCCAACCGTAGGACGCATTGAATTATAAGTTCATGAATAGGTGAAGAGAATATATCAAAGTGGGAAGGTTCGCCTTGGTCGAAGTGTCAAAGGGCCAAGTAGAGTCCGCTTTAACCTTTTAGAGGGTATATGCTAAGTAACCGAATAGGCATTTCCTTACTTGCATCAAGAAATCTAAACGGAATGGTGAGAGTAGGCTCGGTGCTATAACAGTAAGGTTGGTATTATATTTGTGAGGAGTAGGAGCTGTTTACATAAGTCAAGATCATTATTGGTCCTTAGCGATTAGCAAAGAGACAAGGGTTATGCCTTAATTGGCTACATGTCTTATAAGTATTGACCATGTTTAGGGCATGCACCGCCTCATAGTTGTTTATTAGATTGTTTTTTATTAGGAGGCAAGGCAAGATAACATTTTAATGGAGGTCTTTCAAAACGAGATGGAATACGGCTAAATCGTTGTAATGTCGTTATTATGTACTATATGAGTTCCTTGGTATGCATGGTGGATAGAATGTGATACTACGTTGATGATGGATACCAACGAGGTGCAGAGTTACAGATGCTAGGGGGAAAGTATCTTGGTCCGAAGGGAGACCGCGGTACTTATACACACACATTTATATATACGTATGTAGCTATTGAATACATCAGTTGATGGGGTGTATAGTAAGCATATATAAAGTCAACATGACCAAGTTTAAAATAAAAGTAGATATAACATGCAGTGGAAGACAACCTGCATAAATTATTGTTATTTATCAAATACGTAATTTACCAATCACTAAAACGTTGTTTTGACCTCCTCCCGATTACAACCCACATGATAAACTTAGAGAGACATGTAATGGTACTAGGTAGAAAAGGTCGATGACAAATTTCTTATGCATGCTCAACACTGACAATGATACTAAATACTAGAGGTATTAGCCTTGGTCAATAATTATATGTTTTATTATATTTTACTATTCCACTATGAGTTTTATCGATGGTACTCATGCATACTTTTGTTTATTTATTAGCTAATAAAATTGAAATAATGTTATATCCTAAAAGCCTTAAAAGTATGGGGAGATAAATTTTAGCAAGTGAAGGACAAGGAAAGGTTGTTGTGAAACTACGGCTCACAATCCCTACAATTTAAAAGCTGAAATTTATAAATGAACTTTTGCGCCGATTGTTGTTCTAAAATAAAAGAAAAGGTTTTAGAAATTTGATAATTTACCATGCAGTAGAAGTAGTAAACTAAATCTAACGGATGGAAATGATTTGTATGCCTATAAATATAAGTCTAGCCCCTCACTTCTTTCTCGTATTTTATGAATCAAGGAGCGAAGCTATGCCATTTTCTTTTATCCACAAATTTAGGAAATATAAAAATTATAAAATAATATGTTATATATGTGTTTGTGTGTGTGCGCGCGCGCACGCGCGTGTGTGTGTTGGCGTGTGTGTGGAGAATAGCAGGAAATAAAAGAGAAAAGAATAAGATGTGAATCAATTCTAAAAAGAAGAGGTAAATTCCAAACCTAAAACTTTACAACTATATTTAATTCAAACCTTTTCTCAAATTGGTAATTCTAATAAATATGTTTGTGTTAAAATATGTAATTTGGTAGAAGGAGAAGGGGTTCAAATAAAGAGAATGTATTTCGATCTGGAGATTTTGAATCTAAGAAGTGAGTGGGAAATTTAATATTTTTTTATAATATTGGATTTATATCATTTTAAATCCATTCCCTGTATATCCAAATATAATTTTGGAGTAGCAGGCTTAAATATATACGTGTAATTTATTTGAAAATCATACCTACATATTTTGTGAATTTTAACTTTCATTAAATACTACATATACTTGAATCTAAAAGATAAGGGTGAAAGTAGTCCCTAAATTCATAATATTGTATAATAATCCCAGGTTAGTTGGTTGAATGATATACGTGAGTAAAAATAAATTAGAAGTTATTATAATTGGATTGGGATTTAAGTAGGGTTTTAATAAATTGGAATGAAATGTGTTGCAATGTAAATTTCAATGAAGTATCCAATTTTATAAATACGAATAAAAGTGTATCGTTTGAAATAATAACAGAAAAGATAATTCCATGTAATTTCAAACATAGCACAGGTCCTCTTTTAGATAATTTATGGAAAATTACAGTATTAGTATTTTCATTTTGGAAGATGTAATTTCAACATATTAAAATGTAGAAATCCCCAAGTATAAATCAAAGAATTTTAAGTAAGGATAACAATAACAATTTAATTGTAAATCTAATATATGAAAAAAAGACAAGCTAAAAATTAAACAAGAAGCAATGAAATGTAGGCGAAGCAATGAAATGAGTAATTAAGAAAGTTTAGTAATCAAAGAAAGATAGTAATAGTTGAAAAGGAATAGTAAAATATATCTAATAATATAAGGGGAAGTGGGCAGTAGAAAATATTTATCTATTAAATTAAAAGTAAGCGGTAAATGGCATTAAATTTGCATTAATAAAGCAAGAAGCAAGTTGGGTAAAATACCTAAATACCAAAAATTGAACATTGGAGGCATGGTAACTAAATAAATTCATGCAGCCTCAGGTATGTGTTTATAACAGGTATGAATTATTGAATTTAGTCAATATCTTATAGTAATTAAAAATCACGTAGTCATTAAAATGGGTTGGAATGTGAGGTCGATAGTGTTACAATAGATGTCTGCCCGCCGTAAAGGTCTACTAGTAATTGTTTATATATTATACTGATGTAGGACATATCCAACTGTAGGACCTGTGGAATTAAACGTTCGCGTATAGGTGAAGGGAATATGCCAAAGTATATTGGTTCTCCCCGGTTGAAGAGTTAAAGGGCCAACTAGAGTATGCTTCAACCTTTTAAGTGGTACGTGTTAAGTTACCAAATGGGTTTTTTTTCATTGTGCAATCTAAATGGAACGGTGAGCGTAAGCACGATGCTATAATAGCGAGGTTGGTACCTTATATGTGAGGAGTAGGAGCTGTTTACAGATGTCTAGGTTTTCATCCTCTTTGAGAAATCAGCGGAATGGCAAGCGTTATGTCTTAATTGGCTACGTGTCCTACTAATATAGACCACTTTTAGGACATGCACCGCCTTATAGTTGTTTGTTGTTAGGAGATAAGGCCAGATAACCTTTCAAAGGAGGTCTTTTAAAATGAGATTGAATATGGCTAAATATCGGTAATGCCGTTATTGGGCACTACGAGAGTTCCTTGGTATGCACGTCGACGAGAATGTGATAATATGTTGACAATGGATCATAACGAGGTGTAGAGTTATGGATACTAACGGGGAAGTATACTTGTCCAAAAGGGGTTTGTGGTACTTATATATACACATTTATATACACACACATATGTAGATATTGAATACATTGAGTTAATGCGGCGTATAGTACATGTATATGGAGTCAAGACAAATAAGTTTGAAAGGAGAGTAGACATAGCATGTAATGGAAGACAATCGGCATAAACTAGTGTTATATATAAAGTATATAATTTACTAGTCACCAAAACATTGTTCTGACCCCCCTCGTCATTACAACCCACATGGTAAACTTAGAAGGATAGGTATGGGTACAAGACGGGAATGGTGGACATACATATTTCTTATGCATGCTCTGCACTGACAAGGGCACCAGATACCAGAGATATTAGCCTTGGTCAATAATTAAATGTTTCATTATACTATGTTATTCCACTATGAGTTTTATCGATAGTTCTCTAACATACTTTTTTTTTGTTTACAGGATAGCAACACCAATGTCCAAACTTTTGTAGGCTTGAGTTTTCGATTTAGCAGAAATTCGGGCCTACTAAGGTAGGGGTTGTTATAGAATCACAATAGAATCTCTTTGAATCCTTAATGTTTTAACTTGCTCTGAATTGGTAGTATGCATATGTTGTGAAAGAATATATTTTGGTTGTGCTCTACATTTATAATAGTGTATGAGCCGGTAGGGAAAATATCTGAAAAATTAGAGAAATGATAGAACAAAGTTTGAAAAGTTAGAAGGTGAGAAAGATCACTATATGGACACTTCTACATGCCATGTTTAGGGAATTTTTAATATTATTTTGGTAAGTATCCTTAGGGGTTTATTTACATGGCTTTTAAGTACCCTAAGTATAATTCTTATTATAAAAAATTTAGATCTTAAATCATTTGTTTGTAGTGGATAAAAATGTTTACAAATTTCATGCTTTTCTCTATCCAGATCTTTCACAGCACTTATAAATACTGTATTTGACCTACACCAGCAATTCTAGGTCTTTTCTATAGCACTGTTGTTGTTTGTGATTTTAAGCTATTTTGGTTAATAAAATGAGTTTAAATGATATTTAGATAAAGTGTTTTTCATAAACATATTTAGACATGTTTAATAACATGCATTAGAATGTTTTAAAGTGGATTGAAGTTTAAATATATTTTTGGTAATTATATATAAATTTTTAAAGTAAAGGAATTTATATATAATTTTTTTTAAAAGATTTTCGATAAATTATAAATTGGTTATTTTTAAGTAATATTTTATGTGGATATTTAAAATATATTTATAAGTATTTTAAAAGTATATATATGAGTTTGGAAAAGTAAGTTTAAGTGTCTTATAAAAGGATAAGTGGGTTTTGGTTATAACATTAACTTATAATAAATGATTTTTGAGAAGTTATTTAAAAGTATATTATATTGTTAAATAAGTATACTTTAGTCTTTAAAAAGACTATTTTAAAGATAGTGAAAATTATAAAAGTGGTTTGGGTTTATAGTACACAACGTTTAGGTAACATTTGAATATGCTTTTGAATGTAATTAGATCTTTGAAAATAGTATTTGAAAGATAATGATAAGTTTGGAATCTTTTGGAAAAAGGTTAGATAAATCAATGGTTTAATTTATAAAAGAGAGTTGGGTTTATAGTAACAATGTTTTAGTAGCATTTGTTTTTAATCTCTTTCATTATATTTGAAAATGGAAAATCTTGTTAAATGATTTATGAATATAATTATACCTTTGAGCTAAGTATATGAATACAGTTTAAAGAATGAAAAGAGTATAAATGAATAGTAATGTAGTTGTATACATGTATATATCTTTTGTAAAGATATTTTAAAACTATATACAAGTATATACATGTGTATATCTTTTGTAAAGGTATTTTGAAAATATATACAAGTATCGACAAATTAGTATTATTTGAATACGAGGATTAGAAGTCACTTATGTGATTCGATCATATTTTTTTTATTCACCTATGGAAAGTATTTACTCCTATACTTAGCACTAAAAGCTAACAAAGTAGACATGTTCTATCTGTGAGAATTAAGAATAAAGTGTTAAGTAGGGCTTTGGTGCAATCAGTGCTCTAATCTACTTAGCTTCTATTTTGACCAAGGGATAATGTACATTGAGAAAGTTGGAAAGGGTGATAATCATACAAGACTTGATTTCCATATGTGATCATTTTATTACTATTCTAATTTAACCAAATCAACTTAGAAAGTATATAAAAGCTTCGTAGCTTCATACAGTTTGAGTTCCCTCAGGAATTACTCATTAGTATGAAACGTATCCCCTTTTAAGAACATATATATATACACGAGATCCCTAGGGGAGGACTCCTTTATATCGTTTGCTTACTTCTAAAAGAACCAAAATGAATTAACCGAAAATTCACTGATTTAATTTTTGATGAGTCCGGTATTAGGTAAATATAATTATATATTACTTCCCAAAAAATCACTTAAAACGGATATATGTGTTCTATTTTTTGAAAGCGGTTGTGAAGTGTAATGTTATATTGAACTGTCTATCCTAAGCTTAAGCTCAAGGGAGAGGTCAACATTAACATTCGTCAGACGACTTATGCTAGAATCCATGGAGAGACTCATGATCCGTTCGAGTGATAAAGACTTGTGTGATGCCGAACGCATCTTCATATTTAGCAATGAAAAAAATTAGAGTAGAGGTATAGCTAGTAGGTTTAGCTAACCCAAGTGTACATCAACTCTAAATATATAGAGATGCTTTGGGTTGAGGTGTGTGAGAGTTGATGTCATTCGGTATGATGTGTTCGGACGTGGTCCAGTTATGTTTTCCTTTGTGATATATTCTATTTAGAGATATGCACGGATTCAGAAGGTAGTTTCCGACCCTTGTTAGGGGGTGACCTCGATGTACCAAGGAGACCTCCAATGAAAATCCATACGTGAACACGCCTTTGCAGTTTTAATTGTACTTCTAATATTGTTGTGTTGTGAGATGCAAGCAGCACAACTATTTTCTAATTTATATTCTACACCCTAGACACTATTTATTATATCGCTTTATTTACTTATTATATGGTTATGGTTATTTTGAAGGGGAAACCTATCACGACCCAAAATCCAGCGTTCGAAAATCGACATCAAATACCTCACTTGCAATCAACTGCCGTAGATTCAAATGTCGAATTTCAGTTCGGATGGAGCTTATAACAACATTAGATGAATATAAACAGTGGAAACAAAATGAACTGCCATAAGTCAACATCACAGATACAACATCATCATAATATCCATTACAACATTATCATCAACATCAGAGCATTTTATACATATAACACAACTTCAAAATAGAACACATCATAGCGGAACAACAAGTTATCACACTTCAATAAAATCTCCAAAGAAAAGAGAGCGATAGCGAGCTTCCAAACTAAGCACCTTAGATCCAAAAAGCTTCCAAAAGATCACCAAGTCAAAAGCCTTTAAAAATCGATAGCCTCCAAGCCAAAAAACTTCAAAAGATTCCAAGCCAGCACCAAAACACGTAAAAACCTGCTTCTAGGCTGCCCGTGTGGAAATTATGGGTACCCAGAGTTTAGAAAGGGAACAATAAACTCCGGGTCAGTGATGTGACTGGTATGAGTAAACAAAAACAGTTGTTTGTACAAAAACAGTTTATAAAAGAAAAACCGGTATGCTTTTGGAAAATGAAACTACCATAAGGCCTCCCGGCACACACACAATGCAATCGCACACTTGGGGGAGATTTCTCCTTATGATAGTCAAATATGCTTAATACGAGAAAACTCTTTTGATATTATTATTATTAATGCATAGTGTGAAAAACATTTCGAAAATATAATATTAACCTTAGCCAGCATAGGTAACATTATACTATGCCTACTTTAGCTACCATTTAAGAATCGCAGGTTAAAAATTGAAATCGTACTGGGTTCATATTGGTAATTGGATTTTCAACAAATGGTCAGGCTATGGAACTTCCTGGGCCATATGGGTACGCCTCTGGAGGGACGCCCCGAGAACCTAAGCGGATCTCTGCTAACACAAGGCTGGGTTACCTCTGTAACTAGGTAACTACTACACCAGTATGCCACTCCCCGGTCGTAACCAACCTTTATCCCGGGATTTACCAACAACCACAAAGTAATAAATTTGCAGCAACCACATAGGTTAAGTATCTGGGCTCCATACCATGATACCATCTCTATCCAGAAGGAAATGAACATACCCTCAGAGGGCGCTACCCCCAAATAACCTTGCTGCATCTTTCCTGTTTCAACCATTCCGGGTTGTGAGGTTCGACAAAGTCTCGTCCATAAAGCTACGCTTTTCACAAAAGCCATGCTTCGATCAACAAATGATCAGCAGCACTCAGCATGCCACATTACCAAGTTGGGAGTATATCACTGATAACCTTCAACTACATAATCTTTGAGATCGTACGTCTTAGAGAAGGGTGTTAAGCTAAGAGAATAAATCTCCGCCACCAACATAAATGAATTTGAAATAAATCTGCTTTATATCTCAAAATGTAATGTTAGACATGCAACCATACAAGTCTGTTCTGGGTTCGAACAGAACCGAAGGCACTTCCGAAGAAGCCCTTGCAATCCGGGTATCCACAATCCCAATCGGACTCCCCATCATATATGGAGATCTCTATACCGGAGCAACTCATTGCAGAGTCATTCAACAGGTTATCCTATCGTTCTCGAAGACACTCGGTCTTCACCACCGTCTTCAAATGCTATCCATTTCGTCGTATCACTATTCAGAATGGGTTATATGACACAAAGGTCCTCTCCCGGCTAAACCGAATAGTAAGGTCAATTTAAAAACATGTGGATATGTCATTCACAAAGATTCACAAGTTCTATGTGGGTTTCGGATAACCAATTGGAATCCGACTCCCTTTCGCATCGAAATTCAAATGTCGTTTTACGGGCCAATGAGTTTTCACATTCACACAGAAATATATTCATCACAGAAATCATAGCTCAGCATAAAGCAATTCATATCACATAGCATCACAATTACATATCAGAGATATCAATCAGTACACAACATACAATAGTTATCAATCATCTACAATTAAGATGAATCAATCGTGTGATTTAAATTAATTAATCACATAATTACTTTCATTGATTATATTTAATCAATGATTAGTTATCCATAATTAAAATTAATTAAATCTTAATCACCTTCATTAATTAATTAATGCTTAATTAATTACCTTAATTAATTAATCTTTAATTGTTAATTAATTAAATCTTAATTACCTTTATTAATTAATTAATCCTTAATTAATTACCTTAATTAATTAATCCTTAATTATTAATTAATTAAATCTTAATTACCTTTATTATTTAATTAATCCTTAATTAATTACCTTAATTAATTAATCCTTAATTGTTAATTAATTAAATCTTAATTACCATTATTAAATAATTAATTATTCGTTAATTAATTAATTATTAATTACAAACCAATTAACCTTAATTATTTACTTAATTAATCTTTAATATTAAGTAATTAATTAAGTAATTAATTTTTTAAGTAATTGTATTAATAAATCATTAATTGTTTTATAAATTAAAAGATAATCTTTTTATCTTTATTTATTTACTTTGATTATCCTTTAAACCTTGTTTAACAAATCACCCTTAACACATTAATTACTTTAAAAGGTTAAGATAGTTTAAATAACATTTTTATCTTAATTACCCTTTTAAATTACATTATTTATTTAATATAAATAACTTTATAAAATAATGTATCAAAATTAATTCAATTAAAATTTGATTACTTTTGAAAATATCTTACTTATATCCTTAATTAATTCAAACTTAAATCAAAAGCATTATTTTGAAAATATGTTTTCAAAAGTTTTAAAAGTTTGAATTTATTTTTAAAGTAAAGATGTTTCATACTACCGACCCGAGGCCACTTCGAGTCAAACCCGAGCAAAATGCACCTTGCTTCGAGTTGTTTGCCAAATCACCCGTGTGCCTTATATATATATATATATATATATATATATAACTTGAATTTGTCTAAGTACAAACCCAATACGCATAGGTAAATACACGAGCTTAATCAACCCATCTTCCCGAAAGTTACTTCGAGTCATCCATTCTCCTCCTAAACCATCTGCACTGATATAACTTCGGCCTCGTGCACATGCACAGTTGAAGCAACACCTCCGGTTGAAACTTTGGCCGTCAACACTTCAGTGGCAACCCTTCCAAACCAACCAGCCACCTAGAAATGCAAATCATCGACGAAATTGAAATTTCGACATTGAACCCAAACTGGAATAAAAATTCATCACCGGAAAACCTTCTCATCTCGCCACCTCAGGCCACCAAAGGCCACGCATATACGGTGGAAGCTTCGCCTACCTTCACTGCTTCGATCGCCACCGGTGCGATCAGCTCCCGTGCAACGATAAAGCTGCAGCAACCCAGGTTCTCGGTCACGTTCAAGAGTGGGTTTAAACCCTAGACCTTTGCCGTACGATCGCCACAGTGATGTAAAAAATTATCGAACATTTTTCTGACGAACTACGGCCTTCCAGCTAGCTCTGGTTACGAATACAAAGTCCATCGCCTTATCGATCACCAGAACTTCGAGAAAATGACAATTCCGTTCATCCCCCTCTTGCTCAGTGAATACTTGATAAAAGATTTAATTTCACTTTTAAAGTCATCAACTTCGAAGATAATTCAATTTATATATTCAAAATCTGAAATCATGTTTGATGAAATTTCTGTTTATATTAGGTTTGCCTGTATTCTTATATTTCCAAACAAGGTTTTTGTTTGATTTACTTAAATTTGTTTTTAAAACTTTGAGCATAATCATACAAATATATTTATTTTTGATTTCAAAGCCTAAAAACAATTTGATATAGAGCTTTTGGATTTTTGAGACAGGTTTTTGAACCTGTAAGCGTAGAACATAGTTCATGTTGATGTGTACAGACATGCATCTTCATTTTCATGTATAAATATATATATGCAAACACACATTTATCATTCAAACTTCAATATTGTTCACAGCAACAAGTTCAAGTTCAAATCAAAGAGTTTACTCACCTGTGGAGTTGAGCAGAGAGCTTTCTGTCTTGGTTTAAAAATTGAAAGCCTGGAAATTGTTTCTCTTAACTTGATCTTGAATTTTTTTATCTGTAACTTGTTAATATAAATTTGCTTAATCTCTGATGGATTTTCTTACTTAATTCCTCAACAACAAACTCAAATTCAAGCTTACTTACAGTTTTGTTTTAATGAAAACAGAGAAGAATTTTGGTCTGCAACTTGAAAACTGGAATGTTAACTTGAGTTGATCCTAGCTTTTGTTAATTGTTGAAGTTGATTCATGCTTTGATGTTGAACTATTTGTTGAAGACTAAAGTTTTTTTTTGAAATTCCTTTTTTGGCTTGAAATTTTGAAGAAAAATGGTTACAGATTTTTTTTTTGGAATTTTAGCCTTGATTTAAAATGTTGAGGAGGTTATGCTTTGATTACTTGTTCTGATGATTTTCTTCTCTGGTTTAAAGATTGTACATGGTTTTGAAATGAATAAAAGAGGTAAGAAGAAGAAGGGGTGTGTTTTATATAATGTAAATTAAGATTTTATTTTAAAATTAAGAAAAATAAAAACTAACTATTACACTTGTTAAATTTCTCTTTTAATGAATTACACTTGTTAAATTGGATATCTTATCACTCAACACTTGAAATTACATAATTATATGTTTAATTTAAAATTTGTATTAATTTTCTTTATTACATAATTACACTTCTTTATTATATTTTTATACAATCATTAAAAGAGAATGTTTTTTACTACTAATTTATACATATATAAAATCATATACATATGTTAATATTTTGAACCCAAATAATTTTCTTAAGATATTTATTTAAATTCGAATTCGAATTCAAATTCAAATTCAAATTCAAATTCAAATTCAAATATAAATTCAAATCTACTCATATATGCACACACACACATATATATATATTCACATATATATATATATATATATATATAAATTAAATTCAAATGATTTTAAAAACATTTATTATATCAAATTTTAAACTCAAAAGAAATTGAAATTTTATTCATATAAATTGACACATATTTTATTTGTTTTGAACTTTTTTCAAATTAATTTCAATTTAGATTTCAAAAATTCAAATACATTACCATATTTAAATTGATAAATTTAGGGATGTTACAAATTTCCCCCCTTAAGAA
This sequence comes from Allium cepa, assembly GCA_030765085.1. NCBI lineage: Eukaryota > Viridiplantae > Streptophyta > Magnoliopsida > Asparagales > Amaryllidaceae > Allium > Allium cepa. Next base: position 707,632,783 of record CM060932.1, read on the forward strand.
ATTTCATCCTCGAAATTTGAAAGAGAGAGAAAAGCAAACAAAGAATATATGAATTTAGAAACAGGCCGAGAAATGGCTTACCATTTAAGCTGAGATATCCACACTGCAATTGGGATAAGACCTTTGCATGCTGTCCTCTGTCTCCCAAGTAAGTCCTTTGGATCACTGCTCCATTGTACTTTAACTAATTTCATAATTTTGTTCCTCAATTGTTTTTCATCACGATCGATTATTTTCAATGGCTCTCTTTTAACTACTAAATTGGGAGTGATTTCAAGATCTTGCTGAGCTGCCTCTTCGATAACACTGTCTGGATCGTGTATATACTTTCGAAGATGTGAAACGTGAAATACATCATGTACGCCAGATAACTAGCTAGGTAGCTGCACTCGATATTCCAGAGGACCGATCCTTTCCAGTATAGGAAAAGGACTAATGTTTCATGGTGCCATCTTACCAGTCTTCCTGAATCTTAACACATCACGAATTGGACACTTTCAAGAAAACGAAATCTCCAACTTGAAATTCTGAAGCTCTTCTCCTGCGGCCGTAATAACTCTTCTGACGACTTTGAGTGGTTATTAACTTCTTTCGAATAAAATCAACTTTTTCCATGGCTTCTTTAATAATATCTGGCCCAAGAACGAGTCTATCACCAGACTCAATCCTGCACGTCGGTGATCGACACGGACGACCATATAAAGCTTCGAAAGGAGCCATTTCAATACTGGAATGATAGCTATTATTATATGAGAACTCAACCAGATGTAAATAGTCTTCCCATGAACTACCAAAGTCGAGAATACAAGCTCGCAAAAGATCCTCTAATATTCAATTTATCCTTTCAGTCTACCCATTAGACTGTGGATGATAAGCAGTGTTGAAGTTCAGTTTTGTTCCCAATGCGGCTTGGAATGCCTCCCAAAATATACTAGTGATGATCAGATCATGATCACTCACTATACTGCTGGGTATACCGTGGAGACGGACAATCTCTTTCATATATAGCTCTGCCAAACTTGCCGGTGTCCGGGTGGATTTCATTGGAATGAAATGGGCTGTTTTAGTCAAACGATCCACAATAACCCAAATTGCTTCATTCCCCTTTCGAGTGCGGGGCAACCCGTCGATGAAATCCATCGATACTTGATCCCATTTCCACTTGGGTACCTCCAAAGGCTGGAGTAAACCCGCATCTTCTTCTGATCGCTTTTAATTTGTTGACAAGTAACACAGCGACTCACATATATAGATATATCTCTTTTCATTATCTTCCACCAGAAAGTTCTTTTAATATCCCTATACATCTTATTAACTCCTAGATTGATACCGAGTTTAGACTTGTGACATTCATCCAAAATTTCATGTTTTAATTCCGGAATTTCTAGCACACACAACCTCCCTTTTAGTCTTACTATTCTATTCTTATCGACCTCAAAACTGGAATTTTCACCACGACGAATTCTTCTATAAATTTCTTGAAGAAACTTGTCTTCATTTTGCTTGTGGGCGATTTTATCAAGAAGAGTAGGAGCGACGACAAGATGAGCAAGAGTAGCATGCTTCCTACTTAAAGCATCAACAACTACATTGGCTTTCCCGAACGTATACAGAATATCTAGGTCATATGACGCTAGAAATTCTAACCATCGTTGTTGCCGTAGATTTAAATCTTTCTAGGTGAAGAGATATTTCAATGATTTGTGGTCGGTGAATAATTCGATTTTTTCACCTAGAACAAGAAGGAGTTATTAAGTATATATCTTAAATTAAATTATTATTTTTTTAAATTTTAGTAAAGCTGAAAGAGATTTTACCCAGAAGATGGTGTCGCCAGATTTTTCAAAGCGAAAATAACAGCTAGAAGCTTGAGATCATGAGTTGGATAATTTGTCTCATGCGGTCGTAATTGTCTACTCGCGTAGGCAATTACCTTCCCATTCTGCATTAGTACCGCACCCAAATCATCTCCACAAGCATCATTATAGATAGATAACCCTTGGTTCCCGTTAATGATAGCGAGAATGGGAGCGGTAGTTAATCTCCTTTTCAACTCCTTAAAAGCTTCATCACATTTTGGAGTCCAATCGAATTTAGCATTCTTTATTGTTAGCTTAGTCAATGGACTGGCCAACTTGGAAAAATCTTGGACAAACTTTCTATAATATCCCGCCAAACCTAGAAAACTTCGAACTTCTTTAAAAGTAGTGGGTCGCTTCCAGTCTAGAATAGCAGAAATCTTTCCCGGATGAACAGAGATTCCTTCTTCATTAACAATATGGCCGAGAAATCTAACTTCTTTAACCCAAAAATGACATTTAGAAAACTTTGCAAACAGAATATTCCTCATTAATATCTCCAAAATGATTTCATGATGCTTAGCATGCTCCTCTTCAGTTTTTGAGTAGATTAGGATATCATCAATAAACACAAGTACAAATTTATTCAGCACTTCCCGGAATACACAGGTCATTAAATCTACAAAGTATGCAGGAGCGTTGGTTAGTCCGAAAGGCATGACTAACCATTCGTAAAAAATGTATGGACCCTTGAAAGCAGTCAAATGAACATAGTCTTCGGCAATTCGTAGTTGATGGAATCCCTGAGCTAGATCCATCTTAAAAATGAATCGAGCGCCATGAAGTTGATCAAATAGATCGTCGATTCTAGGTAAAGGGAATTTGTTCTTGAGAGTTTGTTTATTGAGATCGAGGTAGTCTACACACAATCTCAAAGATCCATCCGATTTAGCCACAAATACGACAGGTGAAACTCATTCGGAGACACTAGGACGTATCAATCCCTTCCTTAGCAAATCTCGAGTTTGATTTGCTAATTCAATTCTTTCCCTGGGTGCCATCTTGCGGCTTGCATGAACAACAGGACGGGCATTGGGTACTAAGTCAATTCTGAATTCTATTTCTCTGTGTGGAGGTAAGGATTTTACTTCTTCAAATACGTCGGAAATTCCCAAACAACAGGTATAGACTCCCGGACTGGGTTCAGGATATCCCAAGTATACATCAATTGATCTCTATTAGGACTAGGATGCTCATAAGAGATTTCAACAAAATTCCCAAGGTTTGTTTTGATCGAGATTGTTCGATTGTTATAATCTAATTTGGCTTCGTATTTTGTTAGCCAATCCATTCCGAGTAAGATTTTGAATTCATTAAAATTAAGGACAAAGAGACTGATAGTGAATTGGTAACAAGAATACGAGATAGGAATATCTCTACATTGTATACAAAGGTTTGCAGGACCACCAACAGGATTTTTCACACAAATGGGCTCGTTGAAAAAATTAGGTTTAAGTTTTAATTCATTTACGGCTTGTTGTGAGATAAAGCTATGTGTAGCACCTGTGTAAAACAAAAATCTAACAACTTTATCATAAATAGTAAGATTACCTTCTAGAACACCTTTTCAGTTATCTGCCCTCAAAGTTGAAGGGTCTTCCTTTATCGCATAGACATTTTCCACTTGTGCTTGCTTCATTGCCGGGAAATTCTTAACTACATGTCCAGGCTTGTGACAATTATAGCATTCTCTAACTCCCTGAACAGTCTTCATAGGTTGTTCTTTCTTAACTTGCTTCTTCGGATTCTTGCAGCTGTTTGAATAATGGCATTTTTCTTGGCAGTTGTAACAAGTTATATCTCTAGCCAGATTTCCTTGATTGTTCTTCTTATCCTTTCCTTGATATGGTTTCATGCTCCCGAACTTTCTTTTTTTCCAATTTTGATTGCTCGAATTTCCTCCATCCCTCGGGACTTCCTGCATATCTAGGGTAGCATACCTGTACCCTATATCGATAAGATCAGAAAAAGATTCTCTGACGTGTGTTGTCATCCTTTCGGGGTACTTCTTGTTCATCCCAGGAATGAACCTCTCATTTTTATTTAGAGGTGTGTTCACCAATTCCGGACCGAAACGGGATAGTTCGTTGAATTTGTTTAAGTACCCCTCAAATGACAAACTCCCCTGCTTTAAGTCCATAAATTCCTGGTACATTTGGGAAATACCAGCCGATGACATATAGCACTTCTCAAATACTTCCTTAAATCGATTCCAAGTAAACTCTTCTTCTGGTTCATCTACAGTGACTGTCTCCCACCAGGCTAAGGCTTCTTCTTGGATTTGCCAAGAAGCTATGAGTCGCATTTGATCGTCTTCTAACTTTAGCCCTTTAAAAATTCTTTCACTCGATCTAATCCAAGCTTGAGCCTCAACAATAGATTCTTTGCCAATAAATGACTTACCACCAAGTCTCGAGAAGCTTTTATACAAATCATCCAGATTCGGCTGATGTTGAGTAGGTATTGCTGTTTCTGTTGTTGGGGGGACTTGACCAGCGGTTGTGGCATTTTCTCGACGCCTAGCTCTTCCTCTTCGCCCGCTCATTCTTACTATCTGTAATTAGTAAGAAAACTTGATTTAGATATACGGACGAGATATCTTAAGAAATATCAGAAGTTAAAAGAAATAGACCAAGAAAATTTAGGGTATTGGTCTCGGGTTATACTCATTCTAGGGTATACATCACCCCATCTCTAATGAGGCACCTAATGTGTTATACTCCATAGCTAAAGTTATTACTCAACCTTTAGCTCTGATACCACTTGTCACGACCCGAAATCCAGCGTTCTAAAATCAACATCAAATACCTCACTTATATTCGACTGCCGTAGATTCAAACGTCGAATTTCAGTTCGGATGGAGCTTATAACAACATTAGATGAATATAAACAGTGGAAAAAAATAAACTTCCATAAGTCAACTTCACAGATACAACATCATCATAATATCCATTACAACATTATCACCAACCTCAGAGCATTTTATACATATAACACAATATTAAAATAGAACAACACATCACACAGGAACAACAAGTTATCACACTTCAAGAAAGTCTCCAAAGAAAAGAAAGCGATAACGAGCTTTCAAACGAAGCACCTTAGATCCAAAAAGCTTCCAAAAGATCACAAAGTCAAAAGCCTTCAAAAACCGATAGCCTCCAAACCAAAAGACTTCAAAAGATTCCAAGCCAGCACCAAAACATGGAAAAACATGCTTCTAGGCAGCCCATGTGGAAATTATGGGCATCCAGAGTTTAGAAAGGGAACAATAAACTCCGGGTCAGTCATGGGACTGGTATGAGTAAACAAAAACAGTTGCTTGTACAAAAACAGTTTATAAAAGAAAAACCAGTATGCTTTTGGAAAATGAAACTACCATAAGACCTCCCGGCACACACATACATAATGCAATCGCACACTTGGGGGAGATTTCTCCTTATGATAGTCAAATATGCTTCATACGAGAAAACTCTTTTGATGTTAATATTATAAGTGCATAGTGTGAAAAATATTTTGATAATATAATATTAATCTTAGCCAGCATAGGCACCATTATACTATGCCTACTATAACTACCATTTAAGAATGGCAGGTTATACAATTGAAATCGTACTGGGTTCGTATTGGTAATTGGATTTCCAACAAATGGTCAGGCTAAGGAACTTCCTAGGCCACATGGGTACGCCTTTGGAGAGACGCCCCGAGAACCTAACCGGATCTCTGCCAACACAATGCCGGGTTACTTCAATAACTAGGTAACTACTACACGAGTATGCCACTCCCTGGTCGTAACCAACCTTTTTCCTGGGATTCATAAACAACCACAATGTAATAAATTTGCAGCAACCACATAGGTTAAGTATCTGAGCTCCATACCATGATACCATCTCTATCCAGAAGGAAATGAACATACCCTCAGAGGGCGCTACCCCCAAATAACCTTGCTGCATCTTTCCTGTTTCGACCATTCCGGGTTGTGAGGTTCGACGAAGTCTCGTCCACAAAGCTACACTTTTCACAAAATCCATCCTTCGATCAATAAATGATCAGCAGCACTCAGCATGCCACATTAGCAAGTTAGGAGTATATCACTGATAACCTTCAACTACACAACCTCTGGGCTCGTACGTCTCAGAGAAGGGTGTTAAGCTAAGAGAATAAATTCTTTGCCACCAACAGAAATGTATTTGAAAGAAATCTGATTTATATCTCAAAATGTAATGTCAGACATACAACCATACAAGTCTGTTCCGGGTTCGAACAGAACTGAAGGCACTTCCGAAGAAGCCCTTGCAATCCGGGTATTCACAATCCCGATCGGACTCCCCATCACATATGGAGATCTCTGTACCGGAGCAACTCAGTGTGGAGTCATTTAACATGTTATGCTATCGTTCTCGAAGACACCCATTCTTCACCGCCATCTTCAAATGCTATCCATTTCATCGTATCACTATTCAGAATGGGTTATATGACACAAAGGTCCTCTCCCGGCTAAACCGAATAGTAAGCATCAATTTAAAAAACATGTGGATATGTCATTCTCAAAGATTCACAGGTTCAATGTGGGTTTCGGATAACCAACTGGAATCCGACTCCTTGTCGCATCGAAATTCAAATGCCATTTTACGAGCCAATTGGTTTTCACATTCACACAGAAATATATTCATCACAGAAATCACAGCTCAACATAAAGCAATTCATATCACATAGCATCACAATTACATATCAGAGATATCAATCAGTACACAACGTACAATAATTATCAATCATCTACAATTAAGATGAATCAATCGTGTGATTTAAGTTAATTAATCACATAATTACTTTCATTAATTATCTTTAATCAATGATTAGTTATCCTTAATTAAAATTAATTAAATCTTATTCACCTTCATTAATTAATTAATCCTTAATTAATTACCTTAATTAATTAATCCTTAATTGTTAATTAATTAAATCTTAATTACCTTTATTAATTAATTAATCCTTTATTAATTAGCTTACTTAATTAATCCTTAATTATTAATTAATTAAATATTAATTACCTCTATTAATTAATTAATCCTTAATTAATTACCTTAATCGTTAATTAATTAAATCTTAATTATCTTTATTAGTTAATTATTCCTTAATTGATTAATTATTAATTACAAACCAATTAACCTTAATTATTTACTTAATTAATCTTTAATATTAAGTAATTTATTAAGTAATTTTTTTAAGTAATTGTATTAACAAATCATTAATTGTTTAATAAATTAAAAGATAATTTTTTTATCTTTATTTATTTACTTTGATTATCTTTTAAACCTTGATTAATAAATCATCCTTATCACATTAATTACTTTAAAAGGTTAAGATAGTTTAAATAACATTTTTATCTTAATTACCCTTTTAAATTACATTATTTATTTAATATAAATAAATTAATAAAATAATGTATCAAAATTAATTCAATTAAAATTTGATTACTTTTGAAAATATCTTATTTATATCCTTAATTAATTCAAACTTAAATCAAAAACATCATTTTGAAAATATATTTTGAAAAGGTTTAAAAGTTTGAATTTATTTTTAAAGTAAAGCTGTTTCATACTACCGACCCGAGGCCACTTCGAGTCAAACCCGAGCAAAATGCTCCTTGCTTCGAGTCGTTTGCCAAATCCACCCGTGTGCCTTACATATTTTTTTAACTTGAATTTGTCTAAGTGCAAACCCGATATGCACAGGTAAATACACGAGCTTAAACTCGAGCTATCTACCCATCTTCTCGAAAGTTACTTCGAGTCATCCATTCTCCTCCCAAACCATCTGCACTGATACAACTTCGGCTTCGTGCACATGCACAGTTGAAGCAGCCACCTTCGGTCGAAACTCAAACCGTCAACACGTCAGTGGCAACCCTCCCAAACCAACTAGCCACCCAGAAATGCAAATCATCGATGAAATCGAAATTTCGACACTGAACCCAAACTGGAACAAAAATTCATCACCGGAAAACCTTCTCGTCTCACCACCTCAGGCCACCAGTCCACACATCTACGGTGGAAGCTTCGGCTACCTTCACTGCTTCGATCGCCACCGGTGCTATCAGCTTGGTGCAATTATGAAGCTGTAGCAACCCAGGTTCTCGGCCACGTTCAAGGGTGGGTTTAAACTCTAGACCTTTGTCGTACGATCGCCACAGTGATGTAAAAAATTATCGAACATTTTTCTGACGAACTACGACCTTCGAGCTAGCTCTGTTGATGAAACACGAAGTCCATCGCCTTATCGATCGCTAGAACTACGAGAAAATGACAATTTCGTTCATCCCCCTCGTTCTCAGCGAATACTTGATAAAAAATATTAATTTCACTTTTAAAAGTCATCAACTTCGAAGACAATTCAATTTATATATTCAAAATCTGAAATCATGTTTGATGAAATTTCTGTTTATATTGGGTTTGCCTATATTCTTATATTTCCAGACAAGGTTTTTGTTTGATTTACTTAAATTTGTTTTTAAAACTTTGAGCATAATCATACAAACATATTTCTTTTTGATTTCCAAGCCTAAAAACAATCTGATATAGAGGTTTTGGATTTTTAAGATAGCTTTTTGAACCTGAAAGCATAAAACAGAGTTCATGTTGATGTGTACAGACATGCATCTTCATTTTCATGTATAAATATATACATGCAAACACACATTTATCATTCAAACTTCAATATTGTTCACAGCAACAAGTTCAAGTTCAAATCAAAGAGTTTACTCACATGTGGAGTTGAGTAGAGAGCATTCTGTTTGGGTTTAAAAATTGAAAGCCTGGAATGAATTTTTTTTATCTGCAACTTGTTAATATAAATTTTCTTAATCTCTGATGGATTTTCTTACTTAATTCCTCAACAACAAACTCAAATTCAAGCTTACTTACAGTTTTGTTTTAATGAAAACAGAGAAAATTTATGGTCTGCAACTTGAAAATTATGGTTAATTGATTTGTAATTAATAATTAATTAATTAAGGAATAATTAATTAATAAAGGTAATTAAGATTTAATTAATTAACAATTAAGGATTAATTATTTAAGGTAATTAATTAAGGATTAATTAATTAATAAAGGTAATTAAGATTTAATTAATTAACAATTAAGGATTAATTAATTAAGGTAATTAATTAAGGATTAATTAATTAATAAAGGTAATTAAGATTTAATTAATTAACAATTAAGGATTAATCAATTAAGGCAAGCATTAATTAATTAATGAAGGTGATTAAGATTTAATTAAGGATAACTAAACATTGATTAAAGTTAATTAATTTAAATCACACGATTGATTCATCTTAATTGTAGATGATTGATAACTATTGTATGTTGTGTGCTGATTGATATCTCTGATATGTAGTTGTGACGCTATGTGATATGAATTGCTTTATGCTGAGCTATGATTTCTGTGATGAATATATTTTGTGTGAATGTGAAAACCCATTGGCCCGTAAAACGGCATTTGAATTTCGATGCGACAGGGAGTCGGATTCCGGTTGGTTATCTGAAACCCACATCGAACATGTGAATCTTTGTGATTGACATATCCACATGTTTTTAAATTGACGCTTACTATTCGGTTTAGCCAGGAGAGGACCTTTGTGTCATATAACCCATTCCGAATAGTGATACGACGAAATGGATAGCATTTGAAGACGATGGTGAAGACCGGGTGTCTTCGAGAATGATAGGATAACCTGTCGAATGACTCTGCACTGAGTTGCTCCGGTATAGAGATCTCTATATGTGATGGGGAGTCTGATCGGGATTGTGGATACCCGGATTGCAAGGGCTTCTTCGGAAGTGCCTTCGGTTCTATTCAAACGCGGAACATACTTGTACGGTTGCATATCTGGCATTACATTTTGACATATAAAGCAGGTTTCTTTCAAATGCATTTATGTTGGTGGCAGAGAATTTATTCTCTTAGCTTAACACCCTTCTCTGAGACGTACGAGCTCAGAGATTATGTAGTTGAAGGTTATCAATGATATACTTCCAACTTGGTAATGTGGCATGCTGAGTGCTGCTGATCATTTGTTGATCGAAGCATGGCTTTTGTGAAAAGCATAGCTTTATGGACGAGACTTCGTCGAACCTCACAACCTGGAATGGTCGATACAGGAAAGATGCAACAAGGTTATTTGGGGGTAGCGCCCCTTAAGGGTATGTTAATTTCCTTCTGGATAGAGGTGGTATCATGGTATGGAGCCCAGATACTTAACCTATGTGATTGTTGCAAATTTATTGCTTTGTGGTTGTTGGTGAATCCCAGGATAAAGGTTGACTACGACCAGGAGTGGCATACTCGTGTAGTAGTTACCTAGTTACAGAGGTTACCCGGCCTTGTGTTGGCAGATATCCGGTTAGGTTCATGGGGCGTCCCTACAGAGGCGTACCCATTTGGCGCAGGAAGTTTCTTTGCCTGACCATTTGTTGGAAATCTAATTACCAATACGAACCTAGTACGATTTCAACTGTATAACCTGCCATTCTTAAATGGTAGCTATAGTAGGCATAGTATAATGGTACCTATGCTGGCTAAGATTAATGTTATATTTTAGAAATGTTTTTCACACTGTGCACTAATAATAATAATATCAAAAGAGTTTTCTCGTATTAAGCATATTTGACTATCATAAGGAGAAATCTCCCCCAAGTGTGCGATTGCATTGTGTGTGTGCAGGGAGGCCTTATGGTAGTTTCATTTTCCAAAAGCATACCGGTTTTTCTTTTATAAACTATTTTTGTACAAGCAACTGTTTTTGTTTACTCATACCAGTCCCATGACTGATTCGGAGTTTATTGTTCCCTTTCTAAACTCTGGGTGCCCATAATTTCCACACGGGCAGCCTAGAAGCAGGTTTTTCCAAGTTTAGGTACTGGCTTGGAATCTTTTGAAGTCTTTTAGTTTGGAGGCTATCGGTTTTTGAAGGCTTTTGACTTGGTGATCTTTTGGAAGCTTTTTGGATCTAAGGTGCTTAGTTTGGAAGCTCGTTATCGCTCTCTTTTCTTTGGAGACTTTCTTGAAGTGTGATAACTTGCTGTTCCGCTGTGATGTGTTCTATTTTGAAGTTGTGTTATATGTATAAAATGCTCTGACGTTGGTGATAATGTTGAAATGGATATTATGATGATGTTGTATCTGTGATGTCGACTTATGGTGGTTCATTTTGTTTCTGCTGTTTATATTCATCTAATGTTGTTATAAGCTCCATTTGAACTGAAATTCGACGTTTGAATCTACGGCAGTCGAATACAAGTGAGGTATTTGATGTCGATTTTCGAATGCTAGATTTTGGGTCATGACCCCACCGTCTTCAAATGCTATCCATTTCGTCGTATCACTATTCGAATTAGGTTATCTAACACAAAGTCCTCTCCTGACTAATCCGAATAGTGAGCGCTTAATTTTAAAACATGTCGATATATCATTCACAAAGATTTACTATCAAGGTTCGATGTGGGATTTGGGTAACCAATTCGAATCCAACTCCCTGTCGCATCGAAATTTAAATGCCATTTTACGGGATCATGGGTTTTCATATTCACAGAAACAAATCACAGATATCACAGTTCAGCACAAAGAAATTCACATTGCATAGCATCACAATCACATATCAGAAATATCAATCATGTATACATCATTCGATAATAATCAATCATCTTCAATTAAGATGAATTAATTGTGTGATTCAAATTAAATTAACCATATAATTACTTTCATTAATTATCTTTAATCAATGATTAATTATCCTCAATTATAAATTAATTAAATCGTAATTACTTTCATTAATTAATTATTCCTTAATTAATTATCTTAATTAGTTAATCCTTAATTGTTAATTAACTGAATCTTAATTACTTTTATTAATTAATTATTTCTTAATTAATTAACTATTAATTACAAATCAATTAACCTTAATTATTTACTTAATTAATCTTTAATATTATGTAATTAATTTAATAGTTATTCTTTAAATATTTATATTAACAATCATTAATAACTTAATAAATTAAAAGATAAATCTCTTTACCTTTAATCATTTTAATTATCTTGTAAACCTTGTTTAAAGAATCATCCTTATTACATAATTTAACTTAAAGGATTAAGATTAGTTTTAAATAACATTTTTATCTTAATTACCCCTCTTAAATATATTAATTAATATAAATAATTTTATAAAATAATGTAACAAAATTTAAATTAAATTTAATTAAAAATATCTTACTTAAACTAAATTAGTTTAAACTTAAATCAAAATCATCTTTTAAAACATGGTTTTAAAATGGTTTAAAAGTTTGAATTTTTTTTAAAGTAAAACTGTGTTTACATATTAGACCCGAGACCACCTTCGAGTTATACCCGATCAAATTGCCTCACTACTTCGAGTTTTTTCAAAAATCGACCCGTGTGCATGCTTAATTTCCAACTTAAAAATTTTCTAAGTATTAACCCTGCACAACGAAAAATGTACTCGAGCCCAACTTCGAGTTGCCACACTATTCTCCCGAAAGCTCATTCGAGTCACCACTGCTTCCCTTCCCATGTCATTGTCTACTGACCCATGGCACCGTGCACATGCACAGTGCCACGGCGACGCTTCGACGATTCTCACCACCTCCGGCAAGTCAGCGATCGTCACAACAAGCTACCTCGATCATCGCTTCATCACGACATAGTCCAGAATGAATTCGAGCTTCCCAGTTGACCATTGAAAACCAAACATCACCAGAAACTCCTCCTGAACCACTATCGTCAGCCACCGTATCACCCTAGAATTTCGACTACAACTTCGTCCACGACCCAAGAAAATTTTCCCTTATGTCCGGCCAAGCTCGATTTTCTGACGACAGGGGACTACCCCCAAATCCAACCGTGACTCATCTAGGTTCGAAAACCTTATCTCTTTAGTCAAATGGTCCACAATATTATAATAACCCAAAGCTCAGTAGTTTTTTTTAATCCCATTTCGATAGATCAGAAACTTATTCAATTCAAAATTCAAAACCAATAGCTTGAGCATTCTTCAAAACTGAGATCTATCCAAAAGCCTGTACATTTTCAAATAAAACCAAAATCAAACTTTTATCCTGTATCTTCCTCAAACCTGAAGCAAGCCCAGAGAAAAGCGAAATATTTTCTTCAGCAAATCAAGTTTGCAAATCAAATCCAAGCTTGCATCTTCTTCAAATCTGGAATCAAGCAGTTTCACCCTTGTTTCAAAGCAGAGGTCATCTCTGCAAGTTTCTATATCGAGCAATTCCAGTTTTGATAAAGATCCAGCATTTTTCTAATCTCAACAACTCAAAGTTTTCAAAATCAAAAGCTATTCAAAATATAGAAGCCTCTGTTCATCTTTTTTTAAGGTGAGTATAAAAACAGTGTTATGGTTGCTTGCTTTATTTCATATGATGAATGATTAGAGTAGTATGATTGGCACTAGTGTTTGATATGAATGTATTAATATACATATGATCTGTATATCTCTGTATATGTGTGAATAATCTTTAAAACTGCTCCGTTAAATCCATGTTCAATTTCTTTATAAAATTCATATCTTCACAAATTTTCAGAATTTGGTTATGATTTATAAATGAAATATGATTAGCTTAGTGTAATATGAATTTTAAAAATAGTTTCAGAGTTTTATATTTAGAATTTTTTTCAAAAATAAAATAATTCAGGAATGATCTGAATATGGCTTAAAATCAAATATTTTAAATTTATGATACGAAGCCATAAACAATTTTGTAATGGCATAAGATGAATTTTGAAACCAGATTCACATTTTTTAGTTTAGTATCCTTTGTGATTATCGAAATTGAATGAATTTTGGTTTATCACCAATATCTGACGATCGGCATGGTGAACTTCATCGGGGTCGTGGTCGAAGTTGTCTGGAGGTCTGATGACCACGGGAAAAATGTAGTTGTATTTTAACATCAGCCGTGGTTGCCAGATTTCGGTGCACTAGGGTTTGGGTGTGGTCTTATGTCAGGTGGATTGTCGAAATGTTCTCGGCGACTATGTTGCATCAAGATCGATCGCAAGGCAAGGGATCGAGGCGAGGAGGCGTGGTGCTGCTCTAGAAGGATGGCCGGAGTTTCCAGCTATCGAGATCATCATGGCGAGCTTCCTTTTGGGTTGGGGTAGTTGGGTTTGGGTTGTTCAGAAGGGTCGATTTCGTATCGCGATGGAATCATGGTGTCTGGGTGGCCGTGGTGGATGACGTGGTCATCGGTGATGTGTTGAGGCAAGTTTTGAGGGTCGGAGCGCCGTAGTTCGTCGGTGTACGTGCACCGTGCACATTTGAGTATCAGGTGTTGAAGGAAGTTTTTAGGAAGAAGCACATCACTCGAGTCTAACTCGATATTTTAGCATGTTTGCCTCGAAGAGATGGGATGTAGATCCCATGTGTTGCTCGAGTTTTTTTAGTTTTGGCTCGGGATTGATAGTTGGCTTGTAACAGGTTTCAAAATTTTGTAAAGAAATAAGTTTCTGATCTGAAAACTGTATTGATATTCAGATTTGCATTTGAGAAAGGGTTTGAGTTTCTCTTGGTTTGAAAAGAAAATAGAAAGAAATGAAAAGAAGAAATGCATATGTTTATATATAAGTAAATTTGTGATTTATAAAAATAAAAGAAAATGAAAATAAATAAGGACACTTGTTAAAATCTAAGTAACATTTGTCATGAGAATTTGCTTATAAATTAACACTTGTTAATATATTTACACTTGTCCTATAAGTAATTTTACTTATTTTTATTCATTTTAAAAGTAAATAAAAGCTTTTTCTTAATTTATTAAATACTTATCTAAATATATATGTATATAAATTACTTTTTAAAGAAAATAGAATAAAACAAATTATATATCAAATAAAGCTTATTCATATACTTTAAAATCTAAAACATTTTTAAAATATCTACTGTTTGAATTTCCAATTTTAAATCCAAATTAAAATTTAAATTAAATTGAAAAATACAATTTAAAGTCAACTTAAATATACATATATAATAACACACATATGTACTATATAATTTTTAGTTTTAAACCATTATTTTGAAAATCATTTGTATTTAATTCAAAATATAACTTTCAAATTATATGTATACTAAAATTTGAAAACAAATTCTTATTAATTTTAAAATATAGTTTTAAATCCAATATATTTTTCAACACATTTATATTTGAATTTCAATTTATTTTCAATATTTATTTTGAATCTCAAATCCAAGTTCTATTTAAAAATCAATTTATACATATATATAATAAATAAATATCTTGTTTTATTTGGAAAAAAAATCAAATAAATTCACAATTTAATCCAAATTATATTAATTACTAATTTAATTCAAATTTATCCCTAAAAATTTAAATAAATTACCAATTCAAATTTAACTCAAAACCGGGGTCGTTACAGATTCCCCCCTTAAGAAAATTTCGTCCTTGAAATTTGTAAGTAGGGGACGATCCCAGAACTTCAATTTTAACAAAGTATACCTATCAACCATAGTATTCAAAGAAAACAATTTATCCAAACAAATAATTCTGACCTATCTGGAGTTTATGTCCCATGCCAACTCATCCTTTGGTTTAACCAAAATAATGATCTTCTACCAAAGCTTCTCTCTCAAGCTGCCATGAAGCCAATCAAAGAATCGAAATTGAATGGCGATCAAAAGAGATTTAATAGGCAAAGATTGTTTCCGTTGTTGTGGGGGTATTGACCATTTATAGTGGTACTCCCCTGTCCCCTATCTCGTCCTCTTCTTGCATTCATACTCACTATTAGTGGATAGTAAGAAAATTTACTGAGGCATTTGGACGGATATCTTAGGGATACTCATTCTAGGGAGTACTTCACCCTATCTCTAATGAGCTAGCTAATGTGTTATACTCCTGAGCTAAAGTTTCAACCTTCATCTCTGATACCAAATGTGACGGTCTAAATTTCAGTGTTCGAAAATCGACACCCGTACTTCACTTGTACTCGAATGCCGCAGATTCAACCGTTGAAATCCGATTCGTGCCGGAGCTTATAACACAATAAGTATAACAACACAACGGAAGAAAAAGTGTAATATCATTGATACACAATAGATACAATATCCGATACAATATGATATAACTATATATCAATACAAATCAGAGCCAAAAGATATACAACACAAAAGGATGGTCTAGACTTTGCAACCATCGATAACGGAAAGATATCTCCAAAAGATAATATCTTCAGAACTCAACAAGATAGATACTCCAAAATATAGCGATTCCATTGCTAAAGCTCCAAAGCAAGAAAGACTCCAAACCAGAAAGTGAGAACTACCATCAATGCTGAAGTGAAGAAACTTTATCCAAAAGTGATTGCCAACATCCAAAGATTGAATGCTATCAAATCTACACCTATTATTCGACTATCTGAAAAATCCAATTCTAGACTGCCCGTGTGGAAAATTGTAGGCACCCAAAGTTTAGGAAGGGAACAATAAACTCCGGGTCAGTCATGGGATGGGTGCGAGCAACAAAAATAGTTTAACTTTGAATAAAACAATCAATAGAAGAATTTAAGATTGAAATCCGCAATGCTTTTGGAAAATGAAACTACCGTAAGGCCTCCCGGCACACACACAATGCAATCGCACACTTGGGGGAGATTTCTCCTTATGATAGTCCAACATGCTTACTACGCAAAATTCTTTTGATATTATCATTGGTGCATAGTGCAGAAAACCTTTCGAAAGTATAATATTAAACTTAACCAGCATAGGTACCATTATATTATGCCAGCTATAGCTACCATTTAATAATGGCAGGTTATACAATTGCAATCGTAAAAGGCTCGTATTGGAGATTGGATTTCCAACAAATGGTCAGGCAAAGGAACTTCTTGGGCCACATGGGTACGCCTCTGGAGGGACACCCCGAGAACCTAACCGAATCTCTGCCAACCCAAGGCCGGGCTACCTCTGTAACTAGGTAACCACTGACACGAGTATGCCATCCCTCGGTCATAACAAACCTTTATCCCGGGATTCACTAACAACCACAAAGTAATAAATTTGCAGCAACCACATAGGCTAAGTATCTGGGCTCCATACCATGATACCACCTCTATCCAGAAGGAAATGAACATACCCTCAGGGGGCGCTACCCCCAAATAACCTTGCTGCATCTTTCCTGTTTCGACCATTCCGGGTTGTGAGGTTCGACGCAATCTCGTCCATAAAGCTACGCTTTTCACAAAAGCCATGCTTCGATCAACAAATGATCAGCAACACTCAACAGCACTCAGCATGCCACATTACCTAATTGCGAATGTATCACTAGTAACCATCAACTACATAACCTCTGAGCTCGTACGTCTCAGAGAAGGGTGTTAAGCTAAGAGAATAAATTCTCCGCCATCAAACAGAAATGTATTTGATAGAAACTAGCTTTACATCTCAAAGTGTAACGTCAGACATACATCCATACAAGTCTGTTCCGGGTTCAAACAGAACCGAAGGCACTTCAAAAGAAACCCTTGCAAATCTAGATAATCCCTAATCATGTCCGAACTTCACATCAGAAAGGGTGATCAAATCTCTATACCGGGGACCAGTCGGTGTAGAGACATTCAACAGGTTATCCTTTCGCTTTCAAAAATATTCGGTCTTCACCACCGGCCTTCAATTGCAATCCATAACGTCGTATCATTATTTGGGATGGGTTATATGACACAAGATCCTCTCCCAGCTAAACCGAATAATGAGCGCAATATTTAAAACCATATGGATATTGGGATCTCAATTAAGTCACAGTTTAAAACCCAAAACTTTTCTTTCAAATGGTTTAAACAAATTATCTTTTCCAAATCTTTTTAAACAAAAAGATTCACCCTTTAAAATCCACTTCAATTTGAAATCAGGGTTCACCAATCTTTCACAAAAAATTCATTTAAAGCTTTCAAAACAATTAGTTTTCGTTTCGGAAAAATCTAATTACATTTGCACGAGTTAAAGCCCCTCAAGTATGAAACTTGGGTTAAATTTCAAATTCCCAAAACAATACTTTTTAAAATGGTTTAAAATCCATATAAACACATTGATAACCTGTCTAACCTTTTCAAACCATAATTTCCAAACATAGAATTCAATTTCAAAATTTGAATTTGAATTTAAATCAAACTTATTAAAGTTTAAAAACTTTATCAAGTTATTCGAAATAACTTTTATCTTTAAAACTCCTTTTCAAAACTTTTCATTTTAAACCCAATTTCTTTTTCAAACCATTTGGATTCAAAATTCATCTTTCAAAAAAATTTCAAAAATATGTGATTTAACCGATTTCCTTGTGCAATCCATATTTGTGTGTGTATAGTGTGGTCCAGAGGTTTTACACAATAGTGCAACATCATCAATCATTATAAATTCAATCACATCAATATTGATAAGCAATATATTCCTATAACGCTTATCTCTATTCACAGGTTCAAAGATAAATAATGTAAATTTATCATAGAAAATAAATTACATCATCACAGATCACACCATAACAATTCATAGCACAAAGCATAACATATCAGAGTTATCAAATAATTCAACAATCAATAGAATTCAAAACATCCATAAGTAAGATTGATAAATTCTTAATTAATTTAATTAATCTCTAATTGAATTATTTGGATTATCTTAATCCTGCTTACTTAAAATCTGTTAATTACAGATTAGTTAATTGATTATCTTTAATTATCTTCCTTGATTAATCATTCTTTAATTACATTTCAGTAATTGTCTCTTAATTATTTATTCAATTAATTATTCTTTTAATAAAACACATTTAATAATTAAGTTTTAATTAATCACATTCATCAATCCTTGATTAATCACATTAATTACCCTTAATTTATTGCATTACTTAGTTAACTTCTAAATAAATTTTATTAATTTAAATTTAAATTAATTACACTAAGTAATTAATTCTTAATTACTTCACTAAGTAATTATCCTTCTTTATTAATTACACAAAGTAATTAAACCCAAAAATACTTTTATTAATTAATTATCCTTTAATTAATTACATATGGTAATTACCCACTAATTACTTCACTAAGCAATTATTCTTTATAAATTACACTAAGTAATTATACTTAACAAATCAACAAGTGATTACTTTGAATTAATTAAAATAATTAATTAACTTAAACTAATCACATTAATTTAATTAATTACATTAAATAATTAATCCCTTTAACTACTTTCATTAAGTAATTATACTTAAACAATTCCACAAATGATAAATTTTAATTAATTAATCTAATTAATTATCAAAATTATTTATTTATTTATTGATCCCAAGTTAATGATCTTCGTTAACTATTAACAATTCTTTAATTACTTCTCTTAAGTAATTAAACTTAGATTAATCATTATTAATTACAAATTAATTAATCTTTAATAACCAATTAGTTAATCTTTAATTAATTAATTAAGTGCTTAGCTATAACTTAATTAATTTTTAATTATATTAATTACTTAATTAATTAATTTTAAATCATTAATTAATAATCTATACTTATCTAATTAATGATCCTTGATTTCGAATTAGTTAACCCTTAATTAATTAACTTTCAAACCTTAATTACTTATTTATTTTTCTATTATTAATTAATTAAAGTAATTAATTATTCTTTAATTAAATCATTAAATCTTAATTTACTTAAGATAAACATTATTCTTATTAATGACTTAATTTTTTATCATTTACAAAGCCTTTGAAATCTTATTTTTTAAATTTAAGATTTTAAAAATGATTAACACATTCAACTTTAACAAAATTTAAATCAATTTACAAATCTTTTAAATCAAATGTTAAAGAATACTTACTTTATATAAAAGAGATTTATGAAAGTTTTTAAACCAAAATTTATTTAAATTTAAAATCTTATTCTTTGAAAACTTACTTATCAACTCCTTTTTTAAAACTTATTAAATTTTAACCACCTTTAATCTTGTTTAAAACATTCTTCCTTTTTGGAAACAAATTATTTTAATAACTTAATATTTGTTTTAAACACTTTGATAATAAACTTTATAAAATATTTATCTTAAAAACCTATTTTCATTTTCCTTTAAGCTAGAAAATTATTTATTTACAATAGCTTGCTTCATTACACGTATATCTTATCCCAATTGCAGAGTGGATATCTCGGCTTAAACTGGTAAGCCATTTCTCTATCTATTTCTGAATTCGTATATTCTTTGTTATCTTTTCTCTCTCTTTCAAATTTCGAGGATGAAATTTTCTTAAGCGGGGAAATATGTAACATTCCAAAATTTACCAATTTAAATTTGGAAATTTATTTGTATTTTTGAAATCTAAATTGAAATTAATTTGAATAAAGTTCAAAACAAACAAAATATGTGTTAATTTATATGAATAAAATTTCAATTTCTTTTGAGTTTAAAATTTGAAATAATAAATGTTTTTAAAATCATTTGAATTTAAATTATATATATATATATGAATATATATATATATGTGCATATATGAGTAGAATTTATATTTGAATTTGAATTTGTATTTGAATTCGAATTTAAATAAATATCTGAAGAAAATTATTTGGGTTCAAAATATTAACATATGTATATGATTTTATATATGTATAAATTAGTAGTAAAAAAACATTCTCTTTTAATGATTGTATAAAAATATAATAAAGAAGTGTAATTATGTGATAAAGAAAATTAATACAAATTTTAAGTTAAACATATAATTATGTAATTACAAGTGTTGAGTGATAAGCTATCCAACTTAACAAGTGTAATTCATTAAAAGAAAATTTTAACAAGTGTCATAGTTAGTTCTTATTATTCTTAATTTTAAAATAAAATCTTAATTTACATTATATAAAACACACCTCTTCTTCTTCCTACCTCTTTTATTCATTTCAAAACCCTATACAATCTTTAAACGAGAGAAGAAAATCATTAGAACAAGTAATCAAAGCATAACCTCCTCAACATTTTAAATCAAGGCTAAAATTCCAGAAAAAAATCTGTAACCATTTTTCTTCAAAATTTCAAGCCAGAAAAGGAATTTCAAAAAAACAACTTCAGTCTTTAAAAAATAGTTCAACATCAAAGCATGAATCAACTTCAACAATTAACAAAAGCTAGGATCAACTCAAGTTAACAAATTCCAGTTTTCAAGTTGCAGACCAAAATTCTTCTCTGTTTTCATTAAAACAAAACTGTAAGTAAGCTTGAGTTTGTTGTTGAGAAATTAAGTAAGCAAATCCATAAGAGATTAAGAAAATTTATATTAGCATGTTGCAGATAAAAAAAATTCAAGATCAAGTTATGAGAAACAATTTCCAGGCTTTCAATTTATAAACCTAGACAGAAAGCTCTCTGCTCAACTCCACAGGTGAGTAAACTCTTTGATTTGAATTTGAACTTGTTGCTGTGAACAATATTGAAGTTTGAATGATAAATGTGTGTTTGCATGGATATATTTATACATGAAAATGAAGATGCATGTCTTTACACGTTAACATGAACTCTGTTCTATGCTTACGGTTCAGAAACCTGTCTCAAAAATCCAAAAGCTCTATATAAGATTGTTTTTTAAGCTTTTAAATCAAAAAGAAATATATTTGTATGATTATGCTCAAAGTTTTAAAAACAAATTTAAGTAAATCGAACAAAAACCTTGTCTGGAAATATAAGATACATGCAAACCCAATATAAATAGAAATTTCATCAAACATGATTTCAAATTTTGAATATATAAATTGAATTATCTTCGAAGTTGATGATTTTTAAAAGTGAAATTAATTTTTTTAATCAAGTGTTGGCTGAGAAAGAGGGGGATGAGCGGAATTGTCATATTCTTGAAGTTTTGGCGATTGATAAGGCGATGGACTTCGTGTTCGTATCCAGAGCTAGCTGGAAGGTCGTAGTTCATCAGAAAAATGTTCGATAACTTTTTACATCACTGTGGCGATCATACGGCAAAGTTCTAGGGTTTAAACCCACTCCTGAATGTGGCCGAGAACCTGGGTTGCTGCAGCTTCATCATTGCACCAGAGCTAATCGCACCGGTGGCGATCGAAGTAGTGAAGGTAGGCGAAGCTTCCACCGTAGACGCGTTGCCTCTGGTGGCCTGAGGTGGGGAGACGAGATGGTTTTCTAGTGATGAATTTTTGATCCAGTTTGGGTTTAGTGTCGAAATTTTGATTTCATCGATGATTTGCATTTCTGGGTGGCTGGTTGGTTTGGGAGGGTTGCCACTGACGTGTTGACGGCCAGAGCTTCGATCGGAGGTGGCTGCTTCAACTGTGCATGTGCACGAGGCCGAAGTTGTATTATTGCAGATGGGTTTGGGAGGAGAATGGATGACTCGAAGTAAATTTCAGGAAGATGGGTTGATAGCTCATGTATTTACCTGTGCGTATCGGGTTTGCACTTGGACAAATTCATGTTAAAAAAATATGTAAGGCACACGGGTGGATTTGGCAAACGACTCGAAGCAAGGAGCATTTTGCTCGGGTTTGACTCGAAGTGGCCTCGGGTCAGTAGTATGAAACAGCTTTACTTTAAAAATAAATTCAAACTTTTAAACCTTTTCAAAACATATTTTCAAAATGATGTTTTTGATTTAAGGTTGAATTAATTAAGGATATAAGTAAGATATTTTCAAAAGTAATCAAATTTTAATTCAATTAATTTTGATACATTATTTTATAAAGTTATTTATGTTAAATAAATAATATAATTTAAAGGGGTAATTAAGATAAAAATGTTATTTAAACTATCTTAACCTTTTAAAAGTAATTAATGTGATAAGGATGATTTATTAAACAAGGTTTAAAGGATAATCAAAGTAAATAAATAAAGATAAAAAGATTATCTTTTAATTTATTAAACAATTAATGATTTGTTAAAACAATTACTTAAAAAAGTAATTACTTAATTGATTATTTAATATTAAAGATTAATTAAGTAAATAATTAAGGTTAATTGGTTTATAATTAATAGTTAATTTATTAAGGAATAATTAATTAATAAAGGTAATTAAAATTTAATTAATTAACAATTAAGGTAATTAATTAAGGATTAATTAATTAATAAAGTAAATTAAGAAGGTAATTAATTAAGGATTAATTAATTAATAAAGTAAATTAAGATTTAATTAATTAACAATTAAGGATTAATTAATTAAGGATTAATTAATTAATAAAGGTAATTAAGATTTAATTAATTAACAATTAAGGATTAATTAATTAAGGTAATTAATTAAGGATTAATTAATTAATGAAGGTGATTAAGATTTAGTTAATTTTAATTAAGGATAACTTATCACTGATTAAAGATAATTAATGAAAGTAATTATGCGATGAATTAATTTAAATCACACGATTGATTCATCTTAATTGTAGATGATTGATAACTATTGTATGCTGTATACTGATTGATATTTCTGATATGTAATTGTGATGCTATGTGATTTGAATTGCTTTATGCTGAGTCGTGATTTCTATGATGAATATAATTCTGTGTGAATGTGAAAACCCATTGGCCCGTAAAATGGCATTTGAATTTCGATGCGACAGGGAGTCAGATTCCAGTTGGTTATCCGAAACCCACATCGAACCTGTGAATCTTTGTTAATGACACATCGACATGTTTTTAAATTGACGCTTACTATTCGGTTTAGCTAGGAGAGGACCTTTGTGTCATATAATCCATTCCGAATAGTGATACGACGAAATGGATAGCATTTTAAGAAAATGGTGAAGATTGGGTGTCTTCGAGAACGATAGGATAACCTTTCGAATGACTCTACACTGAGTTGCTCCGGTATAGAGATCTCCATATGTGATGGGGAGTCCGATCGGGATTGTGGATACCCGGATTGCAGGTGCCTCTTCGGAAGTGCCTTCGGTTCTGTTCGAACCCGGAACAGACTTGTATGGTTGTATGTCTGACATTACATTTTGAGATATAAAGCAGATTTCTTTCAAACACATTTCTGTTGGTGGCGGAGAATTTATTCTCTTAGCTTAACACCCTTCTCGGAGACGTTCGATCTCAGAGGTTATGTAGTTGAAGGTTATCAGTGATATACTCCCAACTTGGTAATGTGGCATGCTGAGTGCTGCTGATCATTTGTTGATCGAAGCATGGCTTTTGTGAAAAGCGTATCTTTATGGACGAGACTGCGTCGAACCTCACAACCCGGAATGGTCGAAACAGGAAAGTTGCAACAAGGTTATTTGGAGGTAGCGCCCCCTGAGGGTAAGTTCATTTCCTTCTGGATAGAGGTGGTATCATGGTATGGAGCCTAGATACTTAACCTATGTGGTTGCTGCAAATTTATTTCTTTGTGGTTGTTGGTGAATCTCGGGATAAAGGTTTGGTTACGAACGGGGAGTGGCATACTCGTGTAGTAGTTACCTAGTTATAGAGGTAATCCGGCCTTGTGTTGGCAGAGATCTGGTTAGGTTCTCGGGGCGTCCCTCCAAAGGCGTACCCATGTGGCTCATGTAGTTCCTTAGCCTGACCATTTGTTGGAAATCCAATTACCAATACGAATCCAGTACGATTTCAATTGTATAACCTGCCATTCTTAAATGGTAGCTATAGTAGGCATAGTATATTGGTACTTATACTGGCTAAGATTAATATTATATTTTCTAAATGTTTTTCACAATATGTGCTAATAATAATAATATCAAAAGAGTTTTCTCGTATTAAGCATATTTGACTATCATAAGGAGAAATCTCCCCCAAGTGTGCGATTACATTGTTTGTGTGCAGGGAGGCCTTATGGTAGTTTCATTTTCCAAAAGCATACCGATTTTTCTTTTATAAACCGTTTTTGTACAAGCAACTATTTTTGTTTACTCATACCAGTCCCATTACTGACCCAGAGTTTATTATTCCCTTTCTAAACTCTAGTGCCCATAATTTCCACACGGGCAGCCTAGAAGCAGGTTTTTCCGTGTTTTGGTGCTGGCTTGGAATCTTTTGAAGTCTTTTGGTTTGGAGGCTATCGATTTTTGAAGGCTTTTGACTTGGTGATCTTTTGGAAGCTTTTTGGATCTAAGGTGCTTAGTTTCGAAGCTCGCTATCGATCTCTTTTCTTTGGAGACTTTCTTAAAGTGTGATAACTTGTTGTTCTGCTGTGATGTGTTCTATTTTGAAGTTGTGTTATATGTATAAAATGCTCTGATGTTGGTGATAATGTTATAATGGATATTATAATGATGTTGTATCTGTGATGTTGACTTATGGCAGTTCATTTTGTTTCCGCTGTTTATATTCATCTATTGTTGTTATAAGCTCCATCCGAACTGAAATCTATCCAAGAAAAAGGCAAAATCAACACCTGCAAGAATAACACAACTTATCACCCATAGTCTTATCATAATGGATGTAACCCAGTCTGGAGTCTATACCTGTTGTTCGGAAATTTTCCGACGTATTTGAAGAAGTAAAATCCTTACCTCCACATAGAGAAATAGAATTCAAAATTGACTTAGTACCCAATGCCCGTCTTGTTTTTCATGCAAGCCGTAGGATGGCACCCAGGGAAAGAATTGAATTAGTAAATCGAACTCGAGATTTGCTAGGGAAAGGATTGATAAGTCCCAGTGTTTCCGAATGGGGTTCAGCTGTCGTATTTATGGCTAAATCAGACGGATCTTTGAGATTGTGTGTAGACTACCGCGATCTCAATAAACAAACTCTCAAAAACAAATTCCCTTTATCTATAATCGACGATCTATTCGATCAACTTCATGGCGCTCGATTCTTTTCTAAGATAGATCTAGCTCAGGGATTCCATCAGCTAAGAATTGTCGAAGACTGTGTTCATTTGACTGTTTTCAGGGGTCTAGACATTTTCTACGAATGGTTAGTCATGCCTTTCGGACTAACCAATGCTCCTGCATACTTTATAGATTTAATAACCCATGTATTCCGGGAAGTGCTAAATAAATTTGTACTTATGTTTATTGATGATATCCTAATCTACTCCAAAATCGAAGAGGAGCATGCTGAATGTAACAACCCCAGATTTTTTTGAATATAATTTAAATTTGACTTTATTTGGTTTGAAATTATTTTAAATTTTTTTTTATTTGTAAGATTTCATTTATAAATATTTTTAAAATGATAATAGAATTTTTTCAAAATTTATTGCATTTATTTCCTATTTTTAAAGGCTAGTTTCTAGTTTTCTGCTATTTTCTTCATTTAAATTGTATTTAATTAAAATTTATTTATTTATTTTTGTGAATGCATTTTTATTTTGTGTTCTTATCTTTATTTATAAACATTTTTCAAGTACATAAAAATTTTCCAAATTTTATTCCATTTATTTTCAATTTTTCTAGCCTAGTTTTCATTTTCTTTACTATTTTCTTAATTTAATTATATATAATTAATATTTATTTATTTATTTTTGTTTATTTACTAAATGTTTGTATTTTTATCTGAATTTATATATATATTTCAGTTATTTAAAATTACAAAAAGAAATATGGTTATTTGAAGAATTTAGTGACCATTGATTTACTTTGGCCTTTTTGTATTCAACACCTTTTCAACTCCAACCAACACCTATTCAATTTTGCTGCCATAACACTCACTATCTTTAGCCGACTTCCATATCATTTCATGTGAATATTTTCTTCTCAACTCTGAAAAAAAATTCGGCCATTCTCTTTGGAATTTTTTTTGGTAAACTTCTTTTTCTTTTTCGCTTTGCATTGTTTTTTTTTAATTAGATTTTACGCTTGCTCTCTTCTTCTTTTTAGGTTCTGCCCTACCATCTCCATCAGCTATGCCGCCTCCACCACCACCTGAACATGTCACCACCACCTCCTCCTCACTGACCATCCCTTGCCGAGCCACCCAAGGAGGTAGATCCACATGAAAATGCACCAAAACCTCACTTGCACCACCTAGCTGAGCACACTAGTCTTCCACCACCACAAACACCCCTTGGCCGACACCTACACCACCACCACTACCTCAAACCTGATTTTCACCCTCTTCCACGTCATCCACTGACACCACCTGTGCTTTGGCCGAGCCATTTATTTGCATGAAATCCTAGGTTGTGTTGCCTTGTGTTGCCTTAGCTTGTTGTTTCATATCACCTATGTTTGCACCATCAACAAACCCATGTATGCCGACCCATATGAACCCAAAACCAGATCAAAAACCATGCTTTAGCCATGTATTCTAACCTATGGCCGAGCCTAGGGAAGGTTGAAAGCAAGTGCAAACATTTTGGCTTTGTTTTATGCAGTTAATTCAAACATTGTTTAATCGTATTTTGGGTTGAAAACTTATGTTTGTTATATTGTTTTGTTTGAATTGTATTCAAGGAAATTAATCTTTGGCTCTCCCACTCGAATCTTTGTCATGCGATCGTGCTTTTGTGGACCTCGGTTGTACATTCGTTGTTGTCATCTCCAGCTTATACCTGTGAGTTATTCTCACCAGACAAGATTTACACTTATATAACTTGTAAACTGATTTCATTTGAATCTATAAAATGCATCACCATATTATATCTGCTATATTATGGCCATATGATGTTCACTCATGCTAAACACCTGTTATAACATCTTTTACTGTTATATTATGCTATTCTGTTATTTATATTAGTTTATCACACTACAAGTTCCCTTTAGATTAGAACCACTATGGGTTGAAATGATACATACCCGAACGGACTTTAGAATAGGAGAAAATCGTTATGGGCTGAAATGATAGGCCCGAACGACTTTCAAATTATTTCATTTTACTTAGGACTGCGGGTTTGAAATGATAAAACCCAGGTTTTCTTTGTAAATTATGGGTTGAAATGATATATTACCCGTATCACTTTACCTAGTCTAGAAAATGAAATACAGACCCGTAGTTAATATAAGTCTTCTAAAAATTTTAAAATATTTAAGAAATGTAAATATTATATTATTTTGATTTAAACTTAATTAAAAATGATTTTTGTAAAGTAATATTGATTTTCTAAGAATTTATAAGTGAAATAAATAAATGGTAAAGTTAGAAATTTGAAATATAAGTTATTTTGGAAATTATAATTTGGTGATAAATAAAATTTCAAATAAATATGAAATATGATAAATATATGATAATTTGGATTAAAATGAAATTAAAATGATTTTATAATATATTAATGATTCTTTAATAAAGTTAAAAAGGTTAAATGAATGAATATTTAAGTTGAAATTTGAAAATATAACTTAAATTCGAATTTATGAATTTTGTTTAAAAGTGAATTTTTGAAGTAAATAAATAAAATGAAATTAAGTTATATTTGAAAATTTAAACTTAAGTGTTAAGTTAAAAATTTAATTATATGAATTGAAATTGAATGTTAGAATTTAATAAGTGAATTATTATTAAATATCGATTTTTGAATGGAAATTTAACTTTATAAAATCATGAGTTTAAGGAAAATTAAATGATGGTCATAAAAGTGAAAATATATGATTTTATAAGTTTGAAATGATTTAAATAAAAATTTAATGGTTTGCGAAAGTATAGTGAATATTTGGAATTTAATTAACAGCATTTTGAAATGCTATTTTTTCTAACGTAAAGGATATTACAGCATTTGTAAATGCTATAGTTAATATAAATGAACTAAAGAGCTAAATTGAATTAAAGGCTATTATAGCACTTTGTAGGTGCTATAATTGTTGAATTTAACTTAGGTTTTATTTGAATTAATGTAATCCTATTACAGCATTTTGAATGCTGTATTTTGTTAAATTGAATTGTTTTAAAAGTAACTTTCCGTAGTATTTTTCTAAATGCTGCGAAAGTTGAATTTTCATTGTTTTAATAAATTTAAGTGAATGAATGAATTTTGAAAGATTAAAATTTTGGAAATTTAATAGTTTAATTTTTAAATGTAATAACCTCATTTTTTGATTTAAAATGAAGTAATTTGTTTTGAAATATAAACTATTTGAAATGTGTGTTGAAATGGTATTTTAAATAAATGAATGAGGTTTGGAAGATACGATATTTTGATATTTTGAAATGGATTTTTGAATGATATTGAATTTTTGAATTGATATTTGATTTCGATGTATAAAATACCATTTTGAAATTTTAACCACAGGATGTATTTAATTTATAGTTTAACTGATTCTTAAAGGATGGGCGATCCCAAGCATCCTTTAAGTTATTGTGCATTTCTACTACAGTTCACTTGAGTTGGTTTACATTACATAAGTATATATGTCTTGACTCGAGTGTTTTGTGTTTTACTTTACGCTCGGGTCAGCCTGATTACTTACAACTTAGCTTTGGATTTCTTTTCTTGAGCTAGGAATCATTGGAGATTCTGCTTTTCTAGTTATCTGTTCTCTTTCAGTTTCAGTTGTTCTATTTCAGCTCTGGTATTTATAACTGCTAGGTATTTGAGATTTCTATTGTATATGTTTTTCAGACTGATATTATGTATTATGTTTTAAGAGTTTGTTATAGTAGCTTCATGAACTACTATGGTATTTTAATTTCCGCTGCGAATTATTCTGATAGTTCTGTGTCTGTGATTCTATGATTTGTATTTCATTTGCTTCAAATTTATTTACAATGCGGTATTTTGAGCACTTCAAGTCCGACATGTGTGGATGCGAATGGCTGAAAATATCGGGTTGTTACAATTGGTATCAAAGCTTTGGTTTTAGGCAAACCTTAGCCTGGGAGCAAAAACTCATTAGAGATAGGGTAGAAATAACCTAGAATGAGTGAAATCAATCTTAGAATCCTTTCTTTGTGAGAGAACGTATTTTTGAAGAATAAAATGATTTCCAAATGATTTTTAAAATATTTTCAAAGATTATTTTGGTATGAAAATCTTCTTTTTTTGAAATCAACATTTTCTAAGCTTCATTCCTTCTGTATCCACCTTGTTAGAAATCTCCTGGTTAGGATTCTTATCGATTAGGATTCCTTGAACTTTGGAATGCTCCCACTCGTTCTGAAATCCAGTCTTGTCTTCCTTATTTTACCCTTTTGATCTTGGAGAATTTCATAACTCCACTTTGGAATGGCCTCTATAAAGAACGGTGATTCCGCAAATCTTTGAATGATTTGTAAAGGGGTGAAACTCCTTTACAATTAGCATTGATTCACCGGAGATTTCTATATCCTCGGTTTACAATGCTATCTATCTCCTGCTCTACCCGGATTCTATCTCTGGCAATCGAATGTCGATTTTCCTTAGATTTCCGAATTGATTATATTCCTGAAGTCACGGTTGACCGGTTAAGGTCGCCCGCGATTTATAAAGGCTTATCCATCTTCTATTTGGTAATATGATTATCTCATATTTGTTCGAGCTTATCTTCGCACCATAATTCAATTTGATTAGAGTTTATCTAAATTCGAATCTCTGTTTGTTTGAAATCTAACCTTGAATCATTTTTTGAAAATTTGTGTTTGATTGTATTTGAATTTGTGCATACAATGAAACCATTATTTTGATAAGGATGACCACTTTCATATAAAAGTGAAATGTTTACGATAAGGATTATATACCTTTTAAAAATGAAAATTTGAAGTTTTGAAAGGATTTGAAATTTTGAAAATTTATGAGAATTTGATTTATATAAAATGATTTATAACTAAAGTGTTTTGAATTTGAATTTCGAGGAATCGAACTCCGGTGTTTTGAAATCGCCTTTAAGATTTTGGAAATTATACAATAATATGATTTAAGATATTTTCCGAATAAGAAATATTTCTAATGTATTCGAACTAATTCCAATGATTTCGAAGAGATTTCAAAGAAGTTTCAAGAAAATAAAAGTCCAAAACCCACTTATGTCGTTGGAAAATAATTTCGGTGATGAATGCATGCATCATCGACATTAATTTTCGAGTTTCTGAGTGGGGGTGAGGCCACTTTAGTAGCTTTGCTATGCGAGTGATTTTGTGAAACCAAATTTTGATTTCAGATTTTGAAGTACGGTTTAATATTCGAAAGATATATATATATATATATATATATTTGAAATAATTAAAGTAAGCCGGTGTTCAGTCCTCGAGATTCATATCTGTTTTGGTATAACCCTATCTTTTGGAATTGGTTTACTGATTGGTAGGTGATTTCTAACTCTTGGATTGAAAATATGATTTCTTTTACTATTTTAAGGTTCGAGCACTTCCAAATCAAGGTTAACTTTCAAAGCTAAATAATTTTGAAAGGAATAGGGTATTCGATAAAGAATATAAGTTTAGTTTGGTATGATTAATGTATAAAGTAATAGGATTTTGTATAAGTTAAAACTGTTTGTTGAGTGAAATAAATAAGACTATGTTGAATTATACTGGTATGAAATATAAATTTGAAATGTTTTGAATAAAGTATATATGTAGAATAAAAAATCTTTCCAATGGTAAATTGGACTTTTCATATAGAAATAAATAGTTTGAAGGTTTTAAAAAGTGATGGTTTTAAACTTACTAACCATTTTAGATATTTTGATGATTGAAATGGTTTGGAAATGATGTAATCTTTATTTTGATAAAGAATGTGAATTTGAAATGATAATTGATTTTGATAAATGAATATTTGAAGTTTATATTTGTATGAAAGGATATTGGGTTTACTTGTAATTTGAGTTTATTTAAAATTGATGGATTTATGAAATGAATATTTCAAACTAAGTAATAATGAAGTAAAATTTGAGATATACGAAATTATAAAATTTAGTTTTGAAATATGGTATATTTAAGCTTTGAAATATATTAAAGATTGAATTGTTTATTTTATGGATCAAATATTTATTTGAAATTTGATAATACTTGAAATGGTTTTGTTGGAAAACTAAATTGAATTGAAACTGATGGTTTGAATTGAAGTAAAGTTGGAAATTTTAGGTTTGGGTTTAAATTGAATAAATTTGTGAAATGTAAAGAATTAAAGGAATGTTTTATGATTTCAAATGTATGATTTCGAAAAGTTATGATTTTCAAAGTGTAATGATTTCAAGTATTTTGGTTTCGAAAGATTTATAATTTTGAAAGTATTATGATTTTTGAAAGTGAATATATGTTTGAAATGGA
This sequence comes from Allium cepa, assembly GCA_030765085.1. Classification (NCBI taxonomy): domain Eukaryota; kingdom Viridiplantae; phylum Streptophyta; class Magnoliopsida; order Asparagales; family Amaryllidaceae; genus Allium; species Allium cepa. The sequence goes on from CM060932.1 coordinate 707,664,790, forward strand.
AATGAATTTGTTTGACACAAATTTTGTTGATATGGAAATTTGGATTATTTTCTAAATCTATTGTTTTAAGAAACTTTGAAACTGAATATATGAAATTAGGAAGAAATGATTTGGCAAAATCATATATGATTTTGAAACTAAATTGATATTGAAAGGGAATTGAAATTGAGAACCTTGTTTTACTAAATACTGTGATTTGGGAGTTATCGAACCTATATAAAATGGATTTGGGTAGGTATAAAATTGATTTGTATAAGTATGAAATTGATTTTAAAACTGTTGATTCGAAAAGTACTCATACTCAATTTGTAAATTGAAATCTTATATAATCGGAGTCTCTATAAGTGTGATTTGATATACTATGGATTTGGAAAATATTCGATTTGAAATGGAATCTTATATATAATGGACTTTATATAAGTATGATATTAGAAAGTGATTTTGAAAGATACTATATGATACATATTTTCGAAGTAAAGATATGGAAAGTGCCTTTTGCTTGATATCCGCTTTGTGGCCACATTGTGGATTCATTTTATCGATATTATTCTCTCTCTGATTTAGGTTTTTCGGATATGATACTCGAGTGTCCATCGAATTCCATGGCGATCTCCATGGTCTTACGAGCGTGACTGCATAGCGCAACTGCCTGGCTGAGAAGGCCGAGGGGTACGGATTGTTTTCTGGGGGATCCAGGCATAACCATTGTGTATCCTGCAATCTATATAGGTTGCATTAGTAGCGAAACTGCTTGGCTGAGACGGCCTAGGGGTACGGATTGTTTCCTGGGGGATCCAGGCGTAACCATTGTGTATCCTGCACTCTACTAGTCATCATGGCGTAATTCGCATGGCTGAGAAAGCTTACGGATATGGATTGTTTCCTGGGGTATCCAGGCGTAGCCATTGTGTATTTGCGATCCATGGCCAGACAACTGTTTTGGTTTGGTTGATTTGTTTGGATTGTACTTTCATATCTGTTTTTAAAAGGTTTTTCAGTATTTTCACTGGGTGTTGAAACAAGTCTACTAAGCACCTAGAGAATTCTAGCTTTGTGCCTGATCAACACATGGCCAGAAACTACAGGAACGAAAGTAAACTTGTTAAGACATCGAGTTATAAAAGTATTTTTATAAAGTATTATATAAAGGATATTTTGATCATTATTTTACTTGTCTAAATAATTTAAAATGTTTAAAATTTTGTTTACTTCGAACTAATAAATTTGAATCAAATGACTATTTATCACATTATAAAATGTTTAAAATGTTGTAAATATAAAATTAAAAATTGAAATGCATATGGTTTTAAAATAACGGTCCATCCTTGTGTTCCAACCTATTTTTCCTCCTAGCCATTCCTACCCTGTTCTTCTTTGAGGGCTCTTTCTGCATTATGGATAGAGTTGGTTCTTTGGCTTATCGTTTAGATTTGCCCGAGAAACTTTCTGGAGTGCATGATGTATTCCATGTCTCGCATCTTCGCCGTCATCTTCATGATCCATCTCTTATTGTTCTGCCTTCTTCTCTTGATAGTTTGGATACTGAGCCTAATCTGACTGTTGAGAGGAAGCCACTTCGTATTGTCGACAGAGGTAGGAAGCAGCTCAGAAGGAAATCTGTTAATCTGGTCAAAGTACTATGGAATACTGACGATCGGGATTGTACCGGGGAAACGGAGGAGAGCATTCATGCTTCGAATCTGGAATTATTCATTTCAGGTACTATTTTGTTTTCTATCTTGTTTCTCTTTATTTTTCTTGCCCGTTCTTTTCGAGGACGAAAAGATTTGAGTGGGAGAGAGTGTAACAACCCTAGATTTTTTGAATATAATTACATTTGACTTTATTTTTTTTGAAATTATTTTAGTTTTTTTTTATTTGTAACATTTCATTTATAAATATTTTTAAAGTGATAATAGAATTTTTTCAAAATTTATTGCATTTATTTTCTTTTTTTAAAGGTTAGTTTCTATTTTTCTACTATTTTCTTCATTTAAATTATATTTAATTAAAATTTATTTATTTGTTTTTGTGAATGCATTTTTATTTTGTGTTATTATATTTATTTATAAATATTTTTCACGTACATAAAAATTTTCCAAAGTTTATTCCATTTATTTTCAAATTTTTTAGCCTAGTTTTCATTTTCTTTGCTATTTTCTTAATTTAATTATATATAATTAATATTTATTTGTTTATTTTTGTTTATTTACTAAATTTTCGTATTTTTATCTAAATTTATATATATATTTCAGTTATTTAAAATTACAAAAAGAAATATGGTTATTTGAAGAGTTTACTGACCATTGATTTACTTTAGCCTTTTTGTATTCAACACATTTTCAACTCCAACCAACACCTATTCAATTTTTCTGCCATAACACTCCCTATCTTCAGCAGACTCCCATATCATTTCACGTGAATATTTTCTCCTCAACTTTGAAAAAAAATTCGGCCATTCTCTTTGGAATTTTTTTTGGTAAACTTCGTTTTCTTTTTCACTTTGCATTGTTTTTTATATTTGATTTTACACTTGCTCTCTTCTTCTTTTTAGGTTTGGCCCGACCATCTCCATCAGCTGTGCCGCCTCCACCACCTCCTCCTCCTCACTGACCATCCCTTGCCGAGCCACCCAAGGAGGTAGATCCACATGAAAATGCACCTAAACCTCACTTGCACCACCTAGCCGAGCACGCTAGTCTTCCACCACCCCAAACACCCCCTTTTCCGCCACCTACACCACTACCTCAAACCTGACCTGCACCCTCTGCCACATCATCCCCTGACCCCACCTGAAGTTGGCCGTGCCACCTGTGCTTTGGCCTCGCCATTTATTTGCTTGAAATCCTAGGTTGTGTTGCCTTGTGTTGCCTTAGCTTGTTGTTTCATATCACCTATGTTTACACCATCATCAAACCCATGTAGGCCGACCCATATGAACCCAAAACCAAATCAAAAACCATGCTTTAGCCATGTATTTTAACCTATGGCAGAGCCTAGGGAAGGTTGAAAGCAAGTGCAAACATTTTGGCTTTGTTTTATGCAGTTAATTCTAACATTGTTTAATCTTATTTTGGGTTGAAAACTTATGTTTGTTATATTGTTTTGTTTGAATTGTATTCGAGGAAATTAATCTTTGGCTCTCCCACTCGAATCTTTTTCATGCTATCGTGCTTTTGTGGATCTCAGTTGTACATTCGTTGTTGTCCTCTCCAGCTTATACCTGTGAGTTATTCTCACCAGACAAGATTTATACTTATATAACTTGTAAACTGATTTCATTTGAATCTGTATAATGCATCACCATATTATATCTGCTATATTATAACCATATGATGTTCACTCATGCTTAAACACATGTTATAACATCTGTTACTGTTATATTATGCTATTCTGTTATTTATATCAGTTTATCACACTGCAAGTTCCCATTAGATTAGAATCACTATGAGTTGAAATGACACATACCCGAACGGACTTTAGAATAAGAGAAAATCGTTATGGGCTGAAATGATAGGCCTGAACGATTTTCAAATTATTTCATTTTATTTGGGACTGCGGGTTTGAAATGATAAAACCCGGGTTTTCTTTGTAAATTACGGGTTGAAATGATATATTACCCGTATAACTTAACCTAGGCTAGAAAATGAAATACAGACCCGTAGTTAATATAAGTTTTTCTAAAAAATTTAAAATATTTAGAAATGTAAATATTATAATATTTTGATTTAAACTTAATAAAAATGACTTTTGTAAAGTATTATTGATTTTCTAAGAATTTGTAAGTGAAATAAATAAATGGTAAAGTTAGAAATTTGAAATATAAGTTATTTTGAAAATTATAATTTGGTGATAAATGAAATTTAAATTAAATGTGAAATATGATAAATTTATGATAATTTGGATTAAAATGAAATTAAAATGATTTGATAATATATTAACTATTTTTGAATAAAGTTAAAAAGGTTAAATGAATGAATATTTAAGTTGAAATTTGGAAATATTACTAAAATTGGAATTTATGAATTTTGTTTAAAAGTGAATTTTTGAAGTAAGTAAATAAAATGAAATTAAGTTATATTTGAAAATTTAAACTTAAGTGTTAAGTTAAAAATTTAATTATATGAAATGAAATTGAATGTTGGAATTTAATAAGTGAATTATTATTAAATATTGATTTTTGAATGGAAATTTAACTTTATAAAATCATGAGTTTAAGAAAAATTAAATGATGGTTATAAAAGTGAAAAATATATGTTTTTATAAGTTTGAAATGGTTTAAATAAAAATTTAATGGTTTGTGAAAGTATAGTGAATATTTCAAATTTAATTAACAGCATTTTGAAATGCTATTATTTCTAAAGTAAAGGATATTACAGCATTTGTAAATGCTATAGTTAATATAAATGAACTAAAGATCTAAATTGAATTAAAGGCTATTATAGCACTTTGTAAGTGCTATAATTGTTGAATTTAACTAAGGTTTATTTGAATTAATGTAATGCTATTACAGCATTTTGAATGCTGTCTTTTGTTAAATTGAATTGTTTCAAAAGTAACTTTCCATCGTATTTTTCTAAATGCTGCGAAAGTTGAATTTTCTGAATGAATGAATTTTGAAAGATTAAAATTTTGGAAATTTAATAATTTAATTTTTAACTATAATAACTTCATTTTTTTGATTTAAAATGAAGTAATTTGTTTTGAAATATAAACTATTTGAAATGTGTGTTGAAATGGTATTTTAAATAAATGAATGTGATTTGGAAGATACGATATTTTGATATTTGAAATGGATTTTTGAATGATATTGAATTTTTGAAATGATATTTGATTTTGATGTTAAAATACCATTTTGAAATTTTAACCACGGGATGTATTTAATTTATAGTTTAACTGATTCTTAAAGGATGGGCGATCCCAAGCATCCTTTAAGTTATTGTGCATTTCTACTACAGTTCACTTGAGTTGGTTTACATTATATAAGTATATATGTCCTGACTCGAGTGTTTTGTGTTTTACTTTACGCTCGGGTCAGCCTGAGTATTTACAGCTTAGCTTTGGATTTCTTTTCTGGAGCTAGGAATCACTGGAGATTCTGCTTTTCTTGTTATCTGTTCTCCTTCAGTTTCTGTTGTTCTATTCCAGCTCTGGTATTTATAACTGCTATGTATTTGAGATTTCTATTGTATATGTTTTTCAGACTGATATTATGTATTATGTTTTGAGAGTTTGTTATAGTCGCTTCATGAACTACTATGGTATTTTAATTTCCGCTGCGAGTTATTCTGATATTTCTGTGTCTGTGATACTGTGATTTGTATTTCATTTGCTTCAAATTTATTTACAATGCAGTATTTTGAGCACTTCAAGTCCGGCATGTGCGGATGCGGATGGCTGAAAATATCGGGTTGTTACAGTTGGTATCAAAGCTTTGGTTTTAGGCAAATCTTAGCCTACGGAGCAAAAACTCATTAGAGATAGGGTAGAAATACTCTAGAATGAGTGAAATCAATCTCAGAATCCTTTCTTTGTGAGAGAACGTATTTTCGAAGTATAAAATGATTTTTAAAGTATTTTCAAAGATTATTTTGGTATAAAAATCTTATTATTTTGAAACCAAGATTTTCTAAGCTTCATTCCTTCTGTATCCACCTTGTTAGAAATCTCTTGGTTAGGATTCTTATCGATTAGGATTCCTTGAACTTTGGAACGCTCCCACTCGTTCTGAAATCCAGTCTTGTCTTCCCTATTTTACCCTCTTTATCTTGGATCATTCCATAACTCCACTTTGGAATGGCCTCTATAAAGATAGGTGATTCCGTAAATCTTTGAATGATTTGTAAAGGGGTGAAACTCCTTTACAATTGGCATTGATTCACCAGAGATTTCTATATCCTCGGTTTACAATGCTATCTATCTCCTGCTATACCCGGATTCTATCTCTGGTGATCGAATGTCGATTTGCCTTAGATTTTCGAATTGTTTATATTCCTGAAGTCACGGTTGACAGGTTAAGGTCGCCCGCGATTTATAAAGGCTTACCCATCATCTATTTGGTAATAAAATTATCTCATATTTGTTCGAGCTTATCTTCGAACCATAATTCTATTTGATTAGAGTTTATCTAAATTCGAATCTCTGTTTGTTTGAAATCTAACCTTGAATCATTCTTTGGAAATTTGTGTTTGATTGTATTTTGAATTTGTGCATACAATGATATCATTATTTTGATAAGGATGACCACTTTTATATAAAAGTGAAATGTTTTCGATAAGGATTCTATACCTTTTAAAAATGAAAATTTGAAGTTTCGAAAGGATTTGAAATTTTGAAAATTTATAAGAATTTGATTTCTATAAAATGATTTATAACTGAAGGGTTTTGAATTTGAATTTCGAGGAATAGAACTTCGGTGTTTTGAAATCGCCTTTAAGATTTTGGAAATTATACAATAATATGATTTAAAGATATTTTCCGAATAAGAAATAGTTCAAATGTATTCGAACTAATTCCAATGAGAAGAGATTTCAAAGAAGTTTCAAGAAAATAAAAGTCCAGAACTCACTTATGTCGCTGGAAAATAATTTCGGTGATGAACGCATGCATCATCGACATTGATTTTCGAGTTTCCGAGTGGGGGTGAGGCCACTCTAGAAGCTTTGTATGCGAGTGATTTTGTGAAACCAAATTTTGATTTCAGATTTTGAATTACGGTTTGATATTCGGAAGATATATATATATATATATATATATATATATATATATATATTTGAAATAATTAAAGTAAGCCGATGTTCAGTCCTCGAGATTCATATCTGTTTTGGTATAACCCTATCTTTTGGAATTAGTTTACTGATTTGTTGGTGATTTCCAACTCTTGGATTGAAAATATGATTTCTTCTACTATTTTAAGGTTCGAGCACTTCCAAATCAAGGTTAACTTTCAAAGCTAAGCAATTTTGAAAGGTATAGGGTATTTGATAAAGAATATAAGTTTAGTTTGGTATGATTAGTGTATAAAGTAATAGGATTTTGTATAAGTTAAAACTGTTTGTTGAGTGAAATAAATAAGACTATGTTGAATTATCTGGTATGAAATATAGATTTGAAATGTTTTGAATAAAGTATATATATAGAATAAAAAATCTTTCCAATGGTAAATTGGGCTTTTCATATAGAAATAAATAGTTTGAAGGTTTTAAAAAGTGATGGTTTTAAACTTGGTAACCATTTTAGATATTTTGATGATTGAAATGGTTTGGAAATGATATAATCTTTATTTTATAAAGAATGTGAATTTGAAATGATAATTGATTTTGATAAATGAATATTTGAAGTTTATATTTGTATGAAAGGATATTGGGTTTACTTGTAATTTGAGTTTATTTAAAAATGATGGATTTATGAAATGAATATTTCAAACTAAGTAATAATGAAGTAAAATTTGAGATATATGAAATTATAAAATTTAGTTTTGAAACATGGTATATTTAAGCTTTGAAATATATTAAAGATTGAATAGTTTATTTTATGAATTAAATCTTTATTTGAAATTTGATAATACTTGAAATGATTTTGTTGGAAAACTAAATTGAATTGAAACTGATGGTTTGAATTGAAGTAAAGTTGGAAATTTTAGATTTGGGTTTAAACTGAATAAATTTATGAAATGTAAAGAATTAAAGGAATGTTTTATGATTTCAAATGTATGATTTTCAAAGTGTAATGATTTCAAGTATTTTGGTTTCTAAAGATTTATAACTTTGAAAGTATTATGATTTATGAAAGTGAATATATGTTTGAAATGGAAATGAATTTGTTTGACATAAATTTTTTTGATTTGAAAATTTGGATTATTTTCTAAATTTATTGTTTTAGGAAACTTTGAAACTGAATATATGAAATTAGGAAGAAATGATTTGGAGAAATCATATATAATTTTGAAACTGAATTGATATTGAAAGGGAATTGAAATTGAGAACCTTGTTTTATTAAATACCATAATTTGGGAGTTATCGAACCTATATAAAATGGATTTGGGTAGGTATAAAATTGATTTGTATAAGTATGAAATTGATTTGAAAACTGTTGATTCGAAAAGGTACTCATACTCAATTTGTAAATTAAAATCTTATATAATCGGAGTCTCTATAAGTGTGATTTGGTATACTATGGATTTGGAAAATATTCGATTTGAAATGGAATCTTATATGTAATGGACTTTATATATGTATGATATTTGAAAGTGATTTTGAAAGGTACTATATGATACATATTTTCGAAGTAAAGATATGGAAAGTGCCTTCTGCTTGATATCCGCTTTGTGGCCACATTGTGGATTCACTCTATCGATATTATTCTCTCTCTGATTTGGGTTTTTCGGATATGATACTCGAGTGTCCATTGAATTCCATGGCGATCTCCATGGTCTTACGAGCGCGACCGCATAGCGCAACTGCCTGGCTGAGATGGCCTAGGGGTACAGATTGTTTCCTGGGGGATCCAGGTGTAACCATTGTGTATCCTGCAATCTATGTAGGTCGCATTAGTAGCGAAACTGCCTGGCTGAGACGGCCTAGGGCTACAGATTGTTTCCTAGGTGATCCAGGCGTAACCATTGTGTATCCTGCACTCTACTAGTCATCATGGCGTAACTCCCAGGGCTGAGAAAGCTTACGGATACATATTGTTTTCTAGGGGATCCAGGCGTAACCATTGTGTATCTGCGATCCATGGCCAGACAAATGTTTTGGTTTGGTTGATTTGTTTGGATTGTACTTTCCATATCTGTTTTTAAAAAGGTTTTTCAGTATTTTCACTGGGTGTTGAAACAAGTCTACTAAGCATCTGGAGAATTCTAGCTTTATGCCTGATCAACGCATGGCCAGAGTCTGTAGGAATGAAAGTAAACTTGTTAAGACATCGAGTTATAAAAGTATTTTTATAAAGTATTATATAAAGGATATTTTGATCATTATTTTACCTGTCTAAATAATTTAAAATGTTTTAAATTTTGCTTACTTCGAACTAACAAATTTGAATCAAATGACTATTTATCATATTATAAAATGTTTAAAATGTTGTAAATATAAAATTATAAATTGAAATGTATATGGTTTTAAAATAATGGTCCATCCTTATGTTCCAACCTATCTTTCCTCCTAGCCATTCCTACCCTCTTCTTCTTTGAGGGTTCTTGCTGCATTATAGAAAGAGTTGATTATTTGGCTTATCGTTTAGATTTGCCCGAGAAACTTTCTGGAGTGCATGATGTATTCCATGTCTCGCACCTTCGCCATCATCTTCATGATCCATCTCTTATTGTTCAGCCTTCTGCTCTTGATAGTTTGGATATTGAGCCTAATCTGACTGTTGATAGGAAGCCACTTCGTATTGTCGACAGAGGTACGAAGCAGCTCGGAAGGAAATCTGTTAATCTGGACAAAGTACCGTGGAATACTGACGATCGGGATTGTATCGGGGAAACGGAGGAGAGCATTCGTGCTTCGAATCCGAAATTATTCGTTTCAGGTACTATTTTGTTTTCTATCTTGTTTCTCTTTATTTTCCTTGCCCGTTCTTTTCGAGGATGAAAAGATTTGAGTGGGGGAGAGTGTAACAACCCTAGATTTTTTGAATATAATTTAAATTTGACTTTATTTTGTTTGAAATTATTTTAATTTTTTTTATTTGTAAGATTTCATTTATAAATATTTTTAAAGTGATAATAGAATTTTTCCAAAATTTATTGCATTTATTTCCTATTTTTAAAGGCTAGTTTCTATTTTTCTACTATTTTCTTCATTTAAATTATATTTAATTAAAATTTATATATTTATTTTTGTGAATGCATTTTTATTTTGTGTTCTTATCTTTATTTATAAATATTTTTCAAGTTCATAAAATTTTTTCAAAGTTTATTCCATTTATTTTCAAATTTTCTAGCCTAGTTTTCATTTTCTTTGCCATTTTCTTAATTTAATTATATATAATTAATATTTATTTATTTATTTTTGTTCATTTACTAAATTTTCGTATTTTTATCTGAATTTATATATATATGTTTCAGTTATTTAAAATTACAAAAAGAAATATGTTATTTGAAGAGTTTAGTGACCATTGATTTACTTTAGCCTTTTTTGTATTCAACACATTTTCAACTCCAACCAACACCTATTCAATTTTGCTGCCATAACACTCCCTATCTTCAGCCGACTCCCATATCATTTCACGTGAATATTTTCTCCTCAACTCTGAAAAAAATTCGGCCATTCTCTTTGGAATTTTTTTTGGTAAACTTCCTTTTCTTTTTCACTTTGCATTGTTTTTTATATATTTGATTTTACACTTGCTCTCTTCTTCTTTTTAGGTTTGGCCCTACCATCTCCATCAGCTGTGCCACCTCCACCACCACCGGAACATGTCACCACTACCTCCTCATCACTGACCATCCCTTGCCGAGCCACCCTAGGAGGTAGATCCACATGAAAATGCACTAAAACCTCACTTGCACCACCTAGCCGAGCACACTAGTCTTCCACCACCACAAATACCCCCTTGGCCGCCACCTACACCATCACCACTACCTCAAACCTGACCTGCACCCTCTGCCACATCATCCCCTGACCCCACCTGAAGTTGGCCGCGCCACCAGTGCTTTGGCCGAGCCATTTATTTGCATGAAATCCTAGGTTGTGTTGCCTTGTGTTGCCTTAGCTTGTTGTTTCATATCACCTATGTTTGCACTATCATCAAACCCATGTAGGCCGACCCATATGAACCCAAAACCAGATCAAAAACCATGCTTTAGCCATGTATTCTAAACTATGGCCGAGCCTAGGGAAGGTTGAAAGCAAGTGCAAACATTTTGGCTTTGTTTTATGTAGTTAATTCTAACATTGTTTAATCGTATTTTGGGTTGAAAACTTATGTTTGCTATATTGTTTTGTTTGAATTGTATTCAAGGAAATTAATATTTGGCTCTCCCACTTGAATATTTTTCGTGCTATCATGCTTTTGTGGATCTCAGTTGTACATTCGTTGCTGTCATCTCCAGCTTATACCTATGAGTTATTCTCACCGGACAAGATTTATACTTATATAACTTGTAAACCGATTTCATTTGAATCTGTAAAATGCATCACCATATTATATCTGCTATATTATGACCATATGATGTTCACTAATGCTTAAACACCAGTTATAACATATGTTACTGTTATATTATGCTATTCTGTTATTTATATCAGTTTATCACACTACAAGTTCCCTTTAAATTAGAATCACTATGGGTTGAAATGATACATACCCGAACGGACTTTAGAATAGGAAAAAATCGTTATGGGCTGAAATGATAGGCCTGAACGATTTTCAAATTTTCATTTTACTTGGGACTGCGGGTTTGAAATGATAAAACTCGGGTTTTCTTTGTAAATTACGGGTTGAAATGATATATTACCCGTATAACTTTACCTAGGCTAGAAAATGAAATACAGACCCATAGTTAATATAAGTTTTTCTAAAAAATTTAAAAAAATTTAGAAATCTAAATATTATAGTATTTTGATTTAAACTTAATTAAAAATGATTTTTGTAAAGTATTCTTGGTTTTCTAAGAATTTATAAGTGAAATAAATAAATGGTAAAGTTAGAAATTTGAAATATAAGTTATTTTGAAAATTATAATTTGGTAATAAATGAAATTTAAATTAAATGTGAAATATGATAAATTTATGATAATGTGGATTAAAATGAAATTAAAATGATTTTATAATATATTATTGATTTTTGAATAAAGTTAAAAAGGTTAAATGAATGAATATTTAAGTTGAAATTTGGAAATATAACTTAAATTGGAATTTATGAATTTTGTTTAAAAGTGAATTTTTGAAGTAAGTAAATAAAATGAAATTAAGTTATATTTGAAAATTTAAACTTAAGTGTTAAGTTAAAATTTTAATTATATGAATTGAAATTGAATGTTGAAATTTAATAAGTGAATTATTATTAAATATTGATTTTTGAATGAAAATTTAACTATAAAATCATGAGTTTAAGGAAAATTAAATGATGGTTATAAAAGTGAAAAGTATATGATTTTATAAGTTTGAAATGCTTTAAATAAAAATTTAATGGTTTGTGAAAGTATAGTGAATATTTGGAATTTAATTACCAACATTTTGAAATGCTATTATTTCTAAAGTAAAGGATATTACGGCATTTGTAAATGCTATAGTTAATATAAATGAACTAAAGAGCAAAATTGAATTAAAGGATATTATGGCACTTTGTAAGTGCTATAATTGTTGAATTTAACTAAGGTTTTATTTGAATTAACGTAATCCTATTACAGCATTTTGAGTGCTGTCTTTTGTTAAATTGAATTGTTTTAGAAGTAACTTTCCGTAGTATTTTTCTAAATGCTGTGAAAGTTGAATTTTCATTTTTTGAATAAATTAAGTGAATGAATGAATTTTGAAAGATTAAAATGTTGGAAATTTAATAATTTAATTTTTAAATATAATAACTTCATTTTTTTGATTTAAAATGAAGTAATTTATTTTGAAATATAAACTATTTGAAATGTGTGTTGAAATGGTATTTCAAATAAATGAATGTGGTTTGGAAGATACAATATTTTGATATTTTGAAATGGATTTTTGAATGATATTGAATTTTTGAAATGATATTTGATTTCGATGTATAAAATACCATTTTGAAATTTTAACCACGGGATGTATTTAATTCATAGTTTAACTGATTCTTAAAGGATGGGCGATCCTAAGCATCCTTTAAGTTATTGTGCATTTCTACTACAATTCACTTGAGTTGGTTTACATGATATAAGTATATATGTCCTGACTCGAGTATTTTGTGTTTTACTTTACGCTCGGGTCAGCCTGAGTATTTACAGCTTAGCTTTGGATTTCTTTTCTGGAGTTAGGAATCACTAGAGATTCTGCTTGTCTATTTATCTGTTCTCTTTCAGTTTCAGTTGTTCTATTTTAGCTCTGGTATTTATAACTTGTATGTATTTGAGATTTCTATTGTATATGTTTTTTAGACTGATATTATGTATTATGTTTTGAGAGTTTGTTATAGTAGCTTCATGAACTACTATGGTATTTTAATTTCCGCTGTGAGTTATTTTGATATTTCTGTGTCTGTGATTCTGTGATTTGTATTTCATTTTCTCCAAATTTATTTACAATGCGGTATTTTGAGCACTTCAAGTCCGGCATGTGTGGATGCGAATGGCTGAAAATACTGGGTTGTTACACTGAGCATCTTAGAATCGTTTTGGAGACATTAAGGAGGAACATTCTTTTTGCTAAGTTTTCTAAATGCAGTTTTTGGGTTAAAGAAGTCAGATTTCGTGGCCATATTGTTAATGAAGAAGGAATCTATGTTGATCCGGGAAAGATTTCTGCTATTCTAGACTGGAAGCGACCCACTACTCCTAGTTCGAAGTTTTCTAGGTTTGGCGGGATACTATAGAAAGTTTGTCCAAGATTTTTCCAAGTTGGCCAGTCCATTGACTAAGCTAACAATAAAGAATGCTAAATTCGATTGGACTCTATAATGTGATGAAGCTTTTCAGGAGTTGAAAAGGAGATTAACTACCGCTTCCATTCTCGCTATCATTAATGGGAACCAAGGGTTATCTGTCTATACTGATGCTTGTGGAGATGGTTTGGGTGTGGTACTAATGCAGAATGGGAAGGTAATTGCCTACGAGAGTAGACAATTACGACCGCATGAGAAAAATTATCCAACTCATTATCCCGAGCTTCTAGCTATTATTTTCGCTTTGAAAATATGGTGACACTATCTTCTGGGTAAAATCTCTTTCAGCTTTACCAAAATTTAAAAGTTTTTAATCTAATTTAAGATATGTACTTAATAACTCCTTGTTTTATGTGAAAAATTCAAATTATTCACCGACCACAAATCTTTGAAATATATCTTCACCCAGAATGATCTAAATCTACGGCAACAACGATGGTTAGAATTTATAGCGTCATATGACCTAGATATTCGATATACCCCCAGGAAAGCCAATGTAGTTGCTGATGCTTCAAGTAGGAAGCATGCTACTCTTGCTCATCTTGTCGTCGCTCCTACTCTTCTTGAGAAAATCGCCCACAAGCAAGATAAAGACAAGTTTCTTCTAGAAATTTATAGAAGAATTATTCGTGGCGAAAATTCCAGTTATGGGGTCGATAAGAATACGTCGTGGCGAAAATTGAAGTTTGAAAATTTTCTTTATTGCCAAGAAAATTCCAGTTTTGAGGTCGATAAGAATTCGTCGTGGCAAAAATTTAAGCTTGAAAATTTTCTTTATTGCCAAGAAAAAGGCCATTATTCAAACAGCTGCAAGAATCTAAAGAAGCAAGTTAAGAAAGAACAAACTTGAAGACTGTTCAGGGAGTTAGAGAATGCTATAAATGTAACAAGTCTAAACTCAGTATCCATCTAGGAGTTAATAAGATGTATAGGGATATTAAAAGAACTTTCTGGTGGAAGGTAATGAAAAGAGATATATCTATATATGTGAGTCGCTGTGTTACTTGTCAATAAATTAAAAGCGATCAAAAGAAAATGGTGAGTTTACTCCAGCCTTTGGAGGTACCCAAGTGGAAATGAGATCAAGTATCGATGGATTTCATCGACGGGTTGCGCCGCACTCGAAAGGGGAATGAAGCAATTTGGGTTATTGTGGACCGTTTGACTAAAACAACCCATTTCATTCCAGTGAAGTCCACTCGGACAGCGGCAAGTTTGGCAAAGCTATATGTGAAAGAGATTGTCTGTTTCCACGGTATACCTATCAGTATAGTGAGTGATCGTGATCCGATCTTCACTAGTAGATTTTGGGAGGCATTCCAAGCCGCATTGGGAACAAAACCGAACTTCAACACTGCTTATCACCCACAGTCTGATGGGTAGACTAAAAGGATAAATCGAATATTAGAGGATCTTTTGATAGCTTGTATTCTCGACTTTGGTGGTTCATGGGAAGACTATTTACATCTGGTTGAGTTCTCATATAACAATAGTTATCAAGCCAATATCGAAATGGCTCCTTTCGAAGCTTTATATGGTCGTCCGTGTCGATCACCGGCGTTTTGAACCGAGTCTGGTGATAGACTTGTTCTTGGACCAGATATGATTAAAGAAGCCATAGAAAAAATTGATTTTATTCGAAAGAAGTTAATAGCCGTAATAATAATTAAAATTTTAATGGCGGCTGAAACAAATCACGCAACAGGGACAGCAACGGATGTAGGAGGAGAGGAGGCTGATGAAGATGGATGGAACTTGGTGACGGACAGGAGGCAGAAACAATCAATCACGCAGGATTCCAGTAGACAAAACAAATCGGTCAATCTAAGGCAAAAATCGGTTTATAGCATGGATCTGGATCGGAGAAAACAAAAGTCAACAATACTTATACCAGATCGGGCGAAAGCTTCTATAAGGGGTCATGGATTTACTGTTAACCCTAAAGCATCACCAATCAGTTGGTGTGATTTGGTCAAAGGTAAAAAGCAAGATGAAACCATACAATATTTTGATCCAGTTATTGTTAACGATAGGAAAACAGCTGTTATTGAAGAGGAGGAACTTAGATCTGCGGAAAAAATGTGGTCCAATTCAATACTTATCTACTTGGTGGTTAAAAGACCATACTACATGTTTTTCAAAGCATATATCAAAAGAGTATGGCTTCCGAAAGGTAAGTTTGAAGTTTATGCTAGAGATAATGGTTTTTATCTTGTTCAATTTGAACTAGCAGAAGATTGCAATAAAATACTAGAAGGGGGACCATGGATGATGGATGGAAAGTTCATAATTATGAAAAAATGGAACAGCTCAATCAAATATGAAAAAGATTTATTGCTATCGATACCTATATGGGTGAAATTTCCAAATCTAAACTTTGCATATTGGAACCACATATCATTATGTAAAATTGCTAGTACAATTGGAAAACCACCTGCTATGGATGAACATACCAAAAACAGGAGCAGAATAGCTTTCGCTAGAATGCTAATAGAAGTAGATGCATCATCCAAATTTGAAAATAAAGTTCAAATCAAACTGCCTAAAGGCGATTGTGTTATGCAACAAGTTGAATATGAATTCATTCCACCAGTTTGTCACAACTGCATATGTCTCGGTCATATGGACAATGAATGCCCGATATCATTTAAACAAAAATGGATTCCAAAACATACATGCAGTAATCAAGAAAATAACAGCAAGGATCCTAACACAGTGGACGTGACAGTGCAACAAATACTGGATGTTAACTCACAAGGAGTAGTGTACCAGAATTCAGAAGTCATCACAACAGAAGAGTCCAATGTTCAAAATCATACAACACATAACAAAGAGAACAATTCAAGCATAGAAAAAGAAATATCTCCATCAGATTCAAATGCTAGGAATGTTAAAGCAGCTCAGACACTCTCAGAGGATCCAGTAGTTGCAATTGTAGCCTCGCCAGCAATAAGTGTAGTATCTGTCTCACCTTCAACAAGCAGCATGGCTGCTACAATTGCAAAGGGCCACAATGATCATGTTTCTGAAACACTTCACACTCACAACATCGAACAAGGTCCTTTGAGCACAAATACTCTGGACACCAATGCAATGATATCATCGGCAAAAGCCTCAATCAGTTCATCATCATTGGAGATAATCAGTCACAGGGAGTTGTCAAATCAAAATAATGAAATTGCTTTAAATAATTCAAACCCTCAAACTTCTGATCTAACAACTGTGGTATCTGATACTTTGCAGGTGCAGAAGGACAAGATAGACTCGAAAGTGGAAGAATCTTCTCTATCTCAATCATGTATCAATCCCACATATCCCACAAATGATAAACCTCCCAACATCATGCCTAAAAACATCACATCCATCAACCCTGAATTTGAAAAAGAAATTGCAGATATGAGAATCAAGAATTCACATGATAGGAGAAAAAACAAAGGGATACTTGAAAGTGTGACTCCCACTATTAGGACAAGGAGTCAAGCTCATTCAACCAAATAATGTCTATTCTATGTTGGAATGTGCGTGGCCTTAATAAGGCAGCACATATTACAGAGGTCAAAAAAATTGTGTGCTCTCATAAACCATCTATTTTTTGCCTAGTGGAAAATAAATTACAGGAAAATAATCTTCAACAATATATTGAATCTTGGGGAAATAAATGGACTTGCATAAGCAACATTGAGCATCATCACAAATGCAGAATTCTCATCATGATAAATTTGGACATATGGAGCGGCTATGTAATTTCTATGAGTAAACAGCACATCACCTGCATGCTTAACAACATTGCAGGGGCACAATGTATCATAACAGTCATTTATGGTTTAAATCTAGAATCTGAGAGAGCTTGCTTGTGGAGACAGTTGGAAAAAGAAGCTAATACTTTCAGTACCCCTTGGTGTATTATTGGAGATTTCAATTGTGTCAGACTATTGAATGAAAAAATGGGAGGCAATAAACTAAACATCAGAAATGTTCAAGAA
Source organism: Allium cepa (assembly GCA_030765085.1). NCBI lineage: Eukaryota > Viridiplantae > Streptophyta > Magnoliopsida > Asparagales > Amaryllidaceae > Allium > Allium cepa. The sequence goes on from CM060932.1 coordinate 707,682,342, forward strand.
CTCAATAACTTTATCAATTCTACAGGAGTTAATGAAATAAATATTTCTGGAGTTAAATATTCATGGAGATCAGGGCCACAGAAAAACATTGCCACAAAAATTGACAGGCTCTTCTGCAATATAGAATGGATGCACATGTTTAAAAATTCTCATGCAAAATACTTAGAACTATCAACAAGTGATCATGTCCCTATCATGTTCCACTTCAATAATATCCAAACATATGAAGGTCCTAAACCTTTCAAATTCATGAATCACTGGATTATGTGCAAGGGGTATAAAGAAACAGTGGAAAAATGCTTTAATTTCACTGGAAGCAATCAGATGTTTAATCTCATTCAGATGCAGAAAAACATAAAAAAGGAGATCAAAAATTGGAGCAAGGGGAAAAATGATTTACAATCTCAAGTAACTAAATGCAAACAAGAAGTTAATTCTGCTCTACAAATTTTAGAATCAGATCACAATTCCTTTAATGCTCACAGATTGCATGAAGCACAAGTTAAACTGGCCAAAAGTATGGAGATGCTAGCAATTGACAACAAACAAAAATCTAAATGTCAATGGATCAAATGGGATGACAGTTGCACTAAATTCTTCTTTGCCAAACAAACAACCAGGAAATTTGTCAACAACTCTCACAACATTCTAAAGGAAAATGGAGAAATGGTTAAAACTCCAAAAGAAATAGAGGAAGAAGCGGTGAAATTTTTCTCCACTTTATATAACAAAGGCAATATGGAAAAGCATTTTCCCAACATCAACCCAAAAAGAAAACTAAATGACTGGGGTAAAATTTTTCTTAACACCACTTTTGATGAAAAGGAAGTTAAAAGAGCCATCTTCAGCGTACATAATGACACAGCTCCTGGGTCTGATGGATTTAATGCCAATTTCTACAAAAAACACTGGAATGAACTAAAGAAATCTCTTCTAGAAGCAATGCAAACCTCATTTGACAATGGTAGAATAGTGAGAGAGATCAACCACACCATCATATCATTAATACCAAAAGTTAAAACCCCCCAATCAGTTTCAGACTTCAGACCCATAGCCTGTTGTTCCATGTTATACAAAATTCTATCAAAAATTCTATGTGATAGAATGAAGTTTGTGCTTGCAGAATTAATATCAGTCAACCAAACAGCATACTTACCAAACAGACAGATAAAAGAGGGAATAATAATTGCACATGAGCACATCAGAAATTTCAACAAACATGGCAGCAATAAAATGTGCATCAAGGTAGATCTCAAAAAAGCTTATGATTCAGTTAATAGATACTTCATTTTACACATGATGAAAAGCATGGATTTTCCTGTTAAATGGATAAAAATCATACATGAAATGATATGTACCCCAAGCTTTTCATTTTCAATTGAAGGATATCACAAAGGTTATTTTACTGGCAGCAATGGATTGAGACAAGGAGATCCACTATCCCCTTATCTCTTTACTTTATGCATGGAATATTTCACTTTGTTGATGGATGCAAAAACTGCTAAAGGAAAAATAGAATCAGTTATCAAAAACAATCCCTCAATTACTCACTTAATCTATGCAGATGATCTCTTAATTTTCACTAATGCAACTGCTACTGGAGCAAAAGCCATTAAAAGCTGTTTCAAGAAGCTACAGAAAGTAACTGGTTTGGAAATGAACAATCTCAAAACTCAAGTGTTTTTCAACAAATTTTGCAATAACAAGGATCAAGTGCTCAACATTCTAAGCATCCAAGAAAGCCAATTACCAGTCAGATATCTTGGGTTACCCCTATCAGTGACATATATTAGACAGTCAAACTGCAAACATCTGATTGATAGAGTAATAAAGAAAATGAAAGGATGGGAATGCAAATTTCTAACAGTTACAGGAAGAATTGAATTAATTAAGGCTGTTATCTACCCCATGGTCAGTTTTTGGATGCAGTGCTTCATGCTTCCTAGCTTAACCATCAATAAAATCAACCAAGTATGCAAACATTTCATATGGAAAGGTAAGAAAAGTAAGGTTCCATGGGAAACTGTTACAACTGAGAAATCAGAAGGTGGAATGGGCTTGAAAAAATTATCAGACATAAATACCACTTTCTGCATAAAAAGAATTTGGGAAACACTTAACAATTCCACTTTCAGTGCAAGGTGGTTAAATGAGAGATATGCAAATAAAGAAACACTGTGGGAATCTAACTACAATAACAGTTTCTCATGCACTTGGAAAAAAATGCTATACCATAGAAGAGAAGCACAAAAATCAATAGACAGAAGAATTGTAGATGGAAAGTCAACAAGTTTATGGTTTTCTCCTTGGATAAATGGCTCAACATTATTAGAAAAATTGGGACAAGAGACTTTAACATACTCCAGAGGGAAAAACCATAAAGTAAATCAAATCATTTCTGATAACTCATGGAGAACTGAATCTATCTCATATCTAGGCAACATAAGTGAAGACATAAAACAAGTGCCCATTTATCATGATAAAGCAGAGGACTACTGGTTTTGCAAAAACAGTAAAAATGGAAATTTGTCATTCCACAATGTATGGAACAATCAAAGAAACAAACTGCAAGAAATCAATTATCACAAAATCATATGGAACAACATATCACTACCAAAAATGAATGCCTGCTTCTATAGAGCACTTTTCAACTTTCTACCAACCAAAGACAAATTAAAAAGGCAAGGAGTGGCTGAAGACTCCATCTGTGTTTTATGCAACATAGAAAAGGAAACATGCAAGCACCTATTTTTTAATTGCTCCTTCTCCAAACATGTATGGTATTGGATCAGGACTATGATGGGCAATCCAATTATGCATAACAATATTGATTTCTCCATCTTAGACATTATGGCATATATAAGTCAAAATTTTGCAGCTAAAAGCATCGAAAGAGATATCATTATTGCCACTGTTAGCACAGCCATATGGTCCATTTGGAAGAGCAGAAACTCAAAAAAATTTAACTACGACAATCCAGATAAAATCGCTGTCTGCAAATCCATAAAGTACATGGTTCGAGACATTATCATTAACAAATCCAAGTTTTTTTCCATCAACATGATTAATCCCAATGAAAGCCTAGCCAGATGGGAAATTATACCTTTGCGCGCTGTACTTACCTTTCCCTTGTCACCTAATCCCCCAACCACAGTATCATCCTCGAGGTACATGATTGATAGAGAAGATGACGAAGCTGAGAACTCTATTAAGTCCAGATGCACCGAATGTAGAAGATCTATAGTTGGAAGAGAAGAAGTTTTACCAGGCAGAGAAAATGAGCCGCCATGAGGAAAGCAACGCAAAAGTTTCGCAGTGTGTTTAGGGTTTGGTCTTGTTTGTAACTGGGCCGAGTATTTTGTGTAAGAAATATATTGTACAGTGTGAGTGTGTATTGTTTTCTCCTCAATATCAATAAAGTGTTTGACCTCTTTTCAAAAAAAAAAAAAAAAAGAAGTTAATAGCCGCTCAAAGTCGTCAGAAGAGTTATTACGACCATAGGAGAAGAGCTTTAGAATTTCAAGTTGGAGATTCCGTTTTCTTGAAAGTGTCTCCAATACGTGGTGTGTTAAGATTCGGGAAGACTGGTAAGCTGGCACCACGATACATTGGTCCTTTTCCTATACTGGAAAGGATCGGTCCTCTGGCATATCGAGTGCAGCTACCTAGCTGGTTATCTGGCATACACGATGTATTTCACGTTTCACATCTTCGAAAGTATGTACACGATCCAGACAGTGTTATCGAAGAGGCAGCTCAGCAAGATCTTGAGATCACTCCCAACTTAGCAGTTAAAAGAGAGCCATTGAAAATAATCGATCGTGATGAAAATTAATTGAGGAACAAAATTATGAAATTAGTTAAAGTGTAATGGAGCGGTGATCCAAAGGACTATACTTGGAAGACAGAGGACAATATGCAAAGGTGTTATCCCAATTGCAGAGTGGATATCTCGGCTTAAACTGGTAAGCCATTTCTCTATCTATTTCTGAATTCGTATATTCTTTGTTTGCTTTTCTCTCTCTTTCGAATTTCGAGGATGAAATTTTCTTAAGTGGAAATCTGTAACATCCCAAAATTTATCAATTTAAATTTGGTAATTTATTTGAATTTTTGAAATCTAAATTGAAATTAGATTGTAAAAAGTTCAAAACAAATAAAATATGTGTTAATTTATATGAATAAAATTTCAATTTCTTTTGAGTTTAAAATTTGAAATAATAAATGTTTTTAAAATCATTTGAATTTAGATTATATATATATATATTTGAATATATATATATGTGTGTGTGTGTGTGCATATGTGAGTATATCTGAATTTATATTTGAATTTGAATTTTTATTTGAATTCGAATTTAAATAAATATCTTAAGAAAATTATTTGGGTTCAAAATATTAACATATGTATATGATTTTATATATGTATAAATTAGTAGTAAAAAAAACATTCTCTTTTAATGAATGTATAAAAATATAATAAAGAAGTGTAATTATGTAATAAAGAAAATTAGTACAAATTTTAAATTTAACATATAATTATGTAATTACAAGTGTTGAATGATAAGATATCCAATTTATCAATTGTAATTCATTAAAAGAGAAATTTAACAAGTGTCATAGTTAGTTTTTATTTTTCTTAATTTTAAAATAAAATCTTAATTTACATTATATAAAACACACCCTTCCTTCTTCTTACCTCTTTTATTCATTTCAAAACCATGTACAATCTTTAAACCAGAGAAGAAAATCATCAGAACAATTAATCAAAGCATAACCTCCTCAACATATTAAATCAAGGCTAAAATTCCAGAAAAAATCTGTTGCCATTTTTCTTCAAAATTCAAGCCAGAAAAGGAATTTCAAAAAAAAACAACTTCAGTCTTCAACGAATAGTTCAACATCAAAGCAGGAATCAACTTCAATAATTAACAAAAGCCAGGATCAACTCAAGTTAACAAATTCCAGTTTTCAAGTTGCACACCAAAATTCTTCTCTATTTTCATTAAAACAAAACTGTAAGTAAGCTTGAATTTGAGTTTATTGTTGAGGAATTAAGTAACCAAATCCATCAAAGATTAAGCAAATTTATATTAACAAGTTGCAGATAAAAAATAAATTCAAGATCAAGTTAAGAGAAACAATTTCCAGGCTTTCAATTTTTAAACCCTGACAGAAAGCTCTCTGCTCGACTCCACAGGTGAGTAAACTCTTTGATTTGAACTTGAACTTGTTGCTATGAACAGTATTGAAGTTTGAATGATAAATGTGTGTTTGCATATATATTTATATATTTATATATGAAAATGAAGATGCATGTCTATACACATCAACATAAACTCTGTTCTATGCTTACAGGTTCAAAAACCTGTCTCAAAAATCCAAAAACTCTATATCAGATTGTTTTTAGGCTTTGAAATCAAAAAGAAATATGTTTGTATGATTATGCTCAAAGTTTTAAAAACAAATTTAAGTAAATCAAACAAAAACCTTGTTTGGAAATATAAGAATATAGGCAAACCAAATATAAACAGAAATTTCATCAAACATGATTTCAGATTTTGAATATATAAATTGAATTGTCTTCGAAGTCGATGATTTATAAAAGTGAAATTAATTTTTTTATCAAGTATTCGCTGAGAAAGAGGGGGATGAACAGAATTGTCATTTTCTCGAAGTTCTCGCGATCGATAAGGCGATGGACTTCGTGTTCGTAACTAGAGCTAGCCGGAAGGTCGTAGTTCGTCAAAAAAATGTTCGATAATTTTTTACATCACTGTGGCGATCGTACGACAAAGGTCTAGGGTTTAAACCCACTCTTGAACGTGGCCGAGAACCTGGGTTGCTGCAGCTTCATCGTTGCATCGGAGCTGATCGCACCGGTGGCGATCGAAGCAGTGAAGGTAGGAGAAGCTTCCACCGTAGACGCGTGGCCTCTGGTGGCCTGAGGTGATGAGACGAGAAGGTTTTTCGGTGATGAATTTTTGTTCCAGTTTGGGTTCAGTGTCAAAATTTCGATTTCATCGATAATTTGCATTTCTGGGTGGCTGGTTGGTTTTAGAGGGTTGCCACTGACGTGTTGATGGCCGGAGCTTCGGCCGGAGGTGGCTGCTTCAACTATGCATGTGCACGAGGCCGAAGTTGTATCAGTGTAGATGGGTTTGGGAGGAGAATGGATGACTCGAAGTAACTTTCAGGAAGATGGGTTGATAGCTCGAGTTTAAGCTCTTGTATTTACCTGTGCGTATCGAGTTTGTACTTAAACAAATTCAAGTTAAAAAATATATAAGGCACATGGATGGATTTGGCAAATGACTCGATCCAAGGAGCATTTTGCTCGGGTTTGACTCGAAGTGGCCTCGGGTCGGTAGTATGAAACAGCTTTACTTTAAAAATAAATTCAAATCTTTAAACCTTTTCAAAACATATTTTCAAAATGATGTTTTTGATTTAAGTTTGAATTAATTAAGGATATAAGTAAGATATTTTGAAAAGTAATCAAATTTTAATTGAATTAATTTTGATACATTATTTTATAAAGTTATTTATATTAAATAAATAATGTAATTAAAAAGGGTAATTAAGATAAAATGTTAGTTAAACTATCTTAACCTTTTAAAGTAATTAATGTGATAAATATGATTTATTAAACAAGGTTTAAAGGATAATCAAAGTAAATAAATAAAGAAAAAAGATTATCTTTTAATTTATTAAACAATTAATGATTTGTTAATACAATTACTTAAAGAAGTAATTAAGTAAATAATTAAGGTTAATCGGTTTGTAATTAATAATAAATCAACTAAGGAATAATTAATTAATAATTAACAATTAAGGATTTATTAATTAATGTAATTAATTAAAGATTAGTTAATTAATAAAGGTAATTAAGATAAAGTGAACGATAACTTTCATTATCGACTTTGAAATCAGTTTCAATTTCAAGAACGATAACTTTCATTATCGACTTTGAAATCGGTTTCAATTTCAAGTAATCTCCTTTTGGATTTGACTGATTTGTAAATAGGTACATATTGTCTACATTATCTGTATGAGTTAAGATTATAAATTTGATATAAGAGATCAATAAATAGCAATAAGTTTTCAAATGGATGTCTAGAAGATTATCTGGTAATATCAAAGGAGGGAGCATCAGAAATTTTCTTTGCAAATATCATGAATAAAAGACCGGACCCCATTTGGTGGTAATAGTATCCTGAATAGGAAGCTAGAAAGTCACCAGAAAATCCATCTAAATAGAAGACTAGAAAAGCATTTGGCAATAATGGAAGACTAGAAAAACCATTTGTTAATAGTAATTCAGATGGTGGACCAAAAAATCTTCTAGCAACGGTAGAAGATTAGAAATCCCATCTGACAATAATAGAAGATTGGAAATCCATCTGGCAAAAATAAAAGATCAAAAATCCATCTGGAAACAATAGAAGACCAGAAATCCATCCGGAAATAGTAGAAGACTAGAAATTCTATCTGATAATAGAAGACTAGAAATCCATCTTGCAATAATAGAAGATTAGAGATACTCTCTGATAATAGAAGACCATAAATCCATTTGACTATCCTATCTGAAAATAGAAGACCGGAAATCCATCTTGCAATAATAGAATACCAGAAATCCATTTAGCAACAATAGAAGATCAGAAATCCATTTGGTACTAATAAAAGACCAGAAATCCATCTGACAATAATAGAAGACCAGAAATCCTATTTGATAATAGAACACCAGAAATCCATATGGCAATAATAGCAGACCAAAAATTCATCTGATAATAGAAGACCAGAAATCCATCGGGCAATTGAGGACCAGAAATCAATCCGACTATTGAAGATTATGTTTGTTGAGGAGCATAAATGGCTTATATTCAATGGATCTTTCTTTAGAAGATTGTCTGACTTAGAGGGCTAACTGTCTCTGATTTTTTATAAATCTTCTTCTAGAAGATGATTGATTTGGAGCGCTGCTTGGCTTTGATAACAGACCAAAAATTCATCTGATAATAGAAGATTAGAAATCCATCGGGCAATTGAAGACTAGAAATCAATCTGGCAATTGAAGATTGTGTTTGTTGAGGAGCACAAATGGCTTATATTCAATGGATCTTTCTCTAGAAGATTTTTTGACTTAGAGTGCTAACTATCTCTGATTTTTGATAAATCTTCTTCAAGAAGATTGATTGATTTAGAGCGCTTGACTTTGATTATTGATTGATTTGTTTGGCCCCATCTTAGGTGATGATCTCTACTTGGCTCGAACCCCTTATCACCATCTTAGGTAATGATTCAGGTTTTGTTGTCTAGAGCTTTTGGTTAGTTGCATTAAACAGAACCATAGACTTACTCGACCTCCCTCTAAGAGGCGCTTTAGTAAGGCCTTTGATGATGGCACTAAAGGCTTAGTCTGGTGCGTTTGGTTAGCTATATCAAGCAGAACCGTAGGCTTACCTAACCTCCCTCTAGGAGGCGCTTTAGTGAGGCCTTTGATGATGGCATAAAGGCTTAGTATGTTGCATACGTCAAGCAGAACTTTAGGCTTACCCCACCTCCCTCTAGGAGGAACTTTAGTGAAGTCTTTGATGACGGCGCTAAAGGTTTTTTGTTTGCTTGAGGAGAGTATTTCTCTTGGCTCAATAAACATTCTTGCCTTAACTTCTTTATTCATCCATTGTTGGGAAATATGGTCACAAATGTTACGCATTTCATATTTTTGCTATCACATTCCCATCAGTTCAGTATAATATGAATGTCCCAAGTGGGATCACCTTGTGTATGATTAGGAGTCCTTCCAAATTTGGTCCAAGCGGTCCATCCGTTGGGTTTTTAGTGTTTTTCATTACTTTTCGAAGCACCAAATCTCCTTTTTCAAATGATCTCATCTTTTTTGAGTCGTAATACTCGAATATCCTTCGTTGATATTCAGCTGCCTTCATAGCTGCCTTATCACTTAATTCATTAATTAGATTCAACGATTCTTTCATCTCTTCTTGATTCGGATCGAAAGCATATGAAATTCTTCGATGAGAGGGTACCTCTACCTTAACTAGGAGCATTGCTTCACACCCATATGTTAACGAATAAGGAGTATGTCCTGTTGCTATTTTAGTAGAAGTTCAATAGGCCAATAATACAATAAGCAGCCCTTCTACCTAGTTTCCTTTTGCTTTATCTAGTCGTTTCTTAAGAATAGTTTTGATAGTTTTATTGGGTGCCTAAATGGCTCCGTTAATTTTGGGATGAGCTACAGATGCAAAGCTTTTGATGATACCATTTCTATTGCAGAATCGAGTGAATTCTTCACTTTTAAATTGAGATCCATTATCTAATATTATCTTTTGTGGAATTCCAAATCTAGTGATGATATTCTTGATTACAAACTTGAGTATGTTTTCAAATGTGATATTTGGTAATGGTTCAACTTCTAACCATTTAGTGAAATAATCAATGGTCACTACAACATATTTGGCTCTCCTTTAAATATAGGAAGTGGTCATCTTAGGTTGATTCCATATATGTCGGAAGGCCATGGGCTTGAGATTGAAGTCAACTCACTTGGCGATAAACATTGGGTTTTATTCCATTAGAATGATCCCCACAAAAATTTTATGGGCTTCTTTCAATAGTTTTAGTCCACTTTCGGGATTGACATATCTTAGGTAGGGAAGAGAGTATCCCTTCTTCTAAAGCAGTCCATCCACTATAAAAAAAGTCGAAGCCTAATGCTTAATCCTTCTTGCTTCTTCTTTTTGGTTGGTAGTGTTCCATTTACAAGGCATTCAACAATGAGGGTCATCCAACTATTCTTATAGTGATTGATTGTCTCTGAATAAGAGAATCTCTCTTGTGGGATCACATCTTTATCTTCTCTTTCCTCCTCTCTATGTGTTAGAGCTTGAGATCTGATCAATATCATCAATTCTTTCCTTAACTTGGGAATCTTTTCTTCTATGCTAGGATTTGGCTGATAGCTTATTGGAATAATCTAGGCTTCTGGCGCTCCCCTTGAACTGGCTAGTTTGGCTAAAGAATCAGCTTAGGAGTTCTTTCCCCTTGTTACTTGGTATATTGAGAAATGCTTAAATTCGTTTAGAATTTTCAACACCTTCTATACAGATAAGATTAACTTTGCATCTATTGTCTGGTATGATTATTTCAATTGATTTACCATCAGTTAGGAATCGCTGAACATTTAAATTCCAGGAATTTTTAGTTGTACGGCCAAAGTGAGTCCTGCCACTCTACTCTGCCATATTATTTGTGGCCGGAAACCCTAATTTCATTGCGCAATGTAAGCGATGTGCATCGAGGGTGATAATGACATATCCTGCCCCAACACCTTGTTCATTCAAAGCTCCGTCCAATAGTAAATGCCATTTATATTTTAAATCTTTTTCCTTTTATGATTGCTCTTCGATGAAACCCGCACACTCATTAATAGAATTAAATAAATACTTGACCTTTGATCGTTGCTTAAAGCAAGAATTCAATATTATATTGACTAAGCTCCATCCCTCATTTTACCAATCTTCCTATGGCTTCTGGTTTACTGAAAATTTTCTTAAGTGGGAAACTGGTCAAAACCTTGATTGGATGTGCTTGAGAATAAGCTTTTAGTTATTTTGTTGTGAGATTTAAGCAATATGCTAGCTACTCTATGACTGGATATCTAGCCTCTGCATCTTTTCATCTTCTACTTACATAATATACTGGGAGCTGAATCCCTTTCTTTTCTTTTATTAATATAGAGCTAATTTCATGCTTAAAAATTGCTATGTAAAGTTAAAGGTTTTCACCTTCCATAGGACTAGACAAGATTGGTGGTTTCTCAAGATGGTCTTTTAACTTCTTAAAAGCTTTTTGACAGTCCTTTTCCTATTTGAAGTTCTTTTTTCTCAATGACATCAAAGAATGGAGTGCATTTGTCGGTAGCCTTGGAGATGAACATGTCCAATGCTGCCACTCATCTGTTTTGGCTCATTAAGTCTTTACTCATTATGGGTTCCGCCATGTCCTTTATAGCCTGAATCTGGTAAGCGTTAGCTTCAATTTACCGAGCATCGATAATGTATCAGAAGAACTTCCTAGACCGACTTCTGAAAGAGCACTTCTGTGGGTTGAGTTACATTTGATACTTTTGCAATATCCCAAACATTTCCTCAAGATCTTTCAAATTGCTAATCCCTTCATGAGACTTAACTAGCATATTATCCACGCATACTTCCATATTTCGACCAATCTGCTCTTTGAACATCCTATTTATCAATTTATGTTATATAGCACTAGAGTTATTTAACCCAAAGGGGATCACTTTATAATAGTAGGTCCCCTAATTCGTTATGAAATTAGTGTTCTCCTCGTTTGGCTTGAACATAGGAATTTGACTATAGCCTGAATAGGCATCCATGAAAGAAAAAATCTTGTACCTGCTGATTTCATTAACCAACTGATCTATTCTCGAAGGGGCTAGCAGTCTTTTGGGAATGCCTCGTTTAGATCAGTATAGTCAACATATGTTCTCCACTTGCCGTCAGACCTCTTAATCAGCATTGGGTTGGCCAACCAATTTGGATAAAATGCCTCTCCAATGAGCCCATCCTTAAGCAATTTCTTGACCTCGTGTTTTAAAGCATTGGACCAGACTTTATCAAATTGTGTCATTTTCTTTCGGACAGGCATTTTCCAAGAATCGATATTCATAGCATGACACATGATGGCTGGATTTATCCCGACCATATCCAAATGAGTCCATGCGAATATGTCTTTGCTAGACTCCAGGAACTGAATTAGTTCTGCTTTAAGCCAACTCCATTCCAACTTAACTATCTTTGCTGAATAGATTGGATCCAAGCATATCTCTTCGAGATTTTCTGTGGGTTTCAATCATTCTTGCTCGCTTCTACAATCTGATTTCGTGATTATTTTCTCACCTTCTATTTTGTCCTCCATTAGGTTTGTTTCTTAGCTCTTCCTTTTCTTTTCAGAGAAATTGAATTTCTTTAATACATGCTTAGTTTTCTCATTAGGCTTCCTTTTTGCTTTGGACAGTTGGTTTCAAGGACCTCAATAGGCTCATTAGTACCATTTTTAGCAAACTCGTTTTTCTTTAAGTCATAGTTGTCTCGTTTATATTGCTCAAGAGTGGAAAAATACATTTTATGAAAGCTAAATTGTACTCCCGCCATTCTTGGTTAGAAACTTCACCATTAAGTATTTTGGTAAAACAAATGCATCAACTTTGTCCAAAACTGGCCTCCAAAATAAGGCATGTAATAGGATAGTTGATCCATGATGACAAATAGAGTCTTAAATTTTCTAAAATTTGGCGGAATCTCCATCTACACCAAAAGCTTTATCCGTCCGGTAGGAGTTGATCCTTTGTTTTTAAACCCAAAAATGGGTTCAAAGCTCGACACTAGCTTCTCCTTTGGAATTCCCATTTAATCAAAAGCATGTTCAAAGACAACAATGACCGCACTTTCTGTATCCACCAAAATTTGGGAAACCACAGAGAGTCCAATTTGGGAAATAATTATAAGTGAATCATTGTGTGGATAACAAACTCCCCTTCATAACTCTTGTGGAGTGATAGTTGGACCATGCATCCGAATTAGGTACCTGGGATTCTCAAGCGATGGTTCTTCATGAATGGAGAAAATCCCCTCCTTTGCTTCTCGTACATAGCGGTTCCTTGCTTCTTTGCTACTCCCAATGCAGTCCTCCACGGATCACCTTAATTCTATTGAGGGGTGGTATAAATCCTAGTTGATCATCACTTTCCACTAAGTTAGCAGCATTGTTTTGAAGTCTTTAGTGGGGATGTTCAGAACGAGCCACTTTTTGGCTATCTTAAACAAACTCTTTTAAGCATCTGGAGCGGATCATACGTTGAATTATGCCCGCCAAAACATGACATTCGTTAGTTTTATGCCCATTCTACTTATTATAAGCACCGTAGTCTTCCCTCTTCATGGTTTAGGATTAATCTTATCTTTGTATGAAACTTGGAAATCATCATTTTCCTTGTTTGTAGCGTATATGTAATATATCAGTTTATTCAAGGCAATGCGATTAGTGTGAAGGACTTCCTCCTAACTTGGTTTCTTATGGTTGTGGTTGTAGATAGATTTTTTGGATTCCTTTTTGGCTTGAGCTTTCCATTTAGCATGAAATATTTCATCCATACGAATGAATTTGTTAGCCTGAAAGTGGAAGTCTTGTAAATCTCTACATCCGTGTATATAGAGATCCTTCCAGAAGGGAGTTTGCTCAATCAGTCCCGAGTGCACTACCACTAACCTATCAGTCATCCCTTTTTCCTTCAGTGCCTTTGTATTGAATCTCCTCAGGTAATCGCCCAGTAGCTCCCTCGGTCTTTTGTAATGACCCACATTTTTGGACGGTTTAAATCGACAATAAACCACACATGTCTAATTCAAACCATTCAAAAGAAGGATTGTTAATGGGGTAAATAAGAAAATAAAAGAAAAGAAATAAAAACAAAACACAGAATCTCGCAGTGGAACGACAAAATATAATAATCAAATAAACAGTTCATGAAGCTGTTTTACAAATAACATTTGATTATACTTTTACAATTCAAATTAGAGTTATACATACATCAGAAATAAATAAATAATGCAGCGAAAACATATTAATAAATACGGTCTTCAAACTCCATCTCCATCTTCAAGAAATAATATATTAAAAACACCAAAATACTCCGGCAGATCCGAGCGTAAAAGAAAATAATACATTCGAATCAGAACTAAAATCCTTATGCAAATTAAATGAAAATTAGATGAAATAAGGAATGCAGATAACTACATTTTTGAAGGTTCAAATTTTCAGAAAAGTTTTTGTTTCCATATTCAAAATACAATAAATTTCACAATAGATCCATTCTAGTAACTTACAAATTTACAGAAAAATTCTCAATTAAATTTCATAGTTCAAGAGATTTGATTTATAAAAATGTTTCAAAGTTTCAACATTCAATTTTATGAAAAATTTCCAATGTTTCAAAATTTAATTTTGAAAACTTCAAATATGGCAACGATAGCTTATTTCTCAAAAATCATTTTTATGGTTCAAATAGTAAATCTAAACATACTAATTTTTTTCATGTAAATATATGAAATTCATGGGTTTTATATCCTTATTCAGTGTTCAAATAATCAATATAAAATTTCATAATTACAATAAAATATGGTGTAATGACAAGGATATATAGAAATAAATGAACAAATATGCATTCAATTCCAACAACATCCATCACAACATACAATCAACACTCAAATCATCCAATTCAACATGTCAATCAACTCAATAACCTGTCACAATAATTATTAGTTATCACATATTGGAGTTTAAGTATTCAAATTAAATGCCAATTAAAATTCCAAACCAACAATCAATAATTTATGACTATATGACTTGGTTTAACTTGCAAAACAATTAGAATTTCGTGAGTGAGTTTAAACACTCATCTTATGGACTACCCTTTTCTAGTCGGATTTGGATCCGCTACTACTTCCTCTTTTTGATTTGTTTCCTTGATATCTTAATCTTCTTTTTTTTATAGAAAATTTTGAAAGAGATAAAGAAGTTTGTATAGATCCGGATTTGAAGAAAAGGATTTGGAAAAAGAAGAATGTTTGGAAAAGAAGAAGAAATTTAAAGAAGATGAAGAATTGAAAAAGAAAACAAAGTTTTGAAAAAGAAAACGAAGTTTTGAAAATGAAGAAGAAGATTTAAAGAATAAGAATAAGAAAAAGGAAGCTTTGAAAAAAAAGGAGATTTGAAGAAGAAGAAAAAATGAAGGAGGAAAATGAAGAGAGAGAGAGAGAAAAAAATGAGATGGAAGTTTGTTTAGAGAAATGAAGCTATGAAAGATGAGATTTGAAAAATGAAATGAGGCTATAGAAATGAAGATGGAACCAAATGAAAAGCTAATAAATTATATATAAACAAACTAGGAATTTAAATAAAGTAAAAATATGAACAACCTTAAAATGGTAGTATTGAAAGAAGTGAAGTAAAGGAATCAATATATGAATATAAATAAAAATAAATCTTTCGTTCTTTAATACGAAGCTTTAGAAGTAAGAGTTGCTAATGAAAGGAAGCTACAAGAACTAATAACGCATAAACTAAATAAACTTCAGAAATGGAGAATAGTAAATGCTAATTAGATGGCATGAATATTAATTTGGATGTTCACATTAAAAATGAAAAAAAGAAAAGGGAAAAAACTTCAGGTGAAGCAATTGAAAGGAGCAAACGAACAAATGAGAAACAAACGAAAAGAATGAGGAAATTATTAATCATAAATAAATCAAATGAGTTATTAATTCATAAAAGACGAATGAGTAGTCTAATAATTAAATGGATGCTCAGGTGGACCTATGCCGAGAACTTGAAAACGAAAAGAGAGAGAATGTGACGTGATAATAAATGTAAAGCAAATGAAGGGACCACCTATACCCTATAAACAAACTTTTGGGGTCCAAATTCCAAAACTTACCCCAATTAATTTACATAAATAAACCCATATATACACATATTTACGTCATTTAATTCCATATTAAAACATTTGTTTTATGTCAATATATGCGCACACTCCATTAACACAATCAATCAATTAAAAATCAATCAACCAATCAATCTATGTATTTATTTACGTTACTCATACCAATTTTATTAATTAATGAATATATATCTATCTGTGCACTACAAAAACGATTTACTTTACTTTTTAATCATCACAACATTCACATTGATGCAACCAATTTACAAGTTTTAACCATATATAAAATGGAGAAATAAATATATGCGAACCTATGTAATTAATATACAACTATTAATACAAGGTAATTCTAATTGATTCCATAACATTTACACAACCATGAACCCGCTGATATATTTAAAATTTTGATTATTAATGTGTGTGTGTATATATTATTCTAAAATTCAATTTTTTTTCCAAAATCATACATATTCAAAATTAAAGTCTTATTTTTATATGTCTCAAAACATGCAATTATCTTAATTAAAATGTTCATTCCATATTGACACAACAATGCAAGTTCCTAAATTAAGTCATTCATTACAATTTCATTTATGTTTCCTTTTAATTGAAACATTTCAATTAATCTAATTCTAATTCACTTTATTACTAATTTCAAACAAATTCTTATTATAAAATACTGTTTTCTTTTCATTTATACCAATTCAAACATGTTTTATGAAATTTCATATACAACAAAGTTTATACACTATTTATAAAGTAGATGTTTTATCTTATTGAAAATCAACTTCTCCAAGATGCATTCCAAATAACAACTTATGTCATTCTTTCATTAAAACATTCACTCCATCCTTTATTCAAATTCAACATTTCTTATTCCGGTTAGAGACAAACATACAATTTATTCTTTTCAAGTCAAAGCTTAAATTTCATTAAAACGTTTATCTTAAATTAATTTAAAATGTAAGTTCTTATATTGAACTTATTAATTACAATGCACTTGTCTTTTATTTTCAATTAAAGAATTCCAACAACTCTTATTGCCGTTTATATTCAATATTAGATTTCAAACGAATTCCCATTATACCACAACTTTTTCTGTTCATTTCATATATTCCAACACTTGTTTCTTAAATTATTCCATTATTATATTAATATCTATTATTACAATCAATGGAACTTACATTCAAACAATTATTAAAATAAATTGAAATTACACTAAAATAGTTATCAACTACATTAAATCACATTATTAAATTACATTCTAATTGTTTTCTTAATAGCAAATCATAAATTTCTAATTCACATAATATTAAATCCTAAAATCTTATTAAATTAAATATTTTAATTATCAAAAAAATATGGGTCGTTACACTTTCCCCACTTCAAAACTTTTCATCCTGGAAAAGGAACGAGAAGGAATTAAGATGCTTAAAATAACTTTATTCAATTAATCAATTTATAAACAATTAAATTTACATAATTAAGTATGTTAAATAAAATATACTAATTAATAAGCCACTAAATCTTCATATTCAAGTTTACTAAAGTTAGAAAATATTTTCACTTCACAAAATTTTCTAAGTCTAAAATTTACAAAAAATTTCGACAGAGTCTCCTTTGTGCGGAGAGGTCCGAAAAAATAATAATATCAATAATTAGAATACATATATATATATATATCATATTTCAAAAATAAAACATCCCAAACTAGGGGAAAAACAATACAATATCGCTATAAAACCGTAATCCGAAACCGTACTTATTTGTCGGGCAACCATGCTTTATTTATGAAACCAAAAGTAGTAACTATTGCTTCCATAAAACTGAATTTCACTTATATAATCCAAAATAGTGAGAATTCTGTTCAAGAGAAATATTTAGTCTTTTTCAATTTGCAACAAAAGTAAATCAATATAAAACATATACAAACAAATAATACAACCATTTATGCAACCAAAGAATCCATCATACATCCATAGCAACCAAAACCAATGGTTTGCTTAGTTTAGAAACTTTTAATCATGCAATGTGATAAATAACCATCAAGTGTACCCTACGCTCAACAGCCTTGGATAATTACTCAATAGATTATCCATACAACATTAAACAATTAGAAGTATCTTTTCCAAACATCCCATATGCCAAAACAACCAATAATTTTGTTATCCCAACTTTTGGAAAAGTCAAGATATCCAAAATTTACTGAGAATCATTGATTATTATTCTTGAGTATCAACTATGTACTGCAGGATAACCATGGATATCGATGAATTTTGTCCGCGTCCAGATTGAGATTGATAGGACATGACCAGAAAGATCATAGAAGCCAGTGGTTCAAATTTCAAGTCAATCCGAGTTCGTATGTTCAAGTTATGATGGATTCAATTTGAGGGAAACAAACCTTGCTCGGTTCGAATCGATGGGATACCCCCTAGTTCGAATCGATGGACTTCGCATCCATCGGTTTGACTCCATCTACCTCGAACCCATCATCCTTGCATTAGTTCGAAACCAACAGGTGTAGCCATGCTTCGAATCCATCCGCGCCTGCCCCGTTCGAACCCAACATGATGAAATCCTTCGAGCCCATCACGATGGCCTACCTTCGAATCCATCCACATGTCTCAACTCGACTCCGTGTAGTTCGCATCCATCAACACCTCGCTCCATGCAAACCCACCAAGTTCGGATCCATCGAGAGTTGGTTTCTTCGAAACAAACTTGTTCGAATCGATCGCGTTCGAATCCAGAAAACATTCACTCGCTCGCATCCACCAAGTAAACTAACTTGGATAACGTGTCACTCCACAATGCGAAGTCAGCAAGATCCACTGAGACGAAGCATTCAACCCGGAGAGAAGGCCGGATCGACTCGAAGGACGCGCGCCACCTCATCACAAAACCGCGTGTGCTGATGGATTCGAAGGGAGTGGGTTCGAAGGGATCGATTCGACCCAAACAGCTAAACGAAAATCTCCACTTCGAATCGATCATATCTCTCAATCCCTTGATTCAAATGCCATGAAATTTTTACAGGAGCTTGCCTACGTGTTGAAGAATGTCCACGCCAAGTTTCATCGCGATTGGACAATTTCTTGATCGATTCGAACCAAGGGTCGAATCGATCCCAATGTGGGCCCGGATCTCCAGGTTTCGGCCGTGTGGGCCCCCTCACGTGCCTGAAGCGGTCTACCGGACTTTTAGGAGAAATATCAGCCTCCTACGCCTATAAATAGAGCCCCAGGTCATTCAGAAAAGGGATGGATCTCTCTCTTACTGGATCTAGATTCTGAAGCGCCCAGACTCTACTAGATTCTACTTTGCACTCCACAACTACCGTTGTATTCAAGTTTCAGAGCTATAATCCATTGTAACCCGCTGTAATCAACTGTAACTAGCGAAGAACATCAATAAAAGTTAAAACCTTTGAAGTGGACGTAGGCCGAAGATAGCCGAACCATTATAAATCGTGTGTTCTTGTTCATAATTTCTGTTTTGCTGCGTATTGCTTACTTAGATCTGTGATTTGTGTTTGAATATTGCTGATTTATATCCCAACACTCGTGCTTTCACAATACTTGGGGTTTGTGACCAATTTTGGCGCAAACACTTTGGTGCTTTCACCGAGAAGAACCAGCACCCGCTACATCAGATTCAGAATTCAGGTTTAAGAGTTTGAAGAATTCCGATTCAAAGACAATGACTCGACAAACAAGACAAAGAGTCGATCAGAGCCAATAAGGAGGAAGCCAAGAAGTATCCTCAGGAGCAGGAGTAGGACGAGCTTCCGTCTACATCACTAGAGACGAGATGGAGGCTATGGCTACTTCAATACGCGAAAGCATGATGAAGACCCAACAGGAGATGCTGCAGAATTTCCTCGAACAAATGAGGGCGGCGAATATGCAAAACCTTGGACCAACTACAAAAACTGCAAGTGCGGGACAAGGAATCAGGATTACAGAAGCTAACGAAGGACAGGTTCAAGACCAGAACGCAGGAACTGAAGGTGACCGATAAGGACTTGGGGGCAGACCCTCAGGGTCCGATACTGGAAGACCAACAGACGGAGCTCAACAAGCCTGAGCCAATGCTTATGCTAACGAGCCACCAGAAGAATACGTACCAGAATTCCCTTCAAGGCTCGGGGGGCAGGATAGGAACTTGACAAGGGGCCAACCCCTAGACGGAGACGAGAGAATGATTGGCCTAATGCGACGAATCATGAGGGGAGGACTGCCTAGCGGAGGGCTAGAAGAAGTTAGCCGGAGTCCGTTTACTCCGAACATCCGAAACGCAAGGAACCCTCCAAAATTCAAACTACCAACGCTAGAACCTTATGACGGGAGGTCAGACCCGACCATGCATATTACCAGATATATTAGGCACATGGAAGTGCTGGGGGCATCCGAGGAAGTGATGGCACGATGCTTCCCTCTATATTTGTCAGATTTGGCTGCGCTTTGGTTCAGGCAACTAGAGACTGGATTAATCAGAACATGGAGCGAGCTTGTAGACTGCTTCATGAAACAGTTTAGGGTCCATGTGACGCGACCCAAGAGCATGATGACTTTATCTTCGATCAAGCAAAGGGCCGGAGAGTCCATAAAAGATTTCCTACTAAGATTCAATGTAACAGTGACTTCTGTAGATCGCCCGGATCCATCGATGATTTTGATGGCGGTGGTGGCAGGAGTCGCGGATGGCACCAAATTTAAAGATTCTCTGACTAAAGATCCACCACAAGATCTTGGAGAGTTCTTTCATAAAGCTGAAAAGTTCATCCGATTAGAAGAATCATGAGCCGAGAGGCTGGAAACAAATGTTGTGCAGAGCGAAGGAACCTCTAGAGAACAGTCCGGAGCGGACAAGGGAAAAAGGAAACAGGATGACAGACATGACGGTCCTGATAAACGGAAGAAATTCCGAGAACCAAGATTTAGGCAGTACACAGATCTGACTGCAGGCCTAGAAAGAATCTACACCGAAACTCAGGGGCAACTCCCCTATCGAAAGCCACCTATAAGGGATCCCACTGAGCGGGAGCGCAGGACTGGAAAATATTTCCTATTCCACGAGCTGGATGCGCACACCACAGATGAATGCCGCCACCTAAAGGATGAGGTGGAAGAACATGCCAGGGGTGGTAGATTGCCACAATTTGTCAGAGAACGGACAGCGGCGGTAAGGCCTGAACAACTACCGCCTCCACCTAACAGGAACGGTCCTGGATCGGGATCACGACTCGTCATCCACTGATTAAAGATGGCAAGGGCCAAGTCCAGGATTTGGACTTCGGTCGAATAATTCTATTTAGATTTGTTTTCAGAATAAACGGTCACTCCACTTACACATGTATGGGAACCGGAGAGATCCCTAGGCATGCTTTGAGATGGAGATAAACCGATATGCCCGGAGAGGCAATGTTTAGCTTTTTCTGATGTTTGAGATTGAACATCTAGAACTCGAATTTTAATAAACAAATTGGAATCTCATGCAATAAACCTTTTGACCAGAAAGTCAGAAGATGAACGTTAAATACCAATATAAAATGATCGCTTTATGACCCTACCCGGAGAGGCGGGGTCCGGAGTGCAAGAAGTAAGTTGCTTCGCCGGAGAGCGACAGGATCAACTCACTTAAGCGCTATTTCCCCTTCACCGGAGAGTGACAGGATGGGATCCAGCAAGAGGGAGAGGCTATGATCGGTCTCGAACGACCAAGACATCGCTTAATGTTCAGATACACTGAACCGGAGTGCAAGAAGTGAGTTGCTTCGCCGGAGAGCGACAGGATCAACTCGCTTAAGCGCTGTTTCCCCTTCACCGAAAAGTGATAGGATGGGATCCAGCAAGAGCTCGGAGAGGCTATGATCGGTCCAGAACGACCATGACATCGCTATACGTCCTAACCAGGACCAGAGTGCAAGGGATAGAAGGCAATGCAGGAGTGCAATAGGATCTTTCTATTCAATCACTAAGTCTAGAATGGACTTAGTAAGGGTTCAGAGTAGCCATTAATAGTCCGGAGAGACTACGGAACTTCATTCTCAACTTCTACAGAAAGAATGAATGCTGATTCGGCTTCGAACATCCATAAACTTGATTGATAATACTGCAGCTATGAATGAAACGTGAATTTACTACATTCGATTTAAGACCGTTCAAAACATACCTTTTACCAAAAGGCATGTTTTGGGGGGCAAAGTGTTATCCCAACTTTTGGCAAAGTCAAGATATCCAAAATTTACTGAGAATCATTGATTATTATTCTTGAGTATCAACTATGTACTGCAGGATAACCATGGATATCGATGAATTTTTTCCGAGTCCAGATTGAGCTACAATTGGTAAGACATGACCAGAAAGATCATAGAAGCCAGTGGTTCAAATTTCAAGTCAATCCGAGTTCGTATGTTCAAGTTATGATGGATTCAATTTGAGGGAAACAAACCTTGCTCGGTTCGAATCGATGGGATACCCCCTAGTTCGAATCGATGGACTTCGCATCCATCGGTTCGACTCCATCTACCTCGAACCCATCATCCTTGCATTAGTTCGAACCCAACAGGTGTAGCCTTGCTTCGAATCCATCCGTGCCTGCCCCTTTCGAACCCAACATGATGAAATCCTTCGAGCCCATCACGATGGCCTACCTTCGAATCCATCCACATGTCTCAACTCGACTCCGTGTAGTTCGCATCCATCAACACCTCGCTCCATGCAAACCCACCAGGTTCGAATCCATCGAGAGTTGGTTGTTTCGAAACAAACTTGTTCGAATCGATCGCGTTCGAATCCAGAAAACATTCAATCGCTCGCATCCACCGTGTAAACTAACTTGGATATCGTGTCACTCCACGATGCGAAGTCAGCGAGATCCACTGAGACGAAGCATTCAACCCGGAGAGAAGGCCGGATCGACTCGAAGGACGCGCGCCACCTCATCACAAAACCGCGTGCGCTGATGGATTCGAAGGGAGTGGGTTAGAAGGGATCGATTCGACCCAAACAGCTAAACGAAAATCTCCACTTCGAATCGATCATATATCTCAATCCCTTGATCCAAATGCCATGAAATTTTTACAGGAGCTTGCCTACGTGTTGAAGAATGTCCACGCCAAGTTTCATCGCGATTGGACAATTTCTTGATCGATTCGAACCAAGGGTCGAATCGATCCCAATGTGGGCCTGGATCTCCAGGTTTCGGCCGTGTGGGCCCCCTCACATGCCTGAAGCGGTCTATCGGACTTTTAGGAGAAATATCAGCCTCCTACGCCTATAAATAGAGCCCCAGGTCATTCAGAAAAGGGATGGATCTCTCTCTTACTAGATCTGGATTCTGAAGCGCCCAGACTCTACTAGATTCTACTTTGCACTCCACAACTACCGTTGTATTCAAGTTTCAGTCCTATAATCCATTGTAACCCGCTGTAATCAACTGTAACCAGCGAGGAACATCAATAAAAGTTAAAACCTTTGAAGTGGACGTAGGCCGGAGATAGCTGAACCACTATAAATCGTGTGTTCTTGTTCATAATTTCTGTTTTGCTGCGTATTGCTTGCTTAGATCTGTGATTTGTGTTTGAATATTGCTGATTTATATTCCAACACTGGTGCTTTCACAATACTTGGGGTTTGTGACCAATTTTGGCGCAAACAAATTTCAACACATTATTTAGGTTTATTCAATTGGTTTCTTTTTACCTCAATTACCTTTTATTTATTTTCATTCATCCATATAATGTCTTTATTATATACTTACATAAATTATTTCACACTCAATATCTAAAATAATCAACGAATTCATTATTTAAGTATTACATACTTTTCATTGCAGTTCGATTCACATTTATTTACTTATAATTTTGAATCCATTTAACATTAATATCCATCAGTAAATCATTTCAGTTATTTTCTTGAGTTTATAATCATTTACCTAAATAATATTTACCTTTAATTAAAAGCATTTCACAATATTAACTTACGTATATAACATTTGTTGTACATCAAAATTCTTATTTATAGAAATAATTGCATTGAACACTTTCATTACTTAAGTTTTACTTGTATAATATTCTATTACTTATTCCTATTTAACATTTTCAACTTTTAACATTTTGGTAAGTTATATATATGTTTTATAGAATGAATTTGAATGTTACACAAGTTTATCTTATTAACTTCAGTTGACAAAATGTTCAACAATTATATCTTCTAAAAAAATTCATATTTACAAGTTATTTTCAATTTCTTATATATTTCGTTAATTACTTAGCATCCAATTCCTTAATTTCAATTTAGAAGTTTCCAATTATTAATATAGTCAAGATTTCCTTCATTACAATAATTGAAATCTCTAATTTATAGAAACTTAAAGAACTAAATGCTGGGTTCATTTCAAATCATATGAAATAATATATATATATATATATATATACACACACACACACATACTTATAGCTTTTATATATCAAATCATATTCAGAAATGCAAAAATTAGAATTTGTTTTTCAAAACTAATGTGTAGTAAAACTACTATAGTGGCATTCACACTTTGAAACTCGAAAATGAACGTCGATGATGCATGCACTCATCACATAAATTATTTTCCGACGACAAAAGAGAGAAATACAGAATTTATTTCCTTTTTAAAAATTCTTTTAAAACAGTTCTTTCAAACCTCATTGAAATATTTATCTAAAATAATTCCAAATAATACTAGTATTATATTCCAAAATTTCTTTGAATATAAATTTCAACCCCATAACTTAAGTTGTCAAATTTCCAATTAAATTCATTTTATTTATAAGTCCAATTTTGCAATCAATATTTATAAAATTTCACTTCCTACCAAACAAATATATCACATACAACTATTAATACTTCGAAATCAAGTGAATATTTCAAAACATACTTCAAAAATAGCAATTCCAATTTATTTTTCAAGCATATTACTATAATAAATTTCCCAAATCATTTATTTTCTTATTTATATAGTCCATCGATTTAACACCTTTAAATCGTACATTCAAAGAACTTTATATAAATTTTACTGAAATATTCATTTGAAAACTTCATTCACAAATCAGTCATCTTTAATACATCAATACTTTACAAAAATTCATCCGTGAAATTTCTTTCTTCCTTTATAAATACCATTTTAAAAATCTTTAATAACATCTTTATAAATATATGTAAACTATTTGAAAGTAATTATTTACATCATTACTTATATTTAAAAAGGAGTTATTGAAAACCTTAAATCCATTATTATAAATTTTTGTCAGTTTAAATTTAAAATACTTTTCAAACATCTTTAATTAATCATTAATCATTAATAAAATATGATTTTTAATTAATAATTTCACAGAATATTTACAACACTAATAATTAACTATTAAACTATGTTATACATAAATAAACAATATTTAAACATTTTAAAGTATTTAGAAAAGAAAAAGAAGACTATGACCAAAATATCCTTTATATAATACTTTATCAAAATACTTTTATAACTCGATGTTTTAACAAGTTTATCCTCGTTCTTACAGACTCCAGCAATGCGTTGATCAGGCGCAAGGCTAGAATTATTCAAGCAGTTAGTAGACCTGTTTCAACACCCAGTGAAAATACTTAAAAACATTTAAAATAGATATGGAAAGCACATTCCCTCATGATCGTAGTTACACAATGGTTACGTCGCTATCCCAGCGGAATCACTTGTAACTATAGGCATCGCCGCCCCTCGACTTACGCTGTGGTTCATAGCTCGCAGCTTCGCAATGGTTATGCCGCTATCCCAGCAGAATAACTCGTAACTGTAGGCATCCAACCCTCGATATCACGATGAATCAATAGATCGCAGCTACGCTCTAACGACCCTGACTCGACCTTCGAAAATCAGCACCGAATACGTCACCCGTATTCAAATGCCGTAGATCCAAACGTCGAATCTGGTTCGTTGGAGCTTATAACATATTAAGTATAACAAAATAGCGGAAGAAAAGAGTATATCATATATCATTGATACACAATTGATACAATATCAGATACAACTGAATATCAATACAAATGACTATCAATATATCAAAGATAGATACAAGACAACAGCAGCGGAAAGATAATGTCTTCAATGCCAAACTCCAAAAGCTCCAAATACTCGAAGACTTTCATATCCAAAACCGAAAGCTGAAAGAACTCCAATCCAACAAGCTTGATCCAATAACGATGCTGAAGTGAAGCAACTCGATCCAAAACGAGATTGCCAAAATCCCAAGATTGAATGCTATCGAATCTACACCTACTATTCGATTATCTGAAAAATCCAACTCTAGACTGCCCGTGGGGAAAATTGTGGGCACCCAGAGTTTAGGAAGGGAACAATAAACTCCGGGTCAGTCATGGGACTGGTATGAGAAAATAAACACAGTTTATCTTTAAAAACAAACAACAAAATATTTTTGAAAATATTGAAATCCGCAATGCTTTTCGAAAAATGAAACTACCATAAGGCCTCCCGGTACACACACCATGCAATCGCACACTT
Organism: Allium cepa; assembly: GCA_030765085.1. Classification (NCBI taxonomy): domain Eukaryota; kingdom Viridiplantae; phylum Streptophyta; class Magnoliopsida; order Asparagales; family Amaryllidaceae; genus Allium; species Allium cepa. Next base: position 707,708,431 of record CM060932.1, read on the forward strand.
AGGGGAGATTTCTCCTTATGATAGTCAAAAATGCTTACTACGCGAAATCCATTTGATATTATTATTTGTGCACAGTGCAGAAAACATTTGCAAGTATAATATTAATCTTAGCCAGCATACGTACCATTGTAGTATGCTATTCTAGCTACCATATTAAATGGCAGGTTCTACAACTAAAACCGTACAAGATGCGTATTGGATGATTGGATTTCCAGCAAATGGTCAAGCCAAGGAACTTCCAATTGCCACATGGATACGCCTCTGGAGGGACGTCCCGAGACCCTACCCGGCTCTCTGCCAACACAAGGCTGGGTTACCTCTGTAACTAGGTAACTACTACTCGAGCATGCCATCCCCCGGTCGTTTTCGACCTTTATCCGCGGTACCTCTACACCAACAACCACAAAGCAATCACAAAGTAATAGATTTGCAGTGACCACAAGAGTTAAGTATCTAGGCTCCATACCATGATACCACCCTTTTCCAAAAGGGAATGACACACCCTAAAGGGCGCGACCCTCATAACCTTGCCGCATCTTTCCTGTTTCGACCATTTTCGGGGTGTGAGTTCCTGATGCAGTCGCGTCCACAAAGCTACGCTTTACACAAAAGCCATGCTTTCATCAACAAATGATCACACAGCAGCACTCAGCATGCCACACTACCAAATTGGGAGTATATCACTGATAACTATCAACTACATAATCTCTGAGCTCGTACGTCTTAGAGAAGGGTGCTAAGCTAAGAGAATAAATTCTCCGCCACCAAACAGAAACGTATTTGATAGAGATTAGTTTTATATCTCAAAGTGTAATGTCAGATATACAACCATACAAGTCTATTCCGGGTTCGAACAGAACCGAAGGCACTTCAAAAGAAGCCCTTGCAATGCATGCATCCTCAATCCCGATCGGACTTCCCATCACATATGGAGATCTCTATACCGGAGCAACCCAGTGCAGAGTCATTCGACAGGTTATCCTATCATTCTCGAAGACACCCGGTCTTCACCACCGGTCTTCAAATGCTATCTATAACGTCGTATCACTATTCAGAATGGGTTATATGACACAAAGTCCTCTCCCGGCTAAACCGAATAGTGAGCACAATATTTTAAAATGTATGGATAATGAGATCTCAGTTAAGTCACAACTTATTATCCAAAACCTTTCTTTCAAATGGTTTAAACAAATTACCATTTCCAATCTTTTAAACAAAAAGATTCACTTCACAAAGTTCAACAACCTTTCACAAAGATTCATCTACAATATTTAAAAAAAAGATCTATCTTTGATATCCTCTTTTGTTTGAAAACAAAGTTTCACGAATATTTCACAAAGATTCCTTTATAGGTTTCGAAACAATTTCATTTCAAATCTTTTATACAAAAGATACACCTTTAAGATTCTCTTAAATTTGGAAACAAAGTTCACAATTCTTTCACAAAGATTCAATTATACTTTTCAAAACCATTTCCTTTTCAAACTGGATTAACTCATCCAATGATTCAAAGATTTAATTCATAGCTTTCAAAACTATTTCCAAAGATGTATTTATAACTTGGAAAACCATTTTCCTTTTCAAATTTGAAATCCTTTTAACACCAATTGGATATTCTTTCCTTATATGAAAGCTTTTATTATTTGAAAACAAATAGTTTCATTTCGAAAAAATCCGATTTCATTTATACAAGTTAAAACCCTTGGGTTAAATTCAAATTCCAAAATAATACCTTTAAAATAGTTTAAAACCCATATAAACATATTTATGACTTGTATAACATTTTTAAACCATAGTTTCCAAAACATGGAATTCAATTTCAAAATTTTGAATTCAAATTTTAAATCAAATTATTAAATTTCAAAATTTTATTAAGTTATTCAAAATAACTTTCATGTTTAAAACACCTTTTCAAAAGCTTTCCACTTTAAACCTAATCCATTTCCAAAACCATTTGGATTCAAAAATTCAATTTTAAAACTATTTCAAAAATCTGTGACTTAACCAATTTCCTCGTGCATCCCCTATTTGTGTGTGTATAGTGTAGTCCGAGGGTTTTACACAATAATAGTGCAACATCATCAATCATCACAGAGTCAATCAAGCACAGAAATATTGATAAGCGATATAATCTTGTAACGCTTATCTTTATTCACATATTCATAGATAAATAATATAAATTCATTGTAGATAATAAATTATATTTATCACAGATAAATAAATTACATTCACAGTTCACAACTCAAATCATCATAATTCATATCACAAAGTATCACACATCAAAGATATCAAACAACTCATCATCCAATAGGATCCAAACATTCATAAATAAGATCAATTAACTATCTGATTAACTTAAATCAGATTAATTACTAATCCTGGTTAATTATTAATTAATTACAAACCATTTGATAAGTTATCCTCTAATCATTTATTAATAAATTAATTAATCTTCAATTATTAATTAATCAAATTTAATCATTAAATAATTAACCTTTAATTATTTTACCTATCCTTTAATTAATTATCCTTAATTGATTACATTAATTAATTAACCCTTAATTAATTATCAATTAATTTCAAAAATTGATTATCCTTAAATCATTTTCATAAATTAATTTACCTTAATTACTTTCATTTAGTAATTATCTTTAAGTAATTATTTACCTTTTAATTACTTACCATTAATTAAACTTAATTAATTAATTATCCTTAATTAATTTTACTTTATCAACTACATTAAGTAATTGTATTTTAGTTACTTAAAACTTTAATAAATCAAAGATAAACCATTTATCTTTCTTAATCACTTAATCACATTTAAATAAAGTGCTTGAAATCATTTTATTTTGAAAACATTAGAGATTAAAAAGATAATTTGTCTAATACAAAATTTTATAAACCAAAACAAATTTAAAACATTTGACTTTAAAAATTAAAACTTGAACCTTGTTAAATCAAATCTACTTTGGAAACTTGTCTTTGTATTTCTTTGAAAACTCATTTATTTTAAATAGACTTTAAAGTTTTGTTTTAAATAGATTGCTAAGAAAACTTAATTATTTTTAAAATAACTTTAAAACTTATTCATGCTTTATAATTGGACCTGGTAACCAATCTTCTTTCAAATTATAAAACCTTGGAATAAACTTTCCTTTAAATTTATTTAAACCTGGCAACTTATAATGACGCGAGCCTAATCTCAATTTTCCCCGGGCCAAATTCGAAAAAACCCGAGCCACCTTATATTTTTTTCTCAAAACCAATTTTTTTCTTAACATTTTTTTTTTAAAATCGTTATATACACGCTTACACTCGATAGCAGACCCGAGGCTTTTTCCTCCATCCCCAAGATCAACTTCGAGTTTTCTACCTTCGTCCCCAAACCTTTCAAACCATCATCAGATATACACATGCACCATGCGCACTGCCACGACCACCTCCGACCAACGCCACTCCCCCAGCACATCATCGATGTCCCGCATGGCTACTCCAACCACCCAGAACACTCTATATCACCGTGGTTCGAATTCAAGCATTTAGATCATACATGCACTCAAAACCAATCGATAAAAAGTGCCTCGCCGAAACCATTGCTGACCATCAGAAACTTCACCATCGTGATCAGAGTTGCGCCATGAACCCTAGTTTCAATCCCCCTGCATCGATGACACTCGATGCATCAGGGACACCTCAATAGTTCAATTTTCGATCCATATAAATACACGAGCTTAAACCCTAAATGAACTATGTCTGTCCACCACGATGATCGAAATCTATTCTAAGCATTTTTCCCAAACACCACGATCCCCCAACGAGCCTCATCATGATCGCGCTGACCCACGCTTCGCCGATGACCCGAGTTTCCCCAAAATGTATTTTCTATTCATCCCCAACTTTCTTACTCTATACCCCATTTAAAATCTTAATTTTAATTTTAAAAATAACATTTCCTAAGATGTTTTAGGGTATATTATCAAATCAAAGAATTAAAGAAATCAAAACTTTTATCATAGATTGAGTTTACAGCCATTCTTATTTCCAAACAGCATAAACTTGATGTTTATCTTTGGAAATATTTTTAAAATTAAGTTTTTATGAATTTGAACATATTTCATTTTGACACTCTAATCCAACAACAACTAGAAGCAGTGTTTTAGGATTATTTTCTCCTTTGGACAGATTTCTGGAAACCTGACACTTGCAACAGGGATGAATATCCCTGTATATCATGCACAGAGGATATATATACATTCATACCCATATCTGAACTTATTCAAACGAATCTTAAGCACAAATTCAAACCATAGATTAAATACTAGAAGTTTCAAAAGGTTTGCTCACCTTTGACTTGAAAGCAGAGAACCAGACAGAGGACAGGTTTCTGGATTTTCCTTTTTAAAATCTGGATCTTTGAATTGTTCTTTGAACTTGTATTTACTTGATCAGGTTGAAATTAAATCTTTTCTGGTTGAAGATTGATTCCAGATTTGTTTGAATTGCTTTTGCTGTTTGATCTTCCTTTTGATTTTCTTTCTCAGATTCTTGATTTACAGGCTTAAGAAGTTTTGATCGAATTTCTTTTGCATTCATTTGAATTTGCTTGATGTTTGTTCCAGAATTTTGAAATGAACTCAAGCTTAATTTCTAGGTTTGAATTTAATGCGTGAAAGCTTTCAGATTTGAGAGGTTTGAATATGAAGATGAAAAAGTTTTGAAGCTTCAAGTTTACATTGCATTTTGATTTTGGTTTGTTTTTTTTTCTTCAGGTTTGAGTTTTGCTTTTGCTGATTTGAGAATGGAGTTTAATTTACTTTCATATTTGAGAAGTGAGGAGAAACTTAGCCTGTTTTCTTTCTTTTGCTAACATTATGTTTTAAAATAAAATTTTAAAAGAAAAACAGAAAATGCCACTTGTAATTTTAAATTAAAATTGAGCTAACACTTGTAATGGTCTTTTACCATTATCTTACACTTGTTAGATGTGAGCATTTTTAACTCTAAACCCTTGTCAAAAAATTAATTTAAAACTTTGTTTAAATCCTTACCGCATTATAAATTACTTAATTTACATACAAACCATGTTTTAGCCCTTGTTTACTTAAGTATTTATGTTTTATTTTTACTAACTATACTTAGCTCAAGTATAGAATTTAAAAAGAAAGAGTATTGATCTTTTCTTACATCTTATTTTATACGTTTATAACTTTTGAAAGAAAATGAATTAAAACACAATTTATACATTTAATAAATAATCATACATATTATATATATTAAAATTAGAAAACAATTTCTTATTAACTTTAAAATACAGTCTTAAGTCCAATTCATTTATTCTTGAATTTCAAACTCACAATTCGATTTAAAATTAATTTATATACATAAATATCTTATTAAATTTGGAAAAATCAGATTAATTTATAATTTAATCCTAAAATTCAATTAAATCACCAGTTAAATTTGACTCAAAAATCGGGATTGTTACATACACAATGGTTACGCCGCTATCCCAACGGACTCACTTGTAGCTGTAGGCATCACGCCCCTCAATTTACACTGTTCAACAATATCAAATGAGTATAATAAGTGACCCACTAAATGGGTTCCGATACATTTTTCTACCGAGTAGGACCCCGATTTCTAATGGACACTCCGCGTGGAGTTCCAACGCAACCCTACCGAGTAGGATCGTGATTTTCGATGGAAGGTACTTCCCATATAATTTACTTCAAAATATATCATACTATATATAGTACCCTTTCAAAATCATAAATTCAATTATCGCACTTATATAATTTCCATTATATATAAGATTTCATTTTCAGATAGAGTACTTTCCAATTCAATAGTCTTGAATATATCAAATCATTTTTTATAAATTCCATTACATATAAGATTTATCTCTTCAGATCGAATACCTTCCAAAATCAATAGTCTTCAAAATCATCTTATACTTATATGAAGTCCATCTTAAATAAGAATCAAAATTTTCCCAAAATAAATTACGCTGCATGAAGAGCCATATGGGATTGAACATCTTTGCTTTACAAAAGGGTTCTAAATTTAGAATAGTTTTGTATATAAAATAGTTCGTAAAATAGCTTGTATAAAAATAGTTTTTAAAATAATTTTGTATATAAAATAATTTGTACAATAGTTTCAGATAAGATGAAATTGAAAGAAAAAATAGTTTTATATATAAAATTAGTTTGAAAAATAGTTTTGGATAAGATAAAAGAAAAGAAAAATAGTTTTGTAGATAAAATTAGTTTGTAAATGTAACATTCCCATTTTTAAATCAACTTTAATTGGTGATTAATTTAGTTTTTGAAATTAAATTGTGAACTAATTTGGTATTTTCTATATTTTTTAATAAATATTGTGCCTGCTTAATTATAAATAAATAGTAAATTGAATTATGGTTTGAAATTCAAATAAATATTTATTAATAACAATGATAGTTCAAGATAATATGAATATTCAATAAGGTATAATAGTTTAACTAAAAATAGGATTTGACAAAAAGATTTAATCTTCTATAAAATGTAACATGAATAAAAGTGATTTGTATATAATATATAAAATAATATATTGGATATTGATTTTAAATTTAATCGTGAATTTGAAAATCTAAATTAAATATCTTATAAATAAAGATTGGATAATGTATTGGATTTAAAACACTATATTTTAATTTAATAAAAGTTGTTTTCTAAATATACATGTATTTTACGTGTATAAATTGTTTCCAATTCACTTTTCTTTAAAATGTTATGTAAGTAAAAATAATTGAAAAATGTATGATGTATATATGATTTGAAAACAAGATTCAATAAAAGTTTTAAAAACATACATATCTTTTGAAAATGTAAGTGTAAGATTTAAAATACATAACACATATATGTAAGTATAAAATAGATTAAACATGTTTTATAAATTGAAAAAAAAAAGGTTTAATACACAAATTTGTAAATTAATTGAGGGGAAAGGATTTAAACATAATTCAATTGTTTAGGACAAATGCAAAATACATAGATCAAGTGATTAACAAGTGTTAATACTAATAGACAAGTGGCAACAAATATATTTTTTAGGAAAACATGTATTAGAGAGAAAATAGGTTATTCATTTCAATTCAAAAGTTAAAACATTTTTTCTCTACAAACATGAAAATTAAAAACAAAAACCAAAATATATTCAACATCAACAATATTCAAAGCAAAGAAAAAGTTTAAAAACAAAAGCCTGAAGCATTCAAGCATGAAAATTCAAAGATTTTCAAATCCAGAAATCAAGTCTTAGATCAAACCTCATGCAGTAGATTCAGTTCATAACTCAAAGATTTTAGGCAACCAAATCAAATGCAAAGATAAACTTAGTAAATCCGAAACAAAAGCAAGCCTGAAGATCAAAGCAATCTGCAAAACCTGGAAAACCAAATTTAAAACAACAGCCTGGAAAAGAAAAAGAATCTGTTTTCAAAATTCTTCAAGCCTGGAAATTAAGCATGGAAAGAAAAAATCGAAGTCAACCAGCCTGAGACCAAAACATAATCAAGTAAAGGTCAAAGGTTAACAACAAATAAAACAAAGTTTCCAGATTTAAATCTGCTTCTCTGCTCTGTGCAATCAGGTGAGCAAACTTCCCTTTTTAAATTATTAAACTTGATATATCTAAATGATTCTTAAAGCATGATCTGAAATGGGCTTAAATGATTATGCATTCTTGTATGTCTGTTTATATTATACAAATGTATGTGTGCATATCTGGATAGGAGATGTTTTCTATTCTTGTTAAACAGGTTTCCAAACCTTTTAAAAACAAGGATCTCATCTTCTAATTCCTTATAGACTTTACTGATCAAACAGAGATTGTTTAAATAGAAAGATCTTTAATTTTAAAATGGTTATGGGTATGATATTGTTCATATATATATTCTGAAATGCAAGAAGAACAGTAGAAATTTTATAACATGTTGAAATTCGAGCATCGAAATTCTATATCTACTTATATACTCTGAATCACTATTTAAAATCATTAATTTTATAAGATAAATCATAAATTTTTGTTTGGGATCGAAAGAGATATTGATAGTTGAACGATTTAGGCATTTTGCTCATTTTCTAGTGATCAACGACGAATTAAGGCTCGAGCTTTGGGTTGTAGGTGCTTTGGTGGTTGCCAAGTTTGGAAAAAAAATCGGAGAGTTTTTCGATCACCTAGGTGACGACACAGTGGCTTGGTAGGGTTTAAGGACTGGAATGGGTTGAAGTTGCTTTTCGAATTCATGTGATGTTAATAAGGCACCGGAGTTGACCGTTTCGGTGGGGATCGACGCAGGAGTTCATGGGGCGGCTATGGACAAGGCGGCGAGGTTAATGGTGCAAGAGATCATCGGGGCTTGACGATTTTCCAATGATCAAATTGGGGTTCGAACGTGTCGATGGGCTAAAATTTGTTTTCGAAGGAAGTTGGGGGTGCTGATCGTTCTGGGTCATCGACAAGGTCGTCGTCGACGTGAGAGAGGCTTCGGCTAGAATCGGAGGTGGTCCGATATTCAGTGCACGTGCACTCTATATTGTGAGTATCTGAGTTGTTATGATTTGGGAAGGAAGGTTTATCTGAGGTTCGTACTCGGGAAAGAAGAAGAAAGGCTCGAGTTTGCCTGCGGGTCGTTAGCAAGTGCTGTTGTGGTTTTAAGATTTATAACTAACAAAGTAAAAAGAAAATAGAAAAAGATGGGTCTGTACTCGGGATTTTGGATGTTGGGCTCGAGAAATTTATGATCTGGCTCCGGTTTTCTTTAATGGTTTCAAAAAAAAATAAATAAGGTGTTGAAGTTTTAAAAGTAAAGTAAGTTTGTAAAATTTAACTTTAAAGTATATTAAAAATAAATAAGTTTTAGAATAAAATAAACCAAGTTTTCGAATGTAAATTATAAACAAGTTTTAAGTCAAGTTATCAAAGATTTGATTTTAAATTAAAAATAAGTCTAAAACTATTTGGGATTTTGAATTATTATATTGGAATAATTTTTTCTTAAGTATTTTCAATTAGAAATTTATGATGTGATTAAATAAGTGATTAGGATAAGTGGGTTAACTCAAGTTAATCAAGGCTTTGGGTAATTAGAGATTAAGTAATTAATTGAAATTTAAGGTTAATCAAATTAATTTATGTAATTTATTTAATGAAAATGATTAAAGGATTGATTACTTGAAGATTAATTTCTTAATTTGAAGATTAATTTAGGAATTAATTAATAATTAAAGTCTTAAGTAATTAAGAGTGAATTAATTAATTTAAGTAATTAAGGGGGAATTAATTACTTTAAGATAATTACTGAATTGAAGCAATTAATGATAATTAATTAAGGGCTGATTTATGTGATTAATTAAAGATAATTAACTCATTAAAGGTAAATTAATTAATGGAGGTGATTAAAGAAAAATAATTAATTGAGAAGTAATTTATTAATGTAATTAATTAAGGATAATCGTTTAATAATTAAAGGTTAATTAATTATTATTTATGGTCAATTAATAAGTGATCAAAGGACGATTAATCCAAATAATCTGTAATTAATTAATGATTAATTAACCAGGTAAGTAATTAATCTGATTTAGATTAATCAGATAATTAATTAATCTTACTTATGGATGCTTGAATTTTAGTGGATGCTAAATTGTTTGACATCCCTGTTATATTATGCTTTCTGTATGAATTGTTTTGGTGTGATCTGTGATGTAATTTATTTATCTATGATAAATTTATATAATTAATCTGTGAATCTGTGAATGAAGATAAGCGTTATAGTATTATACCACTTATCGAATGTAGCTGTGATTGAATCTGTGATGATTGATAATGTTGCACCATTGTGTAAAACCCCTGGACTACACCTTACACACACACACACACCAATATGGATTGCACGAGGAAATTGGTTAAGTCACAGATTTTTGGGAATGGTTTTAAATTTTCATTTTGAATCCAAATGGTTTTGGAAATTGAATTGGATTAAATATGAAAAGTTTTTTTGAAAAGGAGTTTTGAAGATAAAAGTTATTTTTAATAACTTGATTAAGTTTGAAATTTAAATAGTTTGATTTGAAATTAAATTCAAGATTTGAAATTGAATTTTTTATTTGGAAAATTATGGTTTAAAAAGGTTATACAAGTTGTAAATGTGTTTATATGTGTTGTAAACCATTTTTAAAAGTATTGTTTTGAGAATTTGAATTTAACCCAAAGGCTTTAACTTGTACAAATGAAATCAGATTTTTTCGAAACAAGAAACATTGGTTTTCAAATAATAGAGCTTTCATATAAGGAAAGAATTTCCAATTTGTGTTAAAGGGATTTCAAGTTTGAATTGAAAATGGTTTTCCAAGTTATGAATAAATCTTTGGAAACGGTTTTGAAAGCTATGAATTAAATCTTTGATTTAAAGATTGGATGAGTTAATCCCATTTGAAATGGAAATTGTTTTGAAATCTGTGAATAATCTTTGTGAAGAATGGGTGAACTTTGTGAAGTAAATCTTTTTGTTTAAAGATTTGAAAATGGTAAATTTTTTAAACCATTTGAAAGGAAAGCTTTGGGTTTTTATTTGTGACTTAACTTAAATCCCAATATCCATATGTTTTTAAATATTGCGCCCATTATTCGATTTAGCCGGGAGAGGACCTTGTGTCATATAACCCATTCCGAATAATGATACAATGATATGGATAGCATTTGAAGACCGGTGGTGAAGACCGGGTATTTTCGAGAACGAAAGGATAACCCGTCGAATGATTCTGCATCGATTAGCGCCCGGTATAGAGATCTCCATATGTGATGGGGAGTACGATCGGGACTGGGAATTCCTGGAGTGCAAGGGCTTCTTTGGAAGTGCCTTCGGTTCTGTTCGAACCCAGAACAGACTTGTATGAACGTGTGTCTGACGTTACACTTTAAGATGTAAAGATGGTTTCTATCAAATACATTTCTGTTTGGTAGCGGTGATTTATTCTCTTAGCTTAACACCCTTCTCTAAGACGTACGAGCTCAGAGGTTATGTAGTTGATGGTTACTAGTGATACATTTCCAATTTGATAATGTGGCATACGAAGTGCTGCTGATCATTTGTTGATCGAAGCATGGCTTTGTGAAAAAGCGTAGCTTTGTGGACGAGACTGCATCAGGACCTCACACTCCGAAAATGGTCGAAACATGAAAGACGCGGCAAGGTTGCAGGGGTCGCTCCCCTAGGATATGTCCATTCCTTCTGGAAAAGGTTGGTATCATGGTATGGATCCCAGATACTTAACTCATGTGGACACTGTATATTTATTACTGTGTGATGCTGCTTTGTGGCTGAGGGCCCTCGGATAAAGGTCGCAAACGACCGGGGGTGGCATACCTTAGGTTTTACTCCCAGAAAGGGAGTAAATCAGCCTTGTGTTGGCAGAGAGCTGGGTAAGTTCTCGAGGCGTCCCTCCAGAGGCGTACCCATGTGGCAATGGGAATTTCCTTGGCTTGACCATTTGTTGGAAATCAAATCTCCAATATGTGCCCTATACGATTTTAGTTGTATAACCTGCCATTTACTTATGGTGGTCATCACTGTTTATATAGTAGCTATAGTAGGCATAGTTCCTTGGCCTGACCATTTGTTGGAAATCAAATCTTCAATACGCGCCCTGTACGGTTTTAGTTGTATAACCTGCCATTTACTTATGGTGGTCACCGTCGTTTAAATGGTAGCTATAATAGGCACATTTTGAAATGTCTATGTTGGCTAAGATAAATATTATACTTGCAAATGTTTTCTGCACTATGCACTAATAATAATATCAAATGGTTTTCGCGTGTCAAGCATTTTTGACTATCATAAGGAGAAATCTCCTCCAATTCTGCGTTTGCATGGTATATGCGGCGGAAGGCCTTATGGTAGTTTCATTTTCCAAAAAGCATTGCAGATTTCAATGTTTTAAATTCTTTGTTGTCTGTTTTAAAGATAAAACTGTTTTTGTTTGCTAATACCAGTCGCATGACTGACCCGGAGTTTATTGTTCCCTTCCTAAACTCTAGGTTTCCACAATTTTCCACACGGGCTGTCTAGAGTTAGGTTTTTCAGATAATCAAATAGTAGGTGTAGATTCGGTAGGCTTCAGCCTTTGGAAATCTTCTTCATTCTTTGGATGACTAACCTTGCTTGGTACAACTTGATTGGGAGTTCTAGCTATTTCTGCATTGGTGTTTTGGAGATGGAGATTGCTGATATTGGATTGGAGTCCTCGTAGCTTTTGGGATGATCTTTTGGTTTGGATTTGCAGATTTTGGATTCACTCTTTATCGAGGATCATATTTGAGTTATCTCTTCCGTTGTTATCATATTCCGCTGTTGTATATTTGTCTCTGATATTGTTGTATCATATTGTATTGGATATTGTATCCATTGTTGTATCAATGATATATTATTCATTTCTTCCACTGTGTTGTTGTACTTAACGTGTTATAAGCTCCGACGAGCATTCGAGTACAAGTGAAGTACGGGTGCTGATTTTCGAAGGTCGAGTCAGGATCGTTGTAGTGTTATCAGAGTTGAAGGTTGAACTTTAGCTTAGGAGTATAACACATTAGGTAACGCATTAGAGATAGGGTGAGTATACCCTAGAATGAGTATATCCCTAAGGTATCCGTTCGTGTGCCTCAGTAAATTCTCTTGCTATCCACTGATAGTAAGTATGAGTGCAAGAAGAGGACGAGATAGGGGACAGGGAGTGCCAGTACAAATGGTCAATCCCTGCAACAACAAGGAAATAATTTTCTCTATCAATCTCCTTTATTGATCATCTATTTCAAAAAAAATTCTTCGATAGCTTCGTGGCAGTATAGTGATGGCCTTGCGAATCATGTAGATAAGTTTCTGTCTCGTACTCTCTTCATCAAATTTCTGTCAGCTTTTCATTTTTAACTTTAACAAAATTGAAATTCTAATTAAAATAAATTGTTAAACTAAATATGAAGTTAAATATGAAGATTTGTATTAATAAAACAATTTCGATTAAAACCGAAAGAACTCTATTGTAATTTTTTATGCGGATCAAAGTCCGAAGAGGGACAAGTTGATGTATACTTTGGGGTATTTCCGACCTGAGCTTGGAATTCATACCTAGTGTTTGAAAATTGTAGAAAATTGAATCTATTTATCTGTTCTTTTGAGTCCAGATATATTCTACGAATGGTTAGTTATCCCTTCGAAATAATCGATTCCCTGTATATTTCATAGATTTGGTGACCCGAGTATCTTATGTAGTATTGAATGAGTTCGTTCTCATATTTGTTGATGATATTCTGATTTGGTAAGCCAAATGCAAAATAGATATTCAGTTTGATCTGGAAAGATACTTCTCTATCTTTCATCCATCCTTTGTTGTCTCCCTTCCAAATTTCGGGGACGAAATTTTCTTAAGGGGGAATCTGTAACATTCCTATTTTTAAATCAACTTTAATTGGTGATTAATTTAGTTTTTGAAATTAAATTATGAACTAATTTGGTATTTTCTAAATTTTAATAAATATTGTGCCTGCTTAATTATAAATAAATTGTAAATTGAATTATGGGTTTGAAATTCAAATAAATATTTATTAATAACAATAATAGTTCAAGATAATATGAATATTCAATAAGGTATAATAGTTTAACTAAAAATAGGATTTGACAAAAAGATTTAATCTTCTATAAAATGTAACATGAATAAAAGTGATTTGTATATAATATATAAAATAATATATTGGATATTGATTTTAACTTTAATTGTGAATTTGAAATTCTAAATTAAATATCTTATAAATAAAGATCGGATAATGTATTGGATTAAAACACTATATTTTAATTTAATAAAAGTTTTTTTTTAAAATGTATATGTATTTTATTTGTATAAATTGTTTCCAATTCATTTTTCTTTAAAAAGTTATATAAGTAAAAATAAATGAAAAATGTATGATGTATATATGATTTGAAAACAAGATTTAACAAAAGTTTTAAAAACATACATATCTTTTGAAAATATAAGTATAAGATTTAAAATACATAACATTATATGTAAGTATAAAATAGGTCAAACATGTTTTATAAATTGAAATAAAATAAGGTTTAAAACAAAATTTGTAAATTAATTGAGAGGAAAGGATCTAAACATAATTCAATGGTTTAGGACAAATGTAAAATACATAGATCAAGTGATTAATAAGTGTTAATACTAATAGACAAGTGGCAACAAATATTTTTTTTAGGAAAAAATGTATTAGAGAGAAAATGGGTTATTCATTTTAGTTCAAAAGTTAAAACATTTTTTGTCTACAAACCTGAAAATTAAAAACAAAAACTAAAATAGATTCAATATCAACAAAATTCAGAGCAAAGAAAAAGTTTAAAAACAAAAGCCTGAAGCATTCAAGCAAGGAAATTCAAATATTTTCAAATCCCGAAATCAAGTCTCAGATCAAACCTCATGTAGTAGATTCAGTTCATAACTCAAAGATCCGAGGCAACCAAATCAAATGCAAAGATAAACTTAGTAAATCAGAAACAAAAGCAAGCCTAAAGATCAAAGCAATCTGCAAAACCTGGAAAATCAAATTTAAAACAGCAGCCTAGAAAAGAAAAAGAATCTGTTTTCAAAATTCTTCAAGCCTGGAAATTAAGCATGAAAAAAAAATCGAAGTCAATCAACCTGAGATCAAAACATAATCAGGTAAAGGTCAAAGCTCAACAACAAATAAAACAAAGTTTCCAGATTTAAATCTGCTTCTCTGCTCTGTGCAACCAGGTGAGCAAACTTCCCTTTTTAAATTATTAAACTTGATATATCTGAATGATCCTTAAAGCATGATCTGAAATGGGCTTAAATGATTATGTATTCTTGCATGTCTGTGTATATGATACAAATGTATGCATGCATATCTGGACAGGAGATGTTTTCTATTCTTGTTAAACAGGTTTCCAAACCTTTTAAAAACAAGGATCTCATCTTCTAATTCCTTATAGGCTTTACTGATCAGATAGAGATTGTTTAAATAGAAAGATCTTTAATTTTAAAATGGTTATGGGTATGATATTGTTCATATATATTTTGAAATGCAAGAAGAACATTAGAAATTTTATAACATGTTGAAATTCAAGCATCGAAATTCTATGATCTACTTATATACTCTGAATCACTATTTAAAATCATGAATTTTAAAAGTTAAATCATAAATTTTTGTTTGGGATCGAAAGAGATATTGGTAGTTGAACGATTTAGGCATTTTGCTTTTTTTTCTGGTGATCAACGATGAATTAAGGCTCGAGTTTTAGGCTGAAGGTGCTTTGGTGGTTGCGAAGCTTGGGAAAAATAATCGGAGAGTTTTTCAATCATCTAGGTGGCGACACGGCGGCTTGGTAGGGTTTGAAGACTGGAATGGGTTAAAGTTGCTTTTCGAATTCGTGTGATGTCAATGAGGCACCGGAGTTGACCATTCCGGTGGGGATCGACGCAGGAGTTCATGGGGCGGCTATGGACATGGCGGCGAGGTTAATGGTGCAAGAGATCATCGTGACGTGACGATTTTCCAATGATCAAATTGGGGTTCGAATGTGTCGACAGGCTAAAATTTGTTTTCGAAGGAAGTTGGAGGTGCTGATCGTTTTGGGTCATCGACAAGGTCGTCGTCGACGTGAGAGAGGCTTCGGCTTGAATCAGAGGCGCTCCGATGATCGATGCATGTGCATGCGATATCATGAGTATCTGAGTTGTTATGATTTGGGAAGGAAGGTTTATCTGGGGTTCGTACTCGGGAAAGAAGAAGAAAGGCTCGAGTTTTCCTACAGGTCGTTAGCAAGTGCTGTTGTGGATTTAAGATTTAAAACTAACAAAGTAAAAAAGAAAAAAAAAGAAGCTGGGTTTTTACTCGGGATTTTGGATGTTGGGCTCGAGAAATTTATGTTCTGGCTCGGGTTTTCTTTAATGGTTTCAAAAACAAAAATAAGTTGTTGAAGTTTTAGAAGTAAAGAAAGTTTGTAAAATTTAACTTTAAAGTATATTAAAAATAAATAAGTTTTAGAATAAAATAAACTAAGTTTTCGAACGTAAATTATAAATAAGTTTTAAGTCAAGTTATCAAAGATTTGATTTTAAATTAAAAATATGTTTAAAACTGTTTTGGGATTTTGAATTATTATATTGGAATAATTGTTTCTTAAGTATTTTCAATTAGAAATTTATGATGTGATTAAATAAGTGATTAGGATAAGTGGGTTATCTCAAGCTAATCAAGGCTTTGGGTAATTAGAGATTAAGTAATTAATTGAAATTTAAGGCTAATCAAATTAATTTATGTAATTTATTACATAATGAAAATGATTAGAGGATTGATTACTTAAAGATCAATTTCTTAATTCAAAGATTAATTTAGGAATTAATTAATAATCAAAGTCTTAAGTAATTAAGAGTGAATTAATTAATTTAAGTAATTAAAGGGGACTTAATTACTTTAAGATAATTACTGAATTAAAGCAATTAATGATAATTAATTAAGGGCTGATTTATGTGATTAATTAAGGATAATTAATTCATTAAAGGTAATTTAATTAATGAAGGTGATTAAAGAAAATAATTAATTGAGAAATGATTTATTAATGTAATTAATTAAGGATAATAAATTAAAGGACAATCGTTTAATAATTAAAGGTTAATAAATTTATTATTAATGGTTAATTAATAAATGATCAAAGGACAATTAATCAAAATAATTTGTAACTAATTAATGATTAATTAACTAGGATAAGTAATTAATCTGATTTAGATTAATCAGATAATTAATTAATCTTACTTATGGATGTTTGAATTCTATTGGATGCTAAATTGTTTGATATCCCTGTTACATTATGCTGTGTTATGAATTGTTTTGGTGTGATCTGTGATGTAATTTATTTATCTGTGATAAATTTATATTATTTATCTGTGAATCTGTGAATGAAGATAAGCGTTATAGTATTATACCGCTTATCGAATATTGCTGTGATTGAATCTGTGATGATTGATGATGTTGCACTATTATGTAAAACCCTTGGACTACACCTTACACACGCACACCAATATGGATTGCACGAGGAAATTGGTTAAGTCACAAATTTTTGGAAATGGCTTTAAATTTGCGTTTAGAATCCAAATGGTTTTGGAAATTGAATTAGATTAAATATGAAAAGTTTTTTGAAAAGGAGTTTTGAAGATAAAAGTTATTTTTAATAACTTGATTAAGTTTGAAATTTAAACAGTTTGATTTGAAATTAAATTCTAGATTTGAAATTGAATTTTTTGTCTGGAAAATTATGGTTTAAAAAGGTTATACAAGTTGTAAATGTGTTTATATGGGTTTTAAACCATTTTTAAAAGTATTGTTTTGGGAATTTGAATTTAACCTAAGGGCTTTAACTTGTACAAATGAAATCGGATTTTTTCGAAACAAGAACTATTTGTTTTCAAATAATAGAGCTTTCATATAAGGAAAGAATTTACAATTTGTGTTAAAGGGATTTCAAGTTCGAATTGAAAATGTTTTTCCAAGTTATGAATAAATCTTTGGAAACAGTTTTGAAAGCTATGAATTAAATCTTTGATTTCAATTGGATGAGTTAATCCCATTTAAAATGGAAATTGTTTTGAAATCTGTGAATAATCTTTGTGAAGGATGGGTGAACTTTATAAAGTAAATCTTTTTGTTTAAAGATTTGAAAATGGTAATTTGTTTAAACCATTTGAAAGGAAAGCTTTGGGTTTTAAGTTGTGACTTAACTAAAATCCCAATATCCATATGTTTTTAAATATTGTACCCTTTATTCGGTTTAGCCGGGAGAGGACCTTGTGTCATATAACCCATTCCGAATAATGATACGATGATATGGATGGCATTTGAAGACCGGTGATGAAGACCGGGTATTTCCGAGAACGAAAGGATAACCCGTCGTATGACTCTGCATCGATTAGCGCCCGGTATAGAGATCTTCATATGTGATGGGGAGTACGATCGGGATTGGGAATTTCCGGAGTACAAGGGCTTCTTTGAAAGTGCCTTGGGTTCTGTTCGAACCCGGAACAAACTTGTATGAATGTGTGTCTGACGTTACACTTTGAGATATAAAGCTGGTTTCTATCAAATACATTTCTGTTTGCTGGCGGAGGTTTATTCTCTTAGCTTAACACCCTTCTCTAAGACGTACGAGCTCAGAGGTTATGTAGTTGATGGTTACTAGTGATACATTCCCAATTTGGTAATGTGGCATATGAAGTGCTGCTGATCATGTGCTGATCAAAGCATGGCTTTGTGAAAAAGCGTAGCTTTGTGGACGAGACTGCATCAGGACCTCACACCCCGGAAATGGTCGAAACATGAAAGATGCGGCAAGGTTGCGGGGGTCGCGCCCCTAGGATATGTCCATTCCTTTTGGAAAAGGATGGTATCGTGGTATGTATCCTAGATACTTAACTCATGTGGACACTGTATATTTATTACTGTGTGACGTTGCTTTGTGGTTGAGGTCCCTCGGATAAAGGTCGCAAACGACCGGGGGTGGAATATCTTAGGTTTTACTCCTAGGAAGGGAGTAAACCTGCCTTGGTTGGCAGAGAGCTGGGTAAGTTCTCGGAGCGTCCCTCTAGAGGCGTACCCATGTGGCAATGGGAAGTTCCTTGGCTGACCATTTGTTGGAAATCCAATCTCCAATACGCACCCTGTACGGTTTTAGTTGTATAACCTGCCATTTACCTATGATGGTCACCACTTTTTAGATGGTAGCTATAGTAGGCATAGTTCGAAATGTCTGTGCTGGCTAAGATTAATATTATACTTGCAAATGTTTTCTACACTATGTACTAATAATAATATCAAATGGTTTTCGTGTATCAAGCATTTTTGACTATCATAAGGAGAAATCTCCTGCAATTCTGCATTTGCATGGTATGTACGGCGGGAGGCCTTATGGTAGTTTCATTTTCCAAAAAGCATTGCAGATTTCAATGTTTTAAATTCTTTGTTGTTTGTTTTAAGGATAAAACTGTTTTTGTTTGCTCATACCAGTCCCATGACTGAACTAAACTCTGGGTGCCTACAATTTTCCACACGGACAGTCTAGCGTTGGTTTTTTTAGATAATCAAATAGTAGGTGTAGATTCGGTAGGCTTCAGCCTTTGGAAATCTTCTTCAGTCTTTGGATGACTGACCTTGCTTCATACAATTTGATTGGGAGTTCGAGCTATTTCTGGATTGGTGTTTTGGAGACGGAGATTGCTAATATTGGATTGGAGTCCTCGTAGCTTTTGGGATGAGCTTTTGGTTTGGAGTTGCATATTTTGGATTCGCTCTTTATCGAGGATTATATTTGAGTTATCTCTTCCGTTGTTAACATACTCTGCTGTTGTATATTTGTCTCTGATATTGTTGTATCATATTGTATCGTATATTGTATTCATTGTTGTATCAATGATATATTATTCATTTCTTCCGCTGTGTTGTTGTACTTAATGTGTTATAAGCTCCGATGAGCCAGATTCGACGTTTGAATCTACAGCATTCGAGTACAAGTGAAGTACGGGTGCTGATTTTCGAAGGTCGAGTCAGGATCGTTACAGTGGTATCAAAGCTGAAGGTTGAACTTTAGCTTAGGAGTATAACACATTAGGTAACTCATTAGAGTTAGGGTTAAGTATACAATAGAATGAGTATATCCCTAAGATATCCGTTCGTGTGCCTCAGTAAATTCACTTGCTATCCACTGATAGTAAGTATGAGTGCAAGAAGAGGACGAGATAGAGGATATGGGAGTACTAGTACAAATGGTCAATCCCTGCAACAACAAGGAAATAAATTTCCCTACCAATCTCCTTTGTTGATCATCCTATTTCAAAAAAATTCTTTGATGGCTTCGTGGCAGCTACAAGGAGGAGCTTCGGTATGGTGATGGCCTTGCGAATCGTGTAGATAAGTTTCTATCTCATATTCTCTTCATCAAATTTCTGTCAGCTTTTCATTTTTAAATTTAACAAAATTGAAATTTTAATTAAAATAAATTGGTAAACTAAATATGAAGCCAAATATAAAGATTTGTATTGATAAAACAATTTCGATTAAAACCGAGTTTGGAATCCTATTGTAATTTCTTGTGTGGATCAAAGTCCGAAGAGGGACAAGTTGATGTAACTTTAGGGTATTTCCGACTTGAGTTTGGAATACTTACCTAGTGTTTGAAAATTGTAGAAAATTGAATCTATTTATCTGTTCTTTTGGGTCCAGATATATTCTACGAATGGTTAGTTATCCCTTCGAACTAACCGATTCCCTGTATATTTCATAGATCTGGTGACCCGAGTATCTTGTGTAGTATTGAATGATTTCATTCTCATATTTATTGATGATATTCTAATTTGGTAAGTAAAATGAAGAATAGACATTCAGTTTGATCTGGAAAGATACTTCTCTATCTTTCATCCATCCTTTGTTGTCTCCCTTCCAAATTTCGTGGACGAAATTTTCTTAACGGTGGGAATCTGTAACATTCCTATTTTTAAATCAACTTTAATTAGTGATTAATTTAGTTTTTGAAATTAAATTGTGAACTAATTTGGTATTTTCTAAATTTTAATAAATATTGTACCTGCTTAATTATAAATAAATTGTAAATTGAATAATGGGTTTGAAATGCAAATAAATATTTATTAATAACAATAATAGTTCAAGATAATATGAATATTCAATAAGGTATAATAGTTTAACTAAAAATAGGATTTGATAAAAAGATTTAATCTTCTATAAAATGTAACATGAATAAAAGTGATTTATATGTAATATATAAAATAATATATTGGATACTGATTTTAAATTTAATTATGAATTTGAAATTCTAAATTAAATATCTTATAAATAAAGATTGGATAATGTATTGGATTTAAAACACTATATTTTAATTTAATAAAAGTTGTTTTCTAAACGAATATGTATTTTATATGTATAAATTGTTTCCAATTAATTTTTATTTAAAAAGTTATGTAAGTAAAAATAATTGAAAAATGTATGATGTATATATGATTTGAAAACAAGATTTAATAAAAGTTTAAAAACATACATATCTTTTGAAAATATAAGTATAAGATTTAAAATACATAACATATATATTTAAGTATAAAATAGATAAAACATGTTTTATAAATTGAAATAAAATAAGGTTTAAAACACAAATTTGTAAATTAATTGAGAGGAAAGGATTTAAACACAATTCAATGGTTTAGGACAAATGTAAAATACATAGATCAAATGATTAACAAGTGTTAATACTAATAGACAAGTGGCGACAAATGAATTTCTTTTTTAGGAAAACATGTAGTAGAGAGAAAATGGGTTATTCATTTCAGTTCAAAAGTTAAAACATTTTTTTCTCTACAAACCTGAAAATTAAAAACAAAAAACAAAAATAGATTCAATATCAACAAAATTCAGAGCAAAGAAAAGTTTAAAAACAAAAGCCTGAAGCATTCAAGCAAGTAAATTCAAAGATTTTCAAATCCAAAAATCAAGTCTCAGATCAAACCTCATGCAGTAGATTCAGGTCATAACTCAAAGATCTGAGGAAACCAAATCAAATGCAAAGATAAACTTAGTAAATCGAAAACAAAAACAAGCCTGAAGATCAAAGGAATCTGCAAAACCTGGAAAATCAAATTTAAAACAACAGCCTGAAAAGGAAAAAGAATCTGTTTTCAAAAGTCTTCAAGCCTGGAAATTAAGCATGGAAAAAGAATCGAAGTCAATCAACCTAAGATCAAAACATAATCAAGTAAAGGTTAAAGCTCAACAACAAATAAAACAAAGTTTCCAGATTTAAATCTGCTTCTCTGCTCTGTGCAACCAGGTGAGCAAACTTCCCTTTTTAAATTATTAAACTTGATGTATCCGAATGATCCTTGAAGCATGATCTGAAATGGGCTTAAATGATTATGTATTCTTGCATGTCTGTGTATATTATACAATTGTATGTATGCATATCTGGACAGGAGATGTTTTCTGTTCTTGTTAAACAGGTTTCCAAACCTTTTAAAAACAAGGATCTCACCTTCTAATTCCTTATAGGCTTTACTGATCAGACAGAGATTGTTTAAATAGAAAGATCTTCAATTTTAAAATGGTTGTGGGTGAAACGACCCACAAATCCGTACCCCTTGAGTTAACTCTATTCTACCTAAATCAACTCAAGTTGAATAGAAATACGAACCATCTGGGTTAAAGAAGAAGAGGTAGAAGAAGAAAATAGAAAACAACAACAGAATCTAACCATCGCAGCGGAATAAAATATAATAGATAATGAATGATCTTTACTCAAAAACAAATATATCTGTCTATATATTACATCATCAGAGTACATCAATCACAACTCAACATCAATAACATACAACTGGATACACAACTAAACAACACAACGGAATATTCATATGAACAAGTATGGGAGTATGTATCGCCATCCAGCTCGTCTCCTGAGCTCCACAGCATCATATCATGTATCCTATAATACTCGGTCTGACCCGAGCATTACAGTTAAATAACACCCGAGTCAGTCTAGAATACCAGCGTGAGAAAATCACACTCAATTGATTATTAAAGTTTCAAAAATCCTTTGAAAACAAAAGCATCTCGTAAGACCACGCCACAAATAAACATGTCGGGTTTTTACCTTACGATAGCTAAAACAATTTTTATAGAAATCCTCTGATATTATAATAGGGTCTATATACATATACTTATAAAATAGCCGAAATTGTTACATGATTAAATTCCATCTACTAGCCACAGAGTGGGTAATACAAACAAAACTCGTACAAGGCTCGTAGGGAGAATGGATTTCCAACTAATGACTAGGCACGAGGGTACCACCTGTCACAGTACGGGGCCTAGATCACCGTATCGAGAATTACGCCCGCTCACCTGCAACACAAGACCGGGACTACCCCTTACTGGATAATCCCGAGTGAGATCACCCCGCTGTTGGGATCAGCAACCGCCCACTAAGCCGAAATAAAAAGGGACATCTAGACAGGGATGACCTCACCCTGCTTGGGTGCTACCCACCTAGCCTTGCTGCATAACCCCTGATTTTCAGTCATTCCCATTTGATGAGGCTTGAGGCTAAGCGTTACCTTTGTAGAACATATCCCTTAGAATGCCCATCGTCCACTTGACGATGTGTCGCAAGCATTCATCCATACAAGTCCGTTCCGGGTTCGAACGGAACCGAAGGCACTATTCCTACTACATCCATTTTGGAAATATCCTCAGGGTTAGTAGCGACTAGCCCTTGCACTTTACTGATCCATCTTCGAATCCAAAATCGTTTACACGAAACGTACAAACCGGATCGAAGTGGTTTTCGAGAAATAAATCTCGATCCCGGTCTCTTTGAAACGATCAGCGCATTTGGCCAATATTGATAGTCGGTGATTTAACTATCAATTAATATTCAAAAACAACCCTCAACCAATAAATAATTTCCCAAATTATTTATTAATCCCAAAAATATCTTCACAAGATATATTTCCGCTTTTCAAACCCTTTTTGAAAACAGTTTTCAAACTATCTTCCTTCCTCAGAAATAATTCCAAGTATTTTCTATTTCCACTGGAATTACCAAGCACAAAACTTTAGATTTTTAAAATAATTTAAACGCATTATTTTGAAATATATTTTAAAACATTTAAGTTAAAACTACTTCAATAATTCATTAAAAATACATACTATATAAATATTTGAAAATATGGTTACTTTATAAAATATAAAACCAGGTTTTCACTTTTTTAAAAACAAAATACTAAGTTACCCTTTTAAATAATTACTACGATTATAGATTTGAAAAATACTTACTTTAGAATTTAAACATTTAGAAATAATAAATTTTCGAAAACACGCTTTTTAAAACAACATTAAAGTCTTTAACTTATATTAAAATTTACTTTGAAACCGTGCTTGGTTATCCAGAGAAATATACTTCTCTGCACATTCTTCTTTAAATTTCCAATTCAAACACTTGAATCAATTTCCAAATTGATTTCCAATTTACTCCCTTTTATTCCATAATCCATTAATTTCAGATTTTACTTCTTAATTATGATTTAAAATACCTTTAACTAAAAATACCAATTTTAGATTTCTCAAATTACTTCTTAACCCTTTTAAATAAATTTAGACTTTGAATTTTAACATAATTCTTTATTTCTTTGATTGATATCACTTAAGTTATAATTCATTAATTTTCTATCTATTCAAAATTCTTATTCTTTTCCATACTCGAAATTATTTATTTATTAATATTTTAATATCGCTTTCATTTCTTTTCAATTTATTTCTTAATTTATCCCAATTCACTAAAATCGTTTTACTTAAAACTCCACTCTTTTCAATGACCAAATTTATATATATTGATAACTTAGTGGGTCGAAATATATTCAAGCAACTGCAGCAATTCAATAAAATTCATCATAGGGTATCCAAATAATCATAACAGAGAATATTAAACCATTTAAATAAATGTTGAGGAATCCAGTTGGATCCCTCCAACCTGTTTTCCCTGCATCCACAGACGTTAGCACAACATAAATATCAATCCCAAAATATACAAAACTATAGCACATCAATCAATTCAACCATTCAAACAATTATTTAAATTTAAATTTAACTGAGTGAGATTAACTCACCTTTGCTTTTTATTTTGCAATTCAACCCAAACCAGTTGTTTTCTTCACGATTCCAGACCTTGAATACACATTATATGATTTTATTAATATTTGAACAATCGAATAAATAAATTTCCAGTTGATAAATTAAATTTAATTAACAACAATTTTATTTAAACTAATTTTCGTTTAACAAATTAGTTTCAGAAAACACATATATACATTACTGCTTAAAAATTTTACTTTCTAAATCTTATCTGTATATATACTATTTCATATTTTGCTCTGTGTGTATATATATATATATAATTAAATCGACCAGTAAATTAAAGTATGTATATATATTTCTTAATCTATGAATGTTTATCTCAGATTAAAATTAAAAACAAGTTACCTAATACTTACTGTATATTTCAAAGACTGGATTACGTATATATTCTGTATATATATGATTTCCTTCCTATACATATCATATATAGATATATGTTAATTTTGAGATGAATAAATTAGATATACCTCACGATATTTTCGAGCTCGCGACAGAACAGCTTACTAAAAAAAACTTCCAGCTTGCCCAAAAGCTACAACATAAGTCTATCCACAAGCAGAATAGGAACAACAGTTTCCATACTCTGGTTCGAAATAGGTGGGCAGGGACGAAATCGAGCTCAGCATCACCTGGAAGCTCCTCCTTTAAAACCCTAATCGCACTCGAGAAGATGGCCTCGCGGTCCTCCATTATCCAACAAGATATCGAAACAACTTACTGCAAACGCGAATCCCAATCCCTTGCCCTCCAAAGCATCACGCGTCGGGAAGCCCATCGAGCACGAATCCTGCTTATCGCTTCGCAACGAAGCCCTATGACCATCTGCTGAAGTCCACGCTCGACCACTGTACCAAGCGCGAGCGCCCCCCTCTGCTCATCGAATTCGAATAAAAAATCAAAGCTTTCGCTGATAATCGAATTGCTCGGCCATTATCTGTAGCTTTTATTTTCTTCGTGAAATTTTTTTTCGATTTAAAAAGAGATGAGATTCAATTTCCAATTTGAGTTTTAACGTGAGATAAAGGGAATGTTTGGTCACGATTCGAGAAAGAATTATAAAGGAGAGAGGGATTTGAGTACTCTGAACTAGAAGGAGGAGGAGATGTAAACGATTAAATCGAACATGTCTGCGCGTTAAAGAATATAGGTTGGCTTGAGTAGAGTAGGTCGGCTGAGTTGATCTTTGATCTGAGCTTATAAAGTTTTATTAAGGTATAAAATATCTCGTTATAACAACTTAAATTTTCGATATAAATTCAGTGCATTTATCCATCGTACGCTCACACAACACCTTCGAACGCTACGAAATTTGAAATCCGATAATAATTCAATATTACGGATCCAATGGAACTGGTTTCGTCGAAATCCGAGACTGTGCCTCGGAAGACTCTTTTTAAATTCAATTTAAACGTTATATTTTCAAGACTGAACAAATCACTGTTAGATTCAATTTTAACCATTCTATTATCCTCAATATTACCAACATATATTTTATAAGCCTTCAAATTATTTTTAACAGGCTTAAAACTCCAGGTTCAACATTTTACTCAACTTCAAATTATTTAATTCAATAATTTAATTATCAAATAAATAGTGATATTTGAATTCAAGTTAATATTTAACCTTTAAATACTTTAAATTAATTTAAATATTTCAATTTTAAATGCTTAAAAATTTTGGGTCGTCACAGTGGGTATGATATTATTCATATATATTTTGAAATGCAAGAAGAATAGTAGAAATTTTATAACATGTTGAAATTCAAGCATCGAAATTCTATGATCTACTTATATACTTTGAATCACTATTTAAAATCTTGAATTTTAAAAGTTAAATCATAAATTTTTGTTTGGGATAGAAAGAGATATTGGTAGTTGAACGATTTAGGCATTTTGCTCGTTTTCTGGTGATCAACGACGAATTAAGGCTCGAGCTTTGGGCTGAAAGGTGCTTTGGTGGTTGCCAAGTTTGGGAAAAATAATCAAAGAGTTTTATGATCATCTAGGTGGCGACATGGTGGCCTGGTAGGGTTTAGGGACTGGAATGGGTTGAAGTTGCTTTTCGAATTCGTGCGATGTCAATGAGGCACCGGAGTTGACCGTTCCGGTGGGGATCGACGCAGGAGTTCATGCGGCGGCTATGGACAAGGCGGCGAGGTTAATGGTGCAAGAGATCATCGGGACGTGACGACTTTCCAATGATCAAATTGAGGTTTGAATGTGTCGATAGGCTAAAATTTGTTTTCGAATGAAGTTGGGGGTGCTGATCATTCTCGGCCATCGACAAGGTCGTCGTCGACGTGAGAGAGGCTTCGGCTTGAATCAGAGGCGGTCCGATGATCGGCGCATATGAACGTTATATCGTTAGTATCTGAGTTGTTATGATTTGGGAAGGAAGGTTTATCTGGGGTTCGTACTCGGGAAAGAAGAAGAAAGGCTCGAGTTTACCTATGGGTTGTTAAAAAGTGCTGTTGTGGTTTTAAGATTTAAAACTAACAAAGTAAAAAAGAAAAAAAAAGCTGGGATTTTACTCTGTATTTTGGATGTTAGGCTCGAGAAATTTATGATCTGGCTCGGGTTTTCTTTAATGGTTTCAAAAACAAAAATAAGGTGTTGAAGTTTTAAAAGTAAAGTAAGTTTGTAAAATTTAACTTTAAAGTATATTAAAAATAAATAAGTTTTAGAATAAAATAAACCAAGTTTTCGAATGTAAATTATAAAAAGTTTTAAGTCAAGTTATCAAAGATTTGATTTTAAATTAAAAATATGTTTAAAACTGTTTTGGGATTTTGAATTATTATATTGGAATAATTATTTCTTAAGTATTTTCAATTAGAAATTTTATGATGTGATTAAATAAATGATTAGGATAAGTGGGTTATCTCAAGCTAATCAAGGCTTTGGGTAATTAGAGATTAAGTAATTAATTAAAATTTAAGGTTAATCAAATTAATTTATGTAATTTATTACTTAATGAAAATGGTTAAAGGATTGATTACTTAAAGATTAATTTCTTAATTTAAAGATTAATTTAGGAATTAATTAATAATTAAATTCCTAAGTAATTAAGAGTGAATTAACTAATTTAAGTAATTCAAGGGGAATTAATTACTTTAATATAATTACTGAATTAAAGCAATTAATGATAATTAATTAAGGGCTGATTTATGTGATTAATTAAGGATCTTTAATTAATTAAAGGTAAATTAATTACTGAAGGTGATAAAAGAAAAATAATTAATTGAGAAGTAATTTATTAATGTAATTTATTAAGGATAATTAATTAAAGGATAATCGTTTAATAATTAAAGGTTAATTAATTTATTATTAATGGTTAATTAATAAATGATCAAAGGAAAATTAATCAAAATAATTTGTAATTAATTAATGATTAATTAACCAGGATAAGTAATTAATCTGATTTAGATTAATGAGATAATTAATTAATCTTATTTATGGATGTTTGAATTCTATTGGATGCTAAATTGTTTGATATCCCTGTTATATTATGCTTTGCGTTATGAATTGTTTTGGTATGATCTGTGATGTAATTTATTTATTTGTGATAAATTTATATTATTTAACTATGAATCTGTGAATGAAGATAAGCGTTATAGTATTATACCGCTTATCGAATATTGCTGTGATTAAATCTGTGATGATTGATGATGTTGCACTATTGTGTAAAACCCCTGGACTACACCTTACATACACCAATATGGATTGCACGAGGAAATTGGTTGAGTCACAGATTTTTGGAAATGGTTTTAAATTTGTATTTTGAATCCAAATGGTTTTGGAAATTGAATTGGATTAAATATGAAAAGTTTTTTTGAAAAGGAGTTTTGAAGATAAAAGTTATTTTTAATAACTTGATTAAGTTTGAAATTTAGATAGTTTGATTTGAAATTAAATTCAAGATTTGAAATTGAATTTTTTATTTAGAAAATTATGGTTTAAAAAGGTTATACAAGTTGTAAATGTGTTTATATGGGTTTTAAACCATTTTTAAAAGTACTGTTTTGGGAATTTGAATTTAACCCAAGGGCTTTAACTTGTACAAATGAAATCAGATTTTTCCGAAACAAGAACTATTTGTTTTCAAATAATAGAGCTTTCATATAAGGAAAGAATTTCCAATTTTTGTTAAAGGGATTTCAAGTTTGAATTGAAAATGGTTTTCCAAGTTATTAATAAATCTTTGGAAACGGTTTTGAACGCTATGAATTAAATCTTTGATTTAAAGATTGGATGAGTTAATCCCATTTGAAATGGAAATTATTTTGAAATCTGTGAATAATCTTTGTGAAGAATGGATAAACTTTGTAAAGTAAATCTTTTTGTTTAAAGATTTGAAAATGGTAATTTGTTTAAGCCATTTGAAAGGAAAGCTTTAGGTTTTAAGTTGTGACTTAACTGAAATCCCAATATCCATATGTTTTTAAATATTGCGCCCGTTATTCGGTTTTGCTGGGAGAGGACCTTGTGTCATATAACCAATTCCGAATAATGATACAACGATATGGATAGCATTTGAAGACCGGTGGTGAAGACAGAGTATTTTCATGAACGAAAGGATAACCCGTTGAATGAATCTGCATCGATTGGCACCCGGTATAGAGATCTCCATATGTGATGGGGAGTCCGATCGGGATTGGGAATTCCTGGAGTGCAAGGGCTTCTTTGGAAGTGCCTTCGGTTCTGATCGAACCCAGAACAGACTTGTATAGATGTGTATCTGATGTTACACTTTGAGATGTAAAGCTGGTTACTTTCAAATACATTTCTATTTGATGGCGGAGATCTATTCTCTTAGCTTAACACCCTTCTCTGAGATGTACGAGCTCAGAGGTTATGTAGTTGATGGTTACTATGGCATACAAAGTGCTTCTAATCATTTGTTGATCGAAGCATGGCTTTGTGAAAAAGCGTAGCTTTGTGGTCGACACTGCATCAGGACCTCACACCCCGGAAATGATCGAAATAGGAAAGATGCGGCAAGGTTGCAGGGGTTGCGCCCCTAGGGTATGTCCATTCCTTCTAGAAAAGGGTGGTATCATGGTATGGAGTCCAGATACTTAACTCATGTGGACATTATATATTTATTACCGTGTGATGTTGCTTTGTGGTTGAGGGCCCTCGGATAAAGGTCTTAAACGACCGGGGGTGGCATATCTTAGGTTTTACTCCCAAGAAAGGAGTAAACTGGCCTTGTGTTGGCAGAGAACTGGGTAAGTTCTCGGGGCGCCCCTCCAGAGGCGTACCCATGTGGCAATGGGAAGTTCCTTGGCCTGACCATTTGTTGGAAATCCAATCTTCAATACGCGCCCTGTACGGTTTTAGTTGTATAACCAGCCATTTACTTATGGTGGTCACCATTGTTTAGATGGTAGATATAATAGGCACATTTTGAAATGTCTATGCTGGCTAAGATTAATATTATACTTGCAAATGTTTTCTGCACTATGCACTAATAATAATATCAAATGGTTTTCGCGTATCAAGCATTTTTGACTATCATAAGGAGAAATCTCCTCTAATTCTGCGTTTACATGGTATGCGCGGCGGGAGGCCTTACGGTAATTTCATTTTCCAAAAAGCATTGCGGATTTCAATGTTTTAAATTCTTTATTGTTTGTTTTAAAGATAAAACTGTTTTTTTTTTGCTCATACCAGTTCCATGAATGACCTATAGTTTATTTTTCCCTTCCCAAACTCTGGGTGCCCATAATTTTCCACACGGGCAGTCTAGAGTTGGGTTTTTCAGATAATCAAATAGTAGGTGTAGATTCGGTAGGCTTCAGCCTTTGGAAATCTTCTTCAGTCTTTGGATGATTGACCTTGTTTGGTACAACTTGATTGGGAGTTCATGCTATTTCTGGATTGGTGTTTTGGAGACGGAGATTGCTGATATTGGATTGGAGTCCTCGTAGCTTTTGGGATAAGCTTTTGGTTTGGAGTTGCAGATTTTGGATTCACTCTTTATCGAGGATCATATTTGAGTTATCTCTTCCGTTGTTATCATATTCCGCTGTTGTATATTTGTCCTGATATTGTTGTATCATATTGTATCGGATATTGTATTCATTATTGTATCAATGATATATTATTCATTTCTTCCACCCTGTTGTTGTACTTAATGTTCTATAAGCTCTGGCGAGCCAGATTCGACGTTTGAATCTGCGACATTCGAGTACAAGTGAAGTACGGGTGTTGATTTTCGAAGGTCGAGTCAGGATCGTTACAGTAAAATAGTTTTGTAAAAGGGTGTTGTATATAAAATAGGATAAAATAGTCTGAATAAGATAAGATAAAAGAAAAATAGTTTGTAATATAGTTTTGAATTAATAATAGTTTGCACAAAAAGAAAAATTCCAATTTAAATTAAAAAATATCCAATCCAAAAACTTTCAATTTTAGCGTCAAAGCATATCAATAATATTAGAACATAAGATGTACATATGTCATCATCACACAAAATCACATTCGATCGCTTGCTCGATCACACAAGTTCGCTTTCAAACTATTATTCATTCGACTTCCCTAATGCAGACTTCGATAATGTTTCTTGACTAGAAACCATCATTCTTCTTGCATAGTCATATATTGGATAGAGAATTCTAGAATCAAACCAAAAATCCACATCAAATATTCGCCATCAAGAAATGTACGAAAAATCCTAATACGAATGGTGTAATTCACCTCGAACTTCTATACTCAAATTCAGATCAAATTAATTATGCAAATAAAACAAGAAACGTACAAGTTACGTATTCATTCCAATTTGTTTCATCATAATTACATTAAATTTAAATTCATTATTAATCTCATTGATTAACACAAATATCGCTTCACACTTTAATATTTGTTTCAAAAAAAATCTCAACTTAATATATAACATTAATATATTTATTCTCATAACATTGCTTATATTTCACTTCATTTTAAATTATATTCATTTCCACATGTAATATTTCTCATTTAATACTACATTTATTTGCAGATCATTTCATAAGAAATTTCCTTAAGTTTATTGCCCATTTATAAAAGCTTAACTTCTTTTATAAGACATTACTTGAGTTTAAATTTACCACAACTTTAATTATAACCATTTATTCCAACATCCATTTATTTTATAAACAATTTACAAGTCATGACTTTATTTAAAATCATTTCACTTTTAGTTCATTTTTGTTTATCCAATTAGTTTTCACATTTACTTTTCAAATTTATTTATGACACATTTCATAAATTTTAATCACGTTTATAAACATTTTTTCTTTTTTCTTCTCATTTACCGCATTTCCTTAATTACAATTTCGATTTGAACATGCCAAGGCTTAAAATTCACACTTGTATACTATTAAATACATGCTAAGAATGTATACAACAATTCTATTCATTTACTAAACATAGATATAACCAATTAACCTTGTTTCACTTGTTTTCAATTTAAGGTTATAAAATTCAATGGCGTAATTCGACACAATTACTAGGTTTCAAAATATATTAATTTAGAAGTTTTCAGCTATCCAAAGTATCCAGATATTCCATTTATTTCAATAGTTGAAACTACCAATCAATAAACACAAATTCACAACAAAACATTTCAATGTCATAAACAAATATCCTAATTATTCACTTTATTCTCTTCAATACGCCATTATTAACTAGTGTTTGGTCCATAAATTCAATCAACAATAATAGCCAACGCTTATAATCTAACAAAATTCAACTATTATTACCATTTCATAAAACGAACACGTTACAAATAATAATAAAAATATTTATAATAAAAATTATTCGTTTATTTATATATCATATCATATTAGGAAAAATTATTTCATTTGTAAACTTATATAAAATATTTTATAACACCAACAAATACGCGCTCTCGTATATATATGTACACTCAGACAAACTCATTCTAGGACTATTGAGTTAACCCTAACTGTCTAAGGTATGTCCAAACCTGACTCTGATACTAACTATAACGACCTACCTTTTTGGACGGTTTAAATCGACAATAAACCACACATCTCTAGTTCAAACCATTCAAAAGGGAGGACTGTTAATGGGGTAAATAAGAAAATAATTGAAAATAAAGAAAAACAAACACAGTATCTCGCAGCGGAACGACAAAATATAATAATCAAATTAACAGTTCATGAAGCCGTTTTACAAATAACATTTGATTACACTTTTACAATTCAAATCAGAGTTATACATACATCAAAAATAAACAAATAATGCAGTGGAAAAATATTAATAAATACGGTCTTCAAACTCCGTCTCCATCTTCAAGAAATAATATCTTCGAAATACTAAAATACTCGGGCTGACCCGAGCGTAATGGAAAATAATACACTTGAGTCAGAACTAAAATTCTTATGCAAATTATAAGAAAATTAGACAAAATAACAAATGCAGATAACTACATTTTTGAAGGTTCAAATTGTCTAAAAAAGTTATTATTTCTATATTCAAAATACAAAAGATTTCACAATAGATCCATTCTAGTAACTTACAAATTTATAAAAAAATCCCAATTAAATTTCATAGTTCAAGAGATTTGATTTATAAAAATGTTCCAAAGTTTCAACATTCAATTATATGAAAACTTCCCAATGTTTTAAAATTTAATTTTGAAAACTATCAAATAAGGTAACGAAGGTTTATTTCTCAAAAATCATTTTTATGGTTCAAATATTGAATCTAACCATATTAATTTTTTTTTGACGTAAATATTTGAATTCATGGGTTTTATATGATTATTCAGTGTTCAAATAATCGATATAAAATTTATACGATTACAATAAAATATTGGGTGATGACAATGATATATCAAAATAAATGAACAAATATGCATTCAATCACAATAACATCCATCACAACATATAATCAACATTCAAATCAACCAATTCAACCGATCAATTAATTCAATAACATGTCACAATAATTATTAGTTACAACATATTGGAGTTTAAGTATTCAAATTAAATATAAATTAATATTCCAAACAAAAAATAAATAATTTATCACTATATGACTTGGTTTAACTTGCAAAAAAGTTAGTATTTCGTGAGTGAGTTTAGACACTCACCTTATGGATTACCCTTTTCTAGTCGAATTTGGATCCGCTACTACTTCATCCATTTGATTTGTTTCCTTTCTATCTTAATCTTCTTTTTTTATAGAAAGTTTTGGAAGAGACGGAGAAGTTTGTATAGATCTGGATTTGTAGAAAAGGATTTGGAAAAAGGAAAATGTTTTGAAAAGAAGAAGAAGATTTAAAGAAGATGAAGAATCGAAAAAGAAAACGATGCTTTGAAAAAGAAGAAGACGATTTGAAGAATAAGAACAAGAAAAAGAAAGTTTTGAAAAAAAAGAGAAGAAGGTGATTTGATGATGAAGAAAGAATGAAGAAGGAGAAAAATGGAGAGAGAGAAAATGAGATGGAAGTTTGTTTAGAGAAATGAAAATGTAGAAGATGAGATTTGAAAAATGAAATGAGGCTATAGGATTGAAGATGGAAACTAATGAAAAGCTAATAAATTAGATATAAACAAACTTGGAATTGAAATAAAGTAAAAATATGAACTACCTTAAAATGATAGTATTGAAAAAGGTGAAGTAAAGGAATAAATATATGAATAAAGATAAAAATAAATCTTCCGTTCTTTAATATGAAGCTTCACAAGAAAGAGTTTCCAATGAAAGGAAGCTACAAGGACTAATAATACATAAACAAAATAAAATGTAGAAATGGAGAATAGTAAATGCTAATTAAATGGCTTGAATATTAATTTGGATGTTCACATTGAAGATGGAAAAAAGAAATGGAAAAAAGAAAAGGAAAAAAAAACTTCAGGTAAAGCACTTCAAAGAGAAAATGAATAAATGAGAAACAAATGAAAAGAATGAGGCAATTATTAATTATAAATAAATCAAATGAGGATATTGTTAATTAATAAGAAATAAATGAGTAGTCGAATAATTAAATGGATGCTCAAGTGGAGCCTACGCTAAGACTTCAAAACGAAAAGAGAGAGAATGCGACGTGATAGTAGATGTAATGCAAATGAAGGAACCACCTATATCCTATAGACAAATCTTTGGAGTCCAAATTCCAAAACTAACTCTAATTAATTCATATCAATAAACTCAAATATACACATATTTACATCATTTAATTCCATATTAAAACATCCGTTTTATGTTAATATATGTGCACACTCCATTAATGCGGTCAATCAATTAACATTCAATCTATCAATTAACCAACCAATTAATCTATATATTTATTTACGTTACACTAACCGGTTTATTAATTAATGAATATATACTTATCTATGCACTCTAAAAATGATTTACTTTACTTTTTAATTATTTTAATGGTCACATTAATGCAACCAACTTACAAGTTTTAACCATATATAAAATGAAAAAATAAATATATGTGAACCTATGTAATTAATGTACAATATTAATACAAGGTAATTCTAATTGATTCCACAACATTTACACAACCATGAACCCTCTGATTTATTCAAAATTTTGAATATTAATGTGTGTGTGTGTATATATTATTCTAAAATTCAATTTTTTTCCAAAATCATAAATATTCAAAATTAAAGTCTTATTTTTATACGTCTCAAACATGCAATTATCTTAATTAAAATGTTCATTTCATATTGACACAAAAATGCAAGTTCCTATATTAACTCATTAATTACAATTTCATTTACGTTTCCTTTTAATTGAAACATTTCAATTAATTTAATTCTAATTCATTTTATTATAAACTTCAAACAAATTCTAATTATAAAACATAGTTTTCTTTTCATCTATACCGATTCAAATATGTTTTATAAAATCTCATATACAACAAAATTTATACACTTTTTGCAAAGTAAATGTTTTATCTTATTAAAAATCAACTTCTCCAACATGCATACGAAATAACAACTTATGTTATTCTTTCATTAGAACATTCACTCCATCCTTTATGTTGAATATGCGCTTATATGAATTTTGTTTGATGATAATAAACATATATATATATATATATATATTCATTTAAATGTATTTGTTAATTTACTATTTTATTTTCATAGATTAAATAAATATTTGTTGAATAAAATAAATTACACAGAATTTGAATTCAAATAGAAATTTTATTCAAACAAATATTTATTATAATTTTGAATAGTACAAATTCAAGCTCTCACTATACATATACAATTTTGATTGTAATTACATCACAATTCAATTTACATAAATGCCTCACTACATATCACTCACACTCGTAGTTTATCTTCAAGTTCATTCCAGTTATAATCCAGCATCTGAGAAATCTGCAAAAATATTCACTAACGCAGTAAAATTGAAAAAGAAATATTTTTGTAATATAAAATGAAATATGATTTTTGAAAATATGATTTGCCTCAGTTATTTGGGTTGTTCGTCATCATTCACATTTGAATTCATCATACACGAACAATGTGACATGCATAGTGTATCACTGTACATGCCACAAGGCCTTGCACATCGATATACACTTGTATTCTCTACAGGGACAGGTGAGCACAGGTCAAACCCAAATGAAAAGCCGGGTTCAACTCAGGTGCAATATATTCAAAATCTCGTCAGCAGCACAAGGTCAAACTCGAGTTTTTAAAACTTGGTTCAACACAAGGTCAATGCACAGACTGAAGAGTTAAGAAGGCACCAGAAACATGATCAACACGGCAAAAATGGTCAAGCAGTATGCACAGTGCACACTCAAGTACACCAGTGATATCAAGACCAAGTATCATACTCAATTTGATTGTAAGCATGTACAAAAGGACATGGCAGTGGATAGAATTGCAACAGATATATGGTGATGCAGTCGACATCTACTCAGTGTAACATGTGCAGAGGCAACAAAAGTCAGGGAACATGACAATATCAAGTGATGCAACATCACATAATCAAATGAAGCAGTGCAAAACTACCAACTTACTCGAATGACTCAAGTGATACAAGAACAATGTTCAAAAGAATCAAAGTAAATAAACAAGTGGGAAATACATGTACATCAGTGTGAACATATGAACTGCAAGCAATAGAGCTCGAGATTATATATGCAGTGGAGATCGTACATGAACCAGAACACAAATCCAGTTACAACACTGAGGTCGACAATGTCAAAGTGCAGAAGTACACAAGTGCAACAGGTCAAGGGTGTGTACCAAACAAATGCAACAATCAAAACTGTGATTGTTAAAGAATTCGAACAGGCTAAAAATAGATCAAGCTCACCGTCGAAATCAATATCGTCAAAACAACCAAAGACGTGGTGGCTACGAAATTCAACAGTGCGGAGATGACCAAGTGAAAAATCAAATACGTATCTTTGAAAAAGTCAAAAATCAAAAGAGGAAAGTTTTTGCCGTATCATTCAAGTAAAAATCGAACGCTTCAAAATCAAAACCGTGTGTATCAAGTTATAACAATATCAGGAAAGCAAGAATTAGGAAAGTATCGAATTGATACGAACAAATTCAAGTGTCTCGGAATTCATATAAATACCAAACCCCAAATTCATCATCGGCATCGAGTTCAAGCAAGCATTAAACCAGCAACGAAAGGGAAGAGAATACATACCATAATCTATCGAACTCGATCAACAGAGGAGCAGCTGTGAACGAGCGCAAGTAAAGCATCCATAGAATCGATCATCAGAGAAGTAGCAAGCAAGCCAACACTCAAACCAGAGAGTCGATCAATATAGGCATGCATCGAAAAGCCCCAATTTGGATCGAAGAACACTAGCCCTAATTTCAGAGCGCAAAGAGGAATAATCAAAGAATCAAAGCCGCCATGTTTTTTTTTTCAAGCCAGAGAAAAGAGAAAGGCTTTTAGTTTATTCTTTCAATTAGGGTTTTCAGTTTAAAATTGTTTTAAGTTTGTTTTAAATTCTCTTTTAAGGTTCAAATCTTGGTAAATCACCACTTAGGTTTTAGGTAGTGTCAGATTGTCTAGTTAGAATTAGTTCAGTGAGCAGGGTGTGCGAGTTTGCAAAACTCTATAGGCGGTAGCAGGGTGTGTGAGTCTGTTAGAGTGTTTGTAAGCGGAAGACTGTTTAATTCTAATAGAAATCTGGGAATGCAGCAGTAGGCAGGGGTTGCCGAAGCTGGGTAAATTTTGTGTGTGATTTACTTTCCGCATATTTATTTTTTCTGCAGCTTTTGCGTTTAATTCGAGAAAATTTGCTATAACCCTATTCACCTCCCCCCCTCTAGGGTTAATCTAGATCCTACATTTTATTTAAATTCAACATTTGTTATTCCGGTTAGAGACAAACATATAATTTGTTCATTTCAAATCAAAGCTTAAATTTCATTAAAATGTTTATCTTTATTTAATTTAAACTGTATGTTCTTATGCTGAATTTATTAATTACAATGCACTTGTCTTTTCTTTTCAGTTAAAGGATTCCAACAACTCTTATTGCAGTTTATATTCAATATAAGATTTCAAATGAATTCTCATTATACCACAACTGTTTTCTGTTCAATTCGTATATTCCAACATTTATTTCTTAAATTCTTCCATTCTTATATTAACATCTATTATTACAATCAATGGAACTTACATTCAAACAATTATTAAAAAAATTGAAATTACACAAAAATAGTTATCAATTACATTAAATCACATTATTAAATTACATTCTAATTGTTTTCTTACTAAAAAATCATAATTTTTTAATTTCATACAATATTAAATCCTAAAATCTTATTAAATTCAGTATTTTTATTATCGAAAAAATATGGGTCGTTACATCTTTGCTTGATATTAGCTAGTCCAACGTAGCCGATAGTAGGTTCTTTACAAATACAGAACTGCATTGAGAATTCACAAGAAAATTGCTTCTAAGAATTGCTGGTTTTCTCAAGGTATCGCATGTACCACTTGGCTGCGGCATCTTGGAAATTATTAGGGAAAAGCCTACAACGCACAGCTTCAGAAGCATTATATAGATCCGTTTGACTTTCAAAGGCCATCAAGTGATCATTTGGGTTAGTGGCTTCATTGTATCTCAAGGGTTGAATTTTGATATAGGACGGGATCCTGATGGATATGATCTCTTCCGTGAAGGGAGCTTCTTGGTGGGTATTGTTGACCCTGTCATCGAGAGTTCTTGTTCCTTTAAGATTAAGAATATCCTTTGCCAATTTTTAGCCAAGTCTCTTAGGTAAGCTTCGTCACTATGATTGTTTCTTCTAACAGGTTTGTACCCCTTGGAAGTTGAACTTCTAGATTGCTCCTCGGATTTCTCTTTCAATCACCCTTGGTAATTTGCCTTACCTTCGTTATCTGCCAAAGACCTTAGAGAAAGCTCCAGCTTGCTAGTGATTTTTCCTCTTTTATAGCATTATAATGAGCTTGCGTTTTCTTTTGTTTCTAAGCAAAGAGAAAACTAAGCCCCTTCTTGGAGGCCCTACCTCATCTCCTCCTATGAGGTTGGTGGTTTTGGAAGATTTTTAAGCAAGAATTCCTTCCAAAAGTTCTTTCGTCATCGATGCCTGTTTTTCTAGGTCTTTGATCTTAGCTTCATTGTTGGTAAGTTGTGCCGGTTCCTATGGTTATTCTGGCTCTACATTTTCCAAGTTAAAGTTGAGAACTTCATTCTCTTCCAATGTTGATATCTGTATGATTTCTTCATTTAAGGCAATAAGCCATCTTGATATCATTTTCACTAAAACAACAATTCGTTTCATTAACTTAAGAAAAGAATTGAATAGAGATAAGGTTCGAGCCTTCCTTCTAGTGCTAAAATGTTAAACCAAAAAATTGGAATAAGACCCATATGCAAATTTTGGTAAATTAACATTGATAACATCACAACTAAACATGGTGTAATTGGCATAGACTAAAGAATGCCATCAAGAGCTATCATTCGAGGTTAGATGAAAGGTAAGTATTGAAGATTGGATTTATAATTCCACTAGGCCTTTGATGTTTAAATATTTGAAAGTCCTGCTATTTTCTAGGAATATGATATTCAAGATCCCTTAAGGTCACTTGGAATGAGTGTCCTTAAAATCACTTGGAATATACACTCGAAAATCCATGTGGCCTTTTTGAATAGAATGCTCATAAACTCATGTCGTATATCTAAAGGAGATAGAGAAGATAAGTAGAAAAATCATGCAATAGTCCATTAAGCGTGTTAGTAGAGTAGGCGATTGGTCCTTATATTTGAAGTCCTATGTTCATATGTGATAGGCAAAATAGTAACTATGCATATAATTTCTTATTTAGTCCGAAGCCCTTCGGAGATTATCATGTTGATCTTTGGGACTAGGGAGTTTTATTATACACATGTCTATGTCAATAACGTTTGAAGTGCATAGTCACATTAATAGGAAAATTAAGTTTTGTTCGATGTTATCCATAGGCAAAATAGGCTATGCTTGTCATCGTTCATAGTCTAACAGGCAATATTCGACATTGTCTATGTTCCTTATTATAGATTGTGAGATTTAAAATCAATTGATAATTTTTCCAATTTGATTAAGGATCACAATGCTTTGATTGTAGAAGGGAGAGAAGAAAAATGATAGCTTCTTCTCCATTACCCATAGGTCCGTATTTATATGGGTGGGTGCCACATGACTTGGACATGCTTCGGCAACAGCTTCGATAACCTCAATGTTATTATGTGCTAGTCTTTGTTTGATGACGATAATGATAGAACTCCAATGCTGCCTTAGTAGTTATGATCTTTGGCGTCATATGCATTAAGTTGCTCTTGATCAGTTATCGGTGGCATCGGCTGGAAATGGCAATAACATTTTAGCATTGATGAAGAGCGGCGTTGATATGGAGTAGTGTTGAGAATGTGCGATGTTGTATTATGGCAGTACCAATAATTCATGACATCACAATATAATATTATCAATTTCAGGTGGGTCAATGTCATGCGGTATCACCAAGGAGTGACCTTAATGAGCTGGGTCACTTACTCTATCTTCATAAGTAGACAGTGGCCGTAATAGGGCTCGGCATTAATGCAACGCGATATAGGTGATGTCGACATTACATCGGTGGCTTACAATTCTAATCATATTTGACATCATCGCTTCTTTGGAGAAGTGTGATGTTCATTCCATGCAGTGCAGATATACTTGGTATTCTTGGCTTCGTTGATGTCATGTTTGATCGAGAGATGCGATACGTATGATAAGCGGTATGTTGTGTCCCTTTAGGAACAATAAAAGAAGTTATATGAGAAATCAAAGAAATATTAGAAATGGGATAGCTTGGGAGACGTGTGACATTGCTTATTGCTGACGTTGATTAACAGCGATATTAACTCAAACAATATTGACTTCGGCTTTACTAATATGTGGCAATGTTGTGGGAAGTGGTAACGAAGCATAGCGGTATGGGATAGGGGAAACATAAAAGAGAAATAGTATCAACTGTACATGTTGGTGATCATATGCGTCATGGCTTCTTCTACTTATACTCTTTAGAAAATATGTGGATATGAATAGTTTTTTTATATTTTCCAACATATAGTAAACAAAAAAAAGATCATTTTCAATTTTACGTGTTAAAACCATTATTAAAATATGACATTTGCATAATATGAATATTGAAACTACAAAATACAGAATCAAACACTACCACAACTTTTCATTGAGAATTCAGTTATGTCCATTAAGATAATATTAACAAGGTATTTACATACATCCATAACATCAATATGTATTTATGTAGTAATTAGTTGTGATATTTAATAATATCATATGAGATGTATGGATATTCGTCCCACCAACACCATTGAATGTCCATGTTACAATATAAAGCACGTCTTGTTAAAACCTAAAATAATGTAGATATTCACAAATTTATTAGCAAATTGCAATTATGTGGATGCTAGATAAAGTTAAATGTATTTGAAATTGCTAAAGTGAGGTTGTTTAATTGGCTAGCTAGTATAATTGCAGTATTTCATTTTATGATAATAATTAAAGTCAAGTGAAAATGTAGGAATTGTTACAACTCAAAATCATTATATAAAGGAGTTAACATTGTTTGTAATTCCAAGTAAGATATATCATAAGAATAAACATTAACTATTAGTATTGGAAGTTGAAGTTGAGATGTGGTTAGTAGTAATTTTATAACACCTTGATGGATGAAGTTATAAGTAATAGTCTTTTTCCCAGACTCGAATAGGCCCCTTGAATTGGTACCAATAGGTCTTAAGTTTGAATCCCGGACATCGTTTACCAATTGTATCTTATTTTTATGATTTAAAAACTGGGATGGTCATGATAAATAATCCTAAGTTAAGACTAACAATACCTTATGTAAAGTTGTTAATCTTCTGCACTCAGTCGAAGTGTTATATAAATAAATCAGGTACAAGTAGATAAGAATTTAACATATAATTTTAATTTTTTTTTCCAATATAGTTATTTGTATACCAACGGGTACGAACCCAATGCCTCCAACAACAACTCAATCTAAATGTCATACCAATGGTCATTGGCAAATAATTTCATTTCTTTTCCTTTGTCAAGGTAATATAGGTATGTAGCACAATGAAAAGGTATCCACAAAAGTTGATAGGATGTACTACATTGCTTTGTACTCATGTTTAGCATGGACATGATTTCATAATCTTTGTTAATCATACTATATCTTTATTAAAATTGGAATAAAAATACAACTTTCGGTCTGATCGTAAACAACCAAAACATCACTTATATGTAAGGAGAAGTCATGAGTTCGAACTCTGCTTTGAACAAACATTAGCATTATTTTCAAATAGGAGTTTTGATACACAAATAAAGCAACAAGCTTAAAACTATATCCCAACAAAAATTTAATTATCCTTTTTTTCTCGTATAACTCATTTTATGCTTACTAAAACTATATATAAATGAAATTTAATAATTTAAAATTTTTAAGCACGTGTGCAATGCACGTGCCAAAAAGTTTCGTAATTAAAATGTTGCTTTTTTATCACGATTGAACCTCTCTCTTTAAGTCTAAATACGTAGTAACGTAATGTAGTATTAAATTTGATGCTTATAAATTAAGGTTTGAATGGGTGTTGCCATTTAACATCCTCATCCAACCCATTTAGTTAATCTCAAATGAGTTTGAATCATGACTAAAAATTTTGGTTTTAGATGTTACTCGTATATGTATATTTTGATGAATATGGATTCATTTTTGGGTATATTCTAAACATATTAACAACCTAATATTGAATGTTAATTTCATTATTCCACTCCAACTTAAAAGACATGAAAATGTAACTAAATTTTAAGCCTAAACAATATAGCTTACATAAATATTGTCCAATATCTACAGGATTATGATTGATCGGATGCATATAACTGCAAACTAGAACTTTTAAAACTTAATGTTTTTGGCTGAATAAGTTCTATATCGTATGTTGCACTTTGACGATGCTATAGTCTGACAAAGCCATAAGGTGGAAAAGTGATCCGGATATGGATGCACGATGATCCACAAGTGGCAATGATGATACCACAAAAAATACAAGAATTTCCTATAAGTTTCAAGATTAGTCTAGACATTTTCTAGATGAAATTCGAATGTCCTAATCATGCATCAAATAAATAATTATTACAACTTTTGTCTTTAGTGTGTGAATTGTCAATCCATTATTGGATTAGTAATGTTATAAATATACAAGTGGATAAATGGAAATGATAGGAAAGTTTCTCTTCTCTCCATATTATTCTTCCTCTCATGTTCTTCTTTCTCTTATCCTCTTCTCACATTTTTTTCTCTTTACAAGATGTGCACCTTATCAAAAAGATTTCTATAGAAAAAAAATTCTCACTTCAATCACAACGAAAAGATTTCTACAAAGAATATAATAATCCTACAATTTGCAATAATTTTAAGGAACTAACGAACTCGAAAGTTTTATGAATCAACATCAGTATGTCACGTATATTATCAGAAGATTTGAAAAGAAACAAAAACTTGTGTTTATAAAGTAAGAAAACTATTTTCAAATATTCTATTTTGAAATGAACCTAATAAATATGCTAGAGGGCAGTAAGAAAGAAAAAAATTGCTCTTGTCATAATGAGATGAGAATTTTTCAAATTTAGGCCAATTTTAAAACTTAATTGCATAAATAGACCACTTTTAAAACTATTTACAAACATAGACCGTTTTTGGCCATGTTAGCGACACGTCGTCAAAAATATACTAGTGATATTTCAAATATCGATGGTACCACTACAAGAAACAATAGTATTTCCAACGATCTTAAATTGTCGACGACCATCGAAAGCCATCAGAAAAACCATTGGAATAAAAGTCGTCGTAGATTCTTCTTTT
This sequence comes from Allium cepa, assembly GCA_030765085.1. Lineage (NCBI taxonomy): Eukaryota > Viridiplantae > Streptophyta > Magnoliopsida > Asparagales > Amaryllidaceae > Allium > Allium cepa. Next base: position 707,752,614 of record CM060932.1, read on the forward strand.
TGATGGCTTTCCGATAGCTCAATCAAGCTAATTCTGATAGCTGTCGATGACTTTTTGATGGTTTACGATGACATGTCGTGTATACGTGGGAGGGTAAGGTTTACCTAATTTGCTATCAAAAGCCATTGGAAGCCATCAGAATTCTAGAGGTTTTTTTTTATTTCAGCGGTCTTTAAAACACAAACAACATATATACATCAATATATATATATCCCAGCTCAATTTCATGCATATAAATCGTATATATCAAAGTCCAAATAACAAATATAACGTCAATAACAAAAAAATATTAATATTTACAATATATGAAACTGAAATAACCCAAAATATACTTAAACATCCAATAATATATGATAAACCAAACTCAAATTAATTAACAAGTCAAAATACATCCCAAAATGTATCAAATATATCCAACAACATCTCAAAATATCTCAAATCAACCTCACACATCCAACATCTCAAAACATATCAAACATATCAAATCACATCAACCTTACCCATCTCAAACAGAATATGTGTAACATTCCCTATTTGGAAGCCCGAAGCAAAGCGCTACAGATGCTACAGTCATCCATAGTATTAACTTCCGGTGACCAAATACGGTAATGTTAATGGTATCGATAATGTCAAAAGCACATGAATATGAAATAACATCACAAATTTCACAAAAATAACTTTTCTAATTACATTTCACAAAACATATTTCATATTCCATTACGAAACTCTATAATCATTTTCCAGTTTAGATCAAATATAATTATTACAAACTACGCCAAGATCGACATATGAAGATGCCCTCTTGGTTAATCAAAGTACTATATAGTTATAATTGACATAATACAACACTGCAAAATCAAACAAAATAAAACAGCAACCCCTAAATAGCTATCCATCAACCCCTTCTCTTCTCCGGAAACTTAATTCGCCAACCTACTAAAACCCTGTAGAACCTCAACCCTCCGCCTACTCAAATCAATTTTGAGCACCCGAGAATTCAAGGGGAAAAACATTAACTTCGAGTCTGACATATAGCCTGGTGTGAATAATACCATATATCTCTGTTATTTGATGTTAAGTGAGACCACACCACTAGTGGAATGGGTTTCCCCTTACTAATATCCTTTTAAAACATATCTTTTGCAAATTAAAGTCCTGCAACCAATAATAATTGTAAAACAATATCGTGTAAACTTACATGTCAAGTAACAAATGAACTATTTGTCCGAACATTATAGTTTGTTTGGCTAATTACTAACCTTTGGTTGACTCGGGCCTACCAGACAATATAAACAAATAATCTAAATCTATTAGACACTCCTCATCTAGACGGTTTGTCCCTAACTTATCTTCTCTCAGGGTCACATGATCCTAATGTTTTTGCGGGCTCACCATATCTCTGTACAAATATATTCCCTTCTTTACGTAACATCATTTTAGTCTTACCCGTGACAAAGCCCTACACACTGGAATTTTGGACAAAATTAGCTAAGGCCACATAGTAAATGTATAGGGCACGACCCTGTACCAGTTCCATCTGGTGTATAAATATCTGAGTCATTTTACTTAGGGTAACCTTCCCTTAAATTTTCTTTGAAAACCTTTTCACCTCAAATTTATTTAGAACCTTTAAATCAAACTTAAATAAGGAAAATATATACTCTATGCTTTACATAAAATCACCTTTCTATGTTATATATACTTTACTCAAATCTTTGTTGATGAAAACATTTAAACCTTTGAAAGTACCCCTTTCGAATCTATTGAAAGTACCCCTTTCGAAACTAAGTAAGCTCTTTCTTTCATGTAGGACGAAAGGCCAAAACATTCCTTTCGAAACCATTCATATAAACCTTTCGAAACCATTGAAAAATCTTTCCTTCGAAAGCTATAAAACCTTAGACATCCTATCTTTAAACCATTAAACATTGCCTTTTTAAAACATTGGAAAACCTTTCCTTCCAAGCCTTTCGTAATCTTCCTTTTAAACCTTTCGAAACCATAGGGGAACCACCCCTTCGAAACCGTTCTTTAAAACCTTTCGAAAACATTAAACGTCAAACCTTTCGAAAGCATTTGGGCTTAAGTAAAACATATGGAAATACTTTTGAAACCATTTAAAGCTATCTCCTTCAAAAACTATGGGTTCTACCTTCAACAGAACAAAAGGCCATAAACATTTAAGTCAAAAACACTCTTTCGAAAGCATTTCCTACGTAAAGTAGTGATGGCATCGAAAACAACCTTCCGAAAGCATTAGAGAAGCGGCTATATTTTAAAAGCAAGGTATTCCCTTCGAAAACATTGTTTCAAAAGATAAGAAAAGCGACAGTTGGAGGTTTCGACCAAATTCGAAAGAATTTACTTAAAACAGAAGGTGTAACCCATTCTATGCCTTTACTTTGAAACATTTGACTCAGCCGAAAGCCAACTAAGTCGAAAGCATATCCTTCGAAAGCAAAGCATACGCGTTTTTCATTTGAAAGCTAAGTAAGGTTTCGGACTCCTTCGGAACCCCTGGTTTTGACCCAATACCTTTCGCCTGTATCCAATTTGACGTACACCAGGTCTTTGATGCCGTGTGCATTGATTTCGATGGCGATGGTGGTGGAGCTACTAAGTCGAAACCCTATGGTGCCGAAGGTGCCAAAATCCTGTAAAAACTGATTTTTACTTTAAAAAGGAATTCTTTTCAACTAACTTGCCTTGTTTGTTAAAATATTATAGGTTGCTAATTTTCTTTTCTAAAAGTGCCTTTCTCATTCCCCTTTTATAGAAATATAAAACATTTAAGTTCCATACATTAAATAATTTTATATATCTACTAAAACACTTTGGAAAATTCTGAAAAAATTCCAGAAAATCATTTTTAATATGTTTTCTAACATATTAATTTCATACCATAAACTTATATTATTTAGCTGTAATAACCTGCATATTTTACGATTTTATATTTAAATGTTTTATTTAAATATAGCATCGTTAGTTGGATTTAAGTACGAAATGTCACTTTTTGCAAACAGTTGAATTAGGACTCGAGACCCTTTCCATTGAGTCCAAAATGGCATTTCTGACCTTTTTGAGTCTAAACATCGATATTCTTGAAGTTGAATGGAATTTTGATATTTTCATTTAGGGTTTTGGGTTTGGGTTTCAGCCCACTAACCCAACAAATAACCCAACTCCACTCCTCTTCATTCATTCCACTCCTCATTTCCTAACACTCTCAAGCTAAGGTAAAAATGGGGGAGTGAAGAGGAAATTTAAATTCCTAAGCCCTAATTCTCTTAGGAATTATCAACTTCAAGCTAGAAATCAAGGAGAAGCTTAGGTAAGCATCCTCTTCATCTTATCCATCTCAATCCTTCTTCAATTTTTAGAAATTCCTATAACCTAACTTAGGAAAAACTTCACCTTTGATAGCAGATTGAAGATTCTTGAGGTGTTGTTGAAGAGAGATCAATCTTTGCTTGTTCTAGAGCTTCTCATTTGTTGTTTTGGGGTTAAAAAGGTGAGTTTTTGAACTCACATCTATGTCTATAACTTTCATTGTTGTTAGGTATGAATCCCTAACATCTATCCATGTTCATTTGCTTTGATTTGAATTGATTTGGTGAATATTCCAATTTTTGTGTTTTGAAGTCAAAAATCTTTAAAATCTTATCTTTGATGTTTGAACATACTTTTTGGGGTGTATCGAAGAGCTTATAAGGCTGGGTTGTCGCTTGGCATAAATTCCTAGTCTCCTTTACTTGTCCGATCGATTCAGATTAGGATTTTTGCCCTTCTTGGGGCTAGGATGAAAATACTGGAAATGGAAGTCAGTCGAAAGAACTATAAGGTCAGTTGACTGAAGCTGGGGACCGAAAATTATCTGGCCTTGTATCAGTCGACTGACCATACAGTTCAGTTGACTGAACCTGGAACCAGAAAATTTCCTGAGCTAGTGTCAGTCGACTGACCACTGTGTTCAGTTGAATGAACCTGGAAACCAAAAGTTTTTGGGTTCATCATCAGTCGACTGACCACTGTGTTCAGTCGACTGAATCTGCTTGTCTCAGCCAAATTGCCGTTTTGTGTGGATTTCCAATTTTTAATCGATTCTCGTTGATCCGATTAGTTGTTATCACTCTTGTTGACTTTGATAATTTCTTTTTCGGGACTTTTGGGAATATCCATTTTGATGGATTCAGTATCGATTTCTATGGATTTGATTCACGTCTTCATATGTGAATTTTTGGTGATCGATTGTTTTTACAATCAATTTTTGTGATTTGTCACTTTGAGATACAAAGGTTTCTATACTAGTAGTAAATATTCAAACTCTTTCACAAAGATGATTTCAAATCTATTTTAATACAAAGCTCGTTTATAAAATTGTTTTTCCTATCTATTAGTATATACAAATCTTTTCCTCATTCGTTCGAGAAAGCCAAATTAAATGACTTAGCAAAATAAGTGGTATGAAACGTTTGCGTTTACTTTGTCGGTTAATTCTTAGACTCATTCGATTAAAACTCTTGTGACAATTTTTGAGTGGGAATTTACAATTTGTTCGTAAATACTTAAGTTAAGCCAGTGGTTATGGGACATGAAGCTAAACTCATTTATTTACTAGCTTAGTGTAATCGACACTTCTCGATGATCGATGATGATCATTTTGTGATTTAGACTAGCGATGTGTGTGTCTCTTTATTTATGTCGGGGGACTAAACCCCGTTTGTGGAGTTTCGACTCAAAATTGGTGGGGCAGCGACCCATGGACTTCGGGCCGTTTGTGGAGCCTCGGCCTCAAAATTGATGGTCAGCGACCATGGAATAGCATTCTGTTTGTGATGCACGTGTTGGTGAGTTTCCATGCTCCCATTTATGATAGGCCTCCCCTTTTGTGTTTTCTGGCTTTCTAATTGATGATTTCTAAAATTTGTGTTTCACTAATTATTGTGATTTACGTTGATAAGTTTTATCAATATTTTTGGTTTGGTGAATATGTTAAAGAATATGACATTCTTTTTGGTGTTTGACTATATTCGAGATATTGTATGATTTTTATTGCTATCTAGTGTATACTTGTCACAGTATGACTTATTGTTGTCATACTTTTTGGCATATCTTGTATCCTATCTCATTTTATATGATATATATAGCTAGACTGATCCGTTTATTATTTTCTTTTTAAATAATACTTGGGTCAGACTGAGGTGTTACAGGTGCTTCCACTTGACTTCTTAGCAGGGACTAGCTTTTGGCTAACTACTCTAGTTTAGTAGTTTTTATTATTATACATTCGAGATAGAGACTCCTTGATGTATACTTATTATTTTGTCTAGCACTTGTACCTATTCTTTTGTGATGTAGTGGAACTTGTATGACCACTACTTTGATGTACACTTTTATGTGATATATTCATATCTGTTTCCGCCTTAGTGATATGAATTTCTATGGCTGATTTGTGTTATGCTTATCTTATATTTGTTTTCGAAGTCCACATAGCCACTGTGTAGTGGCTTTGAGTTTATACTTGACATGTCGGATTTCCTCTCGAATTGAAATGCTTGCCAAACTATCTAACATATCGGTACCCGCACAAAGCAATTACACGGATGGTCGCTCCTCAACAGCCTTATTCTTCGTACTAGTCGACGGCATTACCTAATAGTGTCCTTGGCTAGCATGAGTATAGAGATGGGGCATCACAGCTTGGTATCAGAGTCAAACTTCAGAACAATGTAGAATATTATAGCAAGGACCATTGTCCTAAGTCTCTCTTAGGAATCGTGCATTAGGATTTAATTTGAGTCATTGGACCTGTTCTAACCTATTTTATTTTATGATGCCTTGTTTTATCAATCATTATTGTTTGATATTCATTTTGAGAATAACCTTTTTCTTCTTCTTTCTTTCTTTCTTTCTTTCTTAAAGAAGAGAAACGGTTAGACCAGGCCATCCCGACGCCGGTCAATCCAGTGCTACTCCTCCGGATGGAGTGTTTATGTTTGCCCAATAGCTTCTAGATCTTGTAAAGAATGCTCAAGCTGTCGGACCTATTCCTAAATCTACTCATCCTAAATCAAGGTTTCCACGCTTGTGTAGTGATTATACCAATTTGGGTGGAAAGCCATTCAAGGGTTCTGAAAGCGTTATAGAAGTCGAAGCTTGGCTTAGAACATGCGATCGCATCTTTTCTCACATGAATCTTATTGATCTACATTGTGTCCAAGTAACTTATAGTATGCTCCAAGAGAGAGCATTAGATTGGTATGAGCTTTTGGTTTCTGAGATTATTGAAGCGGATCTTACTTGGGAGCAATTCCGAGAAAATTTTGAGTTGAAGTTTGTGCCAAAAGCTGAAAAAGTAACTTTAGCTCGGTGCTTTATTGACCTTGTTCAAGGTGAATCTTCTGTGATGAATTACGTCGCATCTTTTGAATCCCTCTCTAAATATGGGGTCGAGTACATTAATACCCCATTGAAGAAAAATCAAAGGTTTATTTACGGGTTGAATAAGAACCTCAAAAAGCCATTATTTTGAAATTAGAAGTTTCTTTCGACCAGCTTGTTGATATCGCCCTTCGACTTGAAGATGCCGATAAAGAAAGCGTTGTTGAAGTTGTGGGTGCGAAACAGAACTTCAACAACAACAAGAAGAGGCCTATTAAGTTCAAACCTAATTCCAACAAGAAAGGGAAACAAGCAACTTCGGTAGCAAAGACTCCTACCTCTAGTCATGGGCAACACTACAATTGTGGTTCTAAGGACCATTATGCAAATACGTGTCCGAAGCCCCTTACTTGTCGCTATTGCAAAAGTTCAGGTCATACTATATCTTTGTGTCCCAAACTTCAAAGCAAGAACGAGGGAATGCTAAATATTGTGCAAGCCCCTAGTAACACTTCTCATGTCAAGGTATTTCTCATTCTATCCTTGATGGCATTATTATGTTTCGTGATCTTCCTATTCGAGTTCTTTTTGACATGGGTGCATCCCACTCTTTTATATCAAAAGAACTTCTTGATACTTTTTCTTTCAATGTTATGGGCTTGATGGATTCTTTGAGAATTACAAATCCGGTTGGTAGATCCGCAACACTCAGTTTACTTTGTAAATATGTTGAGATTATTTTATGTGATTATTTTTTCCGAGCCAATTTGTATGTCATGCGTTACCTGGGCTTCAGAATTATTTTGGAAATGGATTGGCTTAACCGTTATGCAGCCCACATCCTATGTCCTGAGAGGACTATTCATCTTCGACATCCTTAATCTGTTAAGCAGATTTCTATTGTTCTTAAAGATTCAGATTCCAATTTGGTAACATCCTTATATTCTTTAAACCCTTATGATGACGATAATGATGACGAGAAAGATGTCATTTTCCTCATTCACGTTGTTCGTGAATTTCCAGACATATTTGAGCCTGTCTTAGGATTACCCCCTAAGCGAGCAATCGAGTTCAGAATTAATCTAATCCCTGGAGGTCTACCTATAACTCGTCCTCCTTATCGTATGTCCAATAAGGAAAATGAGGAGATGCGTAAACAATTATCTGAATTGGAAGAAAAGCAGTTTATTCGTTCTAGTTCCTCTCCTTGGGGAGATTCGGCTATTTTTGTGAAGAAATACGATAGTACACTTAGACTTTGAGTTGACTACCGCAAGCTTAATGATCTCACCATCAAGAATAAATATCCCTTACCTCGGATTGATGATCTATTCGATCAACTTAGTGGTGCTAGATTCTTTTCACAATTAGATTTAGCAACCGATTTTCATCAGCTTCGTATTGCAGAGGATAACGTTCCTTTGACATCGTTTCGTACTCGTTATGGATCTTATGAATGGCTTGTTATGTCATTTCGTTTAACGAATGCTCCAGCTTATTTCGTTGACCTTATGAATCGAGTTTTCAAAGACTTCCTCGATCGATTTGTTCTCATATTTATAGATGATATTCTTGTTTATTCTAAAACCGAGGAAGAGCATGGAAAGCATCTTCGGATTGTGTTGGAAACGCTTAGGAGCAATCAATTGAATGCAAAATTTTCTAAATGCCACTTTTGGCAATCTCGTGTGAAATTTCTCGGGCATATTATTTATGAATCCGGAATTTCCGTGGATCCTTCAAAGATTGAAGCGATTCAAAATTGGAAGAGACCGGAGAGTGTGACGGAAATTCGTAGCTTTCTTGGATTGGCAGGTTATTACCATCGGTTTATAAAAGACTTGTCAAAAATTTTCATGCCTCTTACTGGACTGACAAAGAAGAGAGTTAAGTACATTTGATCAGACAAATGTGATGCTTCTTTTCATAAATTAAAAGAACTCGTTTCTGATGCTCCTATTCTTGTGATTCCCGAAGGGAACAAAGACTTTATTGTTTATACTAATGCTGGTCGTGTTGGTTTGGGAGCCGTTCTCATGCAAAGGGAACATGTTATTGCTTATGCTTCTAGGTAATTAATGCCTGCCAAGACTAGATATGTCACTCATGATTTAGAGCTCGCAGCTACTGTTTTCGCCCTTAGAATTTGGCGTCATTATCTTTTGGGAAAGAAATTTGTTCTCTATACCGGTTATAAATCTTTGTAGTATTTATTTTTCAAAAGGAACTTAATTTGTGCCAACAACGTTGGCTCGAGTCCCTTGCATCTTATGATCTTGATATTCTTTATGCTCCCAGAAAGGAAAATCGTGTTGCCGATGCCCTTAGTCATAAGCAACAACCGGTTATTTCTATGATGGTATCCGAATGGAATGATCTCGAGATTTTGTCCACTTGTGAGATTCGAGATCGTGAATCCGATTCATGTTCATCTCTTGTTTTATGTAGCCTTGAGGCTCATCCATCTCTTTTAGACCGTATTCTTGATGCTCAAAGGCATGATCCCGAATTGGCTCATCTTAGCCAAAATTGTCGGGATAGTAATATTGATGGTTTGAAAGACTTTGAAATCCATGCTCGTGGTGGCATTCGAAAATTTGGTAGACTTATCGTGCCGAATATTGGTATTCTTCGTAAAAACATTTTAGAAGATTCTCATTGTTCTAAATTTACCATTCATCCCGGTAAAAGCAAAATGTACGCGGATATGAAGCGACTTTATTATTGGGATGGGATGAAATCTAATATTTCTAACTTCATTAAGTGTTGCATGACTTGCCAAACCGCTAAGGGCAAGCATCAAAGGCCCGGTGGGTTATTTCAACCTTTAGACATTCTAGTTTGGAAGTGGGATAAGGTCTCCATGTACTTTGTTGACGGTCTTCCCCATTCTCGTTCGGGCCATGACAGTCTCTGGGTGATTGTGGATAGACTTATAAATCCACCCATTTTATTCCCATTCGGTCTAATCGGACCGTACCTCTTTTAGCCAAACTTTATGTTGAAGAAATTATTAAATTCCATGGAGTTTCTACTTCTATTGTTAGCGATCGTGATCCATTATTTACAAGTGGATTTTGGAAGAGACTTTAAAAAGCTTTGGGAATGAAGCTTAATTTTAGCACCACTTGTCATCCTCAGTCCGATGGACAAACCGAGCATGTGAATCAAACTCTTGAAGATCTTCTTCATGCATGTGTTCTTGATTTTGGCGAAAGTTGGAAAGATCAAATTTCTCTTGTTGAGTTTTCCTATAATAATAGCTTCCATTCTAGTATTGGTATGGCATCTTTCAAGGCACTCTATGGAAGGCTATGCCGATCTCCTTCTTATTGGCTTGAGACCGATGAGAAGCTGGTTTTATGTCCAGATTTTATTTGTGATGCCACAGAAAAGATTGACCTTATTCGTCATAGAATGAAAGAAGCTCAAAGTAGACAAAAATCCTATGCCGATAATCGAAGAAGGAAATTAGAATTTTCTGTGGGAGATTTTGTGTTTATTCGTGTTTCACCTATGAAGGGTGTTGTGCGTTTCAGTCGATCAGGAAAATTAGCACCTCGATATATTGGTCTATTTTCCATCACCGAACGCATTGGTTCCGTGGCTTATTGCCTTTTATTACCAGCTTAATTTTCTGCTATTCATGACGTGTTTCATGTTTCTCAACTACGAAAATGCCTTAGGGATTCCGATTCTATTCTTGAGCCCGGTATTATTGAAGAAGTTAAAGTGTCATCTAATTTGGCTTATGAGCAACATCCTATTCGTATCATTGCTACGGAGGTTAAATGTCTTCGTAATAAAGATGTCTCGCTTGTGAAAATTCAATGGTCCTCAAATATTAAGGATTTCTCTTGTGAATCCAAAGAATTCATCGAGCGAACACATCTGAACTTACTCTCTCGAGCTCTTTGAGGTGAACTTCTTATTTCAAATTTTCTTTTGTGTTGATACGCTTTTATGGTTGTTACTCTTTGTTTTCTTCTTAAGTATTGTGAGAACGCAATTTCTTTAAGGAGGGGAGTTTGTAACAACCAGTATATTTTACGATTGTATATTTAAATGTTTTATTTAAATATAGCATCGTTAGTTGGATTTAAGTCCGAAATGTCACTTTTTGCAAATAGTCGAATTAGGACTCGAGACCCCTTCAATTGTGTCCAAAATGGCGTTTGGACCTTTTTGAGTATAAACATCGATATGTTTGGAGTTGAGTGAAATTTTGATATTTTCATTTAAGGCTTTGGGTTTGGGTTTCAGCCAACTAACCTAACAAATAACCCAACTCCACTCCTCTTCATTCATTCCACTCCCCATTTCCTAACACTCTCAAGCTAAGATAAAATGGGGGAGAGAAGAGGAAATTAAAATTCCTAAGAAAAATTATCATCTTCAAGCTAGAAATCAAGGAGAAGCTTAGGTAAGCATCCTCTTCATCGTCTCCATCTCAATTCCTCTTCAATTTTCAGAAATTCCTGTAACCTAACTAAGGAAAAACTTCACCTTTGATAATAGATTGAAGATTCTTGAGGTGTTGTTGAAGAGAGATCAATCTTTGCTTGTTCTAGAGCTTCTCATTTGTTGTTTTGGGGTTAAAAAGGTGAGTTTTTGAACTCACATCTATGTCTATAACTTTCATTGTTGTTAGGTATGAATCCCTAACATCTATCCATGTTCATTTGCTTTGATTTGAATTGATTTGGTGAATATTCCAATTTTGGTGTTTTGAAGTCAAAAATCTTTAAAATTCTATCTTTAATGTTTGAACATGCTTTTAGGGTGTATCGAAGAGCCTATAAGGCTGGGTTGTCGCTTGGCATAAATCCCTAGTCTTTGTTGCTCGTCCGATCGATTTCGGTAAGGATTTTTGCCCTTCTTAGGGATAGGCTAAAAATACTGGAAATGGAAGTTCAGTCGACTGAAATGTAAGGTCAGTCAACTGAACCCGGGGACAGAAAATTATCTGGCCCTGTATCAGTCGACTGATCATACAGTTCAGTCGACTAAACTTGGAACCAGAAAATTTCCTGAGCCGGTATTAGTTGACTGAACCTGGAAACTGAAAGTTTCTGGGTTTAGTAACTGTCAACTGACCATGGTGTTCAGCCGACTGAATCTGCTTGTCTCAGCCAAATTTCCGTTTTGTGTGGATTTCCAATTTTTAATCGATTCTTGTTGATCCAATTAGTTGTTATCACTCTTATTGACTTTGATAATTTCTTTTTCAGGATTTTGAGACTATCCATTTTGATGGATTCAGTATCGATTTCTATGGATTTGATTTACGTCTTTGTATGTGAATTTTTGGTGATTGATTGTTTTGTAATCAATTTTTGTGATTTGTCACTTTGAAATACAAAGATTTCTATAATAGTAGTAAATATTCAAACTCTTTCACAAATATGATTTCAACTCTATTTTAATACAAAGCTCGTTTATAAAATCATTTTTCCAATCTATTAGCATATACAAACCTTTTCCTTATTCGTTCGAGAAATCCAAATTAAACAACTTAGCAAAGAAAGTTGTATGAAACGCTTGCGTTTACTTTGTTGGTTAATTCTTAGACTCGTTCGGTTGAAACTCTTGTGATAGTTTTCGAGTGGGAGTCTACAATTTGGTCATAAATACTTAAGTTAAGCCAGTGGTTATGGGACATGAAGCTAAACTCATTTATTTACTAGCTTAGTGTAATCGACACTTCTCGATGATCGATGATGATCATTTTGTGATTTAGACTAGCGATGTGTGATGTCCCTTTGTTTGTGTGGGGGGACTAAACCCCATTTGTGGAGTATCGACTCAAAATTGGTGAGGTAGCGACCCATGGTTTTTGGGCCGTTTGTGGAGCCTTGGCTCAAAATTGATGGTTAGTGACCATGGAATAGCGTTCCGTTTGTGATGCACACGTTGGTGAGTTTTCATGCTCCCCTTTGTGATAGGCCTCCCTCTTTGTGTTTTCTGGTTTTTTAATTGATGATTTCTAGAATTTGTGTTTCACCAATTTTTGTGATTTACGTTGACAAGTTTTATCAATATTTTTGGTTTGGTGAATATGTTAAAGAACATGACATTCTTTTTGGTGTTTGAGTATATTCAAGATATTTTATGATTTTTATTGCTATCTAGTGTATACTTGTCACAGTATGACATTATTGTTATCATACGTTTTTGGCATATCTCGTGTCCTATCTCATTTTATATGATATTTATAGATAGACTGATATGTTTATTATTTTCTTCTTAAATAATACTCGGGTCAGACCGAGGTGTTACAGGTGCTTCCACTTGACTTCTTAGCAGGGACTAGCTTTTGGCTTTTGGCTTTTAGCTAACTGCTCTAGTTTAGTGGTTTTGGTTATTATACATTCGAGATAGAGACTCCTTGATATATACTTATTCTTTGTATAGCACTTGTACCTATTCTTTTGTGATGTAGTGGATCTTGTATGACCACTACTTTGATGTACACTTTTATGTGATATGTTCATATTTGTTTCCGCCTTAGTGATATGAATTTCTGTGATTGATTTGTGTTATGCTTATTTTATATTTGTTTCCGAAGTCCACATAGCCACTGTGTAGTAGCTTTGAATTTGTACATGACATGTCGGATTTCCTCTCGAATTGAAATGCATGCCAAACTATCTGACATATCGGTACTCGTACAAAGAAATTACACGGATGGTCGCTCCTCAAAAGCCTTAATCTTCGTGCTAGTTGACAACATTACCTAATAGTGTCCTTGGCTAGCGTGAGTATAGAGGTGAAGCATCACATTAGCCGTAAATAATTTTAAACCTAAATAATAATTATTTTTTACTTTAAAACTAATATAAAATCCACATTAATTTAGAAAATTATGAAAATTGGAACCCGTCTTTAAAATATCATTTCTAATCTAAATTAAAAACCACAAGGCATTTTGATGCAGCTAAGGCCAGAGAAGAAGTTGTGCAATCTTTAATTCCTGAAAACATGAGTTTGTGGTGTAGTGTGATGAGTCGTACACGACTCAGTGAAGGAAGCATGAGTCGTAGGAGAGTAGATTTGAGTCGTCCACGACCTAAGGAGTCACGAGAAGGGACGTTGCAAGCTAATGAAGCGGCTTTGAGTCGTTTCCGACTCAACAAAGAAGGTCTAGGTCAGCAACGACCTACGAAGGAAGATGTGGACCGACCTAATGAGACACCGCTTCTGGTGATAAGTCGTACACATCTCAACGACTCATCCATAAGTCGTGTACGAGTTAACAAGAGCAGAGAAGTGGAAGTAGATGAGTCGTTCGGAGATGACTCGCTTGAAGGGATGTGCCGCAGGGAAGCTATGAGTCGATGAAGACCATGAGTCGGTGAAGTCTTGAGTCGTGAGTAGTTGTAACTTGTATGGGTGTTGAGTCGGTTGAGTCGTGACATATGTTGAGTCGTGTTGTACGCATATATAGTTGAGTCGTATGGCGTTTGTATCTGATGACTCGTGTTGTATATAAGTCGTCATGTTTAGGTTGTCTATTTTTGCCGCTGTTATGAGTCGTAAGTCGTTGTTTTTGAGTCGTTTGCTCTTGAGTCGTGTGATGTACCTCGGTCTGTTGTGTTGCTAAGTCGGTAACGACTTATGATGAGTCGTGAGTCATGAGTCGGCCACGACTTAAGGGTTGTGTTGTGAAAACTCTATAAATAGGGGTGTGTGTTGTACATTTAAGGTAGTTGATTTTTGAAATAAAATTTCTTGTTGATTGCTTTGTGCTTTCTTCTCCAATTGGTAGTTGAGTGTAATCTCCTATCTCCACTTACGTCATTCGAGTGCGCTCGAATCCACGTTTGTTGAAGCCGATTCATGGAATCTAGTGCGCTAGATCAACGTACGAAGAATCGTAGATCTTTGAACACGGTATAGTGCGCTATCAACGTGTTTGAGATAGCTAGAATTCAGTATCTTCGGATCAACGAATTTGGGCACTTCGGTATCTTCATTCCATCGATCGCTACTTTCACCGATTGAAGTTTGTTTCGATTAATCCGCTGCGTCATTATTGGTATCAGAGCCATACTTAGCCAATCATAGCTAAGTTGATTCTTGGAGCCAAGTATTTGAAGTTGAAGTTTGAAGTTGTTCATCGCGTTCATATTGAAGTTGCAACAAGAGGAAGAACTTTCGATCCATTCCATTTTGGATCAAAGTGTTGAAAGTGTTTGAATTTGAAGTAGGCCGTGTATACTTGGGAAGTAGCCGAGCCTAGTGAAGTGTTTGAAGTATTGAGGCCGAACTAGTGCTTGGAGACCTTGAGCCGAACATAGTTGTGTTGAAGTGCGATTTGTTGAAGTGGTAGCCGAGTTAACTTGTTGCCGAGTTAGTGTTGAACCGAGCAAGTTAAGTCGTGTGGATTTGTGGTCGAGCTATGGAGTTAAGCCGTGAGTTCACGCCGAGACAAGTATTTTGACCGAGATTTGTTGAACGTGAGTTAAAATTTGTGAACTTGTGAAGTTTTGAAGTGTTTGAGTTTGTGAAATTTAATCATGCCACCAAGGAGGGCTAATCGTCATCAAAATGTTGAAGCATTGTATCGAAGAGAAGAAGCCGAGCTTATGGAACAACGTATTAATGAGAAGTTTGATGAAGGCATTGGAAAATTGGAGAAATTGATGAATGATTTGAATCAAAGGAGGAGATCACCAAACTCGAACCATGGAGGAAACCGAGTTTCGCCGTCGGTTACGGAAGCGAGGAGGGTATCACCACATTCTTGTAGAGATAGAAGAGAAACATCAATTTCATCACGAAGAGATCATCAGGACTATGCACATGAAGAGAGAAGAAGTCAACGTGAATTTGACAATGAAGCATATAGGGATGAAGAGAGACATAGTCAAAGAAGCATGCATGAACGAAGGGATGATAATGGTCGAGATCGATGTAGGCGTACGTTTGATTTTTATGAAGAGGGTGATAGAGCGAGTAATCATTATCGAGATCGAGATCAAATTCGAAATTCTTACCGGGATGTTGAAGATGATCGTCGATGGGAATTGGGTATGAAGATGGAAATTCCAGAATTTAAAGGAGGGATGGTTGCTGAAGAATTTCTTGATTGGTTATCTAATGTTGAAGAGATCTTTGATTTCAAGGAGGTTCCTGAGCATACAAGGGTGAAGTTGGTTGCTACTAGGTTGAGGGGGAGAGCTTTGGCGTGGTGGCAGCAAACTAAACTTACACGGGAGAGAATGGGGAAGTCAAAGATAGAATCGTGGGATAAGATGAAGAAGTTGATGAGATCTACTTTCTTACCTTACAATTATCAGTCACTTATGTACCAAAGGTTGCAGAATCTGAGGCAAGGGATGAAGTCTGTTAGTGATTATGCTGACGAATTTTACCAGCTCATTGCCAGAAATGATATTATGGAAACGGA
This sequence comes from Allium cepa, assembly GCA_030765085.1. Taxonomy (NCBI): domain Eukaryota; kingdom Viridiplantae; phylum Streptophyta; class Magnoliopsida; order Asparagales; family Amaryllidaceae; genus Allium; species Allium cepa. The sequence goes on from CM060932.1 coordinate 707,768,407, forward strand.
AGAACAGCTAACTGCTAGATTCATTGGGGGATTGAGAATGCAGATCCAGGATATGGTTAATATGTTTGATCCTAGATCAGTTGCAGAGGCACATCAAAAACCGTTGGCTTGGGAGAAACAAGGAAGGCGTGGAGGTGGTGTGTTTACTAATTCCAATAATCAAGCCAGGGGTGTTAGTGGAAGTTCTAATGTTCCTAAACCTGTCAATAAGCCAGTGGTGAAAGAGGCTGAGAAGGCGAAGGTTAACAGTGTTTTCAAATGTTATAATTGTCAGGAGTTGGGTCACAAAAGCAATGAATGTCCGAAGCCGAAGAAGAGAGCAATGGTTGCAGAAGTTGAGGAGGATGATGGTGAGGAAGCAGAATATTCAAATACACCTTATGTTGAGGAGGAAGAAGAATTATCTGGAGATGAAGGTTGTAATCTTATGATGAGGAGGTCATGTCTTACACCAAAGCAAGAGGAGGATTGTAGTTGGTTGAGAAGTAACATATTTCAGTCGACATGCACTATTCTGGGAAAAGTTTGCAAGTTCGTTATTGATGCTGGAAGTTGCGATAATATTATTTCTACCGAGGCTGTGAAGAAGTTGAACTTGAAAACTGAGAAACATCCTAAACCGTACAAGCTAGCATGGTTAAGGAAGGGTGGTGAAGTGAAGGTGTGTCGAAGGGCTTGTGTGAATTTTTCTATTGGGAAGAAGTACAAAGATGAAATTTGGTGTGACGTTGTAGACATGGACGTATGTCATCTGTTGTTGGGCAGACCGTGGCAGTTTGATAGATCAGTTCAACATGATGGTCGTGCCAATAGCTATAGTTTCATGTTCGAAGGTACTAAAATCACTTTAGTTCCCAAGAAACAACAACAGAAAGAAAGCAAGCTTGAGGAGATTGAGGAATTGAAAACTCTGTTGACTTTGAAGGAGTTTGTTAAGGAAGTTGAAGAGGAGCCTGAAGTCTATTTGTTGATTGGGCGAGAGAGCAGTGAAGAGGTTGAAATTCCTGAAGAAGCAAAGCCAGTTTTGAAAGAATTTGAAGATGTATTTCCAGAAGAGTTGCCTAAGGAATTACCGCCATTGAGAGACATTCAACATCAAATTGATCTTGTTCCGGGAGCAGTGTTACCACATAGACCACATTACCGAATGAGTCCGAAGGAACACGAAGAGTTACGAAGGCAGGTGGAAGAGTTGTTGGAACAGGGACGTGTTCAGGAAAGCTTGAGTCCTTGTGCAGTGCCAGCATTGTTGGTGCCAAAGAAGGATGGAACATGGAGAATGTGCACAGATAGTAGAGCTTTGAACAAGATTACTGTTCGTTATAGATTTCCTATGCCAAGGTTGGATGACTTGCTGGATCAGTTGAGTGGGGCAACTATATTCTCGAAGATTGACTTGAAGAGTGGTTATCATCAAATTCGGATTAGACCTGGAGACGAATGGAAGACAGCTTTCAAGACAAGAGAGGGGTTATACGAATGGTTGGTTATGCCATTTGGTTTGTCAAATGCACCTAGTACATTCATGCGGGTGATGAATCAAATCTTTAGACCATTCATTGGGAAGTTCGTGGTGGTTTATTTCGATGATATTCTGATTTATAGCAGGAGTACAGAGGAGCATGTTCTACATTTGAGGGAAGTGTTGATTATTCTTCGTAAGGAACAATTTTATGCAGCCACGAAGAAATGTGTGTTCATGACAAGAAGTGTGTTATTTTTGGGATATGTTGTATCTGAGAAGGGAATCCAAGTGGACCAGAGTAAAGTTGAAGCTATTAGAAATTGGCCACAGCCGAGAACTATCACTGAAGTTAGAAGTTTTCATGGATTGGCATCATTCTACCGAAGGTTTATTCCACACTTCAGTAGCGTGATGGCTCCAGTTACTGATTGCATGAAAGGAAAACAGTTTGTATGGACAGAGGAAGCGGGAGTTGCTTTTGAACGAATTAAAGAACTGTTGACGACAGCGCCAATTCTTGTTTTACCTAATTTTCAGTTGTTGTTTGAGCTACATACTGATGCATCAAAGGTGGGGATTGGAGGAGTGTTGAGTCAGCAGGGGAGACCTATTGCATATTTCAGTGAAAAGTTGTCAGGGGCGAAGATGAGATACAGCACATATGACGTTGAATTCTATGCTGTGGTGCAAACAATTAAACATTGGAGACATTATCTATTTCAGAAAGAATTTGTTCTGTACACTGATCATGAGGCATTGAAGCATTTATAGGGGCAGGATAAGATTTCAGCGAGACATGCATCATGGATTGCATATTTACAGCAGTTTACTTTTGTCGTTAAGCACAAATCAGGGGTGACGAATCGGGTAGCTGATGCTTTGAGTAGGAGGATTCATTTATTAACGACAATGAAGGTTGAAGTGACAGGGTTTGAAATGTTGCCAGAACTGTTTGGGAAGGATCCTTACTTTGCAAAGTTTGTTGAGAAAGTTAAGGATGGAAGTTCGGATGAATTTGTGATGGTTGATGGATTCTTGTTCAAAGGAAATCAATTATGCATTCCAGACTGTAGTTTGAGAATGAAGATTGTAAAAGAGTTGCATGAGGAAGGGCATGTGGGCCGTGATCGTACTTTGCAGTTGATTTCACAGTCTTACTTTTGGCCATCGATGAGGAAAGAGGTTGAAAGATTCGTGGAGAGATGCCATGTTTGCCAGGTGTCAAAGGGAACAGCGACGAATGCAGGATTGTATAAGCCGTTGCCTGTACCGTCTAAGCCATGGGTTGATATTAGCATGGATTTCGTTTTGGGTTTGTCTAGAACTCAAAGGGGAAATGATTCGATATTTGTTGTGGTGGACAGGTTTTCAAAGATGGCACATTTCATTGCCTGCAAAAAGACAGCGGATGCAGTTCGAGTGGCGCAGTTATTTTTCAAGGAGATTTATCGACTTCATGGATTGCCAGGGTCTATTGTGTCGGATAGAGATACTCGTTTTCTGAGTCACTTTTGGTTAAGTTTGTGGAAGATGGTGGGAACGAAACTGAAATTTAGTAGTGCTTATCATCCGCAAACTAATGGACAGACAGAAGTTGTAAACAGGGCATTGGGAAATTTGTTACGATGTCTTGTACAGGATAATTTGAGAAGTTGGGACATGAAGTTATGCCAAGCAGAATTTGCTCATAATCATGCCAAGAATCGCAGTACGGGTTTCAGTCCATTCCAGATTGTATATTCAAATTTACCAAGGGGGCCATTGGATTTAGCAGTAGTACCACAACCGAAGGTGACAGTTAAACGAGCTGCTGATTTTGTTGGTGAGCTGACTGAATGTCATAAAATCGTTCAGGAACGATTGGAGAAAGCGAATGAGAAGTATAAGAAGTCTGCAGATGTAAAACGACGAAATGTTGAATTTAACAAAGGCGATTTGGTGTATGTTGTGTTGACGAAGGATCGTTTTCCAGTGGGCACTTATAATAAGCTGAAAGCCAGGAAAATTGGTCCAATTGAAATTGAGAAGAAAATCAATGAAAATGCTTATAAGTTGAAACTGCCGGAAGATGTTTACACTTCTGACGTGTTCAATGTTAAACATCTTGTTCGATATTACGGAGGCAAACAATCAGATGAAGAAGAATGTACAAATTCGAGGACGAATTTTTCTCAACCAGGGGAGGATGATGCTGCTAAGGCCAGAGAAGAAGTTGTGCAATCTTTAATTCCTGAAAACATGAGTTTGTGGTGTAGTGTGATGAGTCGTACACGACTCAGTGAAGGCAGCATGAGTCGTAGGAGAGTAGATTTGAGTCGTCCACGACCTAAGGAGTCACGAGAAGGGACGTTGCAAGCTAATGAAGCGGCTTTGAGTCGTTTCCGACTCAACAAAGAAGGTCTAGGTCGGCAACGACCTACGAAGGAAGATGTGGACCGACCTAATGAGACACCGCTTCTGGTGATAAGTCGTACACGTCTCAACGACTCATCCATAAGTCGTGTACGAGTTAACAAGAGCAGAGAAGTGGAAGTAGATGAGTCGTTCGGAGATGACTCGCTTGAAGGGATGTGCCGCAGGGAAGCTATGAGTCGGTGAAGACCATGAGTCGGTGAAGTCTTGAGTCGTGAGTAGTTGTAACTTGTATGGGTGTTGAGTCGGTTGAGTCGTGACATATGTTGAGTCGTGTTGTACGCATATATAGTTGAGTCGTATGGCGTTTGTATCTGATGACTCGTGTTGTATATAAGTCGTCATGTTTAGGTTGTCTATTTTTGCCGCTGTTATGAGTCGTAAGTCGTTGTTTTTGAGTCGTTTGCTCTTGAGTCGTGTGATGTACCTCGGTCTGTTGTGTTGCTAAGTCGGTAACGACTTATGATGAGTTGTGAGTCATGAGTCGGCCACGACTTAAGGGTTGTGTTGTGAAAACTCTATAAATAGGGGTGTGTGTTGTACATTTAAGGTAGTAGATTTTTGAAATAAAATTTCTTGTTGATTGCTTTGTGCTTTCTTCTCCAATTGGTAGTTGAGTGTAATCTCCTATCTCCACTTACGTCATTCGAGTGCGCTCGAATCCACGTTTGTTGAAGCCGATTCACGGAATCTAGTGCGCTAGATCAACGTACGAAGAATCGTAGATCTTTGAACACGGTATAGTGCGCTATCAACGTGTTTGAGATAGCTAGAATTCGGTATCTTCGGATCAACGAATTTGGGCACTTCGGTATCTTCATTCCATCGATCGCTACTTTCACCGATTGAAGTTTGTTTCGATTAATCCGCTGCGTCACATTTAGATGTCATTAAATAGGGTTTTTCACATTAAAACATATCATAAAACCTATATGAATGAGCAATAATCATCAACAAGCATATATAAACAATTAATCATTCAAAAACTTGGCATATCCTTGCAAGATAAATCGGGTTTAATCTTAAAACCGAAAATCATTTGAAAACATGAGATGTAGTTATTATTTACCTTAGCTTTGAGATTAAGGAGTTTGAGATTTGAATGGATTTGAACTGATTAATCTTCTTCCTTTAGCTTTTCTTCCTCTTGTTTTTGATAATGGTGCCCGGCCGCTATTTGTTTTTAATTTTGCAAATGAACCGGTAGAACATACACGGCTAAGGGTTTAGGGTATTAGAATGATCTCTTTCCTATTTTACCCCTCCTCAACTCTTCTTTAGTCCATTGGTTACATGGCACGGCTATCTTTTATTAAAATCAAATCTCAATCCCCTAATCGTCACATTATTTAATTTCATTTAGCTAAATGAATATCCAAAATAATTTTACTAAAAATATGGGGTGTTACAATATGGAACTCTCAAATACCATAGCAATAAAGTGAAACTACCTCACCTATCTCAAAGTGCATATATGTATAATGTCCCAACACAAACAATAAAAATTATACCTATCAATCTCGATCATCGCCTCTGGATCCTACTAATGAAGAAAATGTGTCATGCTCTTTCATATGTGTAGCAATGCGCTCATCTAGCAACTAGCTCATCTCCACAGAATGAAGTTTGTCTCATTCCACCAGTTTAGCGATCCTAGCTCCTAAGCAATCTCCACGTTGTCCTAAGCTTTTTTATAATTGCTTTGCCCGCATCTAGCTTTTAACATTATTTAATGATGAAGTGTATGAGTTTCATATAGTGTGATTAATAAAATCAATATATTGTACGTTGCTCATAAGTATATTATATATAAACATTACCTCTTGGTTCCTATAACCATATACCAATTCCGTATTGTCGGCTCCATGATAACGTCGAAGATTTGGTTCACCTTATCATGGTCAGGCCTTCCCATCCTGTTCCCTCAAGCAGTTTCTCTCGTTCTTGCATGAATATTTTCCTATGATTCCAAAAAAATTACAATTAAAATTAATACTAGACTATTTCAATTATTTATAACTTATTATTTAAATTGATTATTAATAACCTATAATTTAAAATATGTTCACCATGGCTTGTTGTGATTTTGAGTAATGCCATGTGTATGTTACTGTGCCATCTTTAGCATGAGTATGAGTAAACATGTCCATGTAGGAGAAGGGACTATCCTGCTGTCTTTTCTGAAATAGTTATTATGTATTATGTATTATTATATATATATATATATAATTATACAATGTAATAACTATTTATAAGCGAAATTAATAAATTTACCAACTCTCGATGGCAATGTGGATTAACTTCGAACCTTGCAGTGTGTGGCTAGATTTTTATTTCTATATGTAAAGATCCTCCTCGACTCTGCCTATAAATTTAAAATGAATAGTATATTTCATATTTGTAAATTTAAAATGAAATTTAACCATATCTGGTTTTAAATGCTTCAAATGTTCGTAGTTACTTCATGGGCAGTGAATTTCTTTGTCATTTCCATTATTACTTAAAGCGAATTCAATAAACATGTGTACACCATTATAAAAATGTTCATTTATTGAGCCTTTCATTCCCTTTCGTTGATACAACTGGCACCTCCGATCAACAAAATAATTGACCATTTTTTCTTATTTCTGAAAATATGATAGAAATTCATAAATTATTGATCATTTTATGGATTGGCATTTTATTTTTCAGTTTATCTGTACATTTTAATATTTTATTAATTATAAAATAAGTTATCATTATACATTAATTTGTTTTTATTTTAATTAATTATTGAATATATAATATATTATTCTTTTAACTTTTTTTTTTGAAAATCTTGTATATTTTCAATTTTAACAAACTATGAATATAATAATATATTTTCACTTTATTATTTTCTACTTTGATGGTCGGTCATTCTACTTTCCACTACAGACACAATATTAATTACATTTCGTAAATCAATCATTTTAAATGATTCAACAAACTTTGGCAGCACTTCTCCTTTATTCCCTATATCGTACGCAAATGTGTGTACAAAAGGAACAAAAAGGAAGTTCTGTTGAAATTTTATGAACCGTTTAAGGTGAAATGATTTAAAAAATATGATTATTTTATTATGTTTGTAACTTTTCCAATACAGGGCAAATCCGACAAATATTGTGTCAGATGAATATTGTAGTCCATTTTGTAATAAAAACTAAAATCTATATATGATTATATACAATACTTATTAGACAGGGCTAAAAACCCTCTAAGGGATTTAAAAAAACAAGGTACATTATACACTAATTATTTATATTACCATTATACATTTTAATATTTTACTAATTATGTAATATATTAGCATTATACACCAATTTTTTTTATATTTTAATGTTTTATTAATTATATAACATATTATTATTTTAATTTTTTTAATAAAATCTTAAATATTTTCAATTTTAACAAATTATGAATATAATGTTATTTTAAAAAAATAAGTACATTATACATTAATTATTTTATATTTGCATTATACATACTAATTCATATTTGAATTGATAACAATTGAAAAGCAAATAAAAATTTATTATTTTCATTGTTTAGCTACTAATTTGAATTTATACACTAATTTGTTTATTTTACCACACAGAATATACACGTAACTAGATTTATATATAATTATGGATATAAACTAATTAAAGATTGTGTAAGTAAATTATTTTTGTCGACATTTTGGCTAACACATACACTACTTAACAGTAAATTATGTTACACTAATAAAACATACAATAATTTACCCAAATCAGCCCTAATTATACTTTAAATTTTGGATCTAAATACTAATAACCATAATTAACATATCTTAGTCAACCAATATACAATTATAAATAATCAGTGGACTATTATCAATAATTACAACCACCAATTAACACTAATTTTACCATAATTTGGATTAATTAGTTTAGGGGAAGAATATACCTTATTTTTGTTGAATTAAAGGTGTAGAGGGTTGGAGATTGCAAGTTGGTGAAGATTCAGATGGATGGGGACGGGGTGCAATGGCCAGCGATGGAGGTGGTTGAATTTGTAGGAGAAATTATGTTTTAGGGGAAGGAAGAAGATAATTAAAATGTTTCGACCTGGACTACAATATAATCGAGATTTTTCGATGGCTTCCGACTATCGACGGTTAATTTATATATATAATTAAAATTTCACCGTTTAAAATAAATTTAATGTAAATTATTTTGTTAGAAAAATTTAATTTGTTTTGAAAATTGAATAGTTTATATTAGTTATCAGTGAATTTGAAATCGATATTAATGATTACTACCTCTTACTGGCATTTTCAAATTAATTTAATTTTTTTAATTATACTTACACAATGGTTAAAAAATATATTTAATTTCATAAAACTATTACATATCATAAATTTTACCCAAGTTGTATAATTAACGGACCGAAAGCTGCATAAAATGATAGTTTGTGTTGGATTTTCAATAAAATATCGAATATAATTATGCAACAATCGATTATTGACAACACTAATTTAATTGATCATAAACCGTTAGAAATTTGAACAATTAAATAAAACTATCTTTTTTGATTTGTAGGATTTAAATTAGTATTTTTAAACAAATTTCAAACTTATATAACTAATATATTATAATAATGTAAGAAAATTAATTAAATAAAATAAGTAGCCGTCAAAAATTAAACGTTGGAGTCGTCGAAGGCCGTCGCAAACCTTCGTCGAAAATACCCCCTTTCTAATAGTGTATGGGTCTACTAAACAGGTGCTATTTGAAAAGTCGTGCATATTAAACAGATTAAACCTATAGGCGACTTTTTAAAATGCACTTGCATTATTTTCTAAAACAATTTTGGCGCCTTTTGAGCAATTACAAACAAAAGAATACGAACAAAAGTTATAAAGTAGGTTAAGGAATGGTCATAATCAACATTTCTAATAATATAAAGTATAAAAAATGTATGGTGTCATGAGCTAGGTTCAGTCACTCTGAGATATATAACTTATTCTTATACCGGGAGAGAGACATTTTTCATTCTGAGACCAATCTTGCGTCTACAATACTATGGGAAATATAGCAAATGGATTGATATAATCATACAGTGACAAAAGAAGAATCACTTCATCTTGAACTATAACTTCAGCGAGCATCTAACAGAAAATTCATAGTAGCACTATATTCACTCTTTCTATTAGTCGATCATATAATCAAAAAATATTTCACTGAAAAAAGGACAGTTAAAAGTGAATAATGTGGGTTATAGAATTCTCAAATACATGGTAAGCGCAATGGAACTTAGGGCCAATAATACATCGGAGAAGAGTGAATAGTGTTAATCTTTAAAAAATGAACTTAACTTGAAATTCTACCAAATAATCACTACGTAGAGTATTATAAGAAAATCATAAGTAGAAAAAAATAATCAGTAAAAACAAATAAAAAAGGTAAAGATTAAAGACACTTGGAATATTTATACCGGTTCAGATATCTAACTCTATATTTCCTACATGTACTCGTGTACTTCTCAATAGATAATTTCACTGTCATAACTTGTTTTCCATGGATGACAAGAACACCTTACAGTCCTATAGTTCCAGGCTACATCAAAACTATTGACATTTCATAGGTGACAAAAATAAATGACTTCTTGACTTTCCATGGATGGCAAACACATCTATTTTCTTGATTTTCCACGGACGACGTAACGCACTAAATCTATATAACAAATTTGCTCGGATTTAACGGAAAAGACAAAGAAGGGCTAAGATTTATTGTTGATATAGACATCAGGTGGCTACAATTTATCCACCTCAGCCAATGACTAACGTTTTCTTACTCTGTTAGTCTTCATTAAATAACTTCGTGCCTCCACTTCCTCCTTGCCTCCACTTCCTCCATGATGCGCACCTCACCCATCGTGTTTAATAAACAAACGTCGACTATTGGAAATCCAATTTTAATACCTTTGTTTCTTGCTTTGTTCAAACTGCTATTATTCTCTCATGTTTTTATCCACACCAGCCTACTCTTCAAATTCAATTATTCTTTTCTCCACCTCCACTATAAGATGCTAATTTTTATTTCTACTATCCATGGCTGTAGACGAAACGAAATTCAAAGAATAAGGCGTTTCTAATTTCTTCATTTTTGTTTGTGGTATTTCAATTTTACTCTTTTTTGGCGGTTTGTTATAACTCAAAATCTTTAACTACAACTTTGTTTCTTTTTATGATTTAGCACTTTACCTTTTCGGTATGTGAATATTATTTATGCAATGATTCATATTTTTCTTTTACCGCATGTTATTTTAATCCCTTTTGCCTTTATTTGTTTATCATTACTTAATGTTTGATTTGCAACTGCTCAAAATAAATTTTCTGTAATACGATATCTGATTATGACTACCTAAAAAATTCCTTTCTGACATGTCACTGATATTAACAGTGCATGATCAATTTGTTGATATCAAAATTGTCTGCATTTAATATATTTCACTACAGCATGGTGACTGATGTTTAGAGGTGCATAAAAGTTCAATTTATTGTTATACTGAAAGAAACATAATTCACGTTTTCCTTGCAAAGTGTGTTTAGTAGTTATATCATATTTAATTTGCAACAGTTGAATATTTGTGCAGCTAAATATTATTTAGTTTGTTTTTTTGTATTTCTACTTAATTATGTTAAAGTAAGATTCATGTTATATTCCTGTTCATTGTCTATCACTACGATGAATTAGGATAAGAACCTAGAGGGTGGTTAAGATTTGAAATTTGGGCTGGTTTAAGTTTCAAATCAAAGAAAATTTGATGCTTGAGTCGAATGATAAATAAAAGGTCGAACTGACACATTCAAAATTTTGTGAGTTTTTGCACAAGTTTCAAATCTGGATTATGTCATGCATTAACTTTACCTAGAATTTGTATAGTTTTACTACTTCTCACATTTTTGTTCATTTGCATACCCAGCCTCTATTTGTGTTTTAAAAAATTAAACTGTAGCCTTTATGTTGCATATTCTGACCCGTTTAGCATTTCTACTACAGCTGTTGTTGCATATGATGATAAATATGACTGTGACAGACAGTACTTTGTGCAGATGTTGTGACTGGGTAACTACTTAATTACTGCCTTTATCTAGTTCTTTTAGGCTGTTGCCTGAGGTATCCATCCAAAGCTTTATTTAAGTTTACATGGCCAAGTGCATTTTTTCATCATGTCTAACAAACAAAGCAATGGTTTTTTATGCAATACAAAATTATTATTTGATTATATCAATCACCATGATCACATGTGGGTACTATCAAGAAATATGAAATGTAATTGATTGAAAATGAAACCGTTAAAGACTGAGCTAATGCCACACTTGATTTTATCAAAAGTGTTAGTGTTGAAAATAATAGGCTTTTTTATTATAGTAATATATTGATCGTTTGAATATATTTCACTATCTCGGAGTAAAGGAGACTTTAAAGAAACGTAAGCTAAGTAAATATGTGAAGGTCCAAAGATTGAACTATGGTATTATGCTTCCTTTTTATGCTTTTCAGTGCATTGTTTGTTCAGTTCATCATTTAAAAATGCATTTTCGTTAGTATAGCGCTTTATTCCATTGAACGCTGTTGTACGCAGTTGTTTTTTGTACAGTCTTCTAGCTTCTGTTTCGCTTCATTTACCATTTGTGCCCATGAACTGTTTAATTAAATGTGTAAAAGAGGTTCCTGAACTAACCAGACTTGGCAATATACTGCTGTCTCATTCTTGATATTTAAAAAATTGCAAAATAGAACAATAGTTCAGAAGAAAGAAACATTGATGAGCAAGAATATCCTTTGTTGAAATAAAGGAAATAAGAGTATCAAAATGGTAGCAGATGATGCATTTTCGTTGCCAGATAGAGGAATAGTGAATGTGATGAAATGAAGTATGCATGTATGCTCCTCTACTCGCACAAAAATGGAACAATTGAGAAGTCTGACAACCATTGCAGCTCCTGAAAAGAGAGAAGCGAAGGGCATGAATGTTGGCTCCACCATTGCAGTGAAAGTTGAAGCAGAGGGGATACCAATTTATTAGATGCTTTACAAAATGAACTTAGCCGAATATGTGATGCTGCTTCTTAATCCACTTCCATTCCGGTTAGTCTCTATTAGTTTTCAACCTGAGCATATATACGTGTGCATGCATGTATGTTACTATTTGAAACGTGCTTATATTTGTCTACATAGCAAAAGTTGTTTGATTTCACTTATTACTCTTTGTTATATTTGCTATTTAGGATTTGAATTTTTTTATATCACAATCAATACTTCAAACCGAGAAGAAAGAAATCAATTAGATTCCTACAATGAATAGTAAAAGCTGGAAAAACTAAGAAGGAGAGATCAATTGTTGTTTCTGTGCAAAATAATTTCGCTTCTTTTGATATTGCTTCATATGGTATGGTTTCGTTAATAAAGATTGTAATGATATCGTTGTGGAAGTATTAAAAAATAATAAAAATATAATAACAATATTAGATTTTTATTGTTATTAAACCTTGCTTGGTTTTAGTGGCTTACATGAAATACATATACCTATATAATACTGACACAGCATGATACACATATAGCCAATATGTGATTCATATAGTACTAACAGCCTATATCCATGATACATATAATAGAATATATGAATAGGCGAGCACTAATGCAAAGATTTTATCAAGTCTGAGTGCAACTAAACATATACATATATAAAAAAAATTGCAGGGGGTCATCTCGGTTTTTTTTTGAGGAGGGTCGGGCTTGATTGGGGCGGCAGTGGCACGGGCGGTGGTCAGAGGCTCGGCGTGGAGAGTTGAGGTGGTGGTCTTGGAGGCGGAATTTGGAAGGGACGATTGTGGGTTTAGTGTCGTAAGAAGGGGGATGCTTCGGGTTTCGATGGGAAGTTTGCTGCGAAGTTGCAGCTTGGTGGCCGCAGTGGGATTTTCGGTGGTGCTCAAGGCATTTGGATCGAGGAGGCATGGCTGCGGGTTGGCTTGGTGGCGTTCGGTGCCGGAGTGGTAGGCGAAGTGGTGATACATTTGGTTTTGAAGTGTGAGGCTCAATTTTTTAGGAGAGAGATCACCTGCTAGATAAAAACAAAGAAGCTCGATCGTAGTGATAAAGAGAGAAAAAAGGGAAAAATAAATAAATATACAGAGAGAAGAAAGTGCTATAGAAGGAAATGGAACAAAAAAAATTGTACCTTTTTCTCTCTGAAATGCCACAGTGAAATTGTATCTGCTAGATTTTTTTCACCCTATTTCACGTTTATTGTTAACTTTTATTTTGGTGGTTAACTTTATTAAACCACACGTGCGTGCTGATTATCGATTGTCAACTGACATTACAAATTTTTAGTTTGTTTTTTGGTATGCCTAAAGTTGCCAGTCTATGTGTAGAATATATTGTATCTTTTTAAAAAAAAAATTGGTTGAACTGTCCAAAGTTAGGTAACTGGTAATTATAATTCAGACAATTCGTTAATGATATGACTACTGTGATCATTTCTTCGATTATGCAAGTTTATTTTCCATGAGAAGCATTTTATTTCTTAAATTTAGTTTGCATTTTATTTCCAGATGAAAGTTGGTGTGTTTTCTATAACCTATAACATCACGTACGCCTCATTTGTAAGGTTCAGCACCTAAAAAATAGTTAAAGTAAGACTACCTTAATGTCACCTACACACTTCTAACCAATATAGACTCTCCTTAGTTATATACAACATAACACTTTGCTCCCGTGCCATCGGCACAGGCTTCCTACTAGTACTATAATAATATAGGTAGATACAAAAGGTTATATATTTTTAATAAATATTCTTTCTGTTTCAATACCATGATCTTGTAGACCTCCAATAACAAAATGTATATGGAATCTACGAGGAGTGAGATGAAATCAGAGAGCAAACGAATAAGAATTCAAGAACAAACTCTTCGACCTTTTGTAGATTGTAGATCCTAATACTATATGAGTGACATACCATTGATTTGAAATATAGATATATAAAGAGAATGACAGTTTTTAGACTATAAAGTAGTAAGAAAATCAAATAGAATAATGCAAGAGAGAGTACAATTTTCGTCATTACTGAACTTTTTATATAGGAAATGAAGGGATATGTCCCTTAGTGAAGAGATGAAACCAAAATTCCTTGTATGGATTCAAAAAACATGTAACTACTATATTTCAACATATATATAGTAGGTCACAGGTTGATATGCATTTCAGTTGAAGTCTGTATGTTGTCCAAAATTTGAGCAGGGTTATCTTTCTAAATATTTTGACATTTTCATTATGTTCAGAATATTTGAGAAACATATTTGGAAATTCGTTTCTCGAATATTCCACAATATATGGAGACATACGTTCAAATCTTAATATATTATATATTAAAATATGTTTTCAAATATTATGAATATAATGTATTTCAACATACATACAGTTGAAGTGTCAAATAATTTCAAGTCCAAAATGCCCAATTCATTCGATTTATTGATATATCAAAATTCGTTTCTCAAGTATTCTAAACGCAATGTATGTCAACGCACATTAATTGAAGTGCCAATTCATTTTAGGAACTCTTATGGATTAGAAATAAATACTACAACAAACTGAACCTTAAAACCCGCTGTAAAAGCTTTAAACAGCGTTTTTCACTACGCTGTATAACTGCATGCTATTATAAGTTAGAAATATACCATATTCAATTTTCTTACATCGAACATATAAAATACGTCCTGAATACTTCATAACAGTGTAGAAAAGATAGCAGCTAGTGACCAAAAATGGTAAGACATGTAAACATACAAACCAAAATGTAGTTCTGACATCAAAAGTAGCTTCAAATCCACAACTTGTTGCAGCATGGTCCTACTTTTTGCATCAAGGATATCGACCCACATGTAAAGTAAAGGTTCTTTAGTTATGCATACTTTAACTCATTGTAAGTAAAACTATGAATAATGAATTACGTTTCATTTAAGACAATCTATTAACATTACATAAGGCCTACTAATTTCAAGACATGAAACATAATTTTCAAGATATTCTAAATTGCCCGATTTCTCCTATTACATTCTTTAACTATACTTCACTCAGTACATGACTGCTATATGACATTTCCACTTGTTGTAAATGACATATAGTCTATTATGTTCTATACCATTTCGTATTTCCAAGAATCCACATAAGCAGTCAAACATTTTGATGCCAATGTTTGTATATAAAGTTACAAAAATTCAATAAGGAAATGTTTCAAATTTTTTGCTGACCTTTTGGTGCCAATGTTTGTATACAAAGTTACAAAAATTCAATAAGGAAATGTTTCAGATTTTCGCCGACCTTCATATTTCTAGTTCTGTTAAAGACCTGGAATTTAAATATGCACTGCAATATACATGTAAAGGCTTTAAATGACACTTTTTCTCTGAAATCTATAAATAGTATGGAATTTATTTGGTATTAAAACAAAATGTTGCATTTTATGTAGAAAAATGCAAAAACTTTAAGATTAAAATATATGATGTTCAACATTATAATGTTTTTGTATGTAGAGAGACAATAACAGAAGAATGTTTTTTTAAAATGTCATTGCCAAATTAAAGTCACATTTTTTATCCGACTAAGCTAATTAATTGGCTAAAATGGAAACAGATCTAATATAACTTCAGCAAATCTAATTAGCAAAAGATGACACTTATTAACATATCCATCTCTAACTAAATTTTTTAATATAGCACTGGACATTAATGGATGATTGTACACATTATATACTTGATGTCAATTTCTCATTAATATTTATATATTTTTTCTCTATAAAGAGACAATCTACCTCTCCATAAAGGCAATAAGTAAACATCCCAAGGTTAGCTAAAGGCAATAAGTAAAATTGGTGCAGTATTACTTACTATAAGCCTTATCATATCTCAATTAAATTAAAAAAATTACTAACTAGTTTAGTTCATTTATATATTTTCGCCTAACAAAAAAAGAAACAAGGTATCGGGTGCATACGATCTTGGAGAACTAGATCAAGATTATAATGTATTATCTATAGTTTAATAATAAGTAATTGAGTTTGGTTAGCTTTATATACATATCACCTAAGATACAGTGAATAAACATCAATAATTTGTTGTTGAGATTTTACGATAAAAGTTTTTTTTTACAATCATGACAATAATATGCCCAACAAAACCATGTGCACAATTTGACTACAAAAGTACAAAATCTGATTATTCGGATTATGGCAACCTGCGAGTAGTATAATGTATGTTTATTCATTTACAAATTTTGTACAGATAAAATGTTATAAACTTTTGAAACAGTTAAATTTTACGAACTTAGTTACTTTAATCTAATGTTTATAAAACTTAGTTAACTTGCATAAAATTTAGTTAAATTCTATTAACTTTAGTTATTTTATAAACTTAGTTTTTTATTCCTTTTCAAAAACTCGATTAATTCTTATAAACTTAGTTATTTTACAAACTTAGTTTTGTTTTAAACTCGATTAATTCTTACAAACTTAGTTATTTTCTAAAAATTATTTAATTTTTAGTAGTTATTTAATTTTAACAAAATTTAGTGGGTTGTAAAAATTAGTGAATTTCTATAAAAATTAGTTGAGCTTTATAAATTAGGTTAAGTTTCATAAATTTGCTTAATTTTTACAAGACTTAGTTAGCTTAGTTAAACTTTTGTTGAACTTAGTTGAATTTTCAAAATTTATCTCATTTTTATAAAATTTTGATAATATCTAGAATTTTATTTAACTTCTATAAAATTTAACTTAGTTAAATTTTTATAAAACATAGTTAATTTTTATAAATTATTTAAGTTTTATAAAATTTAATTAATCTTTACAAAATAATTTAATTTTTATTAAACTCGGTTAACTTGGTTAAATTGTTGTCAAATTTAATCATTTTAAAACTTTGTTTTTTATTTATAAAACTTAATTAATATAGTTAAAAGTTTGTAAAACATAGTTAATTTTCAAAAATATATTAAATTTTTATAAATGCAATTAATTTTTATAAAACTTGGTTAACATGATTAATTTTTGTAAAAATTAATTAATTTCCATAAAAATTAGTTAAGTTTTGTAAAAATTAGTTAACTTTTGTAAATTTGGTCAATTTTATATAAAAGTTTTGTTTATTTGGTTAGTTTTCATCAACTTAGTTATTTTTTTATAAAACTTAGTTAACTTGATTATTATTTTTGAATTTTATAACTTTATTTAATTTTTATAGAATTTTGATAATATTTAGAAATTTATTTAATTTTTATATTGGATTTTACTTAGTTAAATTTGTATAAAGCATAGTTAATTTTTATAAATTATCAAGTTTTGTAAAGCTTAGTTAATATTTAGAAAATTATTCAATTTTTATTAAACTTGGTTAACTTAGTTAAACTATTATAAAACTTAAGTAGTTTTTTTTATAAAATTAGTTATTTCTTTATAAAACTTAGTTAACTTAGTTAAATTTGTAAAACATAGATAATTTTTATAAATATGTTTAATTTTTATAGATGTGTTTAATTTTTATAAGTGTGTTTAAATTTTATAATATTGCTTAACATGGTTATTTTTGTAAAAAATAGTCGATTTTTGTAAACTCGGTTAATTTTTATAAAATTCAACTAGGTTAAATTTCTACAAAAATTAGTTATTTTAATAAACACATTGAATTTCATATAATTTCAGCAACATCTCATTTACGTGATTGTTTTCCTGCACACCACAACTCGATATATTTTACTCGATTAAACCAATATTGGATTCGTATCATATATAATAAAATATACTCCATGATAGCACACTCTCATTTAAAAGCATAAAACATACCATTTATTAGCAATTTTAGCTAGCAATCTTCCATATATCAAAGCAATAATTTGTGTACCTATAGAGCAAAGTAATAGGAATAATCGGGATGCAAATCTATAAACAGTCAAGTAATTATGTAAAAGTGTGAAATGAAAGCATGGGGTACATGAAGCAGAGAAGAGCAGCTACCAGACATCTAGGATTGAAGCAATGAATCCTTCAGCTTTACCTACATAGACAAGTACTTTTGAAATGGACATAATCATCCGGTTCTCCTTAATATTTAGCATATATCGCATATAATTAGCAATCAGCAATCAATTATCCAATATTTTTCGTGATTAATTAGTTTAATTTACCTGCCAATTTGAAAAGATGCCAAACGGGTTTAACAAGTGAGCAAACTTAATATTGCACTGTCTCCTCTAAAACTAATAGCTATTATGTACATTTCATCCATTCATGATCATAAAACATGTACATCAATGTTATAGATATCGTAATCTGAACCATAGAAATGTTGCCAAGAGTTAAGGCAAGTATGTACACATCATATTAGTCCACCAAACTATAAAAATATACCATGTTTTCAAGAAGTTCATCCCATATCAGTCCACCAAGATATAACATATGGATATTTTTAACCAATCAATACAAAAATATATATTATAGTCCATCTAAAGTGATTGATTACAGTTTATGATATACAAGCATAAAGTGTGAGCCATATGAAACATTAAATCAAGCAAAAAGAAAATCGATTTTGTTACCTAGTAAAAAAGGTCTGTCGTGTTGAAGCTACATGCTGCAATTGACTGACATTCCAAGTTAGCAACATGAACAGCCTATGATGGCAAGAATGTGATGCCCCACCTCTATGCTCACAATAACAAAGGTTATTATAAGGTAATAACGTCTGCTATTGCGAAGAATAAGGCTTGTTAGAAGCGACCATCCGTAAGTTATGCCTTAGACGAGTATTGATTACATCGATAGGAGTTGTGTAAATTACTCCCAACGATATACATTCAATCCAAATCAAAAAAGAAACCATGGTGGCTTATGAAAAATTCAGAACAACTCATAATAGCAACAACACGGATAAGTATAATTACATCAGAATAGAAATATCATATATATAGCGGAAGGTAAGTCTGGATACATGCTACAACACTCGATGGTTCACATGAACCAAATGTACATATACACAGCCATCATAACATACATGAGATGAGAGTCAATACACCAAAAGTAACACCTCGAAGCCTAAAAAAGATGAGGTGAAATCCCAAAAGCTGAAGCAGCAACTAAATCAGAGATAGCGATTATTTTGAAATAACTCGGTCTGACTCGAGTATTATTTAAAAGAAAATAATAATCGGATCAGTCTAATTTAAACTTAGAAATGAATGCATTATAAACAACACTAAAGCAAGTTAATTATAATCTCAAATGAGACTATTCAGCATAAATAATCAACATAGTTTAAATGAAGAAATCTCATTAAACACCATCAAAATCAACTCCAAATTCATAATTGAATTCAAAAACAACAATACACAAAAATCTAGAAATCAAAATAAGATAACAAGAAGAACCAGCATAAAATGGATCGATCCCAGCAAATGGCGAGTCTAAGCTACGCCGCACGTGCATCTCAAATGGCCGAAGCCTACCAAGTACTGTCAGCATAATATTTGGCGCCCAACGAATGACCCGAAGGTCAAACAAATGACCTGAAGGCCTAGTACTGGTAATTGACCCGAAGGTCCAGCATAGTGGCTCGAAAGCCCAACAAAAGCATCAAAATTTTCAAACAGCAAGTCCACGGCAAACATTTCAATTAACGAGTCTGGAATTAACCGAATTAGTAAAAGCGTGGTTCCATATTCCGCACTTTTTCTAAGTCGTTTAATTCTCATCATCGTTTCCTTGAAAGTGCAAAATTGTGTATTTTATATAAATAATTTTTACGTTCTCAAATGGACAAGTCTGGAATTAATCGAATCAGTAAAAGTAAGGGTTCATAGTCCTTAATTTTGCTAAAGCGTTTTAATCGATTCCTCAATCTTTTGAAAGCGTAAACTGTGAAATTTTTGTAAACAATTATATTTTAAAATGATTTAAAACACGTGACTAAAACAGCAACTTCTATAGCAATTTCGAAAAAGAAATTGCGCTTCATAAAATACCGTAAAAACAGATATAAAAATCAGCGTTGCGGTTTTCTTGATTGCAAGATAGCCGCTTAAAAATTCACTTTAAATTGACGGTTACTGAAGTCAAAACAACAGTAATTTTTATTCGTGAAAAATCTCATCAAAACAACACACTTCAAATATAAACACCAGGGTAAGAATCCGTTATAAAAATAACGGCAACAAAATACGTTTCAAAACAAAACACTGGTTCAAAAGTAAATTAATCACTGGTCTACACTACTACATATGCAACAAATATAGCACTGCCTGGACAATATATTTCATGCACACACGTAATACAAAGTTATAAAACGTTCTTGCCCAAAAATGATTTCGTGCTTCACTTATTTGCACGCCTGTACAATTTGCACCATACTAGCTTGCCAATGTTAGTACTGAATGCATTTAAGTGGTAACGTACAGAGGTATTGAAAATGCACGCACGTAATTTAACAAGACAAAAAGACCTGGCCATAATTTCATAGTAACCTGGACCTAGCTAAATGCACGCCAGCAAAAATGCAATAGAAGAAAAAAAATGACCTGGAACTCATTTACATTTTTCACGCACGTATAAGACAAATTACCTAGACTATACTTTCTTGCAAAACATGCTTAATGCTAATAGTGAAAATAACATGCAGGCACGTAACACTTTTGGGCAAAGATATAAATGATGTGGACAATTTACACGTGTCCCCTATTGCACAAACATGCCACCAAAATATTTTGCTTGGACCTGGTCTTCATGCGTACAAGCTTGCACGAAAATTGTTTTAGGCAAATTTACGTACGCACGAACAATATGGAATGCACACTTGAAATGAAAAATATGGTGCCTGGACTTGAATTTGGTGACCCACTTTTTTGCAACACGTGTATATACTTAAAAATGATAGCCTAGACTCATTTTAGTGAATGCAACTTACGCACTTCATATTACAAGCATACTCGCCTGGTGCATGCATATTTACAATTCAGTAATTAAGTATAAAATAAAAATAAAATGACTTGACTTCTGGTTACTCAGGTTTGCAAGCACGATATACAAAAATGAAAAGGACGAAGGCTAGGGCTTACACACTTTGCACGCACGAAAATGAAGTTGGTCTGGGCACTTCATGCACGCATGAATCAAATAAAGGTCTGGAACTTGAATTTCACGCATGTACACTACACATACTGACATGAAAAATTTGGTCAGGACACCATTTTTTCACACACGTGATGAAACAATGGTCTGGACTTGTTTTAGTGAATGCCATACATCTTGCGCACAAAAGAAATAGACAAAAAAATATAACCCTGACTTAAATTTCGAATGCTACAACTTTAGGGTAACTGTGTTTTGTGTAAAACAATATAAACAACAAAAAAGCATCAAATAAAAACAGGCAACATAGTTTTAATTAGATGTGTGAGTTTGCACTGACCTCTAATTTGTTTCAGAACCAGTTAGCAACCAAGATCTGAATGGAGCTAGAATTTTGAAAACAACATTAATGCTTTGCAGTGCTACTGGAATTTTGAAACGAAAGACTAATGAAGTGTTTACTTTTCCTTTACCAATTTTGTGCACAAGTCAAGCAAAAGAATGTGCTGGCAAGAATTGTACAAATGCATTTAAGTCATAACGTGCATCAATGAAGAGAGGACACAACTGCATAAAGGTGATGATGACAGCAAAGGCAAAGTGTTCAAACTTTTGTGATAGCAGAAGTGTTCACTTTTGGCTTTATTTGGTCAATCTTCACCTGCACGTGAAGGCCAATGCTGTACATTTCAAACGTTCACCACCTTGAAGTATTAAACCGACTTTGTAAATGATTTGCAATTTCTTTTTTTTTTTTCAAATTTCAATTTAAAGTCTATTTTAATAAATAAAATTTTCTTTTCAAAAACCAGGGTTGTTACAAACTCCCCCTTATAAAAATTACGTCCCCGCAATTTTCATACTAGAAGTTTCTTATAACACAAATTATACATCACAACAAAGATTTAAAATAGAAAAGATGAATTAAGAATGCTCACACCCCCCCCCCCCCCGAAGAGGAGAGAAAACCAGGATAAGAACGCTCGATGAATTCTTTGGTTTCCTAGGTGCAATCTTTAGGGTTTGCGGACCAGTGAATTTTCACAAGCGGGACTTCTTTATTCCGAAGCTAGCACACGAATAAGATTTTGCACCATAAACAAGTCGGGTGAGATCTCAAGATCTTGCAACACATGAGGATCAATAATAGAATCCGAATCTCGAAGGCATCGACGAAGCTGGGATACATGAAATACGTCATGAATTCCCGAAAACTGAATAGGTAGTAATACACGATAAGCAACAGGGCCAATATGCTCTGTAATAGGAAATGGTCCAACATATCGAGGAGCCAATTTCCCGGAGCTACTAAAACGCACCACCCCCTTCATTGAAGAAACACGAATGAACACGTGATCGCCAACAAAAAATTCCAAAGGCTTCCTACGATGATCGGCATAAGATTCTGCCTATTCTGAGCCTCTTTCATTCTCTGTCTAATAATATCAATCTTCTCAGAAGATTCACGAATATAGTCGGGGTCGAGAACTAACTTTTCCCTGGATTCCATCCAACAAGATGGTGATCGACATGGCCTTCCATAAAGGGCGTTGAAAGGAGCCATACCGATACTAGATTGGTAACAGTTGTTATAAGAAAATTCAACAAGAGACAAGTGGTCTTCCCAACTACCTCCAAAATCAAGAATAAAAGCACGAAGGAGATCTTCTAAGACTTGATTCACCCTTTCAGTCTGACCATCAAACTGTGGATGATAAGCTGTACTGAGATTGAGCTTAGTACCCAAAGCTTTCTGAAGGCTCTCATAGAAACCACTAGTGAAAAGCGGATCTCTGTCACTAACAATGGAACTAGGAATTCCATGAAATCGAACGACTTCTTTAATAAAAATCTTAGCCAACAAAGGAGCAGTCCGATTGGACTTGATAGGAATAAAATGGGCTGATTTGGTCAATCGGTCAATAATCACCCAAACACTAGTATGGTCCGACCTCGAACGAGGTAGACCATCAATGAAGTCCACAGAAATTTGATCCCATTTCCATAATGGAATCTCAAGAGGCTGCAAAAGAGCACTAGGACGTTGGTGTTCCGCTTTAATAAGTTGACAAGTCATGCAATGACTCACATAACTTGCAACATCACGCTTCATACCTTCCTAAAAGTATAAGCGTTTCATGTCAGCGTACATCTTACTACTGCCCGGATGAATAGTATACTTAGAACGATGGCAGTCCTCAAGAATGTCATTTCTAAGATTAAGAACATTAGGCACGACCAACCTTCCTTTCTTCCGAATACAACCATGAATATCAATATCGATATCCTTTAGATTATCACTTCGGGGTTCCGATTTACAACTCTGAATAAGATAAGCGAGATCTGGATCTTTTTTCTGGGCATCGACAATATGATCCAACAAACTAGGACGAGCTCCCATGCTAAATAAAAGCACAAGGGAATCAGAAACTGAAGGACGGTCTCTAATATCACAATGATATAAAGCTTCCAATAAATTCCACTTTGCTAATATCATGGAAACAACAACTTGCTACTTGCGACAAAGCGCATCAACAACTCGATTACCCTTACCAGAGGTGTACTGAATATCGAAATCATATGAAGCAAGAAATTCGAGCCAACGTTGTTGCCTCATATTAAGTTCCTTCTGAGTGAAGAGGTATTTCAGAGATTTGTGGTCAGTAAAGAGAACAAAATGCTCGCCCAATAAATAATGTCACCAAATCTTTAGAGCAAATACTATAGCGGCTAACTCCAAATCATGGGTAGCATAACGAATCTCATTAGGCTTTAGTTTTCTTGAAGCATAGGAAACTACTCTATCCTTTTGCATGAGAACAGCACTGAGTCCATAACCACTGGAATCGGTACAAACAACAAGATCATGATTCCCTTCGAGAACCACTAAGATAGGAGCATGAGTAAGGAGATCTTTCAACTTCATGAAATAAATCTCACACTTATCAGACCAAATAAAAGGAATAGCTTTTCTCGTGAGAGTGGTAAGCAGTAAGGCAATACGAGAAAAGTCCTTAATGAACAGGCGATAATATCCCGCCAATCCAAGAAAACTACAGATCTCAGTACCAGTCTCGGGGCTCTTCCAATTCTGAATACATTCGATCTTGGAAGGATCGACGGAGATACCATCAGAAGAAACGATATGACCGAGAAGCTTCACTTTATTCTCCCAGAAGTGACACTTGGAGAATTTGGCATAAAGCTGATGCTGACGAAGAGTGCTTAAAACAATCTCCAAATGCTGAATATGGTCGGCTTCAGATTTGGAATAAATAAGAATATCATCTATGAACACCAAGACGAACTTATCGAGATATTCTCGGAATATCCGATTCATAAGATCAACAAAATACGCTGGAGCGTTCGTCAAACCGAACAGCGTAACAAGCCATTCGTAAGAACCATAACGAGCGCGGAAAGCGGTAAGAGGGATGCTATCTTCCGCAACTCATAACTGATGAAAACCGGTAGCAAGATCGAGTTGGGAGAAAAGCTTAGCGCCACTTAATTGATCGAACATGTTGTCGATCCTAGGTAATGGATACCTATTTTTGATAGTAAGCTCGTTAAGCTTGCGATAATCAATGCAAAGCCTAAGAGTACCATCTGGCTTCTTAACACAGATAACAGCGGCGCTCCAAGGAGATGAGCTGGAACGAATAAATTGCTTGGCTTCCAATTCAGATAATTGTTCCTTGAGTTCCTCATTTTCCTTAGCAGACATCCTCGTGGGAGGACGACTGACGGGATGAGCACCAGAGATAAGATCAGTATGGAATTCAATTATCCTCTTCGGCAGCAAACTCGAAATAGGCTCGAAGACATTAGAAAAATCACAAACAACCAGAATATTAGCTATGACATCCTCCGATTCGAAGGAAGAAATGAGAGCATTCGAAGCATGGTCCATGTCTCGAAATACAATAGATAACTGCTCCATTGCATTGCGATGCTTGAGATATAAAGTTCTTTTGGGACATAGGATTTGAACTTCATAACAGATGAGCCAATCCATCCCCAAAATCATATCAAAACCAAGATGGTTCATAACATGCAGATTCGCATGAAAGGAAAAACCACATAAAATAATCTCAACATCAACACATAACAAACCAAGAGTAGTGGATCCACTAATAGGATTCACAATCCTCAAAGGGTCGCAAAGACTAACAACATCCAAAGGAATAACATCAACAAGCTCCTTTGACACGAATGAATGTGATGCACCCGTATCGAAAAGAACTCTAATAGAACGACCATGAAATAAAATAAAACCCTCCAAAACAGAAGGAGGAATACCTTTGGGCTGAGAAGAATCACCAGAAGCTTTAGAAACGTTAAGCTTCCCAGATTTGAAACCATTAGGAGCAGTAGGACAATCAGAAACCCAATGACCCTCTTTCTTGCAATAACGGAAGATGCGAGGCTTAGGACAACTACGGAGAAGATGATCCAGAGAACCACAATTATAACACGCCCTCTGATTAGAAGGTGCACTACTACGCTGAGAACTAGAGGTAGCTTGCTTCTTCTTCTTGTTAGAAGAAGAATTAGGCTTATTAAATGGAAACCTTTTCTTGTTGGGGTTCTTAGAAACCTCAACCTCATCACCACTATCACGTTCCTTTTCGACAGCTTTAAGGAAAAGAGCCGAATCAACAAGTTCCTTAAAAGGAAGCTTAAGCTGAAGCAAAAGGACTTTCTTCAAATACTTCTTCAAACCTTCTACAAATCTAAGATTCTTCTTACGCGGAGTGTTAATGAACTCAACTCCGTATTTGGACAAGGCCTCAAAAGATGCAACATAATCAGAAACAGAGGGCTTTCCTTGTTTTAACTCAAGGAAACTACAAGTAAAATTGGTGTTTTCTGATTCAGGAACGAACTTAAGTTCGAATCATCCCTTAAACTGATTCCACGAGAGAGAGGACTCATCAACTTCCATAATCAAAAGCTTATACCAATCAAGAGCACGTTCTTGCAACATACTAGATTCCACAAGAACGTGATGATGATCTGAAAGATCCATCCGAGAGAATATGCGCACACTAACGCGCAACCAAGTCTGAACCTCCAATACACTTTCTGATCCCTTGAAAGGCTTGCCTCCAAGGTGGGAATATTCACTACACTTGCGGGTGTAACGCCCCACCCCAAGACCCACCTTAGTAAAGAGAATTAACGAGTGATTCCGTCTACTAAAGCGGAGAATAGGGCTGGTTAAGGGCGACCATCTATAACTTTGTCTTAAACATCTATTGAACACGTCGATAAATGCATTATGATTTTTCTTTTCTATCTCAATGGATCGACGTACATAGTAACTGCTTAATTCAAAATTATAGGTGGCTAATGGATCTATCAGAACAAAATACAATAACTATATGTAAAGCACATCACAGAACAGTAATAAACATCATATATATACATATACACCGATACATGTTTAGTACAATACAATATGAATACAATAAAGGTGGTATTCGACCACACTATATACATCGAATCAAATATAAATACATCAGAGTCAAGCGGAAAGAAATATAAACTAAACAAAAGTTCTAGGCTGATATCCAAGCAGATGCATCAAAGAAAAGTCCCATAACTGATAGCTAACCTAAAATAACTCGGTCTGACCCGAATACAAAGTACACGGGTCAGTCTAGCTAAAATAATCGGTTAATGAGGATAGATGACAATATGAAGCATAAGATACAATGTGATAATTCTTTTCGAATAAGAAGAGGCAACATAAAGAATACAACTCATGACTTAAGTGAAATAATGTCACTTAAGTATACAATGACCTCAAAAGAGGTAAGTTCAATAATAATACTCAAATAATATAAACATTCGCCTCATATCATCGGCGACATCACAAAATGTCTACATGGTTTCCATGAACCATATCTCCTCAAAAGGTGAAACATTAATATAAAATCTCGCCAAAAAGGAAAACATAAGATATTCTCAAGTAGGATGATCCAAAACTCAAATATAAAAGAATCTCCAAACTCAATTATACCTCGTCTCATCGGTATAAATGTATATAAATCTCAATCTCAACTCGCCAAAATGGCAAAACACAGAATATCCTATAAAATCCTGAAATTATCTAAACTCATAACTCAAGGAACTCGATAAGAGTTCAAAACATCGTAATTGAAATCACCATATATATAACATCTCATATAGCACTAGGCTATCAATGTAATAAAACATCCTCAAAAGGTGAAATCATAATAAAACAGAAAACTCAGAAAATCCGGATTGGGCAAATCCCAATTATAATGCCGCAGCAATGCTGCATGTGCTAAACTCAGATGGCCGAAGCCTTAGACAAGGTCGCTAACACCTCCCAAAGCAGTTCGTCCTCATGACAAGGTCGCTGACACCTCTTCAAGTCATTTTGTCAGCCCTAACAAGGTCGCTAACACCTCCCAAAGCAGTTCGTCCTCATGACAAGGTCGCTGACACCTCTTCAAGCCGTTTTGTCAGCCCTAACAAGGTCGCTAACACCTTCCAAAGCAGTTCGTCCTCATGAAAAGGTCGCTGACACCTCTTCAAGCCGTTTTTTCAGCCCTAACAAGGTCGCTAACACCTTCCAAAGCAGTTCGTCCTCATGACAAGGTCGCTGACACCTCTTCAAGCAGTTCCGTTAGGTCAACATCGTGAATGTGTCACAAACTCACGGATAGGAAGCCGAAAAGTGTTAACGTATGTCCCATACCACACATTCGCACTTAGCGGTTTACTAGCCATTAGTTGATGCCACACTAGAAACATCATAAAACTCAGAAATTTATATCTCGTCTAGTCTCATTGACGAGTGACAAAAAGCCACCATGCTTGTCTCATCTCATCGACAAGCATTAAATGACATCGTAAATTGTCTCATCTTATCGACAAGTGAAAACATCATGATGGTTTCTCATGAACCATAAATCTCAAAATATGAAATCATAAACTCAAGACTTGCCTTATATCATTGGCAAGTAAATAAGACATCGTGATGGATCTCATCGACAATACTCCTATATAGGAGATCTCAACCCAAAGTGTTTGCAAAATATTAGCCATCTTAAATAATTCCAATACATAATAATTACAAAAATCAAAATATGCCATAAAATGGCAAAACATCTCAGAATCAATATTCTCAAATAGCTTCGATCGTACAAGTCCGAAATTAACCGAAATAGTAAACGCACATGTCCCATACCACGTGTTTTACTAAATCGTTTAATTCTCTTTCTCATACGTTCGAATAATGTAAAAGTAATAAAAAATAAATAAAAATTTATTATAAAACATTTTACTTGAGAAAACGGTGTTATAAAACAAATTTTAGAAATTTATCTAAAAGATTTTGAGGGAAAACACATCATTAAAAAGGATTTTAATAATTTTAAAAGCCTTAAAAGTAAAGAATAATTGTTTAAAAACCTATAAAAATGTATAAAAACATTTCTTACTCCAACCATGATGTTAGAAAATTTTCTGGAATTTATTCGGATTTTTAAAACTCAAGAAAACATCAATTTGCAATTTAATCGGCTTAAACCGATATTCAAATTTAAATCGAATTCAAATTAATTTAAATTCAAATCTCATCCTAACATGATTAGTCCATTTCTGGAAAAATGATCAAATATTAGCATCAAATTTCATAAATAATAAAAAGTTGCAAAAGAATGCATATGAAATTGTCGAAGTCGGACAAATACATAAATATTGTGGCTGTCGATGACAGGCTAAAAACATCAATTTTCCACCATGTAAACAACAAAATCATACAAAATTTAACACATAAAAGTTGTAGCATATTTCTTAAGGATTCCAGAACATCTTGAATTTCATGATTCCGATCAGTAACGTGAAAGTTATGATTGAAACACTAGAAAAACAAAAAAAATTATGTGCCCTGGCTATCAGTACAGGCCAGCGATGAAAAAGTCAATTTTTCACTATGTAGACTTCAAAATAATTCAAAACCGAAAACATCAAAGTTGTGGAATATTTCACAAGAATTCCAGAACATCTAAAATTTCTAAATTCCGATTTGAAACAAGAAAGTTATGATTAAATTGCTAAAAAAAAAAACATCAAACTCAGCCTGAACTTATGCATTTACGGGATAGTGATAAACAATTGCAATTTTAGCATAGATAACATCTAAATCGGGAAAAATGAATAAAACAAAAGTTGTAGCTTAGTTTCTAAGCTTTCCGGAATGACCAAGATCATCAAAATCGGTTAAGAAACGAAGTAGTTATGGTTAAATTCGTTTCAGCTTCAATGAGAGAGCAAATATTATTTTTGCTCCCGGGTTAGCAGTAGAAAAATCAAATTTCGACATAGCTAACCTCAAAATTACAGAAAACATGAAACATAAAAGTTGTTCCCTATAAATATACCCTTCAACTGAAGAAAGTTTCACTCAATTCCGATTTATCATTCAAAAGTTATAGTGATTTTAAGATCAGATTTCAACAAACAAAATTGCACAGGGTAGAGCTGTGTACATCAGTTTCAACTAAATTTGGACCCTATAAAAAATAGAATCTCAGAAAGTAATTAAAAGAGAAGTTGTAGCTAACAGAGTTTTCTTTCAACTGCAGAAAGATTGAGCTGATTCGGGTAAATTTGCACTAAGATATTGCTGTTTTACTGCAGCAATTTTTCACAAATAATTTTTAGCAAACCACAATAAACTTGAAATCAATTCAATCGATATTCCATCCAATTAATTCAAATAGAAATTAAAAAATTTCATATATTAAAGCTAGTGGCGTGAGTGATTAACTCACCTTGTTGTAGGAATGCAAAAACTCGAACTAACGTTGAAAGCTTGGAGCTTTTGCTTGAGTTTTAGCTTCTATAACCTATAAACAACACTACAACAACATACAAGCAAGAAAACCCTATTTCTAACAATCTACCTATTGCAAAAATTCAAATTTGATGAAATAGAATAAGTTTTGGAGTCGATTACCTGAGAAATATAGCTTTAGATTGATTTATTTCAGCAAACACTTGGATTATTTGGAGATTTGAAGCCTAGGGTTTGAAAGAGGAATAACCTTTTCTTTTCTTTTTGTTTTCTGGTTACAGTAAAATGAACGTAAAAAAAATGGAAGAGGAGAGAAGGATGGTTTCTCTTCTCTTAACAGGCTAAGTCAACATGGGCTATGACCCAAACAATTAAATTTAGCCCAAGTAAATTTAATTTAGCACTAAATTTACCCTAACACTTTCATATTTACATAATACAACATATGTGTATTTACATGATTTCATCTCTACAAATTGTACAAACATTTTTTTTTTACAACAAATAAAAAGATAATTTAGCTATAAAAATATTTCTCGTTATTAAAAACTCTTATTTACACAATTTACACAATAGTTCATATAAAACTCTATCTTTAACTCCAAAAATTACATAAAAATTATTTTCATGTGCAATAAAATATAACAAACCATTTTTTTCAACATTTTACAACCAAAAATTTATTTTTAAACCAAATTTTCCATTTTTGATTATAATATACCACTTATTAAATGAAATGCTTCTTTTAAAAATATATAAAAGAAATATTTGGCAATAATTATCAAAATTATTGCATTTCTTTATATTAAAATCATGATTAGCTCATTTTTAACTTAATTAACCAAGTAAAGTTTCAAAATTTTATTTTTCACCTTTATTCTCTAAAATCCATTGTTTATTCCAAATGAATAATTTAAATCACCAATTTATTTTTAGTTCACAATACTAAATTATAACTACAATTATAATTCAATATTTACAGGTAATCGCCAAAACTAGGGTTGTTACAGACTCCCCCCTTATAAAAATTGCGTCCCCGCAATTTCCTAGAAAAAGAGCCGTAAACATCTTAAAAATTCAATTGATAAAGGATAAAAGACAAGCTCGAAACTCAAATCATTCATACTCTCAACATAGAATGGTAGAGAGAAACAAGGAAAAACTCACTTGGTTAATCCAATGTCCCATCAAATGCTAATATAGTGATTAGCAAACCATCAAGTTTTCCAAGTATCTCGAAAGAATTTCGAAGATATCCCATCTTCGAAACAGAACTCAATAAGACGCTCAATAATTAATCAATCGAAAATGATTTCACAAAACTCTATGAATTGAGTCGGACCAACCTCACTTAAACCCGAACTCTAAGCAATAAAGAATATCATCAATAAGATTTTCCGCAAAATAATACGGAAAGAACATCCTCTCAACAAGATAAACACAACAAACAAGATGAATAAATCACGAAATGACTTCTTACAAGGCCACCAAACTCGAACGACCGCGATAATGCATGTCATTGATACTAACTCAAGGATAGAATATACTCAAGAAACAAGGATATAAGCTCAAATTACTTTTCATTCCAAGATATTTAGAATTTTTTTTTTAAATCTCAACATCTTTTAAATTTTTAAATCTCAATTTTCAACATTTGAAAATTTCTCAAACTCTTTACTATATTACATAGTAAGTATTTAAACTCAAAGTTAAAATTCAAATTTCTACTCTTGCTTCAAAATTAATTTCCAAAGAATTTTGTAAATCCATAATAAATCCCTCAAAATAAATTAAGGGTTTAAATTCTCTTATTATACTCTTCCCTTAAAACATCCAATGTATATAATATATATTCTAAAATCTCAAAATATACTTCTAATAAAGCATAGCTCAAAAATAATCTCATTTATATTCTCATCTTTATAATTTCAAAATAAATATATAAATAAATGGCATTGCCTCGCGACTGAATCTCTAATAAATAGATATGTCCGTTGGCTGCAGAGTCGATCAAATGATCAAAACTGCATCGCCACTCTGATACTCGTCTCTAAATCAATGGCTGCAATTACCATTCAAAAATAAATTTAATATTTAATCTCAAATATTATTTTAAAAATCTCAATTTTTAAAACACAAACCATCGTGTCTGATTGCCTCATCATAGCATTTAGGAGATTCCTATCGATAACGTTGATCAGGCGTATCGACCAGAACTCTTAACTACTCGATGGACAACCCAACATTCTCAAATTATTTCTATAAAAAAAATACTCTTGTAAATATATTCTCAAAATATTCCTTGAATTTTTTTTTTAATATCTCAAAGCTTAAATTTCTCTTTAAAACTCATATTTATATAGCTTCAAAACTCAGACCAAAGAACATTAAGAGAATGCATCGAGATATTCCCTGACTACTCGATTTTCAAAATCAACAGAAGGAGATAGAGTGTTCGTCAATCTTACGATGTCACGAGCCACTCCCAAAAATCATCAAGATACAGAATAAGCAAGATATTCTTCTCAAAGGAGAAGAAGCACACAATCCATGAATCACTACTTCAGTCGGAGTAATGCTAAAGGATAACATTGATTCAGTATATGAAAAGAACACTCAAACGAAGTTGAATGATAAACTCAATCAAACTCGAACAATCTAGAAACTTACCTCATTCCTTAGTGGATGTCCTCGTGGAAGGAAAGCCGAAGGCTAAAAGCCAGGAATAAGGTTAATTCAACACTCGATTGCCCGACTGGATATCAAACCCAAACGGACTCATCAAAACTCAACAAAGTCGCCTTGACTGAAATTCGAGATATGTCATCATCATCTCGATACTCAAGAGTGAATTCGAAAACTTCGGAATCATCATTAACATTCCAAAGTGATGGAAATAATAAACCAATCAAAATAGAAAACCTAAATATACAATAGGATCCTATAAAACAAAGGATTTGACTTAATATCAGATAAGTCAATCCATCTGAAATCAAATGCATCTCAAGATTGTGAGTAACAAACAAATACTCACAAAAGCAACATCAAATAAAATCTCAGAATGCTCAAAATGAGCCAATCGTTGTGGATCCCCTCAATACGATTCACAACTCTCAAAGGAACACAACAAGAATACTCTAAGGAATCAATAAGCTTCATCGATACGAACTCACTCGCATCGACAAAATAAGAATAGAATAATCCTAAATAAAATCATTCATAAGATAAGATAACATCAAACTCAATTATGGAATACTACGGAATACAATATATATTCCTAGACATATTCCATCTCAACATATCCCAGCACTCGAAAAAGAAGCAAAGCACGATTCGAAAACAAGTTCGAATAAAGGACAGTGATTCATTCGTATTGTACTTCGACGTATCATGATATACGTACTGTTCTATGTTTTTCTACTCTGTTCTAACCTCAGCTCTGATACCAAGCTGTAACGCCCCACCCCAAGACCCACCTTAGTAAAGAGAATTAACGAGTGATTCCGTCTACTAAAGCGGAGAATAGGGCTGGTTAAGGGCGACCATCTATAACTTTGTCTTAAACATCTACTGAATACGTCGATAAATGCATTATGATTTTTCTTTTCTATCTCAATGGATCGACGTACATAGTAAATGCTTAATTCAAAATTATAGGTGGCTAATGGATCTATCAGAACAAAATACAATAACTATATGTAAAGCACATCACAGAACAGTAATAAACATCATATATATACATATACACCGATACATGTTTAGTACAATACAATATGAATACAATAAAGGTGGTATTCGACCACACTATATACATCGAATCAAATATAAATACATCAGAGTCAAGCGGAAAGAAATATAAACTAAACAAAAGTTCTAGGCTGATAGCCAAGCAGATGCATCAAAGAAAAGTCCCATAACTGATAGCTAACCTAAAACAACTCGGTCTGACCCGAGTACAAAGTACACGGGTCAGTTTAGCTAAAATAATCAGTTAATGAGGATAGATGACAATATGAAGCATAAGATACAATGTGATAATTCTTTTCAAATAAGAAGAGGCAACAGAAAGAATACAACTCATGACTTAAGTGAAATAATGTCACTTAAGTATACAATGACCTCAAAAGAGGTAAGTTCAATAATAATACTCAAATAATATAAACATTCGCCTCATATCATCTGCGACATCACAAAATGTCTACATGGTTTCCATGAACCATATCTCCTCAAAAGGTGAAACATTAATATAAAATCTCGCCAAAAAGGAAAACATAAGATATTCTCAAGTAGGATGATCCAAAACTCAAATATAAAAGAATCTCCAAACTCAATTATACCTCGTCTCATCGGTATAAATGTATATAAATCTCAATCTCAACTCGCCAAAATGGCAAAACACAGAATATCCTATAAAATCCTGAAATTATCTAAACTCATAACTCAAGGAACTCGATAAGAGTTCAAAACATCGTAATTGAAATCACCATATATATAACATCTCATATAGCACTAGGCTATCAATGTAATAAAACATCCTAAAAAGGTGAAATCATAATAAAACAGAAAACTCAGAAAATCCAGATTGGGCAAATCCCAATTATAATGCCGCAGCAATGCTGCATGTGCTAAACTCAGATGGCCAAAGCCTTAGACAAGGTCGCTAACACCTCCCAATGCAGTTCGTCCTCATGACAAGGTCGCTGACACCTCTTCAAGCCATTTTGTCAGCCCTAACAAGGTCGCTAACACCTCCCAAAGCAGTTCGTCATCATGACAAGGTCGCTGACACCTCTTCAAGCCGTTTTGTCAGCCCTAACAAGGTCGCTAACACCTTCCAAAGCAGTTCGTCCTCATGAAAAGGTCGCTGACACCTCTTCAAGCCGTTTTGTCAGCCCTAACAAGGTCACTAACACCTTCCAAAGCAGTTCGTCCTCATGACAAGGTCGCTGACACCTCTTCAAGTAGTTCCGTTAGGTCAACATCGTGAATGTGTCACAAACTCACGGATAGGAACCCGAAAAGTGTTAACGTATGTCCCATACCACACATTCGCACTTAGCGGTTTACTAGCCATTAGTTGATGCCACACTAGAAACATCATAAAACTCAGAAATTTATATCTCGTCTAGTCTCATTGACAAGTGACAAAAAGCCACCATACTTGTCTCATCTCATCGACAAGCATTAAATGACATCGTAAATTGTCTCATCTTATCGACAAGTGAAAACATCATGATGGTTTCTCATGAACCATAAATCTCAAAATATGAAATCATAAACTCAAGACTTGCCTTATATCATTGGCAAGTAAATAAGACATCGTGATGGATCTTATCGACAATACTCCTATATAGGAGATCTCAACCCAAAGTGTTTGCAAAATATTAGCCATCTTAAATAATTCCAATACATAATAATTACAAAAATCAAAATATGCCATAAAATGGCAAAACATCTCAGAATCAATATTCTCAAATAGCTTCGATCGTACAAGTCCGAAATTAACCGAAATAGTAAACGCACATGTCCCATACCACGTGTTTTACTAAATCGTTTAATTCTCTTTCTCATACGTTCGAATAATGTAAAAGTAATAAAAAATAAATAAAAATTTATTATAAAACATTTTACTTGAGAAAACGGTGTTATAAAACAAATTTTAGAAATTTATCTAAAAGATTTTGAGGGAAAACACATCATTAAAAAGGATTTTAATAATTTTAAAAGCCTTAAAAGTAAAGAATAATTGTTTAAAAACCAATAAAAATGTATAAAAACATTTCTTACTCCAACCATGATGTTAGAAAATTTTCTGGAATTTATTCGGATTTTTAAAACTCAAGAAAACATCAATTTGCAATTTAATCGGCTTAAACCGATATTCAAATTTAAATCGAATTCAAATTAATTTAAATTCAAATCTCATCCTAACATGATTAGTGCATTTCTGGAAAAATGATCAAATATTAGCATCAAATTTCATAAATAATAAAAAGTTGCAAAAGAATGCATATGAAATTGTCGAAGTCGGACAAATATATAAATATTGTGGCTGTCGATGACAGACCAGCAGTAAAAACATCAATTTTCTACCATGTAAACAACAAAATCATACAAAATTTAGCACATAAAAGTTGTAGCATATTTCTTAAGGATTCCAGAACATCTTGAATTTCATGATTCCGATCAGTAACGTGAAAGTTATGATTGAAATACTAGCAAAACAAAAAAAATTATGTGCCCTGGCTATCAGTACAGGCCAGCGATGAAAAAGTCAATTTTTCACTATGTAGACTTCAAAATAATTCAAAACCGAAAACATCAAAGTTGTGGCATATTTCACAAGAATTCCAGAACATCTAAAATTTCTAAATTCCGATTTGAAACAAGAAAGTTATGATTAAATTGCTAAAAACGAAACATCAAACTCAGCCTGAACTTATGCATTTACGGGATAGTGATAAACAATTGCAATTTTAGCATAGATAACATCTAAATCAGCCAAAATGAATAAAACAAAAGTTGTAGCTTAGTTTCTAAGCTTTCCGGAATGACCAAGATCATCAAAATCGGTTAAGAAACGAAGTAGTTATGGTTAAATTCGTTTCAGCTTCAATGAGAGAGCAAATATTATTTTTGCTCTCGGGTTAGCAGTAGAAAAATCAAATTTCGACATAGCTAACCTCAAAATTACAGAAAACATGAAACATAAAAGTTGTTCCCTATAAATATACCCTTCAACTGAAAAAAGTCTCACTCAATTCCGATTTATCATTCAAAATTATAGTGATTTTAAGATCAGATTTCAACAAACAAAATTGCACAGGGCAGAGCTGTGTACATCAGTTTCAAACTAAATTTCGACCCTATAAAAAATAGAATCTCAGAAAGTAATTAAAAGAGAAGTTGTAGCTAACAGAGTTTTCTTTCAACTGCAGAAAGATTGAGCTGATTCGGGTAAATTTGCACTAAGATATTGCTGTTTTACTGCAGCAATTTTTCACAAATAATTTTTAGCAAACCACAATAAACTTGAAAGCAATTCAATCGATATTCCATCCAATTAATTCAAATAGAAATTAAAAAAATTCATAGATTAAAGCTAGTGGCGTGAGTGATTAACTCACCTTGTTGTAGGAATGCAAAAACTCGAACTAACGTTGAAAGCTTGGAGCTTTTGCTTGAGTTTTATCTTCTATAACCTATAAACAACACTACAACAAAATACAAGCAAGAAAACCCTATTACTAACAATCTACCTATTGCAAAAATTCAAATTTGATGAAATAGAATAAGTTTTGGAGTTGATTACCTGAGAAATATAGCTTTAGATTGATTTATTTCAGCAAACACTTGGATTATTTGGAGATTTGAAGCCTAGGGTTTGAAAGAGGAATAACCTTTTCTTTTCTTTTTGTTTTCTGGTTACAGTAAAATGAACGTAAAAAAAATGGAAGAGGAGAGAAGGATGGTCTCTTCTCTTAACAGGCTAAGTCAACATGGGCTATGACCCAAACAATTAAATTTAGCCCAAGTAAATTTAATTTAGCACTAAATTTACCTTAACACTTTCATATTTACATAATACAACATATGTGTATTTACATGATTTCATCTCTACAAATTGTACAAACATATTTTTTTTTACAACAAATAAAAAGATAATTTAGCTATAAAAATATTTCTCGTTATTAAAAACTCTTATTTACACAATTTACACAATAATTCATATAAAACTCTATTTTTAACTCCAAAAATTACATAAAAATTATTTTCTTGTGCAATAAAATATAACAAACCATTTTTTTCAACATTTTACAACCAAAAATTTATTTTTAAACCAAATTTTCCATTTTTGATTATAATATACCACTTATTAAATGAAATGCTTCTTTTAAAAATATATAAAAGAAATATTTGGCAATAATTATCAAAATTATTGCATTTCTTTATATTAAAATCATGATCAGCTCATTTTTAACTTAATTAACCAAGTAAAGTTTCAAAATTTTATTTTTCACCTTTATTCTCTAAAATCCATTTTTTATTCCAAATGAATAATTTAAATCACCAATTTATTTTTAGTTCACAATACTAAATTATAACTACCATTATAATTCAATATTTACAGGTAATCGCCAAAACTAGGGTTGTTACAGCGGGCGAAGGCAGACTTGTGAGTAGGAGCTGCGGGAGTAGCAACTGAAGGCTGAGTACCCCGAAATAGCTTCATAAACTGATCAGCTGACATATAGACTCCGTCCGGATGAGAACCACTAGACGGACCTGCAGTAGAAACTTCCCTCTACCTTTTCCAGCCATAGGCTGAGAGAACAAGAGAGGATAAGGATCAGTTAAATAAATACAAGATTGATTAGGAATTTAACAAATGGAATACTACGGAAATATGAGATCATTCCTAGACATATTCCAACAAGTTAGAGTGGATAAAAGTTTAATAACAACGAAGGAATGGATTAAAAAATCAAAAATAAAAACCTTGAATAGTTGTAACATATGTTCCATTTATACTTCTGTTCCGTGTTTATTCTAATATGTTCTGAATATCAGCTCTGATACCAAGCTATGACGCCCCACCTTTTTGCTCACAATAACAAAGGTTATTATGTAGTAATAACGTCTACTATTGCGAAGAATAAGGCTTGTCAGAAGCGACCATCTGTAAGTTATGCCTTAGACGAGTATTGATTACATCGATAGGAGTTGTGTAAATTACTCCCAACGATATACATTCAATCCAAATCTAAAACAAAACCACGGTGGCTTATGAAAAATTTAGAACAACTCATAATAGCAACAACACAGATAAGTATAATTACATCAGAATAGAAATATCATATATATATAGCGGAAGGTAAGTCTGGATACATGCTACAACACTTGATTGTTCACATGAACCAAATGTACATATTCACAGCCATCATAACATACATAAGATGAGAGTCAATACACCAAAAGTAACACCTCGAAGCCTAAACAAAAGATGAGGTGAAATCCCAAAAGCTGAAGCAGCAACTGAATCAGAGATAGCAATTATCCTGAAATAACTCGGTCCGACCCGAGTATTATTTAAA
Organism: Allium cepa; assembly: GCA_030765085.1. NCBI lineage: Eukaryota > Viridiplantae > Streptophyta > Magnoliopsida > Asparagales > Amaryllidaceae > Allium > Allium cepa. The sequence goes on from CM060932.1 coordinate 707,807,372, forward strand.
AGAAAATAATAAATGGATCAGTCTAATTTAAACTTAGAAATGAATGCATTATAAACAACATCAAAGCAAGTTATTATAATCTCAAATGAGACTATTCAGCATAAATAATCAACATAGTTTAAATGAAGAAATCTCATTAAACACCATCAAAATCAACTCCAAATTCATAAATGAATTCAAAACAACAATACACAAAAATCTAGAAATCAAAATAAGATAACTAGAAAAACCAGCATAAAATGGATCGATCCCAGCATATGGCGAGTCTAAGTTACGCCGCACGTGCATCTCAAATAGCCGAAGCCTAACAAGTATTGTCAGCATAATATTTGGCGCCCAACGAATGACCCGAAGGTCCAACAAATGACCCGAAGGCCTAGTACTGGTAATTGACACGAAGGTCCAACATAGTGGCTCGAAAGCCCAACAAAATGATCAAAATTTTCAAACAGAAATTCCTCGGCAAATATTTCAATTAACGAGTCCGGAATTAACCGAATTAGTAAAAGCGTGGTTTCATATTCCACACTTTTGCTAAGTCGTTTAATTCTCATCATCATTTCCTTAAAAGTGCAAAATTGTGTATTTTATATAAATAATTTTTACGTTCTCAAGTGGACAAGTCCGGAATTAATCGAATCAGTAAAAGTAAGGGTTCATAATCCTTAATTTTGCTGAAGCGTTTAAATCGATTCCTCATTCTTTTGAAAGCGTAAACTGTGAAATTTTTAGAAACAATTATATTTTAAAACGATTTAAAACACGTGATTAAAACAACAACTTCTATAGCAATTTCGACAAAGAAGTTGCGCTTCACAAAACACCGTAAAAACGGATATAAAAATCAGCGTTGCGGGTTTTCTTGATTGCAAGATAGCCGCTTGAAAATTCACTTTAAATTGACGGTTACTGAAGTCAAAACTACAGTAATTTTTATTTGTCAAAAATCTCATCAAAACAACACACTTCAAGTACAAACACCGGGGTAAAAATCCTTATAAAAATAACGGCAACAAAATACGTTTCAAAATAAAACACCGATTCAAAAGAAAAATTAATCACTGGTCTACACTACTACATATGCAACAAATATAGCACTGCCTGAACAATATACTTCATGCACACACATAATACAAAGTTATATAACATTCTCGCCCAAAAGTGATTTCGTGCTTCACTTATTTGCACTCCCGTACAATTTGCACCATACTAGCTTGCCAATGTTAGTACTGAATGCACTTAAGTGGTAACGTACAGAGGTATTGAAAATGCACGCATGTAATTTAACAAGACAAGAAGACCTAGCCATAATTTCATAGTAACCTGGACCTGGCTAAATGCACGCATGACAAAAATGCAATAGAAGAAAAAAATGACCTGGAACTCATTAACATTTTTCACGCACGTATAAGACAAATTACCTAGACTATACTTTCCTGCAAAACATGCTTAATGTAATGCAAATAGTGAAAATAACATGCTGGCACGTAACACTTTGGGCAAAGATATAAATGATGTGGACAATTTACACGTGTCCCCTATTGCACAAACATGCCACCAAAATATTTTGCCTGGACTTGGTCTTCACGCGTACAAGCTTGCATGAAAATTGTTTTAGACAACTTTACGTACGCACGAAAAAAATGGAATGCGCACTTGAAATGAAAAATATGGTGCCTGGACTTGAATTTGGTGACTAACTTTTTTGCAACACGTGTATATACTTAAAAATGATAGCCTGGACTCATTTTAGTGAACGCAACTTACACGCTTAATATTACAAGCATACTCGCCTGGTGCATGCATATTTGCAATTCAGTAATGAAGTAGAAAAAAAATGACTTGACTTCGTGTTACTCACGTTTGCAAGCACGAAATACAAAAATGAAAAGGACGAAGGCCAGGGATTACACACTTTGCACTCACGAAAATGAAGTTGGTTTGGGCACTTCATGCACGCATGAATCAAATAAAGGTCTGGAACTTGATTTTCACGCATGTACACTACACATACCGACATGAAAAATTTGGTTAGGACACCATTTTTGCATACACATGATGAAACAATGGTCTGGACTTGCTTTAGTGAATGCCATACATCTTGCGCACAAAAGAAATAGACAAAAAAATAAAACCCTGACTTAAATTTTGAATGCTACAACTTTGGGGTAACTGTGTTTTGTGCAAACCAATATAAACAACACAAAAGCGTCAAATAAAAATAGGCAACATAGTTTTAATTAGATGTGTGAGTTTGCACTCACCTCTAATTTGTTTCAGAACCAGTTAGCAATCAAGATCTGAATGGAGCTAGAATTTTGAAAACGCCATTAATGCTTTGCAGTGCTACTGAAATTTTGAAACGAAAGAGTAATGAAGTGTTTACTTTTCCTTTACCAATTTTGTGCACAAGTCAAGCAAAAGAATATGCTGGCAAGAATTGTACAAATGCATTTAAGTCATAACGTGCATCAGTGAAGAGAAAAGGACACAACTGCATAAAGGTGATGATGAAAGCAAAGGAAAAGTGTTAAAACTTTTGTGATAGCAAAAGTGTTCGCTTTTGGCTTTTATTTGGTCAATCTTCACCTACACGTGAAGGCCAATGTTGTACATTTCAAACGTGCACCACCTTAAAGTATTAAACTGACTTTGTAAATGATTTGCAATTTCTTTTTTTTTCAAATTTCAATTTAAAGTTTCTATTTTAATAAATAAAATTTTCTTTTCAAAAACCAGGGTTGTTACAAAGAATAAAATTATCAACCGAATAATGAATGGCATGAGCAAAAGGTTAATATTTTATTGATAGGCCTGCTTTCAAAACTTATTGGATTGACTCCATTTAAGCAATCCTACTGAATATAAAATTCAAGTTGTACATGTTTAATATCGCTACTCTAAATGAATATAAATTACTACCATGCCAAATATAAGATTTAATTAAAGTCTACCATATCCTACTGACATAAGAAACTGAGATTACCATGTTATACATGTAATATCATCTGGTAGATTTTATCATATCCTATAGGATATATCAATATAAGATTTGATTAAAGTTGTTAGAAATTAATACTTGAATTCCAACTCGCGATTTGAAGATGCAGCATGACCATTAGAGAAGCATCGACGAGGAAGGAGGAAGTTCTATACTTAGTTTAGTGAAGGGTTTGCCGAACCAAACTTTTGGTTTGGCGGTGGAGGAGTAGCTGCTGCTCCAAATCGGGAGCAGTGGAGATGGAGGACCGGACGGGATTTCTTGCCCAGTAGTGGCGAACTCGGTTGGTGGAGACATAATGGAGCTAAGGCATTGGAGTGGTGATGTTGAAGAGCATGTCGAACCATATCTTTGGTTCAGTGAGAAGTACCCTAGTTTTTTCGTTCGATGGAATGGTTTGCCGGACAAGAATTTTGGTTCGGTACAGTAGTGCCGAACCAAATTGCTCGCTCGGTGTTGATGCTGAACCATATGAGTGTTTTGCTGAACCAAATTATGCCAAACCAAAGTGTAACCAAACATCAAGTGATGCATGCCGAACTAGGATTGCCGAACTAAATTTTGTCGGACAATATGCATGCCGAACCAAACCCCAGGGTCGCTATATAGCAGCTACCCCTCCTCGTTTCATCATTCTATTAATAGTGGAGCTTTTAGACAACAATGGAAGCCATTCTAGAGGGCTGAAACTCTGTAGAATTTTGATTGTATCGTTAATTCTTCTTTGGTATAGCCTCCAAAAGTGAACCAGTCTTGTAACTCTAATCTTCCAATGATTAATAAAATCTCCTCTCCCCAAGTGGATGTATACTGCCTCGAGTAATGAAACCACTATAAATCCTGGGTTTTTTTTTGCATCGCATTGTTTTGTGACTGTCTGTATTGGTGTTTATCTCTGTTTGTTTCGTATCACTACAATCACATTCCAATTGTTTTCCGTTGCGTTAGGTTTTTTATTACCTTAGACTGATCATCTGAAGAGATTTTCCCTAACAGTCTGGTATCCGAGCTGCAAGATTGATTGAGGAGTGCTGGACGCTATGGCAGAAGATGAAGCGACTCCAGTTGTTACAAGACCATATACTAGAGGGATGTATATGGCGTCAGGATCATAGTTGGAAATTGAGAAATGGAATGAGGATAAAGACTTCGAGAAGTGGAAATGGATGATAAAGGCTGTTCAAACGAGGCATGAAGTCCATCTAGTAGTGTTTGCCCTTGAGGAGTTGATGGCTGACATCTCAGTCGTAGAAAGAAAGAAGATGGAGAAATAGGCGTATACTACTTACAGCTACCTATGGGAGAGAATGTCATCTCAGAGATTAGCAGTGAAACCACTGCTAGGAGAATTTGGACCAAGCTTGAAAATATCTACTTGAAGAAATCTATGACCAACTGTCTGATATTACCGAAGAAATTTTTCACCATGCGGATGAGGACACTTTAGTTAAGGAACATATTAATTTCTTTGATGATCTCGTGATGAAGATGAAGTCTGTTGACTTGAAGATGGATGAGGAACAAATGAAAATGATTCTTTCATGTTCTCTTCTAGAGTGATACATAGGTTTCGCTAACAACCTCATCTTCGCTAGAGACATATTTACAGTGGAGCATGTGAATTCAGGCCTTCTATCTAAGGGCTTGAGAGATCAGATGAAGGAGATAAGTGAAGGAAGTAGAGGTGGAATTAGTGTCACGGCCTGTTTGTTGAAAGATGTATAGAAGATAAGAAGAATTGGAACTCTAGAGGGCGTTCCAAGTCCAGAAAGCCCGATAATGGCAGGAGAGGAAAGTCTAAGGATGGGAAGTGCCTTATTTACAAGAAAACTGGTCATTGGAAAAATGATTGTCCAGATTTGAAGAAGAAGGAAGAAGACGGATCTTTATCATTTGCGGTGGAGAAGTCTGTATCTGACGATGTGTTATTGCAGCAGTATCGGATGTCTTAAACCATCGGATGCTGGACTCGGAGGCGTCTTTATATATGACGCCTGATAAGGGTTACTTTGGTTCTTTCGTTGGATGATAGGGAAGCTCTATTCTTATGGGTAATGATGCTGGCTATAGAGCAATGGGTGAAGATACAGTAAGGATCAGGATGTTTGATGGAGTGATATACACTTTGACAAGTGTTCGGTATGTTTCAGGTCTTCAGAAGTCCTTAATTTCTTTAGGACGATTGGCATATTTAGGATGCAAGGTAACTATCGAGAAGGATATTTTGAAGGTTTCGAGAGATGCGCTAGTTCTTATGAAAGGAGATGTGTTCTGAAATCTATATTTTCTAAAAGGAACCACAGTTCTTAGAGAGTCGTATGTTGGAATAGACAGTTCTCGTGCTTTGGATGCCACAAAGCATTGGCATCTCAGGTTGGGTCATATTTTAGAGAAGGGCTTAGATTTGCTTCGAAGAAGGAAGATGATCAAAGCAGAAAACTTCGATAAGATGGACTTTTGCCAGGAGTGTGTGTTAGGCAAGAAAACTAAAGTATATATTGGAGTTAGACTCCATAGATCGAGGAAAGTACTTGAGTACGTGCATACGGATGTTTGGGAACTAGTTTCTACTTCTTCTCTTGGAGGAGTAAAGTATTTTATCTCTTTCATTGATGAATTTTCTCGAAAATGAAGGCCAAAACAGAGAGCTTTGAGAAGTTCAAAAACTAGAAAGCGCTTGTTGAGAACCAATTTGGTTCTAGGTTGAAGGTACTAAGATCTGATAATGGCGGTGAATTTTTCTCTAGGGAGTTCCTCGATTTTTGTAAACAGTATGTCATTCAGAGACATTTCACAGCACCCGGAGATCCGTAATCCAATGGGGTTGCAGAAAGGATGAACATGACTCTATTGGAGAAGGCTCATTGCTTGAGATTGATGGCGAGCTTGTCTAGAAGCTCTGGGCTGAGGCATTATCAACTACGGCACATATCATAAATCAAATTCCATGCTCAACCATAGATGGGAAGATTCTAGAGGAGAAGTGGAGAGGTAAAGCAGTGTATCTTGGTTACTTTCGAATTTTTGGTTGTCATGTGTACGTTCACCATACAGGTGATGATAAGTTGGAGGCTAGAGCATACAAGGGCATACAAATAGGATACACCGACGGTATCAAAGGTTATCGAATTTGGAACCCTGTTGATCGAAAGATTGTTCATTCCAGATATGTTTCTTTTGATGAGTTTTCTATGTTCAATTAGATGGAGAAGCTACCTACCACATCCGAAGATTCTTATAGGCCTAAGGAGATGGAAGAAGTTCCTATGTTTCGGCCAAATAATAGAGTTGTTGTCGATGCTGTCGAGGAAAATGTAGTTGATGAAACATCACAGGATAGTCCACAGATACCTTCTAGTAGTGCTGGTGGTGTGCATGAATCTAGAGCAAGTTCAGTTCAAGGTGGAGGTAAAAGGAGTTTAGGCAATGCAGTACCTACCCAGGTCGGTGTAGGTCTATTAGGCCGCCCGAAAGGTATGTTGATTATAAATTTGTGAACCTTAGCCTTACTGATCAGTTTGACTATGCCCTACACGTGGTTCTTGAGGAGCCGCTTGACCTTGATGAAGCTTTGAAGTCATGTGACAATTCGAAGTGGATGTGCTCTATGGAAGAGGAGTTAGAGTCATTGAAGAAGAACAAGACTTGGGATTTGGTACCACCTCCTCAAGGAAGCCGAACCATAGGTTGCAAATGGGTGTTCAAGGTGAAGGACGATGGGAGATACAAGGCTAGATTAGTTTCTAAAGGGTTTTCACTACGAAAGAGATTGGAGTATAATGAGATATTCTCTCCAGTAGTGAGACATACCTCCATCCGCATTTTGCTCACTATCGTCGCAACTCATGACTTGGAGCTGGAGCAACTGGACGTAAAAACCGCTTGCTTGCACAGAGACTTGGATGAGACCATCTACATGAAGCATCCATAAGGATTTGTTGTAGATAGGAAAGAAAATTGGATTTGCAAATTGAAGAAGTCATTGTATGGACTTAAGTAATCGCCTAGAAAATAGTACAAAAGGTTTGACTCTTTTATGCTTTCAATTGGTTTTGATCGTAGCATCAAAGACGCTTGTGTGTACTTTAAGCATTTAAATAATGGTAGATGAGTGTGCCTACTCTTGTATGTGGATTATATGTTGATTGCTTCTAAGGATAATGCTGAAATCGATAGTCTGAAGCTAAAGCTAAAAGCGGAATTCAAGATGAAGGATCTTGGAGAAGCAAAGAAAATTTTGGATATGGAAATTCAAAGGGATAGAAAGATAGGACTTTTGAGCCTCACTCAAAAGGAGTACATTCGAAAGGTGCTTGCTCGATTTAACATGGAAGTGGAAAATGCAATCAGCACACCCATGTCTTTGCACATACAGCTTTCTAGCAAAGGCTCTCCGATCTCGGAAAATGACAAGGATTATATGTTGAAGGTCCCATATGCAAGTGCAATTGGCAGCTTGATGTATGCCATGGTCTGCACTAGGCCTAACATTGCACAAGCGGTTGGATTGGTGAGTAGGTTCATGGCGAATCCAAGAAAAATGCATTGGGAAGCAGTGAAGTGTATCTTCAGATACCTTAGAGGAAATCCAAACCATGGACTTGTCTTTGGCGGCAGAAGAAGAGATTTCAGCTTGGTTGGATTTTGTGAGTCCGACTATTCCGGTGATAGAGATCAAAGGAAGTCATCCTTCGGATATGTGTTCACCATTGGTGGGAGATCGATCAGTGGGAGAGCGAGGTCGGTGATGATTGTGGCTTTGTCTACTACCGAGGAAGAGCTCATAGCTGCGGTTGAAGTAGCTAAGGAAACGCTTTATTTGAGGCGAATATTGTGTGATTTGGGTTTCGTATATGAAGGCATGGATGTGTACTGTGACAATCAAAGTGCAATCCACTTAGCTGAAAATCTGGCATTCAGCTCGAGGACGAAGCACATTAAGGTGACAGAGTCGTTCCTGATCTCGATGATGAGTAAATAGAAGCTATTCATTTTCAAAAATTTCACACAAAGAAGAATACAGTAGACATGTTTACCAAGTCGTTGTCAATTGCTAAGTTCGAGCATTTTTCGAACTTGATTCGCTTATAAAGTGCTAGATGCCACAGGGTGGTACGAGGGAAGAGATGAGATGGTTCAGCGAGACGTTTGCTTTCATGGTGGAGATTGATAGGTTTTACACAGATTGGGTACTTCGAACACTTTGTTGATGGACGGTGGCCTTGCCAGAGTTCATTGACAGAGTGTAATGGGTGATGACATTGCCGAAACTCATTGGGTAAGTATCCATTGCTTGGAGCATGAAGGTGTAGATGAAGTTGGAAGGTTTGCTTGGAATTCAGTATCAAGGTGGAGATTGTTAGAAATTAATATCTGAATTCCAACTCACGATTTGAAGAAGGAGCAAGGACATTGGAGAAGCATCAACGAGGAAGGAGGAAGTTCTATGCTTAGTTCGGTGAAGGGCTTGCCGAACCAAACTTTTGGTTCGGCGGTGGAGGAGCAGCTGCCGCTCCAAATCTTTAGTGGTAGACTGGAGGACCGGACGATATTTCTTGTCCGGTAGTGGAAAGCTCGGTCGTTGGAGACATGATGGAGCTAGGGCTTTGGAGCGGTGATGTTGAAGAGCATGTTGAACCATATCTTCGGTTCAGTGAGAAGCAAGGAGCACCGCCCCAGTTTTTTCATTCGGTGGAATGGTTTGCCGGACGAGAATTTTTGTTCGGTAAAGGAGTGCCGAACCAAATTGCTCGCTCGGTGCTGATGCCGAACCAGATGAGTGTTTTGCCGAACCAAATTATGTCGAACCAAAGTGTAACCAAATACCAAGTGATGCATGCCAAACTAGGATTACCAAACCAAATTGTGCTGGACCAGATGCATGCCAAACCAAACCCCATGGCTGCTATATAGCAGCTACCCCTCTTCATATCTTCACTCTTTAAATAGTGGAGCTTTTGAAAAATAATGACAGCCATCCTAGAGAGCTGAAACTCTGCAGAATTTTGACTGTATTGTTAATTCTTCTTATGTATAGCCTCCAAAAGTGAATCAATCTTGTACTCTAATCTTTCAGATTAATAAAATTTCCTCTCCCCAAGTGGACATATACGGCCTCGTGGTAGTGAAACCATAATAAATACCGATGTTATTTATTTTTTATGAATTGCATAGATCCGTGACTGTCTGTACTGGTGTTTATCTCTGTTTGTTTTGTCTCACTACATTGTTTTCCGCTGCATTGAGTATTTTATTCCCTTAAACTGATCATCCAAAGGGATTTTTCCCAACAAAAGTCTACCATATCCTTCAGGTAATATTATATGGTAGATTTGATTAAAGTAGGATATATATATATATATATAAATTACCAAATATAAGACCAAATATATGATTTGATTAAATCCAAGGAATTTAAATCACTTGCTTTAAGATACTGGTAGAAATTTGATATGGCAATATAAATTTAGGCAGTCCTAATGAATATAGATTGTGTTATACTTAACTTGATTGATTATATTAAATCTAAAACAACATTTAAGATTGAAACATAAATTTAAGACTTCTTTGTTTTGTATATAATTATGAAAGAAAATTAATGCACATTCATTTCTTCATTTCCTTACAAATATATAAAAACATCAATTATGATTTTAGTATTTAGTCTTTGGTTTAGCATATATGTGAAGTACTATGATTAGTTTACTACTTAGATTAAAAAAATACGACAAAAATGTAAGTTAGAATGAAATAATTAACAGGCGAGCCAGTATATGAGGCACATGACGTGGATCAATTAACTAAGTGGAGCAAAAATTGCAGAAGAGAGCAGAGGTTTAAATAATTGCTGACAAGAGTTGCAAGAGAAGAGTGAATGATTACTTTTTTGGGGTTTCCTAAAGGTGGGGAAGATGAGGGAAGAAAATGAAAGCAAGGAGACTGAAATAATTAGAAAAAGTGCATGCCAATGTAAAGGATAAGATTAATCACTCCCTATAAACAAGGATGAAGTTATAAATAAGTCAGAATTAATTTATCATGAAAATGTTATAAAGTGGATAATTTTGTTTGATATAATTACTTTTGGGAATAGCTACTTTATGGAGGTCCTATATCATTAATTACAGGAATAGCTGCTCCAAGGAGGTCCTATACAAAGACATAATTTGGTGAATGCATGGAAAGGCGATTAAATTTCCAAGATTAGCAGTCCACAATTAGAGTATAACAACAACAAATGTAATCCCCTCATATATCATTTGTGAGATAAATACCAATGGTATAAATAGATGCATTCTCTATTCAACTAAGACCTCAAAAAATTCATTTAAAAGTAAATTATAAGTGAATGGAGCAATGAGCAATAATAAAGAACAATTAATGTAAAGTGAAGAAGAGTATCTGGCCAAGGAAGATGGTTGTAGTGGTTGCAATAATTCAATTCACTAAAGTTCAACAATGACATAGCAATACAAAATTAAGCTGTAATATGCCTAGTCAGATATTCTTCAATACACAACAATTTAAGTTTTGTGCACCACATTTAGGATGAATATCAAAGCTTAGCTTCACAAATTAAATTTTCTAGTATATATTACATAGGTTTATGCGTTTGTTTATTTACTAAGAACACAATTATCAGTTCTTGGTCAACATGACCTAAAATCATTTGATTAATAGATTATGTCCAAAAAAGGGAACATGCACACTAACTTGTAGCCAATTCACGAGGAAATAGCTTTCCCTGGGAATATGTAGTGAGAGCAACTTCAACTACAAATGGAGCAGCCTTCATGATATCCCAAGTAGGCAATCTAGGCCTAGCAGTGCAGTGTTCACTTCCCACACTAGAGGAATTACTTAAACTATTATTCCCAGTTGTTGAATTGTTCAAAGATTGGTCACCACTTCTGTTTATTTTCCAAAACATCATAGTTAAAAGGCTATCAACATTCTGATGAACTGGTGTTCCATGTTCAAGACCTGATAGTGTATAGATGTAAGACATGCCCGATGTTGCTGATACCCGATTTTCAACTTAAGAAATGAATCAACAAATATAGGCGGTGATGAACTGTTGTTGCTAAAGCTATTGATATTACCTGTTGCATCGTTAGATTGAACCTGAGAGTTGCACAATAGTCCCTGGATTAGTATGGCGGCACAACTACCGATAAAAGGGAGTGGTCCATAGACTACATGCAAATTTTAGGTTTGCGAACAATATAAGAATATATAAGAACATAGCTATAACCACTTCTAAAGTATATAAACTATGTATGTCTTGTAGAATTAACAAATAGAAGTATAGATATACGGAGAAACACAATATGCCATGTTATCACCGATCAAATTGACAATTTAATATTTGCAACAAACGAAACTGTTGAAGAATGATTCAAACATGGCATTGGCTCAGTATTTTGTTTATGAATTAGTCATAATAAAGAGCTGGTATAGCTCCTAATTTTCTGGGTAATTTGGTTCCTATTTTTCAGTCTAAGTAGTTAGGGTTAACGTCTCTATGTAGCCCATATAAGGCCAGCTATTATCTGAATAAAAGTTGTTCCATTTGCATTACTTCTCCCACTTCCTTTTGCTCTTTAAAATTCTCCAACATTTTTGGTATCAAAGCCAGGTTAGCTAGGTCTGGTCTCGTGTTCATTAAGCAACAAGATGACGTCCAACACCACTGCAGTAAACATCTCCCATCCTCAGATTCCGGTATTCAAAGGTGACTCCTACGAGTTTTGGAGTATCAAGATGAAGACACTGTTCAGGTCACAAGATATGTGGGATCTGGTGGAATATAGCATAAGAGAGGACGACCAAGAGGAGGCGGCAAAGAAGGAAACTCAAAAGAAGGATGCAAAGGCGTTATTCTTCATACAACAAGCGGTAGATGAAAGCATATTCTCGAGAATTGCAGCAGCAACTTCTGCACATGAAGCATGGAACACCCTGAAGACTGAGTATCAAGGCTCTACGAAGGTCATCACACTGAAATTGCAATCACTGAGGCGAGATTTTGAAACCGCCAACATGAAAAATCAAGAGACAGTACTAGAATATCTCGCAAGGATCTCCTCCACTGTCAGCCAAATGCGAGCATACGGTGAAAAAATCACTGACGAGACCATTGTGGGCAAGATTTTGAGGAGCCTGAACCCTAAGTTTGATCACGTCGTTGCAGCCATCGAAGAATCTAAGGATCTTGCCACCTATACTGTTGATGAACTCATGGGGTCACTACAAACGCATGAGGTTAGAATCAACAGAAATAATGCAAAGGAGGAAGATCAAGCTTTCCATGTTCAAGGAGATCATTCAAGGGCTGACTACAACAGGGGCAGAGGAAGGTCGAGTTTCAGAGGGAGAGGTCGTGGCAGAACAAACACTCCGAGGTGCACATACTGCAACAAGTATGGACACACAAGCAAAGATTGTTGGAGCAGGCCGAAAGAAGCACATGCAGAAGAAGAAAAAGAGGAAGCCTTCTTGTTCATGACACTTGAAGATTCCCAAGGTATCCCCGTTGACATTTGGTATCTTGACAGCGCGTACTCACTTCATTTGACAGGAGACAAGACAAAGTTCAAGCAGTTCGATGCAGCACATAAGTCTCGAGTTAGACTTGGAGATAACAAGCACATCGAAATTGAAGGAAAAGGAGTTATTGCTGTCAATATAAACGAAAAAGAGAAACCGATTCAGAATGTTCATTATGCTCCAGGTTTGGCTCATAATCTCATTAGTGTGGGCCAACTAATTGATTCAGGCTATTCTGTTGAGTTTAAAAATAATATGTGCTGTGTCAAACGAGCATCTGGGCAAGTACTCATCGAAGCTAAGATGACTCATAACAAGATGTTTCCTATAAAGTTCTCATGCGAAGAGCACTATGGGTTGATAAGCAGCAGGTACAATGATTTTTCTGAAGTTTGGCATCTACGATATGGACATCTCAACATCAAAGGTTTACATCTTCTTGCAAGTAAAGAGATGGTCAAAGGTCTACCCTTAATTAAAAACCTCAACCATGTGTGCAAGGGTTGTGCTCTAGGGAAGCAAACTAGACGATCATTTCCTGTTGGAAAGTCCAAACGAGCAGACAAGAAGTTGGAACTCGTACACGCCGATATTTGTGGACCAATGAAAACTCCATCACATGCTGGCAGCAGGTATTTTCTGCCTTTTATTGATGATTTAACAAGGATGAGTTGGGTATACTTTCTCTCCCATAAATCTGAAGCTCTTGAACACTTCAAGACGTTCAAAGCACTCACAGAAAACAAAAGCAATGAAAAGATAAAAGTTCTAAGAACAGATAGGGGAGGAGAATTCTGTTCTACAGACTTCAACAGTTTTTGTGAGGAACAAGGAATTAAGAGAGATCTTACTGCTCCCTATACGCCTGAACAAAATGGCATAGCGGAACGTAAGAATAGGACTGTTGTTGAAATGATAAGATCCATGATGAAGGAGAAGGAGATGGGTGATGATTTCTGGGCTGATGCAGTAGCCACATCAGTTTATTTGATCAACCTTTCTCCTACCAAAGCTGTATGGAATAAGACGCCTTTCGAAGCCTGGTATCATTTTAAACCTTCTGTGAATCATCTTCGAATTTTTGGTTCTTTATGCTATGCCTTAATACCATCTCAAAAGCATAAATTTGAATCAAAAGCAAAGAAATATATCTTTGTTGGCTACTGTTCCCAATCCAAAACTTACCGATTGTATGATCCGAAAAAGAGAAAAATACTTGTAAGCAGGGTAGTACAGTTTGATGAGCAACGGAAGTTTGGAGAAGCCGATGCAAGACCATCACCTTCTCTGGATGCAGTGAACGAAGATCAGCATGAGACTCAAGAAGATGAGGTGAGTAACCCAGCAACAAGTGAAGATGATAATGAGTTGCAGCAGTCTCCACCAGACTCACCACACATCTCACCATGCTCACAACTGAGTCCCCAACAAGATAAGACTGAAACTACACGGCTGCGTAGAAGCCAACGAGGTCAGATTCCCAAGAAAAAATTTCCTATCGAGGTAGGAGACGGGTGCGAATTTGCCATGTTTGCTGGAGACCCATCTGATGTAGACACAACCCTGCAAAGTAAAGTTTGGAGAGACTCTATGGCTGAAGAACTAAGGTCCATTGAAAAGAATGAAACTTGGAGTCTTACGGAGCTGCCCGAAAAAAAGAAAGCGATCAGCTTGAAGTGGGTATCTAAAACAAAGTTTCATTCTGATGGGAGCATCCAAAAGCATAAAGCAAGGCTGGTGGATCGTGGTTATGTGCAGGAACAAGGAGTTGATTTTGAAGAGTCTTTTTCCCCAGTAGCAAGATTTGAAACTGTCAGATTGATCCTTGCACTTGCAGCTCAGTTACAATGGAGTGTTTTTCAGTTTGACGTCAAGTCTGCATTTCTTAATGGAGACTTGAGGGAAGAGGTTTATGTAAGGCAACCAGCAGGCTTTGTCATTCAAGGACAGGAGAGCAAGGTATAGAAGTTGAATAAAGCCTGGTATAGAAGTTGAATAAAGCCTTGTACGGTCTAAAACAAGCTCCGAGAGCTTGGTACAACAAGATTGATGCATTCTTTCATGAAAATGGGTTTCTGCGAAGTTCAAGTGAACCGACTCTCTATATAAAAAGACAAGGTACGTTTGATGTTGTGTTGGTTAGTTTGTATGTGGATGATATGATATATACAGGGTCAACTATGCAACTTGTTGAAGAATTTAAGACTTCAATGATGAGTAAATTTGAGATGGCAGACATGGGCAGACTAAGTTACTTTCTTGGACCAGAAGTCAAGCAGTCCAATAAAGGCATATTTGTGTCCCAATAGAAGTATGCGGTTGATTTCTTGAAGCAGGTTGATATGACAAAATGCAAGCCTGACTCAACACCAATGAATGCAAATGAGAAGTTAACAGCTGAGGCTGGCTCTGGAATAGCAGATGCAAAAAGATATCGAAGTGTTGTAGGTAGAATCATCTACCTAACTCACACAAGGCCAGATTTGTCGTTCGCAGTAGGGTTGCTTTCAAGATTCATGCATCATCCAACGAAGCAACATTTTGGGGCAGCAAAAAGAGTACTTCGATGTGTAGCTGGTACAAAGAATCTAGGTGTTTGGTATGTAAAGAATGAGGAGTTTTCTCTCTCAGGATACATTGATAGTGACTGGGCTGGTTCTCAAGATGACAGGAAAAGCACAAGTGGAAACTATTTTGTGTTGGGATCAGGGCCCATTGCTTTGGCATCAAAGAAGCAAGCAACTGTGGCGCTATCGTTTACGGAGGCCGAATATGTTGTAGCCATAACTGCTGCGTGTCAGGCAATATGGCTCAGACGACTGCTCAAGGATCTTAATCAACAACAAGTTCAAGCAACTCGAGTGTTTTGTGACAATGTGTCTGCTATGGCTTTAACAAAAAATCCAGTCATGCATGAAAGAACAAAACATATCGAGATAAAGCATCACTTTATTCGAGAACTAGTTGCGGAAGGTGAAATCAAGCTTGAAGTGTGCAAGTCAAAGGATCAAGTAGCTGATATACTGACCAAGGCTCTTTCACCAACAAAATTTCAAGATCTGAGGACTAGGCTGTTCATCACCAGTTTTGAATCAAGGGGAGATGTTGAAGAATGATTCAAACATGGCGTTGGCTCAGTATTTTGTTTATGAATTAGTCATAATAAAGAGCTGGTATAGCCCCTAGTTTTCTGGGTAATTTGTTTCCTATTTTTCAGTCTATGTAGTTAGGGTTAACGTCTCTATGTAGCCTATATAAGGCCAGCTATTATCTGAATACAAGTTGTTCCATTTGCATTACTTCTCCCACTTCTTTTTGCTCTTTAAAATTCTCCAACAGAAACTCCATTTTGAAGAGCATAAATCAAAAGATTAAATTATACATTGAGAAAATTTAAGGCGAAATTAGTGGAGCTTTCAATGTAGTGCACATAAGAATGATGTTTATAGATAAAACAAATCTATTTGGTGTCAAAATAAAACAAATGCATTTACCATTTTTGTAAAATCAATAATCAATAGGCATACTCCTAGAAAACGTTAAAACCAAACATAAAATTAATAATTCGGCCTTAGCCGAGGCAAATGCTCAGTTTAACTGAGACATTGCCTCAATATTGACTAAGGCAGTTGCCTCAATGAAACTAAGGTTGCCTCGGTATTGACTAAGGCACCTTCATGTGTGCATGAGCCTATGGTTCACTCCGTCTTTACCGAGGCACCTTCATGTGTGCAATTGACTCAATGAAACAGAGGTTGCCTCAATATTGGTTGAGGCATCTTCATGCGTGCTACGAGAGCGGGACTTACCATTGCGAGGCAGATGAGGATATTTAGTCAATTTAGTTAGTTTTTTTACAGAGCTTAGTTAACCCATTTAATTTTCATAAAACTTAGTTCACTTAATTAATTCTTATAAAACTTAACTAATTTTTATATACTTAGCTATTTGCTTAAAATTTTATTCAACTTAGTTAAATTTTATAATACTTAGTTAAAGTTAATTTCTATAGAACTTAGTTGAACTTTTATAAAATTTAGTTAACTTTTATAAAACTTGGTTTTTTTATAAAATCAGTTCTTTTTTACAAAATTTAGTTAATCTATATAAAAATTATTTTTTTGTAAACTTTGGCTTTTGTAAGAGTTATTTTTTTTACAAATTTAGCTAGCTTTTACAATAAGAATTATGGATCAATAGATTGTGTGATGCCTTTTAACAACTATCTAGCATACAAAATGCTAACAAGAGTTTAAGGAACATTTTGGCTATGGTTTTATTAAGAAAAATTGGAGGATGTTTATAGCATGCATTCTCAATGAAAAAGAAACGATTAATTTCAAAAAAAATAAAAGAAAGCAGAAAAAGCCTCTACAAAGATGGTATTTTAAATTATCATTTATATGTATAAACATAAAATAAAAGAAGCACACAACTAATCCATGAAAAATGTTAACTATCCAAAATAAATCGTGCAGGACAATGCAATAGTTGCTTAAATTGATATTGATCCCACAAAAAGCACTTCGTCGAAAAATAAGGCATGCTAAGTGAAATCAAATTATGCTTCCTATGTTATATTGACTACATTGCCACTAAAGCAAATTTTGATGTAACCGTTTGAGGGAAAAAAATATATATTTCATGATGTAACTGCTTAAGCGGAATGCAACTCAAGGGGATGACCAAATACAGCAAGAATTTGCTTGTAACAAAAAACCCTTTCATTTAGTGGAAACAAAACATAATCGATTGAATCCTACTCAGGAACAAAAAAATATGCAAACTTCGTAGAAACCCTAATTCTGTGTTGTATATATGGAAGTCAAATTGGTCACAAATTGTAATAAATGTATCCATAAAAACACAGAAAGAAAAGGAATAAATAAATTGAACTTATAATAGAATCACTTCGATTTAGAAGAGGGATCACAACTTATAAACTTGTTCATTTCTTGAATTTTCGGAATCTTGAGGTTCTCCTGATGCATTAGCTACATTAGTTTTTTCTTTCCAAACTGTTTTGACGAGAAAATTTCCATAAGACGCCCATAGCAAGAACATTTCGTGCAGCTGGGTGGAATCAAGGCCGGCCCAAGGGTAAGTAATGCCCTAGACGAAATTTTTTTATTCTTGCGTTTTTGTTGCCCCATTTACATAAATTATATGCAAAAAATAAAATATACTTTTAATAACAAAATTTAACATTGATCACAAAATATTGTTCATTGATCACAAAATATTGTTCAAGTGGTCATTTCAGTTACATCTCAAAATAAATTGAAATCCGACATGATATTATAAAAATTAACATGCACTAACGGAAGCAACTTCTTCGTGCATTCTTCGAAGCAAACTTGTCTATTATCTCTTCATAATTGAGTGTATCCAAATACTCATTTTCAATTGAAATAATAGCTAATCCACTTAATCTCTCTTGTGACATAGTGGTTCGAAGATATGTTTTTATCAACTTCAATTTTGAAAAACTTCTTTCCGCAGAAGCAACTGTGACCGGGATAGTTAACAGAATTCGATAAGCAACCCAAGCATTTAAAAATCCACTAACATCACGGTAAGACCTTAAGAAATTAAGAATATCAATTGATCTAGTCATCCCCGATGGTAGAATATTTTTTAATTGTTGAAGCTCGAAAAATAATTCTTTACCACAAATATCTTGTTCTTCGTTGTGTCCCAAAAATCCTTCTAATTTGATGCAACGTTGCTTCAAATCTTTATCATCAATATTCCTAAATCTTGAGTTTAACAAAAAGCCAAATGTTTCTTCATAAAGTTTGAATTGCTCAAATCGATCTTTAAGTGAAGTCAAAGCTTGGTCTATTATGAGAAGAAAATAAGTAACTCTAAAATTTTCTTCAGGAGATTGTCTATTGTCATTCTCAACGATATCTTCATCAAATTGCCTTTTCCTTCGTATGACCCTCTTTTCAAGAAACTTTGGATCAATGCCAACTTCATCTGCAATTTCTTTTGCCTCCTTCATTTGAATACACAAGCCACTTCCGTTCATGCTCTTCTACACGTGGATAACCACCAATATAATGTTTAGAAGTGAAGTGTCTGCCATTAACTTTATTTCTTGGAAATGCATCATTTTCTTTCAAAATCTTAATGGGACCACGTTGAATTAACATAATTCTTTTTGCATCGGTAATTTTTTCCCATAAACCTGGATCATAGTTGATATCAACATCCTTCTCAATATCAAATGTAACTACATCATCAACACCTTCATCAATAGAAATAACATGTACATCATTCACATCCTCCATATGTTGATCTTCGGTCTCTACTTCCACAATTTCATTTATAGGCTCATTGTCTTCGTGGATATCAATATTAAAATCATTGTTCTCATTTGTCAATGTAGCTTCTCCAACTTGACTTGAATTTCAAGTTTGAGTTCTTTTATTCCTTGCTTCAAATAAATTCGAAATATAACCAGCTAACGATTTTGCTTCGTCATCTTTGCGTTGCTTTTTCTTCCTATTTTGAAATCCGGAATTTTGTTTTCGATTCCTGTCTCAATTTTAAATTCACCATTATATTTTCAATGTATAAATACTAGCAACAATAAAACTATCTTTTAATGATTTCTTATTCATTCAAAAATTAGCACATTTCATTTAATCAACCACAATTTCTGTCAATCAAAATTTAATTAGTTATTTAATCAACGTATATTTATTAAATAAAGGAAATAATCTTTAAAACGTAGAGAATTAAATTAACAATGATGAAAGAATTTGTCGATTTTTCAATGAATAATAAACTGTTAATTTAAAATTTTAAAACCCTTACATTTTTTTGTCTTCAAAAATCAAATCTAGCAACTTCACTTTTTCTCCTTCAGCAAAAGTTATGCCTGTTAACAAAAAAAAGTCAACGGAGACACAACATAGCATGAGTTGCATTGAAATTCAGTGCCCAACAAAATTATACTGAATAGGTCATGTCTCATTATCCAGTGCCCAACAAAATTAACAAGAAGCATTAGTTTATTTCATTTTGTTCTTTAAGGTTGGAATAGCAGCCTATTTCTCGTAACAAGCATACTGTGTATTTAATAATAATAGTTCAGAAAATAAGTGATTTGCAATACAAAGTAGTTAAATACGCAACATAAACAAATATATTAAAAGGAGATCCATATATATTGATTTGATAAATTTAAGCACTGACATACAAAATAGAATTTACTTC
Source organism: Allium cepa (assembly GCA_030765085.1). Taxonomy (NCBI): domain Eukaryota; kingdom Viridiplantae; phylum Streptophyta; class Magnoliopsida; order Asparagales; family Amaryllidaceae; genus Allium; species Allium cepa. The sequence goes on from CM060932.1 coordinate 707,827,149, forward strand.
AAAGAGTGCATATGTGCTGATCGAAATAAAGATCTTGAATAAAGTGGGAAAACGAAGATCTTGAATAAAGTGGGAAAAATGCTTTTATACTCATTTACTAATATTAATTAGGACTACGAATGAGCAATAATACTCATTTACTAAACAAATGTGAGTGTTCAGTAATATTTTTTCACTTTTATTCTTTTGATAGAAAAAACAGCTTTAGTTAATGTATAGATTAAATTAGTATTTGCAAGCTATGTCAATATGGTTGTTCAATTTGGCAGTGGCGATGGTTTTACAGGTAAAATTGTCTAACTGTAACAGTTCCATATATGATATACTAATACAATAGGTAAAACTAATAATTTTTTCACATGTTTTAACCCATGAAGTAAGAATTTAAAAGACAAGGAGAAGTACAAACTATAAAACACTTCAGCAAACAAAGAAACTATTGGAAATTAATACAAGTTCACAAAAACACATTTATAACATTATGCAAACTAAACCTTAACAATCCCACAAAGAATCAAAACATCACAGATTCACAATTAAGACAATTACAAGTTATTGCTTACCTACTCACTTTTAATAAATCCTGAAAAGTTGAAATTTAGTACTTCACATACTCTCATGTGCAAACGTACATGTCTTTATCTTCTAAATTCTAATCATATCTTTTAGTGAAGCTCATTATATCTGACTTTCACACATGCCAGTTTACCAACATAGTTGAACTTCTCAGTTAACAAATATAGGAAAGAAGGTCAAGCACGCATTCATGTGATTCATTTCAAAAGTATAAAATCGACTAATTTCAAATTAAAAAATTTGAACAAAAATTAGGGCTATGGAAATGGGATTATCTGATTGAATGAGGAGGCTACCTGATTGTCAATCACCGTCGCCGATTGCATCCGCGTGAGCTGAGAAGGAGGGCAGATCGATTTTATTCGTCTTTCTTCGTGAGCTGAGAGGCTAAGGGTTACAGCGATTTTTTTTGTTGCCCCCAGGTTGTTTGCCGCCCTAGACATATGTCTAGGTTGCTTGGGCCTTGGGCCGGCTCTGGGTGGAATCCACTCATAGTCTATTTTCTAAATAATGTTCTCTCCATCATGCATATTGATGTAAACTTCATTTGGTAAATCTTCATTAGCTTTAATTTCTACTATAATCCTAGCGTCGCTGAGTCTAGTCTCATTGGCAGTAGGCTCATCTAGCTTTATTGGTATGCCAACAACACTAGCAAATGCCCTGAATGCTTTTTGCAAAGTCTGAGATTCAATTCAGGCGGCCTTACCCATATAAGAAAAGTAGGTAGAAGGTCACGGTCAAGAACCATTTTCTTGTCCCATTTCTTTTAGATAATCAGTCAACCTTAAATAGAAAAAAAGATATCTCCTTGAAGAACCTTGTTGCAGTCCACTGCATTGGTAAATTTGATGATAAAAAACCCGTTGTTTCTTGTGCATATCTCGAATTTATTTATTGGATTCCAAGTTTTAACAACGAATTCTCTGAAGTGATGATAATAAGGACGTGTTCCAAACACGTAAGCTCCAATAGAATTACCCTATTTATGTTTGGTTCTTCGACCAACTGCCTTCTTGACAACAACAATTTTTTTTTATTTTTCAATTTAGTGGATGCATAAGAACTCAGATCAACACTAGAGTTATGCCCTCCTTTTTTACTGGTAAATACGATTTCCGATTGTATCGCTGCGCATTAGAGGCGTTTCTTGCTGGAATATTAGCAGCAGGCTTATGCGGTTGTTTCTGAATTATTGCTGTGGCATTTTTCCATCAATTTCAAACCAGCTGAAACCCATCATTTTCTTGATCCGGTGGCTTATCCTTGAGAGTTGGGGAAGAAGGGAGCTTGGGAGATGTCGAAGAATCGGAGAGGGAGATTGCAGAATCCTTAAGATTCTGATCAGAGATGGCCATGGCCAAAAAAGCAGTAGAGGAGAACGCTGTTGTAGCTTTCCAAATGTACTAATTATTGGATCTCTTTTACTTGGCGATTGTTTTTATTCAACTGGGTTAGTTTTTAAAATCTTTACTATTTATATTGTTGTTATTATCAAAATCAATGATCCAAGTCTTAGCAAATAGAAAATTCATTGGGGTGTCGTTATAGAGGAACTGAAAGCAAACACACGAGCGCACACAGCTATATGCATGGACGCGCGCACCATAGGCACACTCACAAGCACACCAGCGATCCGTCTCTCTTATTCCTTGCACAATTTTAGCATCCTTTACATTTTTAAGTCATATAATTCCAAATGCTATAAATTATTGTAGACATGTTCTTACGTTATTTATTGTCATCGCCACAAAATCTGATAATCTCCTAGTCTATTTTAGTCTACCATCTGAACCAACTCAAGGGAACACAAAAGCAAACTAACTCACACAAACTTGGTAATTAACCTGAAATGGCGTTTAATATGTAAAGCCATATTTAGTGGAACGGTGAAGAAACTAAAGCTAGAAACCGTAAATAACTCTGCTCATAAAAGGTATGACGATCCTCTTGGGAGGCAAAATCACATTTTCAAACGTTAGCACAATAAAATATGGAAGAGAGTAGGAAGCACAAAAAGAAAAATGAGCACACCTATCAGCACAATAAAGTACTTGCTTTCCACACGCTAGCACAAAATAATATAAATATCAACCATCACATTACATATGGCAACAGCCTTCATGGATCAGAAAGAGGGAGTTGTTATTGTCATTATAAAATACAAATATCAAAGTGGAGCACAACTGGGACACAATTATGGTTAATGATGAGGTGGTTTGTAGTGAGGTGGCTTGTACTGTGGGGTTTGTAATGGGGGGGGCTTGTAGTGCGGTGGTTTATAGCGAGGTCGCTTGTAGTGTGGCCGTTTGTAATAGCGAGCATCAGCAACCAAAACCATCAAGCACATGGCCAAAAATAATAGAAAGCTCATGAATTTCTTATTAATAGCCATTTATGATTTATGCACTCGACTCTTTTTCTGATGAATGAAACATTGGTATCTCTGCCTCTTTATATAGGAATAGAGCCTTATGGTGACATCATGTGGTTTCCAATATGTCTTTCGGAATAATCAATTAACTTTATGGAGAAACTGTGTGAGCCTTTGAACAGGTAAGCGATCACATAGGATAACCAAATATCATGCATTAATCTACATAATTTATCAATTAATTATGTAATAATACTTCATGCATGTGAAAAGGTCTTAATAAGACCTGTTCAGTGTTTCAGCGATCGTATATTGATCGTACCACGGAATACCGATGACTTTATAACTATCCCCATCCCATGACATCGAGGTTGCATTCTTCATCTCAGATTGTTATTTGCAGGCATTGACAATTGTCATTTGTACCTGATGCTACTTCACATTTATTAAGATCGGATATTCTAACAGTATATTTTTTTGAAATAAGGGTACATGGCCCAAGGCCCAATACAGAAATAAACTAAACAGGGTACAAACCCGAATTCAACCAAATAACACAGATACAAGGGTTTCCGCCGACATAACAAAGGAAATCCTAGCGAACTCAAAAATCTCTAAAATGGCGGAAGCTCGTAAGCTTCAACCATATTCTTTAGCTCCACTCTTCTCCCCTCTTTTCCAGAAAGACATAGCGCTCATAAATCTGCTTCTCTTTTCTTCTATACTACCGTCTTGACTTATGATGTTCAGATCACTAATTTGATTAGATCTGAGCTCGCGATTGCCTAGAAATGAAGAATCGTTCCAGTAATTTGGTTTTTGAGCTTTGAAAGGGCGAAAGTTGTCAGCTTTATCAGAACTGTTCTGATGAAGCTCCGACATGTTTGAATTGCCTTTCGAGTTATGCAAATACCACTCCATATGCTTATTGCCCGCTTCTCTGCTCCATTGTTCATCAAGAAGGGCGTATTTGGTTTGAATTTTAACTTTTTTCTTTGATTTACGAAGCATGATTCTACTGTCCGACTCTATCAATAACCATCTTTGCTCTTTAGTAAGTTTAGCATTGTTGTGAATACGATTGTTTCTTTCTTTTCAAATATGGTAAATAGCTGTAGTAAACAGAATATTTGCAAAGTCTTTCTCTAAAGAACTACTCTTGAAATTATTGTTGATATGATGCACAGCCTGCTTAAGATCCATAAGCCCATTGTTCTGAATTTTCAGTGTTGTTTGGATAAGATTCCAGATATAGTAGGTATATCTACATTCAAAAAATAGATGATTAATATTTTCATCTTCGTTGTTGCATAAGGAAAAAGTGATTTAGAATTTTTATCCCATTTTTTTATTCTATCCCAAGTTGGCAATCTATTGTTTATAGAAAAATATGAATAAATTGCCATCTTGGGATTGTTCACTTTGTTCCAGATGCAATGATACCAATCTACTGTAGACTGCTTGTTTCTAACACACTCCCAGATTTTTTTAAAAGAGAACTTCCCTTTACAGCTAGCAGTCTACTCCCAGTAGTCAGTCTCAGCATTAGAGTCAATTGGAATATTTCTGATAATATTTCTATGTGGATTAGCATTAGAGTCAATTGGAATATTTCTGATAATATTTCTATGTGGATTAGTAATGGGATGTAGTTGGGGCTTCCATTGATTATCTTTGATAATCATGAAAACAGCTGCATTAGCATCACCAAAAATAACTAAGTTGTCCCAACCAATTCTATTTACAAAGGAATCATGCTGAAATCAGGGGTCAAACCATAAATTAGTTTGATTTCCTGATTTAAAAATCCTTTCTAAAAGAGGTTTACCAATGCTTCTGCATTTTAAAATCCGTTTCCAAGCATTTGATTGGTTATCTTTAGGTAAAATGTTCCAAAAATTACCTTGCTTGAGATACTTACCTTTCATCCATTTAGACCATAATGAGTCAGTAATCAAAAATCTCCAAAACATATTTAATGACATGTAATACTTAAATCATTTAAATTTCTAATACCCATCCCTCCTCCTTTTTTTGGGTTTACAAATTTTTTCCCAGCTGATTTTATAGTACCCCCCTTTTCAAAGGAAATCAGCACATCTGCTTTCTAATTTTTTAGTAGATGCAGTTAGGATATGGAATGTTTGGAGCCAGTATAAAATAATGGCATAAATAAAAGTTTTAATCATCTCCATTCTTCCAGCTATGGAAAGGAGTTTACATGACCATGCCTCCATTCTTTCTTGAATTTTTCTCAATAGGCATAGAACAGTCCCGATCTTTAATTTGATTAACTGAAAGAAGTAACCCTAAGTATTTAATTGGCATCTTACCCTCAGAAACATGCAGAATATTTAACATTTCATTTTTATATTTACCGCCTTTACTAAAATATGCTTTGCTCTTAAGCTCATTCACCTGCAGACCAGTATACTTATGTAAATTCATAAGAATTTGAGAAATAGCGTAGTCATTCTGTTCATTTGCTTTTGTAAAGATCATCAAGTCATTTGCATATATTAAATGAGAAATAGTAGGTTGAACTCTGTTTATAGGAGAAATATGACCCTTTAAAAGGTCTATCTCGGTCAGAATGGAGAAATATTCCATTACTATAGTGAAGAGATAGGGTGATAAAGGGTCACCTTGCCGTATACCCCTATTGCTTTTGAAAAAACCCACTGGTTTACCTTGAAATAGGATAGAAAAAGTAGGGGTATTGATACATTCATATAATAAATCACAAAATTTAATGGGGAAACCCAAACTTATCATCATATGACATATAAACTGTCTATTTACTTTATCATATGCCCTCTTTAAATCAATTTAAGGCACATATTATCCCCTCTTTTAGTATTAAAGTTTCTAACCATTTCATGTGCTAACATAGATTTTTCATATATCAACCTGCCAGGAACACAAGCACTTTGATTTTCTGAGATTAGAAAGGGCAGAAACACCTTTATTCTATTGCTAAGTACACTTTCAATAATCTTTTAAATAACATTACAGCAAGATATAGGTCTATAGTCTCCTATGCAAGATGGATTTTTATTTTTAGGGATTAAAGTAATAAAAGTATGGTTTAAACTTTTTAAAAGTTTACCTTTTTCAAAAAATTCATTAACTACTTCAACCAGCTGTCCTTTTAAGCTATCCCAATGATTTTTATAGAATTTATCATTAAAACCATCTGGGCCAGTACTTTTATTATCCCCAACATTAATATTTATTGCTTTAACTTCAGTTTCTAACACAGGAGCAAGAAGAATTTCTTCTGTCACATTGTTCAGCTTATGTTTGCAAATAATTTTTGGAAAATTATGAATTTGATTTTCAGAAAAGTAAAAATCATTATAAAATTTCAAAGCTTCTTCAACAATAGAGTTATAAGAGTTGATAGACTTACCAGAAATGTCAATAATATTTCCTATATTATTCATATGTTTCCTAGTTGACATTTTAGCATGAAAAAATTTGGTGCAGTCATCCCCTAAAATAATCCAGTCTACTTTAGCTTTTTGCTTAGCTTTAACAGAGTTGATATACATTTTTCTAGATAGATTTTGCTGATTCTCAAAAAACATTTTAACAGAATTTGGATCCTCAGGATTTTTATCAGCAAGATCTTGTAGGAATTTTCCCTTTTCCTTAAGTTTGTTCAAATTGTTTTTATCCTGAAAATGAGTTTTGTTCCAAAATTTTAGGTTATGTTTAGCATGTTTCAGAAACATACTAAACTGAAACTATTTATTACCCTCACAAGAAAAGTTAAGACATTCTTTAAATAAATCATCATATTTTTCATCACAAACCCATCCATTCTTAAATCTAAAAGGCATATTTTTTTATCAGAATTATCCATCTCATTTAAAAGCTTTATGAAGATTGGAGTATGATCACTTGCATTCTGTTCTAGTGTACTGTATTCAAAATTTGGAAAAGTTTTGTTAAATTTATTATTAACTAGCACCCTATCAAGTTTACAATGAATATTTTTCTCAACCCTAGATTTCCATGTAAATTTGTTTCCAGAAACACAGGCTTCAATCAAACCAGTTTCATTCATAAATTTATTTATCCTATCAAGTTTACTTTGGGGTATATGACTTCCTCCAGATTTTTCATAAGAATGAAGAAATGTATTAAAGTCCCCCATTATAATCCAATGAAAATCAGTAACCTGATTCATAGCTTTAAGTCTACACCATAACCCATTTCATTCATTTTCAATATTACTACCATAGATACAAGTGACTTGAATTGAAAATCCACCTACATTTTTAAATCTGCTATCTATAAACTGTAGATCTTTAGTAATATTATCTACAGACCAAATGTTAGAGTCCCAAATTAGCATTATTCTACCCTTACAACCACAGTCATTATTATTAATATACCTCCAATTTCTATCAATTTTCATACCAAATTTATCCATACTATCATTATTCATCTTATTTTCAATAAGAGCGATAATAGTGGGTTTATAAATCCTAATCATCTGTAAAATATCAACCTGCTTAGCTAGAGAATTCATCCCCCTAACATTCCATGCAAATAACTTCATAATAAAATAATTATAAAAGAGGGGTTTAAATAGTACCTGACACATTGGCACTCTTACCTTTCCTTGTACACTCAGAACTCTTTGCCTTTAGTCTAGTTGACATTTCTGTCCATTCTGGATTACTAGAAACATATTTTTGCTTAAAATCAGATTTTTCTTTATTCTTACCTCTGTTGTTTTTCTTTGGAATGTGCAGTTGTGCAATATCAAACAGCTCAGATATTTGAGGTAGAACTAAGTTACTACTTACCATATCCACTGATTCTGGAATTTGGAATAAGGAGATATCAAATTCAGGAGATGTGCAAGGCAAGGCTAAGTCAGGTTTAATAATCTCCTCAGTATCTGCAGCCTTCTCTGAAGGAGGATCGACCTCTATTGATATAGTATCCGAAATATTGGCATTATGTAAAATTTTATCACTGTTAGCTTTGCCAAGATTGTCTGTAATTAAACAAGATTCTAGGACAGGAGGGGTTCCAGAGTCTAAGACCATTACATTTGCATCTCCCTCCATTTCTATTATTTGACTGCCTTTCATTTCGTTCTTTGTTGATTTCGCTATTTGATGAACTCCCTCTGCCGTGATCTGGTTTTCTTGATCAGTGAGCATCTTTTCTTGGTCGGAGATGACTTCTTTTAGGATGATCCGCTTTTCATTACTATTGGATGCACCAATCCCTGTATTTTCAGTATTTTCATTACGGACCAACATTGATGTATCACCAATTTCTTGATGATTATTATCTTGATATTCTTGAATATTTTCTTTTGGAACCCATGCTTTTTTCAAATTGCATTGTTCTCTGACATGTCCAAAACATTTACATGTATTACATTTCGGTGGGATCCATTCATTTTCCATCTTTTGCGTTATATTTTCTCCAATATGCATTGTAACATTAATTTCATTTGGGAGTTCATCTTCTGCCACAACTTCTACTAGAAGACGAGCAAAATTCAATCTCGTTTTCAAAGTGGTTGCTCCATCAATTTTGATGTGTTTGCCGATTATACTATCCATGACACTGAAAGCCTCTTTGTCCCATAGCCTAAGATTCATATTGGTTAACTTTAGGCATCATTGTTAAAAGATCTCTATCTAGTTTTAATGACTCAGACCATCTTTTCATGATGATGAGTTTGCCATTGTAGAAATATGGTCCATTTTCAAAACTGATTCACAATCTTTTTGAATTTCAAATTTGATGAGGAAGAAACCGTTCTCTCGAATATACTTCAAATTGCCCAGTTGGTTTCCACACATGCTGAATGTAAGACTTAAAAAACAAGTAGTATGGTTTGGAGCTTACCACGTAAACAAGAACAGAGTTGCTCCAGCATTCTTTGGTTCTTTTACAGACTGTCTCTTTAATCACTCCATACTTCTTGTTATTAATCACTATTGGAGCTATTGCTTCAAGATTACATTCTTCCTCTGGTGGATCATTTGACTCGGCCGCCACTATGTATGCCCATGATTTCAAACCTTGTTCTTTATTCAGTGAGAAGGCTGCCGGCTTTTGTAATTCTTGAAATTTTTTGCGTTGTTGCAGTATACTTGGCATTTCTTTGCCTCTTGAAAAATTGAAATTCAGGGCCCGTGGCAACTCCTGTCTATTCTTGATCTCTCTTCTCCTTTGAGATCTAGATTGAACGGTTTGAAAAACTTTTTCATCAATGTTGACTCCTAATGGATTTCTGATATGAAGTGATTGATATTTATCAGATGGTCTACCCATTAGAGCTGTTGTAGAGATCTTAGATGCTGAATTTTAAGGAAAAATTGATTTCCCCATGGCTGAATTGGAAACCCTAAATTTCAGTTATTCTAACAGTATGTTGATTAGCACAATACCATACTTCTATCTTATTAGCTACACCTGTAATCACCAAGAGACAAATATATACATTAATTAATTAAACGTATTGTAAGTTCTTTAGTGGCCTGACATTATATACAGACTTAGTATATTCTGCACCGCTTCAATGTAGTGCAAAGTCGGTTAACTCCACACTAAAATATTGAATCACAACCAAAAAATACAAGTAATCAAACTGAAATATGATAAATCTAAAATCAGAAAACATGAATAAAAAATATGGTAACTTACAAATCCTAAATCATATTCCGTTGTTTAGGTTCTCCAACTTTGTTACATTCCATAAAAAGCAGCTTGAAACAAAAGAAAGACACAAAAAAACAAAAGTGAGAAGATTTGTTTTATCGCTCTATTTTTATGTATCGAAGAAATTCAAAAAAATTGAAGAAAAAAATAGAGTCAAAAATTAAAGGTTGTTGGATTTTTTGGTCAAATGAAAAATAAAAATAAAATTTTTATTGTAAGAGCTCATATAGTATATATTAGACAAGGGTGCAGTATCGATTTATCTATGAGCACATGATAACAAAAGAATGTGAAATCCAAGTTTTATTTACAATATTAATTTTCAATATTGCACATGGCAAAATAACTTACTTTTCCAAATTTGTTCTCAGTTCCTTTCCAACGCTTTTAGGCACAAATTGGATTGAGTGGTCCCCTAAAAGGTTAATATGGGAGCTGGGTTCATTACATCATTTACTAAGAGACATAAACAACTCACGCCCTTAATCATGAAGACGCACGATCAAACACAAAATCTGGGAATTGGTTGTGTGAGAAATGATCTTTTATGTGCTAACACTTTTAGTCATTTTGCATCTTGTTTATCTTCTATCTTTTTCTGATTTTCTCATTTACTTTTTAGGGACTTTTTTTTGAACTCCTTAGTAAGTTTCAAAATTCACTAACACCGCTTGTGACAAATGGGTTTTATGAAAAAACTCTTATTATATTTAACGAAAATGTGCATTCCACACTACATTGCAAAAATATTTGCATTCTATACAGCAATATTTGCTGTTCAAATTGCATGTTTTTATAAAATAAAATTTTGCATTCTAGACTGTAAATATTTGCATTCTATACTGTAAACATTTATTTTACAAAAATGTACGGTTAGAACTGTAAATATTTGCAATCTACACCGTACATTTTTTGCTGAAAATTTTGACAGGGATGTTTCGTGAAACTTTTTTGAGAAAGATTTTTTTGGTATTAATTTTGAAAAAAAGGAGTGGATCCTAATTTCCACTATTTTTTATTACCATTCAAATTGATGTTATTGATTAGCATGTCACACAAATTAATTTGAATGGAAAATAAAGCAGTAATCATTCAAATTTAAAATCGGTTACCTCCTTGTCAATGTAAACCTACCTTCTAAAACAATTTCAGGGAACACAGGAGCAAACTAATGTAACGACCCAGAGTTTCGAACATATCATATTTGGATCTTAGTTAAATGTGATTAAATTGGATTTATAACCTTATTAACTATCTTTTTATTAATAACTAATGATGAGAAACTTGTTTTTGAAATGTGTATACAAAAATTAATAGATTGAAGAAATATCAATAATGTGACCACAAACCGCTTTATTGATAAAGGGATTTTTGCTTGATACGAGTTGTTTGAACTTGTTGTGCTAGGTTAGAATATTAATGTGTAATTAATTAGCAACTAAAAATATTTGTCTGTTATGGCTAACTAATGGAAATTAATGGGGTAGGACGATGTCATGGACGATATCTTGTGGTAGTGATATTTGTGGAAGATATTTCCAATGGGAAGTGAGGTGGAAAGGTGCACATAGGAAGAAGCACGCAAGGTGACCTTGCATAAAAGGTTATGGGTGTTGGGTAACCTCTTGTACAACTCTACTTAAACACTACCCTAAGCTCACTAATCACTTTTTACAAAATAATAAACATGAAAACAAATGCTCTTCATCATCTTTCTCTTTACTTTAAATTCCTAAACAATATCAAATCAACTTCAAACTTCACCAAAATTTAGCTAAGGTCCCAGCACAACATCAGAGACAAGAATAGCCACTCAAAAGTTGAAGAAAAGGAGGACAACAACACCATCCATGTTGGGCTGTGAGCAATAAAGGTGGAGGGAAGCATGGCTGAGTGCAAAATGGAAGCAAATGTGGTGTCTTTGGCTTGTTTGGTGGATGGTAGAAAGTGATCTTGTGCTCTTGTGTTTGTGCTCGGTTGTAGGTTTTTTTAGGCGATTTTACTCACCATTGAAAAGTATATAATAGGTCTGCATATGTTGTGTGCAAATATATAGTTAAAGAACTAATGCAAGTTATAACTTTAGGACACCTCTTATTTTGAAAAGGAAATGATAGCTTTATATGTGATATTGTCACTTTCATTACCCTCCAAAATACGTATTGTTGCAAAGAATATATTGTGGTTGTGTGCTTTACACTTATAATAGTATATGGACAGCTAGGAAAATGTTCGAAAAATTAGAGAAATGATAGGATAAAGTTTGAAAAGTTATAAGGCGAGAAACATCGCTATATGGACACTTCTACATGCCTTATTTTGGGTACTTTTAATATTATTTTGAAAAATATCCTTAGGGTTTTTTTGCATGGTTTTTAAGTACCGTAAGTATGTTTATTGCTGTAAAAATTTCAGATCTTAATTTATTTATTTGAGCGGAGAAAGCTGGTCATAAATTTCATGCGTTTTTGAAAGTGCTTTATTTTCAGATCTTTCACAGCACTTATATACGTTGGTGTTTGACCTATAGCAGCACTTTTGGTCCTTTTTAGAGCACCATTGTTGTTTTGTTGTTTTATGCTATTTTGGTGATCTAAAATTAGTTTAAATGATATTTAGATAATATGTTTTTCTAAAATCTATTTTGGGGTGTTTAATATCATGCATTAGAGTGTTTCAAAAGTGGTTAGAAACTTAAATATTATTTAGTAATTATTTATGAACTTTTAAGTAAAAGATTTTATATTTAAAACATGTTTTTTTAATGATTTTAGCTAAATTCTAAATGAATCATCTTTAAGTAATATTTTATATGGGTATTTAAAAGGTATTCATAAGTATTCTAAAAGTGTATGTGTGTGTGTGTGTATATAAGTTTGGGCAAGTATGTTAAAGTATTTTAAAAGGATAAGTGGGTTTTGGTTATATCATTAAGTTACAATGAATGGTTTCTGAGAAGTTATTTAAAAATACATTATCTTGTTAAATAAGTATACTATCCTATACTCCAAAATATATTATGCCATAATGTATTAACATACCCCCAATTTGAACAAGTTTAAAGCAAAGGGTCTTCAAAGTGCACTTATATCGACTATTGTTATACACCCACTTTCATATTCATATAAATTCAACACACAAACCAACCAAATATGTAAACATAAAGTCTGGGCCATGATACATGTTTCAGAGGGTAAGAGAAATGAATATATACAAATAAAGTTGTCGTTTTCGTTATAAAACAAGTAAGGTCCAAAAGTCACAGGTTTAATTAGTTAAATTTATATTTCACAATCAAACATATACATACATAATATATCACATTCAATGGTGAGTAAACTGACCTAAATCCATGATAACATAAGTACATGCATGCAAGAGTCATATGAATACTTCCTACCATCACCCACTAGCCAAAGATCCAAACTTTAGCTCATTTTAGTGCTTAGGGTCCCCTCCCCTTATAATTGCTCTTGGCTCAAACATGGTTTGGGGTTTATGCTCCTTTGCTTCATCATTTGACTTGCAAATCCTTATTTCCATGATGCGTTAAGCCCTTGGTTAAATTTTAAGAGGTAGTTGGAGTTGGTTTGATATGTTTTCTCGAATTTAATTTGAAACGAGAAGAGGATGAAGAAGCTATTTTTATCACAAAACCTTAGGAATAATTTATGAATTCTTGAGATATTTTGTGCAAACTTTAAATATGGTAAAATGACCCCAAAAGCCCTTCATATGGCTGGCCAAAACACCCCTCATGTGCTTATCCCATGTGCACATCACTTCTCCTTTTCACCTCACTTAACAAAAGTTTCTTCCTACCTTCCTTCGGTAATTTACCAAACTATCCCCTCAAAAATATCTTCCTAATACCTTGTAGAAGCTTTTCTTTCGCAAATTATTTTTAGTTCCTAACTAATGAAACACCAATTAATTAGACAAGCACAACAAGTTTGAACAACTTTTATTGAGTAAAAAGTCATTTATTGATAAAACAATTTTCGATCACATTATCGATATTTCTACGAACTATTTATTTTTGTAAACATTTTCCAAAAACAAGTTTACTATAATTAGTTATTAATTAAAAGGGGCTTAACGAGTTTATCAAATAAAAAACAATCACATTAAATCCGATATTCAAATATATAAATAATTCAAATATTTAAATACTAAATGTTCGAAATTCCGGGTAGTTACACTTTCCCTTATCAGGAGGCTGACCTTGATGTATAGAAGAGACCTCCAACGGAAATTCACATATGAACATGCCTTAACGGTTATAGTTGTACTACTAATATTATTTCGTGAGATGCAAGCATCACAACTATTTTTTTGATTTATATACTACACCCTAGGCACTATCTATAATATCGCTTTATTTACTTATTAGATGGTTTTGGTTCTTTTGAGGGAAAAACCATTACAGTGATTTAAACAGTCTCAAAAGATACAGTTGTGTTAGGGGCCTATGTTTTTTGAGTTTCTCACAACAGACTTATGCCTGACTCATAGTTTTATCTTTTAATTAACTTCTTGGGTGCTCTTTTGAGTGGTCTGAAAAATGCAGGTTTTCATTGATATTCCTTGGAGCTCGAGGAGATGAACTGGATGCTTTCACCTACTATAGTATTCTTATTTCCACTACACTACAAGTATGTATGTATAATAATTTATGACAGACTGTTATAACTGTCCAAGCTGATGATAGTACTTAGGAGTGTTACTTTGAAACACTATGTATCTTAGAGTGACATTTATATTAGTCTTTTTGATATTATATATTATCGTTCCATTATAAGATTCAGATGTTTTGTTCTCTTTTTTCTTTTTCTTTCTGCATTTTGTATTCACCCTAACAATTTGTCTTTCCAACACTTGAGTGCTCGACACATGAATACCGAGTAAGTATTAGTGTCGATATTTGAGGGTCGAAAAGGCAGATCGCTACTTAGTATCAGGGCTGTTTGTTGTGTGCAGCGTGATAGGGGATTCTCGCACTATAAACTATAGTAAAGCTTTAACTCTTACCAATATATGTCTATCAATAAAGGGTTGGTTATGAATTCAGAGGCTGGTTGTTAAATTAGTCGTTGAGGTTACCATTTGTATCCACCACCATTTATGGTGACTGTTACATTTGGTATCATAGCAGAATGTTAGCGAAACACCTTGGCTTTAGTTGGGTAACTCATTAGGGATATGGTAAGCAATGTCTTACGACCTAAAATTCTGTTCGACTTAGTCAAAAAAAGACTAAGCAGAAGGAAAAGGAGAACAAGATAAAAAGGCTCTAACTAGACCTTTCAAAGGAGTCGAAGGGATGCTACAGCCAATGTCCAAATGCTTCAGAGTCTTTCAAAGGAGTCGAAAGCACCCTTCCGCATTCAATAACCTCCTTTCAAAGCAGGTGAATCCATATACTTGAAGACATTTCGAAGGAGTCAAGGAAACACCGTTCAAAGATAATGAGAGACAACTCTTCGAATATATGCTAAACATTTGAAACCAAAGGTTTTGCCTTCAATCATATCACTCAAAAGCACGCATTGGCTTGAAAAACCCTTTCGAAAGTTATATTAAGCATTTCAAACTGGTCAAAGCCATTGTAATCCTGGAAGGTTCCGCATGAAGTCACAGACAAGAGTTTGAAGCAACCAACAACATCAAAACCATCAACAATTCAACATCTTCGAAACCACTAGATAAAGCCAATCAACAGAGTCGAAAGCTCTTACAAAACAACATGAAGAAGGAAAGCGCAACCGCTCCTTTCGACAAAGGTGGAAGCATACTTTTGTCAATACGGCAGCCACCTTTCAACTAGGTCGGAAGCATTGAGGTCGAAAGGTGTTCACCCACGTCTATAAGTGAGATCCAAGGGGTTTGGTTTAGGGGATTTGATTTTAGTCATTCTAAGCTTGTACTTTCTTAATATAAAGAGCTGTAAAACCCTAATGTCTAAATTGATTTAGGGATATTAAGTAATAAAGTCTCCTTTGGGCTAAGATAGGGAAGTCTTCAGTGTTTCTAATTACTTTACTATCTCTCAAGCTTTTATCAGGTTTGACTTTGTATTGCAGGTACCGACTGAATCAAAGGGTCTTATCCCACTAGTCGAAACCCATATATTTCCATGTAATACAAGTTATTTGTATGAAGCCACCTTTCTCAATCCTTCCCCTTTCGACCAGGTCGAAACCCCAAGCCAACTCATTTTGGCCTTTAACTCCCAGCCCAAGCCAAGACAATTAAAGGTTACCGCTTTCAACGAGGATGAGACCCAACCGCAATCTACTTAAACCTTAAGAAACCGAAGCCTAACAAGGTGCCTAAGGATTTAGCTTTCGACATGGTCGAAACCTCATTCTCAGATTATAGACCAAAGCCCTAACTACTTAACAAATAAAGCCTTTGACTGGGTCGAAACCCATTAAAGATAAGCACTATCTAGAGGTTGCCAAAGTGATCTATTTGGGTACCTTAATTGCTTCGAAAGGAGAGCTTTCAGAGAGAAAACCATGCTATCTCAACAAGGTTGAAAGGTTGATAAGGAAGGAAACCAACCGTTTCGATTGGGTCAAAAGGTTAACTTGAGTAAATCCTTACTTAAGAAAACTGTTCAAAAGGGTACCAAAGTAAACACACACATCTCATTCCTCTCATTTCATCTAAAGGATACAGTAAGGAATCAATCTTGTCCTCAAATTATACTTTGGGGTGTTGACAATATTTCTTGTTAACATTTTGATGCTAGAAGGAGAGCCTGAACCTCCGCCTTAGTCGAACATCAAACACTACTTGTCTCTAACCCCACTTAACTCAATCTCAAGTTCATCTACTTTGGTCTAATCATGGCTAGAAGGATCATAAGATCTGAACAAGGATCCTCCGAACCACATGAGATAAGATTCCCTCAAAAGCCATCAAGGATTTCAACCAAAATGAAGCGCAAAGGCTAAGACTAGAAGCTCTAAGAATCATAAACAAGAAAAAACCAGAATTGTATGATCCTAAGAAATGAAGCTTAAACCTTTTCATATTAGCCCCACCCATATCTTTGCCTTAGGAAGAAAGACAAATGGAAGTGACAATTTATTTAACTAAATGAGAAAAACCATTCAACGTTATTCCAAAAGTACTATCTATGAAGAAGAAATAATGGCTAACTATAATGCCTTTGCACATAAATGACAACCAACTACAACAAGAATGCTTCCAACACAAGAACTACAAAGGGCGGCAAAAAGAAAAACGATCAAGGAATGTGAAACTGCAAGGACATGAAATAAGAAATCAAAAATCCATTCTCAAGAATAAAGTTTCAAATCTAGACTGCCTAAAGAATGCAACTTGACAACGTCAATAGAGAATGTCTATTTTCTAACTAAGCATGAGCTTAACTATTAGCCATCATAGAAAAAGAATCCAAAACATTAAAAGAATCTGGGGAGATCCTACTGTCACTATCACCTGATGAATGACATAAGACCAATCATTATAGAGCTCTAGAGGGGATGATAACACATCTTTTTCGTCAGGGAAGGATCAATGAATTTGTAAAGAGAACATGAGAAAAATCAATAAAGAGTTACTTTTCTAAGAAAGATCTACATGCTTGGGAGTGAAATGCTCCTTAACTTTGGATACTACCTAAGATGGTAGTCTACCTAAGATAGTAGAAAGCCTCTGTCCACTTCGGGTAGAGCGCCTTCTGGAGGGAGGGCGGGGTAAGCTTATAACTGCACCACGCTATGACTAGGTTAAAACACTGGACAAGCCTTTGGCCGTGCCTCTGGTTAGGTCAAGGCGCCTCCTAGAAGGAGGATGGAGTAAGCCTTTATCTACACCATACTATGGTCAGGTTAAAGCACCGAACAAGCCCTTATCCATGCCATGTTATGGCCAAGGTAAGGCAGTTCCTAGAGGGAGGACAGAGTAAGCCTTTATCCATGCTCTATGCTATGGCCAGTGTGACGCCCCACCTCTATACCCACGCTAGCCAAGAGCACTACGGAGTAATGCTGTCGACTAACATGGAGAATAAGGCTGTGGAGGAGCGACCATCCATGTAATTTCTTTGTGCGAGCACCGATATGTCAGATAGTATAGCATGCATTTCATTTAAGGAGGAAATCCGACATACCGATACAAACTCAAAGCTACTACACAGTGGCTATATATATTCTTCGGAAACGAATATAAAAATAAACATAACACAAATCAGTCACAGACATCCATATCACAAAGGCGGAAAAAGATATGAATATATAACACATGAAAGTGTACATCAGAGTAGTGGTCTGAAAGATCCACAATAACACAAAAGAATAGCAACATGTGCTATACAAAAGAATACATCTATAAGTCAATATCTGTATACAACAAAAACTACTAATCTAAGTAGTTAGCCAAAAGTCAGAGTAATAGATCCCTGGAGAGAAGTCAAGCAGAAGCACCTGTAACATCTCGGTCTGACCCGAGTATTATTTCATAAGAAAATAATAAACGGATCAGTCTAGCTATAAATATCAGATGACATGATATAAAATAAGAGACATGGCATAAACGTATAATAACCATAATGGCATACTATTATAAGTATGTAAATGATAATCAACAAGAGATTAATCAATATCATAAGAATCTTCTCAAAGATAGAAAAGGGGTATCATACCCTAAAACTTTTATTCACAAAAAGTCAATGACACACTAATTCACCAATGCACAATAATTGATAAAACTTATCAATGGAAATCACGAAAATTGGTGAAGCACAAATTCTAGAAATCAACACACAAAATCCAGAAATCACAGAAAAAGGGGGAGGCCTATCACAAGAACGGGAGCATGAAAGCTCACCAACACGTGTATCACACAAACGAGACGCTATCTCATGGTAGCTAACCATTAATTTTGAGCCGAGGCTCCACACGAACGGCCCGAAGACCATGGGGCGCTACCCCACATATGTGAGTCGAAACATCACACAAACGGGGTTTAGTCTCCCTCGTAGACAAAGAGACATCGCACAATTGCTAGTCTAAAACACAAAAATGGTCGTCAATGATCATCAAGAAGTGTCAATTACACTAAGTCAGTAAATATATGAGTTTAGCTTCATGTCCCATAACCACTTGCTTAACTTAAATATTTACGAACAAACTGTAGATCTTCACTAGAAAATTGCCACAAGAGGTTCAATCGAACAAGTCCAAGAATTAACCGACGAAGTAAACGCAAGCGTTTCATATCACTTGTTTTACTAAGTCATTTAATTAGATTTCTCATACGAATGAGGTAAAGGTTTGTATATACTAATAGATTGGAAAACGTTTTAAGAAAAGAGCTTTGTAATACAATAGTGTTGAAATCACTTTGATAAAAGAGTTTTGATATTTACTACTAGTATTGAAACCTTTATATTTTTAAAGTGAAAAATCACAAAAATGATTGTAGAAATAATATGTCACAAAAATTCACATTCAAAGACATGAATAAAATCCAAGGAAATCAGTTCCAAATGCATCAAAGTAGTAATACCCCTGCGACATAGCATAATTCAACATAAGAAATTGGCGCGACCTAACCCGGCGCAACCTAAAAAGTTAGCACGCGACAAATGGTGCGGCCTAAGGGGGTGAACGACCTAACACGGTCGAGCAAAGCATAGGAACGACCTAAGGAGTTAGTAAGGCCGAACGACCTAAAGGTGAGGCCGAGCGACCTAAGGTGCACAAGCTAGTGCCGAGTGACTTAGCAGGGTGACCTAGTAGCTGCGACCTAACTAGGTGACATAACCGAGCGACCTAATCATTTGAGGCCGAACGACCTAATTAACTCGCGACCTAACAAATGGCATAGGCCGAGCGACCTAACGACTCAAGTAAGGCCGAGCGACCTAGTGGGAATGGGGTCAAGCGACCTAACGGATCGCGACCTAACGACCCAGTTATTGCCGAACGACCTAAGGGTTATCGAGCTAAATATAGGCCGAAACTTTTCAGCGGCCGAACGAACTATATGCAGGCCGAGGCTTTTCCCATGGCAGTGCGACCTAAGCCCAGAATTTGGCAAAAACACTAAAATTTGGAGTTTTTCGCCAATCCAATCTAAACCAAAAGCAAATGTACATGCTAAAGTGATAGGAATTCATTCCCAACAATCCAAGATAGTTATAGACAAGAATGTGAGATAAAAATCTCACCTTTGCACAAAAAAACCAATGAAAATGAAGCTTGAAAGCAAAGGAAGAAGCAATCCCACTTCAATCTCAACACAAGATGCTTGAATTAGTGGCTTCTCTCTAGATTTGGAGTTGGATGTTGGATTTGCAAGAGAACTTGAGCTTGGAATTTTAATTTCCCATTCCACTCACCATTTTTGATGAAGCTTTAGTGTTAGGAATTTTATGAAGGAAATAAAGAGAAGAAGGAGTGGAGGTTGGGTCTAATAGGCTAAGTCCAAACCAAAGTCCAAAGCGAAAAAGTAGCGAAATTCCACCAACTCCAAACATGTCAAAGTTTATACTTTATACTTAAAAAGATTGCAAACGTTATTTTGAACTCATTGGAAGTGGTCTCGAGTCCTAATTTGACCGTTTGCAAAAAGTATCTTTTCGGACTAAAATCCAACTAACGATAAAATATTTAATTATTAAATCGATAAATATGCGGGTTGTTACAGCCAGGTTAAAGCACTAAACAAGCCCCTGTATGCACCATGCTATGGCCAGGGAAAGGCGTCCCTTGAAGGTAGGTTGGGTAAGTCCTTGGTTTCAGCCTCTAAGATAAGCAAACCAAGTGTACGAGACAACAATGGACTATGATGTCCAAACCTAAGAAGAGGCTCATCAAATAATGGACTAAGATGTCCAAGCCCAAGAAGAGGCTCATCAATTAAAGGACTAAGATATCCAACCCTAAGAAGAGGCAACACAGATAATGGATTAAGATGTCTGAACCTAAGAAGCGGTATATCTCTAATAAAATAAGATGTCCAAAACTGAGAAGCGGTATATCTCTAATGGACTAAGATTTCTAGACCCAAGAAGTGGCACATCAGATTATGGACTAAGATGTCTAAGCTCGTGAAGCAGCCAATCGGATTATTATTATATGCAAAGCCTATAGGGTTTACACATGTCAAGGAAGACAGAACCTAAGGAGTAAAGCAGAACTCTGTCTATTAAATACCTGAATCTTGTTTTCGGGTTTCTCATTTCGGTACTTGATCTATTAATACCCATATCTGGGTTCCTTAGTTTCTAGACTCTCATTTTTTAATTTAATCTATTAGTACCTGAATTTGGGTTTTAGGTCTTTATTGACCACTTATGGTCTTTATGATACCCAAATCTTGGTTTCGAGACTATTACTTTTTAATGCCCTAATCTGGGCTTGATATTTCTATTATGGATTCCTATTATGGATTTTTATTTATCCATCACAAATGCCCGAATCTGGGTCAAGGAATGTTCTTAAGAAGATCATTATTATGGGTTTCCGTTAATACCCAAATCTGAGTTCTAAATTTTTAAGTTTTTGAATTTCGTTAATGCCCGAGAATAGGTCATGGGATTTCTATTACAAATATTTCGGATAACGATTTGTGAATTCTTCCATATTCAGCTCTTTATTAACCATTTTAGAGAATGACTTTCTCACATTTATACTTCTGCTTCAGGACAGGATTTTCTATCAACAGACTTCAGACATTCCAACAAAATGGTTTAGGTTAAATTTTTAATTATTTCTCATCATCATTAGAGATGGGATTTAGACATTTGACATAAACTACTTTTCATGCGATGATTTACAAAAATGGTATACATAGAATTATATATCAATATTAACAAACAATTGGAAATATTGTTTGTGTCATAATTTTCAGGGAAAATTGAAAAAACAAAAAAAGAATAAGAGATTCAGCGAATACAGAAATTATAGTATTAGCTATCAAATAAGAAATTCAGAAATGACATTACAGAAAAGAATCACAACTCAGGTGATATTTACAAAGTTTATATTATTTACAAATATACAGGATGGCTATATACATTTCATGAATACAAATCTATCATAAGTCCAGAATAGCCGTATTCAGATTCTCCGCAATTGAGGGCCTATATGATGGGTTGCAATGCAAAGGACCTCTATAAGTTTCTTTTCTTTCTACCTTGTTCTATCTGCATCATCAATTGCATCAATATTGGCCTTCAAACCGCGATTGAAATCTCTTTTGCGCCTCTAAGGGTTTTATTTTCCCTTTCTAATTCCGCTATTCGCTTCTGAAGGAAGTAATTTTCATGTTCAAATTCGTGAACTCTAGCTGCATACTCATTTATACGTTGTGAATATTTAATCCTCTATTGTTCGTCAAAATACTTTTTCACTTCAAATTTGATTTTCCTGTACCATTCATCCAATATCCCTCGTCTAAGCCAGGAGGGGGATTGGTCATAATGGGGAATTTTTTAGCGGCGAAGGAAGTAGACCTTGTAGGTCTAGTCACTAAAGGTGTAGCATTGCGAGCCGATAGATCGATACTTTGAATATTACCCCCCATAATATATTCAAGCAATTCGCATTGAGCTTGGATATCCCTCAGTTTTATCTTTAAGTCACTTATTTGTTGAAGGAGTTTCGACATTTTCTGATCAAAATCGATTGAAAGATTCGACTTTACTTGTCATTTCAGTGAAAAATAATTTCATCTTTTTTTTATATCAGCCTCCAAGTTGGCAACTTGATCCTTAAGTTTGCTAAGATGGTTTTTTAAGTATCTCTTGTGCCACCTTAAGGCTTTAGCATTGCCATGAAAGCGTGTAAGTAAAGTATCATCGAGGAGTTTTCTCTTTTCAAATTCTATCAACAGCCTATCTTTAAGATTAGTAAAGTGCGATGTTGAATCAAGTGAGAGAGGAGCCACTGATAATTGTAACTCCTATTTAAATAGAAAAGGAAGCAAAATGGAGTCAAAATCAAATTGAAAAATCTCTTTATTATTACGATAACAAATTACAACTCAAATAACAATGAAACTGCAAGATACAATAGACAATTTTTTTATATCTAAAGTTGGGAAACTACATTTCTAACTTCATTTAATGAATGTGCAGAGAGGTAACTGTCAATCAAAAAGAATATTGACTCCTTGTGGATTAATAACGGGTGGATAGTTGTTATAGTCCCACTTCCCACTTGGAGGAATATCGCGACCATAAATTAATTTCGTATGAAATGTTTTGATCTCCTTAAGAAGCTTTTCTTTCTCATCACCAAGGAAATCAAAGTGGAGATGAGGATATTTCAAGTTGAGTTTTTGTAAATCTCTAAGATAACAGTATCTTGATAATTTTGAAGACTTTAAAATTGATGCATTTTCAAGATAAAATCTTCTCAATTTAACATATTATCTTAAATGATCTCTAGAAACAATTCGAATTGATGAACAGTCACTCTTTGATAATATAATAAAAAGAAGCTAAGCATAAAAGGCAAGACTAAAACAAACATTTACAAAATCAATATATTATTGCATGTTTACAATCATTCATCTTGTTCATACAAAATCGACTTCGAAAATAATCCAGAGACAAATTTATTCTTATAATACTTAAATTTTTCATGAGGTATGTCTTGGGGAACGAATCTGACATGTGGTAAGTTCCTACAAGCTCCAGGGTGAGGGTCAGATCCAAATTCATCCAAGCATCTCTTATGAAAACGCCTAAGTAGACCCTGCTAAATTCGCCTAAATATGAAAAATCAACAATTCAGTGTCTACAATAGGCCTTATATAAGAAGTTGATTAAAGTACCTCTCTCTTCAATTAGCATCAAAAAAAAGGTGATTACCTCCCGATTTCTTTTAATAGAGCATCGTAGCAAAGGCGTGCTCTCTTTAGTAGAGAGAAGCATTTTGATGCTTAAAGGATGCCAAAATTTATGCGCTTCTATCAAGCCTATAATATTTATCGGAAAGTACATTGTGCTCCCTTATTTGCTTGTCTAACTCCCTATATGATATGTTTATCTCTGCTTGTTTTCTCTCAAGTTTGGTTCTATAGGGAAGGACAGATTTTTTCCTTATCTAAAACAAATGATTTACACTATTGTTATCTTTGAAGTAAAAGATATATAAATAGAGAATCCCATACCTGAGATATCGGGATAGAAGTTTGAGAAACCTGCTCTTTTCCTCTCGGCTCTTCAACATTAGTAGAAGTAGGATCTTCTTGAAGAGCAAAGCGGCGGTGGATTCAGGAAGGATAGCTTCATAGAAGATGGATTTTTTTTCAAAGGCTCTTGTGTTATCGTCTTTATCTTTATCAGAAGCTTCAGTGTGACCTCCTCCATCTCTACCTAAACCTTGGCCGCCATCATTGTTGTAATCGTCATCATCATCATTATTATTGTCATTGTCATTGTTATTATTGTCGCCCTCTTCCTCGGCAACATCTTCCTTGTCGCCTTCATCCTCTAAGTCAAATACAACCATAAAATAAGGAACGTCAAAAGTAAGAATATTAGAGGCATCAAATTATTCCTCTTCAACAACCTCGGTTCCTTACTTCATCTGGTTTATTTTTCCCATAACTCTATCTACGTGGCCGGAGTTGAGCGAGGGAAAACTGAGCTCGAGGCTTTACCAATATTATCTGCATAGACAAGCATCAAAGCATCTTCAAAGGAGCTTAACATAATCTCTTCAAGGGAATTATCGAGAAACTGAGATACTCAATGTTTTGCATCTGAAATGGTATTAACAACGAGTTTTAGGGAAGCCTTGGTATTCTTCAATTTCTCTTTCAAAAAGGCATTCTTTGTTGCAATACGAGCCATCTCCTCATCAGATTCTTTCAGGGTTAGTTCATGGAATAAAATTCATCGACGAGGAGGTGGTGAGCCCTTCTTTCTTCTAAGAGAGCAGACTCTGACTGGGCGAGAGAAGTTCTTAATCGCTCTATTTCAGAGGTTACTTCATCTTTTGTCGCAGATAAAGAAGACATCTAATTCTTTAGAGTGGAAATTTCCTCCTGGAACTTCGAGGAGTTGGTAGAAGATTTAGACGCTTGCTCATGTAAAGTTTACCAACTCTTAGAAATCTTAAAGAAGAAATGCGGCATAAGTTAGAAATTTAGAAAAGAATGTAATGATAAAGTCAAAGTAAAAAAAATTACCAAGAATTGTTGCTCTATCAGAGATGGTAAAGACATGCCAAATTAGATTATAAGTAAGTAGAATAATTTTAAAAGACAACACAGTAACACATAACAAATGCAACGTTTATCACTTACTGGAGTGGTCAGCATAAATGGGTGACATGGGAGAGAAGTTTGAAGGATCTCCCAGAGAGAGAAAGCGTTTTCTTTGGGTGGTATGTTGGATAGAAGGAGGATTGCCAACGATCCTACTGCCTGCCAGCGGAAGAGAGTGCATTCGTAAATTTTTTGGAGTTAACAGTGTCAATCTACTCCCAACTTGGCTTGAGGCCATAATCAAAGACTCTACTATTCTGTTATCTTCCTCATTGAACTCTTTAACAGGGGCACTAGACAAAAGCAAAGATTAGACAAGAAAAACCACTGAACAGAAGGAAGATAATGAAAATCTGAACTTACGAGGGGTATAGAAAGTTCCACTGATATTTGGGAAACATTTGACAAAGAAAAACTAGTTCTCCCAGTCTCTAAATTTGTTAAACCCCTCTGATATTATCTTCTTTTAGGGATTTGCTCTGAAAATCTAGCTGTTGAGATTGCTGAATTTGACTAGATGGACCAGCTGATTCAAAAATTCAGCGTTTAAAGAAGGGAGTCCAGTTTCTAATTCCATTAACTCCAAAGATAGAAGACAGGTGTAAACATTCGAGGACAGCTGGATTGGAGCGATCCTGAGATAGAAAGAAACTTGGACAAGAATTCCGGGAACGACAAAAATCCTCTGTGCCATATATGGATGGCAGTATAAGCAAAGAACCCTTCGGGAGGGTTATTGATGGTATTTATTTCCCTAGGTGGAATGGCTTCCACATCAGTAATTCTAGAATCATTAAGAATGGCATCGACCTCATCTTATGTGGATATCAAAGAATGCTTTGAGGCGGTTTCAACCTTCTTTGGAGAGCTTATAGTTCTGCCAGGTGAAAACATTTCAGTTAAAATTTTTAGTTCATTATGGACTTCGCATTCTTTCAAGAATTGGTAAAAAACCTACTGAAGTAACTTAAACATAAAACCAAGCATGGAACTTTATATTCTCGGGAGAGAGTTAAAGTTAAAAATCAAAACATAAAGCTTCCAATTGAGTCGAAAGGGAAGGATAAATTAACCTTTAACAGACACCTTTCGACAATATCAAAAGCTTACATATGAACATCCACCGAGCTTTTGACAAAGTCGAAAGGGAGGGTTGGAGTATATATCATATCGACACCCTTCAACAATGCTGAAAGCTTAATGAAGAACCAGGTTGTTAAAAGCAAATAGTTAAAGCTAACTCAAAAACTTGAGCAAAGAATATACATTTAATATTCCGTAAACAAGATAATAAGACCCTTCAACACTGTCGAAACCTATGACTTGAGTTTTTATAAGGGATATATGAATGTCGTCGAATCCTTATATACTCATTGAGTCGAAAGATCTAAAGTTATAGTTGTAGGATCGATTTCACCCTAGAGGGGGGTGAATAGGGTGATACTATTAATTATAAAAATTAATTGCGGAAGTTTATATAAAATATTTTCAACACAGATATATCAGAATAGCAGCACAGATAATAGCAGAATAATAAATGCAGAAATAGAACGACAAAAATTTACCCCGCTTCGGCAAAACCCTGCCTACGTGCTGCCCCCATGGTTTCTACTTGAAATTAAGCAGTCAGACGCTTACACACGTAAACTCGTGACACCCGCTATCGACTAGCCTTAACTCTACGCTCAAAACCCTGCTACAACTCAGCCACTGAGTGGCGAATTCTCGAACTACACCACCGTAGCTCGTCCTCTAGTCACACGACTAGAAAAACTTAAATTTTAAATCAAAATTACAAAGCTAAAAATAAACAATATACTGAAAAAATGAAACCCTAAATAAAAAGTAGCCCAATATAAAGAATAGGTTGGCCCAAATGAAAATCGAAACTTGCTTCCCTTTTTAGTTTCTTCGGCCGTTCCTCCTAAAGCCCGTATTCTTTTACTTGCCCCGTTCCTTTCTTCTACGAAAGTAATGGCGTTGTTCTTTTTACTCTGGCAAAATTAAATTTAGGGCTTCGACTTCTTTTTGATTTGTTTCTTTTGAGATCAATTTAGGTCATTTGTTCTCCTTTATTTCTGTGAGATCAGTTTTGGCTTCGGCCTCCTTTTGCTTTGCGAACTCAATTAGGGTTTTTGTTGATGGTTGCTACTACAATCAAAAATCAAACTTTGAATGATGATTGCTGGTTGAGCTTGCGGCTAATTCGAACTCTATACTTCTTTGTAATTATCTCTGATTATATTTTTTGCGTTCGATTGTAGAGTTCGATGCTCTTTGATTTGGCTAGCTAATTATTGCTTGAACTCGAATGAATCTGTTGCTAATGATGATTACGGGTTTTATAGGATTTGAATTCCTATATTTTCGTTCGTATAAATTTTTTTGAATTCGTCACTGCTATGTTCTCGCCATTCGATTTTTTTGATTGCTTGAGATGATTTCTGACTTCTTCAATTTCGTATATTTTGTTTACTTGCTGGTCACGGTTTTAAACTGCTGCTTTGATTGTGGTTCCGTTCTTTTCTCTTTGACTTCGGACAATTTGCTTTTGTTAAAAAAAACTGTTACATGACTTTTGTTACATTTGACTTCGGTCACTTATGAAAACTTTTGCTTGACTTTGTCTTGGCCTGTACTTATGCATTGCATACATGTGTGTTCATATATGTATGTGTTAGCTTTGGGTTTCACTGTTGAACTTCATGTTGAAGCTGCACTTGCTTACATTGTTTTTATGGTTGGTCTGTCTCGACTATTTGGTTGCATCTCATGTGCACTGATATTTGATTGCATTAAAATTTGAATTGCATTCACTTGTGTACATATTGCATATTCACTTGGTTATGCCATCTGGAGCTTTACTTTTTTTTGCACTTGTAGTCTGAGTATAGTTGTATATTGATCCATTAATGATGATGTCTGATGCACTATGTAGTAGCCTAGCTTGTGCACAAATGGTTCTATATTTAACTGCTTCATCTGGTGGTAACTGTCAGCATGGTCTGTTGTGTTTGAAACTTGAACATGATTTTATTCTCGAGTCGTGTAGTTCATGTGTACTGTAGTTCTTGTGGTCTTAAGTTTGGTCTGGTTAATTTGCTTCATGCTTGAGTTTGAGTTGTTTTTATGTGTACTCAAGTGTGGTCTGTACCTTTGTGCCATGCTGCAACTTTTTGAGGCTGATGCACTATTGTTGCATTGAATTTGTACCTATCGTGCTTGTATATGTGTACATGTTGTAACATACTCGACCTGATGCTTGAGTACATGTGTTTGCTGTTCTATGGTTTTGGCATTGTTTGAGTTCATCATGGTTTGCACTTTTATGCTGCTTGGATTATGTCACTGTTATTTGATTCAATCGAGTCTGGTACCTTTTGTAGCATTGTTTTGTTATCTAATTCATTGATCTTTTGCATATTGCATCACTGTAGTCCGAGCTCTATCTTCACTGTAGTGTACTGCTTGCATTCATATCCTTGCTGTCTCATTATTTTAAACTTTTTTATCACCATATATGCGCATTTAAGTTGCACTGCACTGCATATTTATAACTGTCTGCATTGTGTTCTTTCGAGTCAGTTTGTAGTTTGGCTTTGCTGCACTGTCTGTACACATACACACACTGTGTATATACATGTGTGACTATATGTGTGTATATATGTATGTTGTATATTCACTTATACTTGAGAATTTTGTAATGCACCTGCGTTGAATCTAGCTCAAAGCTCGGGTTCGACTTTGTGTTGATATCGTGACTTAATATTTATTTCACTCGAGTTGAACCCGGCTTTTGATTTGGGTTTGACCTTGTGCTCACCTGTCCCTATAACTTTATCAAGTGTATATTGGTGTGCACGGTCTTGTGGCACGTACAATGATACACTGTGCATGTCACAAGCTGTTCATGTATGATGAATTCAAATTTAAATGATGACGAACAACCCAAATAACAGAGGCAAACAATATTTTCAAAATACATTTTATTTTACACTGCAAAAATATTTTCTTTTCAATTTTACTACATTGGTATTTATTTTTGCAGATTGCTTAGATGCTGGATTCAATCTGGAATGTAGTTGAAGATCAATACAAGTGAATGAGCGATATGTGGTGAGGACATTTGTAAATGGAAATGTATTGTAATTGCATATTGTATATATACAGTGAGAGCTTGAATTTTTACTATTCAAAAATTATAATAAATATTTCTTTGAATAAAATATCTGTTTGAATTAAAACTCTGTGTTATTTATTTTATTCAGCAAATATTTATTTAATCTGTGAAAATAAAATAGTAATTGAATTTGTACATATATAGTGAGAGCTCAAATTGTACTATTCAAAATTGTAATAAATATTTGTTTGAATAAAATGTCTGTTTGAATTTAAATACTGTGTTATTTATTTTATTCAGCATATATTTATTTAGTTATGTGAAAAATAAAATAGTACATTAACAAATATATATATATATGTGTGTGTGTGTGTGTGTGTGTGTGTGTGTGTGTGTTTATTATCATCAAACAAAAATCATATACCCGCATATTCAGCAATCTCCCCCTTTTGATGATAACAAACATATATTTAAGATTTTGAATATATTAAATGTATTTGATCATTCAATTTGCTCCCCCCTATTTGAATGCTTCCTCTCTACAAAAAGCTCCATCTTCATATATACATGCAAATAAGAATATGAAAATGAGCCTAGATGCAAATAGAAAATATTTGACCTTTATTTGCTTTTATTTGACAAAATCCTAACTTTTCTCTCCCCCTTTTGTTATCAGCAAAAGAATAATAGTGTTAGAAAAATAGAGATAAAGTGATAGACATTAATATAACATTAAAACTCAATCAAAAATAAATATTAAATTTCAATAAAAAATCAAACAAAAATCATAAATACTCTGTTGGGCACATATTCCACTTTTAGAATGATGGGAATGATGTCATGAGATAAAAGCATATAGTTGTGTCTATTTGTGGTATATTTATATCAGGAATTTGAATATCTACTAATCATGCATAACCGTTAGGACTTTTAAATGAGATTAGTAGTATTCCAATTTTTTTATTTTAAAAAATGAATTCAAGTATCTTCTAACCACGCATAACTGTGAGAACTTTTAAATGGGCTTATAATCAATTTGTTTATTTAATAAATCAATTTTGATATGTGTTCCATACATGCATAACCATGAGGACTTTTAAATGAGCATGGAAGCACATAAAAAAATTCCAAGTAATTCACCCATGCATAACCATAAGGACTTTTAAATGAGAGTGAATACTTTGGTTTATTATTATTATTATTATTATTATTATTATTATTATTAAATTATAAAATGAAAAACGAACGATTCCTATTTAAATCACCATATATTGACATACTATATTGGATTATGATGAGTGATGGTAGATAGAAAATGATAGAAATAGAAATGATCATGGAATTTTTACCAACAAAAAGTATTTATAACTCTTGTTTAAATTTCTAAAGAAATTTACTAATTATACTATCTTGAGTTATAATATATGATTAATATCAACACTCATATTATAACTCAAGATAGTATAATTAGTAAATTTCTAAAGAAATTTACTAATTATACTATCTTGAGTTATAATATATGATTAATATCAACACTCGTCACTTTTTCAATCACTATTTACCTTTTCGATAATTAGTAAAGAGGAAGATTTGTTAAACAGGAAAAATAAAGTCAAATTTCTAAAACACCTAAACTGAGACGTAGTTTACATAAACTATTTTCCGGTAGGGGTTTTGTAAAAATGTCTGCCAATTGAGAATCGGTTGAAATGAAATTTATGCAGATATTTTCTTTGGAAATATGATCTCTAATAAAATGATGTCTAACATCTATATGTTTTATTCGTGAGTGATGTACAGGATTATTTGTGAGATCAATTGCACTTTTACTATCACACATTAGTGGTACACATTTAAAATTTAGACCATGGTCTTGTAAAGTTTGTATCATCCATAAGATTTGAGCAGAGAAACCACTTAGAGCAATATACTCTGCCTCTGTGGTAGATAATGCAATACAATTCTTTTTTCTGCTTCACCATGCTACTAACGAATGTCCTAACATAAAGCATGCTCCACTAGTACTTTTTCTATCAACTAGAATTCCAGCATAATCTGCATCTGAAAAGCCTTTTAATTCAAAGTTATCGTTTGTTGGATACCAAAGACCAAATTATGGGGTGTGCAACAAATATCTTATAATTCTTTTAACAGCTTTTAAATGAGATTCTTTTGGGTTAGATTGAAATCGTGCACACAAGCAGACAGAAAACATGATGTTAGGTCTAGAAGCGGTAAGATAAAGAAGTTATCTAATCATACCTCTATATTGCTTTTGACCAACTGCCTTACCTTTTTCATCCTTGTCAAATTTAATTGTTGTACTCATGGGGGTTCTTGCTGGTTTAGCATCTTTCAATCCAAATTTGTTGACAAGTTCCCTAATATATTTTGTTTGAGAAATGAATGTAACATTATCGCTTTGTTTGATTTGAAATCCTAAAAAGAATTTTAACTCTCCAACCAAGCTCATTTTAAACTTTTCCTGCATAACCTTTTCAAATTTCTCATACAATAACTTGTCAATAGCACCATAAATGATGTCATCAACATATACTTGAACAATCAAAAGATCATCGTTTTCATGCAATAGAAATAGCGTGGTGTCCCACAGCCCTTTTTGAACCCATTTTCAAGGAGATAAGTACTATGACATTCATACCAAGCTCTAAAAGCTTGTTTTAATCCATATAGTGCCTTTTTAAGTTTACATACGTGGTTAGGATATTCATGACTTTCAAAACCTTCTGGTTGTTCAAGAAATACATCTTCTTTTGAAATTCCGTTAAGAAAAGCACTTTTAATATCCATTTGTCTTAGTTTAAATCCTTTGTAGCAAGCAAAAGCTAATAATATCCTAATTGATTCTAGTCTAGCTACCGGTGCAAAAGTTTCATCAAAGTCAACCCCTTCAATTTGATTATATCCTTTAGCGACTAATCTAGCTTTATTTCTAATCAAATTTCAGATTCATCAAATTTATTTTTAAAAATCCATTTTGTTCCTATGACTGGATAATCCTTAGGTCCAGGTGCTAGGCTCCAAATATCATTTCGTTCAAATTGATTTAGCTCTTCTTGCATTGCCATAAACCAGTTTTCATCATTAAGAGCTGTATCTATGTTATTTGATTCTATTTCTGAAATAAATCCACTATATAGACATAGATCACACAGATTTCTAAAGGAAGAACGAGTTTGTACACCTGTGATAGGATTTCCCATTACCAATTCTAGAGGATGATCTGCTTTGAATTTATGTCTCTCTGGATCCAGATTCCTTCGGACTTCTTTTGTTGTTGTAGTTTCTTTTGGTTTTTCATTTTCATCTTTTTCGTTCTCCTCTCCAACATTGCTTTTGATTATTTCCTGATCATCAATGCCTTCATCTAATTTCACATTGATTGACTCCATAATTGTTTTATTCTTTTTGTTGTAGACTCTACAAGCTTTGCTTCTAGAAGAGTATCCCATGAACATGCCCTCATCAGCTTTTTCTTTAAATTTTCCTAATTGATCACCTGTATTGAGAATATAGCAAGGACACCCAAACACTTTGAAGTAAGCAATGTTTGGTTTATTTTCGAACCATAGCTCAAAGGGCGTTTTGTTAAGAATCAGCCTAATCATAACTCTATTCATTACATGCTGTATTTACTGCTTCTTCCCAAAAATGCAAAGGTAGTTCGTACTCATTTATCATAGACCTAGCCAACTCTTGCAATGTTCGATTCTTTCTCTCAACTGCCCCATTTTGTTGTGGAGTACGTGGTGCAGAGAATTCATGTTTGAATCCATTTTCATCACAAAAAATTTCAAATTCATAATTTTCAAATTCTCCACCATGATCACTTCTTAACGAAATAATAGAAGCTCCATTTTCATTTTGAACAAATTTTGTGAATTTTTTGAAGTATGAAAAAATTTCTGATTTTTTAGCTAAGAAATATACCCATATATATCTTGAGTAATCATCAACTATCACACAACAATATTTCTTACCACCTAAGCTAGCAATGTCGTTAGGACCAAATAGATCCACATGAACTAGTTCAAGAACTCTAGAAGTGCTTACATTGTTCTTGGCATGAAATGATGATTTTTAAGTTTTCCCATAGTACATGCTTTACATAAAATTTTTGTTTCGAAATCATGTGATGGCAGCCCTCTTACCAAATCTTGTCTTTTCAATTTGTTTAACAGATTCATGCTAGCATGCCCTAATCGTCTATGCCATAAATTTACTTCTATATCCTTAGCTATCAAACATTTTGAAAGGGTGATATCATCAAAAGATAGAGAGCATATATTACCTTTTCTCTTACCCGAAAATAAGATTTCTTTTGATGATTGGTAAACATTTTTGCACAAGTCAAAGTCAAAAATAACATTCATACATTTATCACATAGCTTCCTGATTGATATCAAATTGTGGTGCAGATTTTCAACATATAGTATGTCATTTAAGGTAAATGTATTGTTACCTACTTTACCTTTACCGATAATTCTACACTTGTCATTGTTACCTATTGTGACTCTGCCAACTCTATGCTTTTCTAGGCTAAGGAACTTTGATTTGTCGCATGTCATGTGCCTGGAACAGCCAGATACCAGCTACCATTGCTGTTGTTCCTTAGCCTGCCAGCATACCTGCACAAGAAGAGAGTTTAGTGACCTATTTGTTTTTATAGGTCCATGATTGTTAGTGGAAATAAATTTTGAAAAATAAGTTTGTGGAGACCCAAAACTGTTTATATATGTTCCTTTCGACACCAAGATTTGTTTAACTTTAAGGTATTTTATATTTGTGCCTTTTGGAACCCAAATTAGTATAGTTTTCACGTGTTTGGGTTTATGCCAACTAATATTGTGACTGTGTCCAGTTTGGCCACAAATCGTGCACTTAGAATTTACTTGATTAATTTTTCTTCTAATAGGTTCAGGGTGAGTGTACCCAAGTCCTTGTCTATCAATATTAACTGTTTGTTTTCCTAATAGCATATTTAATGATCTTTCGCTTTTGGAAAATTTCTCCATGGTATTAGACAATTGTTGAACTTGTGTTTTGAGAGATTCATTTTTGTTTAACAATTGAGTGCACTTTTTAATATAATTTTCTCTCCTCGTATTTTCACTCTCTTTTAAAATCAGAATTTCATTTTCAAGCGATTTTGTTTTAATTTCTTATTTTTTAATTTCTTCTTCAAATGATGGACATTTTTCACGCTTAGGGAATTTGTTTTGATAGTTTTTAACTAATTGATCAAGTTGTTTATTTAACTCTGTCAAACTATCTCTTTGTGATTCAATTTTAGCATATTTCTCCCTAAGACGTTTGAAGCACCCATTTACTTCGTGAAAATATATAAGTAATTCTGAACGAGATACCTCACTTGACTCGTTATCATCACTGTCAGTTATTTCACCATGAAGACACAAATTTGCTCTTTCACTCTCACTGCCAGTGCTATCACTTTCGTCTTCATCGCTTTCATCCTAAGTAGCTGCAAAACATCTCCTTTTCAGTTTCTTTCCTCGGCTGAGTTGATTTTGAGGATATTTTGGCTTGATATGGCCTGGTTTATTACACCTGTGGAAGATGATCTCTTATTTTCTGAATTGTCTAGAACTTTGTTTATTCTGCTCTTTACTTGATGATTTTTGGCCGGATTTCCATATTTGCGATCCCACTTTTTGAATCTTCTTATTAATAGTGCTAATTCTGCTTCACCATCATCATCTTCTTCATTTTCAGTTGTTCCTTTGAGAGCTATTGATTTATTTCGAGTGTCATCTCCTTCACGCTCTTCCTTGAATTTCATTTCTAGCTCATAAGTGGTGAGATTTCCGATGAGCTCTTCCACCTTGATTTGTTTCAAATCCTTTGATTCTTGAATAGCTGTGACTTTTGCTTCAAAACTCCGTGGAAGGACTCTGAGGATTTTTTGAACAATTTCCAATTTCGTGTATGATTTTCCAAGAGCTTTTGATTTGTATACAATATTGGAAAGTTGTGCGTACATCTCTTTGACATTTTCTTCCTTGACCATTGTGAAATTCTCGTATTCGCTGCTTAGCATGGTAAGGCGAGATTCTATGACTTGAGACGTTCCTTCGTGAGTCACTTCGAGAGTGTGCCATATTTCCTACGCAGTTAGACAATATGAGACACGATTAAATTCAAATTGATCCAATAAACATATAATAGAAGTTATAGCTTTAGCGTTAGCATTTTGTAATTTATTTTCTAGATTTGTCCATTGATCCATCGGTTTATCAATTTCCTGATTATCAACAATTATAGTTGGTGCTCTATAACCAGTCTCAACAATATTCCAAGCATCAATGGTTTTTAGAAAAAAATTCATTCTATTTTTCCAATAGGCGTATTCACCATTGAACATTAGTGGTCTAACTATGGACTGACCCTCAGCAAAAGCATTATTAAAAGAAGCCATTTTAAAAATTCAACTTTTTGAAACAAAATTGATTTTTTTTGAAAAATCAAATTTTTAAAAACAAAAATGGCTTTTGTACCTTGCTCTGATATCACTTGTAGGATCGATTTCACCCTAGAGGGAGGGTGAATAGGGTGATACTATTAATTATAAAAATTAATTGCGGAAGTTTATATAAAATATTTTCAACACAGATATATCAAAATAGCAGCACAGATAATAGCAGAATAATAAGTGCAGAAATAGAACGACACAGAATTTAACCAGCTTCGGCAAAACCCTGCCTACGTGTTGCCCCCAATGTTTCTACTAGAAATTAAGAAGTCAAACGCTTACACACGTAAACTTGCAACACCCGCTATCGACTAGCCTTAACTCTACGCTCAAAACCCTACAACAACTCAGCCACTGAGTTGCGAATTCTCAAACTACACCACCGTAGCTCGTCCCCTAGTCACACGACTAGAAAAACTTAAATTTTAAATCAAAATTACAAAGCTATAAACAAACAATGTGTTGAAAAAATGAAACCCTAAATAAAAAGTAGCCCAGTACAAAGAATAGGCCTGCCCAAATGAAAATCAAAACTTGCTTCCATTTTTAGTTTCTTCGGCCGTTCCTCCTAAAGTACGTATTCTTTTACTTGCCTCGTTCCTTTCTTTTGCGAAAATAATGGCGTCGTTCATTTTACTATGGCGAAATTAAATTTAGGGATTCGACTTCTCTGATTTGTTTCTTCTGAGATCAATTTAGGTCATTTATTCTCCTTTACTTCTGTGACATCGGTTTTGGTTTCGGCCTCCTTTTGCTTTGCGAACTCAATTAGAGTTTTTGTTGATGGTTGCCACTGCTATCAAAAATCGAACTTTGAATGATGATTGCTGGTTGAGCTTGCGGCTGATTCGAACTCTATACTTCTTTGTAAGTTTCTCTGATTATATTTTTTGCGTTCGATTGTAGAGTTCGATGCTCTTTGATTTGGCTTGCTAATTGTTGCTTGAACTCGAATGAATCTGCTGCGAATGATGATTACGGGTTTTATAGGATTTGAATTCCTATATTTTCATTCATATAAATTTGTTTGAATTCATCACTGCTATGCTCTGGCCATTCGATTTTTTTTGATTGCTTGTGATGATTTCTGACTTCTTCAATTTCGTATATTTTGTTTAATTGCTGGTCACAGTTTTAAACTGCTGCTTTGATTATGGTTCCATTCTTTTCTCTTTGACTTCGGACAATTTGCTTTTGTTAAAAAAAACTGTTACATGACTTCTGTTACATTTGACTTCGGTCACTTATGTAAATTTCTGCTTGACTTTGTCTCAGCCTGTACTTATGCATTACATATATGTGTGTTCATATATTTATGTGTTAGATTTGGGTTTTTGTTGAACTTCATGTTGAGGTTGCACTTGCTTACACTGTTTTCATGGTTGGTCTGTCTAGAGTGTTTGGTTGCATCTCATGTGCATTGATTATTTGATTGCATTGAGCTCTGAATTGCATTCACTTTTGTACATATTGCATATTCACTTGGTTATGCCATCTGGAGCTTTACTTTGGTTTGCACTTGTAGTCTGAGTACGGTTGTATATTGATCCATTAATGATGATGTCTGCTGCACTATGTAGTAGCCTAGCTTGTGCACATATGGTTCTATATTTAACTGCTTCATCTGGTGGTAACTGTCAGCATGGTCTGTTGTGTTTGAAACTTGAATATGATTTTGTTCTCGAGTCATGTAGTTCATGTGTACTATAGTTCTTGTGATCATGAGTTTGGTCTGGTTAATTTGCTTCATGCTTGAGTATGAGTTGCTTTTATGTATACTCGAGTGTGGTCTGTACCTTTGTGCCATGCTGTAACTTGTTGAGGCAGCTGCACCATTGTTGCATTGACTTTGTACCTATCGTGCTTATATATGTGTACATGCTATAACATACTCGACCTGATGCTTGAGTACATGTGTTTGTTTTTCCATGGTTTTGGCATTGTTTGAGTTGATTTGCACTTTGATGCTGCTGGGATTATGTCACTGTTATTTGATTCAATCGAGTCTGGTACCTTTTGTAGGATTGTTTTGTTATCTGATTCATTGATCTTTTGCATATTGCATCACTGTAGTCCGTGCTTTGTCTTCACTGTACTTTACTGCTTGCATTCATATCCTTGCTGTCTCATTATTTTAAATTTGTTTATCACCATATATGCACATT
Organism: Allium cepa; assembly: GCA_030765085.1. Taxonomy (NCBI): domain Eukaryota; kingdom Viridiplantae; phylum Streptophyta; class Magnoliopsida; order Asparagales; family Amaryllidaceae; genus Allium; species Allium cepa. The sequence goes on from CM060932.1 coordinate 707,864,855, forward strand.
TGAGTTGCACTGCACTACATATTTATCACTGTCTGCATTATGTTCTTTCGAGTTAGTTTGCAGTTTGGCTTTGCTGCACTTTCTATGTATATATATATATATATATATATAAACATTGTGTATATACATGTGTGATTATATGTGTATATATGTATGTTGTATATTCACTTATACTTGACAATTTTGTAATGCACCTGCGTTGAATCCAGCTCAAAGCTCGGGTTTGACCTTGTGTTGATATCGTGACTTAATATTTATTTCACTTAAGTTGAACCCGACTTTTGATTTGGGTTTGACCTTGTGCTCACCTGTCCCTGTAGCTTTATCAAGTGTATATTGGTGTGCACGGCTTTGTGGCATGTACATTGTACACTGTGCATGTCACAAGCGGTTCATGTATGATGAATTCAAATTTAAATGATGACGAAAAACCCAAATAATTGAGATAAATAATATTTTCAAAATACATTTTATTTTACACTGCAAAAATATTTTCTTTTCAATTTTACTACGTCAGTATTTATTTTTACAGATTTCTCAGATGTTGGATTCAATCTGGAATGTAGTTGAAGATCAGTACGAGTGAATGAGCGATATGTAGTGATGACATTTGTAAATGGAAATGTATTGTAATTGCAAATTGTGTATATATAGTGAGAGCTTGAGTTTGTACTATTCAAAAATTGTAATAAATATTTGTTTGAATAAAATATCTATTTGAATTTAAACTCTGTGTTATTTATTTTATTCATCAAATAATTATTTAATCTGTGAAAATAAAATAGTAATTGAAATTGTATATATATAGTGAGAGCTCAAATTTTTACTATTTAAAATTGTAATAAATATTTATTTGAATAAAATATTTGTTTGAATTTAAATACCATGTTATTTATTTTATTCAGCAAATATTTATTTAGTTATGTGAAAAATAAAATAGTACATTAACAAATATATTTAAATGAATATATATATATATATATGTTTATTATCATCAAACAAAAATCATATACTCGCATATTCGACAATAGTCATGTGAACTTAGAAGGTTTCAACAATCCTAGAGAAAGGTGATTGTAAAAAGGTTTTGATTCATTAGTTACAGGAGGTTCAAATAGGGTCGAAAGGAAATTATGGTTTTGAAAGCATGCAAAAAAGGAAAAATTACAATCAAGTCCAAATATTTCGACTAGGTCAAAACGTTTTGCCTTCAAGGGAGTAAATTACATGCCACTTAACTATATAGCTTTCGACAAGGTCAGTTAAATTAGTGCCACAACACCATTCGAACCCATCAAAAGAGGTTAAGGAAGCAAAATGAAAGTTGCCGCCTTAAACCCTTTCGAAGGGGTAGAAAAGTAAGCTTATGACACCAGTTTTTTTAATCCATACAATTCAAAGCGTAAACCCCTTTCTTCCCTAAACGCAATTTCAAATCCAAAAATCTAAAATTTAATAAAAAAATCAATTAAACCCATTAAATCAACAAACTTAAACAAGGATTTATCTTTTAAACTTTAGAATCTATAAAGCGAGAATTTAGATTCTCTAAAAAGGTAGCAGTAATCATAAAAATTCTGAATTGGGTTTAAAATGAAAACTAACAGAAAAGAGAGTAGAAATAATCAAACTATGAAATCAAATTAACATACTTCCAGTTGAATGAAAATTCGAAAAAGTTCCAGGAAAATTAAAATTAGAAAAAAACCCAAAATCTCGATTGTGAGATTGATAAAGATTTTTTGAGATTCATCGCTAAACAAAAAAGGAGAGATTAGAAGAACAACCATAATTTTGACTTACGATTAGATCTATTTTCTACTTTGATTTGAGGATGCAGAAAGAAAATTTGAGGATTTAGAATTATTTTACTTCCGCTTTAAATTTAAATGCAGGAAAGCGAGGAAAAAAAGAAGAAAGCGTACTTTATAAGAAAAGTCAGAGAAGGCGGCAGGCCGTTGGATCAGATTTAAATGAACGGTCCAGATTCACGTGGGTATGCCAAAAGGTGGAAGTTCCTAGGTTTTAACGTAGTTGAGTTGGAAAGTCAAGCTCAACCCTTCGTGGGGGGGGGGGGGAATGTTACTACTTGAAATTTCTTTCGACCTTTCGAAGGCGTCGAAGGGATGCCATAGCCGAAGTCCAAAAGCTTTACATTCTTTTGAAGGAGTCGAAAGTACCCTTTCGCCTTCAATGACCTCCTTTCGAAGCAGGTGAATGCATAATCATGAAGACCTTTCGAAGGAGTAAAGGAAACACCTTTCGTAGATAATGAGAGACAACTCTTCGAATATGCGCCAAACCTTTCATTACCAAAGGTTTTGCCTTCACTCATACCACTCGAAAGCATGCATTAGCTTGAACAACCATTTTGAAAGCTATATTAAGCCTTTTGAACCGGTTGAAGCCATTGTAATCTAGGAAGGTTCCACATCAAGTCACAGTCATGAGTTCGGAAGCAATCAACAACATCGAATCCATCAGCAATCCAACATCTTCGTAACCACCGGATAAAGCCAATCGACAGAGTCGGAAGCTCTTACAAAACAGCATAAAGAAGGAAAGCGCAATTGCTCCTTTCGACAAAGGCAGAAGCATACTAGTGCCAACGCGGCAGTCACCTTTCGACCATGTCGGAAGAGTTGCGGTCAAAAGGTGCTAGCCAACATCTATAAATAAGACCTAAGAGGTCTGTTTAGCAGATCCAATTTTAGTCATTTTAAGCTTGTATTTTCTCAATCTAAAGAGCTATAAAACCCTAATTTCTAAATTGATTTAGGGATATTGTGTAATAAAGTCTCCTTTATGCTAAGATAGGGAATCCCTTAATGTTTCTAATTACTTTACTATTCCTCAAGCTTTCATCGGGTTTGACTTTGTGTTACAGGTATCGACTGAATCAAAGGGTCTCTTTCGACTAGGTCGAAACCCATATATTTCCAAGTAATACAAGTTATTGGTACCAACCACCATTCTCAAGTCTTCTCCTTTCGACTGAGTCGAAACCCCAAGCCAACTCACTTTGGCTTTAACTCCCAATCCATGCCAAGACATTTAAAGGTTATCGCTTTTGACAGGGATGAAACTCTACCGCAATCCACTTAAACTTTAAGAAACCCAAGCCTAACAAGGCGCCTAAGGATTCAGATTTCGACAAGCTTGAAACTTCATTCTCAAATTCATGATCAAAGCCCTAACGACTTAACAAATATTGCCTTTGACTGGGTCGAAACCCACTAAAGATAAACACTATCTAGAGGTTGCCAAAGATATCTATTTGGGTACCTCAATTGCTTCGAAAGGAGAGCTTTCAAAGAGAAAACCATGCTATCTCAACAAGGTTAAAAGGTTGATAAGGAAAAAAACCAACCGTTTCAACTAGATCAAAAGGCTAACTTGAGCAAATCCTTACTTAAGCAAATTGTTCAAAAAGGGTACTAAAGTAAAACACACACATCTCATTCCCCTCATCTTATCTAAAAGATACCACAAGGAATCAACCTTGTCCTTAAATTCTACTTTGGGGCGTTAACAAGATTTCTTAACACAATGCCCTAGAACAAGTTCAGTGTACTATAAATACGAGAGCGTATTCATATTTGTTATAAACATATGCCTAAAGATAATTTCTAAAAATCTGATTTGTAATGTAGTATAATTCATGTAGGGATTGATGATGATCATTCATTATCCCTCATTGACTAGTTTAGTCATCCTCGACTAGTTAATGAGCATATGCTATCCTTTGTAGATTGTTTTATCATGCTCGACCAATTTATGAGCATTTATTATCGTCTACTGGTTTTTGATTTATGCTTGACCAGTTTATGGGCAATTTACTTTAATTACATGGATTGGGTAGGTAGTATTTGTGGTTGATTGAAACGAACACCATATGAATCTAATTTTACAGTTTGACTAAAAGGCGTGCGGTGATAATGTTGAGATAGAAGTTTATTTTAATAAAAATAAGTTTATTATACCTTTTATAAGAAAGTGACATTATATAAGTATGGTTTATAAATTATGTTTTATAAATTAATAGGATTTAAACTAATATTTTTAGATTTTAAATCCCAGTGTATTTGAAAATGGTTTCCAAGATTTTAGTGAAAATAATAGTTGTATTATTTGAATGTATATGTGAATACTAATAGTTTGAAAAGAGTTTACGATTTGTTCAAGTTTTAGGTTGCTCTTGGAATCGATAAGTCAGTTTGGGAACAAAGTATTTAAATATTAACTATTTTGAATGGCACGAAAGTGACTAAAAATGAGTGAGAGACGTACTCGATTAGTAAGCACTTCTCATGAGCATTTCTATTTGTAATAAGTGGTGCATTTTACGACTTGGTAGGACCTATTTCCATGGTATCTTTTTTGTGTTACTCCATTTATATGTATATTTTCTATGAATTTAAAAGTAAATTTTTACGAAATTGGTTTTTAAAGTAAGGTCACGATGCTTAGTATGGTTTTATGAAGCATTTGATGCCTCTTTGAAAATAATTTTTGGTTAAATCATGAAAGTATGATTTAATATATAAAAGTGTGTGTATATATATATTATAATTTTAAATGATTTGAGACAAAACCCGGAGTTTAGTTTTGAAGTTTTCTGTAGTGAAATTTGATATGAAATACATAGTAGTTTTGACAATGGAGATTTCGGTATGAACTTTCTATCTAGAAAAGATATGTATATATGCTATGTAGTGAGCCCTAGTAACAGTGAAATTGCCCAAATAATTAGGAAATTTTTACTTGTTTTCCCTTTATAGTAAAAGTGTGTTTAATAAATAAGTGAAACTCTGATAAGTTATTTTATTGACGTATAAATGCTATACATTTGGACACTGTGGCAAATTCATCATGGTTGATGTGATTGTTTGATAGTTTTCATTTGTTTGAAAGAAATATTTTGTTTGATGATTTTTGATAGCCTTAACTTCCGAATTGTTATACAACTTAAAGCTAAGTGTTTTTGAGACTATAAAGATAAGTTTATATAACTCGTAAATGGATAATGTAGCAAGTTAACACATGTTTTAAAGTAGTTCGAACATCCTTGTTAAGTAAATCATTCGATGTTATTAAGCCAACTTATATACGTCTTTAACTTAGGGGTGTCTAAGGAAAGTAGACTCTAGGCCTGAGTTTGGATACCAAAGTCCTTCCTTCCCTAACTACTTCTCTAATCCAATGGGTAAATAAGTCTAAAAGGTTGACTTGGTTATAAATTCTTATTTATTTTGTGCCTTTGTCGAGATTTTAAAAGGTAGAACTAATATAATGTTTTGTATATACTCTTAGGATGTAGTAGACTATTATACGAGTTTAAATTTGATTTGTGTCTTTAATATTTAAAAACTTAAGTGATGTTTTATGAAATGTTTCGTAAATGATTTTATTATTCAAATAGTATACTATTTTTGTAAAAGAATGTGACATAAGAAGTAATTATTATAGCTAAAGAAACCAATAGGATAAAATATTTACGTTGTACATAGTTCATTTTATTTGAATGATTGTTCTTAATCCAGCATTAGGACATAGGATTTCTAGGCTATTTACATTGGTCTGATCTAGGATTTTTCACTAGATTCTCGACATTGAACACTTAAAATGTATTCTTGATATTGATCTCAAGGTATTCTATCATAGTATAATACTATGTAAGGAAACAAAGGTTTCTAATCACGGAATTTTATCTAAGTCCAAACTAGAGAGGTTAAGTGATCTATACTAGTTTGAAAGTGAAATTTATATGATTGAGCAAGTGATCATATTAGATATTGCATATGGATGATCAATGCACATCGTACGGACATAAGTATACATGTATGCATATTATGTTTTATTTTCTTTTGGAGAGTTTAGGTAATGACTCTTTGATTTGTTCTGAGGTAGCTTGAATAATCATTTAAGTAATAACCTGAGGCTGCTGAGCCTAAGTTATGCTTAGTAAAAAAATTATCGTCCTTAGGCAATGAGAGGGTTTTTGAACCTGAGCAAATCATGAGCTTTGGTTGCTATCGATTTTTAATACTATTGATTATTATCGTGTCCTTGTTTCTTTTAGTTGTTGGTCATGTTGGAATTTCGAGGATGAAATGTTTTAAGTAGGGAAGAGTGTAACAACCCGGAATTACGGACACTTCGTATTTAAATATTTAGATTAATTAAATACTTAAATTTTAGTTAAATATTATTAAATTTGATATATAACCTTGTTATCCCCTTTTTATTAATAAATAATGATAAGAACTTGTTTTTGAAATGTATTTACAAAAATAAATAGTTTGTAGAAATATCGAAAATGTGATCGAAAATCATTTTACCCATAAACGATATTTACTCAATATAAGTTGTTCGAACTTGTTATGCTTGCTAGAATATTAATGTGTAATTAATAAGAAAACAAAAATATTTTATGTGTTATGGATAACCAATGAAAATTAGTGCGGTAAGATGGTGTAATAAGGTAGTAGATATTTGTGAAAGATATTTCCTAAGGGATGTAAGTTGTAAAGGTGTACATGGAAAGGAGCATGCATGGTGACCTTCCATCAAAGGTTTAGGGAGTTGGGTGACCTCTTGTACAACTCTACTTAAACCCCACCCTTGGCCCACAAATCACTTTTACAAAATAATGAACATAGAAACAAATACTCTTCATCGTCTTTCTCCTACCTTTAATTTCTTAAACAATATCAAATCAACTCCAAACTTCACCAAACTTTGGCTAAGTTCCTAGCACAACATAGGTGGCAAGAATAGACCTCAACATTTGAAGCAAAGGAGCATAAAACTGATAGAATTAGGGGTATGCTCTAGAGGCAATTATGTAGTTAGTTACATATATCTAACTCGTTGACCAATCTTATTCGAAATAAAGATATTTTCTTTCCATTATATACTTGCATAATGTGGTTATATTAATTAATTTAATTAATAACATTTTAAAAAAAATTCTTAAATGGTATGTTCTTTGAAAGTAAATGAAAGTGTTATAACCATGAGTAATTTATCACAAGGAAACAAATTTACCATTTTAAATATTTTTAGTCAAGATGTATCGAGACTGTATATCGATACATCGTTAAGACTAGAGTATGTAACGCTATCCAAATTTTAGGCAATGTATTACTTATGACTATTGGAGGCACCAAGGGGTTAAGTACTGATAATTATTGGATAATTATGGAATCACTCATTCGATAGTTTTCTATTGGTTAATATTGTTAACAAGAAATCTTGTTAACACCCAGAGTAGAGTTCAGTGTGTAAGTGCCTCCTTCGAAACCACCTTTCGAACAGATAGAGATAGTTAAAACTTATTGATTTCCTTAAGACCTCTTTTGAATGTGTTGTGTCAGATAACCGCTTCTTTTATAACCTTTCATCACAGTCGAAACGTCTGATTCTCTTTTATAATACCTTTCGAGCTTGTTCAATTGGTTTAGGACTCCATCGGAACTACCTTGCGAAGTAGTCACGGTGGCTAAAGGTTAGGATTTAACAGTTTAAGAATATTAATTTAATTTAATGGTTTTGACTTCTTCAAAAGGTTGCCTTTCGAACATATTGACGCAAACAGGCCTTAATCAGAGTCATACAGAAACATTAGACCCACTTCTGTATCCAAGAATGCTACAAATTTGATTTGAAAATACAATCCTTTGTTACTTGAAACTCAAATGTACAAAGTAATCTTATCTCCAATCCGATTTACGAATTAAGGTTTACAAGTTTTAAAAAGTACAAGTAAGGAGTGGTTGAAATTTTATCCCCCTAAACAAGATCTTTAGGGTGTTACTTATAGGTGTCGGTTGACCACCTTATGTCTACATCCTTTCGACACAATCGAAAGGCCTGTTACCCTCCTTTCATGCGCATCTTTTTAATGCAATCGAAAGGCCTTTCTCCTAGCCTTTCTCATTCCTTCATTCGCCTTTACTCTTTTGAATTATACATTTCCACCTAATTGAAAGGATTATCTTGATGTCTTTCCACTGCCACTGAAGATTGGGTTTCCCTCTATTCTACCTAATTGCTTTCAACTTCGTTGAAAGGTATAGAAGCGCTTTTCACCTAGCTGCTAATGTGCCATATAAGTTAGAAAGGGCGTAGGCATTCGATGTTATTGAAACGTGTGCTTTGTGGGCTTCGAATCAGTTCAAATAAAAACACCATTAGAATGCATCCTCTTTAGCTAGTGCGGAACCCTATCTTTTAGTGTTTGAGGAAGTTATATTGAATTCGTGTAATTTTACTTCATAGGTGTGGATGGTTTCATCTAATTTGAAAGGCTAATATGTGTTTCCGAAAGGGTTGCTTTGGCCAAACGTTCTTCTAATGAAGGTAAATGAAGAAGAAACCAACTGTTTCGAATGGCTTAACACATATGCGAAAAACCTGCTATACATTGCCTTCGAAAGGTACCTTTCAAATCTCCTCGAAAGCCCATTGTTTATCTAGTTATTCTACCGAAGCATCCTTTTGACTCTTTCGAAGGACTTTGTGATCATTGTTTCCCATTGTAAACCTTTCTTTGATATTCTTCATGGTTTTGACTAAGTTAATATGATTTCTGATGATAATAACTTTCATTCTTCAAGGATCCTTCTTTTTTATTCTTTAAGGTTTCAGTCAAGTTGGAGTGGATTTTGATGATAATCTTGACCATGACGGAAGCGTCTTCTTAATTCTTAGGGTGCCTTTTTTTAACTTGATGAAGGCCTTGTTTAATGCTTACAGAAACCATTCTATCACCTTTGGGACCTCACTAAGTTGTTGCACCTTCTTTCGTACTTTCACTTTTGAGAAGATTTTATAGATAACAAATATAACTAAGATCAAGCAGAGAATATCGATGTGATGAATTTACACAGTTCTTTCGACTTGAGAATATCGTTGATCTTCAATCGAAAGCTTTGCTTTGAATATTGTTAAATCATGGAATGATGTCCATCAAACGACTATAGTTGGGTTGAGTGAAAACATTAGAAGTGGAACCCTATTCAAGAAAGTATTCATCTCTTTAGTTATATGAGGTTAGTATCATCATCAACTAATGTCAACTCAAAGTCAAAGTCTCTGGCCAGAGCAGTTTGGTTAATACTGACTGTTATTACTGAATAAAAAACTTTTTGTTTGGACTATAAAGTTAAATGTGGATGATATTGAAATTTTGACCACTATCAAATTCCATAAATCTAAAGTGATATTTTTTGACGAAAAGAAGTGATGTAAATAATTGTCACTAAAAGGTAACGCTCAAGTGTTTATGAAATTCGATGTTACCGAAAAAGCCTGTAAGCGATGAATAGCCAGAATGTCACACCATGTGCTAAGTGACAAGTGAACATTAGTATTTGAATTGTTCAATATTAATCCTGGAATTAATTCACACCTCTGAGTCGCACAATCGCATTTGTGATTTCCCTGAAAGCCACACAATTTAATTAATTTATAAAATGTTGCAAACTGATTAAATTAATTAATATTTATGAAATATTAATTACTGTTAATTTATTTGATGTTTTGAATGTTGTTGCTAATTGTTTAAATGCATATATAAAAGTTATATTTGCATATATCGATAGGCGATATCGATATAATTTTAAAAATGCTTTAAATAATAAAATAATTACATAAAAGTTGTTCTTTCTTTTATTTGGAAAACTTGCACATTTGAATGTTCAGATCAGCCATATGATGGTGAGAGGAGGAAATCAATTATGGGGATTAGTTGAAATTTAAAAACGGGAATTAAAGACGGAATTTTTAGTAGGAGAATAGAAAAGGTTCCTTCAATTCTGTTGAAAACAAAATCTCCTCATTTTGGAAAGTACGCGAAACGTGAATTTCATTTTGTGTGCTGCTATGTGCACCCAGAAAAATGCTGACTAACACCATAATTTTTTTAAATTAACCTGAATTAATTAAGATATTTCTTAATACCATTTTTATTTTTCCACCCGCTCATGAGTCACAAAGCATAATACCTTCTTTCTCTCAATGTGTGCATTTTTTCTTCATCACATCTAAAACCTAAACCCTATAACCGACTTCTTCATGTTATATATCCTCTCTTGCTTATTTTATTCCTTTGTCAACCTCCATCATTTTCATTGTTCTCTAACCCTAACTACCTAAAATCTCCAAAGTTCAGAATCATATTATCAATATTGATTAAATTTTCAACTTTGGATTGCTAACTAATAAAGGGAGAAAATCTTTCTAAGGAAGAAGGCAACTTAGCGAATAGTCAATTTTCTAAGGAAGAAAATGAGGCGATTTTGATTTAAATTAATTTTTTAGTTTTATATGTTATTTTTCAATGTTTCATCATTTTTTACGATGTGTTCAATCTTTTTTATGATATTTAGGAATGACTATTATCGTTTTGTTGAGATGCTTAATTTTTCTAGTAACTCTGGTAGACTTTCTCATTGTTGTTAAGTGAGGAAATCTGCTTTACTATAGGCGATAAAGAAGAGGAAGGAAGTTAGGGCTATATGAAATGGTAGCCTATTCGTTTGTTTGATGGTATGAGATTGCATGTATAGTGATTAGGTATGGTGCTCTTTAGAAATGGTATTGGTCGGCTTTTTTTAGTGCTTTTAGCAACACACTTCATTTTTGTTCTGTTTTCTTCCTCTTTTCTATCATTCATTCATGGCTGAATTTCATCCAAAAAAACCATCAAAACAAATTCAAATCAACATTAAACTAAATTTAAAAGGTGGTTCATTCTTCTCTTGCTTGGTGGGATGGTGATTGGTTTGAAATCTGAGAAGAAGCCATAAATAAAGGTGTGATGTAGGGTAAGGTCTATCGAATCAAAAGGGCGATCAATCATATCTAAGTATTGTTCTATCATTCAAAGTGTTTCTCCATGCTTCATCCTAAGGTAATTATATGTGTGTATAATTCTATATTCATGTATTTTATATTTTTTCTTACCGCCTTACTCTCTATCTTTCCCTTCTTCTCATACTTGTGAATTTGAATCCTGGTTTGAATATCTCCATTCCCTTGCTTGGATCGATTGTTTATGATATTAAAACATAGAATGTTTTCTTTTGGTTCACTACTAGTTTGTGATGAATTATAACATCTCATTTTCTGTAATGATACTAATTTTGATTAACATTATTTAGGACATTTAATTAGTTAAATTAAATGAAATGATGTAAATGGTTAAGAGATTAAGATTAGTGTAAACAGATGGTAGTTGTGACCATTTAAACTAATGAACTAAGGGGAGCTAAAATGAAATAAGAAAGGAAAATTAAATAAGGGGCAAAATAGAAATAAGTCATATTCTTATACCCTAAACCCTTAATGCCATTCTCATTTTACAAACATTCACAAACTAAACAAAATACAACCAAGGACAGCCACCAATAGGAGAAAGTAAGAAAAAGTTAAGCTAAATCAAGAGAAAGAAGCTTAATCAACTTAGTCCCAGATCAAATCTCAACTCCTTAACAACAAAGCTAAAGGTGAATAATAGGTCACATTTCATATATTTGATGTTATCGGTTTCTAGAATCAGATTCGAATGTTTTTGCAAGTATATTGCCATGTTTTTAATGCTATATATATACTTGTTGATTAATTATGCTTATTTATATTGATTTTATGACTAGTTTTGATTTGAAAAACCTATCAAATGACATCCAAATGCCTTGCAATTCAAATTTACGGTCAGAAATGATATTTTAGAGATGGGTTTCAAGTTTCATAATTTTCTAAATCAATGTGGATTTACTATTAATTTTCTAGTGAAGAAAATGGTTAATTGGGTTTAAAATTAATTACGGCTATTTTAAATTAGGCTTTAGATTGGAAATTTATGTATGTTGGAAAACATATTAAAAGTGATTTACCGGAGTTTTGGAGAATATTCCTAAGTGTTTTAATAAGTATGTAAAATTATTTAAGCTATGGGACTTAAATATTTTATATGTTTATAAAAGGAGAAGGGGCAATATGCAAATGTTTAAAATTCTTATTTCTGAAATTCGGAAGCACTTTTAGAAAAGAATTTGGAAAAGAAATTGGCAACCAATCATATGTTGACAAACAAAACAAGTTAGTTGAAAAGAAATTACCTTTTACGTTAAAAATATGTTTTTAGAAGATTTTGTTGTTTCGCCACTTTCGGCAGCACCTTTCGCTATATACTTCTGGCTCCGTCTAGGTCGAAACCGATAAACATACTATCAAAGACTTTTTATGTTGTGGATTGGACATAGGCGAAAGGTATACAGTCGAAATAGGGCTTCCGAAGGGGTCGAGACATTGTTTTGCTTTCAAAAGAAAATGCGCTTTTTTTGCTTTCGAATAAGATAGCTTTGACTTGGTCAAATGGTTCTAAAGGAAAGAGCTTTTGAAAGAGGTTGCGCCTTTGTTTAGAAATTGCTTTCGAAGGGGTCGAAACCCAGTATGCTGCCATTTACCTTTGGAAGTAGTGCCTTCGAAAGGGTTCCTTTGTTTTAAAATTAGAGCCGCTTCTCCAATGCTTTCGCAGGGATTGGTTTCGACCCCGTCCACTTCTTTTACTTAGGAAATTGCTTTCGAAAGAGTTGCTCTCGACTTAGTTGTGTTATGACCCTTTTGATGTTTTGAAATTTAAACTCAAAAGTTTAGAAGGGAATGGTTATTTCCGAAGTTTGGTAGCTCTTTTAGAAAAGAATTTGGAAAAGAAATTGGAATCCAATCATACATTGACAACTAAAGCAAGTTAGTTGAAAAGGAACTACCTTTTTAGGTTAAAAATCAATTTTTAGAAGGTTTTGTTTTTTCACCACTTTTGGCAGCACATTTCGACTGCATACTTCTGCCTCCATCTTGGTCGGAACCAATCACATGGTATCAAAGACTTGATGCATAGTGTATTGGACATAGCCGAAAGGTATAGAGTCGAAACAGAGCTTTTGAAGGGGTCGAGACCTTGTTTTGCTTTCAAAAGAAAATGCGCTTGCTTTGCTTTCAAAAAGAATGCTTTCGAATAAGATAGCTTTCGACTTGGTTAAATGGTTTTATAGGAAAGAGCTTTCGAAAGTCGTTGCACCTTTGTTTTGAGAATTTTTTTTTGAAGGGGTCAAAACCCAAATTTGCAACCTTTTACCTTTGAAGCAATGCCTTCGAAAGGTTCCTTTTTTTTAAATTAGAGTCCTTCTCCAATCTTTCGACACCATCAATTATTTTACTTAGGAAATTGCTTTCGACTTAATTGCGTTAAGAACCTTTTGATGTTTTGAAAGCTAAACCCAATAAGTTCGAAAGGAATGGTTTTAAATGGCTTTGAAACTATGTTCCACATATTTTATCTTGAATCCAATGCTTTTGAAAGGTTTGTTTTAAGTAGAGTACTTTAATAAAGTAACTAATAATGGTTTCAAAGAGGAGGTTCCTTAATATTTTTGAAAGGTATATGATAAAGGTTTCGAAGAGGTGATTCCCTAATGTTTTCAAAAGGTTTACCTTAGTGTTTAAATGGATGGTTTCCATTGTTTTCAAAAGGCAATTTTAAAGGTTTTAAAACAGGATGTCTAAGGTTTTATAAAGCTTTCAAAAGAAATATTTTCAATGTTTTCGAAAGGTCTATAGTAAATGGTTTCGAAAGGTATGTTTTGGCATTCAACCTAAGGTTATAAAGTAAAGTAGTTTACTTGTATCGAAAGGCGTACTTTCAATGGTTTTGAAAGGGGTATTTTCAATGGTTTCGAAAGAGAATTGTTTAAAGGTTTAAACAAAGGTTTTGAATGATTTCATCAATAATATTTTCAGTAAAGCATATATCATGGAAAAGAGATTGGGTAAGCAAATAATATGTTTTCCTTGTTTAAGTATTATTTAAAGGGATTAAATCAATTTGAAAAGTTTTCAAGGAAAATTTGAGGGGTATTTCACCCTAAGTAAAATAACTCAGATATTTGTATACCAGATTGGACTAGTATAATGTCATGCCCTATACATTAGCTTTAGCCCCAAGCTAATTTAGTCCAAAATTCCAATTTGTAGGGCTTAATCACATGTAAGAATTAAATGATAGTTACACGCAGAAAGGAATATATGTATAGAGAAGGAGGATAGATTATTGGTGAGCCTGAGAAACCATTAGGATCAGGTGACCCTAGGAGAAGTAAATTAAGGATAGACCATCAAGAATTATGTCTAACCGGTGTTAGATAATTTGTTTAGTTTGTCAGGTTGGCTCGAGTCAGCCAAAGATTAGTAGTTAGCTAAACAAAATTACATATTTTGGACAGATGGTCCATTTATTACATGTTTTTGAGCATATATGTTATTGCTACTATTGTTATAATTAGTTCGATTAACCACTTGGTCGTAGGATTTTGATTTAAATGACATGTTTTAAAGGGATATTAGTGAGGGGAAACCCGTTCAACAAAACGGTGTGGTGCTAACTAATATCGGTAAACCGAGATGTAATAGTATTATTCACACCAGGCTTTATTTTTGACTCGAAGTTTATGTTTTTTCCTTAAATTCTCGGGTGCTCAAAATTAATTTGAGTAGATTGAGAGTTAAGGCTTTATAGGTTTAGTCGTTGGACGAACAGAGCTTTCAAAGACAAGCAGGAGGCTAAAGTTAGCTAATTAGGAGTTGATATTTTTATTACTGCTGTGATGTATTGAGAAAATTTGTCTATTTAATACTCTGATCATCTAAAGGTGCATCTTCATATGTCGCTCTTGGCGTATTTTGTAATAATTATATTTGATCAATACTTGAGAGACATTTGGGATTACGTAATTGGATATAAAACATGATTTTGTGAAATGTAATCAGAAAAGTTGTTTTTGAAATCTATGATTTTGTTTCATATTCATGTGCTTCTGATATTATGGATACCATTATCATTACCGTATTTTATCACCGGAAGTTAATAGATGGCTGCAACATCTATAGCATTTAGCTTCGGGCCTCAAGATATTTCATGTTATAACTTGGTATCAGAGCATAGGTTTATGAAAAACTTTAAACTTAAAATGATTTTTGAAAACAAAATCCTAAGGAATTAAAGAAAAGATTGAGGTATGGTATAATGCTATAGTAACATACTTGTATTTGCTACATATTAGTATATGCTTTATCTCTATTCCCCTAACTTTATTAGGCTATTCTTTTGTATCTTACGAAGACTCGAATGTAGATATGGATGCTAGAAGTGGAATAGTCAACCTTAGTAGGGGAAGCACCACAATTAATGGAAATGCTAAGCCAAATACGAAGAGGAATCAAGGTCAAGAACAAGCTCGAAATGTAGGTTCTAGAGTCTCGCAAGTTGATATGGGAGCGACGTATCAATTCTATGTAAACATGATGCAAGTAGGAGTTACTGTAGGAGTAGTTGGAGGAAATGCTGGAGGAGGAAACTAAGAAACCCCAGTGATTATGCTCGGTTAAGAGGAAAGCTATTTATTGGTACTGAAGATGCAATTGAAGTGGATAATTGGTTGTTTCATTACGGGAGTATTTTCCTTGATTTAGGGTTAACGATGAACAGAAAAGGAGACTCGCCTCTAGACACCACAGGGGGCATCACTGTATTGGTGGAACGGTATAACTTTTGGAGTCAATAAGTAGACCATGACTTGGGCTGAGTTTAAAAGAAGGTTCGAAGAAAGGTTTATGTAGGAGATTGCTAAGTCTACTCTGCTTAGGAAGTTTGCTAAGTTGGAGCAGGGAGAAATGACTATGCTCGAGTATGCGATGAGGTTTGAGGAGCTAGCAAGATATGGCTATGCTATGGTCGATACTATTATTAAGAGGAATGAAAAGATCATTTGGGGGTTGAAGGCTGAGCTTGCAAAGGCCACATTACCACGTATTAGGGATCCGTGTGATGTTGTTGTTGAGATGGCCTTGAGAAATGAAGAGATGCCTGTTTCTCTAGAAGGAAATATGGAAAAGGAAGCTCGGGGAGTGAAAAGCTAGAAGAGGAAGTTTTTCCATAAGAAAGGAGTTTAGAAGGATGGAGCTGCTAGGAAAGGGAAGGCAGAAGTTGTTTGTTATAAGCGTGATATAAAAGGACACTATGCCCTTGAATGTCAGACAAGCAAAGGAAGGAAAGTTGCTGAGAAGAAAGGGGTGAGGTGTTTCAATAGTGATTAGATTGGACACTATAAAAACCAATGCAAGGAGCTAGCCAAGGATGAGATAGGCAAGATGTTTCCATTGGAACCAGCTATCTCGAGATCAACAACAAAGGAGAGGGGAAAAGATGTGTTGGGAGGTACACTTTTGATTTATGGTGTATCAATTAGAGTTCTATTTGATACCATGCATCGCATTCTTTTATATCACATTGTTTGGTAGATAAGCTTAACCTAGAACCCTCATACTTAGTTACTTCCTTAAGGGTTGCAAATCCGATAAAAGGATATGCGACACTTGGGATGAAGTGCGACCACCTAGAGTTTGAATTATTAGGTCATATCTTTTTGCAGTTTGCATGTGTTTGATTTCATAGGGTTCAGAACTATTTTGGGTATGGATTGGTTAAGTAAAAACAATGTTGGGATATTTTTACATAATAGGAAAATATCACGTAGACGTCTTGACTGTAGTGATCGGTCGGTATACTTCGTAGAAAACCCTAATTTTGAGGATAATGATTTATTGGGTGTTATGGAGGTAGAAGTCGAGTTGGATCGAATTTTTCGTTGTTAGGGAATTGCAGATGTCTTTGAACCTGTAGTAGGTTTGTTGCCGAAACGAGCAGATGCAGAACTAGCAAGCAGAGCTCCAAGCAGAATGAAACATATCGAGATGAGGGAGCTCATGGTGCAGTTGGTGGATATGGAAGGCAAGAACTTTTTCAGACCAAGCAATTCACCTTAGGGAGCATCCATAGTGTTTGTTAAGAAGCCAGAAGGATCATTAAGGTCGTGTATCGATTATCATAAGTTAAATGAGAAGACGATAAAGAATAAATTTCCATTACCTAGAATTAACGATTTGTTGGACCAGTTGAGTGGAGCCAAAGTATTTTCCCAGTTGGATTTAGATAGGGTTCCATTAGATTAAAGTATCAGACGAGAGTATTTATTTGATGGCATTTAGAACCAGATAAGGAACGTACGAATGGTTAGTAATGCCATTCGGACTAACTAATGCGCCAACATTCCTTGTAGATTTGATGAACTGAGTTTTCCAAGAGCACTTGGATGGGTTCGTGTTGGTTTTCATAGATGATATTTTGATATACTCTAATGATGAAAGAGAGCATTAAGTTCATCTTAGGGTGATGCTTGAGACGCTGAGGCGGGATCAGCTAAAAGTGAAGTTTTAAATCTGTCGTTTCTAGAAGAAGAAAGTGAATTTTCTTAGTCATGTAGTCTTAGAGAAAGGGTTTTCTATAGATCCAACTAAGATCGAGGCAGTGAATAATTGGAATAGACCCGTGACATTGACTGAGATAAAGAGTTTTCTTGGATTATCTAGGTATTATCGGAGATTCATAAAGGATCTTTCACAGATAGTGGCAACGATGACCAAGCTAACACGAAAGGATGTGATGTTTTTCTGGACCGATAAGTGTGAGGACGCATTCCAGAAGCTGAAATGCATATTAACGAACCTATGACAGCTGTTCCAAAAGGGAATCAGGATTTAGTAGTCTGCATAGATACATGTGGAATAGGATTAGGAGCTGTGCTAATGCAGAGGGGTAAAGTGACTGCCTGCCCTTCTCGAAAGCTCCGACCACATGATGTTGATATCCAATGCATGATTTGTAATTAGCTACGGTAATTTTTGCATTGAAGGTGTGAATACTTTACCTTTTGGTACAGAGATTTGAGCTGTATACTGATCATAAGTCGTTAAAATATTTATTCTCTCAAAAGGTGTTGAATATAAGACAATAGAGTTGGTTGGAGTTTTTAGCTTCTTATGACTTTGGCATCGAGTACACACCCAAAAAGGAAACAATGTTGTGGATGCACTTAGCAGAAAACATCAGAATGTAGTGTTGGTAATGATAGTTGAGTGGAAAGATTTAGAGGCGTTGACTACATGTAGAGTACAGTGGAGATCTAGAAGTAGTTCTGGTACAGAGACTGTTATGTTGTCATTTTTAGAAGTTCGACCAGTGACGATCGAAAGGATTTCTTCTGAACATGGAGAGGATCCATTATTAGTTGAATGGATCAGGAAGTTAAGGGATGGAATAAAGAGCTATGACTTGAAAGACTTCAGCCTTGACCAGAATGTGTGGTTGAGAAAGAAAGGAAGGCTATGTGTTTCGAATGTGGGAAACATTAGGAAGGAAGTTTTGGAGGAGTGTCATCGTCGAAGTTCACTATTCATCCGGGAGGAACTAAGATGTAGTATGACATGAAGAGGAGTTTCTTTTGAGAAGGTAAGAAGAGGGATGTAGGCTTATGGGTAAAGCAGTGTCTGAACTGTCAACAGGCAAAAGCCGTACATCAAAAATTAAGTGGGTTACTTCATCCTTTAGATATTCCAGTGTGGTGGAAATGGAACGCTATCTCGATGGATTTTATAGATGGGTTGCCAGGGTCAAATAGAGGAAATGAAAGTATATGGGTCATAGTGGACAGATTGAACAAGAGTGCCCATTTCATTCCAGTAAAATCAACCAGAACGGTACCAATTTTAGCTAAGTTATTTATGAAGAATATTGTTAGAATTTATGGAATTCCTAGTAGTATAGTAAGTGATAGAGATTTCTTATTCATTAGCGAGTTCTAGAAGAATCTACAGGAGATTTTGGGTACCAAGCTCAAGATGAGTACCGCTTACCATTCGCAGACAGGTGGACAAACAGAAAGAGTTAATAGAGTCTTAGAAGATTTGTTACGAGCTCATGTGCTATATTTTGAGGAATCACGGAAAGACCATCTACACTTAGTCGAGTTTTCGTATAACAACATTTATTAGGCTAGTATAGGAATATCACTGTAAAATCTTTGTATGGAAGGCCATGCAAATCTCCAGTTTGTTGATTAGAGACTGGGATAGGTTAGTTCTTGGTCAAGATTTGGTTAAGGAAGCTGTAGAAAAGATTGAGTTAATTAGAGATAGAATGAAGGAAGCTCAGTCTAGGTAGAAGAGTTATGCTGACAGAAAACGGAAAGACTTAGTGTTCTCAGTAGAAGATCATGTTATCATCAAGGTACCGCCAACGAAAGTTGTGATTCAATTCGCCAAATCGGGGAAATTGGAATCGAGATTTTTTTGACCATTTCCTATTGTAGAAAGGATCGGGAAACTCACATATAGAGTAGAGTTACCAAACAGTTTGGCAGGAGTCTACGATGTTTTTCTTATTTCTCATCTAAAAAGTATATTCGAAATCCAGAGATTACTATAGCACCAATTGTGTAGATGACTTAGTAGTGGAGTCGAATTTGACTATAGTTAGAAATCCAGTTCGTATAGTCGCAAGAGATGAGAAGAGGCTAAGGAACAAGATGGTCAGGTTAGTCAGAGTCCAGTGGAGTGACGACGAGAGAGACTACACTTCAGAAACTGAGAGCATGATTCGAGATACTTATCTTGACTTGTTTCATGGTATGTATTACCTTTATGATTGATTTGAAGAGTACCTTATCGAAATTTAGAGGATAAAATTCTTTAAGGAGGGGAGTCTGTAACGACTCTAATTTTGATTAACATTATTTAGGACATTTAATTAGTTAAATTGAATGAAATAATAAAAATGGTTAAGGGATTAAGATTTGTGTAAATAGAAGGTAGTCATGCCCATTTAAACTAATGAACTAAGGGGAGCTAAAATGAAATAAGAAGGAGAAATTAGATAAGGGGAAAAATAGAAATAACTCATATTCTTATACCCTAAACCCATAATGCCACTCTCATTTTACAAGCGTTCACAAACTAAATAAAATACAACCAAGGTCGGCCACCATTAGGAGAACGTAAGAGGAAGATAAGCTAAATCAAGAGATAGAAGCTTGATCAACTTAATCCAAGAACAAATCTCAACTCCTTAACAACAAAGCTATAGGTAAATAATAGGTTGCATCTAATTTTTTGATGTTTTCGGTTTCTAGAATTAGATCTAAATGTTTTTGCAAGTATATTGCCATATTCGAATGTTATATATATATATATATACACACATATATGGTTGTTGATGAATTATACTTATTCATATTGATTCTATGATAAGTTTTGATTTGAAAAACCTATCAAATGACATCCAAATGCCTTAACATATGGTCAGAAATGTTATTTTGGAGATAAGTTTTAAGTTTCATAATTTTCTGAATTAATGTGGATTTGTTATTAATTTTCTTATGAAGAAAATGGTTAATTGGGTTTAAAATTAATTACCGCTATTTTATATTAAGCTTTGGGTCAGAAATTTGTATATGTTGGAAAACATAATAAAATTGATTTATGGGAATTTCTGGAGAATTTTCCTAAGTGTTTAGTAAGTACATAAAATTATTTAAGGTATGAGACTTAAATGTTTTATATGTTTATAAAAGGATAAGAGGCAATTTTTAAATGTTTTAAACTGTTATTTCTGAAATTCAGCAGCATTTCTACAATAGAATTTGAAAAAGAAATTGTAGCCAATCATATTGTTATCCTGCCTTTTGGCAAGGCCGTGATACCAAAAGATTAATCGAAAACCAAAGACAGTTCATCCCAAAGATCGGTTATACACTGCTTCGCTATGGATATCGATGAATTTTGTCCAAATCTGGATCGGGCCATAGTTGACCAGACATGATTAGCAAAGGCATAAAAGCCAGTGTTTCAAATTTCAGATTAATCGGAGTTCATATGAATGAGATATGATCGATACAAGTTAGAAGAAACACACTGTTCGTATCCATAGAGGGAGGTTGAATTTCGAATCGATCGAATTTGACTCGATCAGCATCTGTTCGAATCGATCGGGCTCGAATCGATCCTTGGTCGTACTATTCGAATCCATTAGCTTCGTACCCATCAGAATGACTTCGCCTCGCTCTATTCAAATCCATCAGGTTCTCGTCGATCAGAGTGTTCGTATCCCCATGTTCGAATCGATCAAGGTCATCTGTTCGTGTCAATCTTGTGGAAGCCTTTCTCACATCGATCCTAGATTCGCCTTTCGTATCGATCCCTAGAAATCATGGATTATTGTTCACATCGATCGATAGGAGCCTTTATTTCGTATCGATGGCTGATAGATATGAAATAAAGCCAAAGCAAATCGATACGAGCAGTACTCCCTTTAGTGATCGATACGAAATAGCACCCCAAACATCGATACGAACAAACCCACTCCCATCAATACGAATTGGCAACGGCCATCGAATCGAACAAGGCAACGGTCATTGATGCAAATGAGGCGAAGTTCATGGATGCGACACGGTCAACTTGGAGCAAAAGGCAGATCGATGCGAGGAGTGCGCGCCACGTCGCCGCGTTGTCACGTACTCCATCGATTCGAAGAGCATCGATTTTAGACCATGGATTCGAACTGGATAGCATTCCGAAAATCATAAACTTGCATCGATCATATCTCACAAACCATAGGTCCAAATGCAACGAAATTTTCACAGGAGCTTACGTACAAGCTAAAGAACAATACTGCCAATTTTCAGCTCGATTGGATCATTTTTTGATCGATACGAAATTGGTTTGTATCGATCGCGGATCGAGTCGAAACTTTCCGGGATCGATCGCGTGTGCACTCACGTGCCAGAAGAAGTCTCCCGAAGTTTGAGCGCGATATCAGCCTCCAACGCTTATAAATAGCCCCCTGGAACCTTCAGAAAAGGGATCTTTTTTAGCTTTGGAACGTCCAGACTCTGCCGGATTCAATTCTGCAATTCACTTCCATCATTGTATTCGAACATCAGAGCTATTACCAACTGTAATCTGCTGTAACTGATTGAAACCATCAAGTGAATCAATAAAATCATAAAATTCAGAGTGGATGTAGGCCAGATTGTCGAACCACTTTAAATTTTGTGTTGTTTACTGCGTTGCTTTGAATTTTCTGAGTGATATTCGTACTTGTTATTTATCTGAGATCTACGATTGTGAATTATCAACTATCGGGTGTTTGTGACCAATTTTGGCACAAACATTTTGGCGCTTTCACTGAGAAGGCTAATTCAGGAGTTCTGTCTGTTGAATTTGAAAGTTTAGAGATTCAGATCCGAAGAGTCATGACAAGGCAATCAAGTAGAAAGCAGAGACCAGAGAGAAGTCAACACGAAGGGAGTCAAGATGCTTCCTCAGGAGCGAACCAAGCTTTAGTCTTCCTCACCAGGGATGAGATGGAGACAATGATGAGAAGGCAAGACGAAATGATCCAGAATTTGTTTCGACAGATTTGGCAACTTGGAGCGCAAAATCAAGGAGCAGACGGAGTTCAGAATGGAGAAGGACCATCCGGCGTAGCACCAGGACTAGGGGGCACACACTTAGGGCATGTTAATCCAATCCCGGGGAGAGAGACAGGGGCATCCGAGCAACCTGGTGGTGGTAGAGGAATGAACGCTCAGCCAAGAGGCAGATTCCTGAAGGCTCACACGGACTCGGGAGGCAGATCGAAGGCAGTGAACGAGGACTACAGCTTGGAGACAGTGATAGATTGGCAGAGATGGTCAGACGGGCCATGAGGGGCGGATTAGTAAATAGCAATCTTGAAGATGTGAACATGAGTCCCTTTTCTCCTGCGCTTAGGATGGCTAGGAACCCACCAGAATTCAAGTTACCATCAGTGGAAATGTACGATGGGAGGACGAACCCCGCGGTCTATCTGACAAAGTATATGAGGCACATGGAAGTGCTGGGGGCATCACAGGAAGTCATGGCCCGGTGCTTTCCATTGTATCTGACAGATATCGCGACACTATGGTTTAGGCAGCTGGAGAGCGGCTCCATAGGAACATGGGATGATTTAACCGAGAAATTCATGAGGCAATTCAGGGTTCACATCGCAAGACCCAAGAATGTGATGAGTTTGGCAACTTTAAAGAAGAAAGCTGGGGAGTCTTTGAGGAATTTTCTGACATGATTCAATGCGGCAGCAACACCGGTGGATCGACCAGATCCATCCATGGTAATGATGGCAGCTTATCTGGAATAGCTGATGGCACAGAGTTCAAAAATTCGTTAACTAAAGATCCGCCTATGGATCTGGGAGAATTCTATCATGAGCCCTAAAAGTTTTTACGATTGGAGGATGCTAGTGCAGAAAGAGAAGAGGGAATCGATATTTATGCTGTCAAGGGTGGAAACCCATCTGGAAAAGGTGCGGAGATTGGTAAAGGGAAATGAAAGGCTGAGGATAATGATGACAGGTCAAAGCGACCGCGGAGGGAGCCGCGATTCACCACTTATTCGGAGCTGAATGAAAGTTTGGAGCGAATCTACCAAGACACCAGAGAGCAAGTTCCCTATCGTAGACCAATGCGAAGGGATCCAACTGTTGACGAGAGAAAATCAGACAAATATTGCTTATTCCACGAACTGAACGGTCATAACACAAACGACTGTAGACATCTGAAGGATGAGGTGGAAGGGCATATCAGGAACGGTAGGCTACTTCAGTATGTGAGGAGGTGAGCTCCAATGGTGGAGCCAGAACGACCATCGTCTACATCATCTAGGGGTGACCCTGAACCGGGACACCGGATGGTTATCAATTGATTGAAATAACGATGAACAAGTTGTAAATTTCTCATTAACGTGGTTAAACATTTACACATGTACGGGATCGCGAACGATCCACAGGCATGCTCTGAATGACTATTGACCGTACCGTAGTAAGAATTTGCACTTTGACATCCTTGTCTTGATACTGTTTAGTTTTGATTTGAACATTTGGATCTGGTTTGTTTGGACATTTCAGTTAGAGAGTTCATATGAGCATTAATTTGCTATTTGCAATTTCTGTAAAAGAAGTTACTTGTATATCCGTTGGATCGCGAACGGTCCACAAGCACACCTTGTATGGCGATGAACCGCCAAAGTCGCTAATTCAGAAATTCACCCGAACGTGATATCTGACTCTAGTAATGCTAAGCCCCCTCAACATTCGATCGCGAACGATCACATTCTTCCTCGTGAGGCATCCGATCGCGAACGATCACACTCTGCCTCGTGTGGAACCCGATCGCGAATAGTCACAATTCATCTAGTATGACATCCGATCGTGAACGATCACATTCTGCCTCGTGCGGTATCCGATCGCGAACGATCACATTTTATCTCGTGCGGCACCCCACCGCGAACGGTCACTATTCGACAAGAACGACGCCCGGTCGCGAACGATCATAAATCGTCTAGAACGACGTCTAACCTCAAACAGCCGCCCTTGTTTGAAGCGGCATCCGACCGTGAACGGTCCCGTTCCACCATTTTCCGTGAACGGCATTCGACCGCGAACGGTCACGTTTCACCTCAAATGGCATATGATCCCGAACGATCGTCATTCGAGGTCTTATGAAACTATCAAGTTCTTTACAGGTCGTCGACAGGATATGAACATCCAGCTTACAGCGTTACAAAACACACCTTCCTATCACAATGCATGTTTTGGGGGCAAGTGTTATCCCGCCTTTTGGCAAGACCGTGATACCAAAAGATTAATCGAAAACCAAAAACAGTTCATCCCGAAGATCGGTTATACACTGCTTCGCTATGGATATCGATGAATTTTGTCCGAGTCCGAATCGGGCCACAGTTGACCAGACATGACAAGAAAAGCCATAAAAGCCAGCGTTTCAAATTTTAGGTTAATCAGATTTCATATGAATGAGATATGATCGATACAAGTTAGAAAAAACACACTGTTCGTATCCATAGAGGGAGGTTGAATTTCGAATCGATCGAATTCGACTCGATCAACATCTGTTCGAATCGACCGGGCTCGAATTGATCCTTGGACGTACTATTCGAATCCATTAGCTTCATACCCATCAGAATGACTTTGCCTCGCTCTGATCGAATCCATCAGGTTCGCATCGATCAGAGTGTTCGTATCCCCATGTTCGAATCGATCAAGGTCATATGTTCGTGTGGATCTTGTGGAAGCCTTTCTCGCATCGATCCTAGATTCGCCTTTCGTATCGATCCCCAGAAATCATGGATTATTGTTCGCATCTATCGATAGAAGCCTTTATTTCGTATTGATCGGCTGATAGATACGAAATAATGCCAAAGCCAATCGATACAAGCAGTACTTCCTTTAGTGATCGATACGAATAGCACCCCAAACATCGATACGAACAAACCCGCTCCCATCAATACGAATTGGCAACGGCTATCGAATCGAACAAGGCAACGGTTATCGTTGCAAACGAGGCGAAGTTCATGAATGCGACACGGTCAACTCGGAGCAAAAGGCGGATCGATGCGAGGAGTGCGCGCCACGTCGCCGCGTTGGCACGTGTTCCATCGATTCGAAGAGCATCGATTCGAGACCATGGATTCGAACTGGACAGCATTCCGAAAATCATAATTTTGCATCGATCATATATCACAAACCACAGGTCCAAATGCAACAAAATTTTCATAGGAGCTTACGTACAAGCTAAAGAACAATACTGCCAATTTTCAGCTCGATTGGATCATTTTTTGATCGATACGAAATTGGTTCGTATCGATCACGGATCGAGTCGAAACTTTCTGGGATCGGTCGCGTGGGCACATTCACATGCCAGAAGAAGTCTCTCGAAGTTTGAGCGCGATATCAGCCTCCTACGCCTATAAATAACCCCCTGGAACCTTCAGAAAAGGGATCTTTTTCAGCTTTGGAACGTCCAGACTCTGCCGGATTCAATTCTGGAATTCACTACCATCATTGTATTCGAACATCAGAGCTATTATCAACTGTAACCTGGTGTAACTGATTGAAACCATCAAGTGAATCAATAAAATCATAAAATTCATAGTGGACGTAGGCCAGATCGCCGAACCACTATAAATTCTGTGTTGTTTACTGCATTGCTTTGAATTTTCTGAGTGATATTCGTACTTGTTATTTATCTGAGATCTGCGATTATGAATTATCAACTATCGGGTGTTTGTGACCAATTTTGGCGCAAATACATATGTTGATAAACTAAGCAAGTTAGTTGAAAAGATATTACCTTTCTAAGTTAAAAATTGGTTTTTAGAAGGTTTTGCTGTTTCGCCATTTTCGACAGCATCTTTTTACTACATCCTTCCGCCTTCATCTAGGTCGAAACCAATACACATGGTATCAAAGACTTGGTACGTAGTGGATTGGACATAGGAGAAAGGTATAGAATCGAAACCCAGCTTTTGAAGGGGTAGAGACCGTGTTTTACTTTTAAAAAAATGCGCTTGCTTTGCTTTCGAAAAGAATCTTTCAATAAGATAGTTTTCAACTTGGTCAAATGATTTTAAAGGAAAGAGCTTTTGAAAGAAGTTGCGCCTTTATTTTGAGAAATTGCTTTCGAAGGGGTTGAAACCCCAACCTGCCGCTTTTTACCTTTCAAAGCAGTGCCTTTGAAAGGGTTCCTTTGTTTTAAAATTAGGGCTGCTTGTCCAATGCTTTCAAAGAGATTTGTTTCGACACCATCCACTTCTTTTACTTAGTAAATTGCTTTTGAAAAAGTTGTCGGCAATGTTGTGTTAAGACCCTTTCACTGTTTGAAATTTAAACCCAAAAGTTTTGAAAGGAAAAGTTTTAAATGGTTTCAAAACTATGTTCCACATATTTTAACTTGAAATTAATGCTTTTGAAATATAATTTTTAAATAGTGTACTTTAATAATGTAGCTAATAAAGGTTTCGAAAAGGAGGTTCCTCGATATTCTCGAAAGGTATATGATAAAGGTTTCGAAGGGATGATTCCCTAATGTATTCATAAGGTTTACCTTAATGTTTAAATGGAAGGTTTCCATCGTTTTCGAAAGGCATGTTTAAAGCATTTTAAAAGAGGATGTCTAAGGTATTATAAAGCTTTCGAAAGATATGTTTTCATTTTTTTTGAAAGGTCGATGGTAAATGGTTTCAAAGGGTACTTTTAATGGTTTCAAAATAGAATTGTTTAGTGATTTAAACAAGGTTTCGAATGTTTTCATCAACATTGTTTTGAGTAAAGCATATATCATGGCAAAGAGATTTGAGTAAAGTAAATAATATGTTTTCCTTGTTGAATTAAAAGGATTAAATCAATTTGAAAGGTTTTCAAGGAAATTTAAAGGGCAGTTAACCCTAAGTAAAATGAATTGGATATTGTATACCAGATGTGACTGGTATAAGGTCGTGCCCTATACATTAGCTTTAGCCCCAAGCTAATTTGGTCCCAAATTTCAGTATGTAGGGCTTAGTCACAGGTAAGACTTAAATGATGGTTACATACAGAAAGGAATATATGTACAAAGAAGGAGGATAGTTTATTGGTGAGCCTAAAAAACCATTAGGATTAGGTGACCCTTAGAGAAGTAAATTAGGAACAGATCATCCAGAAGTATGTCTAACAGGTGTTAGATAATTTTATTAATTTGTTTGGTAGGTCCAAGTCAGCCAAATGTTGGTAGTTAACGAAACAAAACTACAATTTTCGAACAGATTGCCATTATTATCTGTTTTTGAGCATATAGGATATTGCTATTATTGTTATAATATGTTTGATTAACCAGTTTGGTTGCAGGATTTAGATTTGCAAAAAGACATGTTTTAAAAGGATATTAGTGAGGGGAAATCGGTTCCGCTAAGCGATGTGGCCTCACTAGATATTAGTAAACCGAGATGTAATAGTATTATTCACACTAGGCTTTATGTCTGACTCAAAGTTTATATTTTCCTCTTAAACGCTTGGGTCCTCAAAATTAATTTGAGTAGATTGAGATTTAAGGCTTCATAGGTTTAGCGCTTGGACGAATAAAGCTTCCGAAGACGAGCAAGAGGCAAAAGTTAGTTAATTAGGAGTTGATATTTTTATTTCTGCGGTGATATATTAAGACAGTTTGTCTATTTGGTACTCCGATCATCCAAGGAGGTATCTTTATATGTCGCTCTTGGCGTATTTTTTAATAATTATATTTGATCAATACTTGGAAAACGTTAGGGATTATGTAATTGGATACGAAACATGATTTTGTGAAATGTAATCAGAAAAGTTGTTTTTGAAATCTGTGATTTGTTTCATATTCATGTGCTTTTGATATTATGGATTCCATTAACATTACCGTATTTTGTCAGCATAAGTTAAAACTATGAATGACTACAGCATTTGTTGCGCTTAGCTTCGGGCCTCAAAGTAGAGAGTGTTACAACTTGGTATAAGCGCATAGGTTTATGATAAAATCTAAGCTTAAAATGATTTTTGAAAACATAATCCTAAGGAATTAAAGAAAAGATCGAGGTATGGGACAATGTTATAGTACTTGTATTTGTTATATATAAGTATATGCTTTATCTCTATTCTCCCATCTTTATTAGACTATTCGTCAGTGTCTTATGAAGACACGAATACAGATATGGATGCTAGAAGTGGAAGAGTTAACCTTGGTTGGGGAAGCACCCCAACTAATGGAAATGCTAGACCAATTACAAGAAGGAATAGAGGTCAGGCACAAGTTGGAAATGTGGGTGCTGGAGTCTTGCAAGTTGATATAGGAGCGATGTATCAGTTCTTTGTAAACATGATGCAAGCAGGAGTTGCTGCTGGAGTAGTTAGAGGAAATGCTGGAGGAGGAAACCAGGAAGCTCCGGTGGTCCTCAGCTATACTATTTTGAGTAGAGATTATGCTCGGCTACGAGGAAGGTTATTTATTTGTACCGAAGACACAATTGAAATAGAGAATTGTTTACTTCATTGCAAGAGGATTTTCATTGATTTGGGGCTTAACGATGACTAGAAAAGAAGACTTGCCTTTAGACAGCTACAAGGGACAACAATGTACTGGTGGAACAGTGTGACTATTGGAGTCAATGTGGAGACCATGACTTGGGCTGAGTTCGGAAGAAGGTATGAAGAAAGATTTATGTTAGGGATTGCTAAGTCTACTATGTTTAGGAAGTTTGCTGAGTTGAAGCAGGGAGAAATGACTGTGTTCGAGTATGCAATGAGGTTTGAGGAGCTAGCGAGATATGGCTGCGATACAGTCGGTACTGTTATTAAGAGGAATGAAAATTTCATTTGGGAGTTGAAGTCTGAGCTTGCAAAGGCCACATTACTTCATATTAGGGGTCCATGTGATGCTATTGTTGAGATGGCCTTGAGGAATGATGAGTGGTTTTCTTTTCTGGAAGGAAATAAGGTAAAGTAAGCTCAGGGAGTGCAAAGCTATAAGAAGAAGTTTTTCCATAAGAAAGGAGATCAGAAGGGTGGAGCTGCTAGGAAAGGGAAGGTAGAAGTTGTTTGTTATAAGTGTGATAAGGAAGGAAATTATGCCCATGAATGCAGGACAAGCAAAGGAAGGAAAGCTGTTGAGAAGAAAGGGGTGAGGTGTTTCAATTGTGATCAGATTGGGCACTATAAGAACCAGGGTAAGGAACCGGCCAAGGATGAGAAAGGCAAGATGTTTGCATTAGAACCAGCTACCTCGAGACCAATAGTAGAGGAGAGGGTTAAAGCTATGTTGGGAGGTACATTTTTGATTTATGGTGTATCAATTAGAGTTCTATTTGATATTGTGTATCGCATTCTTTTATATATTATTGTTTGGTAGATAAGCTTAACCTAGAACCCTCATACCTAGTTACTTCCTTAAGGGTTGCGAATCCAATAGGAGGTTATGCGACACTTGAGATGAAGTGTGACCACCTAGAGTTTGAATTGTTAGGTCATATCATTGTTTGTAGTTTGCATGTGTTTGATTTCGTAGGGTTCAGAACTATTTTGGGTATAGATTGGCTAAGTAAATACGATGCTGGGATATTTTGCAACGATCGAAAAATATCACTTAAACCCCATGACTGTAGTGATCGGATGGTATACTCCGTAGAAATCCCAAGTTTTGAGGTTAATGCTTTATTGGGTGTTGTAGAGGTAGGAGATGAGTTGGATCGAATTTCATTGTTAGAGAATTCGCGGATTTCTTCGAACCTTTAGTAGGTTTGCCGCCGAAATGAGTTATTGAGTTTCAGATAGATTTGGTACCAGGAGTAGAAGCGGTAAGTAGACCGCGAAGCAGAATGACACCTACCGAGATAAGGGGGCTCAAGGTGTAGTTGGTGGATTTGGAAGGCAAGAACATTATCAGACTAAGTAGTTCGCCTTAGGGAGCAGCCGTAGTGTTTGCTAAGAAGCTGGATGGATCGTTAAGGTTTTTTGTCGATTATCGTAAGTTGGATGAGAAGACGATAAAGAATCGATATTTGTTACCTAGAATTGATGATTTTTTTGACCAGTTGAGTGAAGCCAAAGTATTTTCCCAGTTGGATTTAGCAATGGGGTTCCTCATCTTAGACTGGCAGAGGATAGTATTCATTCGACGACATTTAGAACCGAATATGGACCGTACGAATGGTTAGTAATGCCATTCGGACTAACTAATGCTTCAACATTATTTGTAGATTTTATTAACTGATTTTCCAAGAGCACTTAGATAGGTTCGTGTTGGCTTTCATAGATGATATTTTGATATACTCTAAGGATGTAAGAGAGCATGAAGTTCATCTTAGAGTAGTGCTTGAGACGTTGCGGCAGCATCAACTAAAAGCTAAGTTTTCAAATATTATTTTTAAAAGAAGAAAGTGAAGTTTCTTGGTCCTATAGTCTTAGAGAAAGGGTTATCTGTAGATCCGACTAAGATCAAGGCAGTGAATAATTGGAAGTTACCCAAGATAGTTACAGTGATAAAGAGTTTTCTTGGATTAGCTAAATATTATCGAAGAATCATAAGGGATTTTTCATGGATGGTGACACTGATGATCAAGCTAACGAAAATGGAAATGAAGTTTGTCTGGACCGATAAGTGTGTGGAGGCATTCGAGAAGCTGAAACACTTATTGACGAATGCTCATGTGTTAGTTGTTCCAAAAGGGAATCAGGATTTAGTATTGTATACAGATGCATGTGGAACAGGATTAGGAGTTGTGTTAATGCAAAAGGGTAAAGTGATTTCCTACGCTTCTCGAAAGCACAGACCGCATGATGTTAGATATCCAACGCATGATTTGAAATTAGCTGCGGTAACTTTTGCGTTGAAGGTGTGGAGACATTACCTTTTGGTAGAGAGATATGAGCTGTATATGGATCATAAGTCATTGAAGTATTTATTCTCACAAAAGGAGTTGAATATGAGACAATAGAGTTGGTTAGAGTTTTTAGCTGCTTATGACTTTGGCATTGAGTACACACCCGGAAAAAGCAACAAAGTTGCGGATGCACTTAGCAGAAAACATCAGAATGCAGTATTGGCAATAATAGCTGAGTGAAAAGATTTAGAGGCGTTAATTACATGTAGAGTACAATGGAGATCTAAAAGTAGTTCTAGTACAAAGACTGATATGTTATCATGTTTAGAAGTTCAACCAGTGATGATCCAAAGGATTGCTTCTAAACAAGGAGAGGATCCATTATTAGTTGAACGGATCAGGAAGTTAAGGGATGGAAGTAAGTGCGATGACTCGAAAGACTTTAGTCTTGACCAAAATGGGTGGTTGAGGAAGAAAGAAAGGTTACGTGTTCCGAATGTGGGAAACATTAGGAAGGAAGTTGTGAAGGAATGCCATCGTTTGAAGTTCATTATGCATCCGCGAGGAACTAAGATATATCAGGACATGAAGAGGAGTTTCTTCTAGGAAGTTATGAAGAAGGATGTAGGCTTACGGGTAAAACGGTTTCTAAACTATCAACAGGTAAAAGCCGTACATCAGAAACTAGGTGGGTTACTTCAGCCTTTAGATATTCTAGTGTGGAAATAGGATTCTATCTCGATGGATTTTATAGACGGGTTGCCAAGGTCAAACAAAGGAAATGAAAGTATATGAGTCATAGTGGACAGGTTGACCAAGGGTGCCCAATTCATTACAGTTAAGTCAAGCTGAACGGCGCCTATTTTAGCTAAGCTATTTATGAAGAATATAGTTATAATTCATGGAGTTTCTAGTAGTATAGTAAGTGATAGAGATACATTATTCACTAGCAAGTTCAGGAAGAGTCTATAGGAGATTTTGGGTACCATGCTCAAGATGAGTACCGCTTACCATCCGCAAACAGATGGGCAAACTGAAAGAGCTAACAAAGTCCTATAAGATTTGTTACGAGCTTGTATGCTAGATTTTGAGGGATCATGGGAAGACCATCTACATTTAGTCAAGGTTTCGTATAATAACAGTTAGCAAGCTAGTATAGGGATGGCAGCGTTTAAAGCTTTGTATGGAAGGCCATACAAATCTTCATTTTGTTGGTTAGTGACCGGAGATAGGTTAGTTCTTGGCTCAAATTTGGTTAGGGAAGCTGTAGAAAAGATTGAGTTAATCAGTTCTAGCATGAAGGAAGCTCAGTCTAGGCAGAAGGGCTATGCTGACAGAAGATGGAAAGACTTAGAGTTCTTAGTAGGAGATCATGTTTTCGTCAAGGTATCACCGATAAAGGGTGCAATTCTATTCAAAAAATCAAGAAATTTGGCACTGAAATTCATTAGACAATTTCCTATTGTGGAAAGGATCAGGGAACTCGCATATAGAGTAGAATTACCGAACAGTTTGGCAGGAGTCCATGATGTTTTTCATATTCTCATCTTAAGAAGTATACTCGAGATCTAAAGACTGCTGTAGCACCGACCGTGTAAGATGACTTAGTAATGGAGCCGAGTTTGACTATAGTTATAAAGCCAATTTGTATAGTAGCGAGAGATCAGAAGAGGCAAAGGAACAAGACAGCCAGAATAGTCAGAGTCTAGTGGAGTGACGACGAGAGTGACTGTACTTGGGAGATTGAGAGCATAATTCGAGATAATTATCCCGACTTGTTTCATGGTAAGTATTACCTTTATGATTGATTTGAAGAGTACCTTATCGAAATTTAGAGGACGTAATTCTTTAAGGAGGGGAGTCTGTAATGACCCTAATTTTGATTAACTTTACTTAGAACATTTAATTAGTTAAATTAATAGAAATAATGTAAATAGTTAAAGGATTAAGATTTGTGTAAATAAAAGGTAGTCGTGCCCATTTAAACCAATGAACTAAGGGGAACTAAAATGATATAAGAAAGAGAAATTACATATGGGGCAAAATAGGAATAAGTCATATTCTAATACCCTGAACATTTAATGTCACTCACATTTTACGAATGTTCACAAACTAAACAAAATACAACCAAGGCCAGCCACCATTTTTTATGTTTTCGATCTCTAGAATTAAATCCGGATGCTTTGCAGGTATATTTCCATGTTTTGAATGTTATATATATATATATATATATATATATATGTTTGTTGATGACTTATGCTTATTCATATTGATTTTATGACAAGTTTTGATTTGAAAAACCTATCAAATGACATCCAAATGCCTTACGATTTTAACATATGGTCAGAAATGATATTTAGATATGCTTTCAAGTTTCATAATTTTCTGAACTAATATACATATATTATTAATTTTTTAGTGAAGAAAATGGTCAGTTGGGTGTAAAATTGGTTACGACTATTTTATATTAAGCTTTGGGTCAGAAATTTATGTATGTTGGAAAACATATTAAAGTGATTTATGAGAATTTTTGAAGAATTTTCCTATGTGTTTTAAAAAGTATATAAATTATTTAGGGTATGGTGACTCAAATGTTTTATATGTTTATAGAAGGAGAAGGTGTAATCTGCAAATGTTTTAAATTGTTATTTCCAAAGTTCTGTAGCTCTTTTAGAAAAGAAATTGGAAAAGAAATTGGAATCTAATCATACATTGACAAATAAAGCAAGTTAGTTGAAAAGAAATAACCTTTTTAGGTTAAAAATCAGTTTTTAGAAAGTTTTGCTATTTCGCTACTTTCGGCAGCACATTTCGACTACATACTTCTGCCTCCATCTTGGTCGGAACCAATCACATGGTATCAAAGACTTGATGCGCGGTGGATTGGGCATAGCCGAAAGGTATAGAGT
Organism: Allium cepa; assembly: GCA_030765085.1. NCBI lineage: Eukaryota > Viridiplantae > Streptophyta > Magnoliopsida > Asparagales > Amaryllidaceae > Allium > Allium cepa. The sequence goes on from CM060932.1 coordinate 707,898,931, forward strand.
CGAAACAGGGCTTTTGAAGGGGTCGAACCTTGTTTTGCTTTCAAAAGAAAATGTGCTTCCTTTGCTTTCCAAAAGAATGCTTTCGAATCAGATAACTTTCAACTTGGTTAAGTGGTTTTATAGGAAAGAGCTTTCGAAGGAGGTTGCACCTTTGTTTTGAGAAATTTCTTTCGAAGGGGTCGAAACCCAAATTTGTAACCATTTACCTTTTAAAGCAGTGCCTTCGAAAGGTTCCTTTGTTTTAAAATTAGAGTCGCTTCTCCAATCTTTCGACACCATCCACTTATTTTACTTAGGAAATTGCTTTCGAAACAGTTGCTTTCGACTTAATTGTGTTAAGAACCTTTTGATGTTTTGAAAGTTAAACCCAATAGTTTCGAAAGGAATGGTTTTAAATGGTTTTGAAACTATGTTCCACATATTTTATCTTGAATCCAATGCTTTCGAAAGGTTTGTTTTAAGTAGTGTACTTTAATAAAGTAACTAATAATGGTTTCAAAGAGGTGGTTCCTTGGTATTTTCGAAAGGTATATGATAAAGGTTTCGAAGATGTGATTCCCCAATGTTTTCAAAAGGTTTACCTTAGTGTTTAAATGGATGGTTTCCAATGTTGTCAAAAGGCACTTTTAAAGTGTTTTAAAATAGGATGTCTAAGGTTTTATAAAGCTTTCGAAAGAGATGTTTTCAATGTTTTCGAAAGGTCTATGGTAAATGATTTCGAAAGGTATGTTTTATCCTTTCGGCCTAAGGTTACAAAGTAAAGTAGTTTGCTTGTATCGAAAGGGTACTTTCAATGGTTTCGAAAGGGGTATTTTCAATGGTTTTGAAGGAGAATTGTTTAGAGATTTAAACAAAGGTTTCAAATGTTTTCATCAACAATGTTTTGAGTAAAGCATATATCATGGCAAAGAGATTTGAGTAATGCAAATAATATGTTTTCCTTGTTTAAGTATGATTTAAAAGGATTAAATCAATTTAAAAGGTTTTTAAGGAAATTTTAAAGCGTAGTTAACCCTAAGTAAAATGACTCGGATATTTGTATACTAGATGGGAGTGGTATAGCGTCATACCCTATATATTAGCTTAGCCCCAAGCTAATTCCGTCCAAAATTACAATGTGTAGGGCTTAGTCACAGATAAGACCTAAATGATGGTTACATACAGAAAGATATATATGCATAGAGAAGGATACTAGTTCGAAAATGGAATTGTATAATCTAGCGAGCAATCAGATTTGATATTGCGTGTGAGTGATATATGTACATCGTATGGGCTTTATTAAGTAAATATTGAAAATTGAAAATACAAAATACAAAATAATATGATTATGAACCATATGAATGGATATCGTTGGTAAATAAGATATAGGTATATTAAAGCAAGAGCTAGTTTGATGCTTTTGATTTCATAAGCAAAAAAATTCGATTGCCCAACAAAAGGTACATGTTTATATTGTTGCTTGAATTTGATGGTTTTATGATTGAATAGCTTGGCTTTTGTTTTCTACTGTTAGTTTAGGCCCGTAATGGAGATTAGTAGTTGTTCTGATCTAGCCGCGCAAAGGTGATGCCGACAAAAATTTTCAAAAATTTAAGGAGTTAGAAAACTTTTGGAAATTTAAAGAAAATTTTTAATAACTAAAATTTGATTTTGAGTTATAACCTGAAACGATTGAAAGGAATAATTTTAGTTGGAATCTGTGAATTAATTTAAGGGATTAGGAAAGGTAATAATGAAGTTTCAACAAACTGATTTTTTGAAAGATTAAAGGCTTAAAAGAATTTGGCAAGTTATTTCAACTAATTGGATTTAAAAGTTAATGGGTTTGGGCATTTTTCTTATATTGGGGAAACTGGTATGCTATGATGGTAGCACTGAAAAGTTGAAAAGGTTTGAATATGCTAAATGCTTGATGGAGATAACCCCTAATAGAAAATTTCCAGATTTTATTTCAGCTGGGGATGATTCATGTCCGAATGTTATTGTGGATTATTCGTAGACGGCATTGATTTTCTCGACTTGTAAGGGTTTCGGTCACTCCACTAATCACCATGAAGCTGTTAGGAATGATGTAGATGAATCAAAGGAAAGGGAGATGATTAATAATAATGATGAACAATCAACATGTGAAGCTTCCAAGAAAAAAAGATGTATGAATCGAACCAAGAAGTTGCCGAAGGAAAAATTATAATCAGGTGAAAAGGAAAATTAAACAATCCCAAAAAGTGTGGAGGAGATCGAAAATTTTAAAAGTTTCAGTTAATAATAATAATGGGGATGTGAATGGGGAAAATTTGATTACTAGGAAGGAAATGAATAATCAAAAGGATGGAAGTGATATAAATGGGATTATGAATGATTATGATTCCATTCACAATTCAGGAAGGAAGGTAGTAATCACTGTGAAAGGAATGTGGTTGATCATAATGGTGAGTCTGACCATGATAAAATTTATCCACCAATTGTCTCAACATAACCAACTGAACTAATCTCGACTGTTAACGTGAAACTGAAGTACTAGTTCCATTTGGTACATATGAAAAACTGCTCATGATAACCCTCCCCCTTTTATAACATTAAATCCAGTCTCAGTTTTTATGAGGTAAATGAATAAAACATTGAAGCAAGTTTAATACCTGATACATGTTTTTCTCTAATTACTTCTCCTATCATCTTGTCATCCTCTAATGACCCATCTTAGTGCACTGACATGCACATCATGCATAACTTACCCAATGTTGTTCCTGAACCATGTATTTCTCTAATTTCTTCTCCAATCATCTTGACATCCACTAATGACCCTCTCCAGTGCACTGACATGCACATCATGCACATCACTTCCGATGTTGTTCCTCATGTTAAATCCCCCTTCAAATCCTCTCCTACTCTTCAAGAAAACTTCTTTGTTCTCCATTCCTTTCTCTTGATCTACTAATCCGAATTTTCCCTGAATTTGCATCTTCCTCTCATTAACCAGTTGAATCATCCTCAAAGGAAAGAAAACGCAGGCCAAAGAAAATTCCTCTTGTAGGTACCTCTACTGATCTTGACAAAGGAAAGGATTACACTATGGATCAAACTAGTATCTCACTTCCTTCAATTGAAAATTCTATTGCCTCAACCTTTGGTATAAAGACCAGAGCATCTTATTCTCATCTATTATAATGTTATTTGAATATTAAAGGAGCTAATTCCGTTGCCAAACAACTGAAAGTTAAAAGGTTTATCTTTAGTCATCGAATTCAACTCATGGTTATAGCTGAAACCAAATTAAATCACTCTTCCATATACACTACTGCCTCTATAATTAACCCTCATTGGAATCTTATACATAACCTTACCCAAGCTCCTTTTGGTAGGTTACTGATTGTTTGGAATCCCCTCATCTACTCCGTTACTCTTCTTAGGTCATAGATAATTCATTCATTCAAAAATCATTCACCTCACTTCCAGTTATCTTTTTTTACATCAGTTTATGCTAAGAATAACCAAACCTATAGAAAAATCTTCCTTGACATCTTACCTTCATTACAACCTGCAAAACGAACCTTGGATATGTTTTGGGGATTGGAATTTCATGCAATCATCTTATGATAAATTTGGTGGTTCTCCCCTATCACTGCAAAACACACACGACACTTGAATGATGCTATCTTTTCCTCAAACTATTGCCCATTAATTCCTCTGGTTGTTTTTATACTTGGAACATTAAGGGTAGAAATAATATTATAACTCTTTCTAGACTTGATAGAGCATTCCATCACATCCCTTCTTTAGCTTTATGGCGTAATCTTCATAACTACGTCCTCCCTCCATCCTTATCTGACCATTCCCCTCTTATTTTGGATCAAAGAAAGGAAATTATGAGAAGGTAAACCTCTTTTTCATTTTTCAATAATTGGTCTTAGCATATTTACCTCTTGTTGCTGATTGTTGGAAAAGTAATATATATGGCAACCCTATGTTTGTTTTATAGGGAAAACTTAGAAAACTGAAGAGCAAGCTAAAAGAGTGGACTGCTTCAACATGTGGTAATGGTTCTAGCGCTTCCACAGCCATTAGACAAAATCTTATACATGTGCAAAAGCAGCCGCTTTCTAACAGGTATTATATTACATTATCTAATGAAGAACATAGACTCTCTAATTGTTCGGCAAAAACTCTTGTGGAAGAAAACAAAATATCGAAGCAAAAATCAAGGATTAAGTGGAAAAAAATTTGAGATAAAAACCCTTCTTTCTTTCATAACTCTTTGAAGATCAAGCAAGCCTCCAGTAATATTGAAAGAATTATTGATAAGGAAGGCAACTCATGCAATTCTCCCTCCTACATTCATTCTGCTTTTTTGGACTATTTCCAATACCTTCTAGCAATCTTCCCCCGCCATATCATTTTCTAACTTCTTTCATATTAACCTCCCTGCTTTATCCGATGAAGCAAGAGAGTCTTTGATAGCTGTGATCACCAATGAAGAGATAAAAGAGACTATTTTCAAAATGAATTCCTCTAGTGCTCCAAGGTCGGATGGTTTTAATGTGCATTTCTATAAATCTGCATAGGATGCTATAAGTCTTGATGTATTAAAGGCAGTGAAAAATTTCTTTAAACATGGTAGAATGCTCTCAGGGATTAATGCAACCAAGCTTGCCTTAACTCCTAAAATCAAATAACCTTCCTTAGTAGCATAATCAAGCCTATTGCGTCTTGTAATGTGATTTATAGATGTATATCCAAGATTATGGCCAGTAGAATAATGGTTGTTCTCCCATCAACCATATCTCCAAACCAGTATGCATTTCTGCCCAACCATGACATAACTGATAACATTTTACTTTCTAATGAATTGTTAAGAGGACACAACACAAAAAACATCTCTTCTAGATGTGCAATTAAGTTGGACATCCAGAAAGCTTATGAATATGTCCAATGGAAATCTATTATATACATTCTGCACATCATGAATTTTCTACCCCCTTCTTGGCTTGGTTATATACTTGTTTGTCTTCGGTTACTTACTCTTTCAGTTTAAATGGTTGCATTTTTGGTTATTTTAAGAGTACTCAAGGTATTTGACAGGGTGATCCTATATCCCCCTACAGTTTTATATATGTCATGGAACTTCTAAACTTGCTAATCAATAGGGCTATGGATATGAGACGGATTGATATACACCCTAAATATAAATCTCCAAGGATCTCAACTCTTATGATTGTTGATGACTTGATGTTATTCACTAAGCCCAATGTTAATTCCATTAATGGTGCAATGATGGTTCTTGAATCCTTTTCTATGATATCTAGCTTATCTATTAATAGAAGTAAATCAAAAATCTTTATGGCTGCACTTTCTGAGAATGACAAGAACGGCGTAATCAGATTTTCTTCTCTAGCTTATTTTGAAAATGATGATAACCATCTTGGTGCTTCTCTTTCTACTTCTAAAATTGGATCTTCTCAATGTTGGGCGTGCTTCCACCGGACCAATGCTACCGAACCAACATTGAAGGCGCCACCGATCCAGGATGAAGACCCACTACCGGACCACTCACCACCGTACCAACCTACGCCCCTCTCACTACCGAACCAACCTACGCCCCTCTCACTACCGAACCAACCTACGCCCCTCTCACCACCGAACCAACCCATACTCCACATACTACCGGACCAAACACTACTCCAACCACCACCGAACCAAGGCATACCGAACCAACCTTGCCAGGCCAGATTACATCAGCCCAGGCCCACCAGCAGCCACATATTTCCAAGACCCCTACCCCTAGCCTCACTCTATAAATAGAGGGGCAGGGGTACAACAATGGCAGACAAGTTTGAGAGCTCAAGCACGGATAGAACTTTCAAACAACTTTCATATACTTGCAATCAAAGCTTTATACTTGTAATCTGAAGAGAAAAGGAGAATAACATATAAAGTGGACGTAGGCACATTCTGGCCGAACCACTATAAATCTGCGTGTCTTTTACAGTTTAATCCCTGCTTTTTACATATTTGCATAAATCACCCAAATCGCTAAGAACAACATAAAATCGACTAAATTATACGACTTGGAGGTGTTTGCCCATTTTTTGTGCAAACATTTTTGGTGCTTTCACTGAGAACTCGAGCTAGAAGCTTCAGCTTCTCCCACTTAACCTTCTGCCCGACAGCATCGCTCATTGCTTGGAAGACATGCCTCCCAAGCAGAAGAAAGATGTTAGCAAAGGAAAGAACATCGCAACTAGCAGCGTTCCAGATCCAGTGATCACAGATCAAGAGAACCGTCCCATTTCAATAGCAGTACGAAATGGAAATCAGACAAATCCGACAGCCCCTGCCACGGAACAGCCAACAGCAATTATTAGGGCAGATCTAGACAAGGTTGTGGCTGAAGTGACTAACCACTTCACTCCCAACAAGAAGCATTGGTGGACCGACTCATGTCACGCTTAAGGGATGCTGAAGAATCCAACCGCAACACTAAATCATGGGATGAGTCCCAGTCTGGAGGATCTGGGAGGCGACAAAGATCTTTCTTCTTCGAAGAAGCTAACAACAGAAACAACAATGATAGGAGCCGAGCCCGAACTCAGCCTGAACTCCGACTCGAGGAAACACTTGGAACCAAACCCAACGGGAGAGGAACCAGGCGAGAGTCGACGGTGGCTGAGCCGGTCATGCTACCTAGCCATGGAAACCCCAATGAACGGGGCCGAGCTAGAGTCCAACCCGAAGTTGGACCCGAGGAAGTGCTCAGAACAGAACTCAGCAGGGGAAGATCAAGGCAAGGGCCAACTGTAGCTAACCCTAGCATGCTCCCAGAAGACCAGAGGCAGCTACTGGAAAATATTAGGAGTGATAGACGATACCACCCCTACAGATCATCTGGACGGAATCAATCCCGTAGAGAAGAACCAAACTCATTTCTATCTGCTCCAAATTCTGATGAAAGGATGGCGCGATTGTTCAAAGAATGCATCCAACGGGATCAAAGAGATCGAGGGATAGGCACTAGGGTAAGCAGCCCTTTCACCCACAATATCGAAATTGCCATCATCCCCCGAGAATGGAAAATGCCAACAATGGAACCTTACAAGGGAATCTCTGACCTCGTTGTACACTTGCAAAGATATACACAGCATATGCTCATGAGTGGAGCCATAGAAGGAGTATTGTGCAAATGTTTTCCACTATTCTTGGCAGATCTAGCTACCTCCTGGTTCTGCCACTTACCCTAAGGATCCATCAGCTCATGGGAAATGTTGAAAGAAAAGTTCATCAGCCAGTTCCGCATTCATGTGGAACAACCCAAGGATGCTTATTCCCTGCCTAGTATCAAACAGAAGCCTGGAGAGACAGTGCAGCAATATCTAACCCGATTCAATGCTGCAGCGGCCGCAGTCCAAGATGCCGATGAGAAACTTATCTTAATGGCCCTCTGTAGTGGTGTGCATCCGGACACTAAGTTTGCTAGAAGATTAACGAAAGAAAAACCTGCTACATTGCCCGATTTCTTCCATGAAGCCGGAAGATATATGAGACTTGAAGACGCTGCCACTGAAAGATAGACAGGACAACAAACCAAGGCAACTCATAGCGACACATCCGCTGTAGCAAAGGACGTTCGAAGAAATGACTCTAGAGACAATGCTGGGGGCAAGAAGGGAGAAAAACGTCTATATCGGCCAGGACCGAGGTTTGACACTTACACTCCTTTGAATGAGACAATCGAAAACATCTTCCTGGCCACCCAAGATGAAGTTAAATACAGATGCCCTCCATACAAGAAGGAATCAGATAACGCAATTAAGTCTGGAAAGTTCTGCCGCTTCCACGAATCTCATGGGCATGATACCAATGAATGCCATCATCTCCGAACTTAATTGAAGAACACATCAGAAGGAAGAGACTAGAACGCTATGTAAAAGGTCAGAACAGGACCCCAGCTCCTGCCGATGAGAAAGGCTACCTCTCCCAGAAACAGTAGGGGGAAATCGCAACACCGACGACCCCAGTCATGAGAAGATAGTGGTCCATACCATATCGTGAGGACCACACATCGTCGATAGAAGATGGACAGAGATGGAAAGATACGGAAAGTCACTTAGAAACAATGAAGGCTACGTTAATTCTGTTATGGAAGAACGCCACCCAAAGCGAAAAGAGAATGATGACATTACATTCAATAGGCGTGGCCTGGAAGGAAGGCAGTACCCTCACATGGATCCTATGGTCATCTCTGCCCGGTTCGGCCCAGCCGAAGTTTTCCGAATTCTAGTAGACACTGGAAGCTCAGTAAATATCCTATTCAAGCATGCTTTCGACAGAATGAAGCTGTCAATGAAGGATGTGTCACCCTGCAACAAACCGCTACACGGTTTCACTGGAGATGCGAAGATGCCCCTCGGGCAATTGGACCTTTTTGTTGAAATAGGAAGCCACCCCCGCTCCATTGTGCGGAAACAAACATTTGTGCTGATAGATAACCACTGAGCCTACAACGCCTTTTTAGGAAGACCAGCCTTGTATGACTTCCAAATTGTCTTGGCCACGTGGTACCTGAAGATGAAATTTCCAACAGACAATGGAATAGGGGAAGTAGAGGGAGATCAAGACGCCGCTTGAGATTGCTATGTAACTGAACTTCGCAATAATCGCAGAAAGGATAGAGGGAAGAATGCAGAGACTCCTCTCTGCATGAAAAACTTGAAAGCATAGCAACTAAAGAAAGCCCCTCCTCTTCGATATACCAGTGATCCTTTCAATGAATTAGACCCCAGGGACAAGGAGGAGGAGGCCGCCGCCGAGCCTGCAAAGGCTATGGAGTTTGTATATGTAGACAAACACGACTCAAGTAGACTGTTGAAAATCGGATCTCAACTAAGAGCAGAATTGAGGGATCAACTCATTGATTTTCTCTGCCACAACCTGAATGTATTTGCATGGACGCACGTTGACATGACTGGAATCTCCCCAGACGTGGCATGCCACATACTAAACATCGATCCTACCAAGGCGCCAGTAAAGCAGAAAAAGATAAGTATGGGGGCAGAGCGATCAGCGGCCCTCGATGAAGAAGTAAAGAACCTACTTGCCAACAACTTCATACGAGAAGCCATCTACCCAGAGTGGATCGCTAACCCGGTACTAGTAAAGAAGGCCAATGGGAAGTGGCGAACATGCATTGACTTCTCCAACTTAAATGACGCTTGCCCGAAAGATTGCTTCCCACTCCCCCGAATCGATCAGCTTGTGGACAGCACGGCCGGGCACAAACTCTTATCTTTTATGGACGCATACTCAGGATATACCAAATTCCTATGCACGCCCCCGATCAAGACCACACTATTTTCATCACTGACCGAGGATTGTACTGCTATAGAGTAATGCCTTTCGGACTTAAAAACGCCGGAGCTACCTATCAGCGCCTCGTCAACAAGATGTTTGCGGAGCTAATAGGACGAACTATGGAGGTTTATGTGGATGACATGCTAGTAAAATCGAGGAAAGCCAACGATCACGTAAGCCACCTGAGCGAGATGTTTCATGTACTTCGCCAATATGGAACGAAGCTGAATCCTCTAAAGTGCTCGTTCGGATTGTCATCAAGAAAGTTCTTGGGATTCATCGTCCATGCCGGGGGGATTGAAGCAAGCCCCGAACAAGTCCGAGCCCTGAAAGATATCAGGATACCTTCCACTCGAAAAGAAATGCAAAGCCTGAATGGGAAGGTGGCCGCCCTAAGCAGATTCATCTCTAAAGCGACTGACAAATGCGTCCCCTTCTTCGAGGCTCTAAAGAAAGACAAAGGAAAGTTCGAATGGACTGACGAATGCTTAACAGCCTTCCTTAACCTAATCGAACACCTCCAAAGACCACCAGTACTCTCAACTCCAAACGAAGGCGGAGAGCTATACCTATACCTTGTTGTGTCATCTCATGCTCTAAGCGCCGCTTTGGTGAGAGAAGACAACCGCGCACAACGACCAGTATACTTTATAAGCAAGAGGTTAACAGGGATAGAAGCCAGATATACTAAACTTGAGAAGCTAGCATACTGTTTACTAATCACGTCATGGAAACTGCGACACTATTTCCAATCTCATTCCATTAGAGTTCTAACCGATCAACCGCTAAGGCAGGTACTCCATCGTCCCGACACTTCTGGACGACTACTTAAATGGTGCATTGAACTGAGTCAATATGATATCACCTACCATCCTCGCACCGCCATCAAGGGACAAGCTATGGCCGATTTCATTGCCGAATTCACTACCAACGAAGGTAAGGAGCAATCTGAAATAGCAAAAGACATTAAGTGGAATCTCTTTGTAGATGGAGCTTCAAACGAACAAGGCTCGGGGGCAGGTGTTGTAATAATCACTCCCTGGGGAAGGAAGCTACACTATGCTCTAAGGTTGGAATTCGCTGCCACCAACAACGATGTAGAATACGAAGCAGTAATAGATGGATTAGAACTTGCCTTAGAGATTGGAGTCAGTTCTTTATGTCTTCATAGTGATTCTCAACTTATCGTAAACCAAATGCTAGGAGAATTTCAAACTCGAGGAGAACGACTCACAGCATATCTAAAGAAGACCAAGCTGCTACTCGACCAATTGGATCACTATTTAATCAAACACATCCCTCGAGAGGAGAACGAAGAGGCCGACGAGCTGGCAAAGCAAGCTAGCGTGAAAGACGGTTCCATTTTCGGAACAGTAGCCATCTCAAAGCAACTAACCCCGAGTTTCGAGAAAGTGAATCTGGTAGCTGCAATCGAAGAAGAAACTTGGATGAATCCTATTCGAAAATTCTTATAAGATGGCACGCTGCCCAGCGAGCATAGCGAAGTCAAGAAAATCTTGAGAAAAGCTTCCCACTACACAATACAAGAAGGTATCCTCTATCGACGCGGCTTCTCTAAGCCCTTATTAAGGTGTGTCGCTGGAAGGGAAGCCAAGGAAATCTTATCCAACATCCATCAAGGGAGATGCGGAGATCACACTGGTGGGCAGACTCTAGCAAAGAAGATACTCCGATATGGATATTACTGGCCCACCTTAAACAAAGACGCCTTAGACTTCATCAAAAGATGTGGCAGATGTCAGAAATTTGCTAAGATTACTCGACTACCAACAAATGAGATTACTCAAATGACCAGTCCTTGGCCCTTTGCAGTATGGGGAATTGACTTGATTGGCAAACTGCTAGTGGGTCGAGGTGGAGCCAAATATGCTATAGTGGTAGTTGACTATTTCACCAAATGGGTGGAAGCAGAACCTCTAAATAAAATATCTTCAGCAAAAATTATTAACTTCTTGATCAAAAATGTCCTATGCAGGTACGGGGTTCCACTCAAAATCATATCGGACAATGGACTTCAGTTTGACAGCGAAGAGTTTGCCGACTAGTGCCAAAAGCACGGAATTCGCAAAAGCTTCTCATCTGTGGCTTACCCCCAGGCAAACGGACAAGTCGAAGCTGTCAACAAAATTCTCAAAACTCTAATAAAAAAGAAGCTTGAAAAATCGAAAGGCGCTTGGGTGGATGAACTTTCTACGGCACTTTGGGCCTACCGCACATCTTTCAGAACATCAACGGGGCATACTTCTTTCTCTTTGGCATACGGATCAGAGGCCATGCTCCCAGTCGAAACTGTAGTACCTTCCCATCGCAGGATCCACAATAACCCAAAAGAGAACGAAGAACTCCTTCACATGTCTTTGGATCTAATTGAAGAGAGGAGAAACGATGCAGTGCTCAAAGCAGCAGCTCATAAGCAAAAAGTGGCGACGCAATACAACTCCAAAGTCAAGCATCGTAGCTTACAAGAAGGAGATCTTGTCCTCAAACGAATCTTCCCCGCCCCGGTGCACTAGATCCAATCTGGGACGGACCGCATGTAATTCATAAAGATCTCCACAACGGAGCTTATATTTTGTCAACGGTGGACGGAGAGGTGTTCCAGAGGGCATGCAACATCCAACACATTCGTCGATACTTTTCTTAACTTGTACTGCCCATATGAAGTGAATTAACAAAGAGAATCAGTGGACGTAGGCATTTTCGTGCCGAACCACTTTAAAAACCTTGTCTCTTTTTTAACTTGTTCCTTTATATCTTGGCTGCTTGTTGAGCTTTATCCTTTTTTGTTGAAAAAAATCCTGTGTAATGGCATTTCCATTCAAGACGCATCACGGCGCAACCTTCCCTGGACAAGACCTAACGGGTACTCTACGAATCTATGCCCTCGCCAGTGAGACACTTTTGCTCCAGCATCCCTCTGCTGCGGGTTAACTCATTGCTCGCGATCGGCCCTTAAAGCCAACTGTAATGAGCCGATTATAAGCCACCGAGAAGGCCGACTATAGCCGAGGCAGCTCATTACGGCGTTCGGCTCGCCGGCGACTGTGAACCTACTTTAAGCCCCAACATAAGGTGTGGCCAGCCAGGGGTAGTTCACGGTTGACGATCGGCGCCCACGCTAGCCGGCCACGATAAATCGATTAATACCCATGATTACGGGTCATAATGGCCCGGGTAGTTACTGTGTGCGATCTCGGCTCTGATGTGTCTTAAGTACGGCTGTGGTAAAAAAGAAAACTCGCCGCGGAGGCGTAAGATGGATGACAAATGTCTTCAAGACCCACAGCTAGGGTAAGTGACTACAAAACCTGCTTGCCACGAACTTAAGCACATTGAAGGCCTTCTGTGATTGGAAGTTTTGCTATTTCTTATATTCCTATTTTATTTCAAAACTTTCCTCCTATCTTATATAACGATCCCTAAAGTACAGGGCACAAAATAAGAGACACCCGCAAATGGGGATAGGAACTCACAACTGGATGACAGGACACTCAGCTACATTCCATACTCAGTCACACAAGACATTCAAAGCTACCATCTACAACTAAAACACGAAGGGCGGTACTCTCTTCCTTTGTCTATGAATGCGTAGCTATAATTTATTCACACATCACAATAACATTGCAAGATGTGAAATTATATTTTAAGCAAGAACTTGACATCAAACACAATTGAATCACAGGCATATGCATAGCTGCATTTCTTATGCAACACACCAAAATAACGAAAGCATTTAAATATAACAAAATCAGCTTAAGTTAAAAAGTACATGCCAAGAATAAAGTCGTTCATTACAAATAATATAATTACAGTTACATTAATGTTTTGGGACTAACATAGACAGCAATGTCAAGTAAACCAAAAGATGTCCCGGTCAAGTCAAGGAGTCGCTGCATCAGAGCTTCACCTCTATTCTACTGGCCCTTCGAGATTTACTTAACTGCCGGATCGGAACTCTCAACGTGTTGACCAGAGGTAGTTGGTGCTTCAGAGGTCCCGCTTGTCCAATTCAGGAAAGAACCCATTAATAGTCATGAACAATAGGCAATCAAGTTACAAAAAGACTAAAAGGGAAGACGTACCAGCAGCTGCTCCTTGATCATCATCCTCCAACTGCACACCTACCTCCTCAGCAGTAAGCAGCCGCATACCCTCCTTTACCGCCACTTTCTCCTCCTTGGTGAACTGAGCCGTGACCACGTCCATCCTGAAGGCCACGCCACCCTCCTTATCTGCTTCGGCCTTAGCCTCCTCCAGGGCCCTAAGATAAATCCTGGCCATGACTCGGGGATAATCATCCATCCAGGATAAGTTGCCCTGTTTCCAAGTGCGAAAGTACATATCCTAAAGCATCTCATCCATTATCCCGTCGTTCTCCTCGAACTCCCCTATTCGGACCTCAGAAGCCAACAGCTTTGCAATGGCAGCATCCCTCTCCGATCGGTATCGCGAGCGGTCAGCCTGAAAGGATTTCCTCATCGCCTCCATCTCCTCCTTCAGCTTGGTTTGAGCAAGCTCTACGGCTTCAAGCTTCCCGGATAACTCCTCTACCGGCTCGAGATCCGCTTTCCGAACCTCATCCACCGTTGCAATAGTCATATCGATCCGTTCCCTGCAGGCAGCCTCCATTTTTCGTAACTCTGCCCTGCTAGCCTCTTTCATGGTTTTCTTTAGTCGCCTGGAGGCGGCCTCATGCTGAGAGATCTGGATGGCCTGGTCGGCGAGTTGTTTGGCCTGGTCGAAAACCATTAACCGCAATCGAATGTTAGCACTCTAGATTTCCTCTCCAGCCTTGACCAGTCGGGCATGATGCCCCATCAGCTTCCTGGTCTCCTCAGCAACCCGGTCAATGTTTGCCTTAGCTTCGTCCCCCAAAGTTACAATCCGAGTGGTAAGCAAATCAAGGTCCAGGGACTTAGCCTCATCAATCACCCTTACCATAGGATTACGAGGGAGAAGGTGCTCACCAGTAGTCTCGTCAAAGGAAATATCATGAGAGCCTGGATCCAGATTCGGATGACCCGCAAACGGATTACGAGCCAAGACGGGATGATCTATTGGGGTAACAGTAGGGTTTTCAGACGGGTGTGGGGAAGGTATAAACTCAATATTCTCCTCCGTGGTATCCTGAAGAGGTTGAGTTGGGGGCTGAGGACCAGGTGAGGATTCGAACAAGGAACGGCTCCTCTTCTTCTTTTGGATATCCTCTTCGATGACCCCAAGAAGAGGACGGTAGCCGACTACGTCTCCGTGACGGTTAGTCCGAGGCTTAGGTTTAGTAGAAGCTTTGAGGAGTTTGTATTGTTCAATACGATGCCGAACATCTGATGTCTTGACCGCTTCGCCCGCTCCTGGAATAAAAACCAAGTGTTACAAGCATACATTGAGCTATAATTCAAGAAACGTATCAAGTTAAGAAGAGTAAAAAGACGCTTTTGTTATACAAACCCTAGGGAGGAGTAGGATACTGCAATAAGTCCTGGATCTCATTCCAGGACAGAAGCTGGCCGTAAAATATTCCTAAATCCTTATCATAAATGGAGTCGTCGGGAGTCAAAAATTCACCTTGAATCGCAGGAGTTGTCTTAGCTGAAATGCTCTTAGAAGATGAATCGGCACCAGTCCCGGCCTTGTCAGCTTTCTTTGGCTTCTCCACCAAGGCCGATCCTTCCTCCAACCCCTCAAAAGTTAGGCGGAAAGCATCATCTGTCCACTCCTGGATCTCGCCTGCCTGCTCAGAAGACAGAGCCCCAGCGCCACTACCACTCTGTCCATCATCACCATGGCCATCACCATCTCCTTCCCCATCACTTCCGCACTCCTCCTCACCTCCTTCATCCTCACCTCTTTCCTCCTCCACATCTTCCTCCCCTGGGATGTCTGGACATGTGCTGGGGGAGGGTCCATCGGACTTCTTAAGCTTCTTCCCCCCGGCAATTGGAGGTTTTGAGAAGGGTTTCCTTTTGCTACTCTTCGCCGTAGCCCCTCCTTTAGCTTTGGCGGCCCTCTCCTCAGCCGTTTCTCTCTGCTTGACCACAGACTGGCGTGGCAGAATCAAGTTGTGCTCCAGAAGAGTAGCATTCCTGATCAAATAAGAAGCTTCCCTCTCCCTTTCCAGGATGGCTTCTATTTCCACAGCCATCTGAACCAGGCGATCGCTCTCTACGACCGCAAAGCCACCTGTCGCTAGCATGAAACAAAAGCACATAAGGAGGAGCATTGCAGTCAGGACGGAAATTATAAATAAGATTCAACTTACAGCCAGAGGTGAAGCGGTGGAAAGAAACAGAGTCATCCTTAACAAAGAACCATTCCTTCTTGAACATGCTAAATTTCGAATACAAGTCCAGAACTGGCTTGAAAGACACGGCCGACTCTAAGCTAATATATGGAGATCCCTTCTTGTAGCCTCTCAAGTTGTACAAATACCTGATCTCCCGGTTGGAAGGGGGACGCCCATATTTTCTCTGGAAGATAATAAACAGGCTCACCAAGATGGCATAGGAGTTGGGCTGAAGCTGGAAAGGGGCCACCTTCAAATATGTGATAAAGCTAACTATCCAGCCATTGATCGAAGGGATGGCTCCACACATACAGTGATGCCTACTGTAAGCAAAATATCCTTCTGGGGGATTATACGGCATCACTCCATCCCCCGGCAACAACATATGCGCTCTGTCAATCCCAAAATAGCGAGATATAACATCAAGCTGCTCATCTTTGAGGGAGCTAGGAAAGCAGTCAGGCGGGGAATTCAAGAGCTCCTGAGGGCCATACCCGTCTACTAATGATCTCGCGGTTGGTCCATGACGTTCTGGTCCTGCCCGGACTGGGGGCACTACAGAGGACTCTTCTTTGTCCTTGGATTTCTTCCTATCAGAACGGGTTTCTACTTTATGAGACATTATCTACAACACGAGAAAAACATACTGTTAGAACAAGGAGTATAGAGATATAAGCAAGCAAGTACATGCAGCCTTCTCATTCATAATTCAAAACATGAAAGTTTCACTCGGTAGTTCAAGTCTTGGAATCCATTCGGCACTCATACTCCATAAGTGTCATCCGGTAATTCAAGCCTTAGAGTTCATCCGGCACTCATTCTCCCTGAGTGTCATTCGGTAACTCCGAGCCTTAGAGCTCATTCGGCACTCATACTCCACAAAGTTCATTCGGTAGTTCAAGCATAAAGTGTATTCAGCAGAAGAGAAACTCACCTGGTTCGGCAATCAAAGCTGGTTCGGTGATATGACTGATTTGGCAGGCAAGAATTTGGTTCGCCTATTTCAGGTAGTACGGAATAACGAAAGCGTAAGGCCTATACTTATAGGCAAATATAGACGACCGAACCAACTGGTTCGGCATTTGGGACCGAATAGCTGAATGGTCTGAAACAAAGCGCGACATATGCAGGCATATGCCCCGCTATGGGGGGCAAGTGTTGGGCGTGCTTCCACCGGACCAATGCTACCGAACCAACATTGAAGGCGCCACCGATCCAGGATGAAGACCCACTACCGGACCACTCATCACCGTACCAACCTATGCCTCACTCACTACCGAACCAACCTACGCCCCTCTCACTACCGAACCAACCTACGCGCCTCTCACCACCGAACCAACTCATACTCCACATACTACCGGACCAAACACTACTCCAACCACCACCGAACCAAGGCATACCGAACCAACCTTGCCAGGCCAGATTACATCAGCCCAGGCCCACCAGCAGCCACATACTTCCAAGACCCCTACCCCTAGCCTCACTCTATAAATAGAGGGGCAGGGGTACAACAATGGCAGACAAGTTTGAGAGCTCAAGCACGGATAGAACTTTCAAACAACTTTCATATACTTGCAATCAAAGCTTTGTACTTGTAATCTGAAGAGAAAAGGAGAATAACATATAAAGTGGACGTAGGCACATTCTGGCCGAACCACTATAAATCTGCGTGTCTTTTACAGTTTAATCCCTGCTTTTTACATATTTGCATAAATCACCCAAATCGCTAAGAACAACATAAAATCGACTAAATTATACGACTTGGAGGTGTTTGCCCATTTTTTGTGCAAACACACAATGTCTCCCCTTATTTGAGAGCATAATCTCTTCTTGTCCTATGTCTAAATTCTCTGTAGCAGGGAGACTTCTTATTGTCAAATATATTGCTACTGCTATGTGTCTTTATTATACAAGAATTTTCATTCTTCCTCAAAAACTGATCTCCATAATAAATTTAGCTCTTAATCATTTTCTTTGGCATGGAAATTCTTATTCTCGAAAACTCATTCCAATCTCATTTAAAAGTATTTGTTGCCCTCATGACAAAAGTGGGTTGGTGATTATGAACATCAGACAATGGAATGCTGCTGCTATCTCTTCTCAAATTAACAGACTAATGAGGTATGATGCTAGTCTATGGGCCTCTTGGACAAGAAGTAACCTGGTGAAAAGGGCTAATTTTTAGACTATGGACATACCAGTAGACTGCAGTTGGGAATGGAAGCACCTGCTTAGATCCAGGCCATGTTTGTTACCCATTTTTCAAAATATTATGATGGATGAGAACTATGTATCTTTCTGGTATGATTCACGGTCTAGTGTTGGTATTATTCTTTCAGAGGTTATTCACTAAAACCTTAGACACTTAACTGGAATCCCTGAAAATGCAAAGTTTGGAAGCTATTATCATCATAAGCATGTACGTCTCCCCCATTCCAGCTCAGTGATGATTAGAAATTATTGGGCATCTATTGAAGGAAAAGTACACAAAAGAGAAATGGTTGATTCTCTATGGTTAACATCATGCTATTAACATGCTATACAATTACTTGTCTGGTTTCTCCTCTATGCCTGTTTTCCCTTGACACTTTCGCATATGGTCAAATGCTTATATACAAAAGAAAACTCGCTTTTGTGGAAAATAATCCAAAATGGTCTTCATACTCAAGATAGGCTTATGGCTAAAGGACTGTTACAGATCTCTAGTTGCTTACTGTGTAGACAGGGAAATGAAACACTAGTCACCTTTTCTTTTCATGATCTTACACTTTTTTGTTTGGAAGAGAATTTTGAGATCTCTCAATTTGCATAACCCCACTGTTATATCCAATGTTGAGTGGTTCAACATTTTTAAGGCTACGAGGTGGAAAAATACAAATGGGTTGCTGCTCATCAAGGTGTTGAATTTTTTTTCCTATTTGATTTGGATGGAAGGAAATGCTAGACTGTTTAATGGCATCAGCCGCTCTAAACAGTCTCTATTTCTTTCGCTTGTAAGATCTCTTTAGGCTTTAACTGTTATTTGCATAGTTATCATATGCGCTTATACTCCTTTTTTGTTTTTTTCTCTTTTTGATGGGTATGCCCATCCCTTTGTGCGAGTCTCCGTTTTTTCAATAAATGGTAAAGGTCCATTCAACCCCGCCGGTTTTGCAAAAAAAAAGCGCATCTTCAATTGATGAAAATGATTTTTGATGAATTTGCATTTGTTATTTTTTGTATTAATGATGATAACTTGGTGTTGTATATGATGAACGGTCTAGGGCTAGAATTCAAAGAAATTTATGCAGCAATTCGAGCTTGTGATTCTCCTATAACATTTAAACTTCATGATATACTTGCAGAAATTGAGAATTCTCACTAAAGATATGAGTCAAACACACTCATACAATACCAACTGTTTATTACATTAAAAGAAATTTCATGATATTACACAGTCAAAAAAATATAATAATCATCAATTACATGACTTTCAAGACCTTCCTAATAGAGGCAGGAATACACAAAGGGCATTCCATAATAATAATAAAAACAGTACACTCAACTAAGAGGCACTATCAAGCAAAGAAGTTTTTGCCCATACACTAATTGCTAATTACACATTAGCTTCTGTTTCTGATCAAGGTTGGTTAATGGACTCTGTGGCTTCTCACCATGTCACCTCAAATATTAAAAATCATTCTCTTTATTTAACTTTTGATGGCTCTAATATGATGGTTATGGGCAATGGATCACGTTTGGAAATGACTCATGGTGGTTCTAGAACAATTTCTTAGCCTAAATCATCATTCCATTTACCAAACGTTCTACGTGTTCCTTCTATTCATAAAAAATTAATTCCATTTCCAAATTTTGCAGAAATAATAATGCTTCGGTCAAAATTTTTGATGATTATTTTTTAGTGAAGGATGTAAGTATGGAAAATTCTCATGAAAGGCTAGACAAAAATTATGTATATTGAATGCCACATACTATAAATGAAGCTTATACTCAACTCAAGCTCATGCAACTTCCTATAAGTCTTATTCAAATTGTCACAAATATCTTGGTCATCCTTCTTCTCAGATTTAGTAGACTATTCTTTAATCATTGTCTTTATTGTTTAAAATTTCACTTAATCTTCTTTGCAATTCCCATCAATATATAAAAGCCTTCAACTTCCTTTTTGGTTCATCAAGTTTGTCTTTTACTTTCCTACTTAAACTCATTTATAAAAATATATAGGGTCCAGCTCCTATACAAACCATTGATGGTTATGTATATTGTTGTTGTCAGCAATTATACAAAATACGTTTGGTTTTATCCTTTGAAATATAATTATGATGCATCAACCATATTTCCATAATTCTAAACATTAGTTAAAAACTATTTTGATGCGAAAATAACATTTGTTTATTCAGACGAGGGAGATGAGCATACAAAATTAAAAAATTATTTCTCGTCCATGGGTATCATACATTTGTAAACTCTGCCGCATACACCATAACATAATGGTGTTTCTAAAAGGTGTCACAACATATAGTGGAAACTCGTGTGACCATGTTGCATGATGACTTCCTTCCTATCTTATTTTGGTCCTTTGCATTTTAGAGTGCTATATACTTACTCAGTTGTTTAAGCACTGAAATTATTTCTTACTAATCGCCTTATGCAGTTCCTCTCAAAATAAAACCAAATTATGATAAATTTCGAGTATTTGAATGTTTGTGTTATCCTTGACTCAAACCTTATTGCCAAAACAAGTTGGATGTGATGTCTAAACAATAAACGATATAACTTCTGAAGAGATATGTGTTAGCAATATATTCTCAGACACAGTCAGAAACCAAAGCAGCTGATGATTCGGGAAAGACTAGGCTTCAATCATCTCGCATCTGAGTCTAATCTCAACAGCGCTTCCGCAAATCTGTGATTTTGCTTCGATTTCACCTCAATTTGAATTTGGATCTACATCTCTTATGGACCATGCTATATTCAAGCTTGGAGTTCAGATCTCTCCCAGATCTTTGTTAATCTTGGTCTATAATGCCGGAAATAGCTAAGCTTGCCTCAAAATTTCATCCCATGGCAATCTATTTTTTGATTTCAGCCGAAGACGAGTTTATCGTTTGCAAACCCTAACCCTATCTTGGGTTTGAGGGGCCGAATAAACGATATAACTTTTGAAGAGATATGTGTTAGCAATATATTCTCAGACACAATGTGGGTTGTATTATTATTTGGGCCAACCCGCAGCCCATCAAGCTTTGTTTGCTTATAAATACAAACTGTATCTCGTTTATATAGATATTATTTTGTATCACAAACTAACTCAGTTGTGTAATAAAATTCAGATCTTATCTTTTTAATTTTCTTTAACTTGGTATTAGAGCAAAGAAATTTAAACTACTTAACAGCGGATTGCTCTCATCAGAAATTGATTCATCATTTGAGAGTATTCTTCATCATCTGAATCTTGTGCCGTGCCAAGAAGGAGTTCTCTCAGAGAGATTTCATCATAGATCACTCCTTCGGCAGCCCTTAATCCATCAGAAGTATCAAGATCTTGATTACCTTACATTACCGACTGTGCCATACCAAGGAATAGGCATCAGAGAGTTGTTCATCATTTGCCTAATTCTGATTGCATCCAATTTTCTATTTTCTCATTTCTTGATTCTCTGAAATGGCTGATGAAAATAGCAATGCAGCAACACCTTCCAGTTCAGTTTCAAGAACTGCTCAAGATCAGTCAAATGACACTCAAGAACTGATCAAATCTATCATCAAGCCACAGAGTCAGATCATCACCATCCAATTGAATGAATCCAACTATCTATTATGGAAATTTCAGATTGAAACAGCTATAAGGGGCTATGGCTTGCAGGAGTATGTTTATGGCACCATAATCACCACACCAAGATTCTCTGCAGATAATGAAGGAAAACTTTTCAACAATAAAGATTATATTACACATGAAAGACAAGATAGTCTAATTAGTTCTTGGCTACTGTCTTCTGTTGATGCAAATCTCATGCCACAGTTGGTTGGGTGCAAAACTGCACATGAAATATGGTATACAATTGAGCAAGTATTCAGTTCACAATCTGCAGCAAGGATAATGCAATACAAAAGACAGTTGCAGAACTTAAGAAAAGATAGTTCCAGTATGAGAGATTATCTGTCAAAGGCAAAGACATCGTGTGATCAACTAGCCTGTGCTGGCTATAAAGTGGTAGATACTGAACAAATACTGTATATATTAAGTGGTTTGGATGAGGAATATGAAGCAGTGGTAGCTATAATATCTTCTAATGAAAAACTACCATCTATTACTAATGTTCAGTCAATGCTTCTTGCTCATGAAGGAAGACTAGAGCAAAAGAAGTCAATAAACTTGGAGTACAATATTAATCGAGTTTCTGTCAGCAAGAACAGAAATCAAGAAAAAGGCCAGAGCAGCAAGAATCAGTCAAACAATTACAGAGGCAGTCAACCCAACAGAGGCAGAGCAAGGGGTGGCAGATGGAACTACAACAATAACAAGCCTAGATGCCAAATATGTGAAAGGTTTGGTCATACTGCAAACAAGTGTTACTTTAGGTTTGATGCAAACTTCACACCAGCACAACAGAATAACAACAATGCAAGATCACAAAATCCAAGTGCAAACATGGTGAACATGCATCAAGAACCAAAATCAGAAAGTACAGATACCAGCACTGCAAGAATAGAGGATATACACGATGACAGTTGGTATCCTGACTCTGGTGCAACTAATCATGTGACTAATAACTTGAGTCAGTTGAATCTTGGCAACAGAGAGTACAAAGGTAAACAATTACTGTATATGGGTAATGGTAAAACTTCACACATATCTCATATTGGAAATGAAAGTCTTAATGGTACTAGACAACTATACCTCAGAAACTTACTGAGAGTACCATTAATTAAGAAAAACTTAATAAGTGTATCTCAATTTGCTAGAGATAATAATGTGTATTTTGAATTTCACTCAACACATTGTCTAGTAAAACATAATCTGATTGATGAGGTTCTTTTGCAGGGTAAAGAACATAAGGGGTTATACAAATTTGAAGTTGCAAGCTCAAGAAAACCTAAGCATGAGAGTAAATGGTGTAATGCTACTGTAATAAGTGACACTGTAAAGTACACGGAGAAATTCAATATGTGGCACTGTAAATTAGGACACCCTAGTGTAGACATTGTAAAACATGTTTTGAATAAGTATGATGATATTCCTGTTGATAAAATCCCTACTTCTTATATATGTACATACTGTCAGCTAGGAAAAAGTCATAAACTTGCATTTCCAAACTCTGAGACTGTGTACAATAACACTCTTGAATTAATTGCAGCAGATCTATGGGGACCTGCCCTAATTTGTACTGATTATGGCTATAAATATTACATTTCATTCATTGATGCTTACTCTAGATTTGTATGGATTTACTTTCTGAAATCAAAATCTGAGACTATCGATGCAGTGATTCAATTTATTACAAATGTTGAAAGACAGACAGGTAATCATGTAAAAAAATTTCAGACAGATGGAGGTAAGGAGTTTATGCCTCCAAAAAAATTTTCTTGAAAACAAGGGAATCACACATAGAGTTACATGTCTTTACACTTCAGAGCAGAATGGTCTTATAGAAAGAAAACATCGACACATTGTTGAAACAGGTTTAACTTTACTAGCACAAGCATCTATGCCACTTAAGTTTTGGCCAGATGCTTTCTCTACAGCAGTCTATCTGATTAATAGACTGCCTACAAAGATTCTTAAATATAAGAGTCCTTTGGAAGTGCTAACTAAAGTTAAACCAGATTACAAAAATTTGAAAATGTTTGGATGTCAGTGTTTTCCTTGTTTAAGACCATATAACTCACATAAATTAGATTATAGATCAAAACCATGTACATTTATAGGCTACCCTATAAATCAAAAAGGCTACAAATGCCTTGACAACAATGGTAAAGTATATATATCCAGACATGTTGTATTCGATGAGAATGAATTTCCTTTTAGCAATGCAGGCATTAAAACATCTCAGAAGATATACAGTGCAAAGTATTCCATACCTTCAATACCATCCTCACCTGAGATAATTATACCAATCCAAGGTGAAGGCGATGATGCTGGAAAGGGCTCCTGCTCACAACACACTATGCTCATCAGTAAACCAGGTCATGAGCCAACAAGAGTATCATCAAGGACCGATAATGTTGGTTCTGACCACAGTTACTCAGATGATTCATGTCCAGTATTGAATAACCAACAGTCAATCAATACTCAACAAGAAATCACCAGTGAAGATAGAAATCAACCCACTGTTCCTGCAAGCACTGGTCATCATATGATAACTAGGGCAAAGAGTGGTATTTTTAAACCAAAAATATATAGTACTGAACTTGACTTAAGTAAGCCAACCACTTATCAGCAAGCAATCACCGATGACAATTGGAAAAGTGCAATGATAGAAGAATATGATGCACTAATCAAAAACAAAACTTGGGACCTTGTTCAATTACCAAAAAATAAAAATGTCATAGGATGCAAATGGACATATAAATTGAAAAAGAATCCTGATGGATCAATTCTTAGGCACAAAGCAAGATTAGTGGCAAAAGGGTATTCACAACAAAATGGGTTCGATTTCAATGAAACATTCTCCCCAGTTGTGAAACCCACATCTATTAGGATAATACTAACAATTGCTTTGCATAAGAACTGGGTCATTCAACAATTAGATATTAATAATTCTTTTCTTAATGGTGACTTGCAGGAGGAAGTATATATGGAACAACCATTTGGATTTATACAAAAAGGCAGTGAGCAGCTGGTGTGCAAGCTTAATAAAGCACTCTATGGGCTCAAGCAAGCACCAAGAGTCTGGTTTGACAAACTTAAAACCATTTTATCCAGTCATGGATATAGTCAAACAAAATCAGACAACTCTCTATTTACTAAATTTTCTAATCATACAGTAACCTATGTGCAAATTTATGTCGATGATTTTATTATTACAGGTGATAGCAAAGCTGAAATCAGTCACATAACACAATGTCTAAAGAAGGAGTTTTCCATTAAATATTTAGGAGAGCTAAATTATTTTCTTGGGATTGAAGTCAGAAAAACATCAAATTCTGAAATACTGCTAAGCCAGAAAAAATACATTAGTGAAATTCTAGTGAGAGCCGAGATGGATAAAGCAAATCCACTTCCTACTCCAATGACCAGCAACTTACAGTTATCAAAGAACAAAGGAGAACAAATCTTAAATGATAAAAAATACAGAAGCATAGTGGGAGCACTACAATATGCCACAATTACTAGATCTGACATATCTTATAGCGTCAATAAAGTGAGTCAGTTTATGCAAAGGCCACTAGACAACCATTGGAAAGCAGTAAAGCGTATTTTAAGGTATCTGAAGGGATCAACCAATCAAGGGCTAATATTACAGTCATGCTCAACTCTACACATTAATGGTTATGCTGATTCAGATTGGGCAACAGACATTGACGATAGGAGATCCACTACTGGTTACTGCATATTCTTAGGTAACAATCCTATATCTTGGTGTGCTAAAAAACAACCAACAGTGTCTAGATCCAATACAGAAGCAGAGTACCGCAGTTTAGCTAGTACTACTGCAGAGATCATGTGGATAAAATCTCTTTTAAGTGAATTACGTATCGCACATAATGTTAGAGCAACAATATGGTGTGATAATCAAAGTGCAATTGCACTCACTGTCAATCCAGTGTTGCACTCTCGTATAAAACATATGGAGTTAGATTTATACTTCGTACGAGAGCAAGTGATTAAAGGAGAACTTAAAGTTGGTTACATACCTTCTACTTACCAGAAAGCTGACATTTTTACCAAACCACTCTCAAGACCCAACTTCACTCGCTTTAGGCACGAGATTAAAGTTGATGAAGATAACGTCAACCTGAGATCTAAAGCTCAGATTTATATACCCGAGGCACCACAGTCAGAAACCAAAGCAGTTGATGATTCGGGAAAGACTAGGCTTCAATCATCTCGCATCTGAGTCTAATCTCAACAGCGCTTCCGCAAATCTGTGATTTTGCTTCGATTTCACTTCAATTTGAATTTGGATCTGCATCTCTTATGGACCATGCTCTATTCAAGCTTGGAGTTCATATCTCTCCCAGATCTTTGTTAATCTCGGTCTATAATGCCGGAAATAGCTAAGCTTGCCTCAAAATTTCATCCCATGGCAATCTATTTTTTGATTTCAGCCGAAGACGAGTTTATCGTTTGCAAACCCTAACCCTAGCTTGGGTTTGAGGGGCCGAATAAACGATATAACTTCTGAAGAGATATGTGTTAGCAATATATTCTCAGACACAATGTGGGTTGTATTATTATTTGGCCCACCCGCAGCCCATCAAGCTTTGTTTGCTTATAAATACAAACTGTATCTCGTTTATACAGATATTATTTTCTATCACAAACTAACTCAGTTGTGTAATAAAATTCAGATCTTATCTTTTTAATTTTCTTTAACTTAAACTATGCATCTTTCTTGGTTACTCAAAAAATCAAAGTGCTTATTTATGTTATGAGCTATGCACAAGAAAAAATTATTCCACTCATCATGTCATATTTAATGAAGAAAAATTTATTTCTCATTCCATAAATTTATCTTAGTTGCAAGATCACCTTGTTAAATCGATTTAGTTACATCATTCACCATATATCCTCGGTTCACCTTATTTCACTCTAGAAACTTCTTCAATAAAAGAGGTTGAAATAAGCTCACACATATGGCCAGTGGTTGAAACTATTTGCCTTTCAAGCCAACCGATGTGGATTCATCGTTGATCCATCATAAGAAATGTAACATCTCCTCAAATTGAACGTCAAACCCAAATGCAACCCAAATTTCAATAAATTATTCTTTACACGCTCATTGTATGGTTACTACGTCTCAAAACAATATATTAAAACCCAAAAAGGCATATTCTACAATCAAATATCCTATATCTCCTACTTAAATCAACATTTGTATCTCAAGTTATGAGATATCCTAAATGGCATGAAGCTATGTCCAATAAATATAATGCTTTTTAAATAAAACGCTAATTGGGAACTTATTCCTCCTACATCAAATCAAAATACAGTAGGGTGTAAATGAGTATTTTGAATAAAAAGAAATCATGATGGTAGTGTTTTTATGATATAAAGCACGACCAATTGCAAAAGTTTTTCACCAAAGGCCTAGTGATTATGATGATCGACGATCAACTTCATATATATTGTCAATGTTGAGGGCAAACAAATCTCATGGTCCTCTAAAAAATAGTGGAAAAATTCACAATAGAAGCTTAATATTGAGCTGTAGCATTAGCTGCATGTAAAATTACAAAGGTTCAAATTTATTACATGAACTTGGAGTCAAGACGCCTACTACACCAGCTATTTTTTTGTGACAATACAAGTACGACTTATGCATGTGTAAAGTCGATTCTTCATGCCAAAATGAAACATATTTCTAGGGACTATCATTTTGTGTGAGAAAAGGTAACGTCTAAGCTTGTATAGGTTCTTCACGTCTCGTTTCATGAACAGCTAGCAGATTCTCTTACTAAACCCCTTTCAAAACAGTATTTTCTCTCTCTTCAATCTAAGATAGGTGTTTTCGGTGAATCCTCTATCTTGAGGGTGTATTACCAATACATTAGGTAATGAACAATATATGCATATAATGGAATAATACTTTTCAATACATTGGGCAATCAACAATAATTGCAAATAATGGAATAGTACTTTCCATTGTTTGGAATTAATTCCCACAATTAGTGTTTGTTAATTTAAGCAATAAACAATGTTTGTCGTTATTTAAAACTAGTGTTCACATTTTCGTGTCCATTAATTTGATTGGATATTCTTTCTTGTATTTTAATAATTTAGTCTTTCCAAATTGTAATCATCATTATAAATATGTGAATAAGATATGAGAATGAAGAACTAGGTTTGTCTGGTATGAGTTTCGACCTGAGCTTGGCCCATACCTGCCCTGTTAATACAGGTACAGGTTTTGCCTGAAACTACGTAGGTCATACCTTAGCCTGGTCCGGTTAATATTAGGATCGGGTAAGGTTTTATGAAAAACTTGCCTGGTTTGGACCTGACGCGATTATTAGTTTTCCGTAGTATCAATAGATGAGCGTTTATATTATTTTTTAACCATTTTGTTTGTTTGCATGTAGATGTTTTTGTTTACTTTAGTTGTAAACTTGGCTACATAACCACCCAATTTTTATGTTAACATCGTTTGTGTATGAATTTTACAAAAATTGAAAGTTTATGATTTTAGCATAAATATTATGAGTCTGGTATAAGGGCATTACCCAGCGAGCTTAAAAAGCCTGACAAGCCAAGCTCGGGTATTGATTTTGAAATACCCTATGGCACTACTAAACAACATTCATATAAAGACTGAAGAATAAAGACTGAAATTAGTTAGTCTATAAATTTAAACTTATTAGAGACTAAAAAGAGCCGTCATTAAAATTCCAAATTAGAAACTGAAATTCAGTCTTGAATCGATTTTTAAGAACTAAGCCTAGTCTAAGACCAAATTTCAGTCTTTAGTTCAGTCTTTAATGCGATCTTTAAGAAGTCTTAGAACAAAATGTATTTAACGTATTTTTTAAATAGAAACAACTTACATTGGCTAAAGATGTAAGTAAATCTAACATTTGTTTTGGTAATTCACGTGAATGTAGTTGAAACCTATTGCAGTTCAAATGACAACCTATCTCATACACTATAATGTACAAGTGGCATCATTGTCTTTATAATGAAGAATTTAAGTTGCATTTTATGCTGGCTAGCACAAAACCTAGCTAGTTGAAGAACACTCAAAACTCATCAGGTCAAAATAACATCATAAAAACATTTCTTAAATTTCCTTTTGTATACAGGTTCAAGACTTATCTTCTCCTTTTACTCTTCTAATATGAAAATAACCATGTTTTACCTATTTAACCGACTTATCTGTTCACCACAAGAAAGGGTGTAATTTTCAACGGTTAAAATCCGTCGGCGGTCGTTGGAAGCCAACAAGGGCTAATGGCCGTCGATGAGGACCGTTGGAAAAACCATCGAAAATAAAGTCGTCATCGTGTGCTTTCGGTGGCTTCGCTGATGGTTTTACGATGGCTACTAACGGCATATTCCGACAGCTTATCGTCGAACGTCGTGTACACGTGGCTGTTCCTGGTTCAACTTAGCATGTGTCAGAATTCATCGAAAACCGTTGCTCTCAAGCCGTTGAAAAAGCATTACAAGCCGTCGATTATGTTTTTCCAAAAGCCATTGACAGCCATTAGATTTTAGTAACCAATAGGCCTTCGGTTATCCATCAAAAGCTGTCGGAAATATGGCCTGTTTTTTTTACTTCTCCTTCATATTAGCCTCAGTCTAAATCACCCATAGCACAATACAAAAACATAAAATGAACAATAATATTTTTCAAAGATATTTTTTGTTAAAAAGAAGAAGTGAATGGTTAAAAATATTAAGTAAATTTGTAAATAGATCGCATGCATAACCACATTTTTCACTATGCACCCTATATTCATATTTCAGTTGCAAATACATTATCCGTGTTTCATATGTCAATTCATTGTTGCTAGTGACGATCAAAGGTTTAATATTTTTTATTAGAGTCAAGTAAATAGATGATGCTAAAATTTTGCATGAATTAGAAGGTATATTTGAATTGGTACATCGCATTCTTCACTTGTTCTTCACTCATAGTTATTATAGTGACCAAAGATATAAATAAAAAGTAATCCTATGTTCCAACTCCCTATGTTAAATGAAATAATACAAATATAAATTGAAACATCAATGCGTGCTCTGTTTAAAGTCAATTGGTTTAGTTTAAGACAATAAGAAAAATAAAAATATTATATTTCATAATTGCATTCATCCGAGTTTCAATCACAGGTTTAACTTTTTATTTCTCTAGCCTTTGGCTGCCATCCTCTAGTTTATTATGTCTTCATTTCTGTATTAACTATAAGACTGCCATGTATAAAGAAAAATGAAAGACTCAGGGAATAAATCCTAAGGAATATGTATCGGTCTCACATATACATCTAATTAATTAGCAAAAGTTATGTATCGTATTACCACTGTTGTCGACCCCCCACGTCCCTCTTGACAACTTGGTGCACTACCATTGTGCCACCCATTTTGAGGAAGCGTGCATGTATAATTTTTGTATACACTTTGGTTAAACAAAAGTTTACACATATAATGTATAGTGATCAATTATTAGACCTGATGATCCAGACTTTGAAGTGCATGGACAATGATGCAATAGATGGAGCATATACATATAGGACCTTGGAATCTAAAAATATATTGATAGAAAGATTTTAGGTGTCATTATTGCTTTCTTTACTTTTTGTTCGGATTGGTTAAAGGCATATCATAAAGATTTTTGCTGTAGTATTACATTATAATATTAATAGTTGGCATATGTATTTAGAATTTTGCATTACTGAAATTCAACTTTATCTTGAGTTTGTATATGGTAAAGGATCTAAATATAATCATAAAAATCAATTGCACAGATATGTCCATCTTATACATTATAACAAAAGAAATTTTCATGTAGATATACAATATATTAAAATAGGATCTGACTTTGGTGGAATGAAAAACTAAATTCCAAATCTAATTGAGATTACTATATTAATTTTTCTCGCTAACATTTAAAGATCTGAATGGCATCTCAAGCTAGAGTTATTATGAAATTCGCCTATATTGGTACAGAGTTATTCTGAAATTAGCTGGAATTAATGTAGATGCTCGAGCTCATTCTTAATTGCCTTGCTTTCTAAATTTGATGAATTCTTCACTTAAACCTATTGGATTCTACCTGTGATGCTCCACAGCTTTGCTGGTGAACAATTCATCAGCATTATTTCTCGTTTAAAGATTTATTTATATAACATAGTTTAGAAACAATTCATGAAAAAGATAACATCTTTACTGCAAATGAACAATAGATAAACCAATTTAAAAAGGAGGAAAAGGAAATTGCCCAGCTTCCTCTGGAGTTACATATTCACTCTTCGAGAAGTTAAATCTGCAAGCCAAATTATTATACACGCTTCTATTTCTTCCTGATTTCAAACATTTTCGAGCTTGAAGGTTTTGCATCTTTTAGACCATCTCTACCATGGTTAAATAAAATTCGATTGAGACAATGGCTGATGATAGACATTGATTGCATTAATCCGATTAAGGCCGCGGTGGAAAAAAGTAATTAGTTGCCTTTTTAGGGTTATGTTAGGGATTATGTTAAGCTAGGAGAAAGAGATTGAGTTATGCGGTAGGAGAGTGGGGGAAGGAAACATATAAATTGCAGCTGTAGATGTGGGTATAAATGTGAGAAAAAGAAATTACAAAATAACCCTGAACGCAAAAGAATTTTAGAAGGACGCTTGTGACTTTTCAAATGCTTCAAAAAGGAGTATTCCTATTATATATAGATATATGATGAAAATTTTGAATTAATAAATAGATAAAACTAACAAGATGTGTGTATGTATCATGTCACTTTGCACGTCATTAGTAGAGGAACGAGTCATTATTGCCTTAACTGCAGTTATGTACTGTTGCCGTGGCAGCATTTTATTTCTACCTCTTAGCAGCTGTTTATAAATACCGTTGAATCAATATATCAAAAACTGTAGTGTTTGTGACGTTGTTGCCAAAATATTTCAACTATGCACTAGGATTCGATGAAGTCCTAAGCTTTGCCTATACACATCATTTTTTGTGATTTTGTGTGCTACACAAATTAGAATTTGTAGCACATCTTTGTATCCCTATATCAGTAGCGAACCTGAAATTATATCAATTGATAAATCTAACATGATATATAAATACATATGTTAAACCATTCATTATCATAGTACTGTAAGTCATCGAGCCAGTATTATCCCTTAGTTATAATCAGATCCAATATATTGCTGACCATTTGAGCATGATATCGAGCAATATAAATGTATAAATAATGCAAGCATGTAGAATTTCACCCTTATCAATACCCATAATTTTCTAGTACTTATATAAATGAATGCAGAAAGTGGTGACGGGAAAGGAACCGGCATTTCATGAGGTGTTTCGATATTGGCACGTTTTGAAAGATCCATCGAACTCCTTAAAAAATATCAAAAAAATATGTAGGAGTAGCAGATGTGTGGATAACAAATCTGTGAAAACAATGGTATTATTTTATTTAGTTTAAATCGTTAATATGTACGCAATGCCGATTGATTTTACTTATTGATCATAAGAATTATCTTAGCAAAAAAGCCGAGTTAGAAGAAGAAATGGATGTTTTTAATCCACAACATCGAGTGGATTCATCAGGGGGACTTACAAAAGGAAAGTTGTAAGGAGCGCCTCATGTAGACATTAGTGGTTTACATGGAGTTTCTAGGTCTTCTTCAGCCAGTGCTCATCAAGGATGTGCTTCTACTCTAACTTCATCTACTCAACCAATACATACAAAATTTTCATTGGAAGAAATTGTTCTATGGTTAGAGCTATAAATTCTAAATATGAAATTAATGTTGAATGTTTATGTAGTCGTTTGTTTTAATGCATGTATTATCTTTAAATAGGGTGTTGGATAAATTAAAGCAGTCATATGGTATACTTATGCAGTCCACTGTACATACGCACACAACTGATCGTGTTGTAGTGTCTTTGCAACCGGCTGTGCCAACATCGACATATATTCCTGATCAGTCCACCATGCCTACACAGGCGACCATACCTACACAAGCCACCATGCCTACACAGTCACAACAAATGGGATTTTCTCCATTTAATGGTACATTTCCTCATTTCACGGGTTAGTACATTTTCTCATTATTTTTATTATTATTCTTAGTGCTAGCCTTGTTGCAATTCCTGATCCTATTTATATTATATACTATGTCAACTAGACAAGTCAATAATAATTTTCTTGATTAATTGAAAAAGCATAGCACTACTGTTTGGATTGAAGTATGTGTTGATTGAACAAAAGTATGTGCTCAATGGTTGATTAGTATTCAAAATAAACGCTATAAGCATGTTTAGCAGAGAACTCGATCTGCACTAGTGTTTGAAATATAATATATGTAGATATAAGTATATTTCACAACTGCCCTCTGTGAGGCTGCCTTCATTACTCGATCCATAGTGAAGGTGTATATTTAAGTTTATACAACGTAGATGTAAGTGGGATAGACAATGCAAGATTACAACTGAGGAAGATAGTTGGATGTAGAAACTTGAACTCTATTAAAGGTATTATATAGAAGTACGAAGTTGGTATCATTGTTAAAGTAATAAATCTCTACTACTAATAATGAAAATTTATTGAACTGAACGTGTATAGTAATGGCCGGTATTCTTTAAGAGGGTATGGAATCGCAACTTGCTTTTTTGACCGGATTTTCCATTACTGGAGCTATCATCATTAAGTTCACTGATGAACCCACTAAGAAGGATGCTAAGATCATAAAACAGTGGCTTTACAATGCGTCAGTAAAATTTATGATTCAATTTATGATTTATTACTGTCATGTCAGTAAATTTTACTAAGAAGGGAGAACGTTTACAATGCGTTGGTCATAAAATGCACGATTTACAATGTGAACTTAAAAAACAATGAATGAGAAAGAATCCGATGATCTTTTACAATGGGTCAGTAAAAGATGTTTGCGTTGTGTATCATATATCCCATCCTCTTTGAACAAAAATAATAAATCATAAAACAATGGCTTTATATCTATGTAATGTTGGATTTATTTACAGAGTTACTACTTTTTAGATTGGAAGAGTTCATCATAATCGAGAAAACTATAACAAATCAAATGCATGCCCATAAATAAATTTTGCATTGAAACATTGCATTAGCAAGTTTAGTTGTTTTATAAATTATAATCAACCAATATAATTGCTCGCTTTATTCTTCTCAGAATCAACGCAGTTTTGAAGTCCGACAACTTGCTGCTTAGAATATATCAGCTTTAATTTATTCCTTTGCGAATTTATTTATAGATATACGTTACACAGAACCAGTCACTTTTGTAGGCTTTGATTCAATGGGTGATTTTGTTTACGTCTTAGTATCGGTGTGTATGCATTGTAGTCCTATGCTAAAAACTATAATATATATTTTGTAGACTTTAAAGTTTGAGCCATTCAATTACAGATGCTAAAGTCTATCCTTCACAGCTGCTGTTGCCATTCAATTATAGTTTCTCGGTTTTCGCTTTATCCCAGTTTTTTATATGTCTACATTGGAGAAAATAAGAAAGAAGAGTGGCTAAAAAAGGAGTAAGAACGCGCCTTTATTTTCCAAGTTTAATTTTCTAAATTTCGGACTTGCAAATAACCATAAAGTTTTCAGTAAGGCTATCAAGTCTGAAAATTAAGATAGAAATTTGTTTCATAAAGCAACAAATTGGATATCTAAACGGGTGGACTGTATTGTTCCACTATCTTTGTATTTTGAATTAGGCAAGTATTACTGTATTTTGATAAATGATTGGCCGTCAGACTTATTCACGTTGTAACGCCTTATCTTTTTTATGACTTCGACGCTTATTTCCATTAAATGACTTAATTTGCATGTATTTTATATAGCAAGTCATAGATTTATGTCGTTTGGAGCATATCCATCGCAACAATCATCTTTGCATTCCAACACATTCGGGACCGCGCGACAAAGCATGCAATTTTTTGATCCAATGCAACAACTACAATATGCGCAACAATATTCACATATGCAGCAGTTTTCAGGACCATCTATGTCTTATCAGCCTTATCAGTCATCTCGCAATTTCGAAAAACATCAACATCATAGCGGTATGGAGTGATTAGTGTTCCCTACTTCACTTGTTTGTTTTGTTTTCCTTGTTGAAATAATACATGTACACATATGTTAGTGGACTTATTTGCTTTGTTTTTTGTTTTTAAAGTAACATGTGTACTTTTTTAGCGAATGTGTTGAATTGCCTTTTTGTTAATGTAATATATTTAGAGATGTTATCTTAACTTTCTTGTTAAAGTAATGTGTATATACATATATATCCTAGTGAATGCATGTCTTATGTTAAATTGAGTACTTTATCATGTGTTGTTGTTAGTTTGTATGTAGTTTTTATATAATACATAATAAATTTTGACATGTACGAAATTATAATGCTGATATTTTGAATTCTTGGTTATTTTTCACCGTTTATGATTATGGGTATCATATGGTGCTAAATCATGCAAAATTTAAAACCGACTAAAAACAAAATTTCGGTCTTTAAAATCCAGTTTTAAACATATTTAAGATTGCAATATCATTCCTTACATCTTAAGACTGAAATCTCCGTCTTAAATTTTTTTTGGAACTAGTAATTCAAAGACTAAAATTTCAGTCTTTGATTAGTCTTTATAAATAATTTAAAGACTGGTTTGTTTTATTAAAGACTGGAATATTCAGTCTTTAGCCTATTGTTTTTTTGTAGTGTGGGATCTGGCCGGGCTTGGGTTTTGATTATTGCATATGATCAGGTTGGGTTGGGGTTTTAAGATACTCAGATCGAATGTAGCCCATTGACAAGCCTACAAAGAGCTAGTTTCCTGTGCCCCAAATATATTTCTGTTTCCTTCTTTCTTCATAAATGGTAAACTGAAAGTTGCTTAGTTCATAGACGATTCAAGAAACCATGGAAGAGTTAAACAGTTTTATATTTGCCGTTAGTGGGGGAAAATATGACTGTTTGGCTATAAACAGCTATATTTTGATGTATTAGTTAATTAGTAATGTTCCTTTACTAATGCAGTTAGTAATATCTATAAAATATCTCAAGAATCATTAATGAGAAGGGGTATGAGAATTTGAATGCTGAGTTTGATTGTGCTTTAAACGGTAGCAACAACGAGTTAATGGAAAGTGAGAGTGAATCCGATGAAGATGAAGGTTTATACCAAGAAAGATAGTTACTTCATATATCTTCAGAAACATCTACAAATGGTGATGAGCTATAGAGATAATAATGCAAGCCCTAACTGTTCATTAGCAATGCATCCAACAGATTATTTTTGAAGGATCTTGTAGTTGCTCTCATGACAGTAGCATATTTGGCCGTGTTAATAAACAGAGATAGCATGATTACCATCATGGTGGAATCAAACAAATTCTTAATGATTATTTCAACACTACTTGTACATACAGCGATGCTAATTTCATAGCCACTTCCGAATGAGTAATATATTTATGTATTTTTTAATAGAGAAGTTGGTCATGATAATTGCTTTGTTTAAAACACCTAATACGGCCAAGACCTTAGGATGTTCGCCATATTAATTAAAAAATAATGAGAGTATTACGTATTTTGGTTTACAGGACATCGCCTGATGCTTTCGAAGAGGGGGTATGGATATGGGTAAGAGTAACATACATTTTGAAGATGTGGTACGGATGCGCATTCCTATGCAAAGTGATGTTAACAAGTAATCAAAATTAGTGGGTAAACGAGGTTTTCCCAGAATGTTAGGGGAGTGTTGGCTATATGTATTGAAAATGAAAAAATTATCCCGCTGCTTAGCACAATCAGTTGATTGGTCATTTCCCTAAAGCTATAATGATTCTAAAAGCAGTTACATCACATGGTCTTTGATTTTGGCGTACGTACTTTGGTTGTCCTGATTTCATGAATGATATTAACGTGTTGCATCGGTCTCTTTTGTCTGAAAATATCACAAACAGAACTGCATCTGCCCACAATTTTAGTATTACAGGAAAATTTTATAAGATAGGTTATTATTTAGCGCGGATGGAATCTATCCATCGTAGGGCATCCTAGTCCAAACAGCTGCAAAACCAGAGCTGGAGAAAGAGCACCACTGTGCCAAACAACTAGAAGCAGCAAGAAAATATGTGGAGTGAGCATTCGTGAGTTTTACAATCTAGATTTTTCGTAGTCAAACCTATTAAATTATGGAAATAGCAAGCATTAAGCAACGTGATAAAGAATTGTGTGAATCTCCATAATATGATTACTAAGGAGGAATGAGGCGAGTTTCCATCATATTTAGGCTATGATTCAGATGGTACAGAAACAGCCGTGTGTGAGCAAAAACCCACTACTATTGAGGTTTTTTTGGGTCTTATGCATAGAATTAGATCAAAGGAAATTCAAGCAAAACTTCAAGATGATCATACTTAGAATTTGTGACATTTCAAGGGAAACCATCGAAATGAATAACAGTATGTAGCATATTTTAATACCTTCGATCTGGTATGCATGCAGTAGTGTGTTATATAAACTGTAAGCTTTAGTAGTTGAAAGTATACTATGTTATTCACGTTTGACCACGTTTTGTATTAGAATCGTACTATGAAACATTACGAAATACTAATAATATGTATTGGACTCCTATGTGCTCATAATTATCATAGCGAATATGTAAAGTCACCTCCCATCAGTGAATAGGACCATGTCTAATCCAATTTGCTTTTAAGAAAATGTCTAATCCAATTTGCTTTTAGGAAAATATTATGTCTCTTTTGCTTTTAGCAGGGTGATGCATCTCATGTGCTTATCTTTGTGTTGTGCATCTTTTGACTGTGATCATGTATGTCTATCATTATAAATTCCACCTTAGCGTATTGTATTTTCCACACCACTTACAACTTCTAAAATACAAAACTATTCAATTATGGTGGATTACAGGCATGTTTATTTACCTTCATCGTTCGACTATGAAATTTCCCTTAAGCACTGGATACCTTTTAATCTATCATCACCAATAATTAGCATTGATTTCTACATTGACATGCCAGAAAAAATTATCAAGATATAAAAGAGCATGAAAGGGAACTGGAAGAACTGAAAAGAAATTAAAGAGAACATAGACCTCACGAAGAATGACCAAATTGTCAATAAAGACCTGATTCGATACGATAAGAACAACGAATCCAACAGCTAGTAATAGAATAAGAAGTCTGATCACTACCTATTATCTGTACATGTGGATGGATTTCTACATAATATAACATTCGAAATGAAAATGACATTGGGAGTCGTCATTTTAGAAGCTCCATGTACCCAAATGTATGTGGTTTTGGGAGCGTATTAATGATTTTTTTCCTCAACAACCAATCAAGTATGCTATTGAACTAAAGTATAAGATAACTTCATTTAGAATCAATATATTGTGGGGAACAATGAGATTAATTCACTTCACACTCATCTTCATGGGCTACATATTGGAGATCTTCATAGACAAAACTAATCTCCAAATGGTTATTTTAAATTCTTTGCATGTCAATGTAATTTTAATGATTATACATACATGCATGCATACATACATACATACTTATATTCAATGTCTATATGCAATTATGTAAGGTTAAATTTACTTATGGACGATTAAGTATGATGATGTATGTTAATTAATCTACTGTTGTGTGCAATTATGAAAATGATGTCTATGAAAAAGAAACAGACATACATCCATATGCAGATAAAATATAAAGATGCATTAAATAAAAAGCAATCATACATGAAGCACAATACAAAGATACATGGAAAGCTAAAACAAAGATAAATAAAAATCAAAAAAGAAAGGACACACTTTAGTTTTCCATTCAAATTGCATCATATAGCTATACCAAATCTCATACGCATTGTGTCTAATTTAATTGGTTTGGTATTTGAACATCTAATGTGAGTTGTAGGTTGTACGAGAAAATTCAAAATCGTCCTCTTTCGTTTCAGATATACTTTTGCAATATCTTTAATATGACATGCTAAATATGACAAAAATATTTCTTGTTTCCAAAATCCTCCTTTTATGTGTGTGTGTGTATATTTATATAGACATGCACACACATATGAGTGTTGTAAGCTTCATTGAGGACAACAATCTTGATTAACCTCTTATTCCACGTTCTTACGATCAGCTTCTATGTAAGCTTTAATCAACACTAAATCATCTGTTGAAGTCCAAGTAGGCCTGTCAAATGGGTTGGGTTGGGTCAAAATGGGTTGGGTCGAACTTTATGACACAACCCATTTATGACCCAACCCACTTAATAAGCGGGTTTCACATCTAACCCATTTAAAGATTTAAGTTTAATTTGACTAATAAAAAAAATGTAAATATAAAATAATTCTAATTCCAAGTTTTATCTTTTGAGATCCGATAAAAATTTAAAATTTTAATTTTAATTTTCATCAAAATTCAAACATGAGGATGGGGTAGCTTATTATTTTCTAAGTACAATTGTCGGTTTCCTTGAAGAACTATAGTGTACGTTCACACGATGAAATATCCGAGTGTTTCATACTGTCCGTAATTTAGGTGGGAGTTGATCGGTCTAAGTCTCGCCTGATTCCGAGTTAGAACGAAGGAGTTATTGCAGTCTGAATAAAAAAAATAGCGGCTTCTGCACTAGGCGGGGTTCAATATGCAGGTGTGGTAGCCTGTTATTTTCTAAGTACAACTGTCAGTCCCCTTGGAGAACTACAGTGTGCGTGTTCATACGATGAAGTATCCGAGTGTTCCATACTGTCCGTAATTTAGATGGGAGTTGATCGGTCGAAGTCTCACCGGATTCCGAGTTAGAGCGAAGGAGTTATTGTAGTCTGAACAAAAAAATAGCGGCTTATGCACTAGGCGGAGTTCAACATACAGGTGTGGTAGCCTGTTATTTTCTAAGTACAACTGTCTGTCTCCTTGAAGAACTACAGTGTGCATTCACACGATCAAGTATCCGAGTGTTACATACTGTCCGTAATTTAGGTGGGAGTTGATCGGTCGAAGTCTCGTCTGATTCCGAATTAGAACGAAGGAGTTATTGCAGTCCGAACAAAAAAAATAGCGGCTTCTGCACTAGGCGGAGTTCAAATATAGGGATGCAGTAGCCTGTTATTTTCCAAGTACAACTGTCGGTCTCCTTGGAGAACTACAGTGTGCGTTCACACGATGAAGTATCTGAATGTTCCATATTGTCCGTAATTTAAGTTGGAGTTGATCGGTCGAAGTCTCGTTTGATTCCGAGTTAGAATAAAGAAGTTATTGCAGTCTGAATAAAAAAATAGCGGCTTCTGCACTAGATGGATTCAAATATGGAGATGTGGTAGCCTGTTATTTTCTAAGTACAACTGTCAGTCTTCATGAAAAATTATAATATATGTTCAAAATTCTTATTTTTTAAATTTATATTAAAATTTAATATTTTTAATAAATGGGTAAATGGGTTACCCATTTATAACTTTTTTAAAAATGGGTCAACCCAACCCATAACCCATTTTATGATATTCATAAATGGGTTGACCCAACCCATTTATAAGTAGGGTAAATTAATTGGGTTAATGGGTTGAGTCAAATTTTGACAGGTCTAAGTCCAAGCTTCATTTGTAATAATAATAGATCTCATATTAACTTAACAATAATATGTATATATGTATGTATAAGTTAAAGGTAATCAAAACCAATTTAATTTAAAACAAATTGACAAAATACAAAACTACATAAACAAACAAACGAATTCAATGTTGAATGACATTACCCTGTACAAAACAATGACCTTACCCTACGTACAAACAATAAATTTGATCTTTTGGTGGAGGAAAATAGAATATTTTTATGGAATGTGACCTAAACTAGCATAGAATAATAAAATTTGCACTCTGATGAAAGAAACAAAATAGCCTTATGTTGAAATGAACTTAACCTCCATAGATAATTGAATAGACATTAGACCATTCCCAACCATGGGTCAGTTGGGAAGGAACGGGGCCTCCGTTGGCCACTTGAGGTAGGGTTGTCAAAGCATCCTGAAGGTTGCTTCTTAGCGGGTCAAAATAAGGCCGGCTAAAACAATTTTTTTTAGTGTTCTCTTATCCAACTTTATAAAAGCCTTCCAATAGGATGCTTCAGATTAATTTGCTGTGAGCATATGGATTGCAATCCAACGGTTGTGAATTGCAATCATCAGTATATACCTTAACCGGCTTTAATTTAGCCGGTTAAAAAGGTTTGTATTTTTTCTTTGTTGGGGGTGGCTTTTAGTTGATTTCATTGGAAATGATGTTTAGCAACCTTGATGGTTGGGAATGGTCTTGTAGTGCAAAGAAACACAAATATATTGATGTAAAACTAACAATTCTTTAATAAAGCTTTGTTAGATGAATGACTGTACATAAAAACCACATTCTAAATTGAGTTGAACGATACATAAGCCACTAATACTTGTCTACCAAGTTGTTAACGAAACTTTATGTAAGTTTTGAAAAATACATCCTATTCGTTCGTTACTCTATAAAACACTTACTAATTAATGACAAACCAAAATGATAGTAATATCCCACAAATGAATGTGTACGATGAAAATTTAGTAAGCTTCATCGAAGTACTATCCTATAGGTTCAAGAATTTGAATTTCTTAGTCGACAAAGTCAGCTGATGAAATAAAATTTTATCCAACAATTGGTTAACTACCTTATCAAATGTTAATGAATCAAAACATGTTTAATGCGCAACTAATCATTGATCCCCCTTCAGCAAACCAAGACGATCCCTTCGGGGATATTACTAGCGATAAGGGGAAAGGTAAGAAAAAACAAAATTTACAACAAAGGAAAACCCAATTGTAATAACCTAGGTCGAGAAGCATTTAATTGAAAATTTGATAATAAAGATAAATTAGTTAAATATGTTTTAATATAATAAATTTGAATTATGGGTAATGATTTGAAAATTTAATAGAAAATATTTTATTGAAAATGAAAAGAATATTTACATTGATAACTAATGATTTAGTAATTTATTTAGTTATTTTAAAATTTAAAGTATAAACTAATAGTAATATGAAATGAAAATGATTGAATAAATTTTATAAAGAATAATTTTTGAAATAAATGAGATTAGAAATTATTAAAAGAATTTTATTTTAATTATTAAAGGAAATTATAAATTTAATTTATAAATAAGTTTAAATAGATATTTAAAGAAAATATTAAAATAAATAGATAAAATTTATTGAAAATAATTTTAAAAGACGTAAATAATGTTAAATGGAAGATAAAAGCATTAAATATGATTTTATTTGATGAGTTAGTAGATTAGAATAATAATAAAAGAATAATATTATAAAAGGAAAATAGAAAACAGATTAGTTTAAGAATAAAATTATGCCCAAAACCTACGTAAGCACAATACCTCCTATTAACATCTCCCTGCTAACATTTCCAAGTAATTCTAAGTTCTGTATTTCTCTCCATCATTTATAAACATATGATTATGTACTCAAGAGGATATATCATATAGCTCACTCCACTCATTTCCAAACTTCACTAACCCTAACTCCTCTTTTAAAGAAATTCCGAGATATATCAAGTAAATTCCCTTAAATTCCCAAACTCAACTATGTTTCTTAATATCAAACAAACCTTATATCTAAGGAGGAATTTAAATTCTAATATCATATTGGAGAAGTTGACAATTACCGGAAAGTGCAGACAAAGGAGATATAGGAGCTGAAGTGAACTTGGGATTTTATAACTTTATGTGAGTAATTTAATTCACATCAATGTCTATTTTGATCATAGTATGCCTGGAATGGTAATTATTGCGTTTGTGTGATCTAGTACTAATTTTGAATTCTATGTGGTATGTGAATGTATATAGATATAACTGGATTGTGGTATGGTTGGACATAGGAGCGTTGATGTGCACGTAAATGTGCATATTTTTACCACCATATTTACTCTACTCAAATTAAATAAATGATCATATTGGGTATTTTAACTTGTTTTAACCAAAATCCATATTAATTCCAAATTGTCACATATCCATCTTCATAAGGGGCAAAACGGTCATTTGTGTGCATATATTTCTTTGAGAAAAATTAATTGGAAATTTATATATATTTATGTAGGAATTTGATCTCAAATAGGTGTGGTTTTATGAAGACACATGCATGCAAAATGAATACAAAGGAATGGAGATGGAAATAATTCAAAGTGAAGAACATGGAGGACCCCACCTACCCACCTACCTTAATGTACAAATTAGAGGCTAATGCGCATGCTTATGGAATTAATGGCTTCATGTACACTTAAATGGTGATTAGTAGAAGCTAATGATTACTTGGCCTTCACACTTTCTCAAGGGTATTTTGGGCATTCCCCAAAAATATGGATTAGGGTTTCATGCTTGTATAAATGATCCCTTATGTTTCATGTAACATCACTTCTCTTAGTCTCTCTTAGGCCTCTTCTCTTTAGTTTAGTTTAGATGAAAAATAAAATGAAAGCTCCTCTTTCTCTTTCTCATAGCTACTTAGACATTTTTATTTTATATAATCTTTTTTTTATGCAATTTAATACATGCTCTTTCCTTTTCATGTTTATTTACTTTCATGTTGTAGTGTAGATGTCTTCTCTTTTATGCAAGTAGAATAATTTTTCCTTTCATTTTGCTTTCTTTTTCCTCTTCTTTTTATTCAATGTTGCTTGCTATATTTGTTCACATGATAACAAATATGAGAGGCTAAAGCCCTTCAATTTAGGGGTAATGAAGCTCTCTAATCATGTAGCTTCAACATTTTGATGTTTTATACTCTCTTTTGTGCTTTAATGAGAATGTATGAAGTGGTTAACTTGTTGTTTTTGCTTTGAATTTGATAGCCTATATTATTGACATCAAATAAGCTATACTTAAACAATCACTAACACAAATTACCTCTTCATCTACATATGATGATGGTAATGAAGTGAATGTTGAGATTAAAATTTGATGGTCTATATTTCTAATTAATAGTTAATAGACCATACTTAAAATAGATTTTGCTTTCAACTTTGTTATCATTTTTCATGTGAGTTAGTAAATGGTTTAAGGGGTGTGCTATAGTTTGATGGCTTATGTTGAGCTAATTAATAGCACAAATAAGCCATACTTATAATAAGCACATCAATTAAGCTAACTAATGACAAAGAAAAGAGAGATCATAACTTCATTTTGTTGATTTATGTTATCTAGAGAGTGGAAGTTGCCTCTAAATTGTCTTAACACTCTCATATGTTTTTTTATCTATTTTCTTTTG
Organism: Allium cepa; assembly: GCA_030765085.1. Taxonomy (NCBI): domain Eukaryota; kingdom Viridiplantae; phylum Streptophyta; class Magnoliopsida; order Asparagales; family Amaryllidaceae; genus Allium; species Allium cepa. The sequence continues at coordinate 707,942,746 of CM060932.1, forward strand.
CCATTTTTTTTTAGTTAATCACTCTTTCAACTTTGGTTAATTTGATTGAGTAGAATTTTAAAATCATCAATTCCCTGCGGATCGATCCGTATTCTCCACGTGCTACATTCGTACACCGTGCGCTTGCGGTATATTTTTAATTTAAATTTGTTCGACGGTTTTCTGAACCGATAGAATTTCCGTCGACGAACAAGTTTTTGGCACCGTTGCCGGGGATTTGTTTTGATTTTGATTTTCTATTCTTCGAATTATTTTTGTTTAGTTTTTGTGTGTGTATAGTTTGTGTGTTTGCATTTAAAAAAAATTGTGTGTTTATTTGATTTCTGTTTGCATTTTGATCTAGTGCTTGTTGTTGTTCTATTTGCATTTGCACTTGCATTTCAATTCCAAAAAAAAAATACAAAATTTCAAAACAAAACAAAAATATTTTGTTTCCATTTCATTCATTTTACAATTTACATTGCAGTCACAATTTACAGTTTAAAAAAAAGTAAAACTGTTACATTGACTGTTGCATTCCCCTCTCTGTTTTCTGTTTGCATTTAACTGCTCCTCACCACTACAAACTATGCAGTGCCATCCTCTCTTCAAACCGCTTTCAACCAGTCACCACCCACTGCCCCAAACTATTCCTCCTCTGCTGCACTGCAATTCCACTGGCTATTCACTTCTGCCTCTTCTTGTATTTCTGCCACTGTCAACAATTTCCCCTCTGTATATCACCAAGCACACCTCTACTCCAAACAGCGTGCTTCTTACTTCATCTACCACTAGACACTGTCCCAACCTCTTCAAACACCACTGCAACATCACTACATATATCACCACAACCCATATCACCAGCAATATCATCAATAACTTCACTAGTCCCCCCATCAACACCTGAGACAACCACCCCACCTCAACAATCGCTGACAAACTGCTGCTTAACATCACTACTGTGCCATCTATAACTATGACCATCCCATACTCCAGTCGCCATCAACTATGCCAAAACCACTTTGCACTTCATCCTCTCTCTATCAAAACACACATTCCATAAAACTGCTCACTCATCTACATTCCAGAACTGCCAACAGTAAACCACTCTCCACAATCATCAACACGAACAGCAGTGACATTCTCCTATCATTTTTCTCCCAGTAACCACCGTGACCTACTCCTGCAAGCACCAAACCCCATCGCCAAATTGTTCCACCTCTGTTAACAATCACATTCTCATCACTTCATCTCAGAGTACAACCCGAAGCCATCCACTTGCCTGAGACAACCATAACCCATCACCAGCAACTACCCATCATTCTCCCCCATGCTTGCTGTTACACTTCAAACATCACCACTATCTTCTGTCCCAAACTCGCCTGTGATTCACAGTCCCCATCGAATAACCAAGTCGAACCTCCCCAATTCAATACTCCACCGAACCAATTATACGAACTGCCAGCCATCCACTGCCTCACAAATTCGCGACTTGAAGCAATCAAATTCCACCGCTGACTTCCAAAATCGCCATAACTTGCCTTCAGTCATCGCCACGAATCGTGACACAATCATACCCAAACCCGATTCCAACCTACCCACTGCCTTCAGCGAACAATCAATCTACCCGCTGTTAACGAGTGACTGCAAAATTGAGAGAGTTTGATTTTGAGAATTGAAGTTGTGAATTGGTTCGGGGAATTAATATAAGGAGAAGTGTTATTCGTAAAAAAAAAAGAGGAGAAAACTGAAATGGGCGATGGCTTGATTGTGAGTTTATTTGGGGGAATTTCTTTTCAATCTTATTAGTAAAGTGGCCGGGTTGGTTCATTCATTTGTTGTGTTTCGTTAGTTTTCCTTCTTCTTTTTTTTGTTTTTTTTTGAGAAGTTTGTTTTAAGTGTCTTATTTTAAGCATTTGTTTTGCTTTGAATTAAGTCTATTATTTTATTTTATTTTGAGTGTTAAGGATTTTCTATTTCTTCAACAAAAAAAGAGTTGTTTTAGGTTTTATTTGTTGAGTGAATTTTGTTTTGGCAAATTGTTTTTCAAATTTTTCTTAGTTTCTTTCTTGAAAAAAATAAAAATAAATAAATAATACAAATAAAAAACTATATATATCGCATTTTTGTTGCAGGTGGCAGAAGTTGCTTGTTGAGAAGTGCTTGCTAAAATAAATTGCTGGCTTGGCTGAGCTTGCCAAAAAAAAAAATTAACTGCTTGCTTATTTGTAATTTTCCTTTTATTTTCCTTGCATTGTATATATCTATTATTTCTGTTTGTCTTTCATTATTGATTGCTTGCATTTAAAAAAAATCCAAAAACAAAAACAAAAATAAATTTCATTTGTAGTTACATTGTTAATACATGTTTAATTTCAGTATTGCATTTCATCTTAGATTTGATTAGATTAGGCATCGATAACTTTTAATTGCATATTCACAATTGTTTTCTTTGAACAATTTTATTTCTTGGTGTCTAGGCTACGGCAGAGTAATAACCATTTATAAATATTACAGTTATTCGTAAACATTACAGTGGTTATTCCTCTGAAGGTACTTAAACCTTCGGCTGCATTGCTACGGTGATTCGTGGTACACCGATAACCACTGTCCGTTACCTGGCTGAGAAATATTTTTGTTGATTTAAGACAAAGTGTGATTATACAATTTTGAGTTAACTTAGGATAAATTGTAATTAGACTCTTGCATTCATATAGTTGCATTAGTTCGTGCATATTTTAAAAAAAAATTATAAAACCTTTCCAAAAACAAAGAAAAATTTTGAAAAAAAACAAAATAAAAATCAATTTCCCTTTTGAAAAATAAATTTTATTTGTAAATATATTTCCTTTATAAAAAAAAGCTAAACACATCCTTGAAAATGTCCAAATTTCCATATTCACTTGAATTTTACAATAGTTGTGAAAATCAATATAATCCATATGATTTCACTTCAAATTCGTATGGATATTTTAACAACAACTATTGTATAAACGATTCAAATTTTGAACAACAAAGTTTTCAAAACGATGGTCAAACCTCAAATCTCGAAAATAGCATTTCATCTTTACATGAAATCGCTACATAACAAAATCAAATGATAAATAAGTTGTGTAATTCATATTTGTGCGATAACTCGAATCAAGGTTCTCAAAATAATCAAAATTTGAATTCACTTCAAAATTCAAATGATTTCGAGTGTAACCCATGCCAATTCAATTTTGAACTCCAAAATGAATTTCAAACTCAACATGAAAATGGGAACAACTTTTCAAAAGAATTTGGCAATGGTAATAATCTTAACCATGTTACAAGTGAAATTTTTTATTCTCAACAAATCCAAATCGAAAATTCTCAATTTAATAACTACAAATTGTATTTTGTTGAACAAATGAATGAAATTTATGATGATTACACAGATTTGTTGTTTGAAACATATATGCAACAACGTGAAAAACAAAATCAAATCCCAACGTGTGACGAGTCAAATAATAATCCATCTTTTACCACAATTGACGATTTTCAAATAACAACTTTTGAAACTAAAAATGATGATCTTAATGAAGTTGTTGAAAACACGGTAATTGAGTTGGATTTCAATTCTTTTAAGGGTATGGAACCAAATTTAAAATTCGATCTTCCTTTTCTCGATTTCGAAAATTTGAATACAACAACTTTGAATTTTGAACTTGAGACATGTAATAAAGTTGTTGATAATCCAACAAAGGAAGATGAATTTAATGAACACGAATTTTTTGGACTTTTGTGTTAAATTCCGACGAGGAAGATGAAAATCACCATTTTGATTTTGAAATCAATAATTCTGAAAATGTTTTCAATAATAAGCTTGAATTTCAAATTGGTGAAAATAAACTTGAACTTCAATCAATTGTTTTATCGACCCCAAAAATCATCGAAAACAAAACAACTCGTATAATTTTCAATAAAACAACATTCGTTTTTCCAAATCAACGTTCAACTTCGAAATCTTCTACGGTTTGGTTTTCTACACTTGAGCTGTGTCTTACATACTTGGTGAGACAAATGAATCGGTTCTTGAAAGACCGGTTCATTTACTCTTTAACGGCATACTTTCTGATGACTTGTAAATAATCATGTTTTCATTTTTATTTAAATAAAGGTTATGTTTTTATATTTTCTCCTTCCACTTGGGTCGACTGTGGGGACACGGTCAAAATCAAGTGTGGGGGGAGACTCATCTTCATTTTTTTTCATGGTTTATTTTCGCTTTAAAATCTCAAAAAAAAATTAAAAAAAAATCACAAAAACAAATTTTCTTTTGATTTATTTTTAAAAGAAACACTATAAGATAAATATATGGTTTTGGTTTATTAAATTGGAATTTTTGAAAATTTATTGGTCTTAACAAAAAAAAATGAAGTTTTATTACAAATAATAATGGTTTAACTAGTATATAGGAAGATTCATACGTGTTAATTATGAAGTACATCCTAATTGAAAATCTTTGTTTTAAAAAGTGGTTGATTTAATGTAATGGATATAACATTTTTTTTTGTCTTTTAAGTTAAGCGGTGCTAAGATGATTTTGCAAAACTCTCTCTCACAAAATATAAAAATAAAAAATAAATTAAAAATCCAAAGTATTCACTCTCATTTAAAAGTCCTCACGGTTATGCATGGGTGAATTACTCGGAATTTTTGATTATGTGCTTTCATACTCATATAAAAGTCCTCACGGTTATGATGTATGGAACACATGTAAAAAAAAGAACAGACTTAATAAAAACCGCCTACTGTCGATAGTGTATGCATGAAAGTGTGTGCACTCGCCATGCTCTGTACTCCCCTCACATAAGCCCGAAAGGCAGTGCATGGGTGGTATATCTGGCCTCAGTTTACCTGAGCTAGGTGTGTAATTTTTCTTGCAAATAATTAGAGAGCAAGCAATTGAAATCCTAGCACTATTTTTACTTATTTGATTTGATTTGTTATTGAAAAGAAATGAAAATACCACTTTGATAAACTTTGATAATCAACTAAGGATCCATTTTATAATTACACTTTGTTATCTACCGAAACAACAAGTTAAACTATAGTCTATTTGTTATGATAACTTGATTTTTGTTGGAAATTTTGAAGAGTAAATGACATAAATTTTCAAGATAATAACCAAAACCTATATTTAACTTATTTGTGTCGATTTAAAAGTAAATCCTTCATTGTAAATATTTTCAAAAATTCGCATTCATCTCTTTGTAAATAAATCTTGCATTTCGTAAATATTTTCATCCTACATGTGGATTTTGTGGGTAGTATCCGCTGAAAACCCTCACGAGACAACACTCGTCCTACTGGGGACATCCAGGTGTTTAACGGCTTGTTGTATACGCTCAATGCAATCGTGCTCCCTACGAAAACGGACTTATCTTAGTTTTTCTTTATTCGAGGACGAATAAAAAGATAAGTGTGGGGGTATTTGATGTGCATGTAAATGTGCATATTTTTACCACCATATTTACTCTACTCAAATCAAATAAATGATCATATTGGATATTTTAACTTGTTTTAACCAAAATCCATATTAATTCCAAATTGTCACATATCCATCTTCATAAGGGGCAAAACGGTCATTTGTGTGCATATATTTCTTTGAGAAAAATTAATTGGAAATTCATATATATTTATGTAGGAATTTGATCTCAAATAGGTGTGGTTTTATGAGGACACATGCATGCAAAATGAATACAAAGGAATGGAGATGAAAATAATTCAAAGTGAAGAACATGGATGACCCCACCTACCCACCTACCTTAATGTAAAAATTAGAGGCTAATGCACATGCTTATGGAATTAATGGCTTCATGTACACTTAAATGGTGATTAGTAGAAGCTAATGATTACTTGGCCTCCACACTTTCTCAAGGGTATTTTGGGCATTCCCAAAAAATATGGATTAGGGTTTCATGCTTGTATAAATAACCCCTTATGTTTCATGTAACATCACTTCTCTTAGTCTCTCTTAGGCCTCCTTCTCTTTAGTTTAGTTTAGATCAAAAATAAAATGAAAGCTCCTCTTTCTCTTTTCATGGCTACTTAGCCATTTTTATTTTATGTAATCTTTTTTTTATGCAATTTAATACATGCTTTTTCCTTTTCATGTTCATTTACCTTCATGTTGTAGTGTAGATGTCTTCTCTTTTATGCAAGTAGAATAATTTTTCCTTTCATTTTGCTTTCTTTTTCCTTTTCTTTTTATTCAATGTTGCTTGCTACATTTGTTCACATGATAACAAATATGAGAGGCTAAACCTCTTCAATTTAGGGGTAATGAAGCTCTCTAATTATGTAGCTTCAACATTTTGATGTTTTATACTCTCTTTTGTGCTTTAATGAGAATGTATGAAGTGGTTAACTTATTGTTTTTGCTTTGAATTTGATAGCCTATATTGTTGACACCAAATAGGCTATACTTAAACAATCATTAACACAAATTACCTCTTCATCTACATATGATGATGGTAATGAAGTGAATGTTGAGATTAAAATTTGATGGTCTATATTTCTAATTAATAGTTAATAGACCATACTTAAAATAGATTTTGCTTTCAACTTTGTTATCATTTTTCATGTGAGTTAGTAAATGGTTTAAGGGGTGTGCTATAGTTTGATGGCTTATGTTGAGCTAATTAATAGCACAAATAGACCATACTTATGATAAGCACATCAATTAAGCTAACTAATGACAAAGAAAAGAGAGATCATAACTTCATTTTGTTGATTTATGTGATCTAGAGAGTGGAAGTTGCCTCTAAATTGTCTTAACACTCTCATATTTTTTTATCTATTTTCTTTTGTAATTTTTCTCTTTTTTTTAGTTAATCACTCTTTCAACTTTGGTTAATTTGATTGAGTAGAATTTTAAAATCATCAATTCCCTGCGGATCGATCCGTATTCGCCCCGTGCTACATTCGTACACCGTGCGCTTGCGGTATATTTTTAATTTAAATTCGTTCGACAGTTTTCTAAACCTATAGAATTTCCGTCAACGAACAAGCATGCATCGAACCGTAGAAGAGGGTATTGAGGATGGAAGCCTAAATATGATCGGAGAAGATCAAATAGGGCTTCGAGAGTTGCATCATCCATGGACACCGATCGACCGCCTACCAATTGATCACTACTAGTCGACCGGTGGCCCATCCGGTGCACCAACCCGTGAGCTATTTAAAAATTAAAATAAAATAAATATAAATAATATATATACACAAATAAAATAAATAAAAGTATATAAAATCTTAGAAAATAATGATGTATATAAACCATATTGTTAAAGAATATTAACATTTAAAAATAAAGATATATTATATATGTATAGGGATATTGTGTGCAACAAGGAATTTGTAATAAACATAGTAATAATACCATCTAATATGGGACTTTCGGTAACATTTCTTTGCTTATTCATTAGACTTGTTGTATAGAAAATTGTGGCGATAAAGTGTTTTTTATATCAGTAATGGATAAATGTTTGAGTATCACGCGGTGGTATGGGACATCGTTGTGATATTTATTTGGTTACTTATAGTAAGTAGATGGCACTCAAGTGATGGGAAAAATGATATTGAGTTAATGCTTACGTGAGATGGAGCTCTTAGTGGTGACTACAGCTTGATGCCTATATTTACAGATGTTATGTATCATTTATCATAATATACTTCTATTATCAGGATTAGAGTGGACTAAATTAGGCTAGCATCATCCTAGCGGTTTGATCATAGGATCGCATCCAAAATCCATGACATCTGTATATTCATATAATTTGTGCTCTCACTATGTGTGTTCGCCCATGGGTCACCTAGGCCAACAGTCTATTACCAATAGGGCACTTTGTACGGTCATGAGTATGGCTTCTCATTGATGAACACCAGTGGTTACGTGCTACAATGATCATATGAGGTAACCAAGATTGTAGAGTCTTAGTGACTCTGGACCCGCTTTTTTCTATTAGCCTCCCGTCAAGTTCTAACGGGGTGATAGATAGGGATATACAAATTTTACACTCGTCTTTTGAACTCTAAAGCGTCAAAGGTAAAACCTGATACTTAGCCTACTTGAAAGAGTACGTGAGGAATTTAGGAAACATAATAACCAAGCGTCAAACATAAGTCTGGTATGAGAAAACTCGAGATACATGTATACTATAACAGTTGCTACTGAGACCGTATGGATTACCGTAACAGTTTTCCCCTCGAAAGAAACTAACAATTTGTTAAGTTTAATATAATGATATGATAGATAATGTCTAGGGTGTAGAATATAAATCATATCAAGTAGCTGTGATGCTTACATTAGTCACACCACAACATATTTAGGTTACACTCAAAACTGCTAAGATACGTCTGCATAATGAATTTTCCATGGAGGTCTCTTTGGGGAAGCCAAATCTAAACTCCATGCACAAGAATCAGAAACTACCATTCGAGCATCGTATATCTCCAGATAAAATATATCATAAGGTAAACATAAAGGCTCGCGTCCGAACATAAACATGAACTACGTGGAACCAAATACCATCAACTACTGGGACCAACATATTGATAAGCATACTCTATATCTGTAGTTGATAATACCCTGTCGTGGGTTAGCCAAATCTCAGATTATGCATCCTACTCCGTCTTTAGCCATTTTCGACGTCGAGGTAACATTCGGCATCTTTCACACGAGTCATCATTACTCGAATAGAATTCGAATAGCACGAATCCTAGATTTTACCATTTTACCCTTACCATGATAATATCTCTTATCCTATTAGAACTTTCTAGAACATTTCATGCTTTACGAAGAGCAGAGTACGTTAATTAGTTGCTAATGTGTTCATTTGATCATTAATTAAGTGTATGCGAGTTCGAACAACTTATATCAAAGAATATATTTTTGTAAATACTTTTCAAAAAAAAAATCTTATCATTATTTACTAATTAAATGATGTAAACAAGGGTATAAAATCATATTTATAACTTAATCTCAAAATGTATCGATATTCAAAGACGAAGTGTTCGAATTTATAGATTGCTACATTCTCCTCCACTTAGAACACTGTCCTTGAAATTCAACAAGAACGATAATCAAAGAAGATTGAAGAAAAAGATATGTTTATAGCACCGTTGAAACTATATACAAACTAAACTGCAACCCAAATGCAAACTAAGATAAGAAAACTTTAGTTTAAGAACAAATCCAGATAGGACTCCGTCAAACTATCCTTTGTCTCCTACGTACAGTGCCGAGCATCCTCGCTCCATTGTATATTGACAAATTTACAACCTTAGTCCTTAATTGCCTCATACCTCTATTAATACAATGAACAAGCTGTCTCAGTATAGTCAAATTTGGCTCAATCTCCAATTCCTTTTTCTACGACAATTCCACTATCATTGAAGGATCATGCACAAACTTACGCAAATCTAATACATGAAATACATTATGCATACCGATAGCCTAATTAGCAACTCGACTCTATATGCGAGTGTGCCGATCCTCATCACGAATCGAGAATGGTTCAATATAACGAGGAGTCAACTTCCCGGCTCTTCCAAACCAAACTACACTTTTCAAAGGAGAAACCTTTACAAATACAAAGTCTTCAACTGAGAACTCCAAGTCTCTGTGCCTCTCGTTTGCATAGCTATTTTGTCGATTCTGTGCTTCCTCTGATTCGCTTATGAATCTCTATAACTTATCTGATGCCTCTTAGATCATATCCCGTCCAAGAATAAAATGATCTCCAGGTTCTACCCAACATGATTGAGATTTGCAAGGCTTTATATACAATGCTTCAAATGGTGCCATTCTGATACAGGTCTGATAATTGTTGTTGTACGAAAACTTAACAAGTGTTAAGTGCTCTTTCTAGGAGCCTCCAAAATCTAAAGTGCATGCTCTAAGAAAGTCCTTCAACATTCGATTCACCCTTTTAGTTTGCCCATGTACCTACAGATGGTAAGCCATATTCAAACTAAGCTTGGTCCTTAATGTCTCATGCAAACTCTTCTAGAACTAGCTTGTGAATATCAGATCTCTATCACTAACGATATCAAATTGTACACTGTAAAATATGAGGATCTTCTTAACATATAACTTAGCACAACTAGAAGTTTTCCTCGTAGTCTTAACAAGTAAGAAGTGCACGCTCTTTGTCAATCATTCCATGATGACCTACACACCTTCGTTATCCCTCCTCGACCTGGGCAATCCGTCGATGAAGTCCATAGAAATATGCTCCTACTTCCACTTAGGAATCTCAAGCGGCTAAAGTGTCCGACCATCTTCTAATGAAAACCTTTTACCTATTGGCGGTTAACACACCTTCTCTAGAAACATTCCTCTTCATGCCCTCCCACATGAACATCCTCTTCATGTCTTGATACAACTTAATGACTCCAGGATGTATCGTCAACCAAGAAATGCGGCTCTCTACTAGAACTTCCTACCTAATCCCATCAACATTCGGGACATACAACCTACTGCTCTATTAACCGGGTTTTTAACCAAACAAAATTCAAAAGGTGTTAGAACATTCAGATTGCAACAGGATAACTTGAACCTTGGCCAAAAGACCTAAAAGCACATGACAAATAAACCTTGGAAGTTTGGACCAAAAATTTGCAAAGTATTTGGATCAGCGCCGATCCTACCCAATTGGATCGATACCAATTCAAACTATTGACACGTGGGTACTCTAATACACTTGTGTTATATTCTTATATCTCTCCTAAACCTATATACCAAGTTTGATAACATTCCAAGCATCCGAGTTAAAGAAATCAAGACTTATTCGATTTGGATTACATTTCAATCTAGTTTACAGATAAACCACCATCAAGACAAGTCAAAATGCTATGAAATCACATGGGTACCTCGCATGTAAGAAAAGAAGCCAACAAAGGAGTTGTGCGAAAATTGCATAACTTTTTGGATCAGTACCAATACGATCCAAAAAGTTTGTTCCAAACCACCCCTAAATTTAACATGCCTCTTCCTATGGATAACTATAGGCTTCTGGTACTCTGGTTCCGATCCAAGTGCTTTTAAAATCCTACAGATACCATCCTATCTTCAACAGGATAAAGGTTGGCTATTCCGATCACTGGGAAAACTTTGCTATTAAGATTCTTCAACCTTCTTCTTCCTCACAATGGCTACCATGGGACAATTGAGATGCTTCATTTTGTCTACATCAATGGTGGTATGATCTTTCCTCATTTAATTATTAGAATTGTAAATAGCTTGTACTTGTGATCAATAGTCAATCTATCAATAAAAACTATAAAGTGGGCATAAGCTTTGTTAACAGCCGAATCACTATAAAAATCTTGTGTTTCTCTACTTTATTTTGTCATTTCTACAATTTGGAAAGTATTTAGCTCTACTCTATTTGTCCTGATAAACAGAGTTGATGCTTTCATAATCATATCAGGGTCTTGATCCATTTTTTAGCTTAAAATTTTGGTGCTTTCATTGAGAATTGAACTCGGGCATAGATTAAGCTATCTACTTTGGATTAGATAGGTTCAGAATTTAGATCCTCAATTTTCTCAAAAGATCTGCTGCGAGAATCAATGGCACCACAAAGAAGAAGAACTGCTTTCGAAAGATCTGTAGGTACTATAGTTGCTGGAGAAGTGATCAATCCTCAGCAAATTGAAGTCAATTGCACTAACATAGGAGATCAGGTGTCGGGATCCTCTATCCAGCATAAAGTTGTTATTAGAGATAAATTAAATAAGATGGTTAATGAAATTAATCTTAAGACGGAAAACAGCCAAAGAGATCTTATGGACAAATTGAATTCCCTATGGACCTTACAGTCGCATGCTACTCCAAGAATCATGACATAGCATACGACTGCCATGGATAAGAAAAATTCTTCCGTCTCTGGCTTAAGTGGGAGAAATAGAAAGTAGCAGCAGAAAGAAATGATAGGTAGAACCGTAGGAATTAATATGAAAAAATGCAAACACTCCACCAACTGTGAGGCAACAACAACAAACTTGAATCTAGGACCAAAAACCCACGGAAAGATATAGCTATGAATCTCTCCGACTCAGAAGATGCTGAGCGACTTGACATTGACAAGTTGAAAGGAAATTCCAGTGCATTCAGTGATGCCAAGGAGATTAAAACCGCCCCTACCAAACCGGCAACAAGCCAACGGAACCCTAAGGGAGTGTCTCTTCCAAAGACAGGAGAGCCGAGGCTTCAACCTACTTACCAAGATCGTTTGCAAAATCAAAAATTTTGTGTAGCCAGTTAAAGCAAACCCATAAATTACCAGGCATCTGAGGCATATATCACGGACATGGTCAAGTGACTAACGGATGAATGCAAAGATAGAAGGGATGATGAATGGGGATCTGCTCCAAGTTGGACTCCCTTCACTAATGACATTCTGAATGAGCGGTACCCTAAAAAGTTCACTATGCCGACTATTCCATCTTACGATGGAATGAGAGAACCGAAACACCACTTGTATAAGTATAATTGGTACATAGACGGAGAAAATGCTTCGAATGCCATTAGATGTAGATGTTTCCTGATTTTCTTGGAGGGAATTGTTTCCATCTGGCTCACCAGGCTTCCACCAAGATCTATCTCTACCTTCAATCAACTAGCAACAAGATTCCTTGATCAACTTAGGCTTTATATGGCATAACCAAAAGATGTTATGTCCTTATCCAGCCTATTCCAAGGACGGAATGAATCTCTAAAGTCCTTCATGAATCGATTCAACATTACGATGAATGAAGTAAGTAATTCGAATGAGGATATGGTTTTCATGGCCTTGGTCCACGCTATCTACCCCAAAACCGAATTCAAAAAATAGATCAAAATGAAACAACCTACTACTAGAAAGGGCTTCAACCAAAAAACAAGCCCAGTATTAGAAATTGGAAGAGGGATAAGAATTAGAAAGGAAATCTACTAACTTACAACCTACCAACATTGGAAAAAGTGGTACAGCGACAGACCAAGACATAAATACCTCCGGGACTGCTGAAGGAACGTAGGAAAAAATGGGAATTAAAAAGGAAGAACCAAAACTCCAATAAGAGAAATGGAAGTAACAAGAGACTCAAAGGTTTGAGACCCGAAGAATACACCCTGCTTAACGATGCTCTAGAAAACATCTCTCTCGCGACACAGAGGACCAAAGAGTAAAAGAAGCCACCTAAATAGGAAGTAATTGAACAAAAAAGCATTTTGGAAAGTAGTGTCGCTTCCACGTGACACATAGCCAAAACATGAATGAGTGTCGTCACTTGAAGAACTTGATTGAGGAGCTGTTCGAAAAAACAAGCTTTCGAAGGGGTTCTAATTTCTGCCGCATTCAACCGTTCAAATCAGTGCTTTCAAAAGGGTACTTTGTCTTTAAACTTTGATTCTGCTTCTCTATGCTTTCGAAAGGGTTGGTTTCAAAACCATCCACTTTCTTTTACTTAAGAAAAATGCTTTCGAAAGCAATGCTTTTTCCTTAGTTGTTTTAAGACCCTTTGTTCTATTAAATGATATACCTAAAGGTTTTGAAAGGAATGGTTTTAAATGGTTTTGAAGCTGTGTTCCATAAACTTTTACCTGGACCTAATGCTTTCGAAAGTTTTGTTTTAAGTATGGAATTTTAGTACTTTTGAGAAGTATATAATGTAGGTTTCGAAGGGGAGGTACCCCAATGTTTTCGAAAGGTTTACTTCTTTAAATGGAAGGTTACCAATTCTTTTGAAAGGCAAGTTTAAAGTATTTTGAAAAGCAAAGTCTAAGATTTTATAAATCTTTCAAAGGAATACTTTCAATGATTTCGAAAGTTCCATTTGTAAAGATTTCAAAATGTACATTTTGGCCTTTCGGCCTAGTTTTTCAAGGTAAAGTGGTTAACCTACTTTGAAATGGGTACTTCCAATGGATTCGAAAGGGACCATTTAAAGTTTTTAAACAAGGGTTTCGAAGGTGATTTCTTTGATTTAAGACCTACTATTTTCTAAGTTAGTAAAGGGCTTTAGCTCGTTATAAAGGGATAAATAACCCTATTGATTTAGGGCTTCATCAACATTGTTTTGTGTAAAGCATATATCATGGCAAAGATATTTGAGTAAAGAAAAGAGTATACTTTTATTGTTTAAATAAGAGTTAAATCACTTTGAAAGAAATGTTTTCAAGGAAAATTTGATGGGGTAATTAACCCTAAGTAAATGACTCATGTATTAAAATACCAAATGGTACAGATATAGGGTTACGCCCTATACTTTAGCTAGTAGCCCCTAGCTAATATAAGTCCAAAATTCCAGTGCATGGGGCTTTGTCATAGGTAAGACTAAATTTATGTTACATATAGAAAGCAATATACAGAGAAAGAAAGGTTACTGGTGCGCCCATAAAACCATTAGGATTGGTTGACCATAGGAGAAGTAAGTTAAGGATAGACTGTCCAGGAGTATGTCTAACATAAGTTAGATTATTTATTTTATCTGGTAAGCCTGAGTCAGCCAATGGTTAGTAGTTAGCATAACAAAACTATAATGTTCGAACGGATTTTCCATTAATTACCTGATTTATGTGCAAATATGATATTATTGCTTCAATTAGTTTGATTGTAGGATTCTAATTTGCAAAAGACATGTTTTAAAATGGATATTAGTGAGGGGAAACCCATTCCACTAAGTGGCATGGTATTACTTAATATCGGTAAACCGAGATGTAGTAGAGATGTTGTAGTATTATCCATACCAGGGACATATTATCCACACCAGGTTTTATGTCCGATTTGAAGTTTATGTTTTTCCCTTAAAAATCTCGGGTGCTCAAAATTAATTTGACTAGATAGAGAGTTAAGGTTTTACAGGTTTATAAGTTGGATAAATAAGATTTTGAAGATGTGTAGGACACAAAGTTAGCCATGTTGGAGTAATTAGTTTTATTTCCACTGTGATGTATTTAAGATTGACATGTCTATTGAGTACTCTGATCATCCAAGGAGGCATCTTCATATGTCTCTATTGGCATAAATTGTAATACTATATTTGATCGAAACCTGGGAATCGTTTGGGATTGTGTAATGGAATATGAAACATGGATTTGAAATGTAATCATTAATTTTTTTGAAATATGTGATTTTATTTCATATTCCTGTTCTTCTGATGTCATGTATACCACTAACATTACCGTATTTTGCCACCGGAAGTTAATACTATAGATGACTGCAGCATCCGTAGTGCTTAGCTTCGGACCTCAAGATAGGGGATGTTACATGGACCCGCTATGGTCCAATGAGTATTGATGGACAATGGCAGCTCGGTGAACATCTTTTTCAAATGCATCTTTGATCATATAAAGGTTAGTATAAAAGATGTATCCGCCTACCGAATAAAGATTCATGGATTCACAGGTGAACCCAAACAACTTGTTGGAATGATTGACTTACCCATAGAACTTGGTGAAGGCGGCCGAAGAGTAACCCTCATCTAAACCTTTGTGACCATAGATGAAATTTCCGCCTACAATGCCTTCCTGGGGTGGCCCGCCTTGGCAGATTTCAGGATAGCTTTAGCTCAATGGTATCCACCGAATAGCAACTGTAGAGCCTTCCCTGGCTTGGGGACCATAGCCGATTTGATAAGGCTTTGGACCCTAGAAAGAAGAGTTCCGAAGAGAAATGGGCAGCACCAGCAAAATTGACAATGTTTATCCCAGTTGATACGGATGACCCAACATGGGTCCTAAAAGTCGAATCACATAGGATGCAACTGGAACTCATCAAATTTCTTCATGCCAATCTAGATGTATTCGCTTAGACACATTCTGATATGTGTGGGGTGTCATCGGAGATCGCATGCCACACACTTAACATTGATCCTATGTATACGCCAGTGAAGAAGAAAAGAAGCAACCTAGGACCCGAGTGGTCCAAAGCACTGGGAGAAGAAGTGGACAAACTAATAGCGAATGGTTTTATCTATGATGCAACCTACCCCGAATGGGTTGCCAACTCGGTCTTAGTCAAGAAGTCCAATGAGAAATGGCGAACTTGGACAACTGGATTGGACAACCTCATCGAAATGTTTGAGATACTCCCCAAATATGGAATGAAGCTCAATCCACTTTAGTGTCATTTTAGGGTAGCCTCTGGAAAGTTCTTAGGATTCATCATAAGCGCCTGAGGCATCGAAGCAAATCCAAACGAATAACCGCTATGCAGGAAGTCGAGGCCCCGAGGAACAGCAAAGAGTTACAAAGTTTAAATAGAAAGGTGGTAGCACTGAGCCGGTTCATCTCAAAAGAAATTGATAGATGTATACCGTTCTTTGACATGCTAAAGAAGGGAAAGAAGAACTTCAAATGGAATCAAGCTTGTCAAACTATGTTCGAAGAGCTGCTGCCGACATATGAAAACCCCGCCAATCCGGTCCAAGCCGATAGATAGAGGAGATTTGTACATCTACTTAGCAGTCTCGCCACATGCATGAGTGTCGCACTCGTACGAGAAGAGTTAAGATTCAACGACCCATATATTACATCAGTAAATGGTTCACTGAAGCAGAAAAGAACTACCCAAAATTGGTAAAACTAGCATATTGCCTCTTGATCACATCCAGAAAGTTACGACAATACTTCCAGGCACACCGGTTCATAGTGCTGAAAGAACAACCCTTGAAGTAAGTGTTATGTCGCCCCGAGACCTCTGGATGGCTTATCAAATGGAACATCAAATTAAGTCAGTATGAATTCACATACCACCCTCGAAAGGCGATAAATGGGCAAGCGCTGGCAAGTTTCATTGCTGAATTTACAATACGAGATAATAAGGAAGAAATGACTCTAGAAGTAGAGACATGTTGGAAGCTGTTTGTCAATGGTGCATCTAATAACTTTTGCTCAGGAGCAGGGATAGTGTTTGAGACTTCTGAAGGACGATCCATTTGCTATGCCTAGCGCCTAGAATTCCCAGCAACATATAACGAGGCAGAATATGAAGTATTGATAGCCGGGCTCAAAGTTGTGAAGAAACTCGAGATAAAGTCTATACACATCTATAGCGACTCTCAACTAGTCATCTTTTAGGTGAAAGGCGAATACCAGGCTCAGGGGGAGAACCTCTCCCCGTACCTATCTAAAGTGCAGGAACCGCTGCACGACATCGAGCATTACACCATAACTCATATCCTGAGGGAACTGAACATGATGGCGGATTCTCTAGCCAACTGGCCAATTCTGAAGAAGCTCAATTGTTGGGGCTAGTCCCGGTTGAAACCCTGACAAATCCAAGAATAAGGGAAATGGATATCGACTGAATTCTAAAGACAACCAAAGAACTAGAAACATGGATGATGCCTATCGAAGACTACCTACTCACAGGAACTCTCCCAACACACAAGAATCAGTGGAAAAAGCTTTTCCAAAAGGCACCACGATTCGTGTTACAGGATAGGATACAATACCGAAGGGGATTTTCTACCCCCTTTCTCAGATGTATGACCAACGACGAAGCTTGAAGGATCCTAAGAGATGTTCACGAAGGCGACTATGGGGATCATACTAAGGGCAAACCGTTGCAAAGAACATTCTCTGGTATGGGTATTTTTGGCCAATAGTACATTGCGATGTTGTTGACTATTTCACCATATGGGTCGAAGTGGAACCGCTGGCCACAATTACCACAAAGAAATTTATTAACTTTGTTATTAAAAATATTATTTATTGGTTTGGTATGCCATAGAAAATCATCACGGATAATGGGAATCAATCCGAAAGCGGCGAGTTTAAAGACTTTTGCAAATGCTTCCAAATTAAGAAAAGCTTTTCTGCTGTTGCACATCTGTAAGCTAACATGCAAGAAGAAGCAGTAAATAAGATCATCAAGTCCACTATCAAAAAGCAGCTAACTAAAGCAAAAGAAAATTAGGTCGATGAACTTCCACTCGCATTATGGGCTTACAGAACAACCCACAAATCTGCAACCAGTTACTCTCAGTTCGCTCTGACATATGATTCAGAAGCAATGATCATGGTTGTGCTAGAAGTCCCTTCTCATCGGAGGCAAAACTTAAATTAAAGGCAAAAGGAACCGCTCCTACTCGAGTCGCTCGATATGGTCGATGTGAAGAGGGAAAAATACGAACTAAGGACTGTCGCTCACCAGAAAAAGGTCGCATGGTACTTCATCTTCAAAGTTCATAACTGCACCTTCGAGGTGGGAGAGCTTGTCCTAAGGAGGGTCTACCCCTTTACAGGGAGCATTCAGACCAAACTGGGAAGGACTTTATATAACTGTCCGAAGCTGGGGGATGGCACTTTTTAAGTTAACAACTGTTGATGGAGCCCAAATTCCCTGAGCATTGAACGTTGAATCGCTGCATCCTTACTTTGTCTAAGACTATCTTATGTATTTCCTATTTCCAGCAAATGAGCCACCAAAATACCAGAGGCATTATAAATAGGAAAATTTTCCCAACTTTGATTAATAAAATTGCTTTCTTTTCTGAACCAATAAAACCATGTTCACAGAAGTAACTCGCTGAGCCGACGGGGTCAAATCGACTCAAAATCATCTGATCACTACTTGAGATAGTGGAACCATGATTAAGTATGCCCCATCTACCCGTCGGGTCGATGAAAGAAAATTGACCTAAACCATTGGATCGATGGAACTTGATCCTTGCCTTCTAAGAACCAATGTTGTTTCGGTAATACCGGGAAGGCCCTAATCAAAGCTGTGCATCTCCATAAGCCGCGCATTGCTTTTTGAGTAATGGAACCATTCTCTCGAAACATGAATTCCTCATGTTGCCTAAAGATTGGAAATATCGAGAAATTCCAAACCCTTTTGATGGGTCAAATCGATCCCAAAAGCCGAGCATCCTATAACCCGTGCATACTCCCAAAAGTTGCGCATCTCATAACTAAGCATACTCTTAAAAGCCATGCATTTCATAAGCCACACACACTCTTATGTACCGGTATTGTCTCGGCATTACTAGGAAACTTGTCTATTGCAGGACTAACAAGAATCCACTCTCACTATCAGGAGTAATGGAACAAATCCAGTAATATCGCATGATTATGAATTAGCAAAGAATTCCAATTGTTGGCTGACAAAATCTCTAGAATCAAGACGCTTAAATCTCAAGTTCTTGAATATACGAACCACAAAATAGACTCGGTTACATATATCCGAAGAATCACATGGATCAACCGGTCATTTGTCAAGTGTTTGAAGTAAACAACCACATGAACTGGGGGCACACAGACCAATACCCAACCAAAAACCAAGTACTTCACAGTTCGGTTACTCCAAATAAAGAATTTTGGCAGCGATTACAGGACTAAATAAAATAGTGATAAATAAAATTGGCATAAGTGCATGAAACATAGATAAGTAGACAAATAAAGTTAAAGTCAAAATGTCAACATTGTATTACTTATAACATTTTCATTGCATAATAACAAACGGTGGGTGTCGTGCCCTTAAAATATCGACAAAATAGAAAATATAAAATATCACTGTGACAACATCAAGAAAGGTGCTAAGGGCATACTCTACACTTGTACAAAAGGTGATCAAAAAAGCAACAAAAGAAGGAAAAGACAAATCAAGACGTCTTCTCACCACTTCCCCAGTCTCCTTTCCCACCTTTGATTTGCAATTTCTTAGGCTTGCCCTTTCCCGAGGCAATTTCACTCTCTGAAGCATGGCCTCTGGTGGACCCTTCTTTCCCTTTATGTTTGTGGGATCAGTAAGAGCTCTTCGATGACCTCTTTTGTGCTTCAACCTTCTCCTTTTTCACCGCAATCATCTGTTGCTCGGTCTTCAGATGCTTAGCCTCTACTTTTTCTGGTTGGCTACCTTAGTCTGCTTGCTCTCATGTATCACCAGCTACCATGATCTCCTCTTGAGAAATAGAGGAGTTGTCTAAATAATGCAGCGCCACAATTTTTTTAGAATGCAAACTAGGCTATGAGCCAAAAGCGGAAACGACGGTTGATGCAATTACAATAGCGGTAGACCCGACATCGTGCTGATAAGGCAATTTAGTGGAAAGAGAAGGTTGATATACAATATCATAATAAAGGGCAATTATTTTGGCAATCTCTTTGGGCATGAATTGAAAATCTACGAGCATAGGAGAGATAAGAAAGTTACCTACTGTGGGGTTTGTTCATGTGTAATGACTTTGAAGCCTTCGTCATTGCCTTCCTTCGACGGCTGCATAACTATAGAAGAAGTGATAACAATCCTCTCACTAGTATGAAGATGCGAAGATGGCTCGCTCAGGCCCGAAGGAAAATGTTCAGTAGCAGCCTTTTCGGTGATGGTCGTGACAGCGATGGTTTCATGCTCGTTCTCCAACATTAAGACTCACAGGCCTTCCACTAGAGCTAGGTGGGATTCTTCGTTCAAATGGGCCGGAAACAGCTCCTCTTTGGTGTAACCGCTAAGCATTTCTTAAAACCGGACCAAAACTTCTTCCCAAACTATAGCGAGCATGTGAGAGAACAATGGACCCAAGTAACTATGGCTACCCCGATGACACAAGGAATTAACATATAAACCTAAAATGATAGCATCCAAGCCTTCCATTTTCTTAGCAAAAGTATCTTAGAGCTCTAAAAGGCTGGCTTCCATGCTTTCCTTCTTAACTGCCAATTGATTTTTCTCGACCTCCAAAGTCAAAACTTGTGCACGTAGAGAGGTAATTTCCTGTGACTGTTTGGCGACAACTTTCTTCACTTCCTCAACCATTGTCTCACTGGCCTTCAATTTCTCTTTCAGAGTTGGCTCATTGGTGTAGCACTTCTTTATTTGAGCTCTAAGTATGAGTGCATTCCGTTTGGAAGACTCCTTCAGCTCCTTGAATAAAGAAGCACTCGTACTTTCTAACTTCAGGGCGTCTTCCCACTTCTTCAATCTCTCAATCTTCTAGTCACGGTCTGCAAGCTACTTCTCGTATTCATCTTTTTCGGACTCGAATGATAGATTCTCCTGGTAATTGTTTCGATTAATGGTAGAAAGCTGCTTCCATAATTTCTCCCATCCTTTAGCTTGCTCCAAACCGCTCTGGATTGCATAGAGATTGGGTGAATAAAATTCTATGTCAATCGACTTTAAGTCGAGTTTATCGAAAACAACCCCCCTTAAGAACAAGTTAGGAAATGTAGTCTACAGAAGCAGCTGATCCGCATAGAGAATGTAAGGGGCTTGCCTTGAAATTGAGAGCGAGGCGGCCACTCCAGCGTGAGTAGAGGAGGTCATGACGCGGGAAGTGGGAACGGCAATCCCAGTAGAAGTAGGAAGCTGCCCAGCGGGTACATGTTCTTTGTCTTTCTTCAGCTTCTTTGATGGATCTTCCCATTTTATCGAGCTTTTCCATTTCTCATGGCCACTTCCTCTATCGTGGTGTTGATCCTTCTCAGCTCGACAACGCTCTTCTGCCTTCTTATCTTTTATCCTTCTTCTATCTTCGTTAGTTTCACGGGATTTATAGTATCTAGATGAATACCTTTCTAAATGCTAAGACTCAATTACTCGATGAAGATCACTATAGAAGCCGCAAGACACGATCCTTGCAGCAAATAACAAAACGACTTTAGAAAAAATGCATTTGATGAATTAAAAATCCTAATAGAACAACAGTGTAACACATGATTCTACTGAAGTGTGTGTTATAGTTTAAGGACCCTAATAGAATACAGAAACTAGATAGATCGACAACTAGCATCAGGACATCCATTTCTGTTGGAATGATCTGGGTAAGCTAGGAAGGTAACCCTTTCAAAGTGAAGTCACCCATTAGTGCGCCCATATCTACAAAAATGTTGCTCTCGTCACCTAATTCAAGATTGGCACTCTCCGGCAAAGGGCTGGGAATGGGCTCGTTCTTGGGAGAAATTTCTCCAAAATATTCCTTCGAAGGAGTGAGGGAGTATGTTCAGGACTTATCTTTAGGGCCCTGTCGCCTAAATCGACATCATCTTCGTCGATATCTGTATCCTAATTTATTTCTTCTTCGATTAAAGGGTGCCCCTCGTCGATCTCTCATTCCTCCTTTCCTTCAATTAATGGAGCATAGCCCGTCTGATGAACTAACTTGTCTTCTTTCTTCTCCGGGATCAAACGCATCTTGGGTGGACCGTCAACCACAACTTGAACATGCGCCTCTTCAGAAGTTTTCTCTAACCCGCGAAATTAGTCACTTTCTTCCTTCTCATCATCATCATCCTCACCTTCACCAGAATCATGAGAAGTGGTAACTAAGCGAGTCCGGGTTTTGGAGCTAGAAGGAGCACTAATGAATCCAACAGACCTCCCGGGATGTAAGAGCCCGCACCGGGAAATATTTTCATTTGTAAGTAGAAACCTGATCATGCGCTTTCAAGCATCGACCGCTTTCAAGGTGCTGAAAAAGGGAGCAAGTGTCGGATCTTTTTTAATCTTCAAGAGAACTGCAAAGAATAGACGATCATTAAGAGGATTTCCTAGTAGTTATAAGAAATTCCATGCGTAACGAAAGTAACTTACCCCCCATGGTCCACAAACGGGTGAATCCCTTTGGACACTTAGTAAAAAAGAATTGATTTTTGAATGAGGGAACTTTGCCGGGAAGATCAAGTATAAGATTTCGGCTGTGTTGCGCCTTAATATAAATGAGTGACGGGTTAGCCTCCCTATTTTTAATAATAGCAGATAATGTAGCTCGACGAAACTCACAGCATGGTTGAGTGTTCACATGAACAAGATATACAAGCAAGTTAGCATGGTGTAACCATTCGTAAGGATTTAGAACGGAGCCCACCCCATGTTCTGAAAAGTCGCCATAAGAAAGTGATTAAATGGGGGGCACTGCACCATACATACATATGTAGCGATGATAAGCCATGTATCCGGAAGGTGGCCTATGAGCAAATTCCCCTTTTAACGGTAGAAGTACGTTGTCCTCTAGGATTCCATACTGTGAGAAAATGCTTCGCAGCATCATATATGCAAGGATCGAAGAGGCTTTTTCTGGTGGATCAAGCGAAACCCTGAAGTTAGGGGGAGTGCGGTCGGCGATGAGGCCAACTGGGATTAGACGGCCATATTGCCCCAAGGCCATGGAAGTAGTAGGTCCAGCCAAGATCGACGAAGACTCCGCTTCAGAAAAAGGTGAGCTTCCATCAACTGACTTACGCTGGGAGGATTTGCACGCCATTTTATATAAGAAAGCTTGTGTTCAAAACAATCGAGTGCACCAAATCCTTAAACTATAAACACCAATTCTTGTTGATGCTTGTAATTTAGAAGGTAATTGACATGTACCAATCACCAATTGGACTCCAAATATTAACCATGAGTGTGTATGATGTGTAATCTATATGAGAATAGGTTCGACATCCTAAACGTTCTGCACAAACCATTCCATGTAGATGGTTTATCACATCGGAAAAAGTGATCTACATCAGCTACTAATATTTTTTCTTCTACACTTACTCGTAATCGATCAACGATCGATAATAGATATGTTCTCTGAAGCGACACAGAAAGCTCTTCCGGTTGTAGGTAAACCAAGTATGCAATGACAAGACCAAACCAATATAAAGAGTTATAGACCACTATTTCCAAATCGGAAAGAAAATTATCAGAATAAATTGATTTTAGTTTCCTAGAAAGTAATAACAACCTAAGCTACATGTAAGATGCTATCTTAAGTTATTATCATCTTTCAGAAAAACCAAAATCAATCCGCAATCCACAAGATGTCATGCCATAATCGACTGTGAAACTTGCCATTGGTTAATTATGATTCCACAGATGAAGATAGCTAGATATGTCGAGCACCAGGACAAAACCATGGCTTCGTTCCATAAAGTACTTCAGACTCAATTTACTATCTTCTTCCACGAATTTGCAATCATCTCGAACCTTCCACTGCATCCGTTATCAACAAAACCTCACCATCGACCAATGATGTAGTAACCCATCAAAACCCACTTCACCAACTTTCGAGATTGCGAAAAATGATGATCTTCTATTTAAGATAGCTTGCATGAGGGTTTTAGGTAAATTGATCAGTAGCGCTCCAAGGAAGGTATAATTGGGTGGCCGTGACTTCAAAAGGCGGCAATACGTGGAGCTAGGGGAGAATATTAATGGTGACAGCTCTATGGAAGCTACAGGGGATGGATCGGTGAAATTTTCATGAGTTTTGGTTCAGATCGGTTGGAAAACATGAAGTGGGTGAATGGAGATCCAATCCCACTTATATATGTAAGGAGAAAGATGGAAAAAGATTCGTAAGTGTTTGGTTCGGTGCCGATTCGATCCAATTGGATCAACACCAATCCAATTTATTTCCCCCAAATGACCTCAAACTCTACTTGTTTACCCAACTCGATGTCCAGATGTATTCTTAAGGTTATCAATTCAAGATTACTCTATAATTGCGACTAATGGAGATTTACACTAAGAACTGGATAGTTAGCCGGGATGTCGTAAACACTCAAGGAAGCTAGATACGATCAATAAAGCTCTATGCAACGAAAACCAGAAGACGAATAATTCCAAAGCATGCCTTGTTTCCAATGAAAGCATGTTATGTGGGACAAATGTTAACTTGGATTTCAACCCAGCAGAATTCAAAAGAAGTTAGAACTTTCAGATTGTGCCAAGACAACTCGAAATTTGGTCGAAAGGCCTAAAAGTACATAACAAAGAAACCCCGGAAGTTTGGACCAAAAATATGCAAAGTATTTGGATCAACACCGATCCAACCCATCTGGATCGATACCGATCCAGATTATTGACATGTGGATCCTCCAATTCATATGCCTTATATTCCTTTATCTCCCCTAAACTTATCCCCTAAGTTTGATAACATTCTGAGCATCCGAGTTGAAGAAATCAAGACTTATTCAGTTCAGATTACAGTTAATCTAATTTACAAATGAACCATTGTCAAAACAAGCCAACAAGCTATAAAATCATAGGGGGGGGGACCTTGCATGCAAGAAAAGAAGCCAACGAAGAAGGAGTTGTGCAAAAATAGCACAACATTTGGAATCGGTACCAATCCAAAATGTTAGTTCCAAATCACCCTAAATTTTACATGCCTCCTCCGATCCAAGTGCTGTCAAAATCCTATAAATACCATCCTATCTTCAATATGATTGGGCTGGCTGTATTGATCATTGGGAAAACTTTGCTAATAAGATTCTTCAACCTTCTTCTTCCTCATAATGGCTACCATGGGGCAATTGAGATCCTTCCTTTTGTCTCCATTCATGGTGGTCTTATCTTTCCTCGTTCTGTTATTAGAATTGCAAACAGCTTGTACTTGTGATCAGCAGTCAATTTAACAATAAAATCTTTAAAGTGAATATAGGCTTCGTTAACAACCGAATCACTATAAAAATCTTGTGTTTCTCTACTTTATTTTGTCTTTTCTGTAGTTTGGAGAGTATTTAGCTCTACTCTATTTGTCATGATAAACAGGGCAGGTGCTTTCACAATCATATCAGGGTGTTGATCCATTTTTTTGAGTTAACACGTTCATTCTCAACCTGTCACGACTATCCACCTTTAATCTCGGCCACCTCCGGTGTCTCATTCTCGCTTCCATTCTTAACTATCCTAGCAAAATGAAGATCTTTAAGATGATTCCCTTTTATATGACTAATCAAAGTCGTACGAACCTCTATATTCGCTATAACTTCATACCATCTTCTGAGCGCATCAGCTACAATATTCGCTTTTCTCGGAATATACAAAATATCTAAATCATAGGCCGCAAGAAACTCCAACAACCTTTGCTACCTCATGTTCAAGTCCTTTTGCTTAAAAAATACTTCAAAGATTTATTAAATGTATATAACTCAAACCTCTCACCTAGCAAATGATGCCTCCATATCTTTAACGAAAATAGCACTGTTAACAACTCCAAGTCATGAATTGCATACCTCGCTTCATACGGTTTGAGCCGCTGACTCGTAGAAGTGACAATCCTCACATGCTGTATCAAACAACAGCCAAACCTTTTCTTCATGCATCAGTGTAAACAATCAAATCCTTACATCCATATGGCACGGTAAGAATAGGAGCACTAGTTAACTTTTCCTTTTGCTCTAAGAATGCTTGTTCGCATTTATCCTCCATACAAATTTGACATCTTTCTTTGTCAAATTCATTAAGCGAGAGGCTATCTTTGAGAAATCCAATATGAATCTCCTAAAATAACCTGCTATATCCAGAAAGCTTATAATATCGGTTGCATTTTTCGGCCTCTTCCAGTCCTGAACAGCCACAACCTTAGCGGGATCAACAGAAATACCCTCCCCGAAAACAACGAGACCCAAAAACTAACTTTTGAACGCCAAAAATGACACTTCGAGAACTTAATCTTCAACATATGCTCTCTTAATATTCGTAGAACGACCCTTAGATGGTATGAATTTTCATCCTTGATTTTAGAGTAGAATAGAATATCATCGACATAAACATAGACAAATTTATTCAACCCATCTCAGAAAACCCAATTCATTAGGTCTATGAAATATGTTGGAGCAATAGTTACGCCGAACGACATAAATAACCACTCATAAAACTAGTTGGATCTAAAAGCGGTCAAGGGTACACTCTCCTCCATCACCCTCAACTAATAAGCTGAAAAATACTTAAGCTCCATGACATTGATCAAACAAGTCTTCTGTCCTATACAAACAATACTTATTCCTAACAGTCCACTTATTAAGCTTGTGATTTTCTACACACAATCTTAAGGAACCATCCATCTTTGTAGCAAAGACGACGGATGCTCCCCAACTCGAACGACTTGGTCGGATCATGCCTTCTATAACAAATCACTAACCTGGTTTGTTAGCTCCAACCTTTCTTTCGGGGCAAGTCTACGAAATGGTGATACAATAGGCTTAGCATCCTTCACTAAAGCACTACAGAATTCTATCTCTTTATGGGTGGTAAACCTAACACCTCTTCGAAGATATCCAAAAATTCCCAAACAATAGGGATCAAACCCAACTCCTCCGCCACATCACGAGAATAAAGAAAACTAGTCATAAGTGAGCTAGGTCCTTTACAATCCAAAATTAAAGCTTCCATCTCCTTCCTAAAAAACCGTTCACTTATCACGATCCAAAACCACATTATCTCACGATAACAAATCCATTTTGGGTAAAATATAAAAACCTGTAAAACCTAAAACATACATATCTTGCAAAAAGAGTTGGTAAAAATATGTAATTAAAACACCTAAGTAAATCATCCTAAAGTTAACCAAGCCCCCAACTGGTTTCGACATAAAATAGAACCTAAAGTTATAACTTGTTCAAGTCATAATTTATCAACTAGAATACGAGATATGAAACTAAGAGAAGCACTGGTATTAAATAAGACATGAATAGGAATGCCAAAAATAGGTAGAATACCTTCCAACACTTGCTTCCCCTTTGCTATGAAGGAAGTGGAAGGTACTAAAGCTAAAGCAAAAACTCTAGGCTGCTCTCCATTATAGAGCATTGGACAGTCTTTGACTAGATGATTGGGCTAGTGGAAATTATAGCAGCTCCTTAGTGCAAAATATGTCCTGGCTGTTTATGGCTTTACCTTTGGCACCTTTGCAATGTGTGCCTTAACCAACGATGCTTTCGCCATTTGTTTCTCCCCAACTGATGTAAAGTTCCTAACACGATGCCCCTTCTTCCCACACTTATAACAAGCGAGACCAGAAATATCCCTAGGCTATGGAAACATACACTGTTGTTTTTAGCTGGTGCAGCATTAATCAGCTTTGGTGTGGAGCTCTCAAACCTCAATCCCATATTCACCAAGTTTACATAAGATCCCGAGATGTGATTTGTCATATTACCCTTGAACTCCGAACGCATCCCTATGGTAAACATCTCATTCACTTTCAAGGAAGTATTTACCAATCTAGGCCTGAATCTAGATAAGGCAGTGAATCGGTTATCACACTGCGCCACTATCATAGCCCCTTGCATCAAGTTAAGGAAGCTGCTAAATAACACCTCGCTTATTGGATAAACTTCATCTCGAATCCTTACTTAAATTAAGCCTAAGAAAAGTCATTCTCTCGGACATCTATAGTGATAGTACTCTACCAATCCATGGCTGCATCCGTCAAATGTCATGATGTCAACCGATGCTTTATCGCATTATCTAACTCCATATCCCCAAATATATAGTCACATAACTTAATCTAGATTTGGACTTCTATGATCCTCTATGTACCACCAAATCTATTGCCTTATAGCCTCTTTTAATCATGGTAGAGCAAAGCAAAATTCACCTGAGGCCTGACCTACACGCCTCCTTTACAGTATCCACCTTTGGTTCCCTATTTGGAGCCACATTCCTTAGTGCTTGATCACCACTGTTTGTGATGGTACTACCCCGACCACCTCTACCCTACCCATGATGCACTACCTGAACCTAGCAAAATATATTTAGGATATGAAGGCTAGAGTTATTCAAAGAAAGAGATTATTCCTAAGGAAAAGATGGAAAAAAAGAGCATAAGCTTATAGAAAATACGAATATGTTCTCTCTTATAAACTCGAAACATTTTAGGTTGTCGCTTACCCTATCACTAATGACCCATACCCAGCCAAACCCAAGGTGTTCACTAAACCTTGGGCTCTGATACGAAATGTAACAGCATGACTTTTCGACCCTCGAATGTCGACACTAAATACATCCACGATATTCATGTGCCGAGCACCCATGTCGGAATGATAAAAAGTTAGGATAAAATTAAAAAATAGAATATAACAAGAAAAAAGAACATAAGATCGGAATCCCACAGTGGAACGATAATATACAATATCAAGACAATACAAAGGGTTACTCCGAATTAGGCCTGTCAACAGATGCTTTTGGATCAGAATAGTGCCATATCTGCATCCGCATCCGAAATCATTTTCGAATATCGAATATCCGCATCTGCGGATATAGGCAGATATCAGATAATTATCCTATCCACTAACAACCGATAAATCTAGAGTTATAAAATTAAAATTTTAGTTTAAAACATAAATATATTTCAATCCCATTGATTATAAAAGTGTTAAAAATTAATAGATATGATGGTAATAAATAGTTTCAGGCAGTTAAAAGCATTAAGTGCATATAATATAAACTACTAATACAATAAAATAATAAACAAATATCTTTCACTGCACTAAAGTACACATATTTTGACTCTAATCTTGACAAAAACCAAATGGATAATTTTCAGATGCAGATGTCTTTGTATCCGCATTTGCATTTTTTTCGGATATCCGATATTTATGTACTTTTCAGATATGGATGCGGACGGATTTCGAATTTTTCAGGTATCCATTGACAATCCTATTGTAAATACTGAAATTTTAGAGTTATAAAATCTAAGTCCTATAATCAGCCTGGACAGTTATAACTATCTGTCCTCAAAATGCTGATATATACACATAGCTAGAAACAAAACAACTAAAATAGAAATAGATAGACAGTGAAAGCTTCCGACTCTAAAGCGTTTAAGGTAAAACCCGATAATCAGCCCACTCAAAAGAGTACATGAGGAATTTAGGAAAAACAAAAACCAAGCGCTAGATATAAGTCTGGTATGAGAAAAATCAAGATACTTGCAACATGTAACCGTAACTATTGAGACCGTATGGATTCCCGCGATAGTTTTCTCCTCAATAGAAATCAACCGTTAATTAAGTTTAATATTGTGATGTGATGGATAATGTCTAGGGTGTTGAATATAAATCATATCGAATAGCTGTAATGCTTATATTTTTCACACCACAACATATTTAGGTTACACTCAAAACCTCTAAGGTATGTTTTCATAATAGATTTTTCATCGAGATCTCTTTGGAGAAGCTGAATCTGAACTCCATGCAGAAGGATCAGAAACTACCTTCTGAGTGTCGTATATCTCTAGATAATATATACCATAAGGTAAACATAAAGGCCCATTCCCGAACAAAATATGAAACACGTGGAACCAAATACCATCAGCTCTTGACACCAACATATCGATAAGCATACTCTAGATCTAGATTTAATAATGCCCTATCGTGGGTCAGCCAAACCCTAGATTGTGCATCCTACTTTGTCTTTAGCCATTTTCGATGTCAGGTTAAGTTCAACATCTTTCACATGAGTCCTCATTGCTCAAACATACGAATCCCAAATTAGATTCTCATATCTCGAATAGATCATGAATCACTACATGGATTCGAGAATCTTGAATAGATCTCGAGTCTTCACATAGATTCCTTTTCTTTAACCACTTCCGGATCATAAAACTAATACACTAGTTTTTAAGTAGTATTCAATAAGTAGAACACTTACCAATCCTAGACTGAACACTTACCAATCCTAGACTGAACACTTACCAATCCTAGACTCTTCAAAACCAATCGATGAATTTTCGGTTAACTCAATCCCAGTTCTTTCAAAAGTAAGTGAAAGCTAGAGAAGTGTCATACCAATACTCCTCCCCAGGTGTTTTTATTGGTATGAAATTATGAAGCCTTTCGATTACTTTCTAAGTTAATATAAGGTCAAGTTCAATAGTAGACTAATCGATTATCCAATCAAAATACTTGTTTATGCAAATCAATATTCGTACGTTTAACTCATTTCTGACATTCCAACTTAAATATTCCTGGTCCAAGAGTGAAGCCAGGTAAGTTTGGGCACCAGTTGCTCCAAGCCTTGCCTAGACACTTTATTCTTGAATCTCATAAATAGATATGTCTACCACGGCGGCTTTTAGTTTTAAGTATAGTAGTAATGATTTCCATAAACAAGTAAGAAATCAACACGATCAACACATTTTTGGCATTTTTCACTTACCTACTCCTTGGTTAAGAGGGAAGCTAGTAGGTTAGAGCTCTGTTGCTCCATCCCTACTCTAACATCAGTCCTAACCCTCACAAGTAGATAAGAATACTTCGTTGGCTTATTAGTGTTAAGTATAATTAAGTACTTTTCAAATAAGTAATTAAACAATATAACCATTTGGCCATTAAGCAATTACTAATCCCTTTCTAAACCTTTTGTTTGTTCTTTAAAAATCCTTTAAAAAGATAATACAATATCTATGATATTTTCACAAGGTAAGATATTTTCCAAGATATCTATTTAAGATATTTTCTATAAAAATACATATAATAGGTTTTAAAGCATTCATATAAAATATTAATTAAAAATAGTCATTTTGAAAATTACTTGAAAACATTGAAAACCATGTTTTTCACAAAACACTCTTTTTACCTAAATTCATAACTAATTATTAAATATTCATATAAATCTCAAACTACTTTTAAAATACTATAACAGTTAGGCAGTACTTTAAAAAAGAATGAAACAAAGAGCTTGAACGTAAAGTCCTTTTTGAAACATTTGGAGCCCAAAGATCAAGGTTAAGTGGGGTAGTTTTGCATTACTAATTTTTTTGCCATTTTCAAGATATTAATTTTACTATTTAATCTTTTAATAGCAACAAACATACATATAAAACAATGTAAATATGGGGAGAAATCGCGACGGATCTCTCTACAAAGTTCTATAGCAATTGCCAAATACAAGGCCATTCTGAACTGCATCTATAGCGAAAATCATTATACGTACACTTCTAAATCCGAGTTTCATTCCAACCTATGTTCAACTAAAACCTATGTGCTTTCTTCGAGGTCTAGCCATATATTATACAAGTCCACTCAAGGTCATTCAAGTCCATATATGGATCTTATGTTCCACCTATTTTCAAAACAAGAATCAAAATCAATGTTTTTAACATATGTCCAAGTTAATTCAAACAACTTTAACATAACAAAATATAAGCGTATATGAGTTATAATATGAATCCGAGTGGTGAGTTAGCGCACCTTTTATCGGATGTGAATTCCTTAATATCAGCATTCGTATCCTTTTTTTAGATATCGGATATTTATATACTTTTTAAATACAAATACATATGGATTTAAATTTTTTAGGGTATCCACTGATAGGCTTAGTTTCTATCATCAACCTCATTTTGTCGACTCCCTCCCCTACACTCGTCACCACTTACAATCATCATCATTGCTGTGAAATTAGATGGGAGACTTCAAACAAAAAAAAATTCCCTATGCCGAATATTAGGTAAAAGTTTGTCATTTATGTTAAATTTAAAAGTTCTTCCCTTTAATACTAAAATATTTTTGAAAATCTTCCTTATGCGTATTTTCCACCTTTATAAATAAAATTACATAAAAAACTTATTCCAAAACTTTGGAAACTTATAATGAAAATTGATCTCAGATTTACATATGAGTATGTATGTGCATTTTCAAAGTGAGCATATACAAAAGTGAAAACGAAGCTTATTTTTGTAACTAGTTTTGACTTACACTTATTCTTTAAATAATTTTTTTGTATGATTGCTTTAATTTTTTTTAATTATATATTTTATAAATTCTTTGTTGATTAGTAAAGCAAATTTCATTTAAAATTACTCCGGCATGACATCATTTGCAGACGGTATTATATAGACCACTTCAAAGCAATGCAAAGTCATTATAAAGTAGTACACCATGCTAAGAAATAAAACTACATGTAAAATCATGGTAACTTGCAGTAAAAGGAAAGATTAGATTGGTCAAAGAGGTATTTTGCGAAGTCAGATTAGATTAGCTGAAGTGGCAATTTGTAAAGCCAGACATCAACCACCATGGAAAAATAATAGCTTGTAATTTGAACTGTTTATCTAGTGTTTGCTTATAATAATTGAAACTCATGAGTGAATGAGATTTTTGAATCTGGATTTTAAATTCTAATAGTTGATACAAATTTGCACATCTTTATATATCAAAAGGTTGGATATCATTGTTCGTTCGGGCATGATAATGAAGCCGATACTATACTTTTAACTTCAAAGATCTAAATAATAGATTTTTTCATACAATAATTCAACTCACCAGGTACAAAAGGATTATAAGAATATCGACTATCATAACTCATAAAGTCTTCTAATAGTGTAATCGGATTCAAAGCCGACACAAGTTTGATCCACCAAGAATACTCTACAAAGTTAGAATCCGATGATGCAGAATTAGAAATCAGAAATGAAGAAGAAGAAGATACCAAATTACATTTCTTAAAAAATGAATTAGTCCATGCCTTTATATAGACAGCGAAGAGATGTATTCATCCATCAATAGATGCTTCAATGGTTGTGTCCACTGGCTGCAACTACTGTGTTTCCCACTTGAAATAAAAACTGCTTCTGTTTGATAGAGTTAAAGTTATGCCATAGAGGCAATTCTACAATCTATTGTAAATTATTAACTCTATAATCAATTCTCGTTTGTAATAAATGGTGTTTTCTTTCTTTTATATGTTTGTTGTAATATGTTATAAATAATTAACTATTTAATTAAAATATATTTAATGGAAAATCCATAAATGATGTGTTTGTGATCGTAATTACAAACAATTGCAATCATGAGTATTGTATCACAATATATAATAAACATATCATTTTAAATATTCCTAATCAAGGTGTATCGAGACTGGATATCAATACATCCATTGAGGCTAGAGTACGTAACACTCTCTAAATGAACCATTGAGTTACATACTGATAGTTAATGGATAACTATGAAATAAATCACTTGGTAGTCTTATGTTGGTTATATAACTAAACTCAAATAGAAAATATCGATGCGGCTAATTTACACAGTTCTCTTGACTTTAGAATACCGTTGATCTTCAATACGTAATCTCCACTAGTCAAACTGTGGCATGGCATCCATCGAATGACTATAGTTGGGTCGAGATGAAGTATAAAGTGAAATACAATTTGAGAGAGGATTCGTCTCCTTAGTTATATTGGGTGAGTATCATGATCAACTAAAGTCAACTCAAAGTCAAAGTTTCTAACCAGAGTAATTCGGTTTATAATAATTGTCATTATTGGACCAATGACTTTATGTATGGACTCAATGAATATGGATGATACTGGAATTTTGACCATTATCAAATTCCGTAAGTCCAAAATGATATAGTTTTGATGAAGGGAATTTGTGTAATTGTCACTATCAGATAATGTTTAATAAAGTAAAGTTGGATTTTACCGATACCAAGTAAGTGATAAATTTAGCCATAATATTACACCATCTGCTAAGTGAAGTGTAAACGTTAATATTCAAATTATTCAACTTTAATCGCTGATCAAATTTAGACCTAAGAGACGTATAACCGAAATATTGAGTACTCCTATTTTCACGCGATTTAATTAGTTGATAATCTTTATAAATTAATTAAATTAATTAATATTTATGAAATATGAATTATAAAATTTTATTTGATGTGTATTAAACATTAATAAATAGTGTGCATATAATAATATAAACACTAATCGATATATGATATAGATACGTATTTAAATTGGATTTAAATGCAATAAATATTGTCCATGCTTGAAGTGTTTTTGAGGCCCATGTGGGGAGTGTGATTTTCGGCTATGATAGAGCATGGTAAGGTCGACCATTTTATGGCATAAAGGAAGGAGTTTGAATGTTTAAAAGAAGAGAATGGGTAAGGGATAAACATGGATCATGATCCTACTTTTGCTCTCTAGTCTCTGCTTTATAGCATCTTAATCCTTACTTTATAAAAAAAAATTGGTGCCTCCATCTCCTCTTTGCTGGCCGAACACACCCCCTTCATCTCCTTAAAATTTCAGGCTTTTTTAAATACAAATTAAATCAAATATAATAGGTGGTGGTAAAGGCAATTCGAGAGCTAACAACTTCAGAATTGAAATTGGATTCAAGATGTTCACTTCTTTCTTTAAACATGCGAACTTTGGGCTTTGATGAAAGGTACCCTTCTAGTTTACTATTATATGTAAATGTTTGTATGATCATTGTTCCATATATTACATTGTTAACAATATCACAAATCGATATATCGATGGATTATGACATGCTAATGATTATGCATATAAGCGTAAATATATAATTAAAAAAAATTATTTATGTTTTCTTGTACATGATCTCGGCCTGAAATAATTTATTTTTTATTTTCAAAATTTAAAATAATAATATTATATGATTTTAAATACGAAATCTAATTTAAAAATTTTAACATAATATAATATATGTTTTAAAACTTTACAAAATTTATTTTTGTTAGAAAGGCTTTGGGCAAAAAAAATTATTCATTTCATATATATACATATTATTGTTTAATTTAAAATTGATTGAAATAAAATGTGTATGTATAAAATATATATATAAATATACATTTATAATTAATAAAAAATTATGTATAAAATTTTACACAATATATTTTAGTCGATTTGTTTTTCAAAAACAAATTTTTTGTTTATTTTGTTATTAATTTTCTACGCGGTTTTTAATTATTAAATGTTTGAATAATAAAATTACATAAAACCAAATAATAATAATAAAATATCTAGGCAGATATATAATTTTTGTTATTATTTTTAATATTTATACATATATGTTTAATTAAACAACTAATTATACGTGTGTGTGTATAATTTGTATACAAATTAATTAAATAAAAGTAATTTTATTCAGTTTTCATGTTATAATATATATATTCTCAAAATTATTTTACCATTTAATTAATTTGATACACACACACACACACACACACACATATATATTATAAATGCGTTAAATGAATTATTTACAGTTACTATTTGAAAGAATATATATTTATACTACATAATATTATTTTCAAAATAATTTGATGTGCATGCACATACATTTAGACAGTCCATTTATGTACATATGGGGCTAACTTGTTCGTTGTGGGGTAAATCTCAACATCTATACATGGACATGTCAAACCACATACACATGATCATATTACACATGCACATACATATATACGTGCATATGATACGCATATATAATATAATACAAAATATATAAAGTAAAATTTTACTTATAATTTAAATAAAATATTGATTTTGTTCAAAAGAAATTTAAAAAAGCTCTAAATGAATTTAGTCCACATGGGTTCATAAAGATTCAAAGAAGTAAAAATATTGAAAATTTACCCAGTTAAGCCATATGGGCGGCCTATTTCAACATTGTTGGCTTGCAACAGTCGCATCTCCATCCAATATCCAAACAATCGCTCCCCTCGATTTCCCACCATTCTAACAATTTGACTTTTGACTTTTAGGTTTCTATGCGAACTGAAAAGCCTATAAAAAAGTATGCAAAAATATATTCTAGACCCAAACCGATTTGGCTCGGTCGATCGGACGAATAGCAGAGGTGGTGTGCACACATGTGACAAGATGCATGGCCCTTTATTTAACCTAAGAGAAAACATTTAGGTGTCCAAAGGCTTAACCTCTCTCGAGAAACCAATATATAACAAAGTTATCTTTGTTTATTTTAAGTTGTAAGACTAAATACCTTCCCTCTTCTTCTTTCTTCTTCTTTCTTCTTCTAAAACAATGCCTAAATAAAGGCATATTTTGAAAATTTACAATATTTTCTCCTCATTTTCGAAATAAAAATAACGTAAAAAATGAAAGGCTACATCACATAGGTGACTGTCTACATATCCAAGTGGGATCAAACTAATGTAGTTCAAAGATCAAAAAATTGCATTATCGTTGAAACCAATACTTAAATTCAAGGTATCTTTTGGATCTGAACCTTCACTTAATATAAATCCTTCAAATTCATATCGAGGTCATTGGTGTAGTAGTCTTGAACCAAACACCCTTGTGATAAACCGAAACACTCATACATATTTATTTTCGTAAGTATAGTGTTATGTATACCTAGCACATTAATGGACATGTGCTTTTAATCCATAGTTCACGAGTCTTCTTTAGAAAACAGTCTTACTTTCATAGGAAATGGCCTAATTTCCATATTCATATAGGTAAGTGTCTTAAGGTGTTTTTACGATACACCTTGTTAGTTATCTAGACTTATTAAATACCTTCATCCATCCAACTTCATGTAGAATCCAACAATAATCTATAGGAAATTTTTTCAGTGTTCCATAATCATTCTCTTAACTTTTTGGTACCCAATAAACAAGAAGCATATGTTAGGTTTTAATTAAGGATGATCAACCTTCATTCATAGATCTTAGTTCAATCTCTTTTGTTTTATAGAAACCATTGCCTTCAGAAAATTCTTGATCAATGTGCAATTAATTTTGACAACATTGTTGAGTGAGAAGTATAAGTCTGCTTTTGGAACCCATAGAAATAGCAACATCTCCTAATGTAAAGATCCATCCAAACGTAGACTTAGATTTGGATTCAACATTGTTTCAAGTTGCATCACCATATATCCTTCTAAAACAATAGGACATCCTTTATAATATGGACCATAGTCTGTGGTCCTTTTAAAATAAGCTAGAATTCTAGAAATAGATTTCCAATGATCATAACCTAGATTATTCATAAATAAATACATTATGCTTATTGTATATGCTATGTTTGGTCTAGTGCAATGCGTAGCATACACAAGACTCCCAATGATATTGTAATATTCAAGTTGAGAAATAGCTCATTCAGTATTCTTCACTAATTTAATATTAGGGTCTAAAATGTTTGTCGTTGTAATAACAGTACTTCTTGAGGACTTCCCGATGTAGTGAGATTAGGTTAGTACCAACCCTCACTCTTCCTTTTGATTTTAATCCCCAAATCACATCAGCCTCTTCTAGATCTTTAATA
Source organism: Allium cepa (assembly GCA_030765085.1). Classification (NCBI taxonomy): domain Eukaryota; kingdom Viridiplantae; phylum Streptophyta; class Magnoliopsida; order Asparagales; family Amaryllidaceae; genus Allium; species Allium cepa. The sequence continues at coordinate 707,980,489 of CM060932.1, forward strand.
TCAAAATTAGAGGATAGTAACCATTTTGTTTCTCTTACACAAGATATATCAAAGTCAAATATTAGCATGTCGTTAACATATAAATAACTATAACATAACTATTTTTATCTGGTTTACTATACATGCATTTATCAACATTATTAACAATGAAGCCATTTGACAATCATACTTTATCAAACTTCTAATGCCATTGCATGAGTGTCTATTTTAAATCATAAAGAGATTTACTAATTTACAAACTTTCACCTCTTGGCCTAGATTTATGAAACCTTATGTTTGTTCCATATAAATTTCTTCTTTTAAATTACTATTTAGAAAAGCAGTTTCCACATTCATTTAGTGAATTACTAGTTTGTGAATCAATGTAGGTTTTATCAAATAACGGACCAAACAAATCCAAGCAACATGGGCATATATATAAAAGTAATTTACTCCACGTCTTTACTTATAACCCTTAGCAAATAGTTTAAGTTCATATTAGGTTGCACCATATTGGGTCAGCACTAGCACGTAAATCTGCCAAAATCCAAGTTTGGTTTCATTTCATCATTGATAGCTTCCTTCTAGAAAATAGCATCTCTGGAAGTCATTGCATATCATCATCAACGTTCATTATATGTCTAGTTATATCAAGGATTTCACGCTTACCTCATTCTACTAAATATGTAATAAAGTAATGACTATAGTCCTTTTCTATTTTCACACTTTTACTTTTCATACATTCAGTATATTCTTCGGGTAATGAAATTTCATTGTTGTTTTGAGAAGAGATATAATCCATACCATTGTTATCTTTAGTTTTTATATGATCTGGACTAGATGATATCAATGAATTTTCTATGGTTTGTTTTTGAGAAACATGCTTGTTTTTTGAAAATTCTACATCTACATATTCTGTTGCTTCAAAAGTGTCAGGCATTATGAATCGATAGGTTATAATATTAGGTGAATAACCAATAAAAGTACACCTAAATGTTATATTTCATGATTTGTGTTTTTCAGAATCTAATTTTCTAATATAGGCAAAAATCCCAAATTTTGAGCCTTGACAAATTAGGTTTTCTTTTAAATCATGATTCATAAGGGTATATTTCATACTTTTTATGAGGAATTCTATCGAAAATGTAGTATATAGATGAAATAACATCACCGCACAATGTATGTGGTAATTTTGAAGCAATTAGCATAGTATTTACCACTTCTACGAATCTCCTATTTTTTCTTTCAACTACTCCATTCTGTTGAGATGTATATGGAGTAATACATTGATGTATTAAACCATATTGTTTAGAAAATAATGTGAAATCATTTGAAAATATTCACAACCACAATCAAAATGAAACACATTAATTTTAGTTCATAAATGTATTTCCACTTCATCTTTAAAAAGTTTAGACTTATCAAAAACTTCACTTTGGTATTTAATAGATTTATAGGAAAAATAGGACATTGGTTACCTTCGTACTTATGATAAATCAAAATTGCAATCAGAAATCGATTTAAATACATTGGAATTGCAATGAGAATTTTCCATTTTTAATAGCTAATTCCAATATATTTTTGTTTGAACACAAACTTCATATTTAGAGACGGAATCAAAATTGCAATCGGATAATCCTAACATTTTCATGTTTTCAAAAGAACTATAATTAACTTGTCTTAATCTAGCATGCCATAAATCAATAGAATCAATAATATAAGCGGAATTTATTCTTTATTAAATTCAACCTTATCATATCTAATGAGTATCCCTGCCCAATGAACCTATCATTCATAAATAACACCAACTTGTCATATTCATATGTTATCTTGAATCCTCCTTTATTCAGAAAGTATTCAAAGACCAAATTATTACATGTATCAGATATATGAAATTCATTGACTAGTGTAAGAACCTTTCCCAAAGTGAATGAGAGTTCTATAGTGCCTTTCCTAGTTCCTTTACTTCTAATATTATATATTGAATCGATAACATCTCATCCTTTCCTACAAATTTCCCACAGAATAATTTCCTATAAATTTTGTCCTTTACTTCTAATTATTATTTAGTTCTTGTTTTCAAGAGTAAACTTCTATGCGAAGGTGATGTTGTTGACTCCCTAAATCATAGCCCATTTCTACATGCTTTGGTTTTTTCTAACCATTCAAAGAATAAGGGAGTCTAGAAATTATCACTTACATCATAAATGATTCAAGGAGATTAATCTTGGCAATTTTAAGTTGAGTTATTATACATAATATATCACTAATTTGTCCAACAATAAACTTATTACCATTGCCTTTGCGAGGCTCTTAGATAGTGAGACAATCAAGTTTTCCTTTGTTTCTATATAATCGACTGTGATTACTCTAGGTTTGAGTAACTATCTTATCATCTGATGTCCGAGACTCGCATTTCTAGACTTTCCATTAGATGTTTTGTTAGAAACAATACAAATCGTAGCCCGATTATGATAATTAATCATGACTGCAGGAAATGACTTTTTCCACAAAGAAAGTTATATTAGAAGATTCTTAAGTTATTCAGCCTCATTACATATATCCGCTATTGCAATTAATTCTGGCAACATTGTTGAATCAAAAATACAAGTCTACTTCTTAGAACCCCGAAATAAAAAAGCACCTCCTAATGTAAAAATCCATCCAGTCGTAGATTTGGATTCTGCATTATTCCAGGTTGCATCACAGTATCTTTCTAGTATAGCAGGAAGGTTATAATATAAACTATAGTCCATGGTTTCTTTCAAATAAACTGAAACTCTAGAAATAGCTTACATAAGTTGGATCACTCGTAAATCCACACAATATGCTTATAGCATGTGCTATGCATGGTTTAGTGCAAGGCATAACATACCTAAGACTCCCAATAATACCGTACTTCTAGAGGAACTTCTCGATGTAGTGGAATTGGCTTAGTACGAACTCTTCCACTTTAAGATTTTGATATCTAAAATAACATCAGCCTCTCCTAGAGTTTTTATATCAAAATTTGAAGATAACCTTTTTGTTTCTCTTACACAAGATACATCAGAGCGAAATATTAGCATTCATTAACATGTACATATACACACACACATACATAATAACATAATCGTTTTTATTTGATTTGCTATAAATACATTTATAAACATCATTAACAATGCAACCATTTAACAATGTACAACATCCCCCATTCTAAGGTTCGAAACTAAGCACTGCGGTTCATAGTATTAATTCTTAGTGCCAAAATAAGATCAGTTAACAATAGGAGCACATGAATATGAAAATTTTCGAAACACGTTTCATTAATAACTTTCACATTCATTACATAATCTCATTGGTTCCACGTTCAAAGAAAATATAATAATTACAATTATATTCCAAGAGTGCTATATGAAGATTTCCCCTTAGTTGATCTGAGTCTAACTACTCGACGGTTGTAAAATCTATTATTACATCCATTCAAAGAAAATAAAACTTCAACCAACTCAGTAGAAATAACTCCTAATATTAGCATGCCTTCTACATGTCTTCGAAAGCTTATTCGTTTAACATGAAAACCTTCTCTCGAACTACTCAAATGATTACCCAAGAGTTTAAGGGGAAAAACAGAAATTTCAGGACAGACAAAAAGTTCGATGTAAATAATAATATACCATCTGAAACCAAAATAGATATCTTTGGAGACCATTTCGGAGAATGGAATGGGTTTTCCTCTCACTAATCACTTATAGAATATGTTAATCTGAACATAAATCATGCGCTTGCAGCCATAATGGTTAAAAAAAATGATATGATTATATGCATGCAATATGGTTAAATGTAACTAATCTATCATTATAGGGTTATGCATTCCCAATGTTTACCTGTCCTATAAAATTGACTGTCTATCTCAAATCATAGTTTTTCTAGGGTCACTATGAACCTATTTGTTTTTATAGGCCAATTAATAACCTATCAGGTTGATTTAGGCCGAAACATAACCAGATGTCCCAAAATTCTCCAAACATGGTTAGGAGAAAACAAACAATTTTATGAGCATATAGAGCTATCAGTTCATTTATCTACGTACAAATCTTTTAGTATCAACACAAACAAAGCCTTATGCACTAGAATGGTGGAGCTTTACCAACTGGGGCCTAACGGCTGAAGCATGTGGCGCAATCGTACACCATTCCTACTTCAATCTTATCTAGTTTTAAATCCATAAGTCATATCTTTTTGATCAATTGAAGGCATCCTAACATAATTGATCTATCTAATCCCCTGGATGTTATTTTACTCACTCGGGAGTTCAATCTGGCGATATCACTACTGGAGGAACCTAATTGGTAATTATGTTCCCAAATCCCAAGATAAAATGATGTGTAATGCAGACGTGAGTATGACAATGATAAAATATGTGAATTTAGCTAATCAATTGATAATAAGAACATATACCATCAATCATCAAAATATGTTCAATGAATAGTCACATCCATAATAAAGTTTCCTAGGTTTAAGTAATAATTTCCTTTGGAACAATATATATAAAATTGGGTTGAAACACTTTCATTTTCATAAAAACATTTATCTTTAAAAATTATTAACTACTTAAACCCATTCTTTCAAAAAAGGAAAATATAACTCGTATACTTAGTCAAAACCTTATGCCAAAGCACTATCTTCTTTACATAGCTTTTAAAACATTTGCTGTCAAACAAGGGATGTCGACCCTTTAAAAAACATGGGCTTTCGAACCTCTAAACATTGCTATTTGGTTTGAAAAACATAAGGCTATCGTGCCTTTAGAAAACATAGCTATCAAGCGTATAAACATAGCTATTTAATTTATAAAACATAAGGTTGTTTAGCCTATAAACATAGCTACTTGATTTATAAAGCATAAGGTTATCAAGCCATTAAACACGCTTTCGAGTTTATAAACATAAAGCTATCGAGCGATTAACACTTAGCTTTCAAGTTTTTAAACAAAAGGTCGTGAAGCATTTAAAACAAGGTTACCGAGTTTGTGAAACATAGGGTTATCAAGCCGCTAAAAATATAGTTATTGAGTAGTTGTATGAAGGCTATCAAATCACTATTTGACAAGGGGTTCCAAGTCTTTAAAAATGAGGTGCCAAACCTTTAAAACATATAGGGTTATCGGCCTGCTTTGCATGAGCGTGTCGAGCCTCTAAAACTTTATGTTTTAACAAGCAATACTTGCCGAGTTTCTAAACCATAGATTGTCGAGTGTCAACAAAAACAATAGATTTCGAATCTCAAAATATGAGGTATCAAATCACTAAGAAAGTATACACATCCCATAGCTATCGAGTAGCTATCACATGTGTTGACCCATATAACTATCGAAATAGGGGTATAGAGCCCCTAAACTATTGTGATAATGACATTTCTGTAATTAAGTTAAAAATGATTTATTTCCTTTTTAAACTAAAGCTTTCTACTAGCTTTTGCCTTATATCAGATCATTATTGGATAACAACAATGCTTTTCATTTTCTTTTTAGAATTTCTATTAGATCACGTTCTATCTTTCAAATTAACTTTACAAAAGCCACATAACTAATATCATTAACATAAATTAATTGTAACCATTTCTAAAGTAATAAATTCGTAGAAAATCACAACAATTAGGGAAAAATCCCTAAAATATTCTGAATTTTCTTCTTTTGTATATAAAAATTTCGGGACCAAAATATCAACCTAATTATTTTTAAGAATTAAAAACATGAAATATACATGCTTTTTCCTCGTAGAAAATTCATAAAATATTAATATGAACTTGGAGAATTATAAAATTTAAAACCCATTTTCAAAATAACATCCTCTACAAAATGTCCGAATTTCAATTTCAATAGGAGATCAAAATATTAGGTTTTTCCTTTAAAACCCATCAAAACAATTCCATAAGAATTCCAACAAAACATCATTCACTCTAAAAATGATGTAATCCATCATAGCATGAAATATTATCATAAACAATTTTAGAAACAAATGAGAAATCTGAAACAATGCATAAAAAAAATGAGATAGTCATTATTATTCACCTTAGATTGGATAAGAGTGGCCAAGATTTAATGTAGATTAATTCCCCTAAATTTTTCTCCTTAAATTCCTTAGCTATCTTCTTCCTTTTTCCTTAAATAGTGGCCGACCTCATCTTACGTTTTACTTTGGTTTAGAAAATGAAAATGAGAATGAATGAGAGAGAAAGTGTTTAAAGAATGAAATAAGAAGTTATTTCCGTTATGCCTCTCTCATTATTCCCTTTCCATTCTACATTTAAAACAATCTTGTTAATTGATTGATTAAGGTCTAACCCATATTAGTTAGCAAATCCATTCTCCTTATCATTTGACACCCCACCTCTATACCCACGCTAGACAAGGACACTACGGGGTAATGCCGTCAACTAGCACGGAGAATAAGGCTGTTGAGGAGTGATCATCCGTATAATTGCTTTGTGCGAGCACCGATATTCCAGATAAAATATAACATGCATTTAATCTCAAGAGGAAATTCGACATACCGACACAAACTCAAAGCTACTAAACAGTGGCTATATATAATCTTCGGAAACAAATATAGAAATAAACATAACATAAATCAGTCACAGACAATTCATATCACAAAGGCGGAAACAGATATGAATATTACACATAAAAGTGTATATCAAAGTAGTGGTCAAACAAAATCCACAATAACACAAAAGAATAGATACAAGGGCTAGACAAAAGAATATGTATACATCAAGGAGTCTATATCTCAAATGTATACAACAAAAACTACTAGACTAAAGTAGTAAGCCAAAATCAGATGATGGTTCCAGATAGGAAGTCAAGAGGAAGCACCTGTAATATCTCAGTCTGACCCGAGTATTATTTAAGAAGAAAATAATAAATGGATCAGTCTAGCTATAATTATCAGATAAAATGAGATATAAGAAGAGATATAATAAAAACCTATGGTAACCGAAAATGTCATACTGCAACAAGTATACATTAGAAAATCAACAAAAGTCATACAATTTCTCAAGAATCTCATAGCATCAAAAAGAATGTCATATTCTTTATTTAGTTCACCAAGCCACAAAAAATGACATACATATCAATGTCAATTGTAAAAGTTGGTGAAACATAAATTCCATAAATCAATAATTAGAAATCCAGAAATCATAAGAAAAGGATGGCCAATCCCATAAAAATGAGCCGGAGCTCCTCCTGACAGGGTATAGTCCCCCATTGCGGACTTTGAGCCGAAGCTCCTCCTGGTGAGCCAAAGCTCCTCCTGACAGGGTATAGTCCCCCATTGCGGACTTTGAGCCGAAGCTCCTCCTGGTGAGCCGAAGCTCCTCCTGACAGGGTATAGTCCCACATTGCGGACTTTGAGCCGAAGCTCCTCCTGGTGATCTGAAGTTCCTCCTGACAGGGCATAGTCCCCCATTGCGGACTTTAAGCTGAAGCGCCTTCTGGTGAGTCGAAGCTCAATAAAAACGAGGTACAGTCCTCCACGTGGACAAAGAGACATCGCACAATGCTAGTCTAAACCATAAAATGATCATCATTGATCGATAAGTGTAAATTACACTAAGTTAGTAAATATACGAGTTTAGCCTCATGTCCCATAACCACTAGCTTAACTTAAATATTTACAAACAGATTGTAGATTTCCACTCGAAAATTGTCACAAGAGATTCAATCGAACAAGTCCAAGAATTAACCGACGAAGTAAACGCAAGCGTTTCATACCACTTGTTCTACTAAACCGTTTAATTAGATTTCTCGTACGAGTGAGGTAAAGGTTTGTATATACTAATAGGTTTGAAAATGGTTTTATAAACGAGTTTGATATTGAAAATAGAGTTTAAATAATCTTTGATAAAGAGTTTGAATATTTACTACTAGTATAGAAACCTTTGTATTTTCAAGTGACAAACCATAAAAATGATTGTAGAAACAATCAATCATTAAAATCCACATACGAAGACGTGAATCTAATCTAAAGAAACCGATAAAGAATCCATCGAAATGAATATTCAAAAATCCCTAAAAAGGAGTCATCAAAGTCATAATAAATGATAACAACAAATAGGATCATCACGAATTGATTCAAATTGGAAATTCAATCCCAAAAGGCAAAGTGGGCTGAAACAGCAAATTCAGTTGACTGAACAGAGATTTCAGTTGACTGAACAGAGATTTCAGTTGACTGAATTATGCTTGGAAACATTCTGTTTCCAGGTTCAGTCGACTGAACAGAGATTTCAGTCAACTGAATCATGCCTGGAAACTTTCAGAACAGAGATTTCAGTCAACTGAATCATGCCTGGAAACTTTCAGGTTCCAGATTCAGTCGACTGAACAGAGATTTCAGTTGACTGAATCATGCCTGGGCTGTTTTTCAGCCTATCCAAATGAAGAGCAAACTCTTCCAAAATGCAACCGGACGAGCATTGGCTCTAAGGGTTTATGCCAATTGGCAACCCGGCCCTATATGCTCCTCGATGCATCTCCAAAAGCATGATTAAACATCCATAAAAGAATTTTCACACAAATTTGACTTAAAAACCCAAAAATTGGAATATTCACAAAACCAATCCAAATCAAGAGCAAATTCACATGAAGAGGTGTTAGGAATTCATACCTAACAACCAAAGATAATTATAGTCATAGATGTGAGATAAAAATCTCACCTTTGAACCCAAAAACAATGAATGAGAAGCTTGAAGACAAGGGAAGATCAACCACACTTCAATCTCAACACTAGAAGCTTGAATCCAAGCTTAAAAGAGAAACATTTTCCAAATTAGATTTAGTAATTTTCTGAAATTAAAGAGAGAAAGAGTTGGAGAAGATGGAAAGGAGGCTTATCAATAGCTTCTCTTTGATTTTGGAGCAAGAACTCAAGCTTGAAAGAAGAAACTAGGGTTTGGAATTTCTAATTCCCTTTCCTTTCCACCATTTTCAGTTTTAGCTTGAGTTTGAGGAGTGGAATGACTGAATGGAGAGGAGAGGGCTGAGTTAGGGTATTAAGTTAGCTATTGGGCTGAACCCAAACCCAAAACCCAATAGAAAAAGTAGCAAAATTCGACTTACTCCAAACATATCGAAATTTATACTCAAAAAGATCGCAAATGACATTTTGAACTCAATGGAAGTGATCTTGAGTCTCAATTCGACTGTTTGCTAAAAGTAGGATTTTGAACTAAAATCCGACGAACGATGAATTATTTAAATAAAATATTTAAATATACGATCGATAAATATGCGTGTTGTTACAGACTCCCCTCCTTAAAGAAATTGCGTCCTCGCAATACTTAAGAAGAAAATAAAGAGTAACAGCCATAAAAGCATATCAACACAAAAGAAATTTGAAATATGAAGTTCACCATAAAGAGCATGAAAGAGTAAGCCTGAACGGGATCGCTCGATGAATTCCCAGGATTCCCAAGAGCAATCCTTAGGATCTGAGAACCATTGAACTTTCACAAGAAGAACATCTTTATTCCGAAGGCGCTCAACCTCTGAAGCAATGATGCGAATGGAATGTTGCTCATAAGTCAAATCTGGTGAAACTTCAATTTCCTCAATAACACCGGGCTCAAGAATAAAAATCGAAATCCCTAAGGCATTTCCGTAGTAGAAAGACGTGAGAAAACGTCATGAATAACAGAAAATTGTGCCAGTGCAACGACGTAGTATAATAACAGTACGCCCGAGAAACAAGAAACTCGAATAATTTGGAACAACGGCGTAGTACAATGATGGTACGACAGATGAACCAAAGCTCAAATAATTCGGAACATCGACGTAGTACAAAAATGGTACGTCCAATGAACTAAGCTCAAATAATTCGGAACACCGACGCATTACAAAAACGGTACCTCCAATGAACCGAAGCTCAAATAATTCGGAACACCGACGCAGTACAAAAACGGTGCGTCCAATGAACCGAACACCATAAAAGAACATTGGGCGCAAGCCCATAAAAGAAATGAGACGAAGCTTAATAAAACAAGGTACATCGAAACGTCCGATGAACTTGGTAAAAGATCATTCCATTCGGACATCATCAAAAAGACAACCACTTGTTGCTTACGACTAAGGGCACTGGCAACATGATTTCCCTTCCAGGAGTATACAAAGAATATTAAGATCATAAGATGCAAGGAACGCTAGCCAACATTAAGTTCCTTATGAGAAAATAAATATTCCAAAGATTTATGATCGGGGTAGAGAACAAATTTCTCATCCAAAAATGATGATGCCAAATTCTAAAAGTGAAATCAATTGTCGCGAGCACTAGATCATGAATGGCATATCTAGTCTCGATGGGCTTTAATGATTTAGAAACATAAATGATAGCACATTCTCTTTTGCAAGAGAACGACATTCAAACCAATACGATAAGCATCGGTACAAATGATAAAGTCTTGGTTCCCTTCGGGAATCTCAAGAATAAGGGTATCGAAAAAGAGTTCTTTTAAATAATCTTTTCCCAAAAAGATAAAACTTTCAAAATTACATTTATCTTTATGTAATAATCTTTCTATAAAAATTTACATTTTTACAAGTCAATATATCGTGTCAGATTGTCTCATCAAAGCGTTTAGGAAATTCCTATCGATAACGTTGATCAAGCGCATCGACCAGAATTCTTAAAGCACTCAACGGGAAATACAATCACAAAATCATCTTCTATATGATAAACATGTTTCTAAAAACCTTTAAAATTCTCTTTGTTTGTTTTAAGAACAAAATTCCCATTGTACTTATAAATAAATCTTATGAAAAAGATTTGCAAAATTTTAAATTTCTATTTTCATCCACAATCAATAAATACAAGAATGGAATTATCGAGATATTCGTAGAATACTAGATTTATAAAATGGATGAAACAAGATGGGCAAACTGAATGACATAATAAGTCATTCATAAGAATCATAACGAGTGCGGAATGCGGTAAGTGGAATGCTAACTGCCGCAACTCGTAGCAAATGAAAACCGGTGGCAAGGTCGAGCTGAAAAGACCTTAACACCACATAAGATATTGCTTAGGTGATGATCCTAAGACAATTCCAAAAATACCAAAAAATTCTCAAACTACATGAATGAGAGAAATAACACTTTTCTCATGATGAGGGCTTAAAGAATAAAATGAAGCCATCAAATTGGAATCAAAATCACAAAGAAAAATAGAAATCTGCTTAACAGATTAAAAATGCCGAAGATGAATAGTCCACTCGGGACATAGGATATGGCTTCATAATAATTAAGTCAATCCGTACAAAAGTCAATTCCGAAGCATAAGTAAAAATCGGCTCGGAAAGAAAAATCACATAAAATAATTTCGACATCAATACAAGAAACCAACCGAGCGTTGCGGATCCACCAACAGGATTCTCCATTGTCGAAGGAGTCAACAAGCCCGAAAATGTTTAAACAAAAGGAATCAACTAGTTCTTTTGATATAAAATAGTGAGATGAAACCCATATCAAAAAGAACTCGAAAAGGAAAATCATAAAACAAATGTCATCAAGGATAGAATGGCTACCTTGACTAAGAGAAGAGTTGCTAGGGGCTTGCACAATATTTAGCTTTCTCATGTCCTTGTTCAAAAGCTTAGGACATGCAGATAAAAGATGACCCGGTTTTTCGCAATAGCGACAGGAATGGGGTTTCAGACACATATTTGCATAGTGTTCCTTAGAATTACAATTGTAGCATCCTCCACGATTAGGGATTGTAGTCTTTACTACAAAAGTAGTTTGCTTCACTCTGTTATTGGGATTAAGGCTCTTGAACTTAATATGCCTCTTCTTGGAAATCCCAATAGCACTAACACTTCCTTTACCAACCTCTTCATATCGAAGAGTGATATCCACAAGCTGATTGAAAGGAACTTCAAGTTTCAAAGGTAAAATCTTTTTGGGGTTCTTACCCAAAGCACAGATAAACCTTTGATTCTTTACAAGATCCAAAAGTTGTTGGGAAGACATGAATGCACCATCCAGAGAAGGGCTACTGGATTGACCAGCGCTAGGACTGCCGGATCCAACCATTTCTTCTTCTTAAAGAAAGAAAGAAAGAAGAAGAAAAAAGTTATTCACAAAATGAATTTCAATCAAACTTGATTGATAAAACAAGGAATCATTAAAGAAAATAGGATTAGACGGTACGAAGACTCGAATAAATCCTAAGACACAACTCCTAAGAAAGACTTAGGACATGATCCTTGCTAGATTATTCCACATTGTTCCGAAGTTTGTCTCTGATACCAAGCTGTGACGCCCCACCTCTATACCCACGCTAGCCAAGGACACTACGGGGTAATGCCATCAACTAGCGCGGAGAATAAGGCTGTTGAGGAGTGACCATCCGTGTAATTACTTTGTGCGAGCACTGATATGCCAAATAAAATATAACATGCATTTCATCTCAAGAGGAAATCCGACATACCGACACAAACTCAAAGCTACTACACAGTGGCTATATATAATCTTCGGAAACAAATATAGAAATAAACATAACATAAATCAGTCACAAACAATTCATATCACAAAGGCGGAAACGGATATGAATATTACACATAAAAGTGTATATCAGAGTAGTGGTCAAACAAAATCCACAATAACACAAAAGAATAGATACAAGTGCTAGACAAAAGAATGTGTATACACCAAGGAGTCTATATCTCAAATGTATACAACAAAAACTACTAGACTAAAGTAGTAAGCCAAAATCAGATGATGGTTCCAGATAGGAAGTCAAGAGGAAGCACCTGTAATATCTCAGTCTGACCCGAGTATTATTTAAGAAGAAAATAATAAATGGATCAGTCTAGCTATAATTATCAGATAAAATGAGATATAAGAAGAGATATAATAAAAACCTATGATAACCGAATATGTCATACTGCTGTATACATTAGAAAATCAACAAAAGTCATACAATTTCTCAAGAATCTCATAGCATAAAAAAGAATGTCATATTCTTTATTTAATTCACCAAGCCACAAAAAATGACATACATATCAATGTCAATTGTAAAAGTTGGTGAAACATAAATTCTAGAAATTAATAATTAGAAATCCAGAAATCACAAGAAAAGGATGGCCAATCCCATAAAAATGAGCCGGAGCTCCTTCTGACAGGGCATAGTCCCCCATTGCGGACTTTGAGCCGAAGCTCCTCCTGGTGATCCGAAGCTCCTCCTGACAGGGTATAGTCCCCCATTGCAGACTTTGATCCGAAGCTCCTCCTGGTGAGCCGAAGCTCCTCCTGACAAGTTATAGTCCCTCATTGCGGACTTTGAGCCGAAGCTCCTCTTGGTGATCCGAAGTTCCTCCTAACAGGGTATAGTCCCCCATTGCGGACTTTGATCTGAAGCTCCTCCCGGTGAGTCGAAGCTCAATAAAAACGAGGTACAGTCCTCCACGTGGACAAAGAGACATCGCACTATGCTAGTCTAAACCATAAAATGATCATCATTGATCGATAAGTGTAAATTACACTAAGTTAGTAAATATATGAGTTTAGCCTCATGTCCCATAACCACTAGCTTAACTTAAATATTTACGAACAGATTGTAGATTTCCACTCGAAAATTGTCACAAGAGATTCAATCGAACAAGTCCAAGAATTAACCGACGAAGTAAACGCAAGCGTTTCATACCACTTGTTCTACTAAACCGTTTAATTAGATTTCTCGTACGAGTGAGGTAAAGGTTTGTATATACTAATAGGTTGGAAAACGGTTTTATAAACGAGTTTGATATTGAAAATAGAGTTTAAATAATCTTTGATAAAGAGTTTGAATATTTACTACTAGTATAGAAACCTTTGTATTTTAAAGTGACAAACCATAAAAATGATTGTAGAAACAATCAATCATTAAAATCCACATACGAAGACGTAAATCTAATCCATAGAAACCGATAAAGAATCCATCGAAATGGATATTCAAAAATCCCTAAAAAGGAGTCATCAAAGTCATAATAAATGATAACAACAAATAGGATCATCACGAATCGATTCAAATAAATTCAATCCAAAAAGGCAAAGTGGGCCGAAACAACAAATTCAGTTGACTATATAGAGATTTCAGTTGACTGAACAGAGATGTCAGTTGACTGAATCATGCCTGGAAACATTCTGTTTCCAGGTTCAGTCGACTGAACAGAGATTTCAGTCAACCGAATCATGCCTGGAAACTTTCGGGTTCCAGATTCAGTCGACTGAACAGAGATTTCAGTCGACTGAATCATGCCTGGGCTGTTTTTCAGCCTATCCAAATGAAGAGAAAACTCTTCCAAAATGCAACCGGACGAACATTGTCTCTAAGGGTTTATGACAATCGGCAACCCGGCCCTATATGCTCCTCGATGCATCTCCAAAAGCATGATCAAACATCCATAAAAGGATTTTGACACAAATTTGACTTAAAAACCCAAAAATTGGAATATTCACAAAACCAATCCAAATCAAGAGCAAATTCACATGAAGTGGTGTTAGGAATTCATACCTAACAACCAAAGATAATTATAGTCATAGATGTGAGATAAAAAATCTCATCTTTGAACCCAAAAACAATGAATGAGAAGCTTGAAGACAAGGGAAGATCAACCACACTTCAATCTCAACACAAGAAGCTTGAATCCAGGCTTAAAAGAGAAACATTTCTCAAATTAGGTTTAGTAATTTTCTAAAATTAAAGAGAGAAAGAGTTGAAGAAGATGAAGAGGAGGCTTACCAATAGTTTCTCTTTGATTTTGGAGCAAGAACTCAAGTTTGAAAGAAGAAACTAGGGCTTGGAATTTCTAATTCCCTTTCCTTTCCACCATTTTCAGTTTTAGCTTGAGTTTGAGGAGTGGGAATGAGTGAATGGAGAGGAGAGGGCTGAGTTGGGGTATTAAGTTAGCTAGTAGGCTGAACCCAAACCCAAAACCCAATAGAAAAAGTAGCAAAATTCGACTTACTCCAAACATATCGAAGTTTATACTCAAAAAGATCGCAAATGACATTTTGAATTCAATCGAAGTGGTCTTGAGTCTCAATTCGACTGTTTGCTAAAAGTAGGTTTTCGGACTAAAATCCGACGAACGATGAAATATTTAAATAAAATATTTAAATATACAATTGATAAATATGCGGGTTGTTATAGATCACCTCGCATTATTCTATTTAATTAATCTAACTAAATTCTCTAAATAATGTTAAACAGAAAACAGGGTGTTACACAGTGTGTAGCAACTCGCAATTTTTAACGTTTCGAATGAGAAAATTTAATTTATTATAATTTTTAGGTTTGATTCAAATTTAATAAATTATAAGAAAATAAATTGGTAATAAAACAACTCAATTTTTAGTGACGTATTTTTATTTTTATTTATGGGATTTTTTCTTAATTTTTAATTTGAAAAATATTTAAATTATCGTTTGACATATTTTCCGACAAATGTTGGTATTTTGGAAATTTCATAGAATAAGATAACCGATGTATTTTATTATTGTTTTGGGATCTTGTCACAGTTTCATATGTGGTTGTATTTCTGTTTTTGTCGTTCATGGTTCATACGCGAACGGTATGCTGTACAGCGAAGTTTTGGAAATTGTAAAATAAACAAACCCCTCCCCTAAGACTATTCTTCACTTTTCCTTTCCCTCTCTTTCTTTTTATTTTTCCTCTCTTCCTCTTACAGTAAAAGACTAAAATGTAATCTCCATTCAAAAATTAAAATTAAATGATTTACCAAAAGGGAAAAAACAAATAGGATCCGTTGAGTTTCTATCGATGAGAGTTTCAAATCCATCCGATTTCTTTGTTTGCGATCGAGTTTGGCAATGGTTGACATGGTGACAACTAATCTAGGATTTCGATTTTAAGGGGTTGTAGGCGATGTTAGGCGACGGCATTTGTTGCTTTGCATTTGTCATTGGAAGGAGCATGGATGGAATAAATTTGGTCGCGTGAGATCTATGGGGGAGGGTCGTGACTTTTGCCCGTAGCGTAAGGCGAGGGAGCAGCCTTGGGTGGTCCAAGCATCATGTTTTTGGATCGAGGAGGTGGCGCTTGCGAAGAAATGAATGTTGACGAGGTTGGATTGCAATATTATGGTTTATAGAGAGAGGGAGGAGGGGAAAGAAAGAGGGTTGATGATGGTTCGTGCATGTTTATGCACATGTACAAGGAGCAAATCGGTTTGGGGAAGAAAGGTTTTAGGGTGGGTAATCAAATGAAGTAACTTGTTCATATGAGGACTAATCAAAACGCGGTCTTTTGCAATATTTTATAGAAGTGTTATCTAGGCATTAGAGCTAATTTCCTCAAGTTTGGAGCAAACGAAATTAGAGATAAAATCTAATGTAGTTAGATTTTAGATCAAACTAGTAAGCATAAGCATTAATTGGAATTTTGGTAAGTTTACCCACCTTTGGATGAATACTATATGATATATAGTAGTAATAAATAATTATTTTTGTACTTGAATGATTAATTGGTTTGGTTTTGTTGAATTTTTACTTTGAAAAGCGAATGACATATAAAATGAAATAGAAGGAATTTTGTAGAGGAATCTAGATTCCTCACCATTGTTGATTTTAAATTTCAGTTATATACTTGTTGTATAAATTGTAGAATGCTAAAAGTTTGGTAGTTGACCATAATGGATATGACATTAATATATGTTAAAAGTTGAACTTTTTTAATGATAAAGATAATAGTAGCATTAGTTAAGTGATATGGTAGCTATTGGCCTCATTATAGTATTTGGAAATACTATTATTTGTTGTTTGGATTAAGATTTCATTTTGATTCAGAGAATAATTTTAAATGTTATATTTTGAAATTTTGTATGGTATTTTATTTAGAAATGATTTTTGAACTTCTTTATTTTACTCCAGTCCTTTTAGAGAAGTTTTAAAGTGTCGTGAGAAGTGTTTATTTTACAAAAAATTTAATATGATAACGGATGTTCATTTGAAAGAAAAGGGAGAATTTATCTTTTATAATAAAGTGATTTCGTTTAAAAAACGATAGAAATATTTTAGGAATAAATGGTAACAAAACGGTTGATATAAAATGTTGTAATAAAAGGGAGATTTAAAAAATGGTATTTCATGAAAAAGGAAATGATATCATTTTTATAATTTAGTCTAATAAATCACATTTGTGGGTCTATAGTAATATATGGATAATCATTTATGGAAAGTATTTGTTCCAATCTTGCAATCAGATATTATGATACGTATAGGAGGTATAAAATTAGAAATGAATTTGTAAAAGAAGTTTTATACAAGAGATTTATAAAGGAGTATTATAAATAAATTTAAGGATTTATAAAAGGAGTTTTATAAATAAATTTGGAGATTTATAGAAGGAGTTCTATAAGTAAATGGAGAAATTTATGGAAGGAGATTTATAATTATATTTGGGGATTATAAAATAAGTTCTATAAATAGAAAGGAATTTATAAAAAGGATTTTTATAAGAGAGGAATGCGATTTGATTTTTTTATAAACGACCGTTTAAATTATGGTGGTATGGAAAGTGTTCTTTTCAAACTTTGCACCAAATTCCTAGGTAGGAAAACTCATCCCCATCCTGAGAGTTAAGAATGTATGTCGAGGCAAGGATAGTACGTTAACTTTTCCGACTACATTGTTAATGAAGGGATAATATAAATTTGAAAGTGGAAAGTAGTGGTAAGTATATTTGTTCTAATTTCTATATTATCCATTTACTTACACCAAAGGTGTTTTGGGTATCATTACCAATTAAGTATAGTTTTGGAAATAAATCTTTCTTAAAATTTGTTAATATACTTATACCGTTGAGAAAAGTATATGGGCACATTTTCTAAGTATTGACAATGTTGTGTTTGCGAATATACTTATACTATTGTTATAAGTATGTGGAAAAGTTTTCAAAGTATTGAAAGTGAAATGTTTTGTTAGTATACTTATATAATTGAGATAAGTACATCAATAATTTTCAAGTATTGACAACAGTAGAGAGGGTTTGTGTATATATCTTTTGTAAAAAGTATTTTGTAACGATCCGCCTTCCTTACACCTAAAGACAACACTTAATACATCCTCGGTATTCATGCGTCGACTATTTAAGTGTCGAAAAGACATGTCATTTGGGGTGAAAAAAGAAAAAGATAGAACAAAATGTCACATCATAACGAGCAATATAAAATATAAACCAAATCTTTAGAAAAAAATTTGTTTATACACAACATTAGAGTACACTATCCTATTATCAGCCAAAACAGCTATCACCGTCTATCCTTACAATTGCTAATAAATACAGACAAAAGAAAAACAAAATATAGCAGAAGAATATAAGATATGTGAGTACATCTTGGAAAATCCAAATCAGGCTGTAAACCAGCGTGAGAAAGTTCAATCAAATCATATTGATTTTTATATTTGAAAACCTTTTTTAGAATAAAAGGTACCTCGTAAGACTACGCCGCACATAAACATGGATAAGTTTTTACCTTAGATACAAAACCCTTTTTATTATAAAAATCTAGTGATATTATAATAATGCCTATGGGTTTAAAATATCAATAATTAAGTAGCTGCGATGTGTGTACATCACAACAATAATAGGGATACAATCAAAAACCAAAGGCACTTATTAGAAAATGGATTCCAACAAATGGCAAGGTAAGGGACTACCTTTTGAAAAAAGTATACCTCTAGATAAAATGTACCCAAGGATGAAAACCTTTCAACCTCTGCCAACATAGAATCGTCCTACACCTTACTGGATAGTACCGAATATGTCATCACCCTTGTTATTGCCAACCTATACAGAGAGCTCTTATGAACACCCAAACCCATAATATAATAATCTAGAAAGGTGATGACACATCCTTATGGGAGCGACCCATATAGCTCTGCCGCATCTACCCTATTTTAACCATTACTAGGGTGTGAGGCTTGAGGGAATGTTTTAACTTATTTTAGCACTTTCCTCTTGGAATGCTAACAATGTCGTCCAGGCAGAAATGCAATGCCAACATTCATCCATACAAGTTCGTTCTTAGTCTAAACAAAATGGAAGGCACTACCTCTACTACATACATTTTGGAATCAACTTCAAGATTAGTAAAAGGTAGCCCTTGCACTTTAAATAACACTATCTTAGATCATCTTCAAGATGTCTTCCATTCAAACACTTATGTGAGTTCGAAGTGGTTTCGGATATCATATCTGATCCCAGTCTCTTCGAATCAACAACCGATAATTTCTGGTTGACTCATTCCTAGTTCTTTTAGAAGTAAGTGGACTATACCAGAGTCCTAAGGAATCTCTAATATATCTCTTAAAGCTAGAGATATTTTCACCCAAATGAGTTCTCCCGAGGGAACTCAAACCGTATGAACACACGAAGCTTTATTTACTTCCTAAGTCAAAAGCCAAGATTTGATGGTCGGTTATTAACTATCAAATAAACAAACAACAACAATTTAGAGATTTAATTACTCATAACAACCACTAAGCCCCAAAATAAATCTTTCATTTATTAAATCTCTTTTTATAATATTTGCCAAAATATTCATGTACTTATCTCCCTGGCATAATTATATTCACAAAACATTCATGAAAGATTTCTTATTTCTAAATTATATTAAAAGGATCAAAACAAATGTTATTAAAAATAGAGATATGGATGACCCAAAACATTGTTCCTTTGGTTTTAAGCATGGAACTAATGTTGCACGTCACAATAATTAAGAAGGTCAGTTAAAGGAAATCCAATCTTAATTTCTTTTATAATTATCTTCTATAAATCCTTTTACTAGATCTGTTTCGTTTATGGAGATCTCCTTTTATAAAATTCAAAAATCCATTTAAAAAAACACTTTTTAAATTCCCAAGTTTATTTATAAAATTATTTTATAAATATCTAAAACTATTTATATTACTCATTACAAATTTCCAAAATCATTTACAAAACTTCTTTTATAATATCCTAAAACCATTTATAAAACATTTTCCTAAATTTTAAGATCTCTTTTCAATTTATAAAAGTCTTTTATGAACTTTCCTTATTTAAAACTATACTTCTTTAAATAAACTTTAATCAACATAGTTTCTTTGACAAACAATTAATTATTTAAAACACCTTTAAATAAAGAAGTAATTATTTAAAAGATCCTTCGTTAAATTTATCTTTAAACTGCAATAACAAAATAGTGACTTTAAACAATCATTTAAAAAGTACTAAATTAAATTCAAACATTTGAATAAAGTATTTGATTAATTATCCTTTAAATATCATATTTAAAAATGATAACAAACTTTAAACCATTTTAGAAAAGGATAAAATTTAAATGTTTGACTTCATAAGCCTGGAAAAAGGCTTAGCAACAATAATGGTTCACATTTAATTAAGTTTAATTTTTCAAGTTATAACGTGGGTATTTACATAACAAGCAGATATATAAAAGGGATCAACTAATAACAACTATTCAACATATAGGTAAATACCCAAGTTACCATAAAAGAAAAATTGGGTTTTTGATGCTTAAATAGATGTCAACCTAATCTACATGATGAACTATGATAGAACTGTGATTTGTTCTGCCAAAAGGATGTCTAACATAGCTTGATTAGAAGAATAGTGTTTTATTACGCTAAACATATGCCATTGATTTTATATTCAATTAGGGTTTCCTAAGGGTAGTCCACAAAGAAATCCCTTGAATTTAAAAGTATTCTTTTAAAAGAGTAGGTTTGAAAACAAAATCGATCGTTAAAAATAAAGTAGTTTAAAACATTAAAACTTTTAACTAAATAACATTTAAACTTTTTATATAATAAAAATTAAACCTTTAATTAATAATTAAAGGTTGATAAAATTTTAAATAAACACTTAAATAATAATTATTCTTTAAATAAATAATTAAATATAAATTAATCTTAAAGTAATAATTAAATAAATAATTATTATCCTAATTGGCAATTAAATAAATAATTGGTCCTTAATTGATAATTAAAAAATAATTAATCTTTTAATAAATAATTAAATCATAGATTAAACCTTTATTTAATAATAATTAAATCTTAGTCAAGTCCGGATTAAATCTTAACTTAATTAGCAATTAAAAATTAAACCCTTTTACAAATAATTAATTAATATTTAATAATAAAATAAATATTAACCCGTGATTAATGATTATATAATAATTAACCCTTATTTAATTAACTAATTATAATTAACTTACTTGATCAACACTTAAGTGCTAATTACCTTTATTAACTAGTGATTAAGTACTAATTACCTTATTAAATTAAATAACTAAATAATCATTAAATAAATAAATAAATAAATAAATAATAATTAATTTTTATAACTTATAATATGTTTTGAATACACTTTTTAAAAATAATCTTAAATGAAAAACACTTTTAATTTGTGGAAAGAGTTCATTTTACGAACTATATTATAGCGACTATCGATATATGACCCTAAATTTCAAAACTTGATTTTATACTCCAAATCACTTCCAAAACTCTATCTTTCCATGTTAACTTACCTTTAAAAACTTAGTAATGTGTTTTGGAAAATAAAAGTAAGGATTTTCAAGCTAAATAAATTAGGAAACTTGAAAATATTTTTAGTAACTAAAAACTATTAAACCATGATTAAATTTTTCCAAAGGATCCCAAGTCGCTTTGACCAGTCAAGAGCTAAGTTTTTAGCATATGCTATACAATGATCACAAAATAAATATATGCCATCACAACATACAACTTAGTAAGGAACCATAATTCCAAACTTTACCAATTAACTTTCTTTTGCTTTCCTTCATTCCAAGTTTATACAACATCATAACTTATGTGTACGTACAAACCAACACCAAATTCACCCAAATAAACAAACTACTTTTGCAACCAATATAAACTATGATTACCATCAATATTTAAGTTCAAAACTTTAAGTAAAAAGGATATTTTTTTCTTACCTAAAAGCTAACCAAAACACTCCAAACCTCCACTAAGTTTTTAGCACGATCTAGCTCCTAGTTTTTTTTTTTACTAAAAATGGAATTTTTGAGGATCCTAATGGTTAAAGTGGTTCGATCTAAGGGACTTGGGGCTCAACCATGTTAAGAAAAAGGAGTATGGAGGCTTGTTTAAAAAGGTGGAGTTGAAGAGAAGGGAAGGAGAGCTTTAAACAAGGTTTCATAAATTTAAAAATGATAAAACATGGATTTTTAAACTAAGACAAGCATGGAAATAGTTTTGATCTTTTGGAGGAAGGTTTAGAAAATGTGAACGAATGAAAAATGAAAGAAAAATTTATGAAACTTGTTGTACAAAAGTGCAATTACTAAATTACCTTAATATCCCTAAGTGCATGTCCTCCTTCCATGTTTCACCACCTCAGCACCCATGTCTTCCTTCCACATCAATTCCACATGAAAATCCTTATCCCTCTCATGTACACATTGAGCCAACATGCATTTAATAACCTATGCATTTTATGTTTCATAAAGAATCCTTTTACATTTTACTTTGAAATTTTTCTCTTAAAATGTCACATCTCTTAATATATACATTTAGGTATATAAATATACATATATACACTATATAGCCCTAACATATTTAAATTTATATATGTATATTTATACAAAAGAGTTTACAACATTTTCGATAAATTTTAGCAGATGGATGTCAAAAATACGAAAAACGAATTTCGGTCACATTTTTTATTTTTATTCGAACTAAATATTTTTGTAAACAAATTTGAAAAATTATTTTTACATCGTTATTTACAATTTAAAAGAATTTTATTTTAATTATAAAATCTATAATTTGAATATTAAAATTACTTAAATGTTCACAAATCAAAGCGGTGAAATTTCGAGTCGTTATAGTCTACTGCTTCAAAGAATTTCGACCCCGGAATTTTACCACAATCCTAATCCATAAGCGTTTAACACTATGCATTAGTCCATATGATTTTCATAGATAATTCCTATGTAAAATCTGATTTGATCACTCACTCGAATACATAACTTCACTTTCAAACAGTATCGCTCACTCAACTTCCTAAATCAGACTCTCATAAGGCTTCTTAATTAGAAACCTCAATTCTCCTTGCATAGCCATATACTATGATAGAAAATTTTGGCTCCACATTAAAAGCCCTTACTAAATGTTTGGCACCAAATATCGAATTATAAATCCTTATTTTGAACGGTATGAAACACCTTAAAGTCATGTACTCGAATTTTGGATGAGAATTGTGTGGAAATGAGGAAGGATCTACGTACAACTTACATTCTCATCTAAAGGTTCTTACCACCCAATAACTTTTTACCATCCCATTAATATTATGAAATATTTCCAAAAATTCCAATTTAGGTCCTTTTTTTTGAATGACACAACTTTATTTATGAAACCTTTCCATGAAATCAATTTAATTTACTAACTTGAATAATACTCTCCTACATCCCAAGAGTATATACAAAACAAATATTTTGAATCCTATTCACTCCATTCAACTCAAATGTAGGCCCAAAAAATTTTAGGCCTTAAAACTAAGTTGACCAATCCAATATCTTTACCCAATCGGTCTGACGTGTAGCTAAGAAGAGTAGGATGCTGGTATCCAAACTCAGTCCTAGAGTCTACTTTTTCTTAGACACCTTTAAGGTAAAAATATTTACCAGCCGGTCCAATAACATCAAATAATATTTAACCCTTTAAAATCAAAAGAGACACTATACGAACAAATTCCCAAATCTCGTCTTAACTTGATAAACGTTGTTTTGCATAATGGTTTTGTAAAAATATCAGCTATTTAATTTTCGGTATTAACAAATTCAAGAGTTTTTATTTCTTTTCAACGTTATCTCTTAGAAAATGATGACGAATATTGATATGTTTTTTTCATGAGTGATTAACCAAATTTTTAGATAAATTTATAGCACTAGTACTATCGCAATATATTGGAGATTTGTTTATTATTTTGCCATAGTCTTTAAGTGTTCGTTGCATATTAAGCGCAAGTCAAGGCAGCATAAATATATTCCGCTTCACATGTTGAAAGAGAAACAAAAATTTTCTTTTTTCTAAACCATGAAACTAATGATTGACCAACAAATTGACATGTGCCACCTGTACTTTTTCTATCCGATTTGCATCCACCAAAATCTGCATCACTGTAAGATACGAGTTCAAACTAACTGCTTTTTGGATAAAAAAGACCGTAATCTTTTATGTTGGTTAAATATCGTAAAATCCGTATGACTATCCAATGATGTGATGCCTTAAGTTGTGCTTGAAATCTTTCATATAAACAAACACTCATCATAATATCTGATCTACTGGCTGTTAAGTATAGTAAAGATCCTATCATGCTTCGACATAGTTTTTGATCAAACTGTCTTCCATGTTCATCTTTGTCTAGATGATTAGTAGTACTCATTGGAGTGGGTTTACTTGATGTCTTATCTATTCTAAAACGTTTTAGTAATTCTTTACATTATATTTTTTGATTTATAAAGATTCAATTATTTAATTTTTTTATTTGTAGTCTTAAAAAGAAATTTAATTCGCCCATATGAGACACTTCAAATTCGTTTGTCATTATTGTAGAATATTCTTTACATAAATTTTCGTTAGTTGATCCAAATATTATATCATCGACATAAATTTGAACAATTAATATATCCTTATGTTCTCTTTTAATAAATTATTTTGTATCTATTTTACCAATTTGAATAATCGATTATACCAATCGCCAGGTGCTTGTTTTAAACCATATAATGCCTTTTTAAGTTTAAAAACATGATCTGAATATTTTTCATGAATAAGTTGTGGTGGTTGTTTAACATAAATATTTTCTTTTATAAAACCGTTCAAGGAAGCACTTTTAACCTCCATTTGAAATAGCTTAAAATTATGATGACATGCAAAAGCAAGTAGTATTCTTATGGCTTCAAGATGCGCTGTAGGTGCAAAAGTTTATTCATAATCAATTCTTTCTTCTTGGTTGTATCCATGTGCCACTAATCTTACTGTATTATTTATAATATTTCCATTTTTTTCTGCTTTGTTTTTAAATACCCATTTTGTTCCAATTACTGATTGATCATTTGGCCTTGGTACTAGTTCCCATACATTATTTCATTCAAATTGATTAAGTTCTTCTTGCATTGCTAAAATCTAGAAATCATCATTTGACGCTTCTTTGTAATTTTTTGGTTCAAAATTATATATAAATGCTAGATTACTCATTTTATGTATTTGTCTTCTAGTCGAAATTTGGTTTCTATATTTTCAATTATGTTACTAATAGGATGACCTTTTAAAGTACGGAGTGGTGAGTTCAAATTACAGTTATTTTGATTATCGTTATTATTTTCAACTATAATTTCAATAGCTTTATTTTGATTAGTGTCAAATTTCTTCGTCGTCTTTATTTATATTTTTAAAATCTTCACCAAATGAGACATGAAGACTTTCCTCTATAACATATGCTCGTTTGTTAAAATTTTTGTATGCTTTACTTCTATTGGAGTAACCAGTAAAAATTCCTTCATTGGCTATTGGATCAAATTTATGTAGATTATCTTTTGTATTTAAAACAAAGCATTTTGACCAAAATATTCGAAAATATGATACTTTTGATTTCTTTTTGCATAGCATTCCATAAAATATATTTTTGGTCATAGGTCTAAGAGTTACACTATTTAATACATAACATGCAATAGCAACTGCTTCAGCCCAAAAATTTTTTGGTAAACCACTGCCATTTCGGAGAGTTCGAGCACATTCTTGCAAGGTGCAATTTTATCTTTCAACTACTCCGTTTGTTGTGGTGCTCGTGGAAATGAAAAATTATGGCTAATTCCCTTTTAAATACAAAAATTTGAAAATAGTTCATTTTCAAATTCTCACCCATGTTCACTTCTTATACGTTTGATTTTTAAATCCATTAGAGTCTTAATTCGTTTAGGAAAAATTTTAAACATTTCGAATGCATCACTTTTATTTTTTAAACATAGTGTGCAAGTATACCTTGAAAAATCGCCTACAATTACAAAAATATATTTATTGTGAATTATCGAACTTGAGTTAGATCAAATAAGTCCAAATGAAGTAATTCAAGAGGTTGTTTAGTAGAGATTTCCTTTACAGACGTAAGATGAGCTTTTCTTTAAATTCCCAAGTTGACATTTATCGCATAGATTTTAACTTTGAAATTTATTTTGGGTAATACTCTAACCAAATTGTTTTTAGCCAATTTTTTTTTTTTTTGAAATTTATATGACAAAATTTCTTATGCCATATCCTTGGATCATCATGATTTACAGCTAAGCATAAATTATTATTATGACTAATATTCATATTTAGATCGTAAATATTTCGATTTCTTGTTTCTTCAAAAATTAAAGTTTTATTTTTATTCAAAGATATTGCATTTATCTTTTTCAAAATCGATTCTAAATTCCTTATCGCATAATTGAATTTTACTTAGTAAATTATGTTTTAAGTTTTTAAATAGTAATACATTTTAAATAATAGGAGAAGTAGGTATACCAACATTAATGACGTTTCTAATCCACATAACATATCCTTTGGAATTATCCCTAAAAGTGACCGTACCACCATCCATGTAAGTGATGTTTAATAACATGTGTACATTTCCCGTCATATGTTTGGAGCATCCACTATCAAGTATACATTCCTTCTTATTATTAATTTTTCTTTTGGGTACCTGCAAAATAATAAAATGTCTTAATTGGTACCCACTTCCTCCGTTAGGGTCCTATGTTGTTAGTAGGAGTATGTACTCATACCCATGAGGGTTTGGGACCTTTAGAGATGTAATTTTCATTATGAACTATATATTTTAAATATATATATGTGTGTGTGTGTGTGTGTGTGTGTGTTTTGCCTAATCAATTTATTATTTGTTTTAGGAATGCATATTTTAATCATTTTTGTACCCATAATTTCATATTTAAATTTTGTTTTTCTATAATTATTACATAATGTACTATACTTCTTCGATCCTTGATTATTATTAGAAACCAAACTATTTCTTGAAAGTTTATGATTTTTTATTAAATTCTAGTCACTTTCTATCTCCCGATGGTTTTGAAATTTTTATCAAACTTTATAGATTTTTCTTTCCTTTATTACATTTTAGAACGTTGTTAGTAATTTTATCTAACTTATTTTTGAGATCAGAAATTTCTATATTAGCTAATTCTAAATTTTTTTATTCACTCTTTTCTTTTTCAAGTTATAATTCTCTATTCTGTTATTCTCTATATCATGTGTTAGAGTAGAATTTTGAGAGGATGATATTTCACCTTTTTTATGCTAATTCTAATTCTTCTTCTAAAATAGTTTTCTCATCTTTTAACAATCTAATTTCCATTTCATCTCTATTTAATTTTCCCATATTTTCTTTATTTTTTTTAAAAATTTCTCTATACTTTTCATTTAATTGTATACTAATTTCATCAAATGTTAATCCAAGATGTACCTCATCTATGCTAGCCATGAAGCAAACATTTGCTTGTTTTGAGTCATTTCACTATCGGTTGAAGAGGAAGAGTTGGAGTCATCCCAAGTTACTTGAAATTTTCTTCTCATTTTCTTGAAATTTTCGAATTTGTTTTTCTTTTTATCATTGTTGAGTAGTGGACAGTCGTTCTTCATATGGCCAAATTTATCGCACTCGAAGCATTTTAATGATGTCTGATTTAAGGAATTTATGCTGCTGTTATTTCGTAATTTCGTCATCTTTTTGAACTTCTTGAACTTTTTGTAATTTTTGGCTATGAAAACAATCTCATCTTCTATTAAGTTGGAGTTTTCATTATTTTCTTGAAATGCGATGTTTTACTTTTTTTGATTTTGTTCTTTTCTTGCCTGTAAATTAGCTTCATATGACTTCATATTTCCTATTAACTCTTCGACTTTGACTTGGGAAAGATCATTAGCTTCTTCGATGGCTAAAACTTTTCTTTCCCATTCGTTTGTTAGAGAGTTCAAAACTCATGTGACTAAATCAAAATTAGATAGTTTATCCCCCAATGCTATAAGATCATGTTGTATAGTTTGGAATCTAGTATACATGTTGTAACAACCCTATATTTTGTGATTATTTTAATTGTATATTTTAATTATTTTAAATTTAATTTTCTGATTTAAAAACTTTACTTTATTTATTAAAATGGATAAATTTTGTTATTTTAAATATAAATTTTGATTTGATATGAATTAGGATTCCAAACATGACTAAATATAACATTTTCCAAAAAGGTGAATTTTGGCCAATATGGTCAACTTTGACTTTTAATTTAAAATTTTAAAAGTTTGAAATTTTGAATTTTATCTTTTATTATGAAAGTAATTAAAATTTTAAGAATATTGCTTTTTGTTTCATTGAAATCCGACTTATATTGTGAAAGTTATGCCTTTTTAAATATTGTGTGTAATTTGCTGTATTTAACAAAATTGCTTATTTTAAATTGTAAAATTAATATTTTATTTGGTCATGTAATGTTCTAATTTATATTTATATGGGTAAGATAACATATTATGTATATATTTTGGTTTTAAACATTTTAAAAGTGTAATTGACATTTTCCAGTGTCAGTTGTATTTTTGTTTACAATTTCTAATTTCCAGCTTCAATTAATTAGAGGAATTCTTTATTTATTTTCTATTTTCTCAAGATCTTATTTTATTCTCATTTCCACTTTATTTTTTCCTTATTTATTTTATTTATTTGACTTTTATTTGTTTTAAAGTGAAGTAGGAATTTTTCTAGAGGTAATGGTATTTTATTTGTAATTTTCATGTCTTATTTCCAATTTTTAAACAATTTCTTTAGTTCTTTTTCTATTTTCTCTAAATTAAATTATTTATTTCACTTTGAAAATGTTTTAAAAAGTATTTTATTTCAAAAATTTTATTTTTAATATTTTTAAAATAAAGTAGATATTTTTCCAAAGCCAGTGATGTTTTAATTGTAAATTTTTGAACCCTGTTTTCAATTTTTAAGCAATTTCTTTAATTCTTTTTCTATTTTCTTTAAATTTAATTATTTATTTTCATTTTTTTTATTTCATTTCAGTTTGTTTTTATTTTATTTACTGAGTTTTATTTTATTTATTTTGCATAAAAGATATTGGAAATTTGAGGAGACTAAAGCTTTAAACATTTGACTTTTCACGTTCTTGCCTTTTCATATTTTTGGCCGTTCCTTTTCTATTGATTAGCCGTGAGTTTTTATTCACTTTTCACGTGAAAAAGCTTCTCAACATCACAAATTTTATGCCAAACTCGGATCCGAAAAAGATTGGTAGTGGTTTCTCTTTTTCTCTACTCTTTTCTTCATTTTTTTCCAATGTTTTACTTGATTTTGCATTGCCTTTCTCATGTTTGTTCGGCAACATCCCCTCACCATCTCCTCCTCCGACCACAACCACTTCTTTACCACTTCATCCACGGCCAAATTATCTCCCTTCTCTGAGCTGAAGTTGCCTTGACCATCTCATGTTGCAGAATCCACAAAATAATGCCTAACTCCACCAAATATTGCCAAGCCGAGCTCCTATGTGCCATACACCTTCATTCCTTTCCACGACCACCTCCTTGACCTCCACCACTACCATGACATGACCTCTGACAACCCACCTAACTACTGTCCAGATCTGAACTAGCCCTGGCCGAGCCAAGTGTGCTTGTGGCCGAGCCAAATGTTGCAGATCCAAACCCCTTTTGCCTTGCCATTTGCACTTCCACACTTTGTAACTTCCAAGACCATTTGTATGCTTTACTTAACCATGTATTTCAAATCCAACCTGACCTTTAGCACCTGGAAACATATGTGGATGAACCAAAATAGCCTTGTGGCCGAGCCTATGTGGGTAAAGGTCAAGCAAATTTGATGGGAAGGCTAGGTGTTGTATTTGTCTAGCCTAGTTTCCATTTGTTTCAATCTAAACTTTGGTATTGTATTTATATTCATATTTTGCTTTGTTTATTTTGTGAATACAAGATTTACATGCTGGCTCTCTCTCCATCCAAATCTAGTCGTGCTTTTTGGATTTTTCATTTGTGTGTTTATTTGCAAACTCCAGCGTAGAAAGGTGAGTAATCACACCTGACATTCATACTTATATAACTGTGAGTTGATAGCAAGTGAAAGTGTAGAAATAATTATATTATGTTATACCTGCCTGTGATGTTAATTATATGATGTTAAACCCTGTTATTTACTTGTCACATCAGCTGTTATATTTTATTTTAGTATACTGTTTATTTATTTCTGTTAATCACACTGCAAGTTCCCTGTAGAATAGAATCACTATGGGTTGAAATGATATATACCCGAACGGACTTTAGAATAGAGAAAAATCGTTATGGGATGAAATGATAAGCCTGAACGATTTTTATTTTATTTATTTCATTTAACTTGGGATTACGATTTTGAAATGATAGAACCCGGATTTTTCCTTTGTAAATTACGGATTGAAATGATATTATCCGTAACATTGACATAGGTTAGAAAAATTATATACAGACCGTGGTTAAAATAATTTTTCTATAATTTTTAAAATATTATAAAAATGTAAATATAATGATATTTTGATTTGAATTTAAATAAAAAAATGATTTTTATAAAATATTAGTGATTTTATACAAGTTAAATAAGTGAAATAAATAAATGGTAAAGTAGAATTGGAGATATAAGTAAAATTTGGAATTTATGATTTTGTTTTTAAATAAAGTTTAAGTTAGTAAGAAAATATGATAATTTGATTTAAATTTAAATTTAAAATGATTTTTATAAAGGTTATTGATTTTCTATAAATCAAAAATAGTTAAATAAATGAATGTTTAAAAGTTGAAATTTGAAGCATAACTTAACTTGGAAATATGAAAGTGTTTTAAAAATAGAAGATAAGTTAAGAAAATAAAATAGAATTTAAATAAAATTATGAAATGGTAAATTTAATTAAAATTTTAAGTAAATGAAATGTTATAAAATTTTACATTTATTTTATAAGTGAATTATTAAAGATTTGATAATTATTTGTGAAAATTTCACTTTGTAAAATCATAAATTAAGGGACACTTAAATGATTGTTTTTAAAGTGAGAAAATATGATTTTATAAGTAAGAATGGATTTAAATAAATTTTAACTGTTTATGAAATTGTAGTGAAAGTTTGGAATTTAAATTGACGGCATTCCTGAAATGCTATCATTTCTAAAGTTAAAGATATTGCAGCATTATGTAAATGCTGTAATTGATATATATGAACTAAATGGTTAAAATGAACTAAAGGCTATTACAACACTTTGTAGGTGTTGTAGTTGCTGAATTGAACTAAAAAATTATTTGAAATCTAAAACCTATTACAGCATTTTAAATGCTGTCTTTTGCTAATTGAATTGTTTTAAACATAACTTTCCGTAGCATTTTCTAAATGCTGCGAAAGTTGAATTTCCATTGTTTTAATAAATTTAAGTGAATAAATGAACTTTGAAAGATCTAAATTTTGGAAATTTAATAATTCAATTATTAAGTAAAATAACTTCACTTTAATGATTTAAAATGAAGTAAACTGTTTTGAAATATAAACTATTTTGAAATGTGTGTTGAAATGGTATTTTAAATAAAATGAACGTGGTTTGGGAAATATGATATTTTGAAATGCATTTTGAATGATATTGAATTTTAAAATGATATTTGATTTCAAAATGTAAAATACCATTCTTGAATTTTAACCATGGGATGTATTTAGTTTATGCTTTAAAGGATCCTTAGAGGATGGACGACCCCAAGCATCCTTTAAGTTATTGTGTATTACTACTACAGTTCACTTGAGTTGATTTACATTATATAAGTATGTATGTCCTGACTCGATTGTTTTGTGTTTTACTTCACGCTCGGGTCAGCCTGAGTATTTACAGCTTAGCTTTGGATTTCTTTCTGGAGCTAGGAATCATTGGAGATTCTGCTTGTCTAGTTATCTATTCCCTTTCAGTTTCAGTTGTTCTATTTAAGCTCTGGTATTTATAAACTTCTATGTATTTGGGATCTCTATTGTATATATTTTCAGACTGATATTATGTATTTTGTTTTGAGATTTTGTTATAGTAGCTTCATGAACTACTATGGTATTTTAATTTCCGCTGCTAGTTATTCTGATATTTCTGTGTCTGTGACTCTGTGATTGTTTCCATTTGCTCTAAATTTATTTACAATGTGGTATTTTGAGCAATTCAAGTCCGGCATGTGTGGATGCGAATGGCTGAAAATATCGGGTTGTTACAGTTGGTATCAGAGATTTGGTTTTAGGCAAACCTTAGCCTGCGGAGCAAAAACTCATTAGAGGTAGGGTAGAAATACCCTAGAATGAGTGAAATCAATCTCAGAATCCTTTCTTTGTGAGAGAACGTATTTTAGAAGTATAAAATGATTTCTAAATGATTTTTAAAGTATTTTCAAAGATTATTTTGGTATAAAAATTTTCTTACTTTGAAACCAAGATTTTCTAAACTTCGTTCCTTCTGTAGTCACCTTGTTAGAAATCTCTTGGTTAGGATTCTTATCGATTTGGATCCCTTGAACTTTGGAACACTCCCACTTTTTCGGAAGTCCAGTCTTGTTCCCCTATTTTATCCTGTTGATTTTGGAGCATTCCATAATTCAACTTTGGAATGACCTCTATAAAGATCGGTGATTCCGCAAATCTTTGAATGATTTGTAAAGGGGTGAAAACTCCTTTACAATTGGCATTGATTCACTGGAGATTTCTGTATCCTCAGTTTACGATGCTATCCATCTCCTTCTTCTATACCCGGATTCTATCTCTGGCGATCGAATGTCGATTTGCCTTAGATTTCCACATTTATTATATTCCTGAAGTCACGGTTGACTAGTTAAGGTCGCCCGCGATTTATTAAGGCTTGTTTATCTTCTATTTGGTAATTAAATTATCTCATTTTCGTTTGAACTTGTTTTCGAACCAGAATTCTATTTGATTAGAGTTCCTCTAAATTTGAATTCTATTTGTTTGAAATTCATCCTTGAATCATTCTTTGGAAATTTGGGCTTGATTGTATTTTTAATTTATGCATACATCGAAATTATTATTTTGATAAGGATGACCCTATTTTGTATATAAAAGTAAAATGTTTTCGATAAATATTTTATATCTTTTAAAAATGGAAATTTGAAATTTCGAAAGGATTTGAAATTTTGAAAATTTATAAGGATTTGACTTATATAAAAATGATTATAACTAAAAGGTTTTGAATTTGAATTTCAAGGAATCGAACTCCAGTGTTTTGAAATCGGTTTTAAGATTTTGGAAAATATATAATAATAATATGATTTAAAAATATTTTCTAAATAAGAAATGTTTCAAATGTATTCGAACTAATTCCAATGATTTCGAAGAGATTTCAAAGAAGTTTCAAGAAAATAAAAGTCCAGAACCAACTTATGTCGTTGGAAAATAATTTCGGTGATGAATGCATGCATCATTGACATTGATTTTCGAGTTTCTGAGTGGGGGAGAGGCCACTCAAGTAGCCTTGCTATGCGAGTGGTTTTGTGAAACCAAATTTTGATTTCAGATTTTTGAAGTATGGTTTGATATTCGAAAGATACATACATATATATATATATATATATATATATATATATATGAAATGATTCAAAGTAAGCCGGTATTCAATCCTCAAGATTCAAATTTGTTTTGGTATAACCTTATCTATTGGAATTGATTTATTGATTTGTTGGTGATTTCCAACTCTTGGATTGAAAATATGATTTCTTCGACTATTTTAAGATTCGAGCACTTCCAAATCAAGGCTAACTTTTCAAAGCTAAGAAAATTTGAAAGGTATAAGGTATTTGATAAATGAATATTTATAGTTTATATTATTACAAAAGGATATTTGTTTTACCGGTAATTTGAGTTTATTTAAAAATAATGGATTTATGAAATGAATATTTAAAAACTAGGTAATAATGAAGAAAAATTTGAGACGTATGAAATTATAAAATTTGGTTTTGAAATATGGTATATTTAAGCTTTGAAATATATTAAAGATTGAATAGTTTATTTTGTGGATCAAATCTTTATTTGAAATTTTATAATATTTGAAATGGCTTTGTTGGAAAACTAAATTGAATTGAAACTAATGGTTTGAATTTAATTAAAATTGGAAATTTTAGATTTGGGTTTAATTGAATTAATTTGTGAAATGTAGAGAACTAAAGGAATGTTTTATAATTTCAAATGTATGATTTCGTAATGTTATGATTTTTCAAAGTGTAATGATTTCAAGTATTTTGGTTTCAAAAGATTTATAACTTTGAAAATATTAATATATGTTTGAAATGGAAATGAATTTGTTTGACCTAAAAATTTTTGATCTGGAAATTTGGATTATTTTCTAAATCTATTGTTTTAAGAAACTTTGAAACTGAATATATGTAATTTGGAAGAAATGATTGGTGAAATCATATATAATTTTGAAACTGAATTGATATTGAATAGTTTGAAATTGAGAACCTTGATTTACTAAATACTTGATTTGGGAGTTATCGAACGTATATAAATTGATTTGTATAAGTATGAAGTTGATTTGAAAATGTTGAATTGAAAAGGTACTCAATCTGTAAATTGAAATCTTATATAATCGAAGTCTATATAAGTATGATTCGATATACTATGGATTTGGAAAATATTCGATTTGAAATGGAATCTAATATATAATGAACTTTATATAAGTATGATATTTGAAAGTGATTTTGCAAGGTACTATATGATACATATTTTCGAAGTAAAGATATGGAAAGTGCCTTCTGGTTGATATCCGCTTTGTGGCCACACTGTGGATTCATTCTATCGATATTATTCTCTTTGATTTGGGTTTTCCGGATATGATACTCGAGTGTCCATCGAATTCCACGGCGATCTCTGTGGTCTTACGAGCGCGACTGCATAGCGCAACTGCCTGGCTGAGCTGGCCTAGGGGTACGGATTGTTTCCTGGGGGATCCAGGCATAACCATTGTGTATCCTGCACTCTATGTAGGTCGCATTAGTAGCAAAACTGCCTGGCTGAGACGTCTCAGGGGTACGGATTGTTTCCTGGGGGATCCAGACATAACCATTGTGTATCCTGCACTCTACTAGTCATCATGGCGTAACTCGCAGAGCTGAAAAAGCTTACGGATACAGATTGTTTCCTGGGGGATCCAGGCGTAACCATTGTGTATCTGCGATCCATGGTTAGACAACTGTTTCGATTTGGTTGATTTGTTTGGATTGTACTTTCCATATCTATTTTTAAAAGGTTTTTTTCAAGTATTTTCACTGGGTGTTGAAACAAGTCTACTAAGTACCTGGAGAATTCTAGCTTTTCGCCTGATCAACGCATAGCCAGAGTCTACAGGAACGAAAGTAAACTTGTTAAGACATCGAGTTATAAAAGTATTTTGATAAAGTATGTTATATAAAGGATATTTTGATCATTTATTTTACTTTTCTAAATAATTTAAAATGTTTTAAATATTGTTTACTTCAAACTATCAAATTTGAATCAAATGACTATTTATCATATTATAAAATGTTTAAAATGTTGTAAATATAAAATTTTAAATTGAAATGTATATGGTTTTAAAAAAATGGTTCATCCTTGTCTTTCAACCCACTTTCCTTCCTAGATATTCCTATTCTCCTATTTTTCCTCCTAGCTATCACTATTCCCTACCTTCTCTTCGGGGATGTCTTCCAACCAAATGTTCTGCCTAGTTGCTTCTCCAATTTCTTCCTTTTTGAGGACGAAAAGATTTGAGTGGGGGAGAGTGTAACAACCCTGTATTTTGTGATTATTTTAATTGTATATTTTAATTATTTTAAATTTAATTTTCTGATTTAAAAAATTTATTTTATTTATTAAAATGGATTAATTTTGTTATTTTAAATATAAATTTTGATTTTGATATGAATTAGGATTCCAAACATGACTAAGTAGAATATTTTCCAAAAAGGTGAATTTTTGTCAATATGGTCAACTTTGACTTTTAATTTAAAAATTTAAAAGTTTGAAATTTGAATTTTATCTTTTATTATGAAATTAATTAAAATTTTAAGAATATTGCTTTCTGTTTCATTGAAATCCGACTTATATTGTGAAAGTTATGCCTTTTTAAATATTGTGTGTAATTTGCTGTATTTAACAAAATTGCTTATTTTAAATTGTACAGATAATATTTTATTTGGTCATGTAATGTTCTAATTTATATTTATATGGGTAAGATAACATGTTATGTATATATTTTGGTTTTAAACATTTTAAAAGTGTAATTGACATTTTCCAGTGTCAGTTGTATTTTTGTTTACAATTTCTAATTTCCAGCTTCAATTAATTAAAGGAATTCTTTATTTATTTTTCTAGTTTCTAAAGATCTTATTTTATTCTCATTTCCACTTTATTTTTTCCTTATTTGTTTTATTTATTTGACTTTTATTTGTTTTAAAGTGAAGTAGGAATTTTTCTAGAGGTAATGGTATTTTATTTGTAATTTTCATGTCCTGTTTCCAATTTTTTAACAATTTCTTTAGTTCTTTTTCTATTTTCTCTAAATTAAATTATTTATTTCACTTTGAAAATGTTTTAGAAAGTATTTTATTTCAAAAGTTTGCTTTAGAATATTTTTAAAATGAAGTAGATATTTTTCCAAAGCCAGTGATGTTTTAATTGTAAATTTTTGAACCCTGTTTTCAGTTTTTAAGCAATTTCTTTAATTCTTTTTCTATTTTCTTTAAATTTAATTATTTATTTTCATTTTTTTTATTTTATTTCAATTTGTTTTTATTTTATTTACTGAGTTTTATTTTATTTATTTTGTATAAAAGATATTGGAAATTTGAGGAGACTAAAGCTTTAAACATTTGACTTTTCACGTTCTTGCCTTTTCATATTTTTGGCCGTTCCTTTTCTATTGATTAGCCGTGAGTTTTTATTCATTTTTCATGTGAAAAAGCTTCTCAACATCAAAAAAATTCGGCCAAACTCATATCTGAAAAAGATTGGTAATGGTTTCTCTTTTTCTCTACTCTTTTCTTCATTTTTTTTCAATGTTTTGCTTCATTTGGCATTGCCTTTCTCATGTTTGTTCGGCGACATCCCCTCACCATCTCCTCCTCAGACCACCACCACTTCTTTCCCACTTCATCCACCGTCAAATTATCCCTCTTCTCTAGCCTGAAATGGCCTTGACCATCTCATGTTGCAGAATCCACAAAACAATGCCTAACTCCACCAAATATTGCCTAGCCGAGCTCCTATGTGCCATCCACCTTCATTCCTTGCCACGACCACCTCCTTGACCTCCACCACTACCATGACATGACCTATGACAACGCACCTAACTACTGTCCAGACCTGAACTAGCCCTGGGCAAGCCAAGTGTGCTTGTGGCTGAGCCAAATGTTGCAAATCCAAACCCCTTTTGCCTTGCCTTTTGCACTTCCACCCTTTGTAACTTCCAAGACCATTTGTATGCTTGGCTTAACCATGTATTTCAAATCCAACCTAACCTTTATCACCTGGAAACATATGTGACTGGACCAAAATAGCCTTGTGGCCGAGCCTATGTGGGTAAAGGTCAAGCAAATTTGATGGGAAAGCTAGGTGATGTATTTGTCTAGCCAAGTTTCCATTTGTTTCAATCTAAACTTTGGTATTGTATTTATATTCGTATTTTGCTTTGTTTATTTTGTGAATACAAGATTTACATCTTGGCTCTCTCTCCATCCAAATCTAGTCGTGCTTTCTTGCTTTCTGGATTTTTCATTTGTGTGTTTATTTGCAAACTCCAGCGTAGAAAGGTGAGTAATCACACCTGACATTCATACTTATATATCTATGAATTGATAACAAGTGAAAGTGTAGAAATAATTATATTATATTCTACCTGCCTGTGATGTAAATTATATGATGTTAAACCCTGTTAATTACTTGTCACATCAGCTGTTATATTTTATTTTAGTATACTGTTTATTTATTTCTTTTAATCACACTGCAAGTTCCCTGTAGAATAGAGTCACTATGGGTTGAAATGATATATACCCGAACGGACTTTAGAATAGAGAAAAATCGCTATCGGTTGAAATGATAAGCCTGAATGATTTTTATTTTATTTATTTCATTTAACTTGGGATTGCGAGTTTGAAATGATAGAACCCGGATTTTTCCTTTGTAAATTACAGATTGAAATGATATTATCTGTAACATTGGCATAGGTTAGAAAAATTATATACAGACCGTGGTTAAAATAATTTTTCTATAATTTTTAAAATATTATAAAAATGTAAATATAATGACATTTTGATTTAAATTTAAATAAAAAAATGATTTTTATAAAATATTAGTGATTTTATACAAGTTAAATAAGTGAAATAAATAAATGGTAAAGTAGAATTGGAGATATAAGTAAAATTTGGAATTTATGATTTTGTTTTTTAAAAAAGTTTAAGTTAGTAAGAAAATATGATAATTTGATTATAATTTAAATTTAAAATGATTT
Source organism: Allium cepa (assembly GCA_030765085.1). Lineage (NCBI taxonomy): Eukaryota > Viridiplantae > Streptophyta > Magnoliopsida > Asparagales > Amaryllidaceae > Allium > Allium cepa. The sequence continues at coordinate 708,019,087 of CM060932.1, forward strand.
TTATGAAGTGTTATTGATTTTCTATAAATTAAAAATAGTTAAATAAATGAATGTTTAAAAGTTGAAATTTGAAGTATAACTTAACTTGGAAATGTGAAAGTGTTTTAAAAATAAAAGTTAAGTTAAGAAAATAAAATGGAATTTAAATAATATTATGAAATGGTAAACTTAATTAAAATGTTAAGTAAATGAAATGTTATAAAATATTACATTTATTTTATAAGTGAATTAGTAAAGATTTGATAATTATTTGTGAAAATTTCACTTTGTAAAATTATAAATTAAGGGATATTTAAATTATTTTTTTAAAGTGAGAAAATATGATTTTATAAGTAAAAATGGATTTAAATAAATTTTAATTGTTTATGAAATTGTAGTGAAAGTTTGGAATTTAAATTGACAGCATTCTTGAAATGCTATCATTTCTAAAGTTAAAGATATTGCAGCATTATGTAAATGCTGCAATTGATATATATGAACTAAATGGCTAAAATGAACCAATGGCTATTACAACACTTTGTAGGTGTTGTAGTTGCTGAATTTAACTAAAATATTATTTGAAATCTAAAACCTATTACAACATTTTAAATGCTGTCTTTTGCTAATTGAATTGTTTTAAACATAACTTTCCGTAGCATTTTCTAAATGCTGTGAAAGTTGAATTTTCATTGTTTTAATAAATTTAAGTGAATAAATGAACTTTGAAAGATATAAATTTTGGAAATTTAATAATTCAATTATTAAGTAAAATAACTTCATTTTAATGATTTAAAATGAAGTAAATTGTTTTGAAATATAAACTTTTTTGAAATGTGTGTTGAAATGATATTTTAAATAAAATGAACGTGGTTTGGGAAATATGATATTTTGAAATGGATTTTGAATGATATTGAATTTTAAAATGATATTTGATTTCAAAATATGAAATACCATTCTTGAATTTTAACCACGGGACGTAATTAATTTATGGTTTAAAGGATCCTTAGAGGATGGACGATCCCAAGCATCCTTTAAGGTATTGTGTATTACTACTACAGTTTACTTGAGTTGATTTACATTATATAAGTATGTATGTCCTGACTCGAATGTTTTGTGTTTTACTTCACGCTCGGGTCAGCCTGAGTATTTACAGCTTAGCTTTGGATTTCTTTCTAGAGCTAGGAATCACTGGAGATTCTGCTCGTCTAGTTATCTATTCCCTTTCAATTTCAGTTGTTCTATTTAAGCTCTGGTATTTATAAACTTCTATGTATTTGGGATCTCTATTGTATATATTTTCAGACTGATATTATGTATTTTGTTTAGAGATTTTGTTATAGTAGCTTCATGAACTGCTATGGTATTTTAATTTCCGCTGCGAGTTATTCTGATGTTTCTGTGTCTGTGATTCTGTGATTGTTTTCATTTTCTCCAAATTTATTTACAATGCGGTATTTTGAGTAATTCAAGTCTGGCATGTGTGGATGGGAATGGCTGAAAATATCGGGTTGTTACACATGTCAATGACTGATTCATTTGATTTAATTTTAAAAGACGAAATTGATTTTTTAGAATAGAAATTTTTGTTTGCGTAACTTTGTTTGTACCTTCATGGGTAATTCGTAATGTACGCTATAGATCATAAGCAGTAGTGCAAAGCATGACTCGTGAAAATTCATTTTTATCATGTAAGCAAAATAATACATTCATAGCTTTGGTGTTGTTATACGTCTCTGCTTTTTGTGCATCAGTCCATGTGCCGATATCGGTGTTAGGTGCTTCATATTTGTTTTGTGTTGCTAGCCATATCTCTAACCCATTTGCTTCCTTGAAAATTCGCATACATGTTGGCCAATAAGCATAATTAGAACCAATAAATAGTGGAGGATGAGCAGTTAATTGAACTTCTTGAAATGTATTTGTCATTTTAATGATTTCAATTTTATGTTACTATAGATTGAAATAACCTCGCTCTGATACCAAATGAAAATCTTGTAGATCTTATATTATCTAACTTGTGTGTAATATGTAAGTGTATGAGCTAATGTTATAATAGATAATAAATAGTAAAGTATAAAACGCATTCAAATTAGAGATTTTATATTGGTTCGGACCTCTCGTCTTACGTCCAGTCTCGAAGCTCTCCTTCGGTATTTCCTTTAACCAATTGAGCCTTGCTTCATCCAAAGGAATAGGCTAATACAAAAGTATATTTCTAAGAACTTGCGTTCCAAATAACATGGTTTTTGATTAATAGTACAAATCTTCCTATGATCTCCTTGAGTATGTGAATATGAATGCTTTGAGTTATAGGAAGTGATTTAACCAAAATTATATTTTGGTTATAATAGACTGAGAGTATGTGAGCAATGTATATGCAAGAAAGTGTTAAGAAATCAAGAGAGAAAATATTCAGTTAATTCAAGGTTTGTTAATCCCTATAGCTTAATCAAAGTAGTATTTATAGATTTAAAAGGGTAGGGATGAAGAGTTGTAACTATCTGAGAAGATCTATTCATTTTAATGGCTACAACCTTTCGATGAAGGGTGATTTCTTTTTGTTTCAAACTAAAGTTTCTTTTCAAAATTGGCAGTTTTTACATATGATGGATATTTGGGTAAAACCTTAGACGTCTGTGACTTTAGAAAATATTTACCCGAGAATTGTCACAAACATCTGTGGTTTTATCTCAGACGTTTGTGAATAGTAAACTCAAATTTTCAACTTAATTTTGATGCAAATGAAATAATGTGTGATTGTGTATGCATATATACTTAAGGAGACCTTAACAATATTTACTTAGGCCTCTTTTATAGTAGAATAACCTTATTGACTATAGCATGATCGATAGATCTTCGTTTCTCTTCATTTCTCTTTGAATCTCAATATCTTCCAGTATGGTGTCTTCTTATAGCATATACATGTAATCTTGATAAAGTGCACATATATGTGTGTGTATGTTTGTGTAGTTGTTATCACTGAAACATAAACTAGTGGTTCTAAAGTCAGTCTGGTAAAATAGCGTGAGAAAGCTCAATCAAATCATATTGATTGCTATATTTCTAAACTTTTAGGTATTCCGTAAGACCATGCCGCATATAAACACAAATGAGTTTTTACCTTAAGATAACCAAACCATTTTTATTATAAAAACCAATGATATTATTATAATAATGCCTCTGGGTTTAAAATATCAATAACCAAGTAGCTGTGATGTGTGTACGTTACAATAATAGGTATATAATCAAAAACCAAAGGCACTTATTGGAGAATGGATTTCAAAGGGACTACCTTTCGAAATATGGTACACCTCTAGAAATGTATACCTAAGGATGAAAACCTTTCGACCTCTGCTAACATAGAACTGGCCTACCCCTTACTGGATAGTACTGAATTTTTCATCACCCTGGTTATTCCCAACCTTTAAAGTGAGCTCTCATTCACAACCAAATCAATAGTATGATAATCTAGAAAGGTGATGACACACTCTTACGGGAGCAACCCATATAGCCCTAATCGGGGTATGAGGCTTGAGGCAATGATTTACCTAATTTTAGCACTTCCTGACAGTCGCTAGCTTTGATACTAAATGGAAGTGACTGCTATGTTATAGGATCGAAATGGCCAACAGTTGTAAACAATGTAAAAGTAGTGTCAATGCGATATAAACTAAGTTATCTACTGATGCCGAATATGAGTGTAAAATTAACTAGTGCGGAAAATAATAATAGCAAAATCAGTAAAGAAAATGACACCAGAGATTTTTATACACGTTTGAACTCCCATTCTACGTCCAGTCTCAAACTCCGTCTGGATTTAAACTAGCAACCCTCACTTAACCCGGAGGAATAGGTTTACACTGCCTGATCAACTGAACATGACTTCTACCGCCTAAGCAACTGAATAGGACTTCTACCGCCTGAGCAACCGAATAGGACTTCTTTACAAATAAAAAAAAGTATCTGAATGTAGTGTGCTCTTTGAATAGCACTGATAAGTCAATTAAGTACAATCTTCCTATAATCTTCTCCTCTACGATATATAGTATAATGTGCTTGAGAATTATGCAAGATAGAGTGATCAATGATCAGAGAATGTAAGCAATTTGAGTGCAATTTGAAAATAGAGAATAGATAAGAATTCAAGAAAATTAAAATAGTTTTCGGTGAATTGTTTGTTGAATTCTGTAATCTATATATAGTGTATAAAGAGTTGTAACCATAGAGGAAAATTTATATTGAAAAGAACAGGCGCAACTGTAGATTTTGAAAATGTTTCTCTTCGATGAAGAGAAGTGTCTATTCATGAAAATAGCTATTAAAAATATTCAGCCGTCTGAATAAAATAATTCAGACTTCTCAATTGAATTAAAACGCAAACATCAAGGATATAGGCTGTTTTTTTGCCTAATTCAGCCTTTTGAATAATTTCATTTAGACGACTGAATATTGTGAAAAAATATTTTTGTTTCAGCATTCAGACGTCTGAATGAATGTATTCAGCCATTTGAATTCAGCCTGACAAAAGTTACTATAGCTCAAATGGTTAGTGCACTTGCCTTTTGAACTAGTGACTCGGGTTCGAGACCTGCTCCATGCAATTTTTTGAAAACTTGATTTTTCACTTAAAATATGAATGTATATGTGTATATACCATTTGAAGAAGATTTTAACATTTATGAACTCTAGACACGATACTTTATGACTAATAATACTTTGTTTGCCACCTTCGTCATATCTCTATAGTGTATATCTCTTCTTATATCTCCATATACATACTTTCATCCTTTTTTATACTATGTATATTCATATTGAATGTATTTGTTTATCTATTTTTGATGCTCATGTACCTACAAATTAGCTTAGAGATTCTTTGGCATAATTATGTAGCTGTTGTCATTAAAATCCAACAATTGAGGTTCTTACATTCTTCCCCTTTTTGATGATGACAACTATATAATTTTTAAAAATATTCATTCTATATATAAAACAATATTAATATGTTTAAAGCTCCCCCTAAGCGTAACATCTCCCCTAAAGTATAATATCTCCCTCTATTAATATGCATATGAATTTCTTCCCTTTTGTCATTATCAAAAAAAATAAGCGAGTATAATAAATTTTATAAAATATCTTGTAAATAGCGAGATAAACTAGATATTAATTAAGGAGAAAAAAATGGATTTTACCATATTTGTTGAAGTCCATATTTAATTGTAAGCACGTAATTCTATTAAATGTATGAAACATCCTTTAAAATTCCAAAATCTATCCTCTTCCTTTTGTTTCTCCGAGTACCTACAGTAAATAACAATCATTTTTGTACACACTTACTATGTTAGGGTCTGGGGGGTTAGATCTTAGAAAACCATACCCATTTGGGTGTGGTTGAACCTTTATAAATATAATTTTCATTATTAACTATCATATTAAAATAATCATTAATGTATTTTTTTCTATTTTTCCAATTAACAGGAACCCAAATATTTAGATAATTTTTATTCATATTTCCAGTCAATGATTTTGTACTTTTAGAGAAATTATAAACATTATTGTTCATAGCAGTATTTGAATTTTTATAAAAATTGGATTTAGGCTTTACTCGAAATTCAGTACTAGCACTAACATTTTTACTATACATGAAAGCATATCTAGTGCTATTTCTATGATCAATTTTGTTATATCCTAAATCACTTTTATCATTATGAGCTTTTGAATTTGTAACTAAAGAAGATAAGATATTTTTACCTTTGTTAAACTTTATGATTTTTGTATTTAATCATTTAAAATTTGCTTTAGAATCACAAACTTCTTCTTGAAAAATATTATTATTAGCTTGTAAAATTTCACATTCTTTAGATAATTCTTAATTCCTTTTAATTAAAGCTTCATTCTCTTTTTCAAGAGACAGAATTAAAGAACTAGAATTATTTAAAGGATTTTCCAAAAGAGTACTTTTATTTTGCAAAACATTAATTTCCTCCAAAACATCATTGTTTTTATCTTCTAGCTTCTCATTTTCTTTTTGTAGGAAATCATTTTGTAACAAGTTCTTCTACGGTATTTTCAAAACATTTAGTTTGTTTTACCAAAAATTTATTTTCCTCTTTTAAATTGAAAATTTCTTGCTCACAATCTTTTAACTTAGCTAAAGCAATTGTATTAACTTTATTCAAAATTTTACAATCTTTTAATAATTCATCATGTGCTAATAGAAGATCTTTATATAAGAATCTAAACATACTGATTGTGATCTGAGTTTGGCCATGAAGCATTTGTTTGTTTGCTCCTTTGATTTTTCTTTATTGCTCTTCCTCTTCTTATTGCCTCGACTAGATCTCTTTGTAGCCATTTATTCTAGGATGTTGTTACGATCTCTAGAATCCTAGGCTCTGATTGACAGTGTCTATGCTTTGATACCAAATGAAAGTGGTTGCTACGCTATAGGATCGGAATGGCCAACAGTTGTAAATAATGTAAAAGTAGTGGCAATGCGATATAAACTAAGTTATCTACTAACGTCGAATATGAGTATAAAAATAAGTAGTGCGGAAAATAATAATAGTAAAAGAAGTAAAGAAAATGACACCAGAGATTTTTATACTGGTTCAAACTCCCGTTTTACGTTCAGTCCTAGACTCCTTTTGGATTTAAACTAGAAACCCTCACTTAACCTGGAGGAATAGGTTTACACCGCCTGAGCAACAGAACAGGACTTCTACCGCCTAAGCAACCGAATAGGACCACTTCCGCCCGAGCAACCGATCAGGACTTCTTTACAAATAACCAAAAGTATTTGACTGTAGTGCGCTCTTTGAATATCACTGATAAGTCAATTAAGTACAATCTTCCTACAATCTTCTCCTTTATGATATATAGTGTAATGTGCTTGAGAATTATGGAAGACAGAGTAATCAATGATCAGAGAATGTAAGCAATTCGAGTGCAATTTGAAAACTAGAGAATAAATAAGAATTCAAGAATATTAAAATAGTTTTCGGTGAATTGTTTTTTGAATTCTGTAATCTATATATAGTGTATAAAGAGTTGCAACCACAGACGAAAAGTTATATTGAAAAGAACAGGCGCAACCGTCGATTTTGAAAACGTTTCACTTTGATGAAGAGAAGTGTCTATTTTTGAAAATAGCTGTTAAAGATATTCAGCCGTCTGAATAAAATAATTCATCCCTCTGAATTAAATTAAAATGCAAACAGCAAGGATATAGGCTTTTTTTTGCCTAATTCAGCCTTCATAATAATTTCATTCAGACGGCTGAATATTGTGAAACAATATTTTTGTTTCAGCATTCAGACGTCTGAATGAATGTATTCAGCCGTCCTAATTCAGCTTATAACAAAGGTTACCATAGCTCAAATGGTTAGTGCTCTTGCCTTATGAACTAGTGACTCGGGTTAGAGTCCCGTTCCATGCAATTTTTTAAAAACTTGATTTTTCTTTTAAAATATGAATGTATATGTGTGTATACCATTTGGAGAAGATTTTAACATTTTTGAACTCTAGACACGACACTCTATGACTAATAATACTTTGTATGTCACCTTCATCTTGTCTCTATCGTGTATATCTCTTCATGTATCTCCATATACATACTTTCATTAATTTACTAACTAATCATTAATTAAATAAACAATAATTACTTTTTATAACTTATAATATGTTTTGAAAACACTTTTCAAAACATATTTAAGTGAAAAACACTTTTAATTTGCTAAAAGAGTTTGTTTTGCGAACTACATTTATAGCGACTATCGTTATATGACCCAAAATTTCCAAATTTGATTTTATACTCCAAATCACTTTCAAAACTCTATCTTTTTTATGTTAACTTACCTTTAAAAACTTAATTAAAAACATCTTATAAGTTATAAACTTTAAAGTGTTTTTCACTTTAAAGGATGTTGAAGCTAAGTAAAGTTAGAAACTTGAAAATCTTTTTATTAATTAAAAACCATCGTACCATGACTCAATTTTTCCAAAGGATCTCAAATTGCTTTAATAAGTCAAGAGCTAAGGTTTTAGCCTATACTACATAATGATCACAACGTAAATATATGCCATACAACATAATAAGGAACCTAAATTCAAAACTTTACTAACTAACATGCTTTTACTTTCATTCATTCTAAGTTTATACAACATCCTAACCGAGAACATATACATACATACAATCCAACACAAAATTCACCAAAACAAACAACCTACTTTTGCAACCAATATCAACTATGATTATTGTTACCCAAAATTTTAGGTAAATAAAAACTTCCTGGAGAAGCTCTCAAAGCTGGTCCATCCGTCTGATCCTCCCTCGGCCAATTAGTTACCCACATCAGCAAGCGACCAGTCTGTCACCTTCAGCGGCCAACCATACCTACTCTACATTCAGAGACACCAATAATAGAAGCCCAACCCTCAAATGATTTTCCTTCCTCAACAAGGCACCGAGCACTCACAACATTTTGGCGATTCTCTGAAGCCGGTCAACAAATCTCTCCTTAAGGGATAAGCTCAAGGTTGCAGCGCAAGGCCTTCCATGGCATACTTTCCCTTAGCAGCCAGAGCTTCCCTCAGCCTCGTCGGCACCTGCCCGATTCGGTCCTCCAACATAATCCATGTGCCAAGTACCACACCTTCCATGCAACGCCACTCCTAAAAAGTCTTCATTTCCTCTAAGGCCTAGGCCCACCCTCGGTACGATCTTAATATTGGAAGTAGCTCCGTTCTCACGTGATCATCCATCGGCTTCACTCTCTACATTTCTATAATAGGGCCCTACATGTCCACCCTTCGTCGGACACCCGGGCTGTTCAGAGCTTACACCGGATTGGCTACTTCATGCGGTCCAACTAATCCTATATAGGGATCCGCCCGACCATGGTGGACCTATCGCCTTATGTCCTTAGAATTCCTAAACATGCCAGCTAGGACCGCCCACATAACCTGAAACAGTTTATCGTGAAGTACTCTAACCATTCCCAGTCCAACTCCTCCAAAGTACATGCCATCAGAGAAAAGTACTATTTCTTTGCCAACAATACTTAATGTGCAGCCCTTTCCTCTCACCTACCTTTCCAATAGCCAATTAGAATGCTTGCACCCCTACCTACTAAAGCCCGCTACCTTTCATAGGTCTACCTTAGACACTTCTTTCCATCTGGTTAGTAAATGGAGCCGTGGGCTCGAATTTGTTTTCCAGTTGGCTCCTATCCTACGTCCCCTTCAATCCATGGCCCAAAGCCGCCTCTCCTGCACCGTTGCTCTATAATCTTGACCATCCATTCGTACCTATATCCCTTATATATACCCGATGTCATTCCATGTGATAGGAAGATGATGAAATGGGCAGACAAACAGATGGGGAGAACGATTTCCCCAACCCATCTCCCTCACTAACTCTCTCCTCCTCCAAAACCTCTCCAATGGTGGCTTCGCCCTACTTTCGTTAAAGAGAACCTCCATCAAGCTCTACCACTCACCCTACCGTGCTCTATCCACCAAGCTCCACCACCATCATTACCTCCAACTTCAAGTCTATCACTCCAGCAAGCAGCCCTCCTTCCAGCACCTACCTTTCAACCATTTCTAGCAACCCCTCCTTCAAGAGCTCTTCCATCTCCAAGACTCCTCCTCAAGGGACGAGCCTTTTATTGGGTCTTCCCTAAGGTCTCCTCTTCTCGAAACCCTTAGACTAGGATATTATACTTTTATGATATTTAGTCTAGTATCCTTTATTATTCTATTGTAGCAATCTATAAATTGTAAGAGGTCGATGTAGCATGGGAACATCACAGTGGACAAAGGCCGCACTAGGTCGAACCACTATATATCGTTGTGTATTTTCTTTTTGTACTTAATTCTCCCTAGGATCATCCTCTGTCGTCTCCCGCCATGGGAGAATCTTCATGTTCATTCCAGCCCACCATACTCCCGACCATAGGCAAGCACCTCCATCAACTCTTACCCGGCTCAATCCACATTCCCCTAAGCAATGGACCAACAGTAAAGGGCTCATCTAACCATCCCTTACATGGGAGTGGTCAGCCTGCAACCAACCTTATGGCTCAAGCGGGTTTGCACCCTCCACCAGTAATGATCCTTCCCTCTAGGATCGATTCGTCCAAAAAATAAACCTAGCGTTGGCGCAGTGGTATCCTTATCAGTGCAATCGCATTGCGAGGTTCGACCGGGTTTTCCATACTCTTGATGAAAAATTGGATCAATATCACCAATTTTTAAATTCAAAACTTTAAGTAAAAAGGATAGCTTTTCTGACCTAAAAGTTAACCAAAACACTCCAAACCTCTGCTAACATTTTAGCACAACATAGCTCCTAGCTTTTGTTCACTAAAAATGGAATCTATGAGGATTCTAAGGGTCGAAGTGGTTCGAACTAACGGGCCTAGGGCTCGGCCATGTTGAGACAAAGAGTGTGGAGGCTTGTTTGAAAAAGTGGAGTTGTATAGAATAGAAGGAGAGTTTTAAATAAGGTTTAATATATTTGAAATTGATAAAACTTGGATTTTTAAACAATTGAAACTAAGGAAGCCATTGAAATAGTTTTGAAATTTTGGAGGAAGGTTTATAAAATGTGAATGAATGAAAAATCAAAGAAAAATTCAGGAAACTTGTTTTTATGAAGAAGTGCGATTACTAAATTACCTTAATAACCCTAAGTAGATGCCCTTCTTCCATGTTTTTCCACCACACCACCGATATCTCATTTCCACATCAATTCCACACAAAAATCCTTGTTCCTCCCATGTACACATTGAGCCAACATGCATTTAATGACCTATGTACTTTATGTTTGATAAGGAATCCTTTTACATTTTATTTTAAAAAAATTCTCTTAAAATGTCACATCTCTTAATATATACTTTTAAGTATATACATATACATATATAGACTATATAGCTTTAACTTATTTATATATTATGTGCATATCTATACAAAAGAGTTTACAATATTTTTGACAACCCTTAGCCGACGAAAAGACAAAACTTCGAAAAATGAATTTCGGTTACTTTTTTGTTTTTATTCAAACTAAATATATTTGTAAGCTAATTTGAAAAACTAGTTCATCATTATTTATTATTTAAAGATTTTTATTTTAGTAATAAAATCTATTATTTGAATATTTAAAATTACGTAAATATTTGCAAATCAAAGCAGTGAATTTCTTGGTCATTACATATTTTAATACAAATATTTGAAAGGAGATTTCAATTATTGAAAGGATTAATAAAAGAGGTTTAGTGGTTGCATATGTGCTTAACCATGGTTGGTTTCCATGTGAAATTAATTCTATGATTTGATTATTTGTTTATTTGATAGTTAAATAACCGATTATCACATCCTGACGAGTTGTGAAAATTATCGTGTGTTGGTTCGAAGATAGCAGAATCGGATAAGCATGAGTTATATAAATACCACTTCAACTGAGATAAACATTCGAATTAGAAATATCTTGAAGATAATTAAAGACATGATACTTTAAAATGCAAGGACTACTTGCTACTAATCCTATTGATGTAGGTGAAGTAGTATTTTTGGTTTGTTCTTATCCTGAACAATTTATATGAATGAATGTTGGCATTGCATTGATTCCTAGAGTGTGGTGTTAGCATTTCAAGTGGAATTTGCTAAAAATGTAAAAAATAGCATCTATCCTCACAACCAGCAATGACTAAAATAGGGGGATGCAGCAGGGCTATGTTGGTCACATCTATTAGGGTATGACTATTGCCCAATCTCGATTGATATTAACCTATTTATGTATGCCAGTGACTCAGTACGGTTGTTATATGGCAACTAGGGTGATGACATATTCGGTACCATCTTGGAAGGGAAATGATGTTTCTATGTTGGAAGGGGTGCGACATCGGTATGTTTTGCTAGATATGTATAGTGAGTACCCCAATAGCTTATCATTTTATGAAATACATTATCCAATATGTGCCTATACGGACTTAGTTGTAAACATAATATGTTGGAATGTAATTAATGTAACCATGTTGGTTATGATTATATATTTATTTTAAACACTAGACATTATTATAATATCACCAGATTTTCTACAAATGGTTAGGTTATCATAAGGTAAAAAGTTAACCGTGCTTATGTCCGACGTGGTCTTACAAGATACCTTTATTTATGAAAGGTTTTAATAACATTAAAAATCCATTTGTTCTGTGTTTCTCATGCTTGTTTACCAGACTGATCCGGCCGTTATTTTCTTATAATGATTGGGTAAGCCTAAGCATATTTCCATATGTAGTTTGGATTCTTTGGAGCTTCTAGAGATGAGGCGGATGCCTCTAAGATTGATTCTAGTGTATTTTATTTCTACTACATCTGTTGGTTGTATCTATCAGCAATTGTGAGGACAAGTTGTTATAAATATTCAGGCTGATGATAGGTTAGTTTTCTCTGATCAATGTATGTATTTTATAGTTTTCTTTTGTAAAGATCTATTGTATATTATATATTTCTTATCACAATGAAATATTATGTTCTGTCTTTTCTTTCTTTCACCATAATAACCTGTTTTTCGGCATTAAGATGCTCGACATGCGAATATAGTGGATGTATTAGTGCTGACTTTTAAGAGTCGAAAAGGTAGGTTGTTACAGTATGGTATTAGAGCTTAAGTTGATCGAACGCCTAGGCTTTGGTGGGGCTAAACTCATTAGAGATAGGGTTAGTAATACACTAGGATGACTTTGAGTTTATATATATATAAGAGAGCATACTTAGTAGTGCTATAAAAATATTTTATATTATACTGATTATTCTGTTGAGTGGCTTATGAATTCTGGTCGATATAGAAAGAACAACTGTATTAATAAGGCTTTCTAAACACTTGAACCAGGCAAACTAATGTAGTATTGTTTTGAAAAATTGGTAAATGAAATAATTTTACCTAGGATTATATTTTATATATAAAATAATAATTTTTGGAAATTAATATAGTTATTTATGATGTGTTTGTTTGTTATCAAATGAAAATATTCAATCATTATCATTTATTGTTTGATTAGTTTTGATCGGTCGGTTTATGAGCATTCATTATTGTTTGTTATAAGAAAATATATTTGTATAAATATGGTTTATAAATAAATAGGGATTCGAAGCCGAAAAATTGAGAATTTAACCCAATGTTTTTTAAAATTATTTTTCAGAGTTTTAGGAATAATAAAAATAGTATTATTTAAGAGTAATTGTCTATAGAAATGTTTCCAAAAGGATTTTAAAAGAGATATTTAAATCCCTTCTATCATTGGAAAATAATTTTGTGATGACTGCAACATCATCAACATTTATTTTCGAGTTTCTAATAGGGAATGCTACCATTGCATTTTGCTATAGAGGTGTTTTATAAAAACAAATTTGTTTTTTAATTTCGAAAGTGTGATTTGATAAACTGAAGGAGATATGTATATTATTATTTCTGAAAGAGTTGAAATAAAACCCGGTGTTTATTTCTTAGTTTTTCAATTTAGTTATTGTATGGACTCATGTATCATATGTATTAGGGTAGTTCGGTTTGTGCATCTCGTTTTGATATGTTATTTGATCATTTTTGTTTGTTAAAATGAAATGGAATTTTCAATGATTTTGGATGGTCTAAAGCATCCAAATTAGTTGAAAACTTGAAGCTAAGTGTTTGTGAAGATAAAAAATATAGTTTTGTAACTCTAGAATGGAAAGTTTATAACTTAAAACAAGTTTTAAATTTGTTGAACATCTATGTTAAGTAAAACAAATCTGAAATTGTATATATACTCTTAGTATGTAGAAGAGTGTTATACAAATATGAACATAAGTAATGTTTTATGAAAATATTTCATGAATGATTTTAGTGTTAAATGAGATACTATTGGCGTTAATATATGTTAAATAAAAATAATTCGTATAGTTTAGAAATCAATGGAATAAATACGTAAGTTGTACGTAGATCTTGTTATTCACATAACCGTTCTTGATGCAGATTCGAGTACATGATTTCGAGGTGATTTACACCTATCTGAACAAGGAGTTTTCACTTGATTCTTAATGGCGAACATTTGATACAAATTATTTACTGAAGTTTTCTATTATAATATGTGGCTATGTAAGGAGAATGAAGGTTTTTAATCAAAGAATCAGTCGGTATCTGCACTAGAGAAGTTGAGTGAGCAATACCAATCCGAAAGTGAAGTTTATGTGATCGAGCGAGTGATCGAATTTGATATTGCGTACGGATGACATATGTACGTCATACGAGATTTTATATATTGTATGCTTCTTACTTCAAGAAAGCAGTGTATATGGTTTGATGGAATTTTAAAATGAGATACAGGTAAGCAAAGGTTTTTGGTTGCTTTTGGTTTCATGAGTAGAGTATGATTGCTCGACAAATAGGTACACGTTTATGCTTAACAAGTGTGTTTACTATGTGTCACACACACTCTATAAGGTATATCATAAGTATATATTGTTGTTGTATTGTCCCCAGATATGGGAGGTCCCGGTTACGGGCTTATATTAATTTTGTGATATTTTGGACCTAGCCGCAAAAAGGAGGTGTCGCCGACATTTTCCGTAATATAACTGATTTTAAAAGCTTAAGGGTTTGGAGACATTTTTCTTCCTTTGGAAATTTGGGCAACAAAATTCTTTTAACGGGGAAGAATGTAACGACTCACAATTTTAACGTTTCGAATAGGAATATTTAATTTATTTATATATACAAATTTGATCCAAATTTAATAAATTATAAGAAAATCAACTATTAATTAAACGACTCAATTTGTAGTGACTTGTTTTTATTATAATTATGGGATTTTTCCACAATTTTAAATTTGGAAAATATTTAAACTATCGTTTAATATATTTTCAGGTAAACGTTGGTATTTTTAGAAATTTCACTGAATAAAATAACCAGTATATTTTATTGTTGTTTTGAGATCATGTCGAATTTTTATGTGTGATAGCATTTTCTATTTTGTCATTTGCTGTTCATAAACATATGAAATGTAGTGAAGTGTCGGAAATTGTAAAATAAACAAACTCCTACCCTAAGACTATTCTTCACTTTTCCTTTCCTCCTCTTTCCTTTTATTTTCCCTCCCTTCCTCTTACAATAAAGGATTAAAACTTATCTCCATTCAAAAATCAAAATCAAATTATTTACCAAACGAAAAAATAAAAAATTGGATCCGTTGAGTTCTTATCGACAAGAGCTTTGAATTTATACCCATTTCTTTTCATGAAGTCGAGTTTGGCAATGGTCGATGTAGCGACAGCGAAACTAGGATTTCGATTTTAAAGGGTTATAGGTAGCATTAAACAACATCGTCTATTGCTTTGCATATGTCGTAGGAAGGAGCATGCATGGTGTAAATTTGGCGGCATTGCAATCTATGAGGGAGGGTCATGAATTTTGCCTACAGCATGAGCGGAGGGAGCAACCACGTTTGGCTTGGGTGGTTCGAGCATTATGTTTTTGGGTTAGGGAGGTGAAGCTCGCAAAGAGATGGAAGTTGCCAAAGTCAAATTGTGATTTGGTGGTGTATCTAGAGTGGGAGGGGGAGAGAGGGGTTTGTAATGGTTCGTGTGCATTTGTGCACATGTACATGGAGCAAATCGATTTAGGGAAGAAAGTTTTAGGAGGGGTAATTAAATTAAGTAAAATAATTAAATTATTTAATTATACCTTTTAATCTGTAAAATTTATAAAATCAATAACATATTTGTACGAGGTCTAATCGAGACATGGTCGTTTATGTTGCACTCGTAGAAGTGTTATCAACTAACATGAGTTGATTTCATTAAGCTTGGAGTAAATGTGATTTTGAGATAAAATCAAATGTCGTTCAATTATAGATCAGACTGGAACGCGTAAGCGTCAACTAGAATTTTGGTGAGTTTACTCACCTTTGGATGAATACTATATGATATATTGTAATAATAAATAATTAAGTTTTTGCTTGAATGATTATTGATTTGGCTTGGTTGAATTTCTACTTCAAAAAGCAAAGGACATACAAAATGAAATACAGAGAATTTTGTAGGGGGATCCCGATTCCTTACCATTGTTGATTTTAGATTTTAGTTATATATTTGTTGTATGGATCGTTGAATGCTGAGAGTTTGATAGTTGGCCATGTTGGAAATGACATTGATATATGTTAAAAGTTGTACATTTTTATTGAAAAAGGTAATGGTAGCATTAATTAAGTGTCGTGGTAGATATTGACTCATTAAAACATTTCGAAATATTATTATTTGATGTTTGGATTTGAATTTTGTTTGGATTTAGAGAATGATTTTAAATACGATTTTTCGAGTTTTCTATGGTATTTTGTTTAAAAATGATTTTTAAACTTCTCTATTTTACTCCAACCCTTTTTGAAAATGTTTTAAAGGTATTGAGGGAAGTATTTATGTTACAGAAAGTTAATATAATAAAGGATGTTTATTTTAAAGAAAAACGAGAATTTATCTTATATAATAAAGTGATTCTGTTTTAAAAGATGATAGAAATATTTTAGGAGTAAATATTTGTGAAATGTTTTATATCGGATGTTGTAATTAATGAGAGATTTATAAATGATATTTTAGAAAAAGGGAAATGGTATCATTTTTATAATTTGGTATAATAAATCACATTTGTGGATTTATAGTAATATATGGAATGATCGTCTATGGAAAGCATTTTTTCGATCTTGCAATTGAAAATTTAGGACTAGTATAGCAGGTTTAAAATTAGAAATGAATTTATAAAAGAAGTTTATAAAAGAGATTTATAAAAGGAGTTTTATGAATAAGTTAGGAAATTTATAAAGAAGTTTATAATTATATTGAAGGATTTATAAAAGAAATTTTATAAATAGAAAGGAGACTTATAAAAAGGAGTTTTATAAGAGGAATGAGATTTGATTACTATAAATGATCATTTAAATTTGATGGTATGGAAAGTGTTCTTTTCATGCTTAACACCAAATTGCAAGATAGGGAAACCCATCCTATCCTGAGAGTTAACAATGCATGACAAGGCAGGAATAGTATATTAACTTGTCCAACTACATTGTTAATGGAGGGATAGTATAAGTTTGAAATCTAAAAGTAGTGGTAAGTATATTTGGTCTAATTTCTATATAATCATTTACTTACACCAAAAGTATTTTAGGTTTATTATTACTAATGTTTTAAACAACATTCGTTTTAATCCAATTAAGTATGGTTTAAGAAATGAAATCTTACTTAAGATTTGTGAATATACTTATACCATCGAGATAAGTACATGAGTACATTTTCTAAGTGCTGAAAATGTAGTGTTTTGTAAATATACTTGTCCTATTTATACAAGTATAAGGAAAAGTTTTCAGAGTATTGAAAGTGAAATGTTTTGTGAGTATACTTACATAGTTGAGATGAGAAGATCAATATATTTCAATTATTGACAGGGGTAGAGAGGGTTTGTTTATATAACTTTTACAAAATGTATTTTAATACAAATACTTGAAAGGAGATTTCAATTATTGAAAGGATTAATTAAAAAGGCTTAGTTGTGAGTCAACGGAATATGGATCTTAATGCTAAATTAACACTAGAGGTGAGGGGGTGGATACTGTTTAATGGATTATATGAATATTTTTCAAATTCTTTAAGGATCTAATTGGAATGATGAAATTAACAATCACAGAAACAATCACAGAATCAGAGTGCAGATAAAAGCAAATGCAATAAAAGTTAAAAAGAAAGGACACACTAGGATTTTATACTGGTTTGGAGTTACCCTACATCCAATCCTACAAAATTCCTTATATGGATTTCTTTTCAACTAGAAAATGCAAATACAATCTTGATTTCAAGGTTACGAGACACACCCTCCAAAATCCCGACCTCTTGGTAGAGTCGGCTGATTTTCAAGTTATAAGCACACCCACTAGATTTATGAGCTACTAAGCATACTCAATTGATTTTACGAGTTACGATCATACCTACAAATTTAGCAATATGATTGGATAGAGTTCTACAGACTCAGATCTTCGATTATGATTACAATTGATCCAATAACTGTGACGACCGAGAAATTTTTAACATTTGAAATGGAATATTTAATTGATTTTAAATATTTGGAGGTTAGTTTAACTTGAATTTCGAATATAAATATGAATTTGGCAAATAAATTATTGAATTTAATTTATTAGTGATGGGTAAAAATTTGAATCTTTAATTTAGGGCTTGTTAAAAATAATTTCATGGCTTAGAAAATTTATATTGATAATGTGGAAGATAATGGAAGCTTCATAATTGAATTTGGAAATGTTTTGTTCAGTATTGAAATTTTATCGTCTAAATCGATATTTAAAAATAGCCTTCCGAGGCACAGTCTCGAAATTCGACGAAATCAGTTCTGTTGGATCCGTAATATATAATTATCGGATTTCAATTTCATAGCATTCGGAGTTGTCGTTTGGCCGTACGATAAGCAAACGCGAAAAATTTATATCGAAATTTAATTTAATAATTGAGTCTAAAAAGCTATCTTTTCCATATGATCGAATTAGGACTCAGAACCTTTTCCATTGCGTCCAGAATAGGGGTATAACATTAGGAATTCCTAGCGGCATGCCTCGATAGGAGGTCAAGATTTTAAGCCCTTTAAATCGAGATATTTGAAAATTAATTAAATTTATATATATTGCCAAATTCGAGCACTTCATTGCAGCCGAAATTCCACCAAATCGGTCTCTTTTTGTGATATGTACGTGACCCTTGCCTTTTCTAACACGCTTTCCTCTCTTCAAAAGGAAGCTTTCAGCAGCGTCTTTAAAAAGAAAGAAAAAAAATCAACAAAACCACTTCGTTTGAAATTTAATTCAGAGATTCAGAATTTTTAGTGGCCGATCCCTAAGATATCCCCAGATACGCTCAACTTTTAATTTAAATTCATGATTCCCTTACTTATTCTATTCGAAATCGACTTAGCCTTTATCTTTGATTCAAAAAAATAAAAACTTATGGCCAGTGACGAAATCATCCTCAAAATCAGATCGGACTCGATTCCCAATTTAACCATGCGATGGCGTGTTGACCGCGAAAGGCGTCGGTCGCGATTGACATGGGTTGCGTTCGAATCGGCAATCAAAGAGGCGACTGAGCTAATCATCGAATCGCGTATAGGAGGGTAGCAGCGTCGTATTCAAATCAAGTCGATTGAGTTCTGGTGGTAGCTCGCGGGGTTCATGGCAGCAGAGGCAATTGGGTTGGCGAGCGAGCGTGACGCAGTGATGGCACAGGCGATGTGATTTTAGGGAGCTGTTCGATGACAGTTAGGGTTTGTTGTCGGAGGTGGAGAGGGTTTCTACGAGAATAGGTATTTTCTTTATTTAATTTTTATATGCGTATGCAGAAGAAAATTATGCAGTGAGCTATTTACAAATTGTTTTATTCAATTTAAATTTGAAAATAAATTTAAATATTTGTATACAGACAGAAAGATAAATTAATGTGATTATTTACAGAAAATAGAAAATATTTTATATAAATAAAGTTTGGAAATAGATTTTTAAAATCTATATGGATTATTTTCAAAGAAAATATTTTGTAAAAAAAAGAAATTAGTTTTATAAAAAAGGAGGATTTATTAAAGGAAATTTAGTGTTAAATTTTAATTTTAGTTAAATAAATTTATTAAAAGGAATTGGTTTAAATTCAAAAATATTAGTTAGATAATCATTAGTCGATTAAAATTTATAAATGATAATCGGTTGTTTGATTTTTTGAATATTAATAAATTGTATACAGGGTCTAAAAATCGTAGAGGAACAAGTTGGATTGAAAATGGGTTTCATGCGAAAGCAAAGGTGAGATCTTCTCACTCAATCAATATTTTTTGATTTAAATTTTGAATAATTAAATTTAAAATTGATTGACTGTGTGCTTGGATGATTGATTTATAATAATTATTCATTGGATGATATTATATATATAATAGTATATATTGGGTGATTAATTTCCGGCATTATATAGCAGATGAGATCCTATGCGCCGCATAATAGCGGATGATATTTTATAAATCCCATATACCGCGATATTCCACCTCAAAGTGGAATTGGTATTTAATTGTTGTGCTAACGTCTGTGGATGCAGGGAAAACAGGTTGGAGGGATCCAACAAGATTCCTCAAATATTTGAATTAGTTTCAATATTGTGTGTTGATTATTTGTAATCTGTGTGCGACTATTTGGAATTGAAACTGTTGAAGGCTATAAATTAGTCGAATATATTTTTGATATCGTAGGATATCAGAAATAAATAAAATTTTATTTTTTGAAATTTAGTATAAATTTTTTTATAGTAAATTAATTTTAGAAAATTGAATAAATTTAAAAGAAGGAATTTGTTTCAAAAGATAATTAATTTGGTGTTTGAAATAAATTTAAGAATAAATTTGAAATTTGATTTGGTATTTTGGAAATAAATTAGAAAATCAATTTGATATTGATTTGGTAAAAATAGTAAATATTTGGGAAATCGATCTAAAATTGACTTGATTTTTAAAAATAAATTTTGGGAAACCAATTCTAAAAATGGATTTGGATTTGAAAGTGAATACTTGGGAATCTATTTGAAAATCATAAATTAGTGGATATTTAAAAATTTAAACCCAAAATGGGAATTTATTAAAGGAAAGACTTTTTTGGAGAAATTATTTTCTTAAGTTATTTTGAAAATCTTTAAAGTAAAGATTTAATTAATTAATTAATTATAGAAGTGGTTATTTAAAGATTAAATTGATATTTGTTTAGAAAATGGTTATTTAAAATAGTTATACCCTATCTACTAATTTTATTTTAAAGTTAGTTTGGACTTGAAGTTTTATATGAGATATTGGTATAATATTTTCATGACTAATATTTAAATAAATGTTATAAAATAATTAAACTAAATGTTTCCAAGTACATATTTTGTATAAGTGATTTAAAGGATTTTAAAGTATTTGAACTCGGTAGATTTTCAGTGGAAATAAATAATAACGTGAATCTTATTCCGCGAGTGAAAAATGATTTGAAATTTGTTTTCAAATAGTTGAAGTGCTAAAATTTTATCTTGCAAATATATTTCGAAAATAAATAATTGGGAAAATTATTTAAATCTGGTAATTGTTGTGAATGTTGATTGATAGTTAAATAACCGACTATCAATATTTGCCTTTTAATGACATTTGAATTTCGATGCGACCGGGGGTCGGATTCCAAGTGGATATCCGAAAAACACATCGAACCTTTGTGATTGTGATGGATCTTTGTTTAAGAAAATCAAAGTGAAATTGTTGTGCTTTGTTTGAAATCTAATTGTAACACTTATTTTTAAAATAAGCGCTCGTTATTCGGATTGCCGGGAGAGGAACTTTTTTCATAAAACCCATTCCGAATAATGATACGACGAAATGGGATTGCATTTGAAGATGGTGTTGAAGACCGGGTATTTTCGAAAACGAAAGGATTACAAGTCGAGTATCTCTGCACCGAGTTGCTCTATTACAGAGATTTTATCACCCTTTGTGATGGGGATTCCGGCCACGATTAGTGAATATCCAGATTTGCAAGGGCTTCTTTGAAGTGCCTTCGGTTCCGTTCGATCCCGGAACGGACTTGTATGGATGTGAGTCTGACATTACACTTTGAGATGTAATGCTGATTTCTATCAAATACATTTTTGTTGTGGCGGAGAATTTATTCTCTTTGATTAACACCCTTCTCGGAGACGTACGAGCTCAGAGGTTATGTAGTTGATGGTTACTAGTGATACATTCCCAATTTGTTAATGTGGCACACGAAGTGCTGCTGATCATTTGTTGATCAAAGCATGACTTTGTGAAAAGTTAGCTTTGTGGACGAGACCTCATCGTGCCTCACAAACCGGTAATGGTCGAAACAGGAAAGATGCGGCAAGGTTACAGGGGTAGCTCCCCTAGGGTATGTCCATTCCTTTTGGAAAAGGGTGGTGTCAGGTATGGATCCCTGATATTTAACCTATGTGGTTACTGCAAATACTTTTCTTTGTGGTTGTTGGTGTAGAGGATCCTCGTATAAAGGTTGCAAACGACCGGGGGTGGCATATCTTAGGTTTTTTCCCCGGGAAGGGGGTAACCGGCCTTGTGTTGGCAGAGAGCCTGGTAGGTTCTCGAGGTCTCCCTCCAGAGGCGTACCCATGTGGCAGTAGGAAGTTACTTAGCCTGACCATTTGTTGGAAATCTAAAGAAACAATACGCGCCCTGTATGATTTTAGTTGTATAACCTGCCATGGAATGTGGCGGTAACCTGCTATTGAACTTGGTAGCTATAGTAGGCATAAGTGCGAAATGCCTATGCTGGCTAAGATTAATATTATACTTTCAAAATGTTTTCCACACTATGCACTAATAATAATATCAAGGGATTTTGCGTATCAAGAATGTTTGACTAACATAAGGAGAAATCTCCTCCAATTATGTGGTTGCATTGTGTGTGTGGCGGGAGGCCTTATAGTAGTTTCATTTTCCAAAAGCATAGTGGATTTCTTTTTATTTTCTTTGTGAAAATAACTATTTTTAAGATCTCACACCAGTCCCACGACTGAACTTGCTTATCTTTGTGAAACGTGCTTCAGGGGTTCTCGCTTTTTATTTGGTGGCGAGCAGGAGACTCTTACCCCTACACGTCCTCTTTAAAAGGTTGGTTAGATTCGACTGTTCGGCATTCGATACAGTGGACATATTGTTGTCGACTTTCGGGTGTCAAAAAATTGGGTTGTTACAAATTTGGTATCATAGCATTTGGTTAAGCGACAACCTTGGCTCCGTTGGGTGGTACTCATTAGAGATAGAGTCAGTAGTATTCTAGAATGAGTTGAGTGTATTAATAGATATGATCGCGTATTTGTTAGTGAATACAAAATTGTTTTGTATTGTAATGATTGGTTTGTTGAGTGGCATATGGATTCTGGTTGGTATAGTCCGTACAACTCTATCGATAGAGATCTCTAAATACTCGTACAGAACAATTCGACACGATGTTGTTTTAAAATAGGGTAAATGAAATAATTTTACCCAAAACTATTTTCGTAGATAAAGGAAATAATCTTTGTAAATTATTATAGTATATGGTTGTTTGATTGTTAGGAAGTGGTAATATTATTATCATTTGAATAGGAAATTGAAAACGTAACTCCAAAATTAAGAAACAAATTCACATACAAATGGAATTTGAGAATATAAATTGTAAATGTGATTTGTAATTTGAAACGGAATTCCAGAGAAGTATTTGGAAATGTTTTGAAAAGAATTTGAAAATTTTAGAGATTTGGAAAGTTTAAATCCCTTTTGATTTTGAAGATGATTTTCAAATGTTTGGAAAAATGTTTTGAAGGGATAAAAAGCTCTAAGCTCTTTTCGGTGTCTGGAAAATAATTTTGGTGATGACTGCAGCATCATCGATGTTCATTTTTGGGTTTCCAAAAGAAGAATTTCTACCAAATTATTTTAAATGGAAGTTGTTTAAAAACTGGGTTTGGTTTTGGAAATTCAAAAGATAACTTCAATTGATTTCAAAAAAATGGTTTTGAAATGTTGGAAAGACTCTGGAATCTGATAAAAATAGTAATGGAATAAAATTTTATAAGGTGGAAAATAAAGTTGTGAATGAATAAATAAATTTACAATTGAAATTAAATGAAAGTGAAATTGAATGTTGAAATTCATTTCGAATTTGTAAGTAATTAGAACTGGAGTTGGAATTGAAATTGATTTGTGATAAATAAAGTGAAGTATTAAACTAAAATTAGTAAGTGAAATTTATTAAAGGAATGACCAAATAGATATGGTTTGGAATGAATTAAATTCAATAATTGTAAATGAAAGGTGAATTAAATTCATATGGAATATGAAATCCAGTTTAAATATAAGTGGTTATAAACCAAAATAGTGAATTGAATTGTGTTTGGGAATGAACAAAAGAATAAAACTGGAATTGAAACTGAATATCGAAAACCAATTTGAGTTGTGTGAAATAAAATGAAGTTGTAAAATTAGTTCGAAGTGAACTAAAGATAATAAAGGTGGAAATATTAAAAAAATGGTCTGGGATAAAATGAATTGGAATTTGTAATGAATTAGTAAATAAAACTAAAATAGTGCAGTTGTGAATGAAAGATAATGATAAAATTCAATATTCAGAAGATAAATTGAATCCAAATAGAATTGAAATTATAAATTGAATTCAAATGAAATTGAAAATGCATGATTGAATGAAAATGGATATATAAATTCAATAGTGAAGTAAAAATGGTATAAGAAGCATATATTGAAAATTTTGTAATGAAATGTGCAAAATGATATTTGAATGTTGTAATTGGATATTATAGCTAGCAGGATATACATGTGTACTAAAGGAAATGGAATTGGGATTTTGATTTTGAAGATAAATTTGAATTGCTCGACAAAAAGGTATGTATTTAAATTTCAGTATGAAATTTGATGATTTTCTTGTCCAGCCGCTTGCCTTTTCATTTTCTTTTTGAAATCTGGGGGTCGTGGTGCCATTTTTGTAGTCATACCGAGCTAGCCGCGCAAAGGAGACATTGGCGAAAATTTTCGAAATTTTAGAGAGTTAGAAATTTTTGAGAAAATGTTGAAAGTTTGAAATTTGAATTTGAATTGTGAAGTAAACAATATTGTTTAGAAACTTATGATTGAGTTTGGAAAATTAGTTGAAATGATAATGAGCCTTTAATAAAATATTTGTTTTAGAAAGTTGATAAAACTGTTTGGTTTGGCAAATATTAAACGGGTTGAGGATCGTTCTTCTCAACTAGTAATTTCGGAACGAAATTCTTTTAAGGGGGGAAGGATGTGACGACCTGGAAATTTTTAACATTTGAAATGGAATATTTAATTTATTTTAAATATTTGGAGGTTAGTTTAACTTGAATTTCGAATATAAATATGAATTTGGCAATTAAATTGTTGAATTTAATTTATTAATGATGGGTAAAAATTTGAATCTTCAATTTTAAGCTTGTTAAAGATAATTTGATGGCTTAGAAATTTGTATTGATAATGCTAAAGATAATGGAAGCTTCAGAATTGAATTTGGAAATGTTTTGTTCAGTATTGAAATTTTATTGTCTAAATTGATATTTAAAAATAGCCTTCCGAGGCACAGTCTCGAAATTCGACGAAACCAGTTCCATTGGATCCGTAATACTGTTTTATTATCGGATTTCAATTTTCGTAGCATTCGGAGTTCCCGTTTGGCCGTACGATAAGCAAACACGTTGATAATTATATCGAAATTTAATTTAATAACTGAGTCTAAAAAGCTATCTTTTCCATACGATCGAATTAGGACTCGGAACCTTTTCCATTGCATTCGGAATATGGGTATAACATTAGGAATGCCTAGCGGCGTGCCTTAATAGGAGGTTAAGATTTTAAGCCATTTTAATCGAGATATTTGAAAATTAAATTAAATTTATACATATTGTCAAATTGGAGCACCTCATTGCAGCCGAAATTCCATCAAATCGGTCTCTTTTTGTGATATATACGTGACCCTTGCCATTTCTAACACGCTTTCCTCTCTTCAAAAGGAAGCTTTCAGCAGCGTCTTTAAAAAGAAAGAAAAAAAATCAATGAAACAACTTCGTTTGAAATTTAATTCAGAGATTCGGAATTTTTAATGGCCAATCCCTAAGATCTCTATCCCCAGTTACGCTCCACTTTTAACTTAAATTCATGATTCCCTTACTTATCCTATTCGAAATCGACTTAGCCTTTATCTTTGATTCGAAAAATAAAAAATTATGGCCATTGACGAAATCATCCTCAAAATCAGGTCGGACTCGATTCCCAATTTAACCACGCGATGGCGTTTTGACCGCGATAGGCTTCGGTCGCGATTGACATGGGTTGCGTTCAAATCGGCAATCAAAGAGGCGACTGAGCTAATCATCGAATTGCATATGGGAGGGTAGTAGCGTCGTATTCAAATCAAGTCGATTGAGTTCTGGTGGTAGCTCGTGGAGTTCATGGCAGCAGAGGCGATTGGGATGGCGAGCGAGCGCGAGGCAGTGATGGCAGAGGCGATGTGATTTTGGGGAGCTGTTCGATGACAGTTAGGGTTTGTTGTCGGAGTTGGAGAGGGTTTCTGCGAGAATAGGAATTTTCTTTATTTAATTTTTATATGCGTATGCGGAAGAAAATTATGCAGTGAGGTATTTAAAAATTGTTTTATTCAATTTAAATTTGAAAATAAATTTAAATATTTGTATACAGACAGAAAGACAAATTAATGTGATTATTTACGGAAAACAGAATTTTTTTTATATAAATAAAGTTTTAAAATAGATTTTTAAAATCTATATGGATTATTTTCAAAGAAAATATTTTGTAAAATAAAGAAATTAGTTTTATAAAAAAGAGGATTTATTAAAGGAAATTTAGTGTTAAATTTTAATTTTAGTTAAATAAATTTATTAAAAGGAATTGGTTTAAATTCAAAAATATTAGTTAGATAATCATTAGTCGATTAAAATTTATAAATGGTAATCTGTTGTTCGATTTTTTGGATATTAATTAATTGTATGAAACTGTTATACAAGGTCTAAAAATCGTAGAGGATCAAGTTGGATTAAAAATGGGTTGCATGCGAAAGCAAAGGTGAGATCTTACCACTCAATCAATATTGTTCTAATTAAAATTTTGAATAATTAGATTTAAAATTGATTGACCGTGTGCTTGGACGATTGATTTATAATAATTATTCACTGGATGATATTATATATATAGTAGTATATAGTATATATTGGGTGATTGATTTCCCGCATTATATAGCGGATGAGACCCTATGCGCAACATAATAGCAGATGATATTTTATAAATATCATATACCGCGATATTCGACCTCCAAGTGGAATTGGTATTTAATTGTTGTGCTAACGTCTGTGAATGCAGGGAAAACATGTTGGAGGGATCCAACAGGATTCCTCAAATATTTGAATTAGTTTCAATATTGTGTGTTGATTATTTGAAATTTGTGCGTGACTATTTGTGATTGAAACTGTTGAAGGCTATAAATTAGCCGAATATATTTTTGATATCGTAGGATATCAGAAATAAATAAAATTTGATTTTTTGAAATTTAGTATAAAAAAAAAATTTAGTAAATTAATTTTAGAAAATTGAATAAATTTAAAAGAAGGAATTTGTTTCAAAAGATAATAAATTTGGTATTTGAAATAAATTTGAGAATCAATTTGAAATTTGATTTGGTGTGCTGGAAATAAATTAGAAAATCAATTTGATATTGAGTTGGTAAAAATAATAAATATTTGGGAAATCGATCTAAAATTGACTTGATGTTTAAAAATAAATTTTGGGAAACCAGTTCTAAAAATGTATTTGGTGTTGAAAGTGAATACTTGGGAATCGATTTGAAAATCGTAAATTAGTGGATATTTAAAAATTTAAACCCAAAATGGGAATTTTATAAAGGAAAGATTTTTTTGGAGAAATTATTTTCTTAAGTTATTTTAAAAATCTTTAAAGTAAAGATTTATTTAATTAATTAATCATAGAAGTGGTTATTTAAAGATTAAATTGATATTTGTTTAGAAAATGGTTAATTAAAATAGTTATACCCTATCTACTAATTTTGTTTAAAGTTATTTTGGACTTGATGTTTTATATGAGGTATTGGTATAATATTTTCATGACTAATATTTAAATAAATGTTTTAAAATAATTTATCTAAATGTTTCCAACTACATATTTTGGATAAGTGATTTAAAGGATTTTAAAGTATTTGAACTCGGCAGACTTTCGGTGGAAATAAATAATACCGGGAATCTTATTCCGCGAGTGAAAAATGATTTGAAATTTGTTTTCAAATAGTTGAAGTGCTAAAATTTTATCTTGCGAAGATATTTTGAAAATAAATAATTGGGAAAATTATTTAAATGTGGTAATTGTTGTGAATGTCGATTGATAGATAAATAACCGACTATTAATATTTGCCTTTTAATGATATTTGAATTTCGATGCGACCAGGGGTCGGATTCCAAATGGATATCCGAAAACCACATCGAACCTTTGTGATTGTGATGGATCTTTGTTTAAGAAGATCAAAGTGAAATTGTTGTGATTTGTTTGAAATCTTATTGTAATACTTATTTTTAAAATACGCGCTCGTTATTCCGATTAGCCGGGAGAGGACCTTGTGTCATAAAACCTATTCCGAATAATGATACGACGAAATGGGATTGCATTTGAAGATGGTGTTGAAGACGGGGTACTTTCGAAAACGAAAGGATTACCTGTCGAATGTCTCTGCACCGAGTTGCTCCGATATAGAGATTTTATCACCCTTTGTGATGGGGATTCCGGACGTGACTGGTGAATATCCGGATTTGCAAGGGCTTCTTTGAAGTGCCTTCGGTTCCATCCCGGAACGGACTCGTATGGATGTGTGTCTGACATTACACTTTGAGATGTAAAGCTGATTTTTATCAAATACATTTTTGTTGGTGGCGGAGAATTTAATCTCTTAGCGTAACACTCTTCTCGGAGACGTACGAGCTCAGAGGTTATGTCGTTGATGGTTACTAGTGATACATTCCCAATTTGGTAATGTGGCACACGAAGTGCTGCTGATCATTTGTTGATCAAAGCATGACTTTGTGGAAAGTTAGCTTTGTGGACGAGACCTGATCGAGCCTCACAAACCAGTAATGGTCGAAACAGGAAAGATGCGGCAAGGTTTCAAGGGTAGCTCCCCTAAGGTATGTCCATTCCTTCTGGAAAAGGGTGGTGTCAGGTATGGAGCCCTGATATTTAACCTATTTGGTTACTGAAAATACTTTTCTTTGTGGTTGTTGGTGTAGAGGATCCTCGTATAAAGGTCGCAAACGACTGGGGTGGCATATCTTAAGTTTTACTCCCCGGGAAGGGGGTAACCGG
The DNA here is from genome assembly GCA_030765085.1 of Allium cepa. Classification (NCBI taxonomy): domain Eukaryota; kingdom Viridiplantae; phylum Streptophyta; class Magnoliopsida; order Asparagales; family Amaryllidaceae; genus Allium; species Allium cepa. The sequence continues at coordinate 708,048,077 of CM060932.1, forward strand.
CCTTGTGTTGGCAGAGTGCCGGGTAGGTTCTCGGTGCGTCCCTCCAGAGGCGTACCCATGTGGTAGTAGGAAGTTCCTTAGCCTGACCATTTTTTGGAAATCCAAAGAAACAATACGCGCCATGTACGGTTTTACTTGTATAACCTTCCATGGAATGTGGCGGTAACCTGCTATTGAATATGGTAGCTATAGTAGGCATAAGTGTGAAATGCCTATGCTGGCTAAGATTAATATTATACTTTCGAAATGTTTTCCACACTATGCACTAATAATAATATCAAAGGATTTTGCGTATCAAGCATGTTTGACTATCATAAGGAGAAATCTCCTCCAATTCTGTGGTTGCATTGTGTGTGTGGCGGGAGGCCTTATGGTAGTTTCATTTTCCAAAAGCATAGCGGATTTCTTTTTATTTTCTTTGTGAAAATAACTATTTTTAAGATCTCACACCAGTCCCACGACTGACCTGGAGTTTATTGTTCCCTTTCTAAACTCTGGGTGCCCACAATTTTCCACACGCATAGCCTAGAGTCAGGTTATCAGTTATTCGGGAGCGAAGCCAAGAAGTTGCTATGGAGATCTGGAGGCAAGCTGGATGGTGAGACATACCACTTATACTATGTAGTGTCTGTTGCGTTTGGATTAGTGCAAGTTAAATTTTATTGTACACAAGTTACTATAACTGCCAGTGTTTGTATTGTGTCGTTGTAAACTATGATAATGTAATGTAACAATTGATATAGTTCTTTGTTTTAAAGATATTCATTTATCTATTATATGTTGTCCCGCTGCAAATTGTGAGATTCTGTTATTGTTTCTGTTTCTATCTTCTTCTGCTTTAAACCCTAACGTTTCGGTTTTTCGGCATTCGACTGTTCGGCATTCGATATAGTGGACGTATTGATGTCGACTTTCGAGCGTCGAAAAATTGGGTCATTACTATAACTCTTTAATAGCACTTAGATTTTGGTTTAAATGAGAGAGATGAGAAAATTCAGAGAGCAGATGAAGGAGAATCAAACTAGTGATGATTGAATTTGATTTTGGTTGAATTTCGGCAGTTTTTGGGTATATATTGATTTAGAAAATGAGAGAGTGAAAAGAGGAGAGAAGAATAAGAAAGTAGATGTTAAAAATTCGTATGGAAGTCTGGTATATATAGGGAAACAACAGTCATGTCTATTTGCGAAAAGGTACGATGAAAAGACACTTCCATTCAAATTTGAATTCTTAAAATATTGCCATTATGTCTATTGAATATGCTAGTATATGATTTTTTTTATGATAATAAACATATATATATGTATATCCATTTAAATGTATTTGTTATTGTACTATTCTTATTTTCACATAATTAAATAAATATTTGCTGAATAAAATAAATAACACATAATTTAAATTCAAACAAATATTTTATTCAAACAAATATTTTATTGCAATTTTGAATAGTACAAATTTGAGCTTTCACTATATATACACATTTTACAATTACATTACAATTTCAAATTATAACATAATTTTTAGCTATACAATTATCATTTACATTAGCACCTCACTACATATTACTCATTCACTCATAATTGTTCTTCAATTGCATTCCAATTTGTGTCCATCATTTGAATTATCTGCAAAATAAACACTGACGCAGTAAAATTGTAAAAGAAATACTTTTTGCAATGTAAATAATTTTAAAAAATATATTATTTGCCTTAGTTATTTGGGTTGCTCGTCGTCATTTTCATTTGAATCCATTCGTACACAAACAACTTATGACATGCATAATGTATCACTTTACATGCCACAAGACCGTACACCAATATACACTTGATTAAACTGTAGGGATAGATGAGCACAAGGTCAAACTCGAGCCGAGGCTAGATTCAATCTAGTGTAGTACAAGTACATCACAAAATTGTCGAGTACAAGTTCTCATGGTACAAGAATCCAACCAACATAAAACAAGCCTTGACCGAAAATTCAATGTGTACATTTGAAAAATACTCAACCAATTCAAACTCAAGGCAAGTGCAGACCTAAACTTCAATCTATTCTAAGTGGTGCACCAAACAGTTCAACTGTTCAGGCTAGTGGCATGGCACAAAGGAAAGGACCACAACAAGTAACACACGCACACACGCACGCGCACACACACACACACACACACACACACATATATATGCAACTAGACCAGATATAAGAAAAAAGAGGATAGACAGTCCAAACAGTACTGTATACATGAAACACAAAGCCATACGAAGACCAGCATTCAAAGTACAACATGAACTCAATAACAACATGCTCAAATATACAAAGGTCAAAAAGAAAACGAACAAGTTCAGAACTGAAGTGAATCAGTTCATCCAAGACTAGACATAGAAAATGGATGTATAAATGAAGTTCGGAAGCTAAACCATAAATGTACTAACACATGCCGGTGGAACAACAAACCAAAAGGAACCAAAGACCATCACAGATACAATAAAGCAAGCAGGTATAACGGTAACATCAGTTTAGGTTCATACAACAAGTGGCACATTGGACACAAGTGCAACCAAGTCAAACACACATATATACATACATATGTGTATGTATACATGTATGGAGACCATTAACCAAAGTGCAGAGAAGTTCCAAAATCAAGATGAACCGGCCGGATCAAAAGTTCAAAGTGAACCGACCAAATTGAAACATAGACCCCAAAAAAACACAATAATTATACACATATATACATACATATGTATGTATGAATATACATGTTTTATATGTGCACAGTTTTTTTAACAGTAGTAGCAAAATGAGATACAATGGAAGTAGTTCAATACGCAAGCAAGGCTACAACTCAATGTAAGCTAACATACACATATGCATGCAGTATCACCAACACTGACCGCATATAACACATGGACAATGGTGAACGTAATTGAACCATACTTGTATTCCACACATGAACCAAGTGAAGACTCAAAATTCAACAATCTCCAATCCTTAACTTCAATGTTTACAAGTTGATATGCGGACAAGCAATTTCTGACAAGTGCACAAATCATAGAGTCAAATGTATCAAGACATCAAAACCGAACATAAAAAGCAAACAGATTGACAGGATGTAGTAAACAAAATGGCATATATATACATATGCATAAGGACATGACTCAAAGCAACTCGAGCTAGCATATCAGAATGCAACCAGACTAGTCTAGATTGGAAGCAAATGCAAACTAGCTCGAGGCTACAACCCAATATAGATTAAAATGAAAACAATGGTAACAACATCGAAATGATTTGCGACCAGATCAAATCAAATGCAAAGAATGAACAAAGTCAATGTCGCAAGAATGTCAATCTGAACATGTCAGATATTAAAACAACAAAGTCAAAGCCGTGGTGGCCAAGGAATCGAACAAGTCATAAAAGAAATTAAAAGAAGCAGATTATCTCAAAATATTATCAGAAATTCAAAAGGCTGAAGTCATAGCAGAAAAGAAATTTGCAAAGAAAGTTCAAATTCATGAAGCCGCGGTAAGCAAGCACATCAAAAAATATACGAATTGAAATGTCAAAAAACATCACCAGCATTCAATCGTAAATCAAACGGCCAAGCATATCAGTTACAGAAATCAAATAAAATATATACGAATGAGATTATAGGATTTCGAATCCTATTTAAACCAATACATCATCAGTATTTAGAGCATTCAAATTGAAGAAAAATCACAAAATCAAGTTTCAATTTAAAATACCAAATCAACAACTTGAATCAAGATCGAGTTCAAGCATATCAACGAGAATAACAAAGGAAATTACATACCAGATTTATTCAAATCGAACTCGATGAATTGAAACAGCCGAGTGTAGTAAAAAGCAAGACGATCGATCAACAAATCAACATGAGAATATCAACTCAATCGATCAACCATCAATCGGCCGCTTCAAATTTACACAAGCCTTAATTTACTTTGAAAGAGGAACGAACATTCTCGAGCAAATGAAGGAAGTAGACATTATTTTTCAACGCAAAGGATACAAGACCGACATAAGTAAAAAGAAAAAGGACTTCACTTATTTTTAATTTGGGCCGACATCTTTAATTGCTTTTGGGCTTATATTTAAAACTAGGGTTTTGTGTTTTAAGTTTTTATTTATTTTGTAATTTACTTTCAACCTTTTGTAAATTCTAGTCCTGCGACTAAGGGACGAAAAACGTTGGTGTAGTTTGGGAATTCGCAACTCAATGGCTGAGTTGTGGCGGGGTTTTGAGCGTAGAGTTAGGTTAGCCAATAGCGGGTGTCGTGAATTTACGTGTGTAAGCGGCCGACTACTTAATTTATAGTAGAAACCTTAGGGGAAGCGTAAAGGCAGGGTTTTGCTGAAGCTGGGTAAATCTGTGTTGTTCTATTTCTGCTTTTATTATTCTGCTATTATCTATGCTGCAATTATTTTATATATTTCCGAATTAAACTGTTATAATTATTAGTATCTGCAACATTCTAGGCTTTTCAACCATCAACAGCGGTCACTCACGACTGGTAGGATTTTCAACCATCAACAGCGGTCACTCTCGACTAGTAGGCTTTTCAACCATCCTAGCCCCACCGTGCTCACATAGGTACCCTGACCTTGCTTTTACGGCCAGCCTTTCGACACTCAACCTAACCGGTTAGCCAACCCCTCCCCGGGGACATGTAGGGGTAAGTGTGACGATCCGACTTTCTCACCACAGAAAATCGCATCATCTTGAAGAAAGAAAGGGATAGAAAAGAGAAAAGAAAGAGAAGAAAGAAGAAACAACATCAGAATCTCAACGGCGGAACGAATAAATTATATTAATAACATAAATATTACATAGTATGCAACACTAATCAGAGTTACACAGAATATACATCTCATACTAGACAGTTATAAACACCTATCTAGTTATTACAACTCAATACAACTCAAACAAGAGATACCAACATAGAGAACACACAGCGGAACTATATATCTATATCGCAGAAGCCTCCTGCTCCATTTGCTCCTCCACAATTCGTCAAAAGTGAACCTGAATCCCTTGGCTACTCGTAAAAATTTGAGTACCCAAGAGTTTAAGAAAACAGAATATAAACTCTGGGTCAGACATGGGTCTGGTGTGAGTAACAGGTTAAAGTTGCTTAACTTTGAAAAACCTTTGAAAAGAAAGGTATCACGTAAGACTTCCCACACATAAACATGGAAAAGTTTTTACCTTACGCTAACCAAAACATTTGATAGGAAATCCAGTGGTATTATAATAGGTCTAGGGTTTTCAAGCAAATATGAAATAGCCGAAATTGTTACATGATTAAATTCCAGCTACTAGCCACAAAAGTGGGTAATACAATCAAAACCGTTGGCACTTATTGGATTTTGGATTCCATCAACGGAAAAACAACTAGGGTACCGCCCATCGCAGTACGTGGCCTAGATCAACGTACCGAGGAGTACGCCCGTTCTCCTGCAACACAAGACCGAAACCATCCCTTACTGGACAGTCCCGAACAAGACAACGCCGCAGTTGGCGTACGTTCCAACCGCCCACACACCCGAAATAAAAAGGGAACTCTAGACTGGGAAATCTCGTCCTACTTGGGCATGACCCACTTAGCCTTGCTGCACCTCCCCTGTTTTAGCCATTCTCGGTTGATGAGGCTTGAGGCTACGATTACCTTTAGAGAACACATCTCTTAGAATGCTCATCGTCCACCTGACGATGTTCTGAAAGCATTCAATCTATACAAGTTCGTTCCGGGTTCGAACGAAACCGAAGGCACTATCTCGTTGCACTCATTTTGGAATCACCCTCAGAGTCAACGACCATGGCCCTTACACTCCAAATCACCATCTCGAACCTATAAGAACTATCTCCGTCAAACTCATCACGGAATCACCTCCAGAGTTATACTGACGTATAGTTCTTACACCTCGAGTCTTCACTCTTCACAAGAGATTCACGACCTATCATTAATTTGGATCGATGTGGTTTTCGGATATCCAAATATGGAAACCCGATCCCGGTCTCATCGAAATCCAAAGCGTTTCTTTTAAGGCCAAGTTGTTTTAAAGGTTTAAAACAATTCAATTATCTATATACACAGATAGATAAATCACAGATTCACAATAGATAATCAACATTATCATCACAACAGATAATTCATATTATCATTATCAAAAGATAATCAATATCAACATCACAATGCAACCAATGCATCCATATCACTCAACATTAATTGTCTCATCTCCGAGATTCAAACCATTCAAGGCAAACAACATCATCTATCCATATAAGCATGGATTAATAATCACACCAAATAGAATTAATTAAAAATGAATTAAATTAATTACATCATTCCTAATTAATTTAAAATGAATTAAATTAATTACTTCATCGTTACCAAACTTGCTTACATTATTATTAATTAATTATCAATCAATTAATTAATCATCAATCAATTAATCATTTTAATTAATCATCCCTGATTAATTAACCTTTAATTACATCCAAGTAATTATCCACTAATTAATTTCTCAAATTAATTATATTTAACCAAATACAGTCATTAATACTTAATTACTTCCAAAATTAATTAATTATAATTAATTACATTTATCCTTAATTAATTACATTAATTAATACTTCCATTAAATAATTATTTCTAAATAATTCTATTTCTTAATTACACCATTAATTATAATAATTAATGATCTCTAATTACATTTTCTATTTAAATTAATTACATAAGTAATTAATCTTTATTTAAACCATAATTGTTAATCACCATTGATTACTCCATTCAGTAATTAACTACCCTTAATTACTTCACCGAATAAATTAATTACTCATTAATTATTTATCTCAAATTAATCCATTGATTAATTCACAAAGTAATTATAATCAAATTACTTTCATTAACAAATCACTTCCAATTAATTACCTCCAGTAATTACCCATAAATTACTTCTCTAAGTAGTTTCTCTTCATTTAATTACATTAAGTAATTATACTTCACAAATCATCAAATGATTAATCTAAATTAATTAAACTGAATTAATTAACTTAATCTAATCAAATTAAACTCAGTTAATTATAATAAGTAATTAATCTCCTTAATTACTTCCATAAGTAATTATACTTAACAATTTACACAAATGATTATCTTTAAATTAATTAAATCTAATTAATAATTAAAATTAATCATATTAATTAATTATTAAATAATCCTTAGTTAATAACCTTTTTTAACTATTTAACAATTCATTAATTATTTTTATAAAATAATTAACTATTTTATTCATTATTAATTACAAATTAATTAACCATTAATAACCATTAATTAACCCCTAATTAATAAATTAATTAAGTGTTAATTATAACTTAATTAATCCTTTATTACTTGATTAATTAATCACTAATCATTAATTAAAAACTAATCTTATTTAATTAATGAATCTTAAATTACAAGTTAATTATTCTAACAATAATTAATCTTAAACTTTTAAGATTAACCCTTAATCATTTTGAGTAATTATCCACTTCATTAATTTATTAAATAAATTAATTATTCATTTAATTTCCTTAATAACTAAATACACGACAAATTATTAATTTTAATTTAACTTCAACAAGTTTTAAAATCAGTTTAAAACCTTTAAATTTAAATGATAATTAATACCTTACTTATAAAAGATATTTTACAAGAGTTTAAAACAAATTTCTTTTTTTTTTTAAATTCAAACATTTAAATTTACTTATCATTTAAAATTGTTAAACAATTCAATTTATAAAACTTAAATTTATTTTAAACCAAAGATTCAAAATCAGATTTGAATCAGTTTAAACTTTATTTAAACATTTCTTTACATTCAATTTCCAGTTTAAATTCAAATTTTCTTTAGAAACATTTTTGTACAATAAACCCTTTAAGGTATTTTAAACAAATTGAAATTCAAAAAATAATTCATTTCCAACAATGATACAAATTAAAACTTGAATTCATAATTTAAAATTAGATTTAAAACTCATTTTAAATCTTTTCTTAGTACTTTAAATTTTCAGTTTTAAAATTTGAAACATGACAAATTTCTAAACTGCAAACTAACTCGAACCCGATTCACTCGAGTAAACACTAAACAAACTCGAGTAAAACTTGAGTAACTTTCATTTGCATCTATTCAAAATTTACAGTATGTTCAGGTTTAAACTAAAACCTACAACAACCAAAATACCCGAGCTCTCAACCAAATTACTTCGAGTTCCAAACCCCATAGCTTCGACCAAAAACACGATGCAACCTGAACAACTCGCGAACCCAATTCTTCCCAAACCCAACTGACACAACACGAACACCGTGCACCTGCACCGCCGCAGCAACCAACTCCTACTCCTCGCGACATTCACGCAAGTCGATGGCTATCCCCCATCTCAATTCCGACCATTCAATCGATTGCAGAACCCAAAAATCAAAAACGAGCTGTCAAGCTCCCACTGAAAAAAATGTCTAATATGTAATCCACTTCAAATTCAAAAATCCGATCATCAGAGAAGTTGCGCCTCCAGCCACGAACTTCCCCACACTCCATCAATCATCCACACAAATCTGGAAGCACTCGATCACTCATAGATGTTGAGATGATCAAATTCCTGGCCAACAGCGAAAACTAGGTTTATCAACTTCAATCCCAAATTACCACCGCCTCAATGCTTTAATCCATCATCCAGTATTTCTCCTTAGATCTTCAATCATTACTCTATCACCAGAGAAAACCATGGCCACCCCGACCTCCTAGGTTGACAGCTCCAACCCAAAACCCCATTTTTGAATAAACCAGAAATTCACAATCAATTCCAACCTAAAAATTCTGATTTAGGTTTTAAAATTCAAGTATTTGTTTAAGTAATCAATTTATATCCCTAATTCAAGAAATCAGGATATTTAAAATTTTACTTATATAAAGTTTCCCTGTTGTTTATCCCTTTTTCCAGAGTCAATAACATATTTATTAACCTAAATAAAATTTAAGACTTTAATTACGATACACTAACATGTTTTGTTCGAAATTTGAACCTAGATGTGGACTAGATTATGAGTTCATGATTTGTGAATCAGAACTTTAAGTCTGGAATCTAGAACAGGGAAGAATAAATTCACAGCAAGCATGCATTAAGACCCATACATATATACAGACAGTTTTCATCATACTCATCCACACGCAAAGCATGATTATCACAGGAAACAATTCAAGCAACCATATTTACATAAATTTATTTTAAATTAAAAAAAGTTACTCACAGATTTTATGAGCAGAGCCTCTGTGTTTATGAAGAACTTGAATGGTTCTTTGAAAGCTTCAAATTTCTCCTTTTATTTTTTGCTTATGAAATTTGAACTTCAATTTGCTTTTTAAACTGCAGTTTGCTATTAAAACATTCATCTTGCTTTTGTATAATGCTTTCCGTGATTTCATTTGCATGCTCCCTGATGCATGCATGTTTCCAGAAAATGATGCAGGCATGGATTGAGCTATGAAGTTGCATCCAGATTTTAGATGTTGCAAGTGATTTTACAGCTACATGCTTTCCAGAAAAAGAAAAAATGCAGGCTTGATGAAGTTGCATGCTGGTTTTGGGAATTTGCAAATTGATTTTAGGCATTTGCATTGAGGTTGCAGAATGATTTCAGGTTAATGCTTTTGAAGAGCTACAAAATTATATGATTTTCATTTTAAGTTTGAGTATGATTCAAGTTTTGGAGGAAATATTGGTTTAGAGGAAACATGAGTTTTCAGATTTATTTTGAGGGGATTATTTGCAGATTTGTTAGCTGAAGGTTTTCCTTAAGGTTTTGAAAAAGAAGGATAGAAAAGAATATGAAATGAGGAGAGATATGTTAATATAACAAAAAAATTTGATTTAATTAAAAATAAAAGAAAAAGAAAAAGAAATTTAGGACACTTGTTTCAATTTCTAACATTTGCCTCCTTAGTTTATTTTATAACTAACACATGTCATTAAGAAACTTACACATGTATTTTAAGTATCTTTATTTTAATTTAAATAGTTTACAAAAGCTTTTAAATCTAAATTTATTATTCTTATGTATATATAAATGAATTTATCTCTTTTTTTTAAATTAAAAAGAAATGAAACAAACAAATTAATAATATAAGCTTATTCAAATATTTCAAATATTTATTCTTTAAATTCAAGACATTAAATTCAATTTTTGAATTTATTTATCAAATCCAATTTTAAAAATCAAGTTATATATATGTGCATATATAACTCTTATTAAAATTAAAAATAACAAATCCTATTTCTTACAAAAATTATTTATGATTATAAAAACTAAGTATTATAATTACTATTTAAAAATAACAAATTAAACCAATTTAAATAATTTATAGAAGAGATTATAGTTTACTTTTGTTATTCAATAAATTAAGATCATTTATAAATTGTATTTTAATTCTTATATATAAACTTCAAACAATATTTTAAAAAGAAAATAAAACTTAAGCTTTAATGTTAATCAAATTTTAAATTCATATTTTAAGCTAAATAAAATTTTAAAACAAATAAGATTTATCATAAGTATAAACCATATAATTATTTATTAAATTACTTTGAAAAGCTAAATGATAAATTTATATCAAAATTTCCTATTTACCAAAAATAAATTAGAATTAAAAATTGATTCATTTACTAAGTCCCAAATAAAAGTTTATCAATTTACGATATATACAATTATACATATTATAAACAGAAAACAATTTATTAGCTTTAAAAAGATAAAATCTTCCAATTTAAATATTTATTAAAAGAAGATTATTAGATCAATTCAAAATTTTATTATCAAAAATTATCAAATCAATTAAATTTTTAACACGGATTATTAAATTTATATTGCCAAATTTCCAGGATATCACATTCCTCCCCCCTTAAAAGAATTTCGTCCCCGAAATTTAAAAGCAAAGATAATATAATAATCTATCTTAAGATTTAATTTTAAAACACAAGCATATATTATCAAACATATGCTAACAACCATAGCAACCAATTCATTCAAACAAACAAATCTAACTATCCAGGAAAAATTATGGATAAAATTTCCTAGAGTTTCCCAAATATAAATATCGGGATACTCGCACTACAGAATCCAAACAATTTATACTACTAAGCTACAGAGCCCCTATTTCAACAAGATCTACAAACTAACAGGATATCAGACTACAGACAAGTCTGACTCAACAATCACATCCTCCTGAACTGCTGGTCCCACAACCAGAGATAGATCATACACGTACTCCCTCAGAGATACGTGAAACATATCAAATCCCAGTTATCCAAACTGGCAATTCAACCTTTAAAATCGAACACCAATCCTCATAAGAACACAGAAAAGATCCAAAATATCTCGGAGCTGACTTACCCAGTCTTACCCAATCTTAAAACTCTTTAGATCGGAGAAAACTTATCCAAAATCAAATCTCTGTCTCCGTAATCCAAATTCCTTCGTCTCTTATCCACAAAACATTTCTGACGATCCTGGGTTACCTTCATCTCTTCTGATCAGTTCAACCTTTGCTGATGTCTCTAGAAACAAACAGAACCAAAACATCCCAACAAACTGATCTCCTCAAGATCAATCCCAAACCAAGAATACCAACTCTACTCCACAAACATCAGAAGACTAACTTACTTCTCCTATCCGGAAAAGACAAAACAAAAGCACTCCCAAACTGCTTCCGCTGCGCAACTCTGATCTGGAGTAGAAGAAAAACTTAAGCACAAACTGGACAACATATCTCAGAAACATGGTTCAACAAATCCATAAAAGAAAAATTAGATGCCCCACCTGATCCTTCTACTAAACTTAACCACCGGTATCACTCCTGGAATCCATTCGATAAGAAATCTCAACCAACTTCTGATAACTCAAGAGCACTCAAACTATCGCAAGTCACTTTTGCGATCAAACAGTCCAATATCCAAAGAAAAATGTTCTCTCTTTACCAATCAGAATAGCTTGCGCTTAACTAGCCAATCCATCAAAGGAATGGATCCACTCTGCTGCTTTTGAACTCCTTCAGAAAAACTGCTAACCGGGAGACTTTCTTGCTGGCACACAGAATACTTCGAGCTGCATTGTTGACATCGATGCCAAAGATTTCCTAATTCAAAGCTCTTCGAGAAAACTCAGACCTCAAATCAAACAGAAACGACCTGCTGAACCCAGCCACAACATCAAAGCAGATATACTTCTAAAACTTGTTCCAAAGAAACAATCTTCGGAGACATCCATAGTCACTGTGTCTCATCACACAGCTCCTAATTCCTGAGGTATCAAGATACCATTATTTCCTTCTGTCCAATCGATAGATCCAAACTCTACTCATCCAACACAAAGATAGACTCCGAACCTTAATAGGATACCTTCACAGATCTACGAAATCCTTACTCCAAGCAAAACTCACTCGAGACGGTATTAGGCCTACAGTCTCGATAGATACACCTCCAACCTCAACACTCAAACTCCAACCCTTGGTAGTAGTCGTGTTACACACCCCACTACCTTATCTACCTTTAAAACTTATATTGGAAAACCTGAACAGGTAACCCAACAAATAGGTAGAAGAAAATATATATATATATATATATATATATATATATATATATATATATATATATTCAAAATTACAAATACGCTCTCTCAAGAAAGAAATCACTTCAAAGCCTAGGTATTCACTCAACCTAGCGCTCTGATACCACCTGTGACGACCCGACTTTCTCACCACAGAAAATCGCATCATCTTGAAGAAAGAAAGGGATAGAAAAGAGAAAAGAAAGAGAAGAAAGAAGAAACAACATCAGAATCTCAACAGCGGAACGAATAAATAATATTAATAACATAAATATTACATAGTATACAACACTAATCAGAGTTACACAGAATATACATCTCATACTAGACAGTTATAAACACCTGTCTAGTTATTACAACTCAATACAACTCAAACAAGAGATACTAACACAGAGAACACACAGTGGAACTATATATCTATATCGCAGAAGCCTCCTGCTCCATTTGCTCCACCACAATTCGTCAAAAGATAACCTGAATCCCTTGGCTACTCGTAAAAATTTGAGTACCCAAGAGTTTAAGAAAATAGAAGATAAACTCTGGGTCAGACATGGGTCTGGTGTGAATAACAGGTTAAAGTTGCTTAACTTTGAAAAACCTTCGAAAAGAAAGGTATCACATAAGATTTCCCACACATAAACATGGAAAAGTTTTTACCTTACGCTAAGCAAAACATTTGATAGGAAATCCAGTGATATTATAATAGGTCTAGGGTTTTCAAGTAAATATGAAATAGCCAAAATTGTTACATGATTAAATTCCAGCTACTAGCCACAAAAGTGGGTAATACAATCAAAACCGTTGGCACTTATTGGATTTTGGATTCCATCAATGACAGGGCTACTGGGGTACCGCCCGTCACAGTACGTGGCCTAGATCAACGTACCGAGGAGTACGCCCGCTCCCCTGCAACACAAGACCGGAACCATCCCTTACTGGACAGTCCCGAACAAGACAACCCTGCGGTAAGCGTACGTTCCAACCGCCCACACAGCCGAAATAAAAAGGGACCTCTAGACAGGGGAAAATCTCGTCCTACTTAGGCATGACCCACTTAGCCTTACTGCACCTCCCCTGTTTTAGCCAAACCGCTGTTGATGAGGCTTGAGGCTACGATTACCTTTAGAGAACACATCTCTTAGAATGCTCATCGTCCACCTGACGATGTTCTGAAAGCATTCAATCCATACAAGTTCGTTCCGGGTTCGAACGAAACCGAAAGCACTATCTCGTTGCACTCATTTTGGAATCACCCTCAGAGTCAACGACCATAGCTCTTGCACTCCAAATCACCATCTCGAACCTATAAGAACTATCTCCGTCAAACTCATCACGGAATCACCCCCAGAGTTATACTGACGTATAGTTCTTACACCTCGAGTCTTCACTCTTCACAAGAGATTCACGACCTATCATTAATTTGGATCGATTTGGATTTTGGATATCCAAATATGGAAACTCAATCCCGGTCTCATCGAAATCCAAAGCGTGTCTTTTAAGGCCAAGTTGTTTTAAAGGTTTAAAACAATTCGATTATCTATATACACAGATAGATAAATCATAGATTCACAATAGATAATCAACATTATCATCACAACAGATAATCCATATTATCATTATCAAAAGATAATCTATATCAACATCATAATGCAACCAATGCATCCATATCACTCAACATTAATTGTCTCATCTCTGAGATTCAAACCATTCAAGGCAAACAACATCATCCATCCATATAAGCAAGGATTAATAATCACATCAAATATAATTAATTAAAAATGAATTAAATTAATTACATCATTCCTAATTGATTTAAAATGAATTAAATTAAATACTTCATCATTACCAAACTTGCTTACATTATTATTAATTAATTATCAATCAATTAATTAATCATCAATCAATTAATCATTTTAATTAATCATCCCTGATTAATTAACCTTTAATTACATTCAAGTAATTATCCACTAATTAATTTCTCAAATTAATTATATTTAACCAAATACGGTCATTAATCCTTAATTACATTCTAAATTAATTAATTATAATTAATTACATTTATCCTTAATTAATTACATTAATTAATCCTTTCATTAGTTAATTATTTCTAAATAATTCTATTTCTTAATTACATCATTAATTATAATAATTAATGACCTCTAATTACATTTTCTATTTAAATTAATTACATAATTAATTAATCTTTATTTGAACCATAATTGTTAATCATCCTTGATTAACTCCATTCAGTAATTAACTACCCTTATTTACTTCACCAAATAAATAAATTACTCATTAATTAATTATCTCAAATTAATCCCTTGATTAATTCACAAAGTAATTATAATCAAATTACTTTCATCAACAAATCACTTCCAATTAATTACCTCCAGTAATTACCCATAAATTACTTCTCTAAGTAGTTTCTCTTCATTTAATTACATTAAGTAATTATACTTCACAAATCATCAAATGATTAATCTAAATTAATTAAATTGAATTAATTAACTTAATCTAATCAAATTAAACTCGGTTAATTACAATAAGTAATTAATCTCCTTAATTACTTCCATAAGTAATTATACTTAACAATTTACACAAATGGTTATCTTTAAATTAATTAAATCTAATTAATAATTAAAATTAATCATATTAATTAATTATTAAATAATCCTTAGTTAATAACTTTTTTAACTATATAACAATTCATTGTTTATTTTTCTAAAATAATTAACTATTTTAATCATTATTAATTACAAATTAGTTAACCATTAATAATCATTAGTTAACCCCTAATTAATAAATTAATTAAGTGTTAATTGTAACTTAATTAATCCTTTATTACTTGATTAATTAATCACTATTCATTAATTAAAAACTAATCTTATTTAATTAATGAATCTTAAATTACAAGTTAATTATTCTGAAAATAATTAATCTTAAACTTTTAAGATTAACCCTTAATCACTTTGAGTAATTATCCACTTCATTAATTTATTAAATAAATAAATTATTCATTTAATTTCGTTAATAATTAAATACATAACAAATTATTAAATTTTAATTGAACTTCAACAAGTTTTAAAATTAGTTTAAAACCTTTAAATTTAAATGATAATTAATACCTTACTTATAAAAGAAATTTTACAAGAGTTTAGAACAAATTTCTTTTTTTTTAAATTCAAACATTTAAATTTACTTATCATTTAAAATTGTTAAACACTTGAATTTATAAAACTTAAATTTATTTTAAACCAAAGATTCAAAATCAGATTTGAATCAGTTTTAACTTTGTTTAAACATTTCTTTACATTCAATTTCCAATTTAAATTCAAATTTTCTTTAGAAACATTTTTATACAATAAACCCTTTAAAGTATTTTAAACAAATTGAAATTTAAAAACTAATTCATTTCCAACTATGATTCAAATTAAAATTTGAATTCATAATTTAAAATTAGATTTAAAACTCATTTTAAATCTTTGCTTAGTACTTTAAATTTTCAGTTTCAAAATTTGAAACATGAAAAATTTCTAAACTGCAAACTAACCTGAACCCAAATGATTCACACGAGTACTAAATAAACTCGAGTAAAATTTGAGTAACTTTCATTTGCATCTATTCAAAATTTACAGTATGTTCAGGTTTAAACTAAAACCTGCAACAACCAAAATACCCGAGCTATCAACCAAATTACTTCGAGTTCCAAACCCCATAGCTTCGAGCAAAAACACGATGCATCCCGAATAACTCGCGAATCCAATTCTTCCCAAACCCAACTGACACAACACGAACACCGTGCACCTGCACCGCCGCAGCAACCAACTCCTACTCCTCGTGACTATTCGCACAAGTCGACGGCCATCCCCCATCTCAATTCCGACCATTCAATCGATTGAGAACCCAAAAATCAAAAACGAGCTGTCAAGCTCCCACTGAAAAAAATGTCGAATCTGTAATCCACTTCAAATTCCAAAATCCAATCATCAGAGAAGTTGCGCCTCCGGCCACAAACTTCCCCACACTCCATCAATCATCCACACAAATCTGGAAGCACTCGATCACTCAAAGATGTCGAGATGATCAAATTCCTGACCAACAGCGAAAACTAGGTTTACCAACTTCAATCCCAAATTACCACCGCCTCAATGCTTTAATCCATCATCCAGTATTTTTCCTTAGATCTTCAATCATTACTCTATCACCAGAGAAAACCATAGCCACCTCGACCTCCTAGGTTGATAACTCCAACCTAAAACCTCATTTTTGAATAAACCAGAAATTCACAATCAATTCCAACCTAAAAACTGATTTAGGTTTTAAAATTCATGTATTTGTTTAAGAAATCAATTTATATCCCTAATTCAAGAAATCAGGATATTTCAACTTTTACTTATATAAAGTTTCCCTATTATTTATCCCTTTTTCCAGAGTCAATAACATATTTATTAACCTAAATAAAATTTAAGACTTTAATTAGGATACACTAACATGTTTTGTTCGAAATTTGAACCTAGATATGGACTAGATTATGAGTTCATGATTTTTGAATCAGAACTTTAAGTCTGGAATCTAGAACAGGGAAGAATAATTTCACAGCAAGCATGCATTAAGACCCATACATATATACAGACAATTTTCATCATACTCATCCACACACAAAGCATGATTATCACAGGAAACAATTCAAGCAACCATATTGACTTAAGTTTATTTTAAATAAAAAAAAGTTACTCACGGATTTTATGAGCAGAGCCTATGTGTTTATGAAGAACTTCAATGGTGCATTGAAAGCTTAAGATTTCTTCTTTTATTTTTTGCTTATGAAATTTGAACTTCAATTTTCTTTTTAAACTACAGTTTGCTACTAAAACATTAATCTTGCTTTTGTATAATGCTTTCCTTGATTTCATTTGCATGCTCCCTGATGCATGCACGTTTCCAGAAAATGATGCAGGCATGGATTGAGCTATGTAGTTACATGTAGATTTTAGATGTTGCAAGTGATCTTATAGCTACATGCTTTCCAGAAAAAGAAAAAATGCAGGCTTGATGAAGTTGCATGCAGGTTTTGGGAATTTAAAAATTGATTTCAGGCATTTGAATTGAGGTTGCAGAATGATTTCAGGTTAATGCTTTTGAAGAGCTACAGATTTATATGATTTGCATTTTAAGTTTGAGTATGATTCTGGTTTTGGAGGAAATATTGGTTTAGAGGAAACATGAGTTTTCTGATTTATTTTGAGCGGATTATTTGCAAATTTTTTAGCTGAAGGTTTTCCTTAAGGTTTTGAAAAAGAAGGATAGAAAAGAACATGAAATGAGGAGAGATGTGTTAATATAACAAAAAATTTTGATTTAATTAAAAATAAAAGAAAAGGAAAAATAAATATAGGACACTTGTTTCAATTTCTAACATTTGTCACCTAAGTTTATTTTATAACTAACATGTGTCATTAAGAAACTTACACATGTATTTTAAGTATCTTTATTTTAATTTAAATAGTTCACAAAAGCTTTTAAATCTAAATTTATTATTCTTATGTATATATAAATGAATTTATCTCTTTTTTTTAAATTAAAAAGAAATGAAACAAACAAATTAATAATATAAGCTTATTCAAATATTTTAAATATTTATTCTTTAAATTCAAGACATTAAATTCAAATTTTAAATTAATTTATCAAATCCAATTTTAAAAATCAAGTTATATATGTGTGCATATATAACTCTTATTAAAATTAAAAATAACAAATACTATTTCTTACAAAAATTATTTATGATTATAAATACTAAGTGTTATAATTACTATTTAAAAATAACAAATTAAACCAATTTAAATAATTTATAGAAGAGATTATAATTTACTTTTGTTATTCAATAAATTTAGATCATTTGTAAATTGTATTTTAATTATTATATATAAATTTCAAACAATATTTTAAAAAGAAAACAAAACTTAAGCTATAATGTTAATCAAATTTTAAATTCATATTTTTAAGCTAAATAAAATTTTAAAACAAATAAGATTTATCATAAGTATAAACCATATAATTATTTATTAAATTACTTTGAAAAGCTAAATGATAAATTTATATCAAAATTTCCAATTTACCAAAAATAAATTAGAATTAAAAATTGGTTCATTTACTAAGTCCCAAATCAAAGTTTATCAATTTACAATATATACAATTATATATATTATAAACAGAAAATAATTTATTAGCTTTAAAAAGATAAAATCTTCCAATTTAAATATTTATTAAAAGATGATTATTAGATCAATTCAAAATTTTATTATCAAAAATTATCAAATCAATTAAATTTTTAACATAGATTATTAAATTTATATTGCCAAATTTTCGGGATGTCACAGTAAGAGTCTCCCGTTCGCTACTAAACGCGAAGCGAGAACCCCCTGTCAAGTTGTACTAAACAAGGTCAGTCATGGGACTGGTGTGAGATCTTAAAAACTGTTATTTTCACAAAGAAAGGAAAAAATGTGCTATGCTTTTGGAAAATGAAACTACCATAAGGCCTCCCCACACACACACACACACAATGCAAGCGCACAATTAGAGGAGATTCCTCCTTGTGATAGTCAAACACGCTTGATACGCAAAATCCTTTTTGATAATATTATTATTAGTGCATAGTGCAGAATTTTTTTCGAAAGTATAATATTAATCTTAGCCAGCATAGGTACCATTATATTATGCCTGCTATAGCTACCATTTAAGAATGACAGGTTATACAATTGCAATCGTAAAGGGCGCGTATTGGTGATTGGATTTCCAACAATGGTCAGGCTGAGGAACTTCCTATGTCACATAGGTACGCCTCTGGAGGGACGCCCCGAGAACCTAACCGGATCTCTGCCAACACAAGGCCGGGTTACCTCTGTAACTAGGTAACTACTACACGAGTATGTCATCCCCCGATCGTTTGCGACCTTTATCCAAGGATCCTCAACCACAAAGCAGCAACCACAAAGTAATAAATTTGTAGCAACAACGTAGGTAAAATATATGGGCTCCATACCATGATACTACCCTTTTCCAGAAGGAAATGACATACCCTCAGGGAGCGCTACTCCCAAATAACCTTGTCGCATCCTTCCTATTTCGACTTTTTCCGGGATGTGAGGTTCGACGAAGTCTTGTCCACAAAGCTACACTTTTCACAAAGTCATGCTTCGATCAAACAAATGATCAGCGGCACCTCGTATGCCACATTACCAATTTGGGAATATATCACTAGTAACCATTAACTACTTACCTTTTGAGCTCGTACGTCTCAGAGAAGGGTGTTAAGCTAAGAGAATAAATTCTCTGCCATCAACATAAATGTATTTGATAGAAACCAGCTTTACATCTCAAAGTGTAACGTCAGACACACATCCATACAAGTCCGTTCCGGGATCGAACGGAACCGAAGGCACTTCAAAAGTAGCCCTTGAAATCCGAATGTTCACTAATCATGTCCGGAATCCCCATCACAAAGGGTGATAAAATCTCTATACTGGAGCAACCGGGTGCAGAGACATTCGACAGGTAATCCTTTCGCTTTTGAAAATAACCGGTCTTCAACACCATCTTCAAATGAAATCCTAATTCGTCGTATCATTATTCGGAATGGGTTTTATGACACAAAGTTCTCTTTTAAACAAATCACAACAAATTTCCATTTTGATCTTTTAAACAAAAGATCCGTCACAATCACATAGGTTTGATGTGGTTTTCGGATAACCGTTTGGAATCCAACCCCCGGTTGCATCGAAATTCAAATGCCATTTAAAGGCCAATATTAATAGTCATTAATTTAACTATCAATCAATATTCACAACAATAACTGGATTTCCAATAATTTTTCCCCAGTTATTATTTTCAAAATATCTTTACAAGATATAATTTTTAACACTTCAACCATTTGAAAACAAATTACAAATCACTTTTCACTTTTCAATCCTTTTAAAAAAAATTCAAATCATTTTCCTTATGCGGAATATATTCCCAAATATTTATTAATTTCCATTGAAAATCTGCCGAGTCCAAATATTATAAAATAATTCAAATTACTTATCCAAACAATACTTGGAAATATTTAAAATAAAATTATTTTAAAATATTTGCTTAAATATTAGTTATGAAAAATATTATACTAATATCTCATATAAAAATTCAAGTCCAACTAAATTTATAATAAAATTAGTAGATAGGATATAACTATTTAAATATCCATTTTCTAAAATAAATATCAATTAAAATTCTAAATTATCACTTCTATAATAAATTAAAATAAATCTTTACTTTAAAGATTTTCAAAATACCTAAGTAAATAATTTCTCCGCGATATCCTTTCCTTAAAACCATCTTTACAATTTCAATTTCTATATATAAACTATATTGAAAACATACTCGGCTTTCCAGGGAAAGTACGCCTTCCATTCTAAAATGGTTCATTCAAATCAATTTATAAATCTTTCTGAATTTATTTTGAATTTGCGTTCCAAATCCGTAAATTCCTTTCCACACTTTTTAAAAATAAACCAACATTTATTTTTAAAACAAATTCCCCTTTTCTTTTATAAAATTCCCATTGTGAATTTAAATTTTCAAATATCCACAGATATACGATTTTTAATCAATTCCCAAATATTCACTTTCAACACCAAATCAATTTTCAAATTGATTTCCAAATTTATTTCAGTTACCAAATCCAATTCCAAATTGATTTCTAAATTTATTTTAATCAACAAATCAATTTTCATATCGATTTCCCAAAGGTTTATTTTTAAACACCAAATTGATTTTCAAATTGATTTCTAAAATCTTTTCAAACACCAAATTTAATTCCAAATTTAATTTCTAAAATTTATTTCCCTTTATCTCTTCCAAACTATTTAATATCCGAATTTTAAATAAATTCTTCAACTATTAAGCAATATTACTCAAAACCCATTTATTAAAATCCTTCCCCGTAGTTTTGGGATTTATTCGATAAGATTTCAAAAATAAAACCTTTTCTATTTAAATTTTCTTCTCTTAAATTCACCCAAATCTTTAAGTGAATTTATAATATATTTTCCACTTAAACTTCAAAAAGCCAATTTTATTTATTTCTGGTATCCTACAATACCAAAAATATATTTGGCTAAACTATAGCCTTCAACGATTTTAATCACAAATATAATCACATAGAGGTTATAAATAATCAACACACAACATATGAAACAAATTCAATATTTGAGGAATCCAGTTGGATCCCTCCACCCTGTTTCCCTGCATCCACAAATGTTAGCACAACAATTAAATACCAATTCCACTTCAAGGTGGAATATCACGGTATACGGGGTTTTATATAATATCATCTACTATTATGCAGCGCACAGAGTCTTATCCTCTATATAATGCGAGAAATCAATCACTCCAATACATATATAATACCAATTCCACTTCGAGATGGAATATCGTGGTATATGCGTTTAATATAATATCATCCGCTATTATGCGGCGCATAGGGTCTAAACTAATATAACTGATAATAATTTTTCATCCAAACACACAATCAACAATTTTAAATTTAATTACTTAAAATTAAACTAGAAATTCTAACTTGAGTGAGAAGATCTCACCTTTGCATATGCATGCGATCCATTTTTTTCTCGATTTGTTTCCATCAAGATTTTGACCTTGTATAAACAATTTATACAATTTATTAATATTCGAAATAATTGAATAATCAATTTTCATTTGATAAATTTAATCAGCCAATGATTTAATTTTAAAATTAAAATTTGATTTGATACAAAAATATTTTCTTTTCTTTTTCTTTGAAAACTCACTTATGAAAATTAATTTATATAAATTCAAAAATCCAATTTTAAATAACTCTTCAACCTTCTTAAAAAATCCTAAAATAAATAAGTTTTTTCTAAAAATAATAATTAAATGAGTTTATTTAACAAATTCATCACCGTGATGCATTATCCTACAATTAATAGTAAGTTCAAAACATGCATATTTATTTTATTTTATTTTAAATCTTCATGAAAATCTATATATAGATTTAGGAAACACTAACTTAACTTCAAACTGTGATTCCCTTTCAAAATCTTACTGTACCTATATTCTTGTATACTTTTAAAAACAAGACAGGCTTACCTTACTGGAAAACGAACCTAGACAACTCCACCTTCTTCCCAGAGACACGCACTGCTCGCAACCAAAAAGTACGCACGTACCAGTGCACTTGCATGAACCCCCAAACCCTCAACGGCCGTTCGAAAGCACACCATCATCACTCCACTACTTCTCGCTCGATACTTTTCACTGACAAGTCGCGATTCTTCCCAAACATTGCACTCCCCAGATTCATCCCTTCGAGTCTCTTCGTCGACTCGCAATCCAAAGTCACCTCCATGACAAAAATGTCGACCAATTCCTAATAAAAACTGGATCGACTCAACGACGAGTACTTCAGTTGAAGTTGCGACCAACGAAACCCAAATCACTCTATAGATCTAGCCAAGACAGATTAAAGATTCATCCTTTTTACTTACGCGATTATTGATGGATTTGTTTTCAAATTTAAGGAGGGAGGAATGGGTATTTTTTGAATTATTTCGAACAAGAAATTGAGGTAGGATAAGCTCGCGAATTCCCTTGTTTATTTCTCCTGTCCACAATCATTTGAAACTACAATACCCTTTTCTTTCTTTTTTTGAGGTCGAGAAAAGGATAGGGGAACGAAGCATAAAGGAACAAACTCGGCTATATCATTTATTATTTTATTTTGACGAAGAAATGAATTTTAAAGAACACATTGCCACTTGTCCACAAATGTCTTCAAAAGCCTACAAATGTTCATTTGTATATAATTTATCTATTTCATGTACTCAATGAAATATTAAAACCTTATATTTATTCTTATACAAATTTTAAACTTAAGTCATAAATATTTTAAATTTAAATCCAAATTTAAATCGTCAAGAATTCGCAACTCAAAATCTTGACCTCCAATCGAGGCATGCCGTTAGGTATTTATAATGTTGAACCCCTATTCCGAACGCAAAGGAAAAGGTTTCGAGGCCAAATTCGATCGTATGGAGAAGACAGTTTGTTGAACCAGTTAGTAAATTAAATTTCGTTATAATTTTCAACGCATTTGCTCATGTACGATCACACAACAACTCCGAAAGCTATGAAAATTGAAATTTGATAATAATACAATATTACGGATCCAATGGAACTAGTTTCATCCAATTCCGAGACTGTACCCCGGAAGGCTATTTTTAAATATCGATTTAAATGATACAAATTCAAAACTGAACAAATCATCTTCAAATCCAATTCTGAAGCTTCCATTATCTTTAGTACTATCCATATAAATTTTCTAAGCTTTCGAAATATTTTTAATCTACTTAAAACTGAAGATTCAAATTTTTACCCAACTTCAATAAATTAAATTCAATAATTTAATTGCCAAATTCATTCTGATATTTGAAATTCAAGTTAAAAATAACTTTCAAACATCTAAAATAAATAAAATATTTCAATTTATAACGTTCAAAATTCCGGGTCTTCACATTCTTCCCCCCTTAAAAGAATTTCGTCCCGAAATTACTTGTTAAGAAGAATGACCCTTAACCCGTTTTTCAATTTTCCAAAACCAAACAGTTTTATCAACTTTCCAAAACAATCTTTTTATTAAAGACCCGTTCACTTCAAATAACTTCCCAAAGTCTTCCATAGTTTCCAAACAACTTTATTTTCCCAACAATTCAAATTTAAAGTTTAAATATTCAAAATTTTGTCCACATTTTTCCAACACCATAAATTTTCGAAAAATTTCGTCATCGTCTCCTTTGTGCCGCTAGCTCCGTACGACTACAAAATGGCACCACGGGCCCCCAGATTCAAAAAGAAAACGAAAAGCCAAGCGGCTGGACAAGAAAATCATCAAATTTCATATACAAATTTAAATACATACCTTTTTCTAGCAATTCAAATTATCTTCGAAATCAAATCCCAATTCCATTTCCTTTACAAGAAAAGAGGCATAGGGAAAAGTTACGAAAAATTTTAGTCTAAGGGACAACGAGTTTGTTTTTTAGTCTGAAGGACACTTTTTAGTGTAAACATAAAATGATAGTTACAACTATCATTCTGTGATTTACACTAAAAGTGTCCTTTAGGCTAAAAGGCAAACTTCTTGTCCCTAAAACTAAATTTTTCTACAACTTTTTCCTTGGGCCTAAAATCCCCTTTCCTTTAACACACCTGTATATCCTGCGCAATATCAAATTCGATCATTCACTCGATTACACAATTTCACTTCTGAACTAGTATCGTCCACCCGACTTCCTAGTGCGGACTCGGATCTGGTTTCTTGATCAGAAACTGTGATGCTCCTTGCGTAGTTCTAAACTATGATAGAGAATTTCCAGAATCAACCAAAAATCCAGATTCACCATCGAAAATCGAGTGAAAAATTTCAACTCGGATCGATATAACAATCTCGAAATTCTGTGCTCAAATTCTGGATCAACTCACTATGCGAATAAGATAATATACGTACATCCTACATATTCGTTTCTCTTGATTATTAGCTATGTCAATTACTTTTCTTTTTCCTTTTCTTTTATTCGCATTGATTTTTCATTTCAACACACTTATTCACAATCGCCATTTCACAATTTTCCAGTTTAATCTTCATTCGATCATTAACTTATTAAACTCTAATTTTTTCTTAAGAATTTTACCATTTATTTCTTAGGTCCAATAAATATTTCATACAAATTTTATATTTATTCTTCACTTCACCATTGGAGTTTATAACTATTTATATTTAAACTGGATTTCAAATTCCATATGAATTCAATTTATCTTACATTTTTAAATATTAGATTCAATTCATTTCAAACCATATTAATTTATCATTTCTTCAATTAGTTTCACTTACTAATCTTATTTCGCTTTGTTTATCACAAATAAAATTCAACTCCAATTCCAGTTCCATTAACTTACAAAATCAAAATAAATTTCAATATTCAGTTCCAATTTCATTTACTTGCATTTGTAAATTTATTTTTCACCTTAATAAATTTTATTCCATAACTATTTTTATCAGATTCCATAGTCTTTCCATCTTTTCAAAAATCATTTTTTGAATTCAATTCAAATTATATTTTGAATTTCCAAAACCAAACCCAGTTTTCTAAACAATTTCAAATCTTAAATAATTTGGCAACAATTCCTCTCTTAGAAACTCGAAAATGAGCATCGATGATGCTGCAGTCATCACCGAAGTTATTTTCCAACGATCGAAAAGAGTTTAGTGCTTTTATCTTTTCAAAACAATTTTCCAAAACCTTTGAAAATCAAATTCAAAAGGATTTTAAACTTTTCACCAAAATTTCGAATTTCAAATCCTCCAACTTAATTTTCAAATATTACTCTAGAACTTTATTTCAAATGACAAATCCCATTTGTTTATGAATTTTATTTCTTAGTTTTTTGTTACGATTTCAATTTCTTATTCAATAATCAATGATAATAATTTAATATTATCACTTCCTAACAATCAAACAACCATATACTATATATAATAATTTATGGAAAATGATTTCTTTTCTACAGAAAAATAGTTTGGGTAAAATTATTTCATTTACCCTATTTTTAAACAATATCATGTCAAATTGTTTTGTATAAGTGTTTAGAGATCCTTATCGATAGAGTTGTACAGACTATACCGACCAGAATCCATATACCACTAAACAAACCAATCATCACAATATAAAACAATTTTATATTCACTAACAAATATGCGCTCATATCTATTATTACACTCAGACTCATACTAGAGTACTACTGACTCTATCTCTAATGAGTAACACCCAACAGAGCCAAGATTATCGCTTAACCAAATGCTCTGATACCACGTTGTAACGGTTTAGGCTTTTCAACCATCAACAGCGGCCACTCTCGACTGGTAAGCTTTTCAACCATCCCAGCCCCACCGTGGCTCACATTAGTACCGTGACCTTGCTTCTTTGGCCAGGATTTCGACACTCAACCTAACCAGTTAGCCAACCCCTCCCCGGGGACATGTAGGGGTAAGAGTCTTCCGTTCGCCACCAAACACGAAGCGGGAACCTCCTATCATGTTGTACTAAACAAGGCAAGTCATGAGACTGGTGTGAGATCTTAAAAGCAGTTATTTTCATAAAGAAGGGAAAAAATCAACTATGCTTTTGGAAAATGAAACTACCATAAGGCCTCCCCACACACACGTAATGCAAGCGCACAATTGGAGGAGATTTCTCTTTATGATAGTCAAACATGTTTGATACGTAAATACCTTTTTGATAATATTATTATTAGTGCATAGTGCAGAAAACTTTTCGAAAGTATAATATGAATCTTAGCCAGCATAGGTACCATTATATTATGCCCGCTATAGCTACCATTTAAGAATAGCAGGTTATACAATTACAATCGTAAAGGGCGCGTATTGGTGATTGGATTTCCAACAAATGGTCAGGCTAAGGAACTTCCTATGCCACATAGGTACGCCTCTGGAGGAACACCCCGAGAACCTAACCGGATCTCTGCCAACACAAGGGCAGGTTACCTCTATAACTACGTAACTACTACACGAGTATGCCATCCCCCGGTCGTTTGCGACCTTTATCCGAAGATCCTCAACCATAAAGCAACAACCACAAAGTAATAAATTTGCAGCAACAACATAGGTAAAATATCTGGGCTCCATACCATGATACTTCCCTTTTCCAGAAGGAAATGACATACCCTCAATGGGTGCTACTCCCAAATAACCATGTCGCATCCTTCCTGTTTCGACCATTTTCGGGGTGTGAGGTCCGACGAAGTGTCGTCCACAAAGCTACACTTTTCACAAAGTCATGCTTCAATCAACAAATGATCAGCAGCACTTCGTATGCCACATTACCAATTTGGGAATATATCACTAGTAACCATCAACTGCATACCCTTTGAGCTCGTATGTCTCAAAGAAAGGTGTTAAGCTAAGAGAATAAATTTTCCGCCACCAACAAAAATGTATTTGATAGAAATCAGCTTTACATCTCAAAGTGTAACATCAGAAATACATCCATACAAGTCCGTTCCGGGATCGAACGGAACCGAAGGCACTTCAAAAGAAGCCCTTGCAATCCGGATATTCACTAATCACGTCCGGAATCCCCATCACAAAGGGTGATAAAATCTCTATACCGGAGCATCCCGGTGCAGAGACATTCGACAGGTAATCCTTTCGCTTTCGAAAATACCCGGTCTTTAACACCATCTTCAAATGCAATCCCAATTCATCGTATCATTATTCGGAATGGGTTTTATGACACAAAGTACTCTCTCGGCTAATCCGAATGACGAGCGCTTGTTTTAAAAATAAGTGTTACATTCAGATTTCAAACAAATCACAACAAATTTCCACTTCCATCTTGTGAACAAAAGATCCATCACAATCACAAAGGTTCAATGTGGTTTCCGGATAACCGTTTGGAATCCGACCCCCAGTCGAATCGAAATTCAAATGTCATTTAAAGGCCAATATTGATAGTCGGTTATTTAACTATCAATCAATATTCACAACAATCGCTGGATTTCCAATAATTTTCCTCCAATTGTTATTTTCAAAATATCTTTGCAAGATATAGTTCTTACACTTCAACCATTTGAAAACAAATTTCAAATCAATTTTCACTTTTCAATCCTTTGAAAACAAATTTCAAATCATTTTCCTTACGTTGAATATACTCTCAAGTATTTATTCATTTCCACTGAAAATCTGCCGAGTCCAAATATTTTAAAATAATTTAAATTACTTATCCAAAATATATTTGGAAATATTTAAAATAAAACTATTTTAAAATATTTGCTTAAATATTAGTTATGAAAAATATTATACTAATATCTCATATAAAAATTCAAGTGCAAACTAATTTTAAAATAAAATTAGTAGATAGGATATAACTATTTAGATATCCATTTTCTAAAAAAAATATCAATTAAAATTCCAAATAATCACTTATATAATAAATTAAAATAAATCTTTACTTTAAAGATTTTCAAAATAACCTAAGTAAATAATTTCTCCATAATATTCTTTCCCTTAAAACCATTTTACAACTTCAATTTATATTTATAAACTATATTGAAAACATAATCGGCTTCCCAGGGAAAGTACACCTTCCATTCTAAATGGTTCATTCAAATCAATTTATATATCTTTCTGGATTTATTTTGAATTTACGTTCCAAATTCGTAAATTCCTGTCCACACATTTTAAAAATAAACAAACATTTTTTTAAAACAAATTCTCCTTTTCTTTTATAAAATTCCCATTGTGAATTTAAAATTTCAAATATCCACAGATATACGATTTTTAAATCGATTTCCAAATATTCACTTTCAACACCAAATCAATTTTCAAATTGATTTTCAAATTGATTTCCAAATTTATTTCAATTACCAAATCCAATTCCAAATTGATTTCTAAATTTATTTCAATCAACAAATCAATTTTCATATCGATTTCCCAAAGATTTATTTTTAAACACCAAATAAATTTTTAAATTGATTTCTAAAATCTTTTCAAACACCAAATTAAATTCCAAATTAAATTTCTAAAATTTATTTCCCTTTATCTCTTCCAAAATATTTAAAATCCGAATTTAAATAAATTCTTCAACTATTAAGCAATATTACTCAAAACCCATTTATTCTCCATATTTTTAGGATTTATTCGATAAGATTTCAAAAATAAAACTTTTTCTATTTAAATTTTCTTCTCTTAAATTCACCCAATTCTTTAAGTGAATTTATTATAAATTTTACACTTAAACTTCAAAAATCCAGTTTTATTTTGTTTCTGGTATCCTACGATACCAAAAATATATTTGGCTAAACTATAGCCTTCAACGATTTTAATCACAAATATAATCACACAGAGATTATAAATAATCAACACACAACATATGAAAAAAATTCAATATTTGAGGAATCCAGTTGGATCCCTCCAACCTGTTTCCCTGCATCCACAAATGTTAGCATAATAATTAAATACCAATTCCACTTCGAGGTGGAATATCGCGGTATATGGGATTTTATACAATATCATCCGCTATTATGTAGCATATAGGGTCTCATCCGCTATATAATGCAGGAAATCAATCACTCCAAATACATATATAATACTAATTCCAGTTCGTGGTGGAATATCATGGTATAGGGGTTTAATATAATATCATCCGCTATTATGCGGCGCATAGGGTCTAATCTAATATAACTGATAATAATTTATCATCCAAGCACGCAATCAACAATTTTAAATTTAACTATTTAAAATTAAAATGGAAATTCCAACTTGAGTGAGAAGATCTCACCTTTGCCTATGCATGCAATCCATTTTCTTCTCGATTTGTTTCCTTTAAGATTTTGACCTTGTACAAAAAATTTATAAATTTTATAAATATTTGAAATAATTGAATAATCAATTTTCATTTGATAAATTTAATTAGCCAATGATTTAATTTTAAAATTTGATTTGAAACAAAAATATTTTCTTTTCTTTTGCTTTGAAACCTCGCTTATAAAAATTAATTTACATAAATTCAAAAATCCAATTTTAAATAACTTTCAACCTTCTTAAAAATTCCTAAAATAAATAAGTTTTTTTCAAAAATAAAAATTAAATGAGTTTATTTGACAAATTCATCACCGTTATGCATTATCCTACAATGAACAGTAAGTTCAAAACTTGCATATTTATTTTATTTTATTTTAAATCTTCATAAAAATCTATCTACAGATTTAGGAAACACTAACTTCTCTTCAAACCGTGATTCCCTTTTAAAATCTTATTGTACCTATATTCTGATATACTTTTAAAAACAAGACAAGCTTACCTTACTGGAAAACGAACCTAGACGACTCCACCTTCTTCCCAGAAACACGCACTGCTCGCAACCCAAAAGCACGCACTTACTAGTGCACTTGCATGAACCCCCAAACCCTCAACGGTCGTTCGAAAGCACACCATCATCACTCCATTACTCCCCGCTCGATACTTTCCACTAACAAGTCGCGATTCTTCCCAAATATCGCACTCCCCATATACATCCCTTCGAATCTGTTCGTCGAGTCGCAACCCAAAATCACCTCCACAACAAAAATGTCGACCAATTCCTAATAAAAACTGGATCGACGCAACGTCGAGTACTTCAGTTGAAGTTGCGACCAATGAAACCCAAATCACTCTATAGTTCTAGCCAAGACAGATCAAAGATTCAGCCTTTTTACTTACGCGATCATTGATGGATTTGTTTTCAAATTAAACGAGGGAGGAATGGGTATGTTTTGAATTGTTTTGAACATGAAATGGATTTAGGATAAGCTCGCGAATTCCCTTGTTTATTTCTCTCGGCCATAAGCATTCGAAACAGCAATACTTCTTTTCTTTTTTTCTGAGCTCGAGAAAAGGATAGGAGAATGAAGCACAAAAGAATGAGGTCGGCTATATCATTTATTATTTTATTTTGATGAAGAAATAAATTTTAAAGAACACATTGCCACTGGTCCACAAATGTCTTCAAAAGCCTACAAATGTTCATTTGTATATAATTTATCTATTTCATGTACTCAAAGAAATATTAAAACCTTATATTTATTCTTATACAAATTTTAAACTTAAGTTATAAATATTTTAAATTTAAATCCAAATTTAAATCATCAAGAATTCGCAACTCAAAATCTCGACCTCCAATCGAGGTGTACCGCTAGGCGTTTATAATGTTAAACCCCTATTCCGAATGCAAAAGAAAAGGTTTCGAGGCCAAATTCGATTGTATGGAGAAGTTAGCTTTTTAAACCAGTTATTAAATTAAATTTCATTATAATTTTCAGCGCGTTTGCTCATCGTACGATCACACAACAACTCTGAAAGCTATGAAAATTGAAATCCAATAATAATACAATATTACAGATCCAATGAAACTAATTTCGTCGAATTCCGAGACTGTGCCCCGGAAGGCTATTTTTGAATATCGATTTAAAGAATACAAATTCAAAACTGAACAAATCATCTTCAAATCCAATTCTAAAGCTTCCATTATCTTCAGTATTATCCATATAAATTTTCTAAGCCTTCAAAATATTTTTAATCAGCTTAAAAGTGAAGATTCAAATTTTTAACCAACTTCAATAAATTAAATTCAATAATTTAATTGCCAAATTCATTCTGATATTTGAAATTCAAGTTAAAAATAAATTTCAAACATCTAAAATAATTAAAATATTCCAATTTCTAATGTTCAAAATTCTGGGTCATCACAGTATCACTATATTGACCCTCCTCTAAGGTGAAATAGATCCTACAACGTCAACATATAAGAAATGGATATGTCGACATATCTTTCACGAAATTGAAAAACACTTTATAAAAATTATTTTGAAAATATTAAGGTCTGTGAAATATTTTGATAATTTGTAAAATTATTTAAATATAGGTTTTACACATTTTAATCAAAATATAACTTAACAAAACTTTGTAAAATAATTTTGTAAGATTTAATAAGATTTTCGGATATAATGTAAGTAATATATATAAAATCAATATAGTTATAAATTATAAATAAATATATAAAATCAAAATATAAATATCAAAAATAAATATAAGGAAGATATAAACTAAAATACCAAAAAGTATAATAGGTTATATATACTTAAGAACTTAATATAACATCTTTGTAAATACAAAAGGTTAAGAAATTATTTTGAGAAATATTTTGAATAGATGTTTGAAAAGATTATTTTGAAACTAGGACATTTGAAAAATATTAAAACTTATTTGAAATAGAGAAAGAGACCAAGAAAGTTCTATTAGGGATTTAACCAAAATTCTATGACTCTGTAACTTATTTGGAATATCTTGAAATCTCAAACTCTTCAATACTCATGAGTCTACATTCTCCTACTCTTTAAACTCTATATCGGCATCTTGAATCTACTCTTGATATTTACCGCCTTTTTAATCAACACCTATCAAATATCCTGCACTATGTACTATATATCACTTGATAAAACATTGATATATATTTAATGTCCTATAGTTTTTATCATCAAAACCAAAACCTAAGGTACTAAAAATCTCCCTTTTTTGGCAATGAAAACATTGTATATAAAATATAATATGACTCACCTGGGTTACAAAACTCCCCCTTAATCCATGCCTAGATTTTATATATTTCTCCATCTTTGCTATCAACAAAAATAATCATCAAAAACTATAACTCTAACACTAACTCGTACTCTAACTCTAACTCTAACTCCCCTAAATAAAATACTAACTGATATACATGAGAATTATATATAATGATGAGAATAATTATATAAAAATAATAAGTGATGTGTCAAATTAGATAATCATGAAATAATCATAGTCAATATAAATATCCGTCCAGTCTAACAAAGTTAATGTCATACGCTATTCAAACAAATCCACACAAATCAAACTAATCAAATCCAAACCAAATCAAGTATTACTATTTATATACAATTAAACCTATTTAAACTTGACATTTCGAGGAATTTGACCCATTCATTTGTGCCAAAGATTGGATCCGCTTTGATCCATCCCAATCTCGATCATCTTTGTTAATGATACTCTCTGGATTGGTGGTTGGTTCTTTTTTGTTAAAGGCAGAAATCATCTACTAATTCACATCGAAATGCCTTTCTTGCTCATTGATCATCTTCATTTGACTCAATTCTAAGCGCCTTTGGTTTCTTAGAATGAAAGAAAGAACGTTCTTGAATGATTCAAGAGTTTATTTGAGGTTTTTGGTTAGTTTTAGATAAGAGAAGCCATTAATGAAGAGATAAGTTTATATATGAAAAGGATTGAAGATAATGATTTTCCAGAGTTGAATAGGTATACATAGTTATAAGAAGTTGTTTGAAAAGAATAGGTGATTGGTAGTTATTAATTTTTAATTTTTTTAAAAACTTATCATTATATATCAACATACATGATTTTCATATATAGGCATATGCAATTTTTTTTTCAGAACTACTTTATTTTATAATTCTATTGAATTGGCATTACTATGATATTTGTATGACTTTCCATAGATAATTGACAATGTATAACATTAAGAAATAGAATGTTCATTGATAATAAGGATGAGTACTGGGAATAAAAGAAAGATATATAAGATTCAACATAAACTTATAATTATAAAACCCAAGTACAAAGATAGCATAAACAAACAACTAGAAAGACGTGGATGTAGTTGAAGAAGAACCACCAAGCTTGCGAATGACTTTTCAAAGAATTTATCTATTTTGTTGGAAATTGAGCTAAGTCTCTATAGAATGATTTCTTAAGTTTTCTTTAATTGTGAATGATCTTCTCTTTATTTTTGAGAAGATCTTTGTTGGATGGATTTGGTGGCAAATTGATACTTTCTAAGGAAGTATCCTCCTCCTCGACTCTCCTTCCTCTTCCTCTTCCTTCTCTTCTCTTATTTCTTATTCTTCCCAAACTGACCTTTGTTCCTTTTTTACAAGTGCTTCATAAGGCTCGAAAAAGCATAAAATATGCATAAGTGAAATATTGGCCTTGTCAAATATTTATCGAGGAATTATTTCCTCTCCTTTAAAGTCAACAACAAAATAATTGAAAACATGAGTAAGATACACACCATGAAAAAATGTATTTTTTATGTCTAGAAATATTTTCAAGAAAACATTTATTCAAAAAGACTTGAGACCAATTTATGTCATACTAACCATAAATGGTGAAAAGAGCTTTGAAAACTTTTTGTGTCGGATTACTGTAGTTACCTACTCTAGGAATGATACTTTGTTGCAAAAGAAGGCTTAAAATTATTGCTTTTGTATGCAAGGTTTTGTTTTTAAATTCAAAATCATCGTCACTTTCTAAAATTTCATA
This sequence comes from Allium cepa, assembly GCA_030765085.1. Lineage (NCBI taxonomy): Eukaryota > Viridiplantae > Streptophyta > Magnoliopsida > Asparagales > Amaryllidaceae > Allium > Allium cepa. The sequence goes on from CM060932.1 coordinate 708,082,727, forward strand.
AACTACTTCACAATTTTGAAAATCAATTTAAAAATTTGGAATGTCTATTCCACTATATTTGCATCCAAGAATGTGACCCCAAAGTTCATAATTTAAAACAACTTATGTCCCTTGACACTGCTCCAAACTTCTTCTTCTCTTCCATCATAAAATTTTCCTTTTAATTTGCATAAATATCTTTATCGATTTTGGATAACAAATAAAATTATTTTGATAAGCATCGATTAAACGAAGAATTTCATTTTGCAAACAAAGATTAAAAAGATCATAAATAGGAATATCTACAAAAATAGCAAATCTTTTGGGAAAGAATTTTCCAAAAGATATGTACTCAATATAGGCTTGCATGGCTTCTTGATCATTCAAAAGATATTCTTTTAAAAGCCTCATGGTTGTCTTAGTATTGCTAGAGGATGTTATTGAAGAGTAGTTTGAAGGGATAAGAGAGATTATGATTTTTGAATTTGAAAATGGAAGTGAAAAATGAATGGATGGAGATAGAGTAGATAAATAGAAAATCAAAGGACATGTTCTCTTGTCAAGAGACATCTTATCAGAACATAGGAGATGGTGAAAAGGTGGAGGGAAATTCAATTTTTGAAATTGAAATTCAAAATTTGTCTGAGTATGTCGACATATGCCAGGGGTGTATGTTGATATACATGTTGAATTTTTCAAAAATGATTTTTGTTTAACTATATCCTATTTTATTATATATATTTATTTACAGTTATTCTATTTCTAGGAAAATAATTTCAAAAATAATTTTAAATATATTTTATATTATTAAAATATATAAAATAGTTAAATTTAAAATATAATCATACAATATTCAACCAATATCATTATTAATCTATAGGATATTCCTAAGAACTAATAAAGCAACCAAAAAATGATTCGACAAATTGAAACTTTGATATATCAAAAGCGTACCTATTCCGATCCATTTCACCATTTTGTTCTAAATTATGTATTGTCGTGAGGTGCATATTAACAATTTATGTACCTAATTCATTATCACTTGAGGAAGTATCTGAATCGTCTAATGTTGCAGCATAAGTCTTTCTCCATTTTCTGGAAGAATCAGTGTTTGGTGCAATTTTTAGTTTATCGGGATGTGGACAGTCTCTTTATAAATGGCCAGGTTCATCGCAGTTATATTATCTAATGTCATTTTCGTCCTGGATTTTTGTTAATATTTCTTTTGAAACTGTTCATCTTCCTATATTTTAGAATTTTTTTGTAATTCCTTGTCATGAAAGCAGTTTCTTCGTCTTCATAGCCGTTTGAATCCAAATTATACGTTATTGCATCAAAAGCTATAGATTTCTTCACTATTGCTTTGCTTTCTCTCCTGCCCTCCATTTTTTCTTCAAAAGACATTAGCTTGCCCATTAACTCTTCAATTTTCAGAGTGCCAATGTCATTAGCCTCTTCGATTGCAAGAGTCTTTTAATCTCATTTTGGAGTAAGTGAATTGAGCATTTTTCTAACTTGGTCCTCCTCGGACGAACTTTTACCTAGTACAATAAGTGAGTGTACTACATCTTGGAATCTACTATAATATTAGATAGGGACTCATTTGGACTCATTTTGAATAATTGAAACTGGTTTGTAAATATGGAAATTTTGGTCTGTTTAACATTACTTGTGCCTTCATGTGTAACTTACAAAGTTCTCTAAATTTCAAATGCACACTTACATATGGATACTCCATTAAATTCATTTCTAACTAGTGAACAAAATTATATATTCATAGCTTTAGAGTTATGTCGTGCAGCTGCTTTTAGTTTAGTAGTCCACTGTACAAAATTAATCTCGGGTTCAGTGTACTCCATTTGTATGACATTCCAAGTGTCTAAACTAACTGACTGTAAATAAATTTTCATTCTACGTGACCATTATGTATAATTGTTGCCATTAAAAAGTGGAGTTCTAGTAGTAGATTGTGCTTCGATAAATGAGTTACTAATAAGTGTATTATATGTGTTACTAATGGTACAATTACTAGTGTTGGTAACCATTTAAATTTTTTCAAAAATAAGACGATGAATACTTTGAAAACCAATGCTCTGATACCAAATGTGAGTCAGTAAAATAGGGATCTTAAGGCTAAATTAACACTAGAGGGGGGATGAACAGTTTTTTAATGGATTATGTGATGATCCGCCTTTCTTACATCTAAAGACAACACTTGGTATTCTTGTGACGATCATTTAAGTGTCTAAAAGAGAGGTCACGGGCTAAAGAAATAATAATCAAGAGAAATAAAACACAGATTTCGTTACAACGTGAGGGTCATACACACCACCACCAAATAGTACATGAAGTTACTCCAAATATTACATCAAGTTACAACAAATACTACTCCAAATCCAATTCTCAAGACAGCTATATCAGACCGCCCATTAAAATTACATAATATACATAACACAACAGAAATACAAATATAACTACCAGATGTTAGGAGGACTCCTACTCCATCCTGCTCCAAAATGCTTCTCTAAACCTGACTACTTAGCTACAAAAAAAATTTCAGTACCCGAGAGTTTAGGGAAATGAAAAATAAACTCCAGGCCAGATATGGGTCTGGTGTGAGTAAAGCATAAATCTAACTCTATAAAAATTTTGAACAAAAGCATCTCGTAAGACCACGCCGCACATAAATATGAACGGGCTTTTACCTTACGGTAACCAAAAAAATTCATATGAAAATCATATGATGTTATCATAATGTCTACATTTAAAGTATAATACAGAATCTTAGCAGAAATTTTTACATTAATTAAATTCCATCATGCTACGCTCTACAACTAAAAACCAAAGGCTTGTAGCAGATAATGGATTCCAAATACGAAAGGGAAAGGGTCTGCCCACCGAATTTGTACGCCTTTAGATAAAATGTACGGTAGGCTACAAAACGTTGTACCTCTACTACTCAGGATCGACACTACCCCCTTCTCGAGTAGCACCAAATACGATTACCTCTTGGGTGCGATCAACAACCATACAATTGGATCCCAAAGCGTACATGGATATCACTCTAGAATTGGGAATCATTTGGATGCGACCCACTTAGCCATACTGCATGTCCCTACTTTATTCATTTAACAATGCGAGGCTTGAAGAGCCTACGCTCTTAAAATTTCTCCTAGCAAACCATCTTGAAATGCTAATACTTCCGTTAATGCGACCAACGCAATACTAGCATTCTTCCATACGAGTTGTTCCGCAATCGAATAAACAATCACAAATTACTATCTTCCATATTGGAATCACCCTCAGGAACAATAGTATAGCTCCATAGCATACTTCATAACAATCCAACAAAAGTTAGTTATACCTCCAAAATCCCCCAAAATCCAAGACAGATAAATTACAAAAGAAATAGCATTTCCGAAAAATAATTCGTATGTTTTTACAAATTAAACATAAGTTAGTTATACGTCCTATTGCGTTTGACATACTTATAAGGGTTTCAACCATTTTTGGTTTAAGCTCGAACTTATCTACTAATTCTTTAGAGATGAAACTAGAAGAGGCTCCAGTATAGAATAAAGCATAAACCAAAACACCATAAATAAGTAAGGTACCTTCGAAAACTCTCTTCTCTTTCATGTCCTTAATTATATACACCTTAGCTCGATCTCCCTTCTTCATCAAAGGATTATCATTAATCATGTTGTCAGGTTAATGACAATTGTAGCAAAGAGTCTTCTGGACTACCAGGGCGATATCCTTCGCTTGCAACAATAAGTTGAAACATGTCCCTTCTTCTTACAATTATAACAAATGACATCTTTGTACTTGTTTCCTAATCACCTTCTATGGGTTTTCATTTTCCTTGCTTTTTTCCATTTTATATTGAATTTTCTCTTATTCAGATTAAAGTTACCCCCACCAATTGCTGTTGTTACTATTGGCTTTGCTTTCAAAAGTCCTCGTACCTATAGGTCGTATCAATTAAATCCACAAATGGTTCCTTCACAAGCCCTGTAATCTTCTCATGGAAGTCCTCTCTCATTCCTGCCACAAAACATTTCATTTTTCTTCATTGGAGTAATTGAATTTTGCCTCATACTCAGCTACTGATAATTCTTCTTGTTTGAGATCCATAAAACTTATGTATAACCTTGTCTTGCATGCAGCTGGCATAAAATTCTCTTCAAATACCTCCTTGAATCGGTCCCATGAGGATTCATCTTCTAGGGTGCTTGCAGCGAGTGAATCCCACCAAGCTGCGGTACTTTCCTATAGCTTCCATGAAGCCAGAAACCTTTTCTGTTTATATGATATGTCTAATCCTTTGAAAATTTTCTCGCATGATCTCAACTAAGCTTGAAATTGAATGATTGACTGTATGCCCTTGAATAGTTTCCCTCCTCAGTTGGTAAAATCCTTGCATAACGTAGCAAAGTTAATCTTGGGCTGAACTTGAGCTACAGCCTCAATAGCTATTCCACCCCTTCCAGCATTAGGGGTTCTTCCATTAGTGGTTGTGGTACTGCCAATTCCCCTTCCTCATCTTCCTATGGTGCTCATTCTTATAACCTGGACATAGTAAGGTAACTCTTAGAATACTAAGACGAGGTTAACTTAGGTAAAAAATCATAAAGCTAGACATAAAAATGCTCTACAGAACAACACAGAAATGCACTCTCATAAAATGAAATCATTCTAAGATGCTAACCCTATCTATAATGATTTGACCCCAACCAAGGCCTAGGTGTTTGCTCAACCTAAGCTCTGATACCATGTGTTACGATCTGCCTTTCTTACACCCAAAGACGACACTTAATACATCCTCAGTATTCTTGTGCCAATCATTCAAGTGTCTAAAAGACAAGGCATGGGGTGAAGAAATTATAGTCAAGAGAAATAAAACACAGATTTCATTACAACATGAGAGTCATATACAAAACTACCAAATATTACATGAAGTTACTTCAAAATATTACATCAAGTTACAATATGTACTGCTCCAAATCAAATCTTAAGACAGCTGGACCAGACTGCCCATATATGACATAATATACACAACACAACGGAAATACAAATATAACTACTAGATTCTGGGAGGACTCCTGCTCCATCTTGCTCCAAAATGCTTCTCTAAATTTGGATACTTAGCTACTCAACAAAAATTGAGTACCCAAGAGTTTAGGAAAATGGAAAATAAACTCCGGGCCAAACATGGGTCTGGTGTGAGTAAAGCATAAAGTTTAACTTTATAAACACTTTAAACAAAAGTATCTTATAAGATCACACCGCATATAAACACAAACAAGTTTTTACCTTATGATAAACAAAACATTTCATATTAAAATCATATAATATTATCATAATGTCTAGATATAAATTAAAATACAGAATCTTAGCCAAAAAATTTACATTAATTAAATTTCAGCATACTAGGATCTACAACCAAAAACCGAAGGCTTTTAGCGGATAATGGATTCCAAATATAAAAGGGTAAGGGTCTACGCACCGAATTCGTACTCCTCTGGATAAATTGTATGGAAGGCTACAACACATTGCACCTCTGCTACTCAGGTCGACACTGTCCTCTTCTCGAGCAGCACCGAATATGATCACATCTTGGTTACGATCAACAACCATACAATAGGATCCTAGGTGTGACTACACTACCCCTTCTCGACCCACTTAGCCCTGCCACATATCCCTACTTCATTCATTTCCCAGGTGTGAGGCTTAAAGAGGCCACACTCTTACCATTTCCTTCTAGGAAACCATCTTGGAATGCTAATATTCCCTCTATGCAATCAATGCAATACTAACATTCATATATATGAGTTGTTTCAGGATTGAACAAACAATCACAAATTACTATATTTCATATTGGAATCACCCCCATGAAGAATAGTATAGCATCATAGCATATTTCATAACTATCGAACACGAACGTTATTAGTTTGGAGTGGTTTAGAATAATCATACTATCTGAAATCGGCGTCTCCAATCTAAGCGATAATTTTGGCAAACTCAATTCCGGTTCTCTTAGAACTATGAAAATATATTTGGGTCCTCACTCGGGAATTAGAACTTACAACTGTACTCCTTGAGTCAAAACAGGTCAAGTGATCAATAACGGACAGTTTGCTATTTAAAAGTGATTATACAAGGTTAATGTATGGATAACCATATACTTAAGTAAATGCGAAACATTCATGGAAATTAAATCTCTAATACATGTGTCACCACATCACTTGGGTTTTGATAATTGTTTTAGGGTTACTTAAGGATAAATGACATAGAAATCCCTTGATTAAAACATTTGAAAATAGAAAGCACATTTGAAGAGAGAATAAATCGATATTTGAAATCAGTTGATTATTAAAACTCCTGATCTTTATTAGTAAGTTAAGTAATCAAATTTAAACCTTCCTTAAATAGTAAGTAGACTTAATTAAACCCTAATCAAAATTTGGTTATCCTTAATCAGAAATTAATTAGTATTAAACCCTTATTAAATAATAACTAAGTAATAATAAATTAGTCAATCCCTAATTATATACTTAATTAATAATTAATTTTAATTACTTTACTATACATGATTAACTTTATCGCTTAATATTTACGTATAAACAACTTTTATTAACAAGTGATTAGTGCTAATGATCTTAATTAATTAATCATTAAATAAATAATTAATTAAAAACTTACTAATTACCTTCAATTAATGTAATTAAGTTAGAAAAACATTTACTATAAATTTTCTAAGGGTAAACACTTACATTTTGTAAATTAGTTCGTTTTTAACGAACTGCGCGTATAACGACTATAGCTATATGTTCTCGTAATTCTAAATTTTTGAAATTTGATTTCTAAATTATAGAAACTTCAACTTTGAACCCTTATTTCCTTTAAAACACAAATTAATTTTTGGAAGCAAAACTGAAGTAACAAAACTTGAAAACGTTTCACTTTTGAAAAAAATTCAAACCTTCGCAAAAGTGGATTTCTACGTTGCTTTTGGTTAGCTAATCGCTAACTTCATGCCACGAGCTCACATTTAGCAAATAACTCATTTCAAACACCATACCACAACATACATCAAAACACTAACTTAATCAATAATAATTTTTTTCCATAATCACTAACTAACTTTTTCCGAAAATACAAGATAGAGATTTTCTTGCCAACTCAAACTTCGGCGTAGACAATTATCACCAAATCATAGCATAATCAAGCATATATTATATATAACATTCATACACCAATATACATCATGAATTTGCTAACTTTAATAAATTTAAAAACTATTTAAAAAGTATTAACTTTACTCACAAAAACGTGCTAAAACAAGGTCGAACTTTGCCGGAATTCGAATACGACCTAAACTGTAACGACCTGCCACTCATCCCACAGAATGATGCATCATTAATAAAAAAGAAAGGGATAGAAAAGAGAAAAGATGGAGAAGAAAGAAAGAAACAACATTAGAATCTCAACAGCGGAACGAATAAATTATATTAATCACATAAATATTACATAATACACATCATCTATCAGAGTTACACAAATTATACATCTTATACTAGACAGTTATAATCACCTGTCTAGTTATTACAACACAAAATACAACTCAAACAAACGACTCAGAGAACACACAGCGGAACACTATATATCTACAAACGTTGAAGCCTACTGCTCCATTGCTTCTCCAGAATTCGTCAAAGCTAATTTGAATCCCTTGGCTACCCGTAAAAATTTGAGTACCCAAGAGTTTAAGAAAACATAAGATAAACACCGGGTCAGACATGGGTCTGGTGTGAGTAACAGGGTAAAGTTGCTTAACTTTCAAAAACCTTTGAAAACAAAAGGTATCACGTAAGACTCCCCACACATAAACATGGGTAAGTTTTTACCTTACGCTAAACAAAACATTTGATAGGAAATCCAGTGATATTATAACAGGGTCTAGGGTTTTCAAGTAAATAAGAAATAGTTGAAAGTGTTACATTATTAAATTCCAGCATACTAGCCACAAAGTGGGTAATACAATCAAATCCGTAAGAGGCACGTAGGAAGAATGGGTTTCCATCAATGGCAGGGCTATTGGGGTACCGCCCGTCACAGTACAGGGCCTAGATCACCGTACCGAGGATCCACCCTAAATCCCTTGCAACACAAGGCCGAAACCATCCCTTACTGGATAGTCCCGAACAAGACAACCCCGCAGTTGGTGTGCGTTCCAAATGCCCACACAGCCGAATAAAAAGGGACTTCTAGACAGGGAAAAATCTTGTCCTACTTGGGTGCTACCCACTTAGCCTTGCTCCACCTCCCCTGTTTTAGCCATTCTCTGTTGATGAGGCTTGAGGCTACAATTACCTTTAGAGAACTCATCTCTTAGAATGCTCATCGTCCACCTGACGATGTTCTGAAAGCATTTAATCCATACGAGTTCATTCCGGGTTCGAACGAAATCGAAGGCATTATCTCGTTACACTCATTTTGGAATCACCCTCAGAGTTAACGACGATAACCCTTGCACTCTGAATCTTCATCTTCACTTGAGATTCACGACCTATCGTTAATTTGGATCGATGTGGTTTTCGGATATCCAAATCTGGAAACCCGATCCAGGTCTCATTGAAATCCAAAATGCCATTTTTAGGTCCAAGTTGTTTTAAGGTTAAAACAATTCAATTCATTATCTATATATACACAGATAGATAATTCACAATATTACAATAGATAGATAATACATATTATCATCACAGATAAATAATTCACATGATCATCATACTTCAACCAAAGCACCCATATCACACAGCATTACTTATCTCATATATGAGATCTTAAACCATTTAAGGCAATCAATATCATCCATCTATACATAAGCAAGGAATAATTAATCATACTATCTCTAATTAATTTAAAATGAATTAAATTAATTACTTGCATTTCTAATTTATTTAAAATAAATTAAATTAATTACTTTTATCACACAAATCTTGCTTACATAACCATTAATTAATTTCAAATCAATTAATTAATCACCATCTAATCATTCATCTTAATTAATCATCCTTGATTAATCATCCTTTAAATTACATTCAAGTAGTTATCCTTTAATTAATTTTACAAATTAATTATTATTAACCAAATACAGTAATTAACCTTTAATTACTTCATTAGTTAACTAACTATAATTAATTACATTCATCCTTAATTAATTACATTAATTAATTACTCTATAATCACTTATCATTGGTTAATTAATCTTAATTTATCAACCCTTAATTACATTTAAATTAATTACTCTATTTAAATTAATTACATTTAGTAATTAATCTTTAATTAAACCATATTTATTAATCACTTTTGATTAATCTCATGCAGTAATTAACTACCCTTAATTACTTCATTAATTCATTAATTAATTACTCCTTAATTAATTATCTTTAACTAATCCCTTGATTAATTACACAAAGTAATTAAACTCAAATTACTTTCATTAATAAATCACCTTTTAGTAATTATCCATTATTTATTTCACTATGTAATTACACTTCATTAATTACAATAAGTTATTATACTTAACAAATCATCCAGTGATTATATTAATTAATTAAACTTAATTAATTAACTTAGACTAATCACATTAAACCTAATTAATTACAATGAGTAATTAATTCCTTAATTACTTTCATTAAGTAATTATACTTTCACAATTCCATAAATGATTATCCTTAATTAATTAATCTAATTAATTATTAAAATTAATCACATTAATTAGTTATTTAATAATCTCAAGTTAATGATCTTCATTAACTATTAACAATTCTTTAGTTACTTCTCTTAAGTAATTAAACTTAAATTAATCATTATTAATTACAAGATAATTAATCTTTAATAACCAATTAATTAATCCCTAATTATTTAATTAATTAAGTTCTTAACTGTAACTTAATTAATCTTTAATTACTTGACTAATTAATTTCTAATATTAGTTAAAAAATTAATCTTACCTAATTAATGATTTTTAATTACAAATTAATTATTCCTTAATTAATTTACTTAAAACATAATTAATTAATTTAAACCCTTATTACTTAATTAGTTAATCCAAATCGTTAATTAATTAAATTAATTAATTATTCTTTTAATTACCTTAATATTTTAATGAATCACAAATCATTAAATCTTAATTTACTTTAAGAGAAAACATTTCTTATTTATGACTAAATTGTCATTAACAAAAACATTTGAAACATTTTACTTCCGAATTTACTTTTAAATTCCATTTCAAATTAGGATTCAAAATAAATACAAATTTAACTTTAACCCAATTTAAAACCAATTTAAATCACATGTTAAAGAATACTTATCTAAGGAATTTAAAAGAGTTTAAGCTAAATTCCTTTTAAATTCAAATCATTTTAGATACACTTTAAACATTTTAAAGTTGTTAATACATTTAAAATTTATAAACTTTATTTTATTTCAAAACGAGGATACAAATTTAGATTTGAATCCATAATTAAAACTGATTTAAAACTTGTTTAAATCTTGTTTTAAATTTTAAAACTCATTTTAAAATTTAAACCTAATAGGTTTAAAAACCTGTAACAAACCAACTACCCGAGCCATCCCTTTAAATACTTCGAGCAAATTCCCACAACATTTCAAGTAACTCACGCGAATCACTCGAGAAAACCCGAGTGATCATCTTCTTCAATACCCAGTTTCCACAGGTACAAAGATGCACCGTGCATATGCACAGTGGTTCTGATCATCTATGGCCATTCCTGATGACATACTCAAGTTGACGATCAACTTCACCCTAGATTCCGATCATCCATACTTCCATTACCATTTGACATTGAAATCAAGCATTTGGCCTAAATCTGGAACTACAGAGCTCACTTGTATCAACCTCGGACACGCATCGCCGTTCACTATAGCACCGTAGCTTTCGGTTACAACTTCATCGTCGCCCAAACTTCCGTCCCCCAGAATCTGGTGGAGCTCGGTCCACTACAGACGCCGAGAAGGATGAAATTCCGATCAACCCCAAAACTAGGTTTACAAGCATCGCTGATCTCCCATCGCCGCCACAGTGCCTTGAACCCCGACCTGACATTTTTCCCCCAATCTTCGGTCATTCTACTATCTCCTGTGATGAGCACATCCACCCCGACCACTTCTATCAGCAGAAATCACCAGAAATACCATTTCTAATAAATCTCAAACTGCTCCCTTAATCCAAAACTAGAAATTGTAATTTCACTCTTAAAATCCATTATTAAGTTTAGGGATTCAGATTATGTTACTAAATCAATGATTTAGAATGTTTGAATTTTAACATAACTTAAACTTTCCTGTTCAACCAGGTTTCCAGATAAATTTCAAATTTATTTTAACATAAATAAATTTTAAAACTTACTTCATGATGAAACAAAAAAGTTTTGTTAAGAATCTAAGTCCTAAAAGAGATCGGATAAGGAGATAATGAATTTTGATTAAAATCAGAGCTTGAAAACAAAGAATAGGAACATCACAGAAACAACATGCATACACACATCATACATTCATATAGAAAATATTCTTATAAAAATTCATACAAACATACTCATTTCAGAGATTAACATTCAACCAGATTTCTACTTAAATTTTTTTTTAAAAAGAATTTTTACTCACCGATTAATTTGAAAACATACCCTTTTTTCTTTGAAACAGCCTTTGAATCTTTATGAAAACATGAATGCCTTAGCTTTTGAAAGCTTTAAACTTGAATTGCTGGAAATGGTTCTGATTTTAAAAACTGCATTGCTGAAGTATGAGCTTGTTGCTGAACTTGATTACAAACATAATGATATTTGCTTGTTTTTTTTGAAAATCTCAGATTCAAGAATGCATGCAGGCTAAAGAAAGTGGTACAAGTATTTTGATCTCTGGTTTGAGGAATGATGTTACAGGGTATAGTTCTGGTTTGAAGCAGTATTGGTTACAGGTTTTGATTTCTGGTTGAAGATGATTACAGATTTTAAAAAAATTGAATTCAGGCCTTTTAAGAAAAATGCAGCCTTTGATTTACATTTCGTTTAAGGAGGATGTTTGCAGGATCTGATTTGAGAAAGATGATTGAATTTCAGATTTTTTTTGAGTTATTTTGGTTTGAATATAGGCTGAAGATTTCTGAAGTTATGAAAAAGAATAGAAAAAGAGATAAGGTTGAGAAGCAATGTGTTTATATAAGCATAAAATGATTTATTTAAAACAAAAGAAAAGGACCAAAAATTAAAAATGACACATGTCTAATATAGTAACATTTGTCATCTTGAATTAACATTTACTTAACACCTGTTACATTAGGCATTTAGAGATTTACACTTGTAATTTGTTATATTTATTTATTTATTAAGTGTTAATAAAAAAAATTTACTTAATTTATCATTTCTTATCCAAATTTATTACTTTTTCTTAAAGAAAATATAAATAAAATCAATTATATATAAATAAAAACTTATACATATAATTTAAATCCAAATATTTTAGAATATCTACCTTTTTGAATTTCAAAATTAAATCCAAATTCAAATTCAAATTAAATTTGAAAATCCAAATCAAAGTCAATTATATATATATATATATATGTATATATATATATATATTTATAACAACATACTAAATTTGACAATAATAAATTCTATTTTCATTAAAATCTATTTATATTCATAAAAACAATACATTATAATTATTATTTAAAATTATCCATTTTTCTAATTGTAAATAAATTTAAAAAGGAAATTATCTCATTATTAATAAATTACTTATCTTACTTTAAATGAATTAATGTATCATATTTATTAAGCAATATTTAAAAAGAAGATAAAACAAATCTTTTTTTTTAATTTTATTTAAATTCAAACTTAGGCTAAAATATATTTTAAACAATTAAACATTTATCTTAAATATTTTAAAACAATATGATTATTTATTTAAATAGCTTTGGAATGTTTTTATTTCAAATTAATCAAGATTTCCAAATTGCCAAATTTATTTAGAGTTTGAAAACATGATTTTATTTATTAAATTTCAACCAAAGCTTTTCTATTTACAATATATACAATTATAAATAGAAAATATTTTATTAGCTTTTAAAAGGTAAAATTTATCAATTCAAATATTTATTTGTTTTTAAAAGAATTAATTTGCCAATTTATATTACAATTATAAAAGACAATTATCAAATCAATTTAATTTTAAATACAGATTATTAAATTGATATTGCTCAAAATTCAAGGTCATCACGTTCCTTCCCCCTTAAAAGAATTTCGTCTCCAAAATTTTAAAGCAAAGGTAATTTAATAATCCATCAACAATTTTAGTTTAAACCACAAGCATATATACACAACCATATGCTAACAACCATAACAACCAATTTACTCAATCAAACAAATCTAACTATCTAGACAAAATTCTGGATAGAATTTCCTAGAGTTTCCTAGGTATATATACTGGAATACTCGCTCTATAGAATCCAACAATCTATACTACTAAGCTACAGAGCTTCTACTTATCTAGATCTACAAAACTGAATAGGATATCAGACCTCAGTTAAGCCTGATTCAACAACCAAAACCCCCAAAACTGCTGGTTTCAAAACCAGAGATGAATCACACACGCACTCCCTCAGAGATACGTGAAACATAATGAATCCCAGTCTTCCAAACTGGCAATTAGATCCTGTAGACCAAATCTTATCCTCATAAGATCACAGGAAGATCCAATACACCTTGAAGCTAGCTTCCTAGCCTTACCCAAACTTATAGCACCTTTGATCAGAGAAAAACTTATCCAAAATCAAATCTCCGACTTTGAAATCCAAATTCCTCCGTCTTTTATCCAAAAATCTCCACTAACGATCCTGGGCTGCATTTATCCTTCCTGATCAGCTCAACCTTCGCTGATGCCTCTCGAAACAAACTGGACCAGAAACAACCCAACAGAATGATCTTATCAAGATCAACCAAAATCAAGAACACCAACTCTACTATCATCAGTAGAGAACTAACTTCTTCAATCCGAAAAAGACCAAACAAGAGCACATTCCAAACCTGCCTCAGATCCTGAAAACTTCCACTCTATAACAGCTGCTACCTTGCTTTCGCTGCACAACTCTAATCTGGAGCAGATGAAAAAATGCTGACGATGAACACGATCACAGACTGGTCAACCCATCCCAGAAATATGTTTCAACGGATCCAAAAGAGAAAACTCAGAAGTTCCACGATATCCTAAGCTGCTTCACCAAATCTTTCTCTAGGAACCATCTTCCTATAAGCTGAATCACCGGTATAAATTCTGGAATCCAAGTCAATACAAAACTCAACCTCCAGATGCTAAGGCAAACTATGATAACTTCCATATCCTTGAGATGCCTCGATCCAAGCAAAAGATCACCCAAGAGTACATTCAACTATCGCAAGTCACTTTTGTGATCAACCCGGCCCAATTCCAAAGAAAACTGTTCTCTCTTTACCAATCAGAACAACATATGCTTATCTATCCAATCCATCGGAGAAATGGATACACTCTGCTGCTTCTGAACTCAATCTCTAGAAAGCTGCCAAGCCAAAAGACCTTCCCGCCGGCCCACAGAGCACCCTGAGCTGTACTGCTGCCACTGATGCCAAAGAATTCCTAATCCAAAGCTCTTCGAAAAACTCGGGATTCAAAGCCATACAGAAACACCCTGCTGAACACAGCCACCTCACCGAAGCAGACAAACTTCCTTAAACTTGTTCCAAAGAAACATCTTCAGAGAAAATCCATAGTCACTGCGTCTCATCACACAGCTACTACTTCCTGAGTTACCAAGATACCATCACTCGCTTCTGCCTAATCGACAGATCCAAACTCTTACCCATCCAAACTTGCACTTCAAAGATGGACTCTGAACTTTAAAAAGTTTCCTTTAGAGATTGGTGAAATCCTTACACCGCTGCAATGCTCACTCGAGACGGTATTGGTTCTACAGTCTCGACAAATATACCTCCAACCCTAACATACAGACTCCTACCATTGGTAGTCGTGCTACACACACCACTACCCTACTACCTCTAGAACTTATATTGGAAAACCCGAACAGGTAATCCAATCAAATAGGTAGAAATAATATATATAATATATATATTAAAATTACAAATATGCTCTCTCAAGAAAGAAAAACACTCCAAAGCCTAGGTATTCACTCAACCTAGCGCTCTGATACCATAGTAACGACCCGCCATTCATCCCATAGAATGACGCATCATTAATAAGAAAGAAAGGGACAGAAAAGAGAAAAGATGGAGAAGAAAGAAAGAAACAACATTAGAATCTCAGCAGTGGAACGAATAAATTATTAATCACATAAATATTACATAGTACACATCATCTATTAGACTTACACAGATTATACATCACATACTAGACAGTTATAATCACCTGTCTAGTTATTACAACACAAGATACAACTTAAACAAATGACTCAGAGAACACACATCGGAACACTATATATCTACAAACGTTGAAGCCGCATGCTCCATTGCTTCTCCAGAATTCGTCAAAGCTAACCTGAATCCCTTTGCTACTCGTAAAAATTTGAGTGCCCAAGAGTTTAAGAAAATAGAAGATAAACTCCGGGTCAGACATGGGTCTGGTGTGAGTAACAGGGAAAAGTTGCTTAAATTTCAAAAACCTTTGAAAACAAAAGGTGTCACATAAGACTCCCCATACATAAACATGGGTAAGTTTTACCTTACGCTAACCAAAACATTTGATAGGAAATCCAGTGATGTTATAATAAGGCATAGGATTTTCAAGTAAATAAGAAATAGTTGAAATTGTTACATGATTAAATTCCAGCATACTAGCCACAAAGTGGGCTATACAATCAAAACCGTGAGGGGCACGTAGGAAGAATGGGTTTCCATCAATGGTAGGGCTACTGGGGTACCGTCCGTCATAGTACGGGGCCTAGATCATCGTACTGAGGATCCACCCAAAATCCCCAGCAACACAAGGCCGGAACCATCCCTTACTGGATAGTCTCGAACAAGACAACCCCGCGATTGGCGCGTGTTCTAACTGCCCATACAGTCGAACAAAAAGGGACTTCTAGACAAGGGAAAATCCTGTCCGACTTGGGTGCTACCCACTTAGCCTTGCTGCACCTCCCATGTTTTAGCCATTCCTGGTCGTTGAGGCTTGAGGCTATGATTACCTTTAGAGAACTCATCTCTTAGAACGCTCATAGTCCACATGATGATGTTCTGAAAGCATTCAATCCATACAAGTTCGTTCAGGGTTCGAACGAAACCGAAGGCATTATCTTGTTACACTCATTTTGGAATCACCCTTAGAGTTAACGACGATCACCCTTGCACTCTGAATCTTCATCTTCACTTGAGATTCAGACCTATCATTAATTTGGATCGATGTGGTTTTCGGATACCCAAATTTGGAAACCCGATCCTGGTCTCATCGAAATCCAAAACGCCATCTTTTAGGTCCAAGTTGTTTTAAAGTTAAAACAATTCAATTCATTATCTATATACGCACAGATAGATAATTAACAATATTACAATAGATAGATAATACATATTATCATCACAGATAGATAGATAATTCACATGATCATCATACTTCAACCAAAGCACCCATATCACACAGCATTACTTATCTCACACCTGAGATCTTAAACCATTCATGGCAATCAATATCATCCATCCATACATAAGCAAGGATTAATTAATCATACTATCTCTAATTAATTTAAAATGAATTAAATTAATTACTTTCATTTCTAATTAATTTAAAATAAATTAAGTTAATTACTTTTATCACACAAGTCTTGCTTACATAACCATTAATTAATTTCAAATCAATTAATTAATCACCATCTAATCATTCATCTTAATTAATCATCCTTGATTATCCTTTAAATTACATTCAAGTAATTAGCCCTTAATTAATTTTACAAATGAATTATTCTTAACCAAATACAGTAATTAACCTTTAATTACTTCACTAATTAACTAACTATAATTAATTACGCTCATCCTTAATTAATTACATTAATTAATTACTCTATAATCACTTATCATTGGTTAATTAATCTTAATTTATCAATCCTTAATTACATTTAAATTAATTACCCTATTTAAATTAATTACATTTAGTAATTAATCTTTAATTAAACCATATTTATTAATCACTTTTGATTAATCTCATCCAGTAAATAACTACCCTTAATTACTTCATTTATTAATTAATTAATTACTCCTTAATTAATTATCTTAAACTAATCCCTTGATTAATTACACAAAGTAATTAAACTCAAATTACTTTCATTAATAAATCAACTTTCAGTAATTGTCCATTAATTACTTCACTTAGTAATTACAGTTCATTAATTACATTAAGTAATTATACTTGACAAATCATCCAGTGATTATATTAATTAATCAACTTAAACTAATCACATTAAACTCAATTAATTACAATGAGTAAGTAATTCCTTAATTACTTTCATTAAGTAATTATACTTTCACAATTCCATAAATGATTATCCTTAATTAATAAATTTAATTAATTATTAAAATTAATCACATTAACTAATTATTTAATAATCTTAAGTTAATGATCTTCATTAACTAGTAACAATTCTTTAGTTACTTCTCTCAAGTAATTAAACTTAAATTAATCATTATTAATTACAAGTTAATTAGTCTTTAATAACCAATTAATTAATCCCAAGTATTTAATTAATTAAGTTCTTAACTGTAATTTAATTAATCTTTAATTACTTGATTAATTTCTAATCATTAATTAAAATCTAATCTTACCTAATTAATGATTCTTAATTACAAATTAGTTAATCCTTAATTAATTTACTTAAACCTTAGTTAATTAATTTAAACCCTTAGTTACTTAATTAGTTAATCCAAATCATTAATTAATTAAATTAATTAACTATTCTTTTAATTACCTTAATAATTTAATGAATCATAAATCATTAAATCTTAATTTACTTTAAGATAAAACATTTCTTATTTATGACTAAATTATCATTAACAAAAACATTTGAAACATTTTACTTTTGAATTTACTTTTAAATTCCATTTCAAATTAAGATTCAAAATAAATACAAATTTAACTTTAACACAATTTAAAACCAATTTAAATCACATGTTAAATAAATACTTATCTTATAAAAGAAATTTAAAAGAGTTTGAACCAAATTCCTTTTAAATTCAAATCATTTTAGATATGCTTTAAACATTTTAAAGTTGTTAAAACAATTAAATTTTATAAACTTTATTTTATTTCAAAACTAGGATACAAATTTAGATTTGAATCCATTATTAAAACTGATTTAAAACTTGTTTAAATCATTCTTTAAATTTTAAAATGCATTTTAAAATTTAAACCTGACAGGTTTAAAAGCTTGTAACAAACCAACTACCCGAGCCATCCCTTCAAGTACTTCGAGCAAATTCCCACAACACTTCGAGTAACTTATGCGAATCACTCGAGAAAACCCGAGTGATCATCTTCTTCAATAGCCATCTTCCATAGGTACAAAGATGCACCGTGCATATGCACTATGGCCATTCCTGATGACATACTCAAGTCGACGATCAACTTCACCCTAGATTCTGATCATCCATACTTCCATTACGATTTGACATCGAAATCGAGCATTTGGCCTAAATCTAGAACTACAGAGCTCACCTGAATCAACCTCGAACACACATCACCGCTCACCAGAGCACCATAGCATTCGGCTATAACTTCGTCGTCGCCCAAACTTCCATCTCCCAGAATCTGGTGGAGCTCGGTCCACCAGAGACGCCGAGAAGGATGAAATTCCGATCAACCCCAAAACTAGGTTTACAGGCATCATTGATCTCCCATCGCTGCCACAGTGCCTTGGATCACAACCTGACATTTTTTCCCCCAATCTTCGGTCATTCTATTATCTCCAGTGATGATCGCATCCACCCCGACCACTTAGATCACCAGAAATCACCAAAAACACCATTTCTGATAAATCTTAAACTGCTCCCTTAATCCAAAACTAGAAATTGTAATTTCACTCTTAAAATTCATTATTTAGTTTATGGATTCAGATTATGTTACTGAATCAATGATTTAGAATGTTTGAATTTTAACATAACTTTAAACTTTCCTGTTAAAACAGTTTTCCAGATAAATTTCAAATTTATTTTAACATAAATAAAATTCTAAAACTTACTTCATGATGAAAAAAACAAGTTTTGTTAAGAATCTAAGTCCTAACAGAGATCGGATAAGGAGATAATGAATTTTGATTAAAATCAGAGCTTGAAAACAAAGAACAGGAACATCATAGAGACAACATGCATACACGCATCATACATTCATACAGAAAATATTCTTATAAAATTCACACAAACATACTCATTTCAGAGATTAACATGCAACCAGATTTCTACTTAACTTTTTTATAAAAAAAAGAATTGTTACTCACCTATTAATTTGAAAACATACCCTTTGTGCTTTGAAACAGTCTTTGAATCTTTATGAAAACATGAATGCCTTAGCTTCTGAAAGCTTTAAACTTGAATTGCTGGAAATGGTTCTGATTTTAAAGACTACATTGCTGAAGTATGAGCTTGTTGCTGAACTTGATTACAAATAGAATGATATTTGCTTTTTTTAAAATCTCAAATTTAAGAATGCATGGGGCTAAAGAAAGTTTTACAAGTATTTTGATCTCTGGTTTGAGGAATGATGTTACAGGGTATAGTTCTGGTTTAAGGCCGTATTGGTTACAGATTTTGATTTCTGGTTGAAGATGATTACAGATTTTAAAAATATTGAATTCAGGCTTTTAAAGAAAAATGCAGCCTTTGATTTACATTTGGTTTGAGGAGGATGTTTGCAGGATCTGATTTGAGGAAGATGATTGAATTTCAAATTTGTTTTGAGTTATTTTGGTTTGAATATAGGCTGAAGATTTCTTAAGTTATGAAAATGAATAAAAAAAGAGATGAGATTGAGAAGCAACATGTTTATATAAGCATAAAATGATTTATTTAAAACAAAAGAAAAAAGATCAAAAATTAAAAATGACGCGTGTCTAATATAGTAACATTTGTCATCTTGAATTAATATTTACTTAACACATGTTACATTAGGCCTTTAGAGATTTACACTTGTAATTTATTATATTTATTTATTTATTAAGTGTTAATGAAAACTTTTTACTTAATTTATCATTTCTTATCAAAATATATATATACTTTTTATTAAAGAAAATGTAAATAAAATCAATTATATATAAATAAAATCTTATACATATAATTTAAATCCAAATATTTTAGAATATCTACTTTTTTGAATTTCAAAATTAAATCCAAATTCAAATTCAAATTAAATTTGAAAATCCAAATCAAAGTCAATTACATACACACACACACACACACACAGACACACACACACACACACACATATATATAACAACATACTAAATTTGAAAATAACAAATTCTATTTTCATTAAAATCTATTTATATTTATAAAAACAATACATTATAATTATTATTTAAAAATATCAATTTTGCTAATTTTGAACAAATTTAGAAAGAATATTGTCTCATTATTGATAAATTACTTATCTTACTTTAAATGAATTAATGTATCATATTTATTAAGCAATATTTAAAAAGAAGATAAAACAAATCTTTTTTTTAATTTTATTTAAATTCAAACTTAGGCTAAAAGATATTTTAAACAATTAAACGTTTATCTCAAATATTTTAAAATCAATATGTTATTTAAATAGCTTTGGAAAGTTTTTATTTTAAATTAATCAAGATTTCCAAATTGCCTTAGAGTTTGAAAACATGATTTTATTTATTAAATTTCAACCAAAGCTTTTCTATTTACAATATATACAATTATAAATATAAAATATTTTATTAGCATTTAAAAGGTAAAATTTATCAATTCAAATATTTATTTATTTTTAAAAGAATTAATTTGCCAATTTATATTACAATTATAAAAGACAATTATCAAATCAATTTAATTTTAAATACAGATTATTAGATTGATATTGCTCAAAATTTTGGGTCATCACATAAACAAACCTTCTAGCTTTGGAATTTTTGGACTAGGGTGCTAAAGTGGGTCTATATGGCTCGTCCTAGGGGGTCTGATGGGGTTTTCCAGCAAACAAATGAGGTGATGGGGTGTTGTTTTGGTGTATATGAAGTTTAGAAGTGGATAGAAGTGATTTAGAGTTGTTTTGTGGTGGTTTTAGTATATTTTGAACTAGTTGCTTCTTGAAATATTTTTTCGAAGAAGTCGTTAGAATGGACAATAGCAAGAAGAAAAAGAAATCAAAAATATGGAGAATGGAATGTAAATGAATTTGTGGTGAAGATGGTGGGGGTATTTATAGGCTAGGAAAATGGGTAAAAGACTAAACCACCCTTTATATTAAATAATATATATGCATGCATGCTACGCCATACCCCTCCACCTTCCTAGCACATTTTGCCCCCTCTACCTTCCTAAATCATGCAAGAAAAACCATGTATGTGTACATGAGGTAAGGAGGTATGTATGTATATATACAAAAGTGTGTATGTGTATATATATGTATATATATATATATATAAGTTTATATTTTGACCATAACCCATTATTTCATGATTATATATATAAGTTAATATATTTTGATTATATATATAAGTTAATGTATTTTTTTAAGTGAGATTTATCATTACTAATTATATCATTTAAATGTGCGTACATGGCGCACAAACGTGCATAACGTTTCCGATAACTTTCTGGTGCCGAACGGTTGCAATTTCGGAAAATGTTCTTTGGTCATATTTCTATTTTTCTATGAATTATCTACATTGGTAAACAAATGTTTGGAAACTATTTTATCATCATTAATAACTAATTAAAATAGGTTTATTTGTTAATAAAAATCCATTTATTCGTCATTTAAAATGTATTTCAATAGCCTATATTATAGTGGTAAAATTATGGGTTGTTACAGATTGTATGAATATTTTTCAAATAATTTAAGACTCTACTTAGAATGTGCCATTAATAATCATAGGAACAATCATAGAATCAAAGTGAAGATAAAAGCAAATGCAGTAAAAGTAAAAAAGGAAAGGACGCATTAAGATTTTATACTGGCTCGGAGTCACCCTACATCTAGCCCCGCATAATTCCTTGTACAAATTTCTTTTCAACTAGTAAATGCAAATACAATCTTGATTTCAAGGCTACGAAACATACCCTTCAAAATCCCGACCTTTAGGTAGAGTCGCTTGATTTTCGGGCTCTAAGAACACCTACTAGATTTATGGGCATATAAGCACATCTAATTGATTTTACAGGCTACAATCACACCCACAAGTATAGAAATATGATTTGATAGAGTTTTGTAAACTCAGATCTTCGATCTTGGTTATAATTGATTCTATAACTCTTGAATAGCACTTTGATTTTGGCTTAAGTGGGAGAGATGAGAGAAATCAGAGAGTAGATAAAGGAGAATCAAACTAGTAATGATTGAATTTGATTCTGGCTAAATTTTGGTTGGGTTTGGGTATATTTTGATTTAGATTTGAGAGAGTGAAAAAAGGAGAGAAGAATAAGAAACTAGATTTTAAAATTTTGTTTGGAAATCTGGTATATATCGAGAAACAACGGTTATGTCCATTCGTGAAGAAATATGATGAAAAGACAATTCCATTCAAATTTGAATTTTGAAAATTACGGCAGTTATATCAATATATAAGAAATGGATATGTCGACATATCCTTTACAAAATTGAAAAACACTTTATAAAAATTATGTTGAAAATATTCAGGTTTGTGAAATATTTTGATACTTTGTAAAATCATTTAAACATAGTTTATATACATTTTGCTCAAAATATAACTTAATAAAACTTTGTAAAATAATTTTGAAAGATTTAATAAGAGTATTCAATATAATATAAATAATATATATATATATATATATATATATAATCAATATAGTTATAAATTATAAATAAATATACAAAATCAAAATATAATATCAAAAATAAACATAAGGAAGATATAAACTAAAATATCAAAAAATATAATGGATTAAAAATACTTAAAAATTTAATATAATGTCTTTATAAATATAAAAGGTTAAGAAATTATTTCGAGAAATATTTTGAATAGATGTTTGAAAAGATTATTTTGAAAACCATTATATTTGAAAAATATTTAAAACTTATTTGAAATAGAGAGAGAGATCAAGAAAGTGCTATCATCGTTTTAACAAAAAATTTACGATTCTATAATTTATCTGGAATATCTTGAAATCTTGAACTCTTTAATACTCATGATTCTTCGTTCTCCAACTCTTGAAACTCTGCATTGGCATCTTGAATCAACTCTTGATATTGTACGGTCTTCTTAATTAAGACCTGTCTAATATCCAGCACTATATACTATATATAATTTGATAAAACATTAGTATCTATATTTTAATATCCTATAGTCTTTATCATTAAAACCAAAACCTAAGGTACTAACAGTAGTGGTTGCTTATGTGCTTAACCATAGTTAGTTTCCATATGGAATTAAATCTATGATTTGATTGTTTGTTTATTTGACAGTTAAATAACCGACTATCAAATGTTGGCTAGTTTTAACTATCACTTGTTTGTTAAATGAGACCAGAATCGATAAGCGTGAGTGATCCTAAAACCACTTTGAAATGGCGTAAGCATTCGAATAAAAGACATCTTGACGATGATTGAAGATGGAGTTCTTTGAATTGGAAGGGCTACTTGCTACTAATCCTTAGGTTGTAGTAAAAGTAGTGCCTTCGGTTTATTCATATCCTGAACATCTTGTATGGATGAATGCTAACATTGCATTGCTGCCTAGAGGGTAATTTTAACTTTCCAAGTGAGATTTACTAAGATGTAAAAGTAGCATCAAGCCTCATAACCAGTAATGACTAAAACAGGGGAGTTGTGGTAGGGCTATGTGGGTCTCACCCACTAGGATATATTCATCACCCGATCTAGATTGATATTGACCCACTTATGTATGCAAGCGACTCGGTACAATTGTTGGTCGGCAATAAGGGTTGTGACATATTCAATACTCTCTGGGAAGGGGCAGGACATTTCTATGTTGGCAGGGATGCAAATCTTTTACACATCGGTACATTTGTTTATAGATGTGCTATGATAGGCAATACCCTAGCATTTTTGTCACTGTATGAAATCCTTTCTCCAGTAAGTGCCTTTACAGACTTAGTTGTATGCATAATATACTAGAATGCAATTAATATAACCATTTTGGCTATGATTACATTTTTTTAAAACCCTAGACACTGTTATAATACCACCAGATTTTCTATGAAATGGTTTGGTTATTGTAAGATAAAAACCCATCCGTGTTTACATAAGGCGTAGTCTTACGAGATACCTTTATTAATGAAAGGTTTTAATAACATTAAAAATGTAACGACCCCAATTTTGAATTTAATTTGAATTAATATTTAATGTAAATTTTGGAATAAAAATTTGAATTTGAATATTGAGTTTGTATTTTGAATTCAAATATATGACTTAGAGAAGGTTGATAGTTAAATAAAATAAAAACAAATAATAATTATCTATGAATGCATGTAAGTAATGTAAGTAAAACAAATATAAATATGATAAAGTGAAAACATAAATTACTAAGTAATTAATGCAACAAAAGAAAAAGTATGCAGCCGCCAAAGTGATAAATGTAAATCTCTTTAGTCACCAAAACAAAAATATAAAACTACGAGCTGAAGTCAATACAAACTGTACATGCATAAAGCAAAAGAGTATAAGCATAAAAACATAAGTACATCAGCCCCCAAAATGATTTTTCATATCTTCAGCCGAGACAACATGCACGCAAGCATGAGTACAAGTGCACATAGTATAATAACAAGTACTAAAAAAAAGAAAAAAAAAAGAGATATATGTACTAATTTATATCTCTCAGTCGAAATAACAACATATCAGCCGAAGTAGGCTACATCTTTTCAGCATGTAAAAGATCTTCTCAGCCAAGATTTGCTTTATAAAAAAATTATATGTAGTTAACAAAAGGAGTAGCCTATACTTGATAGCCTTCCCCTATGCACACTGTCCTCTCTATATTTGTATGTATACATCTACGTTACTTCATTCTGTTCAAACCATACATCATCTTCTTATACCCAGTTCATTCATTTAAAGCAAATCCGGAAAAAAAACAAAGATTATCAACAATTTCAACTTCAACAAAACAAAGAAGCAATGTTTCCAATGATTCAGACCTGAAGCATTTCAGATCATCAAACTCTAGTTTGCAAAAGCATTTCCAGTTTCAAGCCTGAGTCACCTCTGTTTAATCAATACACAAGGTGAGTAACATTTTTAATAACCTAAGTTTTAGTATGGTTGTATGTTGATATCTAACAGTATGTTTTCATAAATATTCATATGTGCATTGTGCTGTGTATGGTGAAAAGTAATATCCGTATGTTGATAGCTTGTGAACTACCTCTGTTTAAGTTTATCAAGCTCATACCTTACTTCCAAAATCATTTCTGCTTGATTCTTCTGATGATAGGACTTAAGATCCAAAACAAAGTTTGTTTGTTTAGTTATAGAGTAAGTTTTAAAAATCGAATTAAGTTAATTTAAATTTATGTTGACTCAGGAAAATTTAAAACAATAGAGCAACCTTTAAATAGTTAAAATAAAAATTATCATGATTCAAGAATTTAAAGATATGAATCAAATACTTGAACTAAAATTTGATTTTTGAAACTAAAATCACGATTTTTAGTATAGGGTTTTGAGGGCATTTCTAGTTTAACCAGAAATTGGTATTTGAGAAATTTCTGATGATCGCACTAATTTTAAACGTTGAGATCTTGCTTGAAGCAAGTATGGCCATCGATGATCTCAGGGAAAATGTAGAAAAAAATTTCGATTGCAAGAAATGGGAGAACGAATGGAAACTAGGGTTTAAGGACTGTAAACAATGGCATTTGGGTTTTGGGCTCGTGCGCATGCCTCAATGTGTCGAGTGTGGTCGGATAAGGAGGGGGTGTGCCTGAGGCGTAGACAAGGGCATGGACGGTGGCGCGGCAGTTTCAGGTGGTCGAGGTGGCGAGGGTAGGGTGATAACAGGTTTGGGGTGAGTTGTCTCGAGTTTCCAGGTTTGGGGTTATATGCTCGATTTTGATTTGATGATCTCCTCAAGCATTTGGGTGGTCGCGGGGCTTCGAGGCGACGTCGTTGACTTGCTGGTGATCACGGCAGTGATGGGAGGCGATCATAGCCAGTGTGCACGTGTACGTTCTAGTATGTGCACGTTGATTTCAGGTAAAAGAAATGGGAAGAGGGAAAAAAAAGAAAACTGGGAAGGAAGAAGGTACAGGAGCTGAAGTTGCTCGCGTGTTTGCCTCGGTGGGTGGGAACGTGGGTGTTTGATTGTGTAACTGGGTTGAACAGGCTTTAAGAAATTGTTACAGGAAGTTTTAAATAAAAAGAACTTGATTTTCAAAGAAAAAAAAATTCTAAGTTGTAGACAAAAGTAAACCAAGTCTTACCTATGAAAGTAAATGGTTTTCAAGAACAATTGTTTTAACCGACTGTCCAAGTTTTAAAAATAAAGAAGTTTGAATTTGTAAATAATTCAGGTTTTAAAACAAATATAAATAAGGTTTAAAATTTGTAATTAAAGATTTATTTTAATAATTTTGTGGAAATCAATTTGTAATAAATTATTTAATTAACCATTCAAAGTTAATTAATTAACTAATAAATGGTAGTGGTTAACTAATTAAATAATTAATTAAGAATTAAATGACTTGTTAATTGGTGATTGAGAATTACTTAATAATTAAAGGTTAATCAAAGATTAATAAAAAAAATTGATTAAGGTAAATTAAATAAATGATTAAAAGGTTAATTAATTTGAAATTAAGGGGTAATTGATTTTTGTAATTAACTCAAAGTCAATCTATTTATGTGATTAATTAATTAACGTAATTAATTTGGAAAAAAAAATTCATTAAAGGTTAACTAATGATTAAAGGATAATTAATTCAAATGGTTTGTAATTAATTTATAAATAATCAGCTAGGATTAGTGTTATTCATAAGTAGTTACATCTGATTTAAATTAATCAAATAATTAAATTAATCCTACTTATGGATGTTTAGATTTTATTGGATGGTGAATTGTTTGATATTTTCTGATATGTGATGCTTTGTGTTACATCCTAATTTATGTTGTGATCGGTAACGTAATTAATTATCTATGATGTAATTTATTATCTGTGATATACATATCTGTGTTATGTGAATGAACGATAAGCGTTATAATTTATATCGCTTATCGAATATATTGTTGTATTTGATCTGTGATGATTGAATGATGTTGCACTATTGTGTTAAACCCCTGGACCACACCTATACACACACAATTATGGATTTCACGAGGAAATCAGTTAAGTCACAGATTTTTTAAATAGTTTTGAATTTGAATTTTTAAATTCAAATGTTTTGGAAATGGAATCGAAATAAAAGTGAAAAGCTTTTGAAATGGAATTTCCAAGATGTAATTTATTTTTGAATAACTTGATTAAATTTTGGAATTTAAATAAATTGATTTAAATTTAAATTCAAGATTTGAAATTGAATTCTATAATTTGAAATTAGAAATTAAAGATGTTATACCAGTTATATATGAGTTAAACCATTTTAAATATATTAATTTTGAGAATTAGAGGGCTTTAACTCGAGCAAATATAATTGGATTTTTCTGAAACGAAAACTGTTTGTTTTCAATTAATAAAAGCTTTCACATAAGAAATGAACTTCCAATTTGAGTTAAAATGATCTCTAATTTGAAATGAAGATAATTTCCAAGTTATTAAAACGATTTGAAAGCTATAAGTTAAATCTTTAATTTTAAAGATTTAATGGGTTGATCCTATAGAAATGAAATTGTTTTGGAAATCTATGAGTTGATCTTTGTGAAATAAATCTTTTTGTTTAAATATTTGAAATGGTAATTTGTTTAACCAGTTAAATAAAATTTTAGGTTTTAAGTTGTGACTTAATTGAAATCCCAATATCCATATGTTTTTGAACTATTTCGCTCACTATTCGGTTTAGCCGGGAGAGGACCTTTGTGTCATATATCCCATTCCGAATATGTGATTCGTCGTTATGGATAGCATTTGAAGACCGGTGATGAAGACCGGATATTCACAAGAACGAAAGGATAACTCGTTGATTGTCTCTGCACTGAGTCGCGCCGGTATAGAGATTTCCTAAGTGATGGGAAGTCCGATCGGGATTGTGAATACCCGGATTGCAAGGGCTTCGTAAGAAGTGCCTTCGGTTCTGTTCGAGCTCGGAACAGACTTGTATGGATTGTGTGTCTGACATTACATTTTGAGATATAAAGCAGATTTCTTTCAAATACATTTATGTTGGTGGCGGAGAATTTATTCTTTTAGCTTAACACCCTTCTCTGAGACGTACGAGCTCAGAGGTTATGTAGTTGAAGGTTATCAGCGATATATTCCCAATTTGGTAATGTGACATGCTAAGTTTTGCTATGAAATGATCATTGTTTGATCATTTGTGATATGGTCATTTGTTTGATCATTTATCTTTGTGATCATTACTTTGATCATTTGTTGACCCAAAGCATAGCTTTGTACCAAAGCGTAGCTTTGTGGACGAGACTTCATCGAACCTCACACCTCGGAATGGTCAAAACAGGAAAGATGCGGCAAGGTTATTAGGGGGTAGCGCCCCTTTAGGGTATGTTCATTTCCTTCTGGAAAGGGGTGGTATCATGGTATGGAGCCCAGATACTTACTCATGTGGAAAACACTCTATTTACTATAGTGTGATGTTGGTTATCGAGCGCTCGGTTAAAGGTCCTAAAGGACCGAGAGATGGCATACTCGTGTCAGTAGTTACCCAGTTAGGGGTAACCCGGCCTTGTGTTGGCAGAGATCCGGTTAGGTTCTCGGGACGTCCTTCCAGAGGCGTTTCCATGTGGCAATGGGAAGTTCCTTGGCCTGACCATTTGTTGGAAATCCAAAGAAACAATACGAGCCTTGTACGGTTTTAGTTGTAGAACCTGCCTCCTCAGGAGGTAGCTATAGCGGGCATAATATAATGGTACCTATGCTGGCTAAGATTAATATTCTACTTTCGAAATGCTTTTCTGCACCGTGCTTATAATAATAATATCAAAGAAATTTTCTACGTATTAAGCATGTTTGACTATCATAAGAAGAAATCTCCTCCAAGTCTGCATTTGCATTGTGTGTGTGGTGGGAGGTCTTATGGTAGTTTCATTTTCAAAAAGCATTGCGAATTTACTTTAAAATTCTTTTGTTGATTGTTTTAAAAGATAAACTGTTTTTGTTGCTCACACCAGTCTCATGACTGATCCGGAGTTTATTGTTCCTTTCCTAAACTCTGGGTGCTCACTAATTTCCACACGAGCAGTCTAGAGTTTGGTTTTTCAGATAGTTAGGTCCAGTGGATTATCTGGAGTTAGTTCAGTCCTTGGTTCGCACCAGTCTTGCCTAGCTTGGTGCATTGTTATGGGGAGTTCGAGCTATTGCTGGATTGGTTCTTGGAGATGGAGTTCAGATTTGGAGTTCTTCGTTGAAGACTATCTTAGAGTTATTTTGTTCCGCTGGTAGTGTTATCTATTTTCTTTCCGCTGCTATTTTCTTGTATCTCTGATGTATATTGATATTCATTGTATCACTCTGTTGTATCAGTGTTTTATATCAATGTATTATTCTTTTTATTCCGCTGTGTTATTTACTTAATGTTGTTATAAGCTCCGGCGAATCGGATTTGAACGGTCGAATCTACGGCATTCGAATACGATTTGAAGTATGGATGTCGATTTTTGAGCGGGAAAAATCCGCCATTCGTTACAAAAAATCCATATGATCTGTATTTCTTATACTAGTTTACCAGATTGATCCGGGCATTAATTTTCTATAATGCTCGGGTCAGCCCGAGCATATTTCCAAATCTAGTTTGGATGCTTTGGAGCTTCAAGAGACAAGCTGGATGCCTCCAAGACGTATTCTCATATATTTTATGTCTGATGCACCTATTGGTTGTATTTATCAGCAGTTGTGAGGACATGTTGTTATAACTATCTAGATTGATGATATTTTAGTTTACTCTGATTGATGTATGTATTTTACAGTTTTCTTTTGTAAAGATCTTTTGTATATTATGCATTACTCATCATGATGGGAGATTCTGTTCTATATTTTCTTTCTTTCACTAAGTAATATGTCTTTTCGAAACTTTGATGATCAGGACTTGAATACAGTGGATGTATTATTATCGAATTTTGAGGTCTAAAAGGGTGGGTCATTAAACAATGCTACATTATCAAATTTCTCATGTCATTGCATGAGTGCTTATTTCAAATAATAAAGAGATTTTACCAATTTACAAACTTTCTTTTCTTAAGCTAAATTTGTGAAACCATCTGGTTGTTCCATATATTTCTTCTTCTAAATCACCATTTAGAAAAGCACTTTTAACATCCATCTAGTAAATTACTAGTTTATGAATGGATGCAAGCGCTACCAAATAACGGATAGAGACAAGACCAATAGGAGAACATGTCTCAATATAATCTACTCCATGTCTGTGTTTATAACCGTTTACAACTAATATTTCTCTAAATTTATCAATGAATCCATCTATATTCAACTTTTTCTTGAATATCCATTTACAACCTATTGGTCCAAATCAATAGGACTACTATTGTGGGGAATAGCTTCTATCCGAACTGTCAGTTGATGTCTTTCCAATCGACCTCTCATTCAAAACTGTGCAATCACTAACTCCATTAGCATTAGGATGTAAATATGTCAGAATCCAAGTTTGGATTGCAAAAATTGAATTCATTTCATCATTTCTAGATTATTTCAAGAAAATAGCATGTTTGGAACACATTGCATCATAATAAGTTTTAGGGCCATTATCAACATTCATTACGTATCTAGTTATATTAAGGATTTCATCCATACTTCCTTTTAGGTATGTAATAAAGTCTGGACCATGATTCTTTTCTATTCTTACTGTTTTAATTTTCGTACATTCAGTATTTTCTTATATATCGAGATTGCATCATTGTTTTGAGAAGAGATATAATCTTCATTATTGTTATCATTAGTTTCTATATGTTCTGGACTAGATGATATCAATGGATTTTCAATAGTTTGGTTTTGAGATATATACTTTTTTTCAAAAATTCAACATTTACATATTCTATTACTTCAAAGGTGTTATGTATTATGAATCGATAGGTTATACCACTAACAAACTTAAATGATTTATTTCCTAATTTTGGTCTTTTAGGATCCAGTTTTCTAACATATGCAAAAAATTCCAAATTTTGAGTTTTGAAAATTAGGTTTTCTTATAAATCATTGTTCATAAATGGATTTATCATACATTTTCAAAGGAATTCTATCGTAAATTACCATACAGATGGAATAACATATCCCCGTAAAGTATTCTGTAAGCCAGAAGTAATTAGTATAGCTTTCCCATTTCTACCAATGTCCTATTTTTCCTTTCAACGACTCCATTTTATTGTGGTACATAAGGAGCAATATATTGATGTATTAAACCATTTTGTTTACAAAATAGTGTAAAAGTATTTGAAATATATTTACCACCATGATCGAAATGCGACACTTTAATTTTAAGTCTAGATTGCATTTTCGCTTTAGCCTTATAAATTTTAAACTTGAAAAGAACTTCATCTTTGGTTTTCATTAGATAAACATATGCATATCTGGAATAATCATTAATAAATATGACATAAAATTTATTACCACCATATGTTGTATGGGATTTTAGGTCAACGACATCGCTGTAAACTAATTGAACAAAACTGGCTTTACTTTCTCTAGATATAAGGATTTCCTACATATTTTTTCTTGAGCACAAACTTCACATTTAGAATAAAATCAAATTGCAATTAGAAATTAATCCTAACATATTCATAAGAACCGTAACTAACATGGCCTAATATAACATGCCATAAATCAACAAAATCAATTATATAAGCAGGATTATTCTTTATTAAATTCAAGTTTATCATACCATTACAAGAGTTCCTTGTCCAGCTGTCATTCTTAGATAACATAAACTTGTCAAACTCATACACTATTTTGAATTCTCCTTTATTTAGAAGGCATCCAAAGACCAAATTCATAGAAATATTAGGTATGTGAAATACATTGACCAAAGTAAGAACCTTTCCCAAAGTAAATGGGAGTACTATGGCGCCTTTCCCCATTACATTGCTTTTGATATTATTTGCTCTAGTACCTTCATGCCCTTTGTGACGCCCCACCTCTATGCCCACGCTAGCCAAGAACACTACGGTGTAGTGCTGTCAACTAGCACGGAGAATAAGGCTGTTGAGGAGCGACCATCCGTGTAATTGCCTTGTGCGAGCACCGATATGTCAGATAGTAAAACATGGATTTTATTTCAGGAGGAAATCCGACACACCGATACAAACTCAAAGCTACTACACAGTGGCTATAATAGTTTAGGACAAAATATAAAATAATAATAGAGATAATATAAATAAATGCGGAACACAGATGAAACAGAAAGTCTCATATATATATAATAACTGATGCCAGTTACAATACATTTGGCACGGTACATGTGATACAACTACAACAGTCGACTCAGGAAGTTACAAATACAAGTACATTAATGT
The DNA here is from genome assembly GCA_030765085.1 of Allium cepa. Lineage (NCBI taxonomy): Eukaryota > Viridiplantae > Streptophyta > Magnoliopsida > Asparagales > Amaryllidaceae > Allium > Allium cepa. The sequence continues at coordinate 708,115,598 of CM060932.1, forward strand.
ATATAACATACATGAATACATATCTTCCTATACTATGACACGACAACTCCAAAAGATATGAAAAGTCTTCATAGCTCAAGCAGCATCCCAAAGCAGAATATCTACAACCTGAAAATACTCGGTCTGACCCGAGTATTACATTCAAAAGAAAATAATACCCGAGTCAGTCTAATTCAAACTCAGTTATTAATGCACAGAAGCAATAATAAGCAAATAACGAATAGATGACAGTCACACTAAATCTCATCTATCCAATCACTAATAAGGATGAATTGGACAAAGGAAACAATCTAGTAATTGGAAACATCAATTAAGATGTCAACGCGAGTAGGGCTGCAGTATACGTAAGCGTGTACTGCCACGCCACTACAAGATATGGAATACGAAATAGTTCCAAAAATCAAAAGCAAAAGAAATAACAATAAAACCAATACCGTGTGGCCGCATTTCACGCTTGCGTGCACTACCTTGCCACTACAGTGATGATGTACCCAATGAATACCGTGTGGCTGCAGTTCACGCTTGCGTGCACTGCCTTGCCACTACAGTGATAGGTACACAATAAAAATTCACAAACGAACACAAGGTCAAACCCAAAATACTGGGTTCAACTCAAGGCAGTGAATAAAGTAGCAAGACATGCACACCAAAACAAAATCAAGAAACGTATAAATGCACATGAACAAGTGTTGTGCATATACAAGTGCACATGAGAGGGCTGCACATGGTCAAAATGAACCAGAGGTGTAGCAAAGAATTGCACATGGCAGGGGTACATGTATATGCAGGTCTGACCACAAGATCAGGTCACAAGTCAAGGACCAGAACATCAAAACACTGCCGAAGTCATTCAAGCAATGTGACAGTGTAATTAGGTGCACACAAGAGATTCTACATGTATGCAACCATGAGACTGAAAAATGCAAGTACCAAACTCGAGTACTAAGACAACAAACTCAAGTGCAGTGCTCTTAATTATAAACTCAAGTGAGAATGAAACCACCATGTTGCTTCAATTGAAAACAATATTACCAGTGAAGTCTAAATGAAATCAAGGCATCAAGAATGCAATATTTAATGCACCTGTACAGTTCAGTGAACTAAAGTGAAGTCACAAGTGGAAAACTACACCAGACCAAGTGCCACCAAGTACACAAGTGAAGCATAACCCAAGTGTATCCCAAAATACAACATGCATTCAACTGTAAACTGGATAGTGCTAATATCATGATCAAGAACAAGGCACAATGCCGAAGAATAGGCAAAGGCCAGCAAATAACAGAGTATGAGGCGGTGACAACATAAAATGAGGACTAGGCTACAATATACTCAAGTGAAGTCAACAGCATCTGGGTGAATGCAAGTCAATGATCGAACAAATCAAACCAGTTATACTCATGAATGAACACTGGTGGTAAACGAGGTAAACACAGACAGAATTCAAAACAAAGTTCAGTGCTGTGCAAGTGCAAACCCGAGATAACACCCCAGGTTCACTGAAGACAGTGAAACCACAGCCGTGATAAAAATGCAGTGATATGCAGCAGAATACATAACACGTTGAAGCAAATCGAGCAAGGTACCAGAGGTAGTTTTAGTCAAGTAATCGAAATTCAACAAAGTCAAGTGGCCGAAGCTAATTCACCTAGGAAATGCAAAGTCGAAGCCAACTCGAAGTCAACCTCGTGGTAGCCGCGAAGTTAATCCAAGTCGATACACAAAAATTCATATGGCCGAAGTCATCAATGTATAGTAAAGTGGAGTCGAGAGCAAAATAGACTGTGTCGAAGAAAGATCAAAACCATGTAACCCGAATAAACAAGAAATCGAACCAAACCAGATCAAAGAGTCGAACAAGTCAAGCCAAAATCAAAAGCAGCCCCAAAATCAACTCAAGGCAGAAAAGCATCAACATGAACAAATATCAAATCGAAGTCGAAACAACAACGAAAACAAATTAAGCATACAAAGTCAATCAGTTTCGAATTAGAAGTGAGTAATGTAAATTACTCACCTTTGCTTTGGAAGTGAAGACGGCTCGACCAATTTTGAAGTAGCCGTTCGAATTGGGGGATCAATTGCCGAAGCCCTAGCTGCTGAAGACGTGCGAAGGCTCCATGCTCCATCGAAGTTGAACTCGATTGAATTGAAGACAAAAGAAGGAGCACGAGGCTGCCACCATTTTTATTTTCTTTTCGTTTTAGGTTTTAGGGTTAGAATGAAAAGAAAAAAACAAAAAGGGGAATAGATTTATTTGTTTTGCAATTTTCACGATCCAACAAATGAAAACGTGGGCCGAGAAATTCCAAAACCCAAAAATCCTTTTAACCATATATAAAAGAATTTTCAATTCAATTTTAAAGACTTCAATTGGCAATTTGCAACCATATTAATCGTCTAAATGTCAATTATTAAATGATGCGAAATACCGGGTTGTTACAGACTCCCCTCCTTAAAGAAATTGCGTCCTCGCAATCCTAAGGAATAAATGGACAAAATGTAACAACCATAAGAGCATATCATCACAAGATGAAGAAATTCGAAGCAGGAAGTTCACCATAAAGAGCATGATAGAGTAAGCCTGAACGTGTTTGTTCGATGAATTCTCCGGATTCCTAAGAGAAATCCTTAGAATTTGAGAACCATTGAGAATCTCCTCAAGAGAAACATCTTTATTTCGAAGGTGCTCAACCTCCGAAGCAATGATGTGAATAAAATGTTGCTCAAAGTCAAATCTGGCGAAACTTCAATTTCTTCAATAATACCAGGCTCAAGAATATAATCGGAATCCCTAAGGCATTTCCGTAATTGGAAGACATGGAAAATGTCATGAATAGCAGAAAATTGAGCCGGTAATAAGAGGCGATAAGCCAAAAACCCAATACGTTCAGTGATAGGAAATGGCCCAATATATCGAGGCACTAACTCTTCCGACCGACTGAATCGCACAACACCTCTCATAGGTGAGACACGAATAATTTGGAACAACAGCGTAGTACAATAACGATACGCCAGATGAATCAAAGCTTCATTAATTCCGAACGCCGACGTAGTACAAAAACGGTACGTCCAATGAACCGATCAACATAAAAGAACATCAGACCTAAGTCCATCAAAGGAGTGAGACGAAGCTCAATAAAACGAAGTACATCGAAACGTCTGATGAACTTGGTAAAAAGATGATTCCATACGGACATCACCAAAGAAACAACCACTTGTTGCCTACGACTAAGTGCATCGGCAACACGATTTCCCATCCGGGAGTGGTAAATAATATCAAGATCATAAGATGTAAGGAACTCGAGTCAACGTGGTTGACGCAAATTAAGTTCCTTATGAGAAAACAATTATTCCCAAGATTCATGATTAGGGTAGAGAACAAATTTCTCACCCAAAAATAATGATGCCAAATTTTGAAGAACGAAATCAATAGCCACGAGCACTAGATCATGAGTGGCATACCTAGTCTCAATAGGCATTAATGATTAAGAAACACAAGAGACAGAACGTTCTCTTATGCAAGATAATGGCATGCAAACCAATACGATTAGCATTGGTACAAACGATGAAGTCTTGGTTCCCCTCGGGAATCGCAAGAATAGAAGTATCGGAAAAGAGTTGTTTTAAATGATATTCTTTCCCGAAAAGCTAAAACTTTCGAAATTTACAATTTACTTTATGTAACTATCTTTTCAGACAAATTTACATTTTAAAATTCAATTTACTGTGTCTGATTGTCTCATCAAAGCGTCTAGGAGATTCCTATCGATAACGTTGATCAAGCGCATCAACCAGAATTCTTAAAGCACTCAATGGGAAATACAATCACAAAATATTCGATTATCAAAAACGATTAGCAAAAATCACAAATATTCAATTAACAAGTCTGGAATTAACCGAAATAGCAAACGCACATGTCCCATAACCACGAGTTTTGCTAAATCGTTTAATTCACTTCATCATTTCCTTGAAGGTGCAAGAATTGTGTATTTTAAAAATAACATTTCACATTCTCAAACGGACAAGTCGGGAATTAAACGAATCAGTAAAAGAAAGGGGTCATAGTCCTCGATTTTGCTGAAACGTTTAAACCGCTTCCTCATTCCTTTGAAAGCGTAAACTGTAAAAAAATTGAAAACGATTTTTATTTTGAAACAATTTTTAAAACACGTGATTAAAACAGCGACATCAGTAGCAACTTCGATAGGTGGATTTTCATTCATCCAAAAATGTCACAAGAATCTTCTCAAAGATAGAAAGGGATATCATACCCTAAACTTGTATTCATAACAAGTCAATGACACACGAATTCACTAATGCACAAAAATTGATAAAACTTATCAATAGAAATCACGAAAATTGGTGAAGCACAAATTCCAGAAGACTACACAAGAAATCCAGAAATCACAAGATGAGAGTATGAAAACTCGAATGGGAGTATGAAAACTCGAATGGGAGTATGAAAACTCACCTACACGCGAGCATGAAAACTCATCAGCACATGTAACGCAAAGCGAGAACGGGAGCATGAAAACTCACCTACACGCGAGCATGAAAACTCATCAGCACATGTAACGCAAAGCGAGAACGGGAGCATGAAAACTCACCTACACGCGAGCATGAAAACTCATCAACACGTGCAACGCAAAGCGAGAACGGGAGCACGAAAACTCACCTACATGCGAGCATGAAAATTCATCAGCACGTGCAACGCATAACGAGAACAGGAGCACGAAAACTCACCTACATGCGAGCATGAAAACTCACCAACACGTGCAATGCAAAGCGAGAACGGGAGCATGGAAACTCACCTACACGTGAGCATGAAAACTCATCAGCACATGTAACGCAAAGCGAGAACGGGAGCATGAAAACTCACCTACACGCGAGCATGAAAACTAATCAACACGTGCAACGCAAAGCGAGAACGGGAGCACGAAAACTCACCTAATTACGAGCATGAAAATTCATCAGCACGTGCAACGCATAACGAGAATGGGAGCACGAAAACTCACCTACATGCGAGCATGAAAACTCACCAACACGTGCAATGCAAACGAGACGCTATCTCATGGTTGCAAGCCATTAATTTTGACACACGAATGGCCCGAAGACCGTGGGTGTAACAACCCGCATATTTATCAATTGTATATTTAAATATTTTATTTAAATATTTTATCGTTCATCGGATTTTGGTCCGAAAAGCTACTTTTTGCAAACAGTCGAATTTGGACTTGAGACCACCTCCATTGAGTTCAAAATGCCGTTTGCGACCTTTTTGAGTATAAGCTTCGATATGTTTGGAGAAAGTTGATTTTTGCTACTTTTTCCCGCTTATGACTTTGGTTTGGACTGCACCCTTATTAGCTCCGCCCAACCCCTTCTCTTCATAACTTCTCCTCTTTAATTAAAACACCTCAAGCTTTAGCAACAATGGTGGGAGAGATGGGAAATTAAAACTCAAGCCCTAGTTTTCTTTTGCAAATCAAGTTCTAGCTCCAAACTAATAGAAGAACCCATTGGTAAGCTTTTCTTCTTCTTCTCCAACTCATTCTCTAATCAAAATTCAGAAATTTCCTAAACCTAACTTAGGGAATGTTCTTCTTTTAAAGCTTAGAATCAAGCTTCTTGAGTTGGATTTGAGGAGTGGTTGATTCTCCTTTGCTTTCAAGCACCTTCTTCAATCGTTTGGGTTCAAAGGTGAGATTTTTATCTCACATCTATGACTACAATTATCTTTGGTTGTTGGGTATGAATTCCTAACACTTCTTCATGTGCATTTGCTCTTGATTTGGATTGGTTTTGTGAATATTCCAATTTTTGGGTTTTTAAGTCAAATTTGTGTGAAAATCCTTATATGGATGTTTGATCGTGCTTTTGGTGATGCATCGAGGAGCATATAGGGTCGGGTTGCCGATTGGCATAAACCCTTAGAGCCAATGTTCGTCCGGTTGTTTTGGAAGAGTTTGCCCTTCATTTGAATAGGCTGAAAAACAGCCCAGGCAAGATTCAGTCGACTGAACAGAAGATTCAGTCGACTGAACCTGGAACCCAAAAGTTTCCAGGCATGATTCAGTCGACTGAATCCTATGTTCAGTCGACTGAAACTGGAAACAGAAAGTTTCTTGAACCTGGAAAATTTCCAGGCACAGGGTCAGTCAACTGAAAACTCTGTTCAGTCGACTGAACCTGCTGTTTGAGTCCATTTTGCCTTTTTGGATTGAATTCCCAATTTAAATCGATTCGTGATGATCCTATTTGTTGTTATCATTTATTATGACTTTGATGACTCCTTTTTAGGGATTTTTGAATATCCATTTCGATGGATTCTTTATCGGTTTCTTTGGATTTTATTCACATCTTTGTATGTGAATTTTAGTGATTGATTGTTCCTACAATCTTCTTTGTGATTTGTCACTTTAAAAATATAAAGGTTTCGATACTAATAGTAAATATCAAAACTCTTTCTTCAAATGATTTCAACACTATTTTATTACAACGCTCGTTTTCTCAAACCGATTTCCAATCTATTAGTATATACAAACCTTTACCTCACTCGTATGAGAAATCTAATTAAATGACTTAGTAAAACAAGTGGTATGAAACGCTTGCGTTTACTTCACCGGTTAATTCTTGGACTTGTTCGATTGAATCTCTTGTGACAATTTTCTAGTGGAGATCTACAGTTTGTTCGTAAATATTTAAGTTAAGCAAGTGGTTATGGGACATGAAGCTAAACTCATATATTTACTAGCTTAGTGTAATTGACACTTCTCGATTGATCGATGATGATCATCTTTGTGGTTCAGACTAGCAAATTTGCGATGTCTCTTTGTCTATGTGGAGGACTATTTCTCATTTTATTGAGCTTCGTCTCATTTCTTTCATGGGTCGTACCTATCTAGGTGCGTCGATGTTTGTTTACACATGGGTCGTATCTTTCTAGGTGCGTCGATGTTTATTTATGCATGGGGTGTACCTTTCTAGGTGCATCGATGTTTGTTTACTTCGTGGAGCAACCGGCTCAATAAGTTGGAACATGGGGCGTATCTTTCTAGCTGCGTCGATGTTCGTCTGTGCATGGGGTGTGTCTTTCTAGGTGCGTCGATGTTCGACTTTGCATAGGGTGTATCTTTCTAGGTGCATCGATGTTAGACATTACATGGGGTGTATCTTTCTAGATGCATCGATGTTTATTTATGCATGGGATGTATCTTTCTAGGTGCATCGATTTTTATTATTGCATGGGGCGTATCTTTCTAGGTGCGTCGATGCTATAGCATAGGGCGTATCTTTCTAGGTGCGTCGATGTTCGACTGTGCATGGGGCATTTCTTTTTAGGTGTGTCGATGTCCAGTTTGTGGGATTGGCCATCCTTTTATTGAGATGTCTGGATTTCGTGTGTTGAATTCTGGAATGTATGCTTCACCTATTTTGTAATTTCTATTGATATGATTTATCAAATTTTGTGCATTGGTGAATTCGTGTGTCATTGACTTCTGTGATTGACATTGATATAATCGTCAATATTTATAGTTTGGTGAACGAAATAAAGAGTATGACATTTCTTTGATTCTTGTATAGATTTGGTGATATTGATTAATCCTCTTGTTGATTTTCAATTACTTATATTTATATCACAGCTTGGCATTGTGATTATTATGTGTTTAGTCATATCTCTTATTCTATATCGTTTTATCTGATATTTATAGTTAGACTGATCCGTTTATTATTTTCTTATTAAATAATACTCGGGTCAGACCGAGATGTTACAGGTGCTTCTGCTTGACTTCTCTTCTGGGGTTATCATATGATCTTTTGGCTAACTACTTAGATTAGTAGCTTATTTTGTCGTATACACTTGAGATATGGACTCATAGTTGTATTCTTTTGTATAGCACGTGTTGCTATTCTTTTGTATTATTGTGGATCTTTTTGACCACTACTCTGATATACACTTCCATGTGTTAATTATATATTCATATCTTCTTCCGCCTTTGTGATATGAATTATCTGTGACTGATTTGTGTTATGCTTGTTTCTATATTTGTTTCCGAAGATTATTATAGCCACTGTGTAGTAAGTTTGTGTTTGTATCGGTATGTCAGATTTCCTCTTGAAATAAAATGCATGTTATACTATCTGACATATCGGTGCTCGCGCAAAGCAATTACACGGATGGTCGCTCCTCAACAGCCTTATTCTCCGTGCTAGTTGACAGCATTACACCGTAGTGTTCTTGGCTAGCGTGGGTATAGAGGTGGGGCGTCACAGCTTGGTATCAGAGCCAAACTTCGGAACAATATGGAATATTATAACAAGGATCATCGTCCTAAGTCCATCTTAGGAGTCGTGCTTTAGGATTTAATTCGAGTCTTCGTACCGATTCATCCTATTTTCCTTATGATTCCTTGTTTTATCAATCAAGTTTGATTGAAATTTATTTTGAGAATAACTTTTTCCTCTCCTTTCTTTCTCTCTTAAAGAAGAGAAATGGTTAGATTTAGCCGTCCCAGCGCCGGTCAATCTAATGCTACTCCCCAGGATGGAGTATTTATGTCTGCCCAGCAGCTCCTAGATCTTGTTAAGAATGCTCAAGCTGCCGGACCCAATCCAGAGGCTACTCATCCTAGATCCGGTTTCGCACGCTTGTGCAGAGACTATACCGATTTGGGTGGAAGGCCATTCAGGGGATCCGAGAGTGTTATAGAAATTCAAGCTTGGCTCAAATCATGCGATCGCATCTTTTCTCGCATGAACCTTATTGATCTACATCGAGTCCAAGTGGCTTCTAGCATGCTCCAAGAAAGAGCGTTAGATTGGTATGAGCTCTTGACTTCGGAGATTATCGAAGCGGATCTTACTTGGGAGCAATTCCGGGAACGATTCGAATTAAAGTTTGTGCCGGAGGCTGAGAAAGTAACGTTATCCCGGCGTTTCATTGACCTTGTTCAAGGTGAATCTTCTGTGACAGACTATGTCGCATCTTTCGAATCTCTTTCCAAATATGGGGTTGAATACATTAATACCCCATTGAAGAAAAATCAGAGATTTGTCTATGGCTTGAATAAGAATCTTAAGAAGCCATTACTTCTGAAACTTGAGGTTTCATTTGATCAGCTTGTTGATATCGCTCTTTGTCTTGAAGAGGCCGATAATGAATGTGATGTTGAAGTTGTGCGTGCCCAATAGAACTACGACAATAACTTGAAGAGGCCTATCAAATTCAAAGGCCCCAATTCTAATAAGAAAGGGAAGCAACAAATTCCAGTAGCAAAGACTCCTACCTCTAGTCGTGGTCAATGCTACAATCGTGGTTCCACGGACCATTATGCAAGGGAGTGTCCGAGACCCCTCTTTTGTCGCTATTGCAAGAATTCGGGTCACCATATTACTGCATGTCTCGTACTTCAAAGTAAGAAGGAGGGAGAGCTCAATGCAGTGCAAGCCCCTACAAACTCTTCTCTTGGTCAAGGTATTTTTCACTCAATACTTGATGGCATTGTTTTATTTCTTGATCTTCTTATTTGAGTTCTTGTTGATACGGGTTTCATCTCATTAATTTAACATCAAAAGAACTTGTCGATTCTTTTTCTTTGAATATTTTGGGCTTGATGACTTCTTTGAGGATTGTGAATCCGGATGGTAGATCCGCAACACTCAATTTGCTTTCTATTGATGCCGAAAATATTTTATGTGATTTCTCTTTCCGAGCCGATATTTTTACTTAGGCTCCGGAATTGATTTTTGTAAGGATTGGCTTAGTCGTTGTGAGGCCCATATCCTATTTTCCGTGTGGACTATTCATCTCCAACATTTTCTATCTGTTAAGCAGATTTCTATTTTTTCTTGTGATTCCGATTTCAAATTTTTGAAGGCATCATTTTATTCCTTAAGCCCACTTATAAGGAAAGTGTTATTTCTCTCATTCATGTAGTTTGAGAAATTTTTCGGTATTTTTGAATTTGTCTTAGGACTATCACCTAAGCAATCTTTTGTGTGGTGTTAAGGTCTTTTTAGTTTGACTTTACCGCCAGTTTTCATTAGTTACGAGTTGCGGAAGTTAGCATTCCACTTACCGCATTCCACACTCGTTATGATCCTTATGAATGAATATGTCATTCAGTTTGTCCAGCTTGTTTCATCCATTTTATAAATCGAATATTCTATGAATATTTCGATGAGAGTATTTATTGATTTTGGATGGAAAATAGCAATTTAAAAATTTTTGCATATCTTTTTCATAAGATTTATTTATAAGTACAATTTGAATTTGCTCTTAAACAAGCAAAGAATATTATTAAAGGTTTTTAAGAAACATGTTTACTATATAGAACATGACTTTGTGATTGTATTGCCCATTTAGTGTGTTAAGAATCCTGGTCGATGCGCTTGATCAACGTTATCGATAAGAATCTCCTAAACGCTTTGATGAGACAATCGGACACGATATATTGACTTGTAAAATGCAAATTTTTCTAGAAATATTTTTACATTGAGATAATTGTAATTTTGAAAGTTTTAACTTTTCGGAAAAGATAATTATTTAAAAGAAGTTCTTTCTTTTCGATACTCTTATTCTTGTGATTTCCGTGGGGAACCAAGACTTTATCTTTTTTACCAATGCTAATCGTATTGGTTTGAATGCCATTCTCTTGCAAAGGAGAACGTGCTATCACTTGTGCTTCTAAATCATTATAGCTTATCGAGACTAGATATATCACTCATGATCTAGTACTCGCGGCTATTGTTTTTACTTTTGGAATTTGGCATCATCATATTTGGATGAGAAATTTGTTCTCTACCTCGATCATAAATCTTTGGAATATTTATTTTCTCATAGGGAACTTCATTTCGACTCGAGTTCCTGGCATCTTATGATCTTGATATTCTTTTTATTCCCGGAAGGGAAATGGTGTTGCCAATGCGCTTTGTCGTAGGCAACAAGTGGTTGATTCTTCTATAATGTATGAAGGGAATTATCTCTTTATCAAGTTCATCGAACGTTTTGATGTACTGTTGTTATACTACATCGATGTTCCATCTTATCTGGATCAATGGATGTACCATTATTATACTACATCATTGTTCCGGTTTATTGGTTCATTGGACGTACCGTTTTTGTACTACGTCGGTGTTCCGAAATTATTCGGGCTTTGGTTCATTGGGCGTACTTTTTTATACTACGCTGATGTTCCAAATTATTTGAGTTTCTGGTTCCTCGGGCGTACTGTTATTATACTACGTCGTTGCACCAACTCAATTTTCTGCTATTCTTGACGTTCTCCACGTCTTTTATCTACGGAAATGCCTTAGGGATTCCGATTTTTATTCTTGAGCCCGGTGATATTGTAGAAATTGAAGTTTCACCAGATTTGATTTATGAGCAACATCCCATTCGCATCATTGCTTCGGGGGTTGAGCTCCTTCGGAATAAAGATGTTCTTCTTGTGAAAGTTTAATGGTTCTCAAGTCCTAGGGATTACTCTTGGGAATCTAGAGAATTCATCGAGCGATCCCGTTCGTGCTAATTCTTTCGTGCTCTTTATGGTGAACTTCTTATTTCAATTTTCTTTTGTGTTGATATGCTTCTATGGTTGTTACTTCTTATTTTCTTCTTAAGTATTGCGAGGACGCAATTTCTTTAAGGAGGGGAGTCTGTAACAACCCACGTATTTATCAATTGTATATTTAAATATTTTATCGTTCGTCGGATTTTGGTCCGAAAAGCTACTTTTTGCAAACAGTGGAATTTGGACTTGAGACCACCTCCATTGATTTCAAAATGCCGTTTGCGACCTTTTTGAGTATAAGCTTCGATATGTTTTTGGCGAAAGTTGATTTTTGCTACTTTTTCCCGCTTATGACTTTGGTTTGGACTGCACCCTTATTAGCTCAGCCCAACCCCTTCTCTTCATAACTTCTCCTCTTTAATTAAAACGCCTCAAGCTTTAGCAACAATGGAGGGAGAGATGGGAAATTAAAACTCAAGCCCTAGTTTTCTTTTGCAAATCAAGTTCTAGCTCCAAACTAATAGAAGAACCCATTTGTAAGCTTCTCTTCTTCTTCTCCAACTCATTCTCTAATCAAAATTCAAAAATTTCCTAAACCTAACTTAGGGAATGTTCTTCTTTTAAAGCTTAGAATCAAGCTTCTTGAGTTGGATTTTAGGAGTGGTTGATTCTCCTTTGCTTTCAAGCACCTTCTTCAATCGTTTGGGTTCAAATGTGAGATTTTTATCTCACATCTATGACTATAATTATCTTTGGTTGTTGGGTATGAATTCCTAACACTTCTTCATGTGCATTTGCTCTTGATTTGGATTGGTTTTGTGAATATTCCAATTTTTGGGTTTTTAAGTCAAATTTGTGTGAAAATCCTTATATGGATGTTTGATCGTGCTTTTGGTGATGCATCGAGGAGCATATAGGGCTGGGTTGCCGATTGGCATAAACCCTTAGAGCCAATGTTCGTCCGGTTGCATTTTGGAAGAGTTTGCCCTTCATTTGAATAGGCTGAAAAATAGCCCAGGCAAGATTCAGTCGACTGAACAGAAGAATCAGTCGACTGAACCTGGAACCCGAAAGTTTCCCGGCATGATTCAGTCGACTGAATCCTCTGTTCAGTCGACTGAAACTGGAAACAGAAAGTTTCCTGAACCTGCAAAAATTCCAGGCACAGGGTCAGTCGACTGAAAACTCTGTTCAGTCGACTGAACCTGCTGTTTGAGTCCATTTTGCCTTTTTGGATTGAGTTTCCAATTTAAATCGATTCGTGATGATCCTATTTGTTGTTATCATTTATTATGACTTTGATGACTCTTTTTTAGGGATTTTTGAATATCCATTTCGATGGATTCTTTATCGGTTTCTTTGGATTTTATTCACATCTTTGTATGTGAATTTTAGTGATTGATTGTTCCTACAATCTTCTTTGTGATTTGTCACTTTAAAAATATAAAGGTTTCGATACTAATAGTAAATATCAAAACTCTTTCTTCAAATGATTTCAACACTATTTTATTACAAAGCTCGTTTTCTCAAACCGATTTCCAATCTATTAGTATATACAAACCTTTACCTCACTCGTATGAGAAATCTAATTAAACGACTTAGTAAAACAAGTGGTATGAAACGCTTGCGTTTACTTCGCCGGTTAATTCTTGGACTTGTTCGATTGAATCTCTTGTGACAATTTTCTAGTGGAGATCTACAGTTTGTTCGTAAATATTTAAGTTAAGCAAGTGGTTATGGGACATGAAGCTAAACTCATATATTTACTAGCTTAGTGTAATTGACACTTCTCCATTGATTGATGACGATCATCTTTGTGGTTCAGACTAGCAAATTTGCGATGTCTCTTTGTCTATGTGGAGGACTGTTTCTCATTTTATTGAGCTTCGTCTCATTTCTTTCATGGGTCGTACCTATCTAGGTGCGTCGATGTTTGTTTACACATGGGTCGTATCTTTCTAGGTGCGTCGATGTTTATTTATGCATAGGGTGTACCTTTCTAGGTGCATCGATGTTTGTTTACTTCGTGGAGCAACCGGCTCAATAAGTTGGAACATGGGGCGTATCTTTCTAGCTGCGTCGATGTTCGTCTATGCATGGGGCGTGTCTTTCTAGGTGCGTCGATGTTCGACTTTGCATAGGGTGTATCTTTCTAGGTGCATCGATGTTAGACATTACATGGGGTGTATCTTTCTAGATGCATCGATGTTTATTTATGCATGGGATGTATCTTTCTAGGTGCATCGATGTTTATTATTGCATGGGGCGTATCTTTCTAGGTGCGTCGATGCTATAGCATGGGGCGTATCTTTCTAGGTGCGTCGATGTTCGACTATGCATGGGGCATTTCTTTTTAGGTGTGTCGATGTCCAGTTTGTGGGATTGGCCATCCTTTTATTGAGATGTCTGGATTTCGTGTGTTGAATTCTGGAATTTATGCTTCACCTATTTTGTAATTTCTATTGATATGATTTATCAATTTTTGTGCATTGGTGAATTCGTGTGTCATTGACTTCTGTGATTGACATTGATATAATCGTCAATATTTATAGTTTGGTGAACGAAATAAAGAGTATGACATTTCTTTGATTCTTGTGTAGATTTGGTGATATTGATTAATCCTCTTGTTGATTTTCAATTACTTATATTTATATCACAGCTTGACATTGTGATTATTATGTGTTTAGTCATATCTCTTATTCTATATCGTTTTATCTGATATTTATAGTTAGACTGATCCGTTTATTATTTTCTTATTAAATAATACTCGGGTCAGACCGAGATGTTACAGGTGCTTCTGCTTGACTTCTCTTCTGGGGTTATCATATGATCTTTTGGCTAACTACTTAGATTAGTAGCTTATTTTGTCGTATACACTTGAGATATGGACTCATAGTTGTATTCTTTTGTATAGCACGTGTTGCTATTCTTTTGTATTAATGTGGATCTTTTTGACCACTACTCTGATATACACTTCCATGTGTTAATTATATATTCATATCTTCTTCCGCCTTTGTGATATGAATTATCTGCGACTGATTTGTGTTATGCTTGTTTCTATATTTGTTTTCGAAGATTATTATAGCCGATGTGTAGTAGCTTTGTGTTTGTATCGGTATGTCGGATTTCCTCTTGAAATAAAATGCATGTTATACTATCTGACATATCGGTGCTCGCGCAAAGCAATTACACGGATGGTCGCTCCTCAACAGCCTTATTCTCCGTGCTAGTTGACAGCATTACACCGTAGTGTTCTTGGCTAGCGTGGGTATAGAGGTGGGGCGTCACAGTGGGGCGCTACCCCACATATGTGATGGCGAAACATCACACAAATGCGATGGCGAAACATCACAAGAGTGAGGTCTAGTCTCCCTCGCAGACAAAGAGACATCGCACAGTTGCTAGTCTAAAACCACAAAAATGATCGTCATGATCATCAAGAAGTGTCAATTACACTAAGTTAGTAAATATAAAAGTTTAGCTTCATGTCCCATAACCACTTGCTTAACTCAAATATTTACGAACAAACTATAAATTTCCACTAGAAAATTGTCACAAGAGATTCAATCGAATAAGTCCAAGAATTAACCGACGAAATAAACGCAAGCGTTATATACCACTCGTTTTACTAAGTCGTTTAATTAGATTTCTCATACGAGTGAGGTAAAGGTTAGTATATACTAATAGATTGGAAAACGGTTTAGGAAAAGAGTTTTGTAGTAAAATAGTTTTGAAATCGTTTGGAGAAAAGGGTTTTGATATTTACTATTAGTATAGAAAACCTTTATATTTTTAAAGTGACAAATCACAAAAATGATTGTAGAAACAATAAATCATCAGAATTCACATACAAAGATGTGAATAGAACCCAAAGAAATCGATACTGTATCCATCAAAAGGTATGTTCACAAAAATCCCGAAGAAAAGGTCATCAAAGTTGCTAATAAACGATAGCAACAAATCGGGAAATAATCAAGAATCGATTAAATTTGGAAACCAAATCAATTCACTAAAATTCACATTCGAAGACGTGAATAAAATCCAAAGAATTTGATTCCAAATCCGTCAAAGTAGGAATACCCAAAAATTCCAGAAATAGAAGTTATCAAAGTCGACAAAGGTGATAACAACTAACCGGAAAAGAAGAATCGATCAACAATTGGAAAGACAAAGCAAAACGAGCATAAATGCATGAATGACTTTAACAAAAGTAAAAGTCAAGTCAATGTCGATATCGTCAAGGCAAAGTCCAAGATAATTTCTTTTATACCAAAGAAATTTTAAAACTATCAGAGAGAGGCACATGAAAACCAACAAACCATGGATAAACAAACAGAGTCGACAATTGAAATGCAATTTGTCGGATAAACAGACAAAGTTGACAATTGAAATGCAATTTGTCTCAAAGATTGATACCCAAAACCCAATTGCATGGAGACTGCATCAAGTACACGAATCAGAGACAAGAATACATATGTACAGTAGTTCGAATAAACAATGCGAGCTCAAATCGAAGTGGGTACGAGTTGCAGCAATATGCAACCTGGTATAGCATATACACAATGATACTTAGCAGTGCATACTCGAATGAGCAAGTGCAACAGAGAATAGCAGCAATGCTCATGAATAAGCGTTAGGAATTCATACCTAACAAATCAAAGAAGATCTTAGGCAAAGATGAGAGATAAAACATCGACAAATAGTTGTAACACATGTTCCATCTAAATTATGTTTTATATTCGTCCTAAACCCCAGGCTCTGATACCAAGCTGTGACGCCCCACCTCTATGCCCACGCTAGCCAAGAACACTACAGTGTAGTGCTGTCAACTAGAACGGAGAATAAGGCTGTTGAGGAGCGACCATCCGTGTAATTGCCTTGTGCGAGCACCGATATGTCAGATAGTAAAACATGGATTTTATTTCAGGAGGAAATCCGTCACACCGATGCAAACTCAAAGCTACTACACAGTGGCTATAATAGTTTAGGACAAAATATAAAATAATAACACAAACAATATAAATAAATGCGGAACACAGATGAAACGGAAAGTCTCATATATATATATAATAACTGATGCCAGTTACAATACATTTGGCACGGTACATGTGATACAACTACAACAGTCGACTTAGGAAGTTACATATACAAGTACATTAACATATATAATATACATGAATACATATCTTCCTATACTATGACACGACAACTCCAAAAGACATGAAAAGTCTTCATAGCTCAAGCAGTATCCCAAAGCAGAATATCTACAACCTGAAAATACTCGGTCTAACCCGAGTATTACATTCAAAAGAAAATAATACCCGAGTCAGTCTAATTCAAACTCAGTTATTAATGCACAGAGGCAATAATAAGCAAATAACGAATAGATGACAGTCACACTAAATCTCGTCTATCCAATCACTAATAAGGATGAATTGGACAAAGGAAACAATCTAGTAATTGGAAACATCAATTAAGACGTCAACTCGAGTAGGGCTGCAGTATACGCAAGCGTGTACTGCCACGCCACTACAAGATATGGAATACGAAATAGTTCCATAAATCAAAAGCAAAAGAAATAGCAATAAAACCAATACCGTGTGGCTG
Organism: Allium cepa; assembly: GCA_030765085.1. Lineage (NCBI taxonomy): Eukaryota > Viridiplantae > Streptophyta > Magnoliopsida > Asparagales > Amaryllidaceae > Allium > Allium cepa. The sequence continues at coordinate 708,132,718 of CM060932.1, forward strand.
CAGTTCACGCTTGCGTGCACTGCCTTGCCACTACAGTGACGATGTACCCAATGAATACCGTGTGGCTGCAGTTCACGCTTGCGTGCACTGCCCTGCCACTACGGTGATAGGTACACAATAAAAATTCACAAACGAACACAGGTCAAACCCAAAATACTGGGTTCAACTCAAGGCGGTGAATAAAGTAGCAAGACATGTACACCAAAACAAAATCAAGAAACGTATAAATGCACATGAACAAGTGCTGTGCATATACAAGTGCACATGAGAGGGCTGCACATGGTCAAAATGAACCAGAGGTGTAGCAAAGAATTGCATATGGCAGGGGTACATGTATATGCAGGTCTGACCACAAGAGCAGGTCACAAGTCAAGGACCAGAACATCAAAACACTGCCGAAGTCATTCAAGCAATGTGACAGTGTAATTAGGTGCACACAAGAGATTCTACATGTATGCAACCATGAGACTGAAAAATGCAAGTACCAAACTCGAGTACTAAGACAACAAACTCAAGTGCAGTGCTCTTAATTATAAACTCAAGTGAGAATGAAACCACCATGTTGCTTCAATTGAAAACAATATTACCAGTGAAGTCTAAATGAAATCAAGGCATCAAGAATGCAACATTTAATGCACCTGTACAGTTCAGTGAACTAAAGTGAAGTCACAAGTGGAAAACTACACCAGACCAAGTGCCACCAAGTACACAAGTGAAGCATAACCCAAGTGTATCCCAAAATACAACATGCATTCAACTGTAAACTGGACAATGCTAATATCATGATCAAGAACAAGGCACAATGCCGAAGAATAGGCAAAGGCCAGCAAATAACAGAGTACGAGGCGGTGACAACATAAAATGAGGACTAGGCTACAATATACTCAAGTGAAGTCAACAGCATCTGGGTGAATGCAAGTCAATGATCGAACAAATCAAACCAGTTATACTCATGAATGAACACTGGTGGTAAACGAGGTAAACACAGACAGAATTCAAAACAAAGTTCAGTGCTATGCAAGTGCAAACCCGAGATAACACCCCAGGTTCACTGAAGACAGTGAAACCACAGCCGTGATAAAAATGCAGTGATATGCAGCAGAATACATAACACGTTGAAGCAAATCGAGCAAGGTACCAGAGGTAGTTTTAGTCAAGTAATCGAAATTCAACAAAGTCAAGTGGCCGAAGCTAATTCACCTAGGAAATGCAAAGTCAAAGTCAACCTCGTGGTGGCCGCGAAGTTAATCCAAGTCGATACACAAAAATTCATATGGCCGAAGTCATCAATGTACAGTAAAGTGGAGTCGAGAGCAAAATAGACTGTGTCGAAGAAAGATCAAAACCATGTAACCCGAATAAACAAGAAATCGAACCAAACCAGATCAAAGAGTCGAACAAGTCAAGCCAAAATCAAAAGCAGCCCCAAAATCAACTCAAGGCAGAAAAGCATCAACACGAACAAATATCAAATCAAAGTCGAAACAACAACGAAAACAAATTAAGCATACAAAGTCAATCAGTTTCGAATTAGAAGTGAGTAATGTAAATTACTCACCTTTGCTTTTGAAGTGAAGACGACTCGACCAATTTTGAAGCAGCCGTTCGAATTGGGGGATCGATTGCCGAAGCCCTAGCTGCTGAAGACGTGCGAAGGCTCCATGCTCCATCGAAGTTGAACTCGATTGAATTGAAGACGAAAGAAGGAGCACGAGGCTGCCACCATTTTTATTTTCTTTTCGTTTTAGGTTTTAGGGTTAGAATGAAAAGAAAAAAACAAAAAGGGGAACGGGTTTATTTGTTTTGCAATTTTCACGATCCAACAAATGAAAACGTGGGCCGAGAAATTCCAAAACCCAAAAATCCTTTTAACCATATATAAAAGAATTTTCAATTCAATTCTAAAGAATTCAATTGGCAATTTGCAACCATATTAATCGTCTAAATGTCGATCATTAAATGATGTGAAATACCGGGTTGTTACACCCTTTTTTGCCAATTTCTTCTTAGATCTTTTAAAGAATACAGTCTTTTCACATGTGAATGATTGTATCAAGCCACCAATCATATTCTATGACACCAACAGAGTTTTCTTCTTGCACTATAGCCACAAGTGAGTCTTCGACCGCATTAGTTTTCATTTTTATCTTTTGTGAACAGAGGTCACGAGTATGGTGGTCGAACTTTATACAGAAATAACAAGCATCTTTCATTTTATCATTCTTGGGATGACCTTTCTTCTTAAGCTGGTCTCATTCTTTGGTTTTAACATATTCATTATTTCAATATTATTCACCTTAGAATGAAATTCAGTTTGCAGACTATTATTTAATTCTCGTTTCGGGTCATCTTCATACTAGTTAACGATGTAAATTCTCTAACTCATAGTTTTTTTTCTACATGCTTCAATTTTTTCTTATAATCATTTGAAGAATAGGGGTGTCAAGAAATTATCACTCCTATTATAAATGATTCAGGGAGATCGATACTGATATCTTCAAGTTGATTTATTATATGAAATATATCATTAAACTATCCAACAATGGACTTATTATCATTTGTTCTGAAATCCATTAAATTGCATATCGGGAATTTCTTGTTATTACCTCCAATCTACAGTATTTGTTTTTCAGTGTAGTCTAAAGTTCATTCACTATTTCAAGGCTTCGATATGCATAGTAGACATAAGTTGAAAGTGCATTCAGGATGACTACACGTAAAGTCATGCTCTTTACATTTAGCATATTTCATCCATCAATATCAGTAGGAATTTCTTCAGGTACTACCTCCAAGCAATATTCTAGAATGTAGAACAATTTAACGGTGATCATAAATAATTTCATGTTCTCTAGCCACCAAGTGAAATCCATCAAATCGCTTCAATCAAGTAATGTGATAGTTCTTAACTTATACATCATTGATATTGCTCGAACCTTTCATTTTAGATTTGCTATCTAAAAAATATTGTATATCTTTGTTGGTTTGAGCATGATAATGAAGTGGGTACTGTACTTCTGACTTCAAGGATCTATATAATAGATTCTTTTAAAAAATAATTAGGCCCACCAAGTACAAACGAACAATCGAATTATTGATTTTCAGGATTCAATGAAGTCAATCATGTAATCATATTCAAAGTTTGTTAGATCTAACCAATAACACTCCACAGAATTAGAATATGATGATGCAAAAGTGGAGATCAGAAATGAAAAGGAAGATAAAGAATTTCATATCTTAAAAAAAGAATTCATCCTTGTTTTTATATAGGCAACGAAGAGATGCATTCGTTCATCAACAAACGTTTCAACGGCTACGTTCACTAACTGCAATTGCCATTTCCCACCTGAAATAAAAACTACTTCTTTTGGCCTGCAACATTCGCATTTCCCTCCAATATTCAAACAGTCATGCCCTTGGGTTCTAGTCTTTCTAATTGTTTAAATTTTGAACTTACAAGTTCGTATATGGGTTGAAAAAAGAATCAAAAAACTGTCTAAAAATATATTCTAGATCCAAAACCAAACATAATTGACCCAGTTCAGCTTGGTCAGATAGACAGCCCTGCACGGGCATGTGAGTAGAGGCATGGTCACTCTCTTCAGTCCAAGAGAAAACATTTGGATACCCAAAGGGCCCGACCCTTCCTTAAGAAACTACTATATAAATAAAGTTATCATTATTTATTTCAAGGCATGGGACTAAAATTTCTTCCCTACTCTTCTTTCTTATTCTAAATCAGTGCTAAAGTAAAACCCTATATTGAAAATTTACAACATTTTCCCCTTCATTTTCAAAATAAAAATAAAATAAACATGAATAACTGCATTTTTAAGTGACTTCCTACGTACTTAAGTGAGATCAAGCCGACCTACATTTCAAATTAAGAATTGGTATCATAATCGAAACCAGTACCTAAATTAGATGTATATTTTGGATTTCAACCTTCACTTGGTTTAAAATTTTCAAAGTCCAATTGAGGTCATAGGTGAACTAGTCTTGAACTAAGTATCGCTATGATAAAATTGGAACAGTGTTGCATACTTTTTTGTAGTTAGAGTATCTGGAATGCCCGACACATTAATGACCATGTACTATTAATCCTGAATTCAGGAGTTTACTTTAGAAAATGGTATTACTTTCTTAGGAAACGAGCCGATTTCCATACTCATATAGGTAAGCCTCTTTACATGTTTCAACGATACACCTTGTTAGATATCTAAATTTATTAAAGATCTTCATCCATCCTACTTCATGTAGAATCCAACGCTAATTTATGGGAAATTATTTTAGTGTTTCATAATCATTCTCTTAACTTGTTACTACCTACTAAACCTTGATTATTCTTTTCAAAACGTTGGTTGGGTTTTTGTTAAGGATGATAAACCGTCATTCACAGACCTTGGTCCCATCTCTTTTAGTTTTACAAAAATCGTCGTCATTAAAAGTCTCTTAGTCAGTGGGCTAGCCAAGTTTTTCTTTGTTTCTATATAAATAATGTTGATTACTCCTATTTTAAGTAACCATCTCATCATCTGATGTATGGGACTCACATTTTTAAACATTTCATTGTATGTTTTGTTATAAACATTGTAAATCACAGCGTGAAACGACCCTTATTTTTAACTATTTTAAATTATTGAACTTAATATGTTTATTGAACAAAAATGCTTGGAAATAAAAATTTATGTTTTATTTATGTAATTTATTTAATATGAACTTGAATAAAATTTTGAAATAACCTATTTCGAAGATTTAGGCAACAACAAGTATAGCATGAAATTCAATATATTGAATGTGTTAATAATCAATAGTTGGGATTGAATAATAAATGTTGAATTATTTGTATGAAAATAAAATAATTGTTTGATAACTAAAATTCATTTGAATTCTAATATTGGAATTCATCAAAATTGGATTATTGGAATACTTTAAATAAAAACCTGGAACTAAGTATAGAAGTTGTTTTATTATTTGAATTTGTTTTAAAAAGTTAAATTATATAAGCTAAATAACATATATTCCAAATATAGTGATTTACTAGATAATTAAATTATTTAAATTTAATATGGGAAATTATTCAAATTGTTGAATCCTAAAATTAATATGAATGAAAATGATTTTAAAATTGATTTAAATTTTATTTATACAAGAATAAAGATTGCTAACTTTTATATTTGAATTTAAAATGATTAAATTTATTTTTGAAAATTTCTTGTTTTAATTAGCAAGTAAAAATAGTATTTTTGATCACTGTCTCGGATTTCGACGAAATCGGTTTCATTGGATTCGTAATAGTGAATTATTGTAGGATTTCAAGTTTCGCAGCGATCAGACTTAACGTTTGGATATGTGTAGAAAAACTATCTTCTGAATATGATGGAATTGGCTCCCGAAACTAGATCCATTATGTTAGGAATTGGAGTATAACAAATAGATTGCCAGACGACGCGCTGCGTCTTGAGTTCGAGAATTTAGGACATTATGAAGCTAGATATTTTCTAATTATATAATATATATTTACTCCTCCAACATTTTGTAAAAGGCCTCGTGCATTTCTGTCTATCCCCGTACCATTCGCTATCCTCATCCTCTCATTTTAGTTTTACAAAGAGAAAAGTAAAATAAAAAATAAAACGATGAAGTCACGAGCGACCTGGAAGGTAATCACGTTCGAATAGGGGAAGCTCGCAGCTTAGAGGAGAGGCATGCGTGCGTGAGAGTCATTGGCTACAGATGGAGTCGCACGTCATTTTTAGGGTTTTCAAGGAAGCTTTGTAGCAATGCGTGCAACTAGAAGGGGTTGGGAGCAACGACGTACAGGGGGGCAGCGCAATGGACGCATTGGCGATCGATCGTTTATAAAGTAAAATAAAAATAAAGATGAAGCAGGACGCGATTCTAAGCCCGAGGAAGAAGAGCATGCGGCCTGAGGAACAAACGAGGGTTAGGTTTGTTTTAATTTAAATTAAATTTTTTGATTAAGTTTTAATCAATTCGTTATGCAAATTATCATGTAACTTTTCCATACGAGGTCAGATTCAAGTGAAACCAATTACATTGGATTCGTGTCGACGTCGTCTATGAAATGGAGTGGAACTGGAATTTATTTGAAGTTGAAAATATTTTCAGTTTCGAATAAATTTGCGTGTTTTAAACGCTCACAAATGACTAAAATATTTTTATGTTAGTTAAATTGAGATTCTGAAGTGATTTAATTTTATTTATTATTGTTTGGTAATTTAACTGACATGGAAATGGACAGAAATTTATATGTTAGGAATTTTGAATTTACAGTTTAATTGAAATTTGAATTAAACTGCTAGTTAAATTCTCGATTATTGATAACTGATTAATTATTAGGATATATTGACTGTTTTGGAATGTTGATTGTGATTGATGGTATTGGTTGATATTTTTGATGATTTGAACGTTTATTTATTTTTGCATATTCATGTTATCACCTTGTAATTTTTTGACAGTATATAAAACTGTTATTTGAATTATTTCGAATAAATTAATAAATAGGTTGAAGTGATATATACCTATGACATTTATTTTGGATTGAAATGATATATATCCATCCCTGAAATTAAAATCGAAATAATTAATCACTTGGCCTAAGGATAGAAAATTATATACGGGCATCGCATTGGTAGGATTAAATGATTTTAATTTTTTTTTTGAAATTATCTAAATGATATTGATTTAAAGAAATAAAAATTGGATTTATGAAAATTGAATTATTTTCGAACTTGAGCTCGAAATGTTGAAATTGAAATTTGTTAACATGAATTGTTTAAATAATCGAATTTGAAATTTGAAGTGATAACTGAAATATAATTTAAATTATGGAATTTATTTGTTTAAAAGATTTGAAATTTTATTCAAATTTTGAAATAAATCCAAGCAAAAGTAATTTAAATGGATACTTCAAATTTGACCTCGGAATTGAATTAGTTTAAAGATTTGAACATTAAGTTGAACATCAAAGTTAAGTTTAATTTAAATATTTTAAATCGATATTCTAAAAGTGAACTTAAAATTGATATAAATTGAAAGGGTTTTAAATTAGAATTGAATTGAAACTTAAACCATTGAATTGAATTGTTGAACCGAATTTGAAGTTAAAAATAAAAATTGAAATTGAAATTGATTTGAATTGGAATTGGAATTGAAGTTAATTCAAATTGAAATTGAAAATGATTTGAGTTGAAAGATTTGGAATTGAATTAGTTTGAATTTGAAACTATTTTTAAATAGATTATTTTAATATAAACTTTTTAAAATCTATCTTTCCATATATTTAAATTATTTGATTTTCCAAAACTATTTTACTATATAAACCATTCTCAATATTCAAATTATTTTATATTAAACTATTTCAACTTTTTAAGTTATTTAAAACTATTCAAACTATTTCTAAAAATTCAAACTGATCAGAGTGAGAACTATTTATATTTAAATCATGGATTTAAATGTAAATTGAGTTAAAATGAAGTTATAACCTAAATTGAAATTCGAAATTATTACTGAAGTAAAAATATGATTTTTGAAGCGAATATGATAATTTTAAGATGAAATTGATTGTTTAGAGAATATGATAATTTGATATCAAATATGAATCGTTTCCAAAATCTAAAAGTACCAACCGGTGTGTAAAACGATGTTTGGTTGATAAAGAGATCAGGGCCTCTTATTGGCATAGTCTTTGCCAATATTGGAACCACTTTAACAATTATGTATCACAGTAGACTCCAGAACGAAGTAATTGGATTTGATGTACGTTTGCTGGACTGAAGAAAGAGAACGATGAAAGATAGACCTCAGCACTTGTGCCAATTTGATATGACTAATATAGGATGGCTTGACAGAGCCAATGTGGTTATTTACCTCTAGCGAATATTCGTTCTTAGATTTCTTTTTGGACTTGGTCCATACTATTACTCTTTTTGTTGGTTTCGATTCGCGCACCTTGATTTGGGATGACCTCCATTTGACTCGATATGGGATGGATGTATGCGGCGGGAGATCGTGGCTACGACGCATTACCACCAACCCTACGATCTGAGCTGGTAGCATCCTACCTTGGGCATTGCCTTACATGCCTTGTTATACTTTTATCCCTATACGAGACCATTACGATTTTGGTTTAGTGCTGTTGCATCACAGGCGCATCCTTATCCTTCGACGTGCTACTGGGGCGTTATATGCAAACTGTATGACAATGCCTAAAAATGCGTTAAGGAGAATTATTGTAAAGTCTTAACGCTAAAAATATATATTTATTTTACTAATTAGATATTACATATATAGCGTATTCTTCTATATATAAATATTTTGACGGATCCCTAAGAGATGAAAAATCTTGTAACATCTCATGAGTTATTGGACATACGTTAAACCTAAAAACATCTCTAACGCTATTACACTCATGTTATATGTGATATTGATTTGACTCAAATAAGGATATTTTAGTCCTTACTCGAGTGTTTGTCTTTTCATTATGCTCAGGTCAGCCCTGAGTTTTCAGTGCATTGAAGATTATTTCTGAAGGACGAAGACAGAGATTTGATACATAATTATTACTAATATTACTTCACCACATTTTTTGGTCTGCTGCATTATTCCATTGTTCTATTGTATATATAAATGTAATAAATGTTGTATAAATTATAACCAAATGTATAGTATAAACAGCTTCACGAACTATTTATTTGATTATTATATTTTGTCATTCGGCTGTGAGATTTTGTTTGTTTTCTTCCTTTCTTCTTTTTCTTAATTAACCCCATTTATTATCTATTTTTCATATTGTTTGAGTTAGACATGCGTGGGTTATTGTCGATCTAAACCTTCTAAAATGTGGGCCATCACACAGCGTAATTTTCACAATTTACCATGATTGCATACGATGGAATTTTCTATAGAGGAATTTCTATTAGAAGATTCCTAAGTCATTTTGCATCTTTAAATGGGTCTGCTAATGCAATTAATTCTGACAACATTGTTGAGTCAGAATTACCAGTCTGCTTCTTGAAACCCTAATACACATCCAACCACTTAATGCAAAGATCCATCCAATCGCAGATTTGGATTTGAATTATATACTGTTACAGGTTACATTACCATATCATTTTAATATAATAGGATATCCTTTATAATATAAACTATACTTTATGGTTCATTTAAAATAAGCTAGAACTCTAGAAAGAACTTTCCGATGTTCATAACCTAAATTACTCATAAATCAACACAACACCTTTATTGCATGTTCTATGTTCGAACAAGTAAAACGCATAACATGCATAAGACTCCCAATAATACTAGAATATTCAAGTTGAGAAATAGTTTATCTAGCATTCTTTACTAATTTAATATTAGGATCTAAAGGAGCAACTATTGCTTTGTCATTGTAATGACCGTACTTCTTGGTTAACTTCTCGGTGTTGTGACGTTGGGTTAGTACTGGCTCTTCCTCTTACCTTATGACTTTGATCCCTTAGATCGTATCAGCCTCTACTAGATCTCTCAAGTCAAAATTAAAGGACAGAAACCTTTTTATTTCACTTACACAAGATATATCGGAGCCAAATGTTAGCATGTCATCAATATATAAACACATCATAACATAACCATTTTTATCCGATTTGCTATAAATGCATTTATCAACATCATTAACAATGAGTAGTTTGACAATGCTAATTTATCAAACTTCTCATGCCATTGCATGGGTTCCTGTTTCCAACTATGAAGATATTTTATCAGTTTACAAACTTTTTTCTAAGCCTAGATTTATGAAACTTTATGGTTGTTACATATATGTTTCTTCTGCTAAATCACCATTTAGAAAAGCAACTTTCACATCCATCTGATGAATTGCTGGTTTGTGAATCGTCACGACCTGAATTTCAGCGTTTAAAAATCGACACCATTCTTACCCGTATTCGAATGCTGCAGATTCGAATGTTGAAACTGGATTCACGCCGGAGCTTATAACACATTAAGTACAACAACACAGCAGAAGAAAATGAATATATCATTGGTACACAACAGTTGATTACAACAATGATACAATGAATATCACATATCATAGATACATAACAGCGGAAAGATACAACAACGGAAAAGATAACTCCAACAAATTTTTTAAGAGAGAATGAATCCATAAACTGCATCCCAAAACCAAATCTCCAAAACTCCAAATCGAAAGCTCGAACCACCATCAAGTTGGACTTAAGCAAGGTCGGTCATCCAAAGACTGAAGAAGATTTCCAAAGACTAAAGGCTATCGAATTTATACCTACATTTGATTATCTGAAAAACCCAACTCTAGACTGCCCGTGTGAAAAATTGTGGGCACCCAGAGTTTAGGAAGGGAACAATAAAGTCCAGGTCAGTTATGGGACAGGTATGAGAAAACAAAAACGGTTTTAAACAGAAAAACAAACAACCAAAGAAATTAATAATGAATTCCGCAATGTTTTTTGGAAAATGAAACTACCATAGGGCCTCCCCGCACACACACAATGCAAACGCACTATTGGAGGAGATTTCTCATTATGATAGTCAAATGCTTGATACACGAAAACCATTTGATATTATTATTAGTGCATAGTGCAGAAAACATTTGCAAGTATAATATTAATCTTAGCTAGCATACGTACCATTATAGTATGTCTACTGTAGCTACCATGTTGAATGGCAGGTTCTACAACTAAAACCGTACAAGGCGCGTATTGGTGATTGGATTTCAATAATGGTCAGGCTAAGGAACTTCCTGGGCTACATAGGTACACCTCTGGAGGGACACCCCGAGAACTTAACCAGCTTTCTTCCAACACAAGGTCGGGTTACCTCTGTAACAAGGTAACTACTAAACTAGTATGTCATCCCTCGGTCATAACCAACCTTTATCCGAGGGCCCTCAACCACAAAGCAACAACCACAAAGCAATAAATTTACAGCAACCAAATAGGTTAAATATCTGGGCTCTATACCATGATACCATCTCTATCCAAAAGGAAATGTACATACCCTCAGGGGGCGCTACCCTCAAATAACCTTGCTGCGTTTTTCCTGTTTCGACCATTTCGGGTAGTGAGATCCGACGAGGTCTCGTCCACAAAGCTACGCTTTACACAAAAGCCATGCTTTGATCAACAAATGATCAGCAGCACTTTGTATGCCACATTACCAAATTGGGAATGTATCACTAGCAACCATCAACTACATAACCTCTGGGCTCGTGCGACCTAGAGAAGGGTGTTAAGATAAGAGGATAAATTCTCCGCCACCAAATATAAATGTATATGATTGAAACCAGCTTTACATATCTAAGTGTAATATCAAACACACAACCGTAAAAGCCTATTCCGGGTTCGAAAAGAACCGAAGGCACTTCACAAAGAAGCCCTTGCAATCCAGGTATTCACAATCTTGATCAAACTCCCCATCACTTATGGAGATCTCTCTACCGACGCGACTCAGTGCAGAAACATTCGACGGGTAATCCTTTTGTTCTCGAAAATACCCGGTCTTCACCACCAGTCACCAAATGCAATCCATAATGTCGTAGCATTATTCAGAATGGGTTTTATGACACAAAGTCCTCTCCCGGCTAAACCGAATAATGAGCGCAATATTTAAAAACATATGGATATTGGGATCTTAGTTAAGTCACAACTTAAAGCCCAAAACCTTTCTTTTGAATGGTTTAAACAAATTTCCATTTCAAATCTTTTAAGCAAAAGAATCACCCTTTTAAAATCCACTTCAATTTGAAAACATGGTCCACCAATCTTTCACAAAGAATCATTCATAGATTTCAAAACAATTTCTATTTCAAATCTTTTATAGAAAAGATGTACCTTTAAGATCCTCTTCAATTTGGAAACAAAGTTCACAAAACTTTCACAAAGATTCAATTATAGCTTTAAAAACAATCCCCTTTTCAAATTTAAAACCCCTTTTTAACAAAACTGGAAATCCTTCCTTTCTTTGAAAGCAATTATCATTTGAAAACTAAAAGTTTTTATTTCGGGAAGATCTAATTATATTTGCTCAAGTTAAAGCCTTTCAAGTATAAACTTGGGTTGAATTTAAATTCTCAAAATAATATATTTGACATACTTTAAGGATGGTTTTAAAATCCATATATATTATATAACTTATATAAACCTTTCAAACCAAATTTCCAAAACAATTTCAAAACTTAACCAGATATAGTCTTATTCAACTAAATTTTAATTTCAAACTTTCTTTCAAAAAGTTTCCATATTCGGTTCAGTTCATTTTCCAAAACCATTTGGATTCAAAATTCATATTTCATACTTTTCACAATTTGAATAAAATATTAAATTCCAAAATCTACAACTTAACCAATTTCCTCGTGCAATCCATATTTGTGTGTGTATGGTGTAGTCCAAAGGTTTTACACTATAGTGAAACATCATCAATCATCACAATCCAAATACAGCAATATCGATAAGTGGTCTAATCCATAAAACTTATCTTCCATTCACACATTCATAGTTAAATAATATACATTCATCACAGATAAATAAATTACATTCATCACAGCTCGAATCAAAATAATTCATATCACAAAGCATCATACATCAGGGATGTCAAACAATTCAAACATTCTATAGAATCCAAACATTCATAAGTAAGATTAATTACTCATCTGATTAATTTAAATTAGATTAATCACTTATGAATAAATTACTAATCCTGGTTAATTAATATTAATTAATTATAAACCATCTTAATTAATTAACCTTTAATCATTTATTAATTAACCTTAAATGATAAATCAATTAATCTTTAATTATTAATTGTTAAATAAATTAACCCTTAATTAATTACTCTTTAATTAATTTTACTTAATTAATTGTTAAATAAATTAACCCTTAATTAATTACTATTTAATTAATTACCCTTAATAAGTGATTATCCCTAATCACTCTCATTAATTAATAATTAATTATCCTCAAATTAATTATTAATCACACAAATTGATTATCTTTAATTAATTATTCTTTAATCACCTGATTAATCAACTTTAGTCATTAATTAATTACTTTTAATTAAGTAATTACCTTTAAGTAATTAACTTCCTTTAATTAATTTTATTAAGAAATTTAACTTTAAGTAATTAATTATCCTTAATTACTTTCATAAATTAACCCTTAATTATTAAGTAAATAATTATCCCATAATTAATTTAAGATAAACCTCTTATCTTAATCAAATACTTTGTTTCATTATCAAACTACAATTGAGAACACTCAAGGGTTTAAATCAAATAATTAACCTAAATAAAAAATTATTAAGATAAATTTTAAAAGAAAACATTTTACTTTAAAATTTTCATCATTTGAAATTTTCCTTGAAAACTTGTTCCATATTTATATTTTGGAAACTTGTTTGATAATGAAATATCAACAAATGAATTTAAAACATTTTATCTTCAAAATTTGAATTTTTAAGTTTAAATAAACTTAAAAATTATCTTAATTAATTTAGGTTAATCAAATTATAAAAAAAATTCTTTAACCAAACATTTTTAAAAGCATTATTTATATCGAGAAAAATAACTTTGAACTTAATTTATTTTAGATTTAAAATCATTCCAACATGCACCCGAGCTCAACCCGCATACTCCCCGAGCTCATCTTTGAGTTTTCCACATTTTCTTTTGCTTGGAGTCGAACTTACATTTTCTCGAGCTTGAACCCAAGAATACTTCGCCTTCCTCAATCCGTAAAACAACCCAGTCTTGCACAGGTTCACATACACATGCACTAGTCGCCGGAGCGATTACGATTACCATCGTCGTTGCCAACAAGTCGCTGCTGGCCTCCTACATCAATCCCGACCACCCAGGTTCAGATTTGAGCTTGAAATCAAAATCAAGCTCGAACTCACCAATCTGGAATAAAATTAGTCACCAGAAACCACTTCTTTCAGTTAACCAAGATCACCAGAGACCACCCGAACTTCATCAAAGCTTCGCCTTGACTTCCAGCCTCGATCCTCCCCAGATCGGTCTCCCGCGATGCTTCGACGGCGACGTAGCAACCTCACTTCCAACCTCAACCAAAAACCAATCTAAAACCCTACTTTAACAATTTCCTGACGCCACGCTGATCTGAAAACCCAATGAGCATTTTTCCAAAACTCGCCTACTCTCACACCGTCTCCAGTACCGATCCCGAGATTCCAAGCCTTGTCGATCAACAGAAAAGCTTCAAAACAACAAACCCGTTCAACCCTTAAATTCTCTCAATACACAAGCTTAAAAATCTTGATTTCTATTTTAAAAATCATAGGTTTTAAGTACGAATCTATTAATATAAACAAAAATCAAAATTTAAATAACTAAAATTTTGACTTGATTAAATTCCCAATGTTCTTCTTCTTTTCTGGTAAGACTACCTTCAGATTCTTTCTAAAAATATTTTTAAAATCTATATCCTGTTATTTCTAACAGATTTCATTTATACATCAAAGTCTAAAGAGAATCAAGGGAAGAGGAATTGAAATTTAAACTTATTTAGGCTTGTAAGATTTAGAACAGAGCAAACTTCCTTGTACACAGACATGCACACCTATTTTCATGCATATATATATATATATATATATATATATATATATATATATATATTCTTTGTGTGTGTGTATACACAGGCATATTCAATATCATGGCACACTCCAAACATCAAGAAGAATATACATAAACTTGGGTAAATTTGCTCACCTGGAATTTGACAAAGAAGTAAAGAAATTTGCGTAGAGATGATTTTTGAAAAATCTGGAATTGTTTTTGAATTTGATCTTGCAAGCTTTAACAAAACTGAGTTATTTCTTGATATACTTTGATCTGCTACTTTGATCAGCACTTAATTCTTTGAGTTCTTCCCTTTTCTTTGCATGGTTAAGCTTGTGATCATTGCTTCAGGATTTTGTATTTTTTTCCAAGTTTGCAATTTTCCTTTGATTAGTTTTCAATTAATCTTGAATCTGCTTTGAGTTTGAATCCTTTTCAGTTTTATTTTGTTTTGAAGATGAAGAATTGGAGAGGAGAATGGATCAGCCTGGTTTCTTCTTTGTTTTGATGTTTATTTACTTAATAAATTCAAAACGAAAAACAAAGACACCTAGCCACTTGTAATTACAAATTATATTATTCTTACATTTGTTAATACATGGTAAAAAAATTTACACTTGTTAACATTAGTATTTTTTATGTTTAATCCCTCTTTTAAATAAATTTATGAATTTTGTTTCAAATCCCTACTTCAATTAAATTTATGAAACATGTTTTTATGTTTTCTTATTTATACTTTTATAAATTTACAAACAATAATTTTAAATGAAAATGTTCTAATCTTTATAACCAATACTATTTTTAACTTAATTTATTATAATTTTAAATGTATATAAACATATATAAAAATTACATTTAGTTATGTATAAATTTAAAATTAAACTTAAGTTATTTATAAATTTAAAACTAAACTTAAGTTATTATACTTAAATTTATATAAATAATATTAGTATTGAAAATATTCAAATTTAATTTTTAGCAAAATTATTATATCAAATTCAAAATATCATTTTCAAATCAAAATGCATATTTAATATAATTTGAAAACAAATCCTTATTAACTTAAAAATAAAATTTTAAATCCAATTTATTTCCAATATATTTATTTTTGAGTTTTCAAATTCAAATTTCAATTAAAAATCAATATATATATATATATGAAAAAACAAATATCTTATTTTATTTTGGAAAAACTCAATTTAATTCACAATTTAATTTCAAAAATTAAATTAATTATCAAATTTAACTTGGCCAAAATCCAAGGATGTTACAGATTCCCCCTTAAGAAAATTTTGTCTCCGAAATTTGCTAGGCAGGGAGACATCAAAGAAAAGATAAGAAATGTTTTTCCAAATCAAACTGAATATTCATTCTGCATTTGGCTCACCAAATCAGAATATCAATAAATATTAGAACGAACTCAATCAATATCTCACAAAGTACTTGGGTCATCCGGTCTATGAGATATGCAAGGGCACTGGTTAGTTCAAAGGACAACTAACCGTTCGTAGAATTTATCTGGACACCAAAGAACAAATAATGGATACAACTTAATTCAGTTTCATATTGAATTAATTTATTTCAGTTAAAATTTCAAATTCATTAAAGTTTAGAATGAAAAGTTGAGGGAAACAGATGATTAGAATACGAGATAGGAGAGTTATCTACACGATTCGTAGGGCCATCATCACACCAGAGCTTCTGCCTCGAGCTGCCACGAAACCTTCAAAGAATTTGAAACTAGATCAAAAGAGATCGAGAAAAGTTGTTTCCTTGTTGTTACAGGGTATTGACCATTTGCACTGGTACTCCCCTGTCCCCTACCTCGTCCTCTTCTTGCACTCATACTCACTATCAGTGGATAGTAAGAGAATTTACTAAGGCATACGGACGGATATCTTAGGGATATACTCATTCTAGGGTATCTGTATCCCTATCTCTAACGAGTTACCTAATGTGTTATACTCCTGAGCTAAAGTTCTCACTCAACCTTCAGCTCTGAAACCAAAATGTCACGATTCGAATTCCAGCGTTCAAAAATCGACATCCATACTTACCTGTATTCGAATGCCACAGATTCGAATGTTGAAATTCGATTCGCGCCGGAGGTTATAACACATTAAGTACAACAACACAGTGGAAGAAAATGAATATATCTTTGATACACAACAATTGATTACAACAATGATACAATGAATATCACATATCAGAGATACATAACAGCGGAAAGATACAACAATGGAAAAGATAATCCCAACATATTTTTTAAGAGAGAATGAATCCATAAACCGCATCCCCAAACCAAAGCTCCAAAACTCCAAATTGAAAGCTAGAACCACCATCAAGTTGGACTTAAGCAAGGTCAGTCGTCCAAAGACTGAAGAAGATTTCCAAAGACTGAAGGCTACCTAATCTACACCTACTATTTGATTATCTGAAAAACCCAACTCTAGACTGCCCATGTGGAAAATTGTGGGCATTTTAAGTTTAGGAAGGGAACAATAAACTCTAGGTCAGTCATGGGACTGGTATGAGCAAACAAAAACAGTTTTAAACAAAATACAAACAACCAAAGATTTTAAAATTGAATTCCGCAATGCTTTTTGGAAAATGAAACTATCATAATGCCTCCCCGCACACACACAATGCAAACGCACAATTGGAGGAGATGTCTACTTATGATAGTCAAATATGTTTGATACGCGAAAACCATTTGATATTATTATTAGTGCATAGTGTAGAAAACATTTGCAAGTATAATATTAATTTTAGCCAGCATACGTACCATTATAGTATGCCTACTATAGCTACCATGTTAAATGGCAGGTTCTACAACTAAAACCGTACAAGGCACGTATTGATGATTGGATTTCCAACAATGGTCAAGCTAAGGAACTTCCTAGGCTACATGGGTACGCCTCTAGAGGGACGCCCCGAGAACTTAACCAGCTCTCTGCCAACACACGGCTGGGTTACCTCTGTAACTAGGTAACTACTACACGAGTATGCCTTCCTCCGGCCGTAACCAACCTTTATCCGAGGGCCCTCAACCATAAAGCAACAACCACATAGGTCAAATATCTGGGCTCCATACCATGATACCACCTCTATCCAGAAGGAAATGTACATACCTTCAGGGGATGCTACCCCTAAATAACCTTGCCACATCTTTCCTGCTTCGACCATTCCGGGTTGTGAAGTCCGACGAGGTCTCGTCCACAAAGATACGCATTACATAAAAGCCATGCTTTGATCAACAAATTATCAGCAGCACATCGTATGCCACATTACCAAATTGGGAATGTATCACTAGTAACCATCAGCTACATAACCTCTGAGCTCTTGCGTCTCAGAGAAGGGTGTTAAGCTAAGAGAATGAATTCTCCGCCACCAAACAGAAATGTATTTGATATAAACCAACTTTATATCTCAAAGTGTAATGTCAGCCACACATCCATACAAGTCTGTTACGGGTTCGAACAGAACCGAAGGCACTTCACAAAGAAGCCCTTGCAATCCGGGTATTCACAATCCTGATCGGACTCCCCATCACATATGGAGATCTCTATACCGGCGCGAATCAGTGCAGAGACATTCGATGGGTAATCCTTTCGTTCTCGAAAATAACCCGGTCTTCACCACCGTTCTTCAAATGCAATCCATAATGTCATATCATTATTCGGAATGGGTTTTATGACACAAAGTCCTCTCCCGGCTAAACCAAATAATGAACGCAATATTTAAAAACATTTTGATATTGGGATCATAGTTAAGTCACAACTTAAAGCCCAAAACCTTTCTTTTGAATGGTTTGAACAAATTTCCATTTCAAATCTTTTAAACAAAAGATTCACCCTTTTAAAATCCACTTCAATTTGAAAACAAGGTTCACCAATCTTTCACAAAGATTCATTCATAGATTTCAAAACAATTTCCATTTCAAATCTTTTATAGAAAAGATATACCTTTAAGATCCTCTTCAATTTGGAAGCAAAGTTCATAAATCTTTCACCTAGATTCAATTATAGCTTTAAAAAACAATCCCCTTTTTAAATTTGAAACCCCTTTTTAACAAAACTGGAAATCCTTCCTTTCTTTGAAAGCTATTATCATTTGAAAACTAAAAATTTTTGTTTCGGGAATATTTAATTATATTTGCTCAAGTTAAATCCTTTCAATATAAACTTGGGTTGAATTTAAATTCTCAAAATAATATATTCAACATACTTTAAAGATGGTTTTAAAGTCCATATATATATATATATATAACTTATATAAACCTTTTAAACCAAATTCCCAAAACAATTTCAAAACTTAACAAGATATAGTCTTATTCAACTAAATTTTAATTTCAAACTTTCTTTCAAAAAGCTTTCCATATTCAGTTCAATTCCTTTTCCAAAACCATTTGGATTCAAAACTCATCTTTCAAACTTTTCACTATTTGAATAAAATATTAAATTCCAAAATCTGTGACTTAACCAATTTCCTCGTGCAATCCTTGTTTGTGTGTGTATGGTGTAGTCTATGGGCTTTACACAATAGTGCAACATCATCAATCATTATAATCCAAATACATCAATATCGATAAGCGGTATAATCTATAACGCTTATCTTCCATTCATAGATTCACAGATAAATAATATACATTCATCACGGAAAAATAAATTACATTCGTCGCACATATCACAAAGCATCATACATCAGGGATGTCAAACAATTAAAACATTCTACAGAATCCAAACGTTCATAAGTAAGATCAATTACCCATCTGATTAATTTAAATTAGATTAATCACTTATGCATAAATTACTAATCCTGGTTAATTAATATTAATTAATTACAAACCATCTTAATTAATTAACTTTTAATCATTTATTAATTAACCTTAAATGATAAGTCAATTAATCTTTAATTATTAATTAATTAGCCTTAATTAATTATTTACTCAACCTTTAATCATTAAATAATTAATCTTTAATTATTTAATTATTCTTTAATTAATTTTACTTGATTAATTATTAAATAAATTAACCCTTAATTAATTACCATTTAATTAATTACCCTTAATAAGTGATTATCCCTAATCATTCTCATTAATTAATAATTAATTAATTATCCTCAAATTAATTAATTAATCATACAAATTGATTATCTTTAATTTATTATTCTTTAATCACCTGAGTAATCAACTTTAGTCATTAATTAATTACTTTTAAGTAAGTAATTACCTTTAAGTAATTAATTTCCTTTAATTACTTTCATTAAGAAATTTAACTTTAAGTAATTAATTTTCCTTAATTACTTTCATAAATTAACCTTTAATTATTAAGTAAATAATTATCCCATAATTAATTTAAGATAAACCATTTATCTTAGTCAAATACTTTGTTTCATTATAAAACTTCAATTGAGAACACCCAGGGATTTAAATCAAATAATTGACCTAAATAAAAAATTATCAAGATAAATTTTAAAAGAAAACATTTTACTTTAAAAATTTCATCCTTTGAAATTTTTCTTGAAAACTTGTTCCATATTTATATTTTGGGAACTTGTTTGATAATGAAATATCAACAAATGAATTTAAAACATTTTATCTTCAACATTTGAATTTTAAGTTTAAATAAACTTAAAAATTATCTTAATTAATTTAGGTTAATCAAATTATAAAAAAAAATCTTTAACCAAACATTTTCAAAAGCATTATTTATATCGAGAAAAATAACATCGAACTTGATTTATTTTAGATTTAAAATCATTCCAACATGAACCCGAGCTCAACCCGCATACTCCTCGAGCTCATCTTCGAGTTTTCCACATTTTCTTTTACTTGGAGTCGAACTTACATTTTCTCAAGCTTGAACCCGAGAATACTTCATCTTCCTCAATCCATAAAACAACCCCGTCATGAAATGGTTTATCACATGCACGAGTCGCCGGAGTGATTACGATCACCATCGCCGTTGCCAACAAGTCGTTGTTGGCCTCCTCCATCAATCCCGACCACCTAAGTTCTGATTTGAGCTTGAAATCGAAATCAAGATCGAGCAAACCCAATTTGGAATAAACTTAGTCACCAGAAACCACTTCGTTCAGTCAACCAAGATCACCAGAGACCACCTGAAATTTAATCAGAGCTTCGCCCTGACTTCCAGCCTCGATCCCACCCGGATCTTCCTCCCCTCGATGCTACGATGGCGAAGTAGCAACCTTATTTCCAACTTCAACCAAAAAACAATCTAGAACTCTACTTTGATGATTTCCCGACGCCACGGTGATTTGAAAACCCAACGAGCATTTTTCCAGAACTTGCCTACTCTCACACCGTCTCAGTACCAATCCCGAGATCCTAAGCCTTGTAGATCACCAGAAAAGCTTTAAAACACCAAACCCATTCAACCCTCAAATTCTCTCAATACACAAGCTTAAAAATCTTGATTTCTATTTTAAAAATCATAGTTTTTAAGTACGAATTTATTAATATAATAAAAACCAAAATCTAAACAACTAAATTTTGACTTGATTAAATTCCCACTGTTCTTCTTCTTTTCTGGTAAGACTACCTTCAGATTCTTTCTAAAAATATTTTTAAAATCTATATCCATTTATTTCTTACAGATTTTGTTTATACATCAAAGTCTAAAGAGAATCAAGGGAAGAGGAATTGAAATTTAAACTTATTTAGGCCTGTAAGATTTAGAACAGAGCAAACTTCCCTATACACAGACATGCACACCTATTTTCGTGTATACACACACACACAGAGGCATATTCAACAACTGAGCACACATTTATCATGGCACACCCCAAACATCAAGAGGAATATACATAAACCTGGGTAAATTTGCTCACTTGGAATTTGACAAAGAAGCAGAGAAATTTTCCTGGAAATGATATTTGAAAAATCTAGAATTGTTGTTGAATTTGATCTTGTAAGCTTTAACAAAACTGGGTTATTTCTTGATATACTTTGATCTGCTACTTTGATCAGCACTTAATTGTTTGAGTACTTCCCTTTTCTTTGCATGGTTAAGCTTGTGATGATTACTTCAAGATTTTGTATTTTTTCCAGGTTTGCAATTTTCCTTTGATTAGTTTTCAATTGATCTTGACTCTGCTTTGAGTTTGAATCCTTTTCAGGTTTTATTTTGTTTTGAAGATGAAGAATTGGAGAGGAGAATGGATCAGCCTAGTTTCTTCTTTATTTTGATATTTATTTACTTAATAAATTCAAAAAGAAAAGCAAAGACATCTTGCCACTTGTAATTACAAATTATATTATGCTTACATTTGTTAATACATAGTAAAATAATTTTACACCTGTTAATATTAGTATTTTTTTATGTTTAAATCCCTCTTTTAAGTAAATTTATAAAAAATTTTTAATTCCTACTTCAATTAAATTTAGAAACATGTTTTTATGTTTTCTTATTTATACTTTTATATATTTACAAACTATAGTTTTAAAAGAAAATGTTCTAATCTTTACAACCAATACTATTTTAAACTTAATTTATTATAATTTTAAATGTATATATACAGACATAAAAATTACATTTAGTTATGTATAAATTCAAAATTAAACTTAAGTTATGTATAAATTTAAAATTAAACTTAAGTTATTATACATAAATTTATATAAATAATACTAGTATTGAAAATATTCAAATTTAACTTTTAGCAAAATTATTATATCAAATTCAAAATATAATTTTCAAATCAAAATGCATATTTAGTATAATTAGAAAATAAATTCTTATTAACATAAAAATAAAATTTTAAATCCAATTTATTTCCAATATATTTATTTTTGAGTTTTCAAATTCAAATTTCAATTAAAAATCAATATATATATATATATATAAACAAACAAATATCTTATTTTATTTTGGAAAAACTCAATTTAATTCACAATTTAATTTCAAAAATTAAATTATTATCATATTAAACTTGGCTAAAATATGGGAATGTTACGTGAATGGATTCAAGTGCTTTCAAACAACAGATTGAAGAGATGCGAGTAACAAAAACATATGCGCCAAAGTAACATACTCCATGTCTTTTCTCATGACTCTATACAACTAATATGCTTTGAATTTATCCATGGATCCATTTATATTCAACTTTTTCTTGAATGTCCACTTACATCCTATTGGTTTAGCATGATAAGTTAAATCTGTCAGAATCCATTATTCGAAGGTCATCAGTTGCTTGATCTTGTCCACCTCCTTAGAGAATATGTAGGTCGGGACACTCCCCGAGCTCTTCGATGCTGAAACGTGAGGCCTCATAGATGACCTTCTTTACTCTGCCTCCTCCTCCTCCTCTCGGCCCCCCACAATGATAATTGCTTCATGTAGGGACAGGTCGATCAGTGAAAAAATCTGCCCCTTTCACTAGTCAGTCGGGAGCTAGTCGACATGTGTGGTAGGGCGTTGTGGTCAGGCTGATGTAGCTGGAAGGTGCTAGTATAGGGGCTACATTGCAGGACTCCCTGAATGTATTCCCCTTGTGCGATAGCATTAGAAGCAACACCCAAGCTCAAATGGGCCATTGCAAAAACTACAAGCACAAGTTAGAGAAGAGTGAAGTAGGAATCAAAGAAGGAAGCGATACAAAGCCAAGCTACCCTCTACAACTCAGCTAGCCTACCTCCCCTTAATAAAGTGCTAATTGCGAGACCCTATGCTACCGCTGCTAAGCTATGCCCCCTCAAGCTTGTGTGTTAAGAGGCATGTTTAGGTCACTTGTTCCGAAGAGCCATAGGCTACCATCTCGAGCATCCTTGATGAGCTAGTGTATTATAACGACCAATCTTTTGCGATATCACGACAAGGTACCATGATGTCCTCCAAGAGGGTCGGGTCGAAAGACTCCCGCTCAACTTGATCATCCCATGGCCTCGGTTGGAATTTGAATCGGTGGTCCCATCATCAGCTTCAACCCGTATGGATATGGCTCTATCCTCTCTAATCACAGTGCCATTCAGTATGGTTGGTCACATGATGGGGTCATAACTATGGAATCTCCTCCTTCCATGGTTTGCCTTGAGCCTAAAAGTCCAACCTGGAAAAGATTAGCATCATTCAAGATAGTCAATAGGTTCTGAATGGGATCCTCAATCACCTTCATTAGGCGATGATATTCCATGTATGTGGAAGAGCTCATCCTCCTTCCTGCTAGGATTGCCGCAACAGAAAAAGAAATGACTATTAAAAGATCAATGTTAAAGTACTCTACGACAAAGAAGAAGGAAAACTAACAAGGCATGTTAAAGATCCGGGTTTCAAGGCCTAGGTTGAAGGCCATGGGAATGAAGAAGAACCGATCTTTATAGGTTGGCACCTTGTTTTGGTAGACCATAGATCAAAGAGGGTATTTCTAGACCCTAAAGATGAGAGTAACCGACTGGTTCAGTTCTTACCTACTGACAAAAATTTAAGGTCAAATAAATAAGTGTGGGATCAAGGTCGGGAAGACCCAACTTGCGGTAGACAATGTAGAGCCCGGCTAGGAGCTTATAGCTGTATGGAGTTAGTTGACTCAGCGCCAACCAATGTGTGTTTAAAAACTTGATGAACAGTGAATGTAAAGGAAGGGTCATCCCGACCTTCATGTAAATGAGTGAGCATGAAAAGTAGTCGTCGGGGGGTTATTGGCTTGTCCGTAAGTAGCAGGTGCATGGAAGCAATGTTACCACAACCAAAGTCGACCAAAGAACATTCAAGGTCGATCCAGTTCTCTTTGATCGTGGGGGTCCCCCTAGGATCGTCTGTCGATCATTGGTGGAAACACTTTTAGCCGTCTACAATTAATAACAAGTCACCTAGGTTACTAAATTTCCTCCAACCTATTTAAGAAATTATTCTAACTTAGCTCGATGGTAACCCTAACCCTCATTAACCCTAACCCTCATGTTAACACAAGCTGCCAATCAACCTAGTCCTATCTATGAGTTCGGGTTGGATTTGTACTAATACTAATCAAGTGAAGGCGGATCAGCAATGATGATGCCTAAAAGCCTCGGGTTTCTCTTTCCCTTCGTAAGGCTTAGCGTCAATACAACAATGGTCGTTTAACGAAGGCCCAATGCATTAACCTAGGGGGTTCATTAAAGGATGGATTTGTACAACAGTGGGTGAGAAATCCTAAAAGGGCATTATCACAGCGAGCCAAAGGGAAATCACCGACAAAAAATCATTTAAAAAAGGTGACATCCAAACAATTCACATAGCATAAAAATGTATCAATAAGAGTCAAGAGGGAGTCACTTACTGATGATTTGTTAGGATTTGAAGGAAAGAATCGAATTTACTATAGAAAAATGGAAGCGCTAGCCGTCCCTCAATAGTAGATTATCTTCAAAAGTCCAGTGAAGGTTGGAATGAAGGAGGGGGAAAGGATATAAACATGAAGGAGATGAGATAAGTCGATGGATTCATCACGTATGAGAATTTCTAAACTGTCTTGTTGTAATCAATGCGTTTGTCAAATTCTCATGTCAAAAAAGTGATTTGCCATTGTAAGGTCTGGGAAAACGAACAATTTTCCCCATTTTCTTGATGATGCATTTCATCGCATTTAACCCGGCATTAAATGCACGGCAATCTCACCCCTGCATATGGACACGGGCTTGGGGATATAATGTTACTCGTATTTCTCACGAATAAAGAAGTAGGCCTACCCGCTTAAACATCTCTGTTTCCCTTGGTCCACATATCGCAACGGCCTATCTCCTCAACAAATCCAACCCAAGTAGTAGGGATCAAAACCCATATGTCATCTCCATCTGGGGCATAGCTTGTCTACTTTGTATCCCACCTATCGATCCGGTTAGGGCCATTTATAATATACATATTCATCTTGATAATATTGGGGATTGGTCTCCCCTTCCTAGGTAGTTCGTGACAAGGTCAAGACAGATTATTTTGAAAAGTTGTGGTCGTTTGGCCAGCCAGTGAGCTATCAAAATAATCTCCTCATTCACCATCATCCTTATGATGGACTGCCTCACTTGCAATAACCCCTAGCTTTCCTTAATCACGTCTACAAGCATCAAGCACACTCCACTCGACTTAAGGGATGCCTCGCCTTTTCCGTTTCCCCAAAAGGCTGGCTTCTAGTAGCGTGGCTCATCTAACAAAGGTGCCACTATGTAGCCTCCCTTTTATGTATTTAGCTGATATCCCAGTACCTCTGTTCAAGCCACCTCCTATTCTTATGCCATCCGCCATGTTTTGGGGACATTTCCATGGTATAACATGCCAATTGTCTACATCCATGCCTACAAATGACCTGAAAAACCAAATGGCACAATAATCAACTGTTAATCACCTACAATGACCTAGAGCATTTCCTAGGATTGATCAGAACAATCTCAGGCGCCCAAGCATCAAGTTCGGCCACTATAAGTACATCATTCAATGCAAATTCAAAAGGGGTTAAACAAAATTAGCTTAAAATGAAAATACCTTTGTATTATTAGTGACTTCATTACGTAATTTAGGCTTTTGTAACCAAAGTAGATAAAAAAGGTTCTCGTTAATGAAAATCGACCATTTTTGGTCGAACAATCTAAACCGTGTTCTCTTTATTTTTCCGTACATTAGCATCGCTTCATTTTTCATTTTTTAATCGAAATATTAGCTGCCAATCCTTGCTACTATAAGCTCATGAACATACTTTTAAGGTTGGCTAAATCTAGTTAATAATACTATTAGGTGAGTAATCAATAAAAGCACACTTAAATGCTTTTTTTCCTAGTTTTGGTCTTTTAGGATCTTTTTTTCTAACATGAGCTAAACAACCCCAAACTTTGAGTCTTGATAAATTTCGTTTTCTTTTATGTCGTAATTCATAAGGCGATATACCCTTTTCTCCCAAAGGAATTCTATTCAAAATGCAACATGTAGCTAAAATAGCGTCACCTCCATTAGGATTTGGTAAGTTACGGCTAAATAGCATAGCATTTGTCATCTCTACTAATGTGTTATTTTTCTTTTCAGTGACTTCATTTTGTTGAGGTGTATAAGGAGTAGTGCATTAATGTATTAAACTATTTTGTTTGCAAAATAATGTGCAACCATTTGAAAAATATTCATCATCACGATCGAAATGCAACGCTTTAGTTTTAAGTCCTCTTGCATTTCCAATTTAGCCTTATAAATTATAAAATTATCCAAAATTTCATCTTTTATTTTCATTAGATAAACATACGCATATCTAGAATAACCATCAATAAATGTGACATAATATTTATTACCACCATATGTTGTATGATCTTTTAACTCACCAACTTCGATATACACTAATTCAGGCAAACCGGTTTTCCTTTCTATAGATTCAAAGGATTTTCTATGCAAACATAAACTTCACATTTAGAGGTAGAATCCAAATTGCAATTAGAGATTAATCCTAACATATTCCTATTTTTAATATGTCATAATCCAGCATGGCGATAATTCAAAAGAATCAACGGTATATGCAGGACTATTCTTTAATAAATTCAACTTTATCATGATATCACAAGAGTATCCATGTTCAATAGACCTACCATTCTTAGTTAACACCAACTTGTTATTCTTGGATTACGAAAAAATGATCGAGAATTCTACATCACAAACATACGTAGAAAACAACTCTCCTAGAAGCCAAAGTCATTTAACATTATAAAAGTCAATGTTAAGGCCATAAACTCTTAGGGGAACAACTCATAACGTACTCACATCAGGATAGTTAACAAAGGTTTTATTGCTTCCATAACTGATAGGAATAAGTCTTCTGCCTTTTAAGCTCATCGTGATGATTTGCCAAAGTGGCTTTATTGTCTCAACTACAATAAATTCCTTTGTTTATAAATTTCAGTTAGATCATACATATAAGATGGTTCAATCAGAGTCAGCTAATGGTCGTGTTATATCATGATATAGAGTAGTTACAGCTTTTAAGCAAACAGTGCATGTACTTGATAGGTTAACTTTGTAGTTAATAGCTATTGACTATTTTGTGTAATTTATAATTAACACTCAACAGTTGGTTATTGAAAAAATATATCGTATATCCTATACTTCCATATAAGTTGCATCATTTTAATCATTAATAAAGTCTTGGACATATTATAGGCAAGAAAAGGAATTCATATGGTTATTACTTATCATACAAAACTAACAATTAAGTAGTGCAGTCAGTAAAAAATTATATGCTTAAAATAAATTTTACTATGCGATGGATATCCATGTGTCATCACTTTGTAATACTCTTGAGTAGTATGGGTATAAAGGAAGGAATCAATGTTTGAAGTAGAAGATTTGATATATGTAAAAATACCTCCACTAAAAGGTGTGATGAGATTTAGTAAGTCGGGAGAAGTTAGCACCATGCTATGTGGGTTTGTATCCGATTATTGAACAGAGTAGCATTGCCTTATTATTTCTCTAAGATTCATAATGTCTTTCACGTGTCTCAATTAAGGAAACGCTTTACGTACGCAGAGATTGTTTTTAAGCCTAAAGGTATTCAAGAGATCGAACTGCCATCAAATCTAACACATAGGCAATATCCAGTTAGAACCGCCGACTCAGAGATTAGACATCTTAGGAGAAAAAGAGTTTCTCTAGAAAGGTGCAATGGTCTAATAATTCACTATACTGTACATGAGAGATTCAGTGGCACATGGAACGATCATATCCTAAGTTATTTTCAAATGTGCATGAGTCTGGTATGTGAATCATCCCTTATCTGTTATTAATTAATAGTGTAGAGAGCTAAAAAATTTAACTAGCTAGTTATAGATTTTCCCTTATAAGGAATTATGATGATATAATTTTCTTAAGGAGAAGTCTGTAACAACCCGTTATCGGAAATCAATAAATTGATAATTAATTAATAATAATTAAAGAATTTATTATGGTTTAGTTTGATTATTATGGAACAAAGTAATGATTTAGAAATTAGATAAGCAATATTCTATTTAAAAGAACAATAATCTAATAATTTACTTAATCATTTTGGAATATGAAAACATGAATTAATTATTTTAGACTATAAGGTTAAATTAAACTATTTAAGTATGAAGTTTATTTTAACAAAAAGAAGAATTTTTATAATATAGTTTTAAAATGAGTTAGTAAATGATTTAATTAAAGAAATTAAATTATAGAAAATTATTTTGTAAATAAATAAAGTTGTAATTAATTAGAAAGTAATTTTGTATAAGAAATGATTTTGGAATTGGGCTTGTATGTAATTGTTTCAAGAAAATGAGAAAGAAAAAAGAAAATAAAATAAGTATGAAAGAAATGAAGCCCAACTACCCAACCAAACAAATCAAAACATTGAAAGAAAGAAAAATCTAGTTTCCTGATGCTTCCAAACTTTAGATAATTCACTTCTTTGAATTCTTTATCATATTCTAAAATAAACCCTTATGCCCACTTTCACTGACTTTAGAGAAATGATCACTACACCTTACCTTACCACTTCATAACTTCAAATTAAAAATCAAATAAAATTCTATAAATCCTAATAACTTAAAATAAAGCTTCTCGATAGCTCTATACCACATCACAATCAAGGAATCAAGTTATTTATCATCAAGTGGAAGTGAAAGTTGACCTATAGTAAAAGGCAAAGGAGGAATAGTAAAAGGTAAAAGAGTAGATGGAAGGAGCTGGGAAGATATGGATTATTCTTCAATCAAAGTGAGCAGTTTACTTCACTACTATGTTTATACAAATATGAATTTGATGTTTGTAATGTTGATATGCCTTGTCTTTCATTTCGAACCCACTGTTAAACATAGTACTCCTTCTCTGATCATATAGTTCTTGTAATTGAATAATGGATTCTTAATTGGGTGTTGAGTGGATCATTGGATGATAGAGAAGGGTTGTATAGTGTTGAATGTTTATGGAGATAGAGGGATAAGGGAGAAGATGGTTAGTGATGCATGATTTACAAGCACTATATATGCAAGGTTGGTGCCTGATCGGTTGCCTAATATTTCCTGAAAATACGTATGCAGAAAAATAAAATATAATTAAACTAAAAAATATAATATAAACATGTTAATATACTATAAGAAATATATTTATATTTAATTATGATTAATATCTAAATTATTTAATAAATTTAATAAAGTAATTTAACCGATATTATTTCAATGGAAATTATAATAGTTAATGGATTATTAATTATAAAATTATCAAATAACATAATAATAATTATTAAAAGTAATAAAACTTGTATCATAGATCTATAAAGCAATTTTAGGGTGCTTGAATATTTAATCATGCATTGTTTCATATAACTAATTGATATTCATTTTTTTATATAAAATGTTATTATGCCTTTGTATATAGCAAACATATTTACCGATAAATTACTTTGATTACTATTATTGTGTATTACTTTTGTATGATGAGGAATTTGAATAAACGAATTAGTGATACCGTTTGGTATGGGAATTT
Source organism: Allium cepa (assembly GCA_030765085.1). Classification (NCBI taxonomy): domain Eukaryota; kingdom Viridiplantae; phylum Streptophyta; class Magnoliopsida; order Asparagales; family Amaryllidaceae; genus Allium; species Allium cepa. Next base: position 708,162,799 of record CM060932.1, read on the forward strand.
CGATAACACTTTTCTGGTTATTCACCGAACTTGTTGCATAAAGATATTGAGTAGACCGAGTGTAATTTATGGGCATTGAATAAACAAACTAGTATTACATGATGGAATGGGATGCTAATGTGATACTTATTCGGTTATTCAATTTAAGTAAGTGATACTCAATGGATAGAAATATGGATTATTCTTCAGTGAAGTGGCGCTCGGGGTAGAGCAAGTTTGTATGCTCGGTGTAGAGCAAGTATATACATGCACGGGGGTAGAGCATTATGGGTGATTGAGCTATAGGAGTGTACCCATATGTATGTTGTCTATCATGAAGTACTCCAAGATATGATTAGGAGTTAGTAGGAACCAGATTACCAGCTTCTACCCTAGTGGCTTGATCGTAGGGTTGCACCCTCGATCTATGACACCTTTATTATATTAGAAGCACATCGTGGTATTTGAGTGAAGGTGGTGTAGCCTATAGAGTGGTGTAGCCCTAGCCCATTTAGTCGCGAAGGCCATTAATCTGTTACCATAGGGGTTTGATCCAGATCATTATCAGTGCATAGCATAGTCTTGTAGCATGTTTATGACATGCAGTGCATACAATTATACCAGAAGAATGTAGGAGCAGATCCGAGCGGTGTAGCCCTAGGCTCCTGGAGTAGACAGTGTGGCTGTCAGTCTCCTTTCTGATTCTATACTAAGTGACATAAGGGTACACATTTTTTATACCCGCACTTAAGTATAGTTTCGGGTGGTGTATCCCAATTATAATGAGATGATTCCACTACAGACCTGGTTTTCTTCGTGCAGTCGATTCTCATCACCACTAGAGAATATATATATATATATATATATATATATGTATATGTATATGTCGGTGTGTGTGTATTTGTGATATGTATTATTTAATGTATGTTATACTTTATTGTATGGTATCTTAGACTATTGATTTTTACGTATCCATGGACTATATCTATATTACAACACATATCATATCCCTAACATATTATCACAGGCATAGTCTGACCCGTGTGTTTTGTACTCAGGTCATTTCGAGGGATTTCTAATGTGTAACCAGTTGATTACTAAAATAGCCTTCCATGGGCATTGACTTGGATTTTGATGAAATCAGTTTCATTCGATGTGTAATATTGGATTATTATATGTGCGATCGGACGTATCGTTGGTCATGTGAATTTGAAACGCATAGAAATTAATTTAAGGAATTTAAGTTAACATAATTCGATTTGAAAAGTTAACTTATTCATATGGTGGAATTAGTTTTTGATATATATTCCATTATGTTTGGAATAGGAGTATAACATATAGCACGCCAGGCGGCATGCTTTGTTTAGAGTTCGAAATTTTAACGGGTGAATAGTGTCGCGAAATTATCTATAAAAGGACTCGAAAAATTTTCATTTTGCAATCAAAACCCTAGTTCTTGCTTCAACTGCCTCTTTTAAAACTTTAGTGGTAGAAAACAGCTTGCCTTCATCCTTTGATTTCTCATCATTCACTCAATAAAATGCCAAGGCATGAGAAGGAAAGTTGTAGAGCTAGACGAGCTCTACATTTTGTACGGTTGGATCATGAATCATCAACGAATGGAAGCAAGTTCTTGTCACATTTGTATGGCCTAGGGAATGCCATGAGGAGGACTGTGATCACCGAGCTTGGACAGAGGGTAGTCGAAGGAGCAGCTCGTGATGGCACATCTGTTCGAGGCATTCGATCGACCTCCAATGAAGTAGAGATGTCAAGGCAATCAAGGAATCTTCGGCATTGATGGGTTCTTGTTTTACCTGGAAAGAAGCTCGAGAGGAGAGAAAGAGAATGTAATGTTTTATTAAAATTTAATTTTAATTAATTATTTAAACGATCGTTAATCCATAACTTTTTCGTACGAGGTCGGTTTTGAGCGTGACGAGTTGCCTTGCGTCCGTATCAATGAGTACTATATTATGGAGTTGAACTGGGTGGATTCGAAGCTAGTAGGGAATTTGGGTAAAACTGAACGAGTGTTCAATTTTAATTCAAACTCGAGCACTATGGCAATTTTTGGAATTTCTATGAGCTAACTCACCTCTCTAGCCCACTTATATTTTTATACAATTGTACTAATTATTGCTTATTTGGATGATTTACTATCTTTATTATTTGGTTTGGATATATTCTCACCTATTGGAGCAGATGATACCCTATTACGTTCCTGTGTATGAGAGGATGACCCTTTTTATACGAGTTCCGCCTCGAAGCGGTTGATTTATGTTATTTTGATTATATACTATATGTGATATAGGGGGACATGTTAGAGGGATCCAACAGGATTCCTCACATTATTGATTTTACTTTTCATATATTTTGATATATGATGTGTTGGATTCCATATTTGATAATATAGATTGTTTTTTTCTTATTTAGCGTTATAGTAGCACTGGCCTATACTATTAGTATTTCAAAATATTATAAAACAGTGACTTTGGAAGTATATATGTTTTAATAAATTTTAAATTATTAAAAGGAACGGATTTATTTTTAAACAAATAAAAATCTGAGGTTATAAAGTATAGGTTTGAGAAATACTTTAAATAGTGATTTTGGAATAAGTTTATATAAAGGATAAACAAAAGTGATATTTTATAAATAAGTAAATAGATTTATAATTGGAATTTATAAATATTTTGTAAATGGATTTGATTTATTTGGTAAATGGATTTATGAATAAATTGGATTTATAAAGGAAATAAATTTATAAGTGGATTTTGATACTAAAATGAGTTTTTATAAAAGAATGATTTATAAATAAATTTTAAAAATAAATTGATTTATAGAATAGAAATTTTATAAAATCGAAAGGAGAATTATAATCATAGTATTATAAATATGGAAATGATCTATGTTGAGATTTAATATGGATTTTTGTATAAAGGAAATACATTCAATTTTTAAAAGTTAAATGAGCTTTTAAAGGAATGTTTTAAAAGTAATATTTTTGGTGAAGTTAATGGTTTTTGAAGTGATAATCTTTAAAAGCAAAGTTTTGAAAGTAATAATTTCAAACGGAGTTTAAATGGCTTTGAAAAAAGATTTAAAATGTGTTATGTATCATGAACATAGTTTCAACATTTATTGTTGTAAGAGATGTTTTCGAAGAAGTATGGAAAGCATGGACTATAACATTGGTTTTTATAATAAATGATTTCCAGAAATGTTTTATATAGTATACGGGTTATATGTATGTATGTATGTATGTATGTATGTATGTATGTATGTATGTATGTATGTATGTATGTATGTATGTATGTGTATATATGTATGTATGTATGTATATAATTAATCAAATCACTATACTAGTGTTTTTGGGTTGTCGTAATGATGTTTTAAGCAACATTCATTTTGGCACAATAAATTGTATTTTGACCTTCCGTTGTGAAAGACACGAATTGATTCTGATTTGGTACTTACCCCTCGTGTTATGTTATGCTCCATTAGTTAGAGTGCGTAGCATAATAGGGTGTTCTCGCTTTCTAATCTATGACAAAACTTAGACTCTTACTCCCACACGTCCCTACGTATGAAAGGGTTGGTTGTTAGTCGTGAGGCTGGTTGTAAAATCAGATTTGAAGTAACCAATTGTAGTCACCGTCTTGTTGAAAAGCGGGTGTATGTTATAGTTGGTATCAGAGCTTAGGATTGTGCGAACACCTAGGGTTTAGTTGGGTACTCATTATAAATAGGGATAGTAATACCCTTGATTGAGTTTGAGCGTATTATAGATATGAGCACTTATTTTTTTGTGATTATAAAAACGTTTTATATTGTGTTAATTTATCAATTGAGTAGCTTATGAATTCTGCTCAATACATGGGATGCCATCTTATCGATAGGGGTTTATAAATGCTTAAACAAGACAAACTAACACAATATTGTTTGGATTTGTGTAAATGAAATAATTTTACCTTGATTATATTTCACATATAAAGGAATAGTTTTTTTAGAAATTATTATAGTTCTATATACGGTGTGTTTGGTTGTTAGTGAATGATAATATCTGATTTTTATCATTTGTTGTTCGTTGTTTGTGTTTTAATAAAAGTTATTATTTATTATAATGTAAACAAAGATAAACAATAAAGAAATGTTTTTTTATAACAAAAATGAAATTATATATAAGGAAATTTTATAAATATGATTTTTTAATAAAATGGAATTTAAAAGGAATAAAAAAGCACTGAACTCACTTCGGGTGCTGGAAAATAATTGTGGTGAAGACTATAGCATCATTGGCATTAATTTTCGAGTTTCTAAGTGATGAATTTCTATCATTGAAGTTTTGTTTTGTTAAAAGTAGTTTTGATTTTAAAATTCAAAACTATGATTTGATATAAAAAGGAATAATGTGTGTGTGTATGATTTGAAAATATCAAATAAAAAAACAGGGTGTTTAAATTCTGAAAGTTGTTATCTAAGTGTTTTAATAAAAACAAACTAATTTTTATAACTTATAAATTTTGAGAATTATTAAGTTAAAACAAAATTTTAAATTTTTTAAATATAAATGTTAAGAAAAGTAAATTTGAAATTGAATTATAGAATAAAATTTAACTTAAATTAAGTTAAATAAAATGAATGTTGAAATAGAATTTGACTTAAGAAAAGTTAAGTGAAATTGAATTTGATTTGTAATGAGTTAATGAAATGGATATGAACTTGAGTTATAAAATGAAATTCAATTTAAATTTTAAAGTGAAAATAAATTTAAATGTTGTATACAAAGTTTATAATAAACTTAAGTAATGGTTTATAAATGATAGTAGTATTAAAGAAAATGTTTATAAACTTGAGTAAATTGCTTTAAGGAATGGTTGCTAAGTGTTGTTAGTATTAAATAAAATATACCAAGTAAATTGAATATGGAATGAAATGTTGTTAAACATAAATTTAATTTAAAGTGAATATTAATAAGTGAATGTTAATGAATTGAATGTAAGTAAAATTAATATGAATAATTGAATTTGATAAATTGAATGCGGATCAAATGAGTGTGAATAATGAAAATAAAATGTATGTAAATAAAAGAGAATGGGATATAATAATAAACCAATGAAATAAATACATAAGTTGTACATATATATTTTTATTCGCATTACTGTTTGATCCAAATTCGAATATACGATGTCAAGGTGATTTACACCGATCTGAATTAGGATTTTTCACATGATTTCTCAACGATGAACTCTAGATATGGATTTTTAATTGATTATTATTTTCTATATCATAGTATATGGATATGCAAGGAGAATGACGGCTTCTAATCAAGGAACCGAATCTGAGTCCGCAATAGGGTGGTCATGTGAACGATACTAGTTCAAAAGTAAATTGTGTGATCGAGCGAGTGATCAGGTATGGTATTGTGTGCGGATGATATATGTACATCGTGTAGAATTTAGTAAACTAAATGTTGACGTTGGAAAATGCAAATCTATATAGTTATGAGTTAATTGGATGAATATTATTTGTTTGACGGTTTCTCTTGTTACATTTGCTGCATTTGCATCTGGTTATTGTATATTCTATGTTTTATATTGATGCCACTTTCTATATATATGTTCTCATTGGTTGTTAAGTGATTAGTTGATATAGATAGCTTATGATTAGCATTTGGAGTGTGCTTTTGCATTATTTTATTGTATATGCTTACTAAAATAATAAAAGATACACATCTCGGATTACATATCATACTTTTAGATTTTTCCCTATGGGATGCCTCATCTATAAAGACCCAAAATTTTACCTTATTTATTTGTGAATATGTAATAAATTTTAAATATTCAAGTAATAGGTTTTATAAATAAAAAAGTAATATGACTCTTTTAAATAATAACAAATGATGGTAAAAATAGATTTATAACGACCCAGGATTTTGCCACTTTGAAACAGGTTATTCAAATATTATTTTATATATTCAATAAATGGATTTTTATTGGCTTATAAACCTATTTTAATTATTTAATAATGATGATAAAATAGTTTTCAATTTTTTTAACCAATATAGTAGTTCAAATAAAAATAGAAAATGTGACCAAAGAACGTTTTCCGAAATTTCGACTTTTCGACACCCGAAAGTCATTGGAAAACGTTGTGCACACTTTTGTATATGTACTCACATATTTACTCATGTCATATGATTATGTTAAGAGTAAATTAGGATTTTAAAATTGGATATTGTTAATTAAGTAATGATGTGACATTAATTAATGAAGTATGGTGCAAATAGTGGTGAATAGTGACCTAGAACCTAAGGAAGTACAAAAACCATCACCTAAATACACCTAGGAAGTACATAAATCATGGAGGAGGGAATCAAGGGGGTAATGTGTATAGTAGGGTAGGGAGGAGTACAGGCTTCCATGTTTTCATGAGATGAATATATTGTTATATATACAAGGTTAGTTTGGTAATTTTTTGTTTTCTATGCCTATATATACTCCACCTAATTCTCATTTTTTTCTACTTTACATCCTCCTTCATTTCCTAATGCCCCCTTCATATCTCCATTCATCCATCCATGTCTTCTTAGCTAAATTCCTAATTTAAAATTTTGTGCATACACTTCAAAAATCAAGTTTAAACCTTCCTACTTCACTCCAAATATCATCCCTCTTAAAAACAAGCTCCATCATCCACAAAGTAACCTAGGTCGAGCCCATTTGATCCCTTAAAACACACAAATAGTGCATATTTCCAAGAAAAGGTGATGTGCTAAGTTGTATTAGAGTTCAGGTAGGAGCTTATTTAGTTTCATAACTTCGGCGAGTAAAGCTTAAATATTTTGATCATAAATATATTCCTTATAAAATTGTATAATTATTGGTGATTATGATGTTTAGATATGTTATATTGAATTTGGGTTGATTTTATATAATTGTACTTGGAAATGTATGTGTTTTGATTGAATGTTGTTATGCTTAGTTCGTTGGCATATAACTTAAATTTGATAGTTAATATATCATAATTGTTGCAAGCTGGAATCTTGATGCATATGCTATCATTATATGTTTCTTATGATATAGTTGGGATATTGGAGATGACATTAGAATGGGTATGTTTTTCATGCCATAAAAGTTAGTGATTCGCTAACTTAAAGCAACCTTTGAAATCCCTTTTTCTGAAGTTTTGAAATTGGTTTTAAGATGGTTTGAATTCCAAAGTTAAATCAGTTTTGTTGCAAAAGTTTACATTTAAGTTTATGTTTTAAAAATAATAAGAGTTCAAAAGGGGAAGTTTCAAAAGTTAGAAAATAAAATTCATGTTTGAAATTACGGGTCCGTATAGCGATAATCGCTATACGTGCAGTTTGCAAAACCCAAATTATTTCCAGATCCGAAACTTGTTTCCAATTAGAAACTTTTTAGAAAATGTTTTCTAACTTTATTATAAGTTTTAAAGTGTGAAAATAGAGTTTTGGAGTTAATTTACTTAAAAACCAAATTTTGAAATTAAGGATCCATATAGCGATAGTCATTATAGGAGCAATTTGGAAAATCTAACTATTTTCCTAATCTAAGCTTGTTTTAACCTAAAATCCTTTAAAAAAAAGGTTTTCTAACTTCAAATTAGCAATTAGAGAACAATTACTTAATTATTTAACTAATTAATTATTTAAAGGATAATTAATTCATTAATTAATTAAGGTAATTAGTACTTAATCATTTGTTAATTATGGTTTATAAATCTGAGTGTTGATCAATTAAGTTATTAATGCTTTGTTACTTAATTAAAGTTATTTAAATATTAATTACGGATTAATTAATCAATTATTATTTAATTTTTATTTGTGATAGTTATTAATTAATTATTAATTTAGAAAGGGGTTTTGTTTAATTAATCTTTGATTAAAGTTAATTATGTTTAATAAGGTTTAGTTATCTTTAGTCAGAGTTAATTACTATTTAACAAGGATTTGACTCTCATTTACAAAGGTTTAATTTATTTTAAAATAGCTTTGAGTTTAAGTAATCAATTTTGCTTTAAACCATTTTCTTTCCAAAATTTGTTTTAAATCAAGGGATTTTATGTCACTTACCCGTAGGTAACCCCATATGATGATGAAAACTAAATGACAACTATTATCAGAACAATACAACATTCTGATATTACAATTAACTTGGACATTTACTTAGGTTGATTGATTGTTATGGGTTGACCCGTTATATACATGTTGTTATGTGATGCCATGTTAGACTACATAAGTAAAACCAAATTAAAAGCACCATTTTGGTCGCTAAGCCTCTGTTTGATTTTTTGAAGATAAATATTTCATATTCTTTTTGAAATGGTTGCAAAGTAATTGCATTCTGAAAAAAAAAATTAAAAAAATGATTTGACAAATTATTTACAAAAGATGTTTTTAACTAATGGGAATAGTTTACCATGTTATAAAAAGAAGTTTTCATTGAGAGTTTTATGAATGAATTTGGAATTTTATAACGTAATTTGGGTAAATGGATTTGAGTTTTTAAGCATAGAAGATTTCATAAATAAGGGGGATTTATAAAATGGATTTTCCTATTAAAGGAAGCTAATTTGATTTAAGGTTATTTAGGAAGTTATCTTGAACAGGAAGATTTATACGAAAGTTTATAAATGATTTTAGGTATTTATAAAAGAAGCTTTAAAAAATGACTTGGATATTCATAAAGGGAGTTTATAGTAAGGTTTGGATATTTATAAGAAACTTATATAAAAAGTTTGGGTATTTATGAAAGCAATTATTACAAATGATTTTAATATTTATAAAAGAGTTTACAAATGAATTTGGGAGTTTGGAAAAAACTCTGAAATGGATTTGGATTTCATGCAAAAGATATTTCATAAATGAAATGGATTTGATTAAAATGGATTGATCGAAAAAAGTATAAAAGGAATTTCAGATCTGGGTTTCTTTAAACCGACCTTTCAAAAATAGTCGTATGGGACATCCTTTCCACACTTACGATCGAGGGAATAATATTTAGGGTTGTCCTTACCTCCAATTTAAACATTATTTGTTTAATTCTTTTTAACATTATTTGGAAGTAAGAAGTTATTCAAAAATATTTGTGTATATAATTATGTTTGAGAAATAAGTATCTGAATGATTTCGACAAGAATTTTAAAAAGAGATTTAATAAATAGAGATTTGTTTGGAGGCTTAATGGTTGTTATGGATAAATAAATCTCAAATAGAATTGGTTGTTATTTGTTTATTTTGACAGTTAAATAACCGACTATCGAATTTGGACCCAAAACGAGATCTGGAAATATATAGGAGAAACACGCGAGTTATATGGCACAGTCAACTCCAATGATGTTGTACTGTGCATATAAATCTTGTTTCATTCTCCTAGGACAAATTATAAGGAAATCTCTCCATTAACAGTTAGGAGACGATCTGTGCTCTTATTTTTGACTACTTATTTCCTAAAGAACTAGGGTTGAGTTTATCGAAAACTATTGAATGTTGTTTCGAAGAGACCAGGATCAGTTATGTTATCCAAAAACCACTTTGATCCAACTCAAGCATTTTGAAGTGAGGACATCTTGAAGATGAAGGAATTGAAGATGGAGCTCTTAAATGTTTTGTTCATTCACAGAACGAACTTGCATGGATGAATGCTGGCATTTCATTGTTGCCTGGAGGACAGTGTTAGCGTTCCAAGATGGTCTGCTAAGAGGAAGAAGTAAAGACATGACCTCATAAGCCTCATAAACTGGAAAATGGAAAAAACAAGTATGCATCAGAGCTCTATGGTCAGCTACCATTAGGAGCCGCTGTCCCATTCTAGATTGTCCATATTTGAATTATTTTGCATGCAAATATCATGGTAGTATAAGGCATCGTTGTCAAAAAGGGATGGGGTAATCTGGTTCATCATGTTAAAGAGGTAGCCAACTCTATGTAGCAGGGGTACAAGAAGTTTTTGCCAGACTCTTGTGCATGTTCTTATGGTGTACCATCGAAGGGTAGTCCCTTACCTTGCCATAGTATGAAATCCAATCTCTAATACGTGCTTTTACGGTTTTGATTGTAGACCCTAGTATGCTGGAATTTAATATGGTAACAATTTCAGCTATTTTGATATTTATTTGAAACCATATACATTATTATAATATCCCTTGATTTTTATATACAAATGTTTTAGTTATCGTGAAGTAAAAACCCTTCCATATTTATGTGCGGCGTGGTCTTATAGGATGCCTTTGATTTAAATATTTTTATAAAGTTAAAAACTTATGCTTTACTCACACCACACACATGTCCAACCCGAAGTTTATGTTTTTCCCCTAAACTCTTGGGTGCCCAAATTTGAATGGGCAGCCAAGTAGTTCAGGTTTTTCCACAAATTTAACTTAAAGTAGCTTGGAGTAGGTGGCTTCATCAATAGCTAGTCATTACCTTGTTTTCCGCTGTATTGTATGTATATTGTATCCGCTAGGTAGGGATGGCCTAATATAACTGTCCAAGGGTAGAATTTGTATTAGTGTGACCCTGATGTAACATTTTTGAAATGACTTTTGTAATATATTATGTTAAGTAATATATATTGTTTTACTGCGTTATGAGATTCTGTGTTGTTTAGTTTTTTCCTCCTCTATCTTTCTTTCTTTCACTCTTAATGCCCCGTCTTTCGAACGATTATGATCGGCACACGAATACCAAGGATGTATTAAGTCTCATCTTTGGTTGTAAGAAAGCCAGATCATTGCATTCGGTACTAGAGCTTAGGATGAGTGAACACCTAGGCTTTGGTAGGGTAAACTCATTATAGATAGGGTCAATGGTGCCATAGAATGAGTTTGAGTATAATATATATATACACACATACACACACAAATGTGAGTGTGTATTTGTTAATGAATAATCTTTTTTTAATATGTTGTTCGACCCGTTAAGTGGCTTAAGAATTTTGGTCGATGCGCCTGATCAACATTATCGATAGGAATTTCCTAAACACTTGAACAAGTTAAATCGACGTAATATTGTTTTAAATTTGGTAAAAAAATAATTTTACCAAGGAATATATTTTCTATATAAAAAAGGATGATTTTCAAAATCTATGTAGTTATCTATGAGGAGAATAGGTTAGGAGTTAGTAATATTTAAATTATTAGCATTTAGGGTTTAGTTTTCATGCTCATCCAGTTTTGAGCATTGACTATTGTCAGATTTAATGGTAGATTTCCTTTTTCCATCATGGGTTGGGTATATATAATTTATAGGAACAATGGATCGAATACCTTATGAATTATGTTTCATAATTTGACTATAAGGCGTTAACGATATATAAAGTTAAAAAGTAAATTTTAATAAAGGCGTTTATTAAAAGAAAATCTTCAGATAGTTTTATACGATGAATTAAAAGAGATGATTTTACAAATCAGAACTTCTAAATGTGTTCTAAAAATGAAAAAGCTTTTGAGAATGTTAAACCCCGGTGGCTTTGATAAATTCCAAATGATTTTGGAAAATAGCAGTAATCTTTCTTAAGGATATTTTAAATATAGATATTTTAAAATAAAGTTTAAAGTAAGGTTTTCTTTGGACAGTTCAGGAAAAATTTTGATCTATTTTGTGATGATCAGAATAATCTTCTAAGTGACGATCGAATGTTTGTTTAGGCAGATATAATGGTGCACTTAGTAAATTATCCTCTTTGTCATTGTACAAGTCAAAACAAGTTCAAATCCAAATGATTCCAAAGAAAGTGGATGATTTTGTTAAAAACTATTTGTCTATAAATAATATTCTTTAAAGAAGAAATATTTTATTAACTAGTTTGAGTGTCTCGAAATTTACTAAAAAATGGGTAAGAAATGTGTTGAGATGGCAAACACTTCTCTTGAGTATTGTCCTTCTTAGTAAGGGTTATATGGTACTATTTGGTAACACCCAGTTCGTTGACATTATTTTGGAGTTACTCAGGATATATGTATGTTTTCAAAAGGTTTTTGAAATAAAATGTAATGACCCCGTTTTTAAGCCAGATTTAATTTAGTAATTAATATAAATTTTTAGAATTAATTTGTGAATTAATTTGAAATTTTCCAAAACAAATAAGATACGTGTTTGTTTATATGTGTGTGTGTGTGTGTGTATATATATATAAATAGAATGTAAATAGAATTTTGATTTGAAATTCAAAAATGAACATCTTAAAAATAAATTGGATTTAAAACTCTATATTTCAAAACTAGTGTGTATATATATATATGGTTATTTATTAAAGTATAATTTAATTTTAAATCTTTTTCCTTAAAGATTATATAAATATTAATATAAGGAAATGTATTAATAAAAATTGAAAATATAATATAAAAATATTAATACATGCAAATTAACAAGTGTAAACATTATAACATGCAATTTAACAAGTGTAATATTATAAATTTTCTTTCCATTTTTAAAAATAATAAATAAAATAAAATCAATGTTATATATATCTCTCCACTTCCCCTTCTCTTCTCATTTTCTTTCATATTTTCAAAATAAAACCTGAGAAAGCTAAACCACTAAAAAAAATCAAACACCTTTCACAAATTTCAATCCAAAGCTAACAAGCAAAGTTCAGATCATAAGGACTTCCACTATATTTAACCCTCCTACGTTTTCTCAAGTTTTGAGAAAGAATATCAACTTTTATGAAAGCCATTAAAGAGCATAAGAGAGCTCAAGAATGCAGAAGAAGAATAATGCGAAGAATAAGTGAGAAGGAGGGGTGGTATTTATAGGGGAAAAAATGAGAAAATATCTTCAAAGTGAAACTACCGACATACCCTTACCTACCCAATAAAACACCTCCCCCTCTCCACCTTAAGGTGCATGGCAGCCCCCTATGTGGTGATAAGGTTTTGTTTTGAAAATATGAAAGTAAATGAGAAGAGAAGGGGAAGTTGACTCGGGTTTGTATTTGAGGAGGTGAAGTTTTGGCTCGAGTTTGGCCTCGGGTTGTTCGCGAGTGATTTTAACCTGTTACACAGTTTTTAAAGCATAAACCAAAAATAAGTATAAAAAAAGGGAAGTTTTCTCAGGTCTGGGCTCAGTTTGATCTAGGATAGACCTGGGTCAGGTTAGAATATTAACCAAGTTTTAAAATTTTAAATAAAACAAGTTTTAAAGTTAAAATAAATCGAATTTTAAACAATTTCTTAAATCAATTTCTTTTAAATAATAAATGTTTATTTAAATATTTAGTTGATAAAAGTTTTATAATTTATTTTAACTTAAATTAATTATGTTAATGCTTAAGTTTATTTAAATAAATTGAAATAGTGTAATTAAGGAGTTAAATTAAAAGGTAAGATATTATTAATTAACTTAAGGGTCTTAGGTTAATTCATATGTTAATGATAGATTCATTCCAAAGGTTTATTAAATAAGATTTAAATAATAATTAAGTAATTAATTACGATAAATAGTTTATCTTAAATTAATTAAAGTCTTAGGTAATTAAAGATGAAAGTAATTAAAGAATAATTAATTAATAATTAAAGGTTAATTAATTAGTAATTAAAGGATAATTAATTTATAGTTAAAGGTTAATTAATTAATAATTAAAAGTTAAGTAATTAAAGAATAATTAATTAATAATTAAAGGTTAATTAATTAAAGGGTTAATTATTAATAATTAAAGGTTAATTAATTAAAGGATAATTAATTTATAATTAAAGAGTAATTAATCAGTAATTATAGGATAATTAATTAATGTAAGTAATTAACGATGATTAATTAATTTCATTAATTAATTAAAATAATAACAAATGATTTGTAATTAATTAATGTTAATTAGGCAGGGTTACTAAATTAATTCATAAGTGATTAATTTATTTGTTTAAATTAAATTAAATATAAATTATGTGATTAATTAATCTTGCTTATGGATGATTAATTATATTAAATGCTTGGATTGATTAATATCTCTAGTATATTAGTCTATTATATTCTGTGATATGAATTGCTTTAGATTGAGCTGTGATAAACGCAAGTTATTTCTTTGTGATGAATTGTCGTGTGAATATAATTTTCTGCATTGAATTATAAACGATGGATCTTTTGTTTAAAAGATTAAAAATGGAAATTTGTTTAAACCATTCAAAGGAAAGGTTTTGGGAAAATAAGGGCTAAAAAGTTGTGACTTAACTAAGATCTGCATGTATCCATATGTTTTAAATAAGTGCTCATTATTCGGAAAGGCCAAGAAAGGGGATTAAGTCGAAAACCCATTTCGAATAATGAATGGAATTACATTTAAAGACGGTGGTTGAGGACCAGATATTTTCAAAAACGAAAGGATTTTTTGTTTATTATCTCTACACCGAGTTGCTCCAGTTTAGAGATTACCCTATGTGATGGGAAGTTCGAACGAGATTAGGGATATCCAAATTTGCAAGGTCTTCTTTCCTTAATTGGACGAAATGCCTTCGGTTCCATTCAGACCCAGGATGGACTTGTATGGATGTATGTCTGACATTACACTTCAGGATATAAAGCTAGTTTCTATCAAATACATTTCTGTTGGTGGCAGAGAATTTATTTCCTTAGCTTAACACCCTTCTCTAAGACGTACGAGCTCAGAGGTTATGTAGTTGATAGTTATTAGTGATATATTCCTAATTTGGTAATGTGGCATGCTAAGTTTTGAGCATTGGTTGATCGAAGCATGGCTTTTGTGTAAAGCGTGGCTTTGTGGGACGAGACTTCATCGAACCTCACACCCCGGGAGATGGTCAAAAAACAGGAAGGATGCAACAAGGTTATGGGGTTCACGATCCTAAGGGTATGTGCATTTCCTTCTGGATAAAAAGTGGAATTATGGTATGGAGCCCAGATATTTTGCTTTGGTTGTTGGAATTTGAGGCGCCTCGATAAAGGTCGGTTACGACCAGGGATGGCATACTTGTGACAGTTAGTTACCTAGTTAAAGAGGTAGCCCGACCTTGTGTTGGCAGAGATCCGGTTAGGTTATCGGGATGTCCCTCCAGAGGCGTACATATTCGGATAAAGGAAGTTCCTTAGCCTTGGCCATTTATTGGAAATTCAAATAAAACAATACGAGCCCATTACGATTTCAGTTGTAGAACCTTCCATTTGACATGTAGCAATAGTAGACATACTATAATGGTACGTATGCTGGCTAAGATTAATATTATATTTGCAAAAGGTTTTTCCACACTATGCACTAAAAATAATATCAAAAGGAATTTTGCGTATCAAGCATGTTTGACTACTATATGGAGAAACCTTCCCTATGTGTGTGATTGCATTTGAGTGTGTGCCGGAAGACCTTATGGTAGTTTCATTTTCCAAAAGCATGAACGGATTTTTTGCACAAATAACTATTTTAAGTTCTCATACCAGTCTCATGACTGACTCAGAGTTTATTGTTCCCTTTGCTAAATTCTAGGTGCCCCTAATTTTCCATACAAGTAGCCTAGAGTCAGGTTATCAATATGTTCTGGAGCTATGTTGGGAAGTAGATGTGGACTTGGAAGTCTTTGGTTTGGAAGCTTTTGGTTTTGATCTTTTTGGTTTGGACTTTGGAGCTTTGGATATGAAGATGCTTTATGTTGGACTCTCTTGGAAGACCATGTTGATGTTATTTTCCACTGTTATGTTATAATTCCGTTGTTGTGTAATATATACAGGACTCTGATGATGTTGAGCACTTGTTGTAAGAATGTTTTCATCCATGAAGTGTATGAATGAAAGTTATTTTGTTTCCATTGTGTTGTTATTATCTAATGTGTTATGACTCCAGCGATCCGGACTCCAACGTTTGAATCTCCGACATTTGAATACAAGTAATGTATTGGATGCTGATTTTTGAAGGTTGAAAGTCGGGGTTGTCACATTTTGGTATCAGAGCTGAAAGTTGAGTAAGAACTTAAGCTTTGGAGTTTAACTCATTAGGTGACTCGTTAGAGATAGGGTTAGAAATGCCCTAGAATGAGTATATTCCCTAAGATATCTCATCCGTATGCCTAAATCAATTTTCTTACTATTTATAGATAATGCGAATGAGTGCAAGAACAGGACGAGGTAGGGGAAGGGGGAATACCACTACAAATGGTCGAGACCCTGCAATAATAGTAATGGAAGGAGAAACTCTTCCCACCCAACCCCAGCCAAATCTGGTAGAGTTATATCAGAATTTCTCAAGACTTGGAGGGAAATCATTCAAAGAAAAGGAGACTATTATAGAAGCACAAGCTTGGATTCGATCTTGTGAGAGGATTTTTAAAGGATTGAAATTGGATGATGATCAAAGGAGGTTGATGGCTTCCTGGCAACTCTAGGAAGAAGCTTTGACATGGAGGGAGACCATTACTTTAGTCGAATCGGAGGATGAGTTTACATGGGATATACTCAAGCAAGTATTTTAGCAGCGTTATATGCCTTCCGCTGGTATTTGCAGGATGTATCAAGATTTTACTGATTTGAAGCAAGGAAATTTATCTTTTGAAGAATACTTAAATAAGTTCGATGAGTTATCCCAATTTGGACCTGAATTGGCGAATACCCCTCTTAAGAAGAATGAGAGATTTATTAAAGGGATGAACAAAAAATTTCATGAAAGGACGACAGGCCATGTGAAGGAGTCTTTTGCCGATTTGGTAGACATGGGATATAGATATGCCACCTTAGATAAACAAAAGATTCCAAAAGAGAAAGGAAGCGGAAGCAATCCAAATTGGAAGAAGATAAAGTTTGGAGGAAAGAAGCCTTGGAAAGGTAAAGAAAAGAAGGGTACTCAAGAGAACAATGCAAAGAATGTTACCCGTTTCAACTGTTTGGAGAAAGGTCGTTACTCAAATAGTTGCAAGAATCCCAAGAAGCAAGGGAAGAAGGATCAACCTAAGAAGTCAGTACAAGAAGCCAGGGAATGCTACTATTGACATAAGTCTGGGCACATGGTTAAAGAATGCCCGAATATGAAGCAGACCCAAGTAGCAAATGTATATGTAATTAAGGATGAACCTTCAACCTCAGGAGCTGATAAAGGGAAATGAGTTTTGGAAGGTAATCTTCTTATTTATGATAAAATTGCTAAAGTTCTATTCGACACTGGAGCCACGCATAGCTTTATTTCCCAGCAAACCGTAGAATAGTTAAATCTTGAACCTGAATTCGTAGACGAACCTTTTGTGTGAAGAACCCGGTAGGAGGCCCTGCGAATCTTTGTTTACGTTGTAGAAAGGTTCCTATTTCGTATTCTCACCATCAGTTTCCTATCGGCCTTTTCGTTCTTGACTTTATAGAAATTGAGATTTTACTTGGAATGAATTGGTTAACAAAATATGAAGCTAAATTAGATTGTATCAATAGAATGATTTTGGTCAAAACCAAACTTGGGAATTTTGTTGTGATTTCTTATAAGGATCCAAGTCCGAAGAGGAACAAGCTAATGTATACTTTAGGGTATCTCGACCCGAGTTTGAAATCCATACCTATTGTTCTAGAATTTCTTGACGAATTTAAAGAAGTTAAGTCTTTACCTCCGCATAGGGAAATCAAATTTAGAATCGACTTGGTTCCCAATGCCCGTCCAATTGTGCATGCAAGTTGTAAGATGGCACCGAGGGAAAGAGTAGAGATAGTTAAGCAAACACAAGATTTACTATAGAAAGGATTTATACGACCTAGTCGTACCAGTTGGGGTTCGGCTGTAGTATTTGTAGCCAAGTCCGATGAATCTTTGAGATTGTGCGTAGATTATCGTGATCTTAATAAGTTATCCCTTAAGAATAAATTTTCTTTGGCCCGAACCGACGACGTGTTCGATCAATTGCATGGTGCTCGATTCTTTTTCAAGATGGACCTAGCCCAAGGATTCCATCAGCTGAGAATCGCGGAAGATTGTATCCATTTGACTTCTTTAAAAGGGTCCGAATACATTCACGAATGTTTAGTTACGCCCTTCGGACTAACCAATGCTCCTGCATATTTCATAGACCTGATTACCCAAGTATTTCATGAATTATTGAATAATTTGTTGTCGTATTTATTGATGGTATTCTGATTTATTCCAAAACTGAAAAAGAGCATGTCGAACACTTAAAAATAGTTTTGGAAATATTAAGGTGGAATATTCTTTTTGCCAAGTTTTCTAAATGTCATTTTTGGGTAAAAGAAGTTAGGTTTCTGGGACATATTGTAACAGAAGAAGGAATTTCTGTAGACCCTAGTAAGGTTTCCACTATCCTAGATTTAAAGTAACTCACAACCCCAAAGGAGGTCAGAAGTTTTTTGGGATTAGCCGCATACCACCGAAAGTTTTTCCATGGTTTCTCTAAGCTAGCCAGTCCATTAACTAAGCTGACTATAAAGAATGCTAAATTTATTTGGACTCCAAAGTGCGAGGAAGCGTTCCAGAAACCTGTTTTTGCCATTATTAATGGTAATAAAGGTTTATCTATTTACATGGATGCATGTGGTAAAGAGTGGTGCTGCTCTAATTCGATTACATGAGAAGAACTACCCGACCCACGATCTTAAGCTTTTGGCAGTTATCTTTGCTTTGAAAATCTGGCATCATTATCTTCTGGGTGAAAATTTTGAAATTTTCACCGACCATAAATCTTTGAAATACCTCTTTACCCAAAAGGATTTGAATCTAAGGCAGCAACGTTGTTGGAATTTCTAGCGTCATATGACCTGGATATTCAGTATACAACCAGT
Organism: Allium cepa; assembly: GCA_030765085.1. NCBI lineage: Eukaryota > Viridiplantae > Streptophyta > Magnoliopsida > Asparagales > Amaryllidaceae > Allium > Allium cepa. Next base: position 708,181,511 of record CM060932.1, read on the forward strand.
AAAGCCAACGTGGTAGGTGATGCTTTAAGTAGAAGTCACGCTATTCTTGCTTATCTTGTTGTCCCCCCCACTCTTCTTGAGAAGATTGCTATTAAGCAAAAAGAAGACAAGTTTCTCCAAGAAATTTATGGGAGAATACGTCGAGGAGAAGATTCCAGTTTTGAAATCGATAACAGTGGAATTATAAGGTTGAAAAGGAGGATTTGTGTCCCAGACATCCCAGATCTCAAACGAGAAGTATTGGACGAATGTCATAAATCAAAGTTCAGTATCCATCCAGGGGTTAACAAAATGTATCGAGATATTAAGAGGACCTTCTGGTGGAAAGCGATGAGGAATATATCCATTTATGTTAGTCAATGCGCAACTTGCAACAAATAAAGAGTGATCAAATGAAGATGGAAGGTTTACTCCAACCACTAGAAGTGCCCAAATGGAAATGGGATCAAGTGTCAATGGATTTCATAGATGGTTTGCCACAAACTCGGAAGGGTAATGAGGCGATTTGGGTTATTGTGGATCGTCTGACCATGACTTCCCACTTTATCCCAGTTAAATCCACCCGAACGGTAGCGAGTTTGGCAGAGTTATATGTGAAGGAGATTGTTGACTCCATGGAATACCAAGTAATATAGTGAGTGATCGAGACCCGATCTTCACTGGCGGATTTTGGAAGGCATTTTAAACCGCACTAGAAACCAAGTTGAACTTCAGTACTGCTTACCACCCGCATTCTGATGGGCAAACTGAGAGAATAATTCGAATCTTGGAAGATCTTTTGCATGCTTGTATTCTTGATTTTGGAGGTTCATAGGAGGACCATTTGCATTTGGTTGAGTTTTCGTATAATAATAGTTATCAGGCCACTATTAGGATAGCTCCTTTCGAAGCATTATATGGTTGTCCTTGTTGGTCACCTGTGTGTTGGATTGAGTCGGGTGATAGGCTTGTTCTTGGTCCGGACATGATAAGGGAAGCTTCTAAGAAGGTTGATTTCATTCGAAAGAAGTTTAAAACTGCCCAGAGTCGACAGAAAAGTTATGCCGATCACATAAGAAGAACTTTAGAGTTCTAGGTTGGAGATTTAGTTTTCTTAAAAGTTTCTCCAATACGTGGAGTTTTGAGACTTGGAAAGACGGGTAAGCTGGCACCGCGATACATAGGTTATTTTCCTATACTTGAGAGGATTGGTCCTTTGGCTTATCAAGTGCAGTTACCTAATTGGTTAGCTGGCGTGCATAATGTGTTTCATGTTTCACACCTTCGAAAGTATGTGCACGACCCAAATCATATCATTAAGGAGGCTGCTCAACAGGATTTGGAAATCACGCCTAACTTGGCAGTGAAAAGAGAACCAATGAAAATCATTGGTCGAGATGAAAAGCGGTTAAGGAATAATGTGGTGAAATTGGTGTAAGTACAATGGAGTGGAGATCCGAATGATTGTACTTGGAAAATAGAGGAAAGCATGTAGAAGTCCTATCCCAAATGTAGAATGGATATTTCGGCTTGATCTGGTAAGCCAATTCTCTATCTTTTTATGTGTTCATATGTTCTTTGTTTGTCCCCCTGTCTATCACATTTCGAGGACGAAATTTTCTTATAGGGGGAAAATTGTAACGATCCCGTTTTTAAGCCAAATTTATTTTAGTAATTAATATAAATTTTTAGAATTAATTTGTGAACTAATTTGAATTTTTCCAAAACAAATAAGATATGTGTTAATTTATGTATATATATATATATAAATAAATTGTAAATATAATTTAGATTTGAAATTCAAAAATAAATATCTTAAAAATAAAATGGATTTAAAACTCTATATTTCAAAACTAGTATATATGGTTATTTATTAGAGTATAATTTAATTTTAAATCATTTTCCGTAAAATTATATAAATATTAATATACGGAAATGTATTAATAAAAATTGAAAATATAATATAAAATTATATAAAAATATTAATACATGCAAATTAACAAGTGTAAACATTATAACATGCAATTTAAAAAGTGTCGTATTATAAATTTATTTTCCATTTTTAAAAATAATAAATAAAATAAAATCAAGGTTATATATATATATCTCTCTACTTCCCCTTCTCTTCTCATTTTTTGTCATATTTTCAAAACAAAACCTGGGAAAGCTAAACCAGTAAAACAAATCAAACACCTTTTACAAATTTCAATCTGAAGCTAATAAGCAAAGTTCAACTCAGTTTAATCAAAGCAAAGTTCAGGTTAAAACCAAGTTTTCAGTTGCAAATTCAAGCATTTCCAGGCTTCTATTTCCACTTTTCTAGTTTTAAAAAGCTTCTCTGTTCTTCATCAAAATAGTGAGTAAACTAACATTTTAAAAACTTAAATGTGTTAAATCTTGATTGCATATGATAAGAACTTGAAGTATGTTGTGAAAAATATTTGTATAGATGTAAAATTTTGCCTGCATGTCTACCTATATGTAGATGATTGGGTGCATGTCTGTGTACAAATATATTTACCCCTGTTCTAAGCTTACAACTTTAAAATCAAGATCAAAAATATAAATCTCTTCACTTATTTTCATATAGTCTTTGATGTTTAAACAAGACAAGTTTGAATTTTCAAGATCTTAATTTTAAAAACACTTTTAAGTATAAATAACAAGTGGATTTACTGGGAGATAGAAAACACAGAAAAAATCAAATTAAGTTCAAAAATTATGTTTAAAGCTTGGGTTTTGATTACATCATCTAAATCATTTTCAAAAACCATGAATTTTAAAAGAAGAATCAAGATTTTTATTTTTGATTTAAGGTGGAATTCTTGGGTTGAACGGAATTCATGTTTGGAGTGAATTATGGCGATCGACAAAGAGATGGGCCTCGTGGTCGTTGTCGAAGCTTGCTTAGGTGTCAATGGTCTCGACAAAACTAGTGGGTGAATTTTTTGATCACTGTGGCGACGGCGCGACGTTGAAGTACGGTTTAAACCCAAGTTTTGGTCGATGTCAAATTTCAGGATACTGCGCAGTCGCCAATGCATCGGAGTGGATCGACATGGGGGGATCGTAGCGTGGTTGAACGGTGAAGGTTTGGTCGGAGTTTTGAAGTCTCTAGCGACCTGAGGCGGCGGGATGAGGTGGTTTTGGGTGTTGGATTTGTTCTAGGTGGTTGTCGAGGTTGCTCAAATTCGATTTTCAAGTTTGCTTTGAGATCTGGTTGGTCGTACTGCAAGAGGAGGACGTCGTCGACGTGATGGAGGTGGTCGCAATGACCGGAGCTTTGGCATTTAGGCGTGCACATGCACATGTGTCAGTGCATTTTGGTTTGTTTGCTGATGGATTTGAGAAGATGAAGTTGACTCGGGTTTGTATTCGGGGAGGTGAAGTTTTGGCTCGAGTTTGGCCTCGGGTTGTTCGCGAGTGATTTTAACATGTTACACAGTTTTTAAAACTTAAACCAAACCAAAGTTAAAAAAGGGGGAACTTTTCTCGGGTCTAGGCTCGGGTTTGGTCTGGGATAAACTCGGGTCAGGTTAGAGTATTAACCAAGTTTTAAAATTTAAATAAAACAAGTTTTAAAGTTAAAATAAATCAAATTTTAAACAATTTTCTTAAATCAATTTCTTTTAAATAATAAATGTTTATTTAAATATTTGGTTGATAAAAGTTGTATAATTTATGTTAACTTAAATTAATTACGTTAATTCTTAAGTTTATTTGAATAAATTGAAATAGTGTAATTAGGAGTTAATTTAAAAGGTAAGATGTTTTTAATTATTAATTAACTTAAGGGTCTTAGGTTAGTTCATATGCTAATGATATATTAATTCCAAAGGTATATTAAATAAGATTTAAATAACAATTAAGTAATTAATTAAGATAAATGGTTTATCTAAAATTAATTAAGGTCTTGGGTAATTAAAGATTAATTAACTAATGAAAGTAATTAAAGAATAATTAATTAAGTAATAATTAAAGGTTAATTAATTAGTAATTAAAGGATAATTAATTTATAATTAATTGTTAATTAATTAATGATTAAAGGTTAAGTAATTAATGAATAATTAATTAATTAATAATTAAAGGTCAATTATAACTAATTAATAATTAAAGGTTAATTAATTAATGGATAATTAATTAATAATTAAAGAGTAATTAATTAGTAATTATAGGATAATTAATTAATGTAAGTAATCAAGGATGATTAATTAATTTCATTAATTAATTAAAATTATAACAAATGATTTGTAATTAATTAATGTTAATTAGGCAGGGTTAGGTAATTAATTCATAAGTAATTAATTTATTTGGTTTAAATTAGTTATAAATTATGTGATTAATTAATATTGCTTATGGATGATTAATTCTATTGAATGCTTGGATAGATTAATATCTCTAGTATATAATCTGTAATATTCGATGATATGAATTGCTTTGGATTGAGCTGTGATAAATGTAAATTATTTATCTATGATGAATTGATGTGTGAATATAATGTTCTGCATTGAATTATAAAAGGTGGATCTTTTGTTAAAAGATTAAAAATTGAAATTTGTTTAAACCATTCAAAAGGAAAGGTTTTGGGAAAATAAGGGATAAAAAGTTATGACTTAACTAAGATCCGAATGTATCCATATGTTTTAAATAAGCGCTCATTATTCGGAAAGGCCAGGGAAGGGCATTAATTCGAAAACCCATTCTGAATAATGATACGAAAGAATGAAATTGCATTTGAAGACGGTGGTTGAAGACCGGGTATTTTCAAAAGCGAAAGGATTTCCTGTTGATTGTCTCTGCACCGAGTTGCTCCGGTACAGAGATTACACTATGTGATGGGAAGTCCGGACGAGATTGGGGATAACCGGATTTGCATGGACTTCTTCCCTTAATTGGACAAAGTGCCTTCGGTTTCGTTCAGACCCAGGATAGACTTGTATGGATGTATGTCTGACATTACACTTTGGGATACAAAATTGGTTTCTATCAAACACATTTCTGTTGTGTTAGGAACTGAGTTGATGATGTTTTGATGACAACAACCTTATATAGTTATTATACTTTACTTTATAAAATATATACTAACATTTCCATATAGATAGATATATATGTGTGTGTATAGGAAGTATATGCAGGTATCATCGAAGACTGATTAGTATAAAGACTCAAGCATCGAGATGAAGATTAGAGATTCAAGATTCAAGACTCTAGAGAATCAAGATTTCAAGATCTCAACATAAGTGTCTAGTATTTTGTTAAAACTTCATAATAGCACTCTCATCTTTCTTCTAATTTTCTTTTGGGATGGAACCCAATTTCTATCGAAACCAGTGGCTTACAAACCCACGACAAGTAGCTTACAAACCTACGACAAGTGGCTTACAAACCCACGAAAATCAAAATCATTTAAACTACTTTGTACAAGTTCTCGAGTCCTATGGAGGAGCTCTGTAGGAAGGTTCTTGCAATTTCAGTTTGAATAGATTTTTTAAAATGTTTTTTTAATCTGTTTTCAAAATGTTTTAGCTTTCAAAATCATGTTTTCAAAAATGTTTTCAAACTTTGTTTTAGTCTTGAAATATTCCTCTATTCTGATTTTTAAAAACTTCTATTTTTAAAACATCAAAACTTATTCTGATTTTAAATATTACTTATATAATTGACGGTCTATATCAATTATATATATATATATATATTTAAAATAATATTTTATATTCATTCTCTATCTTAAAATATTGTTTAAACACTTTACTTTGCTTCAGAGAAGTTTCAACTTGTTTTAAATTCAATTGTCTTTACAAAACAACATCTCTATAATTTTGAACTAAGGGATGTCGACATAAGGGGATACCCCATGTCGACATGGTGACAGTTGGATTCAAAATTCAATTTTCAAAAGAAGTGTCCATTCGTTCGAAAACCTTTCGCCAATGGTTATGACTGTTGTGCATCTATATAAAGGCTTCCAAAACGAATTTTTTTAATAAATACTTTCTTATTTTCTTCACTCTTTCTTCTCCACCATTCCATATCCATAAAACTTCATATTTTCAAGATCGTGCCATCATTCTGCCAAATTCTCAATAGGAAATCATTTAGATACTCTCTCTCTATTTGATTCTCCATCATTCTACTAACGATCAAAGTGCTATTTAGAGTTATAGGATTAATTTGTATTCAAAAAGTCCATAGAGTCTATCCATTCAAAAGGATTGTTATTAAGAAGTATTAGGGTAATCTTGTGTCCCGTAAATCAAGAGAGTTTACCCCAGACTCGGAGATAGGAGGGTTCCTCAAGGCCTTAGAAATTGAGGGTTGTAATTTGGATAGTGGCTTATAAAAATCTGTACAAGGATATTGCCTTGGTGCAGGACTGGATGCAGGAGGATTCCGAACCAGTATAAAATCCGGTGTGTTCTTTCCTTTTACTTGCTTTACTTTACTATTTGCATTTGTTATATGTTCTGTGATCATTCTATGCTAGAATTTTGTTTAGATTTGTGTTGAAAGTTTTAATTTAGTCATATAGTTCATATATTCTTTTCACCAATCCCCCCCCCCCCTCTAGTGTTATTTCTGCCTTAAGATCCTTAATCCGCATCCCTAACATGTTGATGGTATAGAATTTATTCTCTTATTTTAACACCCTTCTCTGAGACGTACGAGCTCAGAGGTTACGTAGTTAATAGTTATTAGTGATATATTCCCAATTTGGTAATGTGGCATGCTAAGTGTTGAGAATTGATTGATCAAAGCATGGATTTTGTGTAAATCGTAGCTTTGTGGGGACGAGACTTCATCAAACCTCACACCCTGGGAAATGGTCAAAAAACAAAAAGGATGCATCAAGGTTATGGGGTTCGCAACACTAAGGGAATGTGCATTTCCTTCTAGATAAAAAGTGGTATTATGTTATGGAGCCCAGATATTTTATTTATGTGGTTGTTGGAATTTGAGGCGCTTCAATTAAGGTCGGTTACGACCGGGGGATGGCATACTCATGACAGTTAGTTACCTAGTTAGAGTGGTAGCCCGGCCATGTGTTGGCAGAGATCCGGTTAGGTTCTCGGGACGTCCCTCCAGAGGCGTGCCCATTCGGATAAAGAAAATTACTTAGCCTTGGCCATTTTTGGAAATCCAAACAAAACAATACAAGCCCTTTACGATTTCAGTTGTAGAACCTGCCATTTGACATGGTAGCTATAGTAGGCATACTATAATGATACGTATGCTGGCTAAGATTAATATTATACTTGCAAAATGTTTTTCCACATTATGCCCTAAAAATAATATCAAAGCGTTTTCGCATATCAAGCATGTTTGACTATTATAAGGAGAAACCTTCCCTATGTGTGCAATTGCATTTGAGTGTGTATCGGAAGACCTAATGGTAGTTTCATTTTCCAAAAGCACGAACGGATTTTTTGCATAAATAACAATTTTAAGTTCTCACACCAGTCTCGTGACTGACTCGGAATTTATTGTTCCCTTTGATGAACTCTGGGTGCCCCTGATTTTCCACATGGGCAGCCTAGAGTCAGGTTATCAGTAGGTTATGAAGTTATGTTGGGAAGTAGATGTGGATTTGGAATTCTTTGGTTTGGAAGCTTTTGGTTTTGAGCTTTTTGGTTGGACTTTGGAGCTTTGGAAATGAAGATGCAGTATGTTGGACTCTCTTGGAACACCATGTTGATGTTATTTTTCCGCTGTTATGTTATAATTCTGCTGTTGTGTAATATATACAGGACTCTGATGATGTTGAGCACTTGTTGTAAGAATGCTGTCATCCATGAAGTGTATGAATGAAAGTTATTTTATTTCCATTGTGTTGTTATAATCTAATGTGTTATGACTCCAGCGATCCGGACTCCAACGTTTGAATCTTCGGCATTTGAATACGGATGATGTATTGGATGCTGATTTTTTAAGGTTGAAAATCGAGGCCGTCACATAAAACCTGGGTATTGTTTTCTTGGATCCCTTAAATGGAAATGTTTTCAAAATAAAATGATATTTTGATTAAAAAGGTGGATTAATAAATGATGTTTTATTCAGGCTAAATTAAATAAGGAGATTTAATAAACTTTATTTATTTAAACTGTGCCTTTTGATTTTAACGCCTAGTATGTGAAGAATTATTTGATGTTATTAGGCCCGCTAATAGACAATTTTAAAGTATTAGTGTCTATGATAAAGAAGAATCTAGGATGGAGTTTAGATACCAGCATCATACTCTTCTTAACAACTTACCAGGAAAATTACGGTAAAGAGGTTGATTTGGTTGACTTAGTTTCAAAACGTAGGTTGTATTAAGATCATTTCTCCTTTTTACATAGTTCTCGGTCTTAGATTCGAGTATATGACTAGAGGGTTTTTACACCATTCTGGATAAGGATTTATCACTCGATTTTGATGGCGATTGTTCGGTGAGGATTCTTACATGGGACCAAAAGTTGTCTATCATAGTTTATAGCTATGCCAAGAGAACCGAGGTTTCTAATTAAGAGGCCTGATCAAATTCCACACTAGGAAGTCGGATGAGCGATAGTAGTTCGAAAGTGAAGTAATGTGTTCGAGTGAATGATTAAAATCAGATTTTACGTATGAATGATCTATGTACATCATACGGACTGATGAATAGTTTAGTGTTTCTAGGAATTAGAGTTATGGTACAATTTCGGGGACGAAATTCTTTTAAAGGAGAAAGAGTGTAATAACCTAGAATTTTACTGCCTTGATTTGTGAATATTTAATAAATTTTAAATATTGAAGTAATAGGTTTGATAAATAAAAATGTAGTATGACCCTTTTAAATAATAACAAATAATGGTAAAATTAGATTTGTAACGACCCAGAATTTTGCCACTTTGAAATAGATTATTTAAATATATTTCACATAATCAATAAATGGATTTTTATTAGAAAATAAACCTATTTTAATTATTTAATTATGATGATAAAATAGTTTTTAAAATTTGTTTACCAATATGGATAGTTCAATAAAAATAGAAAATGTGATCAAAGAATGTTTTCCAAAATTTCGACTTTTCGACACTGAAAGTCATCAAAAAAGGTTGTGCACAATTGTGTACATGCACACACATATTCAACCATATCATATGATTAAGTTAAGAGTAAATTAGGATTTTAAAGTAGGATTTAGTTAATTAAGTAATGATGTGACCATAATTAATGAAGTATGGCGCAAATAGTGGTGAATATTGACCTAGGACTTAAGGAAGTACAAAATCCATCATCTAAATACACCTAGGAAGTACACAAAGCATGGAGGAGAAGGGAATCGAGGGGGTAACGTGCATATTAGGGTGAGGAGGAGTATGGGCTACCATGTTTTCATGACATGAATATATATATTATTATTATTATATATATATATATAAGGTTAGTTTGGTAATTTCTTGTTTTCTATGCCTATATACACTCCACCTCCTTCTCATATTTTCTACTTTATATCTTCCTTCTTCATTTCCTAATACCCTCTTCATATCTCCATTCATCCATCCATGGCTTCCTAGCTAAATTCCTAAGTTGAAATTTTGCGCATACACTTCTAAAATTAAGTTTAAACCTTCCTACTTCACTTCGAATATCACTCCTCTCCAAAACAAGCTCCATCATCCCCAAATTAACCTAGGCTGTAACATCCCGTTATTAAGCCAAATTTTATTTTGTAATTAATATAATTTTTAGAATTAATTTTGGAACTAATTTGAATAGATTGTAAATAGATTGTAAATAGAATTTTGATTTGAAATTCAAAAAAAATCTTAAAAATAAATTGGATTTAAAAACTCTATATTTTGAAAAAAAAATATATATGTTTATTTATTAATGTATAATTAGTTTTAGGTCAATTTCTTTTAAAGTTATATAAATATAAATAAATGGAAATGTATTTAATAAAAATTGAAAATATAATATAATAACATATAAAATATTAATACATGCAAAACTTTCTATGTGGCCTAACACTAAACTATCTTAAGCAGGAAGATTGGTAATAGTTCAGAGTATAGCAAGTGCAATGGCAAGTTATTGGATGAGGCATTATATTTTACTAAATAAACTCATTTCTATGGTTAATAGTGCATTGAATAGGTTTTTTTGGCATGTTGATCCTTTTTTAAAAAAACTCATTCCAATTTCTTATAAAATGATTCATCTTCCAAAAGATAAAGGAGGACTTGGCATTACTAATCTGAAATTTGGAATATAGCAGTTGTATCTGTACACTTTGATAAAATATTATCTAATAGTGATGATCTTTGGACAGAGTGGATAAAGAAAAATCTTATTAAAGGAAAGGAATTCTGGTCAATGAACATTCCAAGTGTTTGCAGCTGGAGTTGGAGAAACATATTAAAGCTTAGGCATACTCTTCTTCCTTTAATTCAGTGTAATCCACTAGTAAATAAAGATTTATCTTTTTAGGCATCTCCTTGGGCAAAATATGGTTTCATAATTCAAGAAAGTCTATCTTACTCATTACAAAGACAGACTGGTATTCCTCCTAATGCAAAAGTTTCAACATATATTAATGAGAATATAATTACCTTACCTTACTGCAGTTCAAATCTGGTGAGGAAATTATGGCAGGAAATTTCTTCTTTGGATCTACCATCAGCAAAGCTTAGAGTTCTCTGGTCTATCAAAAGAAAGCCACACTCAATATCATTGGTGTATAAATCTCTGATTGAAAATACAAATTCAGATAATTTCCCATGGTCTAAAAGAATCTGGAATGATAAATCTCCTGCAAAAGAGAATTTATTACTATGGAAAGTCATGGCAAATGCTTTAAATACAAAACAGAAATTGACATTGCTGGGAATGATAAACAATGAAGATTGTGTGCTTTGTCACAACAATATGGAATCAAATACTCACATATTTTTTGAATGCAAATTTTCTTTTATAATCTGGTGCAGGTTGCTCATTAATGGTAAATTTCATAAGCCTGTCAGATCTTCTAGAATTGAATGGTACAATATTTTTAAAGCAATAAGGTGGAAAACTCCAAATGCTATGATTCTTTTAATTGTTTTGAAATCTTTTGTTTATGAAAAATGGTGTGAAAGGAATAGAAGAATATTTAACTTGAAGATGGAAGATTCAGATGCTTTATACAGACTTATAAATAGGAGAATTTTAAGAAGAATTAATAGACTGAAATGAAAGGAAAAAGGAATTGTACAAGTTTTTCTTTTAGAAGTTGTATGTTTAGTCTTTATGCTTTGAGATTATGTGCATTGTAATTGTACTGAACTTTTGTATCTCTTTTGTGATGAATAAAATGGGCAGGGCTCCCTTAGCCCATTGCTTTTCAAAAAAAAATTAATACATGCAAATTAACAAGTGTAAACCATTTTAACATGCAAATTAACAAGTGTAAACCATTTTAACATGCAATTCAACAAGTGTCCGGTTACTTATTTTCTTTTCATTTTAAAAATAAAATAAAAACAAAATTATATATATCTCTACCCTTCTCTTCTCATTTTCTATGATCTATTCAAAACTAAAAACCTGGGAACTTAAAATTAGAAAAGAAAATCAAACAACAACCTTTTCTAAATCTAAAACCTGAAGCAATCAAGCATAGATTCAACATAATCAAAGAAGCAAGATCAACTCAAACAAATCATATCAAAGTTCAATTTTCAGTTTTTTTCAAAGAAGCTCCTCTGTTCATCATCAATCTAGTGAGTAAACTAACATCTTGAAACTTAAATCTGTTTATATATCTTGATGTTTGTGATTAATACTTGAAGTTTGTTGTGAAAAGATGTTGTATGGATGTGAAAATATGCCTGCATGTCTATATATATATATATGTAAATGATTGTGTGCATGTCTGTGTATAGACATATATACCTCTGTTTAAAAATTTATGGAGTTAGATTAAGTTCAAAAATTCAATTCCTCTTCCTCTAATCTCTTTTAGCTGATGATGTTTAAACAAAAAGTGTATAAATTAACAAGATCTTAATTTTAAAAATGGTTTCAAGTGTATATATTTAGTAATTATTTCAAAAATAGGAAATTACAGTGATAATCAACACAAGTCAAAAAATCAAATGTCTAGAATTCATGTTTTGATCCTACAACCTGATTCGTATTTAAAATTGATGAATTTTGATATAGATATCATGATTTTTAAGCTCGTAATCGTGGAGAATTCGTGAGTTGTATGGCATTTTTTTTGCATCGATTTCCGGTGATCGAGAGGTGGAGGAGCGTTGTGCTTGGGTCTGGAGGTTGCTCGTGAGTTGATGGTCAGGGAAAAAATGGTGGATGGATTTATAGATCAACGACGCGGCTTGGAGACGGCGAAGTAGGGTTTAACGACCTGTTTTTGTAACGACCCAGAATTTTTATCAATTAAAATTCGTAGATTTAATTGATTTTAAATATTAATAAGTGAAATTTATAAGTCGAATAAATTTTATTTCGAATAATTGGATTTAATTGGATAATTAAATCGATAATTCAATATGTGAAAATACAGAAATAATTGAAAATTGGGTTAAATATGATTTAAAATGATTTGTAAAATTTTATTTTATCATATTGGAGTTAGAATGATATTTTAGAACTTTTAAAATCTAATTAAAAGTTTATTTGTGAAAATTGAATATTTTAATATTTAATCGACTAGTGAAAATAGTCATTTTTCAAACAGTCTCGGATTTCGACGAAACCAGTTTCATCGGATCCGTAATGTGATATTATTGTATGGTTTCAAATTTCGTGTCAATCGGATTTACCGTTTGTCCAGTGCAAGCTAAAACGCCTAGAAATTTAATTTATCGATTTAATTTTAAATCGAACGTTTATTGCCATAACTCGCACAGATGACCGAATTAGCTCCCGAAACACGTTCCATTGTGTTCGTAACGCGAGGTAAACCTTAGGAACGCCAACCGGCACGCTTCGTTTGGAGTTCGGAAAATCCGGGATGAATAGTGTCGTTGGAATTTTCTATATAAGGACTTGTAAATTTCATTTTGCAACGAAAATAAAAACCCAAGTTCTAACCTTCAGCCGCCGCCTCCAATAACATCAATGGCCGAAACACACTCACCTTCTTCCCTCAAAATCTCTTGATCCGTGAAGAATTTGCAGAAACTCTCAACTAGAGACTTGAAGAGCACGAAGAGATCTCGATATCCAACGGCTATGATCACGAATGGTGCTACGGATTGGTGGCAATTGGCTCGAGAAGATGCGTCGTTCGCACGCGTATCCCAAGGTACAGGGACGATCGAGTTGGCCTATACTCACGGCGATGGAAGCTCTCGAGGTGGGCTTTGAGATGTAGTAACTTGATCGGCTTGGAAGTGATGGATTTGGTGGCGATAATTAGGGTTAGGGCCGGCCAAATTTGGGTTCGTGCATGCTGTAACGTGGGGAAGAACATGGGGAGGGCTTTGATCTGCAGGAAGGTGATGGACGGCTGTGATTAGATGTAGGTTTAAAAATAAAAATATGTTGTAATTTTATAATATAAAATTCGTGTAACTTTGAAAATTCGAATCTTTTTCATACGAGGTCGAAAACGCGCGAAACCAGTTGCGTTGGAATCGTATGGACGAGCACTACGCTATGGAATTGGATTGGAGTCGTTTGGAGTTAGCAAAAATTTTGGATAATATTAAACGCGCGTTTAATTTTATTCGAAATAAAAGCTGAAACGGAAATAAAATCAAGGTGAGAACTTCTCACTCAATCGAATCGGTTTCGATTTTAATTTTAAATAGTTAGATTTAAAATTCTGGAATGCATGTTTGAATGATGATTGTTATCTATTGATTGTTAAAATAGACATTATGCGCCGTTAGTAAGCGGATGTTATTTATTAAAAACATATACCGGAATATTTCATAAACAGTGCAATTGGTATTATTTATGTACTTGGAGTTGATTTCCCACAGTATATAGCGGATGAGACCCTATTGCGCCGTCTATTAAGCGGATAATATTTTAAATCCTATATACCGCGATAATTCCGTACTGGAGTAGAATTGGTATTGTGCTAATGTTTTTGGATGCAGGAAAACAGGTTGGAGGGATCCAACTGGATTCCTCAACAGTATTTATTTGATTATGGATATTTTGATATTCGTTGATTATCATATCAGTATATGATGTCGTTGTTGTCGTGATTGACTATTTGGTGTGTAGCATCATTGGACCAAATTTTGGAATTTTAAAAGGATTTTAAAGTGATTTTTTGAAAGTATACGTTTATAATATTTTTGGAATCGATTCATTTTAAATAAATAAACGTATAAATTTTAATGTTATAAAAATTATGATTTTTGAGAAATATAGTTAAAAGTTGATTTTTGAAAATTGTTTTCAAAATGGTTGAAGTGTGAAAATTATTTATCTTGTAAAGATATTTTTGGGAAATAAATAATTTGGAAAATTATTTGGAATCTGGTGATGTTGTGCATATCATTGATAGTTCAATAACCGACTATCAATATTTACCTTTGAATGGGTATTTGTTGTGATTTGCTTGAATTTCAATGCCACACTTATTTTTAAATTATTGTGCTCGTTATTCGGATTACCCATTCCGAATAGTGATACGACGTAATGGATAGCACTGCAGACCGGTGTTGAAGACCGGATATTTTTGAAAACGGAAGGATTACCGTCGAATGTTTCTGCACCGAATGGCCCCAGTATAGAAATTCCATATGTGATGGGAATTCCGGACGTGATTAGTGAATATCCGGATTGCAAGGACTTCTTTGTAAGTGCCTTCGGTTCTGTTCGAGCCCGGAACAAACTTGTATGGATTGTATGTCTGACATTACATATTGAGATATAAAGCTGATTTCTTTCAAATATATTTATGTTGGTGACGGAGAATTTATTCTCTTAGCTTAACACCCTTCTCTGAGACGTACGAGCTCAGAGGTTATATAGTTGAAGGTTATTAGCAATATATTCCCAATTTGGTAATGTGACATGCTGAGTGTTGCTGTGAAATGATCATTGTTTGATCATTTGTGATATGATCATTTGTTTGAGCTCTTATCTTTGTGATCATTTCTATGTTCATTTGTTGACCCAAAGCACAGCTTTTGTATAAAGCGTGGCTTTGTGGACGAGACTTCGTCGAGCCTCACACCCCGGAATGGTCAAAACAGGAAAGATGCAGCAAGGTTATTGGGGGTAGCGCCCCTTAGGGTATGTGCATTTCCTTCTGGAAAAGGGTGGTATCATGGTATGGAGCCCAGATACTTACTCATGTTGAAACACTTTATTATTATGGTGTGATGTTGGTTACGAGCGCTCGGATAAAGGTCCCAAAGGACCGGGGGATGGCATACTCGTGTCAGTTGTTACCTAGTTTGAAAAGTAACCCGGCCTTGTGTTGGCAGAGATCCGTTTAGGTTCTCGGGGACGTCCTTCCAGAGGCGTTCTCATGTGGCAATGGAAAGTTCCTTGGCCTGACCATTTGTTGGAAATCCAAAGAAACAATATGATCTTGTACGGTCTTAGTTGTAGAACCTATCATTCACTTATGATGGCGCCCCACTGTTTGGATGATAGCTATAGTAGGCATACGATAATGGTCGTATGTTGGCTAAGATTTATATCTTTACTTTCGAAATGATTTTTCCTACACTATGCACTAGTAATAATATCAAATGTTCTTTTTAATGCGTATCAAGCATCTTTGACTATCATAAGGAGAAATCTCCTCCGATTCTGCGTTTGCATTGTGTGTGTGTGCGGAAGGCCTTATGGTAGTCTCATTTTTAAAAGCATTGCGAATTCACTTTAAAAATATTCCTCTATTTTGATTTTAAAGATAAATAAACTATTTTGAGTTCTCACACCAGTCACATGACTGACTCGGATTTTATTGTTTTCCTTCCTAAACTCTGGGTGCCCACCAATTTCCACACGGGCAGTCAAGAGTTAGGTTTATCAGGATATTCTGGAATTCAGGAGTTGCAGGAGGCAAGCTGGATGGCATGGCGTATTGCTAGTATACGGTATTTCTTTTTCCGCTGTTTGTTTGCTGTTTGTTGTTGTTGTACACTCTGATGTAATGAAATGAAATGTAATGTAATGTAATAACTGATATAGTTCTTTGTTTAAAGATTATTCATTTATTTATTATATGTTGTTCCGCTGCGATTGTGAGATTCTGATATTGTTCTGTTGTTTTCTGTTCTGTTCCATTCTATTTTCTATCTTTTTCTCTCTTCTTCTATCTTTTTCTTCTTCTTTAACCATAACGGTACGGTTTTCCAGCCTTCGATTGCTTGATAGTTGATACAGTGGACGTATTGATGTCGGCGTTCGTGGACGAAAAATCGCTAATCGTTACATTTGGTATCAGAGCATATGGTTAAGCGACAACTATGGCTCTGTTGGGTATTACTCATTAGAGATAGAGTCAGTAGTACTCTAGAATGAGTTTGAGTGTGATAATAGCTATGAGAGCGTAATTGTTAGTGAATATAAAATTGTTTTATATTGTGATGATTGGTTTGTTGAGTGGTATATGGATTCTGGTTAATACGAGTAATTAACGTTGTTGATAGGGATCTCTAAACACTTGTACAGAACAATTCGACATGATATTGTTTTAAGTTGGGTAAATGAAATAATTTTACCTTGATTATTTTATATATAAAGGAATAATTTTTCGGAAATATTAAAGTGTATAAAAGTAGATTGTTGGTTGTTGAATAAGATGTTTGAATAATCTAAATAAAGGAATAATTATATAAGTAAAAAGAATTATAAGAACTGAATTATAATTAAAGTGATTTACAATTGGGAAATAAACTTATATATATAAGAAGCGAAACTATATGAACATGAGTTGTAAATAAAAATGAATTTAAAGTTAAATGGAAATTTACTTTAGAATTGGAATCTGAATTGGATTTATAAGTGGGAATTTAAGTTAAGTAAAACCAAATAATGTTTAAATGGAAGTATAACTTAAGTGATGTTGAATGAAGTTGATTTTGGTATCAAAGTAAATTAATAAAGTTAAGTGATAAATGTGAACTTGAGTTATATAAATGAATTGGAAATTGAATTGATAAATGGACTGAATGTTAATCAATTGAATGTAAATTAAGTTGACATGAAATAATGAATATAAGTGTTAATTTATTTAAAATCTAATGTTATTGGAAGTTGAATAATTGAATGAAAATCAATTTAATTGAACCAATTGAAAGTGATGGTATTAAACCAAATTAAATGAACATAAGCAAAGGAATTTGGTTGTAATTAATATACATTGGTTGTTATATGGTTGTTAGTTGATTGTATATAATTCATTAAGTGTTAATGAAATTGGAAGCTAAAGTAATTGAAATCCAATTGGAAGTTAAGTGAATCTTAAATAGAATTGAATTTGATTTGGAAGTGAACCAACTTGAATATGGATTAGTGAATATAAACTAATTGAAAATGAATGTTAGTAAAAACATCCACTGTTAATAAATCAAATGTGATTAAATTGAAAACCCATTTCATTGAATATTAATGAGAATATGACTGAATATTTATTGGTTATGAATGTTAGTTGGATGATAGTTGGTTGATGGTTGAATATATAGCTTTTCCTACATTTGCTATGTTGGCATATATAGTTATTATGTTGCTATATGTTGTATAACGATACTATTGTCTATATACATGTTTCTCATATGTTTGTTGAGTGTTTAGTAGGTGCGGATCGCGTTTGCTTCGCATTTGGAGCTCGCTTTCGCGCTATATTAGCCGTATATGCTCGCTAATAATATATAAGGTACATATCTCGGATTAAATATCGTACTTTTACATTTTTTTCCCTGCCGGATGCCTCATCACTTGATGAGATGTATATTTGTGATATATATACTGTCATTTTTTTTTGGATCGAGCCGCGCAAAAGAGACTATGGCGAATTTTTCCGAAAATTTAAGGCGTTAGAATATTTTTGAGAAAAATTGGAAAGTTTGTGAAAACTATAACTTTGATTTGGATTTGAAAGTTAAACAATAGTAGTTGTTTTTGAAATGATAACTAAGTATGATTTGAAAACTTAGTAAAGTTATTGTAAGAAGTTTAACTATGGATTTTGGGAAAGTTAATAGATTCTGTAACTTTTCTTACTTGATAATTTCGAGGACGAAATTCTTTTAAGAGGGGAAGTCTGTAACGACCCAGAATTTTTATCAATTAAAATTCGTATATTTAATTGATTTTAAATATTAATAAGTGAAATTTATAAGTCGAATAAATTTTATTTCGAATAATTGGATTTAATTGGATAATTAAATCGATAATTTAATATGTGAAAATACAGAAATAATTGAAAATTGGGTTAAATATGATAGAAAATGATTTGTAAAATTTTATTTCATCATATTGGAGTTAGAATGATATTTTAGAACTTTTAAAATCGAATTAAAAGTTTATTTGTGAAAATTGAATATTTTAATATTTAATTGACTAGTGAAAATAGTCATTTTTCAAACAGTCTCGGATTTCGACGAAACCAGTTTCATCGGATCTGTAATGTGATATTATTGTATGGTTTCAAATTTTATGTCAATCGGATTTACCGTTTGTCCGGTGCAAGCTAAAACGCCTAGAAATTTGATTTACCGATTTAATTTTAAATCGAACGTTTATTGTCATAACTCACACAGATGACCGAATTAGCTCCCGAAACACGTTCCATTATGTTCGAAACGCGGGGTAAACCATAAGAACGCCAACCGGCACGCTTTGTTTGGAGTTCGGAAAATCCGGGATGAATAGTGTCGTTGGAATTTTCTATATAAGGACTTGTAAATTTCATTTTGCAACAAAAATAAAAACCCTAGTTCTAACCTTTAGCCGCCGGCTCCAATAACATCAATTGCCGAAACACACTCGCCTTCTTCCCTCAAAATCTCTTGATCCGTGAAGAATTTGCAGAAACTCTCAACTAGAGACTTGAAGAGCACGAAGAGATCTCGATATCCAACGGCTATGATCGCGAATGGTGCTACGGATTGGTGGCAATTGGCTCGAGAAGATGCGTCGTTCGCACGCGTATCCCAAGGTACAGGGACGACCGAGTTGGCCTATACTCACGGCGATGGAAGCTCTCGAGGTGGGCTTTGAGGCGTAGTAACTTGATCGGCTTGGAAGTGATGGATTTGGTGGCGATAATTAGAGTTAGGGCCGGCCAAATTTGGGTTCGTGCGTGCTGTAACATGGGGAAGAACATGGGGAGGACTGTGATCTGCAGGAAGGTGATGGACGGCTGTGATTAGATGTAGGTTTAAAAATAAAAATATGTTGTAATTTTATAATATAAAATTCGTGTAACTTTGAAAATTCGTATCTTTTTCATACGAGGTCGAAAACGCGCAAAACCAGTTGCGTTGGAATCGTATGGACGAGCACTACGCTATGGAATTGGATTGGTGTCGTTTGGAGTTAGTGAAAATTTTGGATAAAATTAAACGCGCGTTTAATTTTATTCGAAATAAAAGCTGAAACGGAAATAAAATCAAGGTGAGAACTTCTCACTCAATCGAATCGGTTTCGATTTTAATTTTAAATAGTTAGATTTAAAATTCTGGAATGCATGTTTGAATGATGATTGTTATCTATTGATTGTTAAAATAGACATTATGCGCCGTTAGTAAGCGAATGTTATTTATTAAAAACATATACCGCGAATATTTCATAAACAGTGCGATTGGTATTATTTATGTACTTGGAGTTGATTTCCCGTAATATATAGCGGATGAGACCTTATTGCGCCGTCTATTAAGCGGATAATATTTTAAATCCTATATACCGCGATAATTCCGTAGTGGAACGGAATTGGTATTGTGCTAATGTTTTTGGATGCAGGAAAACAGGTTGGAGGGATCCAACTGGATTCCTCAACAGTATTTATTTGATTATGGATATTTTGATATTCGTTGATTATCATATCAGTATATGATGTCGTTGTTGTCGTGATTGACTATTTGGTGTGTAGCATCATTTGACCAAATTTTGGAATTTTAAAAGGATTTTAAAGTGATTTTTTGAAAGTATACATTTATAATATTTTTGGAATCGATTCATTTTAAATAAATAAACGTATAAATTTTAATGTTATAAAAATTATGATTTTTGAGAAATATAGTTAAAAGTTGATTTTTGAAAATTGTTTTCAAAATGGTTGAAGTGTGAAAATTATTTATCTTGTAAAGATATTTTTGGGAAATAAATAATTTGGAAAATTATTTGGAATCTGGTGATGTTGTGCATATCATTGATAGTTCAATAACCGACTATCAATATTTACCTTTGAATGGGTATTTGTTGTGATTTGCTTGAATTTCAATGCCACACTTATTTTTAAATTATTGCGCTCGTTATTCGGATTACCCATTCCGAATAGTGATACAACGTAATGGATAGCATTGAAGACCGGTGTTGAAGACCGGATATTTTTGAAAACGGAAGGATTACCGTCGAATGTTTCTGCACCGAATGATCCCGGTATAGAAATTCCATATGTGATGGGAAGTCCGGACGTGATTAGTGAATATCCGGATTGCAAGGACTTCTTTGTAAGTGCCTTCGGTTCTGTTCGAGCCCGGAACAGACTTGTATGGATTGTATGTCTGACATTACAAATTGAGATATAAAGCTGATTTCTTTCAAATATAATTCTCTTGGTGGCGGAGAATTTATTCTCTTAGTTTAACACCCTTCTCTGAGATGTACGAGCTCAGAGGTTATGTAGTTGAAGGTTATTAGCAATATATTCCCAATTTGGTAATGTGACATGCTGAGTGTTGCTGTGAAATGATCATTGTTTGATCATTTGTGATATGATCATTTGTTTGATCACTTATCTTTGTGATCGTTTCTATGATCATTTGTTGACCCAAAGCACAGCTTTTGTATAAAGCGTGGCTTTGTGGACGAGACTTCGTTGAGCCTCACAACCCGGAATGGTCAAAACAGGAAAGATGCAGCAAGGTTATTGGGGGTAGCGCCCCTTAGGGTATGTGCATTTCCTTCTGGAAAAGGGTGGTATCATGGTATGGAGCCCAGATACTTACTCATGTTGAAACTCTTTATTATTATGGTGTGATGTTGGTTACGAGCGCTCGGATAAAGGTCCCAAAGGACCGGGGGATGGCATACTCGTGTCAGTTGTTACCTAGTTTGAAAGGTAACCCGGCCTTGTGTTGGCAGAGATCCGGTTAGGTTCACGGGGACGTCCTTCCAGAGGCGTTCTCATGTGGCAATGGGAAGTTCCTTGGCCTGACCATTTGTTGGAAATCCAAAGAAACAATACGATCTTGTACGGTTTTAGTTGTAGAACCTATCATTCACTTATGGCGGCGCCCCACTGTTTGGATGATAGCTATAGTAGACATACGATAATGGTCGTATGTTGGCAAAGGTTTATATCTTTACTTTCGAAATGATTTTTCCTACACTATGCACTAGTAATAATATCAAATGTTCTTTTTAATGTGTATCAAGCATCTTTGACTATCATAAGGAGAAATCTCCTCCGATTCTGCGTTTGCATTGTGTGTGCGTGCGGGAGGCCTTATGGTAGTCTCATTTTTAAAAGCATTGCGAATTGACTTTAAAAATATTCCTCTATTTTGATTTTAAAGATAAATAAACTGTTTTGAGTTCTCACACCAGTCACATGACTAACTCGGAGTTTATTATTTTCCTTCCTAAATTCTGGGTGCCCACCAATTTCCACACGGGCAGTCAAGAGTTAGGTTTATCAGGATATTCTGGAATTCAGGAGTTGCAGGAGGCAAGCTGGATGGCATGGCGTATTACTAGTATATAGTATTTCTTTTTCCGCTGTTTGTTTGTTGTTTGTTGTTGTTGTACACTCTGATGTAATGAAATGAAATGTAATGTGATGTAATAACTGATATAGTTCTTTATTTAAAGATTATTCATTTATTTATTATATGTTGTTCCACTGCGATTGTGAGATTCTAATATTGTTCTGTTGTTTTCTGTTCTGTTCCGTTCTATTTTCTATCTTTTTCTCTCTTCTTCTATCTTTTTCTTCTTCTTTAACCATAACGGTACGGTTTTCCGGCCTTCGATTGCTCGATAGTTGATACAGTGGACGTATTGATGTCGGCGTTCGTGGGAGAAAAATCGCTAATCGTTACAGTTTTGGTCGATGATGAAGTCGAGGCAATTGCTTGGTCGTGGGTGAAACAGAGATGATTGAAGTAAGGGGGATTGGAGTGTGGGTCATCGACGAAACTTTGGACGAGATCGCGAGGTCTCTGGCGATGGTACGCGGCGATGCGAGGCATTTTTTGTCGATCGATATGGGTTCTGTGTTGGCTCGTTTTGCTCGATCTCGATTTCAGGTGAAATCGTTGGTGCTAGATTTGCAAGGACTTCTTTCTTAATTGAACGAAGTGCCTTTGGTTCCATTCAGAGCTGGGATGGACTTGTGTGGATGTATGTTTGACATTACACTTTGAGATATAAAGTTGGTTTCTATCAAATACATTTCTGTTGGTGGCAGAGAATTTATTCCCTTAGCTTAACACCCTTCTTTGAGACGTACGAGCTCAGAGGTTATGTAGTTGATAGTTATTAGTAATATATTCCCAATTTGGTAATGTGGCATGCTAAGTGTTGAGCCTTGATTGATCAAAGCATGGCTTTTGTGTAAAGCATAGCTTTGTGGGATGAGACTTCATCGAACCTCACACCATGGAAAATGGTCGAAACAGGAAGGATGCAGCAATGTTATGGAGTTCGCGACCCTAATGGTATGTACATTTCATTCTGGATAAAAAGTGGTATTATGGTATGGAACCCAGATATTTTACTTATGTGGTTGTTGAAATTTGAGGCCCCAATAAAGGTTGGTTATGACCGGGGAATGGCTTACTCATGACAATTAGTTACCTAATTACAGAGGTAACTCGACCTTATGTTGGCAGAGATCCGATTAGGTTCTCGGGATGGCCCTCTAGAGGCGTACCCATTCGAATAGAGGAAGTTCCTTAGCCTTGGACATTGTTGAAAATCTAAACAAAACAAATGAAGATGTAGTATGTTGGAAGTCTTTGATTTGGAAGCTTTGGGTTTTGAGCTTTTTGGTTTGGACTTTGGAGCTTTGGAAATGAAGATGCGGTATGTTGAACTCTCTTGGAAGACCATGTTGATGTTATTTTTCCACTGTTATGTCGTATTCCGCTGTTGTGTATTATATATAGGACTCTGATGATGTTAAGCACTTGTTGTCGGAATGTTGTAATCTATGAATGTATGTATGAAAGTTATTTTGTTTCCATTGTGTTGTTATTATCTAATGTGTTATGACTCCAGCGATCCGGACTCCAACGTTTGAATCTTCGATATTTGAATACGGGTGATATTGGATGCTGATTTTCGAAGGTTGAAAGTCAGGGTCATCACATAGGCCGAGCCCAATAATAGCTAAGGCCGACCCCATTTGGCCCCTTGAAGCTCACAAAAGGTTCATATTTCCAAGGCAAGGTTATGTGCTAGGTTGTATTAGAGTTCGGGTGGGAGCTTAGTTTAGTTTCATAACATTCGGTAAGTAAAGCTTAACTGTTTTGATCATAAATATATTGCTTATAAAATTGTATAATTTTGGGCGATTATTATGCTTGGATATGTAATACTAAAGTTGGGTTGAGTATATGTGATTATACTTGGAAATGTATGTGTTTTGATTGAATGTTGTTATGCTTAGTTAATTGGCATATAACTTAAATATGATAGTTAATATAACATAATTGTTGCAAGTTGGAATGTTGATGTATATGCTATCATTATTTGTTTCTTATGATATAGTAGGGATGTTGGAGATGACACTAGAATGGGTATGTTTTTCATGGCATAAAAGTTAGCAATTCGCTAACTTAAAGCGACCTTTAAAATCCATTTTTTTCAAAGTTTTGAAATTGGTTTTAAAATGGTTGAAATTCCAAAGTTAAATCTGCTTTGTTCAAAAGTTTTACATTTATATTTATGTTTTAAAAATAATAAGAATTCGAAAGGGGAAGTTGCAAAAATTAGAAAAGAAATTTTGAATTTTGAAATTATGGGTCCGTATAGCGATAGTCGTTATATATGCAGTTCGCAAAAACCAAACTATTTTCCAATCTGAAACTTGTTTCCACCTAGAAACTTTTAAAAAATATTTTCTAACTTTTTTTAAGTTTTAAAGTGTGAAAATAGATTTTTGAATTTAATAATTTTAAAAACCAAGAATTGAAATTACGGATCCGTAAAGCGATAGTCGATATACATGCAGTTCGAAAAATCTATCTATGTTTCTAAACTAAACTTGTTTTAGCTTAAAATCTTTTTAAAAAATGTTTTCTAACTTTAATTTAGTAACTAGAGAACAATTATTTAATTTTTTAGTTAATTATTTATTTAATGATTAATTAATTAATCAATTGATCGGTGAGGTAATTAGTACTTAATCATTTGTTAATTATGATTTATAAACTTAATTGTTAATCAATTAATTTAACCATGATTTGTTAGTTAATTAAAGTTATTTAAATATTAATTAAGGATTAATTAATTAACATTTAATTTTTATTTATGATAATTATTAATTAATTGTTATTTACAAAGGGGTTTTGTTTAATTAATCTTTGATTAAAGTTAATTATGTTTAATAAGGTTTAATTATCTTTGGTTAGAGCTAATTACTATTTAACAAGGACTTTATTTACAAAGGTTTAATTTATTTTAAAATAGCTTTGAGTTTAAGAAATCAATTTTGCTTTAAATAGTTTATTTTTCAAAATTTATTTTAAATCAAGGGATTTCTATGTCGCTTACCCTTAAGTAACCCCAAAGATGATGAAAAATGAATGACATCTATTAGCAGAACAAAACACTATTCTGCTATTACAATTAACTTGGACATTTACTTAAGTTGATTGATTATTATATGTTGACCCATTATATACATGTTATTTGTGATGCAATGTTAGACTAGATAAGTAATACCAAATTAAAAGCACTATTTTGGTCGCTAAGCCTCCATTTGATTTTATAAAGATAAATATTTCATTTTATTTTTGAAATGGTTGCAAAGTTATCGCATTTTGAAGAAAATATTTAGAAAAATGATTTGACAAATAGTTTACTAAAGATATTTTTAACTAATGGGAATAGTTTTCTATGCCGTAAAAAGTAGTTTTTATTAAGGGTTTTTTTGGAAATTTATAAGGTAATTTGGGTAAATGATTTTAGTTTTTAAGCATAGAAGATTTTGTTAATAAGGGGGATTTATAAAATGGATTTGCTTATTAAAGGAAACTAATTTGATTTACGATTATTTAGGAAGTTACCTTAAACGAGCAGGTTTATAAGGAAGGTTATAAATGATTTTAGGTATTTATAAAAGAAGTTTTAGAAAATGACTTGGATATTCATAAAGGGAGTTTATAATTTTTTTTGGATATTTATAAGAACTTTTATAAAAAGTTTGGGTATTCATGAAAGCAATTATTATAAATGATTTTAATATTTATAAAAGGGTTTGTAAATGAATTTAGGAGTTTGGAAACTATTTTGAAATGGATTTGGATTTCAAGTAAAAGAGATTTCATGAATGAAATGAATTTTATTAAAAAGATTTATTGAAAAATGTATAAAAAGAATTTGAGATCTGGTTTCTTCAAACTGACCTTTCAAAAATGGTGGTATGGAACATCTGTTTCACACTTCACACCCAAGGAATAATATCTAGGGTTGTCCTTACCTTCAAATTAAACAATATTTGTTTAATACTTTTTAACATGATTTTGAAGTAAGAAGTTATTCACAAATGTTTTGTGTACATACTTATATCTGAGACTTAAGTATATAAATGATTTCGACATGCGTTTTAAAAAGAGATTCATGAAATAAAGATTTGTTTTGAGGCTTAGTGGTTGTTATGGATAAATAAATCTCAATGAATTGGTTGTGTTTGTTTATTTGATAGTTAAATAACCAACTATCGAATTTGGACCCAAAACAAAACTTTAGAAATATCTAGGAGAAACGCGTGAGTTATATGGCACGGTCACATCCGGTGATGTTCTACTCTGCGTATAAATCTCTTTTCATTCTCCTAGGCAGATGATAAGGAAATCTTTCCACTAACGGCTAGGAGATGAACTTTGCTCTTATCTTTGACTATTTATTTCCTAAAGAATTGGGGTTGAGTTTATCGAAAACTATCGAATGTTGGTTCGAAGAGACCGGGATCGGTTATCATATCCAAAAACCACTTTTGTAACGATCCAGAATTTGACAACTTTAAAATATACTATTTAAAGTGATTTTAAATTTAAAAATATAACATTTTATGATTTAAATAATATTAGATAGGATTTGATAAGAGAAATATACATAAAAATAGGAATAATTGCTTATATCGACAAAAGTGGTAAATCCTGATTTCAGAAAAGTAAGTTTCAATGGTTAAATAAATTAGTTTAATTAATTTATGAATCTTTATAATTTTGAATAAAACTATGCAAATTTATATTTAAATTTGGTTTACATAAATAAATAGTTTAACTAGATCATCAAAATATGACCATAAAACATTTTGTCGAAATTCAACATTTTATCGATTTAAAATTGTCGCAACGTTGTTGCACCTTTATTTTCTTATATACGAACATATATTAAAATAGTATAATTATTAATTAATTCATTAATCAAGTTTACTTTTACTATACATACTTAAAAATTTCTAGAATGTAATTAACAAAAATTAAGCATAAAAAGACAAAAAGTGTTATCAAGGTTAAGAAGTAAACATTAAATCAAACAAACATAGTTATTATATTCTTTACTTGATACTTAAATGAAAATGACATAAAGTTATGATTTGAAATGTGATGATAAGTGTTGAAAAAATTAATTTTCTTAAAGTATAAGCAAAGGGTATTTTTGTCTTTTTACAAAATATTATTTTAATCCAAATATTTTCCTATAAATACCAACACAATTTTTCACTTTTTTACACACATTTCTTCTCCATTTTCAAGCTCTTCTTCCACTCTTTAATGGCTTTCATGGCACTTTTTAAAAATTCCAAAAGCGTAACAAAGTTATGGCAAAAATAATCGACAAAAAAATATACTACTTAAGTCAAGCTCAAGCTAGTAGGATCCGACCATCCAAGATCATGCCCACCTAAAACCAATCTCCATATCTTTTTATCTCAACTTCTAGGATAGCGGAGCTATAGCTGGATTTCAAGAAGTTTTGGAAAATAATAGCGAAGCTATAGTCAAATCTGTAGTAACAAAGTTAGCAAAATTGATAGGAAGTATGATTTAGACCTAGACTTCCTTGCCTTAAAGTTTGATGGAGCGGAATCTAAAGTAATTTATTTATATCTTTAGGTTCATTAAAACCATTGCTAAGTTGAAGGAGCTTTAAGTGTTAAGTGTTTTTTGAAAACTCTTGTTGAATGCTTGTTTACTTAGTTTTCTAAAACAATGGATTTATTTCCTTGTTTGACTATGTTTGGATGGTTAATTAAGTATTTTGAAATTTAGAAGTTAAATACTTAATAGGGTATGCAAAAATGACTAGTACATGTGTTTCGTCTATGAGATCCAGGGAGACTTGGGCGAGGGACGGAAGATGTCGAAGGGAAATCTTGGATGCTCAGAAATAAATATCAAACCGTTTTAACTTAAGATAAAATAAAGTGTTACAAATATTTGGTAGAATGAAGCATTGATTATCTTTTATTGTTGTTTTTATTTCATTGATTGATTGTTTGAATTAGGCTCGGCCTGTTTATGAGTACTGATTATTACTTATTGATTGTTGACTTTGCTCGACCAGTTTATGAGCAATTATTATTCGTATGCATGGGCTGGATAGAAAATAAGTGTAGCTAAACCTTGTGATTTATTCCACGATTTGACTAAAAGGTGTTTAGTGATAATATTGGTTCATTTAAATTTTCATAGTTAGTTATAATAATTTGACATCAATGGAATTGTTTTCAAAGTTGGTTTTCCCAAATGAAAGTTTGTAAAATGTTTAAGGAAATATAAATATTTGGAAATGAATATTTTGAAGTTATCTTATATAAAAGTGATTAATATAAAGAATGGTTTTATAAAAAAGTTTTATAAAACGAGAAGAAATTCGAGGACTAAACCCGATGGTTTTAAGATGATTTTTGAAAGGATTTGGAAATGAAAGTTATTATAGATTTGAAGTATTTGTAACTATTAGTGTAAATGATTTCACCACTTCGGGATATAAAATGATTTATTATGTTACCAAAAATTCGGGTAACCCTTAACTAAAAATGTGGGCAAGGCAAGTGAAAATGTTTTGTCGCCTCATTATAGTACGCTCTCGTTGAAGAGGGATACACATATTTATATTTATTTTTCGAAAGGTTGGGACCCAATTGCCTTGTTATTGTTAGAAACCTTTCGATCTAGTAGCATATAATTTTGTACGCTTGTATATTGATATCGTTTCAAAAAGGTGATTTATTTTCATATCTCGAAGTAAAAGGACTGGTTTGAATATAAAATATATATTTCAAAAGTTTTGAAATAATATTCAGGAATAAGGTCTAAAGAGATAATTTCCATAAAGGTAATTAGATTTGAACATCAAAATGTAAAGATTAAGCCTAAGTGGGTAGTTTTGGAAATTTCATACTGTTGTTGCACCGTAGGCTCCATGAGCCTATTTGCAATGGGAGAACTATGTTGGCTTGATCATGTATCTAATTGGGTACCCAATTAGATAGGGGTACGTAGGCAGTCATAAGTGGTAGTGATGCAGCCCCAATAATAACATGACATTTTTCTATTTGTTGTTTGTTATATATCGTATATTGATGTACTTTTCCTTCTTACTATTTTATTCCACGTTTGAATTGTTTATTGAGTTAGCCAGAATGGCTATTGCTATCACTCTCATCAGAGTTATGTAGCAGTAGATTTATTTGTATTGGTATTTAGTATGTATTAAAGCACACCTTGTAGAATGAATTAATAAAATTACTCTGATAAGTTGTATAATTGAAATTGTATCATATGCATTTAGTAATGTTGAATATTTATCAATTGTGTATTAAGTTGGTAGTTTTAATTCGAAGTTTCAGAACAGAAGGATTTTTTGGTGATTTTCGAGGGTCGAAAAATCTGGGTCGTTACAACTTCGATCAACTCAAGCATTTCGAAGTGAAGACATATTAAAGATGAAGGATTTAAAGATAGAGCTCTCAAGCATTTCGTTTAGTCTTAGAACAAACTTGCATGGATGAATAGTGGCATTTCATTGTTGCCTGGAGCGCAGTGTTAGCATTCTAAGATTTCCTGCTAAGAGGACGAAGGTAAAGACGTGACCTCATAAGCCTCACAAATCAGGAAATGGAAAGAACAGGGTATGCAGCAGAACTATGTGGTCAACTACCATTAGGAACTACCTTTCCATTCTAGATTGTCAATATTTCAATTTTTTTGCGCACAAAGACCATGGTAGTATAAGGCCTCATTGTCAAAAAGGGATGGGGTAATCCGGCTTGTCATGTTAAAGGGGCAGCCGGCTCTGTGTAGTAGGGGTATAAGAAGTTCTTGCTAGACTCTTGTGCATTTTCTAAGGGAGTACCATCGAAATGTAGTCCCTTACATTGCCATAGTATGGAATTCAATCTCCAATACGTGTCTTTACAGTTTTAATTGTACAGCTTAGTATGCTAATATGTTAACAATTTCAGCCATTTTGATATTTATTTAAAACCATAGACATTATTATAATATCACTGGATTTTTATATATAAATGTTATGGCTATCGTAAGGTAAAAACCCATCCGTATTTATGTGTGGAGTTGTCTTACAAGATGCCTTTGATCTAAAGGGTTTTATTAAGTTAAAGACTTATGATTTACTCACACCAGACCTATGTCTGACCCGTAATTTATTTCCTTTTCCAAAACTCTTGGGTTCTCAAATTTGAATGGGCAGCCAAGTTGTTCAGGTTTTTCCACAGATTTACCTTGGAGGAGCTTAGGCAGGTGGCTTCATCGATAGCTAGTTATTACCTTATTTTATGTTGTATTATATGCATATTGTATTCCCTAGGTAGTGACAGCCTGTTATAACTATCCAAGGGTATAATTTATATTAGTATGACTTTGATGTACCATTTTTGAAATGAATTTTGTAATATATTATGTTAAGTAATATATATTGTTCCATTGCGTTGTGAGATTCTGTGTTGTTTAGCTTTTTCTCTTCTATCTTTCTTTCTTTCACCCCTAATGCCATATCTTTCGAACGACTAAATATCGGCACATGAATACAGCGGATGTATTAAGTGTCGTATTTGGTTGTAAGAAAGATGGATTGTTACATCATCCTTGAAAATCAGATGTATATTTGCAATTATATATATATATATATATATATATATATATATATATATTGTAATTTTTTCAATCGAACCACGTAGATGAAACGCTGGTGAAATTTTCCCTAAATCTATCGTGTTAATTTTTTTTGAGAATTTTGGAAAATTTAGATAACGAAAATTTGGATTTTGGTTTTATAACTTGGAATGGTATTAGTTAGTAACTATAAATTGATTTGAAAAACTTATAAATTTTGTAATTCGTTTAAATTAATTGTTTTAAAAAGTTAATGGGTTTTGGGCATTTTTCTTATTCATTAATTTCGGGGATGAAATTCTTTTAAGGAAGGGAGTGCGTAACCACCCATAATTTTAGTCATTTTAATTTGAAATATTTAATTGATTTTAAATATTAAAAATTTATTTTATAAGTTAAATAAATTATATTTCAAATATAGTGATTTATTTGATAACTACATGGTTAAATTTGAATAATTGTTAAACTTTAAATCTTGAATTTAATAAGAACGAAAATGATTACGAAAGTTGATTTAAAACCTATTTGAATAAGAAGGAATATAGTAAACTTTTAATTTTGATTTGAAAGTTATTAAACTGATTTTGGAAATTACTTGTTTTAATTAACGTGTAAAAATAGCTTTTCGAGGCGCTGTCTCGGATATTGATAAAACTAGTTTCATTGGATCCGTAGTAGTGAATTATTATATAATGTCGAATTTCATAGCGATCAGACATATCGTTAGATCGTGCGAGTTTGAAACTCATAGGAATTAATTTAAGAAATTTAAATTAATATAATTTGATTTGTATAGTTAACTTCTATATATGATGGAGTTAACTTCCGATATATAATTCATTGCGTCTAGAATAGGGGTATAACATATAGAACACCAGGCAGCACACTTCGTTTGGAGTTTGAAATTTTAACGGGTGAATAGTGTCGCGAAATTTTCTATATAAGGACTTGAAAATTTTCATTTTTCAATCAAAGCCCTAGCACTTACTTTAGCCGCCTCTTTTAAAACTTTAGTGGCTGAATATAGCTTGCCTTCCTCCCTCGATTTCTCATCATCCACTCAATAAAATGCCAAGGCACAAGAAGGAAAGTTGTAGAGCTCGACGAGCTCTACGTTTTGTATGGTTGCATTATCGAATAATCGAGGAATGGAGGCAAGATTTTGTCACGTTTATATGGCCTAGGGCCTGCCTTGTGGAGGACTGTGATCGAACAAGCTTTGACAGAGGGTGGTCTGAGGCGTGGCTCCTGATGGCGCATCTGTTAAAGGTGTTCGATCGACCTCAAGTGAAGTGGAGATGGCAAGGCAATCGAGGAATCTTCATCGTTGGTGGGTTCACATTTTACCTAGAAAGGAGATTGATAGGAGGGAAAGGGAAAGAAATGTTTTATTTAATTTTAATTTGTTATTCAAACGATCGTTAATCCATAACTTTTTTGTACGAGGTCGGTTTTGAATGTGACAAGTTGCCTAACGTTCGTATCAACGAGTACTACGCTATGGAGTTGGATTAGATGGATTCTGAGCTAGTAGGGATTTTGGTTTAAACTGAACAATCGTTCTATTTTAATTCAAACCCGAGCGCTATGGCGATTTTTGGAATTTCTGTGAGTTAACTCACCTCTCTGGCCCATTTATATTTTTATATAAGTGTTGGGAAATTTTATTCATGCCGATTGTTGCTTGTTTAGATGATTTACTTTATCTATTAGTTGGTTTGGATATATTCCCGCCTATTGGAGCTGATGAGACCCTATTACATTCCCGTGAATGAGCGAATGACTCTTCGTATACGAATCCCACCTCTTAGTAGTTGTTCTGTATTATTTTGATTATATACAGTATGTGATGCAAGGGGATAGATGGGAGGATCCAACAGGATTCCTCACGTTGTTGATTTTACTTTTTATATATTTGGATATATGATGTTTTGGATGTCATATTTGATGACATGGATTGTTTTTGCTTATTTAGTGCTATAGTAGCATTGGGCTATATTTTTAGTATTTTGAAATGCTATAAAATAGCAATTTGAATGGAAATGACTTTCAAATTGATTTTGGAAGTATATATTTTTTAATAATTTATAAATTATTAAATGGAATGAATTTATTTTTAATCGAATAAAAATAATGATTTTTGGAGTATAAAAGTATAGTTTTAAGAAATACTTAAATTGAGATTTTTGAATAAGTTTATATAAAGGATTTACAAAAGTGATATTTTATAAGTAAAGAATAATCAAAATTTATAAATATTTTATTAACGAATTTGAAATTTATTTGGTAAATGGATTTGGTAAATGGATTTATGAATAAATTAGATTTGTAAAGGAAATAGATTTATAAGTGGATTTTGATAGTAAAATGATTTTTTGTAAAAGAATGATTTATAAATAAATTTTATAAATAAAGAGATTTTATAAAATAGAAGTTTTATAAAATCGAAAGGAGATTTATAATCATAGTATTATAAATATGGAAATGATTTATGTTGAGATTTAAATATGGATTTTTATATAAAGGAAATATATTCAAGTTTTAAAAGTAAAATAATCTTTTAAAGGAATGTTTTAAAAGTAATATTTTTGATGAAGTTAATGGTTTTTAAAGTGATAATATTTAAAAGAAAAGCTTTGTAAGTAATAATTTCATATGGAGTTTAAATGGTTTTGAAAAATGATTTAAAATGTGATATGTAACGAAAACATAGATTTAAACATTAATTGTTGTAACAGACGTTTTCGGGTAAGCATGGAAGGCATGGATTATAACACTATTCTTATAGTAAATGATTTCCTAAAGGAAATGTTTTATATAGTATACGAGATTTGTATATATATGTGTGTGTGTGTGTGTGTGTGTGTATAACTAACCAAATTCCTAGAATAGTATTTTTGGTCTTCGTAATGATGTTTTACGCAACATTTGTTTTGATCCAATAAATTATGTTTTGACCTTACATTGTGAAATACACGATTGGTTCTTATGATCGTATTAAAGGCTTGGTGGTATAGGTGCATTGCTTCTTATACTTAACACCTGGCTGGAGGCGTACAAACTGTGGGTTGTATGGTTATAGAAATCTATTTGTCGTGTCTCTAAAATGGTGGTGTTATTAAATATACTTATATCGTTTACATAAGTATATGGAAATGTTTTACAATATCAAAGGATTAAAATGGTTTTGAGGATATATATTTTTAAAGATAATTTGAAGTGAATATTTGAAAAGTAATTTAATTAATAAAAGATTAATTAAATAATCCTAGTGGCTGCTTCTGTGCTAGATATTATTTGTTGTTTTGATGGTTAAATAACTGACTATCAAATTTAGCCATTTTTGGTTCCTTGACCTGATTTGGGAACTGGCTAGTCATGCACTTAGTACGAAGCCAACCGGGTAGGCTTGGTTATCTTTTGGATTAAGAATGCTGATCCGAGTAGTGTGGAGTGTCTATGGTACTCCAATCTATGGGGCTTCCTTCTTGGCCAAAGGATGGAAATTTGAAAGTGGAAACATGTTAAGTTTACGAGACTTGGTTTCCTTATAAGGTTATCATTGTTAGTCCAGAGAGACCGGGATCGGATTTAATCGAGAACCACTTAACTCATGTATGTGTTCGAAAGTGCAGGTTTATGATAACGATTTTGAAGACGTAGATCTTCATGATGCAGGGCTACTTTCCTCTAGACCCGCGAAGAATATTATAATATGGTGGTGGTGGTGCTTCGTTATGAAAATTTCTGATATGCAAGGACTTCTCGCTACTTAGGGGTAATTCCCGGTAGGATGTGGTAAGAGAATGTCTTCGGTTTGTCCTGTTCCTAGATAGCTTATATAGATAAATATCTGACATTGTATTTCTGAGATCACAACATTGACTTTTACAAACGTACATCTGTTTTATGGCAGAGAAGGCAACTTTTCTTAGCTTAACATCCTTCTCCGAGACGTATGAGCTCAGAGGTTGTATGTCTGTAAAAGTCAATAGTGATGGAAGGAATGACAATGTGGCATTCAAAGTGGAATGTGCTATGTGAAAGGTAAATGTTGCCGTAAGCCTCATCATCCAGTAATAGTTTAAAAGGATATGCCATACGGCTATTAGATTCGCTACCATAAGGGTATGATCATCATCTTTCTAGATAGCCCTTTATATATCGGGTATATGGTATATGATATGAGACGTCTCAGATAGGTCGGTAACTACTGGAGTGATGATATATTATGTTTCTATCCTGGCCATGTATGAGTACCAAATAGGGGTAGACCGGTCTTGCTAAATGTGGATGATTGTTTGTGTATCCTTGGTACATTCCTCTAGAGATGTACTATATGGAAGGTAGTCTCTTACCTGCCATTATATGAAAATATATTCTCTAATACATGCCTGCCATTTTGTTTGTAAACTTTTTACGTCATCAAATTTGACCGATTTAACTATTTTTGCTATTTTAATATTATTTATATACTAGACACAAGTATAATGGAATAGGATTTGATACAAAATGTTCATCCATGTTCATGTGTGGCGTGGTCTTATGTGACACCTTTGTTTGACAAAGAAAAGTTTTCATAACTTCAAAATTCAATTGAGATGTGTTTTCTTATGCTAGTTTGCCGGTCTAATCTGGGACTCTTCCATTTCAGTGCTTGGGTCAGACCAAACATATTTACAAATTTAGATTTGGATTCTATGGAACTTCAGCTGACGAGCTGGAGGTCTTCAGGTTGTGTTCGTGTATATGTTCATTTTCTACTACATTGTTGTTCAAATTATCAGCATTTGTAAGGACATGTTATTATAATTGTCCAGGTTGGTGATTAGTGATTTGTTGTTGTACTCTGATTGATGTATGGATATTAAAGATTACAGTTTCTATTTTGCAAAGTTCATTGATATTATATTATATGTTGTTATGCTGCGATTGTGAGATTCCATGTTTGTTTTAGTTTATCTTTTTCTTCTTCTTCTTTTCTCTTATTCTTTCTTCTTTCTACCCTCTAACTATTCGCTTCTTTACTCAATCAGGGTTGGACATGTGTGGTTTATTGTCAGCTCGCACCGGGTGTGGTTGCGAGTCGTCAAACAATGTCTCAGATTGACCCATGTGTTGTACAAATAGCACATGGGTAAGACTATATCTAAAACATAGATCTTAAAATATATCATAATTAAATGAATAGTATATTAGTAATATCATAAACAACATCTAAAATCTCAAGAATAACACCTTAAACCATGTGTAGGAAAAACGCCATCGCCCATATAAATTAAATCAAACAATAAATCAGGGAAATAATATCAAATGGGTGAATTATCCGTAAAATAAGATCTCAATATATAAGAAATGATAATGTAAAATGAGATAAATTCAATAATGCCCAAAACGGATATAACTAGACATTCTTGGGTTTGTCAAACTCGTAGAAATGTAACAAGAAAGAAAGCGTATAATTAGTAACACACCCCTATAAAATATAATTGACGATGACGCGTAAGAGATATAATTTGTAGTACAATGATTGGTAATTGGCAACACACACCAAGGAAAGATCATTGGCGACGCACGCTAAAGAAAAAGGTATTCAACGACACACGCTACTGAAGGATACGGGATTAGTCATACTTTGGACATTGTCTTAGGTATAATTGTAATTCATCATCTCAAGTAAAAGTAGAAGTACATCACTATATCACACATACCAGAACCAGATGGGAGATTGAAAAACACACTTGCATTAGGAGTCTCCACACGTAATTAGTGAACATAACACACATAATCATTCCACACGGCTCCTACAGTCTTGGTTACCTCGACGGACATCATGACTCATACCCATCATTGTGCTTGACTATGCACGGTGTAACATTCCCGAAATTTAGCTAAGTTTAAATTGATAATTAATTTAATTTTTGAATTAAATTGTAAAATTATATGTGAATTAATTAGAAATTTCTAGAATAAATAAAAAAATTAGATTTTAAAAAGAATTTTGGTTTGAAATTTAAGGATAAGTATTTTATAAATAAATATTGGATTTAAAAATAAATGTATTGAAAATAAAATAGAATTTAAAAGCTTTAAAAGTTAATAATAGTTTGTTTTCTAAATTTTTAATATATATTAATATTTGGAAGATGTAATAATTTCAAAAGATTATTTTAAATTGAATTCTCTTATGTATATATATATATATATATATATATATAAATGTGATTATCTAGTTTTAAATCATTCTCTTTTTAAAATTTGTGCAAATAGAAATGATAAGAAAAGCATGAATGTAAAATATATATAAGTGTATATGTAAATATATTGAACTAAATTAAAATTGAATGTGAAAAACAATTGAGATAAAAAAATTATTTGCGCAAATGTAAATATATAAGAAGACATAAACATTTTAAACATAAAAATATATGTTAAACTATGAAATTTTATTTGCATAAAGGGTTAAAAACAAATTTACAAAAATATTTGAATCAAAGGTAATTTGGTTCACTTAAGACATTTGTAAGAAGATTTACAAAAGAGCTACAAATGAAATAAAATGGGACAAGTGGCAAAGGAATTATTTTCTTTGAATTAAATTTGAAAAAGAAAAAAAACATGCAAAAGAAAAAAGTCAGGCTGTTTCATTTCTCTCAAAAAAAATTCTCAGACCTGAGAAAACAAAAGAATTCGAAATCTTTTCAAATCTTTAAAAAAACTGAATCAAAAATCAACTTGAAAAACAAATTCTAAAGCAGATCAAAGCCGAAGATCAAAATCACAACCTGGAAATCTAAAACCAGGGCAAAAGCAAAGATGCAAATCATTTAAAATCTGAGAAACAGATTTGGCAAACAAAAGAAGAAATTGGAAAGATGGAAACACAAATTCAAAACCTGGAAGTGTCAAATCTGAAGCAAAGTTTCAGATAGATTAAAAAAAAGCAAACTTAAAAATCATAAAGCCTAAGTCTCCTCCATTCTTCATTTCAAGGTGAGTAAACTCATTTTTAAACCTGAGTTTGTTTGAATCACTGGTTTGCATGTGATAATCTGGAAATTTATGAATTAAATATGCTGAAATGGATATTTATTTATGCCTATATGTATGTATAATGGTGTGCATGTATCTGGAGTTAAGAAAATAGTGTCTTTGTAAAAAAAATTACAGGGTCTAATTGAGTTCTAAATTCAATTCTATCTTCCTTAGTCCTTTCTAGCTTGTAATGTTAAAACAAAACACGTTTAAAATCATCATAACTAAATTTTAAAAATAAAATTTCAAGATAATATGAAATAGTTTTGTCTGGAAGATGAATAAACAGTGAAAATTCAAATCTATCGAAATTACAACCTACATGAATTTTTGATTCGATTACATCATCTAAAACTATTTTGAAAATGATGATTTTTAAAGCGAAAATCAGAATTTTTAGTGGCGAATTGAGGACGTATTGGTTGGTTGAACGGAGGATGGGTTTTCATGAGTTTCTGGTGATCGTGAGACTTTCGATGGTCGAAATTTAGCATGGAGGTAGCTGGAGTATCGTAAATTATAGAAAAAATGCAAGATAAACTTTTAATTTATTATGGATAGATATTTGGATCAAATTAGGATTTAAGCCCTGCATTTTGTAGGTGGTAGTCGCGAGTTATTTTCGTCGTCGACATAGTGATTCAAGCGATCGCACCAGGGGCGATGGATTCGTGGAGGCTCGAAGCACCTTTGGCCAGAAGAGCATGGTTTTTGGTGGTTTGTCGCGGCGGAGCGAGGTGTATTTAAGCGATCGATTTCGTTCAGTAAGAAATGTTGGGTTTGAAAATTGGCTCAATTTTGTTTTAGGAATAATTTCGTATAATTGGTTGTTCGGATCGACTCTGGTGATGTCGATGATGTTCCGGTGGCTTCTTCGTCGATCGGAGACTGTCGATGTGCTCGTGCACGTATATGTGCATTTTCTTATGTCAGTGTTTTGAGGTGTTTGGGGAAGAAGGGAGAAAACTCGGAGTGTAGCATGTGAAATCAATGAGTTTCCTCGAAACAGTTGGAAACGTGGTTTTGCCTAGGTTTAAGCTCGGGTAGAACAAGATTTTTTAGGTTTGTTGATGTTAGGCGAAAGCGGTTTTAAAATCTAAAGGAAATCAAGTTTTTTAAATAAATCTTGTTTAAACTAATTTCCTTTTGACATTAAATGTTATCTAAGTTTTAAAATTAGTTAAGAAGGTTTTTTAAAATAAAATTATTTTAGTTAACCAAGTTTTAAAATGGTTTAAAATATAAATATAACTTTTATTTTGAAAGTTTATTTAAATAAACTTAAGGTTAGTTGATTAGTATAATGAATGTTTTGATGGTTAATTAACTTTTAAAGTATAACTTAATATATTTGTTAAAAGAAATAAATTACTTGAAGTTAATTACTTAATAAAAAGAATTAGGGTAAATTTGTTAATAATTTAAGTTTTATTAATCAAGTAATCGATGAATAATTAATTAAAGGATAATTAATTACTTAAAAATAATTAGTTAATGAAAGTAATTAAGGATGGATAATTGATGATTAAAGATTGATTTATCGGGTGTTTAAAGGTTAATTAATTTTAAAGAATAATTAATTAATGTGATTAATTAATTAAGGTAATTAATTTGAGAATAATTAATTAAGTAAAGGTTAATCAATTAATGAAAGTGATTAAGGGATGATTATTCATTAAGGGTTAATTAATTTGTTAATTAAGTCGGTAAGGATAATTAATTAAGGTTAATCAATTAATTAAGATTAATTCTTTAATAATTAAAGGTTAATTAATTCATTAATTAAGGTTAATTAATAAATAATTAAAGGATAATTAATTAACATAGATTGTGATTAATTAATATTAATTAACCAGGATTGGTGGTCAATTTGATTTGAATTAATCAGATGATCGATTAACCTTACTTATGGATGACTGTATTCTATTGAATGTTGTGAATTGTTTGTTATCTCTACCGTGTGATGCTTTGTGATGTGTATTGTTTAATTCAAGCTGTGATGAATGTAATTTAATTATCTGTGAATCTGTGTATGGAAGATAAGCATTATAGAGATATACCGCTTATCTATAATTGTTGTGCTTGAATCTATGATGATTAATGATGTTGCAGTATTGTGTAAAACCCCTGGACTACACCATACACACACAAATATGGATTGCACGAGGAAATTGGTTAAGTCACGGATTTTTGAAATAGTTTTAAAAGTTGAATTGTTTTGGAATGCAAACAGTTTTGGAAATGGATTGGGTTAAAAGTGAAAAGCTTTTGAAAAGATGTTTTCAAAGATAAAAGTTATTTTGAATAACTTGCTTAAGTTTTGAAATTTAATAATTTGATTTAAATTTGAATTCAAAAATTTGAAATTGAATTCTATGTTGAGAATTTTGGTTTAAAAGGGTTATACAAGTTATAAATGTATTTATAAGGGTTTAAACCATTTTAAAAGTATTGTTCTGGGAATTTGAATTTAACCCAAGGACTTTAACTTGTATAAATGAAATTGGATTTTTCCAAAACGAAAAATATTTGTTTCCAAATAATAAAAGCTTTTATATAACGAAAGAATTTCCAATTTGTGTAAAAGGGATTTCAAGTTTGAAATGAAAATGGTTTTCCAAGTTATGAACGAATCTTTGGAAACGGTTTTGAAAGCTATGAATTGAATCTTTGATTTAAAGATTGGATGAGTTAATCCAAATTGAAAATAGAAATTGTTTTGAAATATGTGAATGGATCTGTGTGAAACTGGGCGAACTTTGTGAAATGAATCTTTTTGTTTAAAGATTTGAGATGGTAATTGGTTTAAACCATTTGAAAAGAAAGGTTTGGGTTTCAAAGTGGTGACTTAACTAAAATCCCATATCCATATGTTTTAAATATTGTGCTAATTATTCGGTTTAGCCGGGAGAGGA
Organism: Allium cepa; assembly: GCA_030765085.1. NCBI lineage: Eukaryota > Viridiplantae > Streptophyta > Magnoliopsida > Asparagales > Amaryllidaceae > Allium > Allium cepa. Next base: position 708,221,922 of record CM060932.1, read on the forward strand.
CCTTGTGTCATTTAACCTATTCCGAATAATGATACGACATTATGGATAGCATTTGAAGACCGATGGTGAAGACCGGGTATTTTCGAGAATGAAAGGATAACCCATCGAATGACTCTGTACTGAGTAGCTACGGTATAGAGATCTCCATATGTGATGGGGAGTCCGATCGGGATTGTGAATACCCGGATTGCCAGGCTTCTTTGGAAGTGCCTTCGGTTCTGTTCGAACCCGGAACAGACTTGTATGAATGTGTGTCTGACGTTACACTTTGAGATGTAAAGCTAGTTTGTATCAAATACATTTCTATTTGGTGGCGGAGATTTATTCTCTTAGCTTAACACTCTTCTCTGAGAAGTACGAGCTCGGAGGTTATGAAGCTGATGGTTACTAATGATACATTCCCAATTTGGTAATGTGGCATACGAAGTGTTGCTGATCATTTGTTGATCGAAGCATGGATTTGTGAAAAAATGTATCTTTGTGGACGAGACTGCATCAGGACCTCACACCCCAGAAATGGTCGAAACAGGAAAGATGCGGCAAGGTTGCAGGGGTCGCGCCTTTAGGGTATGTCCATTCTTTCTAGAAAAGGGTGGTATCATGGTATGGAGCCCAGATACTTAACTCATGTGGACACTATATATTTATTACTGTGTGATGTTGCTTTGTGGTTGACGATCCTCGGATAAAGGTCGCAAACGACCAGGGGTGGCACATCTTTAGGTATTACTCCCGAGCAGGGAGGAAACCGGTCTTGTGTTGGCAGATAGCTGGGTAAGTTCTCGGGGCGTCCCTCCAGAGGCATGCCCATGTGGCAATGGGAAGTTCCTTGGCCTGACCATTTGTTGGAAAATCCAAAGAAACAATACGCGCCTTGTACGGTTTTAGTTGTATAACCTGCCATGGAATGTGGTGGTAACCTGCTAGTGAACATGGTAGCTATAGTAGGCATACGAAGAAATGTTGTATGCTGGCTAAGATTAATATTATAGTTTCGAAATGTTTTCTGCACTATGCACTAATAATATTATCAAAATGGTTTTCGCGTATCAAGCATTTTTGACTATCATAAGGAGAAATGTCCTCCAATTCTGCGTTTGCATGGTGTGTGTGGTAGGAGGCCTTATGGCAGTTTCATTTTCCAAAAAGCATTGCGGATTTCAATGTTTAAAATTCTTTTGTTGTTTGTTTTAAAGAAAACTGTTTCCGTTTGCTCATACCAGTCCCATGACTGACTCGGAGTTTATTGTTCCTTTCCTAAACTCTGGGTGCCCACAATTTTCCACACGGGAAGTCTAGAGTTGGGTTTTTTAGATAATCCAATAATATGTGTAGATTCGATAGCTTTCGAAGTCTTTGGTATGGTAGTATTCGGAGATCTTCTTTAGTTTTGGATTGAATTTTTTGGTTTGGCAATCGCGTTCGAGATCGATTTGCTACAAGTTCAGCTTGATGATAGTTCGAGCTTGAAGTTTAAAGCTTTAGCTTTGGAGTTTTGGTTTGGCGTTGCAGTATTGGATTCTCTTGAAGTCTTTGCTAATGTTGAGATATATATTTCCGTTGTGGTGTTGTGTTGTATCATTCTCTGTTGGTGTTGGGTTATTGTATCATGATGTATATCACATTGTATCTATATTGTGTATATCAATGATATTATCTTTTGTTTCCGTTGTGTTGTTTATCATCTAATGTTGTTGCAAGCTCCGACGATACAGATTCGATGTCATTTGTAGAGTATCGAGTTTGGATCGTCACATTTGGTATCAGAGCTAAAGGTTGAGTTAGAACTTTAGCTATGGAGTGTAACACATTAGATGGCTCATTAGAGATAGAGTGAAGTATACCCTAGAATGAGTTCAACCAGTGAAACCGAAACCCAAATTTCTCGGTCTATTTTCTTCAACTGTTGTTATTCCCTAAGATATCTCGTCTGAATGATTAAATCGGTTTTCTTACTATTTATGGATAGTAAGAATGAGTGGAAGAAGAGGACGAGGTAGGGGACAGGAAAGTACCACTTCAACTGGTTAAGTCCCTGCAACAACGGATATTCCCATTCAATCTCAACCAAATCTGGCTGATTTATATCAAAGTTTTTCTAAACTTGGTGGAAAGCCATTCACAGGCAAGGAAACTATTATCGAAGCACAAGCCTGGATTCGATCGTGCGAAAGGATTTTCAAAGGACTAAAATTAGAAGATGATCAGATGCGATTTATAGCTTCCTGGCAACTCCAGGATGAGGCTTTATCTTGGTGGGAAACAGTTACTATGGATGAGACGGCGGATGAGTTTACTTGGAGTCATTTCAACGAAGTGTTCAAGCAGCGATATATGCCGTTTGCTGGTATCTCTAGAGTGTACCAGGAGTTTACGGATTTGAAGCAAGGAAGCTTATTATTTGAGGAATACTTGAACAAATTTAATGAATTATCTCGGTTTGGTCCGAAGTTGGTGAATACACCTTTGAAAAAGAATGAAAAGTTTATTCGAGGAATGGACAAGAAATTTCAGGAGAGGATGACTACTCACGTAAAGGAATCTTTTTCTGAATTAATCAATATGCATTATGGATACGATACTTTGGATAAGCAAGAAGATCAGGAGGAGAAAGGGAATACAAGTAATCTGAATTGGAGAAAAAGGAAGTTCGGTGGAAAGAAACCGTGGAAAGGCAAAGGAAAGAAGAATACTCAGGATAACAAGGTGAAAGATGTTACTTGTCTCAATTGCTTAGAGAAAGGCCATTACTCGAATAAGTGCAAGAATCCCTGGAAGCAAGGAATGAGGGAGCCATTTATAAAGCCAGAACAGGAATCTAGGGAATGCCATTACTACCGCAAGCCGGGACATAGGATTAAGGACTGTCCAGCACAGAAACAAGCTCTAGTAGCGAGGGTGTATGCAATCAGAGATGATTCTTCAACCTCAAAGGTTGATAAAGGGAAAGGAATTTTAGAAGGTAACCTTCTCGTTTACGATTAAAATTTTCAAGTTTGTTCGACACATGAGCTATATATAGTTTTATTTCTTAGCAAATCATAAATGAGTTAAATCTTGAATCTGAAATCGTAGTCAAATCTATTTTTGTCTGTTTCATTGGGTTTTGATATATTCTACGAATGGTTAGTTATCCCTTCAAACTAACCAATGCCCCTGCATATTTCGTAGATCCGAATAACCCAAGTATTTCGTAAAGTGTTGAATGAGTTTGTTCTCTTGTCTATTGTTGATATTCTGATTTGGTAAGCCAAATGCAAAATAGATATCCAATTTGATCTGGAAAGATATTTTCTATCTTTCATCTGTTTCTTAGTTATCTCCCTGCAAATTTCGAGGACGAAATTTTCTTAAAGGGGGGAATCTGTAACATTCCTGAATTTTAGCTAAGTTTAAATTGACAATTAATTTAATTTTTGAATTAAATTGTGAAATTATTTGTGAATTAATTAGAAATTTCCAAAATAAATAAAAAATTTGGATTTTAAATAGAATTTTGTTTGAAATTTAAGGATAAGTATTTTATAAATAAATATTGGATTTAAAAATAAATGTATTGAAAATAAAATAGAATTTAAAAGCTTTAAAAGTTAATAATAGTTTGTTTTCTAAATTTTTAATATATATTAATATTTGGACGATGTAATAATTTTCAAAAGATTATTTTAAGTTAAATTATCTTATGTATACATATATATATATAAATAAATGTGATTATCTATTTTTAAATCATTCTCTTTTTAAAATTTGTGCATATAGAAATGATAAGAAAAGTATGAATGTAAAATATGTATAAGTATATGTAAATATATTGAACTAAATTAAGATTGAATGTGAAAAACAATTGAGATTAAAAATTTATTTATGCAAATGTAAATATATAAGAAGACAAAAACATTTTAAACATAAAAATATATGTTAAACAATGAAATTTTATTTGCATAAAGGGTTAAAAACAAATTTACAAAAATATTTGAATCAAAGGTATAAACATAATTCGGTTCACTTAAGGCATTTGTAAGAAGATTTAAAAAAGAGATTACAAATGTAATAAAATGGGACAAGTGGCAAAGGAATTATTTTCTTTGAATTAAATTTGAAAAAGAAAAAAAACAAGCAAAAGAAAAAAAAGGTCAGGCTATTTCATTTCTCTCAAAAAAAATTCTCAGACCTGAGAAAACAAAAGAATTCGAAATCTTTTCAAATCTAAAAAAATTGAATCAAAGATCAACCTGAAAAACAAATTCTAAAGAAAATCAAAGCCGGATATCTAAATCATAGGATGGAAATCTAGAACCAAGGCAAAAGCAAACGAGCAAAAAGCAAAGATGCAAATCATTTAAAACCTGAGAAACAGATTTGGCAAACAAAAGAAGAAATTGGAAAGCTGGAAACATAAATTCAAAACCTGGAAGTTTTAAATTTGAAGCAAAGTTTCAGATAGATCAAAACAAAAGATAACTTAAATACCTTAAAGCCTGAGTCTCCTCTGTTCTTCATTTCAAGGTGAGTAAACTCATTTTTAAACCTGAGTTTGTTTGAATCACTAGTTTGCATGTGATAATCTGGAAAGTTATGAATTAAATATGCTGAAATGGATATATATCTATGCCTGTATGTACGTATAATGGTGTGCATGTATCTGGAGTTAAGAAAATAATGCCTCTGTAAAAAAAATTTACAGGTTCTAGTTAAGTCCAAAATTCAATTCTATCTTCCTTAATCCTTTTAGCTTGTAATGTTAAAACAAAACATGTTCAAAATCATCATAACTAAATTTTAAAAATATAATTTCAAGATAATATGAAATAGTTTTGTCTGGAAGATGAATAAACAGTGAAAATTCAAATCTATCGAAATTTCAACCTACATGAATTTTTTATCTAATTACATCATCTAAAACTGTTTCGAAAATGATGATTTTTAAAGCAAAAATCAGAATTTTTAGTGGCGAATTAAGGACGTATTGGTTGGTTGAACGGAGGATGGGTTTTCATGAGTTTCTGGTGATCGGAAGACTTTCGATGGTCGAAATTTGACATGGAGGTAGCTGGAGTATCGTAAATTATAGGAAAAATGCAAAATTTTGAGATGGAGGTAGCTGGCGAATCTTTGGAAGTGCCTTCGGTTCTGTTCGAACCCGAAATAGACTTGTATGGATGTGTGTCTGAGTTACACTTTGAGATGTAAAGCTGGTTTCTATCAAATACATTTTTGTTTGGTGGCGGGGATTTATTCTCTTAGCTTAACACCCTTCTTTGAGACGTACGAGCTCAGAGGTTATGTAGTTGATGGTTACTAGTGGTACATTCCCAATTTGGTAATGTGGCATATGAAGTGTTGTTGATCATTTGTTGATCGAAGCATGGCTTTGTGGAAAAGCGTGGCTTTGTGGACGAGACTGCATCAGGACCTCACACCCCGGAAATGGTTAAAATAGGAAAGATGCGGCAAGGTTGCAGGGGTCATGCCCCTAGGGTATGTCCATTCCTTATGGAAAAGGGTGGTATCATGGTATGAAGCCCAGATACTTAACTCATGTGGACACTGTATATTTATTACTCATGTGGACAGGGATGGCATATCTTTAGGTATTACTCCCAAGCAAGGAGGAAACCGGCCTTATGTTGGCAGAGAGCTGGGAAAGTTCTCGGGCGTCCCTCTAAAGGCGTATCTATGTGGCAGTGGGAAGTTCCTTGGCCTGACCATTTGTTGGAAAATCCAAAAAAACAATACGCACCCTGTACGGTTTTAGTTGTATAACCTGCCATGGAATGTGGTGGTAACCTGTTATTGAGCATGGTAGCTATAGTAGGCATACGATGAAATGTTGTATGCTGGCTAAGATTAATCTTATACTTTCGAAATGTTTTCTGCACTATGCACTAATAATAATATCAAAATGGTTTTCGCGTATCAAGCATTTTTTACTATCATAAGGAGAAATCTCCTCCAATTCTGCTTTTGCATGGTGTGTGTCGTGGGAAGCCTTATGGTAGTTTCATTTTCCAAAAAGCATTGCCGATTTCAATGTTTTAAATTCTTTTGTTGTTTGTTTTAAAGAAACTTGTTTCCGTTTGCTCATACCAGTCCCATGACTGGCCCGGAGTTTATTGTTTCTTTCCTAAACTCTGGGTGCCCACAATTTTCCACACGGGCAGTCTAGAGTTTTGTTTTTCAGATAATCCAATAATACGGGTAGATTCGATAGCTTTCGAAGTCTTTGGTTTGGTAGTATTCGGAGATCTTCTTCAGTTTTGGATCTTTGAAGTTTTTGGTTTGGCAATCGCGTTTGGGATTACATTGCTACAAGTTCAGCTTGATGATAGTTCGAGCTTGAAGTTTAAAGCTTTATCTTTGGAGTTTTGGTTTGGAGTTGCAGTATTGGATTCTCTTGAAGTCTTTGCTCATGTTGAGATATATATTTCCGCTGTGGTGCTATGTTGTGTCATTCTCTGTTGGTGTTGGGTTGTTATATCATGATGTATATCACATTGTATCTATATTGTGTATATCAATGATATTATCTTTTATTTCCGCTATGTTGTTTATCATCTAATGTTGTTGCAAGCTTCGGCGATACGGATTCGATGTCGTTTTTCGAGTATCGAGTTCGGATCGTCACACGCAGACTCGGTCATGACTCTACACACACCCACTAAATGGTAACAGACTGTTGGCTGACACACGGCCTTAACTAAATAAGGAAAATGTATCATCGATCCAAGGCACGACCACCATAATCATACCGCTATGATGGATACTAGCCAATCCCGTTCTCTTCCCAAACATAAAGGGAGTTGGAAAGTGATAAACAAATACCATATATATATATATATATATATATATATATATATATATATATATATATATATATATATAAACAACCCGATATTTAGGGTAATTAATAAAAGACATTAATTATTATTCAATTGGCTAAAATGGATTTTTGTAAATTAAATATACATAATTTGGATTTGTTTTAGAATATTCAAATTTTATAATAAAATATTTAAGGATGTAATTAAGTGGTTTTGAGAATAAATATTTTTAAAAGATTGTAAAATAAATTAACTTGAAAATTATTTAAAATATAGGCCTAAAATGTGAATATTGGATTTTTAAATTTAAATGAATTAAAATAAGGAATAAATTCTATAAATTTTAATAACGTTGGGAAAATAATTAAGTGTCATAAATATAATTTTTATTTCACATTTTATTGTGATTTATTTTAAATATAAATAATATAATAGGGAAAGAAATAAAATAATAAAAAATGAATATATATATATATATTTATATTTATATTTATATTTATATTTATATTTATATTTATATTTATATTTATATTTATATTTATATTTATACTTCTAAACTAAGCCCAAGTCCATATATCCAAGGCCTAAGCCCATATCCAATATCTTGATCCTTGTTATATCTAGACTCTTCGTTTCTACAAATTTCTCCTTATTTTATATGTACGAGTCATCCTGTTCATTTTAGTTAACTTTAAAAAATCAAATCTCAATAAATTTCATCACTTTGAAATTTAATATCAAATCATATATATTGTAATAAATTCTCAAATTTGAATATACGCGTCTAAACTCACATATGTGTCGGAAAGGAATTCAAGTTTTGATGGCCATGTTGAAATCTACGTGCTTGTAATCAGAGAGAAAGGAAAAGGAAGATGAACATAGTGTGTTGTGAGTTTAAATGTTCACAAATCTATATCCATTCATGCTATTTCGTATATCTAAGTTTGGATTGGCTTGATATTATGGGAAATTGAACGTCTATGCATTGAATTGAAGTATAAATGAGGAAGATAATGGATTGATGAAGCAAATGCACCAATTTTGCTTTAGCTCATTCGTGATCGATAGGTCTTTCGATCAACTGCGACTGGTCGTGGGTCGACTGGTGCCTATTTCAATTAAAAAAATAGTTATATAAATAAAATGATAATAAAAATAATATATGTGTGTGTACCTCTTATGCATTGATTTGGAGTAGTTAAGGGTGGTTAGAGGTTGAATGTCGATCGGACGATCGATTGAAACGTGCGATAAGGGTGGGTTCAGTGGTCAACACTTAAGGCTCCAACCGGTCAACCACCACATGTCAACCGGTGGTGCCACGACTTAAACTAAAAACAAGTGTAGCTCAGTGGTAAGGTTTGTGCATTTCAGCCAACTACTAGGGTTCGAGTCCCGCATTGTCCTATTTTTGTTAATGTATATTTTAATAGTAAATAAGTCACATTTTGCATTAAAAATAATTGTGAATAACTATATAAAGTTAATATATAATTTTATGAGAAATTTTTATTCAAAGAATTTAATATTTACATATACTTAAAATAATTAATTTATTGAAAGGAAATCTAATTTTGGGTTTGAAATAATTATTTAAATATTAATGTAAATCTTGGAAAATGGGACATATTCTCTATGTAATAATTTGGGTAATTTAAAGTGAATTTTATGGCTAATGAATTAATTAGAAGTATATTTACATTGATGTGTCTATGTTTGTTTGGATGAGTGGCGAGGTAGTTTTGATCATTTGGTCAACTCTGCAGCCAATCGATGGGGATGGGATTTGCTTGATTATGTTCAGCACGATATGGAGTTCTCGTTTGTGAACAGTGCCGAAGCTTAAAATCTTACTCTTACATGTCCCTAGTGTGAAAGGGCTGGTTGATAGTCGAGAGGCTTTCCGTAAAAGCATATCTAAGGCACCACATGTAGTCACCTCCATGTTGAAAAGCAGGAGTGCCCACATATTGAAAAGAAGAAGTTAGCGTGATGATTGAAAAGCCTACATTTTGGAATTTAATATTTATGATTTCAAAAGTGCTATACATTTTGGTTTTTTTGTTTTGTTGAAAACATGGCCTCGGTCCATGTTTGAGACAGTGTAACTTTTTCATTTTCAGTCGGAATTCATTGATTCTTTTTTTGTTTGAAAGATGAAGTTTTCTACTATGTGTTTTGCATTCGAGTTGTTGTACTTTTTTGGGATAGATCCTATAGCCACCTATGGCTTTGTATTAAGTATTTGTTGGATATGTCGATCCACTTGAGAGAAAAATATGGCATTGTCGACGTATTCAATAAATATTTAAGACAAGGCTATAGATGTTCGCTCCTATCCTGCCCTATTCTTTGCATTAGCAGACCAGTAATACTCTTTGTTAATGTGGATCTCAAAGTGAAGCGTCACAACTTGGTATGTGTATATATATAACCAGAAAATATATTTATAATTAATTATTTAGTTTAGTTCTAGAATACTTATTACCTATTTCTAAAGTTCTCATTTTATTATATATATCTTGATTATATATTGTGAATGAATTATTATTAAATACTTATTTGGTCAATATACACACACACCCATATATATACATATCCCTTTGGTTACGCGATGTTTTCTCTTATATTAAGGAGCGAGACCATGCTAATCATCACACACGCCTGCATGACTCGACTCGGACCGGGCTGGACTTGGCTAGGTGTATGATTCTTTTAATATTTTATATTCCTTTTCAGATCTATCTTTTTTATATTGAATTAGATCATATGAATGATCACGGTTGACATTGATTTGTTTAGTGTTTTAATAGGATATGGTGATGACATCCTTCCATATGGATTTGTGTTATTATTATATTTAGAATATTTTGTTTATGATGATTTTAATTTTGTATGAGGAGGAATCTGTATAAATGGAGTTATAACATGGTTTGGGATGAGGCATTTAGTAATATTTCTTCAGTTATTCTTTATATTTGTTATATAGAATATTTATCGAGATTGAGTGTAGTTTACAAACATTGAATAAACAATCGAGTATCACATAGTGGTATGGGATGCCAAAGTGATACTTATTCGGTTATTCATTGTAAGTAGGTGTCACTCAAGTTATGGGAATTGGGATTATACTAACCTGAGGTGATGCTCGATGCAGTGCAAATTTGTATGCTTGGTGTAGAGCAAGAATTTATATGCTCAGTTGAGCATTACGGATGATTGAGTTATGGGCATGTACCTATATATATGTTGTCTATCATAAAGTGCTCCAAGATATGATTAGGAGTCAACGAAAACAAGAACGGCCAGTGTTTGCCTTAGAGACCTAATCATGGGGTCGTGCCCTAGATCTGAACTTTTTATTATATTAGATGCGCATCATGGTATTTCAGTGAAAGATGGAGTAACCTTTAAGGTGGTGTATCCCTAGCCCCTTTAGTCACAAAGTCTAACCATTTGTTACCATAACGGCGTGATTCGGGTTATGATCAATGTATAATGTAGTCTTGTAGCATGTTTATGACATGCGGTGGATATAGTCATGATACCAGATTAGTAATTAAAGACTATAGGAGCAGATCTGGGCGGTGTTGCCCTGGGCTCCTTGAGCTCGCAGGGTAACTATCAGTCTCCCTTATAGTTCTACACAGATTGGTAAATGAGTACATATTATCTAAATACCTTACCTATGTATTAGAGCGGATCCGGATGGATAACCCAAGCACTCTTGGAGATGGCGGGTAACCATGATATGGTTTTATCAGGTGATGTTACCTAAATATTGTGAGATTATTGGGTGGTGTAACCCACGCACTATGATTTTATTCCCATAACCATTTATTTCCACATGAGGAGATGAGATTATATCTAGATAGTTGTCCATAAAGAAGTGGATTCTCATGTCTTTTACTGTATATGATTTTAGTGATAGGAGGCCTATATTTTCTATTGATGATGTTGTTTTGGTATTGAGATTCAGAGATATATTTTGGCAATGTCGTGTGCTAGCCTAACTATACTTGGTGATATCTCACTTATTGTTGATTTCTAGGTTTTGATTACGATTTCTGGATATGGGTGATTCACCCATGAGATATTGGTTATGTGATTTATTGATTAGTGTGTTCTATATCGGTGATGACATCTTTATGTATGGCTTTGTGAATTCTATGTGATATGATATTTTTTGGAGTTGTTAAGATATTATCATTATTATATAATATATGCATTATGATTATTATTTAAGATATTTCATTAGGGACATTGTATTATTGTTATATCTAGTGTATACAAAGTTCCACATAACTATTGACCTTTTGATTTAGACATAGACTGGCTTATGTGTTATTTAAAATACTCTGGTCGGTCTAAGGCATTTCATGTATAGGGATAATGATACCAGCTTATGTTTATTGGGATAGAGGATATTAAGAATTCAGCATAGATTTCATCATCTTGTATTATATTGTTTCATGTATGTATATTTATGTGATGTACATTAAACAAGCTTTATATATTTTGTCTTATATATTATCGCTACGATTCTGATTCTGTGTTCACTGTTACTTACTATATATTATGTAATATTCTATCCTGGAAGCACATATGTTTATTGCTTTGTGCCGACACTATGTACATATAGGTGAGTTGTTTATTTGATGTTTAAATACATACCGGTGTTAGCCCAAGGGAATATTCATGTGCTTACCACATATCACCTCATTCTCTAAATTATCTGCCAATATTACTCAACAATGCACTTGGATAGTATGGGCAATAGAGGTGAGAGTGTTATAGAGAGGGTGTAGTTATTTATCCATGTTTAAGATAATATAATATGATATCATGTTATGATAAGATATTTTAAAATCATGGCATATTATAACTAAACTATAATAAATGTTTGACATGAGGGATAAACCATAAGATTGTACCACTCAAACGAATTCCTAGAATAGCGAGCTTTATCTTTAGTATCATGAAAACATAGTCCTGAATATCCCCATTTTCAATCACTCGACATCCAAAGAGCAGACCGATTTTTGCTCTGGAAGTTGGTGTGCAACTTTCATCTTTTATCCGTTTAGAGTAAAATATGTTTATATTTCTATTTTCAATTCTTTGTTTTCATTTTATTTAAAAAGGAAAATATGGATCTACATGAGATGAAGATGTGTTAAGGTTATGAAAATTTACAAAACAAATCAATAAAATTTGTACCATATTCAGCTCATTAAACTACAGTCTGGTTAATGAAGTAAATGCTAAAATGATATGTCTTGATTTGTCCATGTTATTACTGCATCGTAAGTATGTAACACAGAGGAAGAGTAGCAGATTTTGTGTATGGTAACAAAATGTCAGTCAGAGTAACATAATTTAGGATCGATGATACTATCTAATGAGTAAGTCATATCGATGATCAAGGTTCGGATGGACACGGTTTCTAGAAATCAATTATTCATGGTTGTATAAGTTATTTATCATATTTCTTGTACTGACGATTCTATGGCATATGTTACTAGCCATTGTTATCCTTCAAGTAATATAGTCCATGTGCGTATATACATGAACATATATATATCTACATGTACAAATGCTATAAGTGTCGATAACTCTTGTCTAAAAAGAAAAAAGAAATAATTTTAGGTAGACATAGTCTTGTCAAAGTCAATCTCCAAATTCATTGAAAACTACGTTCTCAACTGATTGAAATCAACATTTCAAAGGTTTATATCGACTTATCGTTTCAAACAGAAAAGAATTGTGAATTAATTGAAACTTTGTACAGAGTCTCTTGATAAGAAGTCCATGTGGCCAAAAACTAGTTTATTGTGAAAAAAATTGATATGACAAAGCGAATGAAAAATTGAATGAGTGTTTGTTAAAGAAAATATATGTATATGTGTGTGTATGTATATGTATATATGTGTGTGACAACATGATTTTTAAGTAATAATTAATTAAAGTTAAAAAGGTAGTCTAATGATTAAAAAAAGAATTTGGAGATTTAATTGATAAATAGGTTTAGAGATTATTTACATAAAGTATTTTAAATTTTAAAAATAAAGTGATTAAATTGAAATAAGTTAGAACCTGTAAATATTATTTAAAAAATGATAAAATTGGAATATAATACTAGTTGATAAGGAAATGATTTGATATGTAAATTGTAATTATTTAAATTAAAAAGAACTTGGTTTTAAAGGTAAAAGAAAAAAAACTTTTTGCAACCAAATTGGCCACAAACACCCAAGAACAAATTTAAGTAGCGAAATAAATGAAGAATTTAATTGAAAACATAGGAGAATCACAAAATATCAAAAAAACACAGCAGAGAGCAAAAACAACAAGATTTATAGTGGTTCGGCGTTGATTGTCCATTTTGAATATTCTCTTTATTGCTTCTTAATTCACTTGATTACAAATACAAAACAGAAAGAAATAGCAATAGACCAGAAATGAGTGGAGGAAGTTAGTTAAAATAATGACAGAGTTTAACTAACAACATAAGAGTCCTTAGAATGGCCCCATGTGCCTGTATTTTTAAATGAAGACGACCTCCAATGTGACTGAAATTTCGGCAACAGGACCATCCCCACCATATAAGCCCGCCATAGCAAGGGCTAGGCCCAACTCTCAATAGATAGGGATCAGTATCGATCCCTCCATGTGTCGAGTTTGGGCTAGGATCCCAACGGAAGCTCCCTTATTGTCTAGTATGATGGAATTTCATATATCAAGTCAGTTAAATGCATGGAGCTCTAGTTCTTGTAATACATCAATTCGAATCTTAACTTGGTCTAGGTGATGTCGACCCCTCCTGGTTCCCCAATGTGTGCCGATCCATCCTCCACGATCCATGCCATCCCGATCCATATCACATAAGCAAACCATGCCGACCCTTATCGCCCAAACCGTGCCATGCCGATCCATGTCGCTCAAACCATATCATGCCGATCCATATCCTATGAACAAACCATGTTGAACCCTTTTCCATGACCATCAACATGCTGATCCCTCTAGTTTTGCAAATCATATCTATCCCTCTTTACTTCCACTAAATTAACCTCTTGCTATATAACTATGTCAATCCCCTACCATCTTAAGTGTATACCGACCCCTTTACTACCTCATCCAATTTTGACCAATGTCCATGCCGATCCCTTTTCCAATCAAACTAAACTCGATAGTTTCGACATCCTGTATTGTCTATCCATTAACCCTATTCACCCTAGGCTTTATATGACTACCCGGACATCATTTTTTGATAATGTGGCTATTGTCTCGTGATCATCCTTCTCCTCAGCAATCGAATCTGGCCTTCATGATCAGCCCAATATAGCCGGGTCAAGGCACCGAGTAACACTTGTCCCCCAAAGTAAGTCTTGTGAGTAACGACCTGCGAATGTCCTATAGGCTACAAAAAGCCAGGCTTCTGGGAATATGTCTGTCCAATTTTCTGGTTGATCACCGTTCCTTTATCAATTTCCAATGATACAAATCTGACATCGTATTCTGTTAATATGCACAGATTTGAACATGTGAGTCCTATAGTTTTTCTTCTGATTTGATTTTAAGCTCGATCGTTTCAAACTAAATCGCCATTTCTGTTAATTTTTAAAAGGTTGAATCCTTAAATTTCTCCTGCGCATGTTCACACACATGTCTCTATTGTCAGCTTATGGACGTGTTAGGACATTCATAGGTCATTCTCGAGTTTAATAGTTCTATATGTTTTATGTTTTCAATTGAATCCCTATAATGGTGATTATTTGTCACTCTCTAACTGCTTGCCACTTTTCTATTCTCATTTTCCTTTCTATCCATATCCACCATTCATTTCATCTCTCTTCATTTTTATATTTTTGTTATTATTTTTTTAAATGGAGGGCTCGGTATAGCACTTACCAATCCATTACTAGAGACATGTAAATAGGGCTTGGTATATCTCAATGCCGACCCTCTCTCCCCCATTTTCTCTCTCTTTTTGACTTAGTCACTCCGTATGACCGATCCAACTCCCCTTTCTACTGCTCATATATAAACTTGCATCCTTTCCTTCCTTTACTTCGCATTTCTTAGCACTTAAGCTTTTCCTTCCAACTCTTAACACAGTCGATCTATATCATCCTTTTCCCTCTTTGTCGAATGAACTAAAGATAGAATCTCCCCCATTTAAAACTAAGTCCAAAAACCATTGTTAACTCGCGTCTAATCCCAAGTATCAATCATCTGTTTTTGGATTAATTAGTGTAAGCATACTTTCTTGTTATAGCCATGTTAGTCAAGTCATGAAACTGAAATTTGCATGTGCTTTGAGTTGTTTTTAGGTGAACAAATTGTAGGATCTTGTTAAGCCAAGCTAAACACAAGGAGAAGATAATGGCGCTAGAGAAAGAGGAAGATGGAGGAGGGAAGAAGGAGAAAGGAAGAAGGAGGATTCGACATTAAGTAACTTGGTGATGGGATGGAGAATAGTTAGTGTTAGGAATCGACATAGAGGAGGGCCTTTCTAGGGGTCGGTAGAAGTTCATATTAAGTGAGGAGAATATTAGATTGGACTAATGAATGAGGAATAGGCGGTGGTGATTTAAGCATAGGGATTGGCATTGGCATATGGGTTATTTTATAAGGACTAGTAACATTTGAGGAGAGGGATTGGTAGTGAGGCTAGGACGAGGGATCGGTAATGAGAGTTCATGTGTAGGGGTCGGCATATAGGCTAGAAGGAAGGGATCTGTTTAAGATTTTAATGGATCAGTTATGAGCTAAAGGATAGGGATCAGTTATGAGCTAAAATGAAGGGATTGGTTTTGCCATGTGAGTTGAAGTGTAAGGATCGGTTATGAGGCTGGGGAATAAGGATTATCATAAAGCGGGGATTAGTGTTGACTTCAAAAACTAATTTAACTCAAGTCGTTCAAACATTTAACTGCACACTGCCTTGTCCGAACATAAAATGATTAAAAACAATGCGCCTTGCATACTTGGACAGACGGACCTAAGCTTGAACTAACAAACTTTCGGACCGCTCAACATGAACAAAGTAAAAAACTAGCTAAATGAACTTGAACAACAGACTTCATAATTCAGAATGTCAACATTCGATCGTAAACCTTGGTTGCCGATCAACTTTCTCGTCGACTGAGACGGTCAGCAATGATGATCTTTATGGGCAAAATCCCCAATTTCAACATTTTACTTTCCCCACCCTGATTTCAAACTGTTTATGTTTGTTTCACACTGCACTACACTAGTTCACACACAATACGGGGGGAACATGTTATGATTTCTAATATTGATTGTCTACTGATTATAGCTGACATAGATCTCAAATTATATGGAGCGCTTAACCATAATGTCTTTTGAATCCGCCACGAGATCAAGCTCCACCACCCTATTTGATAAACCTACCCCGAGTCATCAAACAGAACAAGTAGGGGCATCTAACCCACGAACAAATCCCTTCCCCGATATTCTAGTCCTTCCTACAGAATTTATTAATCTGGCTCCAAATGTCGTTGAGGATGCTATCATTCTAAACAACCCGATCGATTCACAAGCATCTAGAATCTACAAGGCCGCTCTCCGTCGATTATGTTCCATCCATGAAATTCCCTTTGGAGACGTTCTAGTTCCATCGAGGCAAGACAGACCTTACTTGCCCCCAGCCGGATATACTGCTTGCAATAAGTTCATGTGCTGGGCCGGATACGTGCCACCCTTCAACTCTTTCGTATGGGAAATGTTAAGATACCTGGGGATTGCTCCCACCCAACTGCATCCCAATAGTTATGCCTTCATCCACCTTTCTTCTCTTTATGAATGTCCTATTCCGTTCGCTAACTCCTGATGACATTAGATACATCTATAATTTCAAAAGACGAACTAGGAGTCCTTCATATATCTTTCTTGGACCCTCGCCCAAATTTCAAGTCTTAATGGGTGTGTGGAACGAGCTCTCTCTATTCAAACATGAGTGGTTCTATGTATGGTGTCCTCCCAGCTTCACAAGAAGATGGTTGGAAGGACGTAAGTGCTACTTTTGTCTTCGTCTTTAGTTCAAAGATTCAAGCCGCATCTTCTTTCTTAAACATAATAATATCTCCAGTTCTTTTGGGTGTTTCCCTCGACCCAAAGGCATCGAGTATTCCAGGGCTGTTGCGGCCATTCATGCCTCTCCCGCTAAGGATCGAGACATCATATTCCTTGTCACTGACAAGCTGCTCTCATTATTTGGGCTATTGGAAGGTGGCTACAAAATTGGGCTTCTCGGTAGCAAAGTGGTCCTGAGAATTGTTGTCGAAAGAAGGGTAGAAGCGAGTGACCCCACGGTGCCTCCAGTTAAGGGAACCCGGGAAGACATTACAATGGGAGAGATAAGAGAATCTGAAGATGAAGGGTTAAGAGGCGAAGGCCCTAGGAAAATGCCAGTATCAAAGCACCACAGACCAGCCAAAAGCAAATTCCCCTGGAGAGGAGAAAAAGGTTGGTGTACAAGCTGCGGAAGAGTAAGGCCAGGGAAACCCGAAATTTGTCACAACCCCAATCGAAAAGGAATCATCATCCCAGCAAATGGAAAGTTCGCTGAAGGGTCTCTCTGACATTCTGATTTCAGATGATATATTAAATTACAACTTCGCTAACATTGACGTCGAAGGGCTCAACTCTTCTACGAGAAGCGGCGAAGGCATGCAACTTTCTAACAGGGGGAAACACTAGGACACATACATACACTTGCACTCCACCATACACTCATGATTAATTCCTCATGTTACAAATTCTAATATGCTCCTATTTGGTTCTTTTACAGGTGAAATGTCACACTTTCTCACTTTTGACAGTCTCCAGGGCTCTTCCACTTATTATCGTTCGGGTTGAGATTATGCTTTTGGAAGACGCAAAGACAAAGATGATGGGAGAGACAAAGACTATTATTATCGAGAGTCTTCTTCTTCATCCAGACGGAAGTTTCAACCACATGCTCCTCGCCATGACGATCCACACCTTCTCGCTCATAGCAGAGATAAGTCCTCATGCCGAGTTTCTCAAGCTGCTGCACCTCATGACCAACTTTTTGGGTCATCCAGTTCAAAGCAATCACATGAGAACCGTTCCGGCAAGCATCCGCTTGCTACTTTTGATCTGCTTCCATCAGTTCCCTCATGATTCTACCACAATGGAAAAGTTGGCTGAATTCAAAGCTACTTTTCCAAAAATCTACTTTGATGGACTCAAGTTCCTCCCCTCCATATATGCCATCCCTGGGAGTGCCAAAGAGAGTTCATTAGCATGTATGAATGACGCGTACGTCCAACATGAATCGTTCATTCACTTAGCCGAGAAAATCTTGGAAGTTTCCATCAAGCGCCAGCATGAAATTGATTGCCTCAAGTTGAAGGCTATTCACAAGAAAGACATAATCAAACATCAAGATGCTGAGCTGCTTGAATATAAAGCCTAACTTGCCGCGGTAGAGAAGAACGCAAAAGAAATGGTAGAGGCTATAAGTTGTTTGAAGACCTTGCACAAAAAGTAATTGGATGCAACATTCCATCGCATTAGCACTCTAGCCTTAGAGAAGGACTCCTTACAAAAGGAGAAAGATGTCTTAGCTTGCAGTGTTGAGGAACTTGAAACATTATTGTACAAAGAGTGGGAAGAAAAAATCGAGGCACGGGAAGAATCATAGAGAAACTGCGAGGAGATTGTTGAGGTGAGAAATAAAAAACAAAACTTGACGAACAACTTTCCCGGATCGAAGCCTTGAAAGAAATTGCCCGCAAAGAGGGCATAAAAGAAGTGCTAGAAGAAGCCAACTTTTGGGTGGAAGCTGTTGCCGAGTCCGGTAGAGAAGAAATAAAGAACTGTTCGCTCCGCTCATCGTATAATATAACGCCAAAGTTCTTCTTCAACATGACTTGACTTTTCTAGGCGAAGGCTATCTTGAATCACTTAACAAAGCTAGGGAGGTTATCACCAAAATCAAGAGGGAAAAGTTGTGAGTGGTAGAGCTTAATGAAGAGGCACTCGTGCAAGTAGTGGTCCAAGGAAATGAGCTGTCTGACCTGGCCGTCGTGAAGCTTTTGTTCTCTAAGGCTCCTACACCTGACAAAGAAGGAGAGGACGTCACTGGGTCCTCTGGAACTGATCTCAAGGGTCCTTCTCCTACTCAAATGGTCAGAACATTGTCTTCTCAGCTTACGGAGTCGGCTATGATCCGGATAGACCTGGCCTTGGTCCACAATTGCTATCTCCCATTCTTGAAGGGAGCACCCCAATGACAACTAAGAACCAATCGGATGTTAGTATAGCTTAGAATTTCCTTGAATTTAGCCATTTGTTTTTTTGGTGCATAACGGTCATTGATTAACGCTTGTTCTTTAACTAACTTTTGCAGGTCGTCCTGGTATAGAGCAAACTCCTAGGGGCGATGTGGCTATGGAGCAACAAAAGAAAGCGGCTGAGGCTTCAATTGCTGTAGGTATTCCAAGGCCCAAAGTTCGAGTCATTGATGCACTCAAGAAGGATAAGCCCGAGGACCCATCCCTTGGCGAGGAGTGGGACGATGTAGTGATCACGGGAGCCTCAGTGCACATTGCCAAAAGCAGTATAAAGGAGCAGATTGAAGAGGAAAAGAGATCGAAGCACAAAGTCAAAAAGGAGCCCGTTGAGGTCGCAGCCAATGATCCTATTCCTGCACCTTTGTAGGTCATTCACCCAGCGGGACAATTTCCATTGAAATTCCTCCTTCTTCAAGCGTCTCAACTAAGGGTAGCAAGGGGTCCCAAAAAAGATACTCGACTGATTCTACTCCTAAAAAATCAAAGAAGGGGAAGAAGTCGATGAAATAGTTACTATTTTGTGTCGTTGTACATAGTTTGGATAAGTCATACATGTGTTTCTTTTCTAGTAGTAGGTGTACGGGCGTGGATCCCGAATTTTTGAACAACTTGTAACAAATTTTTGAGATAGTGAATAAAAGTTTTTGTTTTTTGATTGGTCACCACGTGAATTATTACTTCAAAAGTAGAGTAATTACTTCCCATTTCATGTACTTATAATAATTTTCATAAGTCTCATTAATAATTCACTATCTCCATCACAAAGCCTTTCTTAAGGTTGTCTTAAGTCGTAAGCAATGCCAAGCCGGAACTGTAACAAACGATTATGCCTTCCCGCTAACAGTTTGAGTATCTTTCATCGATTTGAGATCAGAATTCGAGGGATGGAGAACGGTCGAAATCCATCTATCCACCCATTGAGTTTTCGAGTTAGCCTGCGGTCCGGGGAGCTCAAATTTTTCGTACGTGGTCAGCTATATTCCAATCACTCGTACTTTAATCCACGCTTTGGGGACATAGATTTTTCATCACAGACAGTGACGCTTCTGCCCATGGAAGTCATTTTTCTGTCGAACGATTTATACTCCAGTTCGCAATCGGAACTTAGAGATTTTGTCATAGGTAGTCGAGTTTCTTCCCATGACAGTCGTTTTTTCGCCGAATAGTTTATACATTAGTCCACAGTCGGAGACTTAGAGATTTTTAATGGGCGGTCATGATTCCGCCCATGGTAGTCGTTTTCCTGCCTAATGGTTTATACTCTAGTCCGCAGTCGGGGACCTAGTGTACTCTAGTCTAGTCGGGGACTTAGACGTGGGCAGTCGTGTTTCCACCCTTGGCGGTCGTTTTTCCGTCGAATGGTTCATACTCCGGTCCGCAATCAGAGACTTAGAGATTTTGTCATAGGCAATCGTGTTTCTGCCCGTAGCAGTCATTTTTCGACCGAACGATTTATACTCCAGTCCGCAGTCGGGGACTTAGAGTACACTAGTCCACAGTCAGAGACTTAGAGGTTTTGTCTTAGGCAGTTGTGTTTCCTCCCATGGCAGTCGTTTTAGCCAAATGATTTCTACTTTGGTCTGCAGTCGGGGACATAGAGATTTTGTCATGGGCAGTCATGTTTCCACCCATGTTAGTCGTTTTTCTACCGAATGATTTATATTCCATTCCACGGTTGGGGACTTAAAGTACTCTAGTCCACAATCGCGGACATAGAGTTTTTTGTTATAGGCAGTCGTGTTTACGCCCATGGCAGTCATTTTTTGGCCAAATGATTTATACTCTACTTTGCGGTCAAGGACGTAGAGTACTCTAGTCTATAGTAAGGGACTTAGAGTTTTTCATTTTCTCATTGTCGGCGACCATTGCGAGCTTTGTCCCTTGGTTCGCCTAAGAGAATCGCCAACTAAGCAAACTTATGAAGCTCACCTCATTCGATCCCATTGGGGATTGGTATGACTGATCGACTTCAAACTTTATGAATTTGTTCACACGTCACACATATTGATATTAATCAATTTCATCGCATACTCTGCTTAAAATTTAATAACAGTAGCTTATGTAAAGGAAGCTTCAAGATTTTATTCATCATACAAAAAGGAACATAATAACTTGTCTTATTACACACTGATAAGGTCAAACACCAAAGAAAAAGTCAAAAGTAACTAGTACTGAAATTCAAAAGAAATAGTCTAGGTGAAATAGTATCGTAAATGCTTGCTATTCCACGCACTTGGAAGTGTCGCGCCATCAACAGTCACTAGCTAGAAAGTTCCTTCTCCAAGCCTTTGTTAAATGACGTAAGGTCCTTCCCATGTCAGATTCGTGTGAAATGGGACTCGAAAAACTTATTTTAGGACAAGATCGCCGACTTCGAAGGTTCTCGATCAGACTTTAATGTTGTGATATTGGGCGATTCAATGTCGACGTGCAATTGCTCTCAAATCGGACTCCTCGTGTTTCTCATCAATAAAGTCCAAAGATTCCAAGAGTAGATTTTGGTTCATGTTGGGGTCGTAGTAAGTCACTCGATGAGAGGGAACTTCGATTTCCACTGAAATAACTGCTTCGGCTCCATAAGCAAGAGCAAATGGAGTATGGACGATTGTGAACTTATGAGTGATCCTGTAGGCCCAAAGTGCCATAGGAAGCTCATCCATCCACTTGCCTCTAACCTTCTCCAAACGATTTTTTAGAATAGATTTGATAATCTTGCTTACAGCTTCAACTTGTCCATTCGCCTAAGGGTGAAAGACCGTCGCAAACCTCTTCTCAATATGATACCTTCGACAAAACTCTTTAATTCAGTGCTATCGAATTGAGTTCTGTTGTTAGTCATGATAGTCCATGGAAGACCGAAATGGCGTATGATGTTTCGAACAACGAAGTTGACAACTTTCTTAGTTGTAATCATGGATAATGGCTCTGCCTTGGTCCATTTGGTGAAGTAGTCAACCGTGACAATCACGTTCATCGCACCACCTTTGGAGATTGGTAGAGAGCTGATGATGTTGATACCCCCACACACCAAATGGCCATGGGGCTCTTGGCACTTTTGCATATATTTGGAATTTGTCGCATCATCTCACATAATCAGCAGCATCCCAGTTCACATTTGGCTAGTAGTATCCATAACGGAATATCTCTTTTGCTAAAGTTTGCCCCGTGTAATCGCCACATTCCCCCTCATGGACTTCTTTTAAGACATGCTTTATCTCATCGTGGGAGATACACTGGAGTAAGGGAACAGAAAACCCTTTTCTATATATAGTTCCCTTCTGCATAATATACCGTGAAGCTTTGCCAAGGACTTGACGCTTTTCATTTCTCTTCTCCGGCAAGATTCCATGCAACAGATATTCTTTAAACAGAGTCATCCATGATTCCCTCTCGGGCTCCATTTTCAGTATCTGGTCGACTTCCATCATATTTATACTCAGGGTGTGCAATGTCTCGACTGGAACCAAGTTGATCTGTTGTGCATCACCAGTGCTCACAAGCTTTGCCAATGAATCAGCTTCTTCATTTTTCTCGTGCGAGATATGCGAAATGTCATAGTATTCGATATCCACCAATAGCTCCTGAGCTCGGATAGGAAACAGGCAAGTCATTGTCCCTTAGCTTGATAATCTCCTCTTACCTGATATACCACCAGTTGTGAGTCACAAAAAATTTCAAGAGACTTTACTCCAAGCTTCCTACCAAGTTTAGTCCCGCGATCAATGCTTCATATTCAACTTTATTATTTATAGCAGGAAATTCAAGCTTCAAGGCATAGAAAACTGACTGGTTCTTAGGGCTTATGAGAAAAATCCCAGCTCTGGAACAGTGATCATTAGATGCTCCCTCAGTGTACATCTTCCATCGTATAGCAGGGATTACTCTGTTCTCTGAGGGATCATCCTGCATGGCAAACTCGACTATGAAGTCTGCCAATCCTTGTCCTCGAATAGCTCTTTGCGGCAGATATGTAATGTCGAACTGGCTAAGTTTGAATTTTCATTTTGGTAATCCTCTAGACGTCTCAGGTCGTTGTAGGACCTGTCGTAGCGGCTGGTCGGTATACACGTTGATTGGATGGGCATGGAAATATGGGCGAAGCTTGCGCAACGCGATCATCAAGTAGTACGCCAGTTTCTTTATCTTCTAGTGGCTTCTTTCTGCCCTGTAAATCATTTACCGATGTAATGCACCGGTCTCTGAATCCGATTCTCTTCATGAATCAAGGCGGCACTTATGGCATGTGGCAATATAGCTAAGTAAATATACAACTCCTCATGGTTTACCAGCTTTGACAAAACAGGGGGTCTCTCCAAATGATCCACCAAAGCTCAAAATGCATCTTCACAACCTTGTGTCCACTCAAAATTCCTCTTTCCTTTTCATATTATATCGGAGAAAGGAATGCATTTATCGATCATCCTGGAGATGAACCAACTCAAAGCAGCGACTTTCCCGTTCAAAATCTGCACTTGTTTAATGGTTCTAGGCTTATGTATATCCCGAATGGCTTGAATCTTTTTTGGATCAACTTCAATTCCTCAAGCGTTGACAATAATGCCCAAGAACTTCCCCAATACAGCATTGAATGAGCACTTCAAAGGGTTCGTTTTCATGTTATATAATCGAAGAATATCGAACATCGCCGCTAAGTCTCGAATGTAGTCCTTTGATCATCGTGACTTCACGAGCATATCATCCACATAGACTTCCATCGCCCTCCCAGTCTGATCCTTAAACATTCGGTTAATAAGACGTTGATAGGTTGATCCAACGTTCTTTAATCTGAACGGTATCACTACGTAACAGTACAACCTAACATTCATGATAAAAATGGTATGTTCCAGATCTGGGATGTGCATCGAGATTTGGTTATACCTTGAGTGTGCATCCATAAACGATAACAATTCGTGCCCTACGGTTGAATCAACTAGCTGATCAATTCTTGGCAGAGAAAAAATATCTGTAAGGCATGCCTTGTTTAGGTCCGAATGGTCAGTACATTTTCTCCACTTTCCATTTTCCTTCTTCACTAGCACGGGGTTAGATATCCATTTGGGATAGAGGCGTTGCGAATAAACCCGTTGACTTCAAGTTTGTCCACATCCTCTTTAAGAGAGAAGGATCTACTATATGAAAGACTAACTTATGGTGGATCGATTATACAAATGACAGGTATATAATTAAATTAAACTATAGTGTAATGATTAGTAAAGAATATAAATAAGAATAATCACACCAGGGTTTTTATACTGTTTCGGACCTCCCGTCCTATGTCCAGTCCCGAAGCTCCCCTACGGAATTTTCTTTCACCAAATAACCCTCACTTCACCCAGAGGAACAGGTTTACAATAGCGGAGTTTCTTTATCAACTATGTCTTCTCTGTTACATGGATTTTGACTATATAGTACAATTGAACTTCCTATATCTCTTGAATGATTGAATATAATATTGTTCGAGAGAATATATAAGTGTATGTTCTCAGATTTACAGATTGGATAGTAAGTAGATGATTAGAACAAGAGATGATCAAGATAGAAAGTTGAGTTGTATTTTGATCCTTCTTGATTCTTGTTTATATAGTTATAGAGTGTTGCTTCTAGTAGTTGCATCTCTTCCTTTTCAGTCTAAAGTCGTTACTGTTCACTGGTGAAGAGTTGTGGAGGAGAGATGGAGTTGTGTCTTTTAAGAGATGACAGTTGTTATTTGAATTTTTTTGCCCCGAGTCCAGTTTCAGACGTCTGAATGTTGTTTTCAGACGTCTGAATGCTGTTTTCAGACATCTAGAACCTATTATTAATTTTAGTCCAGCATCTACGTTCAGACGTCTGAAGTTCTGCATTCAGACGTCTGAACCTGTCAAGTGAGGTTTTCCTGGGTTCATTCTTGAGTGTTTGTTCTTTCGATCTTCGTGCAACTTTGTAGATGAATTTCTTTAATGCTTTAGTCATCGTCTTGTCAAGGTAGTGGTTTGTCTTGCTTTGTATCTGTGTATGATATATATATATATATATATATATATATATATATATATATATATGATTTCCATTGTATAGTTGTCATCGTCGAAATCGTAAACTCAGGGTTCTAACACAATATATCATACTAATTATCTAAAAGGGTGAGTTTATCTCATTGAAATTCTAGCGGACATTTAAACATTCTAGTTTGAACTAAAATCGAACGACATTCGATTTTAGCTCAAATTTTCACTTGCTCCAAATTCAACAAAACCAGTTCCATTGCATAGCTATCACAATTACAAGTGCAATGCAAAATTTCATGCCTCGATTAAACCTCGTATGAGAAAGTTATTTATTTTATAAGTTTTGAGAAGTTTATATATATAATTTATACACTAATTACATTTTAAACTTTTAATTACCATATAAATCATCTTTTCCAAAACCAAAATACCCTTCCCTCCAAAACCTGCATACCCACTGACATCGCCATGCATAATTCCTCCACCTATTTCCTCCTACAATTCACAAAACTTCACAAAACAAGATCCGATATTCCGACCGACTCTCCATCACAAACTCCATCCATCCATCACCATGCGAGGAAGATCAGCCACTCCTTAACCAACCCTAAGCCCACACGACCTGGAAATGTTGCAACCCACCCCTAAGTGCCCCCCTCTACCAAAGCATGGTCGCAGTTGCTCCTCCATGCCACGAACATGAATCCACACATCGATCCTCCCATCGTCGACTAAAGCACCATAAAGATCAAACCCAAGTTTTAGGTAAACACTAACAGTACTATCGAACTTCTTAAATTTTGATCGTATCCTCCAAAAACACATCCACATGTAGATCACATCCTATAAACTCAATGATCCACGCTTTGTATTTTTTGTTAATTATTTGTTTGTTTGAAATTTTTAAAGAAGGTGGATCTATATTTTTTGTTTCAGGAAGATAAATAAAACATTAAAAAATAGGAGAAAAAGCAAGTGTATTTTTTTATTCTAAGTGTTAGCTTTTAATTATAGCTTACACTTATTCTTCAATTTCTGGCATCTCATCGCATAGATTTTCATTTACATACGAACCATGAATGACAAGACAAAAATAATGTTGTGCTCAAAATAGCTATGCGACCTCAAAACAATAATAATATACACTGGTTAACTGATTTTGTAAAATCACAAAAATACATCTGTTTGTCGAAAATTTAAAATTATGCAAAAATCAAATAAATTAAATTAAAAATAAAGTTGTTATATTAAATAAATTTTCTTATTGTTTATTATATATTGAATCAAATTTGAATATTTAAATAAATTAAATATTTCTCATTTGAAACGTTAAAAATTCTGGATCGTTACAATCTGTGACATCTTATACATATAGCTTAGTGCTTTTAGCTTAGTGCATCAGCTTTTGCTACCCTTGTGTGCGCATTAACCTCCTGTGTCACCTAAGCTAGCAATCTGTTACCTATAGAGGCATTTGTAGTATAATGACTTAAAGTCCACGCACTGAACGAGCACATCGGTGGATACATGTCATAATGATTGTAAGGCAACTAAAGACTGTAGAGACTTAGTGTCCCTGGAGTTATCTTAGTTCTATCGGTCTCTCTTCTAGTACTGTAAGAGTGATAGATTCGCATATACAATTAATACGTCTCACTATAGCATTGATATGGGACGAGTGCCACATATTATGACATATATATAACTCTACTTAGGACTATGTGTCGTCATACAGTCATTTCCCATCATGATATTTATAGAGAGATATTTTAAGAGGAGATGAGATTATACATGTGATACATATCCAGTGTATAGTGGATTCTCAGTATATTGATAGGCAGCCTATCATATTTTCTGTGTATGATTTTATTGAGATTGAGATTATGCTTATGCAGTGCTTAGTGCTAGCCTGATTATACATAGGGATATCTCATTTATTGATATTTCTAGATTTGATAAATGATTTCCAAATAATGCGATTCACTATATGTGTTAAATATATGATTCTGACTTAATGTGTTTTTGTATGAGTAATGACATCTTTTGATATTAGTTTTGATTATTTTATATAGATACGAGATATTTGACATCCATTGACATTGTATGGATATCTGATTATTTATGTTAGAGTATTATATTATTATTTCATGTTATTATGTGTACCCTTATTATTACACTTGATTAGACATAGTCTAATCTATGTGTTATTTTATAGTTCTTTGGTCAATTCAAGACATTTTAGTACAGGGACGGCACGACCGACATTTGTATTATTGGGCTTAGAGGAGTTTACATTAGGACTATTATATGATACTTATAATATATAACATTGATTAATTGTATATATATTTGACACTAAACTATAAATTGATTATTTATCATATTATTGATATATATGATCATTTGATATAACTTATACTCCTAAAACTTTATTGTATTATATATATATTGCCATTGTGATTGACTCTGTATTCTCTATGATGTACCATATACTATCTATTGTTATGTCCTGGAGGCACACGTGTTAATTGCTTTGTACTGATATTATGTACATATAGATGAGTTATTTATTTGATGTTTTAATACATGCCAGTTTTATCCAAAGGAAACTAGCGTACCCCATATAGCTCTATTCTCTGTATTATCTGACAGTATTACTCTGCAATACTCTTGAATAGTATAGGATGGAGATGGGGTGTCTCAATGGGTATCAGAGCTAGTTTAGAATAATACATCCAATATTAGAGACACGAGTCGTGACCTTAAATAAGACTTAGAGTTCCCGACCCTTGGGTGTATTGTGTAATTTTCTTTAATAAGAGATAGTATATTTATGTATATATATAGAATGATTATGAGATAATCATCGGGGGACATATTTGTAATTTTATAAATATATATACGTAAATATGCAATTAATTTCTTTTGTTTTCTGTATGAAATAAATGGTTGGAATAGCAAGGATAAAAGGAGATAGTCCAACCAGCAGCATTTGTATTTGTAATTTTCGATGGTTTTGTCTTGCATTATGGAATTTGGTTTGATATTGTAGTTGAGTTTTATTTATTTTGAGCAGAGTGCTTAGTGAAAAATTTATTGATCGGCCTCCGCCGAGTATGTTTATTTTTTTTTTATATTTGGTTAATTTAAATAGTTAGAGTTAAATGTTTTGAATAGGAAACTAAGAAATGTAAATTATTTTGGTTAGAAATATATATATGATTTATATTTATAAAGGATATTTTATATGTTTGTATATATTTTTAGTAATGTTTATGACTATTGGATACTACTGCATAGTTGTAATTAATTGTGATGCATTATTGATTATATCAATGTTGTAGCCAAATAATTTTAGTAATTAGTATAAGGAATGACGAGGAAATATCATTCTACTTATAGTATTTGAGAAACTACGAATATAAGTATGTAAATCTGATGACTATTTGTTATAATTAGTAATGTATAAATACTATTTGTGTTTTGGGTTTTCGGCATGTAAGAATGAGTATAATTTGAAAACCTATTATTATTTGGAATGTATTAAATTTTTGGGGAAAATAATTTCAATAAATTGAATGTGATTTACATAAGTTTATAAATATTAATATTGTACCATACAGTGATTTAATTATAACAGAATTATTTTTTAAAATAGTAGATGTATGAAAATTTTAATAAATTCATAGAAGTTTGAAATGATCTAGAAAATAGTACTTAGAAATGATTTTGATGTAATAAAACAGTTGAATCTAAATAAAATAATGCAAGATATTATGTAAATAGAGAAACAAGATTTTAGTATAAAACTGTTTAATAAAGATTTTGGCTTCTGTAAACATATTTTAAAAATTATTTGAAGGAAAATTTGAATTTAAATTGAGTTGGAAAAAATTGAATTTTGGAAAAAATATATGTAACATACGTGATATTTGAAAGAAGATTTATTTAAATAAGGGATTTTAAACTTTTATCGAGTAATTCCCCTTGAATAACTGTTTTAGTATTTAAAATACAATGAAAATAATATAATTGAATTAATAAGATTCAATTATTGTAGATTTTCCTTAAGAGAAATTGTGAGGACGCAATTTTGTTCAAAGGGAAATTTGTAACAACCCGATTGTTAAGTAATAATTAATCAAAGTTAATAAAGGTAATTTAGTGATTAAAAATAGAATTTGGAAATTTAATTGATAAATAGGTTTAGCGATTATTTAAATAAAATAATTTGAAATTTGAAAATAAAACTATTAAATTGAAATAAGTTAAAATTTGTAAACAGTATTTAAAGAAAATATAAAATTGGAATAAAATACTAGTTGATAAGGAATTGATTTGATATGTAAATTGCAATTATTTAGATTAAAAGAAACTTGGTTTTAAAGGTCAAACGAAAAAATTAATTGATTAAGTATTTTCATTATTTTATATATATATATATATATATATATATATATATATAAATGTCAAAGCCCAACCCAAGTTTATAGCCCAACTTTTCTTTCCATAACTCTCTTTGTTCCATAAAACACAAACGCATGTTCACAAACTATGATCGATCTTCATTTTTTTTCTATTCTTCTGATGCAATTAAAAAAATAAACTTCTATCATTTAGTAAATTGAAAATCAAATTGCATAAATTTCATAAAATCACAAAATTTCAATATGTGATTCTCGTGAATTGTATGCATCTGTGGCCTGAATTTTCTCTGGTGCAGCTGTAAGATGAGTATATGTATTGAAATGAATACAGAGGAGAAGATGAAAATGCGACGAACATGTGAGTTAGCCTAACCCATAAACCTATGTTTAATTACCTAATCTATGAAATATATAAAGCTCAGTTGCAATTTATCTATGCTTACTTGTTCTTGTCTCAAGCTTTAACATATGTTTGATGATGGCCTATGATTCACCATTGATCATGTGAGCTTCAGCAAACAAGCTTGCATATAACACCCAGAATAGGTCTACCTTTAACGATACCGATCAACCTGTACCAGTCGATCGATGCACTGATCTATTCGAACGTTCTAGAAGCTGCTGCCGCCTAGTAATTTTCTACTTGCTCGTGTAACTTGTGTTTGTGTTTATGTAAGTGTGTGTGTGTGAGTTTAAGTGTGTATCTATATATATGTATGTGTGATGTTGTGTATGTTTGTGTGAGTATAGATTTTGTGCGCGTGCGTTGTGTTTGCAAATGTACTATAATGTTATGTTCTTACATGAGTGATAGGGCATGTGTGTGTTGAGTTGCATGTTCATTTGCTGTTTTCTTTTGTTTGCACAATGCACCTTCTTGTTATACAAATTTTGGTTTTCCTCCTTGTATATTTTTTTTGGTATGTTGCTACTTTTTATCTTTTATATTGTTGCTCATGTCTATGTTCAAAGTGCTACATGTAAGGCCCTTGATTTTTAGGTGTTGTTAGAGAAATTATTTTACTATTTCAAACCCAGTTAATTCTTACATCTTGCTGTAATTGGAATTATCATTTTTTTTAATTTATGTAAAACTATACATGTATATAAAGTTCACTAATTTATATTTGTATAAGCTAAATTAGATACACCGAAGCTGTGATATTTACATATTGAACATATATAAATATGAATGTAAACCTAAGTTCAATAATTTAATAAAGTAAATTTAATTATAATACTTAAGTAATCTATTATTGTTACATATAAAATGTAAAATTTTAATATACTATATATAAAGTATTCAAGTTTTGAATATGTATTTATTTGATTATGAAGAAAATTAAATTAAATTTGTATAGTTTATAATTATTTGAAGTATTATTACTTAAAAGGAAAATAAACGACAAAAAGTTTCTTAAATAAACATTTATTATTATTAAAATATAATATGTGAAATATAATGTGCAGCTTTAGTTTTAAAGTATTAGGATGAATATACATTTACTGATTTAGATGTTTAATGTTATTTTAAAATGGTAAATAGTTATAAAAAGTTATAGAATAACTCTTTTGCACAGTCTTAGTTTTAAATTAATATTAAGTTACCAAAAGATAAGAATAAGTTTTATAATGTAATTAGCGCATATTAAATTATAGTTTAACTATATAAAGATGAAGAAACTTGTTGTTTACTATACAAAGTATATTGTATATGAGTTTAGTATTATCCATTTAATTCTAGATTATATATTTATTAACCATTTCTAAGTTTTTAATAGGTAGTGTTAAGATTATAAATCGTGAAGGATTTATTAATATATTTATATATTTATTTGTTGCTATATACATATATTTATTGAAGTCGCCTATTTGTATGTTACTATTCAAATAACTCTCTTGTGGTTTAGGGAATCTTGAAATATTTATTTTATTATTATTCAATTTTAAGTATTAAATTTTGTTATATAAAATTATATGCGATAAATGATTTATTATTGAATATTGATTTGTTTATTTTATTCTTGTATGTCTTTTTGATTAATATATTTTGTCTTGTTTTCTTCTGATTTTACTTCTTTTATTTATATTGAATTTAATATATGAATGATTCACTATTGATATAGATTTGTTTAATGTTTAATATGATACGATAATGGCATCCTTCTTGGTGATTTTGTGACGTTTAATTCCGTGTGACGAGAAATCTAAATAATCAAAGTTATAATACCGTCTGGTATAGGACTTCTGGTAATATTTCTTCGATTATTATTTGGAATCATTGTACAGAATACAGGATAGTTTGAGTATAGTTTAAAAGCAGTGAATAAATGTTTGAGTATCATGTAGTGGTATGGTGTAGAGTTAGGGGTATGCCCTAGGGGCAATTATGTAATTTGTTACATATATCTTATTCGATGACTAATCTTATCCATAAATGATATATAATGTTATAGTAATTAATTTAATTAAAATTATATATGATTGAAAATCCATAAATGGTATGTTTTATGATAGTAGTTATAAGGTGTTGTAACCGTGAGTAATTTATCATAATAAATATAAATGTGTCGTTTTACATATTCCTATTCAAAATGCAACGAGGCTGGATATCAGTGTATCTATTGAGACTAGATATATTATACTCTTCAAATGTTAGGCAGTGTATTACTCATAATTGCTAGGGACGCGAAAAGGTTATGAACTGATAGTTATTAGATAACTATGGAATGACTCACTCGGTAGTTTTCTGTTGGTTAATATAACTAAGGTCAAACAGAAAATATCAATGTGTTTGATTTACACTGTTCTCTCAACTTGAGAATACGGTGGATCTTTGATATGTTACCAAACTACTTGGCTAAGCTATGAGACGATAGTTGCAGAAGATACAGTTGGACTCAGACGAGGCTCGAGTCGAGGAAGGATTGGAGATATGTGTAGACATGGTTCAGCCCATATACATGGTTCGGCATGTATGTGTCGGTAAAGGTGGTTCAGTCATGCATGCATTGCTCGATACATATGGGTTGGCAACTTGGACCAATCTTCATGGCTCGGCATACTTGGTTCGGTATGCATCGAAGAAGACAACAAGTCACCATAGGGGGTACGGTCGACGCTTCTATGCTTCGAATCACGCCGCCACTTGCTTTGAGTCATTTGAGAAGGTGCTTCGGGTCATTCTCAAGAGACTCATGGTTCGGCCAAAGTGGTCCGGTATACCTGGTTCGGTCGTGCTGAAGCATCACTCGTGGGCCGAGTTGTCTAGGTTAAAGGCTTGCGCAGGGGACCTAGTATGTCTTCATTTATAAATAGAGAGGTAGGGGTACATTGAAGGGACCTTTTTTCAGGAACTCTAGGTAGACTCTGCCGTTTTCTATACTCATTTCTTTGCTGTCAAAAATTATACTCGAGCTTTCTGTGTATGGATTATATTTGTATTCAACTCATTGAAGAAGTAATAAAGATTTCACTTAAAGTGGACGTAGGCAGTTACGTCGAACCACTATAATTCTGATGTTCTCGTTTTTACTGTTCAAATTGCTTCTTACTGTGATATTCCTCTATTTCAAATTAATTTCTTAATTAATCTCTCTACATAATTCTACTCAAGGGTGTTAGTGACCAATTATAATGCTAACATTTTGATGCTTTCATTGAGAATGGCATTCTCAGGCTATTATGATCTACTTTATCGCTACTGGATTGGAGAGATCCCCTAAAGAAGATCCAAGTTCATTCTCAAGAGTTCATAGATTCTACTCAGAGTTTTGACCGATAACTCTACAATGGGAAGACCATGTACTAGATCGGCATCCCACATTATGGATGTCAACGAGACTGCTAGCGTCCAATAAGTAGGACCTAGCAATCAACATGTTAATCCAGGTGCGGGGGCCGCCACCATCCTAAACTAAACATAATCACCGGGACAGAGTTTAATGAACTGATGAGAGAACTCATGGAAAGCAGGAGACAGCTTAATGAGCAGATTCAAGCTAACGCCAATCTCATGACCCAGCTTACTCAACAACAGCATCAGAATACTGGAGGAAGTCCCGCTACTTACTCATCATCTAACAGCTCTGTTTTGTTTGATGAACATCCCAGGCTTAGATGCCGTAGAATTGAAACAGCGTAAACAGGTATAGCAGATCAATCCAACAAGAATGGTCTAGATTCCCTACCTGGAGTCGTGGCCCCTCACTTGCACCTGGGAAATCGCACTCAAGTTGGAATGGGAAACTTAGGATCTAGAGCATGAGCGAAAGCAGGCCGACCGGCTCACCAAGGTCGTAGCAAACACGCATTTGGGAGGCCACCAACAGAGGAGGCACCAGCCGGAGCGGTCACGTAAGACGGAGTCCAACTTACCACCTCCCATCCAGACCCCGGATTGATCAGCCATGGTTAGACAGCTGATGAGAGAAAATCAGGGCTTATCTAACGATGATTGGGATACAGGTAGGAGTCATACTCCGTTCACAGTTGCTATCCTACAAGCTGAGTACTCCCGAAAGTTCAGCATGCCGACTATTCCAGCCTATGAGGGGAAGACTAATCTTCGACAGCATATAATGAGATACGAATGGATAATGGACTCAGCCAGGGCAAATGATGCAACCAAATATAAATGTTTCCCAATAAACCTATTCGGAATCGCCATCATGTAGTTCACCAGACTTCCTCCTCGATCGATCTCCAGGTTCGATGAGTTAGCGATGAAATTTGTGGAGCGGTTCAAAATCCATACCACTCATCTAAAGGACGTGATGTCTTTATCAGTTTAATCCAGGCTCTTAGGGAGTCCTTAAAAGAATATCTACAAAGATTTCTTGTTGCTTCTATCGAAGATAGCAACCCGAATAACCACGCTATTCTTATGACTGTGATGTGAGGAGTAGATCCAGAATCGGAGTTTGGTGATTGGCTGGAAAGAAAACCTCCGGCTACCCTGGAACATTTTTACTCAAAGGCGCACCAGTTCATGAGAAGGAAGGAAGCCAGGTGGCATCTCTGGAAAAGTCTAGGTCAATGTTCAAAACAAGCTCGAGCAGTCTAAAGGATCCGGAGGAGGAAGTTCCAGAAGGAAGAGGGAAGCAAGAAAGTGGAAACCAAGGATCCCAACCTACAATGAATACACTCCGTTGAACACATCTCTGGAGAATATTTATTTGTCAACTTGTAATACCTTCCAATACAGAAAACCGCGCTCAAAAGAATCCACCGAGGAACAAAAACAAACTGGGAAATACTGCTAGTTTCACGAGACCTACGGGCACAACACTGAGGAATGTAGACACCTCCATGATGCTATAGAAAAACTGATTTGGCAAAAGAAGTTATAACATTTTGTTAAGAATCCGTAGGAAGGAGGACAGGGAGCATCTGACCCCGGTCGCATGCAGGCTCCACATCACCTTAAGGACCCTGCTTGGACCATAGGTAGACTGATCATAAACACGATAGTTAGCGGGCCTCAACCAGCAGACAAGAGTTGTCAAGAAATGGAATGCTATGCTAATTCCTTGAGACATGCGAATTTTGAATGCTGCTCGAACTCGAAAGACAGGACTCCAGCGAAACAGTAGCGAATGATAACTGATGATATAGTATTTAGGAGCTGGGATACCAACCAGGTGGAGGCACCCACTATCAACCCGATGGTCATATCGACCACGATTGGGCCAGCGTTTATGAGAAGGATACTGATTGATTTGCAGGAGTTCTGTGAATATTATTTTCAAAAAGGCATATGACCAAATGAAGATGGAGGAGAAAGATCTAAAAACATCTAAAGCACGTATTCATGGCTTTAATAGTGCGACTACTAATGCAGTAGGTTTTATCAAATTACCAGTTGAGTTAGGAGAAGGTGAATGT
Source organism: Allium cepa (assembly GCA_030765085.1). Classification (NCBI taxonomy): domain Eukaryota; kingdom Viridiplantae; phylum Streptophyta; class Magnoliopsida; order Asparagales; family Amaryllidaceae; genus Allium; species Allium cepa. Next base: position 708,257,393 of record CM060932.1, read on the forward strand.
AGGAGCGTACATATCCTACCGTTCATTATTTTGGATGTTGATTCCCCGTATAATGTTTTTTTGGGCCGACCGGCCCTGGCGGAGTTTAGGCCAGCTTTGGCCCCATGGTGTTTGACTTTGAAGTTTCTGATGGATAGAGGAGTTGGTGTAGTGCATGGCGATCAAGCAACTGGTCCTGCATGTTATGTGGTTGAGCTGAGAGAGGCCCAGTGAAGATAGAAGGGAAATGTTGCGGGCGACTCTGTCCAGATCCATGTTGCTCAAAATTGACAAGTAATGCCCGAGCCTTGACTCGGGAAGCATTATTGGATCTATAGAGACATAGATCCGAGAGATGATGATGAAGAACCTAAGGAGTCTAAAGCAGCACCGGTTAAATTGACGATTGACATTCCGATCAGCCATGACGACCAATCACGGGTGCTGAAAATTGGATCACAACTCACCCCCTTGATGACGGAGGATCTTACTGATTTCCTTCGAGCGAATCTGGATGTTATCGCTTGGACACATTCTGATATGTATGGGATTTATCCCGCCATATCTAGTCATATGTTGAACATAGACCTGAAATACGTGCCGGTGAAGCAAAAAGGAGAGGTAAGGACCCAGAGAGGTCTGCTGCTCTCAAAGAGGAAGTGGAAAAACTCAAAGCCGGTGGGTTTGTCCATGATGCCCTCTACCCAGAATGGGTCTCTAACCCCGTACTAGTGGGAAAAGCGAATGGTAAATTGAGGACCTGTGTTGATTAATCAGACCTGAATAAGGCATGTCCTAAGGATAACTTCCCTTTACCCCAGAATTAACCAGTCAGTTGACTCAACAGCAGGACACGAGTTATTCTCATTCATGGATGCGTATTCGGAATATAGTCAAATCCTGATGCACATTCCAGATCAGGAACACACTATTTTTGTCACAAACGTTGGACTGTATTATTATGTGGTGATGCCTTTTGGGTTGAAAAACACAGGAGCCACTTATCAGCGCTACGTAAATCGGATGTTTAAAGACAAAATTGGTAGAACATTGGAAGTCTATGCGGATGACATGCTCGTGATGTCACGGAAGTCAAACGATCACATTCGAGACTTAGCGGAGATGTTTGATATACTTAGATACTACGGAATGAAAATCAATCCACTGAAGTGTTCCTTTGGTGTTGCATCGGGAAAGTTTTTGGGTTTTATGGTCAATGCACGAGAATTGAAGCTAACCCAGAAAAGATTCAGGCTATTCGAGACATACAAGTGCCCAGAACTATAAAGCAAGTCTAAAGCCTGAATGGAAAAGTCGCCGCTTTGAGTCGATTCATATCTAGAGCGACCGACAAGTTTATTCCCTTCTTTAATGTGATAAAGGAAGGGAAGAGAAATTTTGAATGGACGCCCGACTGTGAGGATGCGTACTGAGCTCTGGAAAGACATTTGGAAAGTTCCCCGGTTCTGTCAAAGCTTGTAGACCATGAAGTGTTATATGTATACTTGGCCGTGTTCAGCCTGCCATCAGTACGGCCTTGGTTTGCGAGGAGGACCAAATTCAAAAGCTAGTGTACTATGTCAGTAAATGTCTAATGGGACAGAGAGAAACTATCCTAAAATTGAGAAGCTAGCCTGCTGTTTGGTGATAGCATCATGCAAGCTTCGTCCATATTTTTAGGCTCACATGTTCAGTGTTTATACCGATCAACCTCTAGACAGATGCTCCAACGACCAAAAACCTCTGGAAGGTTACTAAAGTGGAACATTGAGTTGAGTCAATTCAATATCACGTACCTGCCACAGAGGGCTGTCCAAGGGCAGGCGCTAGGAGATTTCATTGCAGAATTCACCATATCAGATGAGCCAAGTAGTGATGATGTTATTCCCCCCATTTAATGGAGACTATTCACCGATGGGGCATCCAAGGATCGTTGTTCTAGGGCTGGTGTTATTCTTGTAACTCTCATAAACCGATCAATTTGTTATGCTTTGAAGCTCAATTTTCCAGCTACGTTTAACGAAGCCGAGTATAAAGCATTGATTGCTGGCTTAAAACTTACCAGGGAACTCGGAGTAAAATTGGTTGAAATCTTTTGGGACTCACAATTGGTGGTGTATCAAGTGCGAGGAGACTATCAAGCAAATAGGCAGAGACTTTCCCCATACCTTGCTCGGGTTCAAGAGCTGTTGGCAGACCTTGAATATTATGATATTTCACACATCCCGCATAAACAAAATGGGGAAGCCGATTCATTATCGCAAGTACTGGTGATGCGCAGCAGATGGGCTTGGTTCCCGTCGAAATCTTGCATGCTCCGAGTATAAACGAGATGGAAGTAGATTTTGTGTTAGAAATAGAAATTGAAAGGGAGTCATGGATAACCCCATTCAAACAATACCTATTACATGGACTTTTCCCAAGAGGAAGAACGAAAGACGACAAGTCATTCGTAAAGCTTCACGGTATGTAATGCTGGACGGATTAATGTATCACAAAGGATTCTCGGTTCCTTTACTTCGGTGTATTGCCCACGATGAGATAAAGAGGGTCTTGAAAGAAGTTCATGAAGGAGAATGTAGTGACCATATTGGAGGGAAAACACTAGCCAAAAAGATCCTCCGCTATGGATACTATTGGCCAACCGTGAATCGAGATGCCGCGGACTATGTAAGAAGATGCGATAAATGTCAAAAGTATGCAAAAATCCCGAGAGCTCCGCCGACCAAACTCACACAAATGGTTGGTCCCTGGACATTTGCAATAAGGGGGATCGATATAATTGGCTCCTTGCCAATCTCTAAAGGTAGTGTAAAATATGCAATTGTTGCGGTCGATTACTTTACCAAGTGGGTGGAGGCAGAGCCCTTAGCTACGATCACCACCAAAAAGGTCAATAATTTCGTTATGCGAAACATCATATGTCATTTTGGCCTACCACGAACTATCATTACGGATAACGGAACTTAATTTGAAATTAGGGAGTTCAAACAATTTTGCCAAAAGTATTGTATTGAGAAAAGGTTTGCGGCAGTAGCTCACCCTAAATCCAATGGATAAGTTGAAGTCTTAAATAAAATAATCAAATCAATATTGAAAAACATTTGGAGAAGGCTAGAGGCTAGTGGATGGATGAGCTTTCAACAGCACTCTGGGCTTACAGAACCACCCACAAGTCTGCGACTGGCCACACTTCATTCACTTCGGCATATGGCACTGAAGATGTTATACCCATGGAACTTAAAGTTCCTTCTCATCCGGTGACTCGTTATGATCCTGAGACGAATCAGGATCTCTTACTGGAATCATTGGACTTTTTCGACGAAAAACATGAAGAAGCTGATTTAAGGGTGGCCGCATATATGCACCGAGTCGCTCGATACTATAACAAAAAAGTTCGACCGAGAATCTTTGATGTGGGTGATCTTTGATGAAAGTAACAATGTGAACGTGTAATATGAAAGTTAACTAAATTACTTGCTTGAGCGGAATATGAATAAAAAAAAAGAAATAATAAAAGATACCATAGATTTTTATATTAGTTCGAACTTCTCGTTGTACGTCCAGTCCCAGACTCCTTATGGAATTCAATCGATACCCTCGCTTCACCCGGAGGAACAGGTATTACACCGCCTGAACAACCGAACATGACTTTCCCGCCTAGACAACCGAATAGTACTTCTACTGCCTGAGGATACTACAACAGGACTTCAAATACAAGTGGAAATGTTTCTGACTGAATGTAACGACCCGGAAATTTCAATCCCGAAAATTCTAGATAGTTAGAAAGAAAAAGAAAGAGAAAGAAGAAGAAACAAGAACAAAATCATAGAAATCTCACATTCGTAGAGGATCAAAATATAATATCACATAATATCAGTTTACAAAAGAAGAACTGTATCAATACACTTATATTTATACATCAGAGTTACAATCATTACTATTCTCTGGATAGTTTTAAACAACATGTCCTAATTATACAATAATATATCACGGTGGTAAATACTCTATACGTTCCATCCATCCAACTCGCCTCCTGATCTCCAGAACGTCCTTACCTAAAAATCTATAAAACTCGGTCTGACCCGAGCATTACATCAAAGTAACACCCGAGTCAGGCTGGAAACCAGCGTGAGAAAACTCATCTAACAAGGAATACAAAAGTATACAGCTTATATAAACCTGGGTAACTTGCATCAATATACAATTTCACAAATTGTCATAGTCATCACTTATTTCTCATATCAATTTCTATGTGCCAAAAACTTAGATTTAATGGACCAATTCACTTAAATTATTCCATACCGTCCTATTGATTTTACAAATAAATCTTTAAATAATCGAAGTGGTTTCGGATATTCACTAATACCCGACTCCGGTCACTTCGAATCCAATTTCATCTAAAACCAAGTTATCCAATTAAATACAACTCAATTTTAATTGTCGTATAACACTTTTACACAGAAATTCCTAATTGATTGATAACCACATTATCATCATCCATCTAACATATCACATCACAAAGAAGTTCATAACAGAGATATCAACCAATTCAAAGTACTCATCATCATTCAATCATTAATAAGTAAGACTGATCACTTCCTTTCATTACATTAATTAATTAATGATCCTCTAATTACTTTTATTGTTAATTATTCTTAAATTTTAAAAATAATTAACCTTTACCTTAATCACAATCATAAATTAACTTTCCTTAATTACTTCATCAATTAAACCAACCCCTTGATTAATTATATAAATTAATCCTTCCATTACACTGAGTAATCATCCTTTAATTACTACCCATCAAGAAATTTCCTTTAATTAATTACATCCAGTAATTATCCACTAATTACTTCACTAAGTAATTATACCTCATTAAATACCATAAGTAATTATATTTAACTCAACATCAAATGATTACTTTTAAATTAATTAAACTGAATTAATAAACTAAAATTAACCACATCAACTTAATTATACTGAGTAATTATTTCCTTTAATTACTTCATTAATTAATTATTCATAATAATTCTTTTTCACCAAATAATAAACCTCTTAATTACTTATCACTTAATTACTCCTTAATTGATTAACCCTGATAAATCAACCCTTAATTGTCACTTTTAAGTACAATAAGTATTAGCCTTTTGTTAATTACACCAATTAATTTAGCTATCACCCATTCACATTTATTACATTTGTCCATAATTAATTACTCAAATTATTCGATAATTATTTACATTGATTAATTATCATTTACTTCTATCCTACTCGGTATTAACTAGCCCATATTAAATTTTCTCAATTTATTAATTAAACTTAATCATCAAAACTTTAATTATTTTAAATGATAAGTCTTTTGTCTTCATTAACTGATTTAAAATCTTATTAAATACATTTTTAATTAATTGACATCAATGCAGTTATCTTTCATAATTGAATTGCATCACTAGTGACCTAAGTTATAGGTTATGTTAAACCTGGAAATTTCCTCATTTATATTCTATTCCCAATAAAGCATTAACTTTAAATTTAATTTTGATAAAATTCTTGGACTTTGCTCACATTAATTCTATTTATACTAATGGAAACACAGTCCAAAGGAAAAATCAACCGGTCCAAAGCCCAACTCCCTCCTCCTTCTTAAAAAACTGCTAATACTAAAGCCCTACTCGAGTTTGACCCGACGTCTTTCACGCAAATTCGAGTCCCCCTCTCGACGTTCCTTCCCTATAAAATCTTCGAGATCATCATCGGGCTAAAACCAAATTTCCTCGAGTATAATCCCTCACAATCACCACACATAAACGACGACACATGGTGCACGTGCACGCCAGATCCGGCCACCTCCAGTCCTTGCTCCGACCGTCAACACATCGGCGATAACCCCACAGTCAATTTCCCCAACCCAGAAACCAGGAACATCCATTAATTCAAAATCGAACATTTCGACCGACACTGGAACCAACACTAACGTTCCAATTCCTCCTGCTCCGCCGCTACCTACCACTAGGACCCACGTCCTCTCGTCAGAAGGTTCACCAACACCCCTCTACCATTTTCCCCTTCTCCGGCCTTACTCGACGCCACCCAGTCACCAGAATATGCCGCGAACTCCCCTCGCCCAAAATATGACCTAAAACCCTATTCCGGCATTGTGGCGCCACCTCGAGTGCCTTAAAACCCCGCGATCTCCGATACACGACCTTCCCCCAGACATAACCCCGCCGTCCACAACCCACGTGATCGCCAGAAATTGACCTAACATCAATTTTCTTTTAACTTGAAATATCACAATATATACGAATTTAAAAATCCTGAGATTATTGTCAAAATTCCTCATTTTCGAAATCAAGTTCAACTATAAAATCAAAACACAAAATTTAAACAATTGATCTCATACTTGAATTAATTTTCACTGTAGTCCCTCGTTTATGAAATAATTGCTAAATAAATTTACTGGGAAACTATTTTAAATTTAAGATATCATGATTAAAATCAGGGTTTCTTCAATCAACAATCCTTGGAAAATTTGAGTGATGAGTTTTAGAATTTTTGGAAAGACTTGATGGTCTGAAATCCAAGAACAGAGACCAAGAGTAATTTACACAGTCATGCACTCAGCAAATCAAACTAAAAATCAGGCAACATCCTAATATAGCCATACCAAACTTATTTGAGTCATTTATATGATTAATTATTTCATGCACAAGATATTTCAATAATTTATCAACAGCATCATTGTCAACAGGTTCAGGCATTAAAAATGGTAGCAGTTTTCTCACCTTAAATTGTTGAACAGAGAGCAATATCAAGATTTTAAAAGTTTCTAGCTCTTTCCCCTGTTACAGGATTTTGCCTTAGACCAAAAGTTGATTTATTCTGATATGGATCTTGAACTAATTGCTGATCTTGAGTTGCTTTTAGTTTCAAAAACTTGAAAGAACTATGCTTAATTTATTTGCCTCACCAGTTTTAGATCTGAACAGAGATTATTTTCTTTTGATTTTCTCAAATTTTGGGTTTTGAGGAGTGAATTATAGATTTTGTAAAAAAATGTTTGAGTTTTGTTTGAGATATTTACAGGCTGAAATTTTATCTTCTCTTAGCTTTTAAAAAGGAAAGGATAGAAAAAAGAAATAGGAAGAAAAGAACAATAGTTATATAAATGAATTTGTAACTTAGAAAAATAAAAATAAAATAAATAAAATATGACACTTGCTTTTAAAATTCCACACTTATCATATACTTTTGTCAATTAGTTAACACATGTTTAAATAAACTTCCAAAGTTTTACACTTGTCCCACATGTATTTATTATTATTATTATTTTAAATATTAATAAAGGCTTTTATACTAACTTTATTATTTCATAAATGCTTGCCTATGTTTATATATATAAATTACTTAAAGAAATGTTATAAAACCAATTATATAAAATTAAAAGCTTATTTATAAAATTTAAATCTAAATATCTTATTCTGAATTTAATAATTCTATTTAAAAATTTATTCATCTATAAAAAAAATAACCCATTATTATTTGAAAATAACAAAAAAAAAAAATTATCAATTAAAAAAATGAAGATTATCATATTAAATTTGGTTTGAAATCCCGAAATATCACATTCCTCCTCTCTTTGAACCTTTTCGTCCTCAAAAAGGAACGAAATCAGAATTTTTTTTATTGAAATACTATTTATCAGAAAAGTTATTCTTTGATTATTTTAAAACACTTTAAAATTTATATATTACAAAAATAATTTTTATAAAAATACTTTTATAACTCGATGTTTCAACAAGTTCATCCTTGTTCTCACAGAAATTCGGTCATACGTTGATCAGACGTACGAATGAAAATCTATAAGTACTTGGTAAACCCGTTTTCAACACCGAGTGAAAATACTTGAAAAATAATTTTATTGAAAATATAGAAAACATTTTGAAAATAGAGGAAATATCTTTTGGTGAGAATGCTCTGGAAATCATCACCCCCGTCCATGGTCACAGTTACATTCCAGGGTTACGTTTCCATCGCAGCAAAAGTCCATGTAACTGCAGGCTCTCCGCGGCCTCTCGATTACGCCATGGAACCCACAACAGATCACAGTTACATCCAGGGTTATGTTGCCTTCACAGCAAAAGTCCATGTAACTGCAGGCTCTCAGCGGCATCTGATTTTCGCTGTCGAAATGAAACATCTCCACTCCTACATAGGTCGCAGTCTGCCGATATAAAATCAAACGCAGACTGTTGGCTCTCAGCGGCACACACGACTTTCGCTATGTTATACCATAGGTCGCAGTCTACCGATACATAATCAAACGCGGACTGTTGGCTCTCAGCGACACACACGACTCTCGCTATGTTATACCATAGGTCGTAGTCTACCGATATATAATCAAACGCAGACTGTTGGCTCTCAGTGACACACACGACTTTCGCTATGGTATACTCTACTCACAATCCCTAGGAACTAGTTTTCTCCAGACTCCTCACAGGATTAACTTTAGAACCCCCCCCCCCTTAGGGCTCAAGGCAGCACCACCCGGTGGCACTCCTGAGAAGTTTATTTCAAGGGAGCGCCTATTTCCCCAGAGCCATCATCAAAACATTCCATACTATACACATATAGTTTCTTCAAATCATACACCTAGTATGATCTCATACAAAGCTCCTTTACACAAAATCGATTATTCCAAAATCAATAATTCTCAACCAGGCTTTCCAAATTCTCATATTGAATTTCTCCAAAAATCAAAAGCCTTTCCAAATCCAAAGATTCCCAAAACCTTTTTCCAAAATCCTCATAAGATCCTTTGTACATATATATACAGAAATATATAATTTTTAAAACTTTGGATCATTTCAAACCTGTATAAAACTCCTTTTATACTTCAAAACACCTTCAAAATCCTTTTCTTCTGGCAAAAGATTCAACAAGGGGATTTTTATTTTATAAAACAAATATATTTTACTTTGTTTAATCAAAATCAAATATTCAAATTTGATTACTTCTTTCAATATCATTTTCATTCAAATCCGTACGATGTACACATATCATCCGTACGCTATACCAATCTGATCGCTCACTCGATCACACAATTTCACTTCCGAACTAGTATCGTCCATTCGACTTCCTAGTGCAGACTCAGATATGGTTTCTTGATCAGAAACCGTCATTCTCCTTGCATAGTCATAACTATGATAGAGAATATCCAGAACTAATCAACAATCCATATCCAAGTTCACCGTCGAAAATCGAGTGAAAAATCCCACTCGGATCGATATATCTATCTCGAAATTCTGTGCTCGAATCTGGATCAAATCACTTTGCGAATAGAATAACATACGTACACCCACGTATTTATCTTTATTGGTTATTAGCCAAATCAATTTCATTTCTATTCACATTCACTTTGATTTTTATTCACTTACTCATAATTGCTTCAATCCATTTGGATTCTTATCTCGATTGGGTATTTAACCAATGACAGTTTGAACTCCGATCATTTTATTTAGAAAATAGCTTGAAAATTTTAAAAATAAATAAGTAGTTGGAAAGTAATTACTAGTTTGTAAAATAGGTGAAAAATAGTTAGAAAATACTTAAAATAACTATAGAAATTTTAAATAATTGCAAAATAGTAGTAAGATAGTAATTAGTTTACAAAACAGTTGAAATATAGAATTTAGTTTATATAATAGTTGGAAAATTGTTAAACAGTTTCAAAAATAATTGTAAAACAAGTATAAGATAGTTTGGCTTTTAAAAGAAAGGTTATGTATAATGAATAGCTTAGAAAAATAGGTTTATATTAAAACAATTTATATTTAAAATAGTCCAGAGTCAAAACCGCTCACTTCCCAATCTCCATTCTCATCAAATTTAATTTAAATTTCCACTTCCATTTAAGTTGACCCAAATCTAATTTAAATGACTTCAATTTCCATTGAAATTGATTCAACCCCAATTCAAGTTGAATTAACCTCAGTTTCTTTCCAAATTTATTAAATTCTACTAATTCAAATAAATTTCAATTGAACTAGTTCCAATTTCAATTCATTTCAACTCTAGTTTGAATTAATCCCAATTTCAAACTCCATTTCCAAATCAAGTTGAATTATTCTTTATTTCTCCCAAATCAAATTCAAATTCCATTTGAATTTTATACTTATACGTCTTCAATCACAATTTCAATTAATCCAAATCAAATTCAATTTGAACTAATTTCAATTCGAATTTCAAAACCATCTCGAATTATATAAATTCGAGTTAAATTCACTAAGGTTGGTTTAACCCTTTAAACCAAGTTAACCTTTATTAAAAGCTTTTAAACAATTTAATTTCTGAGCTCAAATTCTAGAATTTTCGTTTTAAATTATCTTTACATACTTATTTCAAAGTTAACATAAGAGTTCAAAACAATTTTTATCTTCTAGTTTGAAATCAATTCTTAAACAAGTTTAATTTACAAATTCAAACATTCAGATTTTCAATTCAAAGTAATTCCATATCCTTAATTTCAAATTAAAGTTAGATTTTTCTTCTATCTCAATAAAGGATATATTACTACAGTCCATTTCTTCATTCATTTAAACAAATTCAATTTATAGTTGAAAGATTATTAATAACAACAGGATGGTATCTTTCAAATTATTTTAAAAATATTCATCCAATTTCAATTTCTATATCTCAAACCCAATTTGAGATCACTCATAATTCCCAAGTTAAACTCAATTCACTTAATCCAGTCAACCTTACCCAATTTAAACTTCCATTTCAAATTTTGAACTTCTCATAAATAATCTTTCCACTTATTAAGTTCAAAAACTTATCACTTTGGGTATCACATCTCATTCCAGCTTTAAAACTCAATATTTAGAGTTTATTTCAAACCATCCACACATATATATACATATTTATTTCTTGGCCCTCCCAGCCATGTTTTAAAATTTTAAACCACCTATGGTTTGAAATTCAAGTCCAATCTTCAAACAACTCATTGTTTTGCAACAAGTCTCTTTTATTAAATAGTACTTATTTATTTTTTTAGCATTTTGAAACAACTTTTCAAATTTATGGACCTAGAATTAAAATTTCACAATTTAGGTATTTTCAATTTCAATTTATAAGTCATACTTTACATAAATGTTTATTTCTTTAAAATATTTCATTTTGCTTACTCATGAATACACATCTTATTATTAAACACACAACTATCATTTAGGATAATAACCAAGATTATCATATCTAAAGCTATTCATTATCATCTTATTCTGAAACATTTCTCCAATTTAAGATTTCAATTTCAGTTTGAATCCATTTCAAACTTATCTTTATTTAGTTTCAGTTTCAATTTGGTTATTACTTCTTAACTTAATTTCAATAATTCAACAACCCATTAGCTTAATACTTATTAGTAAGAGATATTGCTTTATATATCAAAATATATTTTTATATAAAATCATTTAAAATCTTTATATAAGAAAGTAACAAGTGCGCTCTCATATATATATATATATATACACACACACACACACACACACACACAACTCATCCTAGGGTACCACTTACCCTATCCTTAATGAGTAATCCCACCAGAGCCAAGGTTCTCGCTTAACCTTCTACTCTGATACCAATGTAACGACCCGGAAATTTCAATCCCGAAAATTCCAGATAGTTAGAAAGAAAAAGAAAGAGAAAGAAGAAGAAACAAGAACAAAATCACAGAAACTCACATTCGCAGCGGATCAAAATATAATATCACATAATATCAGTTTACAAAAGAAGAACTGTATCAATACACTTATATTTATATATCAGAGTTACAATCATTACTATTCTCTGGATAGTTTTAAACAACATGTCCTAATTATACAATAATATATCACAGTGGTAAATACTATATACGTTCCAGCCATCCAACTCGCCTCCTGAGCTCCAGAACGTCCTTATCTGAAAATCTGTAATACTCAGTCTAACCAGAGCATTACATCAAAGTAACACCCGGGTCAGGCTGGAAACCAGCTTGAGAAAACTCATCTAACAAGGAATACAAAAGTATACAGCTTATATAAACCCGGGTAACTTGCATCAATATACAATTTCACAAATTGTCATAGTCATCACTTATTTCTCATATCAATTTCTAAGTGCCAAAAACTTAGATTTAATGGACCAATTCACTTAAATTATTCCTTACCGTCCTATTGATTTTACAAATAAATCTTTAAATAATCGAAGTGTTTTCGGATATTCACTAATACCCGACTCCGGTCTCTTCGAATCTAATTTCATCTAAAACCAAGTTATCCGATTAAATACAACTCAATTTTAATTGTCGTATAACACTTTTACACAGAAATTCCTAATTGATTGATAACCACATTATCATCGTCCATCTAACATATAACATCACAAAGAAGTTCATAATAGAGATATCAACCAATTCCAAGTACTCATCATCATTCAATCATTAATAAGTAAGACTGATCACTTCCCTCATTACATTAATTAATTAATGATCCTCTAATTACTTTTATTGTTAATTATTTTTAAATTTTACAAATAATTAACCTTTACCTTAATCACAATCATAAATTAACTTTCCTTAATTACTTCATCAATTAAACCAACCCCTTGATTAATTATATAAATTAATCCTACCATTACACTGAGTAATCATCCTTTAATTATTACCCATCAAGCAATTTCCTTTAATTCATTACATCCAGTAATTATCCTCTAACTACTTCACTAAGTAATTATACCTCATTAAATACCATAAGTAATTATATTTAACTCAACATTAAATGATTACTTTTAAATTAATTAAACTGAATTAATAAACTAAAATTAACCACGTCAACTTAATTATACTGAGTAATTATTTCCTTTAATTACTTCATTAATTAATTATTCATAATAATTCTTTTTCACCAAATAATAAACCTCTTAATTGCTTATCACTTAATTACTCCTTAATTGATTAACCCTGATAAATCAACCCTTAATTGTCACTTTTAAGTACAATAAGTATTAGCCTTTTGTTAATTACACCAATTAATTTAGCTATCACCCATTCACATTTATTACATTTGTGCATAATTAATTACTCAAATTATTCGATAATTATTTACATTGATTAATTATCATTTACTTCTATCCTACTCGGTATTATCTAACCCATATTAAATTTTCTCAATTTATTAATTAAACTTAATCATCAAAACTTTAATTATTTTAAATGATAAGTCTTTTGTCTTCATTAACTTATTTAAAATCTTATTAAATACATTTTTAATTAATTGACATCAATACAGTTATCTTTCATAACTGAATTGCATCACTAATGTCCTAAGTTATAGGTTATGTTAAACCTGGAAATTTCCTCATTTATATTATATTCCCAATAAAGCATTAACTTTAAATTTAATTTTGATAAAACTCTTGGACTTTGCTTACATTAATTCTATTTATACTAATGGAAACACAGCCCAAAGGAAATACCAACCGGCCCAAAACCCAACTCCCTCCTCCTTCTTAAAAAACTGCTAATACTAAAGCCCTACTCGAGTTTGACCCGACGTCTTTCACGCAAATTCGAGTCCCCCTCTCGACGTTCCTTCCCTATAAAATCTTCGAGATCATCATCGGGCTAAAACCAAATTTCCCCGAGTATAATCCCTCATAATCACCACACATAAACGACGACACATGGTGCACGTGCACGCCAGATCCGGCCACCTCCAGTCCTTGCTCCGACCGTCAACACATCGGCGATAACCCCACAGTCAATTTCCCTAACCTAGAAACCAGGAACATCCATTAATTCAAAATCGAACATTTCGACCGACACTGGAACCAACACTAACGTTCCATTTCCTCCTGCTCCGCCGCTACCTGCCACTAGGACCCACGTTCTCTCGTCAGAAGGTTCACCAACACCCCTCTACCATTTTCCCCTTCTTCGGCCTCACTCGATGCCACCCAGTCACCAGAATATGCCGTGAACTCCCCTCGCCCAAAATATGACCTAAAACCCTATTCCGGCATTGTCGCGCCACCTCGAGTGCCTTAAAACCAAACCCCTATTTTTCCCACGATCTCCGATACACGACCTTCCCCCGGACATAACCCCGCCGTCCACAACCCACGTGATCGCCAGAAATTGACCCAACATCAATTTTCTTTTAACATGAAATATCACAATATATACGAATTTAAAAATCCTGAGATTATTGTCAAAATTCCTCATTTTCGAAATCAAGTTAAACTATAAAATCAAAACACAAAATTTAATCAATTGAATCTCATACTTGAATTAATTTTCACTGTAATCCCTCGTTTTTGAAATAATTGCTAAATAAATTTACTGCGAAACTATTTTAAATTTAAGATATCATGATTAAAATCAGGGTTTCGTCAATCATCAATCCTTGGAAAAATTTGAGTGATGAGTTTTAGAATTTTTGGAAAGACTTGATGGTCTGAAATCCAAGAACAGAGACCAAGAGTAATTTACATAGTCATGCACTCAGCAAATCAAACTAAAAATCAGGCAACATCCTAATATAGTCATACCAAACTTATTTGAGTCATTTATATGATTAATTATTTCATGCACAAGATATTTCAATAATTTATCAACAGCATCATTGTCAACAGGTTCAAGCATTAAAAGTGGTAGCAGTTTTCTCACCTTAAATTGTTGAACAGAGAGCAATATCAAGATTCTAAAAGTTGCTAGCTCTTTCCCCTGTTACAGGATTTTGCCTTAGATCAAAAGTTGATTTATTCTGATCTGGATCTTGAACTAATTGCTGATCTTGAGTTGCTTTCAGTTTCAAAAACTTGAAAGAACTATGCTTAATTTATTTGCCTCACAAGTTTTAGATCTGAGCAGAGATTATTTTCTTTTGATTTTCTCAAATTTTGGGTTTTGAGGAGTGAATTATAGATTTTGTAAAAAAAGGTTTAAGTTTTGTTTGAGAAATTTACAGGCTGAAACTTTATCTTCTCTTAGCTTTTAAAAAGGAAAGGATAGAAAAAAGAAATAGGAAGAAAGGAACAATAGTTATATAAGTGAATTTGTAACTTAGAAAAATAAAAATAAAATAAATAAAATATGACGCTTGCTTTTAAATTTCCACACTTGTCATATACTTTTGTTAATTAGTTAACACATGTTTAAACAAACTTCCAAAGTTTTACACTTGTCCCACAAGTATTTATAATTATTATTATTTTTAAATATTAATAAAGGCTTTTATATTAACTTTATTATTTCATAAATGCTTGCCTATGTTTATATGTAACATCCCGCCCTTTTGACCACCCCTAGTCGGTAATTAAACCAACTTGAATTGTTCAAAATGACGGATTGTTATTTAGTTTATAGAGTTTAAACAGAATCAGCAACAGTATCACAGAATAATAATAATATTATTTCGCAAGAAAGAATTTTTTCCCTACAAATATCAGAGTTTATACAATGTATTAAATTTATACAACGGAATATTTCTTTAAATACAAAATCCCCGAACTAAAGTGATCGTTTTCCCCCTCTCTCTAACTTCGCTGCCCGGAAACCTTCAAGCTGTAAAATACTCGGTCTGACCCGAGTATTACATTCAAAAGAAAATAATACACGGGTCAGTCTAATTCAAAATCAGTTATTAATGCACAGAAGCAATAATAATTAAATAACAATTAGACGACAGTCAAAATAAATTCACCTATCCGATCCTTTTTATAAAGAAATCGGATAACGGTAAATATAACACTTAACAGTGTTAAACAACAAATCAGCAAATTTAAATTATCAACGAAAATAAATGAAAAGATTATTTATGAAGATAATTTAGAAAACAACAGAATTGCCAAAACGGCAATTAACAACAAAATCATCAAATTAAACCAAATCAATTCAAACAATTGAAATGTCACTTAAAACATCAATACTGATTGGTTGCAGTACACGCACGTGTGCACTGCCTCGCCAATACCATAATGAAATACCCTAAAAGTTCAATAAATCAAAAGCATAAAGCTCCAACTCAAATCAAAATGAAACTCAAGTGCAATAGAAATGAATAGTGACATGCACAAGTGACTCGAACCAGTGAGTCAAGTACAAGTCAAGATAGTGTATCCATATCCAGTGCAACTTCAGAATGAAGCGTATGCACCAGCAATTTAGGCTACTACGTATCACAACAAATAGAAACGGCAGAGGTCAAGTCAGTGCTATCGCGACTCAACGCAACTGCAAATAAAACTAATAGTGTAACAGGCTAGAAATTCAAAATCCACTATCAGAAATGTAGACTGCAATTAAACAGGCCCAAATCAAACTACAACAAAATGCAAAAGGACAAGTCGGTGACTCAACGCAACTGCAGCACCAAAGCACAAAGCAGTGGTACAACTACAAAATAGAAGGAGGGTGAGGGCACCAGAGGTATGGCACCACAGCACATAAATACATGAGCAAGTGATGCAACAATTCAATGAACAAGTAAACACAAAGGCTACAGGTTCGAAACCACCAGGCAGTGGCAACATAGAGTATACCAGAATGAAAGGAATATCACTGCAACATAAGAAACTGCAACCACCACAAGTATTCAAGGGCGGAACTGCAACAAGAACTGCAGCCACCACAATATCACAAGGGCAAGGCTGCAATGAAAAAAACTCAGATGCAAGTACAAAACTCGAAATGATCTGAGCATAAGCAAGAACATGGATGTGCAGGCCGAAAAAAATGCAGCTTCAACAGTGCATCAATGGTGAACTACACATAACAAGTTTAGCAACAACATGAAAATATCATGAAGGAGCTCAAATGCAACAAACCCAACATGTACTCAACAGCATGTTTTACTAGTTTCAAATCAAGTGAAGTCACAATGGAACTGCAATGGACAAGTGCAGACAAATAAACACAGTGCTACCAGAGATCAAACTACAGCATGGCAAAAATGTAATTGATCAGAAGTGGCAACCTGGCATCGGACTAAGCAAGACACTCAAGGAACAGTGCCGAAGTGAATGGTAAAGTTCTCCCAATTTCTCAAAGACAAGGATGCACAAATTCAGGAACTCAACAACATCAATAACAAAGTAAACAACATAAAAAATGATGTATGTAATGATACTAACATCTCATTTTGAATGGTACATGTGCAGTGACCAGAAGCACTACAATGACGACCCAATCTACTATGCAACATAAACAGAGAAGCATCATCATCAAAGTGATGCAACAGTCGAGCAAAATGACTCCACACAAGTGTACATAAGCAACAATGCACTGTGCATCAAGTGATACAACAATGCAACACCAATGACAACTTTAAAACCCAGTATAAAGCAGTGTCAATGAATAATGCAAGCAAAGTTAACAACTACATATACTGTAGTGTAGCACATATCAAGTGAAGGCTAGCACATCAAAGAGCAACAAAATGCTGAAGTTCTAAATCACAAAAGTTCAGTGACTCTGAGGTCAAATAATACCCAAAGCATGTTCGAACTATTACAAATAAAGGCCATGGTTCCCACGAAATTCGAACAGGTCAAAAATGCACAAAATCAAACTCAAGCACAAAGGCTACAACAGCAGGTAAAAGTCACGCGTGCTACAGAGATGAACCAAAGTGACAAAGTCACAAATGACCGAAGTCAAAAAGGAACATCGCTTAAAAATCACAAATCAAGCATGCCACAGGGATGGACATACATATAGAAGTCACTGGCAACATCAAAGCCTTGAAGAAGAAGTTGTGGGTAAGAACCCAAGCAGTAATTGAATAAAACAATAGCCAATTCAAATCACTTTGCTGAAAACAAGATCATCATCAAGTCAAGTTAAACGCCCAGCACAATTTATTTATTTTTTAAATCAAAGCGATCGAAGTCAAAGTCGAAGACAACAAGACAAACGAAATCAACATCAGAAAATCCAAGCAACCGAGTAAATCACAAAAGCACAATTGGAAAAAAGGTCACAAAAATCACCAAATAAAATCGAATTTGCAGAAATACCATTTTAGAGACGAATTAGATGTGAGTAACTAGAATTACTCACCTTATGCTGACGAGCACGCGCCAAAGAATCGATCGAACGAGCTACTGCAGTCGAAGCCTTCGATTTAACCAAGCCCTAGCTTCGAAGCGAAGAGGAAGACGAACGAAGATAGACGAGCCGCCATTAAATTTTTTCCGTTTGATTTTTTTTACTTTCTGACTTCGAACGAGACTTCTACCATGCTTTGAAATGAAGGTTGCGTGTTTTTGGGCGTGGGTTAAGGCGTGATTTTAGGCGAAGCTGAAAATAATAAAGCATATTATTATTATTTTTATTTTAAATTCAATTTGTTTTCAACACAAATTTCAATGCGTTTATGTGTCGTATGCTCTCATAACAACTCTGATAAATACGAAATTTGAAATCCGGTAATAATTCAATATTCCGGATCCAATGGAACTGGTTTCGTCGAATTCTGAGACTTGCCTCGGAAGGCTATTTTTAAATTCAATTTAAACGATAAAATTTCAAAATTGAACAAATCACTTTCAAATTCAATTTTGAAGCTTCTATTATCTTCAATATTATCAATATGAATTTTCTAAGCCTTTGAAATATTTTTAATCAGCATAAAACTGAAGATTCAAATTATTATTCAACTTTCAATAGATTAAATTTTAAATTTAATCGCCAAATTCATTCTGATAATTTGAAATTCAAGTCAAACCATCGTTCAAATATTTAAAATTAATTAAATATTTTCAATTTAAATTGTTCAAAATTCAGGATCGTTACAATCTTCCCCCCTAAAAAAATTTCGTCCCGAAATTATGAGGTAGGAAAAAATGATTGTTAAAATCACACCAATATTTATATCCTACACAATTTTACCAAGCTCGAAACTTATTAAAAATAAATAAATATAGGATTCATTCCATTTGTTTTATCTCACTGGCTTTGTTCATTATCTCCTTTTGTTCATTGATTTCTACAATCAAGACGCAAAAGTCTTTTACCAAAATTTTCGACTTACAAAACTCAGATTTAAACTTGAAATTCTTCATGTTAGAAATTTGCATATTACATCTTTTCCAAAGCTGTGGACTTTCAAGACATTTTAAAGATCTTCTTCCTTAATTTATTAGGTTGGAATTATGTAATTTTAATTTCAGACTATTGATTTGCTATTTAAAGTTTGAAAATACTTACTAACTCGAAGTTTAACAAGTCTATCGTCGTTCTTACAGACATTAGGCATACGCTGGCCAGGCGCAGGACTAAAAATATCCAAGTACTAAATATACTTGCTTCAACTCCCAGTGAAAATACTTAAAAATCTTTTTAAAATGGATATGGAAAGCACGCTCCCCCATGGATCACGGTTACCCGGCGGTTACGCTACTATCCCAGTTGAATCGCTTGTAATCTGTAGATTTCACATCTCTTGAATTTCGCCATGGTTGCTGCCATAGATCGCAGTCACACGACGGTTACGCTACTATCCCAGTAGAATCGCTTATAACCGTAGGCATCTCGCCCCTCAAATTTCGCTTTGGCATCTAGATCGCAGTTTACGCGGCGGTTACGCCACTATCTCAGTGGAATCGCTTGTAACTGTAGGCATCACGCCCTTCAAATTACGCTAGCATACATCATAATCAATCAACATGATCCCATCAACATGATCCTATCATGAGGGATTCTAATCCAAATGGACACTCCAACTTAGGGAAATTCTACGTAGCTACGAATTTCAAATGGACACTCATATCGAGTTCCAACACCTTCACAAATTTTAAATGGAAGGTACTTTTCCATATCCTCGGTTTAGAAAACATAATGTCATATACATATAGTACTTCATTTCACATTTCGTACATATCATACCTATGAAAACTTACATAGGATTTCCATAACAATTACTTTCCAAACTGATGGTTTTCGAATTTACTGCATTCTCATATATATAAGTTCTGAAAACCTTCATATCCCATACCCATAACAAATAGAGGATTCCTGAATTTTCCATCTCGGTACCAATTTAAAATTTTCCTCTAAGTCGATTTGGAAATTTAAGGTTATCTCAAACCCAATTCATATTCATAATTCAATTTATTATCGACTTCACACTCGATTTGAATTTCACGTTACATCGTCAATTCTTAACACATAATTGGTGTCTACCGATATATAACCTCTGAGCTCGTACATCTCAGAGAAGGGTGTATATAGCTAAAATAATAAATTCTTCGCCCACCAAATAGATATATATTTAATAGAGATCAATTGCAATGTCATCAATTCACAATGTTAGACATACAATCCAAACTGACCATCCAAAATTCAAAGCTCAACTTATATCGTTTTTGGTGTCGAAGTTAAACTCAATTTAACTCAAGATTCAATCTTTTTGAAAAATTTCAAGTTGAACTAATTGTTCAAATTTCCCATAAATATCTTTACAAGATATATAATTTTCCACACTCAACCATTTGAAACAAATTTCAAATATTCACTTTTCAATTTATCTTTAAAAGATAGAATTTCAAACTTTCATTTCATATTGCAAAACATTTCCATACTTATTTAATAATAAGTAATTCACAAATCCATTTATTTTCAACACTTGAAAAATATTCAATATACTTAAATCATAATTAAGTGTATATTTCATTCTTTAAGGAAAGCGTTCTTTTAAACACATTTATTTGAGTCAAAACGAATGTTGCGCAAAACATCGTTACGACAACTCAAAATCACTAGTATAGGGATTCGAATTTAAGATAGATATATAAATCCCAATACTATATAAAACATTTCCTTTCGGAAACCATTTACTATAACAACAGTGTTATAGTCCACCATTTCCTTAATTCTCGAAAACGTCTATTTCGACAATGAATGTTGAAATCTATGTATTTGGTTCTTAACACATCTTTAAAACCATTAACTTCATTTCATAATATCACTTCCCCAAAACATATCCTTTAATATATTATTCACTGTCCAAAATCGTGAATATACTTCGTTAACCAATTTCATCATTTCTACACATTTTATTTTAAAGGATTATCCACTGTCCAAAATCGTGGATATAACTCCTTTAATAAGCTATAACAATTTACTTATCAAATTCCCAAGTTATAGTTCAATGATCCCCTTGGCTATAACTAAATTGACATGTCATTTTATTTCCCAATTATTACTTTGGAGATATTCAAAATATTTGATTTAAACCAATTCATTAATTCACTTAACTTATATTTTATTTTTCATAAATCTTAGCAATTCGATAATGGGTTTTTCGAATGATCGGAACCCAAATCTAAGGAGACCTTACCGAAGAGAAACTATCGTAAACCTAATTTAGAGAGGGTAATTTTCGAAAAGGATTTGAATTTTCAAAATACCTTTTATTTTCAAAAAAAAACAATTTTATACTTCTTTAGATTTGAAAAACGCTTTCTTTAAAGTGATCCTAGTGACTATTCATATTAAACATCATAAACTGAGCTTTGTATAAACCAAAGCTCTGATACCACTTTGTAAATTCCTGCCCTTTTGACCGCCCCTAGTCGGTAATTAAACCAACTTGAAACGTTCAAAATGACGGATTGTTATTTAGTTTATAGAGTTTAAACAGAATCAGCAATAGTATCACAGAATAATAATATTATTATTTCGCAAGAAAGAATTTTTTCCCAACAAATATCAGAGTTTATACAATGTATTAAATTTATACAACGGAATATTTCTCTAAATACAAAATCCCCGAAATAAAGTGAGCATTTTCCCCCTCTCTCTCTAACTTCGCTGCCCGAAAACCTTCAAGCTGTAAAATACTCGGTCTGACCCGAGTATTACATTCAAAAGAAAATAATACATGGGTCAGTCTAATTCAAACTCAGTTATTAATGCACAGAAGCAATAATAATTAAATAACAATTAGACGACAGTCAAAATAAATTCACCTATCCGATCCTTTTTATAAAGAAATCGGATAACGGTAAATATAACACTTAACAGTGTTAAACAACAAATCAGCAAATTTAAATTATCAACGAAGATAAATGAAAAGATTATTTATGAAGATAATTTAGAAAACAACAGAATTGCCAAAATGGCAATTAACAACAAAATCATCAAATTAAACCAAATCAATTCAAACAATTGAAATGTCACTTAAAATATCAATACTGATTGGCTGTAGTACACGCACGTGTGCACTGCCTCGCCAATACCGTAATGAAATACCCCAAAAGTTCAATAAATCAAAAGCACAAAGCTCCAACTCAAATCAAAATGAAACTCAAGTGCAATAGAAATGAATAGTGACATGCACAAGTGACTCGAACCAGTGAGTCAAGTACAAGTCAAGACAGTGTACCCATATCCAGTGCAACTTCAGAATGAAGCGTATGCACCAGCAATTTAGGCTACTACATATCACAACAAATAGAAACGGCAGAGGTCAAGTCAGTGCTATCGCGACTCAACGCAACTGCAAATAAAACTAATAGTGTAACAGGCTAGAAAATCAAGTGCAAATCCACTATCAGAAATGTAGACTGCAATTAAACAGGCCCAAATCAAACTACAACAAAATGCAAAAGGTCAAGTCAGTGACTCAACGCAACTGCAGCACCAAAGCACAAAGCAGTGGTACAACTACAAAATAGAAGGAGGGTGGGGGAACCAGACGTATGGCACCACAGCACATAAATACATGAGTAAGTGATGCAACAATTCAATGAACAAGTAAACACAAAGGCTACAGGTTCGAAACCACCAGGCAGTGGCAACATAGAGTATACCAGAATGAAAGGAATATCACTGCAACATAAGAAACTGCAACCACCACAAGTATTCAAGGGCAGAACTGCAACAAGAACTGCAGCTACCACAATATCACAAGGGCAAGGCTGCAACAAAATAACTCAGATGCAAGCACAAAACTCAAAATGATCTGAGCATAAGCAAGAAGGCTCAAAGCTATGCAGTGAAACCAAAAGAACAAAATGAAACAGAAAAGGCACATGGATGTGCAGGCCGGAAAAAATGCAACTTCAACAGTGCATCAATGGTGAACTGCACATAACAAGTTTAGCAACAACATGAAAATATCATGAAGGAGCTCAAATGCAACAAACCCAACATGTACTCAACAACATGTTTTACTAGTTTCAAATCAAGTGAAGTCATAATGGAACTGTACTGGACAAGTGCAGACAAATAAACACAGTGCTACCAGAGATCAAACTACAGAATGGCAAAAATGTAATTGATCAGAAGGGGTAACCTGGCATCGGACTAAGCAGGGCACTCAAGGAACAGTGCCGAAGCGAATGGTAAAGTTCTCCCAATTTCTCAAAGACAACAGTGCACAAATTCAGGAACTCAACAACTTCAATAACAAAGTAAACAACATAAAAAATGATGTATGTAATGATACTAACATCTCATTTTGAATGGTACATGTGCAGTGACCAGAAGCACTACAATGACGACCCAATCTACTATGCAACATAAACAGAGAAGCATCATCATCAAAGTGATGCAACAGTCGAGCAAAATGACTCCACACAAGTGTACATAAGCAACAATGTACTGTACATCAAGTGATACAACAATGCAACACCAATGACAACTTTAAAACCCAGTATAAAGCAGTGTCAATGAATAATGCAAGCAAAGTTAACAACTACATATACTGTAGTGTAGCACATATCAAGTGAAGGCTAGCACATCAAAGAGCAACAAAATGTTGAAGTTCTAAATCACAAAAGTTCAGCAACTCTGAGGTCAAATAATACCCAAGGCATGTTCGAACTATTACAAATAAAAGCCATGGTTGCCCACGAAATTCGAACAGGTCAAAAATGCACAAAATCAAACTCAAGCACAAAGGCTACAACAGCAGGTAAAAGTCACGCGTGCTACAGAGATGAACCAAAGTGACAAAGTCACAAATGACCGAAGTCAAAAAGGAACATCACTTAAAAATCACAAATCAAGCATGCCACAGGGATGGACATGCATACAGAAGTCACTGGCAACATCAAAGCTGTGAAGAAGAAGTTGTGGGTAATAACCCAAGCAGTAATTGAATAAAACAATAGCCAATTCAAATCACTTTGCTGAAAACATGATCATCATCAAGTCAAGTTAAACGCCCAGCACAATTTGTTTATTTTTCAAATCAAAGCGACCAAAGTCAAAGTCGAAGACAACAAGACAAACGAAATCAACATCAGAAAATCCAAGCAACCGAGTAAATCACAAAAGCATAAATTGGAAAAAAGGTCACAAAAATCACCAAATAAAATCGAATTTGCAGAAATACCATTTTAGAGATGAATTAGATGTGAGTAACTAGAATTACTCACCTTATGTTGATGAGCACACGCCAAAGAATCGATCGAACGAGCTACTGCAGTCGAAGCCTTCGATTTAACCAAGCCCTAGCTTCGGAGCGAAGAGGAAGACGAACGAACATAGACGAGCCGCCATTAAATTTTTTCCGTTTGATTTTTTTTCTTTCTGACTTCGAACGAGACTTCTGCCATGCTTTGAAATGAAGGTTGCATGATTTTGGGCGTGGGTTAAGGCGTGATTTGAGGCGAAGCTGAAAAGAATAAAGCATATTATTATTATTATTTTAAATTCAATTTGTTTTCGACACAAATTTCAACGCGTTTATGTGTCGTATGCTCTCATAACAACTTTGATAAATACGAAATTTGAAATCCGGTAATAATTCAATATTTCGGATCTAATGGAACTGGTTTCGTCGAATTCCGAGACTGTGCCTCCGAAGGCTATTTTTAAATTCAATTTAAACGATAAAATTTCAAATGTGAACAAATCACTTTCAAATTCAATTCTGAAGCTTCTATTATCTTCAGTATTATCAGTGTGAATTTTCTAAGCCTTTGAAATATTTTTAATCAGCTTAAAACTGAAGATTCAAATTATTATTCAACTTTCAATAGATTAAATTCTAAAATTTAATCGCCAAATTCATTCTGATAATTTGAAATTCAAGTCAAACCATCATTCAAATATTTAAAATTGATTAAATATTTTCAATTTAAATTGTTCAAAATTCAGAGTCGTCACATTATATATATGAATTACATAAAGAAATGTTATAAAACCAATTATATAAAATTAAAAGCTTATTTATAAAATTTAAATCAAAATATCTTATTCTGAATTTAATAATTCTATTTAAAAATTTATTCATCTATATAAAAAAACAACCTATTATCATTATTGTTTGAAAATAAAAAAAATAGAAAAAAAATTATCAATTAAAAAAAATGAAGATTATCATATTAAATTTGGATTGAAATCCCGGAATATCACATTCTTCCCCCCTTTGAATCTTTTCGTCCTCGAAAAGGAACGAAACCAGATTTTTTTTTTATCGAAATACTATTTATCATAAAAGTTATTCTTTGATTATTTTAAAACACTTTAAAATTTATATAATATTACAAAAATAATTTTTATAAAAATACTTTTATAACTCGATGTTTCAACAAGACCATCCTTGTTCACACAGAAATTCGGTCATACGTTGATCAGGCGTACGACTGAAAATCTATAAGTACTTGGTAAACCCGTTTTCAACACCCAGTGAAAATACTTGAAACATAATTTTACTTAAAATATAGAAAACATTTTGAAAATAGAGGAAATATCTTTTGGTGAGAATGCTCTGAAAATCATCACCCCCGTCCATGGTCACAGTTACATTCCAGGGTTACGTTGCCATCGCAGCAAAAGTCCATGTAACTGCAGGCTCTCCGCGGCCTCTCGATTACGCCATGGAACCCACAACAGATCACAGTTACATCCAGGGTTACGTTGTCGTCACAGCAAAAGTCCATGTAACTGCAGGCTCTCAGCGGCCTCTGATTTTCGCTGTTGAAATGGAACCTCTCCACTCCTACATAGGTCACAGTCTGCCGATATAAAATCAAACGCATACTGTTGGCTCTCAGCGGCACACACGACTTTCGCTATGTTATACCATAGGTCGCAGTCTACCGATATATAATCAAACGCGGACTGTTGGCTCTCAGCGACACACACGACTTTCACTATGTTATACCATAGGTCGTAGTCTACTGATATATAATCAAACGCAGACTATTGGCTCTCAGCGACACACACAACTTTCGCTATGGTATACTCTACTCATAACCCCAGGAACTAGTTTTGTCCGGACTCCTCACAGGATTAACTTTAGAACCCCCCCCCCTTCGGGTTCAAGGCAGCACCACCCGGTGGCACTCCTGAAAAGTTCATTTCAAGGGAGCGCCTATTTCCCCAGAGCCATCATCAAAACATTCTATACTATACACATATAGTATCTTCAAATCATACACCTAGTATGATCTCATACAAAGCTCCTTTACATAAAATCGATTATTCCAAAATCGATAATTCTCAAACCAGGCTTTCCAAATTCTCATATTGATTTTCTCCAGAAATCAAAAGCCTTTCCAAATCCAAAGATTCCTAAAACCTTTTTCCAAAATCCTCATAAGATCCTTTGTGCATATATATACAGATATATATAATTTCTAAAACTTTGGATCATTTCAAACCTGCATAAAACTCCTTTTATACTTCAAAACACCTTCAAAATCCTTTTCTTCTGGCAAAAGATTCAACAAGGGGAGTTTTATTTTATAAAACAAAGATATTTAACTTTGTTTACTCAAAATCAAATATTCAAATTTGATTACTTCTTTCAATATCATTTTCATTCAAATCCGTACGATGTACACATATCATCCGTATGCTATACCGATCTGATCGCTCACTCGATCACACAATTTCACTTCCGAACTAGTATCGTCCATTCGACTTCCTAGTGCGGACTCAGATCTGGTTTCTTGATCAGAAACCGTCATTCTCCTTGCATAGTCATAACTATGATAGAGAATATCCAGAACCAATCAATAATCCATATCCAGGTTCGCCATCGAAAATCGAGTGAAAAATCCCACTCGGATCGATATATCTATCTCGAAATTCTATGCTCGAATCTGGATCAAATCACTATGCGAATAGAATAACATACGTACACCTACGTATTTATCTTTATTGGTTATTAGCCAAATCAATTCCATTTCTATTCACATTCACTTTGATTTTCATTCACTTACTCATAATTACTTCAATCCATTTGGATTATCACCTCTATTCTTATCTCGATTGGGTATTTAACCAATGACAGTTTGAACTCCGACCAGTTTATTTAGAAAATAGCTTGAAAATTTTTAAAATAGATAAGTAGTTGGAAAATAATTATTTGTTTGTAAAATAGGTGTAAGATAGTTAGAAAATAGTTAAAATAATTATAGAAATTTTAAATAATTGCAAAATAGTAGTAAGATAGTAATTAGTTTATAAAACAGTTGAAATATAGAAATTAGTTTATATAATAGTTGGAAAATTGTTAAACAGTTTCAAAAATAATTGTAAAACAAGTATACGATAGTTTGGCTTTTAAAAGAAAGGTTATATATAATGAATAGCTTAGAAAAATAGGTTTATATTAAAACAATTTATATTTAAAATAGTCCAGAGTCAAAACCGCTCACTTCCCAATCTCCATTCTCATCAATTTAATTTAAATTTCCACTTCCATTTAAATTGACCCAAATCCAGTTTAAATGACTTCAATTTCCATTGAAATTGATTCAATCCCAATTCAAGTTGAATTAACCTCAGTTTCTTTCCAAATTTATTCAACCTTAATCTCAAATTCTACTAATTCAAATAAATTTCAATTGAACTAGTTCCAATTTCAATTCATTTAAACTCTAGTTTGAATTAATCCCAATTTCAAACTCCATTTCCAAATCAAGTTGAATTATTCTTTATTTCTCCCAAATTCCATTTGAATTTTATACTTATACATCTTCAATCACAATTTCAATTAATTCAAATCAAATTCAATTTGAACTAATTTCAATTCGAATTTCAAAACCATCTCGAATTATATAAATTCCAGTTAAATTCACTAAGGTTGGTTTAACCCTTTAAACCAAGTTAACCTTTATTAAAAGCTTTTAAACAATTTAATTTCTGAGCTCAAATTCTAGAATTTTCATTTTAAATTATCTTTACTTACTTATTTCAAAGTTAACATAAGAGTTCAAAACAATTTTTATCTTCTAGTTTGAAATCAATTCTTAAACAAGTTTAATTTACAAATTCAAACATTTAGATTTTCAATTCAAAGTAATTCCATATCCTTAATTTCAAATTAAAGTTAGATTTTTCTTCTGTCTCAATAAAGGATATATTACTACAGTCCATTTCTTCATTCATTTAAACAAATACAATTTATAGTTTAAAGATTATTAATAACAACAGGATGGTATCTTTCAAATTATTTTAAAAATATCCATCCAATTTCAATTTCCAGATCTAAAACCCAATTTGAGATCACTCATAATTTCCAAGTTAAACTCAATTCACTTAATCCAGTCAACCTTACCCAATTTAAACTTCCATTTCAATTTTTGAACTTCTCATAAATAATCTTTACACTTATTAGGTTTAAAAACTTATCATTTTGGGTATCACATCTCATTCCAGTTTAAAACTCAATATTTAGAATTTATTTCAAACCATCCACACATATATATACATATTTATTTCTTGGCCCTCCCAGCCATGTTTTAAAATTTTAAACCACCTATGGTTTAAAATTCAAGTCCAATCTTCAAACAACTCATTATTTTGCAACAAGTCTCTTTTATTAAATAATACTTATTTATTTATTTTGCATTTTGAAACAACTTTTCAAATTTATGGACCTAGAATTAAAATTTCACAATTTAGGTATTTTCAATTTCAATTTATAAGTTATACTTTATATAAATGTTTTTTTCTTTAAAATATTTCATTTTGCTTACTCAATACATATCTTATTATTAAACACACAACTATCATTTAGGATAATAACCAAGATTATCATATCTAAAGCCATTCATTATCACCTTATTCTGAAACATTTCTCCAATTTAAGATTTCAATTTCAGTTTGAATCCATTTCAAACTTATCTTTATTTAATTTCAGTTTCAATTTGGTTATTACTTCTTAACTTAATTTCAATAATTCAACAACCCATTAGCTTAATACTTATTAGTTAGAGATATTGCTTTATATATCAAAATATATTTTTATATAAAATCATTTAAAATCTTTATATAAGAAAGTAACAAGTACGCTCTCATGTATATATACACAACTCATCCTAGGGTACCACTTACCCTATCCTTAATGAGTAATCCCACCAGAGCCAAGGTTCTCGCTTAACCTTCTACTCTGATACCAATGTAACGACCCGGAAATTTCAATCCCGAAAATTCCAGATAGTTAGAAAGAAAAAGAAAGAGAAAGAAGAAGAAACAAGAACAAAATCACAGAAACCTCACATTCGCAGCGGATCAAAATATAATATCACATAATATCAGTTTACAAAAGAAGAACTGTATCAATACACTTATATTTATACATCAGAGTTACAATCATTACTATTCTCTGGATAGTTTTAAACAACATGTCCTAATTATACAATAATATATCACAGTGGTAAATACTTTATACGTTTCAGCCATCCAACTCGCCTCCTGAGCTCTAGAACGTCCTTACCTGAAAATCTGTAATACTCGGTGTGACTCGAGCATTACATCAAAGTAACCCCCGGGTCAGGCTGGAAACCAGCGTGAGAAAACTCATCTAACAAGGAATACGAAAGTATACAGCTTATATGAACCCGGGTAACTTGCATCAATATACAATTTCACAAATTGTCATAGTCATCACTTATTTCTCATATCAATTTCTAAGTGCCAAAAACTTAGATTTAATGGACCAATTCACTTAAATTATTCCATATCGTCTTATTGATTTTACAAATAAATCTTTAAATAATCGAAGTGGTTTCGGATATTCACTAATATCCGACTCCGGTCTCTTCGAATCTAATTTCATCTAAAACCAAGTTATCCAATTGAATACAACTCAATTTTAATTGTCGTATAACATTTTTACACATAAATTCCTAATTGATTGATAACCACATTATCATCGTCCATCCAACATATCACATCACAAAGAAGTTCATAACAGAGATATCAACCAATTCAAAGTACTCATCATCATTCAATCATTAATAAGTAAGATTGATCACTTCCCTCATTACATTAATTAATTAATGATCCTCTAATTACTTTTATTGTTAATTATTCTTAAATTTACAAATAATTAACCTTTACCTTAATCACAATCATAAATTAACTTTCCTTAATTATTTCATCAATTAAACCAACCCCTTGATTAATTATATAAATTAATCCTTCCATTACACTGAGTAATCATCCTTTAATCACTACCCATCAAGCAATTTCCTTTAATTAATTACATCCAGTAATTATCCACTAATTACTTCACTAAGTAATTATACCTCACTAAATACCATAAGTAATTATATTTAACTCAACATCAAATGATTACTTTTAAATTAATTAAACTGAATTAATGAACTAAAATTAACCACATCAACTTAATTATACTGAGTAATTATTTCCTTTAATTACTTCATTAATTAATTATTCATAATAATTCTTTTTCACCAAATAATAAACCTCTTAATAACTTATCACTTAATTACTCCTTAATTGATTAACCCTGATAAATCAACCTTAATTGTCACTTTTAAGTACAATAAGTATTAGCCTTTTGTTAATTACACCAATTAATTTAACTATCACCCATTCATATTTATTACATTTGTCCATAATTAATTACTCAAAATATTCGATTATTATTTACATTGATTAATTATCATTTACTTCTATCCTACTCAGTATTATCTAACCCATATTAAATTTTCTCAATTTATTAATTATACTTAATCATCAAAACTTTAATTATTTTAAATTCTAAGTCTTTTGTCTTCATTAACTTATTTAAAATCTTATTAAATACATTTTTAATTAATTGACATCAATATAGTTATCTTTCATAATTGAATTGCATCACTAGTGACCTAAGTTATAGGTTATGTTAAACCTAGAAATTTCCTCGTTTATATTCTATTCCCAATAAAGCATTAACTTTAAATTTAATTTTGATAAAACTCTTGGACTTTGCTTACATTAGTTCTATTTATACTAATGGAAACTTGGCCCAAAGGAAAAATAAACTGGCCCAAAGCCCAACTCCATCCTCCTTCTTAAAAAACTGCTAATACTAAAGCCCTACTCGAGTTTGACCCGACGTTTTTCACGCAAATTCGAGTCCCCCTCTCGACGTTCCTTCCCTATAAATCTTCGAGATCATCATCGGGCTAAAACCAAATTTCCCCGAGTATAATCCCTCACAATCACCACACATAAACGACGACACATGGTGCACGTGCACGCCAGATCTGGCCACCTCCAGTCCTTGCTCCGACCGTCAACATCGGCGATAACCCGACAGTCAATTTCCCCAACCCAGAAACAAGGAACATCCATTAATTCAAAATCTAACATTTCGACCGACACTGGAACCAACACTAACGTTCCAATTCCTCCTGCTCCACCGCTACCTGCCACTAGGACCCACATCCTCTCGTCAGAAGGTTCACCAACACCCTTCAACCATTTCCCCTTTCTCCGGCCTCACTCGACGCCACCTAGTCACCAGAATATGCCGCGAACTCCCCTCGCCCAAAATATGACCTAAAACCCTATTCCGGCATTGCCGCGCCACCTCGAGTGCCTTAAAACCAAACCCTTATTTTTCCTACGATCTCTGATACACGACCTTCCCCCAGACATAACCCCGCCGTCCATAACCCACGTGATCGCCAGAAATTGACCCAACATCAATTTTCTTTTAACATGAAATATCACAATATATACGAATTTAAAAATCCTAAGATTATTGTCAAAATTCCTCATTTTCGAAATCAAGTACAACTATAAAATCAAAACACAAAATTTAAAAAATTGAATCTCATACTTGAATTAATTTTCATTGTAATCCCCCGTTTTTGAAATAATTGCTAAATAAATTTACTGGGAAACTATTTTAAATTTAAGATATCATGATTAAAATCAGGGTTTCTTCAATCATCAATCCCTAGAAAAATTTGAGTGATGAGTTTTAGAATTTTTGGAAAGACTTGATGGTCTGAAATCCAAGAACAGAGACCAAGAGTAATTTACACAGTCATGCACTCAGCAAATCAAACTAAAAATCAGGCAACATCCTAATATAGCCATACCAAACTTATTTGAGTCATTTATATGATTAATTATTTCACGCATAAGATATTTCAATAATTTATCAACAGCATCATTGTCAACAGGTTCAAACATTTAAAATGGTAGCAGTTTTCTCACCTTAAATTGTTGAACAGAGAGCAATATCAAGATTTTAAAAGTTGCTAGCTCTTTCCCCTGTTACAGGATTTTGCCTTAGATCAAAAGTTGATTTATTCTGATCTGGATCTTGAACTAATTGTTGATCTTGAGTTGCTTTCAGTTTCAGAAACTTGAAAGAACTATGCTTAATTTATTAGCCTCACAAGTTTTAGATCTGAACAGAGATTTTTTTTTTTTTGATTTTCTCAAATTTTGGGTTTTGAGGAGTGAATTATAGATTTTGTAAAAAAAGGTTTGAGTTTTGTTTGAGAAATTTATAGGCTGAAATTTTATCTTCTCTTAGCTTTTAAAAAGGAAAGGATAGAAAAAAGAAATAGGAAGAAAGGAACAATAGTTATATAGGTGAATTTGTAACTTAGGAGAAAAAAATAAAAAATATGACACTTGCTTTTAAAATTACACACTTGTCATATACTTTTGTTAATTAGTTAACACATGTTTAAACAAACTTCCAAAGTTTTACACTTGTCCCACAAGTATTTATTATTATTATTATTATTAAATATTAATAAAGGCTTTTATACTAACTTTATTATTTCATAAATGCTTGCCTATGTTTATATATATGAATTACTTAAAGAAATGTTATAAAACTAATTATATAAAATTAAAAGCTTATTTATAAAATTTAAATCTAAATATCTTATTCTGAATTTAATAATTCTATTTAAAAA
The DNA here is from genome assembly GCA_030765085.1 of Allium cepa. Taxonomy (NCBI): domain Eukaryota; kingdom Viridiplantae; phylum Streptophyta; class Magnoliopsida; order Asparagales; family Amaryllidaceae; genus Allium; species Allium cepa. Next base: position 708,290,552 of record CM060932.1, read on the forward strand.
TTTATTTATCTATATAAAAAAACAACCCATTATCATTATTGTTTGAGAATAACAAAAAATAATAAATAAATAAAATTATCAATTAAAAAAATGAAGATTATCATATTAAATTTGGTTTGAAATCCCGGAATATCACACTGAATATGCTCTGTATTAGCACTGATAAGTCAATATGAGTACGCCCTTCCTATAATCTTCTCCTTTATGGTACATAGTGAAATTCATGAAGAAAGGAAGTCTAATTGATCACATAAGAATATGCTTGAGCGTTAGTGATCAAATAGTTTGATTTGAGAATCTTTAAAGTAAATAGCAAGTGTATAGAATTTAGAAATCAAAAATAAAAATTTGTTAATGATAGTGTTGAAATTGCTTGCTATTTATAGTTGTTAAAAGGTTGCAATGCTTCGTGAAGAGTAGCCATGAATCAGAAAGAAAGCAACTATTGAGTTGAACGTTGTTTCTGTTCAGGGAAGAGAAGCAGCCTTTCGAAAAACTAGCCGTTATTTTTAACTCGGAAGTTTGAATAAAATTCAGCCTTTTAAATGTAGCGAAATAACAAACCAGCGCTGAAACGGTGCAAAATAGGTTGAATTCAAATGTCTGAATATTAAGGTCAGACGTCTGAACGCGCCTTAAAATTTATGTTGTGCTTCAGCATTTAGATGTCTGAATTAATGGTTCATACGTGTTTCCGACATATAAAAGCTTTGCTTTGAAAACAAGTGCGTGTATTCAATAGCTTGTGCACGTATACCAATTAGGAGAGACTTTAACATATATTACTAACTATACACAGACTCTAACAACATAAAAGATTACGCTCATCAATCCGGAGTTTGATCATTAATATTATCCTGCAAAACTTGGTTAGATAAACTCATATAATTGTTATTATCAAAATATCAGGAACTGAGGTTCCAACATTCTCCCCATTTTTGATAATGACAACTACGAAAATATTGGTTAGTAAATAATAACTTCTCCTGTCATAAAAATATTGGTTAGTACGAAAACAAATTCTCCTCCTAAATTAAAGAATTTCTGTAACAATATTCTTCCTTTATCTCTCCTTTGTCATTGAAAAAAAGGAATTAGTTACTCAACACAGTATAGGAGAGAAAAACAGGTACTAAAATCACAACAAGAACATAGAGATATACATCACACGAAAAACCATGGAAGAACAAGAATATTTAGAATCAAACACAACTACAGATTGATCTACAAATAGAACATACTGTTTTAAAAGTAAACAACATAAAATAATACAAAGTACTTAAACAGAGAATAACAAGGATTGTAGAAAAAGATAACCAAACACATCATAAATAAATAAAATGAGATAAGAAATCATCCATACCAACTTAAAATTCATCACTGTCGTCAACAACATCAACATCTTCTTCTTCTTCTTGATCGGAAGACCAACTGAATGGGGCCAAGTTGTGTTGAATATCGAAAGATGAGGAAGACATAGAAGAAAGCTTATCCTAATTTTTTTAAGGATCCCTTTATGGAATTGAATTTTTTATTTGTGTTTCTTTCCATGCTCACCATTTGTTTTTGAAGCTTCTTTTGATTTTGCAAAAGAGTTCTTAAAGCTTGCTTTGGTGTTGCATCTTCTCGGATTTCTTAAATTTGCTCATAGTATTCTTCTTGTTGTTGTTGTTGATGAAGGGGTTGAGATGAAGATAACGAAGGTATGTTAGGATGTGACGGTTGATGAATATCACGATTTCGGTTGTCGATCCATTGATGAAAGGAAATGATATCATAAGATGGCGGTCGCTTTGGTAATTGCGTTAGCCTTAAAGTTTTAGAGCCAAACATACTTATGGATGAACTTTCTGAATCGGGCATCGAAACTCCACATTGCATCGATATTCTCATGATATAAGCCCCATAATGCAAAGTCTTATATTTCCTATGAATCGTCGCATCTTGAAATTCGTCCATTATAATCTTCCCCCAATTTACTTGTTGATTAGAATATATAGCATAGAGAGCTTTAAAATTCCTTTTGTAAATTTTCTCATAGCTATCGGTTCGGGGTTGAAGAGACCGGATGAGGACACAATGGATTATTCGATCTTGAGGATGCAACTTTGTTGAAATCATATTCATCTTGTCGTTGGAAAGAAACCTATGTGAAACTTCGTCACGTTCATACATTTTGGCATCGACATCGTCAATATCGATTCCTTGATAAGGGCATCTCAAAATATGGCCAAGTCTTTGCAAAGGAAGAATTTTTTTGACTCCACATACCATAGTCCATACTCAATCTTCTATATTTTGAGGATTGTGATGGTTTAGGTTCATGTTAGCATAAAATAATTTGATAAGAAGATGGTTGATTTTTAAAATTTTAAAATCATACCCAATTAGCGAATCGAAGTGGTTCGACTCCGCCATTTCCCTAATCCTATAGCCACTGAACTCTTGAAATTGCATGAATGCTCCATCAAATATTTTAGAGTTTTTCAAGGTGTTGAATCTTGCAATAGCAGTCTCATTGTGAAGCCAAGACCTAATTTGTACTTCGGATGATCCGGTTGTTGATTCTCTTGTACGCTTTGACATCGCTTTTTCCGATGATGTATCCTTTGAAATTATCTCCAAAAGTGACAAAACCTCCATCAGAGTAGACAATCACTACAAGACTTTTGATTTTTAGTAGCGCTAAAAAAACGCTACTAAAAGTTTTAGCAGCGTTTTGACGAACGCTGTTATAAAGCCCGCGACTAAAAATACCTAATTTTTAGTTGCACTTATTTCAACGCTACCATAAATAGTTTTACTGCAGCGTTTATGAAACGCCACTAAATTCTTTTTTTGCAGCGAGTATAAAACGCCACCAAAAGGTTTTTTGACGCTACCAATAGAATTTCTAGCTTTACCCCTACTTTAGGTTGGGTTTACTCAACGCCACTATATGTATTTTCATAGCATTTTTGAAACGCTAATAAAAGTTGATGATCATTTTGCATTATTTTTTCATGCTATTATTTCATGTTGATGGTCTATTTTGTTTCTACTATATCAATCAACAATCGCTCACATAATCATCATATTCAAACAATTAAAAAAACATATTAATCATATAATCAAATAGGATATCCATAACCATTCTAATACAATAGTTTTTTGATCAAATAACCAAACTCACATACAATAATCATTCGTATACAAATTTACACACCAAGTACTAATAAAATGTTATACCAAACTGGTGCTAACAAAACGCTCGATTACCCATAATTATTTGTTGCATGCACAAGTGAAATAGATAGTAATGATTAGAAAATAAAATAAAGGACCTTTGAGCCTCAGCCAGGCATGCATCATCTCATGAGCAAGTATTGACCCAGTCAATAACCTACATAAAATGGAGAGGAAAAAACTAGTTAGCATTTTGAAAACTTTGCAACATATGATCTGAGTAATTAGTCTAAATTTTTTTAGACTGGCATACAAATCATGATAAGCCTGCTATATACGCTACTAACATGCGAGATTCAGGCCAAGAGAAAGACTTTGGGTGCCAAATGAAAAAACATATAACTAACCAATATAGTGTAAATCCTTGCAAATTCACAAAACGAGATTAAGATGCTAGCTTAATTTCTTATACTAAATACTAAATTCATTTTTGAATTAGTATTAGTTATGATTATCTCGAAAGCCCGTACATAATAAGAATAGCTGTTACATTACAACGTCTAGCAAGTCTGTAGAGTTCTGTTACCGTATCCATTGCTTTGTTACCTGCCCCAATCTGAGGCCTTTTAAAAATCTGTGAAAAAAAGCATTTAACTGGAGATATTAACACAATAGCATAATAAAAGGTATAAAATTCACATTTATAAACATATTGTGGTAATCCTTACAGTGCTAATAATCTGCTCTTCAGAAAGGCAAAGACCTCTTGTCTCAGGAAGGTGATGATGCCCCTACAAAAAATTGAGAGTTCGAAAGACAATAATAGACAAATGAACAAAATGATCAAATAATACATGTGTGGAAGTCAATAAAAATGCATTTCCATAAAAAAATTTGGCCTTCCATGGCTTCATTTAGAGCTCGTCTCTCAACTAAGAGTAGAGGAACCTACTGCTCGATTTTCATATTCAAACCTTCATAAAATTCATGTAAATCCAGGTACAGAGGTTGGCATTCGCTCATGTCAAGTATCGCAAAGTCCAGACACTCTAGACATATCTGTACAACCCGCACATTGCTATGTTTCTTTCTATCTTCTATTGTCGATAAAGATTTATTCTTTGTCCTCTATGACTTCTGCTTTTTCTCTTCGGTCACCATTCTACCAGTTATATTATAACCATTTAATAATGAAAATACTAATGTAACTAATTAGAAACTTTTTCCCTGACAAAGACACTCAAACCTTTTGCAGTTATCAGTTGCAATGATTTTTTGTTTGTCATATATGGTGCGACAAGCTGGACATCGTCCATCCAAGCCTTCTTTCTTAGCCATCTCCACAATTTGATGCCAGCACCAAACACATATCTAAATTACAACATAATTTTGATAACTTGCAAGTGTATAAATAACTAAGTACGAAAAAAACAAAATACGACACATATTGAGACAAATCTCTATTTTTGCACATAAGAGTAGATTCACAAATCATGTTAATGTACCAAAAATTACAGAATAAGAAACAATCAATTCAATATAACATATTAATTAATACTCACTTGATGTGATTCTGTGGAGCTGCATCACATGAACATGAATTATTATCTGCTTCATCTTTAGAGGACGAGTAATTAAAGTCTGCATCATCGTTTTCTACTCTTGTAATTGAATTCTGATGAAAAAGCTGATCCCATTCTTCTCCCATTGCTAATCAAATTGTAAAGTTGGTTTGATGCTTTGAAGATAAGATTGTATTTATTTATTTTCTTGGTGAGTTTTGATACAAGGAGCATCAAAGCATGGATGAGATATATATAGCTGGATGGCTAATTGGAAGTTTCTAGTCTATAAAATTAAACTATTGTATATTTATGATCTTACTTGGTTTATTCCTTTTTTAAGACACGCCTTTGACTTGTAAATCGGTGCGTATTCCACTGCTCAAGGGTTACCGTTAATGGAAATTTTGTTGACTTTTCAATTGTTTATGATCACATAAACTAGTTGCAGTCAAATGTTTCTGACTTTTTATTTTTTGCCATATTACGATATATACTATACTGTTCTCATTTGGCTTGCGTATAGTGATAAAGATTTTGCGTTTTATTCAAAACAAAAAAGGGTTGGATACAATGTACAAATGTACAGTAATTTACATCCAGATCACGCTATGAGTTATTTATTGAAAGGACCAGATGCCAATTAATTTGAAATAAATGCAGTGGCATATTACAATAGCTGGAAAGACAAGGCGAGGATATGGTAATAATGCGTCTATAATTGCAAGAAGTAGGACAATAAATTAGGCGAGAGATGTGAAAATTTAAGTGGTTTTTAGAGCTAATGGTCGCTTTCAATAGAAAAGGTATGGAAGGAATAAGATTTACGTGATCTTCTTTGATGTCTATGTGTGTATCATAATTCACAAACATCCAATGAAATTTTTAGTGCTGTCCAGTGTTATGTGTGACAAATCTCTATTTTTGCACATAAGAGTAGATTCACAAACCTGAAACTTCACAATACGGTCTACAAACTACAACAACCAAACACCCCTCCATCTTAACACTGCAGAAACAACAGTCTCATTGTGCCATTGATACACAACCAATAACTACATACCACTCCATCCACTTATACTACTTCCTAAATTTACCATCATCAACCACTTCAATTTCCACTAAACAACACATTTACTACCCCACAGTGCCTTGTTTCATCACTTGCTACATGTCACTGCCTTGCCTCCACCTTGTCTCCACAAACACCCTCTTCTTTTCTTCACTTAAGTTACCATCCCCTCGCCATATCAAACTGACTTACTACCTTGTCATATCACTGCTCAACTATCACAACACTACTGTTATAGTGTATACAACACCTCTGCCCATACAAAAAACACTAAACTGCCTTCAATTCGATTTTACGGCTCTTAGTTCCAATTGTCGGTCCTAAATGATACAATCATTGGAATGTTAAGCCTTTCTAAAAAATATTAAAATAAACATAAGAGGTTTTATATCATAAATTCATATACCGAATCCAAAGAAATATATTATAATAAACTAGAACCACTTACAATGTCCTTTCGAAATTTCACTTGTCTGCTTGCCTGTCAACACTAGCAAGTTTCGAAACTGAAAATTGAGCCCATACCTGCTATGTAATTAAATCTGTTAAATTTTGTAATAAGGTAGCTTGTGTTTTAAAAGCTCATCCAAAATATTAAGAATTGAAAGCACTCGCTGTTAGATAAATTGGATTTATTTTATAAGCATCAGTTAAGAAAAAGCAACTGAAAATAAATAAATATTCGTACAAAACCATTGCTTTTGTATAATTTATATTTAATAAATTTCTACAAAAAAAAAGGAAAAAAAAGGCTAACAAGTGAAACTTGTATGTCCAACATTCTAAAAGGAGTCCTATGTTATTTGGTATTTACAGTTTAATAATGGATCCTTCTCATGCAATTTTAACACAATATGTCTAAATTTTTAATTAATTGTGTTAACACACGCCCAGAAGTATAATCGGGTGTAAGTAAATTGATAGCGTCAAGGAGATGGAATATTCATGCTTCTTTTAATTGCTAGATTTTATCACACTTATAATTTATTATGTTGTAAACTATTAAATTATTTAATACTCATTAGTTAATACTTATGCTTATTTGAAGTACATGCCCAGTTAGCTTTTCAGCCAATTCCTTTCCCTTCTTCGCATTGAAGAACCATGCTTAAGTACTAAAAAGAATACAATAATTCACTTTTTGCACCCAATAGAATCTAACAATTATTGGAAACTAAATAAACGGTACTTTAAAGTCACGGTACCTTCTCGATTAAATAATTTCCAAATACATTAATCATCAAAGAATATGCATGAGGCATGATCTCCACATAGATCATATTTTTGCCTTCAGCTGTTGTTGTCACAAGTTTCTGTTATATAAGTCGGCTCCCAAACTGATCAGCACTGCTCATCCATACATAATATTTCAGTTATAGATAACATACAATCAACAGGCAATTTTCCAGTTGAGACTCAATTAAACCTTACAAGACAACAATGAACATTTTGCGTTCGGTAAGAAAATAGATGAACTATATAACATCTAACATTTTTGATATTAATCGATATAACTTTTTTACAGATATACCATAAAAAATTGAATTGTAAATCAGTTAAATTTTTGGGTAATAGTGTAAAGGCTATAAATCAAAATTTTGATGTTACAATGGTTATTTCAATTGACTATACTAAGTTGAATTTAAGTTTTTTTTTGTGCACATAAAAGCTACTTTATACTATTATAAATTTTTCTTAATTGATCATAAGAACTGCAGTAACTAAACAAAAAACTGAGCCTAAAGCAATGACAGTCAACTTATGACCGTACATATTGAAGAAGCAGAAACAAAAAATGCAACTGCTCTCAAAAGAGACAAAGTTAACATTGGAACAATATCATACAACACCAAAGACGATTGAACATACTGCTTTGACTGATTTAAAAAATTATATCAGTACATACATCCCATGTATATTAACTTACAGAGACCAATAATCTGAAACTTATCTTTTACTTGAACTTAACAACATGACCAGCAATCTCACAAAGCTCCAGTAAAATTCAATCCATCTTAAAAATGGTATGAAATCTCGAAGATTCGATGCTTCTCCCAACTTGAACACCTTTTGGATTTACTTTTGCAACTCCCTCATGGCTTCTTTTGAATTTTTGGACCTTTTTCTAGCCATCACTCTCAGTAAATTGTTTAGTGAAAACTGAACGCTTTTAGCACTGTCTTGGTAAAAGATCTGAAACCATGATAAATAAAAATTGACATTTCATCCAACAGGTTACGAGCTAATAAGTAAGACATTACCCATCTGAATTGGAATTATGAAAATGCTTCTGAATGAGCGGACAGACTTCGACGGCAGGAACATTGAAAAATTAATTAAGGTCATGAGAGGACGGAACCTCAATCATATCTAAAATAACCTGATTAGAAGCTAATTAACCTAATCACAAAATCGATTTATAAAAATCATACCTCAAAATTTCTACGACGAGGAGAAAATCGTCGATGAGGAGAAAACCACAGAAGAGTAGAAGCAACGATGACAATAAACTACAATGTAGAGACGTGTTGCAATGACGATGCGGAGAGAAGAATGGGAATCGACCTTTGTTTGCTTTTGTTGAAGCAATTTGCGATTAGGTTAAAATTTTCTAAGTGAGAGAGCGCAAACATACTGGTTACGTTTATTGTATTTACGCGGTAACATTTTGGTATGCGCGGGACAGTGAAATCTTTTTGCCGCGTTTATCATACAGGCGGAAATGTTATTGGTTGCATTTAAGGAAAAATGCCACCATTTTATGCAACCAAAGGCTGGTTTTCTTGTAGTGAATATTAGTCAACATTTTTTTATTTCTTGTCATATGTTTTGAGCAACCACTGTCTAATATTCATTTCCCTCTTTTCTTAAGTAGTACCTGCAAGAAAGATGAAAATGATATTGGTACCTACTTATTGTTAGGGTCCTAAGAGTTAGGTCTTAGGAAACCAAACCCAAGCGGGTATAACATTCCCTTTGTAAATAAAATATTTGTTATTGCGAACATTTTAGAAGATTTTATGTACTTGTTCCTAATTAAATAATTGTTGGTTTTAGGAACCCAAATTTAAATGTTCTTAGAATGTTTTGGAATATTTGGAACATTATTGATTATAACAGGATTACCTTTCTGAAAATGATTTTCAAAAGAGTTCCTTTTCTTAGGTAGACTATTTGAAAATTTCTTATAGCCTAATCCCTTTTTATCTGACACGGACTGAGCATTTTCCAAGATTATAGAAAGATTTTCCCTTCCTTTATTAAAATTTGAAACATTTTTTATAGTACCTTCTAACTGTGTTTTGAGACTAGACATATCCAATTCTAATAGTTTGACATTTGCTTTTAAATCATGATTTTCAACTTGGAGAGAGTCATTCTTCTCTTTTTGAGTTTCGATTTCTTGACTCGACATAGAAATTTAAGAAGTTGTATTAGAATAAGATTATTTAGAAGCTTGAAGTTTTTCTTTTAAAATTTTCTTTTCGTGTCTTAATATTAAAAATTATCAAAGTCGAACCATTAAGATGAAAACATAGTAGAAAGCATAACCATTTACGTGTTATTACCCCTTGCCTAGTTTAGCAATCAGATTCATTCGGCTGACTTCATAAAACATTTCATTAAAACATCAGCCGCCATCATTAAGTTTTATCCCCCACTTCTAAAAGATCTGCATATTCCTGGTTGTGCGATCTGCCTTCACCTTTGATTTCTGCATTAGGTAAGTAATCTTTGTCTGTATTATTTTTGATTTCTCCACTTCAATGATTTCTTTGCGCTAAAAAATCCGTCTGTTTCTTTCTTCCCAGATATAGCAGATTGCGATGACAAGGTAACATGAATATCGGGCGGAACGGACATGACACGTGGGCATTCGAACTCGGACCGAATCTATATCGGACGATCCTATGTCCGATTCAATAAACATCGGACGAATTTACTGTTGTTCAAACTCGGTCCGAAAATTTTAACGACAGTCCGTGTCTGGTTCAATAGACTTATCGGAAATGAATCGGACCATAATCGGATCCAAAATCGGACTTGGACAAACAAAGTATCAAAATTTTATGAAACAAAACTTGTTTGCAGTTTGACCGAAAAATGATACATAAAAGTTGGTCTTAATATCACTGCACAAAAATAATACTGCACAAAAATATTACCATAAAAGTTACAGAAAGACAAATCAGCAGATAGCTTACTTAACATCACTATAGCTTAATAAAAGTTACAGAGAGACAAATCAGCAGATAGCTTACAGAGAGACAAATCAAGCATGGAAACAAGTTGGCCTTAATATCACTATAGCTTACTTCTTTCTCAAAAAACCAACAGCCTAAGACAAATCAAACATATCATGCTTAATAATATAAATACCAGAATTCCAAGAAGAAACATGATAACACCAAATATTAATTTCACAAAACAGCAGCCTAACATTCATGACATATATAGTTTAGTTAATAACTAAATTTGCAACTTGCTTTCAAGTTTCAACCTTCAACAACTTTAGCACTATTCCCAATAGCATAAGCAACTAACATAATATTATAGTCCACCTGAAAATTACAGTCCACCTGAAAATAGCAATCCACCTGAAAAAACATTTCAGTGCAGATTATTGGACTAAACTTCATGTGAATATTTAAGGATCTAAAACATACCTCTAGGCTCTAACTCATCAACAACTTCATCCAAACTATTCAAAATTTATTGATTCCATATCTTCCTCATCATGTTTAACCTGAAACAGTTGCATATTAAAAATTGATTATAACCATGAATATTAATAAGATGAACCAAAATGTTGCATTCAGCAGAACTGGTACAGGTTTTAAGAAATTAAACATTCCAATAAAGTTCATAATGTATGGAAATATATAAAATTATTACCTCAAAATTCTTCAATGCATATTTTGTATGCAACCAATCTCCAGTGCAGATTATAGCTTCTACCGTTTCTGGCTTTAAAGAGCTTCTGAACTGATCCAAAACTCTACCACCAGCACTGAATGCGGATTCTGAGGCAACACTACTAATAGGGATAGAGAGTATATCGCGAGCCATTATTGATAATATTTTGTATTTTGAAGCATTTACTTTCCACCATTCCAACACATTGAAAGAGTCTTCAGATTCATCAAATTTAAAACGATGTTCTTTCAAATATAACTCTAGTTCAGATTGTGTAGTTTCCACCACATCTGATTCATCAGGCCATGTTTCAAATTCACTTCTACTTTTTGTTTTTCTCCTTTTTGCTGTACCACTAGATGTATTTACTTTTGGTTGCTTAGAAGTTTTATTATTTGCAACAATAGCATATTAAGAATATAATTCCTCCAAAGAAAGCAAAACGAATTTTATATTTCGTTCGGATTCAAGTTTAGAGTAAATCTTAGAAAAACAGAATTCTATAAGCTTCATTTTGTACCTTGGATCTAAAATAGCAACGATGGACAATAGTAAGTTACAATCACTCCAATACTTGTCAAATTTATTTTTCATTTTATCTAACATTCCTTTCATGAATAAGGAACCTTCATATTCTATTGATTTCTCATTTATGGTTTGCTTAATTTTCCAAATTTTAGGAAGAAACAAGTTGGAAGTTGGATAAGTTGTACCAGAAAAAACATTTGATGCTTCGTTAAAGACCTCCAAAATCTTACATATAGACTCGGCTCTTTCCCAATCCATTGCAGATGGCAACCAAACATATGATGGATCTCTTTCTTGATACATAGAAAACACTTTTTTAAATTTTAGAGCACACTCTAGCATTACATAAGTAGAGTTCCAACGGGTAGGGACATCAAGTACTAAACGTTTAGACACGGAAAGTTGCAATTGTTTAACAATGTCCGCAAACTTATGTAGGCGTTGAGGTGACATTTTAAAGTACTTTACACTTTCACGAATATTTTGAATTACTTCTTTGATCTCACTCAATCCATCTTGCACAATTAAATTCAATACATCTGCACAACATCGAACATGAAAAAATCTACGTTTGAAAATAAAGTTTGCCTTTCAATGCAAAATTTTCCCTTAAATTTCTCACAGCAACATCATTAGAAGATGCATTATCTAATGTTATCGCAGATATTTTATTCTCAATACCCCAATCCAAAAGGCAAGAAAAAATAGCATCAGCAATCACAAGTCCAGTGTGAGGTGGTGGTAGAGTAGAAAATTTTAAAATACGCTTTTGCAATGTCCATTCGGAGTCAAGAAAATGACAAGTTAAGCACATATAGCCTATTGTTTGGTTTGATGTCCAAAGATCAGAAGTTAAACTCACTCTACTAACACCTTTTAAAACATCCTTCAACGCTTTTTTCTCAGATGCATGCAATTTCATACAATCAGTTTTTATTGTTACTCGTGATATCTTCTCAAATTCGGGGTTTAGTATTTGACAAAACAATATAAAGAACTCATGTTCAAGCATATTAAAAGGGTACTCATGCACAATAATCATGGTAGCAAGAATCTCTCTTATTTTGCTTTTATCAAATTTATGGACTGCTAATTGGCCAATCAATCCGCTTTTAGAAATTTTTTCCTTCATGAAGTCCTTTCCTAACAACTTCTGATGGTTTTCTTTAGCATTACGAACACGACAATTATAAAGGTGTCTCTTAAATGTAGTTGTGCATCCATCACTAGTTCTAGTTAACTTTTTATCATAATGAATGCACTTAGCAAATAGTTTAACATTACCATCTTTATCTTCTTCTTTAATTTTCTCAAACTCCAGCCAAACTTGGGATCGCTTTTTTCTGGACTTTTTTTCATCTCCAGTAGCAGTATTTATAGCAGGTACAATAGTAGTTCCATCATCATCAGCATTATTTTTTGATGTTTTATCTTCTGAATCTTCTTCAATACTTGGGATGAGCTCAACTTGATTTCCATTACCAACTATTGGCCGTTGATGCCGTTCATCATTCACCAAATGTTCCATACCTAGCGGAAGAACAAAAAAACAAGGAGTCAGTGAGTCAAGTTTGTTGGATATTAACAGTTTAATGAATAGCTAAATAAAAAAAGCATCCCAATATCTGAGTCAAGTGAGTGAGTCAAGTCAGTGAGTCAAGTGTTGTTGTTGCCTTCTATGTAAGATTAATGTATTATTACACAAGAAAGTTTGGTTAGTATGATTTGTAAACCTTACTGCTATGATAGATGAATGATCCGTATACCATGCTCATAAAAATTATAGTATACAATAACATTTTTTAACTGTTAGTTTCAAAATATCTCCCTAAAACATATATGCAGGAATCCTCTGCTTACTGACAGTTTAGTTTTAAATAATAATAGCAGGTAGTCAGTAGCAATTACAAGTGGTTTATGCTAAAATGCTTTTTTCTCTCTCCCTTGCTTTGGTAATTTTAGTACGATCAATATAACAGCTTAAGTCTCATAAAAAATAACATGATAGAGAGGGGAAATAATGTTCGAATATGAGAAGGTTATGCGATCATATCATACTAGCTATTTGTAGCTTTTATTATTATTAGTTTTGCACCAAAAAATTGGTTGGCAAATAGAAAGGGGCTGGTATCATTCAAATCCAAATGAGTTGTTTTCAGTTTTCAACCAGTTCATGATTCACTGATTCATAATAATGGTTAACAGCTGCATTGAAATGCTAGGACTAACTCTCTCATTTCACTACTCAAGCATTAAGTAAAACGAAATTTCGGTCCTATCAAGGTAAGATTCATTACTCACAAAAACTTTTCATTAACTTAAAAAAAACTCACTGGGAGAATCTGAAGAAGCCATGGCAAAAAAGTGAAGCGGAAGCTTAAACAAGATATGAATATCTGATGTATGTAGATGAGAAATTGAATAGGAGATGAATTTCTGCTGTATGTATGTAGATCAGAGAAGCAAAGCCGATTTGTGCTAATTTCTGAATCTAGGTTACGTGGATATTGAAATAGAAGTATGGACATTTTAATTCTGCCGATTTTGAATTTTGATAATGAAACTGCAGGAATCAAAGAGTCTTTTTGGAGAAGTAAATCGTCACTTTGATTACCGAGAAAGAATAATGAAAGGTAAAAGATTTGTTTCTCACAGTTGAATAAGTTAGGCTATAAACAAGGGAAGACAATTATGGCTATAATCCAAAAACTGTCATTTCCAAGTAATTTATTATACTGTTACTTACTTTATCAGCAATAATTATTATACATACTTTACCGTAAACAGCAAGTCAACAACTCAACTGAAGTGTTCACGGACATCACTCGGTCGGACGTAACCATGTTCGAGTTCGGGTCCGTAAATTTGATCGGACTACTGCCATTGTTCAAACCCGGTCCGTTTATCGGTCGAACAAAACATCGGTCGGACAATTTTACGAGCCGGACCAAATCGGACAACGGACTGTCCTGTCCGATATTCAGCCCTATATAAAACCTTGTGGCACACCATTTATTAGCACTGAGAACGTGGGAGTAGCAATGCAAGAATAAATGTTTGCTGATCTGATGTGGAAAATTCATTCTTGCTAGCATATGACATATAAAATCTCTATTGATCATATAATTAGCCTTTTCTAAGTCCACCTTTATGCAAAATTTCTTTATGCCTTTTAATTATAATTTCTAATATTCTCATGTACCAGCAGTATATTTTCAGCAATATTTCTACCAGAAATGAATGCATGCTGAGCTTCGAAAATTAAAAAAGGTAGAAAACACTTAATCCTGTTGCAAATTATTTTAGAAATCACTTTGTAAAGCACATTGCAGTAGGTTATGGGACTAAACTGAGATATATCAGAAAGTTATCCTTTTTTTGTTTTTTTATACGGCTATAACTTCCTTTATTAAAACACAAATTGAATGTACATATTTACAAAAAATAAAAATAAATGGCCATATAACAAGGCCCAAAGGCCATGATAGCATGAACATTATTAAAAACGGATACAGACTAAACCAAATCACAACTATGCGGTCAGGTATAGGAAACTCCACTTCCCGTAGAAATTCACAAAGAAACTAGGGTTTCTTATAAATAAAAAAAAAAAAAAAAAAAAATAGATTCATGGCGGCACGATAGTTTCCTCTTTGAAAATGGAAAAAAAAAAAAAATTCACCAGATCTTCGCAAACTTCAAACAAATTCGAGCGACATCTCTACTCCAAAATCACCCCTACTTCCTAAAGATATCTTATTTTCAAATGTCATGATAGGATGAGCAGAGAAGCATCAAATGTAATTTATTGTTTCTAAAATTGTAATTTAAATGTCCTTGAATGTAACTGCAACGGATCAAACGAGAAGTAGCAGACGCATGGTGTAGAAGAACGAGTCTCCAACAAGCCAGTTTATGAAATCTTTGGTGTAGAACAAATTAGCATTACAAACCTGACCGGAGACACAAAAGGAGGCACGACCTCACTACGAGCATATATGAGCAGAAGGCAGTAAGACCCGATCATAAAATGGCCGGGGTTTGGAACCTTATCCCATTTAATACAAGTTTCTTCATCTATGAAATTGATAAATTGCCTGGGTTTGGATTTAAATATTTTGATATTCACTAAATTCATAATTTCGGCACAAACTTCTTTAACAGTTTTTTGATTGTTATTGAACGCTCTATCATTTTGTTCCTTCCAGATACTCCAAATTCACACTGAAAATACTATTTTGCGAAATCACTGCATCTACACTTATTTTTAAATTGAAGTTGAATTTGATGGGTTTCGAAATTTAAATCTAGAGTTGATGTACGGTTTGCAGGCCAAATTGATTTGATTCTACATCATTTCCACACGTCGGCTGAGTATTTGCATTTGTAGAACGAATGCTCAACAGTTTCATTTTCTATATCGTACAAAACACATTTTGGGTCCACTAAAACATGTTTTTGTATTAGGCAAATGTTATCATGTGCCCTTGGGTTAGGATGGTGAATTTTTTCAAGTAGCCTCTTGAATTCCATATATCAACTTTTGTTTGAAAGTAAAATAAGTATTTAACTTTGTTTTTGTGTCTTTTAGCCTGAAACAATCATTGCTAGCATGTACTTTTATGGCACATGATAACAAAACCCTTAATTTTTTATGATAATTTTTTATGATAAATTGTTTGTCCACGTATTCAATTTGGGAATTGTGTTTTTAAGTTTAAGCAATAGATTAATACCAACAACGTTGCTTTAAGATGAAACATATGTGAGAAGCATGATGAGAAGAATAATCTTGGAAAAATAGATATGTATGGCCAATATAAACATTAAGCATCGTACATGATATTAAAACAAAGGCCTTCTTCTGTTTTTCTCGTTTCCTTATTTGTTTGTTTTTTATTTTTAGATTTAAGCGATTTAGTAGCATGTCAAACAAGTGATTTTGAACAGCAAGTAAAGGACTAATTAACCTGCTAAATTTGAAACCGATTGTCTCCTGGTCAACATAAGCCTAGCTACCATCTGCTCCAATAACAAGGGTCGTAACTAACGAGGGTTACGCCACGAGCTTCATGTGTGAGTTGTCTTCCTTTTAATTTGTATATGTTTATATCAGTCAAAAAAATGATTTTTTATTTTCAAGTGATATTAAGATTTGTGTATTTGTAAAGAGATATTTTGAATATTTAAGCATGTTTAATTGTTAGATCTTAATTTTAAGAGCGTTTGAATTTATAGAAGAAGTTTAATATTAGTTTATATTTTTAAGTGATTAAGATTTGATAATATATATAGAAAGGCGTTTTGGTAGTCCATGTTGATACCAAAAAAAGTGTGATATCAAAGCTATTACAACTACCATTAAAAAAAGATAATTGAAATCAACATATAGGTTTGAATACGTTTAAAGTAATTATAGAGAGATTTTATCTCCTAAATTATCGGAGAGATCATATCAAATAACAATTTAATATTTAAAAAGTTATCTATAAGGGTATCTTGAGAAGTTCACGGTCGGATAAAAAAATGTGCTTCTATTTCATACACACACACAAAAGTTAAATAACTCACACACTTAATGATTTCATGAATGGTTATTTAATATGTTACATACAAATAGCTTGGCAAATTAAAGTTTGATGATCTTATTAGTGAGACAACCACATCTCCAGACCACCTTACCAAAATAGACGGTAGCCAAGGAATTGAATAAATATGGTAAAGAGAAGGGACCAAATAACAAAAAAGCACACTTTATATCAGCACAATAACTGTACTTACTTTGCACACATAAACATAATTTGATGTAAATAACAACCGTTACAATACACGACGCACAACACCCTTCATTGAACCTAGCTAGGGAGTTGTTTATTGAACAAGATACAAATATAGGAGAATAGCACAACAGGCACACAATACTGTTTAATGATGAGGATCATGATGAGGTGGCTTGTAGTAGTGTGGGGGTTTGTAATAATGGGGAGGCTTGTAGTAGTGTGGTGGCTTATAGTGTGGTGGCTTATAGTGTGGTGGCTTGTAGTATGGCCGTTTGTGCTTGTAGTAGTGAGCATCAGCAGCCAAAACCATCAAGCACATGGTCAAAAACAAAACAAGGCTCGTTAATTTCTGATTAATTATAGCCATTGCTGCGACTTGTGTATTCGGTTCTTTTTTGATGCATGAAACATGAGTATCTCTGCTTATTTATAGAGGAACAGAGCCCTATGGTATCCTCACGTGGTTCCGAGTTATCTTAAAATAATACGTTGTTATTTTACCTTTTTAATGCATGAGACTTTGAAAAGGTAATCGCATTGGACGATTATATACATATCTGCTGAATTCATCAACTTTGTGATAAACGAAGAAGCATTCAACTACAGTGTTGCCACTTGCCATGTATTTTAGTCACACTAAAATACATCTTAATCTCGTACTTTTGATGCCATGTAATAGTTGCACACATGTCATCTAATTTTGATAGCACTGAACAAATTATATACAATGAAATGGACAAATTTGTAACGTATGTGGTGATCTTACCAATAAGTTATGTGTGGTAGTTTCATCGGTCAAAGCTAACATTCAGGTGATGCGTATATTAGATATTCCAGATAACAAAATACTTGCTAGAAAGCAGTGTTGGGTACAGTTAGATTGAATGCGGCTGCAAGAAATCATGGATGGTCTTATCACTAATGTTTGGTCTCATTTTACATATGCATCTCTTCACAAACCAAATACATTTACCGTAATATGCCCAAGAGATGCACAACCTACTATACATACGTACTTGTGTACTTAACAAATTAAGCTGTGCGATATAAGAATCGTAACAAAATCATAATAAAAGAATCAAAAAGAAAATAGTATATGAAAACGAACAAAGTCTTAAAAAAGAATCAAAAAGAAAATAGTATATGAAAATGAACAAAATCGTAAAAAGAATGAAAAAGAAAATAGTATATGTAATACTTGAAGGACTGCACAAAAATATCTAAAACAAGACTTATTCTACTATTTACCATTTCGTACCTTCTTCGTATGCTGATTAGCGCAATTTTATATTTTTATTGTTCTAATTAAACCAGCAATTACCGTGACACACAAGTCTATACATTAATTATACATATCTTTATCTTTAATAATAGTTGTAATACCTTTGGTGTCACACTTTTTTGGTATCAACGTGAACTACCAAAAATGCCCTTTATATATTATCAAATCTTGATAATTTAAACATAGGATCTAACGTTAAACTTCTTTTACAAATTCAAACGCCCCTAAAAGTAGGATCTAACAATAAAAAATCCTTTACGAATTCAAAACACTTCTAAAAATAGGATCTAAAATTAAACTTCCTTTATAAATTTAGAATACTTCTATACAAATACACAAATCTTAATATCACTTGAAACAAAAAATTCATTTTTTTACCAATTTAAACATATCTTAATTAATAGTTGGTTTTGAGGTGTAAACTTTTGGTCTGACCACGAACTTCCAAAATGCCCTTTATATGTAATTTTTATTAATAGTTGTAATATATTTGTCGTCGCACTCTTTTGGTATCGGTATCAAATATTAAAAATGTCTCTCTACATGTATTATTAAAATTTAACACCGCTTAAAATTAGGATCTGACAATTAAGCTTATTTATAAATTCAAAATTCATCTACAAATATTTATTAAGTCTTAATATCACTTAAAAATAGAATCTAGCAAATAAACTACTTGACAAAAAAATTATATTAATTAATAATATAAATAAAAATTTACTTACGAGAAATTAGATATTGCAACTTAGAAATAAAATTTCAAATTATTTACGTATGATTCAACACAAAAATATGACTAAATATATGTGGAAATCATTTTTTTTGAACGTATTAAATAAATACAATTTATAGAAAAACAATTCAGCCTTCTTCATCACGTGCGAAGCGCGTGCCGTTACGCTCGTTATTATAACTCTTTTATTGATCCGTGGAGCAATACGCAGTGACAAATATAAAAGGATGACATTATGTGCAGACTTGGTATTATCTACTTACCACTTCAATGCAACGCGAAGTCATAATGAATTAACTCCACCTCCACGCAAACAAGTTGAGTCAATACGTAAATAATACAAGTAAACAACAAAACTAGAATACAATAAAACTGAAATTGAAATATATATGTATAAAAACATGGTAACTTATAAGGGGAAAACCGGTGCACTAACAGATATGCTGTTAGATTAATTCTGTCTACCCCTCTTCCTCTACTATGGGTAACAACGTTATTTGGATAGTCGGTCACTTATTCGCTGCTTCTTATCATTAAATTTAACATGCTAATTTATTAGGTTTTTATAGATTTGAATGGAGGTAGGGTAAGTTTTATTTGGACACAAAATAAAATATCAAATTTTGTAAGGGGAAATTCTATTTGGACACGAACTAGAACACGCACTACAAGGGAAAATGCATTTTTCGACGGTAGAAAACCATCGGAGGCAGTCGATAGTCTTGGTAAAGAGCCGTCGAAAAATAAAACGTCGGGTTGCAGTGTTTCCGACGGCTTCCGTCACATCTCGCCGTTCGTATTTCCGACGGGTTCCAACAACCGTTGGAATCAATCAGAATCCGTTGGAAAAATTGACCTGAAAGCCATCGGAAGCCGTCGAAAATCTGTTGAATTTTTTTTATATTTCTGCTGCAATACAGGCTTCCATCCACATTTTCCATACAAACACTATTCCACCAACATTGCAGAATCCAATATATAATATTTCAACCAAATATCAAAAACCAAACTATACACAAACCACCAAACAAAAAAAATACATAAAATTAAGTCAAAACACATAATCATCACCCAAACTAATGTGCAACACATAATAATATCCATAACACCAAATGTTCTATCCATACATGCATACACAACATCCACATAATTATACAACAAAACAAGTAAGTGTATCATAACATAGCACATAAATCAAGAAGTACCTCTACCATCTACCAAATCGTACAAAATAGAAAAAAACATTCCGACCAAAGCAATCAATCAATCTTCTGCAGAACCTGAGCCAACAGAGGAAGGGAAGCGGCCACCATACTACTGCATGTATTCGACGATACGCTGGTCTAGCAACTGTGTAGTCTCTATGGCCTACCGACGGTTCTGCTCCTCCAGCTGCACCACTCTAGCCCGTAAATCTTCGATCTCTGCTAGATCGACCTGAGCTCTAGTCTGCATACCCCGTCTCTGACTGCTGGTCTGTAATAAATATTTAATTTAGCTCTGTGACCTTTGTAAGTATATGTGCAGGTATGTGAATGATTAGTAGTGTGATAATGTTATTTAATTTAGTTTATGATGTTTATGTAAGTGTATGTGCATGCTGATAACATCTTAGATTGTGGTAACATCAAATAACTATAGTAACTAGATTGTTGATTTATATTTTGAATTACTATAACTTTGGAAAATTTTAGCATAAGTAAAATAACTATATGGAATGATGAGAGCAATAAATTTGTAATTACTCCTTGATTACCAATATATTATTTACTTACCACTTGATTGTCAAATCCGTATCGTCTGCCATGCTTCGATGGATCCATAACTGACTCAAAAATAGCATTCTCCTCATCCATCGTCAACTGATCTCGATCCATATCAGCAAGGAGCTTCTAGCGCTGCTCCGTAAACTTTTCCTGCATCCATACATTAATATCATCATATCTTATTTCATTATATTTTAACAAGTAGAACAATTACTAATACTGAATAAAATGAAATATACTTACATGGCTCTTGTTGGATTTATCGTCGTGACATGTATACGAAACTGTCCTGTCCGGATTTACATGCTCGACAGCATGCGTACGAGGAAATACATCCATATAGCCCACGGGACCATGCGTCTCAGCTTCTTGAAATTGATTTTTACATACAATTATTGTACATTTAAAATTATATAGCACAAACTACTTTCAATTTGCACTCAGTAAATTTACACACTCTTGCCGATACTACCTAAACCTAGGTGGTGATTTACCAAGATTCTTTGGTTCGTAAAATAAAAAAACAATAATTAAGAAATAATAGAAAATAACCCTAAAAACTAATTAATATAATAAAGCCTTAAATTAAAAACAAAACCCCCTTTTGATTTTAATAAGACCGGCCCACTTAAACCCGTTCCTTTCTTTGTTATCTCCAGCCCGATCCCCTTTTGTCTCGTTCGTGAGAATAATGGCGGCTTCGTTCTGATTAGGGCTTCGTTCCCTTTTGTTCCAGTTAGGGCTTCGGCGCTTTGTTCCAATTAGGGCTTCGGTTTCTTCAATTGATCTGTTATATGTTGCCCTACCTCGCTGCTTCTCTGATGGTTGACTATTGCTCGTTTTGCAGTTGCTCGATCGAGTTCGTTGCTTGTGAATTCGGTATGTACTGTCTCCTTTTGCTTTTCTAAGTTGATACTTGAACTCGATGATAAAAAATGCCGATGATGATTAGGGTTTTAACAGGATTTGATTTTCTATTTTTGCGTTCGACTGATTGCTTCAAAAATTCTTGCTTTGCCGTTCGATTACACTTTGATGCTGAGGATTAATCTGACTTTGTCAATTTCGTATTTTGATGCTTGGTTGACACGGCTTCGATTTTGACTTGTTCAACATTGAAATTTTGATTACGGCTTTGGCTTGATGCTGAATAATGTTTGACTTCGACTTGATTTTGGGTATGCGAATCCACTACTCTGTATTAGCTTCGGTCATCACCATTGCTTTTATATTTTCTGTGCTGCATACCACTGCATTTCACTGCACTGTTGAAATTTGTGTCTGCATTTGTTATTTCTGGAGCTCGATTTGCACTTGCTTACTGCTTGATGGTCTTGTGACTCTTGCTATGCCATTGTATTTTATTCTGTATGCTTCATCGTGTTCTTGATAAATGCACATCTGTCATTGAGGTTACTTATGCAGTTTGGTCTTATTTATGCTGTGCATTTACTTGGTGGTGTATTGCTGCCTTCACTGTCCACCTGTATCATGCTTGGTTTTGTTTCAAATTGCATTTGGTCTGCACTTGTGTTTATTATTGCTGTTGTCTTTGATTTGAATTGTGCATTTGAGTTTGTAGCTTGGTGTCATGTTTGCTTTGAGTCTGCAACTTGGAGTCTGCAACTAGTAGTTGGACTTAATTTGTGCCTTGTCCATTCTCATGTGTTCATCCCTATTGTTGTTCATCTGAGTTTGAGCATTTGCATATTTGAAGCCTTGTATCATGATGCAGTCTTCATTATGTTCTGGTGACATGTGCATTGCTTCATGTTGCCTATGTATCACTGCAGTTGCACATTGCTTGTACTTGTGTTCTTTATTCATATGTTCTTCAAATCAGTGGTGCACTGTGCCATTTGATCTGTTGCACTTTTGTTGTTGTTCACTGATTTTGAGGCTGCTGTATTACTTTGGTTCATTTTCATGTTTGTTGTTTGGACATTGTTTGAATTTGCAGTGGTGCATTGTTTTTGCATTCCATGTTGCATGCAGTGGTCTTGGCCTGTACTGTGACTCGAGTTTTCACTGTGTTAAGTCGTGCATGTGTGTTGCAGTTGTTTGTATGCACTTCATCACTTCAGCATTGCATTGTTTTCACCTCTGACCTGTTGGTTCATTGTGATGTTCATTTGCATTGTTGCCTTGTTGACTGTGTTGTTGCATTGTATTCTGGTCAGTGGTGCTTTGAGTCTGCACTGCTTGTTGATGTTGCTTGTGGCACTTGTACAGTGTTGTACTTGTTGTCTTTGACCTGAGCATGTTTATATTGAACTACCTCCTGTACTTGTATTCTGGTTCTTCATGTAGCCTTTTGGTCTGACTATTGCATTTGTATACTTGGTCGAGTCCATTTGCATTCTGCAGGCTTGTACTGGAACTGTTTGTAGTCAATTGCTTTGTCTATTTGCCTTGAGTTGAACCTATCTTAGGTTTGACCTTGTTTTTGATTTCTGTGCTTTTGTTTGATTTTTTTTTTTTTTGCACACAAGTTGGCGAGGCAGTGCACACGTATACGAATGTACACGTGTGTACTGCAGCCACTTATAGTTACCTGTCCCTGATAAAAATACTGATATGCACAGATATTGCACAGTCAAAAATGGTGACGAACAACCCAAATAACTAAGGCAAACAATGTTTTCAAAATCATCGTTTCTTTCAAATTTCAAAAATATTTCTCTTTCAATTTTACTGCGTTTGAAAATATTTTTGCAGATTACTCAGATGCTGGATTCAAACAGGAATGCAGTTGAAGACAAAATACGAGTGTGAGTGATATGTAGTGAGGTTAACTGTAAATGTGATGTGATTGTAATCAAAAATGTATATGTATAGTGAGAGCATGAAATTGTACTATTTAAAATTGTAATAAATATTTGTTTGAATAAAAATTTCTGTTTGAATTCAAAATCTGTTTAACTTGTTCTGTTTGAATTCAAATTCGAATTCTGTGTAATTTAATTTTATTCAACAGATATTTATCTAACAAATACATACTATTCAAAATATTTGTTTGAATAAAATTTCTGTTTGAATTCAAAATCTGTTTAACTTGTTCTGTTTGAATTCAAATTCGAATTCTGTGTAATTTAATTTTATTCAACAAATATTTATTTAAACTATGAAAAACAAAATAGTACATTACCAAATACATTTATATGAATGTATATATGTTTATTATCATCAAACAAAAATCATATAGCGCAAAGCGCATATTCAACAATCTCCCCCTTTGATGATAACAAACATATATTTAAGATTTTGAATATATTAAATGTATTTGATAATTTCATTTGCTCCCCTATTTGAATGCTTCCTTTTTATGTGATACTCCCCCTACATATATGGCTCCCCCTACATATATGCATACAAATAAAAATATGTAAATGAGCCTATATGCAAATTGAAAGTTATTTGACCTTTGCTTGATTCTATTTGACAAAATCTTAACTTTTCTCTCCCCCTTTTGTTATCAGCAAAAGAATAATAGTGTTATAAAATAGGGATGAAGTGATAGACATGAATCAAACATTTAACTCAATTAAATATAAATATCAAATCTCAATAAAACTCAAACAAAAATCATAATTACCCTTGTCAAGCGCATATTCCACTTTCAGAAGTGATGGAGATAGAATCATCAAAAATTCATATAGATATGTCTATTTGTGGTATATTTATTTCTGAAAATTTGAATATCTACTAACCATGCATAACCGTTAGGACTTTTAAATGAGATTAGTATATTATATTAAACAAGGAAAATATTATATTATTATTGTGGTTGCATTACTACCACTTGTATCTGCCTACGCTGGCCTATCTAATTTGGTACAAATTAGATACAGCATCATGCCAACGTAGTTCTCCAATCACAAATAGGACTCAAGGAGCCCACAATTCACAAACATATATGCAATTTCCAAACTATCATCTTAGACTTAATCTTCACATTTAGATTTTTGAGATCTAAATAACTTTATCATTTTCAAAATAAAATCCTTTTCGAAAATAATCTCTTCGAAACTAATTTTCCAGTTTCATTTTAAATCCTTGGAAATAATATATATATATATATATATACATACATATATATATATTGCATTAAATCGTACTTTTCTTTGGGATTAAAACAAATCACTTTTGAAATTGGTATCAAATACTCTGTATAATAATACAGTGTTGTATTTGATAATCACTACAACAAAAAGTGTCTTTTATAGCGGCATATAGCCGCTATTAATCACAACCATAGCGGTTTGATAAGCGTTGTATAGCGACATGTTATAAAAAACTGTTGAATATTTATAACACAAAATATGCCGCTATGGTTGAGCTTAGTTTTATAACGCAAATTCGCCGCTATGTTACGTTAATTCAATAGCTCATTATAGCCGCTATAATACAGCTAAATCTCAACGGAACTGGAAATCTTTATAACACCATTTTGCCGCTATAAAATATTTATTCAATAGCTCATTGTAGCCGCTATAATACAGCTAAATCTCAACGGAATTGGAAAACTTTATAACACCATTTTGCCGCTATAAATATTTATTGAATAGCGGTCATTTCACGCTATTAAATCAACATGTTATAGTATTGATAAATTCTTTTACGGCTCATATATGCCGCTATAAAAATCGTAGATACACTTTTCAAGAGCTATGCCTATATATTACATTTTAATAATAGCAATCAAACTAAATCTTTATAAACGAATAAAGATTATAATCAACAAATATAACACAAGAGCATGCTCAGAAAGAAATGTGATATATTTTTCATTACAGTGTACAAACATTAAAGCAAGTGCATAACCATTGAATAAAACATAAGCCTGCAGCCAAGTTAACATAGAGAAACAGAAAATAATGTCAATTTAATAAGTGTACAAACATTACAGAGTACAAACATTAAAGCAATCCTTCCAAATATTACAGAGTATAAACATTACAGAGTTCCAACATGCAAGATCTGATCTAGTTGTGTACTAAGGACCTTGCTTCCTTCCAAATAAGCCTGCGAAGTTAACACAAAGAAACAGAAAATGTTAAAACAAGTGCATGCTCAGATAGAAATGTGATATATATTTTTCATTACAGTGTACAAACATTAAAGCAAGTGCATGAACTGCATGAACTAGAAACTACAATTGATTATTTCTACTGATCTATTTTTCCAATATGGAAAATAGATTAAAGCAATGTAAACCTCACTTTTCTCAGTTGCAGCAACCATCTGTTGAAGCATTTCTAACACTCCAACATTTTGCCATACATTTCTAACTGCTATTTCTTCAATGCACCCATGAAAATACAACATATCCTTCCACCGCGTGCTCCATAAATACCAACATTTTCTGTTATCTATTTTCTGCTACAGGCAGTGTTTGTGTAACTTATATTCAGTATTTGTTTTGAATTTTTATCAATTTATCATTTGTTCACCTATAAATGGATATATTACTAATCATAACGATTCAATATATATTTTACTCAAATTTGTTTCATGTAAAAGATCTTTTAATTAGGGTAACTATTACACCAAGAAGAGATGAATACAGTTTTGCTTCATCATGTTGTATCACTACATACATTCAACTGTATCATCTCTACCTCATCCCTGAACTCCAAACAGTCAACTACAAACAAACCACTACAACTGGTACTCCACCAACCAGAATTTAAAGCTAATAACTAAATGTAACAATAAACAAAAAATGAACGGTAAAGACTTACTCAAAATTCATTCCATTACGATGTGCGTAGCAGGCCAAGCTACAATAGAAGAGAGGGCATCTTCCATGTACTTACACATAGGGGTTACCGATGACACAACCTTTTTATATATGAGCAAAATCACGTATTAGCAATATAACAATTTGAAACTTTCTATCATTTTTTCTTCAATTATTATTATTATAATAATTATAATTATAATAATACTAATTATTATATACATATACAAATATATATATATATATATATATATATATATATATATATATATAAAGTTTAGAATATTATGAAAACTTTGACAAGAAAATTTCAGAGAATTTTCAATAGAACTTTACAAAAACTAGTGTTGCTCATGTCTAATTTTATTCATACCCAAAACAGTACTAGCAATATAACTACATATTCATGGCAGTAAAAAATGTGACTTAATGAGAACCTTCAATGATAGGTTCACCTATTATCTGGAATTCATTGCCAAAGTCTTGCCAATTATCATCGTTATCAAAAATCTTACTGGTGTGGAACCTTTTGATAAACTAAGTTAAAAAGTGCACAATATTTAGAGTAAGATTTCCATGATTTTGATCTAATATGTTATGATACACTACATATGAAACTCTAAGATCATACACATGTACACTGGAGTACATGAACAACATTCAGTAATACGTACAGAGATGTAGATCAACTGCAATATCTAAATTTTGAATTACAAATTTAGAAATCAGAACAGGAAAACACTAAGAATATTGAAATAAAATAAGCATATATGTTGCATCAATGATTTAATGATTCAAAGTTAAAACTTAGAAATTAGAATACATTATATGTACTATATAAGAGTATGATTTAAGTTGTTAGATCTTTGATCCAGCAGTTTTCCTACTCGGGGTCTGCTAGGATTTAGCTATACAATAGAAATACATGCTACGCGTAAACATATGAAAATAAAAATGATACCTTTTTAGTCCTTCTCTGATTCCTTCTGGATTTACATCAAAATAAAAAGCATCACATTTACACCGCCCAAACCAATCCAGCATTTCAGGCATCTGCTTGTTCAAATTCCTTGTTAACGCTCGAAAATCCTACAAACAAATAATAATGAAAGTACAAAAGAAATTAACTTGCCTTCTTTATTTCACGAGGCGAGAAGGTGCCTTTTAGTTCTTTTAATAATCTGTAGTATAAAGTACGGGATGCTAAAAAATGCTTAAACTAAAAACAATGGATATAAATGCAGATTAAATGATTTTCAGTGTATCAGTAGTTTACTATATAGACTCCTTCATAAGCTCAAAAGGATTATCACCATAACTTATATATATCGCTTCAACAGGCTTTAACGGCTGGATCACCTGTTAAATCATACAAGTAAAAATGGAAAATCAAATATGAATACTTAAGCAAACAAATCACCTTTGAGATTTTTAGTACCACTTTCAATGCAAAACTCAAGTTCATTCAAAGTATTTCCTTGTAAACTACTTCTGAACAGACCATCTAACACTGGCAACTTGACTATATACAATGTTTTTTCTCATTTTTTGATTTGAGTAAAAGCATTTGTGTCTCTTGCAGAACATTACTTGAAATATCTTGTTCTTTAGCTCATTCTGTATTCTGCATTCAAAAAGTATGTGCACATGACAAAGGTTACTAGACCAACACAGTATACACAAACACAAAATTAACATCAGATAGATGCTGACTAGCAATACTACATCGCGAAATTGTTCTTTTACCTCTGAATTTGCATTAGATTTCTAGATTTCATCCAACCCATGTGGTTATTAGCAGATACATTATGAGAAATATAGTGGAGGTTAGTTTGAAGCATAAGCATTGGAATTCTTGATTGCAAAATTAAAGTAACTCCAAAGGTATGTGAATCTCTTTAATGATTAACGGAATTAAGAAATGTGTTCTCGCATATTTTGTTCATTATAATATATACGGTTCAACCATCATGTTCACTTCATATATGGTTTAACCAAGGGTGAATAACTCATTTTGAAGCTTCATAATATGTACAATATGGATTTGAGCATTAATATACCAACTTAAAAAATCTTGAGATATATGTAGAACTTATACGTGTTTGGCTAACGACAGAATATACGTAAAAATGCATTCATAAAGAAAATAAAATTACATATTATTTTTAATTTTACCGTAAGGATGTTGAAGAATTTAACTGAGTCCAAGAGACTGAAGCTAGAGTAGATGCCAAAACTTTCCAAGTTGAATCCAGATTTGTCGAGTATGAGGCTGATCAATAATTTAAAAATGTTTGCAGTTATAAAATTGACGAAATCGAGATTTTCTATATGGAAAATGGCATATAAACTTGAAAAATAGAACCTATTTGAGTAAAATCCGTTTAAGTAAACTCTAGACCCAACAAAAACGTTGGAAACAGCAGTATTTCATGTAAATTCCATTAAAAATCAACTAAGCATTAAACATTTGTCCAAATTATTTTCATAGATTAAATTTTAGATACCCATGCAATTGTTTTCATAGTATTTTGTTTCAGTTTGACGACACATTCACGATTATTTTTAATGCAAACTGCAAAAATTAATTTGAGATCCTTAATTTCTGTGCTTAAAAAAATAAAAATGTCATAGCTGAAGATTTTTAAGTATGTTTGGTTGAGAATAAATGAATTTTTGCATAAACAAATGATCTCAGTACACAACTATGGTATTATCTATGACTATATATGCATATGCGCTTCAACGTAACACTTTAGACTCATAATTATCATCCACTTCCATCTAAAATGTATCTATCAACTGCTGTCTTTTTTTTGTTGAACAAGTTTCATCTCAAGGAAATAACATCTATGATGGTGTGAGTCTTGTAATTAGGGATATTACAATGATATTAACACTTACATCAAGACAAACGAAATTGATGTTGTAAGGTGCTTTCCATCATTTATATACACAACATATTAATACTTTACTTAAATAAGGCTCCTCAATGCACAGTATGGTCAAAAGACGGAAGAATATCTGACCTTATTAGAAGTTCCAGAACATATTTTTCAGAATTTTAATTGGCAATTTTAGCTTTCCGAATCTAGGAGAAAAAGGAAAGTATAGAGGAGCACATAAATAAGAATAAAGCAGGTACAAGTCAAAAATCAGAATATTACAAAACTCAAAAAATGTTCAAAAACATACAAGACTCGAGTTTAAACTTTTTAGTGACTTGTTCAAAAATAAACATGACTTACTCTTTGTTGAGTAGATCGAGCACTGGCTACCTTGGATGGAACAGACATAAAGGAGCAGTTTTCAGTAGACTCATATTCCTGTAGCATCTGTCAATAAAATTGATGTAATACCATTTCTCTTTTCACTGGACAAGTTATGCATACATTGACTATTAAAATATACTTCTTCAAATGAAATAATTTCAACAGAAGTTCAAATAGAATGGAAATCTAGAAGTGTACCTGCATACAAGTGTTATTATTGTTAGAAGATACATCTGCTGCACCTCCCAGATTACCATTTGCTAACTGTAAGTACACATTTCTTCAATGTTAAAGAAAGTGGACTTATACCCGATGCTAATAATTAGATAACACTGAAAAAGAAGCATGATACCATCGAAGACATGTCATGCTCCATTTGTTGATCATGATCAGTAGGGCAAAGAGCCAACTACAAATTACTACTTTCAGGCACACATGAGTAGCAGTACAAACACTAGGAGGAGGAAGAATACGAAGTGGAATCGAGGATATCCATCTTGATGATCGAGCTCATGGAACTTTTCCTTTTCCTACATATGATGCTGAATTTACAGCTAAGTCCTTCGAATGTTCTTTCAATTGGACCATACTTGTCATTGCATTTCACCTGTCAGAGAGAGCCTATCAGCTTGTGTTTTGCAACATCAATTCAAACCTTACATATCAAAGATTCATACTATATCAATAATTTGATCAAGAGAAGATGGTTTATAATTCATTCAAAATGTGCCAATATCATAATCTAGCAATCAACAAATTATCTTGCCTACATAAAGCATATTCATTGTCATTTAGGAGTTAGCACCTAACAGGGACTATATGGTATCACATTAAACTACAAAAATGAAAATTGCAGCAAAAATCGTTGGAAGAATGATAAATAGCATATAGCTCATGTAAAATACATTGCGTAAGAACTATTAAAAAAACATTTATTATTATGAACCAATAAGTTCGTAGAGCATTTATATAAGATGAGGTAGAGCATGTGTGATGAGGTATAACCAATTGGTAGTACTTCCTTAAATGACTATTTATTTTTTTCAATGAGAACTTAAATGGACTATGTGCAAGGCTTACCCTTATGGCGTGATAGTATATCGAAGATAAACAATGAATTATACGTAAAGGGAATTCAGAGGAACATATTAATGAATTTGCCGCAGCTCGGGCAAAATTAACTGATGCCATTATCTTTTAATTTAAAGCTAAAATTTACAAATTTTGCAGCTTATGACTTCTTAAACACAAGGGAGAATACATTCTCAAATGCACCCTTAATCTACATCTCCACTCTCCAAATGTGCTCACTTAGCTTAACTATTTGCTTTGACTCTAACTAAATTATCATTAGTATTTTTTTTTTGAATTTCACTGTTTCTCACTTCAATTTCCAAATTTGCGTCTGTTCTTGTATGTCATAACTAGAACTTGTATACGCCTTGAGCCAAAACAACAATCTAATTTCTTATTCAAAATGGTCATTTCAGAATTTTTAGTTTGGCCAAATGACCAACTTATGTGTGATGTAATTTTTAAGTACAATGATTCAAATGAACACTACTTTGTTTGTACACATTCATGTGTTAATATATAATTTGTTTGTTACGTAACTTTGAATTATGGATTAAAATGCAATACAGATGAACTAAAAATTTAAGATGCACACATAATTTTATTCACTTTGAACCATATCATTTATTTATCCGCAATATGACAAACCATATACGAACATTTGTTATCTGAAAGAAGAAAATAGGAGATACTATACTATGCAAACATTATCGAATGAATGCATCAAATGATAGCCCTAATATAAAATACGGGCATGAGGTCAAAAAACAATTCACTTTTGTGGGTTCCGAGAGTTTTGTTGTTCATTAACTGAACCATATTTATCTATTCACATCACATGGGTTATCTTCCAGTAACATGATGCTTGCTTTAAAAAAGTTAAAACGCGTTTGTATGATTAACTCCATAGAACAAGCGTAACATTGAATCCACAACACATAGTATACATAAATCATTGGGAGTCATCCTACAATTATATAATTTTTTGTTTGATTATAAAAATTCGCTAGTTGGGAAAGAATGATCAGGATTATATGTAAATTAAAGAATTTGAAAAAAAATTACATTTCCACATGGATGGATATAAAACATCTTCAACTCTTAAATTATATGTAACTACAATATCTACGTTGCCACTTCCGTGGAACAAAATCATTGAACATGGAAGCCGAATGTCACGATTTTCTATTAAAAAAATTTATTCGCCGGTAAGACCATCATAATTAACATAGATGATAACTGAACAAAAAAACTCCAAAACATCAATCCTCGGCCAATTAGTCATAAGTTTACTAAAACTACAATCAAAAACCATTTTTTATTCCTTTAATCAAGCACGGATATGAAATCATATTTTTAAAACAAAAAACGTAACAATTAATTAACTTATCAACCTCCAAATCGCATGTCGCCTACTCCAACCCACAGTACAGCTACCACCAAGCTCGCATCTAAGTCGTTGCGAGCGTATCTCCGTACCAGGCACCGAGCTCCCCTTCCTCTCCCGTCGATGCATAGGATTTAACTGGATCCATTAGGGTTTATGAAGGAGGATATAGATCGATTTGGGGATCTGATTCCACTGGTATGGGAGATTAATGAAAAATCGAACGAAATGAAAGAGGAAAGAGCAAAGAGGGAGAGGGAAATGATTTGAGAAACCCGCGGCCACGAAAATAATTAAGGGATTTTGCGCTTTGTGAAGGCGTTACAGAGGCAAGCCCTGCTTAAAATAAAAATAAATTAAAACAAACAATAACACAACGAAATAATGTGTTATCTATTGGCGTTACAAAAAACAACTTTTCTTCTAGTGAATTTACTTGAAAATCCCAAATACTCTATTATAAAAACACATCAAAATATATGCAACCAGATCGAGAGGTTTCTCCCATAAACAAGGCAACTGTGTCCCAGCATTACCAAAATCAATAAGTATATCGCTCCAGAGTGGACTATATTAAGGGTTATCAAAGCCCTTCGCTCATTTTTACATATGGGTTATCTAAATCATCGGTAACACAACAAATCATTTTATTCACCGAAGTGAAAAATTATTTTGCATCAATAATTACAAATACTTTCAATTACATTATTGTTTAATTTCTCAAAATCTTTCGAAAGTCATTTTAAAACCACCGACATTTTAGTCCTCGGAATTCTCTTTTCATTTATAAAATACAATTTTATAAATATCTTTATATAAATCACTTTTATATAAAATCACTTTAAGATTATTTATTTTTCAAACATTTTAATTTATTTAAAAGAAATCCTTTCATTTCAAAAGATAAGTATCTTTTCCTTTTGACTATTTCCTTTATTTACAAATATTTTCATTGAGCACTTATAGTCGAACCGTGAAATTCTAATTACATAGTATTCATATCTACCCAATCCATGCATTGAAAATTAATTGTTTATAAATCGGCCGAGCTCAATTAAACCAAACAAACAATAATAACAAATATATTATTATTAACAATTAGCAGTCAATAATCAAACATATCATTTATTAATTAATTCACATATTAATTAACTTCAAAAATAATCTTTTTGCTTTGCAAGCATAGAACTATGATTTATTATGTTCAGTAGATGTCAAAAATAATTTATAAATTTAACTTCTTTATCAACGTAATTATATTCTATCAATATTTTATACTTCACTAAAGTTATTGACAAATTATACCATCTTGTTATAAATGGTGATATGAGAGACCACAGATTAAAAGAACTTCGTATGGATGAGTTATTAAATTTCAAAGTTTAAACTATTAATTAACTAAAATAACTAACTTAATAAAACCTCACACAACCCACTAATCAAAGCCCAAAACCCAACTTCCCAAACCCGCACTCCCCTTCTTCTTCACGTTTCCATGAATGCACACGTTTGTTTGCTCATGGTCATGCACAGGCCGATCCTTCTCTCCCCCATATCTCCATTATCTCTCCACGAACTCTTCTTTGTGACAGACACCACCAAGGTCGAGCTTGGTCGCCTATGGCCGCCACGACCTGCTCCTCCTCCCTTGCAACCTCTAGCCATCACGACCTCCACACACTACCATCTCGAGTGAATGGAAAGTGCAGCTAGCTTCATCCTCTATAACTTCCGCATAGAATTTTTTCGCTAATTCTTTGTATGGTGGGAGTTATGTG
The DNA here is from genome assembly GCA_030765085.1 of Allium cepa. Taxonomy (NCBI): domain Eukaryota; kingdom Viridiplantae; phylum Streptophyta; class Magnoliopsida; order Asparagales; family Amaryllidaceae; genus Allium; species Allium cepa. Next base: position 708,324,611 of record CM060932.1, read on the forward strand.
ATAAATGAAATGGGAAAGGGTTGTTGTGTGGTTTTATTTTTCCAAAGAAGAAAATGTAATAAATGTGTAAGTAAAATAGCGTCCTCATTTTGTGTTGAGTTCATGACCTGTTGTTATGAAAATTTTATATAAAAAATAATTATGAAACAAAACATAGATACCACATATAACGGTTCATCTTTTCGACCTTCAAAAGTCGACACTAATACATCTACATTATTCACTTGTCGAGCTTTCAAGTGGCAGAAAGACAGACGGTTGGGGTGAAAGAAATAAAAGACAGTTAATAATAAACTAACATATCATCAGTTTGGACAGTTATAACAATCTGTCCTCACATATGCTGATAAATACAAAATAACAAATGCAGCGGACATAAAAGATACATGAATACGTCATGAAAGCATCCAGTTCGTCTTCTGAAGCTCTAGAGCAAGCATAAATAAATCTGAAAATATGCTTGGGCTAATCCGAGTATGAAAAGAAAATAATGTCCGGATCAGTCTGATAAACCAGTGTGAGAAAGACAAATTAAATGAATTTTAATGTTATAAAATCTTTCAAAAATAAAGATATTTTATGAGACCACGCCGCACATAACATGGATGAGTTTTTATCTTACGATAGCCAAATTATTTTCATAAGATATCCAATGTTATTATAATTATGTCTAGGCTTTAAAATACATATATAACATCACTACAACAAAATATCAAATTTAAGACAGATTTTAGGGACCCAAAACAATTTTGTCTCTATGTCAGGTCTAATTAGAGACAAAATATTTGGGTCACTGATAATTAATAAAATAATTTATACCACGGTCTTTAATAGGTCTCAACGGCAAAAACTTTCAATTATGCTGTAGATTCGTTCATTGCTCCTTTAATTACTCACCTTACCTCCACGTAATCACCCACTTGCTATTTTTTCCAGAGATAAAATACGCGCCGCCAGATAAAAGTTTCTCCCCTAAAATTTTCAGGACCGTAATCCACCTCAACCAAAATTCTATTCCTCTGTTCGCGAATCAACAGATGCTCCAAGCCTCCAACCTATCGGCGTATATACTTGAAGAAAACAGCGGTTCGATCTTCAATTTACTTCTTTCTGCTGCCTTTTCTGTTTCGATTTATTGGATTTGAATGTAATAGGTTTAAAAAGTCGACCTGCATATAAATTAATATTAGGTTGCTAAAACTGAACAGAAGCAAAATTCTATGCTTATTATTACTAGATTGCAAGCATTAATTTCTGATATATAGAATATTTTCATAGGAACTAACACATTTTGGGCTATTAGGAGTTCTGTTAGTGCATTTTAGACTGTTAGGATTTGTGTCTTGTATTATTGCTGAACCCTGATATCATGTCTAAGAACGTTGTATTTTTGCAAGAAGAGAAATGTAGTTACCACATATAGAATGCAAAAAAGATTAATCAAGGAAAAGTAGTCATATGGAGTTTGAATTCGAAATGTAGCCATTTTATGCCACTGATCAATAAATAAATGAACCAAAACTCCTTTCCAAAGCAAAGTTCTAAATATGCAAAGCGCTGTAAGGATTAACTACCTCAAAATACCATGAATAATAAAGATGTGCTTGTATTCACTATGATATTAATAAAGATTACTGGCTAGGAAAATGGTTTACCTCGTGCTTTACGATATATCTTCAAAACTTTTTCACCAATCCAAATTTCAGAGGGAAGGAATTATGCTTTCTGCTTTTGGATTATTTATCCATCACAGTTGGTAATCTATACGTACATGAATAACAATGTGTTTACAAATGACATCAATACTCAAAGAAATAATGTTAAGAAAATATAATAACATATACAACAATATTGATGGTTAATAGTGCCTTAAAATTCATAAGTATATATGAATTATTTATCATAATGGCACACATACAGTAATGTACAATTTCAAACATGTCTTTAAATAAAAAGGAAAAAATAATTCAATTATAACAAAAGGAGAATATACATCATAAATTTTCTAGTTTAACAGACTAATGTAATTCAAGTGAGCAACACAATTCAACAGTCAATAAAACATACCGTTTTGGACAGGTCGAACCCCGTAGCGGGGGCGTTGCCCCCGCACCCCCCCTGGACCCCCCTTCCATAGGGGATCTTATTTGAAAAAACATTCAACAAATCTTAATGAGTGGATACTATAAACTATAATTTCTTACATGTAGAACAAAGTGTTCTACATATATGGTTAACAAATTATCACTTGTTTTTATTCTGACAATTTTTTTTTCCCTCTTGTTAATAAACCTAAAGCTTTGAAATAAACGATCAGTTTCTAGTAGAACTAAAGTTGTTATATTGCTACAGAAATAATCATGAGTAAAAGTAATATCGTGTCGATCATGGAGAGTGTATTAGCTCTAATTTCATGTATATGTATTATACACCTTGTTCTACATATTATAAATGGAAAAATTATCCCTTAATATTTAACATAAATATCTTTTCTTTTTATCATCATCGCCATCATCATTTTAATGTTAATCAGTCGCCTAAAGCGTGAGGGACGTATCACATATGCAATGCATCTTTGAAAATTTATGGATGTTGTCTAAGTTGTCTGAATATTCAAAATATTCAAAATAAGCTTCTTAATATAATGTACAAAACCAAAAACATTAGATGCATTGTGAAACTAACAATGTAGGCATAAATTTATTGTGAAAATACTCTTTATTCACTTTTCTTTTCAGTAATTAGACCATTATTTCCTTCTTATATTACCGATGGGCCATTTTACTCTTTTTATTTATGCGTTATTTCTATGAATTATATATTTTGAATCGTTATTATTGTTTCACCAAGCTACATGTTTTTTCTTTTAGTATATTCTATTGATTATATGTTGCGAATCATTTTTATAGTCTGGAATGTGTAATGTTTGATTCCCATACTTTTCTGTAGGTAAAAGTAGGTATGTATTGTATTATAAGTTTGTTTTATAATAACTTTTTACTGCTTATTAAATATTAAGTTTTATTTCTTTGTAGGATAAGTCTCAAAATGAGTGGCCGTTCATGGATGTATAGTAGGCTTAAAGATGGATATATAAATCTAGAATTTGTTAATGGTGTCAACAAATTTATTGATTATGCATTTTTACAAGTAGATTACGGAGGAACCGTTAGGTGTCCATGCTCCATGTGCAAAAACAAAAAATTTCAATTAAAGGAAGAAATTTCTAAGCATGTATTACTAAATGGTTTTGTTCCACTTTATTCTAAATGGATTTTCCATGGAGAGGAAGAAGTTGATGAACCAATAATGTCAGAGTCAAATACAAATAATTCGAATGATGATAATCCATATAGAGATATGGTATTAGATGCAATGGGTGTTGATAATGATGTGGAAGAGCAATCACCAAATGCCGAAGCTCAAAAGTTCTTACACATGTTAAAAGCGGCTGATGAACCACTTTGGGATGGATGCAAAAAAGAGACAAAGTTATCTGCATGTGCCAAAATGATGGCTCTTAAATCTCGACGAGGTGTAACAGATGCATGTTTCAAGGATATGAGTCCACTAATTGACAACATGTTACCTGAAGGACATAAGCTAATTCAAAATTTTTATGAAGCTAAAAAAATGTTGAAACCTCTTGGGCTTGGCTATGACAAAATTGATGTTTGTCGGAATTTTTGCATCTTGTATTACAAAGAAAATGATAGGAAGGTTATGTGTGATATTTGTAAAAGTCCTCGTTACAAATCTGAAGGTATAGGAAATAACTGCAGAAACATCGCCGCAAAACAACTTCGATACTTCCCAATCATTCCGAGATTGAAAAGGTTATTCATGTCACCAAATCATGCTAAAGACATGACATGGCATTATTATAATAAATCAACTGATGGTTCAATGGCTCATCCAGTAGATGGCGAAGCATGGAAAGAATTTGATCGTCGACATCCGGATTTTGCATCATCTGATTGAAATGTGCGATTGGGTTTATGTACCGACGGTTTTAGTACATTTGGAACTTCTGCAAAAGTTTATTCATGTTGGCCGGTGATTTTGACGGTTTACAATTTGCCACCTTGGAAGTGCATGAAACAACCATTTTTATTCCTAAACATGATCATACCAGGGCCTAAAGGTCCTGGAAAGAATTTAGATATTTTCTTACGACCTTTGATTGATGAACTGTTAGAGTTGTGCAAAGGTGTTCTTATTTATGATGTGCACAAAAAAGATAATTTTTTGCTGAGAGGTGCTTTGATATGGACAATTAGTGATTTTCCTGCGTATGGTATATTGTCCGGTTGGAGTACACATGGAAGATTATCATGTCCTTATTGTATGGAGAAAACAAAGTCCTTTACTCTTGAACATGGAGGAAAGGCTTGTTTTTTTGATTGCCACCGACAATTCTTGCCATTGAATCATCCATTCAGAAGGCAAAAGGACAAGTTCAAAAGGAATGCCATTGAACGTGATATACCACCTCCTCGACGTTCTGGTTTTGAGATGAGAGATATAGTGTCAAGTTTGCCTAATATTGTATTTGGATTTAAATCAGGTAATCAAAAAATAACAGGATTCGGTGAATCACATAACCGGGTACGTAGGAGTATATTTTAGGATCTTCCATATTGGGAACCAAATTTGATTCGTCATAATCTTGATGTGATGCATATTGAAAAAAACTTTTTTGACAATATATTCAACACATTGATGGACACCGACAAAACAAAAGACAATTTGAAGACTAGACTAGATCTTGAAAAAATTTGTAGCAAACAACGGTGGATGAGCTTAATTCAACATTCCAATGGTAATTATTACAAGCCAAAGGCTCCTTTTTGTCTTTCAAAAAAAGATCAGAAAGATGTTTGTCATTGAGTTAAAAGCATACGTTTTCCAGATGGATATGCCTCTAACATTCAAAGATGTGTCAACGAGTACGAAACTAAAATTAGTGGGTTTAAAAGCCATGATTGTCATGTATTTATGCAAAGACTTCTTCCTACCGCATTTCGGTCATTCTTACCAAAAAATATATGGGAAACGTTAGTCGAACTTAGTAATTTTTTTCGTGATATATGTGCGAAAAATATAAATGTTGACTACATGAGTTTGTTGGAAAAAAATATAGTTGAAATAATTTGTAAGCTTGAGAAAATATTTCCTCCTTCTTTTTTTGATTCCATGGAGCATCTGCCTATTCATGTTCCATATGAAGCAAAAGTAGGTGGTCCAGTTCAATATCGATGGATGTACCCTTTTGAGAGGTACGCTTATTATTTTCTCGGTAATTATGTGGATTATTTTTTAATTTTTATTTATGGTTTAGGTATTTGTATTATTTGAAAAAGAAAGTGGGTAACAAGGCGCATGTTGAAGGGTCCATAGCTGAAGCATATCTTATTGATGAGATTTCAAACTTCACATCATGCTATTTTGGTCCAAATGTAGAAACTATATGGAGTCAAGCTCCAAGAAATGATGATGGAGGAGAGATTATGATTGATGAAAGACTATCCATTTTTTGTCATTCGTGCAGGGTGTTATCAAATGCATTCGTTAAGAGGAGACTGACCCCAATAGAACATCGTGCTATGCATAAATACGTACTTTTCAATTGCCCTGAATTGAAAGATTTGATGATGTAAGTAATATTAAATATCGTTATACTTAGATATACCATAATACATCTTACCAACAAGAATATAATTTTGCGCTTAGAAAATGTAAAGATGAACTACGAGACCAGTATTCAGAAAAGGACGAGGATTTCATTGATATGAAGTTGGAATCAATATTTCATGAATGGTTAAAATCAAATGTAAGTTTTTTAACTGGATGCAAAATTAATATATTACATATAGTTTATGTTGTATAAATTGTTCACTTATCACGTGTATTTTTTTTTAAATAGATTTCATTCCATCTAGATGGTATTATGCACCAACTATATTTACTTGCACAAGGACCCAGTTATTTGGTGGAGTGTTACAATGGTTACTTTGTGAATGGTTATAAGTTCCATATAATGCGGTATGGGAAGAAAAAAAAAACAATGAATAGTGGCGTATGTGTGAAAGGAAGTTGTTACGATGATCTAGAAAGTGATTATTATGGGATGATTAAAGAAGTTATTAAGTTGACATATCTTGGAGAGAAGAATGAAATTTTTATGTTCAACTGTGATTGGTTTGACACACTGTCAAGAGATGGGATAAGAGTGCACTATACAAATGGATTGATTGAAGTAAAAAGTAATTCTCGACTTCAAATAGAAGATGTGTTTGTGTTTGCGCACCAGTGTCAGCAGGTTTATATTACATGCCAACCTGGAAGTGCATCAAATGAATGGTTAACTATGATTAAAACTAGTGCAAGAAGTCGGTTTTCACTTAATGTATTTAACTCAGAGGAGATTATAGATGTGGATCAAGCAGATGGGATATCTCGACCCCCAACTGTTATATCAGATGATAGTCTTGATCAACCAATAATAATTGAACATTATGATTTCATTGATAATGAAGAACTGAATCTTGAAATGGAAACGACTGATAATAGCAGTGATGATTCAGATTTGGATATAGAAGTAGATAACGACGAAGATGATGTTGATGAAAGTGACGATGAAGTAGCTATTGAGGATGAATACTCTCCCTAGTAGCATTAAACTATTATTAGATGTTATGGTTGCCATTTTATAATTTCATAATGTCCATGAATAATTTTGTTATCATCTTTTGTTGTTTTGAAACGTGATACATCGTAAGTTGGAAAATGTTTCTAGATTACTTACTATTGTTTCTTCAAATCGAGATTCCATGTGCGTGTGAATATTATATGTTACATTTATGATGACTTTTTAGTGCGATATGAAAGAATATTTGATGCAGCCCAATGCTCTATAGGCTACATATTCGACAAGTACATGGCATAAAAATTAGAAATTTGTTTAATATGTACATGACATAAAAATTAGAAATTTGTTTAATAAATATATTGGGCATTATTCTATCTTCTAATTTATAATATGGATTTTTTTGCTATACAGGCATACACCATGATGTTACTGACAACACCAATGGAAAAGCTTAAAACTTCATTATAGTTCATACTTCTTCGACGTACTTCGGTGAGAATTTTTATCCATCTCCTTTATCACTTCATCTTCTGTTGAGAAAGAAGCAACTGTTGGGAATTACACAAAATCTATATATCTATTGAGAAAGAAGTATTATACATCTGCATAACTCAACCAGCTACTGCATTAGTATAGCCATCACAAAATTCAGGAGAAATTACACAAAATCTATATATATTCCCACAAGAGTAGCTGCATAGCCTTCAACTGCATCTTTGAGAATCTGAAGCTGAAACTTTTTATTTATGCCCATGCTTTCGTAATTGTCTACTCTGGCAAATTAAAACGGTATAGATAAAAAAAAGACACTAAAGGATGACAAATCAAATTTGATGAATTAACCATTACATAATTATTCGCAGTTGCAGATGTTAAACCTACACCAGATGAATACAGGAAAACAAGGATTTTTTGTTGCTTTAGAGTGCAAATGTTAAAAGTTCATATGACTAAGATTATTTAGAAATTTTCATAAAATTATACTAGCATGTAATGTAAACTAATAAAACCACTAGTGATTTCATTGCTGATACAAAACTATTTACTGAGGTTCAGAAACATATAAAATTACCAAAACTGAAGCCATATTTCGCCATGAGAGCTTTATTTACCATGATGATTCCAACAAAAGTCACAATATTAAATAACCATGAAGCAGAATCTAATAGTGACTGCTCAGCTTGAAGAATAACACAAATATTCTTGATAATCAGACTACATTCGAAATAACTTAAAGATAGGAGATGAGCTGTTTCCAATTTACATACTAAAAAAACTCAGATTTTCCACGTTTGAGTTTCAAGTAAAAACCTCTTCACAATTAAATGTAAAGATATTCCTGCTAACTTATTGGTTCTAACCATGCATTAAGGGATTACTAACCACTAATATAGCCAAGAACCCTACAACGAATAGTGATTCAAAAGGATGAATATCTTAACCGATTCTTTTGTGCAGTCCTCATATTGGGGTGTCATGCACATCATCAGGTTATTACTTTTTTCCAGTTAACATGCTTGATAGCTTTGAACCATTTCAAGTTAGCACCAATCTTGTTGTTTATGTTTGTTTATAATTTTAGGCATATGCAACATTGTCTGAATTGCAATAATGTGTATGCATTGGATAATCTTGCTCATTAAACAGTAATTGTTTAATGTAAATATATTTCAGTATTGAGCAAAAGTCATGGATATTTATATAAAACTTCTTCTTGTTGGATTATAATCATAACAAGTAATTTTTGTTATGAGGGAACTGATAAATGAATAGATTCCCATAACAAGTAATTTTTATGTTTTAAATCACCCAATATCTACTGTAGTCTTCTTCTAAAGTTAATTAATCTTTTTGAAACTCATTAAAGTCTCCCAAATAAATTATTTACTCAATGAAATGACAACAAAATAACTTGATTTATTAGGATTTAAAATGTCATCGCATAAATGTAAATAGTGTGGTCTTATTGGCAATTGTTGTTTATTTACCGAATTTTCATAAATACAATACTAGCAGTAATAATGAGATTTTTTACTAATGATATTTTGTGAAGGCTTAATGGCGGGTTCAAAGATTCGTGGCCTCATGAGAAAGGCAACTAGTACAGGATGTAGACAAATCTCTGGAAGATCAGCACGAAATGATAGTTTATCTAACATCGATGAAAACCTATCAAACATATATGAGGATGGAGTGGAACATGTTCTGGGAATTGGAGGGGGGCAATGCATTGAAAGAGAAGCAATAGCACACTCATCTACCTGCGAGCACAGAGTTGCAAATATTGTGGAAGTTGGACAGGAGCAAACTGTTGAAGCGGAAGTAGGTGTCCAACAGAGAGACGATGCAGTAGAATTTGATGAACATGAGACGGATGGAGCAGAGACAGAAAAGACAGTTGATGAAAGGGAGTATATCCCGATCAGAGGATATGATACTCCAATTGATCCTGTTACGCAAAAAAGGCCTCTTGAATGGAAAGGAACTCAGTAAGTTTTACATAATTTTACATTTACATTACGAAATAATATATATTAATAGTTTATATTTCTTTTGATTGTCATAGATTTAAGAATAAATCCGCTGCACGTCTTATTGGATCTATATGGGATATGCGATTTACTAAACCATGGTATGCATTTTTGAAAGTTCCCCAAGAGAAAAGACTACTGTTATTTAATGAGTTTAAGGTATCTCAATATTTCTGACTCTTTATTAAATAAATATTCAATTTGTAACAGTTTTCTACTTTCATTTGGTAAATTACAAACCTCACTATGCGAACTAGTTACCCCTTAATGCAACTCATGACATTCATGTTGTGCGCATCTTTCTATGTCATCATTTTGTTTATGGAATGCACTTATAATGTCACTTTGGAAAATTTAATTTTGATTATCTTGTTTTTTTTGTAGAGGGCATACACTTATGACGCTATTTATGAGCACATGGTTTATGAGATTTGGAAAAAGAAAGCAGCTTCTATCTTGGAAAAAAAACTAAATCGTGCGCGACAAAGAGCCAAAAGGTTAAAACAAACCACAAGAATTACCGACTGTCGAGACACACCTCCTGCATGGATACAAGCAGATGTATGGAATAAAATGATTGATATTGAATGGCACAAAATCACATACGATGACAAATGTAAGAAGATGCGAGCCAATCGTTTGACATCAAAAGAAGGGACACATACACGTCACACTGCTGGTTCTGTGTCCATCGTTTCACATGATGCACAAGTGGTATGTATTTAATTAAAAATAACAAAATAACATTTGTCTCATTTATATCTAAAAAAATTCCCTGATAAGCTGCAAAAGCTTTCTTTCCTATCGAAAAAATAGGAAGGTAAATAAAGTAACAAACCTTATATTAGTTGATATGTACGAAAAATGAGAGAAAAATTGCCTAAACTTATAATAATCATTGGACCAAATTTTTTAAGTGAATTACGTACAGTAGTTTAACATTTAATTTACCACTTGTTCATGAATGTCATATTCAGCATCATATTAGTTGCTTCATATAAAAACAAAAGGGTTTCCTAACATGAATAGATTCAGAATCAAAGTAAGGTTATGACATCCACTGTTGGGAGCAGGAACAAAAAATCAAAACAAAAATTAATTGAAAATCAACTCATATCTATTCCAACTTGCAATAAAGTTTATTTCAAAATGTTCAAAAAATTTGGAATAATAACTGCTGCATCAATTGAAAACGGTTCAGCATTAACCATAGAAATCATGCAACATGGTCAGCATTAACTAAATTAATGTATCGTCAGCATGTGCATATGTAGAAGGTAAAACAGGCACTCGGAGCATTAATAGTATTCGTCAAGTTTTTTTACCGAATCTATTTTTTGGTTAATGCAAATATCGTGACGAAATCTCTAGATCCTTATATGTCAATCAACCCCTTACTAACATATCCAACCGTAAAACAGCCAGACAAGTGCTTGCTACATTCTTCAATATTTGTACTGATCTATATATGATCTATTTGTAGGAACTTGAGACAGGTAAACCAATGAGTTTCGAAGAAAGTTTTGTGGCTTGGCATACTAAAAGAGAAAAAGCGAAGGAAAAGGGGAAAGCAAAGCGAGCTTCGGTATCAACTTGCGAATTTGTTGACAACAAGTCGCGGAAAGTCTACATGAGTTATTTTAAACTTTATTAATCTTGTTATGTTCTATTTAGGTTGACATCTAAACTAGTTTCATTGTTCGTCATTTGAATTAACATGATAGTACAATCCATATTTTCTTACTATGGTAATAAAAGGTTTTGGCTTTGATGCTTGTGAAGGCATTATAAATCTAACGTACTGCTGCTCAACCTGAAACATTATTCCTAAAAATACTATACACTTCATGTAATTCTGTAAATTTCATTTAACTCGGTTTGTTTGGAGCCTATTAGCTAAGCTAAAAACTCAGTTAACTCACTTTGTAAACTGAATTTCAACTTGGTTAAAAAAATGAGTTAAATGAGAGTTAAACTCAGTTTTTTAATCTCAGTTTAAAAAAAATGATGTACTAAAGTTTAAACACAGTTAATTAAAAATGCCTATAAATAAATCATATTTATATATGCAAATTCTCGTTTTATTCGTCCAGTGGGTAAGAAGCAGAAGTAATATATTGAAATCTCAATTAACTCACTTTTTTAATAGAGTTTAAACTTAGTTGAAAAAACGATTCAACCGAGAGTTTAAACTGAGTTTAAACCCAGTTTTAAACTCAGTGTTAAAGTCGGTTTAAAACTCAGTTCGAACTGAGTTTTAAACTAAATTTTAAACTGATTTTAAAATTCAGTTTTTTAATCTCAGTTAAAAAAAGAAACTGATTTACTTAACTTTAAACTCAGTTAGTTAAAAATACCGTAGAATAAATCATATTTAAATGGGCAAATTCTCATATAATTCATCCAATGGGTACGAAGCTTAGGTAACATAATTTTTTGTTTAGAGATAAAATAAAAGAGTCTTTAATAATCTCTTTTTTGTACTGAAAGCCAATATCTGGAGGAGGTGATTCTGCATAATATCTCTAATAATACCGTAGCTATCAAAGTAACTGCAAAGTTCGGGTAACATACTCTTTTCATAAAATGAAGTCTGTATTAGATTATTAACTGTAGGAAAATGAATATGAGTTTGTAATAACAGACCCACCTCGCCCTTCTGTTCCAAAATCTTCAGAGAATATGAACTGAACATTTCTTATATACTGTCGACACCACAGTGGCTTGAATATTAGATTAGAAAATCTGAGCACTGATAGATTCTCAACAAGTTCTTTGCCTAAGTAATGGTCAATCCTACAATTATAAACCATCTTTTAGGATATAACTTGAGATCTGATATGAAATCAACACCATAAAAATTAAGTTAATATAATAACCTGAATATTTGATCCTCGTTAAATACTGTTTCAAGCTACGTGTGAGCTCTGAAGTTGATTCAGAGTCACGTCCAAAAGGCTTTTCTACAATAACCATTGTCCATCCACTTACTGAAGAAGCAGAGCAGCTAGCTCATCTTACTACATCAGTGAATATATTTGGTGGAATTGAAAGGTAAAATAGCCTATTTGATAATCTCCCTGCCTAAAACAAGCATAGTTTTGAGCAAGATGCATATAAGTGAACGTATGCATAAACTTCTGAAATGTTGGAGTATAATCAACGTGAACATACATTTACATTATAATAGATTAGTCACCTCTTTCTCACTCAGTTTTTTGTTTAGCTCTGAAAAATCTTCTTCTGAACCATACTGTCCAGCTTGGTAGAAGCATCTCTTTAAAAATTGATCCATTTTGTCACCACAATTTTCTTCTTTAAAAATTTGAACCAACTACTAATGAATATCTTTCATGCGTGATGACTTCCTAAATAATAAGCATACACTACTAGTGACAGCTTAGTTTGATGATCGTTAACATGAGCGCAATGAAGTTGTTTATTTAGTATTAAAACTGTTCTGCATTTTGAAAAAAGTTGCACCTCTTGCCAATTCTGCATGTCAATGTTTGGCTAATCATGATTCTTAGTTCTTCATTGGTCATCTTAATACCACATTAGTAGTGAAACGACTCCCTTCCTTACTGCAGACACGATTAAATCGAACACTGAATAAACTGATCTTGCACTAAAAGAGTCAGCAAACTTGGTATTAACCTTCTTTGTGGAGAACATATCTCCAAGTAAAGGAATTATAGGCTTTTTCTTCTTCTTCTTCTTCTTCTTCTTCTTCTTCTTCTTCTTCGTTTTAACATTCGACCTCCATAAAAAATCATCTTCAATGTCTCCAATCCTCAAAGCTTCAGCTAGAGTAGGCAAATATTCATACCCAGTTTTTTCATCTCCCCATCTTTCGCTTTTGATCTTTTTAGGTTTCTCTTCTATTTCATCCGTTGTAGTCGTGTTTTTATCAAACTTTGCATTCAGAGAAGTAACTGCCATTTCAGTCGATGTTTCTCTCTCTTTTAACAGATTTAGTTCTTTCTTTGTTTCCTTGAGTTCTGCCTCCAACTTCTTCACAGAATCGAGGACTTCAACTTCATCCTCGTCTCCATAAGAACAAAATGACTGAACTGAAGAAGAAGACGAGTTAATAGCATATACTGGTTTGTAAGAAAGCGAACGCATTGGTATTTTGTGAGAGTATGCATCAGATGCAAGTATGCGTTCCCCAAATATGGTGACTGCTTCTTTCACGGAGCGAAATAGGCGAGTTGTATCAACCTCTGCTCGTGACATTTTTGTTTATTTATTTACGATTTGTGTGAATCATGAAGAAGAGAATGAGCTATTATGATGGGGTTTCTAACTTTGCTTCTACTTCAAAGATGTATGTAAAAAAATGCTAACTGTCAATACCAGTTTGTGAGTAGAAATTAGGTTTTGATACAGACAGATGACTTTTCACCTAATGTCTTGCATTTTGTTGCCATGTAAAACATTTAGCTTTAACATATATAGTGTTTGCGCCAAAATTGGTCACAAATCCCAAATACCGTGAAAGCACCAGTGTACGAATATAAATCAATAATATTCAAACACAAATCTCAGATCTCAGCAAATATTAAACAGTAATCCCAAAATAAAGAACAGAGACACAAGTTTTATAGTGGTTCGGTTATCTCCGGCCTACGTCCACTCCAAAGTTTTTATCCTTTTATTGATTATCCTTGATGATTACAGATGATTACAGCAGTTACAAGGTCCAAAACTTGAAATAAATGGCAGTAATGATGTTAAGGAATGATTCTGGCAGCGTCCGGGCGTGCTTTCTCTCTCCAAATTCTCCGACCCCTTTTCTGAATGACCAGGGGCTCTATTTATAAGCGTAGGAGGCTGATATTTCTCCTAAAATCCGGGAAGACTGCTTCAGGCACGTGAGGGGGCCCACATGCCCGAAATCTGGAGGTCCGGGCCCACCTTGGGATCGATTCGAAGTAAGGTTCGAATCGATCAAGAAATCATCCAATTGAGCTGAAATTTGGTGAGAACATTCTTCAACATGTATGTAAGCTCCTGTAAAAAATTTCATTGCATTTGGATCAACGGTTTGGAAGATATGATCGATTCAAGATCAAAGCTCCGTGCGTTCTGCTAGATTCGAACCCATGCTTCGAAACCATCCATTTCGAAACCATCCCCTTCGTATCCATAAGGCCGGCTCCTTCGAATCCATGCTCTTCGGAGCCGCCTCCTTCGAGTCCATGTCCTCCGAGTCCATCCTCTTCGAATCCATCATCTTCGAATCCAAACCCTTCGACTCCATGACCTTCGAATCCATCTCCAATCCTTCGACTCCATGACCTTCGAATCCATCTCCAATCCTTCGACTCCATGACCTTCGAATCCATCTCCTTCGAATCCATGTTCTTTGTCCATCGAGTCCCCATCGATTCGAAGTACCATCGATGCGACCTTGGTGGGTTCGAATCCATCCTGATGGGTTCGAATCTGATGGATTCGAACCGAGCACTCCATCCTGAAGGATTCGAACAGCATACCTCTCCCACCTTGAATCCATCATATTTCCTTCATACGAACTCCGATTAACCTGAAATTTGAAACATAGCATTTTCTAGTCCTTATCATTGTCTCCAATCAATTTCGTCCCAATCGGAGTTTAACAAAATTTTGACGATATCGATTGCAGCCTTGATTCCAACCGATCTCCACTCATGATATCCATAATTCCTTGCCAATTTTTTGATATTCCAGTTTTGACCAAAAAATGGGATAACACTTTGCCCCTCAAAACATGCCTTGTGACAACAAGATGTGTTTTGAATAGTTCCGAATCCAATATCTGAAGTCCAAAGCCATATTGCCTGAGTATATAATCCTTGACTGCTTCGAGTCGATGTCCAATTCCAGATCCAATAGCCAAAGCCTTAGCCAATTCCCTATCCATTCGAACTCGACAACTGAGTTCCAATCCATCCTCATCCAATGGTCAATAACCGAATCCGGGACCTCTCCGGGTCTATATCCAAATCCATAACCTCTCCGGGTTCTTGCCGAGCGCAATCCATACCTAATGTCCTTGGTCCAGTGTCCCTGGACGTTGAGCTAACCTCTCCAGGTTCTTGCCAAGTGTAATCCACACTTGATGACCTTGGTCCAGTGTCCCTGGACGTTGTACAATGCCGTGGCTTAAGTCCTAAGCCGAATCCTGGTCTCTTCGGACCCTTGTTGAGCATAGTCCATACTCAACGACCTGAAAATAACAATTGATAATACAGGGCCTAAGTCCTAGGCCGAATCCTGGTCACTTCGGACCCTTGCCGAGCATAGTCCATACTCGGCGACCTGAATGAGTCAATTTACCACGTTCGGGCGAAGTGACTCACCCCTTGCCAGGCATAATCCATACCTGACGACCGTTTATCAAAAATCAGATAAAAATCCAATCAAAATCCAATCCAAAATCCACATCCAAAATCCAAATCAAAACCAGAAAACCAGAAATCCAAACCAGCATCCAAAACCGAAAACAATCATCCAAAGGAAAATCCAAATCAAAAAGCAAGAAAAACCAGGAGCTCAATCCAAGCTCCAAAACCGAAAACCAAAAACAAAAGCAGTGTCCAATTCAAAAGCAAAAGATCAATTTCACAAACCATAGCGTTGCAGTTTATCATCATTCAGAGCATGCCTAGGGGCTATCTCCGTCCCCGTACATGTGTAAATGACTTGGTTGCTTGCTATAGTTCGTTACTTATTCCATATTATCCTGATTAGTGGATGATCAATCGACTACCATCCCTGGGTCTCCCATCATCGCGGCGAGAGGTTATCGGTGGTTGCTCCTGCTCCACCGTTGCATTCCGAGCTCCGACATACTGCTGTATTTGTCCATTCCTTACATGCTCCTCGATTATATCCTTCAAGTGCCTGCAGCTGTTGGTGTCATGTCCATCTAAGTCATGGAAGAGACAATGCCTCCCTGATGCCTTCTCTCGTTCAGAAGGTTCTCTCCTGGCTGGCCTCCGGTAGGGAAGGCGATTCCGAGTATCCATGTATATCCGCTCCAGCGTCTCGTTCAATCCTGTGTATGTGGAAAACTTTGGATCCTTCCATCGCTTCCTAGCGTTTCCAGAATCATTGTCCAATTTCCTTTTTCCTTTGTCTTTATCCGAACCACCGCTGGATACTGCTCCAACCTCGATTGCACTAACCTTTTTCACCTTTAAATCCGTACTTGCATCTTCTTGCCGAAGGAACCTTTCTGCCTCGTGAAAGAATTCGTCGAGATCTTGCGGGGGATCTCGTATCAGAGATACCTTGAAATCCGAATCTTCCCTGACTCCTGATACCGCTGCCATTAAAACCATCGATGGATCAGGCTGATCCACCGAAGCGACTGCCGCACTGAATCGAGTTAGAAAAGCTCTAAGCGACTCATCCATCCTTTGCCTAACCGATGTCAATGTCATCACATTCTTTGGCCTCTTGACGTGAACCCGAAACTGCCCCAAAAACTTTTCCACTAATTCCCTCCAAGTCCTAATAGATCCTTCTTCCAGCTGCCTAAACCACATCGCAGCTATGTCCGTCAAATACAAAGCGAAGCATCGGGCCATCACTTCCTCCGATGCCCCCAGCACCTCCATGTGTCTGGTGTACCTCATCAAGTGATCTGTTGGATCTGTCTTGCCATCATATATCTCCACGCTAGGCAACTTAAACTTAGGTGGGTTCTGAGCCACCCTTATTTCCCGAGCAAACGGACTCCTGTTCACTCCTTCCAAGTCTCCTTTGGCCAAACCACCTCGCACAGTTTTCCTAATCATCTCTACCAATCCAGCGTTGTCTGTCGGGGGTTGCCCCCGAGGGAACTCCGGCACATACTCTTCATGTGGCTCGTTAGTAGCGACGTTGGTTCTAGCCTGTTGAACTCCTTCCAGAGGTCCTCCTGTGTTGGATCCTGTGGGTCTGCCCCCAAGCCCTTGTTGATTGCTTTGTGGCTCCATATATCGTCCTCCATTGGGTTCCACGACCCTAGTCCCTTGTCCTGCATCCACAGCGGCCGTTGCTGTCCCTAGGTTCTGCATCCCTGCAGCTCTCATTTGCTCAAAGAAAGTCTGCATCATTTCCTGTTGGTTTTTTAACAATCTCTCCTGCAAAGAGTTTGCCATAGCCTCCATTTCATCCCGGGTTATGTAGATTGAAGCTTGTCCTTCCCCGGCTCCGTAGGATGCTTGTTGACTTCCTTCCTGTTGGCTTCTCTCAGCCCTTTGCCTTCTACTATTTTGCCTAGTCATTGTCCTTGAATCCAAACTTGTTAAAATCTTCAAATCCAACTTTCAAATCCGATGTAGCGGGTGCTAGTCGTTCTCAGTGAAAGCACCAAAGTGTTTGCGCCAAAATTGGTCACAAACCCCAAATACCGTGAAAGCACCAGTGTATGAATATAAATCAATAATATTCAAACACAAATCTCAGATCTCAGCAAATATTAAACAGTAATCCCAAAATAAAGAACAGAGACACAAGTTTTATAGTGGTTCGGCTATCTCCGGCCTACGTCCACTCCAAAGTTTTTATCCTTTTATTGATTATCCTTGATAATTACAGATGATTACAGCAGTTACAAAGTCCAAAACTTGAAATAAATGGCAGTAATGATGTTAAGGAATGATTCTGGCAGCGTCCGGGCGTGCTTTCTCTCTCCAAATTCTCCGACCCCTTTTCTGAATGACCAGGGGCTCTATTTATAAGCGTAGGAGGCTGATATTTCTCCTAAAATCCGGGAAGACTGCTTCAGGCACGTGAGGGGGCCCACATGCCCGAAATCTGGAGGTCCGGGCCCACCTTGGGATCGATTCAAAGTAAGGTTCGAATCGATCAAGAAATCATCCAATTGAGCTGAAATTTGGTGAGAACATTCTTCAACATGTATGTAAGCTCCTGTAAAAATTTCATTGCATTTGGATCAACGGTTTGGAAGATATGATCGATTCAAGATCAAAGCTCCGTGCGTTCTGCTAGATTCGAACCCATGCTTCGAAACCATCCATTTCGAAACCATCCCCTTCGTATCCATAAGGCCGGCTCCTTCGAATCCATGCTCTTCGGAGCCGCCTCCTTCGAGTCCATGTCCTCCGAGTCCATCCTCTTCGAATCCATCATCTTCGAATCCAAACCCTTCGACTCCATGACCTTCGAATCCATCTCCAATCCTTCGACTACATGACCTTCGAATCCATCTCCAATCCTTCGACTCCATGACCTTCGAATCCATCTCCAATCCTTCGAATCCATGACCTTTGAATCCATCTCCAATCCTTCGACTCCATGACCTTCGAATCCATCTCCTTTGAATCCATGTTCTTTGTCCATCGAGTCCCCATCGATTCGAAGTACCATCGATGCGACCTTGGTGGGTTCGAATCCATCCTGATGGGTTCGAATCTGATGGATTCGAACCGAGCACTCCATCCTGAAGGATTCGAACAGCATACCTCTCCCGCCTTGAATCCATCATATTTCCTTCATACGAACTCCGATTAACCTGAAATTTGAAACATAGCCTTTTCTAGTCCTTATCATTGTCTCCAATCAATTTCGTCCCAATCGGAGTTTAACAAAATTTTGACGATATCGATTGCAGCCTTGATTCCAACCGATCTCCACTCCTGATATCCATAATTCCCTGCCAATTTGTTGATATTCCAGTTTTGACCAAAAAATGGGATAACATATAGTTAGAATTAGGACTAAAACATTGTACGAAAACTTAATTTGGCTTTAACAGATATACTTTTTTTGGTCTACCAACTGGTAGGAACTGAAACATTTACTGAATAAATTTCGTTGTTGTTTTTGGATATATGAAAATTCAAAGGTATGCAATGCTTAATTGCTTATCTTCATATAGAAGTAAGCCATTAACAGAATAGCCATAGAAAAAGAAGTACTCTGCATGAGGTAGGATGTCTGTTGCGTAATGTCATCAAAAGATCCACATTCACGATATTAGTTGTAAGGGGGAGGGGTGATCAATCCCTCTCAGCAGAAAAATAGGATCTTGCAATTTGGCGTGATAGAACAAACAGATAGTTATAGATCACAGAAAAAATATATATAGAGACAAGAGAGAACACACAGATTTATAGTGGTTCCACCATCGCGAGATAGTGTACGTCCACTTTAATGGGGAAGAGATTTATTACTATTTGAAGAGATTACAGAGTAAAGAAATGAAGAAAAATAAACAGAGATTGTTCTCTCATATCTGATATCTTAACATTCTCTATGCCTCTCTTTATATATAGAGAAAAGTTACTTAGGGATGAAGCAATTGATTTATGTAAATAAATCAATTCATGGAATAATAATATTCCCATTAATTGCCTTGCCATGTAATCGATTGATAATATTCCATTTTCTCCATCAATCAATTATTTCCCTATTTGATTCCTTTTGTTTCTTCTTTTATAAAATATGACAATCAAATATATATGGCAAATATCTCCACATCCCTATCTCTTTAATTTCTCTTTCCATTTCCTTCATGCATAGAACAGGTAACTAAATACCGAGAATATCTCCAAAATCTATTAATTTTGAAAATATTGTATCACCAAAAAAAAAAATCCTAATATTAATGTCTTCCTCCACAGTTTTATTTTCTTGGATGTATGATGTAACATAAAGAAATAGCTTTGTGTTATGTGCTCTATGCAAGCACAATTGGATAATTACCGTGTTATGTTGTACAGATTTTGTTTCTTCATGTAAAGATTAGATCACCTGTTACAGACATGAAAAAATGCAGGAGACATGTAATGAAACTCTTGTTACTTAATTTAAACATCAGTTTATTTAGTCAAAACTTTATACTTAAGTAACATCCAGTGCTTCATTTGCATCCAGTGCGGCAGTTTATTGAAACAGAGTGTTACTTATGTAACATCCAGTGCTTCATTTGCAAAAATGTAACAGCATAAAAACTCTCTTTATGTTCAGAACTCTTTTAACAAATCCTTATGTTAAAAAGTCTGAGCTACAAATCCATTTGGTCAGTAACAGAGTTTGCAAATGGATCACTGGATGTAACAGAGTTTGCAAATGGTGCTTTTAACTTAAGGCACTCAATTTATATAATGTTTTAACATTTGCAGGAAACATACATGAAGAAAAAAGCTGAGCTACAAGAAGATGAAAATGTTTGGAATCCACGACTTTGGATTGAGTCATCCGGAGGCCTTACAAGAGGAAGAGTTTATGGAGCACCTTATGTTGATACAAATACTATATTGCATAAAAGTCTTCAATCCAACTGTTTAGCAGATCGTGCGAATCTTGAACAACCTGTTATGTCCGGTGGCATGTTATTAACATCAGAGATCAAATCGATTATAGAAAGAGAAGTGCAGCAGAAAATAACTAGCTTGCTTTGTTCAGTTAATTCGACCAATCTCCAAAGCACAAACCAACAATCGTGGACGTTCAATCAACAACCCGGTCAAACGCAGTCGTTGGGTCAGTTTTTTGTACAACCACCAAGTCAAATCTCACAACAACTTACTCAGCCATTTGCACCACCAACTGCTCAATTACCACAACCACCAAATCAAGTGTTGCAGCCTCCTCAACCATTTCTACATCGTTCAAATTTTCTCTCGCAGCCATCATGTCGAGTCCAACAACCATGTGATCAACCGTTTCTGCAAATGTCTAATCATATCTCCCAGCCATCTATTCAGTCCTCTCAATCACTTTATCAATTGCCACAACCATCGGTTCCTTGTCAACAAACACCCGAGCAATATCAAACAATGCATGTGCCTTTTCAATCAACTTTTGGAAACATTTCAGAACAAGTTGGGTCTTTCATGCAACTATTGAGACCTATAACGCAAGATCAACTGGATCATAATCAACTTGGAAACAATCAAGCATCAAACCCTCAAGGTAACATTCAGTCGCAAATTGAATACGACGCATGAGTGCCTTTTCAAGCGTGTTCTGTTCAAGCATGCTCTGTTAGAACACTTGCCTCTTCTTTTGAAGTACTCTAGGTTTTGTTTTTGTTTGTGTTTTGTTTCAAGGCTAGTTTGTAGAGTACAAATTAGATATGTTGTTTTTTAGTTCTAACATTTGAACAATGGCTGTACTTTGTTTTTCAGCAACAGACCTTGTTTCAAGGCTGGTTCTTATGTTTTTATGTTTCAACTTTGGTTGTACCTTTTTAGTTCATATGTTTCAAGGCTAGTTTGTAACTGATTACTGTTTCACATATATGATGAAAATTTATCCTTCACCTTGCTCATCTAGCTTTATATTGTCTACTAATTGATTTGTGATGAAATTGAAATAAAATTATGATTCATTTCTTGTCTCTAATTGGTTTATAATAACGACTATGTTAATGACTGATTTGAAACCTTGACTATGGTCTCTATAGTTATATAAAGAGACCCATAAAATTGTCTCTAACTAGTTTTTAATTTGGCTGATTATTTGAGACCACTAGTGAGGTCATTAATATTTTTGAGACAAATATATGTGGTCTCTGTTTATTTAGAGACCTGTTTTTTGAGACAATACTTATTTGTCTTAAGTGGGTTACAAGCATGAATTAGAGACATAATTTTTTGTTTAGAGACAAAATAAAACAGTCTTTAATAATCTCTTTTTTTGTAGTGATAGGTGAAATGTTTGCATCTCACGTTCCAAAATATTTAGATACAACTAAGTCCGTAGGCATTTATTGGAGAATATATTTCATACAATGACAAGGCTGCTGGATAACGCTTGCCACAATACACTTTTAGACAAATGTACCGAAGGCCTCACATGGACCCTGCTAACGCAGGATCTGCCTACCCCTTCCTGAATACTACCAAATATGTCATCACTTCGTTTGCCGACCAACAGCTGTTCCAAGTCACTAGCATACATAAATGGGCCGATCTAGGTCAGGTGATGACCATACTCTACATTTCCTTGTTGTGTATCCCTTGATTTAGTCATTACCAGATGTGAGACTTGAGGCTATGTTTTTCTTTATCCACTGCCTCGCCCTACCTCAGTTCAAATCTATAAAAACCTAATAAATTAGCATGTTGAATTTAATGATCAGAAGTAGCGAATGAGTGAAAAACTGTCTAATTAAATAACATTGTTACCCATGGTAGAGGAAGTGGGGTAGGCACAATTAATCTAACACCATATCTGTTAGTGCACCGGTATTCCAGTCGTTTTCTCCCTACAAGTTACCATGTTTTCCCTCATATTTTTCAATTTCAGTTTTACCGTATTCTAGTTTTATTGTTTACTTGTATCATTTACATCCTGACTCAACTTGTTTGCATGGAGGTGGAGTTAATTCATTATGACTTCGCGTTGCATTGAAGTGGTAAGTAGATGATACCAAGTCTCTGCACATAATGTCATCCATTTGTATTTGTCACTGAAAAGGTTATAATATGTATAATTAATGTATAGACTTGCGTGTCACAGTAATTGCTGGTTTAGTTAGTACAATAAAATATGAAATTGTACTAATCAGCATACAAAGAAGGTACGAAATGGTAAATAGTAGAATAAGTCTTGTTTTAGATATTTTTGTGCAGTCCTTCAAGTATTACATATACTATTTCCTTTTTGATTCTTTTTTACGATTTTGTTCGTTTTCATATACTATTTTCTTTTTGATTCTTTTATTATGATTTTGTTACGATTCTTATATCGCACAGCTTAATTTGTTAAGTATACAAGTACGTATGTATAATAGGTTGTGCTTCTGCATATGTAAAATGAGACCAAACATTAGTGATAAGACCATCCATGATTTCTTGCAGCCGAATTCAATCTAACTGTACCCAACACTGCTTCCTAGCAAGTATTTTGTTATATAGATGTCTAATATATGCATCACTTGAATGTTAGCTTTGACTGATGAAACTACCACACATAACTTATTAGTAAGATCTCCACAGACATTACAAATTTGTCCGTTTCATCGTATATAATTTGTTCAGTGCTATCAAAATTAGGTAACATATGCAACTAGACTATATAGAATATCTAATTTGTCCAAGATGGGATTGAACGATGAATTCTGTACAAATTACAGTAGTCAATGGCTGTAAAAATCAATTTTCCATATAGATTACATCACTGGATGGGGATTGCTAGAAAGTCTAGGTATTTCATGGTGTGGTAGCGCACTTAGCATGCTAAAACACCTGATAGGTCTTATTAAGGCCATTTCAAATCTACAACTAGTATAACCGTACAACGATGGAGAAACCGACCGTTGTGATATTTAATATGAAAGAAAAACATTTTTGTTTAATTTTTTTCTTTATTGCAAATTTGATAAAAAATTAAGTGCATTTAAATAAAATAATTTGAAATTAGAAATCTTTATTGCATACGGTTTGTAAGTAATTTGAGATTGCAGAAATCTTGAACCATACCATGAAAAGTGGATAGATATTTTGAATTTTGAAATTTGAAATTAGAAGGAAAGTGGATAGATATTTTGAAACGCAAAGCAAAAGGAGAAAAATAGAGAAACGCACGAAGATTTGATATTTGAAATTAGAAGGAAGGTAAATAGATATTTTGAAACGCAAAGCCTAAGGAGGAAAATAGGGAAACGAAGCAAAACAGGTAGCATGTGTTTTTGGCTTCAGGAAAATTGATTTTGGCCAGCGGAAATAGGCAAACCTCACTACGGTCGGTTTGATTATTTGAATTTTAGAACTGAACAATAATTATATATAACGATAAGAATTTATGAGATAAATATGGCTGAAATTGACTTGTGAAAAGGTGTAGTGCAAAAGTAGGTGTAGTGTAAAAGAGCGATATAATCTATGGTTGCCTGATGACTTTTACTTCTTTTTGCATGCCTGTTTTCCTATATTCATAAATTCCGGTAATCTCATGCTTAAAAAAACAAAACAAAATAGTAGAAAAAGACATGAATTAACTTTATGATTTTTTTCTAGCTTTCTGCACAAGCAGGACACATATTCATATTGTTTACCATGAGCATGAGCTTTAACCCGGGTTGGAGATGTTTGCGTAGATCTAAAGCTCCGGGTCGCAACCAGAGCTGAATCCTTAAGTCGTCGCGATGGAGTGGAGATGCAGTTGCTGCAGATCCAACTCCAATAGTCCAATCTATATATCCATAAAATACAGATAAAATAAAACAATGCGATTGTTGTCGCAACAAAATAAGAACTGAACTAATATCTATAATGTTAGCTATATATGAGGTTATGTAAGTCTTAGGACGCTTCCATTAATCATTATTACTACACTGTCATTTCATGCAACTGGTGCATGTTTTTGAGTTTCTTAGGAATGAGACCTTGAGAAGTGAGTGGGATATAATTTCAAACGGTGATCCTACGTAGAAAATGACATGCATCGCAAAAGAACATGATCGTGGACAATGTTGTCTCTCTTCTTCATGTTAATGTAAACGGTTTTCTTGTAAGATCATTTGTGTTTGTATAGTTACAAGATCATTTGTATGATTGTTGACATTTGTATTTGTATGATTTAGTATATTTGTGATGTTATGATGTTGGTTAATACGTATGAATTTGGTGGTATGTGATATATGACATATGAATTTGTTGTATGGATGATTATATATTGTATATTTTAGAATGTGTGATTGAGGGAAAAAATGCAGCAGAAATACTGTCTGTATGTTTCAGCAAAGACGTCGACAAAACGTCATAAAATCCAAATTTTACACTTTAAAAAGTAGTACCAAAAATACTGCATATATGCTAAAAAAAATTGTTATTTGTGCATCCATGTATGTGGTTAAAGGTGGTACCCAATGCACGTACGACGCTCTGAGGAGGTCGATAACGTACGCAGTCTTTCCCAGGCATTACGAAGTGATTGTTTCTAAACTCCAAGCTGGATGTCCAGATCACCATAGGGTGGCCTGACGTTGCACCAAGACTCCATCTTTCATCCAATGTGGTTAATGAAAAAAAAAAGAACAATAAAATTTCCGATTAAGAAGGAGCTCTGAGACCATGAAGAGATAGAAAAGAAGTAAAAATAGAAAAGAAGTAAAGATAGTAATGTTTTATAAGAATTATTACTATTGGAAAGACTAAATTATTGGAACAATTGACTAAATATCAAATCAAATTAATGGACACAAAATGTGAGCATTAATTTTATATAATGACAAATACTATTTATTGTTTACATTAATGGACGCTAATTGTGGACATTAATTCCAAATAATGAAAAATATTATTTTATTATATGCATTTATTGTTAATTGCCGAATTTATTGAAAAATATCACTACAAAAAACTTCAAAATTGTAACTGAAGTAACTCGGTTTTTAATAAAATATTAATTAAAGACTCCACAAAATCAGTCTTTGATTTCAAGATTTAGTGACTGAAATACAGTCTGTAGTAGGACTATAAAATCTAATACGGCTTGAAGATCGAATTGCAGTTTCTGTGTTGTCCTCAGTTTCTAAGTTGTCCTCATTAAATATATAAACAAATAAAAGTTGAATAATTATTACTTCTAATCCAACGACAAAAATTACTTATCCATGTCTGTATTAATCTTTATATCACAGTTAATTATAGTGAAAATTAAGCCCACGTCCCTAAAATAAAATTTAATAGTTCAAAATTCCTTCCATTTTAAACTTGTAAATCCGGTCCATGTTTTTCTTACAATATTTTATTTCACTAATTACCCTCGTTTATTTCACGTCGACCATTCTCGTGTGATTGTATTGGCGACCAAGATTTGAAATTTTCGTTGGAAAATCAAATTTAATTTGATCTACTGTTCGATTTTTTTGCGATTCATTATGGCTTTATCATCTTGTAGGTAAAAGCTTGATTTAATTTTCAATCAACTTTGTATTATTGTTTTTTGCAATTTTTTAATAATTTAGCAATGTTTTTTGTATAATTATGCATGGCAAGTATAAGTTATATTAAGTAATACGAATAATATGATGTTTTTTGTTCAAATTTTTTTTATTTTTAATCTTGTATGTAAATGCAGAGTTGTATGTTGTTAAGTCAAATAACTGCAGACTCTACTACAGTTATTTTAAGTAATTGCGTTCATGACTGTGTTTATTAAAATCTTAAGTTATCTAAATAAATGTGTATTTTTCAGCAGTTATCGAGAATCATTGTTGAATTTTATGTGCTGATAACTGTATATGTAAAATGCATTAAAAATTTGCATATGTAAAATGCAGTTGATCTTTTTAGTTTTTAACTGCATATGTAAAATGCAGTTAAAATTTGCATTTAACAATTATACTTATTAATTGCATATCAAGTATGCAGTTAAAAAACACATATAACAGCTGCAATTTTTAACTGCATACGATATATGCAGTTAAAAATAATACAATTCATAACTTTATATTAGATATGTATGCAAGTATAACAAAAAATTTATGAATTTTTAACTGCATAAGCGAAATGCACTCCAAAATTTGCATGATTCAAGTGTAGATGTTTACGGGATTTGACATCTCCTATCCAGTGTCTAACGTGAGTGTCGTAACTTAAGAGATGCTCGGCATTCACATCTCCTAAAGATCCATTAAACTATTTACTCACAGCAAGAAACACAGTGTATTCCAACGACGGCCGGACGTTGGAGGCCGTTGGAAAGCCGTTGGTAGACGTTGGAAACGCCGTTGGTATACATTTCAATGGCGTCCAACGTCCTCCAACGGAACCAACACGCTTATACCAACGTCTTCCAACGTTCAGGTTGTCCACGTGGAAGAAGATGTTGACCAAATTGGACGTTGGAGAGACGTTGGAAAATTCGATGGAGGACGTTGGTAGACGTTGGAATAATTGTGCCAGTAATCCGTTGGTGGACGTTGGAGGACGTTGGAAATCTGGGTGTTTTTTTTAACAGAACTAACAATGCATGCTTGCAGCCACCTCCAACATCGTATATCTCATAAAAGCTCAATTTCGAGCACATATACAACATATCTCACATATAATCAATCATAATAGTAAATTTAAGTAATAAGCATATATACTAATCAATATACACAATACAAATCAACATAAACAACATAAACCATCCAACATCAATATCCAACAAAACGTCCAATCCGACATCAACATCAACATCCAACAAAATCCAAACTACTACGTCAACATCTCAAAAATCACATCCAAACCAACATCCAAAAAATCAGAATGTATCAAATCCTCACACTCTCCAAATATACATGTCCATAGCAAAACAAATCAAATCATACCTGAAATCACTCTCCTCCAGAACCACCAGAAGACGGAAACCGGCCGTATTGCTCCATAAACTCTGTAAGACGCCTGTTCAGCTCCTCCGTCTTGGCTTCGGTGCGGATATTACGTTCCTCGAGCACGGCGACCCGGGCTCTGAGCCGTGCAATCTCCTCCTTATCTTGAGCCCTCTGATACTCAATCTGAGCCGTCTTAGCCAGTAAATAAAATTTAAATTATCAGTGTTTAATAATTGTAATTCGTGTTTACTATAATCCATCACAATGTGCAACAGTTGGTTCAAAATAATTATTTTAAAATTTAAGTTAAAGTTATTACCGATTGATTCCCAAAACCATAGCGTCTGCCATGTGCCGCTGGATCCATGACAGACTCATAAATTACGTCCTCCTCATCGGCGGTCAACTCGTCGCGCCTAGAGCCCTCGAGAATGGAAGTCCGTGCTTGCTGAAACTTATGTTATGCAAAATAAGTTGAATTTAGATAACATTATTTTAATTAACTTATATAAGTGTTAAGTCGTTATGTTACTTACATATGCGGACTGCGCTTTGGCATCGTGATCCCAGGAGTATGAAACGTTGCCTTCTTCGTCGACCTGGCTCAACGCATGAGTATGCGCAAAAACATCCCAGTAACTCACAGAAGCACCACCACGCTGTCTCTTCTTCAGCATTACCATCGTCATCAATTAACTGAGGAACATGAATAACTGAAGAACAGGAAACATTGACCGTGCACCATCCTCAACCATATGCTCTACGAGATTCGTCGTATCAATTTCAGTACACACTACCTCCTCAGCTTGTACATGATTAGATGCTAACGATTCTCCATGACGATCCCAAACCAAATAGTTCGGCACGAAACCGTATTGACGCAAATGAATTCTAGCCATTTCTGGTATCAAATGCTTTAACATTTTGCATTTAGTACATGGACAACGGATTTCTTCGTCATTTCTGTTATTACTTAAAGCGAATCAATAAATACACGAACACCGTTATTAAACTGTTCACTTATTGAGCCTCCATTTTCGACCCCTTTTTTTTGTACATCCAGCTTCGATCAGTAAAATAATTATCCATTTACCTACGTATATAATTAAAAAGTACGATATAAATTTAAAAAATTGACATTTTATTAAAACAATATTATTGGTGAATTTTATATTGTAGATCATTGACACTTTGTCGATGGGTCATCCTACCTCCCATTACAAATACAATAACGTAATTAAATCGCGTAAATCATTTCAATTTAAACGATTCAACAAAATTTCGGCAGCACTTCGCTTTAGTTCCCTGAACAGTACACACTTGCGTGTACACATGGAACATAAAGGAAGCGCTGTCGAAATTCTATGAATCATTTAAAATGAAATTTTTTATAAGATTTAATTACGTTATTGTGTTCGTAACTTGTCCAATACAGGGACAAATCCAACAAATATTGTATACGATGAATATAGATGTCCGTTCTGTTAAAAAACGAATATCCACATAACGATCATATACAATACTTATCAGACAGGGCCGAAAGACACTCTAAGGGTTTCATGAATATAAAATATCGTTTTCGAAATTTTCTAAAATACATAAACTAATTGTATGCTCACTAACAACTAACGTTTCCAAACAAACCTAAAATTGATTATATGCGCACATTATTTTATTGTTAACACAAACTTAAATATATATAATCTTGCAATACATAAGTTAATAACATAAATTGTGCCTCAATAAACTAGATTATACATACAATAAGGCAATACAAACATTTAATACACTAATTTAACAAATTTAATTAAATAAACGAATTAGGGTTTATACCTTTTCTTGAGAGATTAGGGAGTTAGAGAGGACGAGAGGGAGGCTTGGAGTCGTCAGAGGAGCTGTTGATCGTTGAAGCAGCTTGGGGGCGGAATTGGAACTAGCTTGGGAATTTGGGGGGAAATAATGGGTTCAGCCGAATGAAATGAAGAGGAAGAAGGGTTTCAGTTTTGCTCGCGACTCTCCAACGTCTATCAATAGCCGCCAACGTCCACATTCCAACGTCTACCAACGTCCTACAGTTTTTAACTAATAAAATATACGATAAAACACGAGACGTTGGAAGACGTTGGAAGCCGTTGGTCAATGATGTTGAAGGCCGTTGGAAGGCTCCGTTGGAATACACTGTGTGTCTTGTAGTGACTATGTAGTAATATTTCGCTATTATAATAATGTCTATAGTAAAATAAACTTACTTTTTAATAGCATTAAGAGTTTACCCATATATTCCTTAACATGTAATAGTCCCAGTAGTCCATCCAGTATCAGCACATCTTCAGATCGGAAGACTACCCTAAATACTCCATGGGCTACGGGAGAAAAACAGACTCGTACAAGGCGCGCTAGGGTGGGTGACGCGGCACACAAGGCAATGCCAGGGTAGATATACCATTTACGCATCCGGGCTGGTGGTAACGCATAGCGCGCAGCTACCGCCCACCTCTAGCCACACCCCCAAATCAAAAAATCAAAAGTGGCCACCGAATCAATTCAAAAGTCAGAGTATAATATCGAAGGAGTGTGTCCAATCATAGGAATGACCTTATTGGCCCGAGAATCGCACCTGTTTTAGCCACCTTATGCCAACTCACGGGAGTCGGGTCCACGTATATACCTTAATAGAACGTTGCCACCATCCTACTTCATTCTGCAATCTCCATCGCGTACATGGTTGTCAAAGTGGTTTTCGAAGTTGGCAGAAAGTATGACAACTTCCGATCTCGGTCTCTTTAACAACCAAATGTTATTATAACACCGCGGTCATTTCAAAATAATTATACTTCAAAATCAGGATATAATATTCATTTCAAAACCATATACATACGATATCATTTCGTTTTAAAAGCCAAATCAATATGATATCATTTTAAGGTCATAGTATTTCAAAGTTATAAAATTTTCGAAACCAAAGATTTAAAACTATAACACTTCCAAAACGTAATACTTTGAAATTTATAACTTTGAAACGTAACTTACACCCCTTACAAGGTTTAAATATTAAAATATTTTATAAAATAAACTAGCTTTTTAAATTTCACAAATCAATTCCAAAACAACCCGAATTTCTAAATTTTAAATTTAACCAAATCCCCAAATCATAAATTTCAATTCAATTCGGTTTCCAAATAGACCATTCCAAATTATATCGATTTCAAAATAGATTTGATCCACAAAATACACCATTTCAAATTCAATATATTTCAAAGCTTAAATATTCAATATTTCATACTAAATTTTATAATTCATAAATATATACTGAATTTACTTTACTATTATTTAGTTTTGACATATTTGCTTAATAAATCCAATATCCTTTAAATAAAACTTCAAATTTCAATAACTGAATATTCCTCAATTTATTTAGACTTACTATATTCATTTAAATCACCTTAAACCCGAATTAAGTTATAAAACCATATTCTTTTAAAATCTCAATTTCAATAAGTTCCAAATGGATTCTTATTAAATATAACTCTTAATTAAATAAAATCTCAAATCAATTTCAATACTATCTTCTCAACCTTGATTTATAAAAATCAATATAAACTCTATATTAAAATAGAATTTAAGTAAATACTTATCCATATTATATTTTAATAAAATCAAACTTTATTATTAAACTTATTTTATACTTTAAACAATTTTATTCATAGCATAAAACCAAGAATTTTACTATATATAAAATAACATTTACAAAATATCCAAATCAATATCTCATAAAATCATGTATTTCTTTACAAAGCCATAGAAATCATTTCAAAATATTTTCATATGTAGACCGTGGTGTCTGTATGAAATTTTCTATCATATGGTCAAGCGATACAGATATTTATCATTTCAATCCGTAATTTAAATAAAAATCCGTTTATATATCATTTCAAACAGCCCCGAATAAAATAAAAATGCAGGACAACTTGCAGTCTACAACAAAATAAAATACAATATCCATTCACCCAATATCAATAATCAACCATTTATCACAATCATCATCCAATTCAAACAATAACATCAATATAGAATAGATAATAAATAACAGGAAATTACTGGCAGTTTATATTCAATAATAAATTAATTTAACTAGCAGTTTATATGCAATAATAAATTGAATTACAATTTAATTCAATAAATTCAATTTAACTGGAATGATGATAAAATATACCAAACAACAATAAATACATTTCTAATCACATCAGAAATTAATTGAACATGCATAATAAATTTTAGAAGTTGTGAGTGGGTTAAAACACTCACCTTTTGAATTTAAATTGAATTTAAATCCAATTTAAACCCAAAATTTGAACAGTCTCGGAATTCGTCCCAACCAGCATCAAAATGTCCCCAATTCCAATACGAACCTAGCGGAGAAAACCCACGTAGAACGGACCTCGTAAGCAAAAGTTATTGCGATTAGAATGCATTGAAATTTAATTTAAAATAAAAATAAAACAATAACAAACATCACTTACATCACACGTCACCCTCCCAAAACGCATGCAACCGAACCCTACAACATACGAGAACCGCCGCCTTCTTCAATTTTGACCACCGGTTGCTCCTGCCTCCGACCACGATAGTGCCGCCGACCACCACCCCTCTCACCGTCGCGACGAGCCGCTTCTGCCGCCCCCACCATGTCGCCTCCGATCGCCAACGTCGCCCACAAATATGCAGCCGCCGCTGAGCATTTGCAACCCTAATCAAATTAATACGCCACACCCCACCGTTGATCGACAGAGAGAACTACACCGATGCGACCCACTCGTCCATCTCCACACAACGGTACAATTTATTTGACGATCCGACGACGTTCATCGGAGCATGATGAACGGCTGATAATTGTTTCATTTATTTCTAGGTGAATGGTGCATCGAATTGAAAAACGAATCACAGCATTGAGATGCACTCGTCGAGAGCTTTCCGACGATATAAAATATGATATAGTTTGAAGAGTTTGAAATTTCGATTTGGTTTTGAATTGCAATTGGATCTAGAATTTGATTTTCTGTCATTGAGGAGGAGAGAAAGCTGAATTGGAATTGTACGTACAGAATAATGAAGATAAGAAATATGCTAGGGTTTATACTAGGGTATATATAGGGAGGGTTGAAAATAAAATAACGGATACAAATGGTTTGGATCGTTGAACCATAAATGGTCCAAAAAAGCTCGTTCTGACTCCGGAACGAAATTGGATCAATCCATATATCAAAATAGATGTTTTAAAATATTTTAAACGCAATGGAATAGGTTTCACGTCCAAACTCTATCGAATGAAGATGTTATGACAAAATAAAATTATTTCAAATTGATTTCAATTGATTTCAATTACATTGATTTCTAGGCGTTTGGAGTCCGTACGATCAAACGACAAGTCCGATCGTTACGAAACTTGAAATCCTACAATAATTCACCGTTACAGATCTGCTGAAACTAGTTTCATCAGAATCTAAGTCAGTGGCCAAAATGGATATTTTACATTAATTAAATAAATTAATATTAAATTAATTAAATCACTATTTAAATTCAAATTCTATAATTTATAAATTTTATCATCTTGGATTACTTTAGTAATTTATAATTCTTTATAACCAATTTTCATATCAATTTAAAGTTGATTAAATTCACCAATTACAGTATTAAATAAAAAAATTCAGTAAATTTATTAATCACCGATTGAAATTTCAATAAATCTATTTATTTGATTTTTCAATCTCGCTATTAAATCAATTATTAACTTATGGATATAACTACTATTGGTATATGTCTTAGTGCATTAATAGTTTCAAATTTCATCTTAGTTTCAATTTATTTAGTATCTAATTTCATTTCTTACAATAACCCATTTATTATAAATTAAATCCAATTAATTATAATTAATCTCAATTAAAATGATTTGATTCTATCCTAATCTTTTTTATTAAGTCTATACTACACTATAAACCTACTTATTATTTGTTTGTCTTTCATTACACTACTATATTCAAATATTCATCTTTCCTTTGTATTAACTACTATTTCCATTCTATTATATTTGCCACATATGTACATTAATTACGATTTACATTCTCAATTAATTTATTTACTTGGTTTCATACTCTTATTACATCAATTACTACCCTATAAATAAATTTACGTTTCTATTTAACTTACATTCACACTTTCCACTATTATATTAATTATCATTAAAGTTAACATTTAATTATCCTTATTTGTAATTGGTGAATTAACTGGTAACAATAACCATTTGTCACCATTATACCCTTTATAATACTCGTATGTTTATTCTTCCAGACCAGTTACCATCTATTATATTATTTCACACATTAATTCAATACTTATATTTGTTTTTCTTAGATTTCATTTATAGACAAATTATAATATTTCCATTTGCTTATCTTATATTGAATTCATAACCAAGTTGTAACATATAAAAATTTTCAATTAACATGGGAGTCCATTCAATTTGTTACAAATTTACTTACATTAGCACTATTTCACTTATTTTGGTTATTACTTCATACATATATCACAAGTTTTCATTCCTTTATATTATCTTATGAAAACAATATACATTTCTATTACTTCATTACATTTATTGAAATTTATTTTTCAAATTTACTAAATACAACCAATTATGACCTTATAGTTATTTCAATTAATTGAGATTGCGCTAAATTGGTTGTTTATCAATTTGCTTTAACATTATTACCTAAATTTACGTTCAGTTACTATTAATTAATATATTATTCATTGGTTAAATCCAACACCTTTATTTACTTAATTTCCATTTTAACCAAGTGCAATAACTTACATTACTACACTATTGGGATTTCACTCCAATTGTCAATAATTAGTTTTAATAACCATTGCTAAAATTCATTCTTAACATTTACTTCAATATAAATTATAAAAAAATTATTTCTTTCTAAATTTAGTTACAAAAATCTTATTAAATTAACCAATTTAATTATCAAAATTTACGGGTTGTTACATGGCACGAGAATATTGGATGAAGAAGATGCGTAAAAACTATCGGGACTCGATATCCGAAATTAGGTAACAAACCACGTTGGATGGGGGAGAGCGTATGACAGACATGGTTGGGATACTGGGAAACTGATAAGGCGAAGACAAGTATACTAATTTTTTTTTTAAAATTATTAGACTGGTAGTAAATATCAAAAAATACATGATCGATAAAAAATATATCAAATTTTGAATATACAGGCAGAGTCGGATAAAAACTCTGCAAACAGAAATAAAAATGCCGTCACTCATCGCGGAGGGTCGAAGTCATTTCAGCAGTATCGGCAGGAGTTGGTAAATTTACCGAATGCAAATTGTAAATAGTTTGTGCTATATAATTTTAAATGTACAATAATTGTATGTAAAAATCAATATCAGGAAGCTATGGCGCATGCTCCCGTGGGCTATATGGACGTGCTTACTCGTATGCATGTCGTCGAGCATGTAAATCCGGACGGGATAGTTTCGTATACATGGCACGACGATAAATCCAGCAAGAATCATGTATGCATATTTCATTTTATGCAGTATCAGTAATTGTTCTACTTGTTAAAATATAATGAAATAAGATATGATGATATTAATTTGTTAATGCAGGAAAAGTTTATGGAGCAGCGTCAGAAACTCCTTGCTGATACGGGTCAAGATCAGCCGACAACGAATGAGGAGGATGCTATTTTTGAGTTAATTATGGATCCATCAGAGTATGGCAGACGATACAGATTTGGCAATCAAGTGGTAAGTAAATAATATATTGGGTATCATATAAGTTTCCAAATTCAGTACATTGGTTTTGAGTCACTTCGTTATGAAAGCACTATGCATAAAATATTAATTCGTTACCTGAATGTCATTTCAAAAAAAATAACGAAAAAGCCATGTTATTTAATTTAGTTTGCCTGATATATGCTATACACATGCATAAATTTGTCACATTTACTGTTAAAGAGATCAAAAGCAGTGATATCTCGTAATGTAACGTACTATTATTTTTGTTAATAAATGGTTGAATCACAATTT
Organism: Allium cepa; assembly: GCA_030765085.1. Lineage (NCBI taxonomy): Eukaryota > Viridiplantae > Streptophyta > Magnoliopsida > Asparagales > Amaryllidaceae > Allium > Allium cepa. The sequence continues at coordinate 708,360,165 of CM060932.1, forward strand.
AAAAATGACCAAAAGAACATATTTTCAAATGTATACATTATACCTAAGTAATGGTTAGAACTTCATTAACGAGTAAATTATTGTAGCTTTGATTTTATTGCATTAAATAACAGGAAGAAATTCAATGCGGAAAAATGGTAATGGACAAAGTTTTGAAATAGAGTAACTTTGCCATAAAAGCCTTAGGTACTTCTAACGATATATTTATATTTATTTATTAGCGACTAATGTAATATGTGGATTCATTTTTGAAAATACTCGAGTAACATATGATTTTTGAATGGAAATATATAAACTGAACGAGTACTTGTACATTTTTTTGAAATAAAATAATACAAGGATAAAACTATTTTGCATCGACATAAATTATTTTATTGTTAATTTTTCTTTTTTTGGACTAGTATTTTGATTAACAAGTATAAATGAACATACAAATATGAAGTACAAATACTTTACTAGAGTAGAATACGTATGACTGCAATAATTTGTAAATAAAGGTCTTTAGTGTTTCAGGTATCAAAATGGCGGTTTATGTTGTGGGAACTACATCAATTAATGTTTTTTTCCCATCATCTAATATGTGTAAATTCTAAGTTGAAATGATGAGTAATTTGTTAAAATACAAAACAATATTTTGTAATGGTTGATATTTGTCCAATACATTATCAGCTTCATTCAGTCTACAGTTTCATGCTCCAGTCGCATGGCCCTCCTTAACCAATTTACAGACCATTTTTTGAAATTAGTCATTTCCTTTCAAAATAGTTATCCCTTTGCTTGGTGATACAACTGTTCGTATCCATAAATTGGTCAACCTCCCTCTCATCTGAGAGATAGAAAATAGTGTAATTTCAAATTTATTGCTCTCATCCTTCCCTAAAGTTACTTTACTTATGCTAAAATTTTCTAAAGTCATAGTATTTCAAAATATAAATCAACAATCTTGTCACTATAGTTATTTGGTGTTACCACAATCTAAGATGTTATCAACATGCACAAACACTTACATAAACATGCTTAAATTAAATTAAATAACATTATCACACTGCTAATCATTTACATACCTGCACATACACTTACAGAGATCACACGACTAAATTAAATATTTATTACAGGCCAGCAGTCAGAGACGGGGTATGCAAACTAGAGCTCAGATCGATCTAGCAGAGATCGAAGATTTGCGGGCTAGAGTGGCGCAACTGGAGGAGCAGAACCGTTGGCAGGCCGTAGAGACCACACAGTTGCTAGACTAGTGTATCGCCGAGTACATGCCGCAGTATGGTGGCCGCTTCCCTTCCTCTGCTGGCTCTGACGCTGGAGGAGATTAAATGATTGCTTTGGTCGGTATGTTTTTTCTGTTTTGTATGATTTGGTAGACGGTGGAGGTAGTTATTGATCTATGTACTATGTTATGATGCACTTACATGTTTTGTTGTAAATTATGTGTTTTGACTTAATTTTATGTATTTTTTTTGTTCGACGAATTATGTATATTTGGGTTTTGATATTTGGTTGGAATATTATATATTGGATTCTGCAGTATTGGTGGAATAGGGTTTGTATGAGAAATGTGGATGGAATGTTATATTGCAGAAGAAATATAAAGAAATTGCAACAGATTTCCGACGGCTTTCGACAACTTTGAGGTTATATTTTTTTCAATGGCTTCCGACGGCTTCCGACTACTTTCAGATCAATTTTTTCAACGGATTCCGACTAGGAATGGCAATGGGGCGGGTTGGGGCGAGTTTTTAGTGCCCCATACCCGTCTTGGATTTTTTAAACCCCGCCCTAGACCCGCCCCTTAGACTCGGTGCGGGTCTGGAATTTTGCGCCGTACCGGGGACCCATACGGGTCAGGGTAGAGCCGACCCGCCCCAAGACCCAATGAGTCTCATGTATTGATTCAAAATTGTGTACCAACGTACATATATTTATTTGCTTATACTCGTTATCACCAAATAATGCATGAAATACAAATAACAATGTGTCTAAAGAAAGTTAGTAAAAATGACGTGTACAGTAACAATTTAGAAAATATATACATATGTTATTGTGTAATTATCAATGACGCAACTTAATACTCCAATTTTTTCTATAGATTATTTATTGAAACATTTTAATATCCATGCTAGAATCACGTATATGTAAGAAGATTAATATCATTATAGTAATAAAGCGGTTTTATGAGATGTTAGTAGCGCGGGTCGGGTTGGGACGGGTCAACCGAGCCCCGATCCGACTCTAGACCCGGAGCACTCAAGAACGGGTCACAGGTCTACCTGCCCTAACGACCCAATGGGGCGGGTCTGGACGGGCCAAAACAGGGGTGGGGACGACCGGGTTTGGACCCTACACCCGCCTCATTGCCATCCCTAATTCCGACAAGTGTCGGAATCCGTCGAAAGCCGTCGGAAATACAAACGGCGGGATGTGTCGGAAGCCGTCGGAAACACTGCACCCCGACGTCTTGTTTTCCTACCGCATTTTACGATGGCTTCCGGCGGCCTCCGACGGCCATCGACGGATTTTGACCGTCGGAAAATGCATTTTTCCTTGTAGCATAAATTTAGGATTACACAATTAGTTAAATATGTGGACTTAAATGTATAATATTAGATGATGCTTGAGAAGGGTTTCTACGTCATTGTAAAAAAAATTAAAATTTTAAAGTATGATAGAATTGTATGGTGCAATGTATGATAAATTCATTTAGTAAATAAATTATAAAATAAATTTGTTACTGTCATTAATTTATAATTAATTTTTTGTGATTTATATATATTTGCATCTAAATGAATCTTTTTTACCAATTTTTTGATGCACGTGTATTGAAAGTTTCATCCTTTAGGATTTATTAGAAAATATTAGACAACCAAGTTTATCAATTAATTTAAAATTTAGATTATATAATTAATTTAAATGTGTGGACTATAGTGCAAAATTTTGAAAAAGAACCGTGAAAGATTTATAAATAATTGTAACTTTTTTCAAAAGTAGGTATTTAAATGTAAAACAGTGTTAAAAGTTTAGTAAAATAATTGTAAAGTAGTGTATTATAGTATTTCATAAAATATCCATTTGGAGAGAGTTAAGACGAATAGAGATAAATTCATGAATTAATAAAAGAGCTACAAATTTTTCTGCTTTACTATTATTTAATAGATTTTCTAATTTTTCATACATCTGCTTTTGTTTTCCTTCCACCCCACAAAACCTTTCGACCAATATTTTTTTGTCTTTAATTAATAACCAATCAATGAACAAAATATCCAGCCTTTAATTTAAGAAATTACGGACTGAAATTCAATCTTTATTCTGTTTAAATTCATTAAGACTGCTTAGATACTTATATTTCAGTCTTTAATTTTATCTTAAATTTATATTTGCATTAGGCAAACATCTAATGGTCTCGATTGCGTTTCATTATGGATCCAAAGGACATACATGAAGATCCGCGTCACTTAAAATTTATTAAAAATCCACTTTTGTTTAGTAATATTTTTTTCAGCTTTAAATGATCAATTAGTTTATACAAAAAGAGACTTTATATCAGCAAATTTTTCGTAAAACCAAAGCCACGTTCTCATCACTTTAGGCCCACTACACATTCACTGTTTCTCACGTTAAATTACCTTCCTCATGCAACAGGTATGACAATTTCTCTTCCGCCTTCCTTCCTCCATATCCGACCTTCCGTCTTGGTCATACCTTCTCCATATCTACTTAATCCCTCTCTCTACCCTTCACAAATATTTACAACTCCTTCTAATTCAATTCCAACCATAGTTTCCTTGACTTTTATTTCCATTTCTTTTCACGTTTCTTATTCCTAACAAGGTCTGAGAATCTGACCATGGTTTCAATTTGAACAATAATATAAGCAAGAATATCAGAAATTTCCGAAGATGGCCGCTGCGTTGGACAGTGCAGAGAAAGGAGCCGTTAATTGAAAATATATTTTATGTTAGGTTGCGTTCGTGAGAAGGAGATATTAGGATTACTGGATTTGATGTCAATTTGAGGTGTTCGTTTTACTATTTTTGTGTTCCAATTATTAGGTTAGGCAGTGGAGGAAATGCATTAATATGTAATGTGGGTTTGCTGTTTTCAAATAATGGGTTGTATTGTGATTACATGGGAAGAAGAGAGAGGGGCAGTTTGTTGATTTTAAAGAATAGATTGTACAATATAGTCAATACTGGATTGTGTATCACTTTGCTTTATATGAATTGAATAGATCATTTCTTTACAGTTAGTATACGCACTGTAGATTCAATATTACTTGTCTATTTGTATATGTATATGTCTGCTTTTATATGTTTATTTGCATGTACACTTATTCATATATGTATAAGTTTGAATTATACATATATATAAGTGTAATTAAATGTATTTCTTCAAGATTCTATTTAATATTAATTTTATTTTATTTTTTGCAGAATTTGAGATCGATTACATGCCACGTCTCAGTTTCAATCGTTTAGTCTTTTAAATTTTAAAGGTTTTTGAAACTGAACTTTCAGTCTTCAAATTTTAAGACTGACATGTCAATTTAAATTACCTTTGGGACTTGAACGGTCTTTACAACTTACTTAGTGAACTAATTGTTTAAATAAAGACTGAATTTTTCAGTCTTTGGTTTAATGTTTTTTTGGTAGTGCTCATTTACATATTATTCCGCATCAGAGTCCAATTCTTAAAAGACATCAATTTCTTGTTTAAATGGAAAATAAATTCCTGAATTTATTTACTATCTCATGATCTTTTATTGGTATAAAAATTAAAGTAAACACCGTGGAACAATTTGCTTTTTAGTCTCTGAATCAGTTTGATATAATTGATCTCCAAATCCGTTTCAACCCAGCCAAACCAATTTTAGGTCGTCCTATATTATTTTTTGTTCAAACTTTCCAATCAATATCAAAATCGATGTCTACACATTATTGGCATGTTTTTTTTACCAAACTTTGCTAAATTTTACCTGAATTACATTTTGCCTTATACTTGGTTTTGTCTCATCTCGGTATCGCTCTTTTGTTGTTTAATTTAAAAGTTTGATAATAATGAAATATTGTGCGCACAATTTATACAATGAAACTATATTTTCCACCTAATCTTCTTTCTTTTGCTGCCGATTTGTTTAATTTTCAGTGTTTGATGCAGATACAAATTTTATCACTCATGTTACGTATGTTATTCCTTCCGGTTTCTTCATTTTGTCTATTCATGACAACCATTTCTCAATTAATTATGGTTGAGGTAAGTTAAAAAAATTGATGAATTAAAAAAAAAAAAAAAAGACTTCATAAACAAAGGTGTTTTTGTATACCAATTTTTGTTGACTTAACCATTTTTTTATTGTGTATTATTAACTTGCATAATAAAGAGCATGGAAGTTCAATGCACCACTACGTAGTTAATGAGCCATTAATTAGTCATCGGTAGTTATTTCTTATGTTTACTCTTTACGTTTTTTTCTTCCATGATTTAGTTTGGTAAAACTTTCTATGTATTTGTTAAAAAGGATGCGATTGTTTCTTGTCTTTTACTACATTTTTGGACAAAATTGGCATTAAAAGACTGATGTAGCTATAAATTCAAACTTAAACACATTTGTAGATATCTTGGCTTATAACGAAATGACAACAAATATTTACAGGAAAAGTGCATATTTCTTAGTACGAAGTTAAAATAATGATTAGTATGAAAGTCGACTGAACTTCGTCCCAAATTCATATGATGATAGTAATAAACAACTATTGTTAATTATGAATTGTTTTCTATAAATAAATATAAGTACTAAATAAAAGAATATATAAAAAATATTATTACGTTACACAAACTATCTTGGTATTAAATAGATACATAATTAGTTAGAATAAGCTAAACAATGTTGTACTATATATTGAATTCTTTTGTATAATAGATATATTTAGTGCTTTTTTGCTCTTGACGTATAATCAAAATAGATTTATCCATGCAATTCGACTATATCAATGGTAGCGTTGTTTTTCTTGAAGTTGCTTTGGAATTATTTGTATTTTGTGTGTGTATATGTGTGTATGTATATACATATATATATATATATATATATACATATATATACATACATATATATATACATACATATATATACATACATACATACATACATACATACATACATATATATATATATATATATATATATATATATATATATATATATGGCTTTTAAGTTTTGATAAAATGAAATAAAAAAACATGTATATATATATGGCTTTTAAGTTTTGATAAAATGAAATAAAAAAACATGATATTTCACTATACCAAGTAAGATCACTTTTGGGAATATATAATCACCATATAAATGACAATATATGATCGTCCTAAGATTTTGGAGTTTTTACTAGTTATATTTGTATTTTCACATCTATAGTTGCGATTTCTGACTTCATGTTCATGCAAATAATATCAATAAACTACTCTTCTAGTGAATTTTTGTTAGTACAAAACTTTATAAGTTTCTATTAACATCAAATTACACAAACCAAATATATGACTTTGTTTTTTAACCTATTTTTTGTTTCAAAAAAAATTCTTTTCATTTGAGAATAGCTAGCAATGAAATCATCACTTCTTTATTGCTGATAAATGATATTGGCTTAGCTTCCTACTTTTAGGAAGAATAAAAATGTCGGGTTTTTAACCCATTATGTTTGGGCTTGGCCCAACTTTTAACCTCTTTCAAAAAAAAAAAAAAAAGAATAAAAATGTATAGTCTTATAAGTATAGTAGTATAATTAAATATTTCATTCAATCAGTATATGTATGAAGAAAATACAGTCTGCAATATACATTTACAACCTTGTTTTACTGATCAGATGATTGCAAAAAGCAATCACAAATGAAATTTTGATCAGTAGATATCTAACTACGTACTGCTAATGTTATTTAAATTGTTAAAGTGGGAACCGTGAGGAAATATCATATATGTGGTTCTCTGAGGAAAAAAAAAAATGGCATAAATATATATTTTTATTTTAAATCTATAGATATCTACTTGCAAAAAGTTTGGATATTACTGATGCACCCAGTATGTCATTGTTTATCTTATTTGTTTAAATGACCTGTGTGCATGCATATATATCATTCCTATAAGGACAAATTTTCAAAGTAGACTAATTTTCGAATTAATTTCACGATCGGTGTTGGTTTTGAAACTTGTTACCAAATATGGCTTGTTTCAGCCCAGTCAGCAGTCCAGTTAGCTTTTTTGTAACCGTCAAGAAAAAAGCGCAACTCTTAATTGCGCCTGTGGCATCCTGAATTTTCTTTAACAGTGCGCAACTCTTAAATGCACATATATTTTTTATAACCGTGTACATCTAAAAGTTGCGTGTAGGCATTCCAATAAGCAGACGCAACTCATAGTTGCGTCTGCTATAATATCGTGCAGGCGCAACTATGAGTTGCGTCTGTATAGGTTGCTGCTGTTAAAACAGTGGCAGCAGCAACATTTTGCTCCAACCTCTTCAAAACATTTATAACCTCCTTCATCTTCTTCATGGCCGAACCCAACATTCTCAAATTCATTTTTTAGCCAATTTGCATAAAATTATCACAAAGTTTCTAAATTTCTTCTTCATTCTTCGATTAAACCAAAGCTATGATAATCCCTTCGCCACACTCACATTACAATTAATTTATATGGATAATTGGAAGGTTCTAGATGAAGTATTGATGAAATATGTTGAATGGATGGAAGCTGAAAATGAATTTGTTTCTGAAACTCAGTTTGAAACAGTTTCTGAAGATCAATTTGAGATAATTCCGCCAGCTAATGGTGTTGCTGTTCAATCTACTTTGGATAATCAAATCTGCTTAGGCGAACCGAATCAAAGACCGAGGAAACAAATTAGCGGCGAAGGACGAGTGAGACAAGATAAACATCCACTTTGCCACTATGGAGATGTTTGTGAGGTAGTTGTATGCAAGACTCAAACAAATGCTGGACGTCGGTTTTACAGATGTGTCGGTTACCTTGATCATATAACTAACCCGAAAGGTGTTGAATGCTGTAATTTCTTCAAATGACTAGATCGTCCTTTGACCCCTAGGGAGTGGAGTATGCACTAGAGATGCAAGCTGAAGTGAGACGTTTGGAAAAGAAAAAAAATCTGCTCCGACATCAAGTAAACTATTTGCAGTCCGTAAATCCAATTTGAAAATGGTTCTAGTAAACTGGGTAATGCAACTGTAATGTAATGGATCTATATCAGACTTGTTTAATTGAGTTATGTATGCTTAAGTTTTATTTGGTTGTATTTTTAATTGGTTGTTGTAATGGATATGCAATACATGATGTGGTATTGTTCGTTTGTTATGTTTATTTGACGGTAGATGTAAAACTGTGGAAAATTCATAATTTTACTGCGTAAAAATTAAATCAAAGTAACATAACATATCAAGTAATTTAAACGTTTGACATAAGATAACCTTTGATAACAAAGCTGCGTATGTAATAAAAATATAAGTTATACAATTCACATATGACAGAAGTAGTAGAAACAAGTAAAATATTTATTGCTTTCCACACGTTTTTCTCTTATGACCCAAGTTACCGCATTGTCCACATCTGTCCTGTCTTCTGTTCTTCATTCACTACAAGAAAAAGGCAGAATACCGACAGCCAAGACCGACGGCTTCCGACGGCCATTTTCCGACGGCTTTCGACGGGCCGTCGGCGGCCGTCGGAAGCCGTCGCAAATTTGCGATTATACCAGCCAGCCGAGCCCTTTCTTCCTCCTCCATTTCATACGAAAAAAACCCAAAAAACCCCCCAAATTCAACCCCTAAGCTTCCAATCCCTAATTTTTAGCTTCCGGATCTTCCAACGCACTCTAATCAAGCTTCAGTACTCTTAATCTCAGGTATAATCTCTTATTTTTATGAAAAATTCAGTTTTTACCCTAATTATAGATTTGCATAAATTGATAAATTAGGGCGAATTAATGATTGCAATTGTTTCCACTAGCGTAATAACGGTTTATAGCATCACATGGTATACCAATTTCATCTTTTATCGTGAAATTGTGATAAACACGTATAATTTGTGCATGTTCATGTATATGTATTTTGTTGTGTATGCCTTGATTCGACGATTGTATACGTTATTTGGAATAAGATAAAATGATTGAATGAACTAGGAGTATTATATTGTGCACGTTTTTACTTATGACACAAAAAAAATGCATTACTCTAAATTATAATTGTGTGTATTGAAAAATGACAAAATGTTAAACCAGCCCTAAGTTGATGCGTAATACGTCGAATAAATGTGTGAAATTAATATATAAATGTGAACAGTGAGTAAAACTGTATTTTTGAGTAAAATGCGCGCATGTTAACCGACAAATGTCCCTTAGAGAGTTTTTGGCCCCGTCTGACGAGTGTTGTACATGATCGTTGTATAAATAGTCGTTTTTTTCGAAAAACGACCATTTATATTCATCTGGTACAATGTTTGTCGGATTTGTCCCTGTATTGGACAAGTTATGAACACAGTAAGAATTTACATTTTGTATACTACTTCGTCTCAAACGGTTCATAAAATTTCGCCCTAACTTTTCTTTTTTGTTTCCTGCGTACACGCATTTGTGTACAATGCAGGGAACAAAAGGGAAATGCTGCCGAAATTTTATTGAATCGTTTGGGACGAAGTAATATACGAAATGTAAATGCTTACTGTGTTTGTAATGGGAGGTAGGATGTCTGACCAATGAAAAAAAATTATATATTTTTAATCGTTACGTACGTTAAAAAATGAAATGTGCCCTATTTGAAAATATTTTTAAATTTGTGAAGTTGTTCTTTAAATTCAAAATATTATACGAACATGAAAATAATCTTTTTCGAATGTGTATTCTTCAAAATAAATATTAAATTTTGAACTTCTCATTTTGTCAAATAGGAAAAATGATTGATTATTTTGTTGATCGAAGGAGATGGATGTACCAAAGAAAAGGAATGAGGGGCTCAATAAAAGAAGATTTTTATAACGGTATAAACGTGTTTGTTGAATTCGCCTTAAGTAATAACGGAAACGATCCAGAAATTCGTTGTCCGTGTAGTAGGTGTAGACATTTGAAGTTTTTGTTACCAGATATTGTGAAAGTTCATTTGTGCCAACACGGTTTCACACCCGAATATTATGTTTGGGATCGGCATGGAGAAGTTGTAGCAAATACTTCTGTAGAGTCTGAAAGTGTCGTTAACGAAATAGTTTCAACGACCCGTATAGAAAATATGGTCGAAGATGCAGCACGATCAATGTTTCCTATGGTTGAAGTTGACGACGATGATGTAAATGTTGAAGAACCAAATATTGAAGCTAAGAAAATTTATGATTTACTAGATGCAGCTAAAAAATTTTGGGATGGTTGTAAAAGCGGCACGCAGCTGTCAGTAATCGCAGAATACATTGCGATGAAGTCAAAATACAACATCACTGAAGCTGGGTTTACGGCTGTTGTACAAGCTGCAAAAAGACATATGCCGCCCGATAATCTAATGTGTGAAAATCACTACGAAGTTAAAAAACTTATGTCGGCTTTTGGTTTACCGTATCAGAAAATAGATACATGTTTAAAAGGATGCATGTTGTTTTGGAAAGAAGACGCAAACCTTAGAAATTGTAAAGTTTGTAACCAGGAGAGATACAAACCAAGAAAAAAGAAGGGTAAGGAAGTTCCGTACAAGCGTATGCACTACTTACCCATAACTCCAAGACTTCAAAGATTATACGCATCTTCTGTAACTGCGTCTAATATGAGGTGGCATAGCGTGAGAACGGAGGAAGAGGGTACGTTGACACATCCGGCCGATGGAGAAGCATGGAAGCATTTCGATAAAACGTATCCAAATTTTGCAGCGGAGAGTCGAAATGTTAGATTAGGATTATGTACGGACGGTTTTTCTCCATTTTCTCAATTTGGTTCTAAATATTCATCCTGGCCCATTATCGTCACACCGTATAATTTACCTCCATGGATGTGCATGAAAACGCAATATATGTTTCTTACTGTTGTCGTTCCTGGCCCCGACGATCCGACACAAGGAATCGATGTATATTTACAACCGTTGATTGAGGAGTTAAAAATACTGTGGAACGAAGGAGTAGAAACATACGATGTGTCAAAGAAGAAAAATTTTCGTATGTTTGCTTCTTTGTTGTGGACTATAAGTGATTTTCCTGCCTATGCAATGCTTTCGGGATGGAGTACTGCCGGTCGTCTAGCATGTCCATATTGCATGGATGAAACACGAGCGTTTTCTTTACCTCATGGTAAGAAAATTTCATGGTTTGACTGTCATCGATATTTTCTCCATGTAAATCATCCCTTCAGAGGAGACAAGAAAAACTTTTTAGCTAATAGAGTAGAAAATAGACAACCACCGACGATATGGTCAAGCGAAGACATATATGAACTTGTTAAGGACTATCCAAAGATATATGAAACGGGGGAGCAAACAGAAATTGAAGGCAAATCAGTTGTTCATAACTGGTGCAAACAAACTATTTTTTGGGAGTTGCCGTATTGGAAACATCTTCTGCTTCGCCATAACATAGATGTGATGCACAATGAGAAAAATGTATTTGATAATGTGTTTAACACAATTTTGAATGTGAAAGGGAAGACGAAGGATGATTTGAAATCAAGACGTGATATAGAAGAATTATGCAAACGTCCCGAGCTTCATATGAAACCAAATGACAGTAAAAAACCAAAAGCTTGTTACGAATTAGATAATAATCAAGTTAAAGCTGTGTTAAAATGGGTGGAAGGGTTAAGATTTCCTGATGGGATATCATCAAATCTTCGTAGATGTGTTGACTTTAAAAATAGTAGATTGAGCGGAATGAAAACTCACGACTGTCACATAATGATGGAAAATTTATTTCCCGTTATGTTTAAAGAACTACTGCCGTTAAAAGTTTGGAAGGTAGTAACGGAGCTTAGTATGTTTTACAAAGAGCTTTGTTCGACTACTTTAAAAGTGCAACGTTTACGTAAACTTGAAGTGGACATTCCTATATTGCTTTGCAAATTAGAGAAAATATTTCCGCCAGGTTTTTTTAATGTGATGGAACATTTACCTGTTCATCTTCCATCTGAAGCACGACTTCGAGGTCCTGTCCAATACGGATGGATGTATCCATTTGAGAGGTATGTAATATGTTATAACGTAATTTAATTGCATTTGAAAGATGAAGTTAATATAAATTAATGTTGCATAGATATTTGAATCATCTGAAGAAAAAAGTGAGACAAAAAGCACGAGTTGAAGGTTCGATATGTAAATCTTACATCGAAGAAGAAGCTTCGTTCTTTTTCTCTCACTATTTCAGTGACCATGTGAATATTTCATTTCAAAGTGTTCCTCGTAATGATGAAGGCGACGAACAAGAGTCCTCTCAAGCAATGTTATCTATTTTTAGACAACATGGTCGGCCTTCTGGAAAATGTGTGGAAATATGGCTAGACGATAGAGATCTTCGTGTAGCACACACTTATATTCTTCTAAATTGTGCCGAGGTTGCACCGTTTGTTAGGTAATCTGAAATAATAATTTTTGTTTTATTCTTTTCTGTAATGCATGCGCGTGTATAACCTAATGTAATAATTTGTTTATATAAACAGTGTTTATGAACGGGAACATCCGAACGGAGATCTCAGTAAAGAATTTTCCCGTTGGTTTTCAAATTACGTTTATGAGCCGAAAAATTGTGTTGTTGACGAAGGGTTGAAACATCTTGCAATGGGACCAAAAAGAGTGGTCAAGACATATCCAATATATTTCGTCAATGGATACAAATTTAACACTAAAGAATACGGTGCAGAAAAATTAACAAATAATACTGGTGTATTTGTTAAAGGTAGTGACGATCCAGAAAACCATTTAAATGATTTTTATGGCGTTCTAACACAAATTTTGCAACTGACATATTTCTCAAGACCCGCGGAGGAGGTGTTTCTATTTAGATGCAATTGGTTTAGCAATGTTCCAGGTTCTGGAATTAATGTGCATAAGGATTATAATCTTATCGAAATAAAGCATACATCGCACTATCACAAGTATGATCCTTTTGTACTAGCCAAACAAGCATTGCAAGTTTATTACGCTCCTTATCCGTCTCTAAAAAGAGATAAAGCAGATTGGTCTGCAGTTTTTAAAACAAAGGCCAGATTCACATTCGATGGGAAGAATATTCCGGACGAACAAGCTTATCAGGCAGATCTTGAGCAAAATAACGAAATAATAATTACAGACGATCATACAGATTTTGGTCCTTTGATCGATGAATCAAATGTTTTGGTAGAAGCGTTTGACAGTGCAGAGGAAAATATCGTCGAAAACGAGACCGAATCTGAATCAGAAGACGATGATGACTGATATAAATTTGAATCTGTTTTTTTGCAATTGATGTAACTATGTTGAATTCTTGATGTATTATGAAATTGATGTAACTATGAAACTAAATCCGTTTACTATTGTTTTATGTTATTTCAATTTGTCATTTATTTAGCAATTTTTATTAAAAATGCAATGAACTCTGCTTATCGTAGGAAGAGTACACCCATCATGAATCAGGTATAACAAACTTACATGTCTATTTACATTTCAGTCATTATAATTAAGCAATTTATACCATTGATGTCATGTTCATATGAAATATATTTCATTATCATGTTTTTATTCTCTTATATAATGATGTGTAAACGTCACAGGTTTATCATTATGTCACATAGAGGGAGGAGCTCTTCCCGTTCTTCAGGAGGCGATGGCAGTGGCCCATCGCAAGCGCCACACCGTCCAGTTGTTACGTTAGCCCCCAAAGCAGATGGGTAAAAATTAAATCTTATTCATCATCTTATTTTTTCTATACTATACGTATGTACTTATCTGTATCGTACTTAAAAACAGGGGGTTCGAGCTACTACCCACTAAGGTAGTGTTGGACGTCTCCAGAGCAGCATATCGTAGTAGGATGAGTGCGTGCTGGCCAAAGTGGGATACCATCCCTCCGCACATCATAGAGTGCATATGGCAGGATGTCCTAGTATGTGTAATTTTTATGTTTTCCATTTTTAATTCGTTTTTGTCGTTTTTCTACCGTTTATCGTTTAAAGTGTAATCTTTTTTTAACACAGGCTGAGATAGACATCCAGACAGATGATATGCAGCTGGCACGAGCATACTGGATGAGGAAGATGCGAAAGAACTACAGAGACACGATATCTGAGGTTAAGAAATCCGGGAAGAGACCACGGTGGATGGGGGAGAGCGTGTGGCAAGCTTGGTTGAGCTACTGGGAGACGGACGAGGCGAAGGCAAGTATACTAATTTTTTTTCAATTATTAATTTAACGTGATTGAAAAATAATGTATCAAATTTTGAATGTACAGGCAGAGTCAGATAGAAACTCTGCAAATAGAAATAAGAATCCCGTTACTCATCGCGGAGGATCGAAGTCGTTTCAGCAGTATCGGCAGGAGTTGGTAAATTTAATTACTGAATAATAAATGTAAATAGTTTATGCTATATGATTTTAAATGTATAATAATTGTATGTAACAATCAACTTCAGGAAGCCGAGGCACATGGTCCTGTCAGCTATATGGACGTGTTCACCCGTACGCATGCTGTTGAGCATGTTAATCCAGACGGGACTGTTTCGTACACATGGCAGGACGATAAATCCAGTAAAAGCCATGTAAGCATATTTCATTTTATTCAGTATTAGTAATTGTTTTAGTTGTCAAATTATTATGAAATAAGATATGATATTATTAATTTGTCAATGCAGGAGATGTTTATGGAGCAGCGACAGAAACTCCTTTCTGATACGGGTCGAGAGCAGCTGACGACCGATGAAGAGGACATTATTTTTGAGTCCGTTATGAGTCCACCAGAGCATGGTCGACGATACGGATTTGGCAATTTAGCGGTAAATAATTTAATTTTTCTTAAAATACTTAAAATATGATATTCTTACCTTTTCAAAACAATAAACTTTGATTTTATTTATTTTTCAATTATTGCAGTCCAGTAGTCAGAGTAGGAGACGGCGGAGTAGACCTCAGAGCGAGCTAGCAAGTATAGAAGAATTACAGACTAGAGTTCAGCAGTTGGAGGAGCAGAACCGCCAACAGGCCATGCAGACGGCACAGTTATTTGAGTACATGCAGCAGTTTGGTGGCCGCTTCCCTTCATCGGCTGGCTCTGGATCTGGGGCAGATTGATTCATTGCTTTCTAATTCGTTCGTGCAGGTATGTTTAGTTTTAGTTTACAATGATTTGGTAGAAGGAACAATTAATTGTTGATATGTATAATTATGTATAATACACTTGGTTCTGTAGCTGTATCAGGATATGCATGATTAGAACAGTTATTGTTAGTATTATTGTTAATGTTGGAATGTTATGTATATTTTGTATTTTATTTTTATTCTAATTTAGTTTATTTCTGTGTCTATTGAATATTTTGGAGTATTGGTTTGCATGTTTGGTTGGATTATTGTTTATTTGATTGTGCAGTATTGATATTGTAGTGTTTGGAAGAGAAATGTGGTTGGAAGGCTCTATTTGCAGCAGATTTTAAAAAAAAACAACAGGTTTCCGACGGCTTCCGACGGCTCTCGACGGCTTATTGGTCGAAATTTTCCGGCGGTTTCCGACGGGTTCCGACGGCTTATTGGCCTGATTTCCGACGGTTTCCGACGGTTTCCGACGGCCGTCGGAAGCCGTCGGAAACCGCCGGAAACCGCCGGAAACCGTCGATAATGTATACGGCATCACCCGTCGGTAGCCGTCGGAAATACTGCTTCCCGACGCCTTCATTTCCGACGGCTTTTTCCGACGGCCGCCGACGGCTTCCGACGGCCGCCGACGGTTTTCAGCCGTCGGAAATCCCCCCTCCCCTTGTAGTGATTTCGTCGATGACTCCCCTTATTCTTATGGACCTCGGTCTTCCGGTATTCCTTTGCGTTGGCGGCGGAAGTATAGTAGGGTCTTCATGTACATCCCAATATCTACTTTCGGACACTGGATGAAAAACCGAAGAATAAGTATGTCTATAAATGTCTGCCGTAAACCAGGATGAAATAAGATCATGGTAAGCTCTGTTCGCTCCTCCTCTACATCGTGCGCATGCAACTAAAATATGGAAACATGAAAAATGGGCTAGAATAGAAATACTGCATGAACAACTACAGTTGTCATTGGCAATATTTACTGTGTAGTTGCAACCGTTTATGTCTGTTACTTGCCTCTCCGTTAAGTTGAACCTGGTAATGCTCATATTACGTGCTTCTGTTGAATATTTTTCCATCATTTTGTCATAATTTGGCTTGAGCGAAAGATGCGTAATCCATTCCATCGGTACGTCTTCTGTAGAAGTAGCTATTAAGACGATGAAAGGTACGTGCCACTAACGCCTTTACCGGTAACGATCTTGCACCTTTAAGAACTCTATTGAAACTCTTCGAAACATTGATAGTCATCACACAGAAACGTTCACCGTTGTCTTTGTAAAGAGCCCACTGTTCATCCTTATGTCGGAGACTTCTATCAATCTATCTGTCAGCAGCCGAACTCACATTTTTTAGTTGCTCTCTGAGTTCTTTGTATGTTAACTCATCTCTTACTTCAGCACAAGCATGAAATAAGTTTTGCAAAATCTTACTACTAAAACCAGCTTTTTTAAAGTTTGCTTTCAAATGGCATAGGCAGAAGCTTTGATGATGTGGTCTTCTCCACTTCTCTTGCAAGGTGGTCGGAATTCCTTTCATTCTATCGAAAATGAATGTAATGCATCTTGCATTTAAGAGATGGAATTAAGTGTCACATGCATGAAAAAAACCAACCCCAAGTTTCCGCCGACTCCGTCCTTACAATAGCAAATGCCAAAGGAAAAAAGAGAGCTGTTTGCATCAACTTCTGTAGCCACAAGCAACGTACCTTGATATTTACCATACAGATATGTTCCGTCAATAGAAAGAACTAGACGACAATGCTTGAAACCTGCAGTGCTCGGTCCAAATGCCCAGAAAGCCCTCAAAATTGTACTACTTCTGTATGTACATGACAAACAGTGTCTGGATTGCATTTCTGTATAGCACGAAGAAACTGAGGCAAGTCATTGTACGAAGATTCCCAATCGATATTTTAGACACCGCTTTGCTAAGTCCTTTCCAAGCTCTCATGTAGTTTATTTGAATTTTATAAGTGTGTGTCATAAGCTCTTGGACAGATTTTGCAGTGTAACATGGATTCGAACGAACATGTGGAAGGACTTTGGTGCAAATGAATTTGGTTGTTGCTTTTTTGTGGTTCGAGTTGATGATTGGATTTGAGCAAGCGTGATCACCACCGTATTTTTTTATCACCCACCACCCAGCATGATCACTTTTAGACATAATTGCATGAAGCCACCATGGACAATTGCATCAATATCACATATGGCAGTGAACTCTCTAGCATGAGACTTTATATTTTCAAATGTTACTGAACACTTTATCGACCATTCACTTTATGTTCAATCAAAAATTCCTTCGATTTAAAAATCATACCAACTCGATAGCCTTTCTCCATACATTCCAGTCCGAACATTTCGTCGGTAAATTGAAATTCTTGCACAACAGATCTTTCCATAATTGTAACATTGCATAGATCATTTTTTAACGGTTCTTCCATCTCGATATGCTCATTAGTGTCATCAACTTCCTCTGAAATATCATCTAAAATAGCGTCATTGTTAACATTCATAGCATCGACCCATGTTTTATCGTTGTCAAGTGAAGCAGCGATTTCCATGCTATCCAAATAGGAAATTTCTATATCAGCATTTCAACCCTCCATATCCGCGGTGTCAACATCTTCGTCTTCAATTTCATGCAAGTAGTCGTTTGAATTCGGGGTTGGAATTGACTATGGAGGATACGACGGATATGGAAGGAAACCATACCCTGGTGACTGCGATGGATATACCATGACACCGTATGTAACGTCCCGTCTTTTTGTACGCTTTAAATCGACGATAAGCCACACACATCAGACATAACAATACAGAAGGGCGGATTGTTATGGAGTAAATAAGAAAAAGCAGAGAAAGAAAAAGAATAAAACATAATCTTGCAGCGTAACGATAAAATATAATAATCAAATATACAGTTCATGAAGTTGTTTTACGAAAACATTTGATTGTACTTATACAATATATCAAAGTTACACATACCAAAGAATAATAACAATGCAGCGGAATAAATTGGTGTAGTGGAATAATATAGTAGATAACAGTAATACAATTCTTCATCTTCGTCCTCCAGGATAAAATCTTCAAATCCTGTAATGCTCGGACTGACCCGAGCGAATTGAAAAGACAAAACACTCGAGTCAGAACTAAAAGATCTTATTTAAGTTAAATCAACGGTAAATAATATGAGTGGAACGGCGTCAGAGATGTTTACGGAATTTGACATCTCCTATCCGGTGTCTAACATGAGTGCAGTAACTAAAAAGATGCTCGGGATTCACATCTCCTAAGGATCCATTAAACTATTTACTGTGCAGTAATATTTCGCTATTATAATAATGTCAATTAGTAAAATAAACTTACTTTTAAATAGCGTTAAGGCTTTACATTTTCCACCTTAACACGTGATAGTGCCAATAGTCTATACAGTACCGTAATACCTCCTTATCAGGAGGCTACCATAGGATACTCCATAGGTACGACACAAATCAAACTCGTACAAGGCGCGCTAGGGTAAATGACACGGCGCAACTAGGCAATGCCAGGGTAGATGTATCAATTACGTACACGGGATGGTGGTAACGCGTAGCGCGCAGCTACCGCCCACCTCGAGCCACACCCCCAAATCAAAAACAAAAGTGGCCACCGAATAAATCCAAAAGTCAGAAAATAATATCGAAGGGATGTGTCCGATTAGAATGACTTCATTCGTCCGAGATCGCTCCTGTTTTAGCCACCTTATGCCAACTCACGGGAGTCGGGTCCACGTATTTACCTCAAAGGGAACGCCGCCACTTCAAAACTTTAATTATTCCACCAAATAAACCAATATAATTTCCATATATTTCAAAGCTTTATTATTCCACCATTTAAAAACTTATTCTTTGATAATTTTATATATATATCAATTTCAACTACTATTATTTAGATCTGAAATGTTAACTTAATAAATCAAATATCATTTTAGTAAAACCTTTAGACTTCAAATAACTAGATATTCTCCAATTTAATTAACTTGATAATATACATTTAAATCAATTTGATATTCATTTAAATCCTCTAAACAAAAATCAAGTTATAAAATCATACCTATTAAATCTCAATTTATTTACATTTCAAATCAAATTTTTTCGAGGATAATTCTTAAATACTTTAATTCAAATCAAATTCACATTTATCTTCCAACATTAATTTTATTTGAGTCATTATAAACTCTATATACAATAGAATTTAAATAGATACTTAACCATATTATATAAAAGAAATCAAACTTTATTATTTAGCTTATTTTATAATTCAAAACAAATGTATACATAGCTAAAATCAATAATAAAATAGCATTTATATAACATCTAAAATCAATATCTATAAAACTCATATATTTCTTTACAAAACTATAGAAATCATTTCAAAATAATTATATATATACAGACCGCGGTGTCTGTATATAATTTTATACTCTATGGTCAAGTGATACGGATATTTATCATTTCAGTCCGTAATTTAAAATAAAAATACGGTTGTATATCATTTTAAACTGCAATCCCGAACTAATAATGACAAATCAACAAAGAACCTGCAGATTATGATGATATAAATAAAACATCCATTCATCCATCGTAAAATCATACATCCATCACAATCATCATCCAACAATCAATGAATATTAATATATTACTGATAATATATAACAGGCAATCAACTGGCAATTATATTCAATAACAAATTAAATAACGATTTAATTTAAATAAATGCAATTAACTGAGATGATGATTAAAAATATACAAATAATCATAAATAAATTCATAATCACAACATAAATTAATTTAACAAACATAAGAATTTTTAGAAGTTGTGAGTGGGTTAAAACACCCACCTTTGAATTTAAATTGAATTTTAAATCTAATTTAAACCCAAAATTCAAACAGCATCAGAATTTGTCCAAACGGGCGTCAAAATGTCCAGAATTTCAATACAATCATAAGAAAGGAAACCGCGTGTAAATCGGATATCGTATGAGAAAGTTATGATGATAGAACGAGTTTAAATTTTGAATTTTAAATTAAATAAACAAAGAAATAACCTTCCCTCCCACACGTAGGCCACGCAAGCACGATACTCCATCCAGAAAGCCTCTGGTCGTGGTCGAACCCACAAAGCAACACGCAGACGCCGCCTTTGACTGCGTTCCCATACCACCACCGGCCGCCGATGGCCATACCACCTTCGCCCATGAGTTCGCCCCTTCACGCCGCCCCCATCCTTACCTACGCCGCGCCTCGAGATCGCTGGCGATCCATGTGGCCGTCGCCACTCATATTAGGGTTTCCAAACCCTAAATCGCTGATTTCTACCATTTCCGACCACGATCGAAGACACAACTACCCCCATCCGACTCTGCGTCACCATCTCCATTGGCCGACATCACGAATTTAATGATTTAGGGCATGAATCAGAAAGCCCCAAATCACCCTCTAGGGTTTCGCCCATCAAAGCTTTGACCAGGAATTCCCGTTGACTCGAGCACCGTTTCCAGAAATGAGCACTGGACGCAGATTCATATCAATGCCATCTTTGATATATATATTTTTCAAATTTTTTTAAGGAGTTTTAATTTTTTTTTGAAGTTGGATATGAATTGCAATTGGATTTAAAATTTGTCTGCCATTGAAATGAGGAGGTGAAGATGAATTGTACGCGCAGACAAATAAGAAATAGAGGTAGACTAGGGTTTATAACAGGATATTTTTATGTAGGGTTGAAATAGAATAGATGGACCCGTTTTATAAACGTGTCGAACGATAAATGGCCCGAAAAGCCCGTTCTGACTTCGGAACGAAATTGGATCAACCCATATATCAAAATAGATGTTTTAAAATATTGTAAACGTGATGGAACAAGTTTCAAGTCCAAATTCCATCGTATGAAGAAATTATGCTAAAATCAAAAATTTTCAAATTGATTTCAATTAAATCGATTTAAAGGCGTTTCACGCTCGTACGATCAAACGACAGGTCCGATCGCTACGAAACTTGAAATCATACAATAATTCACCGATACGGATCCGATGAAACTGGTTTCGTCGGAATCCAAGTAGGTGGCCAAAATGGCTATTTTTACATTAATTAAATATATTAAAAATAAATTAATTAAATCACTTTTCAATTTCAACTATATAATTAACAAATTTCTTCAGTTTTTATTTTCTTAATCATTTACGCTAATTTAACCAAATTCAAATGTCAATTTAGAGTTGATTAATTTATCAATTTTAGTATTAACCTCATTTTCATTAAATTCAAAATTATAAATTTAATTTCCAATCATTCTATTAAATTCACTTTTCATTCTATTATTCAATTCATCATTATCAAAAGGATAAAATTAACATTGGATTTACAACTATTACCTTAATATTCTTACATTCCATATTGATTTCAGTTAACGCAAAAATTTGAGATTTAATTTCATTAAATTGCAATTACTCCAATTATTATCATACACTAAATTCCAGTATATTGACAAAACTTTAATTTGCATTCCTTTTTATTCAACCAATTGTCATTTTATAAATAAAATTAACATTATTTTCGATTCTTACTTTAATTTACATTAACAAAATGTTAAATTTAGATTAATTACAATTGATTAACAAAGTTTATTTAACACTTCAAATAAACAAGCAACCTATATTAATCGCCACCTATTTGCTTTTAATTGCATTTATAAGTTCGTTACTTATCAATCCAGATTATAATTCCATATATAACGCTAACTTTATTTCATGACATTAATATACGCCTATTTACATCTTAATTTGAATAAATATTACATTTCTAAATGTGTACTTCTATCAATTGAACACATTAATTAAGGTTTTAAAACCAATAAATAAATTTACCTTAATTCCATTCTTATACCAGTTTATTAATTTACATACATTACGTATTAATTCATCAATTAACATGCTTTGAACTTTTGTCCCCAATTCACCAATTACTACCTTAAAATAAATTTACGTTTCTATTAAATTTAAATTCACACTTCCGTTATTATATTAATTACCATTAAAGTAACGTTTATTATCAACAACATACATTATAATTACTTACATAACATTGATTTTTCAATGACCATTTATTATAATTTAAATTCATTAATTTAATTCAATGCTTACATTTTGTTTTCATATATTCAATTTGTAGCTAAGTATACATCTACGTTATTTCCATTGATTTGAATTTCATTCAATTTTTTGATAATTACCTTAGTTAAGATTAACGTAATATTAGATTATAATTTTTGTAACTGATTTCCAATTTAAAATCAACCAGCTACAAAATAGGTAACATATAAAAATCGTTACCGCTGATCCTTTAGTCGCATTAATAAGCTTTTATTGCTTACAAATCAATGTTGCCATTTATCTTCATACTACAAGTTTCATTCACTTATGTTCAATTTATAGCCAACATAACATTTAGATTTATTTTCATTAATTGGTATTCCATTCAATTCATAAATTTATTAACTTGATTGGTATTATTTAACTTGCATTCTCATTATTATTTCATAAATATGACTCCCAATCATTTCTTTAATTTATACTAACTTTTAAAAATTTATTACTTATCTTTATTTACGTATCTTCCATTTCATAACCAAGTGCACCATTTACGCTATTTCACTTTTTTTGTTTTCACTTCAATTGTCAACAATTGGTTTTTTTTATAACCATTGCTACAATTCATTCTTAGCATTTATTTCAATATAAATTACAAATTTTTTATTTCTTTATAAATTAAATTACAAAAATTTAATTAAATTAACCAATTTATTTATCAAAATTTACGGGTCGTTACACTCTCCCCCACTCAAAACTTTTCGTCCCCGAAAAGGAAAAAGAAGGGAAAAGAAGGATTACGAAATCAATATATCTTACTTAAAATGTTGAATTTATAAACAAATAAATTTACAAAATTAATTAATTTAAATAAAATATACCAATTTATAACCATTAAATCTTTTATACTCAAATTAAAATAAGTTTGGAGAACATTTTCAAAATATTTTCTAAGTCCAAAATTTTCGAAAAATTTCGGCAGAGTCTCCAGAGGCTTGGAAGAAAATATAGTATCAAATATACAATATATAACATATATTTTACAAAATAGTATATCCCAACACGGGAAAAATGAAAAAAAAATATGATAACGTTATAAACCGTAATCCGAGAACGTACCTATTTGTCGGGCAAACAACGCTTATTTTATGAAACCAAATGCACTAGTAATTGCTTACATAACCTGTATTTCACTTATATAATCCAAAAGAGTCAATAATTATATAAAATGAAATATTTAAGTTGTTTCAACCATAAACAAACAAATCAATAAAACAACATTCACTTGCAACAAGGCATACAACCATCACATAGAGTCATCCCAAATCAATCATTCATTCATCTCAAACAAAACAAATAGTTGTCCGGGTTCAACTTTAAATTTGCATATAATGGAAAATAAACTAATTAGTGCACTATTTACTCAGCAGTCTTAGATGAAACTAAATAGGTTATCCATACATCCACACAATTTTAAAGTATCCTTGCCCTAAACAACCTTAAACCAAACAAACAACAATTTCAAATAATAAATCAAGCTCATTCTTATAAATTTCATTTATTATTTTAGGGCTTACCTTTCTATTATATCTAATTTTAGTAACATTTCAACTACAACTTAAGTTTATAACTCTATAACATCAATTCTTATAAATAAAAGCAATTTATTGAACACTTTCGTTACATACTTTTACTAGTACAATTTCCATTACATTTCTTATTAAACATTTCAACTTTTAATATTTGGTAAGTTATATATATGCTTTTAAAGAATGTAATTGAAAGTTATGCAAGTTTTCTCATTTCTTTTAATTAATTTACTGTTCAATAATAATCCTTTGTTTTATATGTTACAAATTTAAATTTTCTTTTTATTTAATTTATAACCTAGCATTATATCTCTTATTTCCTTTAAAGGTTTCAATTATTAATTACCTACATTCCAATACACTACAATAATTGAAACTATTAATTTATGGAACTTAAGAACTAAATACCGAGTTAAATTTCAAATCATTTTAAAATAACAGATAAATGTATATACTTACAGTTTATATATATATATATATATCCCACTATATTTAAAACAGTTTAAAACTTATATTTGTTTATCAAAAACGAATCTGCAGTAAAACTACTACAGTGGCCTTCCCCCTTCGAAACTCGAAAATGAATGTCGATGATGCGGCCGCCATCATCGAAATTATTTTCCAGCGACAGAGAGGAAAGTACAGAACGTATTTCTTTTCCAAAAATTCTTTAAAACAATTCTTTCAATTTATATTGAAATATTTATATCAGAAAATACTTATAAATAATACTATTATATTCCAAAATTAGTCGAATTTTTTTCAAAATCGCGGAACTCAAGCTTTAAGTTTCCAATTTCATTTATCTTATTTTCAATCTTATTTTGACTATTATTTATAAATTTCATTACCTAACAACCAATATATTGCAACCAAATATAACCTTATTTATAAAATTTATTTCATATATATAGAAAATATGATAGGCAAAATTATTTCATTCACCTATATTAAAAACAAATATTATGTCGGTCTGTCCTATTAAGTGTTTAGGAATCCTTATTGGTGGCATAGCGTCCCGTGCACCAACCAGAATTTATAAATACAAAATGGAACAGATTAACACAATATTAAAATCTTTTTATAATACTAACAAATACGCTCTCTCATATATATATATACACTCAGCGACTCCCATAGGGTATTACTACCCTATCAGTAAAGAGTCAAACCCCACAAAGCTAAGGTTTGTCGCTAAACCAAAGCTATGATACCAGATGTAACGTCCCACCTTTTTATACACTTTAAATCGACGATAAGCCACACACGTCAGACTTAAACCATACAGAAGGGCGGATTGTTATGGGGTAAATAAGAAAAAGCAGAGAAAGAAAAAGAATAAAACAGAATCTTGCAGCGGAACGATAAAATATAATAATCAAATATACAGTTCATGAAGCTGTTTTACGAAAACATTTGATTATACTTATACAATATATCAGAGTTACACATACCAAAGAATAATAACAATGCAGCGGAATAAATTGGTATAGTGGAATAATATAGTAGATAATAGTAATGCAATTCTTCGTCTTCGTCCTCCAGAATAAAATCTTCAAATCCTGCAATGCTCGGACTGATCCGAGCGAATTGAAAAGACAAAACACTCGAGTCAGAACTAAAAGATCTTATGTAAGTTAAATCAACGGTAAATAATATGAGTGGAACGGCGTCAAAGATGTTTACGGGATTTGACATCTCCTATCCAGTGTGTAACGTGAGTGCGGTAACTTAAAAGATGCTTGGGATTCACATCTCCTAAGGATCTATTAAACTATTTACTATGTAGTAATATTTCGCTATTATAATAATGTCTATTAGTAAAATAAACTTACTTTTAAATAGCGTTAAGGCTTTACATTTTCCATCTTAACACGTAATAGTGCCAATAGTTTATACAGTACCGTAATACCTCCTGATCGGGAGGCTACCAGAGGATACTCCATAGGTACACCACAAATCAAACTCGTACAAGGCGTGCTAGGGCAGGTGACACGGCACAACTAGGCAATGCCAGGGTAGATATACCAATTACGCACATGGACTGGTGGTAACGCGTAGTCGCGCAACTACCGCCCACCTCGAGCCACACCCCCAAATCAAAAACAAAAGTGGCCATCGAATAAATCCAATATTCAGAGTATAATATCGAAGGGATGTGTCCGATCATAGGAATGACCTCATTGGCCTGAGATCGCTCCTGTTTTAGCCACCTTACGCCAACTCACGGGAGTCGGGTCCACGTATTTATCTCAAAGGGAACGCCGTAGCCATCCAACTTCATTCTGGAATCTCCACCTCGTACACGGTTGTTAAAGTGGTTTTCGGAGTTGGCAGAGAGTATGACAACTTCGATCTCGGTCTCTTTAACAACCAATCATTATTGTAACACCGCGGTCTTTTCAGTAGTTTATACTTTAAAAACAAGAATAAAATATCTATTTCAAAACCATATAATTACGATATCACTTCCGCTTTTAAAAACCAAATCAATATGATATCATTTTCAAATATATCCTTTTCTAAAACCATAACATTTTCAAAGTTATAATATTTCGAAACCAAAACTTGAAATATAGCCTTTCAAAACATAAAACTTTGAATTTCATAAATTTGAAACATACTACACCACTTAAATGATTTAAATATTAAATTACTTTATATCATAAAATAGCTTCTTCACCTTCACAAGTCAATTCCAAATATAGATTTAAATCCCTAAATAAACCAATATAATTTCCATATATTTCAAAGCTTTAATTATTCCACCATTTCAAAACTTATTCTTTGATAATTTCATATATATATATATATCAATTTCAACTACTATTATTTAGATTTGAAATGTTAACTTAATAAATCAAATATCATTTTAGTAAAACCTTTAGACTTCAAATAACTGGATATTCTTTCAAGTTAATTAACTTGAAAATATTTATTTAAATCAATTTGATATTCATTTAAATCCTCTAAACAAAAATCAAGTTATAAAATCATACCTATTAAATCTCAACTTATTTACATTTCAAATCAAATTTTTTCGAGGATAATTCTTAAATACTTTAATTCAAATCAAATTCACATTTATCTTCCAACATTAATTTTATTTGAGTCATTATAAACTCTATATACAATAGGATTTAAATAGATACTTAACCATATTATATAAAAGAAATCGAACTTTATTATTTAGCTTATTTTATAATTCAAAACAAATGTATACATAGATAAAATCAATAATAAAATAGCATTTATATAACATCTAAAATCAATATCTATAAAACCCATATATTTCTTTACAAAACTATAGAAATCATTTCAAAATAATTTTCTATATATATAGACCGTAGTGTCTATATATAATTTTTTATCCTATGGTCAAGTGATATGGATATTTATCATTTCAATCCGTAATTTAAAATAAAAACACGGTTGTATATCATTTCAAACCGCAATCTCGAATTAATAATGAAAAATCAATAAAGAACTTGCAGATTATGATGATATAAATAAAACATCCATTCATTCATCGTAAAATCATACATCCATCACAATCATCGTCCAACAATCAATCAATATTAATATATAACTGATAATATATAACAGGTAATTAACTGGCAGTTATATTCAATAAGAAATTAAATAACGATTTAATTTAAATAAATGCAATTAACTGAGATGATGATTAAAAATATACAAACAGTCAAAAATAAATTCATAATCACAACATAAATTAATTTAACAAACATAAGAATTTTTAGAAGTTGTGAGTGGGTTAAAACACTCACCTTTGAATTTAAATTGAATTTTAAATCCAAATTAAACACAAAATTCAAACAGCATCATAATTTGCCCAAATCAGCGTCAAAATGTCCAAAATTTCAATACGATCCTAAGAAAGGAAACCGAGCATAAATCGGATATCGTATGAGAAAGTTATGATGTTAGAACGAGTTGAAATTTTGAATTTTAAATTAAATAAAATGAGAAATAACCTTCCCTCCCACACGTAGGCCACACAAGCACGATACTCCATCCAGAAAGCCTCTGGTCGCGTTCGAACCCACAAAGCAACAAGCAACCGCCGCCTTTGACTGCGTTCCCATACCACAACCGGCCGCCGATGGCCACACCACCTTCGCCCATGAGTTCGCCCCTTCACGCCGCCCCCATCCTCACCTACGCCGCGCCTCCAGATCGCTGGCGATCCATGTGGCTGTCGCCACTCATATTAGGGTTTCCAAACCCTAAATCGTCGATTTCTACCATTTTCGACCACGATCGACGACACAACCACCCTCATCCGACTCCGCGTCACCATCTCCATCGGCCGACATTACGAATTTCATGATTTAGGGCATGAATCAGGAAGCCCCAAATCACCCTCTAGGGTTTCGCCCATCAAAGCTTTGACTAGGAATTCCCGTTGACTCGAGCACCGTTTCCGGAAATGAGCACTTGATATAGATTCATATCGATGCCATCTTCGATATATATTTTTTTCGAATTTTTTTAAGGAGTTTTAATTTTTTTTGAAGTTGGATTTGAATTGCAATTGGATTTAAAATTTGTCTGTCATTGAAATGAGTAGGTGAAGAGGAATTGTACGCGTAGACAAATGAGAAATAGAGGTAGGTTAGGATTTATAAGAGGGTATTTATATGTAGGGTTGAAACAGAATAGATGGACCCGTTTTATAAACGCGCTGAACGATAAATGATCCGAAAAGCCCGTTCTGACTTCGGAACGAAATTGGGTCAACCCATATATCAAAATAGATATTTTAAAATATTGTAAACGCGATGGAACAAGTTTCAAGTCCAAATTCCATCGTATGAAGAAGTTATGCTAAAATCAAAAATTTCAAATTGATTTCAATTAAATCGATTTCAAGGCGTTTCGCGTTCGTACGATCAAACGATAGGTCCAATCGCTACGAAACTTGAAATCCTACAATAATTCACCGATACGGATCCGATGAAACTAGTTTTGTCGAAATCCGAGTCAGTGGCCAAAATGACTATTTTTACATTAATTAAACGAGTATATATGCACGCCCAGGTGGGCCAGTATTTAATCACAATGTCATGCATTTATAGTTGTACCCATAGAAGTAGATTTGGCAGTACCGTTGTAAGCATAAACTAAACCTGAAGCAACGCTCGAAAAGACGAAGATAATTGAAGAATGTTCATGGAACCAGTAACTTGAAAGCATTCATGATTTTATCATTAGTTTCTTTTGTTTTAGTTTATTTTATACTATTGGAAATGGAAATAATACTTGTACTTTTACGTGCATATGCAAGGACATTCATTAGTTCCATGGTCATGTAGAAAGAAAAATTGTGTAGCGTTATCTACCAAGCAGAATATATTGCATTAGGAAGTTACTCTACTCAAATTTTGTGGATGATGCAAACTCTGTTACATTTTGGCATTGTACTTAAATGTTCCATTAAGATGTGATAGCAAAACTGCCATTTATTTGCCAAATAAACATGTTCATTATTCTCATACTAAATAGAGGTGTGAGACATCTCTTCATTCGAGATCACATTTCAAAAGATATTTGCATTGAATGTTATAATTACATGTTTAGAATTTAAAGAGCTGAAACCAATAGATTCAACAAAGTGATCAGCGATCTCTATGGTCGAGATTGATGCCCACATACACATATAAACAGCTAAGTGTATGAAATATTAACATTAGACTTGCAAGAGTTGAGTTGATCAGCTAAAACATATCAGGCCCAGTTGGTCATTTTATGTAAAATATTAATACTTGATCAACAATACCTATAAAAGTAGCACCTAATTAAATTTTGTACTTTTCAGGTTTGTTACTCTTTATTCTTTATTGCTTTCTAATGTCACCTCTGCAATCTGATCCATGTTTCATTTATCAATCTACACTTTCTTATTTTGAGTACTATCTGGTGGATTCTCTTTGTTGAAGCTTAATATCAAGTAAATCATCTGTTCAGCTTCCATGTCAGCCATCGTACATACATCTTTACACCTTGTCTGAAATGCCTCCAAACTTCATATCACAGGTTCAGCCATGCCTACTGCCTGCACATGTGCTGCTTACCATGCGGTCTGTGCCTGTTATGGGTTGTACTGCTACTATCTTCCGTTCATATGCATATCGTTCGATTTGATTTTATAGCCTTGGAGTGCATCATTTTGGTGCATGCAACAACGTGGATAATTACTGTTATGATGTCATAAACTGCAATGAGGTATGCTTCATTAGTTAATTATCAAATGTTAATCATTTGGTAAACATTCTTCACATCTCAAGCTCTAATTTCTTCATAGTACATTATCATATATGTTTGCAGACTATTTGTGCATAAGCATAGGTGGACATACACTTTTAACAAAAAAATTATGAACAAATTAATTAGAAAATAACCGGTTGTCTAAGTAGTGAATGAACTATTGATTATATATAATCAAAATTTTTGGTTTTAAAGGTTCTCTGGGGTATTTTGGTCATTGATCAGATTCATCAACGCGTAGGGGCTAGTATAACACACTGGCTTGTTTATAGTGATCAACAGTGTTAAAGATTTAAAGAGAAATGATAATATACTATAATTGGTCCATAATATAATAAGTGTATGCTCAAATATATTCAACCTTATCCTCTTTCATACAAAAATAGCCTGTTCTGTAACATAATAAGTTGCTCATTCACCATTATTTATCTTACATCAATTTTATTTTAAAATTCCTACATATCAAGAGACATGTAGGTGTAAATGGTTTAAGATAATGACACTACAAAATAAAATCCAAAACATAAAAAAATCCTTTGTGTTTGTTAATACTCTTATTAAGTCTAAGATAACAATATAGCTAAAAGCCAATGTAAAGCATGTAATTGATAATTAAGAACATCGGCAATTAGCTAAAACTCTGATTGATGACTTTTAGATTTAGATTTAAATGTAAATGTAAATCAAAATCATTCTTGTAAATTTTATTACGTATTTGAAACTTAACTTGAAATATGTGCTAGAGCTGTGCATGAGGCATAAGGGACAATGGGCTATTTTGAGTGGGTATTCAAAAAAAAAAAAATCTTATGATATCAGTTATCACTTTATGAAGACAAAAGCCTTATTATTAAACAACACCATGTTTACTACCATTTCTTTAAATTTTTGGACAACAAAGATATAAATTATTTGACAGTCTTCAGTAACATGAAAGAAAAAAATCATATTAAAAATAGATAGTTGCATACTAAGAGGAAGCTAGAAAAAATCGCCAAACTTGATTCTCGTTAGTTACAGTATTACTATGTGAAATAAAGCGGCTAGTTTATAATATTTTTGTGATATTCAATACTATATTCAGTTGCAGGCACTGTTTGTTAAAATAGACGCTTTATTTTCTTTTAAAGTGGTTATTTACATTATTACATCATTGTAACACAACTTGGAAGATACAATATAAATCATTATTAGAGGTGTCAAATAAAGACAAAAAAGACAGCTTTGAAGTTTTAATGAGCTAGATGCCATTGCTATAATCATTTTATCCTTAAAAGAAACGACAGGCTTCAATTAGAACAAAATACAATGTTCACATACATATCGCTACGTTGAATAATCATGTAGAAACATATGATTTGATAGAAAGAAACACCAATAACACGTTCTGCATGAACATCTATATTTCATGGTCTCCTTGTAGATTATCAAACCTATATATATATATATATATATATATATATATATAACAATTTTTTTTATAATCGAACAAAAAGTATCTAATTGTACCATTATTATCCTTTCACTATAAAGCTAACATGGCAGTTGAGTGAACTAATCTAATTCAAAATTTTAAAAATAACCATCGGTGGACACGTCAATAATTAGAGACTTTTTTCAAACATTTTAGACATAACAAAATTTTGTAAACTTAATTCATTACTCCATGAAAGTTTGGATTTGAAGTTAACATCTTATGGGAGAACACATCATTAACTATTTTTCAAAATCTTTTGGACATAAGCTTTTCAAGTCCAAACAAACTCCTACTCAAAGTATCTTGCCTGTTATAATTACATTTAATAACAAAACCGAAGTAAGCCACTTTGAGAGAAGTTAGTAGAAGGCACATATGTGATACTGTAGGAAATGAACAAAAATCAATTAGAAAGTTCTTAAACAAATAGTGTTAGGTCAAATAATGGGTTTAGAAATCCCCGAAACATTGATTTAAACCAAATGCTACTACCAATTGCAAAAGTGTTACCATTTCAAACAATTTGGTCGGTTAGGATAATGTAATGAAGAGTGTATGCTTGCATTAATCACATATTCCTAGTAAGTAATTAGGAGTTGAAATTTAGCATGCATTTATTATGAAAATCAAAGCAAAAAAATAGTAGGAAAAACATGCAACGACGATCACCTGATTTGAATTTCTAACTCTAATCTAAAATCAGCATCGCAACACAGCAACCTAATCGTAAATCAAAGAAAAATAAAAAGCCCTAGTATCCAATTAAAATTTATTAAAAAAACTATGAAGAGAAAGATACCTTCAACAAAATCGAATAGCCATGATTGAAACATTTCCATTGTCTCAGGGTTTATCACAACAACTGAATTATCATCATTGACCGCATATCGACGACCAACCTAACCACTGCCTTCTTTTTCCCCGTACTAATCCTCCTTCCCCTTGCTATTATGAAATAACATTACAAATTAGAAGGAAAATCTAAACAAAAAATCGGTAACATTGAAGTACTTAAATTTTATAGATCGAATAACAGTTGGTAGTAATAGGCAAGGTTGCAGGTAGCAATGAAATCAGTTGATGAAATTAGCAATCTAGTTTGAATTGAGTTGATGGGGAAGATGGGTGATTTTTGGAACGACATTGGATCTAGAGTCACATCTTTTTTGCAGTGAGAAAGAAATGAGAGTTAGGGCTTGTTACGGTGGGAAGGCAGGCGGACGCGGTTAAGAAAGGACATTTCAGGGATTTCAAAAAGACACAATTGATTTTCAATTCATTGAATTATCATTATCTGCAGAAAAAAGGAAAATATGTGCCTAAAATTTACAGCCATGTTATGCAAAATTTGCAGAAAGGACTTAAACATGAATATAGTCCAGTTATTAAATATTGAAGCGCAGACTTCTATCTATGCTTAAAATTTGAACGATTTGCATTCATAAACTTCTAGGTGTTTAAATATTCACTCATGAAATGTTAATTGGTTGACTATTTTGGTAAAACTGATGCAAATGGAGCTCAGTGACTGGGAGATTGCATTAAATTATTGCAAACTGACTATTCAAATGTATTAGAGTACGTCATCATAAATATGTATATATCAAGATTTATTATAACTTCTATACTCGGAACTTCTTATAATGATTTATCTAATGATGTATTTAATTAGCTTAACCTATCTCAATTCTTAATTTATTCAATCTATTATCAGATTATGTCGTCATAAATATGTATCAAGATAACAACAAATCTCAACGTAATCTGAATGTCTAAAGTAAATATATCTATCGATGGACCACTCTGCTTCATTTTTTCATATAGGTTGCATATATACGGTATTTTCTTTATTTACTCAAAGGTGAAGAGACCATATTGTACATAATGGTATCATATCCCTTTCTCATGAATTAGCAAAGGTATTAGCATCAACTTATACTGTGCATTAATATATCATGCATTGAAAACTACTTGCATACTATAAAATTAAAACAGGTAAATAGGCATAAGGAAAAAGTTGAAAAAAAAATTAGTCTCAGGGACAACAAGTTTGCCATTTAGTCTAAAGGACACTTTTTAGTGTAAACCGAAAATGATAGTTACAACTATCATTCTGTGATTTACACTAAAAAGTGTCCTTCAGCCTGAAAAACAAACTTCTTGTCCCCGAAACAAAAAATTTCTCCGACTTTTTCCTTGAGCCTAAAAACCCCAAATTAAAAATAAATTTAAAAAAACTCAACTTGTAAGTTTACATCGTGAGAAAAATCATAAGATATCAATTATGAATGTAACTATCTTTTATTTTTGCAACATGGAAACTCCTTTAGTGTTACTTTTCCAATATCGGTCTTATGAATAATGCTTTTCCAAGATGAAAATTTAACAAAGGAGTCAATGACAAAAGGGAAAAAACCTGAACAAAAGTTCCATCTGATGCCATTGCTTTGGGGGGCTTAAGAAAAAGTCTCATTGTAGGAAATAAACATGCTGAATTGTCCTTTCACATTAAAAACACTTTTTTTCTACATCAGCAACCAAATCTGATGAATATATCTTCTCCCACATCATCTGCAATAGAAGAAAACAAAGACAAAGTCATAATAGAAATTTTACTATATAATTTGAACAATAAAAGTAGTATTATGTGCAGTAGTTTAAAATACAAACAAATCAAAACGTATAATTAAAAGAAGCAGTGTATTTAATGTTAAGGTTAGCCTTGATTGAAGGTTCACTCTCCATCCATCAAAAAAGTATAAATCAATAATACTGCATATATTTAAGATAAAGTTAAACATCATTTGGATCAGAACCATATAAGTGTTTATATAAAAATTTATTTCTATTTTTTTGATGAGCATCGACAAATTCCTCAACTTGTACTTCCTTTCACACAATACTATTTCTTTAAAGCATCTCTTCAAATCAATGCATTAAAAACTTCAAATTGCTAATTAATTGAAGCATGTGTTGTTTTATATATTACTAAAATTTTGCAAACAACATCTTTGCACCTTCAGTTTACTTGGGTATAAAACTTGCTCGGGGAAAAGTGGCTCTGTTAGCAGGCCTTACAGACTGGGCTGCAATGAATCTTTTTAAAATTGTCAGGCCCTGTATGGAAGGGTGCTCCAAGCAGATGGGCTCTATCTTACATATATTAATCGGCAATAGAGAAATATGTATATTATATTAACGTTTGAGCGAATATATATAGAAAAAAAATCATAGCATAACATGCGATGTTCTAGCAACAAAATGAAGAAGTTACCATCACACAGCAGGCCGCAAGCTAAATAAAGGCCAAAATGGAGAATGTCATAGCTCAAGCCATTTCTGCTTCTTCTGCTGCAAGTAAAGCAAATAGATATTATATTTTTGCATACTACTGTCGAAAACTTTTTTAAGATTTGATTCTAATTGAAAAGATTCTCATAGTAAGAAATTGGTTTGTTCGCAAACCCTTCTTTATCTCCTTCATATTCTTCATCATTCATGATCAATTTGCCAAAGATATTCAAATTATTCCCGCTGGACATCTTTGCATAGAAATACGCTTTCGGTACATCACTCAGCATGAGCCAATCACATTTCGCCTTTCGCTTAATATTCCGGTATTCCCTTCTTTGAGTAGCTTCCGACATATCTTTCTTTTTTATTAGTTTGTTAGCTAAGCTATCATCCTTATCTAACTCCGGTACCTTAGGCTAGCCTTTTTACACACTCCTCCTCATCCAATGGACACGAAATCGCTGGACACTTAATATTAACTAATACACATAACATCATATCATACCCTCCAATCAGCACTCAAGAAAGCTGTTCAAACTGAAGCTCATTCGCGAGTCATAAATCAAGTCGGAGAAATAAAATAAGTGAGAACAAAAAATAGTGAGACCATGTAAAAACTGCCGGTGGTCGAAGCATGCAGAGAAAGAAGTATACCTTTTTTTGAAAACAGAAAACAGGAGAAACCGCCTACTGCTTGAACAATCAGATTGGTGAGAAGGAAACCCTAGACAATACGTCGCAGGATCGTATTTGGGCAGTCGCTGTTAAGGAAGATGGACGGTGAGGGAGGTTGCCGTGGAAGCTAGGTCAGTGGTGAGATTGAATTTAGGGATGAATAGAAGCGGGAATTTCGTGGTTGAATTCGGGGAGGAAGAGAATTAGGATCTAGGAAAGGAAGAGGAATGGGACGAATGGATGCAAGTAAGCGTATGCGAATGGATGCGGTGGGAAGTGTGCTTATGCGAACGAAGGGTAATTCAGGGATTTCAAAAAGACACGGTTGAAGGGGTTGAAGGAACTTTCATTATTAGTAGTAAAGATAAATTAAAAATAAATTAATTAAATCACTTTTCAATTTCAACTCTATAAATAAAAATTTCATCAATTTTTATTTTCTTAATCATTTACACTAATTTAACCAAATTCAAGTGTCAATATAGAGTTGATTAATTTATCAATTTCAGTATTAACCTCATTTTCATTAAATTCAAAATTATAAATTTAATTTTCAATAATTCTATTAAATTCACTTTTTATTCTATTATTCAATTCATCATTATCAAAAGGATAAAATTAACAATGGATTTACAACTATTACTTTAATATTCTTACATTCCATATTCATTTCAATTAACACAAAAATTCGAGATTTAATTTCATTAAATTGCAATTACTCCAATTATTATCATACAATAAATTCCAATATATTGACAAAACTTTAATTTGCATTCCTTTTATTCAACCAACTGTCATTTTATAAATAAAATTAACATTATTTCTGATTCTTACTTTAATTTACATTAACAAAATGTTAAATTTAGATTTAGTACAATTGATTACCAAAGTTTATTTAACACCTTAAATAAACAAGCAACCTATATTAATTGCCACCTATTTGCTTTTAATTGCATTTATAAGTTCGTTACTTATCAATCCAGATTATAATTCCATATATAACGCTAACTTTATTTCATTACATTAATATACGCCTATTTACATCTTAATTTGAATAATTATTACATTTCTAAATGTGTACTTCTATCAATTGAACACATTAATTAAGGTTTTAAAACCAATAAATGAATTTACCTTGATTCCATTCTTATACCAGTTTATTACTTTACATACATTACGTATTAAGTCATCAATTAACATGCTTTGAACTATTTTCCCCAATTCACCAATTACTACCTAAAAATAAATTTACGTTTTTATTAAATTTACATTCACACTTCCGTTATTATATTAATTATCATTAAAGTAACGTTTATTATCAACAACAAACATTATAATTACTTAAAGTACATTTATTTTTCAATGACCATTTATTATAATTTAAATTCATTAATTTATTCAATGCTTACATTTTGTTTTCATATATTCAATTTGTAGCTAAGTATGCATCTACATTATTTCCATTGATTTGAATTTCATTCAATTTATTGATAATTACCTTTGTTAACATTAACGTAATGTTAGATTATAATTTTTGTAACTGATTTCTAATTTAAAATCAACCAGCTACAAAATAGGTAACATACAAAAATCGTTACCGTTAATCCTTTAGTCGCATTAATAAGTTTTTATTGCTTACAAATCAATGTTGCAATTTATCTTCATACTACAAGTTTCATTTACTTATGTTCAATTTAAAGCCAAACATAACATTTAGATTTATTTTCATTAATTGTTATTCCGTTCAATTCATAAATTTATTAACTTGATTGGTATTATTTAACTTGCATTCTCGTTATTATTTCATAAATATGATTCCCAATCATTTCTTTAATTTATATTAACTTTTGAAAGTTTATTACTTATCTTTATTTACATGTCTTACATTTCATAACCAAGTGCACCATTTACGCTATTTCA
This sequence comes from Allium cepa, assembly GCA_030765085.1. NCBI lineage: Eukaryota > Viridiplantae > Streptophyta > Magnoliopsida > Asparagales > Amaryllidaceae > Allium > Allium cepa. The sequence continues at coordinate 708,397,831 of CM060932.1, forward strand.
CTTTTATTGATTTCACTTCAATTGTCAACAATTGGGTTTTTTATAACCATTGCTACATTTCATTCTTAACATTTATTTCAATATAAATTATAAAAAATTTATTTCTTTCTAAATTAAATTACAAAAATTTAATTTAACTAACCAATTTATTTATCAAAATTTACGGGTCGTTACACCGTACCTGTGCACAAACATTTGATTGTTAGTACAAAAAACATGAATAAAACATTCATACAACACATAAAAGCATACCTAGCCGCTTGTGCATAAATGTTCGCTGGCTGGTAGGAGTTGTGTGGGTAATACATTTGACTCGCTCAACAGTATTACTGGGCCTGGCTTGGCTTGCATAATCAAAGATTTGAGCTTGCTGTTCAACTATTTCCTGCCCCAGCTGGCTACCTTATGAAGGACCCCTGGTGCCTCTAAAACGTTTTCTTTGGTAGGTACGACCAAAAGACTGGGGCGGACGAGGCATATACGGTGATGGTCTTTCTAGCTTATGCCTATCAAGAAACGACTTGATAATTTCCTTAATGTTGAAGCACTTTCCTTTTACTCTGTCCTCATCTGTAGGATCTGCTAGGCCATCGTCAACTTCATTGAAAATCATATACAACCTTTGAACCTAAAACATAAGAACCAATGACGCAAGTAAATAAAGGTTGTTGAGGAAGTTCAAATGTTAAAACTTATAAACACGTACCAAATCACGTTCCACCGATCTACCTAGAGCATATCTAGACGGTCTAGTTGACGATTATTTAAGAACAAATCGCCGTGTGATATGCCGGTACCAACTATAGTATTGTTCGATTGAAATTCTTGGTACGCGTTCAACTTGAACGTGATCCAACATGTGATCCCACCTTGCGACGTACGTGTTGTACAAGTCTCTATTCCAACCGTGTGGGAAAATCTGCTTGGCTGGATCTGGTATACGCCGATGAAGGCCAAATTGCATCATCACTCTATCGGGCTAGTGCTTGGCTACACTTTGCAAGTAAATAATCGGGGTCCTTGCCTACCAACTATGCTCCCCGTCCAATCAAATAGGCGACAGATCCTATATGATCTCAGCCGTATATGGCGTCCAGCCAACAACATGCTCGTCCATAACTTCTAGCTCATTGCGATAGATGTAGGATGATGGGTAAGATTATCTCTCCAACGTCTATCAACTATCCACCTACAATCATAACACTACTAGAAAAAAGCGAAATAGCAACGGCTGGGGGGGACGACGAATTTCCGACGGCTTCCGACGGGCCGTCGGCGGCCGTCGGAGGCCGTCGGAAATTCGCGAATACCTGCAGCCGGCCGAGCCTTTCTTCTTCATTTTCCAGCTTCCTCCAATCTCACCAAAAAACCCCAAATTCACATTTTCCACCTCCATTCGCCAATTTCGTGATTTTTTTCTCCTTCCACGCTGCTGATTCAACATCTCTTTCTCTCAATCTCAGGTATAATCTCTTATTTTTCTGAAAATTTCAGTTTTTACCCTAATTTTAGATTTGCATAAATTGATAAATTAGGGCGAATTAGCGATTGAAATTGTTTGCATTAGCGTAATAATGGTTTATAGCATCATATGACATACATATTTCATCTTTTATCGTGAAATTGTGAAAAACACGTATACTTTGTGGTTGTTCATGTATATGTAAATTGTTGTGTATGTCCTGATTCGACGATTGTATACGTTATTTGGCATACGATAAAATGATTGAATGAACTAGGAGTATTTTATTGTGCACGTATTTACTTATGAAACAAAAAAAATGCATTACTCTAAATTATAATTGTGTGTATTAAAAAAAAGACAAAAATGTTAAACCAGCCTTTTTGATGCGTAATACGTCGAATAACTGTGTTAATTTTTTATATATTTTTGTAAATGTGAACAGTGAGTAAAACTGTATTTTTGAGTAAAATGCGCGCATATTAACCGACAAATGTCCCTTAGAGAGTTTTTGTCCCCGTCTGACGAGTGTTGTACATGATCGTTGTATAAATAGTCGTTTTTTTCGAAAAACGACCATTTATATTCATCTGGTACAATGTTTGTCAGATTTGTCCCTGTATTGGACAAGTTATGAACACAGTAAGAATTTACATTTTGTATACTACTTCGTCTCAAACGGTTCATAAAATTTCGCCCTAACTTTTCTTTTTTGTTTCCTGCGTACACGCATTTGTGTACAATGCAGGGAACAAAAGGGAAATGCTGCCGAAATTTTATTGAATCGTTTGAGACGAAGTAATATACGAAATGTAAATGTTTACTGTGTTTATAATGGGAAGTAGGATGTCTGACCAATGAAAAAAAAATTATATATATTTTTAATCGTTACGTACGTTAAAAAATGAAATGTGCCCCATTTGAAAATATTTTTAAATTTGTGAAGTTGTTCTTTAAATTCAAAATATTATACGACCATGAAAATAATCTTTTTTGAATTTGTATTCTTCAAAATAAATATTAATTTTTGAACTTCTCATTTTGTCAAATAGGAAAAATGATTGATTATTTTGTTGATCGGAGGAGATGGATGTACCAAAGAAAAGGACTGAAGGGCTCAATAAAAGAAGATTTTTATAATGGTGTAAACGTGTTTGTTGAATTCACTTTAAATAATAACGGAAACGATCCAGAAATTCGTTGTCCGTGTAGTAGGTGTAGACATTTGAAGTATTTGTTACCAGATATTGTGAAAGTTCATTTGTGCCAACACGGTTTCGTACCCGAATATTATGTTTGGGATCGGCATGGAAAAGTTGTAGCAAATACTTCTGTAGAGTCTGAAAGTGTCGTTAACGAAAAAGTTTCAACGACACGTATAGAAAATATGGTCGAAGATGCAGCACGATCAATGTTTCCTATGGTTCAAGTTGACGACGATGATGGAAATGTTGAAGAACCAAATATTGAAGCTAAAAATTTTTACGATTTACTAGATGCAGCTAAGAAACCTATTTGGGATGGTTGTAAAAGCGGCACTCAGCTGTCAGTAATCGCAGAATACATTGCGATGAAGTCAAAATACAACATCACTGAAGCTGGGTTTACGGCTGTTGTACAAGCTGCAAAAAGACATATGCCGTCCGATAATCTAATGTGTGAAAATCACTACGAAGTTAAAAAACTTATATCGGCTTTTGGTTTAGCGTATCAGAAAATAGATACATGTTTAAAAGGATGCATGTTGTTTTGGAAAGAAGACGCAAACCTTAGAAATTGTAAAGTTTGTAACCAGGAGAGATACAAACCAAGAAAAAAGAAGGGGAAGGAAGTTCCGTACAAGCATATGCACTACTTATCCATAACTCCAAGACTTCAAAGATTATATGCATCTTCTGTAACTGCGTCTAATATGAGATGGCATAGCGTGAGAACAGAGGAAGAGGGTACGTTGACACATCCGGCCGATGGAGAAGCATGGAAGGATTTCGATAAAACGTATCCAAATTTTGCAGCGGAGAGTTGAAATGTTAGATTAGGATTATGTACGGACGGTTTTTCTCCATTTTATCAATTTGGTTCTAAATATTCATCATGGCCCATTATCGTCACACCGTATAATTTACCTCCATGGATGTGCATGAAAACGCAATATATGTTTCTTACTGTTGTCGTTCCTGGCCCCGACGATCGGACACAAGGAATCGATGTATATTTACAACTGTTGATTGAGGAGTTAAAAATACTGTGGAACGAAGGAGTAGAAACATACGATGTGTCCAAGAAGAAAAATTTTCGTATGTTTGCTTCTTTGTTGTGGACTATAAGTGATTTTCCTGCCTATGCAATGCTTTCGGGATGGAGTACTGCCGGTCGTCTAGCATGTCCATATTGCATGGATGAAACACGAGCGTTTTCTTTACCTCATGGTAAGAAAATTTCATGGTTTGACTGTCATCGATGTTTTCTCCATGTAAATCATCCCTTCAGAGGAGACAAGAAAAACTTTTTAGCTAATAGAGTAGAAACCAGACAACCACCGACGATATGGTCAAGCGAAGACATATATGAACTTGTTAAGGACTATCCAAAGATATATGAAATTGGGGAGCAAATAGAAATTGAAGGCAAATCAGTTGTTCATAACTGGTGCAAACAAACTATTTTTTGGGAGTTGCCGTATTGGAAACATCTTCTGCTTCGCCATAACATAGATGTGATGCACAATGAGAAAAATGTATTTGATAATGTTTTTAACACAATTTTGAATGTGAAAGGGAAGACGAAGGATGATTTGAAATCAAGACGTGATATAGAAGAATTATGCAAACGTCCTGAGCTTCATATGAAACCAAATGACAATAAAAAACCCAAAGCTTGTTACGAATTAGATAATAATCAAGTTAAAGCTGTGTTAAAATGGGTGGAAGGGTTAAGATTTCCTGATGGGATATCATCAAATCTTCGTAGATGTGTTGACTTTAAAAATGGTAGATTAAGCGGAATGAAAAGTCACGACTGTCACATAATGATGGAAAATTTATTCCCCATAATGTTCAAAGAACTACTGCCGTTAAAAGTTTGGAAAGTAGTAACGGAGCTTAGTATGTTTTACAAAGAGCTTTGTTCGACTACTTTAAAAGTGCAACATTTACGTAAACTTGAAGTGGACATTCCTATATTGCTTTGCAAATTAGAGAAAATATTTCCGCCTGGTTTTTTTAATGTGATGGAACATTTACCTGTTCATCTCCCATCTGAAGCACGACTTCGAGGTCCTGTCCAATACGGATGGATGTATCCATTTGAGAGGTATGTAATATATATGTTATAACGCAATTTAATTGCATCTGAAAGATGAAGTTAATATAAATTAATGTTGCGTAGATATTTGAATCACCTGAAGAAAAAAGTGAGGCAAAAAGCACGGGTTGAAGGTTCGATATGTAAATCTTACATCGAAGAAGAAGCTTCGTTCTTTTTCTCTCACTATTTCAGTGACCATTTGAATATTTCATTTGAAAGTGTTCCTTGTAATGACGAATGCGACGAACAAGAGTCCACTCAAGCAATGTTATCTATTTTTAGACAACATGATCGGCCTTCTGGAAAATGTGTAGAAATATGGCTAGACGATAGAGATCTTCATGTAGCACACACTTATATTCTTCTAAATTGTGCTGAGGTTGCACCGTTTATTAGGTAATCTGAAATAATAATTTGTGTCTTATTCTTTTCTTATATGCATGCGCGTGTATAACCTAATGTAACAATTTGTTTATATAAACAGTGTTTATGAACGTGAACATCCGAACGGAGATCTCAGTAAAGAATTTTCCGGTTGGTTTTCAAATTACGTTTATGAGCCGAGAAATTGTGTTGTTGACGAAGGGTTGAAACATCTTGCGATGGGACCAAAAAGAGTGGCCAAGACATATCCAATATATTTCGTCAACGGATATAAATTTAACACCAAAGAATACGGTGCAGAAAAATTAACAAATAATACTGGTGTATTTGTTAAAGGTAGTGACGATCCAGAAAATCAATTAAATGATTTTTATGGCATTTTGACACAAATTTTACAACTGACATATTTCTCACGACCCACGGAGGAGGTGTTTCTATTTTGATGCAATTGGTTTAGCAATGATCCAGGTTCTGGAATTAATGTGCACAAGGATTATAATCTTATCGAAATAAAGCATACATCGCACTATCACAAGTATGATCCTTTTGTACTAGCCAAACAAGCATTGCAAGTTTATTACGCTCCTTATCCGTCTCTAAAAAGAGATAAAGCAGATTGGTCTGCAGTTTTTAAAACAAAGGCCAGATTCACATTCGATGGGAAAAATATTCCCGACGAACAAGCTTATCAAGCAGATCTTGAGCAAAATAACGAAATAATAATTATAGACGATCATACAGATTTTGGTCCCTTGATTGATGAATCAAATGTTTTGGTAGAAGCGTTTGACAGTGTAGAGGAAAATATCGTCGAAAACGAGACCGAATCTGAATCAGAAGACGATGATGACCGATACAAATCTGAATCTGTTTTTTTGCAATTGATGTAACCGTGTTAAATTCTTGTTGTATTATGAAATTGATGTAACTATGAAACCAAATCCATTTACTATTGTTTGCATGTTGAATTCTTGATGTATTATTAAATTGATGTAACTATGAAACAAATCCGTTTACTATTGCATGTTGAATTTTTGATGTATTATGAATCAGGTATAACACACTTCCATTTCTATTTCCATTTCAGTCATTAATTAAGCTGCAATTTGTACCGTTGATGTCATTTTCATATGAAATATATTTCATTATCATGTTTTTATACTCTTATATAATGATGTGTATATGTCACAGGTTTATCAGTATGTCTTATAGAGGTAGAAGATCTTCCCGATCTTCAGGAGGCGATGGCAGTGGCCCATCGCAAGAGCCACAGCGTGCTGTTGTATCTTTGGTCCCTAGAGCAGAAGGGTAATTAGAATTAAATTTTATTCAGCATCTTATTTTTTCTATGATATACGCATGTACTTATCTATATCGTACTTAAAAACAGGGGGTTCGACCTACTTCCCTCTAAGGTTGTGCTGGACGTCTCTAGAGCAGCATATCGCAGCAGGATGAGTGCGTGCTGGCCAAAGTGGGATTCCATCCCTCCTCACATCATAGAGTGCATATGGAAGGATGTTCTAATATGTATAATTTTTCTGTTTTCCATTTTTAATTCATTTTTGTCATTTTTCTATTGTTTATCGTTTAAAGTGTAATCTTTTTTTCAAACAGGTTGAGATAGACATCCAGACGGACGATATGATGCTGGCACGAGCATACTGGATGAGGAAGATGCGCAAGAACTACAGGGACACGATCTCTGAGATTAAGAAATCTGGTAAGAAACCAAAGTGGATGGGAGAGAGCGTGTGGCAAGCTTGGTTGAGCTACTGGGAGACGGACGAGGCGAAGGCAAGTATACTATTTTTTTTTTGAATTATTAATTTGACGTGATTGAAAAATAATGTATCAAATTTTGAATGTACAAGCAGAGTCGGATAGAAACTCTGCAAATAGAAATAAGAATCCCGTCACTCATCGCGGAGGATCGAAGTCGTTTTAGCAGTATCGACAGGAGTTGGTAAATTTACTGAATAATAAATGTAAATAGTTTATGCTATATGATTCTAAATGTATAATAATTGTATGTAACAATCAAATTCAGGAAGCCGAGGCACAGGGTCCTGTCAGCTATATGGACGTGTTCACCCGTACGCATGCTGTCGAGCATGTTAATCCAGACGGGACTGTTTCATACACATGGAAGGACGATAAATCCAGCAAAAGCCATGTAAGCATATTTCATTTTATTCACTATTAGTAATTGCTTTAATTGTTAAATTATGATGAAATAAGATATGATATTATTAATTTGTTAATGCAGGAGATGTTTATGGAGCAGCGGCAGAAACTCCTTGCTGATACAGGTCGAGAACGGATGACGACCGATGAGGAGGACGTTATTTTTGAGTCCGTTATGACTCCAGCTGAGCATGGTCGACGATACGGATTTGGCAATTTAGCGGTAAATAATTTACTTTTTATTAAATACTTAAAATATGATATTTTTACCTTTTCAAAACAATAAACTTGAATTTTATTTATTTTTCAATTATTGCAGTCCAGTAGTCATAGTAGGGGACGGCGGAGCAGACCATAGAGCGATTTAGCAAGTATAGAAGAATTACGGACTAGAGTGTCCCAATTGGAGGAGTAGAACCGCCAACAGGCCTTGCAGACCGCACAGTTGTTAGAGTACATGCAGCAGTTTGGTGGCCGCTTCCCTTCGTCGGCTGGCTCTGGATCTGGAGGAGATTGACTCATTGCTTGCTTGTTCGTCGTTCAGGTATGTTTTGTTTGTGTAGAATGATTTGATAGACGGTGCGGGTAATTATTGATTTGTATAATTTTGTATGATACACTTGATTTTCTAGTTTTAATAGGACATATGCATGAGAATATTGATAAATTTATGTATTAACAATATGGTGGAACAGTTATTGTTAATGTTGGAATGGACATGTATGTTTTTTATCTTATTTTGATTGTATTTTAATTTATTTGTGCGTTTGTTAAATATGTTGTAGTTTAGGTTTGGATCTTTGATTGGATTATTGTATATTGGGTTGTGAAATATTGATATCAGAGTATTTGGAAGAGAAATGTGGTTGGAAGGCTATATTTGCAGCGAATGTAAAAAATTTTTTTTGCAGATTTCCGACGGCTCCCGACGGCTTATTGGTCAAAATTTCCGACGGCTTCCGGCGCTTTGAGTCGGTCTGTAACTCGTTATTTCCGACGGATTCCGGCGTACGCCGGAATCTGTCGGAATCGGTCGGAAACCGTCGAAGTTCGTCGGAATAATATACGGCGCCGTCCGTCGGAAGTACTGCTCCCCGACTCAGTCTTTTCCGACGGCTTCCGACGGCCGCCGACGGTTTCTGGCCGTCGAAAATTCTGTTCCTCCTTGTAGTGTAATCAAAATAGAATGTGAATATTGGCAGAAATCAAAAGGTTTTCAGTTTAAATTTCAAGTTGCTTTTACCTTACCCCGCACGGTTATCTCGGAGCGACGTTCGCACGAACATTTGGCTGTCCAACAGAAATACGCGTCCAAGACTATACCTTCATATTATCAGTGTTAAAAAACGTCTTTCAAAATATTTCATAAATTTGGTACATCAATATGTCAAAACCGACATACATGCAGAAGGGTTAGGCAACCTGCTAATCTGTTCATCTTTCTTAGTGCCACATTATCCAACTCTTTGTACAATGAGCACAAAACTGTGTTACCCAATGAATAATCGGAAATGGTGGCAAAATCCTTTAGCAAGTACAATTATTTAACGCTAACTCTACCCTTTAAATGGTTCGAAAATAGACGAGATGCTATAAGAAGCAATATGAAAGTCCGTGTGAACTGTTCTAGCTCCTCAATAGATGAATCAGCTGAAATCTCCCTATCGATTATAAGGTCATTTAGCCATTTGACCTTCAACTCTTTTCTATTGACCACCGTTTCTAGAGGTGGAATTTCACCGAGCGAACGTTGACAAACCTCATTGGCGCCCATGTTACCGCCGTAGTTCAATACGATGCCTTCGATGGGAAGACCAAGCAAAATAGATACGTCTTGCAGTGTAATTGTCATTTCTCCAATAGAAAAATGAAAAGTGCAAGTCTCAGGTCTCAATCTATCGCATGAAGCTGTGTATGAAGACCTGTCCAATCTGATATATTTAATCTGCATGGAATATCAGAATCCCGCTTGATGTAATAATTGTTGAACCCGTTGATCTTCAACCATCTCTATCAAATCTTCGAAACTTTACGAATGATCCAGACCTACCACCGGTTTTACACTCCGCAAAACAAAGAAATATAACTTATAGTTAACTAAAAATGCAAAATAGCTTGCAAAAATTTACTATAATTACAAAACAAATAATATTACCCTCATTAACTCTTCAAAATTAGAGCGTTGATTATCCTGCATATAAAACACGCTACAGTCTACCGGTCCGCTTTCCGGTTCTTCAAAGTTCATGCCAAAAATACTGATTTTTACAAATCGTTTACAAACAGTGATTCAACGCTTCAAATTGGATTAGTAAGATGTACAACAAGCTATTTGACAATATTTCTAGCAAATAAAACCAAATAATAAGAAAATTAGAAATTAATCAAAAAACCCGGGTTTAGGAATTACCAAAATCTATTTGTGTTGAAGATGATCCTGCTACCATTGTTAATGTAGCTTTGGTTTAATCGAAGAATGAAGAAGAAATTTGAAAATTTTGTGATAATTTGGTGGTAATTGACTAAACTTTGGGTTTGGAACTGGTGGGTTCGGACATGTAAGAAGGGGTTGAGGTTGGAAAATGTTTTTGGATAATGAAGGGAAGAGTTGTTGCTGCCTCTATTTTAACAGCAGCATCCTGTGCAGGCGTAACTCATAGTTGCGCCTATATGATATTATAGCAGGCGTAACCATGGGCTGTGCCTTCTTATTGGAATACCTACGCGCAACTTTTAGATGCGCACAGTTATAAAAAATTTGTGCGCATTTAAGAATTGCACCGTAAAAAAAATTCAGGATGCCTTACGCGCAACTAAGAGTTGCGCTTTTTTCCTGGCAGTTACAAAAAAACCGACTGACTGCTGACTAGGCTGAAACAAGCCCTGTTTGATAATAAGTTTCAAAACCAACACCGATCGCGAAACTGATTCGATAATTAACCTACTTTGAAAATTTGTCCTTCCTATAATTACAAAGAATCTAATATTAACTTTTAGTGATGTATTTTTTTTAAAATTCTATGTTTGTTGATAATTATCATATGGTTTTTCATGGCTAGATTAAAACATATATATCATCACAACTGAGCTTATTTTTTGCTCGATCTTTTTAATTGATTCTTTACGGTTGTAAATTTTGCAGTGTGCATGTGTTATTTCCACATTTTTATGGGAATATAGATCGAGATAAAGAAAAATCATTTTGTTTGCCATCGAAAGAGAAGAATGAGTATAATAGTTACAAAATACCATGTTTTCCTTTTAAGTTGATAGTATGAGAATTGAGAAGTACAAATGTAGGTTGTTTCTACAATAAGGCATAGACGTTTGAATTTCATCTTAATTAATGTTTAATAATATTTAACCATCATATTTTGAACACTCATATCATAAAATATTATATAGTTACGTGGATATCTAATTTATTTATCTTTCTTTGAATGAAAATATACATGTAGGTAGAATCAATGGCATGACCTCGGCATGTGAATTGGTTGTTGCCTCGAACTATTTACTTGCTCTTTTCTAATATAAGATGCTGGTTTAATCGTAAGAGTTCTTTTATTTTTTGACTCGTATAACCGTTTGATAAAATGATAAACTGATCATAAGATAAACTGATCATTTGACATGCATACAATATTTCTTAGTCATATGATAGTTTTAATTTATTAATTAAAAATATTGATCCGTCTATACCAATATTAAACACACTCAGTGCATGCACGCATACACACATACACAAAGCATGCACACGTGTGTGTGTTTATTGGAAAAAATCGATTGTCTTATTTCTCATATAACTTTTATCTGTTTGGCAGGTAGACATTGTTCTTGAGTTTTCTTTCAGTGGTATAAGGTATCGTTCTAAAGTTCACTCACTAAATAATATGTAATATTTTCAGTCAAGCATTCACTTAATGCTGTACACTGTTTTATTTCACTTTTAATGTATAAAAAATCATTTTTAACAGTGCAGCTACAACTAATGGATATGGTATAAACCATATAAATATCGAAATCTTCATACTGTTGCATATCATCCAAATCCTGTTCCAGATGCAAATTATGCTCACTAAGCCGAGAACATACATGTATATGATTCTTTAGGTGCATAAAATATGCAACATGCTAGACATGTTATGCGAAGATGGACGTATTTTGTAAGTTATAACTGCACTTTTGTTACAAATATTTTGAATATATCAATTACTTGTCAAATATTCTACTTATAGCGTGTATGATGCATAGAAGTGGATTTTCAGCTCCTCTGCTATGGATTTCTAAGTGAGAATCTGTTTGTTCAGAAAAATATATTTGATATTCACTGCATAGATTGAGGTTGTAACTTGGATTATAAGTCCTTAAAGGAATTCTAAAGGTCAACAAATTATCCGATGACACAAATGAGATAATCAAGTAAGACTACGTACAAGTATGACATTATTGCAGTTTTGTTAGTATTATTTCTTTACTTATTTAAATATGGTTGATATGTTTGGTGGAAGTTCATGTGTGTTTTCCGAGTAGTTACCCAAAAAGAAGATTTCATTAGCTCAGGAATACAATTGAACATTTCACTGATTATGAGACTGTATCTATATACGAGGTTTGTCCTAGTATTAATAAAATCAAAGAAATAATAATATAAAACACTGTATTTAAAATTTGAAGGACTGCACAAAACTATCCAGACAAGACTGGTTGTACTAATTACCATTTCCCCGATTCTTTGTATATTGATTACCACAATTTCATAGTTTTATTGTAATAATTAAACTAGTAATTAGCCTGATACACAAGTTTATACTTTAATTATACATATTATTACTTTTTTTATCGATCAGTGAAGCAATCTACAGTGACAGATAGAAAGGGTTGACATCATGTGCAGAGCTAGCATCCCCTGTTGACCACTTCAGTGCAATGCAAGGTGATAATGACACAAATTCAATCAGTATGTAAACAATACAAGTAAACAATGAAATTAGAATAAGATAAATTAAAACGAAAAATATGAGTATTAATACAGTGGCTTACCGTAAGGGGAGCATCTGGAATAGTCAAAGAGGCATTTTGACAAGCAAGGCATCCGCAGTAATGGATGAACAATGGAATGCGAATTTTAGGATCTAGTAACGTCGTAAGCTTCGAAATAAACTCGCTTACACTGATTCCAACTTCCAAGTTCCTAAAGTTGATGTAAAATGGGCCGGACTTTAATCCAGTATTGGTCTGCAAGTTACATAGCCCATAGCAAATATTGTTTTTTAGGGTTCTCCATGTATATAGATCTGCTACAGGTACCTGGCTCCTGGCAGAAAGCACCTGAAATCTATGGGCCCTGTATGGTCCACATTTGTTTGAAAACTCTCCAACTTACTGGATTCTTAATTCATTCGCCTACGCACGCATATATGCATGAGTAGGTAAACTAAAAATTGCAAAGGAACTTCAATTTTAGTTAAAAAGGTGAAAATGTTATGGGAACAAAATCAAATATGTATTGTTAGGAATGGTTCAAATATTGTTATATGGTTAGCACGCAAATTACTATGTCATCTTTAATTCTACCAAGAACTAAAGTACCATTTGGTTCTACCGAAAAATCACTTAGACTGTTTCTATTTAAACTTCAAAAATTAACTTAATCTACGTTTATTTTCAAGATTATTTTTAAACAAATTTGTCCTTCATTACAACATTAACAATTGTTTTCGTAACATACTAAATTAAAACCGAGTCTTAGTTATGAATTTTACTACAAGTTTAAAATATAATAGAATAAAAGAGACAATAATTTTATTAATGTTACAGAATAAAGAGAATGGAGGCAATTAGGGAGAGAACAATTCTATTGAATTGAGAGATATATATTTACAATACAATCAAGCTCCATATTTATAGACTACTTATGCAGTGCAGATTACAATAATGCCCTTTCATATTTAGCATATTCATCCCTATTATTAATGTATATTACAATACTCCCCCTTGAATATGCGTATGTAAAGATGATAAGAGTAATTGCCTCATTAAAAACCTTGTTATGAAAAACCCAGTGGGAAAAAATCATAAACAAGGAAAAGAGTACAACATGATTTCATCTTTAAGTAACATATATTTTATAATGTTACTATGAGGGTTGATTCTTCTGGATCAAGATAACCCAATGGGAAAAAATATTAGTGAAGGAAAAAGAGTACATTATAGCGTATTTCATACGCTCCCCCTGGATTATAACGCATTATTCAATTAGTTTGTTGATGCAGCCGACGCATACCAATTTTGTACACCATCTTCTGAAATGTTGATTTTGGAAGCGCCTTTGTGAATAAGTCCGCTGGATTTTCTTGGGATCGGATTTGTTTCACTTCTATCTTATTATCCTTTTGTAGCTCATGTGTGAAGAAAAATTTAGGAGAAATGTGTTTCGTCCTATCACCCTTAATGTAACCCGCTTGAATTTGAGCTACACAAGCTGCATTGTCTTCATAAATAATGGTTGACCTTTCCGTTACTGATGGAAGTTGGCAGCTTTTTCGAATATGCTCAATCAGTGATCTTAGCCAAATACATTCTTTACTTGCTTCATGTAGTGCTAGTATTTCAGAGTGATTGGATGATGTTGCTACCAATGTTTGTTTTGTAGATCGCCATGAAATTGCTGCATTGCTGTTATTAAATACATATCCAGTTTGTGATCTTGCTTTATGTGGGTCAGAAAGATAACCTGCATCAGCATAGCCAACTAGATTTGGATTAATGCCTGTGTTAGAGTAAAATAAACCCAAATTTGTCGTTCCACGAAGATATCTCATGATATGTTTTATACCATTCCAGTGTCTTTTTGTTGGTTCTGAACTGTATCTTGCTAGAAGATTTACTGAAAATGCAATATCTGGTCTTGTGCATTGGGCCAAATATAATAATGCACCAATGGCACTAAGATATGGCACTTCCGGGCCAAGCACATTCTCATCTTCTTCTTTTGGGCGGTAAGGGTCCTTTTTAATATCTAAAGATCTAACAACCATTGGCGTACTAAGTGGATATGCTTTATCCATTTGAAAACGCTTTAGAATTTTCTCAATGTAGTTTGATTGATGGATTAATATGTCATTAGTACTATGCTCAATCTGTAGACCGAGACAGTGCTTAGTTCTGCCAAGATCTTTAATTTCAAATTCCTTCTTTAAGTAATTTATTGTTTCATCAATCTCTTCTGGAGTTCCAATCAAATTTATGTCATCAACATAAACTGCTAAGATAGCAAATCCCTTTACCGATTTCTTTATAAAGACACATGGACAAATGAGATTGTTTTCGTATCCTTCTTTTACCAAATATTTACTAAGACGGTTATACCACATTCTTCCAGATTGTTTCAATCCATATAGTGATCGTCTTAGTCTTAATGAGTACATGGACTTTGATTTTGCTTCAGGCAATTTATATCCATCTGGAATTTTCATGTAAATGTTGGTATCTAATTCACCATAAAGATAAGCTGTCACAACATCCGTTAATCTTATATCGAGTTTTTCAGAAACTACAAGGTTTATCAAATATCGGAATGTTATGACATCCATGACAGGGGAGTAAGTTTCCTTAAAGTCAAAACCCGGTCTCTGCAGGAAACCTTGTGCGACAAGTCGTGCCTTGTACCTCACGACTTCATTTTTATCATTTCGTTTTCTAACGAATACCCATTTATAACCTACTGGTTTAACATTTTCTGGTGTTTTTTCTATTGGTCCAAATACACCATGTTTTTGAAGTGAATCTAGTTCCACTTGGATAGCATCTTTCCATTTTGGCCAATCGTGTCTTTTTCGACATTCATTTATGCTATTTGGCTCATTATCATCATTCTCATTATTCTCATTATGGTCATGACCTTCAATTATTTCAGTAGCTACTGCGAATGAGAATACATCATCAATTATTATTTTACTTCGATCCCATATTTCTCCGTAGTTCGTATAAAATATTGAGATCTCATTATTATTACGTACCATTTTATCGTTGGAATCTTCTTTTATCTCTTCTGGGATAATGTTTCCTTCCACGCTTCTAGGAGAATTGGGATTTTCATTTGAGTGATCTTTTTGATCACTTATAACCTCTTCAGGAGGTTCCTTAATTGATGATTTTTCATTAGACTTTCTTTTTCTAGGCGCCAAGTCTTTTGAACCAATTGGCCTTCCACGTTTTTGTCTTGCTTTAGATTCATTTGCTGCTATATTTATTTTTGATCCTTCAGGGACATCAATTTTTGCTGGTGCATTTGCTGCTGGAATGTGAGATTTAGTTATTTTTGCGGTGTCACTAAATGCATCCGGCAGTTGATTTGCAATATTTTGAATATGCAAAATTCTTTGTACCTCATATTGGCATTGTTTAGTACGTGGATCCAAATAAGACATAGATGGATTATTCCATGATATTTCACGCCGTTCTACTGGAACGGTCTTTTCTCCCCCTAACGGCGGGAAGATTGTCTCATCAAATTTACAGTCTGAAAATCTTGCAGTGAAGACATCACCTGTAAGAGGTTCAAGGTAACGAATTATCGATGGGGAATCAAATCCCACATAAATTCCCAACCGTCGTTGAGGACCCATTTTAGTACGAAGTGGGGGATTAATAGGTATATGCACAGCACAACCAAATTTTCGTAAATGTGAAATATTTGGTTGAAATCCAGTTAAGAGCTGTGATGGTGAAAGCTGATGATAAGCTGTTGGTCTAATTTTAACCAATTTCGATGCATGCAAAATTGCATGCCCCCAAGCTGAAACAGGTAGTTTTGATTGCATAAGCAATGGTCTTGCAATAAGTTGCAAGCGCTTAATTAATGATTCTGCTAGACCATTTTGAGTATGAACTTGAGCTACTGGATGTTCAATTTCAATCCCCAATGCTAGACAATAATCATCAAATACTTGAGAAGTAAATTCTCCAGCATTATCTAGTCGAATCGATTTAATTTGATGATCAGGGAAGTGTGCTCTCAATTTTATTATTTGAGCAAGTAGCTTGGCAAATGCCAAATTTCTTGTAGAAAGTAAACAGACATGTGACCAACGAGTTGATGCATCAATCAATACCATAAAATATTTGAATGGTCCACATTCAGGGTGGATTGGGCCACATATATCACCTTGAATTCTTTGTAAAAATGTTGGAGATTCAGAGGTGATTTTACTATATGAAGGTCGAGTGATTAATTTTCCTTGTGCACATGGGGCACATAAGTAATCACTTGGTAAATTCAATTGGTTTGATAAATCATGTCCGTTTGATTTTTGGCAATTTTATGCATCATAGTTGATCCAGGATGACCCAAGCGATCATGCAAAAGAATCAATGTCTTTGTATTTGTGAGCTTCTGGCTCATGTTTATAGAGTGAGATTCAACTATGCCAATTTTTGTAAAATATAAACCAGTTGAAATTGTACCAAATTTTTCTAGGATAAGCTTCTGGCTTTCAATTCTAGAAATAACACAAAGATATTCTTTGTTGTTTTCATTTATAGTTTGAATATGGTATCCATTCATTCTTATATCTTTGAAACTCAGCAAATTTCTTTTAGAGTTGCTTGAGTATAATGCATTCTGAATAAAGATATGCGTACCATTTGGTAATATTATATGGGCTCTTCCGGACCCGTCAATTATATTAGCAGATCCAGCTATAGTGGAGACTTCAGCTGAGAAATTTTTAGATAGTTCAGAGAAAAACTTCTGGTTTTTCAAAATTGTATGAGTAAGCATATATCATCACCCAAATGGCGTTCCATACCTTAAGAATTAAAGACAATGATTAGTCAATCACTAAAATTTGTATGTATAAATGAATGTAATGTAAACAAACAAAGTAATATGATTAAAATAGGCTATTGATTAAAAACAACATCCACATTACACATTACTAGTACTGCAAAGGGAAATACAATTAAACGAACACAAATTTCAAACTGATTTATTGATGCAAGCTAATGAAATAAAATGAAAGTCACATAACAAACTTCAAGACATTTCTAATTGATTAACTCGGTCATATCATTGATCATTGCATTTAGATTTTCATCATTAATGAAATTTCCATTGTCATCTTCGAAGAAATCATCTAACTTCAGGTTAGTGTTTTCAGGTAACTTTTCGGCATTATTTGCCTCAATATTCTTCGAGCGATGATATTCTTCAACTGTTTTCTTTGATGATCTACATGTACGAGACCAGTGACCAGATCGTTCACATCTATAACAAACTTCCTCATAATGCCTTTTATTTTCTGAAGCTGAATCATTGTTCTTTATAGGCTCAATTTTCTTTTTTTGCTTTTTAAAGTTGGTGGTTTTGTTACCTTTAAAACCACCATAACCACCTCTGCTAGAGTTATATCCATGTCCACGACCATGTCCTCTACCTCGACCTCGACCCCTACCTCTTCCAGAGTGGACAAAATTAGCATTAACTTCAGGTAATGCAGTTGAACCAGTTGGTCTTGAGGAATGATTTTTTATAAGCAATTCATTATTTTGTTCAGCAATTAGTAAGCATTCTATGAGTTCAGAATATTTTGTAAAATGACGCTCTCGATATTGCTGCTGCAGGAGTATATTCGAGGCATGAAATGTTGAGAAAGTCTTTTCAAGCATTTGTGCGTCATCCACCTTTTCTCTACATAATTTCAGTTTAGAAGTGATTCTAAACATTGCAGAATTATATTCTCTTACAGACTTAAAGTCCTGAAACCTCAGGTTCAACCACTCTTGCCTAGTGTTTGGAAGTATGACCGTCTTCTGGTGGTCATAACGCTCCTTCAGGGAGTTCCATAAGTGGAGAGGGTCTTTTTCAGTTAAATATTCTGTTTTTAGATCGTCATGGATATGACGTCTTAAAAATATTAGAGCCTTTGCTTTGTCCTGCTGGGACATAGTATTGCCATTTTTAATGGCATTTTCTAAGCATTGAGATTGCAAATGAATCTCAGCATCCAGTATCCATGATAAGTAGTTGTCTCCAGATATATCCAAAGCTTTAAATTCAAGCTTGGCGATGTTTGTCATTTTGTGAACTGTTCATAAAATAAATTGCATAAGGTGAATATATTCGCCACAACAACATTCACTATTTATCTGTTTCCAACTAAAAAGAAGAAAAAAAATGGAAAGTCTTCATTCATGGTATCAAATAACTATACCAAAAAATAAATTGTATCAACAAAACCAAACATATGGATTTTGCAACTTTCATGTATTTATCAAATAAAAATGGAAAGTCAGCTTTTGCGTATATTCCATTCCAAACTTTTGAATTTTATTTGGCAATAGATCCGCAAAGGGAAAATAAAATAAAATAATAATATTGAATTTAGAAGCCAAAGAATAAAAATAAGAGTGATACAAGAAAAGACATGAAAAATATAGAAGCGAACCCCAAACTAGCATGTGCTGACTTGATAGCTTTATCAAAAAATATATGATATTGACAATTACCTTTTTGGAGAGAGGAAAAGTAACGAGTTTATAAAGAAATGCAAGAACAATTCCTTTACCTGTTGCTGAGAAGTTGGAAAGTTTGAAGGTGAACAGGTTGAGGTCAATAATTAATTCGCATTCCTTCGTGCTAATAACGTGTTACAGAATAAAGAGAATGGAGGCAATTAGGGAGAGAACAATTCTATTGAATTGAGAGATATATATTTACAATACAATCAAGCTCCATATTTATAGACTACTTATGCAGTGCAGATTACAATAATGCCCTTTCATATTTAGCATATTCATCCCTATTATTAATGTATATTACAACAATTAACTTTTTTTTCCTCTCTCTTTCAAATCAACAAAATTGAGATAATGACTAAGGTATTGATAGTTCTCCTAAATTAGAGACCGACATGAATAAAAGACATGATAATTTACCTAAACATATAGAGTTGAATTCGTTGTGTTAGATTCTGATTTGAAAACTTTGTTTTAAAAGAGAAGAAATGAAGAACAATTTAAGAAATGTAATTTTATTGAAAGATATGGGTGGTGTTGTAATTTTTATGTTTTCGGTAAAGTAAAAATTGATGTATAATGACTTTTTAAGAGTCTTATGGATATAGTATTTTTCGATGTTTGATTAGAACATGTTAATCACTTATTCAGGTGCTGGGTAAAAAAGCTAAATGCATTCAACTATTTTAAATATGTTTGGTTGAAATATTAAATCAATGATATCGAGTCAAACCAGCAAAGTAATGTTAAGCTAAAATTTACTGCTTGTTGAAGTTCTGAATCTGAGTATCGGCACTTTACATGCCTTTGGCTTTGACTGATTTTACTCATGCGTCATATTTTGTCTATACATACACCCAAAATTTTCGCAAAACAATATACACTAATTTATACTTTACATACACCTTATAATTTACAATACTGCCAATTCACTAACTTCACCTTTCACCACTATTAATTTTCATATGTTGTCATGGTGGAGATTCTTAAGTAAGCTACTACGGGGTAATAATACACACATGTAAGAGTAAATACGAGGTTGTAATATACACCAAGGCGAGCAACTATGAAGTAATAGTATAAACCTAGAGAATGCACTATATGATACCATTAAGGTACTACGTGGTAATTTTATTTCTTGTGTATTTTCGGTGTATATAAGGGTATTTTGATCTTAATTTTTTTATAATAATATTGGTGTATGTATAATAAATTTTGGTGTACAAATAGAATTAGTCTTTAGTTTTTCCTACACACAAATATATATATATATATATACACACACATACATATATATATATATATATATATATATATATATATATATATAACACTCCTTGCCTTTCTTTTTATGTTCAAAATAGTAAACCAACATCTCTCTACAACATCCAAATATGTAAGCTTTTATTTTCACTTTTATGCTGTATTTCTAGAGTTTTGTTTTTACTACATATTTGTTGAAAATTGACCCATGATTTTGTTACATAATTCATGTAGACGGCCTCTGATAGGTCCATTTTGTGTTGTTTGATATTTGGTTCCAACCATTGGTTAATGCAAGAAGTGGTGAATATTCTAAAGAATATCTAAGATGTTTTGAAGGAGAAAGATTACAGAAAGGAGAAATGAAATAGAAAGAAGAAACATTTATAAGGATATGAGTAGACAAAAGGGAATAAACAGGTAGTTAGACAAGAATTGAGCGAGAAGAAATTAGAATTTGTGTAAGGAAGAGGAAGTTTGATACAGCAATAAGATAGAAAACAAGAGAAGAAAGTTTAGGGTTTGCTTTATTATCAAAATGCTTTACAATACACTTACATGCACTTGCTAGTCCTATATATTTGTACAATAACAAATCACAACTCAATAATTCAACAAGCAGACTAATTCCAACCCTAATTAACTACATATATATTTTGCACGTGCACAACTACACGTCTCAAGAATGATCATTCCTTTAACACTCTAGTGCTTGAACCCCTTTACCAGTGACTGCAGTCGTGGCTTCATCACCCAGCGCCTCTTCTTGCTCAACTCCTGCACTGCTTATGATGATTTATGGGGGAATTTTGTGCATTTTTATCGATAGGCAATTTTATTTGTAGAATTAGATCGAACTATTACAATTCACTCCCTCTTGAAGAATGGAGTTTGTCCCAAAGTCTAGAGTATGGAACTTTTTTATCACATCCCAAAAATATTCCTCCCAAGTAGTATCTCTTCGTGTTGGTCCTTCCATTTGAATCAAATTTAAACCATTGGCTTGTTTTCTATTCACTTATCCATATCTTTTCAGGTTCTCTAACCAATTCTTCTGTGTAGTTTGGAATAATTCTTGTCATAACCATTTTACCACACTCAAAAGTGAAAATTTTACCACGTCCTTAAGTCATAACAATTCTTCAACGGTTTTTAGCTGCTGCAAAATAAATGGTAATGGTTCAGGCCGTGGCAATTTTACAACGACTCCAGAGCATTGCAAAGTTCCTCTGATTTTTCTAATCCGTTGCGTACATTGTGCGCTTAAATACGCTACACCCCTCCGTTCTCAAAACAATGTCCGTTCCATAAAATTTGCATGCCCTAATTCTACTGCTCCATCCTCTGCCCTAATTCTAACCCATGAATCGCTCATCTCAACCTTTTAGTCCTCTTGATTGGTGGTATTCCTATTGGCATGCTACTGTCTTGTCTGTCATCATGGCCATTGGATCTAACAGGCTATCAGAGTAGGGTGCCATTACTAAGAGGATGACTGCCATTGAGGAGATGGTTGGTATAGATGTGATCTGTTGTGATAAGACTGGAACTTTAACTTCGAATAAGTTGAGTGTTGATATAAGAACTTGATGGAGGTGTTTTGCAAAGGGTGTTGATAATGATTACTTTATGTTGTTGGGTACTAGGATTCTAGGATTGAGAACCAGGATGTTGTTGTTACATTTATGGTTGGTGTGCTTGTTGACCCTAAATAGGTATGATTCTTGTGTATAATTACAAAATTAATTTATCAAAATTTCAACATTTCTTTTTCCAATTTCTGTATTTGTTTCTTAGGCTAGAGTAGGTATTACGGAAGTTCACTTCCTTCCATTCAACCCTATCAATAAAAGGACTGCTTTAACCTACATTGATTCTGAAGGAAATTAGCATCGTGTTAGCAATGGTGCTCCCAAGCGGGACGCTTTAGTTCCATATAAACTATTTGTAAAAACCATAATTCATATGTTTACAACTAAATTTGCTTTGGACTGTAGATTGTAGAGCTTTGCAAGTGCAAGGAAGATGTTAAAAACAAGGTTCATTCAATAATGGAGAAGTATGCTGAACGTGGTCTGCGATCATTGGCTGTGGCTAGATAAGAGTCCCCTAAAAAGAGCAAGGATATCCCAGGGAGACTATGGCAATTTATTGGGTTGTTGCCAATGATCCACCAAGGAATGATAGTGCTGAAACAATCCGCTTTGAATCGTAGTGTCAATGTTAAGATGATCACTTGTGAGTTGCCTTATCGTATTACAACCGATTTTTTGCTCCATTAATTGATGATATATATGTACATCCTTCAATTCTTTT
This sequence comes from Allium cepa, assembly GCA_030765085.1. NCBI lineage: Eukaryota > Viridiplantae > Streptophyta > Magnoliopsida > Asparagales > Amaryllidaceae > Allium > Allium cepa. The sequence goes on from CM060932.1 coordinate 708,420,266, forward strand.
TAGGCGATCAACTTGCTATTGCTAAGGAAACTGGCCGAAGACTCGGAATGGGAACTAACATGTATCCTTCCTCTTCTTTGCTTGGACAAAATAAAGATGCATCAATTGCTTCTCTTCACGTTGATGAATTGATCAAAAAGGTTGATGGATTTGCTGGAGATTTCTCAGGTGAGTGTTGCACACCTTATCATACTCTCAATGCTATTACAATTTATGAAGTTATGGTGGGTTTAATATATGACGCATGTCGTTTGAGTAGAGGACAAATGTGAAATCGTTAAGAAGTTGCATATTTAATCGCTCGTCTCAACTTCTCCATGCTCATCTTAACTAGGTATTTTGTCACACTTACCACCATTCCGCCCTATTCAATCGGTGGTCTTCTATTTGAGTTTTCCATTTCATTTTAGGTTTATTTTCTTTATTCCTATCCTTAGATCGTAACTGTTCTTTAATTTATGGTCCTGATATTGGTGATTTACTCAAGGATAGTGAAGTTCATTACAGATGTAGGAACCACAGTAAATCATGATCCCGATATTAGTGATTTACTCAAGGTTGATGCTTGGCTTCTTTAGTCATCTCATTAATATGTTATCTTCGGATAAAATTATAGTTAACTTTAGGAAAAAACTTACTATTCAAACCCAAACTTATCATGAAAATAAGTCTGGTTTCTACCGAATCAGGAAGAAAAAATATATGTCTGTGTAATAAGTTTAAAAAAAGGTTTGCAGTTGAAATAAACATTTTGTTTGAAGTTTAATTATAAAATTTGTCCCTTTCTCTTCTATAAAATAACCTTGTAATGAAATCGTTGTTCTCTTTGCTTTACTATAAACTCCTAGTCATATTTTCTTACTCGATCCACTATTTCCTTTCAATGTTGTTTTCATTCTAGATTATAATGTCAATGTGGCTAAGGTCCTGATTCCTGCAAGTGAATTATCACAACATATCAGGCAAAGCAATAATTTTTCACATACTGTTTTTTAATTAGATAACATCACCAGTTCTTATCAAGCAGATTAATTTAAAGTCATTATTTTAGACCTTCCTTACTGGCTTAAAAACACTTCAAAAAAAATGTGCTATAAGCTTTAAATTATTTTGAATAGTTTCAAATAAGGTCCACTATTTTTTTCTTCTGTCACTTAGTATTGGTGGAATGGAAGCTAGTGGAACCAGTAATATGAAATTTTCAATGAATGCCTGCATTCTAATTGGAACCTTGGATGGAGCGATTGTAGAAATAATAGAAAAGGTTGGAGATGACAACTTTTTCCCTTTCGATGCACGTGCATATGAAATCGCTGCATTGAGGAAAGAACGAATCAAAGGAAAGGTACATGTATCAATTTAAATTTTTTATTGCATAATAGTTCATCATAGGATATATTATTGTTCAAGAGAAATTATCATAATTTGAAAGCATCAAATAAAAAAATAGACCTTTGTTGATTTGTAGTATTTAGTTTTTAATTTTGAATTTCCTTAACAGTCGAACTGGATTTCGTTAAGTATTTCTAAAAACGTTTCTAGAGATTTTCAATTTGAAAAACGACTTTAACATATAGAATTAAAAATGATTTTTTCTTATTTTCAAGCTTTTACAAAATATTAAAAAACATGAAAAACAACATTCTTCCTTCGTATTCTTCCATGTCCTTTGAAGTACATATTGAATCACATAATACACGTCAAGAATAAAACTTGCTCTCTTGGCTTTCTTTTAAGATTTCGACTCTAGTCTTCTTATAGTTTGTGTCTGACCCAAGATTTGAGGAAGTAAAGCAATATGTTCGAAGTGGTGATTTGGAAACTATAACCATGATGAATTGATAGGATCTTTAGAGGTAAACAAAGGTTTTGGTTGTGCGGATTATTTTCTTTTGGCAAGGACTTTCTTAGTTATACTGAATGCCTAGAAGAATTAGAATGTAATGCAATGCAATGGAGCTAAATAATGTATGCACTCTAATTTTATGGTCCTTGTAACACCTTTAATTTTGATTAACATTATTTAGGATAATTAGTCTAATAAATTAAATAAAATAATGTAGGATGACAAGGAGAATGTGATTTGATAATCAAATTAGTCGAGCTTTAATTAATGAACTAATAAGACTGATTAGAACATTAATAAGAAGAAGGATTTATAAGAAGGGAAAAATAGGAAAATTCTACATTTCCTTAACATACACCCTTCCGTTCTCATTCCTCCCTCACACTCATCCATATAAACTAAATGCTATGGAAGGCCGGCCAATGTTAAGATCTTTAAGGAGAAGAAAAGTTAGGAAATAAAAGAGAAAGCTTAAAGAAACCAAACCAACATTCAAATCTCTAGTTTCTTTATCAAATCAAGGTGAATAATGATAACACATCTAAAGTTTGCCTATTTAGTTCCTATTTATGATTAAATATGAAATTTATATGTGTTATTATGTCATAGAGTGAATGTTTGATGATTATATGCTTTTAGATGATTTATTGGATTTATTTATGAAATTGGTTAATAGAACTAAGTATGAAAACCTATCATACGACATCCAAATAACTTGAAATTTTGATATGATGTTAGAAACTTTATTCTAGACGTGATGTTTTGATTTCATAGTTTTTCAATTAAGTATGAATATTTTATGTCTTAAATGAAGAAAATGGTTTATTTTGGGTTTTAATTATTAAAAATAATTAAATAATGTTTTTCGTCTCAAAACTTTTGTATGTTAAAGAATATGATAAATCTAATTTATTGTGAATTTTGGGGATTTTTCCCAACTTTTTAGGAATTATTATAAGTTTATTAGGCTAGAAACTTAATAATTGTATTAAAATATTAATGTAAAACTATTAATTTGCAAATTATTTTGGGAATGAGAAAACTGATCCATAGCAGTTTTTTCAAAAAAAGAATTGGTAAAGGAAATTATTATTAAATAACAATTTGGCAAAGAATAGGAGTTAGTAAAAAGAAATTACTTTATATAGAAATTTTATAGTTTTTATAATAATTACGGGAATTGTCATCGTCTTATTGATGTCACAACCAATCTATGTCAGACCTAAGCTTTTCGACGTCAACTAATGGTGATACATATGATATCAATCCATGTTGGTATGCAATGAATCGAATTTATTTAAGTGGGAAGTAAAGCTCCGATGTCGACATTGATGCTTGCGATGTTGGATATCCCGCATGTTTCAATGCGCATATCACTGCTTATCTATGTCGGCACCGATGATGCCTCTTGTTTTCAATATCAACTCCGTATAATTTCAATGTCGCATGTCGTCTATGCCGCTAGTTACCTTTTTAGCATTTACTATACTATGGCTGTAGTGCCATTATTATAACTTTTTGACATTGGTTTTATACGACAAGGATGCCGCTAGTTTCTATGCAACGGTCTTTTGACCATAGTACTACTATAGGCTATTTTCGACATTGGTTGTATTACGACAATTATGCCTCCTAGCCTTAATTTTGACATTTCCATGTCACCTAGTTTTAAAGTTTTATGTTATGCTAACCCATAACTATGCTGCCTATAGTCGGCAACTTATATACATTTACGATATGCGACATAAATCGTTTTGGTCTTATAGCCTTATGTTTTATAAATCAGATGCTTTAACATGATTTCAATATAGAAGGGGTGTGATAACCCATATAGGCAATAGCAATGCCGCACTTTAGATAACATATGATTAAAAAAATGCCGCACTTTATCAATTTAATGGTTTTATTATATATGGCATCACAACCCATGGTTTTGAGGTGCAATAACCTCTAAATGAATTTGACATTCATCAATGCTATTTTATAAAAGCATATATATATATATATATATATATATATATATATCTTGGCATAATATTTTGGATAAAGTAAAGGGTTATGATTTTCTTGTTTTTAAAATTTGATTTCAAGGATTAAATCTATTATAAAGGTTATATTTCAAGGAAATAGAAAGAGTATTTCGTCTAGAATTTTGCTAAAAGTTTATTCTTATCACCTTTAGATAGCATATGATATGATGAATTGACTCAGAGATTAGAAATCTAGATGAAACTGGTGTAGGGTCACACCCTATACTTCAACTGTTAGCCTCTAGCTTACATTAGTCCAAAATTCCAGTGCGTAGGGCTTCATCAAAGGTAAGACTAATAGTAGGTTTATGCATAAAAAGGAATACATAAAGATGGGATAAGGTTATTGATTGGCTTACAAAACCATTAGGATCAGAGTGACCCTACAAATAGTAAGTTTCAGAAAGACCATCCAGTTTCCTTCTGTCGGTAAGTTGGAGAATTTGATATATCTGGTGGCTCGAATCAACCATATAGGTTTGTAGTTACCCTAAGAAAACTGTGATATAGGATAGATAGTTCATTTATTTAGAAAGATTGGTCATTATTACCCAAGTTGAATGCATGAATATAATTGTTTACATTGTCTAGTTTAGCCATTGTGGTTGCAGATGCTTGATTTCTAAAAGGTGTTTTTTAGACGATACTGATGAGGGGAAAACCCATTCTGCTCAGTGGAATGGTCTCACTAGATATATATTAATCTAGATGGCATATTATTATTCACACCGAACTTTTTGTCTGACCAAAAATTTTGTTTTCCCCCTTAAACTCTGGGGTACTCATTTGAGTAGTTCAGGAGTACGGTTTCTAGGTTGTTTAGGTTAGACGGATAAAGATTTCGGAGACATGAAGAAGGCAGATATAGCTATGCAGGAGTCTATCTATTTATTTATCTACCCTGTTATTATGACTTTTGTCTGTATGTATTTATATAATGGAAAGAAACTGTATTTGTCTAGTAGTAAACTCGGATCAACCAAAAGGGTATCATATGTCGTTCTTGGCATATTTTGTAACAATTATATTTTTATCCAAACCTGGACAATGTTTGTGATTATGTAATGATATGGAAATTAATTAATGAAATCCGTGTTTTGAAAATTTTCATATTCATGTGCTTTGATGTTAATGATATAATTAACTGAACTAATTTTGTCATTGGAGTGATACTATTAATGACTGTAGTATCAGTATCGCTTATTTTCGGGCCTCGGAGTGGAGGACATTACAGTCCCCTAACCATAAAATTATAAATTAGAAAACGCGTTTCAATTATAGGATTGTATTATTGCTTCAATGTGAATAATGTATGTAGAATTAAGTAAATAAAGCGAGCTATAATGTTATAGATATATGAACATCATAGATGCAGTGAGAAACAACTCCAGTATATCAAAATTAAAAATTATTTACCATGTTGTGGTGTTTGTGGTTGTAGCTTTAGCTAAAAATGTGCAATATTTAGCATGTTGTAGCCAGAAACAACTCCAATGCAACAATTTAGGATCTTCTCTTAGAAAATTGAGATTAATATAGCATTTTAATCTTCTTTCCTTTATAATCAAAATATGATACTTTGGTTGCTTATCTTTTGAGTGTTGATGCTCTATTGACAACTGAAAAGAATTTTGAACATAAGGCTTATAATAAATAAACAAAAACTATAACAAAAAAAAATCAAATCAATAATCAGGTTACTTACATGATAAATAAAAGCATGGGTGGACAGAGGTAGAGCCCAGCTTGCGTAAACCGTTCACATCACTTACATAAACCATTTATGTAACATACCAGAATTTTACCATTTTATTTTGAATATTTAATAAATTTTAAACATTTAAATAATTGATTTTTAAAATATAAATAACTTATATTCAAATAAAGGTATAATTAAATAATTTGAATGTTGAACTAAAAATTAATTAAATGGATTTAATAGCTTTATTTAACTCTTTTTAATCAATAAATAGGGAGAACTCATTTTGTAAATTTATTTACAATAATAAATAGTTTGAAAAAATAATAAGAAGATCAATTATTAATAAAACAACATGATTTTTACTGACGTATTTTTAATTTAATTTATTGGATTTTTCCATAATTTTTAATTTGAAAAATATTTAAATTATCGTTTGACGTATTTTTCGGCAAACGATGATATTTTTGAAACTTCATAGAATAAAATAATCTGTATATTTTATTATTGATTTGGAGTCATGTCGCATTTTTGTGCACGATCGTATTTTTTATTTCTGTCGTTCGCTATTTGTACGCAAAAAAGAATACTATGTAACAGAAGACCACAAAACTTTCTTTTACGTTTTGAAAAGCAAATCAAAATTCAAACTCTTCGATTAACCTTAAGATGATGTGATGTTAAGTTGGAAAATTTGGTCTACTTGAGAATTTTGGTTTACTTGTGTTTGAAGTGTGGTAAATTTGTTTATTTATAAAATCAAAATAAATTCATCACTTTTTCCTTCTTCATATTTTCATTTTTCCCTCTTCTTTTCTTTTCTATTTCATTAGCAATAAAACAAAAAAATGCCATCTAATCACAAAAATTGAAATCAAAATATTTACCCCATGATAAATTATAAAACTTGATTCTTTGAACTCGTGTGGTTATTGCTTCAAATCCATGTGTATGTTGCAGTGTGTGATCGAGTTTGACCAGGGTTGACTATTCACGACCATTTTTAGGGTTGCGAATTCTTTGAGCATGGGGAGGCGAGAGGCCAATCAGAGACTTCCATCATGATGCTCTTGTCGAAGTGTTTAATTCCATCGAGTTTCATCACCTCTGATCGTGACTAGGAGGAAGCGATGTTCACACTATAGCACGACTAGCTATCAGGTCATGATTTAATATAAGGGATGAAGTTTCATATCATTTGGACACATCACGGAGTATGCGGGAAGGAGAGTTGAACGAAGTAAGCAGTGTGCGATTAAATGGAGGAGAAGAATTTGAGGACTGAAGGAACGACCATTGGATTTGTATACGCGTACATATTAGTGATATATATTTGGAGGAAGAAAGAATTTTAAACTAATATGGGTAATTAGTTGGTTAATTATGTAATTAATTAATATTTTAGATCCAAATCTTATAAATTCAATGTCTCACTCATACGAGTTAGATTTTGACGCGGTCTTTTGCACTGGATTCGTGTAGACATTATTTACGCATTAGAGTTGGATTCGTTGAATTTGGATCTAGTAGAACTTTAAGCTAGATCAAACTGAAATGTGAAAGCATCAGTTGGAATTTTGATGAGTTAACTCACTTTAAATAAACTATATGATATATGTATTGCTGTAGATTATTATTGAATGCTTGGATGATAGTTTATATATTGTTGTTTGATTGTTTGTTAGGTTGGATTCTCGCTTTGGAAAATGGATGACACATTACTTAATTTACAAGGAATTCATATGACCATATATTATTGTTTATTCCTTCTTGGTAGCAGATGGCATAAATAACCATGATGTTGCAAGGGACAAAAAGAAGTTGGAGTGTTTACTAGTGCATAAGTCGCTACGAAACACTTCAAAGTGCTTATATGTACGAGATTTACATGGGGTTTCTCGCCAATATTGATTTACTTATGTTCTTACATTGCTTATATTTATGTTTAGTTAAAGTATTTATAATCTAATGTTTGATTTGTGTAAGTGTCATTATAGAGATTATTGCTACACTGTCACTTACGAAATATCATCTCCTTAATACTTTATGTGTGTTGAACTTGTGCTTGTATTTTTACAAAATAAATATTTGGTTGCATTTTTGCCCATTTAAAGTTGTTTAAACTATATTTTCAAGTATTTTTTGAGAATTTTGGAATGAAGGGTAAGTGTTGCTTAAAATTTATAAAAGAGGTTATAAATTGGATTAATTATCTTTTTGGATAATTAATGTTGTTTTAGATCTATGAAAAAACTACAAATTTGTTTTATTTTCTCTCAGGATAATTAATGATGTCTTAAATTATAAATTTTCTTATAAATTAGATTAGTTATCTTTTAGAATAATTATTGTTATTTTAAATTTATAAAAAATAATTAAATTTGATTAATAATCTTTCGGGATAACTAATATTGTTTTAAATTTATAGAGAATTTGATTAATTTTCTTTCGAAATAATTAATATAGTATTAAATTTATAAAAGAGTTATATCAATTATTTTTCGGGATGATTAACATTATTTTATATTTATAAAAGTATTTTAAATTGATTTATTTTCATCCGAGATAATAAAATGCTGTTTGAACCGAGGTTTGAAGCAATTTTGATTTACAAAACAAGTTTAGAAGTTATGATCCATATAGCGATAATCGCGAAGGATGAAGTTTGGGGATATTTAGTTTTCATAATGTATAAAAGTTTATTAACTTTAAATGTTTGTAAATTCTTTTCAAATGGGTTCATAAAGATTTTTTAAGTATTTAGAAGGAATTTAGGGTTTTAAATATATTTTAAGTTATTATTTATCTTAAAGTAAAAGCTTATTTTGGGATATTAATAATAAATTGTTTTGATCAGTCCTTTTAATAACGATGTTTAAAGTAAATATAAAGCAATCTAAAGTTAATATTTATGATGTAAAAACCAAGTACAAATTCAGTTTTAAAAAGTTTAAATGTTTGATTCGGTTGTGGAAATATAATAAATCACATTTTCGTAAACGATATTGCTTATATGGAAAGGATTTAGTCATATTCTTAGCACTAAACATTGAGGTATAAAAACTTGTTTCTATCTCCAAGGTTAAAAATGTCTTCAAGGAAATACTTAGATGTAACACTATCTTAACTTGTCGGGATTCATTTTCAACCGAGAGATAGTACAAGTTTAAAATAGACAAGTTGTGGTAAGGACATAAGACTTAATTTCCATATACTACCATTTTTTTATTCCTGATAATTGATTTACTGACTATTGATTCTGCTATCTTCTTTGAGTTTGTCAATTTAAGATGATTTGTTGCCCATTTAAGCGTTGATATCCTTTTCCAGAAATGACTAAAACAAAAGAGTAGGGGCCAAGCTATGTGGGTTAGCTCCCATTAGGACATTTAATCATCTACTCTAGAGTTGGTTTCGGTGTATGCGCAAGCAAATGTGAAATACTCGAATTCTCGGTAAGATTGGCGGGGTCCAGTTTGGAGGTTTCCAAGGAATCCGTAGAGTATACAACTCTCTCAAGTATATTTTCTAGATGTATAGGTGCACCCTCCTAGTCATTGTTGTAAAAATTCCCTTTTCTTATTTAATTCAAATCTTTTAATCGTTTTCTTAGTTGCATCAAGCAGTGCCTAGATCTCTTCTTGATGTTTAATTATTTGTTTCCATTCTTTCAAGTATGATTTTATTGTGACTTTTTTCCGTATTTTCATCTATGGATGTTGTTCTTGTTGTGAGAAATGCGGATAACGGATCTTAAGGCTAGAATAAACAATAGAGGGGGGGTGAATAATGTTTATAGGAATTACTAAATCTTTTTGGGTTTATGTTAATTTGAACACAAATGTATGCAATATTCAGACACAGATATGATCACAGAGTCAGACACAGATGCATAAATAAAGTAAAAGCAGTAAAGGAAAGAACAAACCGGATTTTATGCTGGTTTGGAGTTACCCTACATCCAGTCCTGCACACAAGTACGGATTTCCTTTCAAAAGAAATTGTACAATTACCCCTTGATTTCAAGGCCATGAGGTACACCACTCCAGATTCACAATCCTCTGGGTAGAAATACTTGATTTTACGGGCAACAAGTTCACCCAATTGATTTCACAGGCTACAATCACACCTTTTCTCGCTTGATTGATTTCACAGGCTACAATCACACCTTTTCTCATTTAGTTTATTACAAAGAATCCTATAACTCTGAATAGCACTGAGATCTTGTTGAGATAGTGATAGAGAATCAAACCAGAGATGATCTAGTCAGATCCAATGTTGATTTCGGTAACGGTAAAAATGTATATAAAGAAATGTAGAAGAAGAAGAGGAGTGAAATCATAGGAAAATTGAATATTAATTCATTTAAAACTGCCCATATTTATAGTAGAACAACAGTCATGTCCATTCATGAAAGGATATGACGAATAAACACTTCTTTTGAAATTCATATTTTTGAAATAAACTGCCACCTTGTCGACAAGGGGTACTTGAGGTTGTCGACATGCAAAAGAAATTTTTGATAATTTTTTTTTCTTTGAAAATAACTTCTATCTTATATTAAAACTAATTTAAACTTTATAAATATACTTAACTATAGTTAAAATACATAATAAGTATAGAGAATAATATTTTGATATATATATATATATATATAAAGTTCTACAATAATTTTATATTTAAATCTAAGTATAAATATTAAAAGTTAAATATATTATTATTAACAGATAGTTTAAAACCAAGGATAATTTGATTTTGAAAATAAAGATTATTTTGAGGCTAAAAATATTTAAAACCAGGATAGATGTTTTTGATTCTTTGAAAAGGAAGATTTTGAAATCATTTTGAAAATAAGATATAATTTTGTAAAAAAACATTTGAATAAAAGTTAGTGCATACAAAAAAATGTTCCACTAGATTTTTCGTAGGTCCCATCCTACTTAGGGTTCCATCCCTTTAACAGGCTCGAAGTGAATTCCATTACACGAATAAATTGGATTTTAAGATGTCAGTGCTTTTCTAGGAGTTTTAACAAAATTCCTAACTAAATTATAATCTTAAAATCTTAAACTCTTGATAATCTTGATACTTATGGCTCTTCAATCTTGATATCTTCAGTCTTGAATCTCTATACTGTATAGTCTTCATTCTTTGATACCTGCATAGTTAAATCCTGCATATACATATATATCTAAACTATGATGTTAGTACATATTTTACAATCTTATTCTAAGGTTGTTGTCAACAAACCATCTCCTCAGGGACTAACAATCTCCCCCTTTTTCATGATGACAACCTTTGTTTATAAAATATTACTTCTATCCTAATAAATCCCCCTAAAACTAATAACCCCCCTTAATCTATGCCTAACTATCATATTTTATACTTTTCCCCCTTTGTTATCAACAAAAAACTAACTCCAAACTATACAACTCCCCCTTATTCTTGTACTAAAATACCTGCATTAATATAATATTCAATGGAGTATATAATAGATAGATTAAGTGATAATTATACCGATAGACATGATAACTAATCAAAGATCATATAAATATCAATGTGTTTTATACATGTTTTGCACACAAAATATCAATCACACCAAATATCAATCCATACCAAACAAAATCAAATCAAATTCAATCCAGGCAATCAATTAAAATCAAACGTTACGAGGAACTTCCACCCATCCTTCTTCTCCAAATATAGGGTCTGCTTTAATGCCATCCCAATTTTCATTATCATTTGTGAGAGAGACAGGAAGATGTGCTTCATTATCATCTTTGTGCAAGGAGGAAATCATCCATCGTATCGCATCGAAATGCGTTTCTTGCTCCTTGATCATCTGCATTTGACTTTACTCTAAGTGTCGCTGATTACGAAGAATGAAAGAGAGAATATTCTTGAACGAATTAAGGGTTTCTTCAAGATTCTTGGTTAAACTATGAATTGGATTGGCCATTTTGAGTTTGTGAGAAGAAATATAGATAAAGTAGATAAGAAATGATTTTGAGTGATGAATTGTGGAAGAAATAGGTATTTATAGATGTAGAAATTCGTTTGAAATGAATAGACATAAGGTAGTTATTCAAATTTCAAATTTAAAATGAAAAGTCATTTCTGACTAGTACATGTTGACATGGTCAAGGAGGGGCTGTCGTCAGGGGTTAGTCAATTTTGATGACTTATTTTGATTTTGTGAATAATTGTGTATATATATATATATATATTTATATAATATACTAACATTTATTCTGGAGTTAAGATAAGCTAGATAACAGAAAAGTAATTCAATTTCATTTCATAATAGAACGATACAATGATTAAACATTAAGAACTACACGAACATTCAAATCAAAATAAACTAAAACAAATACAACAAGATATGAAAAGGTAGAACTAGTTAGAGGATGACGAAGATGAAGATAATCCAAGCTTCTTGCTGACTTTGGAGAAAAACTTGTTCATCTTGGATGACATTTTATCCAATTTCTTACTAACGGACTGTTTAAGGATTCATTCATTCTCGACAATGGTCTTTTGATTTTTGAGTAAGGTTTTGTTGGTTGGATTAGGAGGATGGTCAATGCTTTCCAAAGGTGTTTCACCTTCTTCTTCTATTTCCATTTCATCCCCTTCTTCTTCCTCTTCCTCCTCTTCCATCTCCTCATGAACCAAATGCTCTTCCTTTTCGGCAAGAGTCTCATAAGGTTGAAAAACAAATGGAATTTTCATAAGAGAAATGTTTGAGTGATTAAAAACCTTTCTTGAAACAAATTCTTCTACTCCAAAATAATTAAAACTCCAAGTGAGATAGATTCCATGATATAAAGTGTCTTCACCCATTTCAAGATTTTTGGGACGAAATTCATCCAAAATAACTTGCGCCCAATTGATATCGTAATTTCCAAAAATAGAAAAAAGTGCTTTACAAACTTTTGAAGTTGGATTGTTAAAACTCCCCAAACTTGGGGTCAAAGTATGTTGTAAAAGAAGATTAACAATTCTAACTTTTGATCGAAAGTTTCGATTTTTGAATTCAAAATTATCATTTCCTTCGAAAATGTGATGAAATGTCTCACGATCATTTTCATCGATATTAAAGCTAGAAAGATCCATTCCCATGCTTTTGCAATTGAGAATGGTACCCAAAAGATCACAATTTAAAACGATTCTAGTGCCTTTGACACTACTCCAAATTTCATCATCATTTCCATTATAAAATCCACGGTTGAGACTTGCATAGAAAATTTTAACAAGATTTGGATAACAAACAAAATCATTTTGAGAAGCATCGACAAGACTAAGAATTGATTATTGACAAAAAGAGAATCGATTTCATAAGTAGAGAAATCTTGAAATAAAGCAAACTTTCCGGGATGGACTTTTCCATAGTTACCATAGTGGATATATGCTTTTATAGCCTCTGGGTCATTGTAGAGTTGCTCTTTTATCTTTCTGGAAATTCTCATTGTGGAGGGGTTGCTTGAAGAAGCCATTAGAGTAGAGAGTAGAGAGCTTGAAGTTTTGAGACAACAGTTTGAATTTGAAAATGAGAGTGAAAATTTATGATAAGAGATAGTGAATAAATAGATTATCAAAGGACATGTTCTCTGGCCAAAAGGTGGCTTTTAAGAGAATTGAATGGAGTGAAAAGATGGAGGAAAATTCAACCATTTGAATTTCAAATTTTCCGTACCCTTGTCGACAACATGGGGGACCCTTGTGGACAGGTGTCACTGAATTACCATGATTATTTTTCTTAAGTATTCTAATATATATATATATATATATTTTATTTTTTAATGTATGTATATATCTGGAATATTACTAAAATTATAGTATATTCCATAAAATATTATGATACTAATTAAAAATAAAAATAAAATAACAGTAAAAAAATAAAAAATTTAAAATTCAAACAACACACCAATTCAAAATCAATCAATCAAGCATCTAATTCTAAGCATGCTATTTCAACCAATTGTATTGTAAATGTGTACCTTTTTCTGAGTCCTTTTCTCTGAATTCGTCGGAGTCGTGAAATTCCGTGAAACACATTTTTGAATTATCTATCTTCTGATCATCATCGCTTGAGGACAAGTCTGAGTCATCTAGAGTAGGAGTAAATGCACGTTTTCGTTTCTTTATGGAATCAATGATTATACGAAGATTTTGCCTATTTGGATGCGGACAGTCTCTTTTAATATGGCCTGGTTTGTCACAGTTGAAACATTTGATATTGTTTGGAACTACATTCTGATTACCAGAGTTCTTATAGTTGTTTCTCTTGAGATTATTCATCTTTTTGTATTTCATGAATTTTCGAAATTTTTTGGTCATAAGGGCTATCACTTCATCACTATCGCTATTTGAGTCTGATCCATCGGTCAATGCATTGAATGCCATTGATTTCTTTTTAGATGCTTTGCTTTCTCTTCTCTCAATCATTTGGAATTCAAACGACATTAGATTTCCAATTAATTCTTCTATCTTTAAGGTACTGATGTCATTTGCCTCTTCGATCGCAATTTTCTTTTGATCCCATTTTGGAGTAAGAGAATTTAAGATTTTTCTGATTTGATCTTCTTCTGAAAATTCCTTTCCCAAGGATATTAGAGAATGCACAATGTTCTGAAATCCACTATACATATCTGAAATAGACTCATTAGAATTCATTTTAAATAATTGAAACTGGTTTGCGAGCATGGAAATTTTGGTCCGTTTAACTTTGCTTGTTCCTTTGTGAGTAACTTGCAAAGTTTTCCAGATTTCATATGCAGACTTATGAACTGACACTCTATTAAATTTTCTATCAAGTGAACAAAACAGAATATTCATTGCTTTAGTGTTATTTTTTACAACAGTCTTTTGCTCAGCAGTCCATTGTATGAAATTAGTTGTGGGTTCAGAATATTCAGTCTGTGTGACATTCCAAGTGTCTAGTCCTATAGATTGAAAATATATTTTCGTCTTACATGCCCAATATGCATAGTTACTGCCATTAAAAAGTGGTGGTCTGATAATAGACTGACCTTTTACAAATGAACTAGTGACAGGGATAATAGAACCAGTGTTGGTAGTGTTAACAGTACCAGTGTTGGTAGCCATTTTGAAATTTTTTTAAAATTCAGATTATGAAAACTTTGAAAACCTTGCTATGATACCAAGTGTGAGAAATCCGGATAACATATCTTAAGGATTGAATAAACACTAGAGGGGGGTGAATAGTGTTTATAGGAATTACTAAATCTTTTTGAGTTTATGTTAATTTGAACACAAATGTATGCAATATTCAGACACAGATATGATCACAGAATCAGACACAGATGCGGAAATAAAGTAAAAGCAATAAAGGAAAGAACACACCGGATTTTATACTGGTTCGGAGTTACCCTATATACAGTCCCGCACACAAGTACGGATTTCCTTTCAAAAGCAATTGTACACCCTCGATTTCAAGGCCACGAGGTACACCACTCCAGATTCACAATCCCCTGGGTAGAGATACTTAATTTTACGCGCAACAAGTTCACCCAATTGATTTCACAGTTCACACCTTTTATCGCTTGATTGATTTCACAGGTTACAATCACACCTTTTCTCGTTTAGTTTATTACAAAGAAGTCTATAACTCTGAACAACATTGAGATTTTGTTGAGATAGTGATACAGAATCAAACCAGAGATGATTTAGTCAGATTCAATGTTGATTTCGGCAGAGTAATGGTAAAAATGTATATAAAGAAATGTGGAAGAAGAAGAGGAGTGAAATCAAAGAAAAATTGAATATTAATTCGTTTAAAACTACCCTTATTTATAGTAGAACAACAGCTATGTCCATTCGTGAAAGGATATGACGAATATACACTTCTTTTGAAATTCAAATTTTTGAAACATACTGCCACCTTGTCAATAAGGGGTACTTGAGGTTGTCGACATGCCAAAGCAACTTTTGATAATTTGATTTTCTTTGAAAATAACTTCTATCTTATATTAAAACTAATTTAAACTTTATAAATATACTTAACTATAGTTAAAATACATAAATAAGTATAGAGAATAATATTTTGATATATAAATATATATATAATTTTACGATAATTTTATATTTAAATCTAAGTATAAATATTAAAGTAAAATATATTGTTATTAAAAGATAGTTCAAAACCAAGGATAATTTGATTTTGAAAATAAAGATAATTTTGAGGCTAAAAATATTTAAAACCAGGATAGATGTTTTTGATTCTTTTAAAAGGAAGATTTTGAAATCATTTTGAAAACAAGATATAATTTTGTAAAAAACATTTGAATAAAAGTTAGTGGATAGAAAACAATGTTCCACTAGATTTTTCATAGGTTCCAACCTACCTAGGGTTCCATCCCTTTAACAAGCTCGAAATGGATTCCATTCCACGAATAAATCGGATTTTAGGATGCCGGTGCTTTTCTAGGAGTTTTAACAAAATTCCTAACTAAATTATAATCTTGACATCTTGAACTCTTGATACTCTTGATACTCATGAGTCTTCAATCTTGATATCTTCAGTCTTGAATCTCTATAATGTATAGTCTTCATTTTTTGATACCTGCATGGTTAAATCCTGCATATACATATATATCTAAACTATGATGTTAGTATATATTTTATAATCTTATTCTAAGGTTGTTGTCATCAAAACCAGCTCCTCAGGGACTAACAATCTCCCCCTTTTTTATGATAACAACCTTTGTTTATAAAATATTACTTCTATCCTAATAACCCCCCCTAATACCAAGTATTTAGTTCTGCATTTTCCTTAAAGGAAATTAAATGGGTTTATCTTTTATTATAAGATGGTTCTATTTTTAAAAGAAGGTAGAAGTATTTTGGAATAAATATCTATGAAACATTTTTTTTATAAAATGTTGTAATAAAAGAAAGATTTATGAATGGTATTTCATAAATAAAAGAGAGTTTTAAAAATAATTTTAAAGATTTATAAAAGAAGTTTTTTAGATTAGTTTGGAGATTTGTAAAAGGACTTGTAAATACAGAATGTGTTTATAAAAAGGAAATGTTATAAAAGGTATTAGAATGTTTTGATAAATGAATTTTTTTAAAACTCTTGGATGGAAAAGAAATAATTTAGCTCAAGTTTTAAATGGCTCAAATTGCATATAAAGATTTTTGTAACATCCCGCCTTTTCGCACGCTTTAAATCGACACACGTGCCAATTCAAACCGTTCGGAAGGGCGGATTGTTATGGGGTAAATAAGAAAAACGAGAAAGAAATAAAACAAAACAGAATCTCACAGCGGAATGATAAAATATAATAATCAAATATACAGTTTATAAAGCTGTTTTAAAATATTCGATTATACTTATACAACATACATCATAGTTACACATACCATATAACAATGCAGCGGAACAATATGAGTGTAGTGGAATATAATAAATAATAACAATAGAAATCTCCGTCTTCGTCCTCCAGAGCTAAAGTCTTCGATCCTGAAACGCTTGGACTGACCCGAGCGAATTAAAAAGACAAAACACTCGAGTCAGAACTAAAAGATCTTATGTAAGTTAAATTAACAGAAGTAAATATGAGTGCAGTAACTCAAAAGATGCTCGGGATTCACATCTCTTAAGGATCCGTTAAACTATTTACTATGTAGTATATTTCGCTATTATAATAGTGTCTAATTGTAAAATAAACTTACTTTTAAATAGCGTTAAGGGGTTACCCATATGGCCCTTAACACAAATAATGCCAATAGTCTATACAGTACCGTAATACCTCCTGATCGGGAGGCTACCAGAGGATACTCCATAGGTACGACACAAATAGAAACTCGTACAAAGCGCAATAGGGTAGGTGACATGGCACAACTAGGCAACGCCAGGGTAGGTATACCAATTACGCATCCGGGCTGGTGGTAACGCATAGCTGCTACTACCGCCCACCTCAGACAAACCCCCCCTAAAATCAAAGAAATCAA
Source organism: Allium cepa (assembly GCA_030765085.1). Taxonomy (NCBI): domain Eukaryota; kingdom Viridiplantae; phylum Streptophyta; class Magnoliopsida; order Asparagales; family Amaryllidaceae; genus Allium; species Allium cepa. The sequence goes on from CM060932.1 coordinate 708,437,823, forward strand.
AAGTGGCCACCGAATCAATCCAAAGTCAGAGTATAGTATCGAAGAGGAGTATCCGATAAAGGGCGCTAACCCCCTTGGCCCGAGAATCGCTCCTGTTTTAGCCACCTTATGCCAACTCACGGGAGTTGGGTCCACGTGTTTACCTTATAGGAAATGCCGTCACCAACCTACTTCATTCTGGAATCTTCACCGCGTGCACAGTTGTTAAAGTGGTTTTCGGGGTTGGCGGAGAGTATGACAACTTCTGATCCCGGTCTCTTTAACAACCAAACGTTATTATAACATCGCGATTATTTCAAAATAATTTATACTTTAAAACCAGAATAAAATATCTCTTTCAAACCATATAAATACGATATCATTTATACTTTTATATCCCAAATTAATATGATATCATTTTTATTTTATAAATATCTCTTTCCCAAATTCATAATATTTTTCAAATATATATACCTTGAAACCATAGCTTTGAAACATAACTTTTAAATACTTAATGGTTCAAATACTATATTACTTTATAAAATAAACAGCTTCTTCAAATTTCACAATAACAGTTTGAACCTCCAAATAAACCATTTTAATTCCCATATATTTCAAAGCTTAAATATTCTATATTTCAAAACTTTATAGTTCATATATTTCAATCTTTAAATATACCACTATTTCAAAAAGAAAGATTCTTGGATAATTTAATATATATCAAATCCAAATTCCTATTATTTAAATTCGAAATATTTACTTAATAAAACAAATATTATTCAGGTAAAACCCTTAAACTTCAATAAAAGGATATTCTTTTAATCTAAATTAACTTGATAATATTCTTTAGATAAATTTGATATTCATTTAAATCCTCTAATCAAAAATCAAGTTATAAGATCATACCCTTTAAATCTTAAATTATTTTCATTTCAAAACAAATTTTTCGAGGAAAATTCTTAAATACTTTAATTCAAATCATATTCACATTTACCTTCAACCTTACTTTTATTTGAGTTATTATAAACTCTATATATAATAGAATTTCAAACATATTCTTAACCATATTATATAAACGAAATCAACTTCATTATTTAGCTTATTTTAAAATTCGAAACAAATTTATACATAGCTAAATTCAAGAATTTTTACTATATATATATATATCAAAATTTAATATTTATTAAACCGTATTCTTTCCAAACCATAGAAAATCATTTCAAAAATAATTTTATATATATACTGCGGTGCCCGTATATAATTTTCTATCCTATGGTCAAGTGATACGGATATTTATCATTTCAATCCGCAATTTAAAAATAAAAATGCGGTTGTATATCATTTCAAACCGCAATCCCGAATGAAATGAAAATGCATAATAACTTGCAGTTTATACAATATAAATACGGTATCCATTCATCCATCATATCAATCATCAAACATTCATCAATTTATCATCCAATTCAAACCATCACATCAATAAATAATAATTAATTACTGACAGTTAATTTTCCAGTAATGAATTAAATAACTGTTTAACTATAGTTTATATGCAATAATAAATAAATTTAAATAGCAGGTTATATGAAATAATAAATTTAACTAAAATTTTCTAGCAGTTTTAAATGCAATGAATAAATTAATTAACAATTAACTGGTAGTTTTAAATGCAATAATGAATTAAATAACGCGTAAATTAAATGAATGCAATTTAACTGAGAAAATGATGAAATATATGCCAAACAGCTATAAATAAAATTTTAAACACATCATAAATCAATTTAACACACATAAGAAATTTTAGAAATTGTGAGTGGGTTAAAACACTCACCTTTTGAATTTAAATTCAATTTAAACCCAAAAATTTGACATCTCCAAATTTTTTCAAGCCAGCACCAAAATGTCCGGAATTTAATTATGATCCTAACAAAAAAATTCGCGCGTGAAACGGAGTTCGTATGTAGAAGTTATGTTGATTTAAAACGTATGAAATCAAAATAAAATAAATCAGAATAAAATAAAAATCACAAACCCTCCACGTGGCCACATCATTCCGAGAACACGCGTTCTCTCCTTCGTTCCCAGTACAACGAAACCCTATCAACTCGTGCGCCGCCGCCCCCATCGTGAAAAATCGCGACGCCACGACCATCACTAGCCCGATCCACCACTTCCATTCGCTTGCCCTGGCTGAGCTGAGCCTATCTCTGTGGGCGCGATCGCCTGAAGCGACCCCTTGGCCACCGCCGCCGCTGGCAACAAACTCGAAAACGCGGCGAAATCGAGCATCATCAGGCCAAACGAACTGTATAGATCTCCTCTAATCGTCGATCTCCCCGATACTGCACTCCCCGATCGAGCTATCGATGAGAATCCACCGTTGAACGCGACGCTATACCATGAACAGCCGAGAATCAATTGCAATTTACAGGACGAACGATGACTCAAATCGAAAAACGAATTACACTATTGAATTTCGCTCGTCGAGAGCTTCAACATACAATTTTTTTAGATTTTTCTGAGGACTTTGAAATTTTGACCTTGATTTCTGAATTGTAATTGGATCTAGGGTTTGCATTCATTGAGGAAGAGGAGGAGCTGATGAAATTTATGCGTAGACAATTGAGAATAGGCGGAGGCTAGGGTTTAGCAGGGTATTTATAGATGAAGTTGGAATAGACAGATGGATCCGAATTATAAGCGTGCTAAACGATAATTGGCCCAAAAAGCCCGTTCTGACTCCGGAACGAAATTGGTTCAAACCATATATCAAAATAGATATTTTAAAATATTCTGAACGCGATGGAAAAAGTTTCACGTCCAAATTCCATCGTCTGAAGAAGTTATGCTGAAATCAATATTTTCAAATTGATTTCAATTAAATCGATTTCAAAGCGTTTCGCGTTCGTATGATCAAACGACAAGTCCGATCGCTACGAAACTTGAAACCCTACAATAATTTACTGTCACGGATCCGATGAAACTTGTTTCGTCGAAATCCGAGTCAGTGGCCAAAATGGCTATTTTTCCATTAATTAAATAAATATAAAATAAATTAATTAAATCAAATTTCACGTTTAAATTCTGAAGTTTGAAATCTTTGTCACTTTATAATTCTCAAACATTTACAATAATTTAACAATTTTTAAATGTCCAATTTATTAAAGATTAATCAATATAAATCTTCAATTTCATAAAATTCAAAATTATAGATAAAATTTCCATTAAATTGAATTAGCTCATAATTATTCCATTCATTAATTTCAAATAGAAGGGTTTGCCATTTGATTTAAAATTATTACATAAATATTTCCCAATTTCAACTTAATTTTTTTAAATTAACGTAATAATTAAATATTCGATTTCATTCATTTGCAATAAATCCAACTATTATAAATTAAATAAATTAACTCACTAATAAAAATTCAATTTCTATAATTCATAAATTTTGTCATCTTGATTTACTTATTAATTTATAATTCTTTAAACGAATTCCTATCCCAATTTAAAGTAACTTAATTCACCAATTATAGTATTTATTTCAATTTCTTAAAATAACCCCTTTATTATGAATTGAATCCAATTTATTTTAATAAGTTTTCAATTAAACGGATTAGATTCAATTTCAACCTTTATCTTACACTTAAGTTTAGGTTATATTCAATTTATAACGTATCACTTTCTTAGTTATTACTTTGCATACTTCTCGTATTAATTTCTCAATTAATCATAATTATTACAGTAACGCTTATTATCAATAACGACACTATAATTACTCAACATTTAAATGAACGTTATTTCAAATAAATTCATTGACCAATTAATTAGGTAATTTATAATAGTTGCTATCCCACCCTTAAATTTATTACCAAATAACATACTACCTAATTGCATTCTCTTATGTTTTATCCAAACCTACATTTAGATTTTATTTCCAGTAATTAATTAATATTTACATCCATTTATTACAAATTACTTCAATTTATACAGTTGCACTTCATTTTAGTTATTATTTTATTAATACTATTTCCAATTTTATTTCTTTCAGTATTAATTACACAATCATATTTAATTAACAAATTATAATGTTTTCCACTATTTCTATTTACACTCCACTATAACCTAAACAGTCGTTTCAATCACATTTGAATTGCATTTTACTTTTTACGACCTTTTACTTTTATTCATTGGTTAAATGTTTATTTTAGTTATTCATTTATTACTTACAAATCTTATTTCATTCATTAATGCCATCATTTAACAATTATTGCATAAATTTCATTTATTTATATTCATGCTATTCATGTTTAATTCAATTCCTTTGCACATTAATTCATTAGTTAATTTAATATTCCCGTTTGTTTCTTATATTAAACTTATAACCAAGTATGACAAATTTTCACAATTTCAATTGATTTCAATTACATTTTGAATTTGTAAATCTTAATTTCAATTGCTACATTTAAATTTCTAACATCTGCTTATTATAACTTCTAGAATTTTTATTTCTTCCTAAATTACATTGCAAACCTTAAATTAAACTAACAAATTTATTAATCAAAATTTACGAGTCGTTACACTCTCCCCCACTCAAAACTTTTCGTCCCCGAAAAGGAAAAAGAATGGAAACGAAGAATTAAGAAATCAATATATCTTATTTAAAATATTAAATTTATAACCCTTAAATCCTTTTATACTCAAATTAATAAAGTTTTGAAAACATTTTCAAAATATTTTCTAAGTCCAAAAATTTACGGAAAATTTTGGCAGTCTCCTTTGTATGGAGAGGCTCGAGAGAAAATATAATATCAAATATAATAATATATAACATATTTTTCCAAAATAAAATATATCCCAATACGGGAAAATTTATATAATAATGCTATAAACCGAAATCCGAAACCGTACCTATTTGTCGGACAACTAACGCTTAATTATGAAACCAAAAGCAGCAACAATTGCTTTTATAACCTGTATTTCACTTATATAATCTGATAAGAGTTAGCAATTATATAGAATGAAATATTTAAGTTGTTCATCCACAAACAATTAATCAATTCAACAACCAATTGCAACAAATAGCATACAACCTTCATACATAATCAACACAATTCAATCATTCATTCATATCAACACAATAGTTGTTCGGGTTCAAAGCTTTAAATTGTACAGAATGAAGATTAAACTACTAAGTGTACCCTTCACTCAACAGTCTTAGGTGAAACTAAATAGATTATTCATACTTCCAAACAATTTTAAAGTTTCCTTACCCAAACAATCATAAACCAAAACAAACAACCATTTAAACAATATTTCCATTTCATTCTTATTAATTTTATTTCATACATTTGTTGTTTGATTTCCTTTTTATTTATACAATGATTTATCTTTTTAATTTACATTTATTTCTAACAAACTTTTAATTTCATTTACTCATTCAATGTTTGTTTCATTTATTTTCACTTATTGCTTACAATTATTCATTTCCATTAACTCAGGTCATGCCAGTTCCTTTTATTTCATTATAATTATTCATTCATTTATTTGCATGCCCTCGTTTATTTCCATTCATTTATCAATAGTATTCATGTCCCATTCAATTTCTTAGCATTTCCATTTTCATTTACTTAAGTTTATAATCATCTATTTGTAATACTTGCCCTCAATTATATTTACTTATAGTAAAATTTCAATTATAACTTAAGTTTATAACATTAAATTCTCATTTATACAGCAAATTCATTGAATACTTTCATTACCTCAAGCTTTACTTGTAAGATATCCCATTACATTTTCTTATTAACATTGTAACTTTTATTATATGGTAAGTTATATATATGCCTTTAAGAATGTAATTAAAAATCATACAAGTTTTTCTTATTTCCTTCAAAATTTATTCAATGTTCAATAACTATATCCTTTGTATTATAGGTTACCCATTTCAGATTTCTTTTAATTTCATTTATAACCAAGCATTTAAATCTCTTATTCCTTTAGAGGTTTTAATTATTAATTACCTACATTCCAATTTACTACAATAATTGAAACTATTAATTAATGGAAACCTTAGAATTAAATACCGGGTTTAAATTTCAAATTATTTTAAAATAATGGATAAAGGTTTATCCTTACAACTTATATTCCTAATTATATTTAAAACAATTAAAAATTTATATTTGGTTATCAAAACAAATCTGCAGTAAATCACTACAGTGGTCTTCCCACTTCGAAACTCGAAAATGAATGTCGATGATGCGTGCACTCATCACCGAAATTATTTTCCAACGACAGAGAGAGGAGTTCGAAACTTACTTCTTTCCAAAAATCTTCTTAAAACAATTCTTCCAAATTATATTGAAATATTTATATCCGAAGATACTTCTAAATAATATTATTATTATATTTCAAAATCATTCAAAAGACATTTCAAAAGCCCGGAACTTAAGTTCTAAATTTCCAATTTCATTTATTTTATTTTCAATCTTATATTCACTGCTATTTATAAACTTCATTGCCTAACAACCAAATATATCACAATCAAATATAATCTTTTTATAAAATTTTACTTTATATATAGAAAATATAATAGGCAAATTTATTTCATTCACCTATATTAAAACAAATATTATATCGGTCTGTCCTATTAAGTATTTAGAAATTCGTATTGATGTCACAGCGTCCCGTGCACCAACCAAAATTTATAAATACAAAACGGAAAATATTAACACAATATTAAAACCTTTTTATAATACTAACAAATACGCTCTCTCATATATACACTCAACGACTCTCATAGGGTATTTCTACCCTATTAATAAAGAGTCAGACCCCACAAAGCTAAGGTTTATCGCTAAACCAAAGCTCTGATACCACATTGTAACATTCCTCCTTTTCGCACGCTTTAAATCGACACACGTGCCAATTCAAACCGTTCGGAAGGGCGGATTGCTATGGGGTAATTAAGAAAAACGAGAAAGAAATAAAACAAAACAGAATCTCACAGCGGAAGGATAAAATATAATAATCAAATATACAGTTTATAAAGCTGTTTTAAAATATTCGATTATACTTATACAACATACACAGAGTTACACATACCATATAACAATGCAGCGGAACAACATGAGTGTAGTGGAATATAATAAATAATAACAATATAAATCTCCGTCTTCGTCCTCCAGAGCTAAAGTCTTCGATCTTGAAACGCTCGGACTGACCCGAGCGTGAAAAGACAAAACACTCGAGTCAGAACTAAAAGATCTTATGTAAGTTAAATTAACATAAGTAAATATGAGTGCAGTAACTCAAAAGATGCTTGGGATTCACATCTCTTAAGGATCTGTTAAACTATTTACTATGTAGTATATTTCGCTATTATAATAGTGTCTAATTGTAAAATAAACTTACTTTTAAATAGCGTTAAGGGGTTACCCATATAGCCCTTAACACAAATAATGCCAATAGTCTATACAGTATCGTAATACCTCCTGATCGGGAGGCTACCAGAGGATACTCCATAGGTACGACACAAATAGAAACTCGTACAAGGCGCGATAGGATAGGTGACACGGCACAACTAGGCAACGCTAGGATAGATATACCAATTACGCATCCGGGCTGGTGGTAACGCGTACCTACTACTACCGCCCACCTCGGACAAACTTCCCCCTAAAATCAAAGAAATCAAAAGTGGCCACCGAATCAATCCAAAGTCAGAGTATAGTATCGAAGAGGAGTATCCGATAAAGGGCGCTAACCCCCTTGGCCCGAGAATCGCTTCTGTTTTAGCCACCTTATGTCAACTCACGGGAGTTGGGTCCACGTATTTACCTTATAGGAAACGCCGCCACCAACCTACTTCATTCTAAAATCTCCACCGCGTACACGATTGTTAAAGTGGTTTTCGGGGTTGGCAGAGAGTATGACAACTTCTGATCCCGGTCTCTTTAACAACCAAACAATATTATGACACCGCAGTTATTTCAAAATAATTTATACTTTAAAACCAGAATAAAATATCTCTTTCAAACCATATAAATACGATATCATTTATACTTTTAAATCCCAAATCAATATGATATCATTTTTATTTTATAAATATCTCTTTCCCAAATTCATAATATTTTTCAAATATATACCTTGAAACCATAGCTTTGAAACATAACTTTTAAATACTTAATGGTTCAAATACTATATTACTTTATAAAATAAACAGCTTCTTCAAATTTCACAATAAATTCCCAATATCAATTTGAACCTCCAAGTAAACCATTTTAATTCCCATATATTTCAAAGCTTAAATATTCTATATTTCAAAACTTTATAGTTCATATATTTCAATCTTTAAATATTCCACTATTTCAAAAAGAAAGATTCTTTGATAATTTAATATATCAAATGCAAATTCCTATTATTTAAATTCGAAATATTTACTTAATAAAACAAATATTATTCAGGTAAAACCCTTAAACTTCAATAAAAGGATATTCTTTTAATCTAAATTAACTTGATAATATTCTTTGTATAAATTTGATATTCGTTTAAATCCTCTAATCAAAAATCAAGTTATAATATCATACCCTTTAAATCTTAATTTATTTTCATTTCAAAATAAATTTTTCGAGGAAAATTCTTAAATACTTTAATTCAAATCATATTTACATTTACCTTTAACCTTACTTTTATTTGAGTTATTATAAACTCTATATACAATAGAATTTCAAATATATTCTTAACCATATTATATAAACGAAATCAACTTCATTATTTAGCTTATTTTAAAATTTGAAACAAATTTGTACATAGCTAAATTCAAGAATTTTTACAATATATATATATATATATATATATATATATATCAAAATTTAATATTTATTAAACCGTATTCTTTCCAAACCATAGAAAATCATTTCAAAAATAATTTTTTATATATACCGCGGTGCCTATATATAATTTTCTATCCTATGGTCAAGTGATACAGATATTTATCATTCCAATCCGCAATTTAAAAATAAAAATGCAGTTGTATATCATTTCAAATCGCAATCCCAAATGAAATGAAAATGCATAATAACTTGCAGTTTATACAATATAAATACGGTATCCATTCATCCATCATATCAATCATCAAACATTCATCAATTTATCATCCAATTCAAACCATCACATCAATAAATAATAATTAATTACTGACAGTTAATTTTCCACTAATGAATTAAATAACTGTTTAACTGTAGTTTATATGCAATAATAAATAGATTTAACTAGCAGGTTATATGCAATAATAAATTTAACTAAAATTTTCTGGCAGTTTTAAATGCAATGAATAAATTAATTAAAAATTAACTGGCAGTTTTAAATGCAATAATGAATTAAATAACGCGTAATTTAAATGAATGCAATTTAACTGAGAAAATGATGAAATATATGCCAAACAGTTATAAATAAAATTTTAAACACATCATAAATCTATTTGACTCACATAAGAAATTTTAGAAATTGTGAGTGGGTTAAAACGCTCACCTTTTGAATTTAAATTCAATTTAAACCCAAAAATTTGATAGTCTCCAAATTTTTCCAAACCAGCGCCAAAATGTCCGGAATTTAATTACGATCCTAACAAAAAAATCGCGCGTGAAACGGAGTTCGTATGTAGAAGTTATGTTGATTTAAAACGTATGAAATCAAAATAAAATAAATCAAAATAAAATAAATCAGAATAAAATAAAAATCACAAACCCTTCACGTGGCCACATTATCCCGAGAACACGCGATCTCACCTTTGTTCCCAGTACAACGAAATCCTATCAACTCGTGCGCCGCCACCCCCATCGTGAAAAATCGCGACGCCACGACCATCACTAGGCCGATCCACCACTTCCATTTGCTTGCCCTGACTGAGCCGAGCCTATCTCTGTAGGCACGATCGCCTGAAGCGACCCCTTGGCCACCACTGCCACTGGCAACAAACTCGAAAAAGCAGCGAAATTGAGCATCATCCGGCCAAACGAACCGTATAGATCTCCTCTATTCGTCGATCTCCCCGATACTGCACTCCCCGATCGAGCTATCGATGAGAATCCACCGTTGAACGCGACGCTATACCATGAACGATCGAGAATCAATTGCAATTTACAGGACGAACGATGACTCATATCGAAAAACGAATTACACCATTGAATTTCCCTCGTCGAGAGCTTCAACATATAATTTTTTTAGATTTTTCCGAGGACTTTGAAATTTTGACCTTGATTTTTGAATTGTAATTGGATCTAGGGTTTGCATTCATTGAGGAAGAGGAGAAGCTGATGAAATTTACGTGTAGACAATTGAGAATAAGTGGAGGCTAGGATTTAGCAAGGTATTTATAGATGAAGTTGGAATAGACAGATGGATCCGAATTATAAGCTTGCTAAACGATAATTGGCCCAAAAAGCCCGTTCTGACTCCGGAACGAAATTGGTTCAAACCATATATCAAAATAGATATTTTAAAATATTCTGAACGCGATGGAAAAAATTTCACGTCCAAATTCCATCGTATGAAGAAGTTATGCTGAAATCAATATTTTCAAATTGATTTCAATTAAATCGATTTCAAAGCGTTTCGCGTTCGTACGATCAAACGACAAGTCTGATCGCTACGAAACTTGAAACTCTACAATAATTTACTGTTACGGATCCGATGAAACTTGTTTCGTCGAAATCCGAGTCAGTGACCAAAATGGCTATTTTTCCATTAATTAAATAAATTTAAAATAAATTAATTAAATCAAATTTCGCGTTTAAATTCTGAAGTTTGAAATCTTTATCACTTTATAATTCTCAAACATTTACAATGATTTAACAATTTTTAAATGTCCAATTTATTAAAGATTAATCAATATAAATCTTCAATTTCATAAAATTCAAAATTATAGATAAAATTTCCATTAAATTGAATTAGCTCATAATTATTCCATTCATTAATTTAAAATAGAAGGGTTTACCATTGGATTTAAAATTATTACATAAATATTTCCCAATTTCAACTTAATTTTTTTAAATTAACGTAATAATTAAATATTCGATTTCATTCATTTGCAATAAATACAACTATTATAAATTAAATAAATTAACTCACTAATAAAAATTCAATTTCTATAATTCATAAGTTTTATCATCTTGATTTACTTATTAATTTATAATTCTTTTAACCAATTCCCATCTCAATTTAAAGTAACTTAATTCACCAATTATAGTATTTATTTCAATTTCTTAAAATAACCCCTTTATTATAAATTGAATCCAATTTATTTTAATAAGTTTCGAATTAAACGGATTAGATTCAATTTCAACCTTTAACGTACACTTAAGTTTAGGTTATATTCAATTTATAACGTATCACTTTCTTAGTTATTGCTTTGCATACTTCTCGTAATAATTTCTCAGTTAATTATAAATATTACAGTAATGCTTATTATCAATAACGACATTATAATTACTCAACATTTAAATGAACGTTATTTCAAATAAATTCATTGACTAATTAATTAGGTAATTTATAATAGTTGCTATCCTACCCTTAAATTTATTACCAAATAACATACTACCTAATTGCATTCACTTATGTTCTATCCAAACCTATATTTAGATTTTATTTCCAGTAATTAATTAATATTTACATCCATTTATTACAAATTACTTCCATTTATACAGTTGCACTTCATTTTAGTTATTATTTTATTAATAATATTTCCAATTTTATTTCTTTCAGTATTAATTACACAATCATATTTAATTAACAAATCATAATGTTTTCCACTATTTCTATTTACACTCCATTATAACCTAAAAAGTCGTTTCAATCACATTTGAATTGCATATTACTTCTTACGACCTTTTACTTTTATTCATTGGTTAAATGTTTATTTTAATTATTCCTTTATTACTTACAAATCTTATTTCATTCATTAATGCCATCATTTAACAATTATTGCATAAATTTCATTTATTTATATTCGTGCTATTCATGTTTAATTCAATTCCTTTGCACATTAATTCATTAGTTAATTTAATATTCCCATTTGTTTCTTATATTGAACTTATAACCAAGTATGACAAATTTTCACAATTTCAATTGATTGCAATTACATTTTGAATTTGTAAATCGTAATTTCAATTGCTACATTTAAATTTCTAACATCTGCTTCATTATAACTTCTAGAATTTTTATTTCTTCCTAAATTACATTGCAAACCTTAAATTAAACTAACAAATTTATTAATCAAAATTTACAGGTCGTTACAGTTTTATAAGCATTATTTTGTTAAAACCATAGTTTTTGATTAAACATCTATGTCTCATAAACTATTTGATGTTATTGGGTCGAGTAAATAAACATCTTCATCTTAGGAATTTCTTAGGAAATCATATTCTAGGATTGAGTTTGGATACCAGCATCCTACTCTTCGTGGCTACTTACTGGACCGAATAGGTAAAGGGCTCGAAGTTGTCGACTCAGTTTAAGACTCATTTTTTGTTTGGGCCTCCATTTGAATTTTGAAGAAAAATAAAAATATGGCTATATAAGGAGATTAAGTACGTAAGTTAAGAAACCAATCAGATTAAGTATGTAAGTTATATGCAGATAATTTTATTCGCATGGTTCTTCATCTAAGATTCGAGTACTTAACTTCGAGGTGATTTACACCGATTCGAAAAAGGATTTCTCACTTGATTCTTATCAACAAACACTTGATTCGGATTCTCGATATAATATTTTCTATCATAATATATGGCTATGTAAGGAGAACTAAAATTCCTAATCAAGAAACCTGATTAGAGTCCGCACTAAGGAGTTCAAGTGAGTGATACTAGTTTAGAAGTAAAGTCTATGTATCTGAGCAAGTGGTCAAATCAAATATTATATACGGATGATTTATGTACATCATACAAGCTTAGGTGCATTTGTATAAATTGTTTTGTGGTTTACAGAAGTTTAAGGATAACTTTTAATTTAGTCTAAGGTAGCTTAGATAATCTTCTAAGAAATAACCAAAGAATGATGAGCGTAATGGTACGCTTAGGAAATCATCTTTATCCTTAGAAAGTTGAGAGAGTCGTTGACTTAAGCAAAATTTAAATTTTGTTTGTTAGTCATTTAACATTTAAAATAATGTTAAGTGTTAATTTATTCTTTTATGGAATTTGATTCGATTGATAGTGTGATTTTATAAACTATGGTTTATAAAGTTGTTATTTATCAAGACTTAAATCTCCATGCTTTCGAAAAAGAGATTTCGAAAGAATTTGTGAAAGAAATGATAATAATATTATTTTGAAAAATTTGGTGAAATGTTATTATTTCTGGATATTTGATTTTTTTTTTAAGAAGTGGGTTTTCTAATATTTTTATTATGACTAAAGTTTGTCGATTGGAGGTTTTTCGATTTGGAAGACTCCCAAGATTTATTTGTTTACTCTAGTTGTTATTTTTGGAGGAACCGAAATACCACTGGATGCTCCCTATTTTTTAATTCTAGAGCCATACCATGCTTCGGTAGGACGAGCCTCCTTCTTATCATAATTGATTTTGGTTTTGATATACTTCTCTTTGGAGGAATTTGAAATACATTTTTAATATAAAATCTAAGGCATTTAGTTCTAAATTTATCCTTTGAAAAGATTAGATGCTTAGTATTTTATTATAGAGTATTCTTTGTACCTTTGTTGCATATGGTTGTTATATTGCTTTAGGTTGCATGTGACTTTATATCACACTAGAGTTACCTTATTATTATAAATTGCATCATATTGACTTATTGCATATGGTTATTATATTGTTTATATTGCTATTACTTATGATAGAAATAGCTAATGTATTGCTCTTTTATTAGCCTGATTCTCTTTTGGATTATATAAGCACAATATAAGTACAGGGAAGCAAGAGATTCCTATTTGATTTTCTACGCACTTGCATTTGCATCGAGATAGTAAGTTGCTTGCAAAAATAAAAATCAAATGCAAAAGAGATATGCGAAAGATTTAGATATTGGTGTTGAATTAATGAATTTATGCCCTAGATATGGAAGCCACTTGGTATTTGTTTTCTTTATTTATTTAGGCTCGTTTTGACAAGCTGTAATTTTTCTGGATCAACCACGCAAAGGAGGTGCTAACAAAATTTTCTGTAACAAAGAGGGTTTTAAAAGTTTAATAACTCATTTTAATTAATAAGTTTTTAAAGGCTAAGGGTGTGAGGACATTTTCTTCCTTTAAGAATTTAGAGAATGAAATTCTTTTAAGGAGAGAGGATGAAAAATCTCAGAACTTTAGTGTAACGACCCGCTATTTCGAACCATTCAAATCGACAATCATCCACTCATGTCAGACTTGAATTACTTAAAACAACAGATTATTAATTTATATTTGGCAAAAACTTAGCATATACAATAAATAAATCAATCACAGAATCACAGACACAAAGTAATATAACAATAAGTAGTGGAATAGCTAAATAGTAGTTCATGGAGCTACTATATAAACATCAGAGTTTAAAGTAAAATACAACAAATATCTCGAATACATAGAAGTTGCTAATACAAATGCCAATGACAAGTCAGGAAAAACAACTGGAATAAACTGAAGTAGTTGGAAAGCTGAATAGACAAGACCGATCTTCAAGAAAAGTTCCAAACTCCAAAGGTGAATCTCAAATGCTATGTCACTCTGTCTAACCCGAGCATAAAACAAAACCCAAAAAACTCGACTTAGGATTAACATTCTTATACTAGTAAATCAACTCAAGTGAAATGTCAACTGAAATACAAAATAACTGAAAGGATGTTTGCGATTCCCATCCTCTAAGGATCCGTGAAACTATATACATACATAGTACAATAGGTTACATATATAATGTCAATAGTAAAGTAAACTATTAAAATAACATTAAGGCGTTACCCATATCCCCCTTAACACATTTTTACATATTCCTGTAGTCTATACAGTACAGTAATTCCTTCATAAACTGGAGGGCTATCAGAGGGCACTCCATAGGTGCGGTACAAACCAAACTCGTAGAAGGCGCGAAAGGCATGTGACAAGGCGCGCGAGGCATTGCCTAGGGTAGGATTCTACCATTTTGTAGAACCGGGCTGGTGGTAACACATAGCAGCTACTACTGCCCATCTTGAGACACACTCCAAAAATTAATGGTGCACCAAATCAAATCACAAAGTAATAGAATGGTATCGAAGAAGCATGCTCGATCAGAGGTGCGACCTCTACTTGGCCTAGGTATAGCTCCTGTTTTAGCCACATCAAGCTGACTCGTGGGAGTCAAGGCTGTGTTAATACCTCATATAGAATCGTTCGCCAAACAATCCTACTTCATTTTGGAACCTCCACCACGTACACAGTTGTTAAAGTGGTTTTTGGTGTTGGCAGAGAGTATGACAATATTCGATCCCGGTCTCTTTAACAACCAACGCTTATTTTACACCGTAGTCATTTTCATTTCAAATAGTTCATTCTTCATATAAAAATATCACATTCATTTCAAAAATCATATCACTTTCGAAATCTTATTCACTTTCGAAATCATATTCATTTCCAAAGTCATAACACCTTCGAAATCATAACATTTTCAATATCATAACACATTCGAAATCATTTCAACGAAATAGTTGAAACATCATATCAAAATATTCACATTAAAATCATTAAATCTAAATCATAATAGTTCCAACTTAAACAGTTTAAATATTGAAAATAGTTTATATCTTGAATAACTGTAAATTAAAATAATTTATATTTAAAATAGGTTATAGATTAAATAGTTTATATATTAAAAATAGTTTGTATATTAAAATGGTTTCAAATGAGAATTGTTTCTTCAAATTTCATAAATCAATTCAAATTAGCTTTGGTTCAAAATTCAATTTAAATCAACCTCGGTTCATCAATTACAATTCAATTCAAATTCCCAATAAAAACAACTTTTAATTTATATCGATTGCAAATTTAAACCATTTCCAGTTTCAATAGGTTCCAAAATATAAATATTCAGACAATTTACAATAATTCAATTTGATAAAGTTCATTTATATTTCCAAATTCAACATTTAATTTTATTTAAATTTGAAATTGTTCACTCAATCATTTTAATAACGTTTGAGTAAAATCTCTAATTTCAAATTTAAATAAAGTCAAAAATCAAATATCTAACTTTAATTATATATATAATTCTAAAATATTCACCTAATCACCCCTTATAGGCATTTAAATAAAATTTCAAATTAGAACTTAAAATAAAATTTAATATTCAATTTTATTTAAATTTAACATTATTCATTTAATCACCTTTAATTAAATCAAGTTGTAAAATCATACCTTTCAAAATCTCAAAATAAGTTTCCAATCAAATCTTATTTATATTAGATTCTCAAACAAATTAAATTATGAAGTAACTTAATTTATCTTCTCAACCTTTATTTTATTAATGTTATTACAAAATCTATTTTAATATTTTAATATAAATTGTAAATAACTATTTAAAACATATCATATATATTAGTTAAATTAAATTCTATTAAATTCTATTATCTTATTTATTATTGAATTAAATCTTATTTTTATGAAATCTATTTTAGATCTTATTTTATATATTTTAAAAATATTGAAGTTATAAGTAAAATTTTATAATTTACATTTTTAAACTTAACTTATAATTTTAAAAAACATATAATTTTAGAAATCTAAATTGTACATATACATAAAAATT
The DNA here is from genome assembly GCA_030765085.1 of Allium cepa. NCBI lineage: Eukaryota > Viridiplantae > Streptophyta > Magnoliopsida > Asparagales > Amaryllidaceae > Allium > Allium cepa. The sequence continues at coordinate 708,454,563 of CM060932.1, forward strand.
AAAATCTTTATACTACATTCAAAAAAATCAATATTTATTAAAACCCATATATTTCCATTTTTTAAAACTTTGGAAATCATTTTTATAAATGGACCAGCCGTGTCCGTATATATTTTTCTATCATGTGGTCAAGTGGTATGAATATTTATCATTTCAATCCGTAATTTAAATTTAATATTTACGGCTATATATCATTTTAAACCGTGATCCCAATAATTCAAAATTCAAAAAAAAATCACTTAGGTTTATCATTTCAACCCATAACGATTTTCCTCTAATCTACAATATCGTTCGGGTATGTATCATTTCAACCCATGAGGATTTTTCTAAAATAACAGGGAACTTCCAGTGTGATAAAAATAAATAATATATAAAATGGCATAGCATATCAATGACAAATATGATCATAACTAACCATTTACATAAAATATGTATACTAATAGGTTATTGGTGTCAATATTGTCAATTAACGTCGGTGAACTAACGAAAACAATAACAGATAATATTTAACCGTCAAATAACTAACAATTCAAATTTAATAGCATACTTCAATTGTCATTTCATGTGAAATCAATTTACTAAATATAAGAATGTCAATCATGAGTGATCGCTCACCTTTCGAGGCTGGAGAAGATAGACAACACAACAAGCTACGATCCAAGCACAACACGATGGACACGAATTCGATGAACATAGCAGAGTTGATAGCTTTGAATCGAGGAAAACAAAATATACAATTTAATTAAAAAATCAAAATAAAAGATTTATATATATCTATATTTGAAAATCAATATTAAATTTAAAACACATAATAAAAGAAAAATCATCATATTGTATTTTTTAAATCAATATCAAACATACATATTAACATCATTATATCCATATTTATGTATGTATATATATTATCTATATATTATATATACATTAAAAATCCTATATATCAAAAAAAACAAAATATGTATATAATATATTTTAAAAATTTATATATTTTAAAATCCAAAATATCAATATATATAGTATTTATTAAAACATAATATTCAAAATCAATATTCCTTAAACACAATATTCAAGATCAATATTAAAATCAAAATCAATAATTAAAGAGAGAAAGGCTTCTGCACGCTTTTAATATATATATATATATATATATATATATATATGAAAACTACTTTTATAATAAACATATATATAAGACGAGAGAAAGCACGCAAAAGAATAAACACATGCAAAACTTACAAAAGTTTTTATATGAACTTACAAAATATTTTATATATAAACTTACAAAAGCAAGAATGGGTGAGGGTCGGTTGCACGAAGGAGCAAAGGCAGGTGATAGCTAGGTCGAGTGGGCCAGAGCAAGGCTGACAGGGTTTTCGTTGCATGCATTCGAGTAGGATGTGGTGAAGAGCAGGTTGAATGGAAGTGACAGCGGCCATGAAGGAGGGGATGGGTCTACTAGGCAGTAGGTTCGGTGTGGCAGGTGTTGTTGTGGGTAGGGATTAGGGTGTTAGGTGAAGGCATATGGCGGGACGTGGTCAATGAAGTGGAGGTAAGGGTGAAGGAAGGCCGACTTGTTGTGTGGTGATGAAGCACGATGCTGTGGAGTTCACGAGAGGGAAGAAGGAAGGTGTACGGTCAGAAGCTTGCGTGCTAGTGCGTGAGCGGCATAGGGAAGGGTGATAGGTTGGAGTGGAGAGATGAAGGTGATCAGGTTTCTGGCATGCGTGGTTAGGGAAGGAAGTGGACGCGGTGAATGGGCCGCGGAAAGTAGATCTGACGTGGTGGAGAGTGTAGGGGAGGCGCACGGCAGTGGTTGGTTGTTAGGTCGGAGTGAGGGCGGTTGAAAGATCAGATGGCTATCGTGGTCGTGCAGAGTTGTGGATGAGAGGGAAGGTGGGTTTCACATGCAACATCATATCTGCTATATATATATTATATTTGGTTAAAGCAGAATGGAAGAAACGAAAAAAGGAGAAGAATGAAATCGAACCAGAAAATACAAACGAAATAGCACAATAAATTGAAAAGGTGGAACAGTGAAAGTCAAAACTGAAAATATTATTTACCGATTTCTATTGATTTTCACCGTGGGTAACAAATGGACAAAAGGAATTCAAAAGGATTAAAACGGTACCGATATTACAAATCGTTTCACAGATTTCGCCGTCCACCGGACGCTGAAACAAAAAAATGAATATACTATGGAGATCAGCACAACAAGACCAACAGAATGGTACACGGATATGAGCGATACGACCTGCCTATCAAAGCTCGATACCTGGTGCCAACAATGCTTCTAAAATGCCAAAAATAGGATAAACAGGGATAGAGCGGTCCAAATTTGACAAAATGAAATATAATGTCTAACTCAGAAAATGATTTACATTTTTATTATGTAAAAATATTCAGATTTCAAAAATAATTTATTTTCATCAAATTAACTGATTTTAAATTGAAGTTGAAAATCACACAACATAACTACTTTTATAATTTCCAATGAAAATCTGTCATTCGCTGTACTTCAATAGACGCATACCAAATATCAAATTTTCATTACCAAACTTAATTGTTTTATTTTCATGAAAAATTTAGTTAAATACGTTATAAAATCATTAAATTTACAGGGTCATTATACTCTCCTCTACTAAAAACTTTTTTTCCACGAAAAGGAACGAGGCAGGAGAATAGAAGTAACAGAAAGGAAGGATAGATTTAAAATACAAAAATTAATTAAAAACCTTATATTTCATTAGTTTTAAAATTTACTATATTTAACTAATTTGATTTCAATCCATTTATTCAATCAATAAATATTCATTGTATTCACATATGGTTGGTTTCAATTCAAGGTATTTTCATTCAATTGATTTGCCTCTAATTATTTACAATCATCCTTTCCTATAACTTAAGTTCATTTTTTTCCTAAACAAATTTTGTTTTATTTAACCAATTTATTCAATCAATTTGACTTTACTTAGGTTAATTCTACTTAAAAAAAATTCAATTTCAAATATTCTTGGTAATTTACTTTTGTATCACAAACAGTTTACAAAATATAAATTATTTTACCAGTTTAGTTTCCTATGTTCATATTTATTTACTTAAATAGCATTCTCTTTTATTACTCGATTTATTTTACTTACATTTCCTATAACACAAATTAAATATGTAAACATTCATTATAACAACTCAGATTTTATTTATAAATTCCCTTAAAAGAATTTCATTTTTGAACACCTTATTACTTACATTTATATTGTATATTATTCAATTATATTCAAACCTTTCCTGGTAAGTTTTATTACGAATGTAATTGAGCACTATACAAATTTACCCTTTTATTTACAACATTCTATTAAGAAAAATTAAATTTAAACATCTTAATTACTTAAGTTTCTCTTGTATAGCTTTCAATTACATATTCATGCTAGCATTTTAACTTTTTAAATGTTTCAGGTAAGTTATATAAGTTTTAAAATGCAATTGAGTATTATACAAATAAATTTTATCCTAGTTCAACTGTTTCAAGTTGTGTCAATTCCATTTCTCATTTTAGGCACTCCAATTATTCCAAAATTTTTGCTTCATTTAAATAATTGAAAACCAGTACTTAACATAAAACTCAAGAGTTTATTTTTTCGATTTCACTTTAGCCAATTTGAAATAAATTTGTACACACACACACACATTTTGTACAACAAATCATACTCAAAAAAATTAAATCAAATTCATTTTCTAAACAAAAGTGTAGCAAAGCTACCAAGTGGTCTCTCCACTCTGAGACTCGAAAATGAATGTCAATGATGTTGTAGTCATCACTTAAATTATTTTTCAACGACAATAGAGGAGAGTACTGATTGACTCCTTTTAAAATTCTTTGGAAACAATTTCTATTCAAAAATACTTTCAAATAATATATGTTTTCAAAATTTGAAAACCAAATTTGAAAAGCTCCAAAAAATTAAATTCTTAAATCCTTAATTTGAATTCTTTTTATTTGAAAATTAGAATTATAAACCAAGTTTATTTCATATCCTTATAACATATAGCAATAGTTAACAGTTTAGGAACGTTAACAAGTCAATAAATGATAATCTAGTATTATCATTTCTAATAACGGATTCATTAGCTATCCAATTTCAAAAAATCATACTTTTATTTATAAATATATTCATGCATAAAATTATTTCATGCACCAATTTCGAAAACAATACCGTGTCAGTTTTTCCTGTTCAAGTGTTTTGGAATTCCTATCGATAGCGTTGGCCAAGCGAATCGATCGAAACCCAAAATTCAAACTTAACAACTCATACAACACAATATAAAACATTTTATATCAATTACATATACACTCCCTCATAGGATGATTCATGAATAGATTCCTACAACAAGAATAGTGATTCAAATTTAGAGGGACCTAATCAAAGAGAATTCTAACAAAGTTGATAGGCTCAAAAGGAAGATAAGATAATCAAATTACAAAAGAGGAAAGATGGATAGATTTATATTAATCGTGGTGACCTTAACCGGGTACCCAGACTTAGATAAGATGAGAATATCAACAGCGAAAACTAGAAAAACTTGTTGAGAACATCGCAGAAAACGCGATTCAAGAGATCAACGAAGAAGGCAGGAGCATTGGTTAATCCAAAAGGCATAACTAACCATTTATAGAAACCATTCGTCTGGGAAAAAGGACAACATGTCGAGTTTCAGGAATAAGATCGATGGGGAATTCAATTTCCCACTTGGGGAAAAGAGAAGCGATTTCACCAAAATATCAGGATAATAGTTGGACAACAGGAGTGAGTCAAGATCACTAGGCTGAGAATCAAGCAAGAAGATGAAACTGCCTGCAAAATCCCGAGGCAATCGAGATTCGATCATAAGAGAATTACCCGGATCGTCTACAAGAGAAACAGTTCGAGCTTTCAAGAAATAACAGCATCAAAATCGAGGACGAAAAAAAATCTTCGGTGTATCGACGCTTGTTGTAAAGGAGTTTTATCCCTTTACAATCAGACCAACATTGGCGGAACCACCGATGGGATTAGTAATGCAAAAGGACGAAGTTGCAAATTGAGATTGCAAGATGGGATCAAATCTATTACGGAGATCAACAGAAATGGAGCTATCGGATGCTCCAGTATCAAGAAAAACACGAATAAGAAAGGACAAGAATGGAATTTAGAACAAAAGGAAAGTTCCAAAATTCAAAAGAAATCTTAATGCAGGAGGATCCTAATGGAGAATTTCAAGCTCAAACGAAGATGATTATGTAATTAATTTCATTCATTCTAAGGTATTACTACGCTATCTCTAATGAGTTTTACTCCATATGCTAGGTTTTGCCTAAACTAAAGCTCTAATACAAACTGTAACAAGCCGTTATTTCAAACCATTCAAATTGACAATCATCCATCCATCTCAGACTTGAATTGCTCAAAACAATAGATTGGTAATTTATATTTGGAAAAAACTTAGCATATACAATAAATAAATAAATCATAGAATCATAAACACAGAGTAATATAACAATAAGTAGCGGAATAGCTAAATAGTAGTTCATGAAGCTACTATATAAACATCAGAGTTTAAAGAAAAATATAATAGATATCTCGAATACACTGAAGTTACTAATACAAATGCCAATGACCATTCAGAACAAACAACTGGAATAAATTAAAGTAGCTGGAAAGCGGAATAAGAAAGACCGTTTTTCAAGCAAAGTTCCAAACTCCAACGGTGAGTCCAAATGTTGTATCACTCAGTCTGACCCGAGCATAAAACAAAACACAAAACACTCAAGTCAGGATTAACATTTTTATACCAGTAAATCAACTTAAGTGAAATGTCAACTGAAATACAAAATAACGTAAAGGATGTTTGGGATTCCCATCCTCTAAGGATCTATGAAACTATCTACATACATAGTACAATACGTACATAAATAATGTTAATAGTAATGTAAACTATTAAAATAGCATTAAGGCGTTACCCATATCCCCCTTAACATATTTTTATATATTCTCGTAGTCTATACAGTACTATAATTCCTCCGCAAACTAGAGGGCTATCAGAGGGCACTCTATAGGTATGGTACAAACCAAACTCGTAGAAGGCGTGATAAGGCACGCAAGGCAATGCCTAAGGTAGGATTCTACTTTGTTGCAAAACCGAGCTGGTGGTAACATATAGCAACTACCACCGCCCACCTCGAGACACACTACCAAAATCAATGGTGTACCCAATCAAATTACAAAGTAATAGAATGGTATCGAAGAAGCATGCTCGATCGGAGGTGCGACCTCACTTAGCCTAGTTATAGCTCCTATTTTAACCACACTAAGCTGATTCGCGGGAGTCAGGGCTGCGTTAATACCTCATATAGAATCGTTCGCCAAACCATCCTACTTCGTTCTAGAATCTCCACCACGTACACAGTTGTTAAAGTGGTTTTCATAGCAGAGAGTATGACAATATTTGATCCTGGTCTCTTTAACAACCAAATGCTTATTTCACTCCGTGGTGATTTTCATTTCAGATAGTTCATTCTTCATATCAAAATATCATATTCATTTCAAAAATCATATCACTTTCGAAATCTTATTCACTTTCAAAATCATATTCATTTCCAAAGTCATAACACCTTCGAAATCATAACATTTTCAGTATCATAACACATTCGAAATCATATCCACAAAATAGTTCAAACATCATATCAAAATATTCGCATTTAAATACGTTAAATCTAAATCATAACCGTTTCAACTTAAACTATTTAAATATTGAAAATAGTTTATATCTTGAAATAGTTGTATATTAAAATAGTTTATATTTAAAATAGGTTATAAATTAAATAGTTTATATATTAAAAATAGTTTATATATTAAAATGGTTTCAAATGGGAATTGCTTATTCAAATTTCATAAATCAATTCAATTCAGCTTTGATTCAAAAATTCAATTTAAATCAACCTCGGTTCATCCATTACAATTCAATTCAAATTCTCAATAAAACGACTTTTAATTTATATCGACTTCAAATTTAAACCATTTCCAATTTCAATAGGTTCCAAAGTATAAATATTCAAACAATTTACAATAGTTCAATTTGATAAATTTCATTTATATTTCCAAATTCAACATTTAATTTTATTTAAATTTGAAATTATTCACTCAATCATTTTGAATGACATTTAAATAAACAAAATACAAATTTAAATAAAGTCAAAAATCAAATATCTAATTTCAATTATATATAAATTCTAAAATATTCACCTAATCACCCTTTATGAGCATTTAAATAAAATTTCATATTAAAACTTAAAATAAAATTTAATATTCAATTTTATTTAAATTAAATATTATTATTTTAATCACCTTTAATTAAATCAAGTTGTAAAAACATGCCTTTCAAAATCTTAAAATAAGTGTCCAATAAAATCTTATTTATATTAACGTCTCAAACAAATTAAATTACAAATTAACTTAATTTATCTTCTCAACCTTTATTTTATTAAAGTTATTACAAATCTATTTCAAGGTTTTAATATAAATTGTAAATAACTATTTAAAACATATTATATATATTAGTTTAATTAAATTCTTATTAAATTTTATTATGTTACTTATTATTAAATTAAATCTTATTTTTATTAAATCTATTTTAGATCTTATTTTATATATTCTAAAAATAATAAAGTTATAAGTTATATTACAATGAAAAAAATCCGTATTTATTAAAACCCATATATTTCCTTTTTTTAAAAAAACTTTGGAAATCATTTTTCAAAACAGACTAACTTTCTCCGTATATAGTTTTCTATCCTACGGTCAAGTGATATAGATATTTATCATTTCAACTCACAATTTAAATTTAATATCTATGAGTATGTATCATTTTAACCCACAATCCCAAAAATTCATCAATAAAACCATTTGGGTTTATCATTTCAACCCATAACAATTTTTTCTTAATCTATAATATCGTTTGGGTATGTATCATTTCAATCCATAAAGATTTTCTAAAATAACAGGGAACTTGTAGTGTGATAAAAATAAATAATAATATAAAATGATATAGCATATTAATGACAAAAATGATCATGACTAACCATTTATATAAAATATGTGTAGTAACAGGTTATTGGTGTCAATATTGTCAATTAACATCGGTAAACTAATGCAAATAATAACATATCATATTTAACCATTAAATAACTAACAATTCAAATTTTAACCACATATTTCAATTGCCATTTTATGTGAAATCAATTTACTAAATATAAAATGTCAATCGTGAGTGATTGCTCACCTTTCGAGGCTAGAGAAGATAGACAACACAACAAGTTACGAATCCAAGCACAATTCCAAAACACAGCACGATGAACACGAATTTGACGAACAAAGTAGAGTTGAAAGCTTTGAATCGAGGAAAGCAAAATATATAATTTAATTTCAAAATCAAAATAAAACATCTATATATCTATATTTAAAAATTAATTTAAATTCAAAACACATATTAAAACAAAAAACCATTGTAATATTTTTTTAAATCAATATCAAACACATATATTAACATCAACACACACACATATATATTTATATATATTATATATAATTTAAAAATCTATATATATCAAAAAATTCAAAATATCTATATAATATATTTTAAAAATCTATATATCCTAAAATCCAGAACATAAATATGTATAGTATTTATTAAAACACAATATTCAAAATCAATATTTCTTAAACACAATATTCAAGATCAATATTAAAATCAAAATCAATACTTAGAGAGAAAAAGGCTGCTGTATGCTTTCAATATATATATAGACACACACACGAAACTACTATTAAAATAATCATATGTATATATTTATATTAAAAGACGAAAGAAAGCATGAAAAAGAATAAACAAAACTTACAAAAGTTCTTATATACAAACTTACAAAAGCATGAATAGGTAAGGGTCGGCTGTAGGGAGGAGCAAAGGCAAGTGATAACTGGGTCGAATAGGCTAGAGCAAGGCTGATAGGGGTTTCGGTGCATGTGTTTAGGTAGGAAGTGGTGACGAGTAGGTTGAATGGAAGTGACAACCGCCATGAAGGAAGGGAAGGGTCTGCTAGGCAGTGGGTTCGATGTGGCAGGCGCTGTAGTGGGTAGGGGTTAGGGTGTAAGGTGGAGGCGTATGGCGAGACGTGGTCGGTGAAGTGGAGGTAAGGGTTAGGGAAGGTGGGTTTGTTGTGTGGTGATGAAGCACAGAGCTATAAAGTTCATGAGAGGGAAGGGTGATGGGTTGGAGTAGAGAGATGAAGGTGATCTGGTATCTGGTGTGTGTGGTAGGGTAAGGAAGTGGACACGGTGGAAAGTAGATCTGACGAGGCGAAGAGTGTAAGGGAGGCACATGCAGTGGTTGGTTGCTAGGACGGAGAGAGGGCGGCTGAAAGGTCGGATGGCTGTCGTGGTCGCGTGGAGTTGTGGATGAGAAAGGTGGGTTTCACATGCAACAGTATATCCACTATATATATATATATATATTATATTGGTTAAAGCAGAATGGAAGAAACGAAAGTAGGAGAAGAATGAAATCGACCCAGAAAATACAAATCAAATAGCATACTAAATTTAAAAGGTGGAATGGTGAAGGTCAAAACTGAAAATATTAATTACTGATTTCTATTGATTTTCACGGTGGATAATAAATGGATACAAGAAATTCAAAAGGCTCAAAACAGTACCGATGCTGTCAATCATTTCACGGATTTCACCATCCAACGGACCCCGAAACACACAAATGAATATATTATGGAGATCAACATGATGAGATGAACAGAATGATACACAAATATGAACGATGCGACCTACCTATCAAAACATGATACCCGATGCCAAATGCTGCTAAAATGTCGAAAATAAGATAAACAGCGCTATAGCAGTCCAAATTTGGCGAATTGAAAAATGACGTCTTACTCAAAAAATGACTTACATTTTTATTATGTAAAAATATTCAAATTTCAAAAATAATTTATTTCATCAAGTTAGCTGGTTTTAAATTGAAGTTGAAATTCACATAACATAACTGCTTTCATAATTTCCAATAAAAATCTAACATTCGTCATGCTTCAATAGACGCATATCAAATATCAAATTTTCATTACCAAATTTAATTGTTTTATTTGCATGAAAAATTCAGTTAAATACGTTATAAAATCGTTAAAATTACCCGATCGTTACATTTACCATTTTAATTGAATATTTAATTAGTTTTAAATATTTAAATAGTTGATTATTAAAATATAAATAACTTTTATTCAAATATAGGGATAATTAAATATTATATTAGTGAATTAAATATTAATTAAATGGATTTAGTAGCTTTATTGAACTCTTTTTAATTAATAAATAATAAGGGCAAACTCATTTTGTAAATTTATTTACAATAATAAATAGTTCGAATAAGTAATAAGAAAATAATTGTTAATTAAATGATTTGATTTTTATTGACATATTTTTCATCTAATTTGTTGGATATTTCCATAATTTTTAATTTTAAAAATACTTAAATTATCATTCGACATACTTTTCAACAAGCAATGTTATTTTTCAAATTTCATAGAATAAAACAATCTTTGTACTTTATTCTTGATTTGGGGTCGTGTCGCATTTGGTGTACGATTATTTTTTTTCCGTCGTTTGCGATTCGTGCACGAATGGAATATTGCATAGCGTAATACCATAAATTCTTCTTTTCAAAGTTTCTAAAAACCAAATCAAAATTAAAATTATTTAACTATCCATAAAGATGATGTAATGTTGATTTGGAAAATTTGGTTTACTTGAGAATTTTTGTAACGACCCGAAATTTCACCGCTTTGATTATTGAATATTTAATTAATTTAAATATTCAATGTATTGGTTTTACAATAAAAATAGACTCATTTTCATTAATTAATAATGATGGTAAAATCGTTTTCAAAATTTGTTTAATAAATTAAATAGTTCACAGAAAAATAAAAAATGTGACCGAAGAACGATTTCCGAAATTTCGACCTTTTGACACCGAAAAGTTGTCAGGAACGTTGCTCATCTTTGTGCAATATATGTACATATATATAAGAGTAAATTAACTAAATAATAATACACTTAGAAACAAATTATTTTATGTTAATTTGGATTAGTAAATGATGTGACAAGACATAGTTTCAAAAATAATAAACTTATATATATATATTCAGTATTATCACATCTTAGATTTTTAATCATTAATCATAATTATCTCTTGTCACATCCTAGTTACTTAATAATTAAACTTATATATATATATATATAGGAAAGTGATGTGACTAAACTATATAATTATTTATATATATAATAAAGTGATGTGACTAAACATAATAACTATATATATATATATATATATATATATATATATATAAAAGAAAGTGATCTGACTAAACATAATAATTATATATATAAAAGAAAGTTATGTGACTAAACATATATATATATATATATATTATAAAAGATTTATGATGTGACTAGATATATTTATGACAAGTTATATTAATTAATTCATTTTGTGTCTATATATACCTACCTATTCTCGTTCTTTTCTCCTTTCTTTTATTTCCTTCTTCTTCTTCCTTGTTAAAATTTTCATGGCTTCTTCTTTTAGTCTTGAAAGAAGAGAGAGAGAGAGAAAAAAATCCTTAGAAAACTTGTTTAAATCACTTCTTCTTCCTTCTTACCTCTTCTCTTTTCATTATCAAGCTCACACACCTCCTAAAACACGTCATGGCCGAGCTCACTTAGAAGGGAAAACCTACTTTGGCCTTTAAGGCCACCAAAAACTTCATCTTTCTAGAAGGGAAAGCATAGTTCTAGCTTAGATTCAAGTGATAGCTTTGTTGGTCTTGTTTGGATGACATTTGTTGAGTAAACTTAGCTTAAACTAAAAAGTTTTAAACTATTCTATGTTGATTATATTATTGAATGATATATGCGAATTTGTGTTGGATTATTACATATTTGGTTGCTTATGATATGATGACATGAGATGACGTTGTTTATATTATTGTTTTGGAAAATTGTGAACTTGTTTATACGATGTAATCTTTCTTATGGTTGGTTTGTGGCATGTATATATTGTATAGACATTTGTTAGTAAGCAAACTAGTTGTGAACGAGTAAGGGAAACTAGTAAGTTAAACTAGTAAGTGGAAGGGTAGTAAGTGAAATAAGTAAGAAAGTGGGTAACTTAAGTAAGTAAGTTAAGTCGAGTCAAGTTAGTAAGTAACTTGTTAAGTCATGTTAATAAGTAACTTGTCAAGCTAAGTTAGCAAACTAAAATGAAAATTTTAAATTAATAAGGCAGAAGTTAATGCTTTGAGTTGGATTGTCCACAAAGATCCTTATGTGAAAATATGAGCTTGGATTTTGAAATCAAATCATTTTTAAAGTTAGAAACCTTGTTTTGTTTTAAAATACTTACTTTATATTTTCAAAAAGCTATAAATTTTTAAAGTGATAAGTTATCAAAGGAGAAAGTAAGAAAACAAAATCAAGATTATGGGTGTCCATAGCGATAGTCGTTATGGATGCACTTTTGCTTAAAAATCCGATTTTTGCAAAATTTGTTTTTTTTCTTCAATTAAAAGTGTTTCTAAAATGTTTTGAAAATTTAACAACGATGTTTAAGGAAATTTAATTAAGAATTTAATACTTATTTATTTATCAATTAGTTTTGATAATTAATAATTAATTAAGTATTAAACAAGGTTTATTAATTTTAATTAATTGAGGCTTGGATACTAATTGATTATCTTTCAAAGGTAAGATTGATTTTAATTAATTATCAATTAAAGCAACCTTTTATTAATTATGATTTAAGTATATGATTTATTTTAATTAATTATTAATTTAATGTGGATTAATTATTAAGGTAACGTTTAATTATTTTAATTACAAATTAAATAATATTTTAATTTAAAATAATTATTTATTAAAGGTTTAAATTATTATTTAAGTCTTATTTAAATGAATAATTAATTAATTAATTAAGATCAATTAATAGTTAATAATTAATGACGGTTTAAATTTTTATTTAATAATTAATAAAGGATTAATTGAGGGTTTACTTTATAAATAAATTATTTATTAAATTATAATTAAATTAAGTTCAAATTTAATAAATATTAATTATGATTTAAAAGATCTTATCTTGTAGTTAATCATTTTAAAAGGGAGTTTTAAGTTTTAAATCCTTTGTTTCGAGAATGAAACTGTTTTAATGGTACTTCTTTTTCAAAGATGGTTTTGAACACAAAGGGATTCAAATATCGATACCATTAAGTATACAAAATAATTGTGAATGAGTTCTGCAAATGGTTTAATTGTGTAGACATGTGTTAGCGGAATTAATTTAAGTGATTAGTAATTTAATTATCAATTTATTTATAAAAATTGAAACTAATAATAACCCGCAATATGTTCTTACGAGGTCCGAAATTTCACAATAAAAATTGGTTCGAAATTTATTGAAGATAGCTAGAATTTTAAATTAAATTGAACGTTGTTTAATTTAATTTAAAATCGGAATGGATTGAAAATAAAAATCAAGGTGTGTAAATCTCACTTATTTGGATTGCTAGTATTAATTTAAAATAGTTAAAATTATTGGACGATTGGTTGGATTGGTATATCATTATCAGTTGAGTGTTATCTTATATATATAGTAGTATATATTAGTAGTTAGATATATTTCCCACTGTTGGAGCGGCTGAGACACTATGCTCCCCGTATAATAGAGGATGACCCTATATTACCGCAATATCTCCCACGAAGTAGGATTGGTATTTTTATGTTATCTAGCATCTGTGGATGCAGGGAAACAAATTGGTGGGTTCCAATTGGATTCCTCAAAAATGTTGATTTTAATTTCATATATAATAATATATGATCTGTTAGAAAAATTTATTATATATTATTATTGTGATTTGAATTATTGGATGTTATAGTAGCACTGGCCTATATTTTGGTATTTTAAATAGCATATATATTATTTTTGAATTTGAAGGAATTAAAAGGGATTCTATATATAAAAATATTTATATTGGAATTTGGATTATTTTAAAGAAAATCGAATTGGATAAAATAATAATTTGATTTTTGGGTTTGTACTTAACTATTCGAAAAATATATTTAATAGAGCTTTTGAAATAATTTATATAAGGGATTTTTAACTGTGGATTTTAAAAGGACATTTTTAAAAATATGGATAAGGAGTTTTAAATCGACATTAAAAATAGATTTGAAAAATCAATGGGATTTATTATGGAATGTATTTATAAAATGAGAAATTATAAACGAGATTAGTTTTTATAAAAAAGTGAAACTCAAAGGAGTTATAAATTTATAAACGATGTTATAGATAAAGGAAATCGATATCAAATGATAATTCGAGAATATAAAATTCATAGGGTGAATTCATATTAAGATATGAAAATAGGGTTGAGGAAAAATAGTGGATACTATTTTTGAAAAGAGGAAATGGTTAAGGAGATCGAAATGAAAGCAATGTGTTAGGAATCGAGAGGAATTTATAAATTTAATTGGTTATTGAGATTTTAAAATATATTTTTAATTTTAAGAAGTTAAGTTGTTTTTTAAAGGGGAAAATTTATCTATCCAATTATGAATATTTAAGGTGTTAGTAGTGAAATATTTCGCGAAGTAGATTATTCAAATATTTACTATTTATTGAAATGAATTCACATATTTATAATAAGCTTCGTAAATCAATTAGTTATTTGAAAATGAAATAGGGAATAAATTATCAACGTTTGTCAAAGTATTTAAAATTTTAAATTAGTACTTAAACGTGCTTTAAAAATAAATTATCATTCTTTAAAAATACTTATTATACATATATAGAGTTTTGTAAATGATTTTAAATTATTTATAAACTCTCTCGAGATATGGAAATGGATATGACTTTTAGAAGTTGTAAATGAACAAACGAGATTATAAGTGAGCATAATCGGTTTTGGAAGTTGTAAAAGAATTTAATATAAATTTTGAAAAATGTAGGAGATAAGATAAGAAAATCTAAGTATTGATATTTGAAATGATTTTGGGAAAATGGACTTAAAATATTTTATTAAGTGTGGAAATGAAAAGCTTTTGGAAATATTTAGTGGCGAAGGATTTATATCGAGATATTTTTCTAAGTAATGGATTATAAATCGAAATTGGAAATATTTCAATAAGTATTGAAGTAAGACATGGGTTGAAATATCCTGTTATGGATATAAGTATTCAAAAATGTTTTCAAATATTGAAATCTTGAATATATATCTTTGTAAAGATATTTTTGAAATGAATGTTTTGAAAATTTTATAATATAGGCCTAGTGACCGCTTTGGATGTTATTTGATAGTTAAATAACCGACTATCAAATCTGGCCAAATTCGTTGATCGTTTCGAAGAGACCGGGATTGGATTTAATTATTCGAAAACCATTTCGATCCAGTTGAATGTTATGAATGGTGATATCATGAAGATGGTGAAAATGTCTACTCGGTTTGACCAGATCCAGGATAACTTGTATGGACGCATGCTATCAGAACATCGTCATTGGGAGCATTCTAAGTGAAATTGTTCTTGAAAGGCAAACGTAGCCTCAAGCCTCATTAACCGAGAATGACTAAAACATGGGAGATGCGGTAAGGTAAGTGGATCGCATCTAATTGGGGTATGTTATCACCTTTCTAGATACACTCGAAAATATATTATAAATTATTGATATGTTTGTGTATGGAAAGTGACGCTCGATTAAGGGTGCGAACACCTAGGGTGATATCATATTCTATACTATCCAGGTTAGGGGTAGGCCAGTCATGTGTTGGTAGGGGATCCCGACGAGGTCCTCGGTACATTTTTTTAGAGGCGTGCTGTGACGGATGGTATCCCGGTAGCCCAGACATTGTATGCAATCCAATATCCACTACGAGCCCGTACGGTTTTGATCGTGCCCAACTATGCTGAAACATGAGATACATGCATTTCAGCTATTTTCTAATTTACTTTCTGTAGACACTATTATAATATCAGATGATTTTAATATAAAATGTTTTGGTTATCGTAAGGTAAAAACCCATCGTGTTTATGTGTGACGTGATCTTACGAGATACCTTTGATTTCATAGGAATTTTAAAGTAGTAATAATTCAAATTGAGTGTGTTTTTCTCACGCAGGTTTCCAGACTGTCTCGGGTGTTATTTTATTATAATGCTCGGGCCAGACCGAGTATTACAGATTTGGGTTAGGATACTATGGAGCTCCAGAGACGAGCTTGGTGACAAAGACGTATACTCGTATTTGATTATATTCCGCTGTGTCTGTTAAACCGCATGTTCAGTATTTGTAAATACAAGTAATTATAACTTCCAGATTGATTGTTGATATGTGCGGTTAGATTGTCAGCTTAGGCTGTATGGAAAAGTAGGTCATTTTAGTATTACTCTTCTTTGTAAGGGAATGTATAATACTTTTTGGTAGTACCCAGTTCCTTGGTATCATTTTGGAGTTACTCAGGCTATATCTATATGTTTGTGTGATTTAAATTATAGAGTTCCATTTCAAAAGGTATTGAAAATAAAATCCGGGTATTTGGATCTTGAATTTCCTTAGGGAAGTAAATGAAAAATGAAATAGTGGAATCAAATAGAGGTATATACTCTTAGGCAGTAGTGGAGTATTATCCAAGTTGAACCGATGTGGTTTATGAAATGTTTTCATGAATGATTTTGTGTAAATTTAATTGGTATTAAAAAGAACTAATTAGTGAGTGTGTAGGGTGGACGTAGATCATTTCTCCTTTTCATATAGTTTTGATCCAAGATTCAAGTACACGACATTGAGGTTTTTGCATCGTTCCGAATAAGGATCTATTACTCGACTTTTGACGGCGAGCACTTGATAAGGGTTCATAGTGTGGGACCAAAGTTTTCTAACATAATTATAACTATGTAAGGAGATTAGAGGTTCCAAATTAAAGAGCCTGATAGGAGTCCGCACTAGAGAATCGGAAGAGCGATATTAGTTCGAAAGTAAAGTTATGTATTCAAGTTGAGATCGATTCAGATTTTGCATAAGAATGATCTATGTACATCATAAGAGCTGATGTATAGCGTTAAGTGTTTTCTGGGATAGGTCGAGGTGTAATTTCGAGGTCGAAATTTTTTTTAAGGGAGGAAGAATGTGACGACCCAGAATTTCACTACTTTGATTAATAAATATTTAATTAATTTTAAATAGTCTATACATAGGTTTTATAATGAAAATAAACTATTTTCACTAATTAATAATGATGGTAAAATCATTTTCAAAATTTGTTTACCAAATTAAATAGTTCGTAGAAAAATAGAAAATGTGACCGAAGAACGATTTCCGAAATTTCGACCTTTTGACACCGGGAAGTTATCAGTAACGTTATTCGTCTTTGTACACTATATGTACATATATATATAAGAGTTAATTAACTAAATAATAATACACTTAGAAATAAATTATCTTATGATAATTTGGATTAGTAAGTGATATGACAACACATAGTTTTAAAATTAATAAACTTATATATATATATAGTCACATCTTAGATTTGTGATCATTAACCATAATTTTCTCTTGTCATATCTTAGGCAATTATTAAACTGATATATATAAAGGAAAGTGATGTGACTAAACCTAATAATATATATATACACACATATATATAAGAGAGTGATATGACTAAACATAATTATATGTATATGTGTGTGTGTATATATATATTATAAAAGATCTGTGATGTGACTAGATATAATTATGACAAGTTATATTATTTAATTCATTTTCACCTATATATACCCACCTATTCTCTTTATTTTCTCCTTGCTTTCTGTGACGCCCCACCTCTATACCCACGCTAGCCAAGGACACTGCGGGGTAATGCCGTCAACTAGCACGGAGAATAAGACTGTTGAGGAGCGACCATCCGTGTAATTGCTTAGTGCGAGCACCGATATGTCAGATAGTATAACATGCATTTTCTTTTCAAGAGGGAATCCGACATACCGATACAAAATCAAAACTACTACACAGTGGCAATATATATTCTTCGGAGACAAACATAGAAATAAACATAACATAAATCAGTCACAGATATGCATATCACAAAGGCGGAAAAAGATATGAATATTACACATAGAAGTGTACATCAGAGTAGTGGTCAAACAAGATCCAAAATATCACAAAAGAATAGTTACAAGTGTTAGACAAAAGAATAAGTATACATCCTGGAGTCTATATCTCAAATGTATACAACAAAATAAACTACTAATCTAAGTAGTTAGCCAAAAGTCGGAATAATAACTCCAGAAGAGGAGTCAAGTAGAAGCACCTGCAAAATCTCGGTCTGACCCGAGTATTATTTAATAAGAAAATAATAAACGGATCAGGCTAACTATCACTATCAGATGTAATGATATAGAATAAGAGATACGACATAAACATATAAAACCATAATACCATACTATGATAAGTATGTAATTGAAAACCAACCAGAGATTAATCAATATCACAAGAATCTTCTCAAAGATCAAAAGGAATTGCATACTCCTTATTTCATTCACCAAGCTACAAATATTGACAACATATAAATGCCAATCATAAAATTGGTGAAATTCAAATTCTAGAAATCATCAATAGAAATCCAGGAATCACAAAAAAAAAGGGGAGGCCTATCACAAAACGGGAGCCTGAAAACTCACCAACACGTGTATCACAAACGGGACGCTATCCCATGGTCGCTAACAATAGAGCCGGTGCAACGACGTAGTAAAACGGTACGCCCGAGGAACCAGAAACTCTAATAGTTCGGAACAACAACGTAGTACAACGGTACGCCCATAGATCCGAACTCCATAAAAACGTGGGTCGCTAGCCCATAAAAATTGGGTCGAAACCCCCAGAAATAAATAGGCCGTTAGCGTATAATAAAAATAAGACGAAACTCAATAAAACGAGGTACCGTCCCCTTCGTGGACAAAGAAACATAGCATAGCGCTAGTCTAAAACACAAAAATGATCCTCAATGATCATCACGAAAGTGCCAATTACTCTAAGCTAGTAAATATATGAGCTTAGCTTCATGTCCCATAACCACTAGCTTAACTTAAATATTTACGAGCAAATTGTAGATCTCCACTAGAATATTGTCACAAGAGATTCAATCGAACAAGTCCAAGAATTAACCAACGAAGTAAACGCAAGCGTTTCATACCACTTGTTTTACTAAGTCGTTTAATTATATTTCTCATACGAGTGTGGTGAAGGTTTGTATATGCTAGTAGATTGGAAAACGGTTTGAGAAAACGAGCCTTGTAATAAAATAGTGTTGAAATCATTTTGAAGAAAGATTTTTGATATTTACTACTAGTATAGAAAACCTTTATATTTTTAAAGTGACAAATCACAGAAATGATTGTAGAAACAATCAATCACTAAAATTCACATTCGAAGACGTGAATAAAATCCAAAGAAATCGATTCTGAATCCATCAAAATGTATGCTCACATGAATCCCGAAGAAAATGTCATCAAAGAGGATAACAATTGATAACAACAAGTGGGAATAAACCCGAATCGATTAAATTTGGAAACACAAGAGAAATAGACAAAAATACGCATAATAGGCATTTAAGAGCAGGTCAGTCGACTGGCTCAATGAGTTCAGTCGACTGAACTCAGTCCCGGAATATTCGCGGGATGCTGGTCAGTCGACTGGACTCAGTATGCCAGTCGACTGGACCAGAACCTGGGATGTGCTCAGGTAGCAGGTCAGTCGACTGGCCCAAAATTCCAGTCGACTGGAACCTGTGTCCTGCACTTCTAAGCCCATGTAAATGAAGGCTATTTCCTTTCGAATTGCAATCACTCGAGTCACGGCACTAGGAGTTTATGCGAATCATCTACCTAGCCCAATAGGCTCTTCGATGCATCACCAAAAGCATGTTCAAACAACAAAGCTATGATTTTTGAAGATTTGAACTCAAAACACCAAAAATTGGAATATTCACAAAACCAATCCAAGTCAAAATCAAATGCATATGAATAAGTGTTAGGAATTCATACTTAACAATCAAAGATAATCATAGACTTAGATGTGAGATAAAAATCTCACCTTTAAACCCAAAACAAATGAATGAGAAGCTTGAAGACAAGGGAAGATCAACCACACTTCAATCTCAACACAAGAAGCTTGAATCTAAGCTTAAAAGGGAAACATTTCTCAAATTAGGTTTAGGAATTTTTTGAAATCAAAGAGGGAATGAGTTGGAGAAGAAGGAGATGATACTTACCAATGCTTCTCTTTGAATTTGGAGCAAGAACTTGATTTGCAAATGGAAACTAGGGCTTCGGATTTTAATTCTTTTTCTTTTCCCCCATTATTCTGTTTAGAACTGAAAAGATAAGGAAGAGGGAATGAATGAAGAGAAGTGGTTCAGTTTGGGGTTTTAAGTTGGCTAGTGGGCTGAACCCAAACCCAAACCCAAAGTGAAAAAGGTCAAATTTTTAGCTAGCTCCAAACATATCAATGTTTATACTCAAAAAGGTTGCAATCGGCATTTCGAACTCAATGGAAGGGGTATCGAGTCCCAATTCGACTCTTTGCAAAAAGTAGGTTTTCGGACTAAAATCCGATGAACGATGAAATATTTAAATATACAATCGATAAATATGTGGGTTGTTACAGACTCCCCTTCTTAAAGAAATTATGTCCTCGCAATCTTAAGAAATAAATGAATAGAAGTAACAACCATAAAAGCATATCAACACAAAAGAAATTTGAAATAGAAAGTTCACCTCAAAAAGCACGAGAAAGTAAGTCCGGATGTGTTCGCTTGATGAATTCTCTAGATTCCCAAGAGCAATACTTAGGTTTTGAGGACCATTGAACTTTCACAAGCGGGACATCTTTATTTCGGAGGCGTTTGACCTCCGAAGCAGTAATACAAATAAGATGTTGCTCATAAGTTAAATTCGGCGAAACTTCAATTTCTTCCACAACACCGGGCTCAAGAATAGAATCAGAATCTCGAAGGCATTTTCGTAATTGAGAAACGTGAAACACGTCATGAAAAGCAGAAAACTGAGCCGGTAATAAGAGGCGATAAGCCACGGAACCAATACGTTCGGTGATAGAAAATGGACCAATATATCGTGGTGCTAACTTTCTCGATCGACTAAAACGTACAACACCCTTCATAGGTGAAGCACGAATAAACACAAAATCTCCCACAGAAAATTCTAATTTCCTTCTTCGGTTATTGGCATAGGATTTTTGTCTACTTTGGGCTTCTTTCATCCTATGACGAATAAGGACAATCTTTTCTGTGGAATCACGAATAAAATCTGGACCTAAAACCAGCTTCTCACCGACCTCAAGCCAACAAGAAGGTGATCGGCATGGCCTTCGATAGAAAGCCTCAAAAGGTGCCATACCAATAGTAAATTGGAAGCTATTATTATAGGAAAACTCAACAAGAGAAACATGATATTCCCAACTTCCACCAAAATCATGAACACAAGAACGAAGAAGATCTTCAAGAGTTTGATTCACACGCTCGGTTTGTCCAACGGACTGAGGATGATAAGCGGTGCTATAATTAAGCTTCGTTCCCAAAGCTTTTTGAAGACTCTTCCAAAATCCACTAGTAAACAATGGATAATGATCACTAACAATAGAAGAAGGAATTCCATGCAATTTTACAATTTCTTTAATAAAGAGTTTGGCCAAGAGAGGAACGATTCGATTGGACCGAACGGGAATAAAATGGGCGGATTTAGTAAGTCTATCAACTATCACCCATAAGCTATCATGACCCAAACGAGAACGGGGAAGGCCGTCAATAAAATCCATGGAAATTTGATCCCACTTCCAAATTGGAATTTCTAAAGGTTGCAATAACCCACCGGGCCTTTGATGCTCGGCCTTGACAAGTTGGCAAGTCATGCAACGCTTAACAAAGTTATCAATATCAGATTTCATCCCCTCCCAATAATAAAGTCGCTTCATATCCGCGTACATTTTACTACTACGGGGATGAATGGTAAATTTAGAACGATAAGAATCTTATAAAATGTCTTTACGAAGATCGCTACCAAATTTTTGAATACCGCCACGAGAATCAATATCAAAGTCTTTCAAACCTTCAGTATCAATTTTATCCCTAAAATTTTGGCCAAGAAGAGCCAATTCGGGATCTAGCTTTTGAGCTTCAAGAATGCGGTCTAAAAGAGAAGGATGAGCCTCAAGGCTACATAAAACAAGAGATGAACATAAATCAGAAACACGATCTCGAATCTCGCAAGTGGATAAAACCCCGAGATCATTCCATTCGGATATCATCATAGAAACAACCGCTTGTTGCTTGCAACTAAGTGCATCGGCAACACGATTTCCCTTTCTGGGAGTATAAAGAATATCAAGATCATAAGATGCAAGGAATTCGAGCCAACGTTGTTGATGCAAATTAAGTTCCTTTTGAGAAAATAGATACTTCAAAGATTTATGATCGGTGTAAAGAATAAATTTTTCTCCCAAAAGATAATGACGCCAAATTCGATGGGCGAAAACAATAGCCGCGAGCTCTAAATCATAAGTGACATATCTAGTCTCGGCTGGCTTCAATTTCCTAGAAGCATAAGCAATAACACATTCTCTTTGCATAAGAACGGCACCCAAACCAACGCGACTAGCATCGGTATAAACAATAAAATCTTTATTTCCTTCGGGAATCACAAGAATAGGAGCATCAGAAAGGAGTTCTTTTAATTTCTGAAAAGAAGCTTCACATTTGTCCGACCAAATGTATTTAACTCCCTTCTTCGTCAAACTAGTAAGAGGCACGGAAATTTTTGAAAAGTCTTTTATAAAACGACGGTAATAGACCGCCAATCCAAGGAAGCTACGGATTTCCGTCACGCTCTTCGGTCTCTTCCAATTTTGAATCACTTCAATCTTTGAAGGATCCACCGATATTCCGGATTCGGAAGTAGTATGACCGAGAAACTTCACACGAGATTGCCAAAAGTGGCATATAGAAAATTTTGCTTTTAATTGATTACTCCTAAGAGTTTCCAACATAATCCGAAGATGCTTTTCATGCTCCTTCTCGGTTTTTGAATACACAAGAATATCATCAATGAAGATGAGAACAAATCGATCGAGGAAATTTTTGAAAACTCGATTCATAAGGTCAACGAAATAAGCCGGAGCATTCATTAAACCAAATGGCATAATAACCCATTCATAAGATCCATAACGAGTACGAAACGATGTCAAAGGAATGCTATCCTCTGCAATACGAAGCTGATGAAAACCGGTTGCCAAGTCCAATGTGAAAAGACGCTAGCACCACTAAGTTGATCGAATAGATCATCAATCCGAGGTAAAGGATATTTATTTTTGATAGTAAAATCATTAAGCTTGCGGTAGTCAACGCAAAGCCTAAGTGTACCATTGGATTTCTTCACAAAAATAGCCGAAGCTCCCCAAGGCGAGGAACTAGAGCGAATAAATTACTTCGTCTCCAATTCGGTTAATTGTTTGCGCATCTCCTCATTTTCCTTATTGGACATGCGATAAGAAGGACGAGTGAT
Organism: Allium cepa; assembly: GCA_030765085.1. NCBI lineage: Eukaryota > Viridiplantae > Streptophyta > Magnoliopsida > Asparagales > Amaryllidaceae > Allium > Allium cepa. Next base: position 708,478,273 of record CM060932.1, read on the forward strand.
AGGTTGAACTCCAGGGATGAGATTAATTTTGAACTCAATTGCTCGCTTAGGCGGTAGTCCTAAAACGGGCTCAAATATGTCGAAGAATTCACGAACAACGTGAATAAGAGAAATGACATCTTCCTCATCATCATTATCATCATCATGAGGATTTAAAGAATATAAAGATGCAACTAAGTTGGAATCCGAATCTTTAAGAATAATAGAAATCCGCTTGATAGATTGAGGATGTCGAAGATGGACAGTCCGCTCAGGACATAGGATATGAGCTTCATAACGGTTAAGCCAATCCATTCCCAAAATCATTCCAAAGCCTAAGTAGCGCATAACATGCATATCGACTAGGAAAGAAAAATCACACAAAATAATCTCCACATCTTTACAAAGCAAACTAAGTGTTGCGGATCCACCAACTAGATTCACAATTCTCAAAGAAGTCATTAAAGCAATAACACTTAAAGAAAAAGTATTAACAAGTTCTTTCGATATAAAAGAATGGGATGCACCCGTATCAAAAAGAACTTGAATTGGTTGATCATGAAACATAATAATGCCATCAAGGATAGAATGAAAAATACCTTTACCACGAGAAGTGTTGCTAGGGGCTTGTGCAACATTTAACTTTCCCTCCTTCTTGCCTTAAAGTTTGGGACATGCAGATATAAAATGACCCGAACTTTTCCAATAGCGACAAAAGAGAGGTTTCGGGCATTTATTGGCATAATGGTCTTTAGAACCACAATTGAAGCATTGCCCACTATTAGAGGAAGAAGTCTTTTCTTCAGGGGTTGTTTGCTTTCCTTTCTTATTAGGATACGGGCCTTTGGTCTTAATAGGCCTTTTCTTGTTATTGTTGAAGTCTGGTTTGACACCCACAACTTCAACATCACTCTCCTTATCCGCCTCTTCAAGTCGAAGAGCGATATCAACGAGTTGATCAAAAGATACTTCTAACTTTAAAAGTAATGGCTTCTTGAGATTTTTGTTCAAGCCATAGACAAATCTTTGGTTCTTCTTCAATGGGGTGTTTATGTATTCGATCCCGTATTTAAGAAGTGACTCGAAGGATGCGACATAATCTGCCACAGAGGATTCACCTTGAACAAGGTCAATGAAACGACGAGCCAATGTCACTTTCTCAGCTTCTGGCACAAACTTTAATTCGAATCGTTCTCGGAATTTCTCCCAAGTAAGATCCGCTTCATTTATTTCAGAAATCAGAAGCTCGTACCAGTCTAATGCTCTTTCTTGGAGCATACTAGAGGCCAACTGGACTCGGTAAAGATCAATAAGATTTATGCGAGAAAAGACTCGATCGCATATTCTTAGCCAAGCCTGGACTTCAATAATGGTTTCAGAACCCTTGAATGGCTTCCCACCCAAATTGGTCTAATCGTTGCACAAACGTGCAAATCCAGACTTAGGGTGAGTAGACTCCGGATTAGAACTGGCTGCTTGAGCATTCTTTACTAGATCAAGAAGCTGCTAGGCAGACATAAATACTCCATCTTGGGGAGTAGCACTAGATTGACCGACGCTGGGACGGCCAGGTCTAACCATTTCTCTTCATTAAGAAAGAAAGAAGAAGAAGAAAAAGGTTATTCACAAAATAAAAATCAAACAATAATGATTGATAAAATAAGGAATCACAAAAGAAAATAGGATAGGACGGTACGAAGACATGAATTAAATCCTAAGGCATGACTCCTAAGATGGACTTAGGACGATGATCCTTGTTAAATTATTCTACATTGTTCTGAAGTTTGGCTCTAATACCAAGCTGTGACGCCCTACCTCTATAGCCACGCTAGCCAAGGACACTACGGGGTAATGTCGTCAACTAGCACGGAGAATAAGGCTGTTGAGGAGCGACCATCCGTGTAATTGCTTAGTGCGAGCACCGATATGTCATATAGTATAACATGCATTTTCTTTTCAAGAGGGAATCCGACATACCGATACAAACTCAAAACTACTACACAGTGGCAATATATATTCTTCGGAAACAAACATAGAAATAAACATAACATAAATTAGTCACAGATATCCATATCACAAAGGCGGAAAAAGATATGAATATTACACATAGAAGTGTACATCAGAGTAGTGGTCAAACAAGATCCACAATATCACAAAAGAATAGTTACAAGTGCTAGACAAAAGAATAAGTATACATCCTGGAGTCTATATCTCAAATGTATACAACAAAATAAACTACTAATCTAAGTAGTTAGTCAAAAGTCAGAATAATAACTCTAGAAGAGGAGTCAAGTAGAAGCACCTGCAACATCTCGGTCTGACCCGAGTATTATTTAATAAGAAAATAATAAACGGATCAGTCTAACTATAAATATCAGATGTAATGATATAGAATAAGAGATATGACATAAACATATAAAAACCATAATACCATACTATGATAAGTATGTAATTGAAAACCAACCAGATATTAATCAATATCACAAGAATCTTCTCAAAGATCAAAAGGAATGTCATACTCCTTATTTCATTCACCAAGCCACAAATATTGACAACATATAAATGCCAATCATAAAATTGGTGAATTTCAAATTCTAGAAATCATCAACAGAAATCCAGGAATCACAAAAAAAGGGGGAGGCCTGTCACAAAACGGGAGCCTGAAAACTCACCAATACGTGTATCACAAACGGGACGCTATCCCATGGTCGCTAACCATAGAGCCGGTGCAACGACGTAGTACAACGGTACGCTTGAGGAACCAGAAACTCGAGTAGTTCGGAACAACTACGTAGTACAATGGTACGCCTGAAGATTCGAACTCCATAAAAACGTGGGTCGCTAGCCCACAAAAATTGGGTCGAAACCCAAGAAATAAATAGGTCGTTAGCCTATAATAAAAATGAGACGAAACTCAATAAAACGAGGTACCGTCCCCTTCATGGACAAAGAAACATTGCATAGCGCTAGTCTAAAACACAAAAATGATCCTCAATGATCATCAAGAAAGTGTCAATTACTCTAAAATAGTAAATATATGAGCTTAGCTTCATGTCCCATAACCACTAGCTTAACTTAAATATTTACGAGCAAATTGTAGATCTTCACTAGAAAATTGTCACAAGAGCTTCAATCGAACAAGTCCAAGAATTAACCAACGAAGTAAACGCAAGCGTTTCATACCACTTGTTTTTCTAAGTCGTTTAATTAGATTTCTCATACGAGTGAGGTGAAGGTTTGTATATGCTAGTAGATTGGAAAACGGTTTGAGAAAACGAGCCTTGCAATAAAATAGTGCTGAAATCATTTTGAAGAAAGAGTTTTGATATTTACTACTAGTATAGAAAACCTTTATATTTTTAAAGTGACAAATCACAGAAATGATTGTAGAAACAATCAATCACTAAAATTCACGTTCGAAGACGTGAATAAAATCCAAAGAAATCGATTCCGAATCCATCAAAATGTATGTTCACATGAAACCCGAAGAAAATGTCATCAAAGAGGATAACAATTGACAACAAGTGGGAATAAACCGAATCGATTAAATTTGGAAACACAAGAGAAATAGACAAAAATATGCATAATAGGCATTTAAGAGCAGGTCAATCGACTGGCTCAATGAGTTCAGTCGACTGAACTCAGTCCCGGAATATCCGTGGGATGCTGGTCAGTCGACTGGACTCAGTATGCCAGTCGACTGGACCAGAACCTGGGATGTGCTCAGGTAGCAGGTTAGTCGACTGGCCCAAAATTCCAATCGACTGGAACCTGTGTCCTGCACTTCTAAGCCCATGTAAATGAAGGCTATTTCCTTCCAAATTGCAATCACTCGAGTCACGGCACTAGGAGTTTACGCGAATCAGCTACCTAGCCCAATAAGTTCTTCGATGCATCACAAAAGCATGTTCAAACAACAAAAGCTATGATTTTCGAAGATTCGAACTTAAAACACCAAAAATTGGAATATTCACAAAACCAATCCAAGTCAAAATCAAATGCACATGAATAAGTGTTAGGAATTCATACCTAACAATCAAAGATAATCATAGACTTAGATGTGAGATAAAAATCTCACCTTTAAACCCAAAACAAATGAATGAGAAGCTTGAAGACAAGGGAAGATCAACCACACTTCAATCTCAACATAAGAAGCTTGAATCTAAGCTTAAAAGAGAAACATTTCCCAAATTAGGTTCAGGAATTTTCTGAAATCAAAGAGAGAATGAGTTAGAGAAGAAGGAGATGATACTTACCAATGCTTCTCTTTGAATTTGGAGCAAGAACTTGATTTGCAAATGGAAACTAGGGCTTGGGATTTTGATTCGTTTTCTTTTCCCCCATCATTCTCTTTAGAACTGAAAAGATAAGGAAGAGGGAATGAATAAAGAGAAGTGGTTCAGTTTGGGGTATTAAGTTGGCTAGTGGGCTGAACTCAAAACCAAACCCAAAGTGAAAAAGGTCAAATTTTTAGCTAGCTCCAAACATATCAATGTTTATACTCAAAAAGGTTGCTAACGACATTTTGAACTCAATGGAAGGGGTCTCGAGTCCCAAGTCGACTGTTTGCAAAAAGTAGGTTTTCAGACTAAAATCTGACGAACGATGAAATATTTAAATAAAATATTTAAATATACAATCGATAAATATGCGGATTGTTACACTTTCATTTACGTTTTCTTCTTCCTTGTTAAAATTTTAATGGCTTCTTCTTTTAGCCTTGAGAGGAGAGATAGAGAGAGAAAATCCTTAGAAAACTTGTTTAAATCACTTCTTCTTCCTTCCTACCTCTTCTCCTTTCATTATCAAGCTCACACACCTCATAAAACATGCTATGGCTGAGCTCACTTAGTAAGGCCGAACCTACTTTGGCCTTTATGGCCACCAAAAACTTCACCTTTCTAGAAGGGAAAACGTAGTTCTAGCTTAGATTCAAGTGGTAGCTTTGTTGGTCTCGTTTGGATGGCATTTGGTGAGTAAGCTTAGTTTAAACTAAAAAGTTTTAAACTTTTCTATGTTGATTATATTATTGAATGAAATATGCAAATTTGTGTTGGATTATTACATATTTTGGTTGTTTATGGTATGGTTGACATGAGATGACGTTGTTTATATTATTCTTTTGGAAAGTTATAAACTTATTTATATGATGTAATCTTGCTTATGGTTGGTTTGTGGCATGTATATGTTGTATAGACACTTGTTAGTAAGTAAACTAGTTATGAACTAGTAAGGGAAACTAGTAAGTTAAACTAGTAAATGGAAGGGTAGTAAGTGAAATAAGTAAGAAAGTGGGTAACTCAAGTTAGTAAATTAAGTCAAGTTAGTAAGTAACTTGTTAAGTCAAGTTAGTAAGTAATTGTAAAGCTAAGTTAGAAAACTAAAATGAAAAGGTTAAGTTAGTAAGCTAGAAGTTAGTGCTTTTAGTTGGATTGTCAACAAAGATCCTTATGTAAAATTATGGGCATGAATATTAAAATAAAAACATTTTTAAAGTTAGAAACTTTGTTTTGTTTTTAAAATACTTACTTTATGTTTTCAAAAAGCTAGAAAGTTTTAAAGTGAAATGTTATCGAAGTAGAAGTAAGAAAACAAAGTCAAGATTATGGATATCCATAGCGATAATCGCTATGGATGCAGTTTCGTTTAAAAATCCGATTTTCGCAAAATTTGTTTTTTTTTCAATTAAAGGTGTTTTAAAAATGTTTTACAAACTTAACAATGATGTTTAATACTTATTAATTAGAATCTAATATTTATTTAGTTAATTAAGAATTTAAATTCTTATTTATTTGTCAATTAAATTTGATTATTAATAATTAATTAAGTATTAAACAAGGTTTATTAATTTCAATTAACTGGGGATTGGATACAAATTAATTATCTTTTAAAGGAAATATTAACTTTAATTACTTATTAATTAAAGCAAGATTACTTTTTTTATTAATTATGAGTTCAGTATATGATTTGTTTTTAATTAATCATTATTTAATACAGGTTAATTATTAAGGTAATTTTTAATTATAAATTAATTAAGGTTTTAATTTAAAATAATTATTTATTAAAGGTTTAAATTATTATTTAAGTTTTAATAAAAAGATTAATTAATTGAGTTTAGTTAATAGTTAATTATTAATGAAGGTTTGGATTATAATCTAATAATTAATAAAGGATTAATTGTGGGTTTAATTTATAAATAAATTATTTATTAAAGGTTTAGTTCTTTATTAATTTATAATTAAATTAAGTTCAAATTTAATAAAGACTGATTATGATTTAATAAAGAGCTTAGCTTGTAATTAATTATTTTAAAAAAGAGTTTTAAGTTTAAAATCCTTTGTTTTGAGAATCAAATTATTTTTAAGGTACTTCTTTTCCAAGATGATTTTGAACACAAGGGATTGAAATATCGATACCATGAAGTAAAAAACAATTGTGAATGATCTATATAAATGGTTTGATTGTGTAGACATGTGTTAGCGGAATAAATCCTCGTTCTTCTATGAACTGATTGAATTGTTTGGACATCTGTTTAACAGGACAAATCACCCTCTTGCTCTCATGTTATTTGGACATGTATATGATAGTTTCTTCATATTGATTTGTTATTCCCTGATTTGAATATAAGTTGTATTTACATACTTGTTGCTTATGTAAATAACTGTTAAGTGAATTAGAATTGAAGGTGAATAGCAACTTAAACTAGAACCACTGGGATTGCTAAGCCCCCTTTTGAAATTGTAAAGTATGTTTGAATTAACTTAAATTCTTCAACCAATTTAGAGTTTAAAGTTTATAAAATGATTTTCAAGTTGTGCTATTATGTTATAAAGTTATTTATAAGTAATAATTTTTTTATAAAGGTATTTTACGAAAGATTTACTTAAAGTGTTTTACAAAAGATAATTTGTAAATGATATTTTATAAAAGAATTTTTATAAAGGTTTTATAAAGAAGTTTTATAAAGAGTTTTAAACTAGAAAGAGATTTATAAATCATTTTAGAGATTTCAAAGGAAGTTTAAATCTAGTTTGAAAATTTATAAAGAGGTTTGGAATGTGAAGTAAATGTTTTTAATTATAGGTGATGTTTTTAAAAGAGAATAGTTGGCCATTTAATATGGAATTTTGAAGAGGGAATTTCCAAAATGTTTTTGGTAAGTATTGTGCATTTTTTTTCAAGTTTAAAGGGAAGGTTAGGAGGGGTTTAGCAATAGTGTTTTGAAAAGATCTTTTAATCAGGTTTTATAAAGTATCTTTTGAATTAAAGAGAATTAATAAAGACTTAGTGGATCTCATATGGAAATTAAACCGTGATTGGATGCTTGTTTATTAATAGTTAAATAACCAATTATCAAGTTTGACCCAATTTGACTTAGAAAGTATGAATGTAAATTTGAGTTCCCCGATAAGGTCTTGAACACTTGCTTCCAAAAGAACCAGGAACGAGTCAACCGAAAATTATCGGTTGTTAGTATGGAGAGATAGGGATCATATTTATATATCTGAAAACCACTCCAATCCAATATGCATGTTCGATTGGAAGAAATCTTGATGATGATTGAAAAATGGTGGTCTTTAAAGTGTAAGGGCTATTGCTACTAATCATGAGGGTGATTCCAAAATGGATGTAGTAGAGTTAGCGCCTTCAGTTTCGTTCGGACCCAGAACGAAATTGTATGGATGAATGCTGGCATTGTATTGACACCTGGAGGGCAGTGTTAGCATTCCAAGATGGATTGCTTTTCAAAAAGGTAAAAGATAGCCCCAAGCCTCACAACTAAGAGGAATGACAAAAACAGGGAATGCAGTAGAGCTATGTGGTTAGCTACCATTAGGAGCGGTCACCGCATTCTAGATGTCCCTTTTAGAGTTGGTTTGGGCACAAATATCATGGTAGTATAAGGCCTTAGTGTCAAGGGGGTCAGGTAATACGGTCTGCCATGTTAAAGGGACAGTCGATTCTATGTTAGCATCGGTGCATTTTCTAAAGGTCTATCATCGAAAGGTAGTCCCTTACCTTGCCATTGTTAGGATCCATTCTCCAATACGTGCCTTACGTTCTCGATTGCAGAACCTTGTATATTGAAATGTGAGATGCAAGCATTTAAGGTATTTTATCTATTTACTTTAAACCTTGACGCTATGATAATATTACTAAATTTTAATGTAAATTTATTTGGTTATCGTAAGGCAAAAACCCATCCATTTTTATATGGGGTATGGTCTTACGAGATACCCCTTGTTTGAAAAAATTTCAAATGTACAAATCAATTTGGTTGCTACTTCTTATCAAGTTTTACTCACGTTGGTTTACCAGACTGACCCAGGCGTTATTCCAGGTAATGCTCGGGTCAGACCGAGCATGTTTCCCCAGGTTTAGCTAGATACTTTGGAGTTGGAGAGGAACTGGATGGTCAACACGCATCCACGTATATTTTTCTTCCGCCGTAATATAGAGCCCGTATGTTGTCAAAATAAGGACAGGCTTCTATAACTGTCCAAATGTAGGATATGTCTAGTGTGCTATGATGTCGTATATATGAATAAAGATGTTTCCCTTTTATAAAGATCATTATTGTATTATATATTATTTGCTGCATTGTGAGATTTTGTATTTTTAGTTTTCTTTTATCTTTTACCTTCTTCTTTCACCCTAAAAAATCGGTATTTCTGACACTTGAATGTTCGACATATGATATAGTGGTTGTATTAGTTCGATTTTTAAGGGTCGAAAATCTAGTTCGTTACAATTTTGGTTTACTTGTGTTTAAAGTAAAGTAAATTGGTTCGTTTACAAAATCAAAACAAATTCAACAGTTTTTCTATAACGATCCGACTTTTCGACCCTCGGATGTCAACGACACTAATACATCCACGATATTCATGCGCCGAGTTCCAGTGTGTCAGAAAGATGAATAGTAGGGTAAAGTAAAAAAGAAAAGAAGTAGAACAAGAAAGAAGAGAAAAAATCTTAGAATCACACATGCGGAATGATAATATATAATATCTCAATAGGTCACTACCAAAACGAAATACTTTATATACATACATCAATCAGATAAAACTAACATTCATCAGCCTGGATAGTTATAGCATTCCATCCTCACAAATTCTGTTAGATATAACCAAGTAATGTACCGGAAAATAAATATGGTAGGAAATCATCCAACTTCGCTCCAAGAGCTCCAATGAACAGTAGCTAAATCTAGAAAACATACTCAAGCTGACCCAACCATTAAGAAAATGATACCCAGAACAATTTGGTACACCAGCGTGAGAAACTCAAATCACATGGAATTTATTATATCTTAAAACCTTTCAAAACAAGGGTATATTATAAGACACACTGCCAATAAACACAGACGAGTTTTACCTTACGATAACCAAACCATTTCTATTATAAAATCCAATTATAATACAATAATGTCTAAGGTGTGAAATATAAATGATCACATAGCTGTAATGCAATTGAGTGTACATCCCAACAATAATAGGTATGTAATCATAACCGCTAAAGCACGTTTGCTAATTGGATTCCATGTAGATCTCTTCGCGGAAGCCGAATCCGAACTACTTAACAAGGATCGGAGATACCCTTCTGAGCATCATATATCTCTAGATAAAATATACTATAGGAAAACATAGTTGGTCCATGCCTGAACACGTGGCACCGGGTCACATCACTCCCGCATGCATATCCGTAAGTAACACTAGACTGGAGTGCCTGCACCCTTTAAGTTAGCTAAACCATATAAGCTATATCTCTGGTTTCTATCATTACCGATGGTGAAGTCACGTTTAGCATCTCATCACATGAGCCACAACTTGAACAGATCTCGAAACCATGTATGATTCCCATACCTCAATAGACCTCAGAACCACATATGGATTCCTTAACAGATCTCGGAATCACACATGGATTCTCATACCTTAACAGGCTTCAGAATCGCACAAAGATCCTCATATCCAGATAGATCATGAACATCTACATGTGTTTAAGCATCCCAAACATATCTCGAATCTCCACATAGATTTCAGCACTACAAAGCAATCAAAAACTAATCACGAAACCATCACGAAATAATCATGAAGCAAACACAAAGCCATCACGTAGCAATCACACCCCTCTTCCAAAGCATAGAACATATATATGGTTTTGGAGTGGTTACAGTTTCAAGTCATCTCATATAAGTACACTCCCCCGTTTACTGGGTGTTCCAAAACCATTCTATCGATTTCATGGGTATCTCAACCCTAGTTTTGTGGGAAATAAACAGAAAACACATAAGATCGAAATCACCTCCTAACCGTTTAAGCGGACAGAATTCCTTATCATTTGTCCTAGATAAGCAAAACGAGTCTTACGTATAGTATAGCATCATCGTAGACGATTATACCATATAATCCTCATGTTTCTTCTAGATATTTTCAAAGTATATTCTGGCCAATAATTGATAGTCGGTTCTTTAACTTCAAATAAACAACAATACAATGAGAATAATCACATACGGGCATCCAAATGCCTATATACTATCCATAAGTAAGTAACACACAAAGCACGATCAAGTAATATAAATGACTTCTAATCCCTTTTTAATTAATCTTCATTTAATAATTAAAACCCTCTTTTATTAATAAAATCCATTTTTACTTAATAAACTCCAATGTAAATGAAACCCCACTTGTTAATCAAACTCCACTATTTAATTAAACATCACTATTCATTTCAACACTTTCCAATTCTTCTTAAAAGTATTCATATACTTATCTCAACCAATTAAAAATATTCACAAATCAATTTCAAAGGGGCTTATGACAAAAGTTACTCAAACACTATCACTATAAATCCAAAGCTATTTTCCTTATGATTATCTTTAAAATGTTCTTTTTAAAGATCCATTTACGTACATAAGTCTAATCAAATGGTCTAACGGTGAATGCTACAAACGCATTGCCACAACAACCCCAAAACCATTTCAGGCTTGTTATTCTCTTTAGAATTCAGTTACTAAATATATAAGTATTTTCCCAACTCATTTATAATATTTAACACTTTAAAACATTATCCAAGGGTATAAAAATAAATATTATTATAACATCGTTAATGACAAATCCAAAATCAATTCACTATTCCATTATCTTTAAAATTCCATTATAAAGATCAAATTACTTTCCAAAAGTATAGTTAAATGGGTTAAAATAAATGTTGCACAAAAATCGATGTTATAAACCCAAAATCACTTTTATACTTGCGACTAACTTTTAAATATCCATTTAAAGTTCTAAGTATAGCTTCACTTATTAAACAAGGCTATATACCTTTTTAATCAATTCATATAACAATTTCTTATAACATAGGCGTTATAATCCCAAAAATCCTTTTAAATCTATTTATAAAACAATCCATTATAACATAAACGTTGTAATCCAAAAACTCGTTTATATCCTTTTACAAATGCAAACTTCCTTTTTAATACATACATACATACATACATATATTAAAATACCTTTAAAAAGATGGATATTTTACATATACTAATTTATTTGTAAAACTAAGATATTTAATACACTACTACAAACCTATAAAATATCATAATATAAAATCCTCTTATTTCTTTAATAAAATCTTTAATAGCTTTTAAAAACATATATATGATAAAAACATACTTCTAAAGTACTTTATACATACTTTAAAAACTTTTATATAAATCCATTTAAAAAACTGTTTTATAATTTAAAACCATCACTTTGTAAATCCATAAATGATTTTCAAGAATATATTTTAACCTTGTTATATCCTGATAATAAGTCTGCTTATAGTACTTATTATAAATATGAATAAGCCCTAGGATGCCTTCCAAAGTTAACTTTAAAATCGCAGATAACAGCGATTTCAAAGTGCACCTATCCTGACTGTTTTGCGTCTACTATTTTCCAATTCCAATTTCCGCAAATGTCCAAACCAATCCATTTATGTCAAAAACACCCAAGCATTTGCAGAACAACCCAATACACACACATGCACGCGCACGCGCATGCACACACATGCCCATGCACACGCGGCGCATGCGCACACGCATACATATATATCTCCCCATATCTCGGTTTAACTCAATTTAACATATGTTAGTTATCGAGGATTTCAAAGAAAGTTTATAATGACTATATCATTTGTAACATTCATAACATACTATTACTTTTCACAAAGCAATATCAAATATGTAAACAAATAATCCGGGCCACATTCGTCTTTTACAGAATCAAAAGGATATTATTATGCTTAATAGTAATGTTCTCACTTGTTTTACAAATAAGACATGATCCAAAAGTAATCACTTGCATTGTTAGTTACACAATTAATATTTTCAATACAACAACAATTGTGTATATAACAATATATAATTAACTGGTGAGTAAACTCACCCCAGCTTTAGTTAACGCTTTCGTGTTTCCATCCAGACTAAAATTCCAACAAGCTCCAAACTCGACGAATCTATGTCCGTTGCGTAGATAATCCCCGATACGAGTCCATCCAAAAGACTGCACCTTTATTTAACCTCGTATGGACTAGATATGAATTTTATAAGTTTATGAATGTAAACATCTTAATTAATTAAACTAATTAATTAACAAAACTTAATCACCTTATTACTGCCGTTAATTATCTTCTCCCTTCTCCCTTTCTTCTCCAGCACAATGACATTATGCTCAATCTTGTGCATGTGCACATAATGATTCAGAGCATCGATCGATGATATTCAATGCCATTCGTGCCAACAGAGTTCTTTACACGAGCTTGACACACCGAACCTAAAATTATAAAGTTGCCCGCCCCTACCAAAATCCGATCGCTACCTTAAATCCACAACCTACAACATCGCATTTTGATTCCTACCTCCGTTCGACCTCAAATCATTTCCAATGTCACTATGAGTTTAATCCTCATCTCTATTTCACCTAGGGTCAACCACCGGCCGTCGGGGCTCACGACACATTAACGTAGGATTGATTTCACCCTAGAGGGGGGGGGGAGGGGTGAATAGGGTACTAATTATTATAACAATATAATGCGGAAATATATAAAATAATTACAGCATGGATAATAGCAGAATGATAAAAGCAGAAATAGAACAACACATATTTACCCAGCTTCGGAGAAACTCTTCCTACGCGCTGCCCCTAAGTATTCTACTAGAAATTAAGTAGTCAGAAGCTTACATACGTAAACTCACAACACCCGATGTCGACTAACCTAACTCTACGCTCAAAACCCTGCCACAACACAGCCACTGAGTTGCGAATTCTCAAACTACATCACCGTAGTTTGTCCCCTAGTCACACGACTAGAATTTTACAGAAATTTTAAAAGAAAAATACAAAATAAAAACAACTTCAAAAACAAGAAACCCTAATTTTGAAATAAAGCCCAATAGATAATTATATGACGGCCCAAAAAATGTGATAAAAATCTATTCTGCTTTTCTCTGTTGTTTACTTCTACAGTCCGTATTTTTGTGAAAATGGTTGCCTCTCTACATTCCTTTTTGAGAGATTAGGTCTTCTTGAAATTGAGCATGCCGATTCAATTGATCGATCGAATAGATAATATCTTGTTGCTTTATTGACTGATCTCTCGCTTTTACTATACTCGGCTACTTCAATTTGTTGAGTTCGATTTGAATAATCCTGGTATGTAATTTCCTTTATAACTCATGTTGATATGCTTGAACTCGATTGCTTTTGAATGCGGATGATGTTGATGGTTTAAATAGGGTTTAATTCCCTATATTTTTGATCGAATATATTAATTGAATTTGTCTGTTAATTTTGTCTCGTCCGTTTGATTTTGATTGGTTGCTTGTGATTGTTCTTGATCAATTCAATTTCGAATATTTCTCTGCTTTGTTACCACGGCTTCATGAATTTGCTTTAGATTTTGATTCCATTCTTTTGCTCCTTTGATTTCGTTTCTACTATTACTTTGACACTTTGATTTGTTTAATTCGAACTTGTTATTATCTTGGTCACCACGGCTTTGATTCATTGACTTTGTTTGAAACTTCTACTTAAACATGCCTTTATTTTTTTGACTTGCTTGTTGCATTACCCCATGTATGTGTGTATATATTATGACTCATGCTGCACTGACTCATTTTGAATATGTACATTTGAACTGGGCTTTGGTTCAGGTTACATGATCTGATCCCTTGATGACCCATTCTGACTTTGTTTCACTTGAGTTGCACTGGGTTATTGAGAGCATGGACTGTTTGGTTGCATTTATATTTCATTGATGCATTATGATCTACGTATATACGTACATATATCTATGTGTATATGTATGATTGCTTTGGTGCCTTGCTGTCCTTGTCCATGTTGGATTTCTTTGTTTTCTTGTTCCACTCGAAGTGTGTCACTATGTGTACACATGTAAATGTATATGTATGTATATGTGTTGTGAGTTGCTTGAGTTTAATTTGTTCACTGCATGGTGTTTCATGTGTGCTTGTCATTTTTCAAACTACTATTTTTGCTGAATACTGCATTGATGTTTATGCAGTTGAGTTAATTCATTCACTGCCTTGTATGTGTACATGAGTGATTGCACATCCATGCTAGTCTGGTTTATGCTTTATTGTTTTCTTGTGCACTTAAGGTTGCATTCATTATGGACTGGTCAGGTGCACTGTGTGGTTTTTGTGCTTATGCACTTGATTGCCTCTAGTCTGATTTGTTGTATTGCATAATGTGTTTTGTTTGCATTGAGTTGTTGAGCTTCTTGTCATGTGAGTATGTTGGATCCATGAAGCTACACGTTGCTTTGTGCTGAGCCTTGTAGATGTGCAATCTGATTCATTGCATTGTAGTCTTGTATTCTCTGGTTCAATGATGATGCTTTGAGCCATGTGCTTGTTGCATATATGCATGTCTAAAGCCTCATAACTTTGTTATGGTTGGAGTCTTCATGTGTCTGCACTTCTGTTGTCTTCATTTGGCCTTGCTCATTGATCTGGTTGAAATTTGTAGCCTTTGTTTCACATGAGTCTGAGCTTATGCCTTATCTGGTTCATGATGTCTTCAGAGGCTGGGTGGACTGTCTAGCCTCCGTTTTCATGTGATGCTTTGAGTATTGCCTCGATTCCGTTATTCACTTGTATTCAGTTGCATATTTCTTTGAGTTCATATTGTAACTGTTATGTGTATGCATATGTGCATTCATTTCCCTACTACATATGCTCTGGTTTGCATTGATTTGAGTATACTTATGGTTCACTTGATATCTTTTCTTATGTATACTTGTCTGCCTCCATGCCTTCACTTGTTCCTCTTTGAGTCTTAACTTGCTGTACTGATCTCTGATGCCTTCTTTCTTATGTCTGGTCCTGGCTATTTGATTCATAGTATATATATGTATACATGTGTGTATGCATGTGTGTGTATATATATGTATGTTTGTTGTACCACTTCGAACAGGTTGAAGTTTAGGTCTTTGAGTTTGAATGGTTGAGTATTTTTCATGTGTACACATTGAATTTTTGGTTGAGGCTTGTTTTATGTTTTTTTGGTTCTTGTACTCGACAACTTTGTGGTGTTTTTGTATTGCATCTGAGTTGAACCTAGCTTTGCCTCGGGTTTGACCTTGTGCTTATGTCATGACTTTATTTGTATTGCATTCAGTCGAACCTAGTTTTTGGTTGGGTTTGACCTTGTGCTCACCTGTCCCTGCAGTTTTTTCAAGTGTATATCGGTGTGCATGGCCTTGTGGCATGTACAATGATACATTATGCATGTCACAGGTTGTTTGAGTAAGATGAATTCAAAATAAATGATGACAAACAACCCAAATAACCGGGGGAAATACTTTTTTCAAAACACATTTTATTTTATACTATAAATATATTTATTTTTCAATTTTACTACGTCAGTGTTTACTTTGCAGATAATTCAGATGCTGGATACAAATTTGAATGCAACCAAGGAACAAGTATGATTGAACGAGTGATATGTAGTGAGGAAAGTTATGTAGATTGAAATTTGATAAGTAATATGTAATTGACGAATGTATATGTAGTAGAAGTTCAATTTTTGTACTATTCAAAAATTGTAATAAAATATTTGTTTGGATAAAATATCTGTTTGAATTTAAATTCCGTGTTATTTATTTTATTTAGCAAATATTTATTTATTTATGTGAAAATAAAATAGTAAAATAATAAACACATTTAAATGAATATATGTATATATATGTTTGTTATCATAAAAAAAATCTTATACTAGCATATTCAACAATCTTCCCCTTTTGATGATAACAAGCATATATTTAAGATTTTGAATTTATTAAATGTATCTAGTCATTGATGAACTTTATTTTCTCTCCCTATTTGAATGCTTCCTCTCTACAAAAAAAACCCCTTCATATATGCTTGAAATGAAATAAAAATATGCAAATGAACCTAGATGCAAATAGAGAGTACAAAATAAAATATTTGACATTTATTTGAAAAAATCTTAACTTTTTTCTCCCCCTTTTGTTATCAGCAAAAGAGTAATAGTGTTAGAAAAATAGAGAGGTGATGGACATTAATACAATATTAATACCCGATCGAGTATAAATATTAAATTTCAATAAAAAAATCAAACAAAAATCACAAATACTCTATTAGGCGAATATTCCACTTTATAGTGATAGGGATGATGTTGGCATATAAAACCATATAGTTATGTCTATTTGTGTATATTTATATCAGGAATTTGAATATCTACTCACCATGCATAACCGTTAGGACTTTTAAATGAGATTAGTAGTATTCCAAAAAAATTTAAAAATGAATTTCAAGCAACTTCTAACCACGCATTACTGTGAGGACTTATAAATAGGATTAGAATCAACTTGTCTGTATGATAATCAATTTTGATATGTGTTCCATACATGCATAACCGTAAGGACTTTTAAATGAGCATGGAAGCACATAATCAAAAATTCCAAGTAATTCACCCATGAATAACCATGAGGACTTTTAAATGAGAGTGAATACTTTGGATGTGTTTATTGCTAAAAATATAATAAAACGAAAAGCGAATGATTTAGTACCACATATTGACATACTATATTGGATTTTCATGAGTGATGGTTGTTATAAATATGATAGAAATAGAGATGGTGATGAAATTTTTACCCATCAAAAGTTATTATAAATCTTATTTAAAGTTTTAAATTTTTTACTAAATATACCGTCTCAAGTTATAATATATGATTAATATCAATACTCGTCACTTTTTCAATCACTATTTATCTTTTCAATAATCAGTAGGGAGTCAGATTAGTTAATATAGTCATTTAAGATCAAATCCAAAAATAATTATAAAATCAAATTTTCTAAAAATGACTAATCTGAAACATGGTCAACAAAAACTATTTTCTAGAAGGGGTTTTACAAGAAAAAATGTATGCTAATTGAAAATCAATTGAAGTGAAAAATATGCAAATATTTTCTTTGAAAATGATGCAACTACTGAATGTCTCAACATAAATCACATTCCACTAGTAATTTTTCTATAACTAGATTACCAGTGTAATCTGCATCCGAATTTCTCTTAGATTCAACATTATCATAAGTCGGATGTACTGAACCATAAAGTGCGCAACAAAATACCTAAAAATCATTTTTAATAGCTTTTAAACTGAAATTCTTTTGAATTTTTAATTGAAACCGTGCAAATAAACAAACGTTGAACATAGTGTCAGTAGTAAAAAACCAAATATATCCCTGAATATCTTGAGTAATCATCAACCAAGACAAGACACTATCTCTTATCACCTAAATTTTCAATATTGTTAGTCCAAGTAAATCTATATGAAATAGTTCAAAAATGATTGGTCAACATTTTTAAATCCAAAATCCACGTTTATTTCATTATCACATAACTGGCTGATTTAATTTAGGTTATGGTGCAGATTATCACATTTAATATATCGTTCAAGATAGATGTACCGCTGCCTATTTTACCTTTACGATATTTTTTCGTTGTTGCCCATTGTGATTCCGCCACCTTTATACTAGGCTAAGGAACTTTGATTTGTCTCCCGTCGTGTGCCTGCAACATCCAGAATTCATGTAACACTGTTGTTGTTCCTTAGCCTGCCACCACACCTACACGAGAAATGATTTTTGTGACCTATTTGTTTTTATAGCTCCATGGTTGTTAGTGGCAAAAGATTTAGAAAAATATGTTTGAGTAGACCCAAAACAATTTATATTTCTTCCTTCTAGCACCCAGATTTGTTTGACTTTAAGGGATTTTATATTCGTGGCTTTAGGAACCCAAATTGGTATGATTTTCACGTGTTTGGGCCTATACTAACAATTGTTTTGATTGTGTATAATTTTTCTACAAATTATGCACTCAGATTTGACTTGATTTATTTTTCTTCTAATAAGTTCAGATTGATTATATCCAAGTCCTTGTCTAACTGTATTAACAGTTTGTTTCGCTAATAGCATATTTACGATCTTTCTCCTTTGGAAAATTTTCCTAAAGTTGTAGACCACTGTTGTACTTGTGTTTTGAGAGATTTATTTTCATTTCATAATTGAATGCACTTTTTAATAGAATTTTCTCTCCTCGTGTTTTCACTTTCTTTCAAAATCATAATTTCATTTTCTAGTAATTTAATTTTAATTTCTTATTTTTTAATTTCTTCTTCAAATGATGTATACTTATCACACTTAGGGCTCTTGTTTTTATAGTTTTTAACCAATTGATTGAGCTGTTTATATAATTCTATGAAACTATCTCTTTGTGATTCAATTTTAGCATACTTTTCCCTAAGTCTTTCAAAACAGCCATTTACTTCGTGAAAATATATAAGTAATTTCGAATGAGTAAGTTTTGATACCTATCTTGGCTCGTCATCATCACTGTCAGTTATATCGCCTCGAAGACACGGATCTACTTTTTCACTCTCACTGCCAGTGCTTTTATCATCTTCGTCAGCTTCTTTCCAAGTGGCTGAAAAACTTCTCCTTTTCGGTTTCTTTCCTTGGACGAGTCGATTCTGAGGACAATTGGGCTTGATATGACCGGGTTTATTGCACTTGTGACATATGATCTCCTGCTCTTTTGAGTTGTCTAGTACTTTGGCTATTCTGTTTTTCAATTGTTGATTTAAAGCTGGATTTCCGTATTTGTGTTTCCACTTTTTGAATCTCTTTATTAGTAGCGCTAACTCAACTGCTCCATCATCATCATCACTTTCCGTTGTTCCTTTGAGAGCTATTGATTTCTTTCGAGTATTACCTCCTTTACGTTCTTCCTTGAATTTGATTTTTAACTCGTAAGTAGTAAAATTTATGATGAGTTCTTCAACTTTGATTTGTTTCAAATCCTTTGATTCTTGAATGGCAGTGACTTTGGCTTCAAAATTTCGTGGAACGACACTGAGGATTTTTTGGACTATTTCCAATTCTATGTATCATTTTTCGAGAGCATTTGATTTGTACATGAGATTGGAAAGTCGTCCATACATCTCTTTGACATTTTCATCCTTGGCCATTATGAAGTTCTCGTATTCACTACTAAGCATGGCAAGGCAAGATTTTTTGACTTGAGATGTTCCTTCGTGAGTCACTTCAAGTGTGTGCCAGATTTCCTATGCAGTTAGACAATGTGAGGCACGATTAAATTCAGTTTGATCTAATGGAAAAATAATAGAATTCATAGCTTTAGCATTCGCATTTTGTAATTTATTTTCTAGATCTATCCATTGATCCAAAGGTTTTTCAGTTTCCTGATTATCTACCACTATAGTTGGTGTCCTATATCCTGTCTCAACAACATTCCAAGCATCAATGGTTTTTGGAAAGAATTTCATTCTATTTTTCCAGTAAGAATATTCAACATTGAACATTGGTCGTCTAACTATGGGCTGACCCTCAGCAAAAGCATTATTAAAAGAAGCCATTTAAAAATTTTAAAACAAAAATTTGTTTTTGAAAAATTAGATTTTAAAGTAAAAATTGGCTTTTGTTCCTAACTCTGATACTACTTGTAAGATCGATTTCACTGTAGAGGGCGGTGAATAGGGTGATACTAATAGTTATAAAAATTTAATGCGGAAATATATAAAATAATTGCAGCATAGATAATAGCAGAATAATAAAAGCAGAAATAGAACAACACGAATTTTCTCAGCTTCGGCTAAACCCTGCCTACGTGTTGCCCCTAAGATTTCTACTAGAAATAAGCAGTCAGACGCTTACAAATGTAAACTTGCGACACCTGCTATCAAGTAATCTAACTCTACACTCAAAACCCTGCCACAACTCAGCCACTAAGTTGCGAATTCTCAAACTACACCGCCGTAGTTTGCTCCTAGTCACACGACTAGAATTTTACGGAAATTTTAAAAGCAAAATACAGATTAAAAACAACTTCAAAAACAAGAAACCCTAATTTAAAAATAAAGCCCAATAAACAATTATATGACAGCCCAAAAAATGCGATAAAAATCTATTCCCCTTTCTCTGTTTATTTCTTCAGTCCGTATCTTTGTGAAAATGGTTGCTTCTCTTCGTTCCTTTTTGAGGGATTAAGGCTTCTGGAAATTGAGCATGCCGATTCAATTGATCGATCGAATAAATAATCTCGCGTTGCTTTGTTGACTGACCGTCCTGCTGTTACTATACTCGGCTGCTTCAATTTGTCGAGTTCGATTTGAATAATCATGATATGTAATTTCCTTTATGACTCACGTTGATATGCTTGTACTCGATTGAATTTGAATGTCGATGATGTTGATGGCTTAAATAAAGTTTAATTCCCTAAATTTTCGATCGAATATATTACTTGAATTCGTCTGATAATTTTAGCTCGGCCGTTCGATTTTGATTGGCTGTTTGTGATTGTTCCTGACCGGTTCAATTTCAAAAATTTCTTTGCTTTGTTACCACGACTTCATGAATTTGCTTTAGATTTTGGTTCTTTTTTTTTGCTCCTTTGATTTCGTTTCTACTGTGACTTTGACACTTTGATTTGCTCAATTCGAACTTGTTATTATCTTGGTCACCACGGCTTTGATTCATTGACTTTGTTTGAAACTGCTACTTAAACATTCCTTGTGTTTTCTGACTTGCTTGTTGCATTACTCCATGTATATGTGTATATATTGTGACTCATGCCGCACTGACTCATTTACTTGAATATGTGCATTTGAAATGGGCTTTGGATCAGGTTACATGATCTGATCCCTTAATGACCCATTCTGACTTTGTTTCACTTGAGTTTACACTGGGTTATTGAGAGCATGGAGTGTTTGGTTGCATTTATATTTCATTGATGCATTATGATCTACATATATACATACATATATACATATATCTATGTATATATGTATGATTGCTTTGGTGCTTTGTTGTCCTTGTCCATGTTGGATTGCTCTGTTTTTCTTGTTCCACTCGAAGTGTGTCACCATGTGTACACATGCATATATATGTGTGTGTATATAGCTTGTGAGTTGCTCGAGTTTAATTTGTTCACTGCATGGTGCTTCATGTGTACTTGTCATTTTTCAAACTACTACCTTTTTCTTTGACTGCTGCATTGATGTTTATGCAGTTGAGTTAATTAATTCACTACCTTGTATATGTACATGAGTGATTGCACATCCATGCTAGTCTGGTTTATGCTTCATTGTTTTCTTGTGCACTTATGGTTGCATTCATTATGGACTGATCAGGTGCACTGTGTGGTCTGTGTTCTTATGTACTTGATTGCCTCTGGTCTGATTTGTTGTATTGTATCATGTGCTTTGTTTGCATCGAATTATTGAGCTTCTTGTCATGTGAGCATGTTGGATCCATGAAGCTACATGTTGCTTTGTACTGAGTCTCGTAGATGTGCAATCTGATTCATTGCATTGTAGTCATGTATTCTTTGGTTCAATGATAATGCTTTGAGTCATGTACTTGTTGCATATATGTTTGTTGCATATATGCATGTCTAAAGCATTGTGACTTTGTTATGGTTGGAGTCTTCATGTATCTGCACTTCTATTGTCTTCATTTGGCCTTGCTCATTGATCTGGTTGAAATTTGTGGCCTTGGTTTCACTTGAGTCTGAGATTATGCCTTATCTGGTTCATGATGTCTTCATGTGTACTCGAGTCTGGTTGGACTGTGTAGCCTCTATTTTTATGTGATGCTCTGAGTATTGCCTCGTTCTGTTATTCACTTGTATTCATTTGAATATTTCCTTGAGTTCGTATCGTAACTATTATGTGTATACATATGTGCATTCACGTCCTACTGCATATGCTCTGGTTCGCATTGATTTGAGTATATTTATGCTTCACTTGATATTTTCTTATGTATACTTTTTTTCTTCCATGCCTTCACTTGTTCCTCTTTGAGTCTTAACTTGCTGTACTGATCTCTTCTGCCTTCTTTCTTGCGTCTAGTCTTGGCCATTTGATTCATAGTATATATATGCATACATGTGTGTATGCTTATGTGTGTGTGTGTATGTATGTATGTTTGTTGTACCACTTCAAACAGGTTGAAGTTAAGGTCCTTCAGTTTGAATGGTTGAGTATTTTTCATGCGTACAAATGAGTTTTTGGTTGAGGCTTGTTTTATGTTGGTTTGGATTCTTGTACTCAACAATTTTGTGGTGTTTTTGTATTGCACCTGAGTCGAACCTAGATTTTCCTTGGGTTGACCTTGTGCTCGTGTCGTGACTTTATTTGTATTGCACTTGAGTTGAACCTAGCTTGCTCACCTGTCCTTGTAGTTTTATGAAGTGTATATCGGTGTGCACGGTCTTATGGCATGTACAGTGATAACTGTGCATGTCACAGATTGTTCATGTAAGATGAATTCAAAATTAAATGATGACGAACAACCCAAATAACTGAGGCAAATACTATTTTCAAAACACATTTTATTTACACTGCAAAAATATTTATTTTTCAATTTTACTGTATCAGTGTTTACTTTGCAGATAATTCAAATGCTGGATACAAATTTGAACACAACTGAAGAACAAGCATGAGTGAACGAGTGATATGTAGTAAGGAAAGTTATGTAAATTGAAATTTTAGATGTAATATGTAATTGACAAATGTATATATAGTGAAAGCTCAATTTTTGTACTATTCAAAAATAATAATAAAAAAATTGTTTGAATAAAATATCTTTTTGAATTTAAATACTGTATTACTTATTTTATTCAGAAAATATTTATTTATTTAGGTGAAAATAAAATAGTACAATAATAAATACATTTAAATGAATATATATATATATGTTTATTGTCATTAAACAAAAATCATATACTAGCATATTCAACAATCTCCCCCTTTTGATGATAACAAACATATATTTAAGATTTTGAATTTATTAAATGTATTTGGTCATTGATGAACTTTATTTGCTCCCCCTATTTGAATGCTCCCTCTCTACAACAAAACTCCCCCTTCATATATGTATGAAAATAAATAAAAATATGCAAATGAACCTGGATGCAAATAGAAAATAAAAAAATTGACCTTTATTTGCCAAAATCTTAACTTTTCTCTCCCCCTTTTATTATCAGCAAAAGAGTAATAGTGTTAGAAACATAGAGATAAGGTGATAGACATTAATACAATATTAATACTTAATCGAGTATAAATATTAAATTTCAATAAAAAAATCAAAAAAAAATCATAAATACTCTGTTAGGCGAATATTCCACTTTAGTGTGATAGAGATGATGTTGGCATATAAAACCATATAGTTGTGTCTATTTGTGGTATATTTATATCAGGATTTTGAAATATCTATTAACCATGCATAACCGTTAGGACTTTTAAATGAGATTAGTAGTATTCCAACTTTAAAAAATATATGAATTTCAAGCATCTTCTAACCAGCATAACCGTGAGGACTTTTAAATGGGATTAGAATCAACTCGTCTATTTAATAATCAGTTTTGACATGTGTTCCATACATGCATAACCACGAGGACTTTTAAATGAGCATGAAAGCACATAAACAGATATTCCAAGAATTCACCCATGCATAACCTTGAGGACTTTTAACTCAGATCGAACCACTCTAAATCTTGTGTCTTATTACTTATGACGTAATTCATTTTCTCCCTTTACATTTTTAAATCAAGTTATTAGTGAGTAACTTTGCTAATAGACATTCTCTACTATAATTCTAGGGTCGGCTAAATTTTTAGCCAACATTTGGCACTAGGAGGAGGAAATCCCATAAAAGCTATCATTTTTCTTCACTTTTCTTCCCAAAAAACTCCTCTCATGTTCACACCATGCAAAATCACGGTAAAGATGAAGATGATAACTCCAATGGTCATAACATCAATGAAGCCATTGGAATTAGTGCTATCTCTCGTATCCCAAGGTTGAGAAACGACATGTGGCACAATATGATAAATGGTTTGACGAGCATTAGGATAATTACTCAGGACTTGAACGACCATAGGCCATGATGGATGCTCAAATTATAAACCTTGGCTTGGTAGTCCTGCTAGAGACTGACCGAAGCCTATCCAGCCTATAATGCCCAACACATACAACATAATACATCATGCCCGCAAGAAGGATGTGTTGGAACATAGAGGCCAGCCTCAAATAAGATATGACGGCCTTAGGCCGACAAATGCACAAGACCCAGGCTAGAAATATTGAAAGCGAGGATCTGTTAGATAACAAGAACGGAGAGCCTTTCTCCGAGGATATTCTGAATAACTATATCCATCAGGGGGATGTTTTGCCTCCCACTGACAAGTATGATGAGAATATAGACAAGTCCTACCATATTACTTTGTTCAATTCA
The DNA here is from genome assembly GCA_030765085.1 of Allium cepa. Taxonomy (NCBI): domain Eukaryota; kingdom Viridiplantae; phylum Streptophyta; class Magnoliopsida; order Asparagales; family Amaryllidaceae; genus Allium; species Allium cepa. The sequence continues at coordinate 708,503,096 of CM060932.1, forward strand.
ATCACCCATGTCGGCCAGCTTTTCGGCCATGCCAAGTGCCTTTTGTTCTCTTCTAAAGCAGGTAATTGATTGAAGAAGGGTGATCAAATGGATATCAACTGAATCAACCTCTCGTCGGTGCCTACATCACCAAGCCGAAATTGTCCACTCATTGGCCTAACTATGCACCGAGTTCAAAGCTCGTTTCTTTGAATCAAAAACCAGGGCCATGATGGTGAGCAAGCTAGGCAGTATTATATAAGGCCCATTTGAGTCCTTTTGCTCGTATGTAAATCACTTCAACAAGAGTCAACCCAAGCAAGAGGACAGGAAAAAACAACTTGGTAGTCACCCCATGTTAAGGGTTGTGCTACCAGCCATGAATATGGAAAGAGTTTTAGAAGTAGCTAGCCTCTTCCATTACCGACTTAACCTAAGGAGCTAATGAGACCATGAGGGTGGAAGAGGCTAACATTGCCGAAATTAATGGGGTGAGTGGGCATAACAATGAAGTTGGCCCAAGGGAAAACAACAACCACCTAAGGAACAATCAATAGAAAAATAGCAAGAAGCATTCTGAAGATGTTTCGTGCTTCAAGCCCAAGTACACAACCTATGTAACTTTGAATCATTACATGGAGACAATCTATCTTGCCACATTAGATCACGTGATGTTTCAACAGCCATGCCCATTCCAGTTTGGTTGGAGGGAGGAGCCCAGGGACAATGCGAAGTACTGTGAGTTCCATTAATTAAACAACCGCTCCATCAATGAGTGCCGACATCTTAAAGATGAAATAGTGTGGCGCATTCATTGAGGAGATTAGTGCAGTATATAAGACTGTAGGTAGAACAACGGAACGCCGGGCCAAATCCACCTACCCAAACACAGTGGGCAGGCAACAACAACATGGCTGCAATAAATAAAAATACTACCAATTTTTGGTGGTCTGCACATAGATGGGAATAGTAGAGGAGCTCAGGCCCAATGTAGGAGAGAGCTCACCTCTAGCAACCAAGTATATTCAATCGACCTTCGATCTCCAATGACTCCTAGCGTTGAGGAAGAAGTATCCGACATCATTTTCACTATAAGAGACAAAAGAGGAGTTAGTTTCTCCCATTACGACCCCATGATCTTATCAATCAATGTCACTAGTACAAGGGTGCACCGTTTATTTATTGATGGGGGTAACTCCGTTAATGTAATGTTTAAAAAAGTTTTTGATAAAATGAAGCTTCATATTTCCATCCCAACTCCTTGCACACAACCCATCTATAATTTCTAGGGTGTTGGTGTAATCCTTTGAGGGAAATCACACACATATTTACTTTTAGCCAAGAATCATGACCAAAATTCAAGTAAAATTTATTGTAGTGGACTTCTCGTCCACATGTAATATCGTAATTGGTAGGCTAGTGTAGGTGAATTTGGATACAATCATAGCCTATAAATGGCTTATAATGAAGTTTCCAGTCAAAGGAGGGATATGATGTCTCCAACTAATCAACAAGCCATTAGAGGATGTTATAGCATGCTACTCCAATTAATAAAAAATAGACCTCTCCTATTGTAGTACAATTTAGCTATGATCAGTAATGGTACACCCAAGAGAATGCTGCTAGTACAAGGGTTCACCGGGTCTTCATTGATTGGGTTGGCTCCGTCAATGTAATGTTCAAAGAAGTTTTTAACAAAATGAAGCTTCACACTTCCATCATCACTCCTTGTGCATTTTTCATGTATAGGTTTCAGGACATTGCCATAGTGCTCTTAGAAACAACCTCGCTATAGTCAATTTTGGCCAATAATCTATCAAGGCCAAAGTTTACTTAAAATATTTTGTAGTAGACTTCTTATCCGCTTATAATATCTTAATAGCCAGGATAGCAGTGGTAAATCTATATGAAATCATATCCTATCAGTAGCTTATAATGAAGTTCCCAATCAGAAAGAGGGACAGGATGCGTCTGAAGCAATCAGTAAACCGCTAGAGACTACTACAACATATCCCTTCATCAAGTAAAAGGGATTTCTCATGTTGCAACAAGAGTTAGCTACAACAGCATGGTACACCTAAGAGAATGTAAGAGCCATCTAATGCTTCTCTTTGTGCTAAGACCGCATACAGTCTTGAAGTAAAAGATTTTGCAACCGCCACCACCCCCAGGTGAACATTCAAGCCAAACAATGCTCCCATCTGTGCTAGAGGCCATAAAGAAAATGGGAATGTTAAGGACCACCTTCCCCTGGTCAGCCTGTGCAAGACAAACGAACTTAAAAAACATAAAACAAGTACTTTACACATCGTTGGCCAACACGAACATAAGACACTACAACCCCTTCCCTCTCAATGCCGAAGACCCGTCTGTAAGGGCTATGGGTAAGCCTAGCCCTCAGGCTCTACCATAAACATTCATCTTGGCAAAATAAGTCATAAAGCACATGATATACGCATTGGACCGATGTGACCTAGAAGCAACCATGGAAAAACAATAATGACCTGCTACACACCGTATTTGAGATTCAAACTCCAACTACAGGCTGACAACTCTGCTCAAAGTATTATAACTTGAAAAAGATGGTCCCACTAAGGTCATCTAGATCAGGACGGAGTTCAGTCTATAGATATGGGATGAATAGATAGTGTTCCCGAAGAAAAGTAAAGATGTGTTTTCTTGGGGGCACCATGACATGATTGGCATAGTTTCTCTATCATCTGCCATACCCTCAACATGATCCAAAGGCTCTTCTCGTTCGATAAAAGAGAGGACCTTTCAACCCAGAAAGATATAAAGCATTTAAGGAAGAGGTAGAGAAGCTTCTCGCCCAATGGGTTCATTCGTGGCATAAAGTAGTTAGTTTAGGTAGCCAATCCAGTACTAGTTCACAAACCAAATGGGGTATAAAGGACATGCATCGAGTTTTCTAAACTCATTAAGGCTTTCCCAAAAGTCAGCTTCCTATTTCCTATATAGATCAAATTGTGGATTCAACTAGCAAGTATAAGCTCCTCACGTTCATGGATGCCTACTTTAGGTATAACCAGTTTTCCATGCATGGTTCAGACTAAGGGACACCTCTTTTGTTACAAATGCATGGCTCTATTACCATAGAGCCATGTCGTTTGGTCTCCACAACACAGGCATCAACTGCCAGTGGGTTATTAACGTAATGTTTGTTAAACAAATTGATCAGCCCATGGAAGTTTACATGGAAGACATGCTAGTAATGTTTGAAAAGGCTAGGGGAATGTAAAGAACCTGGCTGAGGCTTTCAATATCCTTCACTAGTATAACATGAAGCTTAACCCGAAGAAGTGCTCATTTATTGTCTAGTAAGGGATATTTCTTAGGTTCATGGTAATCCTCGAAGGACAAAGGGCAACCTCTATAAGATTTAGGCAATCTAAGATATGCAGGTCCCTTGCATAGTTAAACAAGTTCAAAGCCTAAATTGAATGATCACGACACTTAGCCATTTTGTTTCAAAGGCAACAGACTATTGCATACCATTATTTGACCTCAACGAGAAGGGAAAGTCATTCTTTTCCAAATGCACCATGGCCTTTGAAGACACTAGGCAACATATTACTACATTCCCATACTTTCTAAGCATATAGATGGGAGGACTATACCTATTTCTCATACTTACTGAACACCTGATCAGTGCTGCCTTGATCGGAGATAAAGGAAAGATTCAATGGCCGATATATTATGTTGCAAGAGTTTATCGGGCCTATAAACGGGACACACCAATTTCAAGAAGCCAGCTTTTTACCTCTTAACAATGGCTTGGTCTCTTCTATTGTATTTTAATGCTCACTCGATCCCAATCATCCATTGAAGCAATGTTGAGCCTGAAGCAATGTTGAGCCAGCTTGATACAGTAGGTCAAATCTTGAAATGGTCTATGTAACATGGACAACATAACATCACTTTTTGCCCCTGAACTTCCATCAAAGGTTAAGTCGTGGTAGATTCCAAAGCATAGTACTCAAGCCTAGATACTGGCAAAGAATATGATAGAGTTAGGAGTGTGTTGTTGGTGTAATTATGTAAACTATATATATAACTTTGTATCCGATCTTGTTCCTAATATAGGTATTTATTTTTTATTGTATACTTTGTTATGTAGTGATATAATTAATTAAGTAATTAATTTAAAGTATATAAATAAGAAAATCCTTAGATGAATTATTATGTTATGCAGTTACAAATAATTGCAATCTTGAGTAATTAATCATAATTTAAAATTGCATTTTATTTTAAATATTCTCGGTCATAATGATTTGATAAAGAACATCGACAAATTCATCTAGACTAGAGTATGTAACATTGCCCAATTATTGTGCAGTGTATTACTCATTGAAGTTGGAAGCACTAAGGGATTATGAACTGATAACTATTGGTTAGCTATGAAATGACTCATTCGAGAGTTTCATATTTTTTAATAATAACCAGGGTCAAATATAATCTCTAAGTGACGATAGTAGACTTCTCTCAACTTAAGAATAATGTTTAACTTTAGTGTGGACACTCCACTTCGAGTTAAATCATGGTGTGGCATCCATCTAATGACTAAAGTTGGGTCTAAGTTGAATCATTAGAAGTGAAACACTATTCAATAGAGAATTCCTCTCCTCGGTTATGTGAAATTAGCATCACAGTCAATTATACTCAACTCAAAGTCAAAATCTCTAGCCATAGTAGTGCTGGGACTAACTAAATTGAATATGGATAATATTGGAATTTTGACAAAAACCGAATTCCATAAATCCTGTATTGACGAAGAGAATGTGCGTAAATAATTGTTAATAAAAGGAACTACTTAAAAATAAATAAATTATGAGCTAACAACTCCGTAAGTGATGAATTTGACCAAACAATCACACCATTAACAAAGGTGATGCATAAATATTAACATTTGAATTATTTAAAATTAATCGCTGATTGAATTTACACATCCAAGTCACACAACCGTATTTGTAAATTCTTTGAAAAACCACATGACTTAATTAATGTAAAAAATATAGTAAATTGATTGATATTTGAGAATTATTGATTATTATTTGATTCTTGTGTTGTAAGTAATTATTTGAAAGTATATACAAAAGTTATATATGCATGTATAAATTATCAGTATATATTTAAACTAGTTGTGAATATAGTTAATTGCTTAACAATCTTTTGGAAATAATTATCCATAATGATGGAATGATGTGATCTATCATGCAAGAGACAAAAGAAAGGTGTATGAATAAGATTGGATTTAAAATTGATTGAGGATTAAAAGTGGAAGTTTTAAAGAGATAATAGAAAAGGCTTTCATTCTCTCACTAAAGCAAATCCTCACACTCATTTTCTTACTTAAATTGTTTTTCTTCCTCTCTTCACTCTTACAATAGCCTAAATTACCTCCTTCATTTTCTAAAAAACACAACTCTTAAAAAAATGAAAAATCATCAATTAAAAATAAAAATAAGTGGTTCATCCTTCTCTTGCAAAGTTAGGTGATGATATACTTGGAGGTTTAAGGAGAAATCTCAAATCAAGGTGTTACAAAGGGCAATGCTTTTTAGATTTGGTTTTCATCTTAAATTCTTTCATGTTTTAAAGATCTAGTTTAGCTCACATATATGTGTACTCATGGCCACTTATTGCATCTATTTTAAAATTGCTTTGTGTATGTGATTAAATGCAAAATCCACCTTGTGTACGTTTTTTTATCGCTGAAGTTATCTTGATTGGATCTGAAAATCATTCATTGTTACAGATTTGTATTTTTTATAATTTTATTATCATCATAGTCGATTAATTAGTTTTCTATCTAAAACCTATTTATGATTGATTCACTTGTGTTCTAAAATTAATTTTCTTATTTGATGAATCTGAGATTGTTGGTTGTTGTAGATCAAATTTTCTACAATAAAATTAACTATCGGTGTTTCAATTTAATTTTTCACAATCAACGTGTTTATATTCTGATTAACCGACAAAGCAAAGAAATTGGTTAAATTAATTTAAAGAAAATTGATCTAACAAAATGTTCTTGATATTAGTTGACAATTGAATATGATTTAATAACTATATATATACATACATATATATACATGTGTTTAATTATTATTGAAATTAAATCTTAGTTTACTATATACATATATATGTATATAAATATATGTATGCTTTTATTGAATTAATTTTGTCACTGGAAGAATGCATTAAATTTGGACAAAGGTATAATTTTTCTTTATGCGTTTGTGTGTATTTTCAAATTTGCAATTTTGAGGGTTTGGCTTTTTTTTGTTGTGATTAAGTAAGGAATCTTAATTGATATTAAATCTATTATTGTGATAGTGTTTAGAAAATGGTTTAACATATTACACCGTGTTATTTCCTTTTAATTTTGATTTGATTAAATCTAACATAAAATTTCATCTCCATCTCCAACTTTCTAGTTTACCCTTATTTTGTAATGTCTATTTTATGTAGATTTATTTTCATAATTTCATATATGCACATCTATTAAAATATACAAGTGGAAATAAAATATCACATATATGTACATATATGTCTAAGCTATATATATATATATATACTTATATATGGTACTATCAATCATGTACAAACCTTATACATATACTGTAGTATATCCAAACATATGTATATACATAAGAATTTATGTTCCCGATATGCATGTGCATTTATTACATGTATATGTAAGTATAATATATATGTACGTATAGTATATATGAATCCCAATATCTATATGTATGTATAATAGAGTTTTACACATGTTTATATTATGCTGTGTTATTATTGAATATATATATATATATATATATATATATATATATATATATATGATACATTTTGTAATGGTCCGCCTTTCTTACTACCAAAGCTGACACTTGATACATCCTCGGTATTCAAGTGTCGATCATTTAATCATTCGAAAGACATGTGGTTATGGGTGAAATAAAGAAAGATAAAATAGAAGAGATCTAAAAAACATAGAATCTCACAACACAACAAAAATGAAACCAAAGACACTACTTCCACTACATCTATTTATGAAGCACCCTCAGGATTAGTAGTAAGTAGCCCTGCACTTCAAGAGCTCCATCTTCAATCATCATTAGGATGTCTTCATCTCGAACGCATATGTTGGTTCGAAGTGGTTTTCGGATAATATATTCGATCCCAGTCTCCCTGAACCAACAACCGATAATTTCTGGTTGACTCATTCTTATTTCTTTTGGAAGTAGGTTTTCATGTCCTCGCTAGGAAAATCGAATTTACAATTATACCTCCTAAGTATAAACTAACCAAGATCTAATAGTTGGTTATTTAACTACCAAATACACAATAACAACAAATTCAGAGATTTCATTACCCAAAGCAACCGATAAGCCTCAAAACAGAACTTGCATTTATTAAATATCTTTCTAAAAGTCTAACATAACAATCATATACTTATCTTACTGAAACAAGTATATTCACAAAACGTTTGTGAAGATTTATTATTTTCAAATCATGTTAAAAAGCATTTTTAACAATGTTATTTAAATTGGAGATATAGATAACCTTTCTTTGGTGTTAAGTGTGGAATGGAGGTTCCATACCCCCATTCTTAAATGGTCAGTTTCGAAAAACCCAATTCTCAAATTCTTTTTATAATTTACTTCCACACCTCCATTTATAAATCTTCTTTATTTATGAAATCATCTTGCTTAAACCCAAATCCATTTACAAAAGCAGTTTATAAACCTTCAAGTTTATTTATAAACTCCTACATAAGTATTCAAAATTATTTCTACAACCCTTGTTTAAAACTTAAATCAAATATGTTACCTTTGATAAACAAATACATTATTTCACATATCTTTAATCAAACCATTGCCAAATTGTTCTCTAAACTTTTTCTCAAAATAGGATAACTTTGAAACCATTATCAAAAGAAGATAGAATATTTACTTTACAAAACCAAACATAGGCTTAATGACCATAATGGTCCTTTTAATTTGGTTTTACTTATTAAGTTATCAAGGGTATTTGCATGAGCAAGCAATAAGTAAGGAACCATTCAATCACAATCAATCAGTCCATTGTATGAGTAAATGTCCGCGTGTTTCACTACAAAAATTTTGATTTTTAGCAGCGCACAAAAAACGCAACTAAAAGTTTTAGCAGCGTTTTGATGAACGCTGTTATAAAGCCCGTGACTAAAAATACCCGATTTTTAGTCGCACTTATTTCAACGCTACCATAAATCTTTTTACTGCAGCGTTTATGAAACGCCATTATATTCTTTTTTTGTAGCGTGTATAAAACGCCACCAAAACGTTTTTTGACGCTACCAATAGAATTTCCAATTTTACCCATACTTTGCGGTTGCGTTTGCTCAACGCCACTATATGTATTTTCGACGTTTTTGAAACGCTACTAAAAGTTGATGATCATTTTGCATTATTTTTTCATGCTATTATTTCCTGTTGATGGTCTATTTTGTTTCTACTATATCAATCAACCGTAAACGTTGAAACATAAACACAATCCAACTACGTATTCAATCGCAAAATACATATACACATACACATTCAAACATAAACACAGTTAAAAACCACAAAATACATAAACAAAAGCACTAACATAAACAATATGTTAACCGTTCATAGAAGTTTACACAATCGAACTACGTACCGCAAACAATATGCTAATGCTGGAGTTAAAGTACCATAAAAATCTAAACTAAGCAAGTACAATAAACAACCAAACTACCTAACAAGTACGATAAACTAGTGCTGCTACTGCTCATTCTTCAGAAACGCCTACCTGTAAACAAAACATAATCAACAGTGAGATTCAAGGTATAATCAGTACTGAGATAATAATGACAGGACCATCAATACTGAGAAAACAATGAGACTAAAGTTATGCACAATTGAATATGAAAAAACTAAAATAATGTGCATGTTAGTTTTGGCCAAGAATAAATGAAAATGAAGATCTATCATCAATGTTTTGTACATTTTATCTCTGCCTGTACATTTTCATATACTCAAACACAGATTTTCATATACTAGAACACATATGAAAATATAAGTGTACATGAATTATTTTAGATAGTGAAATTAGGTACGTGTAAGAAGTCTGCCAGATCTATATGGATACAACCAAACACAGATTCAAAAAATTCATAACGATACATGCATTTGTTGATAAAAATATGGGATAATAACATAATATGGTCCTAGTATGTAAAATGACTGGAAACTTAGGATCATAAATTATCTTTTAAGTATGTACAATTAGTCGATATAACTTATGGCTACTGATGGATTAAACCACCGACTAATTACAGTTAATATATTAAAGATAAATACCATATTTTGATAAGTCTGATCATAGTAAATTCCAACATAAATTCTAACTTATTCACATAGTTGCATATTCACATAAATCATTCAAGTACAACAACTCATTGCACATCTACAAGCAGGTTATAATGAGGCAATTTAGAGGAAAATTTCAAATAAATTTGAAGGCAGCCCCTTTTCAAATCACTTAGGTATTATAATTATTTGAGTTGATGGTTTAAGTATTTTGTTGCTACTGGTTATCCATGGTGGTAATTCTGCAAGAAGTTTTCAAGTACATAAAGAATTGCATACCTTTCAATTTGGTTCCATAATGACTTTTGCCATTGGCCAAGCTATGGGAACGCCAAAGGCATCTTCCATGCATGTCAACTCCGATGTAGGTCTCCATAGCACTGCATCCGGAACTCTCACAGTTTCAACCCAAACTTTTACAGCATCACGTCCCAATGGACGACAAAGGCCATCGATATTGGATCAGTTGAAGCGATAGTTCCTTCAGCCACTACTTCGTTCGTTTCACCCACATCAATCAACTTGCATTTATTATCTTTTTTCAGCTTTGCAATCGGCTGGAAAAAATATGATGCATATTTCAAACAGTGCATATTGAAAATTGTGTACTTGTTTTAGAAACCAAAGCATACAAAATGCAACAAAACAGTGGTGCATATTATAAATAGAAGAAACAAAATACAAAGTAAAAAATATTTCCAGCATATTTACTTACATGTTGTAGTTTCTTCGCGATTATGGGTGTCATGGGAGAAGTCGCACAATTTACATTCTTACCAACTGCATCTTTATTAACTTCAACTTTTGATTTTGGCCATGCTACTTTCCTACCAACTGCATCTCTAAGCACGACATATCAACCGTGGGTCACCACAAATATGCATCTCCATTTATTACATTGTCCACCTTAATCGCAAAGGCAGCCGGACCGAGCAGAATACCATTAACAAGATGTTGTGGATCTCTGGCATAGATTCTTCCTTCGGCAACTACCCCTTCACCCTCATTCAACCATAAATCTTGCATTTGTCGTCTTGGGCGCTGCTGTCACTCTAAAAAGGAGAAGTGTAAATCAAGAGTTTAGTCATTAAGTGAAAATATTGTATAAGACATATTTCTAAATTAAATTTGTGGAAGACCGACGTAAATATTGTGAATTATAAAATTTACCGTACTGACTTCATTCAGATGTCCTCTCAGCGGCCTCTTAATGCAATTTAATGGCCATGGTACTACCTTATTCTCAGCGTTTGCAAATACTGTCATTTCACGTGTAGGCCTCCATAAGTAAGCATCTGGTTCTTCCATGAAATCTATAATAACGCTCACAGCATTTGGTCCAAGACGAATGCCATTGACAACCTCATTTGGGTCCATGGACAACACTCTCCCATCGGCAACAACTGTAGAGGTTCCATCCCAATTCAACACCGAACATACATCGTCATTGCTCTACAATTATTCAACTGAAAATTATAGCAATTACTGGATCAAAAACTAAAATCCAAATGTTATCTCTTGAGTAATATAATTATTATTTTTACCAATTCAGGTGTGCTCCCTTCTTTCGAACTTTCTTTACCCTGCAGCAAAGCACTAATATTAGGATATTTTAATCTTAGGAGCATTGAAGTGGATATGCACAATACTTAAAATGTCACTAGGGTCAGTCCAACAAGTTTGAATGGCAGAGTACATACAAAAAACCAGTTGTTGTAGCATCATTTACAAACATGTGTGTCTGAAGTCATTATTTTCAAAATTATTATATAACAAAAAACCAGTTGTTATGCGCTGTTTTGTTATTCTCAGTTACTACAGTGTTTTTATATATACTTTGATGCTATGCATATTTGCAATAAATTATAGGTGCATCAGTAAACCTTGTTCATCATAGACTTACCTTTTATGTTCAGTGATCAAGTGTCAATACGACATGTGCACCCAAAACTTGTTCAGAGTTTTATTTGAGAAAAAATGAAAAGCAAGCAGGAACACCTATACTACATATACTGTTTGGATACTCAAAATGGATGCCAAAGATTTATGTGAACAGACGACATTAATGTAAATAAATAGTACTGGAAATATACTATTTATAAATTGTAATTTTAAACAGACAATATACTGTTTGTAAATTGTAATTGTGTGCCAAAATAAATAGTACTGGAAATCAATCATTAATGTAAATAGGAAGAAAGCATCAAATTATTATATAGTTGACACCAAAACAAATATCATTCCATGTCTACTTAATAAATTACTTTTAAAAGTTTACCTTTTGGTCCACCAACATATGTACCATACCCCTCAATTCTGCTATTTCCTCTCGACATTGAGATAGTTGTTTATCTCTGGACTGGGCCACAGCTAGCTTGGTTGAGGTGCATCCCCTTTCCAGTGCCCTTAACCGTCCTGCTTTATCTTGTCCCAATACATATGCAAGAGCATCTCCATTGACATTCTGTGTCGAACTGGACTGTGATTGGCTAACAAATTTTTTAATCTCCGCCTACATAAATAAATACATACAGATAATGTACGATGGTAAAATCATCGTAGTTTCGGACAATTTTTTATATACCGATAAAATAAAAAATTCTTACAATAGTATTTGCAGCTTCCATGGTCACTGGTTCACCATTTTTTTTAATGTGAGATTTAATCCAAACATCAGCTCTAGTTATGGACGGTGGATTTGGACTTCCTTTTTTCTAAATTTAGAATAACATTAAACAAATAAACTGGTAGATATAAAATAATATTAAATAATGCTATACTTAACTAATTAACCATGTCCTCGGTCAATCTAGCCATTCCCCTATGACCAAATGTGTGTGGAACTTGATTAACCCTAAGTGCCGAATATTTCTCACTTCGTTTCTGGAAATATTGAATAATGTTAGAATTTAGTAACCAAAAGCATATTACAGATATCTTAACGTTACCTTAAACTCCGTACTTTTTTTGGCCTTCACAAACTTTCTCCATTCGTTCATGCTTTTGATGTTGGTAGGTTTCAGTTTAAGTCTTTCCTCTTCATTCTCCGCTTTATTTAATTTTCGAACCAATTTGCTTTTTGAGGATCTCCAAATTACTCCCATCTGTTGAAATACGGCTTTTCTTTGTCATTCCTCTTCCAATTTAAATCTAACCTGCAACAATACATGAAAATATGATATTAACAGTAGGTGAATATAAAGAAACATGCTATAGTGAAGCAGAATGCTGTCAAGCTAGTACATAATTGGTGAATATACGACTTTATGGTCTCTAAATTTTGAAGAAATCTTAATTGAAAATCATGAACTAATCACCTAGTCCTGACATTAGACACCTAAAATATATCCATAAGATTTGTACTCTTGAAGATGATAGCAATGTCACTAAAAATCAAAATTGGTATGATTTCAATTTCAAGTGAGCGGGGATATTGGTGTTTAAATCTATCCAATAATCTATGACAGCATTGTTTAATCAAAAATAATAATTAGAAAACAATGAAAGTTTATCAAAAAACGATTCACTAATTTTATAAGCAAGCAAATTCGTACTGATGTACTTTAGTAGATAACTCAAATTATGATTTGTAACACATAATTCAAATCATGTTTACATTTTTGCCTTAGAAATAATCATCCGGACCCATAAATCTCTGTCATTATGAACCTTTCGTGAAATATGAATATTCATTTCTAATTTATTCATCTATTAAATGTTAAAAAACCAAAAATATGAGCAATTGAATTTCAGAGGATAACCCACAATACGAACCTCCACTAATGATGTGTAACAACCCAGAATTTTGAACAATTTAAAAATGAAAATATTTAATTAATTTTAAATATTCGAATGATGATTGACTTGAATTTCAAATTTTCAGGATAAATTGGCGATTAAATTTTAGAATTTAATCTATTTAAGTTGAATAAAATTTGAATTTGACTTTGGAGTTGAATTGAATATTGAATTTGTATTTTAAATTCGAACTAATGACTTAAAAAAATAGTTTGGATTTACGAATTTTTATTTATGTAAATTAATAAATTGATGGTTAGTTTTAATAACATTTTTCTTAACTTAAATAAAATGGAATAAAATTTTATCAATACAAAATACAAGTATAAAATCTAATTGTAAAACATGTTAATATTAATTTATGTTTGATAGTTGAACTTCAAAACGTTTCTATATTTACTAAAGAAAATATCTACAAAACAAATTGGATTTAAAAAAAAGAAATAATAATAATAATAATAATAATAATAGTAATATATATATAATATAAAGAGTACCACTGCCTTACTTTTGTCAGCTACAAACACACCTTAACTCACGCCATGATCCACGCCTTCAACCATGCCCTAAATCACGATCTCCTTCCCCATAAAACACGATACCACCTTTCCTCCATCCCTTCAGATTTCATACGAAAGAAAAAAAAAGAAACAAAAATGGCTGTCCTTCCTTAATTCTCGTTTGTTCCTCTCTATCAAATTAGGGCTTTTCAAAATCAAAGGCGCCGGCCTCGATCGATTGCGTTGCTCTTTCTCGCTGCTCCTCTGTTGATCGTTCTTCGTTCGTCTTCGCTTCGGTGAAAGGTGAGAAATTTTATTTCTCACATCTAAATTCAACTTCATATTTATGTGATTTGTGATTCTCACAGTTTTGAATTCTTGGGTTTTGCTGGGTTGTTTTTGTTCTTGTTGTCTTTTGATGTTGAATTTGTTCGAATTTGGCCAATTAAGGCTATATTGGTTTCTGGACATTATTTCACTTGAGCATTCTCGGCCATTTGACTTTGCTTCGATTTTGGATTTGTTGGCCACCACGATGTCGATTTATTTTGCTAGAAATAAACTCTAATCTACTTAATTCAACACTTAATTATAACATGCATTTGTTCTCCCAACTGGATTATCCCTGACACTGTTCGATTTTAGCTTTGATTGTCTCAGTTTCGGATTGATGTTTAATTGATGATTTTCTATTGATTCTCTGACCGTTTAAAAAAAAAATTATTTACTTGGTATAAAAAGATATTAACTTTGCAATTGTTTTAAATTTGTGACTTCGACCTGGGTTTGTTCTATAACTTAGGCCAGTAGCCTATGGCTTCAGTTTATTTTGATATTCGTTTGCTACAACCCTTTTTAGCAAACATCACCACGAAATTTCACTGCTATTAATTGTATTTACTGTTGCATTTGCTCATTTGAGTTTGCACTTGCACATTGCACGTAGCTTATTGAAGTGTTTGCATTTTTTTTATCTTTCGATTTTCACTGTTTCTTTGGTATTGTTTGCCACTGCATGCTTGTAGTTATGTGCCAGTTGAGTTTTGAGCATGTTTCTAGGCTAGTTTATTCATGTTGTATTTGGTATCTTCACTTGAGTTATTTAAAGTGTAGGTTGTTGAACTGTTAGCTTCAACTTTGAACTTGATCATTAGTAGCTAGTCTGCATTTACATACGTCACGGTGGTATTGCCACTGCCTATTTCAAACTGCATTTCAATGTTCTCTTGACATCTGTTTTGTTTTGAACTCAAACCCACCGTGTATTATTGTTATACTTGAACTTTATGTGTGCTGTCCCTTGCACCATTCATCAGTTGCATCCATTAGGTTTGTTGCGATTTGTGACATTCAAGTCAGTTGCACACTTAATTCTTGCGGTCTGGGTTCTTCCCTGACCTATACACTTTGATATTTTTAGACCCCTGTCTTGCATTGGTCTGTGTCATTGAAGTAGTTGTCACTGTGTACACTTCAGTTGCCTGTATATGCATATTTGATTCATTGATTCTTGTTACTTGTTAGCACTTATAACATATACACATGTGCACTTATATGGGTCAGCATTGATTTGTTTTCGTGAGACTTGAACATGTTTGGAGCATTTGAATTGACTGAATACTTGAAGTTTTTATCCATATTTCCAAATTGCATACTTTTAAATGCTACTTGCAGTATATATAAATTGATTCATATTTATGCTGTGCACTACTTTCATTCTGATATGTTCTATTTTGCCACTGTCTTGTTCAAGACTGATACTTTCGTTTGTGGCATGGTATTCATTCTGTAGTCTGGTCCTCATGTGCATTCATGTAGCTGTTGGATCTTGCATTGTTGTTCACTGTATATATCACTGGTATCTTTCATTTTGTTTGCACTTGCTTGACCCAGTTTGGTAGTTTCATACTTGATATGCACTTTTCTTGTCCATCCATGTAGTGAGACCTGTAGCATGCTTTGTTCATGCGTTTTGCTTGTGTTGTCCAGTCGAGCTCGGCACTTACGTTGTCGTTGCTTGACTGTTTAGTTTTCTGGCTATTTGATTGTTTCAACTGCAGTTCATATGTATGCAGTTTGCCCTTGATTTTTGCAGTTGCGTTGAGTCATGATAGTTGTGACTTGACCTTTGCATTTTGTAATTGCTGATAACACGTATCTGTATACATGTTGCCAGTTGCCTTTGTTGGGTATTGATGCTTTGTGTCCTATAATGTTGGGTGCTGTGGTGCCATATTTCGGTGCTCTCACCTCATTTTGCTGTCTTCATGTAGTTTGAACCCCTGCCTTTGCGCATTGGGTCATTCGAGCCTTTGCGCTTTGTGATCTTGTGGTGGCTGCAAATTTTTGATTGCAGATTTGCCCTTGTATCCATTTGTGACTGCAGTTTCGTTTTTTATATGCAGTTTTGCCTATGTCAGTTTGCGTTGCATCGACATTTGATTTCATAAATTTCGGTTCATTGATCTTTTGGGTACATCATCACTATAGTGGCGAGGCAGTGCACGCAAGCGTGAACTGCAGCCACACAGTTTTAACGTTTTATATGTGGCGAGGCAGTGCACGCGTGCGTGTACTGCAGCCAATGGGTTTGGATGTTTTTAAGTAACTTTTCAATTATTTGATTTGATTTGATTTAATTTGATTAATTTATTGTTAATTGCCGTTTAGGAAATTCTGATGTTTTTTCTAAATTATCTTCATCAAAATCCCTTCATCTATCTGCGTTGATAATTTGAAACTACTGATTTATTGTTTAACACTGATAAGTGTTATATTTACCGTTATCCGATTTCTTGTTAAAGGATCGGATAGGTGAATTCATATTTGACTGTCGTCTAATTGTCAATTGATTATTACTGCCTTTATGCACTAATAACTGAGTTTGAATTAGCCAAGCAGGAAGACTTACACTAATCAAATCTATCATATTTGCAATGCAAGTGTACTGGGCCAGGATGTTTGTTCTTCCCTTCAAGCTTATTAAAATGATCAGAAGTGCAATCATGAAATTCTTTTGGACTGGCAAGACTGTGGGCAGATATCTTGCTCCTGTTAATTTCAATTCTCTCGAGGCACCTTTAAATAAGGGAGGACTTGGTCTTTTCAATCTCAAGCAGTGGAACAAAACTGCCTTTGCCAAACATTTTGACACTTATTTCAATAATACTGCTAGCATTTGGACTACCTGGTCTGAAATTAATGTAATCAAAGGCAAAAACTTATGGAGTATGAACAAACCACAAAACTTAAGCTGGACTTGGCAGTGCATTTTCAAACTAAGGGACACTATCCTCCCTCTGATTCAAATGAATACTGATCCTATCTATAAGACTAGCTTCTGGGAAGACCCTTGGCTAGACAAGGGGTACATATTAAAAAGAAAACTGTCTTACAATGATATAATGCAATCTGGTATTCATCTCTCTGCTAAGGTTATGGATGTTCTTTACAGTTTTCAGGGTGGTGGCAGGAATTCTTCCAATCAACGTTTGCAAAATATTTGGGATAAGATAAAAAACTTTACTCCTATGCAGCCTACCTATGCTAGAATTGTTTGGGGAGAAAAGAATAATGTGTTTAAAGTTGGTGAAGTTTATGAGAGAATACAATGTAACAGTGACATTCTGTGCTGGCCTTGGTGGAAAACTGTATGGAGTAAAGATAGTAGTATGAAACATAATATGATACTTTGGAAGGTTCTGAAGGATGCTCTACTAACTAGGGTTAAATTGGCTAGCAAGGGAATGAGCATTGCTGTGATGTGTCCCTTCTGTGGTATCTACGAAGAGAATGCTAAACACTTATTTTTTAATTGTGACATAGTGCTGAACAGTTGGAATGAAATCATGGCTTGCATTGAAGGTGGTTCTCCTTCTCCTGATAGCAATGTTGAGTGGAACAGAATTCAAAACAAGACAAAGGGTAAGAACCAGTGTAAGCGAATTTTCACTGTGGCTTTAAAAAGTTTCATTTATGCTGTATGGAATGAACGTAATATAAGAATTTTTGATGCTAGCAAGAGTAAGTCTGCTGTGTCATTCAATCTTTGGATTAGGCATGAAGTGAAGAGCTCCTTGGATATGCTGTTTATTCAAGATCCCGGTATTGACATGTACCTGCATTTCTAGTGCTCATTTTTGTCTTAGTATGTGTTTGTGTGTCTCTGACTTTGTGTGTCTATGTATTCCTTGTGTGAGTGTTCCTTAATGTTTCTCTGTATTCTTTGTTTTCCATATTGTACTTTTTGCTTTTGTGAGTAATAAATTGGTCGGGGACCAATTAACCCCGTCGGCCTTGCCAAAAAAATACTCGGGTCAGACCGAGTATTTTACAGCTTGAAGATTTTCAGGCCGCGAAGTTAGAGAGAGTTGGGGAAATTGCTTCACTTTAGCTTTTCGAAGAATTTTTTGTACTTAAAGATATATTCCGCTGTATAAAAATTTAATGCATTGTATAAACTCTGATATATGTAAGAAAATTCATTCTTGTGAAATATTAACATTATTATCATATTGTTGTGATTCTGTGGCTGATTCTGTTTAAACTCTATAAACTGAATAACAATCCGTCATTTTGAACGTCTCAAGTTGGTTTAATTACCGACTGAGGGCGGTCTGAACGGCGGGTCGTTACAAAAGTGGTATCAGAGCTTTGATTTACACAAAGCTCAGTTTATGATGTTTAATATGAATAGTTACTAGGATCACTTTAAAGAAAATGTTTTTCGAATTTAAAGAATTATGAAATTGTTTTCTTTGAAAAATAAAAAGGTATTTTGAAAATTCAAATTTTTTCGGAAATTCCCCTCTCTAATTTAGGTTTGCGATAGTTTCGATCATTCGAAAATCCATTATCGAATTTGCTGAGATTTATGAAAAATAAAATAAAAGTTAAGTGAATTAATGAATTGGTTTAAATCAAATATTTTGAATATCTCCAAAGTGAAAATTGTGAAATAAAATGACAAGTTAATTTGGTTATAACCAAGCGGATCATTGAACTATAACTTGGGAATTTGATTCTGAATTCTTTTGAAAAATTGATTTCAAATGTTTTGAAGAATGATTTAATAAATAAATGGATTATAAGTACTTAACTTATAAATGGACTTTTGGTATATAATGGAGTTATATAAATTTAATTGAATTAATAAAGAAGATTTATAAATCGAAGTTTATAAATAGAAATGGAATTTGTAAAGATTGTTTATAAATTCGAAACCAATTGAATTTGATAAATGAAAAATAGAAGTTATTAAAGGAGATATATTCGTGATTTTGGACAGCGATTATCCTTTAAGTTAAATATTGTGATAGTAAATGTTGGTTGGGAATTATATTCACGATTTTGGACAGTGGATAATCTTTTAAATAAAAATGTGTAGAAACACTTAATTGATTAAATAAGTATATTCACGATTTTGGACAGTGAATATATTATTAACTAAAACAGATATGTTTTAGGGAAGTGATATTATGGAATGAAGTTAATGGCTTTAAAGATGTTTTAAAATGCATTAACTATCGAATACATAGATTTCAACATTCAATTGTCGAAATAGACGTTTTCGAGAAATAAGGAAATGGTGGACTATAACACTGTTGTTATAGTAAATGGTTTCCGAAAGGAAATGTTTTGTATAGTATTGGGATTTATATATCTATCTTAAAATTCGAATCCCTATACTAGTGATTTTTGAGTCGTCGTAACGATGTTTTACGTAACATTCGTTTTCACTCAAATAAATATGTTTAAAAGAACGCCTTCCTTAAAGAATGGAATATATACTTAATTTTGATTCAAGTATATTGAATATTTTCCGTGTTGAAAATAAATGAACTTGTGAATTACTTATTAAATAAGTATGGAAATGTTTTCCAAATATGAAATGGAAAGTTTGAAATTTTATCTTTTAAAGATAAATTGAAAAAAAATGAATATTTGAAATTTGTTTCAAATGGTTAAGTTGGAAAATTACATATATCTTGTAAAGATATTTATGGGAAATTTGAACAATTAGTTCAACTTGGAAATTTTCAAAGGATTGAATTTTGAGTTAAATTGAGTTTAACTTTGACACCCAAAAACAATATAAGTTGAATTTTGAATTTTGGATAGTCGATTTGGATTGTATGTCTAGCATTGTGAATTGATGACATAACAATTCATCTCTATTAAATATATATCTGTTGGTGGCAGAGAATTTATTCTTTTAGCTTAACACCCTTCTCTGAGACGTACGAGCTTAGAGGTTATATATCGATAGACACCGATTATGTGTTTAGAATTGACGATGTAACGTGAAATCCAAATCGAATGTGAAGTCGATAATGAATTGGATTATGAATGTGAATTAGGTTTGAGATAACCTTAAATTTTCAAATCGATTTAGAGGAAAATTTTAAACGAGATGGAAATTTTTTGGAATCCTCTATTTGTTATGATGTGAATTGAGTTTTCGTAACTTATATATGTGAATGTAATAATTCGAAACCATCAGTTTGGAAAGTCATTATTATGAAAATCCTATGCAAGTTTACATAGGTATGATATGTACGAAATGTGAAATGAAGTACTATATGTATATGGCACATGTTTTCTAAAACTGAGGATATGGAAATGTACCTTCCATTTATAATTTGTGAAGGTGATTGGAACTCGGAGTGAGTGTCCATTGGAAATCGTAGCTACGTAGAATTTCCATTAGTGGAATGTCCATTGGGACTGGAATCCCCGACGATGGATCATCGTGTTGGGATTATGTGAATTGATGCTGGCGTAATTCGTGGGGCGTGATGCCTACAGTTACAAGCGATTCCACTGGGATAGTGGCGCAACCGCCGCGTAAACTGCGATCTAGAGGCCGAAGCGTAATTTGAGGGGCATGATGCCTACGGTCACGAGCGATTCTACTGGGATAGTAGTGTAACCGCCGTGTGAACCGCGATCTATGGCAACAACCATGGCGAAATTCAAGAGAGATGTGAAATCTACAGTTACAAGCGATTCTACTGGGATAGTAGCGTAACCGCCGGGTAAACTGTGATCCATGGGGGAACGTGCTTTCCATATCCATTTTTAAAAGAATTTTTAAAAGTATTTTCACTGGGAGTTGAAACAAGTATATTTAGTACTTGGAGATTTTTAGACTTGCGCCTGGCCAGCGTATGCCTAATGTCTGCGAGAACGAAGATGGACTTGTTAAACTTCGAGTTAGCAAGTATTTTCAAAACTTTGAATAGCAAATCAATAGTCTGAAATTAGAATTACATAATTCTAACCTAATGAATTAAGGAAGAAGATTTTTAAAAATATCTTGAAAGCACACAGCTTTGGAAAAGATATGATATGTAAATATCTAGCATGAAGAATTTCAAGTTTAAAAATCTGAGTTTTGTAAGTCAAAAAATTTTGGTAAAAGACTTTTGCATCTTGAATGTAGAAATCGATGAATAAAGCTAGTGAAATAAAATAAATGGAATGAATCCTATATTTATATATTTTAATAAGATTTGAACTTGGTAAAATTGTGTAGGGTATAAATATCGGCGAGATTTTAACAATCATTTTTCCTAACTTATAATTTCGAGACGAAATTCTTTTAAGGGGGGAAGATTGTAACAACCCAGAATTTTGAACAATTTAAAAATGAAAATATTTAATTAATTTTAAATATTCGAATGATGATTGACTTGAATTTCAAATTTTCAGGATAAATCGGCGATTAAATTTTAGAATTTAATCTATTTAAGTTGAATAAAATTTGAATTTGACTTTGGAGTTGAATTGAATATTGAATTTGTATTTTAAATTCGAACTAATGAATTAGAAAAAATAGTTTGGATTTACGAATTTTTATTTATGTAAATTAATAAATTGATGGTTAGTTTTAATAACATTTTTCTTAACTTAAATAAAATGGAATAAAATTTTATCAATACAAAATACAAGTATAAAATCTAATTGTAAAACATGTTAATATTAATTTATGTTTGATAGTTGAACTTCAAAACGTTTCTATATTTACTAAAGAAAATATCTACAAAACAAATTGGATTTAAAAAAAAGAAAAATAATAATAATAATAGTAATATATATATATAATATAAAGAGTACCACTGCCTTACTTTTGTCAGCTACAAACACGCCTTAACTCACGCCATGATCCACGCCTTCAACCATGCCCTAAATCACGATCTCCTTCCCCATAAAACACGATACCACCTTTCCTCCATCCCTTCAGATTTCATACGAAAGAAGAAAAAAAAGAAACAAAAATGGCTGTCGTTCCTTAATTCTCGTTCGTTCCTCTCTATCAAATTAGGGCTTTTCAAAATCAAAGGCGCCGGCCTCGATCGATTGCGTTGCTCTTGCTCGCTGCTCCTCTGTTGATCGTTCTTCGTTCGTCTTCGCTTCGGTGAAAGGTGAGAAATTTTATTTCTCACATCTAAATTCAACTTCATATTTATGTGATTTGTGATTCTCATAGTTTTGAATTCTTGGGTTTTGCTGGGTTGTTTTTGTTCTTGTTGTCTTTTGATGTTGAATTTGTTCGAATTTGGCCAATTAAGGCTATATTGGTTTCTGGACATTGTTTCACTTGAGCATTCTCGGCCATTTGACTTTGCTTCGATTTTGAATTTGTTGGCCACCACGATGTCGATTTATTTTGCTAGAAATAAACTCTAATCTACTTAATTCGACACTTAATTATAACATGCATTTGTTCTCCCAACTGGATTATCCCTGACACTGTTCGATTTTAGCTTTGATTGTCTCAGTTTCGGATTGATGTTTAATTGATGATTTTCTATTGATTCTCTGACCGTTTAAAAAAAAATTATTTACTTGGTATAAAAAGATATTAACTTTGCAATTGTTTTAAATTTGTGACTTCGACCTGGGTTTGTTCTATAACTCAGGCCAGTAGCCTATGGCTTCAGTTTATTTTGATATTCGTTTGCTACAACCCTTTTTAGCAAACATCACCACGAAATTTCACTGCTATTAGTTGTATTTACTGTTGCATTTGCTCATTTGAGTTTGCACTTGCACATTGCACGTAGCTTATTGAAGTGTCTGCATTATTTTTTATCTTTCGATTTTCACTGTTTCTTTGGTATTGTTTGCCACCGCATGCTTGTAGTTATGTGCCAGTTGAGTTTTGAGCATGTTTCTAGGCTAGTTTATTCATGTTGTATTTGGTATCTTCACTTGAGTTATTTAAAGTGTAGGTTGTTGAACTGTTAGCTTCAACTTTGAAC
Organism: Allium cepa; assembly: GCA_030765085.1. Taxonomy (NCBI): domain Eukaryota; kingdom Viridiplantae; phylum Streptophyta; class Magnoliopsida; order Asparagales; family Amaryllidaceae; genus Allium; species Allium cepa. The sequence goes on from CM060932.1 coordinate 708,526,034, forward strand.
TTGATCATTAGTAGCTAGTCTGCATTTACATACGTCACGGTGGTATTGCCACTGCCTATTTCAAACTGCATTTCAATGTTCTCTTGACATCTGTTTTGTTTTGAACTCAAACCCACCGTGTATTATTGTTATACTTGAACTTTATGTATGCTGTCCCTTGCACCATTCATCAGTTGCATCCATTAGGTTTGTTTCGATTTGTGACTTTCAAGTCAGTTGCACACTTAATTCTTGCGGTCTGGGTTCTTCCCTGACCTATACACTTTGATATTTTTAGACCCCTGTCTTGCATTGGTCTGTGTCATTGAAGTAGTTGTCACTGTGTACACTTCAGTTGCCCATATATGCATATTTGATTCATTGATTCTTGTTACTTGTTAGCACTTATAACATATACACATGTGCACTTATATGGGTCTGCATTGATTTGTTTTCGTGAGACTTGAACATGTTTGGAGCATTTGAATTGACTGAATACTTGAAGTTTTTATCCATATTTCCAAATTGCATACTTTTAAATGCTACTTGCAGTATATATAAATTGATTCATATTTATGTTGTGCACTACTTTCATTCTGATATGTTCTATTTTGCCACTGTCTTGTTCAAGACTGATACTTTCGTTTGTGGCATGGTATTCATTCTGTAGTCTGGTCCTCATGTGCATTCATGTAGCTGTTGGATCTTGCATTGTTGTTTACTGTATATATCACTGGTATCTTTCATTTTGTTTGCACTTGCTTGACCCAGTTTGGTAGTTGCATACTTGATATGCACTTTTCTTGTCCATCCATTTAGTGAGACCTGTAGCATGCTTTGTTCATGCATTTTGCTTGTGTTGTCCAGTCGAGCTCGGCACTTACGTTGTCGTTGCTTGACTGTTTAGTTTTCTGGCTATTTGATTGTTTCAACTGCAGTTCATATGTATGCAGTTTGCCCTTGATTTTTGCAGTTGCGTTGAGTCATGATAGTTGTGACTTGACCTTTGCATTTTGTAATTGCTGATAACACGTATCTGTATACATGTTGCCAGTTGCCTTTGTTGGGTATTGATGCTTTGTGTCCTATAATGTTGGGTGTTGTGGTGCCATATTTCGGTGCTCTCACCTCATTTTGCTGTCTTCATGTAGTTTGAACCCCTGCCTTTGCGCATTGGGTCATTCGAGCCTTCGCGCTTTGTGATCTTGTGGTGGCTGCAAATTTTTGATTGCAGATTTTCCCATGTATCCATTTGTGACTGCAGTTTCGTTTTTATATGCAGTTTTGCCTATGTCGGTTTGCGTTGCATCGACATTTGATTTCATAAATTTCGGTTCATTGATCTTTTGGGTACGTCATCACTATAGTGGCGAGGCAGTGCACGCAAGCGTGAACTGCAGTCACACAGTTTTAACGTTTTATATGTGGCGAGGCAGTGCACGCGTGCGTGTACTGCAGCCAATGGGTTTGGATGTTTTTAAGTAACTTTTCAATTATTTGAATTGATTTGATTTAATTTGACGATTTTATTGTTAATTGCCGTTTAGGAAATTCTGATGTTTGTTCTAAATTATCTTCATCAATAATCCCTCCATCTATCTGCGTTGATAATTTGAAACTACTGATTTATTATTTTACACTGATAAGTGTTATATTTACCGTTATTTGATTTCTTGTTAAAGGATCGGATAGGTGAATTCATATTTGACTGTCGTCTAATTGTCAATTGATTATTACTGCCTTTATGCACTAATAACTGAGTTTGAATTAGACTGACCCGTTTATTATTTTCTTTTGAATGTAATACTCGGATCAGACCGAGTATTTTACAGCTTGAAGATTTTCAGGCCGCGAAGTTAGAGAGAGTTGGGGAAATTGCTTCACTTTAGCTTTTCGAAGAATTTTTTGTACTTAAAGATATATTCCGCTGTATAAAAATTTAATGCATTGTATAAACTCTGATATATGTAAGAAAATTCATTCTTGTGAAATATTAACATTATTATCATATTGTTGTGATTCCGTGGCTGATTCTGTTTAAACTCTATAAATTGAATAACAATCCGTCATTTTGAACGTCTCAAGTTGGTTTAATTACCGACTGGGGGCGGTCAGAACGGCGGGTCGTTACATGATGATTCAAATTAACAAATTAAGGTTCTTAAACAGAAGTCAGGATAAAATGTTTAAACTACATGATTCAACTACTAGAACTTGTGTATTTCTTAATTTAAATTCCTGTTTATTATAGGCAATTTGAAAACCGCAAGTTGGCAAAACTAAAACCGGATTTATACTTTAAAAAGTAAGTGGTAGGAGAAGAAGAAAGATGAGTTGCTTGATAAATCTACGGAATAAATATAGACAGAAGCAGGGACAAATGTTGATAAATAGATTCTCTAGCATATACAGTAGGGAACCTGCTCCATACCTGAAGCGATCGCCATAAAACAACTTTAACTCTTCACTTAGATTCCTCCAATCATCAAGCGTGTATGGAACCTGCTCTCGCACAAGCGGTCTAAGAAAAGAGGATAAATATTCCGACCCTGGCCTTATTGATACGCCTATATCATTGAACTCAACTTCAATTCGATCATAACTGTTTAACTGGAGCTTTTTGCTTTTGTTTGACCTCTACTGCCTCTTTTCCGAACGAACTTGCGGTTTCAGCATCACTTGCTCTCTCAATTTCCACCTCAGCAGCATCAATCTGGTCAAGAAGAATTTCATTGTCTAGGTGGGGTCTTCTTCATCTAACAAATCCCTTTCATCATTTGGGTCTTCTCCATCTAACAAAGCCCATTCACCATTTGGGTCAGAAGGGTTATCGTGTAGTGCTTGTTCTTCGTCTTCATTGCAAACACTAGCTTGCTTCTTAGCATTGACTGCTCATTTTTCGCCTTCACTGCAAGCACCGGCTAGAATCTTATACTTTCGCTTTGAATTATACTTCCGCTTTGAATTATGCTTCTGGGATTCCTCATCAGTCTTTTTCTGGTTGCGAGTACGTATAGAGCTTGAAAACATCTCTTTTCTGCGAATGAAACAAAATACGAGATACTTAAAACTTTCATTATTTACCATCCACTCGCTGGAGGAATCTAGACCCAATAATTAGTTTGCACATACATGATCTCCGAATCTTTTTAACGTTATATTTTGAAGTATTCTAGAAGTTAATTTTATATCTTAAACAATATAACGAACAAATTAATTAGAAAAAGATTAATTTTTTGTAATCATATCAATATTCTTTTTTAATACATTAATGTAGAAACTTACTAGACCTTGTATGTTAATGTGCAAAAAATTAATGTAGTATATATGTATAAACAAAAAACTGTTATAGAGTAGTCATGTTAAGCAAGTTCAATCCTTTTCCAGCTCTAGTTCATGATTTGAAAATCAATTCTTTGACTATGCAGATGAGAAAAATATATACCGTCCATGACAAACTGTAGTAGGCTAATGAATAAAATTGGACCCATAAATACATATTATTCACAGAAGATTTGTAACATTCCTGAAAATTAACTACGATTAATATGGCAATTAATTTAATTTTGAAAATAAATTGTGAATTTATTCATGTATTAATTAGGAAATTTCTTGAATGAATTTAAAATTTTAGATTTTAAGTAGAGTTTGGTTTAAATTTAGGAATAAGTAATTTTATAAATAAAAAAAAAAATTGATTTAAAAATAAATATGGATTTAAAGATAAATAGCAAATTTATTTGGAATATAAGAATAAGTAATTTATCAACAAATATTGGTTTTCAAAATAAAATGTATTAAAAAAATAAAATAGAGTTAAAAGCTTTAAATTAGTAAAAGGGTTGTTTTTATTTTGCATATATTAAATTATTAAATTTTAAATATATTAGATATATTTGGAAGTTGAAATTAATAAAAAAATTAATGCACTCATTTTCAAAATATTATTTGTATGTGAAATTCACTTATATAAATAAAAGTAATTACTTGTTAATATGTAATCAAAATATTTAAACCACTCTTAACTTTTTAAAGGTTGTACAAAAAGAAAATAAATAATAAAAGAAAGGCATGAATATAAAATGTATAAATTAGTTGTATATAAAGATAGTGAGCTAAAATTAAGTTGAATGTGAAAAACAATAGAAATTTTATTTGTGTAAAATATAAATATGAAAAGAGGATATAACCAAATAAAAAAACATAAACAACTTTTAAAATCAAGACATATGCATATATGAAAACATAACTACATGGAGGATTAAACAAAAGTTTACAAATTAAATTGAGTCAAAGGGATTCAAACATAAATTTCCCTACAAACTACAAGTGTACAACATGCAAAAAGAAAATGGACAAATGGCATTCAATTTTTGAAAAAGGAAAAAAATATAATAAAATAGTAATTAGGCCATTTAGCTTCCCAAAACCTGAAATAAGAAACCAGAAAAGAAAAGAAGGTAAAAGTCAGGTTTCATTCTTCTCGAACCTGAGAAAGAAAAAAAAACATGAAACAAATCATCTTCAACTTAAAGATTCGAAAATCCCTCTCTTAACAAAAATCTGAAACCAAAGTTAAAACCAGGAATTCAAAGTTCATCCTCCTGTCCAAAGATCTGTAAAACAAAATCAATTTATCAAAGCCTGGAAGTAGAAAGATTCAAATACAAGAGCAAGAGCATTTCAAGTTTTAGAAGCTAAAGGAAAAAAAAAAAAGAGGAAGCAAATGCAAATTTCAGTTTCCAGATGCAAAACAAAGATCCGATCAACAGAAACCAAATCAGACTCATCAACCTGAGATTGCAAATTCAAATTTAAAACCTGGAAGTTAAAGTTCATCTCAACCTGCAGTTCAAAGCTTGAGTTTGTAAGGAGAAGATTTCAAGGATTCAAGAGCAATTCAGTAATTAAAAAAAAAAAAAAGGGAAATTCAAAGATTCATCATCATAGAATCAATTCAAAGAACCAGAATCAAAAATTTCAAGGCTTAGGATTTCAAGTAGCAGACCAAAAGCTTTCCCTGTTTCATTTAAAACAAAATCTGTAAGTAAGTTAAATTTTAGTTTGTTTAATCTATTAAAAAAAAAAACTAAGCAAAAACTTATATTGACTAGCTGCAGATAAAATAAAGTTCAAGAGAAAGAAAAAAAAAGACCCAATACAAAGCTTAAGCAAGCAACAAACAATCAACTTTTAAGAGTTGATCTGCAGTTACAAATATTTGGTTCTCTGTTCTTCAGTGATAAGGTGAGCAAACCTTTCTTTTTGATTCCAAACTTGAATATCCTGTTTTTCTGTGCTTGATGCTTGATGTTTTTTTTATGATAACTGTTTATGTGGTTGCCAAGTTATGCTTACATGTACATATACACATGGATTCTTATCTTCCTCTCTAAACCGTTATTAAGTATGATATTTAAAGGAAAATGTATAATGATGATGTAATACTGATTTTTAAAGGTAAAGAAAATTTTTATGAATATCATGTGGAAAAAAAATATAATTACTGTTATTTGATTCAATAAAATCTGTGCTTTGCTGTCTAAATCTAAAACATGTAGTTCTGTAAAACTTCTCTGCACTGGGAATTTTTATGGGGCTTGTCCCTCTGTATTTTGGTTACAGAGCAAAGAAAAAGGATGGAAAATTTAACACTTCTTTCATACAAACCATTTTAAACTTAGGATTTGAAACAAATGGTGTTGTTTAAGCTTAAAATCATAAGCTTGGTATCTGTTGAAGCTGGACAGTGTAGCAAGGACTTTGCATATCAGTTTCACAGTGAAATGAAAATTTTATGTTAAATTCAAATATTTTAATTTGTTGATTTAACTTTATATCTTGAATAATCATACAAAAACAAGATTTTTAAAATAAGTATGATGATTTTTAGTCACGTGTTTAAGGTGCAAATTCGAGATGAACACAAAATGCTCTTTTGTCAATTCCAGATGATTTAACAATTCTTGGATGTTAAAATTGGTTTCGAAGATAGCTTAATGGTTTGCGAAGTAGGGAAAAATGTTAGAAAAAATTTATATTGCGTGAATTTTGGGGACGAAGTCAATTTAGGGTTTTGGGCACGTTGGGTTTGCTGTTGATTCGCGAGTAACTTTTGGCATCGTCACGGCAATCTAAGTGATCGGACCTGGGGGGATACGTTCACTGATGAACGGAGCAGCTTCGGCGAGGATTACGAAGCTTTCGATGGCCTGTCATGGCGGGGCGAACCAAATTCTGGTGGTCGCATGGGTACTGGAATGAGCAATTGGCCTTGAATTTGTTAAATTTTGATTCAATGACGATTTCATGAATTTAGGTGTTCGAATCGATTCTCGTGATCATCAGTGACGTGCCGGTGAGTTCTTTGGCGATCCACGATGGCAATCGTGCTTGTGCACGTGTACGTGCAAAGCGTGTCAGTGGGTTCGTGTTTGGGGGAAGAAGAACGCGATTTGAAGTGGGCTCGGGTCAAACTTTGGGGAAACTCGAAGCAATGCAGGGGTATTTTAGTGTTTAGCCTGGGTCATGAGTCTTGGGAAAGAACAGTTCAGTTTTGAAAAGAAAAAAAAATCAAGTTCACTTTGAAAATTTTTACTAAACAATTTTGAATTTTGATAAAAATTTAATGTTAACCGGTTTTGAATTAGTTAGAAAGTTTTTTTAAAGACAAATCTGTTTTAAATTACCAAGTTTTTAAAATGATTTACATTAAATTAAACCTTTATTTTGAAAAGTTATTTTAAGTTTATAATATTAAGATGTTTTAATGACAAATAAAACTTTATTGTTTGGGTTAGATAATTAATGTTTTAATGATTAATAGATTTTTTTTGTTAAAAAGATTTATTACTTAATGTAAGTAATTCAAGTAGATAACTAATAATTCAAGTTAATTTATCAAGTAATTAATGAATGATTAAATTAAAATAGTGATTACTTAGTGAAAGTAGTTAAGGGAAGATAATTAGAGATTAATGATGAATTAATCAATAATTAAAGGTTTATTAATTAAAGTAGTTAATTAAGGAATAAGAAATTTAGATTTAATTAATTAAGGAATAATTAATTAGTAAAAGTAATTAAGATTTAATTACAATTAAGGGTTAATTAATTAAGATAATTAATTAAAGAAATGATTAATTTATGAGGGTAATTAAAACTTAATTGAAATTAATAAATCATTAATTTAAGATTACTAATAAAAGTAATTATGTTATTGATAAAATAAACCACCCAATTTATTCATCCTAGTTGTAGTTGTTTGATTGCTATTGGATGCTTTGTGATGGATTGATTTATTTGATGTGATGCTATGTAATGTTTTGTGATGAGTTGTTTTATTTGTGATGAATATATTGTTATATGAATATGCAAACCCTTGACCTGTAAAATGACATTTGGATTTCGATGCGACAGGGAGTCGGATTCCAGTTGGTTATCCGAAACCCACATCGAACCATATTAGTAAGTCTTTGTGATTGATAAATTTACTTTATCTATGAATCAGTGAATGAAGATAAGCGTTATGGGTTATACCGCTTATCGATATATCTGTGATGATAGATGTGTGCACTATTGTGTAAAACCCCTTGGACTACACTATACACACACAAATATGGATTGCACGTGGAAATTGGTTAAGTCACAGATTTTTGAAATAGTTTGTAAAATTGAATTTTTAAATCTAAATGATTTTGAAAATGGGTCGGGTTTTAAAATGAAAAGCTTTTGGAAAAGAATTCCTAAAATAAAGGTTATTTTGAATAACTTAATAAAGTTTTGAAACTTAATAATTCAATTTAAAATTGAATTCAAATTTTTAATTAAAATCTATTTTGAGAATTTATAAAGAAAAAGGTCATACAAGTTATATGGGTTTTTAAACCAATTTCGAAAGTGTTGTTTTGAGAATTAAATTTAACCCAAGTTTGAGAAACTTTAACTTGTATAATTGAAATCGAATTTTTCCAAAGTGAAAACTGTTTGTTTTCAAATGATTAAAGCTTTCATATAAGAAATGAATTTCCAAATTGGTATAGGAATTTCAAATTTGAATTGAAAAACAGTTTTCCAAGTTATTAATGAACTTTTGGAAATGGTTTTTGAAAGCCATAAGTTAAATCTTTGATTTAAAGATTAAATGGATTAATCCACTCGAAATGGAAATTGTTTTGAAATCAGTGAATGGATCTTTGTGAATTTGGGTAAATTTTGTGAACTAAATCTTTTTGTTTAAAGATTTAAATGGTAATTGGTTTAAACCATTTAAAAAGATAGTTTTGATTTTAAGTTGTGACTTAACTGAAATCCATATTCATACGTTTTTAAAAATTTTGCGCTCGTTATTCGGTTTAGCCGGGAGAGGACCTTGTGTCATATAACCCATTCCGAATAATGATACGTCGTTGTGGATAGTAATTGAAGACCGGTGGTGAAGACCGGGTATTTGCGAGAACGATAGGATGACCTATCGATTGTCTCTGCACTGAGTAGCTACGGTATAGAGATTCCCCAAGTGATGGAGAATCCGATCGGGATTGTGGATACCCGGATTTGCAAGGGCTTCTTTGAAAGTGCCTTTGGTTCTGTTCGAACCCGGAACAGACTTGTATGGTCGTGTGTCTGATACTACACTTTGAGATATATAGCCGATTTCTTTCAAATACATATCTGTTGGTGGCGGAGAATTTATTCTCTTAGCTTAACACCCTTCTCTGAGACGTACGAGCTCAGAGGTTATGTAGTTGAGGTTATCAGCGATATACTCCCAATTTGGTAGTGTGGCATGCTAAGTGCTGTTGTGTGATTGATGATCATTTGTTGATCATTTGTGATCGAAGCATGGCTATGTGAAAAAGCGTAGCTTTGTGGGCGAAACCTCATCGAGCCTCACAAACCGGTAATGGTCGAAACAGGAAAGATGCGGCAAGGTTTCAGGGGTAGCTCCCCTAGGGTATGACCATTCCTTCTGGAAAAGGGTAGTATCATGGTATGGAGCCCAGATACTTACTCATGTGGACGCACTATATTATTACTGTGTGATGTTGTTGGTGTAGAGGATCCTCGGTTAAAGGTCCCAAAGGACCGGGGGTGGTATATCTCAGGTTTTATTCCCCGGGAAGGGGGTAGCCGGCCTTGTTTAGCAGAGAGCCAGGGTGGTTCTCGGGGCGTCCCGCCAGAGGCGTTCCCATGTGGCAATAGGAAGTTCCTTAGCCTGACCATTTGTTGGAAATCCATTCAACCCAATACGAGCCTTGTACGGTTTTAGTTGTAGAACCTGCCATTTAAAATGGCAGCTATAGTAGGCATAGTATAATGGTACCTATGCTGGCTAGGATTTATATTCTACTTTCGAAAGGTTTTCCACTATGCACTAGTAATAATATCAAAAAGAATTTTTGCGTAGTAAGCATCTTTGACTATCATAAGGAGAAATCTCCCCCATGTGTGCGTTTGCATTGTGTGTGTGCCGGGAGGCCTTATGGTAGTTTCATTTTCAAAAAGCATTGCGGATTTCAAAACTTAAAATCTTTTGTTTGTTTTAAAGAACAAATGTTTTTGTTTGCTCATACCAGTCCCATGACTGACCTGAAGTTTATTGTTCCGTTTCTAAACTTTGGGTGCCCACCATTTTCCACACGGGCAGTCTAGAGTTTGGTTTTCCAGAGAGTCAGGTAGTAGATATCGTTTTGGTAGCCTTCAGCTTTCTATTTGATCATTTTGGAGTCTTTGGAGTCCACGGACGGACTTGCTTATCTTGGTGTAACCTTTATGGTAGATTGAGCTTGGAGTTTTGGGAGCTTTGTCTTTGGAGCTTTTGGATCAGAGTTGCAGTATTGGATTCTGTGAAGACTTATCATTTTGTATCGTGTTCCGCTGTATTTTGTATTGTATTCTCTGATGTTGATGATTATCATTGTATCAAATTGATGTATTGGATATTGTATTCATGTTGTATCAGTGATATCATCTTTTATTTTTTTCCGTTGTGTTATTTATCATCTAATGTTGTTGCAAGCTCCGGCGATACGAATTTGATGTGGTTTGTCGGACATCGAGTTCGGGTCGTCACAGTTTGGTATCAGAGCTAAAGGTTGAGTAAGAACTTTAGCTACGGAGTGTAATACATTAGATGGCTCATTAGAGATAGGGTGAAGTATACCCTAGAATGAGTGTAACCAGTGAAACCAAAATCCAAATTTCTCAATCTATTCTCTTTATCTGTTGTTATTCTCTAAGATATTTCGTCCGAATGCCTAAATCGGGTTTCTTACTATTACAGATAGTGAGAATGAATGGAAGAAGAGGACGAGATTGGGGACAGGCAAGTACCACTTCAACTGGTCAAGGCCCTCCAACGACAGATATTCCCATTCAATCTCAATCAAATCTAGCTGATTTATATCGAAGTTTTTCTAGACTTGGTGGAAAGCCATTCACTGGCAAAGAAACCGTTATCGAAGCACAAGCCTGGATTCGATCGTGTGAAAGGATTTTTAAAGGACTAAAATTGGAAGATGATCAGATGCGATTGATAGCTACTTGGCAACTCCATGAAGAGGCTTTAGCTTGGTGGGAAACTATTACATTAGATGAACCAGCGGATGAATTTACTTGGAGTCGTTTCAAGGAAGTGTTCGGGCAGCGATATATGCCGTCTGCTGGTATCTCTAGAATGTACCAAGAGTTTATAGATTTGAAGCAAGGAAGCTTATCATTTGAGGAATACTTGAACAAATTCAATGAATTATCTCGATTTGGTCCAGAATTGGTGAATACAGCATTAAAGAAGAATGAAAAGTTTATTCGAGGAATGAGCGAGAAATATCAGGAGAGAATGACTATTCACGTTAAGGAATCGTTTTCTGAATTAATTGATATGGGTTATAGATATGATACTCTGGATAAACAGGAAGTTCCAGAGGAGGATGGAGATACAAGCAATCTGAATTGGAGGAAAAAGAAGTTTGGTGGAAAGAAATCAAGGAAAGATAAAGAAAAGAAGAATTCTCGAAAGAAAAAGCTGAAAGAAGTCACTTGTCTCAACTGCTTGGAAAGAGGTCACTACTCGGATAAATGCAAGAATCCTTGGAAGCCAGGATTGAGAGAGCCATTTATGAGGCCAGATCAGGAATCTACGGGATGCTATCATTGCCGCAAGCCAGGACATAGGATCAATGACTGTCCAGTAAAGAAGCAAGCTCTAGTAGCAAAGAGATACGCAATCAGGGGTGATTCTTCAACCTCAAGGGCTGATAAAGGAAAGGAAATTTTATAAGGTAACCTTCTTGTTTACGATTAAACTTTCAAGTTTGTTCGTTATAGGAGCTACACCTAGTTTTATTTCTTAGCAAACCATAAATGAGTTAAATCTTGAATCTGAAATCGTAGTCGAATCTATTTTTGTCGGTTCATTGGGTTTCGATATATTCTATGAACGGTTAGTTATTCCTTCGAACTAACCAATACCCATGTATACTCCGTAGATTAAATCACCCAATTATTTCGTAATTGAATGAGTTGATTCTCATGTTTGTTGATATTCTGCTTTGGTAAGCCAAACGCAGAATAAATATTTCGATCCGATTTGATCAATCGTTCTTTATCTATCGTCTATTCTTTCTCGTCTCCCTAGCAAATTTCGGGGACGAAATTTCTTTAAGGGGGGGAATCTGTAACATTCCTGAAAATTAACTACGATTAATATGGCAATTAATTTAATTTTGAAAATAAATTGTGAATTTATTCATGTATTAATTAGGAAATTTCTTGAATGAATTTAAAATTTTAGATTTTAAGTAGAGTTTGGTTTAAATTTAGGAATAAGTAATTTTATAAATAAAAAAAAAAAAAATTGATTTAAAAATAAATATGGATTTAAAGATAAATAGCAAATTTATTTGGAATATAAGAATAAGTAATTTATCAACAAATATTGGTTTTCAAAATAAAATGTATTAAAAAAATAAAATAGAGTTAAAAGCTTTAAATTAGTAAAAGGGTTGTTTTTATTTTGCATATATTAAATTATTAAATTTTAAATATATTAGATATATTTGGAAGTTGAAATTAATAAAAAAATTAATGCACTCATTTTCAAAATATTATTTGTATGTGAAATTCACTTATATAAATAAAAGTAATTACTTGTTAATATGTAATCAAAATATTTAAACCACTCTTAACTTTTTAAAGGTTGTACAAAAAGAAAATAAATAATAAAAGAAAGGCATGAATATAAAATGTATAAATTAGTTGTATATAAAGATAGTGAGCTAAAATTAAGTTGAATGTGAAAAACAATAGAAATTTTATTTGTGTAAAATATAAATATGAAAAGAGGATATAACCAAATAAAAAAACATAAACAACTTTTAAAATCAAGACATATGCATATATGAAAACATAACTACATGGAGGATTAAACAAAAGTTTACAAATTAAATTGAGTCAAAGGGATTCAAACATAAATTTCCCTACAAACTACAAGTGTACAACATGCAAAAAGAAAATGGACAAATGGCATTCAATTTTTGAAAAAGGAAAAAAATATAATAAAATAGTAATTAGGCCATTTAGCTTCCCAAAACCTGAAATAAGAAACCAGAAAAGAAAAGAAGGTAAAAGTCAGGTTTCATTCTTCTCGAACCTGAGAAAGAAAAAAAAAACATGAAACAAATCATCTTCAACTTAAAGATTCGAAAATCCCTCTCTTAACAAAAATCTGAAACCAAAGTTAAAACCAGGAATTCAAAGTTCATCCTCCTGTCCAAAGATCTGTAAAACAAAATCAATTTATCAAAGCCTGGAAGTAGAAAGATTCAAATACAAGAGCAAGAGCATTTCAAGTTTTAGAAGCTAAAGGAAAAAAAAAAAAAAGAGGAAGCAAATGCAAATTTCAGTTTCCAGATGCAAAACAAAGATCTGATCAACAGAAACCAAATCAGACTCATCAACCTGAGATTGCAAATTCAAATTTAAAACCTGGAAGTTAAAGTTCATCTCAACCTGCAGTTCAAAGCTTGAGTTTGTAAGGAGAAGATTTCAAGGATTCAAGAGCAATTCAGTAATTAAAAAAAAAAGAAGGGAAATTCAAAGATTCATCATCATAGAATCAATTCAAAGAACCAGAATCAAAAATTTCAAGGCTTAGGATTTCAAGTAGCAGACCAAAAGCTTTCCCTGTTTCATTTAAAACAAAATCTGTAAGTAAGTTAAATTTTAGTTTGTTTAATCTATTAAAAAAAAAACTAAGCAAAAACTTATATTGACTAGCTGCAGATAAAATAAAGTTCAAGAGAAAAAAAAAAGACCCAATACAAAGCTTAAGCAAGCAACAAACAATCAACTTTTAAGAGTTGATCTGCAGTTACAAATATTTGGTTCTCTGTTCTTCAGTGATAAGGTGAGCAAACCTTTCTTTTTGATTCCAAACTTGAATATCCTGTTTTTCTGTGCTTGATGCTTGATGTTTTTTTTATGATAACTGTTTATGTGGTTGCCAAGTTATGCTTACATGTACATATACACATGGATTCTTATCTTCCTCTCTAAACCGTTATTAAGTATGATATTTAAAGGAAAATGTATAATGATGATGTAATACTGATTTTTAAAGGTAAAGAAAATTTTTATGAATATCATGTGGAAAAAAAATATAATTACTGTTATTTGATTCAATAAAATCTGTGCTTTGCTGTCTAAATCTAAAACATGTAGTTCTGTAAAACTTCTCTGCACTGGGAATTTTTATGGGGCTTGTCCCTCTGTATTTTGGTTACAGAGCAAAGAAAAAGGATGGAAAATTTAACACTTGTTTCATACAAACCATTTTAAACTTAGGATTTGAAACAAATGGTGTTGTTTAAGCTTAAAATCATAAGCTTGGTATCTGTTGAAGCTGGACAGTGTAGCAAGGACTTTGCATATCAGTTTCACAGTGAAATGAAAATTTTATGTTAAATTCAAATATTTTAATTTGTTGATTTAACTTTATATCTTGAATAATCATACAAAAACAAGATTTTTAAAATAAGTATGATGATTTTTAGTCACGTGTTTAAGGTGCAAATTCGAGATGAACACAAAATGCTCTTTTGTCAATTCCAGATGATTTAACAATTCTTGGATGTTAAAATTGGTTTCGAAGATAGCTTAATGGTTTGCGAAGTAGGGAAAAATGTTAGAAAAAATTTATATTGCGTGAATTTTGGGGACGAAGTCAATTTAGGGTTTTGGGCACGTTGGGTTTGCTGTTGATTCGCGAGTAACTTTTGGCATCGTCACGGCAATCTAAGTGATCGGACCTGGGGGGATACGTTCACTGATGAACGGAGCAGCTTCGGCGAGGATTACGAAGCTTTCGATGGCCTGTCGTGGCGGGGCGAACCAAATTCTGGTGGTCGCATGGGTACAGGAATGAGCAATTGGCCTTGAATTTGTTAAATTTTGATTCAATGACGATTTCATGAATTTAGGTGTTGGAATCGATTCTCGTGATCATCAGTGACGTGCCGGTGAGTTCTTTGGCGATCCACGATGGCAATCGTGCTTGTGCACGTGTACGTGCAAAGCGTGTCAGTGGGTTCGTGTTTGGGGGAAGAAGAACGCGATTTGAAGTGGGCTCGGGTCAAACTTTGGGGAAACTCGAAGCAAGGCAGGGGTATTTTAGTGTTTAGCCTGGGTTATGAGTCTTGGGAAAGAACAGTTTAGTTTTGAAAAGAAAAAAAAATCAAGTTACTTTGAAAATTTTTACTAAACAATTTTGAATTTTGATAAAAATTTAATGTTAACCGGTTTTGAATTAGTTAGAAAGTTTTTTTAAAGACAAATCTGTTTTAAATTACCAAGTTTTTAAAATGATTTACATTAAATTAAACCTTTATTTTGAAAAGTTATTTTAAGTTTATAATATTAAGATGTTTTAATGACAAATAAAACTTTATTGTTTGGGTTAGATAATTAATGTTTTAATGATTAATAGATTTTTTTTGTTAAAAAGATTTATTACTTAATGTAAGTAATTCAAGTAGATAACTAATAATTCAAGTTAATTTATCAAGTAATTAATGAATGATTAAATTAAAATAGTGATTACTTAGTGAAAGTAGTTAAGGGAAGATAATTAGAGATTAATGATGAATTAATCAATAATTAAAGGTTTATTAATTAAAGTAGTTAATTAAGGAATAAGAAATTTAGATTTAATTAATTAAGGAATAATTAATTAGTAAAAGTAATTAAGATTTAATTACAATTAAGGGTTAATTAATTAAGATAATTAATTAAAGAAATGATTAATTTATGAGGGTAATTAAAACTTAATTGAAATTAATAAATCATTAATTTAAGATTACTAATAAAAGTAATTATGTTATTGATAAAATAAACCACCCAATTTATTCATCCTAGTTGTAGTTGTTTGATTGCTATTGGATGCTTTGTGATGGATTGATTTATTTGATGTGATGCTATGTAATGTTTTGTGATGAGTTGTTTTATTTGTGATGAATATATTGTTATATGAATATGCAAACCCTTGACCTGTAAAATGACATTTGGATTTCGATGCGACAGGGAGTCGGATTCCAGTTGGTTATCCGAAACCCACATCGAACCATATTAGTAAGTCTTTGTGATTGATAAATTTACTTTATCTATGAATCAGTGAATGAAGATAAGCGTTATGGGTTATACCGCTTATCGATATATCTGTGATGATAGATGTGTGCACTATTGTGTAAAACCCCTTGGACTACACTATACACACACAAATATGGATTGCACGTGGAAATTGGTTAAGTCACAGATTTTTGAAATAGTTTGTAAAATTGAATTTTTAAATCTAAATGATTTTGAAAATGGGTCGGGTTTTAAAATGAAAAGCTTTTGGAAAAGAATTCCTAAAATAAAGGTTATTTTGAATAACTTAATAAAGTTTTGAAACTTAATAATTCAATTTAAAATTGAATTCAAATTTTTAATTAAAATCTATTTTGAGAATTTATAAAGAAAAAGGTCATACAAGTTATATGGGTTTTTAAACCAATTTCGAAAGTGTTGTTTTGAGAATTAAATTTAACCCAAGTTTGAGAAACTTTAACTTGTATAATTGAAATCGAATTTTTCCAAAGTGAAAACTGTTTGTTTTCAAATGATTAAAGCTTTCATATAAGAAATGAATTTCCAAATTGGTATAGGAATTTCAAATTTGAATTGAAAAACAGTTTTCCAAGTTATTAATGAACTTTTGGAAATGGTTTTTGAAAGCCATAAGTTAAATCTTTGATTTAAAGATTAAATGGATTAATCCACTCGAAATGGAAATTGTTTTGAAATCAGTGAATGGATCTTTGTGAATTTGGGTAAATTTTGTGAACTAAATCTTTTTGTTTAAAGATTTAAATGGTAATTGGTTTAAACCATTTAAAAAGATAGTTTTGATTTTAAGTTGTGACTTAACTGAAATCCATATTCATACGTTTTTAAAAATTTTGCGCTCGTTATTCGGTTTAGCCAGGAGAGGACCTTGTGTCATATAACCCATTCCGAATAATGATACGTCGTTGTGGATAGTAATTGAAGACCGGTGGTGAAGACCGGGTATTTGCGAGAACGATAGGATGACCTATCGATTGTCTCTGCACTGAGTAGCTACGGTATAGAGATTCCCCAAGTGATGGAGAATCCGATCGGGATTGTGGATACCCGGATTTGCAAGGGCTTCTTTGAAAGTGCCTTTGGTTCTGTTCGAACCCGGAACAGACTTGTATGGTCGTGTGTCTGATACTACACTTTGAGATATATAGCCGATTTCTTTCAAATACATATCTGTTGGTGGCGGAGAATTTATTCTCTTAGCTTAACACCCTTCTCTGAGACGTACGAGCTCAGAGGTTATGTAGTTGAGGTTATCAGCGATATACTCCCAATTTGGTAGTGTGGCATGCTAAGTGCTGTTGTGTGATTGATGATCATTTGTTGATCATTTGTGATCGAAGCATGGCTTTGTGAAAAAGCGTAGCTTTGCGGGCGAAACCTCATCGAGCCTCACAAACCGGTAATGGTCGAAACAGGAAAGATGCGGCAAGGTTTCAGGGGTAGCTCCCCTAGGGTATGACCATTCCTTCTGGAAAAGGGTAGTATCATGGTATGGAGCCCAGATACTTACTCATGTGGACACACTATATTATTACTGTGTGATGTTGTTGGTGTAGAGGATCCTCGGTTAAAGGTCCCAAAGGACCGGGGGTGGTATATCTCAGGTTTTATTCCCCGGGAAGGGGGTAGCCGGCCTTGTTTAGCAGAGAGCCAGGGTGGTTCTCGGGGCGTCCCGCCAGAGGCGTTCCCATGTGGCAATAGGAAGTTCCTTAGCCTGACCATTTGTTGGAAATCCATTCAACCCAATACGAGCCTTGTACGGTTTTAGTTGTAGAACCTGCCATTTAAAATGGCAGCTATAGTAGGCATAGTATAATGGTACCTATGCTGGCTAGGATTTATATTCTACTTTCGAAAGGTTTTCCACTATGCACTAGTAATAATATCAAAAAGAATTTTTGCGTAGTAAGCATCTTTGACTATCATAAGGAGAAATCTCCCCCATGTGTGCGTTTGCATTGTGTGTGTGCCGGGAGGCCTTATGGTAGTTTCATTTTCAAAAAGCATTGCGGATTTCAAAACTTAAAATCTTTTGTTTGTTTTAAAGAACAAATGTTTTTGTTTGCTCATACCAGTCCCATGACTGACCTGAAGTTTATTGTTCCGTTTCTAAACTCTGGGTGCCCACCATTTTCCACACGGGCAGTCTAGAGTTTGGTTTTCCAGAGAGTCAGGTAGTAGATATCGTTTTGGTAGCCTTCAGCTTTCTATTTGATCATTTTGGAGTCTTTGGAGTCCACGGACGGACTTGCTTATCTTGGTGTAACCTTTATGGTAGATTGAGCTTGGAGTTTTGGGAGCTTTGTCTTTGGAGCTTTTGGATCAGAGTTGCAGTATTGGATTCTGTGAAGACTTATCATTTTGTATCGTGTTCCGCTGTATTTTGTATTGTATTCTCTGATGTTGATGATTATCATTGTATCAAATTGATGTATTGGATATTGTATTCATGTTGTATCAGTGATATCATCTTTTATTTTTTTTCCGCTGTGTTATTTATCATCTAATGTTGTTGCAAGCTCCGGCGATACGAATTTGATGTGGTTTGTCGGACATCGAGTTCGGGTCGTCACAAGATTCGTGCTTCTTTGGCAACAAACTTGTAGAGCAGGATATGCATTATTTTATGAACATTGAGTACTCATAAACACAGACTTTATGAACAGGATATGCATCCAAGTTGTTATGTTATTAGAAGCATCCTGATTGAAAATAACTTAATCAGTAAAACATATCCAAGGAAACCGATTTTTTTGTTACATCCATACCTCATTACAAATGAAAGCTTGAGTTATTTTAAAACAAATATAGACCAGATCAGATGCAAAAAGGGTGAAGTAAACAAATTAAAAAAGAAACAAGAAATATAACATTAAATATGGTGTAAATTTGTTCAAGTAGGTTATTAAATAGTTAATCGAACAAGACAACACAGTTAAGTACAGGCACAATTACCATGCAATGTTTTAATATATTCAAAAATACCTGATTTCAGGATGAACAGAATGGGGGCCTGGAAATCCTCGAGCCAAATTTGCCGACTTTAATTCTTCAAGTACCAACTGAACAATTGAAAACAGGAATAGAAAAGCATTAGCTTAGAACTATCAGATGAAAATCTGCATGTTATAATTTAGATTATTTTAGTTCAAAAAACCAATAGTTATGGCTATTCGATTACAAATACATAACAGACAATGAACTAGGCCAAGATTGCATGAGATGGTAGTTTATTGTGTCACATATTCATGCTTCGTACAAATAACAATCACAAATTAGAACCACAAACGGACTGGAATTGTTTGCTACTCTAATTCAACGAATAAATTATATGAATCCAGCAAAATGAGTAACAAGACAATAAAATCTGAATCCATGCTTTCATTCCTTACTAAAACAAGTTTTGATAGTGAATTTAATAAATACAAAATGAGTAACACAACTTGCAAAATAAAAATAGAGACATTCGAAGAGTAAAATGAGTCTACAACTATGATTAATGCATTAGTCTAATGTATGGATCTGACTTAGTAGGTGAGCATATAATCTACTCAATTATGCCTTCGCAATCCTCCCTAACATAGCTAACATCTTCATCATCCATTTCGGTTATTTCATAATCTTCCATGGCTTGGATATCTTCCTCGATGCAATCATGTGTCTCTAAATCATTAAAACTTCTTGATGGTGCTTTCATTACAACAGACAAATTAGAATCATCATTTTCTCTTGAATAAATTACTTGTCTTGCTTGAGATGCAAGTATGTTTGGATCTCTTGAGAACGATGCTTGATGTAAATTAACAAGAGTGAACCCATCATCATCAACTTTTACTCCATTTCCTTTATATGGCCAACGACACTTAAAAACTAGAATATAAAACAAATGATAATCTAATAAAATTATATCTGTCAATATTCCGTAATAAGTGACCACATAAACCACTTGGGACATATCTTTTGAACTTGCTCTATACATAGTAGTCGCATCAAAGGTCACCTTGCAATTCTGAGTTTCTCTCTCTACATCTTTTATATGAAAATGTTGATCATTGATAACATATCCTTTGTAAGACAAAGCATCATTCTTCGCACCCTAAGCAATCCATCTTAACATGTCATCATGATCCTCGTAGGCAATAGGTATCTACAACAAATTCCATTTAGCATGAATATTTTAGAGTAACATTAGTACTCAAATGAGAATATATTTGGAATCTAACTAACCTTCCTTTTAATCCAATCGGCAAATTTTTTTGTTTGTGTGTCCCAAAGTAAGGTCGCATTTTTTCTCATGCGCTGGTCTGAATTTTCTAATTCCTCCAAATGCAAACTAGTATAAAACAAGTGATTATAAGTTATAAATAGCATTACGAACACATCAAAATGAATAAAACAAAGTAACATAAACTTACTCTATAAATGGTTCAACCACATTCATATTCATTAACACGGCTAAATGAGCCATTTCTTTCTCATTAGCTGACAATGTAACTGTCTTGGACATTGAAGTCGGACGTCCCTCAGGTATCACATTGCTTTCATAATCTTCATTTCGAGCTTCTTTCTCCTCTATATGTCTAGATTTTTTCAAAATTCATTGAAAAACATCATGGATTCTTCTGCAAGATAGGATTCTGCAATACATCCCTTTGGTCGTGCATAGTTTCTTACATAATCTTTAAGTGTCTTCATATAGCGTTCGAATGGGTACATCCAATGAAAATGAATCGGACCACACATTAGTGCTTCTTTTCCAAGATGAATGGACAAATGTACCGTTATATAAAAAAAAGATGGTGGAAATTTTTTTTCAAGTTCGTATAAAACTTCCATAATCTCAACATTGATTTGTTCTACCTTCTCTCTATCAAGAACACATTGACATAATTTTTCGAAAAAAGAACATAAGCGAATTATTACTTTTCTTGCCTTCTTTGCCATTAATCCTCTTGATGCTACTAGCAACAGCTGTTGCATTAATTCATGGTAATCATGTGACTTCAATCCACTAATTTTGCAATCATGCAACGAAATCCGATTCTTCAAATTTGAACAGTAGCCATCTAGTATTTTGAAATCGTACAATCTTTTGCAAAATAATTTTCTCTCGAAATTTGACAACATGTATGGAGCCGGTGGAAGATATGTTTTATTCCCAAGAGGTTGTGCATGAAGCTCATTTCGAATTCCCCAATCCTCTAAATCCTTTCTACAGTTGGTTCCATCTTTTGATTTATGACCATGCAACATCGTTCCCAATAGGCTTTCACCGATATTTTTCTCCACATGCATTACATCTATATTGTGACGTAATGGTAGTTCCTGCGAAAACCAAAACTATAACGCGTTATCGGGTTTTTCTTATGTTAAAACAATGAAAAATAAATAAATCAACTACTAACCTTCTAATATGGAAAATCAAAGAAAATTGATCTTTTCTTCCATCTTGATAACTCCAATTCTATAGAATTGTTAATATTATCATAGTCATATTCTGTATCATAAGCACACTTTCTCTTCTTTCTTTTCTCTTCTTTTTCTTTTCCAAAATCATTTGGACAATCCTTCAACAATGCATAAATGTTTCTCCCAGTTAGAATTCTAGGAGCACTACCTTTTTCTATGGTGTTATCAAACAATGCCTTTTGTTTCCTCCGTGAATCTGAAGTAGGTCAAAATCTTCTATGACCCATGTAAATGCTCTTTCGACTGTGATTCAACCAACGAGAATGGGTATTGACACCATATAATGGGCAAGCTTTTTCCTCCTTCACACGACATCCAGCAAGATTTCCATATGCCGAAAAATCATTAATCGTCCATAGCAAAATTGCATTCAATTTAAACAAAGTTTTACTAAATGCTTCGTAAGCATTAACTCCATTACACCACAAATGATGCAAGTCTTCCACCAAAGGCGCCAAATATATATCAATATCATTTCCAGGTTGCTTTGGGCTTGGAATAATTAAAGTTAATATAATATTTTCTTTCTTCATACACATCGTAGGCGAAAGATTGTATGTCACAAGCATTACCGGCCAGCAACTATATTTCGAACTCAACATGGAAAATGGATTGAATCCATCTGTAGCAAGACCAAGCCTAAGATTGCGTGGATCGGATGAAAAAATGTATACTTTTCGTCCACTATTTTCCATGTCATAGAATCCACGGGATGACGCATTTTTCCATCTTTTCTTGTATTTTTAATATGCCATCTTAAATCTGTTGCCATCTTTTGCGATCTATACATTCTTTTAAATCTCGGAATTATTGGAAAGTATCTCAACACTTTAAATGGAATACCTTTTATAACCTCTTCAGTATCTTGATTTTTCTTCCATCTTGAAGAACCACATTTTGGACAAATATCTAAATCTTTGTATTCTTTTCTGAAAAGGCAACAGTCATTCTCACAAGCATGTATCTTTTCAAAACCCATGTCGAATGTTCTAAGAAATTTCTTTACTTCATATAAGATTTTGGGAAGCACGTTATTCTTCAGCAAAAATAAATGTTGCACAGTTAAAAGCTTATCAAACCCACTATCAGACAATCCAGTCTCACATTTAAGATTAAACAAGATGGTGATGGCAGATAATTTTGTGTGATCTGTGCAACCATGATATAATGGAGTTTCTGCATCTTCCAAGTTTTTGAGTAACTCATCCTCTTTACTCTGAGAATCAACATTATCTTTATCATCATGAAAAAAATCATCATTCAAAAAATCTTCATCTTCATAGTGAATCATTTTGAATAAATCATATACGTCAAACGTATTTGTTTTCTTCTCATCAATTATCTGTTCGCCATGGTTAAACCATACACCGTGTATGTATTTAGGATCAATTCCTCCAATAATTAAATGTTCAATGATGATGTGATCACCATGACGACTAAGATTCCGACAATCTTTGCAAGGGCATAAATTTTTTTCTACACTTCTTACATTCCTCTCTGCAGCATGCACGAAATTCATTGCTCCTTGTCGGTACTCTATGCTAGTTCTATGACGAAAGTTAAAAACATAAAAAAGAAATTTAGTTTTAATATTATACTACATGTTCTAATTCTCAAAATACATATTAAATTAAGCATTATTTTATCACCTGTTTAAAAAAACCCAATCTTTTTCCATCGTCGACATGTGAAGGCAAATAAGTTCCCAATATTTAACGTAGAAATTGGTGACACCTCCTCTTCCTATGTCTGATACTAATTTAAAAAAAAAATAAGTTATTACGTTAACACTACTTCTTAATATCGGACCACCCACTCATTCTAAAGATTAGCCAAATAAAACTTTGTTCAATGATGTTTCAATGAATTTTTGTTAATATAGAGAGAAGAGGAGTTTCAATGATATGATGGAATCGCTCATTATTTTCATGGAATCAGCCAAAAAATCTTTGAAGCACGTGGATGAGATCGATATTTTAGAAGTTTTCAGGAGGGAGTTCATAATGAAAGATAACGATTTCTTTGTAATTTGACAATGAGAATATGTTATATGATTTTGTCTATGCTGAAGGTTGCAGAAACGTGGAGCTTTTTGTATTTGTTTAAATCGAATTCCAATCCTGTTTCATTAGCTACAAATATTCAAAAATTTAAAGTATTCCTTCCTTACTAGTTATATATGTATGTGACTGGATGGATTTTACTTCAAAGCTCTTGGCTACATACTTGTTCTTTAGTATGCTACTAGTAAAGCAACTAGTTTCTTCCGTGAATAGATTGTACAGATAATGGATAAATAAATGTTTAAGATGAATATGATATATATTATTGAAATTATGCTATTTTGTGATGATTCTGTTGATGTTCGTTTTGTTCAATCAGTACACTGTAAATCAGAGACTTCTCAGCATTCAAGCACTATAGTAAACACTATGTTTTTTTTCCAACGTGGTTAATTAGCGTCTAATGGGATTTGATCTCAATGACTTTACACATACATACCAGTATTTCACAAGGGATATCACTTAGTCTGCATGTTCTTGAAAGTAAGATGTTAAATTCTCTGCATTACATTTTCTCAAGCAACACAATTTTGGATATCATAGAGGCATAACTCTACGTTGATTTACAACGCTTGTAGCCCAGGAGATTGCTAAAAGCAACTCATACTTTACTGTAAGAACCATTTCAAGCCCAGGTGATTGCATATTTTTTTATTCCTCTCTCTATATGTGTGTGTGTATACGCAATAATCATGGGTGTAGCCAGATTCTCCATGTCCAGACGTATTGATATTCAATATCTTCCATAATTCAATTTTGTGATTATTCGTACTTGCTATACAAAATTTGTCCTTTGGTTAAAACGGTAAAACAATTACACAGTTTAACCCTGGACATAGCCAAGCTTTTATTCACTTAATAAAAAAACAAACATATATAAGGGTGTAAACTAGGGTTGAATAAAAGATCTTCGTTATTAGGGTTGAATCAACAATTTCAGTTAGAAATTAGGCAGCGATGCATGCAAATTAGGGTTAAATCAAATAAGAA
The DNA here is from genome assembly GCA_030765085.1 of Allium cepa. NCBI lineage: Eukaryota > Viridiplantae > Streptophyta > Magnoliopsida > Asparagales > Amaryllidaceae > Allium > Allium cepa. Next base: position 708,550,198 of record CM060932.1, read on the forward strand.
TCACAAAATCGAATCACAAAATCAATTTAGACGATTTGTACCTAAATATACCTAAGCGATTGCTGGCTGCCGCGAGGATGCTGAGTAATGCCGCGAGGACGTTGAGCAAGGATGGAGTGGACGATGAAAAGGGAACTTGATCTTCAGTTGATGAAATTTGAGCAATTACTAGCTGCCGCGAGGATTGAAAAGGGGAAAAAAAATTATGCAGAAGTAATCGAAATGGGGAGAGAGTTTTCTAAGTATACGGGAGATGTAAAACAATGACTCTGGTCACGTTTATTTTTGGCTAGGCGGAACAAATTTTCTAAGGAGCGGGAACAAAAAAATTTTAGTCACGAAACATATTTCGGAAAAAATATTTTTGGTTGCATTTACGATAAAACGCCACTATATTTTGCGACCGTAAATGGTTTTTCTTATAGTGTTTGAAGTAGCAAAATAGTGTTTTGTTCTGCTAATAGGTGTCATTCAGTTTTCTAATCACGAGAGGTTACTTAAGGGCAAGCGACATAGAAATCCTTGCTTTAAAACCAATTTCGAAGGAAAAACAATTTAAACAAAACCGATCATTTAAATTCAAAGTGATTTTAAAATAATTAAACCCCTATTAAAAGTGATTATACTTTTATCCAAAAAATTAAATTCTTATTAAAGTAATTAAACTTTAATCAAACCATCATTAAAACATAGCTAAACTTTAATCAAAGATTTATTAATAAATCCCCTTAAATATAATAATAAATCAATAATTAACTTAATTAATAATTAAAGAATACTAAGTTAATCCTAAATTATATAATTAAATAATAACTTACTTAAATTAATTAACAAATCAGGATTAACTTAATTGATTCATACTTAAGTATAAATAACCTTTGTTAATTAGTGATTAAGTATTAAATACCTTGATTAATAAATTAATTAATTAAATAATCATTAATTAATTATCTCATAATCACTTAAATAAAGTTAGAAACCAATTTATAAAAATATTTTAAGTCTAGATTGAAAAATAGTTAACTTTTTTCGAACTGCGCAAAATGACTATCTTTATACGATCCATAATTTCAAAACTTGGTTTTTAAGAAAATTGATTTCGAAATTCTGTTTTTACAGTTTACAAATTATACAATAGTTAGAGAGCACCTGTCAAAAAGTTTCTAGGTGGAAACAAGTTTCGGATTAGAAAAAAGTTTGGTATCTACGAACTGCGCGTATGGCGACTATCACTATACGACCCGTAATTTCGAAACTTGATTTTTTTCCCTCCTTTTTCTAAATATCAAAACTTAAAATTTTAACTCTTATCACTTTAAAAACATATGAGTAGACTTTTGAAAACAAAACAAAGATTAAAACTTTGTAAAATTAAACTTATAAAACCAGTTTCAAAACTTTCGGAAAAGGATTTCAAATGGTCGCCTTTAGTTAGCAAGGCACTAACTTTTCATGTTATAAACAACATAACCCAACATCATCACAAACTACACTACCGCACCACATATACATGTTTATGACACACATACAAAAAGATCCAACTTGCAATTAAATATGATTAATCAACTTTCATAGTCAACTATATTTCAAATATAAGCACATTCACATACAATCAAATCACATCCATTTCCAAGTATATTCAGGTATTAACAAACAAAACTTTAATGTTACATAACCGAACATCAAAATTTACCAGTAAATATACATATTTATAAAGTAAATAAATTTGGTTTTAAAAGTGCTAACTTTACTAACCATAACTTATCTAAATCAAACTAAACTTCCACCGAACTTGGCTACATTACTAGCAAACGACCTTAGCTCCAAGATATAACCTAGTGTGGGCTTGTAGGGTTCAACATGGCTCGACCAAGAGGAAAATTGGGCTCATCTTAGGCTGGCAAAGGCTCGGCCATGCTATAGTTTGGTGGATGTAGGCTTGTTTTTGGCAGAGAAGAGTATGTGAGGGAATGTAATGAGTTTAGAAGGGAAGAAAGACTATTTTTCAAAATTTTAACATGGAATTAGTGGCCATGGAATTATGGGACATAAAGAGGATGGAAATGAATATGGAATGGAGATGTAAAGTAAAAGAATGAATATGTATAGCGGTATATATAGGCAAGGAGAAAAGGTATATAATTAATTATTTTTGTATTAATAATATAAACATGTCATGTAAAACCACTCCACCATCCCCTTTTCGCACATCCTCCCCCACTCCATGACTTAATGTACTAAACTAGAGTGTTTAAGTGATGTTTAAGTACTACCTAGGTTATATTATATATACTAGTTGGGCCCATGCTTCGCACACGGGCTGTTTGTATTATTATATACGTTGATATTTTGTTCGAATGCAAAACATGTAGACGGGAAGCAAGGGCATTTTTGGAATTTCAAAAGGACACCAAGTAAATTAGTTCAACCAATTTTCTTTATTAGTAGTAGAGATATATATGCATAAATAGTCATATCATGACCGTATATGTATATATTATTATGTATTCATGTATGTATACATGTATATGCATGTATATCATTTGCAAATTTGATCAACCCCTAGTTTATAAGTGTGTGCATGTTTAAAATAAATGTGCACAACTTTTTTCGATAACTTTTTGGTGTCGAGTCAAAAATTCAAAAAACGATTCCCGGTCACGTTTTCTATTTTTATTTAAAGTAACTATATTAGTAAACAAATTTTGAAAACTATTTGACCATCATTAGTAAATAATTAAATTAGGTTTATTAGACAATTAAAATCCATTTATTTAGTATTAAAAATATATTTAAATAAGTTTTCTTTAAGTGATAAAATTTTGGGTCCTTACACATTCAAATTAAAAATATTTAGTTAAATTAATTAATATGATTAATTAACAAATGTAAAATGAAATAAAATATGATTTTATTTAATAGCTAGATTGGATCTAATGAATCCACTAGACTTCATAGGCCCACTTCGTGTAGTTAAAGCCCTTCTAGAACCCCGCAAAATCCTTGGTATAGCTCATCGCGCTTTTTGACTGCTACACTTTTACAATTTAGCAAAATTAAATAGTGTGACGATCCACAAATCCATACCCTTTGAATCGACAATAATCCACACATGCCCGATCCAAAAAGCACAGATTGACAGAAAGTCAAGAGAAAGAAAAGAAGAGAGAAGAAGAGAAGAGAAGACAGAGATAAGATAGAACCAAACTGAACAATACAGAATCTCACATGGCAGCAGAAAACATATAATATCATAACAATAATCTTTACAAAACAGAAACTATATATACACACATCAACAAGAGTACAATAATCAATCACTCGTGATCAGCCTAAACAGTTATACTAACATGTCCTTACTGTAGGATCGATTTCACCCTAGAAGGGGGGAGGGGGTCAATAGGGTGATAGTATTAATTGTAAAAATTAATCGCGGAAGCTTATAATATACTTTCAACACAGATCACAGAACAATAGCAGCACAAATAATAGCAGAATAATAAATGCAGAAATAGAAACGACACAGAATTTACCCAGCTTCGGAAAAACCTTGCCTACGTGTTGCCCCCAAGGTTTCTACTAGAAATTAGATAGTCAGACGCTTACACATGTAAACTCACGACACCCGCTATCGACTAAACCTAACTCTACGCTCAAAACCCTGCCACAACTCAGCCACTGAGTTGCGAATTCTCAAACTACGCCACGTAGTTTGTCCCCTATTCACACGACTAGAATTTACAACGGTTTAAAAGGAATTACAAATTAAAAACAATTAAAAAACAAATCAAAAATAAAAAACCCTATTTTTAAACTATTTAACCCTTAACATAAACTAGGCCGGCCTATCCCCTTTTTCTTTTATTATGTCGGCCGTTCCTTTATCTTGAGAATGGCGGCCTTGATTTAGGGCTTTGCAAATTTAGGGCTTTGCAAATTTAGGGCTTTTTAATTTCAAAGGTGCCGGCTTTGGTTGCTAGATCGAATGGAAGATTTATGACTTTGTTTGCTTCGTCGATCGCATGCTTCTCTGTTTTGCTCATGGTCTCTTTGAAATTGATCGAGTTTGTGGTATGGCTTCGGTAAGTAATTTTTTGCTCTTTTACTTTCTGATTCAATGCTTGAACTCGATGATCAATTGCCAGTGATGATTCTGGGTTATATATGCGTTCGATCTCCTTTATTTGCATTCGTATAAATATATTTGAATTTGTCAATTTCTTTTCTCTACCGCTTGATGATGCTTGAACGTTTGATGATTTATCTGACTATGTCAAATTCGTATATTTCACGGCTTGATTCCTTGGCTACCATGGTATTTTGAATTTGACTCGTTCATACTTTGATTTCGGTCATTTTGGGTTTCATGAATTTCTCGTTGACTTTGGTATGCCTCCACGACTTCGACATTTACATTGTTCATCTCGAAATTGATTTGTGAATTCATGTGCTTGCTCAATAGCTCACGGTTTTGCACTGCAGTTGTCTTTGACATGATTTTATACATCTGATGGCATTTAATTTTGCACTATTGCATATCCATATAAACTTATTGTTGTCAGTGAGAGTCTGTTGGGTTGATGTTCTTCATGTTGTTTACAACATATGGCTTCTCGTGTATACTTCACTTGATCTATCCATTCAAGTCTGCACTTTGCGCATTTGTAGCCTTGGTCTTTGTTATTGTAGCATGCACTCTGTTTATGGCCACTGGTTCATTGTGAAGCTTGGTTTACTAGTGCATACATCTTGATTTTGTTCATTGATGGTTTTTGGTACTGTGTCACTGTGTTGGGCTTGTAGTACTTGGATATTTGTCGTTTGTAGTTGCCATGTACTTTATTGTTTGCATTAAGCATGTGTTCATCTGATATCATGAATTGACTTGATTACTTTGATTATGTGATGTTGCATCACTTGATGTTGCCCTGTTCCCTGACCTTTGTTGCCTCTGTTCATTGGGCAGCACATGTTTCATTGGCACTTTGTTGCTTCCCTGACCTGTGCATTCCATTCTCGTGTGTTCATCCCTGTAGTATATCCTGATGCTTGAATTTTGCTGTTGTACATTAATGTGCCTCTTTCTGTATTGATGGTCTGATCATTCTTTGGTCTTATATTTGGTCGTCTGCACTTTGATATTATGTAGCATGGTCTGGGCATTTTATTGTTCAGGTTGCACATTTGTTCGTCTTGGTTCTGACCATGTCTGTGGTTATGTTTGTGTACTTTTCTGGTTTTGGTTTCTTGATGCAGTTTGGTCTGGTATTTTAGTCCGATTCAGTTTGCAAATAGTTTTGTTCATTTTGTGATTTTATTAGTTAATTATACCAGTCTTGTTTATATTGGATTAGTCGACGCTTGATTCTTGAGTTTTGGCCATTTGCACTGTGTTGAATCCAGTTTCACAACTCGTGTTTGACCTTGTGCTGAATTCGATATTTTATTTATATTGCACCTGAGTTGAACCCGTCCTTTTATTTTGGGTTTGAGCTTGTGATGAAAGTTGTGACATTTATTTTATTGCATGTGAGTTGAACCCGACTTTTCATTTGGGTTTGACCTGTGCTCACTTGTTCCTATAAATCAATCAAGTGTATATCGGTGTGCACGACCTTGTGGCATGTACAGTGATACACTGTGCATGTCACATTGTTCGTGTGTGATGAATTCAAATGTAAATGATGACGAACAACCCAAATAACTGAGGAAAATAATATTTTCAAAATCCATATTTTATTTTATATTGCAAAAAAAATTCTTTTTCAATTTTACTGCGTTAGTGAATATTTTTGCAGATTGCTCAAATGCTGGATTCTAACTGGAATGAACTTGAAGATAAAATACGAGTGTGAGTGATATGTAGTGAGGAATTTATGTAAATTAAATTGTGATGTAATTAGAATCAAAATTGTATATGTATAGTGAGAGCTTGAATTTGTACTATTCAAATTATAATAAATATTTGTTTGAATAAAATTTCTGTTTGAATTCAAATTCTGTGTTATTTAATTTTATTCAGCAAATATTTATTTAATCTATAATAAAATAGTACATTAACAAATACATTTAAATGAATGTATATATGTTTATTATCATCAAACAAAAATCATATAAGCGCATATTCAACGATCTCCCCCTTTTGATGATAACAAACATATATTTAAGATTTTGAATATGTTAAATGTATTTGATCATTCATATTCTCTAATTTCTCCCTCTATTTAAATGCTTCCTTTCTACACAAAGCTCCCCCTACAAATATGCATACAAATAAAAATATGCAAATGAACCTAGATGAAAATAGAAAATTATTTGACCTTTGCTTGATTTTATTTGACAATATCTTAACTTTTCTCTCCCCCTTTTGTTATCAGCAAAAGAGTAATAGTGTTAGAGAAAATAGAGATAAAGTGATCGATATTAATTCAACATTAAAACTCAATTGAATATAAATATTAAATTTCAATAAAAAATCAAACAAAAATCATAAATATTTTGTTAGGCGCATATTCCACTTTTAGAATGATGGGAATTATGTCATCATATAAAACCATACAGTTGTGTCTATTTGTGGTATATTTATATCAAGAATTTGAATATCTACTAACCATGCATAACCGTTAGGACTTTTAAATGAGATTAGTAGTATTCCAAATTTATTTAAAAAAATGAATTCAAGTATCTTCTATCCACGCATAACCGTGAGGACTTTTAAATGGGATTAGAATCAACTTTTGATATGCGTTCCATACATGCATAACCGTGAGGACTTTTAAATGAGCATGGAAGCACATAACAAATTCCAAGTAATTCACCCATGCATAACCGTGAGGACTTTTAAATGAGAGTGAATACATTGGTATTTATTTATTATTACTATATTTTTTTTAAAGAAAAAAATGTAAAATGAAAAACGAACGACTCCTGCTTAAAGTACCACATTTCTACAAACTATATAGAATTTTGATGAGTGATGGTTGTTAGAAATATGATAGAAATAGAGATGGTCATGGAATTTTTACCAACAAAAAGTTTTACAACTCTTGTTTAAATTTCTAAAGAAATTTACTAATTATACCGTCTCGAGTCATAATATATGATAAATATCAACACTCATCACTTATTCAATCACTATTTATCCTTTCGATAATTATTAGGGAGTCAGATTAGTCAAAATAGTCATTTAAAATCAAATACAAAAATGATTATGAAATAAATTTTTCAAAATGACTAATCTGAAAATATGGTCAAAAATGATTTTCTTGAGGGGGGTTATATGAGAAAAATTTCTGCTATTTGAAAATTATTTGAAATGAAAAATATGCAGATATTTTCTTTGAAAAACGATGCAGTTACTAAATGTCTCAAAAATCACGTTAAACTAGTAATTTTTCTATCAACTAGATTACCAGTGTAATCTGCATCTGAATTTCTTTTTCACTCAAAATTATCATTAATTGAATTTGATCGACCAAACCATGAAGTGTGCATCAAAAATTTCAAACTCAATTTTAACAGCATTTTAAATGACATTCTTTTGAATTTGAATTGAAGCCGTGTAAATAATAAAAAACCGTGAATAAAGAGTTAGCCGTATTATAACCAAATGTATCATCATCCAACAAAACACTATTTTTAATCCAAACTGATGTATAAGAAGTAATTCAAATAATCTAGAGAATTTTATAGTGTTTCTGGCATAAGAATATAATTGGCCAACTATTTTGAATAAGTCAGAGTCAAAATCTTTTCATATCACATTATTGGCTGATTTAATTCAGAATACGGTGCAGATTATCACATTTAATATATCGTTCAAAATATACCATTACCTGTTTTACCTTTACGATATTTTTCGTTGTTGCCATTGTAATTCTGTCACCTTTATACTAGGCTAAGGAACTTTGCTTTGTCGCCCGTTGTGTTTCTGGAACAGCCAAAATCCAGAGAACACTGTTGTTGTTCCTTAGCCTGCCACCACACCTACACAGAAAAAGATTTACGTGACCTATTTGTTTTTATAGGTCCATGGTTGCTACTGGCAGAAAATTTTGAAAAACAATTTTGTAAAGACCCAAAACTATTTATAATTGTTCCCTTCGGCATCCAAACTTGTTTAACTTTGAGAGTTTTTGTATTTGTGCCTTTTGGAACCCAAATCGGTATAGTTTTCACATGTCTGGGTCTATACCAACAATTATTGTGATTGTGTCCATATTTTCTACAAATTGTGCACATAGAATTAAGTTGATTAATATTGCTTTCAACATTTTCAGAATGACTATATCAAAGTCCTTGTCTAACCGTATTAACAGTTTGCTTTTCTAATAGCATATTCAACGATTTTTCACTTTTGGAAAATTTATCTAAAGTCGTTGACAAACGTTGGACTTGTGTTTTGAGAGATTCATTTTCGTTCAACAATTGAGTGCACTTTTTGATAGAATTCTCTCTCCTAGTATTTTCACTTTCTTTTAAAATCAGAATTTCATTTTCAAGTGATTTTATATTGATTTTTGATTTTTTAATTTCATCTTCGAATTTTGGACACTCATCACACTTAGGGATCCTTCTTTGATAGTTTTCAACTAATTGGTCAAGTTGTTCATTTAATTCTATCAAAGTGTCTTTTTGTGATTCAAGTTTGGCATATTTCTCCCTAAGTCGTTCAAAACAGTCATTCACTTCGTGGAAATAAATAAGTAATTCAGAGTGAGTAAGTTTTGATACCTCGCTTGGCTCGTCATCATCGCTATCAGTTATATTTCCATGAAGGCACATATCTGCTTTTTCACTCTCACTGCTAGAACTTTGATTATCTTCATAACTTGTATTCCACGTGGCCGCAAAACTTTTCCTTTTTGATTTCTTTTTAAAGTCGCGTTGATTTTGAGGACAATTGGGCTTGATGTGTCCGGGTTGGTTGCACTTGTGACAGATGATGATCTTCTGTTCTTCAGAGTAGTCTAGTGTTTTGGCTATTCTGCTTTTTGCTTTTTGAATTCGAGCTGAATTTCCATATTTGTAATTCTATCTTTTGAATTTCTTTATTAATAGCTCTAATTCTGCTGCTGCATCATCATCATCATCATCATCACCATCACTTTCTGTTGTTCCTTTAAGAGCTATTGATTTCTTTCGAGTGTCACTTCCTTCACCCTCTTCCTTGAATTTCATTTCTAGCTCACAAGTGGTGAGATTTCCGATGAGTTCTTCAACTTTCATTTGTTTTAAATCTTTCGATTCTTGAATGGTAGTCACCTTTGCTTCAAATTTTCGTGGAAGGAATCTGAGGATTTTTCGGACTATCTCCACTCTGTGTATGATTTTCCAAGAGCTTTTGATTTGTAAACGATATTGGAAAGTCGTCCATGCATCTCTTTGACATTTTCTTCCTTCGCCATTATGAAGTTCTCGTATTCGCTGCTTAGCATGGCAAGGCGAGATTCTTTGACTTGAGATGTTCCTTCGTGAGTCACTTCTAGTGTGTGCCATATTTCCTGCGCAGTTAGACAATGTGAGACACGATTAAATTCAAATTGATCTAATGAACAGATAATAGAATTCATAGCTTTAGCATTATTATTTTGTAATTTATTTTCTAGTTCTGTCCATTGTTCCTTTGGTTTCTCTATTTCTTGATTATCTACAGTTATAGTTGGTACTCTATAACCTGTCTCAACAATATTCCAAGCGTTAATGGTTTTCAGAAAAATTTCCATCCTATTTTTCCAATAAGCATATTCACCATTGAACATTGGTGGTCTAACTATGGACTGACCCTCAGCAATAGCAGTATTAAAAGAAGCCATTTTAAAAATTCAACTTTTAAAAACAAAAATTGATTTTTGTAAAATCAAAATTTTAAAACAAAAACGGCTTTTGTTCCTAGCTCCGATACCACTTGTTGGATCGATTTCACCCTAGAGGGGGGATGAATAGGGTGATAGTATTAATTGTAAAAATTAATTGCGGAAGCTTATAAAATACTTTCGACACAGATCACAGAACAATAGCAGCATAGATAATAGCAGAATAATAAATGCAGAAATAGAAACGACACAGAATTTACCCAGCTTCGGCAAAACCCTGCCTACGTGCTGCCCACAAGGTTTCTACTAGAAATTAGATAGTCAGACGCCTACACACATAAACTCATGACACCCGCTATCGACTAAACCTAACTCTACGCTCAAAACCCTGCCACAACTCAGCCATTGAGTTGCGAATTCTCAAACTACGCCACGTAGTTTGTCCCCTAGTCACACGACTAGAATTTACAACGGTTTAAAAGGAATTACAAATTAAAAACAATTAAAAAACAAATTAAAAATAAAAACCCTATTTTTAACTATTTAACCCTTAACATAAACTAGGTCGGCCTATCCCCTTTTTCTTTTATTATGTCGGTCGTTCCTTTATCTTAAGAATGGCGGCTTTGATTTAGGGCTTTGCAAATTTAGGGCTTTTTAATTTCAAAGGTGTCGGCTTTGGTTTCTAGATCGAATGGAAGATTTATCACTTTGTTTGCTTCGTCGATCGCATGCTTCTCTGTTTTGCTCATGGTCTCTTTGAAATTGATCGAGTTTGTGGTATGGCTTCGGTAAGTAATTTTTTGCTCTTTTACTTTCTGATTCAATGCTTGAACTCGATGATCAATTGCTAATGATGATTCTGGGTTATATATGCGTTCGATCTCCTTTATTTGTGTTCGTATAAATATATTTGAATTTGTCAATTTCTTTTCTCTGCCGCTTGATGATGCTTGAACGTTTGATGATTTATCTGACTTTGTCAAATTCGTATATTTCACGACTTGATTCCTTGGCTACCACAGTATTTTGAATTTCACTCGTTCATACTTTGATTTTGGTCATTTTGGGTTTATGAATTTCTCGTTGACTTCGGTATGCCTCCACGACTTCGACATTTACATTGTTCATCTCGGAATTGATTTGTGAATTCATGTGCTTGCTCAATAGCTCACGTTTTTGCACTGCAGTTGTCTTCGACATGATTTTATACATCTGATGGCATTTAATTTTGCACTATTGCATATCCATATAAACTTGATGTTGTCAATGAGAGTCTGTTGGATTGATGTTCTTCATGTTGTTTACAACATATGGCTTCTCGTGTATACTTCACTTGATCTATCCATTCAAGTCTGCACTTTGTGCATTTGTAGCCTTGGTCTTTGTTGTTGTAGCATGCACTCTGTTTATGGCCACTGGTTCATTGTAAAGCTTGGTTTACTAGTGCATACGTCTTGATTTTGTTCATTGATGGTTTTTGGTACTGTGTCACTGTGTTGGGCATGTAGTACTTGGATATTTGCAGTTTGTAGTTGCCGTGTACTTTGTTGTTTGCATTAAGCATGTGTTCATCTGATATCATGAATTGACTTGATTACTTTGATTATGTGATGTTGCATCACTTGATGTTTCCCTGTTCCCTGACCTTTGTTGCCTCTGTTCATTGGGCTGCACATGTTTCATTGGCACTTTGTTGCTTCCCTGACCTGTGCATTCCATTCTCGTGTGTTCATCCCTGTAATATATCCTGATGCTTGAATTTTGCTGTTGTACATTAATGTGCCTCTTTCTGTATTGATGGTCTGATCATTCTTTGGTCTTATATTTGGTCGTCTGCACTTTGATATTGTGTAGCCTGGTCTAGACATTTTATTGTTCAGGTTGCACATTTGTTCGTCTTGGTTCTGACCATGTCTGTGGTTATGTTTGTGTACTTTTCTGGTTTTGGTTTCTTGATGTAGTTTGGTCTGGTATTTTAGTCCGATTCAGTTTGCAAATAGTTTTGTTCATTTGTGATTTCATTAGTTAATTATACTGGTCTTGTTTATATTGGATTAGTCGACACTTGATTCTTGAGTTTTGGCCATTTGCACTGTGTTGAATCCAGTTTCACAACTCGTGTTTGACCTTGTGCTGAAGTCGATATTTTATTTATATTGCACTTGAGTTGAACCCGTCCTTTTATTTTGGATCTGACCTTGTGATGAAAGTTGTGAGATTTATTTTATTGCATGTGAGTTGAACCCGGCTTTTCATTTGGGTTTGACCTTTGCTCACTTGTTCCTGTAAATCAATCAAGTGTATATCGGCGTGCACGGCCTTGTGGCATGTACAGTAATACACTGTGCATGTCACATTGTTCGTGTGTGATGAACTCAAATGTAAATGATGACTAACAACCCAAATAACTGAGGCAAATAATATTTTCAAAATCCATATTTTATTTTATATTGCAAAATATTTCTTTTTCAATTTTACCGCGTTAGTGAATATTTTTGCAGATTGCTCAAATGCTGGATTCTAACCGGAACGAACTTGAAGATAAAATACGAGTGTGAGTGATATGTAGTGAGGAATTTATGTAAATTAAATTGTGATGTAATTAGAATCAAAATTGTATATGTATAGTGAGAGCTTGAATTTGTACTATTCAAATTGTAATAAATATTTGTTTGAATAAAATTTCTGTTTGAATTCAAATTCTGTGTTATTTAATTTTATTCAGCAAATATTTATTTAATCTATAAAAAATAAAATAGTACATTAACAAATACATTTAAACGAATGTATAGATGTTTATTATCATCAAACAAAAATCATATAAGCGCATGTTCAACACTTACAATTGTCTATAATATATAGCAAATAAGCACAGGGATAATCAAACAGATACATGTATACAAAAATGAAGATCTCCAACTCTCCTGCTGAAGCTCCAAAGCACCAAATCTGAACCTTTAAATATACTCGGTCTGACCCGAGCATCGAAAGAGAAGAACACACGGATCAGTCTGGTAAACTAGCATGAGAAACACACTCAACTGAATTTATTAAATAACCAAACTTTTCCTTTATCAAAACAAAAGTATCTCATTAGACATTCCTACACATAAACACGGACATGTTTTTACTTGCGATAACTAAAACATTTCATATCAAATCCTCTTATATTATAATAATGTCTATTGCACAAACAATATTCAAAATAGCCGAAATTGTTACCACTATTAAATTCCAGCATACTAGGCTCTAAAAATAAAATAACAGGTACGTAATAGAGTTTGGATTTCCATACAAATGACCAAGTGAACGGACTACCTTTCGATGGGTACATCTCTAGACGGATGTCCCGAGGCACAGAACATCTGCCCTCTACTAACACAAGACAGACCCACCTCTATAACTAGACGGTATCGAATATGTCATCCTCCGTTCGTTACTGTCATTTACAGAGGTTTCTCATAGCATACAAACCACAATAATTAGATACACAGTCATAACATGTAAAGATATATCTAGAAGAGGATGATCATATCCTACTTGGGAATGATCCACTTAGCCCTGCCGCATCTAACCCTGTTTTGGTCATTTTTGGTTGATGAGGCCTGAGGTAACGATTACCTTTCACATATCACATATTACATCACTTTGAATGCCACACGGCTATTTCCGTTAACTACTAATTCCCTTTCACAAAAATACAACCCATAAGTTCATACGTCTCAAGGAGGGTGTTAAGCTAAGAGAAGTCACCTTCTCCACCACCACTGATGTACGTTTGTAAAAAACCAGTGTACGTATTCTTTAGAAATGAAATGTCAGACAAACGTCCATATAAGTTGTCTAAGAACAGGACAAACCGAAGGTACTTTCCTACCACATCCTGTCGGAAAATTCCTAGGATTGGTAGCGAATAGTCCTTGCATTGGATATTTCATAACAAAGAGACTACTGGATGTATATTGAGATTTTAACCCCAAAGGTTCAACAAGCAGTCCTCCACTATGAAAATCCTAAATGTCAATATCATCGATAACGTGCACAATTGAACGCATATACGTTGGTCCAAAGTGGTTTTTGGATAAACCGATCTCGATCTCTTCGCACCAACAATGCAAAAGCGTTTCTCAACCTCACACAGAACTAAGTCTCAAAGACTTATCACGTCTCCAACTTCAACTTGCTATCCTTCGGCCAAGAAGGAAGCTCGATAGATTGGAGTAATACTCCACACTACACGAATCAACATCCTCAACACAAATGATAATCAAGCCTACATAGATGGCTACGTACTAAGTGTACGACTAAATAGTTCCACATCAAGTCGAGGAACTAAAATGGCCAAATTTGATAGTCGGTTATTTAACTATCAAAACAAACAAACAAATATTTAGCACCATAAGCAATCACTAGGCCCTTTTAATTAATCTTTTATTAATTAAATCACTTGCCAAATATTCACTTCAAATTATCTTTAAAAAGATATATTCTCAAAACCATTTCAATATTGGAAAACATTTCCATATACTTATTAATAATAAGTAATTCACAATTCTCTTTATTTTCAACACTTAGAAAATATTCCATATGCTTAAATCATGATTAAGTATACATTTCATTCTTTAAGGAAAACATCCTCTCTAAACATATTTATTTGGGTCAAAATGAATGTTGCACAAAACATCGTTACGACAACCCAAAATCACTAGCATAGGGATTCGGAAATAAGATAGATATATAAATCCCATATACTATACAAAACATTTCCTTTTGAAAATCATTTACTATAACAATAGTGTTATAGTCTATCATTTCCTTATTTCTCGAAAATGCCTATTTTGACAATGAATGTTGAAATCTATGTATTCAATACATAACACATTTAAACATCTTCAAAACATTTAACTATATTTAAAAATATCACTCCCCAAAATATTCATTTTATTTAAATGATTATTCATTGTCCAAAATCGTGAATATAATTCTAACCAAATACATTGCTTTTACACATTTAATTCAAGGATTATCCACTGTCCAAAATCATGGATATAATTCCCAACCAAATTCTTTATTATTGCAACACTAAATTAAAAGGATTATCCATTGTCCAAAATCGTGGATATAATACCTTTAATAAACTTCTATATTTAACTTATCAAATTCAATTGATTTTGGATTTATAAAACAATGTTTATAAATTCCATTTATATTTTATAAAAACTTCAATACAAAAATTCGTTTATTAACCAAACTCATTAATATCTTTTATATGCCAAAATCCAAATTATAAGTTAATTACTTATAAATCATTTATTTTACAAAATCCATTCATTTTATAGCTTCACAATTCCTCAATCTTATTCACTTATAAAATCCATTTATAACTCCATTTTAACACTTATAAAAATCCTTTATAATTCCATCATTTTTATTTATAAAAATTCAATTTTATAAATTTTATATATAAAACCATTTATGATAAGTACAAAAATCTCAATTTAAACTATTTACAAAATAACCAATTTCATATTTCAAAACTCACATTTGAATATATTTCACAAAAATCATAATTTATTATAGCATAAAAATTATAACTTTTATTTATTCAAAATGAATCCATTTACTTTAACAATTCAAAATTAAATAATATATCTATTTTCAAAATCACTTTTAAAATCCTTTTTATACTTTAACATTTTTAATTTACCAAAAATAGGCCCAATGCAGCAATAACGTTAGATACATCAATCACGGCATCCAAAACATCATATATCTCAATATTTGTAAATAAAATCAACATTGGTGACGAATCCAGTTGGATCCCTCGAACTTGTCACCTGCAACAAAAATACATATTAGAATATGTGTACAATGTCCGCTTCAAGTCAGATGCACGTACAAAGGGTCGTTCACTCATACACGGGAATGTACAGAGTCTCATCTGCTCCAATAAGCAGGAATACATCCAAATACCAATCAATATATAGATAATATAACATATATCATCCAAATAATCGTCAATCATCATAATAAATTTATTTCTCACTTATATAAAATATCAGTAAGTCAGAAAGAGTGAGTTGTACTCACATTGATTCTAATAGTAGTTGTAGTATTTTATTTCGAATAAAATTAAACAGGCGTTTAATTTTATCCAAAATTTATACTCGCTCCAATCAACTCCAAAGCAGCTCTAAAATGTAGTGCTCGTCAGTACGGACTCAACGCAACTTGTTTCATAAAAAAGGGACCTCGTATGAAGAAGTTATGTATTTTTAAAGTTGTAGGAATTAATTATATAATAATTTACAACTTACATATATATATATATATATATATATATATATATAAATTAACCTTAAATTTATCTGGGTCGTATGTTCTGTCTTCTTCCTCTCTCGTTCCTCTCAAACGCAATAACCAATATATCTCAATATTTGCTAATTCCTATCTTAGCTTTTACATGAAGTTCTTTATCAAGAGTGAAGTTCATGCCACTTTAAATATTTTTATCAAATGTTACTTGATTGTCAGTGTTTCATATTATTATACTTACAATCATTTTGGAAAATGGTAGAATATCTAAATAAAAACTTCTAGATCTTGTATTAGCAAGCATGGTTTTTTTATATAAATCATGATATTTTCTTAAGTTTTTAGTAACATTGCCTGGCAGGAAATGGAAAGTCAACAATCTGAAAAGAAATCTTTAAATATAGTTAGCAAAGAGATAAAACCTTCACCCTTGGGAAACAAGAAAGAAGACCTTGTTTCCAAGCCATCATATATCATCTTCCAAGCTGAAGTGGACTCCATTCTTAGCCAACTTGGAATAACTGGGGTGTAAGCTATCCCAGCAAGATCCTCAGATACTATTTACAACCCACCGAAGGGATATTTCGCCTTTTCTGCTATCCACATCTAGCATACCAGATATCTTCCTTTTCCTGAATTTCTTCTGAAGTATTTAAAACATTTGGACATTGCACCAATCCAACTTTTACCAAATTCTTACACATATTTAACTTGCTTAGAAGTCTTGGCTCGTAAAGCCGGTCTCTCATCCCTTAGTCCCAACATTCTTCATCATATAATTGGCCCTGCTAAAGTTGGTGATCAATCGGGCTGTCAATTAAATCGAATCCATCCTTACCTAAAAAGCTTAATTTTTTAGACTCTCAATAAAGCAAAAACATTGAAAACTCAATTTTTCTTTGTAAAATGCTTTTCCAGCCTTAGAGCGACTTTCTTTACTGCTGGTAAACTTCTCCTTCTCATTTTTTATATGATGGTTTATTGGCTTTTTACTAATAAGTATCTCCCTTTCAGATTCTATCCCCAGGAAACTAAGCTCGAAGGATCATAAACTATGCTGCTACTGACCAAAGCAGCGGAAACAGGCCAAGTTTATTAGTTATATCTAAGCTTCATCAACACTCTATCATTTCCAATGGGAAAAAATCCTAAGAGAACCTCCAATTGTAAAACGTAACTCCAAGGGCAAGGGTTCGTCGGTGATGGGCAAACCTTAACTTTTCTCATCTAATTCTCTCGTTCAACCCATGATACCTAGTTAGACATCATCGCAATCACTCAAAATTTATTGTAATATCATCTCATAAATTTACTCCTTTGGTCTAAGTTTACCACTATGTTTGTTGCTCGTACAAAGAAGTGCCCATTGTCACCACCAAAGACAAACCAAAGAAGGATGATGCCACTATTTCGGTTCAGGCTCCCATGTCTCCCTCTCTTAAAGAGGCTATTTCCAGTTCGTTTTCTCTTATCAAAAGAAAGATGGCTAATGATTCTGCTACTACGTCTACTCCTAGCAAGAAGCCTAAGACCGAGGTCACACAAATCCTAACTATTATAGGAGAAGAAGGGTTGGTTGATGCTGACTCAAACCCCAAAATTCCAAATCTTGATGTAGCCAGAGACAAAACGAATCTCACTGTTGCCGCAGATGAGATAACATATGATTGATGCAGAGAGTTCTTAGGTCTTGCTCCACCATATTACCGTCCCTAGAAGCCTTGAATCGTATTTGCAAAGATCTTGGGTTTTCTTTTACTCTGAAGAGCTCTCTTCCTTCTAAGCCTCAATGTTTAGGTTTTATTAACAAATTTAGCATCCTTCTTCAATCGGTAATTCAATCCCATTCTTTTGCTGCTTTCCAACCATTACAACCTTCCTACACCTGAGATCATCGATTCACTCTTCTTAGATGATACTTATTGGTATGTACCCCTTAGGTCTATGTAACGACCCTGAATCAACCTTCGAAAATCGGCACCCGTACTTCACTTGTACTCGAATGCCACAGATTCAAACGCCGAATCTGGTTCGCAGGAGCTTATAACACATTCAGTATAACAATACAGCGGAAGAATGAATAATATCATTGATATACAACAGATACAATATCTGATACAATAATGATACAATTGAGATATCGATACAAATATCAAAGACAGGATACAACAGCGGAAAAAAAGATAACATAAACTTGAACTCCAAAGAAGGAACTCCAATATCAGCAATCTCTATCTGCAAAGCACCAATCTAGAAATAGCTCGAACTCCCAATCAAGTTGTACTAAGAAAGGTCAGTCCAGAACGTTGAAGAGAAGGACAAAGTGATAGCTGAAATCCAACGACTGAATGCTACCGAATCTACTCCTACTATTTGATTATCTGGAAAACCAAACTCTAGACTGCCTGCATGGAAAACTGTGGGCACCCAAAGTTTAGGAAGGGAACAATAAACTCCGGGTCAGTCATGGGACTGGTATGAGCAAACAAAAATAGTTTTATCTTTAAGACAAGCAACAAAAGATTTTAAAGTTGAAATCCGCAATGCTTTTTGGAAAATGAAACTGCCATAAGGCCTCCCGCCACACACACAATGCAAGCGTATACTTGGAGGAGATTTCTCCTCATGATAGTAAAAAATGCTTGATACGCGAAAACCATTTGATATTATTATTAGTGCATAGTGCAGAAAACCCTTTTGAAAGTATAATATTAATCTTAGCCAGCATACGTACCATTATAGTATGCCTACTATAGCTACCATGTTTAATGGTAGGTTCTACAACTAAAACCGTACATGGCGCGTATTGGATGATTGGATTTCCAACAAATGGTTAGGCAAGGAACTTCCTTAATAAATGGAATGCCTCTGGGGGGACGCTCCCAAGAAGCAAAATGGTTCCCTACCGACACAAGGCCGAGTTGCCACTTCCCGGAAGTAACCCTCAAGTTATGTCATCCACGTTCATAACCAACCTTTATTCGAGAGCTCGACACCAATAACCACACAACAATAAGTATGCAGCAACTGCATAGGTAAATATCTGGGCTCCATACCATGATCCCACCTTTTATCCAAAAGAGATGGACATACCCTAAGGGCGTGACCCCTGCAACCTTGCCGCAAAATTCATGTTTCGACCATTTTCGGGTTGTGAGGCTCGATGAATTCTCGTCCACAAAGCCATGCTTTGATCAACAAATGATCAGCAACACTTTGCATGCCACATTACCAAATTGAGAATGTATCACTAGTAACCATCAACTACATAACCTTTGAGCTCGTACGTCTCAGAGAAGGGTGTTATGCTAAGAGAATAAATTCTCCGCCACCAAACAGAAATGTATTTAACAGAAACCAGCTTTACATCTCAAAGTGTAACGTCAGATACACATCCATACAAGTCTGTTCCGGGTTCGAATAGAAGCGAATGTACTTCACAAAGAAGCCCTTGCAATTCGGGTATTCACAATCCCGATCGGACTCCCCATCACACATGGAGATCTTTATACTGTAGCTGCTCGGTGTAGAGTCATTCGACAAGTTATCCTTTCGTTCTCGAAAATACCCGGTCTTCACCGTCGGTCTCCCAATCCTATCTATAACATCGCATCGTTATTCGGAATAGGTTATATGACACAAGGTCCTCTCTCGGCTAAACCGAATAATTAGCGCAATATTTAAAAACCATGTGGATAATGAGGTTTCAGTTAAGTCACAACTTAAAACCCAAAACAAATGGTTTAAACAAATTACCATTTCAAATCTTTTTAAACAAAAAGATGCACTTCACAAAGTTGACCGATTTTTCACAAAGATTCATTCATAGATTTCAAAACAATTTCCACTTCAAACCTTTTATAGAAAGGATACACTTTTAAGATCCCTTTTCAATTTTAAAACAAAGTATACCAATCTTTTAACGAGATTCATTCATATTCTTTTAAAACAATTTCCCTTTCAAATTGGATTAACTCATCCAATCTTAAAATCAAAGATCTAATTCATAGCTTTCAAAACCATTTCCAAAAATTCATTCATAACTTAGAAAACCATTTTCATTTCAGACTTGAAATCCTTTCAACACAAATTAGAAATTCTTTCCTTATATGAAAGCTTTTATTTTTTGAAAACAAATTGTTTTCGTTTCAGAAAAATCCGATTTTATTTGTACAAGTTAAAGCCCTTGGGTTATATTCAAATTCCCAATACAATACTTTTAAAATGGTTTAAAACCCATATAAACACATTATATAACTTGTACAACCTTTTAAACCAAAATTCTCAAACATAGAATTCAATTTCAAATCTTGAATTTAAATTCAAATCAAATTATTTAAATTTCAAAACTTTATCAAGTTATTCAAAATAACTTTTATCTTCGAAACTCCTTTTCAAAAGCTTTTCATATTTAATCCAATTCCATTTTCAAAACCGTTTGGATTTAAAATTCAATCTTAAAATTATTTCAAAAATCTGTGACTTAACAAATTTCCTCGTGCAATCCATATTTGTGTGTGTACGGTGTAGTCCAGGGGTTTTACACAATAGTGCAACAGCATCAATCATCACAGATTCAAGCATAGTAATTATAGATAAGCGGTATATCTCTATAGCGCTTATCTTCCATTCACAGATCCACAAATATAAAATATAAATTTATCATTGATAAATAAATTACATTCATCACAGATAAATTACATTCAACACATCTCAAATCAATTCAATTCATATCATAAAGTAGCACACATCAGGAACAACAATTCAACATTCAATAGAATTTAAACATCCATGAGTCTGATTAATTAATCATATGATTAATTTTTAAATCAGATTTAATTACATATGAATAACTACTATCCTGGCTAATTAATATTAATTAATTACAAATTATTTTGATTAATTATCCTTTAATTATTTATTAATTAATAAATTAATTAACCTTTAATTATTAATTATTAATCCTTAATTAATTAACCGTTAATTAATTATTATTTAATTAGTTATCTTTAATTAATTTAAATAAGTGATCTTCCTAATCACTTATATTAATAAATCACAATTTCATTACCACGAGTAATTATTCTTCACTACAACAAAAATGCCCTATTACAACGCCCTTTTTACAACGGCCATTTGTTGCCCGTTGTAATAGAAGGTTATTACAACGGTCCATTCAGACCCGTTGTAATAGATGCCCTATACAACAATCTTTTTACAACGGACGATGATAGTCCGTTGTAATAGAAGGCTATTACAACGGTCCATTCAGACCCGTTGTAATAGATGCCTATACAAATGACCTTTTTACAACGGGCGATGATAGCCCGTTGTAATAGAAGGCTATTACAACGGTCATTTCAAGCCTGTTGTAATACATGTCAAATTTACAACAGAAAATTCCCGTTGTAAAAACTAAGTCCAAATAAAATTACAAAATAATACAATGGCTGGCCCCTTTTTCTTTTATATCTTCGGCCCGTTTCTCTTTTATTTTCTCCGTTCCTTTTTTTATGTGAATATGGCGGTCGTTCCTCAATCCAGATTTAGGGTTTTGCTAAATTGAAGCACCGCTTGATATTGTTTGATTGTAGACTTCGATATTCTTCGATTTGGTTTGCCGATTATTGCTTGTGGCAGCTTCAATTTGTCGAGCGTGTATGCTTCATATAAATGGTACGTGATGTTTCTTTGATTTCAATTATGCTCGACTTTGATTCGAGTTGTTGATTTGATTTATTGTTCGTTTGTTTTGGTCGAGCTCGAATGCATTTCACGGCCGATGATGTTAGGGTTTTATAGAATTCGATTTTCTATATTTTCGTTCGTATAAATTTGTCTGCCTCTGAAAAAAAAAGTAATGTCAATTGGTCCGTATTCCTTGTGATTTTTGGTTAGTTTTAGTACATTGTGGGAGTTCAATTTGGTTTCTGGTGATTAATATACGAGTTAGCTATTAATTTTTACTGTCGATTACTTTAACAAGAAGTAATCTTCGGCTCGTTTAGAATTGATGGATTTCTCAATGTGTACCTGATGTTGCTGTTCGTTTCGAACTTTTGGAGCTAGGACGTTTAAATTTTTGTCAATTTATCCTAAAATAGCTTACTTCCATGTTATTTGCCTTTTGGATTCAAAAGAGAAGGGGAAAATATGTAAATCATCTGTACAAATCCGAAACCTTAAATTACAAGTGTGCATCTCTAATCATGCAAATATTTCTCATCATTTTTAATGGTTTTATAGTTACTTCCATTTTCTAGAACATTAGATAATGGATACTGCGGTGAATAAAGGTGAATGGGTGAGTGATTGTGGCTTGAAGGTGAGAGCTTTAGGGATTGATGTGCATACATTATACGTGCAAGTATGTTACTGCAGTTTAACATAATTTAGGATCAATCAACAATTTTCATGTTGTTTAAATTTTGTCAACAAAATTGAAGCTTTGGGGTTGCCTTTATTCTGTCTTTAACCCATATGTTCGTGAAATTGAGTTGAATTACATTATCATATTTTCTCACTTGTAGCATGATCATTTTTACCTATGCATTGATTGTCAGATTCAGTTGCCTGATAGTTTATACGGCTATGGAAAGCAATTTCAATTAGCCCTGGTGTATCAGTTGCTTGATAGTTTATACGCAAATTCAGTTTGTACGCTATGACTTCGGCTATTTTTGAAATCCCTTGTTGGTCTGGTCTGGAGCATTTGTGGACAATGGTTCATGTTGTAGCTTTGTTTGAACATGTACACCGCTGTTGCATTGCTCCATCATTTATCAACAGAATATTTTGAAAAAATGAAGAGATGATATAATTACCATTCAAAAAATAGTAAGCAGCCAGAGAATGTATTCTCTAGGTAGGGCTTATTATGATGGTTAAAGAGAAGTATTACGTCAGTTTGATAGAAAAAATCAAAAGAACACTGAGAGCAATCAAGAAAAACAGATGATGAAAGAAAAAGAAACCTGATGCTTTTCTTGGTATGGCTCGATGATGTGTTCAGTGTATTGAACAAATGAAAGTAAGGAAAAATATGAGATAAAGGAGTAAAATAATAAACTTCCTCTGTGATGATAACTTGATTACTGCAACTGCAAATCTAAGAACTGAGAGGAAAGAACAACAATAATTGACAGTCGTTAGACTTTTTGTGGCTCCGATACCACATTAAAAATTATGCAAATATTGAAGAGAGAAAGTGCTTTATTATCTCAAATGATTATTGCATAAAAAACTGATCATTGGTTCATGCTTATATACGGAAATACAGTAGCTTATTACATTGTTGGCTAGGCCCAATATGGTGCAGTCTGTATAATGCTTCTGATCTCTATGATTTTCATGTAAGTTGTTTGAAATAATCTCCATTCAATTTAATCTTTTTATATACCCGTTTTCATATTACCGTATATTAATTGTACTGAGCAAATGGTTCATACATGGCAGGTTTATACATCTGTATCCAATATGTTTTCGATGGTCCATCAGTTTGATCATGCACCTCATACTGGACCGAAATGGGTATAGGCTAATGTAAGAAAAGAGACCTTTCGCTAATCTAATCAGACCTTGGTATCCCAACAATTGAGTTGGAATAATGGAAAAACAAATGCAAGGCAAATGCGAACCTGACTAGTATCTAAAAAGGGAGCATATATGAAGCAGAGCTAACGTCTAAATCTGACCTATATATGGTCGGGCGGTGAGCAAATCTAAACCCAACTACTGCATATTGCTTCGTCTTTCTCATTAATATAAGCTGCATGTACCAAACACATATTGAAAATAGATAATTGGAAACTATGGTGTAGTAAAATATTAGCATTTTTATGGACTTAGTTTTGCTAATGCAGTACTTATCTGTCTATGCATAGTTTTTAGAACTCTTGTAAGACAACACATTTAAATTAAATTCAGGTTAACTTTAGTCATGTGCTTAAGATGTAAACCCATTATAACCGTGAAATACTTTTAATGAAAAATCCTAAACCTAGATGACTGTCAGTTTTCTAAAGAATCAGTTGCTGCTACAATCTTGATTATAAGTGCATAAATCATTCCTACCACCTCTTAACCTATAAAGAATGCGGAAATTGTAACAAGGGACTAAGAGACTTCTTTCTTTTATACACAATTTTTCAAAATACTAGCATTGTTATGCTTCATTTTCTCTCATTTGCTTGGCTGATACATTCAAGATTTTCTATGTAATCTTTTATACTTTCAAAGCAGGTTATGGTTGTGTTTAATCA
Source organism: Allium cepa (assembly GCA_030765085.1). NCBI lineage: Eukaryota > Viridiplantae > Streptophyta > Magnoliopsida > Asparagales > Amaryllidaceae > Allium > Allium cepa. Next base: position 708,574,592 of record CM060932.1, read on the forward strand.
GTTGCTTTGTTCAATTTGATGTCTCGTTGAATTTTAAGAGTTCCTATATGCCGTTAGTGTTTAGTGCAATTGTTTGATTGAAGGCCAAAACAATTGGAAGAATGCTCAGAATAGAATCTTAAGAATATTGTCATACAAAAAATATCGTATAACCATACAATATGATTATTAAACATGTCAATAAACCACATAATGTTTTTTTCTTTCCTTTTTCTGTTCTAGTTTCAACTAATTGAAACTAGAATTGAAGTTGCTATGCAGCTTAATGGAGTGTACATTCTTATTGCCATGAGTTTTCATCATTGTTATATAATACAACCAGCAAAAATAATGAAAATATCTATTAGGAAGGTGGTAATTTTACCAGTAGGGGACGCTTGGGCCATATATTATTGTTAACGTAACGGCCACATGTACTATAAATCCCATTATTGACTGCCCAGCTGCCCATAAATATGTCATTTTTAATGGAATCATTTTCTTAATTTCGCATAAGAATTAGTGACTTCATCCAACCTTGTACCCCATAGGATTTATATTGTTATAAATTTGCTCGTTTCTTTCCTTCCACAAGTATCAAACACATACTGAAAATGCAATTCTTGCTAAATCATTGCTTTTGCACTTGCCGTTGAATTGCATTTGCATATGCTGAATTTCTGTTGTAATTGATAGTTCCCAAGAATGACTTGTTGGCCAATTTTTTAGTTTATTTCTACACCATTTCTACATGAAGGCATAAAATTTACAATTTAAAAAAGGATGATCTACACTTTCTGCCTCTCAATCACATAATACATTCTGGATTGACTTGGATATGTTTCTGATTAAGTATGTCCTTTGTTGGGAGTAAATTCATCATAGCTTTGTAACAGCACACTGCAAGAAGCCCTGATGGCCATATGAAAAAGAACATCTAGATGCTGAGCTTAAATTAGTTAGAGAATACGGGCTCCGATGTAAGCGTGAACTGTGGAGGGTCCAATACACTTTGAGCCGCATCCGCAATGCTGCTAGAGGGCTTTTGATATTTGTAAGTTTGTGGTATAGTATGATTGTACTTAGAACATGATATTTGTAGCGGACTGTTATGTGTTAATGCTTTATGTATTTGGCATGTAAACTTGTCTAACTTTTTGGAGTGTTAGAACTCTATGACTCTATCTTTTAGACTTTTCGTATGTGATTTTAGTTATTTTACGACAATATTTAGTATTAGTATGGATACATTGCATGGATGCTGCTTTATTTTTTTTTGAATTTGCATTTATTTTGCAACGGTCAGAAACCGTTGCAATATCATGTATTACAACAGGCATTGCCCGTTGTAAAAAGGTGGATTACAACGGGCATTGCCAGTTGTGAAAAGGTGTAATTCAATGGGCATTGCCCGTTGTATAAAGGTATATTACAACGGGCATTGTCCGTTGTAAAATATGGCCGATCTATTACAACGAGGCCTAATACAACAGGCTCATGCCCGTTGCGAAATCCATTTTACAACGGGCATTGCCCGTTGTAAAATGGCTGTTTTGTTGTAGTGCTTTAATCACTTGATTAATTAACCTTAATTATTAATTTATTACTTTTAATTAAGTAATTATCTTTAATTAATTAATTACCTTAAATTAATTACATTAATTCATCTTTAATTAATTACATTAACTAATTAACCTTTATTAATTAAAGACAAACCATTTATCTTAATTAATTACTTTAAATATTATTAAATTCTTTAACAAACCTTTGAAATAATTTATCATTAACACATGGATTAACTTAGGACCTTAAGTTAATTAAAACACTTACCCTTTTTTTTATCAATTTCTTAATTACACTATTAAAACTTTGTTTAAATAACTCAAAGAATTACTCATAAGTAATGGTCACATAAATGAAAAAATTGAACTAAATTAATTTAAAATGTTTTACTTCAAAACCTTTACTAATCCCATATTTTAAACAAAAACAATTATTTAAAAGAATTTGTCAAGGAATGCCTAACTTTACTTTAGAAACATAGTAACATTTATTATGAAAACTTATTTTATTTGAACAACTTTAAACTCAATTATGCTTTCAGAAAAATCTGGTTATAAAACTTTTAAGACCTGGAATCATGTTTTTTTTCAAATTTGAAAACCTGGTACCGACTCTAAAACAACTCGAGCCCAAGCAAAATCTTCCCGAGCGACTACTTGAACCACAACCTTGCTTTCCCGAATCCGACTTCGAGCCAACCTCCTTCATCTCCTTGCCCAACCCAAACACACACACACATGCACCGTGCACCGATGATCGAAGCTCCTCCAATCGATACTGCAACCTCCAATCTCGAATACAAATTTCCTATCACTAGGCCTAAATCGAAAACGAACGAATTCGAGCAACCTAGAACCAAAGCCCTTCAACTGAAAACCCCTCGAACCCACAACGCCGACCACCGAAAGTCTTGAGACTCCGCCACACACTTTCCGGCCATCCACACAGCCATTCCCCCTGCACCGGTGACACTCGATCCATCAGGGATGCCTTAACGGTTCGATTTTCGATCCATACAAATACACGAGCTTAAACCCTATCTTATCAACATTCAGGCACCACGACTACTAATAATTCCATTGCCATTTTTTTGTTGACACTTGACTTCTGAGCTAGTTATGGCTAAGACCCCATGTCCCACTTCCACTCTGATCATCTGAATTTTCCGACCAACCCAAAATCGTTCAATTGCCAAATGCTCGGTGAATACTTGCTTAAAAATTTTGATTTTACTTTTAAAAATCATGAATTTAGGTAACGTAATAGATTATAAACCTGGAATCATGAATTATTCAAGTTGAAGTTTTAATAAGTTTATCATTTCCACTGTTCTTTCTAAATTTCTAGATAGTTTTCATTTTATCATGCTTAAATATATTTTTAATATTTAGTTTATGTAAAAACAAACATTTTCTTTTTAGGAATTCTAACTTGAATTAGTTAAAATTAGAAGATATGAAACTTTTTCTTGAATTGGATAACCTGTCACTAACCAAAGCCATTGATACACACATATACAGGCATGCACACCCCTTCTCATATATATACTTAGAAGTTCAACCATCTTACAGATAAAAACCATTCATGCAAACCATTTTCACCATCACACTTTCAAGTATTATTCAAATATCAAGATGTAATGACAGATTCAGGAAGTTTGCTCACCTAAGAGTTGTTAAAGAGAAGAACAGAGAAGAGTTTGAGCCAGTAAATGTTTTGGAATTTGAAATTTGAGGAGCATTTTGATTTGATTAAACTAAGTTCCCCGAGCCTGCATGCTTTAGATCTGAGATACTTCATGCCTAAACCATGAAAACTTGAGTTTAGATTCATGAATTGCTGAGATGCATTGTTTTTCTTCCAGATTTTCTTTTTGATCCGAGGCTTGCTTTTTGTTTCCGATTTACTAATTTGATTTAGGCTTGATCAGGTTTGAAATGTTTGAAACAGATCTGGTTATTGAATCTAGGTTGAAAGCTTATGAGAGTTAAATTTCTTTCAGGTCTGCACTTGATTTTGATTTCCATTTTGTTTTGGGTTTCTTCTTTTTTTTCTTGATTTAAATTTGTACAAACCTTTGTTTTTCAGATTTGAAAATTGGAAGAGGAGAAGAATTGAGAAAAGAAAGTATCCTGGTTTTCATTTTGTTTGAGAAGTTTTAATCTAGTTTACAAAATTCTTTTAATACATTTTAATTAAATTTTAGTTTAAACTAACACATGCATTTGCCACTTGTTCATTTTGCTAACACTTGTTAAATTCATACTTTTAAAATTTTACACTGGTTTATTTGCTTGTATCTTATTTACACCTATAATTCTTTATGTACAAATGTTTTTAAAAATAAATCTTATACTAACTACTTTTTAGTTATGTATTTTGTTTACAAGTGTTTATATCTTTAACTATGTTTATGAAAGAAAAGTGTTTAAACCTTTATATATATTAACCATACAAATGTCCTTATATATATTTTTATGTTTAAATTTCATACTTTATTTAACTTTAAACCCACTCATTAATTTATTTTATATTTACATATGTTTATATTTTTACACATATACAAATCTTATTTAAATTTTAAACTCAAGTTACCAACCTTTTAAATAAATAAATATCTATCTTGATGTTTTTGAGAATGATTAACTTTGAAAACTTTTGTAAATATTATATTGAATTTAAACCATACTTTCCTATTTATCCTTATTTAAATTTTAAAATCTATAGTTTAAATGAATGAATGTTTATATTTGTACTTATATAAAGAAAAATTATTTGAAAATCAATTGTACACAAATAAATAATCTTATATACATATATACTTTAATATTTTCAAAATACAGAGTTAACAAACACAACATATTTTTCAAAACATTTATTTTTAAATTTCAAATTCAAGAATTAATATATAATCAATTTGTATTTATAAATGAATAAACAAACAATATCTTTTTTATAATTATATATTTTATTCCATTCACAAAATATTTATTTTCCAAATATTTATTTTCAACATATATGTATTCTAATTTCAAATTCAAATTCCAAATTATAATTTACTTATAAAATATTTAGATATCCAAATCAAATTCTTTTTTTTAAACTTATATATATATTATTCCTACATTTTCAATTTAATTTCATAATTAAGTTCACAATTTAATACAAAATTTCATATTAATTACCAAATTAATTCTTAATTTAATCCAAAAATCAAATTAATTATTAAATTTATTTGGCTTTAAAATCGGGATCGTTACTGTCTAGCTGCTTTAAACTCTTAATATCCTACGTATTCAAGTTTCATTGTAACGACCCAGAATTTTGGTCGTTTGGTTTTGAATGTTTAATTTACTTTTAAATGTTGAATTTGAAATATTTTTTTGTTTTTGAATATGGAGATTACGGTTAAATCAGCGAAATGGTTTAAATTTTCAAATATAGCGATTAAATGGATTTGGTGAATAGTAAATTTAATATTTGAAATTGGGTAAATATGTGAATCTAGAGTTAAATGTGAATAAAAATGATTTCTAAAGTTGATTTAAACTCTATTTGAATTATAATGATGATAGTGGAATTTAAATAGAACTAAAAGTCGATAAATTAAAAATAAAAATCTATATATATTAATTTAATAGTGAAATTTAATATATTTAGAATAGTGTAAATGATTGAATTTGTGATTTAATATGAATTGGAATATTTTTTAATATGGATATAAATTCTATTGAATTATAATTGAGGTGGTAAGTTTTTAAAATTTGGATTTCAAGTATTTTCATCGATTTTGAAAATCGTTCGATTTAATCGACACGTTGAAATAGCAATCCGAGGCACAGTCTCGGGATTCGACGAAACTAGTTCTATTGGATCCATAATAGTGTATTATTACCAGGTTTCAAATTTCGTAGCGATTGGAGTTACCGTTGTGTCGTGCGAAGCTGAAATGCATATAAATTTATTTAAGTAAATTTAATTAAAATAACTCGATTTAAAAACATATCTTCCAAATACGACGAAATTGGCCCCCAATATAAATTCCATTATGTATGAAATATGGGTAAAACATTATAAACACCAAGTGACACTCTTCGTTTAGAGTTCGTTCGAAAAGCACGTGAATAGTGAAAATAATAATATAATATATGTATACACGTATATATATACGCACGTGTTCTCAATCAGAAACCCTAGTCGCTAGTTACTTTTAATGGCTGAAAGTCAGTGACCTTTCTCCTCGATTTCCACTCAATCCATCTACTTTTACGAAAATTTTCCAACTAGAGAATCGAAGAGCCCGAGGGGCTCTATATTATCAACGACCATGATTGGGAATGGTGCACCACGTTCGCCAGAAACTGGAGGGGAAGGCGCGACCATTATCCATGATTTGTTGGCAATCGGCGGAGCTTCTAGAAGCCACACTTGGCACAAAGATCGAGGAGGCGTAAGCGCGTGTTTCGGCAATCGTCGATCAATCTCCGGCGATCTCGAGAGGAGCGGCGTTCAAATTTATCGTGTGATGATGCTTTGGAATAGGCTGGGTTGCCCACATGCATAAAGGAAGGAGAAAGGATTTTAGCGGCAAGGTTCTGCTGTTAGAAATGGAAGGCCAGATTTCTCCTGGGTTATAACAACAAAAAAGAAATTTATTTATATGGATTGTATTCAAATCTTCAAAAATGTGTATCTTCTTCATACGAGGTCGAAATTGGACGAAACAAGTAGCGATGGAATCGTGGCGACGAGCACTACACTCTGAAATCGATTTGGAGTTGATTGGAGTTAGCTAAAATTTTAGGTTAAATCGAACATCGTTCGATTTGATTTATAATTGGAATATTGGCAAACTGAAAACTCAAGGAGAGTTATACTCTATCATTTGGTTAATCAGTAATGTTTTATAACAAAAGAAATTTATTTATGTTGTTTTGGATTACTGAAATTGGTGGTTGTTGAAATTAATTTAGGATGACGATATGGCATCTTGAAATGCTATTAGATTGGTCGAACCAAATCTAAGGTCATGATATAGCATCTCGAAGTGCTATTAAACTGTCTATGTTTATATTTTAAGCTTATTATCAGTATTTGATCATATATGTATTACATTGATAAATGGATTATGTTTGAATTTCGTTGTTAAATTATAACATAAACTGAATGGAAATATATTGGTGTGATATATTTGGCCAAATAAACACCGTTGGATAATTACTGAAAGAGTTCGATTTTGAATTATATTTGGTTAGTAGAATCAAAGTTTATTCCCCTATTCGATTAATTTGCACACTGTTCAATGAAATGGATGTGTTAACAAGTCGTTGTTATGTGTGGATTTGATTCACATACATGATTGTTATGTAAATGCTTGTAATTTAACTTTGATAGTTAAATTGAATTGAATGGTAGTGGATAAGCACCATTGGAATTTCTGAGCCTTGGTATAACATTGGAAAGGGTATGGTTTCTGTTTAACTTCAAATTTTATAATTTGAAGTAAAAGATTTTATTTGAAAAATTTTTGTTTAAATTTTTATTTACAAATGTTTATAAAATCATTATTTAGTAAAGTTAATTATGTTTAAAAATTAATTGTTAAATTGATTTTATTTAAAGATAATGAATTATTTATTATTACTAGTTATTTAGAACTAGAAATTTATTACAGTAATAATGCAATTCAAAAGTGGATTAATTTTATTTAAAGGTTGATTTAGTTTAGTTTATTAAATTTTAAAATGTCAAAGGTTAAAATGATTTTATTATTAATAATGGTTTTTGAAAGTATTTTTATATTATTTAAAAGGGGTTAAGATATTTTTGTGATGTTTAAAATCTTATTATTATAATTATAAATAAATTATCTATAAAAGAAATCCTCTATAGAAGAAATGTGTTAATGGAGTAGTTAAATGTGATGGTGATTTGAAATTTGAAAAATGAGTTTACAAATGGTTTGAAGTTTGCGAAAGAATATTTCTCTAAGTTAAATTTTGAAATTTATAAAGAATTTTTATAAATAGATTTGGAAATATTTATGAAATAAAGAATTTTTTGGAAGTAACGGTATATTTTCATAGCATAATTCAAGATGTAGCAATTGTCTACTATTTGTGATGTTTTCGCTGGGATAGTGACGTAGCCATTGTGCAAACTGTGATCTATGTTTGATAGCATGGTGGAAATCGAGAGCCATAGATTGCCTAAGTTAAGTTTGGTTTTTCCGGGATAGAGACGCAACCATCAAGCTGCGATCCATAGTTGATATCTAATAGCACTTCCATATCTTTTTTTATATGCTATAGTTTTCAAGTTTTTGAAAGAAATGATTTGTGAATACTTTTTCAGATAATATAAGTATGTGAATGTTTTAATAAGAAGATTTAATTTGTCAAAATCAAATAAAATAAGGCTAAGTGATTTCAATGGGAAATGTGATTTATGGTTGAATGTTTGTTTATTTGATAGTTAAATAACCGACTATCAAAATCTTGTCCCAAATATGCAATTCTTCTTAATTTTGGTGGTAGTGGAACGATTCCCTACTTAATACCGAGGGATTTTGACTCTGGAAATATCTAAGGAAAACATGGGAATTATACGGTACAGTTACCGTTTGAGGTACTATACTGTACGTATAAATTCGTTGTTCTTCTAGGATAAATGATAAGGAGATCCATCCACTTAAACTGTTAGGGGGTGATTCCCGCTCTTATGTATTGTCCGATTATTTCCTAAAGAACCTGCAACGGCACGAGATTTTCGACTGTCAAAAATCGACATCAATACGTTCATGGTATAACATACTGAATATTCATGTGCCAAAAATCCTGACTTCTAGGGTTAAGTAAAAAAGAGGTAGAAGAAATAGAACAACAACAAAGAATCAAACAAATGCAGCGGACAATATAGAATATATAATAACATATCTTTATACAAAAGAACTGTTACCATTAATATATACATTTATCATAGTACAATAATCTAACAATCAATCTGGACAGTTGTAAATAACTTGTCCTCACAAATACTGAACATTCAGTATAACACACACAGCAGAACATAAATCAAGTATGGGAATATGTCTCTATCATTCAACTTATCTCCTGAGCTCCATAGCATCCTATCTTGAATCTATAATACTCGGTCTTACCCAAGCATTATATTAAAATAACACCCGAGTAAGTCTAGAAACCAACGTGAGTAAGCACACTCAATTTGAATTATTAAAGTTATCAAAATCCTTTGAAAAACAAGGGTATCTTGTAAGACCACGTCACACATAAACACAACGGGACTTTCCCTTACAATAACCAAAACAATTTATATCAAAATCCTCTGATATTATAATAGTGTCTACGTACGAATACTTATTAAAATAGCCAAAATTGTTACAATAATCAAATTCCAGCATACTGGGCTCTACAAACAAAACTATAAAGGCTCGTAGTGGATTTTTGGATTCCATACAATGGCTGGGCTACTAGGGTACCGCCCGTCACAGTACACCTCTAGAAAATGTATCGAGGACTTCGCCGGGATCAAGACCGGCCTACCCCTAACCTGGATAGTATGAATATGTTATCACCCGGGTGTTCCCACCCTTAATCGAGCGCTCTTCTTTTTCCATGCATAACCATAACCTTAATTTTATATATCTGAGGCTATCTAGAAAGACGATAACATACCCTAATTGGGTGCGACCCACTTAGCCTTGTTGCATCTCCCATGTTTTAGTTATTCCTAGTTGATGAGGCTTGAGGCAACATTACCTTTCAAGAACAATTCCACTTAGAATGATCATCGTCCTCCAATAACGATATTCTAATAGAAATCTTCCATACAAGTTGTTCTAGTTCTGAACAAACCAAATCACCGTCTTCACTATCTTTACGATATCCATTCGTAATGCTCAAATCGCATAGAAGTGATTTTCGGATATTTAAATCTGATCCCGGTCTCTTCGAAACGATCAACGAAATTGGCCAATATTTGATAGTCAGTTATTTAACTATCAATATAACATCCATTAGCAGTCACTAGGATATATTATAATTTTTCAAAATATCTTTATAAGATATATATCCAAATCCCTTCCAAATTTTCAATATTTGAGACAACTCAAATACTTGTATCCATACTAGGATATTTCAAACCATCTCTTATTTCAACACTTGAAAAAATATTTAAAAATATATTTTTCTAAACCCTTACTTCTCAACACTTAGGAAATTTCCATTTATTTCTCTTTTCTTAAAATTCTTTAAAATTTATATTGTAAATTCCTTAACTCGTTTATAGCGAATTCTATAAGTTCTGGGGTTCCTTAATTAATATCCTTTAATATTTCCAAAGTTAAAACACTTGTCTATAATTCCAATTATCCATTTCTGACTTCTTTTATGAATCCTAATTCATTTTTCGAAGTTCATTTTTATATAAATACTTCAGAAATTTTTCTTACATTTCCCCAATCCATGTTAAGAATTTCTCTTATAAACCCCATTTACTGAATAAACCCCGTTTCCAAACCTCAACAAGATTTATAAATGAATTTAAATCATTACAAAACTCTATATATATAATAAGTATTTAAAGAAAAATAATTTATTTTTAAAACATGTTCAAGTAATTATTTAAAATACTGAAACTCTTTTTATAAACACCAATAACTCATTTTTAGATGAATAAATCAATTTTCAAAGCTGATTTTAAAAATTAGGATTTATTAAAATAAATATTAAGTATTTGGAAAATCCACTTTTTGATGTATTTCGATTATAATATTTCAAAATTACATAGTTTGTTAAATACAACTTCCCTTTTTAAAAGCAAATTAATTTCTTAGTAATAATATATATTTTTAAAATATCAATAACCAATTAATTTATAGATTCCTCTCGATTCACAACCCATCGATTTCATTCCGATTCTCTTCACCATTTCCATTTTCAAAATTTTTTACACTATTTTCCTCAACCCTGCTTTCATATTCTAATATAAATTTACCCTATGAATTTTATATTCCCAATTAGCAACTACTATCGTTTTCCCTTATTTATAAACATCGTTTATATATTTATAGATTCACTTGGATTTTTCTTATTTATAAAAATAATATCACTTATAAAATTCCCTTTTTATAAATCTATTTTATAAATTCCATTTATTTTACCCATCTATTTAAAATATTGATTTTTAACTTATTTCCATATTCTTTCCAGAAATACCATTTTAACTCCATTTTTAAAAATCCTTTATATAATTATTTTAAAATCTCTATTTAAAATATTTTACATATAGTTAAGTACAAACCATTATCAATTTGTTTTATCCAAATCCTTTTCTTTTAAAACAATTCAAATTCTGACATAAATATTTTTATATTCAAAGTCTTCTCTTTAATTCCTCCAAATTCAAAAATAATATTTTGTGGTATTTAAAATACAAAATTTAGGCTAGTGCTACAATAGCATCTAATCATTCAATCCACACAACAATCTATAACAGATTATTCAATTCCATCATATATTACTATATATAGAAACAATCAATATTTTTTCAAAGACCTAAAGAACTAAGCTTTTGCTTATAAACTCCAAGAAAGTATGCACCGAACCCACAACACATACTTCAGGAAAATCACAAGGATAGGTATTTGGTAGGGAAAAACAATCAATGTATAAATATATATACACAAACATATATATATATGTGTGTGTGTGTGTGTGTGTGTGTGTGTGTGTGTGGAATCAGTTGGATACCTCTAACCCGTTTCCCTGCATCCACAGATATTAAATAAAATAAAATATCAATCCCATTTCGAGGGGGATATCACGGTAATATAGGGTCATCCGCTATTATTCGGGGCGCATACGGTCTCATCCGCTCCAATCAGTGTATATATATATATCCAACTACTAATATGTATACTATTATATATAATATGGCATCCAACTGATAAATTATTATCAATTCATCCAGACAATTCAATAATTAATTTTAACTATTTTAAATTAAATTCAATAATCCAAATGATTGAGATTTACTCACCTTATTTTAACAAATTAAATAATTATCTCTTATTTTAACAATGTTCAATTTAATCTAAAATTCCAGCTAACTCTGATCTACTCCAAATTAATTACAAATGTCGTATTCATCGATATGATCTTATCACGTCTTGTTTTGTTCAACTTCGATCTCGTCAATTACAAATTTTATAGCATATGATTTTAAATAATACTTAATCCAAAACATTAAATTTTTAATTACCTTGAACATGACTGCGACTTCATTCTTCACTACACCTTCCTGCCCTCGAGACGCCACCACTTACAGTTTATTACTTTTTAATTTTTTTCCTCTAATAGAATTCCAAACATTGAGAGCGTATCCAATAGTTTGAACAACAGCACCAAAAAAACACCCATACTTGAACCCCTAAACCTGAATCGCAAACTCGTCCTGATCGTAGTCAGCCTCACCGACCGCCTCTCGTGCTCATGCGAGCAAGTTCGTTATCCCAAAACTCAGGCCAATGGCCGAATCCACCCTTCTCATCATGATACCACCAGGTCGCACGCGTGTGCAATCTGCATCCCAAAATCTTAACCAAATCTCGAATCTCCAATGCCACCGTTTGCCCCAAATCAAACCGAAGACGACCAACGCATAGCATCCCTTTCCCCATCGCGTGCACTCGCGCTCTCCCTCAGGTCATGGCCATGCAATTTATTGCCTATTTTTTTTATAAACGAATGATTTCTTCGATAAAATGAATTGAGAAGGGAGAAGAAGGAAAGGTCACACCATTTATAAACTAGGATAACAGCTTGTTTCAGAAGGTAGGGGACTGAGTTGACCTTCAATCATAATATTATATAAAATTTTCAAAATATCTCGTTTTAGCAACTTAAAATTCCGATCATCTATCGAGGTGTGCCACCTATCATTCCTAACATTATACCTCTATTCCGAGCCTAGTGGAATAAGTTTCAGGACCTAACTAGATTGTATGTGTAAGATAGCTTTTTTAATCGACTATTTAAATTAAATTCGATTAAATTATTCTAAGCGTTTTCATATCGTACGACCCAACGGTACATCCATACGCTGTGAAATTTGAAATCCGACAATAATATACTATTACATATCCAATGAAAGTGGTTTCGTCGAATTCTAAGACTTTGCACCATATCGTTTTTTAACGCGTCGATTAAATCGACGATTTTTAAATTTTATGAAATCGCTTGAAGTTTTAGTTTTAAAATCTTATTAAATAAATTATAATTCCAAATTCAATATTTAAAGCAATTAAATATTCAAGATCAAACGACGAAAAATATGGATTGTTACAGGACCGGTCTTGAGAATTCTGAAAAATCGACAAACAGTTTATGCAGCGCCTGGAAAGTGGGAGAGTGTATTCGTAAGAGATGACTCGGAACCGTTACCACTCCAAAACCACATACGGTTATATTGAAGATTTTTGTGTTATATTGAGATGTTGAAATCCATGTGTGTTTCCGAGACCGTTGGGGTATGGGAATCCGTGCGTGATTCCAAGATCTAATTGAGATGTGGGAATCTGTATGCGATTCCAAGGCCATTATGGTGTGGGAATCCATATGAGATTCTGTGATCTATTTTTGAGTAGTGCATAAGCTGGAATACCGGACGTAGCTTCATCAGTGGAAATGACTAACACCAGAGATAGTAGGCATAACCAGTAGGGTCGACAAACCTATAGGGTGCAATCGGCTCTTTTCTAGCAATACCAATACTTTCAGTTGTTTTTGGCATGCCGAAGCGATGCCCTCGGTCTCAGCAAGACTAGTTATGTTTTTTTGATAATACCCCCACTAGACGAGTATGATGCTTCGGAAGGATAACTTTGATCCTTGTGCAGGAGGACAACTCTGGAAGTACTGAGGGCACCTCCTTGGATTCCTACACAATTAGCGAATGAGCCTTATCGAGTTTTGATTTTATACTAGTAATGTTGTGATGTACACAGCACGAGAATCATAGTTATTTGATTATTATTATTATTTTGAGCCTTGGACATTATTATAATATCATTGGATTTTCTATAAAATGGGTATGTTGATCGTAAGGTAAAACTCCAACCGTGTTTATGTGCAGCGTGGTCTTACGATATCTTTATTTTGAAAAGGTTTTATAATTTAATAAATCAAATTAAGTGTGTTTTCTATGCTGGTTTACCAAAATGATCCGTGCATTATTATTTTATAATAATGCTCGGGTCAAACCGAGCGTATTGCAGATATAGATTTGGATTGCTTTGGAGCTCAGGAGACGAGCTGGAACTGAGACGTAATCTCATACTTGTTTATCCCGCTGCAGTTTTTGTTTTGAAAATTATCAGCAATTGTGAGGATATGCTGTTATAACCGTCCAGGCTGATAATTATTGATTTATATACTCTGGTTTGAGATATGTATATTACAGTTTCATTTGTGTAAAGAACTATTGATATCATATATTACTCAGTCCGCTGTGAGTTTCTGTATTTGTTTAATTTCTTCTTTCTTCTACCTTCTTTCTTTTTCCCTAACAATTTATCTTGTCGAAACTCGATTGTTTGGCATGCTATACAGTGAACGTATTGATTTCGGTTTTTGAGGGTTGAAAAGTCGTGTCGTCATACGTGGTATTAGAGCTTAGGTTGGCGATATACTTGTGACGACCCACATTCTAGAAGGTTTAAATTGACGATAATCTACACATATCCAATTTAAACAATCCAGAACATAATAACCAATGGGGTTAATTAAGAAAAATAAGAAAATAACAAGAAAAACGAACACAGAATCTCGTAGTGTAATGATAAAATGTAATAATCAAATAAACGGTTCATGAAGCTGTTTATATTATAATAATTATAATTTATACAACATTTATCAGAGTTATATACACAACAGGGATAAAAAATAATGCAGCATACAACATAATGCAGGAATAATAATAGTAATAATATAACAAATCTTCATCTTCGTTCTCTAGAATAAATCTTCAATAAGCTAAAAACTCAGGGCTGACCCAAGCGTAATGAAAAGACAAAACACTCGAGTCAGGACTAAAATATTCTTTTATAAGTCAATTCTGTTTTGTAACGACCTATATTTTTTGATAATTAGAATATTAAATTTAATAAGATTTTTAAATTTTAATATACAGGAAATTAAAATTCATAATGTGTAATGATAAAACAATTAGAATGTAATATAGAAATGTTGATTTAATGAAATTGATAACCAATTAAATCCAATTTCAATCAATGGATAAAATTGTAAGGTTATTTGGTTATAATTGTAAATAATGAAATAAATTAAATGATGCATTTAACGACGAGATTATATGTAATTGATTGGAATAGGTTAATATAGAATATAAAATCATTTTATTATAACCCTTGGTTGTAAATGATAAGAGAATGGGTATGAACTATTGTTATAAATAATGGTTGTAATTCTCTTCTTATTAATTTGTCCATTTGAATATTAAATGGGTATTAATGGAATTAAGGCAACTAAATGTTGGAATTATGTGTTGTTAATTGAAATTGAATATGATCAGTGATGTGTAAGTAGTCATAACATTTATTGTAGATAATAAACCTATAAATATGATTAAATTACTTAAAGGTAACATTTGTTTATTTATCATCTCATTATTTAATATGTTTGGAATTAATTTGAAAATCGATGAAAATTTATATAATTAATCACTGCAGTTAATACGGAAAAAGATGCTAACGGTAAAATAATGAATGTAATAAAATGTAAACTTATGTTAATATAATTCATAGTGTATTGTTGATTGAATAATAAGAATGATAACATAGGTTTGAATGTAAGTGGATGAGAATTGGATGCGTAGTTAATGGAATTTAACCTTTTAAATATGATAAGAGGAAACAAATTAATATTGCATTAAGTGATATTACATCTTTTTATTAAGATAAAGTGTAATGATCCATAACTTTTAACAACTTTAAAATGGCATTATTTTGAATTTAAATAAAAATCAAATAAAAAAATTGAATTTTTGATGTTGAGCGTTTTATTTGACCAAATTTAATAGAATAAAAATTTTATGAAATTTCAAATTTTGGTCAAACTAAGTCAAAGATTGACTTTTATTTGAAAATTTAAATTTGAATTTTAAAATTTTATTCTTTTTATATGATACGAGACTAACTTCTGATCTTCCCACCACTTTTCGTTTTGTCAAAATCAAATTCCTATTGCTCTTAAAATTTGAATTACTGTGAAAAATTAACATGAATTGGTAGTGTTTAGTTGTGTTTTATTTGGCTAAGGCATATTGAGTTTGTTTGGTCTAATGGAACATGGTTAACCAAAAGACTCTAGTCAGTCATGTGACCATTCCTTCGCCTACGACCTTATGTTTCTTATCTGATATCATCTACGTACAGAATTTTTCTCCTGAGAAACTTTCTCTGCACACTTCTTCTTTCTCCTCAAAATCTACAGAGAACTCTAGATCAAAAACTCCAAAAACCTCACAAATCAAAACTCCTTTCCTCCTCTCCTTCAACCATTCCTTCTCTCCTATAGCCGTCGCCCTCTCCACCATCTCCAAGGCCATCTCATTCCGCCTTCCCTCTCCTTTTCTTTCAAAATTTTCCCTTATTTTCCCATTACCTGTTTTGCCTCTTTCTTCCCCTTATTTTCATGGCATCTATATTCCTCTAAACTACTCCAAATCAAATAGTTTTTTTATTGAAATCATGTATAATTTCAATGGCAACAAATTTGTTGTTGAACCTTTCTTCACATTATGAATATTTCTATATCAAAAACTCCTTTTTTCAAGTCCTTTCTCGGGTATAGTTTTAGCCGAAAATACCTTATATTGTATCATTCATATCTCCTTTGGGAATGAACCAAATTATACGATTCTTTTTTCCAAACCATATTTTTTTTAGCAGATTCAACTTTCTTTTAGTTCATTTTTTCAATTTCCTTAATTTGCTATGCCAAAAACTTAAACCTTTTTGAAGTATTTTTGAACTTAGATTTTCAACTCAGAAACCACCTCTGTTTTTTTTACCATGACTTCCTTAAGGCATAAGCTTTTTGAGTGATTATTTTTTAAAAGTGGAGAGAAAATAATTTGTAACAACTTTCTAGTTAGTCACTTTTACAGATTTAGTAATATTCTGGTCCGAATATTTTCTTAATGATGACCTAGTTTCAGATTTGTCCGTAGTTTGGAACTTGTGTTGTTTGGAAGTTGAAAGTAGTTGAAACTTGTTTATTGATTCGAGTTCGGGTCTATGTGTTGTTGGATTTGTTTTGCATTTGTATCTTTGCTAGGAACCTCCACATTGCTCTATTTTTATCATCACCTTCATAGCCACGAAAGGCGATCAAACACTCACAACTACTAGATTTTCTTATGTTAGTTAAATTAAATTTATGATGTGATTAGAATTGATTGGTTGTTGTTTAGTATATTTTAAATTGTCATTCCAGTTAAATATGACTTTAATTGGATTAATTTAATTTAATATTGAAATTTAAATTGCCAGTTAAATCTTTATTAATGATATCAGTAAATTGTTGGTAGTTATTAGTTGATTTCTTTAACGATCCGATATTTTCAACCATTCACATCCATTATAACTGTATAGGTAGACACTCATGCCGGAATTGAATTGCTCAAAATACCGCGTTGTAAATAAAAATTTGGCAAATCTCAGAATATACAGTAAATAATAATCACAGATCACAGACACAGAGTAATAATAATGCAGCGGAAGTAAAATAGATAGTAGTTCATGAAGCTACTATATAAATATATCATAGTTACATAAGATACAACATAAGAAATAAAGTACAACAGAAGTTTATATATGATAACCAAGTACAAGCTGAATAGAACAACCGAACTGAAAAGATAAAACTTGACAAGTAGATAATCTCTAGCGATTCCAACTTCCAGAAAGTAGAAATCCAAATCTGTGAATAACTCAGGCCGACCTGAGCGTAAATAAAAATACAAACACTCGAGTCAGGACATACATACTTATAAAATGTAAACCAACTCAAGAGAACTGTAGCAAATGTACAAGTGACTTAGAGAATGCTTGGGACCACCCATCCTCTAAGGATCCGGTAAACTATTTACTATGTAGTATATTGCGCTATATACAGTAGTGTCTAATCAGTAAAGTATAATTATATAGAAAATAGCGTTAAGGGGATGGTGAACCTTAACGCGGTCGGATCTTTAAAACCAAAATCGTAGTGGGCTCGATATAAGAAGATGACACGACACGCGAAGCAATGCCAGGGTGGATACACCGTTTACACTCCCGGACCGGTGGTGACGGCAAGCCAGCAGCTTCCGCCCACCTCGAACAATACCCCCGAATCAAAGTGGTGCCACATATCGAATCGCAAAAGTAATAGAATGGTTTTCGATGGAGCATGCTCGATGAAAGGGTGCGACCCTTTGTGTAGCCCGGTATAGCTCCTGTTTTTGTCATTTATGCCAACTCACGGGAGTTGGGTCCACGTAATATACCTCGAGAACGTCGCCACCATCCTACTTCATTCTGGAATCTCCACCGCGTACACGGTTGTGAAAGTGGTTTTCGGTATTGGCCGGCTATAAGACAATATCCGATCCCGGTCTCTTTAACAACCAATCATTATTATAACCCGTAGTTATAACTTTAAAACAATATTTTATACTTCAAAATAAAATATCATTTCAACCCAAATCTTTATCAAAATAAAGATTAAATTATTTCCAAACCATTTCAATATATCATCATACCATATCTTTCGATTCAAATATTTATCAAAATAAATATCAAGTCATTTCTAACCATTTCAATATATTAAATTATCATATCCTTTCAAAACTTCCTTTCAAATCATTTTAATGTATCAAAATATCATAACCTTTTAAAGCTTCATTTCCAAAATATCATATCTTTCAGAACTTCTTTTCAAATCATTTTAATATCAAAATGTCATATCTTTCAAAACTCCATTTTTCAAATCATTTTAATATATCAAAATATCATATCTTTTCAAAACCATATTTCAATCATTTAATATATCAAAATATTATCTCTTTTCAAAACCACATTCATTTCAAATCATTATTCATTTTATTCAATTTAAAATACCATTTCAATTCACATTTCAAAACAGTTTATATTCAAAAATAATCATTTTTAATCATTAAAATGAAGTTATTATGTTCAATAATTAAATTATTAAATTTCCAAAATTTTCAACTTCCAAAGTTCATTTATTCACTTAAGTTTATCAAAACAGTGAAAATTCACTTTTCGTGGCATTTAGAAAACGCTACGGAAAGATACATTCAAAACAGTTCAATTTAACAAAAGACAACATTTTAAAATGTTGTAATAGGGTTTACTTAAATTTCAAATAAACTTAGTTAAATTCAAAAATTATAGCACTTACAAAATTTGCTATAATAGCTTTTAATTCAATTTAGCTTTTTAGTTCATTATCATCAACTACAGCATTTACAAATGCTGTAATATCATTTACATTGTAATTAATAGCATTTCAAAAATGCAGACAATTAACTTCAAATATTCAATATAATTTCTCAACCAATTATATTTTTTTATTTAAAACATTTTTAGCTCATAAAATCATACATTTTCACATTTATAAACATCATTTATTTTCCTCAAGTTCATGATTTTATAAAGTTAAATTTCCATTCAAAAATCAAGATTTAATAATAATTCACTTATTAAATTGCAATGTTCAATTTTAAATTCATTGCATTAAATTTCAACTTAACACTTAAGTTCAAGTTCTCAAATATAACTTAGTTTTATTTTTATTTACTTAACTAAAAGTTCACTTTTAAGTCGATTTCATAAATTTCCAATTTAGTTATATTTCAAAATTTCAACTTAAAGTATTCATTCATTTCACATTTCAACTTTATTAAAAATCACTAATATGATATAAAATCACTTGGAATTCATTTAAATTCAAATTATCATAAATTTATCATAATTTCATATTCAATTTAATTTCCAATTATAATTAAATCAAATTTTCCAAAATAACTTACGTTCAAAATTTTCTAACTTTTCATTAATTCATTTTACTTACAATTATTCAGAAAATCAATAATATTTTAAAAAAATCCTTTTTAATTAGATTTAAATCAAAATGTTTTAATATTTACATTTCTAAAATAATTTTAAATTTTTTAGAAAACATATATTAACTACGGGTCTGTAAATAATTTTCTACACTAGGAAAAGTGATACGGGTAATATATCATTTCAACCCGTAATTTACAAAGAAAATCCGGGTTTTATCATTTCAAACCCACAGTCCCAAGTAAATGAAATAAATTGAAAATCATTCAGGCCTATCATTTCAGGCCATAACAATTTTCCCTTATTCTAAAGTCCGTTCGGGTATGTATCATTTCAACCCATAGTGATTTCTAATTTACAGGGAACTTGCAGTGTGATAAACTGATAAAATATACATAATAGAATGAAATAACAGTAACATATGATATAATAGGTGTGAACATCATATGATAATAATATAAGCAGTTATAACATGTTAATATAGTTCTACAGATTCACAGGGTGTCAATTTACTACTTATATAAGTACATAATGTCTAGTGAGAAATACTCACATGTCACAAGCTGGAGAACGACACCAAAGCACACGATACAGACACAACGAAGGCACGACAACACTACCATGATTTGAGAGTGGAGACCCAAATATAATTGCCTTGTATACATATAAACAAAACAATTCAAAATACATAAGTTTTCAAAGCCAAATTACACTAAACGACACTAGGAATCAAAGCCCAAAACAAAGACAAATGCTTTGCACTTGTTCTCAACTTCACATACTTCAGTTATGAACTGAAATAGCATAGCCAAGGCATGTATAAAGGTCTGGTTTGGGTCCATAGTGGTCAGCCTATCATAGTTTAAAAGTGTGGAGATTTATAGGTGCAACAAGTCAACACTACAAGGCAATTTCAAGGCAAATTCAACAACTCTATGCTACAATTTGGTTCGGCCATAGGCTCTAGGGTCATGGTCAGAGACTAAGGTGGCGATGGCTGATGTGCCAGGGGATGGTGGTCAGGTCAGAGCTGGTGGTGGTGGTGGAAGTGGCGGCAAAAGGTGGATGAAGGTGATGGTACCAAAACTAGGTCTGCTTGAGTGCATAGGTGATGGATTTGTGGATTTTGGTGGTGGTGCTTGCCTTGGGGTTGCTTGGCCTGCCATGGTGGTGATCTATGGTGGATGATGATCAGAGAATAAAGTGGTGGAGGTTGGCCTAGAACTGGTTGAGGAGGAGTGGAGCCATGAAGTAGAGAACAAGTTGCAAAAATCACATTGAAAAACTAGAAAACAAGAGAAGAGAAGAAGATTTACCAAATTTTTGCAAGATGGAGGCCGTGATTTTTTTTTTTTAAGGGTTGCGAAGCTTTGTTGTGTGAAAAAGATGAGGAAGGCAGCTGAAAAAAATGAGGAAAAGAACGGCCAAAATAAAAGATGTATTGATTAAAATGAAACGGTAAAAGAAACGGTGAAACGACTTTACGTTTCTTAGCTTTTAAAACCTTCCATACTTCCTTTTCTTTTAAATCAAGTAAAACAAAATAAACTTCAGCAAGCACATCTAAAAACCGAAACAAAGTGAATAAAAATATATAATTAAATTTAAAGAAAATATAAAAAGAATTAAGGAAATTGCTTAAAAATTGAAAACAGAGTTCAAAAATTATAATTAAAACATCAATGGCTTTGGAAAAATATCTACTTCATTTTAAAAATATTCTAAAGCAAAATTTTGAAATAAAATAATTTATTTATCATTTCTAAAATAAAATAAATAATTGAATTGGAGAAAAATAGAAAAGAACTAAAGAAAATGTTTAAAAATTGAAAACAGGGCATGGAAATTACAAGAAAAATACAACTAGCTCTAGAAAAATTCCTACCTCACTTCATAAATATTAAAAGACAAAAACATACATAAAATAACATATCAATACATATTACAATAAAATATGACAAAGAAAAATAAAATTTATACTATTTAAAATAATAAAATTGCAGAATAAACAAATTGCACTCAATATTGAAATATACATAACTTTCACAATTTAAATCCGTTTCCAACGAAACAAAAAAGTAGTGTTCTTAAAATTTTATGTACTTTCATAATAAAAGATAAAATTTAAAATTTCGAACTTTTTAAAAATTTAAATTAAAAGTCAAAGTTTGACTATTTTGACCAAAAATTCACTTTTTGGAAAATATTCTTTTTAGTCGTGCTTTGGAATGATAATTCATATTAAAACTAAAGTTTATCATTCAAAATAAATAAAATAAGTTTTTAAATCAAAATTCAATTAAAATAATTAAAATATACAAAAATATATAAATCACAAATACATGGTTGTTACAATTTCAATGGTGATTGTGCTGTATGTTTAATTTTTGATATATGGGTGATTCGATGGATGTTATTGGTTGACATTTTGGATGATTTGATGCTATTTATGTCTGTATCTCTGTTATCCCTATGGGTTGAAACGATACATACCCGAATGATCTTATAGATTAGGGTAAAATCATTATGGGTTGAAATGATAAACCCTAACGGTTATCATTGATTTAGAAATGTTGATTTGTAATACTGATTGAAATGACATATACCCATATAATTTCTTGAATTTGGATTTGTTTTAATTAGATGATTAAGATTGATATTTTGAATTAGTTGAAACCCTTTAAATAATTATATTCATGCTGCACACTTGATAGGAGACGAAAATCTCATAACATCTATGAAACCATTGCACTAATATTCTATTTTACTTATTTTGATTCGACTTACATAAGGTCTTTTAGTTCTAACATGAGTGTTTTGTTTTTTTCAATACACTCGGGTCGGTCTGAGCTTTTTCAGTATATTGAAGACTATTTTTGGAGGATGAAGATGTAGATTCAGTATATTATTGCTATTTGTTATTCCACTACATTTTGTGTTCCGCTGCATTATTTGTTTATTTCTGTTGTATGTATAACACTGATTGGAATTGTAAAAGTGTAATCAAATGTTATTTGTAAAACAGCTTCATGAACTGTTTGTTTGATTATTATATTTTGACGTTCCGTTGCGAGATTCTGCATTTGGTTTTCCTTTTTTTTCTTATTTACCCCATTAACAATCCTCCCTTTTGAATAGTTTGAGTCTGACATGTATGGTTTATTGTCGATTTGAACCGTCCAAAAAGATGTGTCGTTACAGTTGGTATCAGAGCCAGGTTTAGACATACCTTAGCCTGTTGGGGTTAACTCACTAGAGATAGGGTAATAATATCCTATATAGAGTTGTCTGAGAGTATATACGAGAGCGTGTATTTGTTACTATTATAAAATGTTTATATAAGTATTGAAATGAAATAATTTTTCCTAATATTATATGTTATGTATAAAGGAATAATTTTTTTATAACTATATAGTTATTTGTAATGTGTTTGATTTGTAAAATGGTAATATTTATCTATTATCATTTATTGTTGATTTGTTTTATTTGGTCAGTTTATAAGCATTGCCTAATTATTGTTGATTTAATTTATGGATCAAACACTAGTTTAGTAATGGTGTATTAAAGAGAATAAAATGAATAGTTAGGATATTTGGTTATGAAATTGAAATGTTTGGTTGTGAATATTGTTGTTTATTGATTGGTAGTTTCAACTATTGAAATAAAATGGAATATCTAGATATTTTGGATAGTCGAAACTTTTGAATTAATATATGTGTTGAAATGTAGAAATTTTGTTGAATTATACAGTTGAATTTGGTAACCTTAAATTGAAAGCAAGTGAATCAAAGTTAAATTTATTATATCTATGTTAGTATATGAATAGAATTGTTGTATACATTATTGGCATGTAATGTAATAATATACAAGTGTGAACTTTAAGCCTTGGCATGCTTAAATCGAAATTATGATTAAGGAAAAGCTATAAATGAGATTTTAAAAAAAGTGTTATGAGCTTAATTAAATTTATGAAATGTGGCATAAATAAATTTGAAAAATAAGTGAAAACTAATTAGATAAATGAATATAAACTAAAAGTGAAATCATTTTAAATAAAGCCATGACTTGTAAATTATTTATGAAATAAATGGCTGTTGCAATAAATGTATTATTAAATGAGAAATATTACATGCGAAATTGATTTTAATTTAAAAATGAAGAGAAATATAGGAAATGTTATGAGAATGAATATATTTATGTTTTATATTAAATTGAGAAATTTTGTGAAACAAATATTAAAGTATGAAGTGATATTTGTGTTAATCAATGAGATTAATAATGAATTTGTATCAAAATGTAATGGTGATGAAACAAATTGGAATAAGTACGTAAGTTGTACGTATATTGTTTTATTAGCATAATTAATTTGATCCATATTTGAGTATACAAGTTCGAGGTGAATTACACCATTTCGTATTAGGATTTTTCATTCAATTCTAAATGGCGAATATATGATATGGAATTTTGATTTGATTCTATGATTCTCTGTCATAGTGTATGGCTATGCAAGGAGAATGATGGTTTCTAGTCAAGAAACCTTATCGAAGTCCACATTAGGGAAGTCGTATGAACATTATTACTTTAAAAACGAACTTGTGTGATCGAGCGAGCGATCGAATGTGATTTTGCGAAATGATGACATATGTACATCTTATGTTCTAATATTATTGATATGCTTTAACGTTGAAATTGAAAGTTGTTGGGTTGGATATTCTTTGTAATTTAAATTAAAAATTTTCTTATATGCAAAACTACTATTAATTTAAAACCATTTTACAAAACTATTTTTCTTATACAAACAAGTTTATTCTATTTTATATACAGAACTATTTTATTTACAAACTATTTTACAAATTATTTTATATACAAACTATTTACAAACTATTCTATATATACAAAAATATTCTAAATTCAAAATCTTTTTTAAAACAAAGATGTCCAATCACATATGGCTCTTTCTACAGTGAAATTGATTTTGGGAAAATTCGATTCTTATATAAGATGGACTTTATATATGTATATGGTGATTTGGAAGACTATTGATTTTGGAGGGTATTCGATCTGAAGAGACAAATCTTATATACAACATAATTTATAAGAATGATTTGATATATTCGAGACCATTGACTCTGGAAAGTACTCTATCTGAAAATGAATTTTATATATAATGGAATTTATATATGTGTGATGGTTGAATTTACGATTTGAAAGAATACTATGTATGGTATGTTATTATTTTGAAGTAAAAGGAATGGGGAAGTACCCTCCACAAAGAAGTATAGCATGATATGCTTCGACCAAGATGGACTTAGGGATTCAGGAAAGGATTCGACCAATAAACCCTAATATATTTGGGTGAATTTAGAAATGGATTCAAACCAATATGGTTGCTTGGACTTAAAATCATGAGTTCCTCATTTTTTTATCTAGGGTAGATGGTTCTTTAGTTTACCCAATGCAGGCACTTTCGATTCTGGGATTGTTTATGGAACTTCCAAGAAGGAAGTGCATCCATTGTGTAAATCATTGAATCAACAGGCACTACAACATAGGTCGATGGTCCCTCGTTTACGAAATGGCTATAATATTTTTCTGGAATCTAGAAGGAGGAAGAATCTTTTGAAAAGTTTTATGTCCATTGCGTAAACACTTGATCAGCAGCAGGCCACTACTATCGTAACATCGTCATTTGACATCAGATTTTGAGTGGTACTTCTTATACCTTTTTTTGAGTATTTTAATTGGATGTTGAAATATGTCTACTAAGTACTTGTAGATTTCTGGTCTTACGCCTGATCAACGTACGACCAGAGTTAATAAGAACGAGTATAAACCTATTAAAACATCGAGTAATAATAGTATTTTGATAAAATATTATATAAAAGATATTTTCGTCATTTTTTCTATTTCTAAATACTTCAAAATGTTTAAAATAGTGTTTATTTATGTACAATATGGTTTAGTAGTAAATTATTAGTGTTGTAAATATTGTGAGAAATTATTAATTAAATAATCATATTTAAAGTTAATGATTATTGAATTATTAATGAAGTTCAAAAGTATATTTAGATTTAAAACTAATAAAATTTATAAATAATAAATTTAAGGTTTTTAATAACTTCCTTTTAAATATAAATAATGACGTAAATAATTTTGTTTAAATAGTTTACATATATTTATAAAGATGTTATTTAAAAAGAATTATGTGGTATTTATAAATGAAGCAAGAAATTTTACTGATGAAATTTTTCCGTGAAGTATTAAAGTGTTAAAGATTGATTTGCAAATGAAGTTTTCAAATGAATATTTCAAGTAAAATTTATGTAAATTTCTTTGAATGTATAAATTAAAGATATTATATAAATGAAAAAAATGATTTGCGAAGTTTTATTTATAGTAATAATAGACCAATAAATTTGAATCTCTATTTTGGAACTATTATTTGAAATATTTATTTGATTACGAAGCACTAATAGTAAATTTATAAGTTTATTCACTATTTGAATTTTTGTATTAAACCATAATAAATGTTTTTCCATGATTTGAATATTCATTTTAAACAAATATGTAAAATTATTTATGAAGATATGAAATTTTATACTTTGATTTGGATATTTAATGTAAGATTTGAGTATGCTATTAGTGTCAGTTTAGTAATCTAGGGTTATGCTTATTTTAAAATAATGATTCTAATAAATTATCGGATTTAAAGAATTTTATTAAAAAAAGGCATATCCTAATGTTTTGATATAAACTTCTAACTTGTTTAAAGTTTTTGAATTTTTTTTTGCATAATGCTATGAAAATGTTTTAAATATATCTTATATTCTTACTAAATGAATGAGGTTATACGTATTGATTGAATTTTTAGATATATTGAAATACTTCTTTTCTCTTCAAGGGTGAATACCAAAAACTTGTATAACATTAAATTACATTCCTAATATATATATATATATACACACACACACATACATACATATATATAAATTACCAGAAATGTCCAATAAGTTGAAATGTTAATAGAATATGTAATGGTATATTATACAAGTAAAACTTAAATAATGGAAGCGTTCAATGAAATTATTTCTAAATAAAAATTTCGATGTACAAGAAATGTTATGAATGTAAGTTAATATTATGAAATAATTTACGTAATTACATGAAAGAAAGAAAAAGACATTGTATGAATGAAAAAAAATAAAAAAGGTAAATAATGAAGTGAAAAGAAACCAATTAAATAAACTTAAATAATGTATGGAAATTCTTGGCCATTTTGGCTTATGAGATGTTTGGAAAGGATACTTCTAATTGTTTAAGGTTGTATGGATAGTCTATTGAGTAATTACCAAAGGCTGTTGAGCGTATTGATAGTTTATTCATCAACCCTTGTACGATTAAAAGTTTCTGAACTAAACAAACCATTGATTTTGGTTGCTATGAATGTATGATAGATTATGTGGTTGCATGTAATGGTTGTTTGTTTGTATATGTTTTATAGTGATTTGCTTTTTTTTGCAAATTGAACAACTTAAATATTTCTCTTTTTTTATATTATTAACATATTTTGGATTATATAAGTGAAATACAGGTTTATGGAAGCAATAGCTACTGCTTTTGGTTTTATAAATAAGCGTTGTTTGCCCAATAAATAGGTACGTTTCCAGATTAGGTTTTCTAGCAATTGTAACGACCTGGAATTTTGGGCATCCCGAGTTGTGAATATTAATTTATAATATTCAATAATATTGTATTTTAATATACAATATTTCCATTAATCAATAATTAATAGCTATATACAATTTTCCAAAACCCATATATAATTTGAGTTTTCAAATCTATATTAAAATACAGATTGATTTAAATGGGATTTCTTATATATGTATATTTTGGTTTAAAAGTAAAATATGTTTATTTTGTTTAAAAAAATATGTGTATTTTATTTTAAAGACAAAATATTTATATTTTATTCTAAAGATAAAATATAATAAAGAATTAAATTAAATTTATTGAAAAATCATATGCTTATATTTTTACATATAGGGATAATGAAATTTATATGTACATAAAATTTGGATAGAAATTGATAATGAAATAAAAGAGATATTGTTGACTTTGGGTATATAAACAATATTTTTTGTTAAATAAAAAGACTTTAAGTTGAAACTTCTAAAATAATAATATATATACATCTTGAACAAGATAGGATATATATATATGTTATGTTAAGTTAAAAATGGAAGATTTATAATCTTTATAAATGAGATAAAAATGTTACAAATTAAGATATGTGTATAATAATCTCATAAATATAAATAGGAGAGACTATATATATAGATAACTAGTGAATTTAGTTTATATGAAATAATATATTTCTATATAATAAACTAAAAGATGTATATATGGTTACATATATACATGAAGGATTTAAAAATAATTTTTTTACACCACTTTGAAGTTCTTGTAACATATAAATATATGGTGTTTAATATTGAATGATATTTTTTTCATTAAGTAACAATATATACATATAAAAGAATATTAATCAAGAAGAGTGTTATTTTAAATTGATTAGTTTCCCACCTTTATTTAAAATGTATAAGAGTACATACCTTAAGTATTACTTTAATCTAATTTCTTATTTTTGTTTTAAAATGTATTAGTGACAAATACATTTCTACTTTGTCAATATAAGTTTGGGACTGTCTATTTTCTGAAGTATACATCCATGTACTTTAATTTTTTTATAGTTTATACATGATAATAAAAGACTTTGAATTATTCACTGTTAAGAGCACTACAGGTTAACTAAAACAAGAAGCAAAACATTTTTTAACAAAGGATGAACAATGGGTAGGTAGTAATAAATTTTTATCAGTAACATATTTACATTTGGCAGTAAAAAAACATTTGTAATAATTTTCTTTTCTTTTTAAAAATTTTCTTAGCAAAGACAATATCTTTTCAGCCACCAAAGTAGTCATCTCTGTCCCTCAGTTATGTTGCAAAGTTGTATATATATTTATTGTCTTAGATTTGGATTTTAGTTTGAGAATTAAAACAAGTAACTTAAACAATAGCCTCTGTTCAATTATATACAATCAGAAAACAAATTTAAAAGAAGAAAGTACTCTGTAAAACCAAGTCTGGGATTTGAATAGATCTGGAATCCTTCTCTATTTAAATTTCAAACCACCAGGAGATTCAAAAGCAAATTTGGATTCAGTTTTAAAGATTTCAAGTTTTTAAATCAAAGACTTCAACTTCAAGTTTTAAAGCATCTGGAAACAAATGTTTAAGGTGAGAAACATTTATTTTAAATTTGAATATAAATTGATCTGTTCTGTTGACAGTAAACCCTTTTATTTATTTACACTTCAAAAATCTAGATCTCCTAATCTAAATCGAATCTGTTGATGTTGTAAACTAGAAATTTGTTTATTTCCTACTATAGTTTAGGTTAAAAATAGTTTGGAAATGAATTTTTTCTGTATAGCTCATAAATGTCAGGTATTATAGTAAGCATCATATTTTAGTGAAAAATTAATGTTTTTATTTCTAGGATTCAAACATGCAACCTTGTTTCTTGTATGAAAATAAGAATTTTAGTGGTAAAGTTATAATTTTTAGTGTAGTATATCTCGAGATATTGTTAGATGAACGTTTTTCGTTCAAAAATATATTTCCATCAACTTCGCCGACGAGAGGTGTTGCGGCCAGGTCTAGAAGGGGCAGGTGGTCGTAAGGGAGGCGTCGACCATGGCCAAATCTTGAATTTGGGTTTGGATTGGTTGTGCGAGTGGAATGTAGGGTTTGGAAAGGTTTTGGGAGGCGGGTGAACGTGATAGAATTGGGTGAACGAAACGCAACTGGGACGAACGATTTTTGGTAGAGGGGTAGTGTCAGGAAAGGCCTTTCAATTGATGGTGGAGTTGATTCGATCGGTGGAATTTGGAGAGAGCAGTTCGTTAAGTTTTGGGCCGGGGATTTCCGATGGTTCGAGCGTGGATTGCTTTTCGTCTGGGGTGGATTCGAGTCATCGTCGAGGTGGCAATGTTGATCAAGGGGTAGAATTGGACTTGGTCGCGGTGCCGCAGTGGTGAGTTAGTCACTGGCGAAGGTGTGCACGTGCAGCGTGTGCACGAAAGGATTCCAGTGCTGGGTGAATCGAGAGAGGGATGAGTAGGCTTCGTTCCAGGTTGGGCTTGTTTGCATGCATCGATGTTCGAGTGGTAGTGGATTGGGTTGATCGGAGCATTATCCACTCCGGTTTCGTGGCGACATTTTCGAATGGATTTTGGGCTGTTCTTCTGGTAGATGTGAAGAGAGGAAGAGATTTGGAAAGAGTAGTTTTTTTATGGATTTAGGCTTCGGCCCATCTGGCTTGTACAAATTTAGGTGCGGGTTGATTTTATTTTTGGGTTGTGGGCTTCGGGATGATGGGTTTTGTTTTAATTTAAGCAAGATTTATTTAATGAAAGGATTTGATTATAAAGTAAAAACAAAATCTATAATCAATTTACTTTCCAAAAGTTTATAATAAACATATTGTTTTAAAATAAATATTTTAAAAACCAATTTTCTTTAATGTAAATTTTTATTTAAAATTTTATATAGACAAAGAAATTTGGAAAATAAACTTGATTTGCTTTAAGATTTTTATTTTAATTTGGGCATTTAAATAATTTATTTTATCATTAAGTAGTCAAGCTTTTAAAAATAATTTATTTTTAATCCTTTGGTTTTTGAATAAGTGAAATATAATTGAAATAATTATGGAAAATAAATGTTATACTTTTGAATTAATACATATTCTTAAGTGATTTTTATAATAATTATTTAATTATTTAATTTCACATATAATAAAGAGTTATTAAGTGGATGGTTCGTATTGACGGATGCTACGCCGTCATACGATCCGTTGTGAAATTAAATAAGTAAAATTTTATAAGCTTATTTAGATTGAATTTAATTATCGTTTGGTAATGAATGTCATTGTATAATTTTATACGACTTATTTGTTAAGATGTTCCCAAACTAAATAGTTAATTGTAGATTATTCAAACTGTTTGACACTGGTCTGCGGAAACAGGCACCATTCCGCTAAATAGTTAATTTAAATGCGGTGCGTAGTTTAAGCCATCGATTTGATATTATTTGTGAAATTGTTTACTAGCAATGAAAATCTCTGATCTGTTTTTCATGCATATACCTGTTATTTGTCTATTAGTTGTATTTGAGAATAAAATTTGAATCGATCTATGGAAGATGATTGATTTTGAATATCTGTGTGGACTATGAATTGTAAATTGATAAGTACCGTTGAGACTGATAAGCCTTATTCTGTTTGGATTGATTTTGAACCTAGTTTTGTTTTAAAAATAAATATTATTTTAGAAATGTTTTAAAAGAATTGATAAATATTTTGGAAATATCAAAAGCAGTTTATTATTATCTTTGGAAATCTTATAAAGGTATAATTTTTATAAGTATGTGTTATTTAAACAATTTCAAGTATAAAAACTATTTTGTAATAATGATTTAAAAGGTAAATTTTTATTTAAATTAGTATTTAAGTATATTTTCTTCAGTATAATCTATTTAATATAAATGTTGTTTTAAATAATATATTATAGTAACTTTTATAAAGAGTATTTTATTTAATAAACTTGAAAATATATTTGGAAATATTATAAGTATGATTTGGAAAGAAGTTTTTTTAAATTTGTATTTACCCAATAAAATAAGCTTCCTTAGTAATTTTAATCTATTAGGATTTTAAATGTGAACAAGGCTTTATGGTTGCAACGAGAAATAACTTGGTTGAATTGATTGATTATTTTGATAGTTAAATAACCGACTATCAAATCTGGACAAAAATTAGCTTTGGAAATATCTAGATGAGACTCGAGAATTATGTGGTACGGTTAACGTTCGAGGTGCTATACCGTACGTATAAACTCGTTCATTCTCTAGGACGAATTTTAAGGAGACCCTTTCACTAACGGTTAGGAGATGAACTCTGATCTTGTTGTTCGTCTGTGTATTTCCTAAAGAATCGGGGTTGAGTTTACAAGGAAATAGCGAACGTTGTTTCAAAGAGACCGGGATCGGATTTGAAATCCGAAAACCACTTCGATCCAACGAGTACATTTTCGTGTTTAAGACAAGAGCTTGGAGTCGAAGATGAAGCAATGAAGTGCAAGAGCTAGTCGCTACTAATCCTGAGGATGATTCCAAAATGGATGTAGTAGGAATAGTGCCTTCGGTTCCATTCGAACCCGGAATGGACTTGTATCAATGAATGCTTTCAGAACATCGTTAGGTGGACAGTGAGCATTCTAAGTGTAATGTTCTAAAAAGGTAACACTGAGCCTCGAGCCTTATCAACCAGGAATGACTGAAAATCAGGGGATATGCAGCAAGGCTAAGTGGGTAGCACCCAAGTAGGGTAAGGTCATCCCTATGTAGAAGTCCCTTTATATTTCGTCTATGTGGGCGGTTGCTGATCCCAACCGCCGGGTGATCTTACTCGGGCTATCCAGTAAGGGGGTAGTATGATCTTGTGTTGCTGGGGAATGGAGGGGTCCTCGGTACGCTGATCTAGACCAGGTACTGTGATAGGTGGTACCCCAGTGCCTTCATTGGAAATCCATTCCCCTACGTGCCTGTACGGTTTTGATTGTAGAACCCACTTTGTGGCTAGTATGCCGGAATTTAATAATGTAACAATTTTGGCTATTTGAATAAGTATTTGTATATAGACACTACTATAATATCAGAGGATTTTATGAGAAATGTTTGGTTATCGTAGGGTAAAAACCCGACATGTTTATTTGTGGCATGGTCTTACGAGATACCTTTGATTTCAAAGGATTTTTAAACTTTAATTAATTAAGTTGTGTGTGTTTCTCACGCTGGTTTACCAGACTGACCCGGGCTTGGTGTTTTCCTATATGCTCGGGTCAGACCAAGCATATTTCCAGGTTTAGCTAGAAGAGTGGAAGCTTCAGGAGAGGAGATGGAATCAGGAGACGCATTGACATAGATGCTTATATTCAGTCTGTATTTGGTTGTGTGGTCAACTAGTTGTTAGGGTGGGATTGTTATAAACTATCCAAGTTGAATGGTTGTAACTATGATTTAAAGTTTGTATATGTTATTAAAGTAACAGTTTTGGTTTCATGTAAAGATTAATTTATATTATAGTTTATTCGATCCGTTGTGAGATTCTGATTGTTCTCTTTTCTTCTATCTTCTTTCTATCTCTACCTTCGTGCTTCTTTTCACTATCCTTCTTTCCGAGCAATTTAGCTGACAAGAGTTTTTATAACTCAGTTTAAATCGGTGTGGAAAAATGGGTTGTGACAGTAATGTTATATTATTTTCTTGTGTTTGGATATTTTATTTTAAAATATGATATGTATATGGTTATTATTGATATTATTATTATTTGGACCACTCCGTACAAAGGAGACTCTGTCGAAATATTCCATGAGTTTTAGACATAGAAAGTTTTTGTGGAAGTGAAAATATTTTTTCAAACCTTAGTAAACTTGAATATGAAGATTTGATTGTTTATTAGCAAGTATATTTTATTTAAGATACTTAATTATGTTAATTGTTTGTAATTTGAATACTTTGAATAAAATAAATTAATCCCGTGCTTCCTCCTTTTCCCTTTTCGAGGATGAAAAGTTTTGAGTGTGGAAAACCATTTTAATCCAATTTCATTCAATGGATATAATTGTAAGGTTATTTGGTTATAATTGTAAATTATGAAGTAAATTAAATGATGCATTTAATGATGAGATTATATGTAATTGATTGGAATAAGTTAATAAATTAAATGATCCAAATTAATCCTCTACCCCATTCTTACATCATCCCAATTTATTCACTTTCATGCAACCTATATTCCACTTCAAATCTCTTTTTACCTAACTTTCATATATGCACATAATGTTGTGGCTGCAAGACAACCTCTTTTAAATCTCCTTCCATCACTCGGACAAAATTCGCACCCATGGATAGCCAAGGGGACTTCAAATTTCCTTAACTTAGCTGATAAGTTAGGAGGCGTGCCTCTTCTTTCTCGAGACATTGCTTCTTTAAATATTTCTATTTCAGACTCTGACCTCCTCCTTATTAATCATTTCGGTGCAGCCTTTTCCTGGAACAATAGAAGCCTTACTGGGATTAGAAACTTCTCTCACATTGACCATTCTTTTCGCAATGAAAATGCTCTTACCGTGTGGCCAACCATCACTTCCTTCCTCCTTAAACCTATGTTGTCTGATCATTCCCTACTATTCATATCACCCTCTTCTCGGCCTTGTAGAGGAAAGAAAGCCTTCAAATTTTTTAATGCATGGGTCAATGACCTAGATTTCATGAACATAATTACTAGTGCTTAGTCTACCTCTTATAATGGCAATTCAATGTACATTTTGTGCAAGAAACTTAAAGCCACAAAGCCAGCGCTAAGAAAGCGGGCCTCTGCAAAATTTGGTAATGGTTCTCTCCCCTCCAATAGTTTAAAAATTCAGTTGATCAATGCTCAAAATCTACTATACGAAGACCCTTCAAATCCACAACTAGCTCAGAATGAATCAACCTATTTCTTCTGCTTAAAGATGCCTTAACCATTAAAGCCAGTATGAAGACAAAACAATTACATCAGAAATGGGTTAATGAAGGGGACATGAATAGTTCCTTTTTCATGCCACAATTAAGGACAAGTACGCAAAGGATAGAATCTCTATGCTTAGGGATGACGATGGGCTTCTTTTAAAATCTGAGAAGGAAGTTGATAATAACTTTCTTCGGTATTTCAATTCATTACCGTGTAATAAGCAGAATTTTATTCCTGATCTGGATTTTATTAACAACACTGCTCTCCCACAAATAAACTCAACTATGAAGACAATGCTAGTGGGGAAAGTAACTGATCATGAGATTAAGGAGGCCCTCTTCATAATTAACCCTGACTCTTGTGGAGGGCCTGACGGGTTTAATGTAATTTTCTTTAAGTCAAGTTGGTCAGTGATAAGTGAGATTTTCCTTGCTGCTGTACACAACTTCTTCAATAATTTCAGATTGCTTGGTAAAGTAAATGCTACAAACTTAGTACTCATACCAAAAACTAGACCAGCTTCAGTTACTGTTATACGTCTAGTATACCAAAACAGAGACGAATCAATAATAAACTTGTCTCACAAGTTTACAACTCAGATTTCCACTACTCTGGAATTCTATATTAGCTATTTTAACGCTAAGTATGTTGTAATTAATTACAACAACAAAGTAACAACTATAGCAATAATAACTATAGTGATAAATCAAACATTATACTATTTAAAGAAATAGTACAACGCAGAAAGAAAACGATGTTTATATATATAAATATATAAATCAACTAGAAATCTAATCAATTGAAGAAGGAAATTACGTATAAGGCTTATCGTAATAATTTCCTTAAGACTTTATTCAAAGTCTTTCAAGATACAACAGACGTGATCTGCTCGAGATTGTGATGTGTATGATTTTCTATGTGATATGAAAAAGCGCACGGATTATAGATACTACGAAACGAAGAGGAAGAAGAGAAAAATCGGAATCGATTGAGTGAGGAAAGTGATCAGGTTTTCTCCTTATTTATAGCCGAATTCCCAATGGCTACTCCTATTGAGAAAAGTAGCATCCCTGCATTTGCAACGCCAAAAAGCATTACTGTTAGCAACAGTCGTGCCTTTTCGTTTTGCAACGGTCAAAAACTGTTGTCGTTCGCAACCGTCGCGTATCTTTGTTTGCAACAGCCAAAAACTATTGCTATTCGCAGCAGTCGCGTCTCTTCGTTTGCAATGGCCAGAAACTGTTGCGGTTTGCAACAGTCGCGTCTCTTCGTTTGCAACGCCTAGAAACTATTGCGGTTTGTAACAGTTGCGTCTAATCCAGTAGTCGTTTCTTTTTGAATTTAAACAGTAGAAAACCGTTCACTTCTGTACAGCAAAAATATAACACGATCCACTCTTATTGGACCCACATCCGCACCCGACCCGGTTCGATCGGTCGGACGGGTGGGCGACGGCACGCGCGTGTGTTAGTCCATGGCCATATATGTCCTCCCCCTCGCACAAAATTACCTGACCCTAATGGACAATATAGGGATTGAGAGTATACTATATAAACCAAAAAATGAACATATTTTTGACGATGTGGGATATCTCATTCACCCTTATTTTGAGAATTCTAACAATTACTGCCTCCTCTCGACTAATTTCCTGTTGTAACATTGTCCACAAATGCATCTCCAAAATCCTTGCCTCGAGACTTACTTTGGTTTTGCCTTCGA
Source organism: Allium cepa (assembly GCA_030765085.1). Classification (NCBI taxonomy): domain Eukaryota; kingdom Viridiplantae; phylum Streptophyta; class Magnoliopsida; order Asparagales; family Amaryllidaceae; genus Allium; species Allium cepa. The sequence goes on from CM060932.1 coordinate 708,610,657, forward strand.
TTATCTCCAAAAATTAGGCTGTCTTCATACCAAAACACAATATATGTGACAATGTTATGATAGCGCATGCGTTAATCAATGGGTACGGTAGGAAGTAATCACCCCCTAGAGCTACGCTTAAGCTTGACCTATCTAAAGCGTATGACAGCAAAATTGGTCATCAATAGTCTGTATTTTGTCTCTAATGGGGTTTCCAAAAGCTTTTGTAGCCTGGATCTATACTTGTATGTCTACTTCAACGTACTCACTTTGCTACAGTAGGAAGATCAATGGATTTTTCAAAGGGAAGCAGGGTGTTCGACAAGGTGATACAAATTCATCCCACCTCTTTATAATTGTCATGGAAGCCCTAAGACAAATGATGTCCAGTAAGTTTGATGCTAAGCTTATTCACTATCACCCGAAGCGCCAGCATTTGTCAATAACTTGTCTCTTTTTTGTTGACGATGTAATGATTTTCACTAAGCCCAATGATCAATCCATTTTATGTATTCTTGAGTCACTACACTACCTTGCTACTGTTTTAAAGCCAAACTCATCAAAATCTCATATACTTTTAATTGGAATTGACTCAAATGAAAAGGACAGGCTGATTTGCCTTTCTGGTCTTCATCTTATGGACAGTAACATGTCTTATTTAGGACTTCCACTTTGCACATCTAGGGTCACCAGAGCTGACTTCCTTCTACTGTATGCTAAGATTACTGGTACTATAAATGCACGGGCTACTAGGAAGCTTTCTATGGTTGGAAGACTGGTTCTCATTAAATCAGTGTGCTTCTCCATGTCTGTGTACCGGGCAAGAAATTTTATACTGCCAACTAAACTACTCCACATGATACGAGCTGCCATGCTTCATTTCCTATGGACTGGCTCGATCCACAATAGGAAAATGATCCTTTTTCATTTAATTCCTTAGAGAAGCATGTCTTAAGGGAGGGTTTGGCATACTTACATATTCACATGGAATAAGGCAACGGTCAGCTCTCATGTTAACGCTTTATGTGATGACCCCGATGTTTTGACGGTTAATTGTGAATATTTAAATGGTTTTAAATATTGGATTTGGAATTTTAATTTAGTTAGAAAGTTTATAAAACTAAAATTTCAGGCGATTCCACAAATTTTTGAAGTCATCAATTTAATTGACGCGTTAAAATAGCGATCCAAGGCACAGTCCCAGAATTCGACGAAATCAGTTCCCTTGGATTCATGATATTATATTATTTTCGAATTTCAAATTTTGTAGTGTTTGGATTTATCTTTTGGTCGTACGGGAAAGAAAGACATTGAAATTAATATCGAAATTTAATATATTAATTGGGTCCAAAAAGCTATCTTCTCCATACGATCAAATTAAGACTCGAAACTTGTTCCATTGCATTCGAAGTAGGGGTATAACATTATAAATGCCTAGAGGCATGCCTCAATAGGGTATCAAAATTTTAAGTTACATTAAATGAGATATTTTATAATTAAATGATATTATAGACAAGTCAATCACGTCTTTCCATCCCTTTCAGTCCCTACCATGTTTATTACGCCTTCCTCTTCCTTGTTAAATCACGTTTTCCCCCTTTCATTTCTTTCAATTTGAAAAGAGAAAAAAAAAACAGAAAAAAGCATTGAATCCACGAATTCCTTTTTCTTCCATCTCTGTTTTAAACCAAAATTGTGTATCTTCCCTTCTTAGTTAACATTGAAATCACATCTCTATTTTCTTTTGCTCAAATGAAATCGAATTCATTCGATTATATTTAAAAAAATCGAAATTTCCTCGTTGAAGGCACGTGTACAAAATAAAATTTGGAATCACGATCGAAGATGGGCCGCGATGGGGCAGTTGACCTAGGAGGCGATTGGTAACATTGAGGTGGATGAGTTGTCCAAGACATGGTTGTAAAGCATGAGAGGGCGAAGGCAGAAATTGCAGGTAGGGCTTAGCTCGGTTGATCGTGTGTGATGATAGACTGGGCGGTCGGCGAAATAGAGGAGAGCAAGGTCGAGGGTTCGAGTTCAAGTGGTGGTGGGTGTAGGCAAGGGCCAGTCCACTGCCCCGGTTTGGGGTGGTTCGAGGGGAAGATAGTCAGTGGGTTGGGTTCGGTTGGTTTGCCTATAACATGGAGAAGGAAGGTAATTTATTTCAAAAGCATTTTTAATTAATGTTAATCATGTTTAAACTTATTGAAAAAGGGATATATTAAAAAAATTCATTAATAAATAATTAGTTCGAATTAAACAATTAGTTAATTAATTTTAATTAAAATTATAATCATTAATTTTTATTATTTGATATTAATTATGCGAGGTTTAATCAAACTAAATCGGTTGTATAAGATATGTTGCTATGGAATCGGTGCAGAAAAATATAAATATTGGATCGATTAGCAATTTGGAAAATGAAGGTGAGTAAATCTCACTCAACTTGGATTATTGGTTTAATTTAAAATTTGTTGAAATCATTTATTTATTTATTGGATAAATGGATAATTATTATCATCACTTGGATGTTATATATATATATATATATATATATATGTATATGTATATATATATTATATGTATTAGTAGTTCGAGTGATGTTCCCGCACATTATAGTGGATGAGACCTAATACGCGCATAATGGCAGATGACCTTATATACCATGATATACCCCTCGTAGTGGGTTTGGTATTTTTATGTTGTATTAACATCTATGGATGTAGAAAAACAGGTTGGAGGAATCCAACTGGATTCCTCAAAATGTTGAATTTAATTTCATATATTGTGATATATGGTTTGTGTAGAATAATCTGTTATAGATTACTGTAGTGATTGGATTCATTGTATTCAATTACAGCACAGGCCTTAATTTTGGTATTTTAAATATGATAAATATATTTTTAAAATTGAAGGAATTAAAGGGAATTTTTGATATAAAAATATTTATATTGGAAATTGGGGGCATTTTAAAGAAATTAAGTTAGAAAAATATATTTGATTTTTGGTTATACTTAACTATTGTGAATTGTTTAAATGGAGATTTTAAAATTAAATTATATAAAAGAATTTACAAATGATATTCTAGAAATATAAAAAAAGAGTTGAAGTCGATATTAAAAATAGATTGGAAATTATAAATGGGATTTATAAAGAAATTGATTTATAAAATGAAATTTTATATATAAGATTGCTTTTATAAACAAGTAAAACTCAAGGGAGTATAAAAATTTGTAAATGATGTCTATAAATAAGGTAAGCGATATCAGTTGATATACTGGGAATATAAATTCATAGGGTGAATTTATATTAGAATATGGAAATAGGGTTGAGGAAAATAGTAGATACTATTTTCCAATAAGTGGAGATGGTTAGGAGAATCAGAATGAAATCCATGGGTTGTGAATCGAGAAGAATTTATAAAATTAATTGGTTATTGCTTTTTGAAAAAATATATTTAAGAAGTTAAGTTTGTTTTTTTTAAAGGAATTTTCGTTTATTAAACTATGTGATTTTAAACTATTTAATTTTGAAATTTTGTTTTTAAAAAAAGCGGATTATCCAAATATTTAATATTAATTGAAATAAATTCTAATTTTATAATTAGCTTTGTAAATTGATTAGTTTTATTTTAAAATGAGTTGGAAATGAGTTATCGGTGTTTTATTTAAATTGTTTTAATATTTTATAAACATCACTTAAACATATTTTAAAAATAATTTATTATTCTTTACAATACTTATTATATATATATATACAGTTTTGAAATGATCGTAATGTATTTATAAGCTCTCTTGAAAAAAATGTAAACGGAGTTGTTTAATGGATATAATTTTATAAGAGAAATCGTATAGTGGAATTTTGGGAACCTAAGAAATTTTTCGAAGTGTTTAAATACAGAAGCTGGGAAATGAACTGAAATTCATAAAAGGAGTTTAAAATGAGTAATTGGAGTCGTAGACAGGTATAATCGAATTTGGGAAAAATTAAAAGACATAATTAAGGAGTTAGGAAAGGTGTAGAACCTGTTTTTAAATGATTTAAGGAATTTACAAACGGGTTTGTAAATGATTTTGGGAAGTCGGGAATAAATTGAATTTTTCCTAAGTATTGGAAATAAAACGATTTGAGAAATATACTTACAATATTTTCCTAAGTATTGATAGGAAGGTTTTGGAAATATTTTTAGTGAAAAATGATTTGAAATAGGAATATTTTTCCCAAGTGTTATAAAAATGGAATTTGGGAATATTGCTAAGTATTGGTAGCACAAAATATCCTGTTGTGGATTTGAGTAATTGAAATTTTATTTCCAAATATTGCAATATTGAGAGGGATTCTGAATTTTATCTTTGAAAAGATGTTTCAAATAAATGAGTTGGAAGAAAATTATAATAGGTCCTAGTGACTGCTTTTGGATGTTATTTGATAGTTAAATAACTGACTATCAAATTTGGTCAAATTCGTTGATCGTTTCGAAGAGACCGGGATAGGATTTAATTATTCGAAAACCACTTCGATCCGATTTGAACGTCACGAATGGATACCGTGAAGATAGTGAAGACGGTCAGTTTGTCCAGACCTTGGCGAACATGTATGGATGAATGCTAACGGAACATCGTCATTGGAGGACGATGAGCATTCTAAGTGGAATTGTTTCTTGAAAGGTAATCGTTAGCCTCAAGCCTCATCAACCGAGAATGACTAAAACAGGGGAGGTGCAGCAAGGCTAAGTGGATTGTACCCAATTAGGGTATGTTACCACCTTTCTAGATACCATCGGAAATATATATAAATTATGGATATGGTTGTCCATGAAAAAGGGAGCGCTTGATTTTATAAGGGTGGGAACACCCAAGGTGGTAACATATTCCGCCTATCCAGGTTAGGGGTATGCCGGTCTTGTATAGCAAGGGATCCCGACGTGGTGCTCGGTACATTTTTCTAGAGGTGTACTATGATGGACGGTAACCCAGTATCCCAGTCATTGTATGGAATTCATTCTCCAATACAAGCCTTTATGGTTTTGTTTGTAGAGCCTAATATGTTGGAATTTAATTAATGTAACAATTTCATCTATTTGAATAAGTATTTGTACTTATACACTACTATAATATCACTGAATTTTCTATTAAATGTTTTGGTTATCGTAAGGGAAAAACCCGTTGTGTTTATGTGTGATGCGGTCTTACGAGATACCTTTGTTTTTTTCAAAGGATTTTGATAACTTAAATAATTCAAATTGAGTATGTTTTCTCAAGCAGGTTTTCCAGACTGACTCGGGTGTTATTTTATTATAATGCTCGGGTCAGACCGAGTACTGCAAATTCAGGATAGGATGCTATGGAGCATAGGAGACGAGCTGGATGACAGAGACGTATCTCTGTACTTAGTTTATATTTCCGCTGTATAAGGACAAGTCACTATAACTATCCAGATTTATGTATGGATTGTTGCCCTATGATGATCGTAGTATATAAACTGTTACAGATTCTTTTGTATAAAAATATGTTATTATATATTATATTTTGTTCCGCTGGAATTGTGAGATTCTATGTTTTTGTTTACTTTCTTCTATCTCTTCTTCTTCTTTACCTTAGCTTTTCACTCTTCGTACAATTTGGGTTGAACAAGAGTGAATTATTATCAAGTCAAAGGGTATGGAACTGCGGGTCGCTACATTTGGCATTGGCGCTGAAGGTTAAGCGAGTACCTTGGCGCTGGTGGGGAATACTCGTTAGAGATAGGGTTAGTAGAACCTAATAATGAGTTTGAGTGTATTAATAGATATGAGCATGTATTAGTTAGTGAATATAAATTGTTTTATATTGTGTTGATTTATCTATTGAGTGGTATATAAACTTTGATCGAATAATGGAAGGCCACTAAATCGATAGGAGTTTCTAAACACTTAAACATGGTAAACCGACATAGTATTGTTTTGAAGGGGGTAATGAAATAATTTTACCCAAATTGTACTTTGATATAAACAAAATATTTTTTTTGAAATTATTATAGTATATTGATATGTTTGGTTGATAATATTATAATTGAAACAAGATTATAAAAAATGGAAGTGGTTTATAGTAACCAAAATAAATTTTTATAAGAATGAATTATACAAATGAGTTAAAAACTAAAAATGGATTCAAACCAGAATTTGGAAAATCAAATCCCGGAGATTTTTGAAAATATTTTCCAAAGTGTTTGAAAATGAATAATAGTGATATTATTTGGAATATCTTGAATAGAAAATTGTTTTAAATGGATTTTGGAAGTGATAAAGCACTGAAATCACTTCACTCATTAAAAAATAATCCTGGTGATTACTGTGCAACATCATCAGTATTCATTTTCGAGTTTCTAAGTGATGGATTGCTACCATAGAATTTGGTATGAGAATTTGTTTGAAAAACAAGTATTGCTTTGGGAAGGAGATTTGTGTTAGATAAAACCAAATTGGTTTTGAATAATCCCAACGAATGGTTGTTAAAACCAAGAAAGGGTCATATATTTGATGTCAAGTGATTTGAAATAAGTACCGGGTATTTGAATTTTGAAATTCCTAGCTAAATGTTTTAGAAATATCAGAAAACAAGTTTTTGAACTTATAAGTGGAATATGATATTTACGAGGAAAGAAGTGTGAAAACTGAATATTGAAATTAAAATTTAAAGTGAGAAAGTTAAAAAGCAATTTAACTTAAGTTGAAGGGATTAAATTTTAAGAATTTAATTGGATGTGGTTTGAATGGAATTAATGGAACACCGAGTTAACTTAAACGGAGTCAAATGGAATAAAATTAGTAAAGTGAACTAATTAATAGAATTGAAAAGAAATTAGATGTGTATAAATGAAGGAAACTAATAATATGAATTAAAATAAATATTAATAGTTGAATGAGTTGAAAGAATTGGAAGATATTGAATATAAAGTTTGATGTGAAATGGATATATAACTAGAAGTTATAAAATTTAAAATGGAGTCAACTCAAATAAAGAATTTATGAAAATGTGGAAAATAAATTGTATGAATTGGAATTTAGCTTAAATTAGGTTAAATAAAAAATTGAACTGGAATTAGAAATGTTATTGAATTGAATAAAGAGTTTGAATTATAAAGTGACGGGATAACTATAAGAATGGAATAAAATTTAAAGGAAAGGTTACGGAATGGTGGATAAATAAGTCATATAGCTTAAAAAAATTGAAATTAATAGAATTAAAATATACTTAAGCTATAAATAAATGTATAATCTTGAGTTAAAAATAAAATGTGAATATATTCGAGTATAGAATTAGTGGAAATGTGAAAAGTAAGCTATGTGACTTATAAAATTGAAAAGTGAAATCGAAAACCCAAAATAAATGGTGTGATATTTTGAAGTGAAGAAAATAAAATCCAAACTTGAATTATAAAATAAATTTGAACTCAAGTAACTTAAAAGAAGTGATTTTGGAGATAAAAATCAGATATTGAGTTATAAATTAGAAGCGAACTAATTAGATAATTAATTAGCTAATTGAATATAGAATTGATATTAACTTGGTTGAATAAAATCAGATTGTGGATTAAAAGTGGATATTGGAAATGGAACTTGAGTTATAAATAGAGTTCGACTTAAATTATAAGCGAATTTAATATAATTGGAAATATCATCGAATAAAATAGAATTGGATTGAAATAGCAACGGCTTGGATTATAAATAAATTCTATTTAAGTGTAAATAAATTGAATATGACTTAGGATAGTAATTAAATGAATTTGAGTATGAAGTTATGTTTTAAAGTAGATTAAATGAAAGAACTAATTAAATTAATTTGTAATGGAATGAAAATCGATTGAATAAAAATCGATCTAAAATTGAAATGGAATTAGATTGAAATAAAAAAAACTTAAGTCATATAGTTGAAATAATTTAAACTAAACGGATTAACTTTAAGTGAATATTTGGAATAAAAGCTTGGCTTGAATAAATTAATAAAATGGTTCATAAATAAATTCGCATGGAATGATTCCTTGTTTAATAAAATGGATTTGGATATAATTAATGTGTATATGAATGTAATGTAAATGAATTGATTGAGAACCAATTTGAAATGGAATAGAATTGAATATAAATTGAGTTGGATCAATTTAAAATAGCTATAAGCTTAAACGGTTATTTATTTAAATGAATATCGCCGAATTTGCATAGAAAAATTATTGGTTGACGTAAACGGAAGTAAATAAAATTATACAATGTACGTGAGAAGTGGATAAATTGATTTAGAATTGATTTGGAATGGATATAAATATAATGTGTGTGTTTATGAAGTGAATGCAAGAAAATGGAGTGTAAATCGTTTGAATTGAATGAAATGGTTTATGGATTGTTTGAAGGTAATTAAATTTGTGTTGCAGCCTTATAATTGCTTATAAATATATGTTAAAATGCATTGTTTATGAAATTTACGTGTTTAACTAGCTAAATAAATAAAATGCTACTAAAACTTCATGTTTTGGTACTTAAGTGTTTAAACTGAGTAATTACAGGTATACAGGGCTGTTTTTCTTGATTTTGGCCACGCAATTGCATAGGAAGTAAACTTATTGCTTAATAATGCTAAAATTGCATATATATGGTATGTTTTCGGATTAAATACCGCAAAAAATAAAATGTTGATATTTTTTTTTTTTTGACCGTGTGGGTCGATGTATACATTTTTATCTCTCCTATCATATTGCAAAAGGGCCTCCGTACAAAGGAGACTCTGCTAAAAAAATTCGAAAATTTAGGGTGTAAGAAAATTTTTGGAAAAAATATTTGTTAACTTAAAAAGGAAGATTTTTGAATTGAAATTGGAAGAAAGGATTTTGAAATAGAAATGGAAACTAAATGTTTGGTTGGAACTAAAGGATTAGAAAAGTGAATATCAAATTTTAACTAAGTGGGTTTTCATAGGTTAATAGGTTTGAAGCATTTTTCCTAACTTAGCAATTTCGAGGACGAAATTTTTTTAAGGGGGGAGGAATGTAACGACCCGGATCTTTCGACGGTTAATTGTGAATATTTAAATGGTTTTAAATATTGGTATGGAATTTTAGTTGAGTTAGAAAATTTTTAAAACTGAAATTTCAAGCGATTTCACAAATTTTTGAAGTCGTCAATTTAATTGACGCATTAAAATAGCGATCTGAGATACAGTCTCGGATTCGACGAAACATGTTCCACTGGATCCGTAATATTGCATTATTTTTGGATTTCAAATTTCGTATCGTTTGATCGTACGGGATAGAAACATGTTGAAATTAATATTGAAATTTAATATAATAAATGGGTCCAAAAAGCTATCTTTTTCATACGATCGAATTAGGACTCAAATTTTTTCTATTGCGCTCGGAGTAGGGGTATAATGTTAGAAATGCCTAGCGGCATGCCTTGATAGGGTATTAAAATTTTAAGTCGCATTAAACGAGATATTTTATAATTAATGACATTATAAATTGGATAAGTCAATTACGTCGTTCCATCCCCTTCAGTCCCTACTGTGTTCATTATGCCTCCATCTTCCTTGTTAAATCATGTTTCCCCTTTCATTTCTTTCAATTCGAAAAGAGAGAAAAAAGAAAAAAAAAAGCATTAGATCCACGAATTCCCTTTTCTTGCATCTTTGTTGTCAAACAAAATCGCTTATCATCCCCTCTCGTTTTAAATTGAAATCACGTTTCATTTTTTATTTTACTCGAATGAAATAAATTCGTTCAATTATATTATAAAAAAAAGAAATCAAAATCGCCTCGTTCAAGACAAGTGTACAAAATAAAATTTGGAATCGCGATCGAAGATGGGTCGTAATGGGGCAGCTGACCTAGGAGGCGAGTGGCGATGTTGAGGTGGATGAGTCGTTCAAGATATGGTCGCAAAGCTTGAGAAGGCGAAGGCGGAAATCGTCGGTAGGGTTTAGCTCAGTTGATCGTATGCGATGATAGACTGGGAGGTTGGTGGAATGGAGGAGAGCAAGGTCGAGGGTTCGAGTTCAAGTGGTGGTGGGTGTGGGCGAGGACCAGTCCACTGCCCCGGTTCGGGATTCGAGGGGAAGATGGTTGGCGGGTTGGATTCAGTTATTTTGCCTGTAACGTGAAGAAGGAAGGTAATTTATTTCAAAAGCATTTTTAATTAAAGTTTAATCATGCTTAAACTTATTAAAAAAGGGATATACGAAAAAAAATCCGTTAATAAATAATTAGTTGACTAATTTTAATTAGAATTGTAGTCGTTAGTTTATATTATTCGAAATTTATTTATGCGAGGTTCAATCAAACGGAATCAGTCGTATAGGATTCGTAGCTGCGGAATCAGTGCAGAAAAATATAAATGCTGGATTGATTAGCAATTTGGAAAATGAAGATGAGTAAATCTCACTCGACTTGGATTATGGTTTAATTTAATTTGTTGAAATCATTTATTTATTGATTGGATAAATGGATAATTATTATAATCACTTGGATGTTATATATATATATATATATAGTAGTATAGATAATAGTAGTTGGAGTGATATTCTCGCACATTATAGCGGATGAGACCATGTACGCTCCGCATAATAGCGGATGACCCTATACTAACGCGATATCCCTGTCGAAGTGGGATTGGTATTTTTAGGTTGTATTAACATCTATGGATGCATGAAAACAAGTTGGAGGGATCCAATTGGATTCCTCAAAATGTTGAATTTAATAGCATATATTATGATATATGGTTTGTATAGAATAATCCATTATAGATTATTGTAGTGATTGGATTTATTGTATGCTATTGTAGCACTAGCCTGAATTTTGGTGTTTTAAATACCATAAATATATTTCTAAAATTAAAGGAATTAAAGGGAATTTTTGATATAAAAATATTTATATTGGAAATTTGGGGTATTTTAAAGAAATTGAGTTAGAAAAACATATTTGATTTTTGGTTATAACTATTGTGAATTGTTTAAATGGAGATTTTTAAAATGAATTATACAAGTGAATTTATAAATGATATTTTGGAAATATAAAAAAGGTTAAAGTCGATATTACAAATAGATTGGAAGTTATAAGTGGGATTTATAAAGAAATAGATTTATAAAATGGAATTTTATAAATAAGATTGTTTTTATAAATAAGTAAAACTCAAAGGAGTATAAAAATTTATAAACGATGTTTATAAATAAGGTAAGCAATATTAGTTGATATATTGGGAATATGAATTCGTAGGATGAATTTATATTAGAATATGGAAAGAGGGTTGAGGAAAATAGTGGATACTATTTTCCAATGATTGGAGATGGTTAGGAAAAACGAAATGAAATCGATGGGCTGTGAATCGAGAGGAATTTATAAAATTAATTGGTTATCGAGATTTTTTTTAGAAATATTTTTATTTAAGAAGTTAAGTTTTTTTTCTAAAGGGAATTTTCAGTTATTAAATAAGGTGATATTAAACTAGTTAATTTTGAAATATTTTTTAAAAAAAAAGTGAATTATCCAAATATTTAATATTAATTGAAAGTAATTCTAATTTTTATAATTAGCTTTGTAAATTGATTAGTTTTATTCTAAAATGAGTTGGAAAAGAGTTATTTATGTTTTATTTAAAGTGTTTTAATATTTTATAAAAAATGACTTAAACGTATTTTAAAAATAATTTATTATTCTTTAAAAATACTTATTATATATATACATAGTTTTGACATGATCGTAATTTATTTATAAATTCTCTCAAAAAAAATGTAAACGGAGTTGTTTAACGGATATGATTTCATAAGAGAAAACCTATAGTGGAATTTTGGGAACCTAATGGAATTTTCGAAGCGTTTAAATACAAAAGCTTCGAAACAAACTAAAATCATAAAAGGAGTATGAAATGAGTAATTGGAGTTGTAGACAGGTATAACCGAATTTGGAAAAAAATTAAACGAAGTAACTAAGGAGTTCCAGGAAGGTGTAGAACCCGTTTTTAAATGAGTTAAGGAATTTAAAAAAGGATTCGTAAATGATTTTGGAAAATCGGTAATAAATGGAATTTTTCCTAGGTATTGGAAATAAAACGATTTGGGAAATATACTTAAAATATTTTCCTAAATATTAAAAGGAAGGTTTTGAAAATATTTTAGTGGAAAATGATTTGGAATCAGAATATTTTTCCCAAATGTTATAAAGATGGAACTTGCGAATATTGCTAAGCATTGGTATGGCAATCCTGTAATGGATTTGGCTAATTGAAATTTTGTTTCCAAATATTGCAGTATTGAGAGGGAATTTGAATTATATCTTTGAAAAGATATTTCAAATAAATAATTTGGAAGAAAATTATAATAGGGCCTAGTGACTGCTTTTGGATGTTATTCGATAGCTAAATAACCGACTATCAAATTTGGCCAAATTCGCTGATCATTTGGAAGAGATCGGGATCGGATTTAATTATTCTAAAACCACTTCAATCCGATTTGAATGTCATGAATGGATACCATAAAGATAATGAAGACGGTGATTTTGTTTGTCCAGACCCAGGGCAACTTGTATGGACGAATGCTATCAGAACATCGTCATTGGAGGACGGTGAGCATTCTAAGTGGAATTGTTTCTTGAAAGGTAATCGTTAGCCTCAAACCTCATCAACCGGGAATGACTAAAACAGAGGAGATGCAGCAAGGCTAAGTGGGTTGCATCCAATTAGGGTATGTTGTCACCTTTCTAGATACCCTTGGAAATATATATAAATTATGGATATGGTTGTGCATGAAAAAGGGAGCGCTCGATTTTTTTAAGGGTGGGAACACCTGGGGTGATAATATATTCGATCTATCCAGGTTAGGGATAGGCCGGTCTTGTGTAGCAGAAGATCCCTATGTGGTCCTTGGTACATTTTTCTAGTGGTGTACAATGATGGAAGGTACCCCAGTAGCCCAGTCTTTGTATGAGATCCATTCTCCAATACGAGCCTTTACGGTTTCGTTTGTAGAGCCTAGTACGTTGAAATTTAATTAATGTAACGATTTCAGCTATTTGAATAAGTATTTGTACTTAGGCACTAATATAATATCACTGGATTTTCTATAAATTGTTTTGGTTACCGTAAGGGAAAAACCGTCGTGTTTATGTGTGACGTGGTCTTACGAGATACCTTTGTTTTTTTCAAAGGATTTTGATAACTTTGATAATTTAAATCGAGTGTGTTTTCTCACATTTTTTTTCTAGACTGACTCGAGTGTTATTTTATTACAATGCTCAGGTCAGACCGAGTATTATAGATTCAAGATAGGATGCTATGGAGCTCAGGATACAAGCTGGATGACAAAGACGTATCTCCGTGCTTAGATTATATTTCCGCAGTGTGAGGACAAGTTACTATAACTATCCATATTTATATATGGATTGTTGTACTCTGATGATTGTAGTATATAAACTATTACAGATTCTTTTGTATAAAAATCTATTATTACATATTATATTTTGTTCCGCTGTGATTGTGAGATTCTGTGTTGTTGTTTACTTTCTTCTATCTCTTCTTCTTCTTTACCCGAGTTATTCTCTCTTCGTACAATTTGGGTTAAATAAGAATGAATTATTATCAACTCAAAGGGTATGAAACCGTGGGTCGCTACACTTTGCTGATGAAGAAAGACAATTTATGGGTAAGGTTGACTTTGAGATATGATTATAAAGAACCATGATTTCTGGGCCAGGGAAGTATCTAAGGATCCAGTTGGATTTGGTGTAAAAGTATGGGATTGCGAAGTGAATTGCTTCCTTTCATAAGATATTGCCTGAGTCCTGAGAGCAATGTGAGCTTTTGGAGGGATCCATGGATGGAGGATGGTTGTGTTTTGGCCATGCATCTAACAAAACATGAAATAGTTCAATCAACGATAGGAAGCAATGCCAAAGCAATTAGTTACATTTCCAACGGAAAGCTACATGTTCCTTTTTCGAGTAATCAGGTTGTTAATGTTCTCTATAGTTACAAAGCAGGTTTAATTCTTCATTTATTGCATTATGAGAAGCCGTGCTGGAAAGATAAAGCTCACTCTATTGGTTTACTGTACAATCTCCTAATGAATGTTGAGGATCTTCCACTCTTTCTATGGTCTAGTGTGGTTTGTAACCACCACTCGACGATTAAAGGCAATTTGTTCTCTTGGAGGGTCATAAATAGAGCTTTGATGACGAAAGACAAACTTGTCGCTGTTGGCATGACGGTTAGTCCCCTTTGTGTGTTTTGCAATATGGTTCCTGAGTCTGTGGAGCATATTTAATTTGAATGCAGTTATTTCTCTAACATGGTTGGTCTTTGATGATGAAAGTATGGATAACGGGGTTTGTGGAGGTTTCGATCATTGACTGGGAGGTTTTGAGAAAGGCGACTCAATGGAGATTGAAGAAATGGGATACTGTATTTTTCATCCTCAAGAAATTCACGTCTGCTATGTGGATGGAGTGTAACTCGAGATGCTTTAAGCATGAAGTTGCATAAGCTCATATTTTTTGGTTGAAGTTAATGAGTGATATTAGGGCTGGTATTCGACACAGTAGGCATCAGTTTTCTTCCCATTAGATTGAGTTCTGGTCCTGATTCTTCTTTTTTCTGCATGAATTACTTTTGTTGTGCATGTCGATGTTGATTTTGTTGTTCTATATTGTTGCTTATTTCCCTTCCTACTGATTCTGATGTGTTTTCCTTCTTCTAAGTTCATCTTGTTCCTTTTCTTTTATTTTTGTGTTACGGAGCATGTTCTATGATGCGCCTTTAATTTTCTTTGAAATAATACCGGTAGGGGACCAATCAACCCCACTTGCCTTACCCAAAAAAAATCATTTTGTTATAACTCTTGGTCGTAAATGATAAGATAATGGATATGAACTATTATTATAAATGATAGTTGTAATTATCTTCTCATTAATTTGTCCGTTTGAATATTAAATGGGTAATTAATGGAATTAAGACAATTGAATGTTGGAATTATATATTGTTAATTGAAATTGAATATGATCAGTGATGTGTAAGTAGTCATAACATTTGTTGTAGATAATAAACTTATAAATACGACTAAATTACTTAAAGATAGCAATTGTTCATTTATCATCTCATTATTTAATATGTTTGGAATTAATTTCGAAATCGATGAAAATTTATGCAATTAATTATTGTAGTTAATATGATAGAAGATGTTAATGGTAAACTAATGAATGTAATAAAATGTAAACTTATGTTAATAAAATTCATAATGTATTGTTGATTGAATAATAAGGTTGATAATATAGGTTTGAATGTAATTGGATGAGAATTGGATGCGTAGTCAATGACATTTAACCTTTTAAATATGATAAGGGGAAACAAATTAAAATTGCATTAATTGATATTACATCTTTTAACTAAGATAAAGTGCAACGATCCGTAACTTTTAACAACTTTAAAATGGAAGTACTTTGAATTTAAATATAAAAAAACTGAATTTGTGATGTTGAATGTTTTATTTAACCAAAATTAATAGAATTAAATTTCTGTGAAATTTTAAATTTTGGTCAAACTTAGTCAAAGATTGACTTTAATTTGAAAATTTTAAATTTAAATTTTAAAATTTTATTCATTTTATATGATACTAGACTGAATTCTGATCTTTCCTTCACTTTTCGTTTTCTCAAAATCAAATTCCTATTGCTCTAAAAATTTGAATTACTGTGAAAAATTAACATGAATTGGTAGTGTTTAGTTGTGTTTTATTTGGCTAAGGCATATTAAGTTTATTTGGTCTAATGGGCCTTGGTTAACCAAGAGACTTTAGTCAGTCATGTGACCATTCCTTTGCCTACGACCTTATGTTTCTTATCTAATATCATCTACGTATATAATTTTTCTCCTGAGAAACTTTCTCTACGAACTTCTTCTTTCTCTTCAAAATCTACAGAGAACTCTAGATCAAAAACTCCAAAAAACTCACAAATCAAAACTCCTATCTCCCTTTCCTTCAACCCTTCCTCCTCCTTTATAGCCGCCGGCCTCTCCACCACCTCCAAGGCTACCTCCATCCACATTCCCTCTCCTCTTCTTTCTCCTTTTTCCCTTCTTTTCCCCTTCCCTATTTTCCCTCTTTCTTCCCTTATTTCCATGGCTACTATATTCCACTAAACTATTCCAAATCAAATAATTGTTTTTGAAATCACGTATAATTTCAATGGAAACAACTTTGTTGTTGAACCCTTCTTCCCATTCCAAATATTTCTATATCAAAAACTCCTTTTTCAAGTCCTTTCTCGGGTCCAATTGTGGCCGAAAATATCCTATATTGTATCAATCATATCTCCCATGGAAATGAACCAAATTATGTGATTTTTTTTTTCAAACCATTTATTTTTCTAGTGGCTTCAACTTTTTATTAGATTAGTTCTTCCATTTCCTTGATTTGCTACGCCGAAAACTCAAATCTTTTCGAAGTATTTTTAAACTTAGATTTTCAACTCAGAAAACACCTCTGTTTTTTTTTGACCATAACTTCCTCAAGATAGAAGCTTTTTGAGTGATTCTTTTTTTTAAAATGGAAAGAAAATAATTTGTAAAAACTTTCTATTTAGTCACTTTTATAGATTCAATAAAATTCTGGTCTGAATATTTTCTTAAATATGACCTAGTTTCAGGTTTGTTCGTAGTTTGAATCTTGGGCTGGTTAGAAGTGGGAGTAGCTTAAACTTGTTTATTGATTCGCGTTTGTGTCTAAGCATTGTTGAATTTGCTTTGCAATTGGATATTTTCTAGGATCTCCATATTGATCCATTTAATCATCACCTTTGTGCCACGAAAGGTGAGCAAACACTCATAACCACTAGATTTTCTTATGTTAGTTAAATTGAATTTATGATGTGAATAGAAATTGATTGGTTGCTGTTTAGTATATTTTAAATTGTCATTCTAGTTAAATCTGACTTTTATTGAATTAAATTATTTAATATTGAAATTTAAATTGGCAGTTAAATGCCTGTTAATGATAACCAGTAAATTGTTGGTAGTTATTAGTTGATTTCATTGATGATTCTGTTGTATGTTCAATTGTTGATATTTGGGTGATTTCATGGATGTTATTGATTGACATTTTGGATGAATGGATGTTATTTATGTCTTATCTCTGTTATCCCTATGGGTTGAAATGATACATACCCGAGTGATCTTATAGATTATGGGAAAATCGTTATGGGTTGAAATGATAAACCCGAGCGGTTTTCATTGATTTGAAAATGTTGATTTGTGATACTAGTTGAAACGACATATACCCATATAATTTCTTGAATTTGGATTTTATATGGAATTGAATTATTGAAAAGTTTTAAGTTAATTCAAGTTTCAGATTTGTTTTAATTAGATGATTAAGATTGATATTTCGAATTATTTGAAACCCTTTAAATAATTATATTCACGTTGTACACTTGATAGGAGATGAAATCCCGTAACATCTATGAAATCATTGCACTTATATTTCTATTTTACTTATCTTGATTCGACTTACATAAGGTCTTTTAGTTTTGACTTGAGTGTTTTGTCATTTCATTACACTCGGCTCAGTCTGAGCTTTTTCAGAGTATTGAAGACTATTTTTGGAGGACGAAGGCGAAGGTTCAATATATCATTGCTATTTATTATTCCACTGCATTCTGTGTACCGCTGCATTATTTGTTTATTTTTTATGTACGTATAACTCTAATTTGAATTATAAAAGTGTAATCAAATGTTATTTGTAAAACAACTTCATGAACTATTTATTTGATGATTATATTTTGTCATTCCGTTGTGAGATTTTGTGTTTTGTTTTCCTTTTTCTCTTATTTACCTCATTAACAATCCTTCCTTTTAAATGATTTGAGTCTGACATGTGTGGTTTATTGTCGACTTGAACCATCCAAAAAGGTGGGTTGTTACAAATATCATGTATAACATGAGTGTAATAGTGTCAGAGATGTTTATAGGATTTCACATCTCCTATCCAGTGTATAACGTGCGTGTAATAACTCAAGGGATGTTATGGGATTTTCTAGCTCTTAAGGATCCGTCAAAATATTTATATGTAATAGAATACACTACATATATAATGTCTAATTAGTAAAATAATTATCAAAATAGCATTAAGGCTTTATATTGATCCCCTTTAACATGTTTTAAGCATTGTCATACAGTATGCATATAAAGCACCAGTAAACCATCGGAGGATAGGGATGCGCCGTGATATGACGACACTAAACCAAAATCATATGGGTCTCGTATAGGAATAAAAGTATGACAAGACACATGAGGCAATGCCCAAGGTAGGATACTACTAGTTTGGGTTGCCGGGCTGGTGGTAACGCATCATAACCATGACCGCCCGCCACGTCCATCCATCCCATATCGAGTCAAAGGGAGGCTTATCCCAAATTAAGGTGCACCAGTCGAAACCAACAACAAAAGTAATAATATGGACCGAGTCCAAGAAAATCAAAGAACGGATGTCCGCTTGGGGTAATTATCCACTTGGCCTTGTCGAGCAGTCCATTTTTAGTCATTTTAAATTGGCACAAGTGCTGGAATCTATCTATCATCGTTCTTTTTGTTCAAATCTAGCAAACAATGCCAAATCCAACCACTTCGTTCTGGAGTCCCCTACGCATACACAGTTGTTAAAGTGGTTCCAATATTAACGGTGAGTATGCTAATAAGAGTCCCCGGTCTTTTTAACAACCCAACATCGCTTTACACACGGGTTGGTACTTTTACATTTCGAAAAAGTTCATACTTGATATCAAAATATCATATTCGCTCCAAAAATCAAATCCATTTCAAAATCATCATATTTACTCAAAACATACTATTTCAATTCAAAATCATTTTCGCCTTAGTATCTCGATTTCGCTTTCAAAATTCTTTAGAATTTCAATTTAGGTTATAACTTCATTTTAACCCAACTCGTATTTAAATCCAAAATTTAAAACAAACATTCCACCCTTGACCAGTTTGAATTTAAAAAACACAGTTTGAATAGTTTTAAAATAGTTTAAATAATTAAAATAGTTGAAAATAGTTTAAATAATTTAATTATTAAAATAGTTTATGTAGCAAAATTGTTTGGAAAATCCAAAATAATTTGAATATTTAAAAAAAAGATTTAAATAGTTTATATCAAAATAATTTATTTGAAAATAGTTTCAAAGTCAAACTGAATAAATTTCCAAACTTTCCTATTCGAATCACTTTTAAATTTCCATTTCGAATCAGAATCAATTCCGATTTCAAGATGAATTTTACTTCGATTCCAAATTAGTTTTGATATCAATTTCAAATTAATTTCAATTCCAATTTCAAGTTAATTCCAAGTACGGTTCCAAAATAATTTGAATTTCAAATTTTGAACCATTTTGATTTTTATCAATTTCGAGTTCGATTTTCAAAACATCGATTCAAAACACTTAAATCAATTTTACCTTTAATACCCAATTTGAAATCCAAATCCTCAAGTATAATTCGATTCCGAGCTCAATTTCGAAATAGTTCGATTTCCATAAATTCGATTTTCATTTTCTTAAAATCAAATTATTTAAAAAAATTCAAATCAAAATTTTTATCGTTTAATTTAACCAATTCGTTATCCGTATATAATTTTCTATCCTATGGCCAAGTGAATCCATTTTTTTCAATTTAATTTCGGGGATGGATATATATCATTTATGTGACAACCCGGAATTTTGAGAAATGTCA
This sequence comes from Allium cepa, assembly GCA_030765085.1. NCBI lineage: Eukaryota > Viridiplantae > Streptophyta > Magnoliopsida > Asparagales > Amaryllidaceae > Allium > Allium cepa. The sequence goes on from CM060932.1 coordinate 708,630,371, forward strand.
ATTTAATAACAACTTCAGCCTAAATCACAGTGTCATAGGTATATAACATTTCAACATATTTCTTAATTTATTAGAATAATAGGATTTACAGTTTTATATATTGTAAATAATATACAGGATCGTAGCAGGATATATTAGAATAAATAAACGTCCAAATCATACAAAACATCAATCAATAGAATCCATCACAATCAACATCCAAATCAGCCAATAATTCACAACAATTTCATAGTTATCAATATCCCGTGATTTACAAGAAATTAAATTCCAATTTCAAATTTAAATGTCAATTTTAATACGTATAGTCAATTCATATGTCAATTTTATTTTCAAATAATAGTCAATAAAATTAGATAATTTCACGATTCAATTTTAACGAACATAAAAATAATATAGTACGTCATGTGCATTAAAACACACACCTTGAGTTTTCAATTTTAAATCAAATCTAATGACGTTCGATTTAACCTAAAATTTTAGTTAGCTCCAATCGTCTCTAAATCAGTTCTAGAATGTAGTGCTTGTCGCCACGATTCCATTGCCATTTGTTTCGTCCAAAATCGATCTCATAGGCAAAAATTACGTGATTTTAATATTTGATATCATTAATAATATAATTAACTCTTAATTATAAAATTAATTAACCTAAATACCTCAGCACGTTTCCGCTCACGCTTCCAGGTCGAGAACCCATTCATGTTGCCAAAATCCAAGCATGCTTCCCCCCAAACCATCATCGGACAAGGATAGGAGCACGCCACTGGAAGCACTGCGCCGCCTGGCACCACCGCCTGGTTCCATGTGACGCTCGGTGCCCCCTATTGCTCAAGAAATGTGAATGAACCACATGCCATTCATGGTGATTTGCCACCGCCTCGAGACGTTATAGCCAAGATCCACCATTGGATGCATACTTCTCCTCATGCTCTACGACTTTCTAGTTGGATGTTTCGTCTAATTGTTGATGGATCGAGTGGAAACGAGGAGGAAGCTTCGAATATTTCTCGCCATTGAAGCGTGGGTGGCGGCCATGAGATGGGAGACTAGGATTTGCTGAGGTACGAGTATATATAGGCGCATATACCTTATTTTATTATTATTATTTTCATTATTCACGTGAATTTTAGGACGAACTCCAAATGAAGCATGCCGCCTGACGTTTATAATATTTACCCCTATTTCGAACACAATGAAACTAATTTTGAGGCCTAATTCGATCGCATGTGGAAGACGGCTTTTCAAAATCAATTAATTTTAATCGAATTCTGAAATTAAATTCTATGCGTTTCAAGCTTGCACGGCCAAAGGACCAGTTTGATTGCTACGAGACTTGAAATCCTACAATAATTCATTATTATTGTCCAATAAAACTGGTTTCGTTGAAATTCAAGCAGTAGCCAAAATGGCCATTTTAACTCATTAAATAAAATATATCGTTCCCAATTTCTAATTATTCACTTTTAAATCCAATTTTAAATGTTAACAATCTTCATTCATATTTAAATAAAATTTAAATTAACTTTTGATACCATTTTCATTTACATTAAATTCAGAATTCAATTATTTAAATAATTTCCAATATTAAATTTTAAACAATTTAATTATCCAATAAATCGCTATAATTGAAATATAAGTTATTGAATTTATAAAATTTAACTCTTAAAATTAATTTAAATTATAAATAAACCAATTTCCATTTAACAGTCATTTAATATTCATTATTTGATTTCACTATTGATTTTAAACATAGTCAATACATAGAATTTATTTCAATACTTGTTATTGCCAAAATCTTCGAAATTAGCTATTTCAATTTTTTTTCAAGTTCATATTAAATAAACAGGAAATTATTGTCAAGGACAAAATTTCACAGCTTTTTAGCCTTAAGGACAGACCTTCAATATTTTATCCTGAAGGACAACTTTCTGTAGGTATCAGTTTTTAGTTATTGATAGCAGTTTTTAGGTATCAATTTGTAGTTATCGGTAGCAGTTTTTAGGTATCAGTTTTTAGCTCGGTATCAGTTTTGTTGTCCTTATGAATAATTTTGGAAAATGTTTGTCCTTGTGAATAAATTTTAGAAGAATGTTTGTCCTTGTGGCAAAAATATTGAGGTCGTGTCCTTGAGGCAAAAAATATAGAAATTTTTGTCCTTTAAATTAATTTCCCCTTAAATAAATTACATTAATAAATCATTAAAATTTTATTTTTAACCATTTTTATTTAATAAATACGTTAAATTTAATAATTTAAAATAGCTAAAAATACGAGTCGTTACATTCAGCCCACTCAAAACTTTTCATCTTCGAAAAAAGACTAAGTACAGAATTTAACATTTGATATATTTAATTCAAAATAATAAACTTAAAATACATAAACATCTTATCTATGAAACCATTACTACGTTTCAACTACGCTACTCCAATCGGTTTATGGAATTTACAAGTTAATTATCAAAACAAGTTAAAAAATTTCTAAAACTTCAACAATTTTCCGACTCCCGGATTTACAGAAAATTTCGGCAGAGTCTCCTTTGCACGGCTCGATCGAAAAATTTCTAGAATTCAATATATAACACAAATAGATATCAAATATACCAAATATATATATTTCATCTCATATCAATAATGAGGCATCCCGAAGAAAAAAATATAAAATCACGGTAGGTAATCTGAGATACGTACCTTATTATTTTTAATACGAGCAAGTTCGCTCATATTAAGTAGGCAAAAGCAAAACAAATCCACGTATACATCCAACGGTCTTCGTATGTACCTATCTCAACTCAATTTGAAATATTAGTCACTTATAATAAACACGTATAAGTTCAACAAAGTATAAAACATGCATTCTAAATCCCAAGCTCAATCACGAGCATAAATATGCAACCATACAACCATCATATGCACTCAAAACAATTAAAACAATGATTGACAAAAATCATATAACAATCCATATTTATTAAATTTAATTCAGAACTTTCACAATTTACATTTTCAATGTCAATATTTAATTTGTACACTATCATTCTCATAACGTTCGTTCTCCATTAAAATTCAATTGGTTTGTTTCAAATTTATTAGTAGTTAATTGGTTTACTTTCAATTTATTCACATCTATTTTATTTACATTCATATTATTCCATTTTATTTTTTAAATTCCAATTGTTTCATGTTTGTTTAACATATTTCACATATTCATTTATGGACCCTTTTATAACTCATTCCACTTAATCCTTGCCCAAATTAAATTTTTACTTCATCGCCACTTAGTAGTTTAATAATATTATTATTTACAAACCATTTAAGTTTATTATAAACATTTTGCATAACACGACACATGTTTAGTATTATCACTTCATATCTTAAGTTCATACTAATTCATTGATTCGCTTCGTTTATTCATTTCATTTATTTAAATTCATATTAATAATTTTACTTGTGTAAATTTTATTTTATAAAATGATTCACTTCATTAGTTTATTTATTAATTCAAATTCATCTTTATAATTTTACTTGAGTGAATTTTTATTTTATAACTCCATTTCATATTAATAAATCTTTTACCACCACCAGTTTCATTTAATTTCTCTTAAGTTGACTTCAACTTATAATTCATTTTGTCAACTTATTTCATATTCAATTAGTTATTCTCCATTTATTTAAACTCACTCCACTTGCATTTAATTTATTTACATCCAATTTTAAATTTATATCAGTTTCTCATTTTAATTTTTACTTACAATCATTTATTTTATTCAAATTCTTTCACACTTAAATTACATTTCATTTTAAAATTCAAGCTTGTATTCATTTATTAATTCATTTTATAGCTTGTTTATATTATTTTTTAGCCTAACATTACCCAAATCTATAGGTTATACAAATTTATTCACTTAAAATTTCATTTTATTATTTTATACAATTCATTTCAATATAATTCACTTTTAAGCTTCTTGAGTCAAACCTCATTTTATTTACCACTTCAATAACTTAATTTATTGAGCATTTCTTAGGTTAATTCCTTTATTTCATACCTCAAGTTCAAATTTTCTTTTGTTTGCTTAACCAAATTGTTCTACAATTTTGTATGTTGTTTTTTTTCAAATTTGTAATTTGCAACTTATTTCTCATCAATACTATTTTTAAATTTAAAAATTCAAACCCATTTTCATATATTAATTAAACCATGCTTAGAATATTTTTCACTTTCACAATCAAAACTTTTTTTAATCAAAAATAAATTTCTTTTGGCAGCAATTCTCACTCGAAAATTGAAAAATGAATACTGGCGATGCTGCAGTCATCGCTAGAATTATTTCCCAGCGACTAAAGCAAGTTACATGCTTTTTTGTTCAAAATCCCTTTTCAAAACATATTTCTAGTTAAAAAAATTTCAAATAATAATATTATTAATCTTAAAGATTTGATTTTTTTTTGAAACAACGGGATTCAAATTCTAAAATTCTAAATTTTTATTGGACTTAGATTCACTTCAATTTAATTATCAAATGCTTCATAAAATAAAATTCACTAAATATTCGTTTCATTTTACACAACCCAATAATCGATGATAACTAAATATTATCATCTCCCTACAACTATCATTCAATAAAATTATCATTTTATACATATAAATATAATTTAGGTAAATTATTTCATTTACCTAATTTTAAAACAATATATTGTCGAATTGCCTCGTTTAATTGCTTAGAAACTCCTATCGATAACATGGTGTCCCACGCATCGACCAGAATTCATAAACAACTCAAAGGATAAGTAAAAAAATATAAAACATTTTATAACACTAACAAATACGCTCTCTCATATGTACACACTCAAAACAACTCATTCTAGGGTATTGCTACCCAATCTCTAATGAGTTAAAACCCACGAAGCTAAGGTTATCGCTAAACCAAAGCTCTGATACCAACTGCGACGACCCACATTTCGAAAGGTTTAAATTTAAATAATCCATACAGGCCCAATTTAAAATATCTGAAACATAGATAATCAATGAGGTTAATTAAGAAAAATAAGAAAAAACAAGAAAAACAAATACAGAATATCGCAGCAGAACGATAAAATACGATAATCAGATAAACAGTTCATGAAGCTGGTTATATTATACATTTGATTATAATTTATACAACATTTATCAGAGTTATATACACGACAACGATAAAAAATAAGGCAGCAGACAATACGATGTAGGAATAATAATAGTAATAATATATCAAATCTTCATCTTCGTCCTCTAGAATAAATCTTCAATAAGCTGAAAACTCATGGCTGACCCAAGCGTAATGAAAAGACAAAACACTCGAGTCTGGACTAAAATAATCTTATGTGAGTCAAATCAATATCACATATAACATAAATATAATAGAATCAGAGATGTTTATAGGATTTCACATCTCTTATCCAGTGTATAAAGTGCATGCAATAACTCAAGAGATATTATGGGATTTTCCATCTCTTAAGGATCCGTCAAAATATTAATATGTAGTAGAATACACTACATATATAATGTCTAATCAATAAAATAAATACCAAAATAGCGTTAAGGCTTTACATTTATCCCCTTTAACGCGTTTTTAAGCATTATCGTATAGTTTGCATATAAAGCACCAGTAAACTGTAGGTGGATAGGGATGCGCCGTGATACGACAATACTAAACCATAATCATATGGGTCTCATATAGGAATAAAAGTATGACAAGGCACGTGAGGCAATGCCCAAGGTAGGATACTACCAATTCGTGTCGTAGGGCTGGTGGTAACGTAACATAGCCATGACCGCCCACTGCGTCCATCCATCCCATATCGAGTCAAAGGGAGACTATCCCAAATCAAGGTGCACCAATCGAAAACGGATGTCCGCTAGGGGTAGTTAGTCCACTTGGCCCAGTCAAGCCGTCCTGGTTTAGTCATTTCAAATTCGCACAAGTGTCGGGGTCTATCCATCATCGTTCTCTTTACTCAAATCCTGTAAACAACGCCAAATCTAACCACTTCGTTCTGGAGTCTCCTCCACGTATGTAGTTGTTAAAGTGGTTTAAATATTGACATAGAGTATGTCAATAGGAGGCCCCAGTCTCTTTAACAAACGACGTCGTTTTATACACTGGTTGGTACTTTTACATTTCGAAAGCAGTTCATACTAGATATCAAAATAGCATATTCGCTTCAAAATCAAATCTATTTCGAAATCATCATATTTACTCAAAACATACTATTTCAATTCATAATCATTTTCTCCTTAATATCTCGATTTCGCTTCCAAAATTGTTTCAAAATTCAATTTAGCTTGTAACTTCATTTTAACCCAAATCGTATTTAAATCCAAGATTTAAAATAAACAATCCACCCTTGACCGTTTTGAATTAAAAAAAACAGTTTGATAGTTTTAAAATAGTTTAAATAATTAAAATAGTTAAAAATAGTTTAAATGGTTAAAATAGTTAAAAATAGTTTAAATGGTTAAAATAGTTTAATATAAAATGGTTTAAATGTTCAAATGGTTTATGTAGCAAAATATTTTGGAAAATCCATAATAATTAGAATATTTAAAAAGATAGATTTAAATATTTTGTTCAACATAATTTGTTTGAAAATAGTTCAAAGTCAAACTAATTAAATTTTCAAATTTTCCAATTTGAATCACTTTTAAATTTCCATTTCGATTTAATCAACTCAATTTTGATTTCGAGACGAATTTTAGTTCGATTCTAAATTAATTTCGATATCAATTTCAAATTAATTTCAATTCCAATTTCAAATTAATTCCAATTAGAAAATAATTTTAATTTCAAATTTTGAACCATTTCGATTTTTATCAATTTCGAGATCGATTTTCAAAACATCGATTCAAAATACTTAAATCAAATTTACCTTTAATTGCCAATTTGAAATCCAAATCCTCAAATATAATTCTATTCCGAGCTTAATTTCAAAATAGTTCGATTTCCATAAATTCTATTTTCATTTTCTTAAAATCAGATCATTTACATAAATTTCAAATAAAATTTTTAAAAATGATTTAATTTAACAAATTCGGTGTTCGTATATAATTTTCTATCCTAGGGCCAAGTGAATCCTTTTTGTTCAATTTAATTTCAAGGACGGATATACATAATTTCAACCCAAATCACTATCATTTTAACCTATTTCTTAATTTATTTGGAATAATTGATTTACAGTTTTATATAATGTAAATAATATACAGGATTATAGGGGGATATATCAGAATAAATAAACATCCAAATCATCTAAAACATCAGTCAATAGCATCTACCACAATCAACGTCCAAATCAGCCAATATTTCACCATAATTTCATAGTTATCAATATCCGATGATTTACTATGGATCCAATGAAAGTGGTTTCGTTGAAATCCAAGACAGTGGCCAAAATGGCTATTTTAACTCGTTAAATAAAATATACCATTCCTAATTTCTAATTATTTACTTTTAAATCCAATTTTAAATTTTAACGATCTTCATTCATATTTAAACTAAATTTAAATTAACTTTCAATACCATTTTCATTCACACTAAATTCAGAATTCAATTATTTAAATAATTTCCAATATTAAATTTTAAATAATTTAATTATTTAATAAATCACTATAATTGAAATATAAGTTATTGAACTTATAAAATTTAACTTTTAAAATGAATTTAAATTATAAAACAATTATTTTCGTTTGACAGTCATTCAATATTCATTATTCGATTTCACTATCGATTTTAAACATGGTCAATACATAGAATTTATCTCAATACTTATTATCACCAAAATCTTCGAAATTATCTATTTCAATATTTTATTCTGGTTCATATTCAAAAAATTAAATTAATAAATCAGCAAATTTATATTTTTAACCATTTTTTAATAATTACGTTAAATTTAATAACTAAAAATACGGGTCGTTATAATACCTAGGCTTCGGTGGGGATTACTCATTAGAGATAGGGTCAGTAGTACTCTAGAATAAGTTTGAGTGTATTAGTAGATATGAGCACGTATTTATTAGTGAATATAAAATGTTTTATATCATGTTGACTTACAGGTTGAGTGTTTATGAATTCTGCTTGGTACGGGAGTATAACCGTATCGATAGGGGTTTCTAAACTCTTAAACAGGGTAAACTGACATAGTATTGTTTTGAAGAGGGTAAATGAAATAATTTTACCCAAACTATTTTTTGATATAAAAAAATATTTCCCTGAAATTGTTATAGTGTATATATTTGGAGTGTTTGATTGGTATAATTATAATCAAAAACAAGATTTTAAAATTTGACTTGGTTTTTTAACCAAATAGAAATTGTACTAGTATGATTATACTTATGAGTTATAACAACAGTGGATTCAAACTGAAATTTAAAATTTTATGTCCCAGAAATTTTGGGAAATGTTTTAAATGAATTTGAACTAGTATTTGAGGATTTTTGAATCTTAGAGATTTAGGAAATGTTTTCTAAAGTGGTCTGTGAAGAATAATGGAGTATTATTTTGGAGATATTTCTGGATAGAAATTGTTTTAAAATGGGTTTTGGAAGCAAGAAAGTATTGGACACACTTCAGTCGTCGGAGAATAATTCTGGTGATGACGGTTGCATCATCAGTGTTCGTTTTCGAGTTTTTAAGTGATGGATTGCTACCATAGTGATTGACTATGATTATTTGCTTTGGACTTGTTTGGTAAACAATTTTTATTTTGGAAATTCCAAAAGGAAATGGTTTTGGGAAAAACCAAGTTGTTTTAAAATTCCAAAAGTATGATTTGATATAAAAAAAAGTGATATATGTATATTTGTGGTTTCAAAATGATTTGAAATAAAACCTGGTGATTGAATTCTAGGATTTCCATTTAAATGATTTGAGAAGTCAAGAGAAAATCAGTTATTGAATTTATAATTTGAAGTTGATATAGATAAGAAAGGAAAGTGTGAATTTTAATCCTGGAATTAAAGTTCAACTTGAGTAAGTTAAAATGAATATTATGGGTCGAAATTAACCTAAGATAAGTTAAATAAAATTGAATTGGATTTGAATTGAAGTGAATATAAAGTTTGAAATGTAAAATGATTATATACCTATAAGTTATGATTATTGAATGGAATGGATACAATTAAGCTATAAAGTGATATATATAATTCAGAGTTATGATTATAAGATGTGAATGGACTCAAGTAAGAAATATGAGATTTTAAGTAAATAAGTTTTTGAACTTATGAATGGAGAAATGCAATGGTAAAACCAAAATGAAAATGCTTTGATATTATGGTAGAGGAATGTAAATTCAAAATTTTGAATTTTAAACGGAGGGTGAATTGGAATTGAGTAAATTGAATATAAAAAATGAATTGTGAAGTGATTATATAACTATATGTTATAAATATAGAGTGTGAGTAAACTTAAGTGAAAATTCAAGGAATTGTAAATAATAAGTTTATATAACTTATTAAACTGAGAAAGTGGAAAAGTATGAACAAGTTAAAATGGTTAAGTATTTGATAATAAGAAATGAATTCAATTTAAGAGTAAATGAATTGAATATGATTTCGGAGTATGGATTGGATAAGATTGGGTATGAACTTAAGTTATAAAGCTGAATATGAACTTAAGTAGCAGTATGGAATGTTTATAATAAACCTTAGAAATAATTTTATGAAATGGTCTACAAATTAATTAGCATGGAATGAAATGTCGTTCGCTATAAAATGGAGTGAATAACACTATGTGAATTAAATGAAAGGGAATAGAAAAGATGTAATATAAGTTGGAAGTGAAATTAATTTGAATACAAGTACATGAACCTGAGCTAAATTATTCGAGAATAGATTTACATGGGATGATTCCGAGATTAATGAAATGGATTTGAACATAATGAATGTGGATATGAATGGAATGCAAATGAATTTATTGTGAATCAATTTGAAATTGAATATACATTGATTGGAAATGGATAATTGAATTTTTGAACCTTTTACTTGTTTACGCATTCGAAATACACATGTTATAATATGCTTGTTTATGAAAAACATGTGTTTAAGTTAATTAAAGAAATGGAATGTTATGAAAATTTCGTGGTTATGAAACTTATGTGCTTCATTTGATGTGTTTGGATGTTATTATTACAATTAAAACAAGATTATAAAATTTAAATTGTTATATATAACCAAATGAAAAATTGTATAAGTATGAATTATACAAATGAATTATAATTAAAATGGATCCAAACTCGAATTCAGAAATTTAAATCTTGGAAGGTTTGGAAAATATTTTCCGAAGTGTTATGGAAATGAAATTGGTGTTATTTTGGAAACATTTTGTAAATAAATAATGGTAGTATTATTGTGAAATGTTTTTGAATAGAAAAAGTTTTTAAAATGGATTTTTAAGGTGATAAAGCACTAAAATCACTTCAGTCGTTAGAAAATAATTCCGATGATGATCACGGCATCATCGGTGTTTATTTTCGAGTTTCTCAGTGATGGATTGCTACTGAAATAATTTGATATGGAGATTTTTGTTGAGAAACAAATTTTGTTTCATAAATTCCAAAGGAAATTTGTTCTAAATGAAATCAAGTTGATTTTGAAAATTCCAAGGAGATGGTTTGTTAGAACAAAAGAGTTATATATTTATATATTTTTTATTTCAAAATGATCTGAAGTAAGAACGGGTGTTTGAAATCTGGAATTCCCATTTAAATGGTTAGTGAAACTGAAAGAAGATAACTTTTTGAACTTATAACCAGAAAATGTGAATTTCGATATAAAACTAAAAATTTAACTTAAGTTGGTTGAATGGATTAAGCTAGTAAATGAATGGAATGAATTAAAATTTAATTTAAGCTAAGTTGAATAAAATTTGACTGGATTTGAAACCATATCGCGTTGAATTGTAAAGTGACTATATAACTATAGGTTATAAATTTTGAATGGAATAAAATTTAAGTGAAAAGTTATGGAATTGTGAATGAATAAGTTTAAATAACTTACAAATCTAAGGAAGTGGAAAAGAAAACCCGCTTAAATGGGTTAATTGATTTGTTAAAGGAATGGAAATAGAATTTGAATTATAAATTGGAGTTGAATTCAAGTCGAACCAAATAAAATGATTTTTGAAATAAAAATTAGATATTGAACTATAAGATGGAAGCGAACTAATTAGATAAGTTAATTAGTTAATTAATATATAAATTGAACTTAACTTGGTTAAGTAAAATGGATTTTGAATTGAAATTGAAAATTAGATGTAGAATTTGATTTATAAATGAAATTTGACTTAAATATAAGCGAACTAAATATATTTTGAAACGTTGTCTAATAAAATAGAAATGGATTAAAGTGGTGATGACTTAAGTATAAAAAAATTCAAGTTAAGTGTAAATAAATTGAATATGGATTTGGTATTATTTAAATGAATATATGTGTTGTATAAAAGGTTAATAAATCTTAATATTAATTTTATGAAAAGATTCTCAAGTAATATAGTGTAAACTGAGATATATGAAGTAAATGAAAATATGACTTAATCGAAGGAGAATAAATTGAATAATAATCAATTTAAAATGAAATGGAATTTGATTGCAATGAAAATGAAGTTAATTTATATGGTTGAAATGATTGAAAATAAACGAATTAACTTAAGTTAATATATTTGGATGAAAACTTGGCTTAAATAAATTTATGAAATGGTTCATAAAAATGGGCATGGATTGGATTGTTGTTGAACATAAAATTTAGCGAACAAGATTTTTGTGAATAAATTGAGTTTTAATCTATAGAAATTGACAAATTAGTTTAGAATCAATTTAAAATGGTTTATAAGCTTAAGTGATTATTTTATTTAAGGAATACCGTTGTTAGCGCCAAAATTGGTCACTAACATCCAAATCCAAGCGAAAGCACCAAATACTAGTCACGGATCACAGATAAAATATACGTAGAGGATATTAATATGAAGAACAAAAAAATTAAAATAGAAGAAATAAAGAACAAGAGATTTTTACAGTGGTTCGGCTAACTTTGGCCTACATCCACTCCAGAAATTTCCTTTTTATTGTTGTAACAATAGGTTATAGTTATAAAGTAGTAGTGTAGCCTTAGCCTTTTGAAAATAGAAAGAAAGAGAGCCGAAAAGAAGATCCCCCATCTGGAGAGCCACATGCTGTATTTATAGGCAAATCTAAATATTTGGGCTTCCTGAATGACCCGAAGCCTGCTAAGTCCACGGCCGATCTAGAACCTATAGCCTCGACTAACTTCCTACCTAGATACTGCCGACCAGAAAACCCACCAAGGCAACTCGGAGTAAATCCCCTTTGGACACGAAGTAACCCGAAGACTTGATGTGGCCGAACCATGCATTGATGCCGACCCATGTTATCACGTAGACAACGCCAAGCCACTTTGCCAAGCCGCCCTGGCCGAGCCACAATGCCGAGCGACCCTTTCTGACCGAACGACATATCCAGACCGAACCACACCATCCTCCTGGTGTAACAGAGACCAATCCACTCCGTCTTCATTTACCTTAGCCAACCTACCAAGGCCGAATCACTGTGGCCGAACCGCTTCCACTTTGTTACCTCTCTAGCTCACTGATCCACACCATCCTGCCTAACCGCTCCATCAAGGCCGATCCAGGCCACCATGCCAATCCGCACCTACCGACCCACATAAGCTGAGCCACCTGTGACCTTCCACCCTTGACCAAGCCACCTTCCTACCTTCACACCATTACCGAACGACGTGGCCGACCCACACCATAGAGACCCTCGATCCACGCTTATATGCTAGTCTAGCCTATGCCGATCCATCTTCCAAGCGTGCTGCGTCGTTTATCGGCCGACCATGCTTAATCCTGACTTCATATTAATTCTCCATCCATTTAAACCGAATCCATGTTATTCCATCCTTGATAATCGTGAAGTTGGTTAACTCCATCCGTTTATAGCCTTGACAAAAGGTGGGTTAACATTTGCCCCCCAAAACATGCCTTGCTATTGGAAGATGTGTTTTGAATTGCCTCAAATTCGATGTCCGAAGCCCACATCCATCCAAACCTGACAAACGAGTTCTAATCCATCCATTTCCGATAACTAGTAACCACAACCATAACCTATTCAGGTCGATATCCAAATCTGGGACCGCTACGGGTCCACGCCCAAATCCTTAACTGTTCATAGCCAATTTCCAAATTCGTAACCTGTTCGGATTCTTGTCAAGCGCAACCTGCACCTGACGACCTATGTCAAGTAATGCCATGGTGTTCCTAGTTTAGTGTCCTTGAATGCTAAGCAATGTCATGGCTTAAGTCCTAAGCCGAATCCTGATCGCTCTGGACCCTTGTCGAGCATAGTCCGTACTCGACGGCCTGAAATAGTAACTGATGGATAATATGGGGCCTAAGTCCTAGGCCGAATCTTGTTCTCTCCGGACCCTTGCCAAGTGTAGTCCATACTCGACGACCTTTTAACCAAAAACCAGTCAAAAAGTCAACCAAAATCCAAAAATTCAAAATCCAGATTCAAACCAAAAAACTGGAAATCCATATCAAAAGTCTAAAATATAATCAAAATCAAAAAACAAGCATCCAAACCAAGAAATCAACAAAACCGGGAGTTCAAACCGGATCCCAAAACCAAAGAAGAAAAGGCAAATGTCCAAGCCAAAAAAAAACAAATTTCTTAAACCGAAGCGTCTCGGTAAACCATCATCTCAGAGCATGCCTAAGGGTTATCTCCGACCCCGTACATGAGTAGGTGATTTATCTGTTTGCCTGGAGTTTGTTACTTATTCCAAATAATACGATTAGTTGATAACCAACTGGTCACCATTCCTAGGCCCCATGCCTTCGTCGTTCACAATAGGTGGTGGCTTCTCCTGTTCCACCGTCGCATTCCAAGTTCCAACATATTGTTGTAACTGGCCATTCCTTACATGTTCGTCGATTATATCCTTTAAATGCCTGCAGCTGTTAGCACCATGCCCGTCCAAGTCATGAAAGAGACAGTGCCTTCCCAATGCCCTTTCGTGTTCTGAGGGCTCCCTCCTTGCCGGCCTTCGATAAGGAAGGCGATCCTGAGTATCCAAGAATATCCGCTCCAATGTTGCATTCAATCCTGTGTAAGTGGAGAATTTGGATTCTCCCCAGCACTTCCTTTTCCATATATCCTTGTATTTACCCAAGTTTTCATCGGACGGTCCTCCATACTTAACCATGTTTACTTCCTTTGACTTCATAACCAAGCATCCATCCTCTTGTCGGAGGAACCTCTCGGCTTCATGAAAGCATTTCCCGAGATCCATTGGTGGATCCTATATCAATGATACTTTAAAATACTAATCATCTGTCTGCGGGCTTGGTGCGGTGGTGGGATGATGCAGCTCCCAAGTGGGAGGTTTGGGGTTCGAGTCCCACCTTGTGTGGGAGGAGCGACGACTTTTCACTTGGGAGGTATCCAGTTCATTTTCGTGCCTCCTGCCCCCAAGCCAACCGAAAGGTCTGGCTGCCCGGAATAGTTGGTTGTGGCGGGCCTTCCGGCTATTCCCTAGGTTTACTGTTCAGGAATCGCTGGTCGGTAATGATAGAACAGGTTTCCTTAGTTCCCAAAATACGAATCATCCTGACTCCTGACACTGCCGCCATCAAAACCATCGATGGATCCAGCCGATCCATCAAAGCAACTGCTGCATTAAACCGAGTTAAGAAAGTCCTGAGCAATTCATCCACCCCCTGCTTAACTGACGCCTGCATCATCACATTCTTTGGTCTTTTTATGTGAACTCGAAACTAGCATAAGAACTTGTCCACCAGTTCTATCCATGTTCAATAGATCCATCCTCCAGCTGTTTGAACGCAAAGCAGCTATATCAGTCAAGTACAAGGGGAAACACCGGGCCATAACCTCCTCTGATTCCCGCAGCACCTCTATATGTCTTGTGTACCTCATCAAGTGGTATATGAGATCCGTCTTACTGTTGTACACTTCCAGAGTGGGTAGCTTGTAATCAGGTGGATTCCTAGTATCCTGATGCTACGGACGAACGGACTTTTGTTTACTCCCTCCAAATCCCTATTTGTTAGACTCCACAAATAGTCTGCCTAATAATGTTATTCAATCCAGTGCTTCTAACCAAAGGTTGCCTCTTGTCTGTATTTCCTAGCCGCTCTCCAACTCCACGCGGAAATTCTGGTACATATTCCTCATCACGTACTCCTGTGTTCCTATTGATGCTGGGTTGCACAGCATCACCTGATATCCCTCCATGGGTTGGTCCGGCATTATCCGGCGATGTGCCCCAAGTCTTGGTCCATTAGTAGTTGTTTGTTGATTGGGAGCTGCCCCCTGCTGAATCACCCCATCTGCTTGCTGGTTGAGTCCCTCTAATCCAGTTCCAAGAACTTGAGCACCGACAGTTCCCGTTTGTCCAAATTTCCTAAGAAGAGCCTGTATAATCTCCGTTTGCTGTTTTATCATCTTCTCCTGCATAAAATCCATCATAACCTGCATCTCATCCCGAGTTATGTAGATGGATGCATGATCTGCTCCAGCACCAGAAGTTGCTGCTTGACTTCCCTCCTGCTTTCTCCTCTCTGCTACTTGCTTTCTCATTGGTGGTCTAGCCATTTCTTTCTAGAATCCAAGTTCCAAAATCCCCAAGTTCTAGCTCTCTCAGTGAAAGCACTAAAATGTTAGCGACAAAATTGGTCACTAACACCCAAATCCAAGCGAAAGCACCAAATACCAGTCACAGCTCACAGATAGAATATACTTAGAGGATATTAATATGAAGAACAACAAAAACTAAAATGAAAGCCGTAAAGAACAAGAGATTTTTATAGTGGTTCGGCTAACTCCGGCCTACGTCAACTCTAGAAATTTCCTTTTTATTGTTGTAACAATCGATTACAGTTACATAGTAGTAGTGTAGCCTTAGCCTTTTGAAAATAAAACGCAAGAGAGCCAAAAAGAAGATCCCCCATCTGGAGACCCACATGCTGTATTTATATGCAAATCCAGATAGTTGGGCTTCCTGAAGGACCTAGGGCCTGCTCTATGGCCGATCCAGAACTTATAGCCTCGACCAACTTCCTGCCCAGATGCTGCAGACCCAGGTTACCCAACAACGCAACTCGGAGTAAATCCCCTTTGGACTCGAAGTAACCCAAAGACTTGATGCGGTCAAACCATGCATTGATGCCGACCCATGTTATAACGTAGCCAATGCCAAGCCACTTTACCGATCCATCCTGACCGAACCACAATGTCGAGTGACCCTGTAACAGCCCGCAAATCCGTACCCCTTGAATCAACAATATTCTACCTCTGTTAACTCAAGTTGCACAGAAATACGAACCATTTTGGGTTAAAGAAGAAAAGATGGAAGGAGAAGTAACTAAACAATATCAGAATCTCACAGTCGTAGCGGAATAAAATATAATAGTAAATATAGATCTTTACACAAAATGAAATCTATAACTGTTTTATACATCATACAATTACCAATCAGACATACCATACAGTCATAGCAGCGGATATATATAAATATGGATAATACGTCTCGGACTCCAGCTCCTCTCCAGCTTCGTAGCATCCTGTCCTGTACATATAATACTCGGTCTGACCCGAGCATTATAATAAAATAACACCCGAGTCAGTCTGGAATACCAGCTGATAATAATGCATCCAAATTGATTATTAAAGTTTCAAAATCCTTTGAAAACAAAAACATCTCGTACGACCACGCCACAAATAAACATGTCGGGTTTTTACCTTACGATAGCTAAAACACTTTTTATAGAAATCCTTTGATATTATAATAGGGTCTATATACAAATACTTATAAAATAGCCGAAATTGTTACATTCATTAAATTCCAGCTACTAGCCACAAAAGTGGGTAATACAAACAAAACTCGTACAAGGCTCGTAGGGAGAATGGATTTCCAACAATGACTAGGCACTGGGGTACCACCTGTCACTTCCATTTACTCAGGTTAAATTTTAATTCCAAGATTAAAATTTACATTTCCTTCTTATTATCATCAACATTACCAAAATAAGTTCATTAGTTGATGCATTTTAACTTTTCACACCATTTAAATAGAATGTTCCAGAATTCAATTACCCGGTTTTATTCCAAAACCATTTTGAAATAAAAATCAATTCGTACCCATTTGGTATATCAATCAAATCTCCAGACTTTCCAAAACAACTTATTTATACCAAACAAATTTCTCCCTTGAAATTTCCAAAACAACTGGCATACCCAACAAATCCAAACAATATCATAACCAACCATTTTGGTAGCAATCCATCACTTTAGAAACTCGAAAATGAATTCTAATGATGTGGCCAACATCATCAGGATTATTTTCCAGCGACTGAAGTGAGTTCAGTGCTTTCTTACTTTCCCAAATTCATTTCAAAACAGTTTCCATTCAAAAAAATACTTCCCAAATCAATATTCCAATATACCCTTCAAACACTTTAGCAAACATTTCAAACTTTACCAGAAATTTAAATTTCCAAACCTTTATTTCCATTACATTTAAAATCCTTTCCCAAACTTCGAGGATTTAAATTCTGGTTCAATTCAAATTTAGTTATTCTTTCTTTTATATAATTTATATTTGTAGAATTTGATTTTCATTATAACTATTTCAAATTCAGATTAAATTTTAGATTCTTATTTGATTTAGACATTAACAACCAATCATCTAAATATATATAATAATTATTTCTTTTATATCAAAATATAATTTGGGTAAAATTATTTCATTTGTCCACTTTAAAAACAATACTATGTCGGTTTATCTTGTTTAAGAGTTTAGAAACCCCTACCGATACGGTTGTACTTCCCGTACCGACCAGAATTCATAAACACTCAATCGATAAGTCAACACTGTATAAAAATAATTTTATATGCACTAACAAGTACGCTCTCATATCTATTATTACACTCAACTCATTATAGAGTACTGTTGACTCTGTTTAACGAGTAATTTCCCCACCAAAGCCTAGATTGTCGCCAACCTATGCTCTGATACCAAGTGTAACAGCCCGCAAATCCGTACCCCTTGAATCAACACTATTCTAGCTCTGTTAACTCAAGTTGCACAGAAATACGAACCATTTTGGGTTAAAGAAGAAAAGATAGAAGGAGAAGTAACTAAACAATATCAGAATCTCACAGTCGCAGCGGAATAAAATATAATAGTAAATATAGATCTTTACACAAAATGAAATCTATAACTGTTTTATACATCATATAATTACCAATAAGAAATACCATACAGTCACAGCAGCAGATATATATAAATAGGGATAATACGTCTCGGACTCCAGCTCCTCTCCTGCTTCATAGCATCCTGTTCTGTACATATAATACTCGGTCTGACCCGAGCATTATAATAAAATAATACCCGAGTCAGTCTGGAATACCAACTGATAATAATGCATCCAAATTGATTATTAAAGTTTCAAAATCCTATGAAAATAAAAGCATCTCGTAAGACCATGCCACAAATAAACATGACGGGTTTTTACCTTACGATTGCTAAAACACTTTTTATAGAAATCCTCTGATATTATAATAGGGTCTATATACAAATACTTATAAAATAGCCGAAATTGTTACATTCATTAAATTCCAGCTACTAGCCACAAAAGTGGGTAATACAAACAAAACTCGTACAAGGCTCGTAGGGAGAATGGATTTCCAACAATGACTAGGCACTGGGGTACCACCTGTCACAGTACGGGGCCTAGATCACCGTACCGAGGACCACGCCCGATCCCCTGCAACACAAGGCCGGACCCATCCCTTACTGGACAGTTCTGAATAAGATTACCCCGCTATTGGGATCAGCAACCGCATCACTAAGCCGAAATAAAAAAGGACATCTAGACAGGGATGACCTTACTCTCCAGTGAGGGCTACCCACGAAGCCTTGCTGCATATCCCCTGATTTTCAGTCATTCCCATTTGATGAGGCTTGAGGCTAAGCGTTACCTTTCAGAACGTTTCACTTAGAATGCCCATCATCCTCCTGACGATGTTCCGAAAGCACTCGTCCATACAAGTCCGTCCCGGGTTCGAACGGAACCGAAGGCACTACTCCTACTACATCCATTTTGGAAATATCCTCAGGATTAGTAGCGACTAGCCCTTGCACTTCATTGCTCCATCTTCGACTCCGAACACATTTTTCCGCGAAACGTACAAACCGGATCGAAGTGGTTTTCGAGAAATTAATCTCGAACCCGGTCTCTTCGAAACGATCAACGCATTTGTCCAATATTGATAATCGGTGATTTAAATATCAATTAATATTCATAAGCACCCATCACACAATAAATAATTTTCCACATTATTTATTTGCCTCAAATATCTTTAAAAGATATATTTTCAAATTTCCAAAACTCATTTGAAAATAATTCCCAAAATCTCTTCCTTTACAAGGAAAATTATCTAACATGTATTCCCATTGGGAATAACCAAGTTCAAAACAATTTAGATTTAAAACTGTTAAACCATTTTATTCTGAAATATACTTTAAAATTTGTAAATTTACTTCTAGTTATTACTAAAAAAATATAATTCCAAATATGTAAAATAAAACTATTTATTAAACAGGAGTTCTGTTAACTAAATTTAAAAGTAGTGATTTTAAAGGTTTAGTGCTATGTTTCAAATAACTTAAATCATCTATCCTTTAAATAAATCCATTTATCAAATAAAATACTAATAATATTATTAAATCATTATACTATAGCTAAACTTATTACTTACCTTTAAATGAGAATTTCTTAAAACACTTCCTTAAAATGAATTTAAACTTAACTTTTCAAACCTGATTTAAATCACGAACTCAGTTTTTCCCAGGGAAACATTTCCATTGAAACAACCCAAAGAATCTTTCATATAGATCTCGCCTGATCAATTCCAACTCAAACTTATGTTAGATATCGCAAATTTATTTCTAAGCTTTAAAAATAAACTCCTTTTGAAGTTTAAACACCCTTTTACATTCTCAGAATTTCAATTTGTTAAAGTATAGTTTTTAAGACATGTCTAAATAAAACAATTGGAGATTTCTTCAATGAAAATCGTACTTATAAATTTCTTAAATAAAATTTCCATAATATAAAATTGTATTTCAGAATATTTTATACACATTTCAGATAGTTATATTTTAATTTCCAGAAATTTTATACCTCCACAGTTATCAATTGATAAAATGTCCTCTTAGTTAATAATTCCAAATTTTACCAAATTTCTATTTTTTTATCCAAACCAGATTCCAAATTTAATTCTTTTAAATTCTTATTTATCAATTTCCTTTATTTCTTTAAAACCCCATTTATTCTACTTATAATTAAAATTCCGAGTTTATAATTTATCCAACAATATCACAGCACAATTTAATTTCAAATTTATCAATCACAACATATAAACAGACATCATCATCAATTATAAAAATGATTACTACATCGTGAGGAATCTAGTTGGATCCCTCCAACCTGTTTTCACTGCATCCACAAATATTAGCGCATCACATATATAAATATCAATTCAGCCTGATTAACAACAATTATATTCAACCAATCACACAGATATTTAAATATTAACCATTTAAATTAGCTAGCATCCAGATGTGAGTGAGAATAACTCACCTTGAGTTTCGGCGAGCGTTCGAAATTTAAATTAAACTGGACGACGTATGATTTAACTCAAATTTCTACTTGCCCGGAATGATTCTCGGACTACACCATCGCGTAGTACGCATCTCTGCGATTCCGGCGCCGCGAACTTCGTCAAAATCTGATATCGTACGAAAAAGTTATTAAATTTTAAAGTTTGAATTGAATTTAAAACAATTTTTTTTTTTTTATTACCATCTCAGCCGAAGATGTAGCAGTGAAAAATCGAGGTCGTCCCTACCTCTCATCTTCCTCACGCGAAACGCAGTCAAAGCTGAACCCATCCAAGCAAATTAGGGTTGGAAAACGCGACTACCCCGAACCTCTATACCTTGATCAGAGATCTCCACCTCGCCGCTCAATGCCAACTCCACCTCCTCCAGGCGTGTGCACGAGCTCGGTTAACGATTTGCACCGAAAGTCGTGCAAAAACGCGCGACGAACGCAGCCAAAAACCACCTCCAATCGACAGCTTCACAAGAAATCGACCGTTGGATCTGAAGATCCCCTCGCTCTCTACAACTTCCATGTTGGGAGAATTTCGAATTGAAGTGTGGATTGATGGAAAATTGGGGAAGAAAAGAATCGTTTCCGGCCATAGAAACAAAATAGAGGCGGCGGCTCCATATAGGCTAGGGTTTGAGCAATAAAATGTATTTATAACATAATTAATATTATTTTATTAATATAATTTTCAATTTAACATCGTATTGCAAACGAACTCCAAATCTCACGTGCCGACAGGCGTTCCTAGGGTTTTTCTGCGTTCCGGACACAATGGAACAAGTTTCGTAAGCTAATTCGGTCATATGCGTGAGTTATGGAATTTAACGATCAATTTAAAATTAAATCGATTAAATCGATTTCTATGCGTTTCGAGCTGCTACGGTCAAACGACAACTCCGATTGCTACGAAAATTGAAATCCGATAATAACTAACTATTACAGATCCAATGGAACTAGTTTCGTCGAATTCACTGTGCCCCGGTAGGCTATTTTAACTCGTCTATTAAATCGAGCGATTTCTCAAAATTGACGAAAGCACTTAAAATTTCACCTTTAAAATTTTAATAACTTAATAATAAATCATATAAAATATATAATCACATTAGAGATCATTCCGATTCAGTTTTAAATCGAAATATGAATATTTGCATTATTATATTATTAAATTCCACTATTAAATTAATATAAATTCCCAAACTCAATCTATCGCCAATTAATTCCATCCAATGGTCCAATTTTATTATTTACATCAAAATAAACTTAAATAAATTTTTAGAAACCATTTTCATATTTATTTCCACTCAGATTTACCAATTACCCAATCCTAATATTAAGCTATTATTATTATTCAAATTCCAATTAAATTCTCGTATTTGAAATTTAACTAATTTTATTAATTTAACCAAAGTCTTTTATTTCAAAAATTCAAATTATAATCCATATTCAATATTTAAAATGAATTAAATGTTCAAATTTAGCGATCCAAAATTCCGGGTCGTTACATTCCTTCCCCCTTATAAAAATTTCGTCCCTGAAATTTGCTAAGGTAGAAGAATGTTCCAAACCCAATAACAAAACCTACCTAGTGAAAATCTTAAATTCACTTTCCAAAATCCTTTAGCCCAATCTCACATTCATTTGTTTTACTTACTCTAAAGCTTTAAATTCTAACATATTTCAAAATAACTTTCCAAGTTAATAAATTTTCTCAAAATCTCAAAAAAATTCTAACTCCCAAAATTTTCAGAAAATTTTGGCAGAGTCTCCCCTGCACGGAGGAGCTTTCGCGATATCGCGATACAGATATATATATATACATCGACCCACACGGTCGGAAACCAAAATATATCACAATATATATATCATTTTCCCAATTATATTAGCGTAGGCGTACCATTTTAGCAAATTAAAATAGCAAGCGGCTAATATAACACATATACGCACTCTAACTCTCTCGAACGCCTTCTGTACCTGTACTTACTCAAACAAACTCATCAGTTTTCAAAGATATGAACATTTTAACAGCATTTCCAATATTAATCTAAGCCAAACATGACAATTTCATAATCCAATCAACAAATTGCATGATTTCATAAGTAAATCATATTCTATAGCATGTACAAAGTTTCTTTTCTAATGCCAAATTCCATTTTATTTCACACAGAGGATTTACATACAAGTTTCGCTATTCCAATTCATACTCTACCCAATTGTCGAATTGATTCACCAAGCAAATTTTATTTCAATTTGTTACATTTGCATTTTTATTATAACTCACTTACATTTATACTCAAATCCATTTATTAATATTTTAGCCCATTCTAATTTCATCCAAACCAACTTCATTTTTATTTCACTTGAATGATTTACATTCAATGTTTACTATATACCATTCATATTTATTACAACCAATTCATTTCTAGTTCAGTATGATTTACATATGCCTTATTTGCATTTCTTTACTTTAACTTACATTTCCAATTTGATTTACAATCAAATTCTATTTTAAACTTGAAACATTTGCATTTCTCTTATGATCCATTTCTATTCGTATGCAAAATCACTTAATAACATTTCAATTCATTCCAATTTATTCAAAAATCAATTCCGTTTGCTCCTTTAAACCAACTCAATTTCTAAATACAACAAAATAACCAAATTTTATGCAATTTCATGTCATTCAAGCAAAAATAATCACCACTTAAGCTCATAACCATTAAAATTTATTCTAGTTTAAATTTATATTAATTTTATTCAATTTTGCATGGTTCAAAATCCAAGCATTCTTGCTTTATCACATTTACTGAAGTGAATCTCCAATTTTATATTTCCAATTCGTTACCCATATAGGTTTATATCAATATCATTCAATTCTGGTTTATATACAACTCATTCATTCTTATTCCATCTCAAGAATTAAATAAAAGTCTTTTCACTCTCATTTCAATTTATTAATCTCAACCAATTCCATAATATCTCAATTTATTCCATTTTAATTGATTCTTACCCAAATCAAACCATCTACAAACTTTAATGCACTTTGTTTATTTATTTTATCCATTTTTAGATTTATTTTATTAGCAAAGAAACCACTTTAAATTATTTCATTCATTTGAATTTTATTCACAATTCAAACTATCACCATTATAATCTAATTCCATTTTTCGTTCACACTTCAATATTTGTTACCACAAATTTAAATCCCATGCCACAATTGGATTTTTTATTTACTTTCCAAATTGTGACCAAACTATCAAAATTTTATTCATGCTAATACAAATTCCATTTAATTTGGTTTACACTAAATTCACCTTCAAGCTTCTCTTTATTTACTTTAGCTTATGCTAAATTCATTGTCAAACAATTCCTTTGAATTTAGCTGAGTTAAAGTTTTATTTATACAATATCCTTTCAGCATAATTAGATTTTTTCAATTCAATTCTTTCCCAGATTAAATTCAAGTCCACCTAAGTTTTCATTTAGCCAAATTAAATTCATTCCATTTCCTTTGCTACTTAAATAAGAATTTAGTTTCACCAATATTGTTTATAATGCAACTAAATTTTGAATTCCACTTCAATCCAATTTATTCCTCCGATAAATAAATTCAAAACTTATTTACTATTTTAAGTTCATTCACATTTTATATTATTCACAACTCAACTGAAACTTTGATTTCAATTTAATCCAATAAATTAAATCTGATATAATTCTATTGAATTCCTTTATTTAATTTAAATTTTATTCCAAGACTTATTTTCTAACTTAAGTCCATCCACTTTTATTATCTCACATTGCTCCATCACGTTTTATATTTCATTTAGGATTAAGTTTGAATTCACCATACTATTCAACTATTTCCCATTTGTGATTATGATTCCCTTTTTCTTGGGTTTACAATCTGATTTTCTATTCTTAAGTAAACCAACTTATTTACTTCAAAGTTTATATTTCTCATTTGAATCCATTTACATCTTATAATCACAATTCCAATTTTCTATATATATATATATCACTGAATTCTTAAAGATACAAATTTCTTTCACCTTAATCCTTTGCACATTTTAGATCCTCAGTTTCAGATTATAATTATAATACTTAATAGCTTGCGGGTATAATTCATTACACAATTTCAAAGTCAACTTACATTTTAATTTAACCCAAATCAATTTAATTCTAAGCCTAATTTATTTAACTTATCCAAGTTAAATTCCAATTTTCTATTCACTTCAATATACTTTATTCACTTCCATTTACTCAGGTTAAATTTTAATTCCAAGATTAAAATTTACATTTCCTTCTTATTATCATCAACATTACCAAAATAAGTTCATTAGTTGATGCATTTTAACTTTTCACACCATTTAAATAGAATGTTCCAGAATTCAATTACCCGATTTTATTCCAAAACCATTTTGAAATAAAAATCAATTCGTACCCATTTGGTATATCAATCAAATCTCCAGACTTTCCAAAACAACTTATTTATACCAAACAAATTTCCTCCCTTGAAATTTCCAAAACAACTGGCATACCCAACAAATCCAAACAATATCATAACCAACCATTTTGGTAGCAATCCATCACTTTAGAAACTCGAAAATGAATTCTAATGATGTGGCCAACATCATCAGGATTATTTTCCAGCGACTGAAGTGAGTTCAGTGCTTTCTTACTTTCCCAAATTCATTTCAGAACAGTTTCCATTCAAAAAAATACTTCCCAAATCAATATTCCAATATACCCTTCAAACACTTTAGCAAACATTTCAAACTTTACCAGAAATTTAAATTTCCAAACCTTTATTTCCATTACATTTAAAATCCTTTCCCAAACTTCGAGGATTTAAATTCTGGTTCAATTCAAATTTAGTTATTCTTTCTTTTATATAATTTATATTTGTAGAATTTGATTTTCATTATAACTATTTCAAATTCAGATTAAATTTTAGATTCTTATTTGATTTAGACATTAACAACCAATCATCTAAATATATATAATAATTATTTCTTTTATATAAAAATATAATTTGGGTAAAATTATTTCATTTGTCCACTTTAAAAACAATACTATGTCGGTTTATCTTGTTTAAGAGTTTAGAAACCCCTACCGATACGGTTGTACTTCCCGTACCGACCAGAATTCATAAACACTCAATCGATAAGTCAACACTGTATAAAAATAATTTTATATGCACTAACAAGTACGCTCTCATATCTATTATTACACTCAACTCATTATAGAGTACTGTTGACTCTGTTTAACGAGTAATTTCCCCACCAAAGCCTAGATTGTCGCCAACCTATGCTCTGATACCAAGTGTAACAGCCTGCAAATCCGTACCCCTTGAATCAACACTATTCTAGCTCTGTTAACTCAAGTTGCACAGAAATACGAACCATTTTGGGTTAAAGAAGAAAAGATAGAAGGAGAAGTAACTAAACAATATCAGAATCTCACAGTCGCAGCGGAATAAAATATAATAGTAAATATAGATCTTTACACAAAATGAAATCTATAACTGTTTTATACATCATACAATTACCAATAAGACATACCATACAGTCACAGCAGCAGATATATATAAATAGGGATAATACGTCTCGGACTCCAGCTCCTCTCCTGCTTCATAGCATCCTGTTCTGTACATATAATACTCGGTCTGACCCGAGCATTATAATAAAATAATACCCGAGTCAGTCTGGAATACCAACTGATAATAATGCATCCAAATTGATTATTAAAGTTTCAAAATCCTTTGAAAATAAAAGCATCTCGTAAGACCACGCCACAAATAAACATGACGGGTTTTTACCTTACGATTGCTAAAACACTTTTTATAGAAATCCTCTGATATTATAATAGGGTCTATATACAAATACTTATAAAATAGCCGAAATTGTTACATTCATTAAATTCCAGCTACTAGCCACAAAAGTGGGTAATACAAACAAAACTCGTACAAGGCTCGTAGGGAGAATGGATTTCCAACAATGACTAGGCACTGGGGTACCACCTGTCACAGTACGGGGCCTAGATCACCGTACCGAGGACCACGCCCGATCCCCTGCAACACAAGGCCGGACTCATCCCTTACTGGACAGTTCTGAATAAGATCACCCCGCTGTTGGGATCAGCAACCGCATCACTAAGCCGAAATAAAAAGGGACATCTAGACAGGGATGACCTTACTCTCCAGTGAGGGCTACCCACGAAGCCTTGCTGCATATCCCCTGATTTTCAGTCATTCCCATTTGATGAGGCTTGAGGCTAAGCGTTACCTTTCAGAACGTTTCACTTAGAATGCCCATCATCCTCCTGACGATGTTCCGAAAGCATTCGTCCATACAAGTCCGTCCCGGGTTCGAACGGAACCGAAGGCACTACTCCTACTACATCCATTTTGGAAATATCCTCAGGATTAGTAGCGACTAGCCCTTGCACTTCATTGCTCCATCTTCGACTCCGAACACATTTTTCCGTGAAACGTACAAACCGGATCGAAGTGGTTTTCGAGAAATTAATCTCGATCCCGGTCTCTTCGAAACGATCAACGCATTTGTCCAATATTGATAATCGGTGATTTAAATATCAATTAATATTCATAAGCACCCATCACACAATAAATAATTTTCCACATTATTTATTTGCCTCAAATATCTTTAAAAGATATATTTTCAAATTTCCAAAACTCATTTGAAAATAATTCCCAAAATCTCTTCCTTTACAAGGAAAATTATCTAACATGTATTCCCATTGGGAATAACCAAGTTCAAAACAATTTAGATTTAAAACTGTTAAACCATTTTATTCTGAAATATACTTTAAAATTTGTAAATTTACTTCTAGTTATTACTAAAAAAATATAATTCCAAATATGTAAAATAAAACTATTTATTAAACAGGAGTTCTGTTAACTAAATTTAAAAGTAGTGATTTTAAAGGTTTAGTGCTATGTTTCAAATAACTTAAATCATCTATCCTTTAAATAAACCCATTTATCAAATAAAATACTAACAATATTATTAAATCATTATACTATAGCTAAACTTATTACTTACCTTTAAATGAGAATTTCTTAAAACACTTCCTTAAAATGAATTTAAACTTAACTTTTCAAACCTGATTTAAATCACGAACTCAGTTTTTCCCAGGGAAACATTTCCATTGAAACAACCCAAAGAATCTTTCATATAGATCTCGCCTGATCAATTCCAACTCAAACTTATGTTAGATATCGTAAATTTATTTCTAAGCTTTAAAAATAAACTCCTTTTGAAGTTTAAACACCCTTTTACATTCTCGGAATTTCAATTTGTTAAAGTATAGTTTTTAAGACATGTCTAAATAAAACAATTGGAGATTTCTTCAATGAAAATCGTACTTATAAATTTCTTAAATAAAATTTCCATAATATAAAATTGTATTTCAGAATATTTTATACACATTTCAGATAGTTATATTTTAATTTCCAGAAATTTTATACCTCCACAGTTATCAATTGATAAAATGTCCTCTTAGTTAATAATTCCAAATTTTACCAAATTTCTATTTTTTTATCCAAACCAGATTCCAAATTTAATTCTTTTAAATTCTTATTTATCAATTTCCTTTATTTCTTTAAAACCCCATTTATTCTACTTATAATTAAAATTCCGAGTTTATAATTTATCCAACAATATCACAACACAATTTAATTTCAAATTTATCAATCACAACATATAAACAGACATCATCATCAATTATAAAAATGATTACTACATCGTGAGGAATCCAGTTGGATCCCTCCAACCTGTTTTCCCTGCATCCACAAATATTAGCACATCACATATATAAATATCAATTCAGCCTGATTAACAACAATTATATTCAACCAATCACACAGATATTTAAATATTAACTATTTAAATTAGCTAGCATCCAGATGTGAGTGAGAATAACTCACCTTGAGCTTAGGCGAGCGTTCGAAATTTAAATTAAACCAAACGATGTTCGATTTAAATCAAATTTCTACTTTCTCGGAATGATTCTCGGACTGCACCATCGCGTAGTACGCATCTCTGCGATTCCGGCGCCGCGAACTTCGTCAAAATCTGATATCGTACGAACAAGTTATTAAATTTTAAAGTTTGAATTGAATTTAAAACAATTTTTTTTTTAATTACCATCTCAACCGAAGATCTAGCAGTGAAAAATCGTGGCCGTCCCTACCTCTCATCTTCCTCACGCGAAACGCAGTCAAAGCCGAACCCATCCAAGCAAATTAGGGTTGGAAAACGCGACTACCCCAAACCTCTATACCTCGATCAGAGATCTCCACCTCGCCGCTCAACGCCAACTCCACCTCCCCCAGGCGTGCGCACGAGCTCGGTTGACGATTTGCACCGAAAGTCGTGCAAAAACGCACGACGAACGCGGCAAAAAACCACCTCCAAACGACAGCTTCACAAGAAATCGACCGTTGGATCTGAGGATCCCCTCGCTCTCTACAACTTCCATGTTGGAAGAATTTCGAATTGAAGTGTGGATTGATGGAAAATTGGGGAAGAAAAAGAATCGTTTCCGGCCATAGAAACAAAATAGAGGCGGCGGCTCCATATAGGCTAGGGTTTGAGCAATAAAATGTATATATAACATAATTAATATTTTTTTATTAATATAATTCTCAATTTAACATCGTATTGTAAACGAACTCCAAATCTCACGTGCCGACGGCATTCCTAGGGTTTTTCCACGTTCCGGACACAATGGAACAAGTTTCGTAAGCTAATTCGGTCATATGCGCGAGTTACGGAATTTAACGATCAATTTAAAATTAAATCGATTTCTATGCGTTTCGAGCTGCTACGGTCAAACGACAATTCTGATTGCTACGAAAATTGAAATCCGATAATAACTAACTATTACGGATCCAATGGAACTAGTTTCGTCGAATTCCGAGACTATGCCCCGGAAGGCTATTTTAACTCGTCTATTAAATCGAGCGATTTCTCAAAATTGACGAAAGCACTTAAAATTTCACCTTTAAAATTTTAATAACTTAATAATAAATCATATAAAATATATAATCACATTAGCGATCATTCTGATTCATTTTTAAATCGAAATGTGAATATTTGCGTTATTATATTATTAAATTCCACTATTAAATTAATATAAATTCCCAAACTCAAACTACCGCCAATTAATTCCATCCAAGGGTCCAATATTATTATTTACATCAAAATAAACTTAAATAAATTTTTAGAAACCATTTTCATATTTATTTCCACTCAGACTTACCAATTACCCAATCCTAATATTAAGCTATTATTATTCAAATTCCAATTAAATTCCCGTATTTGAAATTTAACTAATTTTATTAACTTAACCAAAGTCTTTTATTTCAAAAATTCAAATTATAATCCATATTCAACATATAAAATGAATTAAATGTTCAAATTTAGCGACCCAAAATTCCGGGTCATTACAGACCCTATCTGACCAAACGACATATCCAGACTGAACCACACAATCCTGCCGATCCACTAGAGACCGATCCACTCCATCTTCATTTACCTTGGCCGACCTGACAAGGCCAAACCACTGTGGTCGAACCGCTTCCACTTTGTTACCCTTCTAGCTCACCGATCCACACCATCCTGTCGAACCGCTCCATTAAGGCCGATCCATGCCACTACGCCGATCCACACCTACCGACCCACACAAGCCGAGTTACCTGTGACCTTCCACCTTTGACCGAGCCACCTTCCTGCCTTCACACCATTATCGAACAACGTGGCCGACCCACACCATGGAGACCCTCGATCCACACTTATGCGAATCCAGCCTATATCGATCCATCTTCCAAGCGCACTGTGTCGTTTATCCATCGATCATGCTTAATCCTGACTTCATGTTAATTCTCCATCCATTTAAACCGAATCCATGATATTCCATCCTTGATAATTGTGAAGTCGGTTAGGTTGACTCCGCCCGTTTATGGCGTTGACAAAAGGCGGATTAACCACCGTCGAATTCACATGGAAAGAGTTTTCGTTTGACGAAAAAGGAGGTAAACAAAATTTTGTGAATTAATAGAAAGTGAGTAAATTGATTTTGAATCAATTTGAAATAAATATGGGTATAATATGTGTGGATATGAATATAATGTGTGCAATTATGTATTGAAATCAAATAAATTGCTTGTGGATTATTAGAAATCGAATAAAGGTATATAAATCGATTAAAATGAATAATAAAATGATGGAACTATATAATTTCTTATAAATATATGTTTAGCATGTTGGTTAATGCAAATATTGTGTTTAACTAGTCAAATGAATGAAATGTTATTACATTTCATGTTTTTGGGGACTTACGTGTTTAAATTGAGTAAGTACGGATACAAGGAGGCTATTGGGTTAGATTTAGGTTGCAAAATTGCATACAAAGTAAGTGAACTCGCTTAAAATGCTAAATAAATGTACGCTTTCAGATTAAATACAGCAATGATAATAAATATTGATATGTATTGTGTTTCCGACCGTGTGGGTCGATGTATATATTTTTATCATTTTTTCATATTGCAAAAGGCTCTCCGTACAAGAGAGGCTCGACCAAAATTTTTAAAAAATTAGGGTGTTAGAAAATTTTTGAAATTTTTTGTTAACTAGAAATTGATTTTTGAATTTAACTGAGAGATAAAGGGGTTTTGGATGGATGTTTGTAACTAGTTAGTGAGCAGGTTTAGAAATGTAGAAAAAGGGAATGTAGAGTTTTAACTAAGTGAATTTTGAAAAGTAAGGTGTTTGAAGCATTTTTCCTACTTAGCAATTTCGAGGACGAAATTCTTTTGAGGGGGAGGAATGTAACGACACAGATTTTCCGTCATTTAATTTTGAATATTTAAATGGTTTTAAATATTGAGTTTGGAATATAAATTGATTTTTGAATATGAATATTTTGGTTGAAATTTATAGAATGAATCCAAATTTCAAATATAACGATTTATCGAAATACGGAAATGGTAAATAATTGGAAATTGATTGGATATGAATTTAAGTGATTTGTAATTTTGATATAAATTCGAAGTAGAATTTATTTAATATGTTTTTAAAACTAGAATTTCAAGTAATTTGTCAATTTTTGAAATCGTCGGTTTAATCGAGCGTTAAAACAGCGATCCTGAGGACAATCTCGGAGTTCGATGAAACCTGTTATGTTGGATCCGTAATAGTATATTAATGTTAGATTTCAAATTTCGTAGCATTTGGAGTTGTCGTTTTTTCGTACGAGATATAAACCATTGAAATTAATATTGAAAATTTAATATTATAAATCTGATTCGAAAAGCTATCTTCCATGTACAATCGAATTAGGCCTCGAAACGTATTCCATTTTATTCAGAATAGGGATAAAACATTATAAATGCTAGACGGCACGTTTCTTTTGGAGATCGAAAAAAATAATCAAGTGTGAACACAGTTTTTAGATAGTAAATTATATATATATAACCCATCCTTTTGCAAACCCTAGCCCCAAATATCTCCAGCCGCTGTTTAGACATTCAATGGCTAAAAACTTGCATCCTTCCACCTTAAATTTATTTAAATCCGTAAACTGTTACAAAAAACTCTCAACTACAATATAGTAGAGCTCGTTGAATACTACAAATCTAATGGCTATGATGGAATTTTGCATGGTGGGTCGCCAGAAAACTAGCTGACATCTGAATTTGGGTTTGTTGTGGGGGTTATTGCAGTGACTGAAGTTCATGGGTCTTAGCTTGGAGGTGCGACGGAGCATGAGCTTCGAGATGGTAGTCCCTGCTCAGTGTTTAATGCATCAACTTGGGAGCAGCATGTGATAAAACATGGTCAATGTTGGGTTGTTTTTGGTCATGAATGCCTGGGGATGTACGCGAGTGGAAGAAAGCAAGGCACGGCCCAAATCTACTCTAGTAGAAATCAACAGCCAAATTTTAATCTCAGTTTAAAATATAAAAAGGGAATTTATTTGTATAAATTGTATTCATATTTAAAAATGCATACCTTTTTTATACAATGTCAAAATTGGACGAAATATGCAGCATTGTGTTCGTATGAACAAGCACTAAGTTTTAGAGCTGGTTGGGGCAGATTTGGAGCTTGTTAGAATTTTGGATTAAAATGTGAATTGCAGTTCAATTTTTATTCAAAAACGAAATGTTTTGGCGAATAAAAATCAGGGTGAGTAAATCTTCTTAATTTTGGATTACTTAATTTAATCTATAATGTTGAAAATTAATTATTGGTTGATTGCATGAATTTATACAATATTATCAGTTGAACGTTATATTATATATATTGGTATATATATTAGTAGTTGGATATATTCCCGCATATTGGAGAGGATAAGACACTATGTGCCTCGCATAATAGGGGATGACCGTATATTACCGCGATATCCTGCCTCAAAGTGGGATTGGTATTTTATGTTATATAATATCTATGGTTGTAGAAAAAACAGGTTGGAGGGATCCAATTGGATTCCTTAAGAATGTTGATTTTATTTTCATATATACAGATATATGATGTGTGTGAATAATATGATATAGCTTATGTTATGATTTGATTTATTGGATGTATAGTAGCATTGGCCTTGATTTTGGTATTTTAATTACCATAATAATATTTTTGAATTTGAAAAAGGAAATTCAAAAGTGATTTTGGAAATAGAAATATTGATATTGAATTTTTAGATTTTTAAGAAGGAATTGATTGGGAGAAATAAATGATTTGATTTTAGATATTTATTTAGCTGTTTTGTAAAATGGTTTCAAATGGAGAATTTTAAATTGAATATTTTTAAAAAATGAATTATTTTTAAATGAGATTTCTTAAAAGATGAAATAGGAGTCGAAATCGAGATTTGAATGGTTTTGTTTATGTTTTATATTATTTAAGAAATAAATTTCTGAATGGAAGTTTAAATAGAAATTAATTTACAAATGGAGTTGTTAATATAAATCAGTTGTTAACAAAAAAAAACTGGAAAGGAGTTTATAAAATTTATAAACGATGTTTATAAATAAAGTGGAAAAATTATCATTTGATAAATTGAGAATTTAAATTCACCATGTGAATTTAAAATGAGATATGGAAATTGGTTTAGAAAGAAATGGTGGAATCTATTTTGGAATAGGAAATAGTTGTGGAATTGGAAATGTAAACCGATTAGTGACACGCGAGAGAGAATTTATAAATATAAAAGTGGTTATGTTGAATTTTAAAAATAGAGTTGTATTGAGAAGTTAAGTTGTTTTAAAAAGAGATTTTGTTATTAAACTATGTAGTTTAAAAACTATTATTTGGGTTGAAATATTTCAAAAAGTTGGTTATTCAAATATTTTATATTAGCTGAAAGGAGTTCTAATTTTTAAGATAAGCTTTGTGAATCAATTAGTATTATTTGCAAATGAATTGGAAATTACTTATTATTGTTTTTTTGGAAAGGGGTTGATATTTTAGATAATTACTTAAATGGCTTGAAAATTTATTACTATTATTTAAAAATACTTATTTCATAAATATAAAGTTTTGAAAATTGATTGAAATTGTTTATAAATTCCTTCGAGATTCGCAAATGAAGTTTTATATCGATGGAGGTGATTTCATAAAAGGAATCGTATAACGAAATTTTGTAACTTAAGGAATTTACGAAATGGTTAGATAAGTGAACTTCGAAAAATGAATCTGAATTCATTAAAGAAGTTATAAATTGGTGAATGAGATTTTAAATAAGTAGAATCAATTTTTGAAAATTTTTAGAATGGATTACGAAAATTCCAGAGATTTATGAAATGAATTCTAATGAGTTGTGACTTTACAAAAGCGATTGTAAATGGTTTTATGAAGTTGGAAAAAAGGGAGATTTCCTCATTCATGAATATACGTATAATATCGATGAGATATAAATATTTCCTAAGTGTTGAAAAGTGGATGATTTTGGAAAATATATTTATAGATATTTTTCTAAGTATTAGAATAAATGATTTGGGAATGCTTTGACTATGGGAAGGATATATGGAAATATTTCTATATGTTAGTACGATTTGAAAATATCCCGTTAAGGATATAAGAATTTAGGATTGTTTTCAAACGTTGGAATATTGGAAGAGATTTGGATATCTACCTTTGTAAGAATATTTTGAATAAATATTTTGGAAAATTTATAATATGGGCCTAATGTCTGCTTATGTGTGTAATTTGATAGTTAAATAACCAACTATCAAAATCTGGCCAAATTCATTGATCGTTTCGAAGAGACTGGGATCAGATTTAATTGTCTGAAAACCACTTCGATCCGATTTAGTGTTAAGAATTGTGATATTGGGAAGATAATGAAGACGGTGATTTTGGAAACTCGGTTTGTCCAGACGCAGGACAACTTGTATGGATGAAAGTTATCATTGCATTGCTTGCTTGAAAGGCAGTGTTAGCATTCCAAGTATGAATGTTATTCTAAAGGTAAATGCAGCCTCAAGCCTCATCAACATGGAATGACTAAAACATGGGAGATGCAGCATGACTAAGTGTGTCGCATCCAAGTAGGGTATGTTATCACTTTTCTGGATACCCTCGAATATATTATATTACAATTATGGATATGGTTGTGCATGGAAAAGAGAGCACTCGATTAGGGTGAGAACACCTGGGGTGATAACATATTTAGTACTATCCAGGTCAAGGGTAGGTCGGTCCAGTGCTGGCAGGGGATCCAGGCGAGGTCCTTGGTACATTTTGCTAGAGGTGTACTGTGGCGGACGGTACCCCGGTAGCCCAGTCATTGTATGAAATCCAATATCCACTACGAGCCTATACGGTTTTGATTGTGCCCAACTATGATGAAATGTGAGTCTCAAGCATTTCAATTATTCTCTAGTTTATTTTCTATAGACACTATCATAATATCAAATGATTTTGATATAAAAATGTTTTGGTTATCGTAAGATAAAATCTGTCGTGTTTATATTTGACGTGGTCGTACAAGATCAAATTGAGTGTGTTTTCTCACGCTGATTTTCCAGACTAACTCGGGTGTTATATTTATAATGATCGGTCAGACTGAGTATGATAGATTTAGGTTAGGATGCTATGGAGCTCAGGAGACGAGCTGGAGGATTTTAAGTGTATTTCACGTACTTGTTTACATTCCGCTGTGTGTGTGGACTGTATAGTCAGCACTGGTGAAGACAAGTTATAATAACTGTCCATATTGATGTATTGATTGTTGTACTCTGATGGTTGTACGTATATTAACAGATACAGTTTCTTTTGTACAAAAATATGTTATTATATATTATATTTTGTTCCACTATGATTGCGAGATTCTGTGTTATTATTTATGTTTCCTCTTCTATCTCTTTCTTCTTCACCCCTAATGATCTGGTATTTACGGCACTCGATTGCTCGGCATGTTATACAATGAACGTATTAATGGTGATTTTCGAGGGTCGAAAATCCCAGGCCATTACATACAGTTCAGGGAGCTATTTGGATAGATTTTGGCTGCGTAATTACATATAAATTAAGCGAATTCACTTAATAACGCTAATATAAGGTACGCTTATGCATTAAAAGCGAAAACAAAATAAATATTGATATATATTATGTTTCCGACCGTGTGGGTCGATGTATATTATATTTATCATATTTGCGATATTATAAAAGGCTCTTCGTATAGGGGAGACTCTGTTAAAAAAATTTGAAAATTTAGAGTGCTAGAAAATTTTTGTTAACTAAATTTGATTTGAAATTATAGCTTGAAATAATGGAATTCGATGAATAAATAGGAATTAGTGGATTTGGGTGGGACTTGAAGACTTAGGAAATGGAAATAATAGAAGTTTAACCAAATGGTTTTTGAAAAGAAATGGGTTTGGAGCATTTTTCCTACCTTGATAATTTCGGGGGTGAAATTCTTTTAACGGGGAGGAATGTAACGACCTGGAATTTTGGTCGTTTGGTTTTCAATGTTTAATTTATTTTTAAATGTTGAATTTGAAATATTTATTTATTTTTGAATATGTAGATTTTGGTTAAATTAGTGAAATGGTATAAAATTTCAAATATAGCAATTAAATGAATTTGGTGAATAGTGAATTTAATATTTGAAATTGGGTAAATATGGGAATCTAGAGTTAAATTGTAACAACCCGCATACTTTACGATTGTATATTTAAATGTTTTATTTAAATATAGCATCGTTAGTCGAATTAGAGCTCGAAATGCTACTTTTTGCAAACAGTCGAATTAGGACTCGAGACCACTTCCATTGAGTCCAAAATGGCATTTGCGACCTTTTTGAGTATAAATATCGATATATTTGAAGTTGAGTAGAATTTTGCTATTTTTCTATTGGGCTTTGGGTTTCAGCCCACTAACCCAACAAAATACCCTAACTCCACCCTCCCTCTTCCTTCCTTCATTCATTCATTCTATTTTCCTAACTCTTTCATGCTAAAGGAAAATAGGGGAAAGAAGAGGAAATTAAAATTCCTAAACCCTAGATTAATGTAAAATTTAAGATTCAAGCTCCAAAATTAAAGAGAAACTTAGGTAAGCATCCTCTTCATCTTCTCCATCTCAATCTCTCTTCAATTTTCCTAAATTCCTAAACACTAGCTTAGGTAATATTTGCTTATAAGCTTAGATTGAAGCTTCTTGAGTTGAAGTGAAGAGTGGTTGATCTTTCCTTTGTTTTAAAGCTTCTCACTTGTTGTTTTGGGTTTAAAGACGAGTTCTTGAGCTCACATCTATGTCTACAGATATAAATTCCTAACATCTATTTCATGTTCAATTGCTTATGATTTGAATTGATTTGGTGAATTTTCCAATTTTGATGTTTTGAAGTCAAATTTTTTAAAGATCCTATCTTGGATGTTTGGACATGTTTTTGGTGGTGTATCAAAGAGCTTATAGGGATGGGTTGTCAATTGGGATAAATCCTTAGCATCCGCTGCTCGTTCGATCGCTTTCCCTTTGGATTTTTTCCCTCTTTGGGCTAGGCTGATTTTTGCCTAGCAAAAAAATCCAAATGTCTGGAACAAATTCAAAACATCTCGAACAAAATCCAGACGTCTGGTTGAAAAATCTTGACGTCTGGAAGGGGTTCCTGGAAAAGAAAAAAAGCAAAGCTAAAATCCAGACGTCTGGAACGAAAACCAAACGTCTGGTTGAAAAATCCAAACATCTGAAATGGTTTTGGAATTAAAAAGAGAAAGGAGAAAAAACATATATTTTTCCAGAATCTAGAGTCAGATGTCTGGCTAAACCTACTAGACGTTTGGAACCATCAATTTTTCCTATTTTGGCAGTTTTTGAGTGGATTTCCAATTATTATCGATTTTTGTTGATCCGATTGGCTGTTGTCATTTATTATCAACCTTGATGACTTCTTTTCTGGATATTTTGGAATATCCATTTGATTGGATTTGATATCGATTTTTGGATTTTTAATTCACGTCGTCGAATGTGAATTTTTGGTGATTGATTGTTTTTACAATCGTTTTCTATGATTTGTCATTTTAAAATACAAAGGTTTCTATACTATAGTAAATATCCAAACTCTTTCAAAAAATGATTTCAACGTTACTTTTAAGAAAAAGTTCGTTTTTAAAAACCATTTTTCAATCTATTAGTATATGCAAACCTTTACCACATTCGTTAGAGAAATCCAACTAAACGACTTAGCAAAAAAAGTGGTATGAAACGCTTGCGTTTACTTTGTCGGTTAATTCTTAGAATTGTTCGATTGAAATCTTGTGACAATTTTCGGGTGGAAATCTACAATTTGTTCGTAAATATTTAAGTTAAGCTAGTGGTTTATGGGATATGAAGCTAAACTCATTTATTTACTAGCTT
The DNA here is from genome assembly GCA_030765085.1 of Allium cepa. Classification (NCBI taxonomy): domain Eukaryota; kingdom Viridiplantae; phylum Streptophyta; class Magnoliopsida; order Asparagales; family Amaryllidaceae; genus Allium; species Allium cepa. The sequence continues at coordinate 708,668,990 of CM060932.1, forward strand.
AGTGTAATTTACACATATCGATCAATGATGATCATTTTATGATTTAGACTAGCGGTGCTCAATGTCTCTTTGTTTATGTAGGGGACTAAACCCTGTTTGTGGAGTTTCAGCTCAAAATTGGTAGGGTAGCGACCCATGGTCTTCGGGTCGTTTGTGGAGCCTCGGCTCAAAATTGATGGTTAGCGACCATGGAATAGCGCTCCGTTTGTGATGCACGTATTGGTGAGTTTTCATGCTCCCGTTTGTGACAGGCCTCCCCCTTTGTGATTTTTGGATTTCTAATTGATGATTTCTAGAATTTGTGTTTCACCAATTTTTATGATTTACATTGATAAGTTTTATCAATATTTGTGGTTTGGTGAATATGTTAAAGAATATGACATTATTTTTGGTGTTTTGAGAAAATTTGAGATATTGTATGAATTTTGTTGTTATTTAATGCATACTTTTCACAGTATAGTATTATTGTTATCATAAGTTTTTGTCATTTCTCTTATCCTATCTCATTTTATATGATATTTATAGCTAGGCTGGTCCATTTATTATATTCATCTTAAATAATACTCGAGTCAGACCGAGGTATTTCAAGTGCTTCTACTTGACTTCTTATCAAGGTCCGTCATCTGACTATTAGCTAACTACTTAGTTTAGTAGTTTTTGTTTTATACATTCAGGAGAGAGACTCCTTGATGTATACATATTCTTTTGTTTAGAATTTGTACCTATTCTTTTGTGATGTAGTGGATCTTACATGACCACTACTTTTATGTGTTATATTCATATATGTTTCCGCCTTAGTGATATTAATATCCGTGACTGATTTATGTTATGCTTATTTTATATTTGTTTCCAAAGAACACATAGACACTGTGTAGTAGCTTTGAGTTTGTACTTGATATATCAGATTTCCTCTTCAAATGAAATGCGTGACCTTCTATCTGGCATATCGGTACTCGCACAAAGCAATTACACGGATGGTCGCTCCTCAACAGCCTTATTCTTCATGCTAGTCGATGGCATTACCTCGTAGTGTCCTTGGCTAGTGTGAGTATAGAGGTAGGGCATCACAGCTTGTTATCAGAATCAGACTTCGGAACAATATAGCAAGGATCATTGCCCTAAGTCTTTCTTAAGAATCGTGCCTTAGGATTTATCCAAGTCTTAGGACCCATTCTATCCTAATTTCTTTTATGATGTCTTGTTTTATCAATCAAGTTTGTTTGATATTCATTTGGAGAATAACTTTTTCCTTTTCTTTCTTTATTTCTTAAGAAGAGAATGGTTAGACCTAGTCATCACAGCGCCGGTCAATCCAATTCTACTCCTCAGGATGAAGTATTTATGTCGGCCCAACAGCTTTTATATGTGTAAAGAATGCTCAAGCTGCTGGACCTATTCCTAAGCCTACTCATCCTAAATCTGGGTTTGCACGATTGTGCAGTGATTATACCAATTTGGGTGGAAGGCCATTCAAGGGTTCTGAAAGCGTTATAGAAGTCCAAGCTTGGCTTAGAACATGCGACCGCATCTTTTCTCCCATGAATCTTGTAGATCTACATCGAGTCCAGGTGGCTTCTAATATGCTCCAAGAGAGAGCATTAGATTGGTATGAGCTTTTGGTTTCTGAGATTATCGAAGCAAATCTTACTTGGGAGCAATTCCGGGAAAGATTCGAGTTAAAGTTTGTGCCGGAGGCTGAAAAGGTAACTTTAGCTCGGCGCTTTATTGACCTTGTTCAAGGTGAATCTTCTATGACGGATTACGTCGCATCTTTTGAATCTCTCTCTAAATATGGGGTCGAGTATGCTCGTTGAAGAAAAATCAAAGGTTTATTTATGGGTTGAATAAGAACCTCAAAAGGCTATTACTTCTGAAATTAGAAGTTTCTTTCGATCAGCTTGTTGATATTGCTCTTCGACTTGAAGAGGCCGATAAAGAACGTGATGTTGAAGTTATGGGTGCCAAACAGAACTTAAACAACAACAAGAAGAGGCCTATTAAGCTCAACCCTAATCCGAACAATAAAGGGAAGCAAGCAACTTCGGTAGCAAAGATTCCTACTTCTAGTCGTGGAGAGTGCTACAATTGTGGTTCTAAGGACCATTATACAAATAAGTGTCTGAAGCCCCTTACTTGTCGCTATTGCAAAAGTTCGGGTCATTATATATCTTCATGTCCCAAACTTCAAAGCAAGAAATAGGGAAAACTAAATGTTGTGCAAGCGTCTAGTAACACTTTTCTCGGTCAATGTATTTCTCATTCTATCCTTGATGGCATTATTATATTTCGTGATCATCCTATTCGAGTTCTTTTTGATACGGGTGCATCTTCCTCTTTTATATCAATAGAACTTGTTGATGCTTTGTCTTTAAATGTAATGTGCTTGATGATCCAATGTCCTGAGAGGACTATATATCTTTGACATCCTCATTCTGTTAAGCAGATTTCTATTATTTTTAAATATTCAGATTCTAATTTGGTGGCATCCTTATATTCTCTAAACCCTCATGATGACGATAATGATGACGAGGAAGATGTCATTTCTCTCATTCACGTTGTTCGTGAATTTTCCGACATATTTGAGCCCGTTTTAGGATTATCCCCTAAGCGAGCAATCGAGTTCAGAATTAATTTAATCCCTGGAGCTCTACTTATAACTCGTCCTCCTTATCGTATGTCCAATAAGGAAAATGAGGAGATGCGTGAACAATTATTCGAATTAGAAGAGAAGCAATTTATTCGTGAACGTATGCAGTGAACGTATTGATGTCGATTTTCGAGGGTTGAAAAGTCGGGTCGTCACATTCATTGTCCATTCTAGGTTGCCAAGCATCTACTTTCACTTTAGGATGAGGCTTCGGAGTCATCAAGTGAAATTTCTAAGCTAAGGGAGAAAACTTCCCACTTAGTAACCATGTTATTGATTTAACTTCCGAAAGAGATGAAGATGTACATAAGAAAGGCAAGATGGCTACCTCTCTTGAAGAGACAAAAACCCTACTTCAGACTTCAAATGATAGGTTGATAGCTTTAGAAATCGCTCTTAAGGAAGCTGAGATGAAAGAAGCTAGGCCTGTGGTAGAGAACACGTCTCTTAATGAAAAGCAAAAGAAGAAAGAAATCTCATAAGTAAGTGAGGGGAAGTGATTAAAGATGTAAAACAAAAGGTGTCTTATTTTCTTGACACGCCTCTCGATACAATTATCGAGAGGTGCCATGAGAAGGTGCTCTTCATTACTTATGCTGACAATGTTTATAAGTCTCCAGATTATGGTTTACCCTCACTTCCTTCAGAATGGAATAACAAGTTCATGAGAAAATTTAAAAAATGTTATAGGTATCTCATGTTCCTAAGGAACACATGAAGGTTGATGCTTCAAAGCTACTAACTTTCGATGATCCTTCGATTGATGAGGAGACTGATTCAAATGAAGAGGAGAAGGATGATGATGAATACAGGAATGGGGGTAATAATGACCACAATGGTCTTGATGACAATGATTATGATGATGATGATGATGAAAAAAATGGTGGAGGTGATGGAAATGGCAATTCTGGGCCATTGGTTGACAAGGATGGTTCAGTATATGCTAATCCAGATCCAACTTCCCAAGCTACGAGGGCTATCAAAATTCCTTATCCTTCATGGATAATTTATCCCTAGAAGGACAATGCTTCCCAAGGCCTAATGCTCAAAGACAAAGAGAAAATCTCATCATCTATTGTTCCTCTCTCTCAGGTATCTGCCTCATTACATAAACATTATCGACTATCAGATACCTTTTATTTAATATATTAATTACTTTAGTTAAGGAGAAAGTCAAAATATATCTATGACATCATGCTCGAGAAGAAACAATCGAATATAGACTGTCTGAAGGAACTGGATAGACAAATAATAAATTACAACAAGTTATCTGAAAAATACGAGAAACGTGCTAGGAGCACACCAATATTGAGGTATTTCAAGGAAAAAGAAATTACTCCCTAGATAAGGAAAACTTGTCATCATCAAGAAAGACTTATGAAAGAAAATTCCAAACCGAGGACCCTATTTTGGATGCTAATTGATGATAAAAGCGCCACAAAGTTTATTGCAGAGGTAAATTTATCGATGTCTCATACTTAGGTGACAACTATGGAGGTTTGCTTAGACGCTTTTATTGCAGATATTTGGACGAGTATAGGTCCGATCCCTCCAAAAAACATAAGTATAATAAGAAGAGCTTTATCTCCGAAATGTATAAGAAATCGATTTTGTATGAACCTAAATGATTGTACAATAATGATATATTACTTGGTTTACTTATGGATTTCATTATTTCAATTTTCTATGCTGCGCAGATCAAAGACTTCTCATGTAGTCTGGTCCTTAAGGATCTCATGAGTAAATATGTTAAGTTGAGGAAGGATTTTAAGGAGAAATCTCCAATTCTTAAATCATGACAATTGGCAAGACAATATTTCCTCATAGATTTACAAGAAATTTACATGTTGTTTTCCACTTTCGCTTTGACTTTCTAGGCGATGAGAAGGAGAATTACTTAGCGAAATCTGATCCTACCACACAAAATTAATACACAGTCGTAATAGTCCTCTAGTTGTGTAATGGGCTTGCTATTGGTTTCCTCCTATTTACACCCCGAAAGGAATTAAGACTTCTTTTGATTCTATGATTACTTTTTCTATTAGGCCATCTGAAAAGGCTAAGGCCGCGGTTTCGAAACTTTGAACATTGATTAAATGTTATTGAAATGGAATTATAATATAACATTGACTCTTATTAATACTTATAAACTCATTGTTATTAATGGAATAGTTTTCCTTTATGAATTAATTTTTGTTTTCTTTATTTTCAATAGGATGTTCAGTTAGCGCATAAACCGATTCCTTAGAGACCTTGAGAATTATTGAAGTTAAAGGTCGGCTATTTACTTATGTGGAGGAGAAATGATCATGCCGAGATGGCTGGGCTTTATGATTCCCAAATAACCCTGAGGCACGAGAGTGGCATAGGAACCATTTCCTATTAAAACCAACTTTCAGTGCTTACAAAGAAATGACCGCCCTTATAAAGGAAGAACTTAAAGAAATGAAGAACGGGCTTCAGTTGTTGAAATAGAGAAAGGACACAGCTCAGGGATCTAACTTCTTTATCGAACCTGACATTGAGATAGCTAAGCTTCATCAAAAAATAAGTGATCTCGAATTAGAGCTAACAAAAACCAAGTATTATGCTAATCTTTGGAGCTTATTGTAAGTAGGGGTGATTCTAGCCTCGCCTATCCTACTATGACACGGAGAACAAGATTCACATCTTCAACTAATTAAGAGTTTATTTCTTTGCTGAATCCTTCTCAAGGTTTGAGTAACGCAGCGATCTCCAAGTAGGGTAATCAGATCAAATTCAAAATAATGCAGTGTTTTAACAAGAAGTGAGAGGAAAAGATATCCCAACGCATCAGTGAATAAGAAAATAAGGTTCAAAAAGTTGAATGCAAAAAGTGTGATCTTAATCATGAAATCAAAAAGATGACATGTATGATTCAAACTTTGCGAGGAGCTAATAAGACTCTTCGTCATACCCTAAAATAGCAGATCAATTCAATTGATGATGCAGACACCATTTGTAAATGGAAAAAGAAACTCAAAGAACTCATGGGCATGTCTATTGGTCACATCAACGATCCCTTAATTACCAAGGGGTTGGATAAATCAGCACAAAATCTTGGGCTGTAACAGGAACTGGTCGTGCTTAGATCTTTCCTTTATTTGTTTTTTATGCCTGTAGTTGTGTAAATAGTGTATCAAATTGTAAAAAATTTGTAACTGAGTGAATATTACCTCGAATATGTAACCAAGAATAGAATTTTTACTCTGACTTGAAATTTGTGATCTTAGTATTTCACTTTTCCATACTTTAAGTTTTTGATCTTACTTTCTATTTGTTTGTAAAATTAAGATTGCTACTGATTGAACCTTTTATTGCTCAATGTAGATGTTAATAATGGAGATTCCTGTTTACGTGATCCTAGATCGGATAATAATATAGAATATAAGAAATCCCCATTTGGAAGGTCAGAAATCCACATCTAGAATAGTAGAAGACCGATTCCATATAGAAGACGAAAAATCAATATCTGGTAATAGCAAAAAAATCAAAAAATCATATCTGGTAATGGAATATTTGAAGATCTTTTCTTTTTGTGGGTTAGATAGATCTGAAGCGCTGCTTGGCTTGGATTTTGTTAGATCTTCCTTTGGAAGACCGATTGGTTGAGAGTACTACTTGGCTCAAACTTTGTTAGACTTGAAATCTCTACTTGGTAGTGATTTCAATTGATTTAAGAGCACTTATTTGGCTTAAATTTGGACTGATTTGAGAGCACCACCTGGCTTTGATTTCGAATGATCCAGGAGCACTTTTTTGGCTTAAATTTTGATAGATTTGAGAGCACTAGTTGGCTTTGATTTCGATTGGTTCGAGAGCTCTTCTTTAGCTTAAATTTTGATAGATTTGAGAGCATTACTTGGCTCTGATTTTGATTGGCTCAGGAGCATTACTTTGGCCCAAAGCTCTTTTCACCATCTTAGGTAATGGTTTAGGTATGATGTTCAGTGCTTTTGGTTAGCTATCTTAAGCAAAATCAAAGAATTACCCGACCTCCCTCTAGGAGGCGCTTTCAAAGAGGTCCTTGATGGCAGGCACTAAAGGCTGGTTTGGTGCTTTAGTGAAGCCTTTGATGTAGGAACTAAAGGCTTACTCCATTCTTCCTCTAGGAGGTGCTCCAACCAAGTAGCGTAGGCAGGGGTTAAAGGTTTGTAGAAACTTTGGATAGACCCTTTCGGGCGGGACCAAACGATTAATCTATCCTCCTTCTAGGAGGTGCCTTAACCAGGCCTTTGAAGATGGGGTTAAGGGCTTATGCTCCGACCAGGCCACATAAGCAGGACCGAAGGCTTAGTCGGTGCTTTGGCCAAGCCATTTTGGATGGAGCCAAAGGCTTATTCCGTCCTCCCTCTAGGAGGCGCTTTTTCTAGGCTTGTCATAGCTAGAGACAAAGCCTTTAGTCCCTTACTACCCTCTTAAGTAGTGATTTAGGCTTTCCATTATACTAGGAGAATCTTACTCCTTAACCATTTAGAATTACTTAGTTGAAGAATTTTTATTAACAAACTTATCTAGTATCTTTTAACAAAAGTCATCAAGCTTGCCTTGCCTTAGAAGATTAATGATCATTCCTTATAAGCCTCTGCACTAATTGGTATCATTCCCATTTGTAAGATGGTAGTGGCAATATGCACTTCCAAGATTCCTTAACTTCGACTTTCTCTTTTGCGAAGCCAATAATCAAGCTTATCCTTAGTCAAGAAGTAAACGTTTTCAATAGAAGTGTGAAAGTGCATTCTTTTGGAAGTCAGGATTTGAATGCTAGCCTTCTTGACTGTTGCTTGGTTCTTTTGCTGCATACCATTGGGATCTCATCCTCCATCACCAGCTTTCTTTTCAATGTCCTTTGAACTTCATTAGAGGCCAATGAATGATTCATGACTCTATCCATTTTTGAGCAAAAATATCATAATCATTTGCTATCTCTTTCTCGAATATAGTTCCCTTGGCTTGAGATTGGATAGCTCTCCTTTTCTTTAGGAATAAATTATCCTTTCTTGGGGTTTCTCTTTCCAAAGAAAAAATTAGAGTACAGCCCAAATAAATGGGATTTATGCGCTAATTATCCGAGTTATAAAGGGTCTTCTGCTTCTTTTCATTTATGATATATAAGGCCGTCAATCTCAAAAACTATTCTTCATGCAATCGTGGATCATAAGAGACTCGATAAGTGGGCCTAGTTATTCGAGACTCAGAAGACCCCTGCTCAGATTTCTTAACATGATTAAGCAGCATGGTGTCAGGGATTAAGCTTGGTTATCTTCGGATTGGTATATGCTTGAATAGAAATATTCTTTTATGCCCTAATATGTAGGCTAGTAAAGCTCAATGTAGGTTGAAGTGGTTCATCTTAGGGTTTTAATGAAGTTGGAGGTTTTGGCCTTCACTCTAGCATCAAAATGTTAATGAATAAATCCGCTAAGCCCAAAAGTGATTAGGAAAGTAGGTTAATCAATAAGAAGCTTGGAAGAAGCTTGTTGATGTCATCAATTCGAAGAGATCTCCCATTACTTTCCATGATGTCGTCGACATAATCATAGTCAAATGGGTGGCTCGAAATCACATTAGCAAAGCTAATACAAGTTCGAAGTCCCTAGATCGAATTCGATTATACTATGCTAGTCACGAAGTCATAATCAGTTCAAATATGCAATGTGCGAAGTCACAAATATGTTCAAAACACAGGTTTGAACTGATTATACATACACTATGTTGTGCCCTTGTTTAATATTCAAAATCCTGTGTGTACAATATTTTCAGATTTACAGTATACTCTAAAATCCACAATTTGATTTAGGGTTTACAATGTAAGAAATGAGAGATGAGAAAATTCATCTCCAAAATGGCACTCTTAGGGTCATATTTATAGAGGTGAGCGACCACCACTCCACCTCCATGTCTTTGACTAGGACTGATTTCGGCAATGCTTAGTACCAACCTCTTCGCTAGTATGCTTTCGATGGGTTTAATCTCCTAGGACTTATCTTCGACCATGTTTGGTTGGCCTTGGTCTTCGCATCTAGATTTCACATGTAAGAAGCAGCATTGTCTTATACTTGATGTCTTCGACGTTGTCACCAATTAGTGCTGGTATAGGGTAGTATCCCCAAATTGTTATGATATGCAAAGCTACCTTAAGATCTTTGTGATAGCTGGTGATGGTCTCATTGCAATGCTTTGGGGTCTTCGTCGCATTTCAACATTGGTTTCAGCAACAACAACTTTGATGTCCTTCATGGATATCGATGACGTTCATCATCGGCACTGCTGGTGTGGACTTGTGCAATATCTTCGAAATACTTGCGAGGTGTAAGATGGTCATGGCTTTGCTGTAATGGAACATTCTATGATCACTTTGGCACCTTCTAATATCTTTCAAGGTGAGTTACATTTGACCTCTTCGAAACCATCCCACAAGTACACTAGTAGCTCTAAATCTTCGACAATCGTCATAGCATGTGAAGTGATCAAGGGGAAAGTACTACAACTGACGTTGTTGCCTTAATACTGCTTAATAGCGGCACCTCAAGCTCCTTCGATGATATTTATTATAGTAACATATTAGTTGTCCTCTAACATTTCTATATTAATAAATTACTTGCATACTCTTTAGTTGTTTTATTTCCTCAAGCTGGAGGTATTATGTAGACTACTAATATATTAACCAGACGAGGCAAGATACATGCACGTATTTGTCAAGTTTTCTCAAGGTACGTGCATTAAAGTTAGGCCATAATAAATTTGTAGGTATGAGTAAATAATATTTTCAATTTATGCAGTTTCTTCAAGATCGTGATGAGATTAGGACAAAGGCCACATGTTAGGAGTTGTATATAATACAACATGTAAGTTGCTATTCATCGCATGTAGACCTATGATCTGTTGAGTTTCCTTAAGGTTAAAATCCCAAGGCAAGCGAATTTAATGCTTACTAGAGAAATTAAAAGGATTTCTATGTTTGTTCTTGGAGTTTTGAGAAACATAAAAATTAGATGAATATATTTAACCTTTCAAATATTATAAGAATATAGCTATATAAAGTTAAAATAATATACTTAGATAAATTTGTGCAACCATTACGATTGATAAAATGTTTATCGGTTAAAATAGACAAATGAACTGAATTAAGATTGACATAGAAATATAAAATATATTTACTAATAGATCTTTTGGCATGTTGTTGCTTCAAGACCAATGCAAGAATCAACTTATACAACAATAAAAGCATTTATGCATTAATCACTTAAGTGTTTGTCTATGTGAGACATGTATTGTAATTTATGATTTTTCAACTCTTAATAAATACAAGAATATAAATATTTGATCCATATTAGATCGCATATAAATGTTATACGGTGAATAATCACTATTCATAATGCATGGAACCTCGATGAAATTGGTTCATGCGAAATAAGCAAGTAAACCATAGTGCGAGATCTATATACAATATGAGTGATTACATTAAGGATCATGTTATGTTAGATGCAGCATTAAACCAAGAGCTACAAGAACTACATAGGATTTCAATCACTACAATGTTATTTTGATCAGTTTGCATAAAGTGCAACCTATTCAATATTATTAAATGTTAAGAACAAATGAATGCATTTTTGTAAAGAGTTTGTTATGGTCTTGTATTAAGGGTTTCTTTTTTGAATTATTCAACCATTCGAAAAGGAAAAAGAATGTACAAGAGTGGATGTAACTCAAGCACTATTGGGATAAAGAAAGTGAACGATCATCTCTACTTCATGAAGAGACAATGGAAATGAGAATTGTCTAAAATAATAAAATGTATACTTAATATGGACTGAGAAATGCGATTTCTATTCCAAATGTATTTTCATATAGAAACTTTATTTTATTAGAGTTATTTCTTTAAGTTCAATATATTTAATTTGGAACTCTCTATTATAAACTAGTTATAGTACATGAAATAAAATCTCATAATAAGCAGTTGAATTGGGCTTTGCATTTCATACACTATTATAGTAATGGATGAAATAGTGAAAGCATACCATATAACACTTCTTAATAAACACATCAAGTTACGAAAATTGTTTTTGTAAATGTACCAAAAATTATTTAGGAAATAATAACTGTTTTGGTTTGACTAAAAGTAGATATAGTTTTAAACTGATATGAATACTGTGAATATCTGTTATACAATAAATATATAATAATGGTATATATAACAAAAGTGATGCATAAAATAACACAGAAGTATCCAAATTTTTTACAACCATTTTGGAATTATAGACTAATTCCTAAGTTTAAGAAATAATTCAATAATCATATGACTATTAATTATATGATATTGATGAATTGTATCTTAAAAGATAAGGGCGTAGTACTTATTCAAGGGAATGACAAAAGAATTAATGAACTCTTTGGATATATACATATAGATATATGCAGTTCAAAGTCTAATGGTTCCACTTACTTTTTCAAATTCACAGATGAATTATCGTAGGAATAAACATGTGCATTTGATACATAAATTGTGTATTTATGATAAGTTCATTGAATATAAAACAGAAGTAGAAACATAACATGCGAAGAAAATACATATTGGATTTGATCTGATAAGTGAATGTACTAGAAGGGTTTCAAATGTACCTAAAACGAATATGATTCAACTTTAAGGTCGTTTCTCCATGTGATACATAATCAGGTATCGATAAGGAGTAATTAGATGTCTTTGGACGAAGAACGATTGACAATGAGTTAAGTTAACTTCTTTCTGTTAGGATGCGTACTTAAGAGTAAATGCATATGTTAAAATTAATTTCATCCAAAGCACAACTTATGGGGTTATATAAGATAAAAGTTCACAAAAACTCCTACATATCTTAGGTCAAGAAGTTGACAAGTTGTGTAAGTCGAGAGAACACATAAATATTTGTTCATGAGGGATCTTGAGTGGATTGCCCCAAAGCAGTTTGGTTCAGGCCAATATTGATTGAGCAACTTATGTTATGAGCATAAATTTTTGTTAACTCAGGATTGAATCATTTAAACACACATATAGAGATATATATATATATATAAAGGCAGTTCGTAAAACATTTCTTGAATGCCAGTTCCGTTATATTAAGCAGTTATTACAAGAATCGCCAACTTCATGATGAGTTTATTTATTATTGAGATTATTAATAGTAAATGGATTTGGATATGTTCTAAAGATAAATTGATTATGAAGGATGAAATGAACCAAGCCAAAATTTACATGACTCGTTAGAATGTCAAATAAGAGCTCTTGTACATTAAAGAGAAATATAACTTTTATATCAATATCAAGAAAAATACTTCCTCAATTGTCAAATAAGCCATTAAGAGTATTTACCTTACTATATGGCACAATACACAAATCCGAAATGTTCTCCGAATACATTATTAGAAAATGATTTTGTTAGTAGTACCAAAGGGATATGATCCATCGACTGTAAAAGTATTTTTGAGAAAAAGACCAATGTAGTTGGACTATAGCAAACTACTTGATAATATAACATCGTAAATTTCAATTGTTGAAATTAATATAACAGATACATTATTCAACATGCTTAAGTTAATTCAGATTTCACTCCCAAAATTATCGCCCGATATAGTTTTGAGTTTTGGTATAGATATGTTGAAATTCTAAATAATGATTCAGAGTAATATGTTTGCACATAATAACCAAAGTGTCTCGAAGTCTACTGGAGCGATACTCAGTTTGTGGTTCCAAAAAAGATCCAAGAACTAATACGTGAATGTTATTCAACAAGCATCAGATTTTAACAAACATTATGATAGAAAAACAAACAATTTGAATTTCAGTCAACATGTAGAGGAAACATGTATCTGTAAGAAAGAACTATAAAGATACTAGAATATTTCTAAATACTATAAGTAAGCAACAAACTTATTATCGTTAACTATGTATCCATGTTAAAACATTATTGTTTGATTTTTTAATTCTCAATATTGGATTCGAAAGGACATCTTTTATAATCAATATAAAAAGATTTTACGAATATCCTAAATAATATACATTAACACAATATTAAAATGTTTAATGTGGATTTTGTAAGATGGATTCCATATGCATTGGCAATCAAAATTATCGTACATGTTATATTGTCTACATATTGCATTCTGCTTATGTATTTGATACATAAAGCAAGTATCAAATACAAATTAAGATCACTAATTGGTAATTTAGTGTGTTGAGTATTTATAAAATAATAAAGGATTATTTATAGAGATAATGAACTCCTTGTGAAGGAGCATTTAGACTCAAACCTCATCGGTGATATTGAGTATAGTATGTCAATCCCAAATTCATGATCAATCTTAGTTAAAGAGTTTTAAGTTGGAATTATTCAAAATGAAAGATTGTTGTTGACCAAAAGGCTTAATACATCATCTTGAATATCCCCATGACCTAAGCCGTGTAATGCGCTAATTTATAACTGAAGTAGGGGTTATTCCAAATGTTGAGAATCACTTAACATTATCAGTCGACATGTGATAACAATCATATAATATAAATAGTGAAAGAACCTAGAGATCATTAGAAGTCGACAGACATACTCCATAGAGTTTTGCATGATAAAAGAAGTTTATCTGCATTAGAGAAAGTTGATTGACAAAGTAGATAGTTAAGACAATATAACATATCCATTTACTAATGGACTAGCTCAATCAATTTTCAGAAGTTAATAGAAGGAATGGGGATAAGTTTCCATAATTGACTCCAAGTAGGAGTGAGAGATTAATAGTGCTAGGATATCACCTAGGGGCAATTATGTATTTTCTATATATAATTAAGTCTATAGCCTACCTTGTCCATAATAAAGGTATTTGATTCCTATTATATACTTTAATATGTAGTGATATGGTTAATTAAGCAATTAATTCAATGTATATAAATCAGAAAGTCACTACATGAAATGTTGTGTGATTGTAGCAGCAAATAGTTGCAATCTTGAGTAATTAAACATAATATAAAATAACATTATATTTTAAATATTCCTAGTCGAAATTTTTTGAGAAAGCGTATCGATAAATTCGATGTGACCAAAGTACGCAACGCATTCCAGATGTTAGGCAGTGTGATACTCATGGCTGTTGAAGACGCCAAGGGCTCATGTACTGGTAATTATTTGATGATTACAAAATGAGCATTACAACAAAGAACACTTTTTACAACATAGGAAAAGCTGGAATAGGCTATGACAATATTTTAAAGAACGTTGTATAATGACATGTTGTGATAAGTTTTGGACTTACAATAGCATCAATAGAAACGCTGTAAAAATTGTATTTTATAACATAGAAAGTATGCTGTGAATAATACATTTCACACTGGAGTAATATGCTTTAACTATTTTTTCATAAATGTTGTTTGTTGACATGTCAAAGTAGGTCCTGAACTTATATCAGCATAAGAATAAACATAGTGAAAATTAGTGTTCTATAGCACTTAGGTAATAATATATTTTCCAGTTATTCATTTTTGTGCCATTTGGTTTTGCTGAACTATCATAGAAATCTAATAGCATTGCGATATTACATGATTCATTCAAAAAGTTTATAAAACATATTTGAGTTACACCCGAACAACAATCGCTTAAACATTTGAAATGATTCAAGATAATTTATAAAATTAACATCAAAGTTTGCACGATATTCATAAACCAAATTTACAAAATATCCATAAACTTAGCGTTCATAATATTTGTAAACTAAGTTTACACTAACTACTAATACAATACGAAATAAACGAAGACAAATAATCCATATGCATATTACTTAGGGAAGAACTTCAACTACTTGGATATGTAGCATCTTGCTAAATTTGGATGCCAAAAGTCTTTAGTTACCTATGATGAAGAAATTCAATGGTTAGCGATTGAACATAAATTAAAAAGGAGATTGTTAAAATGACTTTAGATTTGGATAAGAGAAGTACAATTTTAAGGGATGCCATACATATTTGAGGTTTTATGGAGGTACTAAGTTAATTATTACAAATTGATCTTTATTGAAATTTATTTATAAATATAATTTATTTATTATTTATAGATATAACTCATGTTAGTTTATATCTATGAGTTCCTAAATAAGTACAACACTAAGAATTCATACAAATGGCACATGCAATGCAAGTTTGTAAAAAAACGTCTACATAAAACACTCGAAATTTTAGAAAATAATTCAATACTCAGAGTAATTTAAAGCTTTAAAAAGAATTGAAAATCGTAGATTCATAAATATTGATATCAAGTTATTAATCAAAAATCTAAAATCTAAAATAAAATTTCTATTTATAATTTTTAAAATAATGAAATTATTTACTAAAACACACAACATTTCCATTAAAAAATACATTAAATTATCAAAAAATATAAGAGAAACCAAAAAGTCAAATCGAAAGACATATCAATTTTTTTAGATGTCGTTTTTATTAATATAAAATTACTTCATAAAAATTGTATTTAAAAAGTAAAAGTTAAAATTTGTGAAAAAATAAATATTTGATTGTAGAAAAAAAATTAAATTGTCAGCGATTAAAATTAAAGTTTCGTTTTTATGAATTTATTTTACTAACAATTTTGAATTAGCTTTTGAAGATTAGCATCAATACCATTTCCTCTTTCAGCATAAAAAAATTACACTTGTAGATTTGTTTTATTTTATTTTGCTAACTTAAAAGAAATTATTTTGTTATGATTTCCATCTACTCTCTTGTAATGAGGGTTGTTTGTTTAAAAAATTTACTTTATTAAGACGTTACTTAAATTACAAATGCAACTTGTTTTATTTTTTGGTTATAGGACTAAAATACAATCGACATTAGTTATAGAACTATTGGTTAATAAGATATTATGCATTATTAGTGAAGTAGTAAGGCATAAGCATTGCGATACGTTTACTCATAAAGCATAGTGAAAAATTCGCACAGCCATAGTGATGTGTATAAACACTAGGTAAACACACATAAAAGGTATTTATGTCAAAGACCACTGACTTAGCTTTCCTATAATCTTTAAGTGATGCATATAACTAAAAAGGAGTTAAAAAACAAGAAAAAAAAAACCTCTGTCCTTTCTACATCACCAAAGCCCACATCTATTAATTGCTTCCTTTAGCCTATTCCTGATATAGCATGGAAAAAAAATCATGTTATTAAATTTATTAACATGATTAGTTCGAAAGTAGAAAATCCAGCTCACAATTTTTGTTTTTTGTTTTTTTTTTTGGAAATGTTAAATACATTAGGCCCACAGCCCATAAAATAAACTAGGTAAATAGGGTAATATAACCCTACCCATAACCCCACATTACATTCAACAAAACTTTGAGAAACCCTAGCCACAGGTTTCATCTACTCCTCTCGACTTTGTAGAAGAAAATGAACTCAACCCTAGGAAATTAGGGTTCTAAAATTTTGGGACAATTACTTCTAAATCCCCTCTTTTGGTCAGTTGATTGCCTCAAGGAGGTTTCCACGATAAGATCCTCTCCTACTTATTTCTACTTCCACTGATTTGTAGTTTTAATGAACTTTTTTTGGAGTTATTTCAAGATTCGTACTAATTTAAGAGTAGATTCTCTTGCTCTTGAAGCTTCTACTTTGGTTCAAAGAGCTTCCTTTGATGCATTCCAATGATTCATGTTCGATTGCAATGAGCTTCCCTTGATTTTGAAGCTTGCTGCTTTCGCCTTTGTCCCAAATAGATAAGTGATAGATATGATCGTTGATCTTGCTAATGAAAAGGCTGCCACTAATTCCTTGGTTATTGATATTAAGTAGCAAAATTCTTGCGATATATAGGGTTCGAATCTCGCCTACCATATAGTTGTGTAAGTGATAGCTTCTTCTCAAATCAAGTAAGAAAAAGGGATGATTAGTATTTTTAAATAGTTTACTATTTGATTCATAAATATTAATTAATTTCATATTTGCTTCCCTTATAGGAGTTTCTCTTGTTTTGGTGACAGAAACAGCTGCCTTTAGGAGATGTACTCTCAAGATTGGTTTCATTCTGCCTTCTAGACTCCATCCAATGATTGCCACTATGGTGAACTATTCTGCCATGGAAAATGTCAGAATTGGCTTTCTTGCTCAGTAAGAAAGCTTCTATCATTTTCTTATAGTTATATGTTCTCCATATGTCCTGGATCGGATTGTCTAAATGATTACGTTGTTTTTTAATTTTGTTTAGAAGTACCTAGCTTTCCAATTCAATTATTTTCCATAGTAGCGTGCATTTTGTTTCTCTTTATGTAAGAAGCCTATGATTTCTCTCTTTCCAAACACAAAATATTGCTACTATAAATATTATGCTTTCTTTCCTGAACTCTTTTAATTTTTCCTTGAAGTTTTGCTGAATGTACTTAATGCTTTCCTAAATATTTTGCACTGCTTGATATTGATTTATCTTTATCTTTGTTTTTGCAATGAACCAAATATGCTTTGAATATACACCACACCAAAAAACAAATGATCTATGTTTTCTGATTCACTTTTACAAAGAGGATAGTTGGTTTTCCCTTTATTGTTCCATATCAAACATCTATTTCTTGTTTGTAACCTATTTAAGATGGCAAATAAGAACAATGAGACATTTTTGGGCAATTTGATTTATTCCAAATAAATTGTTTCATTTCCTTTTATAAACTCCCAAGTTTTTTTGAATGTGAATCCACCTTTGAAGAAAGTTTCCAATCTCATATGTCCTTTTGTAAATTTGAATCAATTGTCATTTTCTCAATTGCTGCTTTAAAGGTTGATGTAGCAGGGTGATTATATGCATTCCAATAGTTGTTTTGAATTATGTTATTTACTTCTCCTGAAGCTCCTCCAAAGATATATATGTTATTCCATCCCAAAAGACTTACTAATGATTTTCCATGTTGAAGTATCGTTTTCACACTAGAAATTAAGTAGTCAGATGCTTACACACGTAAACTTGCGACACCCGCTAATGACTAACCTAACTCTACGCTCAAAACCTTACCTCAACTCAACCACTGAGTTGGAAATTCTCGAAATAAACCACTGTAGTTTGTCCTTAGTCATACGACTATAATTTACATAAATTTCAAAAGTAAGTTACAAATTAAATAAAACTAACACAAACAAAACCCTATATAATTAAGCCCAATACAATAATAAAGGCTGGCTCAAATTTAATAGAAGAAAATCCTTTTCCTTTTCACTACGTAGCTCTGGCCGCCTTCTTTCTTCATTCCTCTTCAACAATTAGGGTTTTGTAAAATTGAGGCTCCACTTGATATTGATCGATTGAATTGGAGTATTCACTTCACTTTGCTTCGTCAATCGTCTATGGCTTTGATTGCTCACTCATTTACTTTAATTTGTCGAGTTCGATTGAATAGAAATTGGTATGTGAATTTTGCTTTGATTTCTCTATTTGATATGCTTGAACTCGACTCCCATTTTTTGGCGATGATGTAAATTGGGTTTTATAGGGGTTAAAGCCCTATATTTTCGTTCGTATTTATTATGACAGAATTCTTCGTGGTTTTTGCTTGACCATTAGATAATTGATTCAATGCTCATGATAATTCTGACTTATGCTTATTTGATATGTTGCTTCATGAATTTGAATTTGCTCCGTTCTTTCTCCTATGATTTCGGCTTCTTAAGTTTTGGGATAATTATCAGTTTACTGACTTCGGTCCATTCTTTTATGTCGTGTTCATCTAAAATCCCCGACGACATTATTTTGTTTGAACTGCTACATATCATTTCTCTTTGAATCGTGACTTGATTTTCTCTGCGACTATATTCACATTGCTATTGTTAATAACTCTGCACATATAAACATGTATATACATACATACATATATGTATGTATATATGTGTATAATTTTTGCGCCTATCCATGTGAATTTGTTGCTGTGTGGTTCCTCTTGAGTCTGGTTTGTGGTTTTGACCTTTGTTACTTCCATGTACTTGTGCCATTTGATATTGCATGCATTTTTTGCTTCGACTGGTCTGGTCTTGGTTGCAATCCTCTGATTCATGTTTGTTATATGTTAGACTTTGTTTCAGAGCTGGTCTTGTTACATTTTGGTGTTGAGGCTTTTGCTTGTCACTATGATGTCTCTGGAGTCTTGCGTTTGTGTGAGCATTCATGTATCTGTCTGGAGTGTGGTTTTGTTTTGAGTTGAATTGTATTTGTTTGTGTGTTAACTTCTGGTGTAAAATGTTGTTGTCTGCATTTGCTCTGTATCTGTTGTCATGTTGTATATGTTCATTGCATTCACCTGTTCATATAAGCATGTTTGATTTCATGTGGATGTTAACTGGTCTGCTGCTTTGTACATGCTTCGAGTTAAACTTGCCTTTGATTTGTGCACTGGTTGTGTTGCATTGTAGTCTGGTTACTTCCCTTGTCCATTTATGTTCATGTATGTTCGTTGGTTCCTCTTAGCGTCTGGGTTGTTGCATCATGGAGTCTGCTGTCTTGTTCATGTTTGGTTGCTTTTGAACTTGAAGGGTTCATGCTAATAGTTATTTCATTCATGTTATACTGCTTCACTGTCACACTCTACTAACCTGACCATAACTCATTTTCACTCCTACAAGTGTTCACTATATCAGAGCAACCTACACTTTTGATTTTTTTTTTGGTTCTTAAAGTTACCATAGTTGTGTCTCTGTTCTTGTGTACTTGTTGTACATGTTGAAGTTTGCATTTTAACTTATATGTTCTTCATTTTAATTGCACTGGATTGTATTTCATGTTGATGGTGACTGGTTCTTTGTACATGTGGTGGTCTGGGTTCACTGATGACTTGTTCATTGATGAGTTGAGACTGATCTGGTCTGGTCTGGTCTTGCATTTTTATTAAGTAACTCAATTGAGTCTGATTTGATGCACTTTGATTTGAAGTCTGGTTGCACTTTGAGTTTCATGTCCAGTTTGGTTGAGCCTTCATGTGTGCACTCGAGCTTGTGTTGCGTAGTTGTTTTTGAGTTCTTGACCATTTCGTTGTTGAGTCTCCTCACTTTGTTCATATGCACTTGAGTTGAATACGGCATAGGCTTGGGTTTGACCTTGTACTCACATGTCCCTACAATTTTATCAAGCAAGTGTATATCGGTGTGCACGGCCTTGTGGCATGTATAGTGATACACTGTGTATGTCACAAGTTGTTCGTGTATGATGGATTAAAAATAAATGATGATGAACAACCCAAATAACTGAGGCAAAATAATATTTTCAAACACACACTTCATTGTACACTATAAAAATATTTCTTTTTCAATTTTACCACGTCAGTGTTTATTTTGCAGATAATTTAGATGCGGGATACAAACTGGAATAGAGTTGAAGATCAAATATGAGTGTTGAGTGAGTATGTAGTGTGGTGACATTGTAAATTGAAAAATGTATTGTAATTGAAATTGTATTATAATTGAAAATGTATAAATGTAGTGAGAGCTCAAATTTGTACTATTTGAATTTTTAATAAAATATTCGTTTGAATAAAATATTTGCTTGAATATGAATTCTGCATTATTTATTTTATTCAATAAATATTTATTTAATTATATGAAGAAAAAAATAACACAATAACGAATACATTTAAATGAATATATATGTATATATATATATATGTTCATTATCATCAAAAAATTCATAGGCTAGCATACTCTACACATGTAACTGTGGATCGAACCACAAACTCGTTTGTTTCCCATCCTTGAATTTTCTCGTAATAACTTGATACCAGTTTCTCTGCAACAAAGTATATTTTTCCATGTAAAAGAGTAATTGTTTTCAATGCTAGCAGTCCAAAAATTCTTTCTTTTGAGGTGTTTTGCTTTCATCCATGTTTCTCATAATGATTTGTCATCCAAAAATTTCCAAAATAATTTGAATTTTCATGATCCTCTTAAATCATCGGTGCCTCTCAGTCCTAGGCCACCTGTTTTCCTTAACTTGCAAACTTTTTCCCTTGTAATTTTGTGATGCTTTCCTCTCCAAATAAAGTTTGCACGTATTCTTTCTATTTTGTGAGTTGCTTTTGCTGGGATGTTCAGAAATTGAATCCAGTATATGATAATTGTTGTGATGACTCTAGTGTGTTAGCTCGAGTCTGCCAGCTAATGACGACCATTTACTAGATTGTCCATCTAATCAATTTTGTATTAAGTCCTACAATCTTGTGCCATCTTTGTCGTTTATCTGATTTACACTTAGAGGAAATCCTAAATGTTTTACAGGCAGAATTCCCTCCTTGAGTTTTAAAATACTTAATATTTCTTCTTTCCTTGTACAACCTATATAGAATTAAAATTTACTCCTATACTAATTAATTTTCAACCAAGCATATTCTCATAATTTTTTAAAAATTCTGACTATAGTCTTTGCACTTTGAGAGTCTGCATTGAAAACAATACCAAGTCGTCGGCATATAGTAAATGTGAAATAGATGGTTTGGTTCTATTAATGGGTTTAATGTTTCCCCTTAATTGTTCAACTTTCATTAATATTAAATAGAATTCCACAATAATAGTGAATAGGTAAGGAGAAAGTGGATCACTTTTCCTAATATGTTGGAACTCGGTCAAGCTGCAATGGAAGAAATGGGTGAATTTCAATTTTTTTTACTATTTTGGATCATTAATGGGCTATGAAGTCTAAATATATTTAGATCTTATCTAAATTTTCTTTTAAATAAAATCTTTGTTTTAATTTAATCGTTAAATTGGGGATTTGAATGTAAAATAATTTATAGTATTATAATGGATGTATCAAATTCATTCATTTGTGTGAATATATAAATAGTGCTAATATATGTAATAAAAACACGTAAAATGAATTTGGAGAAGTAAACATTTCGATTCCCTTTCTTTCTTGCCCTATGCAATAAATAAGGGAAGATATGTCAAAATATGGAAAGGAAGAAACCCTTCATTTCTCTCCCTCTTTAATTGAATTAATCAATATATTAAATAACATTAATTAATTTTTGTTTATTAATTTAGATCTAATTAATTAAGTGTGAGGTATGAAAATTGTGAATATATCAAATATATTCATACATTAATTTGTATAACAAAAATGTTAGACATAAAATAAGATTGATTATTGATATAGACATGAATAAATAAGAATAAATTGAATGCATCACATAAGGATCTAATAAGTTAGGAAATGAAAAGATGAAATCAGTTATTTATTCACTTTCTGTTTTAACAAATTCAATTAATACAATATTATTTTACATGCAAGAGTATTATAATATAATGACATAAACATCAACTAGTAATTAATGTATATATGTAATTGCCTCACTTTTAAATTAAAAAAGGTTAAAACAGACTTTGGTAATTAAAGATGCAAATATTTCAAGTTTACATGAATACACACATGTATTTACACAAGCATATGTACGCAACATAAAACCTAAATTTTATAATTAAAATTTCAATTTTGCATTTTATATTTCATTCTAACTACTTTTAGTTTGGAAATGAAGTAATAGTTTGGAAATCTTTCAGAACTATAAATTTCGAATATATATACATACATACATATATATATATATATTAAAATTATATACAAGGTTGATCTAAAATTCTAGATCAAAAACTTTCATTCTTGCATAAACAATATTCAAATTGATTGAATCTAATCATTTATCATGCAACAATAGAAATTAATTTTAAAATAAGAATTAAATTACAACTCATATGAAATTGTGTATGTAAATATTATAAAATATAATTCACTAGAAATTAATTTAAAATTATTGTAATGTAAAAGATAACAAAAGTAGATCTGAATGAAATGAACATAATATACATACTATTAATTGAGAAAGAGTTTACCAATTTTCATGTTATAACATAGTCAATATATACATAAATAAATCACACAAATCCAACTAGAAATTACCTTGAGAAGTTGCCATCAAATCACACCTTTAATGATGAATCAAAAGCTCTTAGATTCTGTGAATCGATCTTATAATCCAAAGCCTTGAAACACACCTTAAAAATGAATTCCCCTTAGGATGTCACCAAGAAGTCACAACTTGAATGATGATATCTCCTTGGATCTTCAAGATCCCCATCTTATCCTTGCAAGAGATGGATGAACCACTTTTGTTTTATTTTATTTGAAGTTAAAAGATTTTGGAAATTCGATTTGCTTTTTTTCTATGAAAAGTTAGGAGGAGAGAAAGAAAAAGAATGAATGAGAAAGAATGAATTGTATGTATTGAATGAATTAGAGAATATGTTTTATTTAAAAGAATGAAACCTTTCACATTCTTTAATTAAAACTTTCCTAACTAATTCCCATGATTGTTTCTCTCTCCAAACCTTTCTTTTCATATAATATGTCATCGAATGACATAAAATTTCCATAAATCATGTCATCGAATGACATAAAATTTCCATAAATCATGTCATTAAATGACATAAAATTTCCATAAATCATGTCATTAAATTATCCTTAAATTACATCGATATCGTATATCAATGTGCGTAAATATAATTTTATAAATGCACAGAAATAATTACAAACAACTTTCAAACATAAAATAAATAACAATTATATTTCTTAAATATCAGTTAATTTAATCGATTTATAACATTTTATAAATTAATTAAATCATATGGCTTTTTAAAGAATTCATCATTACGGTTGTGCAAGTTAAAGGTGTAAATTCATTCTGCGATTAATATCGAACTATTCGAATATTAACGTTCATACATCATTTAGCAAGTAGTGTGACACTTTGGATAAATTTATCGCTTACACATATTTTGGTAACATCCAGTTTTACTTATTAGCAGTACCTAATAGTGATAATTACTTACACCAATTCTCTTCATCAAAACTATATCACATTATGACTTATGAAATTTGGTAATGGTCAAAATTTTAATATTGTCTACATTCAGCTTTATAATCCAAACACAAAGTCCATGGTTCAATGATAACAATTATTATTAACCGAACTACTTTAGCTTTGAGTACATCAGTTGACCGTGATACTAATCTCATATAACTGAGGGGACGATTCCTCCCTTGAATAGTGTTTCACTTTCAATGCTTTCATTCGACCCAACTATAGTAGTTTGATGGAAGAAGTGCTATGATTTAACTATAATCAAAGCGGAGCTTCCACATTAAAGATTAACGATATTCTCAAGTCGAGAGAACTATGTAAATTAGTTACATTGATATTTTCTATTTGACCTTAGTTATATTAACAAATAGAAAAATATCGAGTGAGTCATTCCATAGTTATCTAATAACTGCCAATACATAACCTTTTGATGCCTCCAACAGCCATGAGTAATACACTATCCAACATTTGGAAAGCGTTACATACTATAGTCTCAACAGATGTACCGATCTAGTCTTGATACATCTTGACAAGAAATATTTAAAATGGCATATTTATTTTCATTGTTATAAATTATTCATGGTTATAACACTTTGTAACTACTTTCACAAAACATACCATTTATGGTTTTCTATTAAATATAATTTTAATTAAATAATTAATATAACGCGTTGTATCAAGCATATAATAGAAAGAAAATACCTTTTATTTTTTGAATAAGAATGGTTATCAAGTAAGATATATGTAACAAATTACATAATTGCCCATAGGGCATACCCCTAACTGTATTAATCTCCCACTTACACTTGGGGTCAATTATGGAATCTTATTCCAACTTCTCTAATCGGTTTTCTTAAAACCAATTGGGTTAATCCTTAGTGAATGAGTATGCTATTATATTTTAATTGTCTATTCTGTCAATCAACTCTCTCCGACGGTGATAAACTATATTATCATATGGAATAATTTAGAGTATGTCTCTCGACTTCAAGTGAGCTCTAAATTCAGAAACGAACTATTTGCAACATCATTATCATATGACTATGTTATAAAATTCTCAACATTTGGAATCACCCTCAGCTCGGTTATAAATTTTACTATATATGTACATTGTTTTTATTGTGGTGTTATTCAAGTTAATGAATCAACCACAATCTCTTCCATTTGGAACATTTTCAACTTAAAGATTCTTATCTTGAATTTACAATTGGCATGTTATACTTAATATTACTTATGAATTTTGAATCCAAATACGCCTTCATAAGAAGTTCGTTGTTCTATAAACAATTCTCTAGTATTTCGAAAATACAAGAGAACACTCCAAACAACCATTAGTGACATCAATTTGGATTTGATATTTGCTTCATGTATCAAATACATAAATGAATCATAATATCGTAGACTACGTAACATGTATGATAATTCATATTGCCAATGCATAAGGAACCCATCTCATATGTTCCATATTAAACTATTCAACATGGTGTCTTCGCATATCGATTTGGATCTCAATATATTTTATACTAACTATAAAAGACATTTTTTACAAATCCAATACCGAGTATTAAAACAACTAAAACTGATTTTAACACATGTACATCATTAAAAAAATCAGCATTGTATTGTTTACTTACGATTTAGAAATATCTATGTACCTTTTAATGTTCTTTGCTATGAACACACGCTTCCTTGGCATTTTGATTGATAATCAAACAATTGATATTTCTATCAAAATAATTATTCAATTCCGATGTTTATGAAATGATATTTTCTATCATTTCTTGGATCACATCCAAAAATCACAACCTCTATATCGCTCTCAGTAACTTCGAAACATATTGGTTGTTATGTGCAAATAGTTTACTCTAAACATTATTTAGAATTTCCTATTTCAACACATATATACTAAAACACTGAGTCTTACAAAGCGATAATCTTATAAGTAGATCTGAAATAACTTGTCATGTTGAATGATGAATCTATTACGCTAATCTCAACATTTGAAATTTACGAGATTATTCTTATCAACATTACTCATTTAATTCCAATTGCATTAGTTTTTCTCATAAAGACACAATTGCAGCCGATAAATCATATCCCTTCGGTTTACAACTGCCAAAATTATATTTTGATCACGTACTTGGAATTCATTTTTGGATCTGTGCATCACACCATATTATAGAGTCAACACTCTTAATGGCTTAATTAAATAACCGAGTATTATATATTTTCGACATTGATAAGAAACTCATAGTTTCTATTCAATGTGCGAGAATACTTATTAGACACTGTAATGCGGTAGGTTCATTTAGGTTAGTTAGTTTCATTTCATCTCATCTAATCAATTATATCTATGGATCATATCCGATTTCATTCTACTACCAATAATTCCTTAAAGAAATTCCTTCAAAATGAAGTTAGTATTTCTAGAAACAACAATTGTTTCTCAGTGCGACATAATAAGTCTTCATAAACATTTTATGAATTTTTTATTTATAAAACCGATTTGGTTTTAGTTTGCGAAACTTATGTTCAAAACATAAATATGTCATCCAATGACAGTCTTTGCCAAAATTCTTTTTAGGAGATTCATAAAAGATGCCGCACAAATAATTATTACGTCCAATCTTTCGAATCACACAACCTGTCAACTCTTTGGCCTATGATATGTTGGAGTTTCTTATAAACCTTTATCTTGTATGATTTTGTAAACTATTTTTTTAGATGAAATGATATTAACCTTATGTACTACTCTTAAGTACATGACCTTATAGAAAGAAACTAATTCAACTTAACTCACAACTAGTCACACATTGTCCAGCAAAGTTCGATTACTTATTATTGATGCATCATTATGTATCACATGGAGGAGTGACTTTTGAGATTGAATTTTTATTCATTTTTAGGTACGTTTGAAACTTTTTATAATATGCTCACTCGTTCGATCAAATCCAATCATTTCTATTGCATGTTATTTTATTTACTTTTGTATTATACTCTATGAGTTTACCATAGACATACTATACGTGTATCAAATACACATCCATGTTGATGATAACTCATCATTGAATGTGATGAAGTACATCGAACCACTTTGGTACTAGTAGACTTATAATTGTGTGCATCTATATGTATCAATTCAAAGAGTACATCAAATCTGTGATGCTCCCACTGAATGGATGCATAGCCCTTAATTGTTTGAGTTATAATTAACCAGTGTCACATGATTCATAATTATGTAATAAAATTATTTCTCAAAACTATGAGTTAGTCTATAATTCCAAATAATTATAAATAATTTTAGATACTTCTGTATTTTCTTATACATCATTTTTATTATGAAAACAAATACTGCATTATAGTTTTATTTCATAACGAATATTCATAATATTCATATTGAAATATAACTATGTTTATTTTTCAGTCAATACTGAAAATAGTCATTATTTCATAAATAATGTTCGGTGCATTTTACGTAAACAATTTTCGTAATTTAATGCAAAAAAATGTGCTATAGACATGCTCCCACTGTTTCTGCCATCACTATAATAGCATACTAAATTCAGAGGTCCATCATTCACTAAATATAGATTTGTTTATTTCATATACTACAACTAGTTTGTCATAGAGAGTTCTTTGATCAAATATATTGAACTAAAGAAAAAATCTCATAGAAATAATTTTCTATACATAAATACATTTTGGAATAGAAATCATATTTTTTATTCCAATATTAAGTATCAATCATTATTACAATTCCCGTTTTCGATGTTTCTTTATGAAGCAGAAGTAACTATTCACTCTCTCCATCCGAACTGTACCTTAAATCATATATACTCTTATATATTCATCATTCTTTCTAAATGGTCAAACCATTCAAAACAAAACCCTTCAAGCAATATCATAACGAACTCTTTACAAAAACACATTCGATTATCCTTAACTTTTAAGAAAATATGTCATGCTTTGAATAAACTGATCAAATTGACATTTCAGTTATTGAGTTCTTAGATTTATATTGTAGTTTTGGTCAAGTGTTACATTTAACAATACGATCCTTTTGTAATCACTCAAATTGAATACACGATCTCGCATTAAGGTTTATTTGATTTTTTGGATGAACTAATTTCATCAAAATGTTGCACATTACAAACTTTGATCGCTCACTATATGACATTTATATGTGACTGAATGTATATGGATCAAATATCCATAGTCTTATATTGCTTTAGAATGCAATACACAGTCTCGACCAATAAAGGTGTATGTGCCCAGACAATGAATGTATTTAGCAGTTGTAAAATCAAGCACTTACATGGTGTTGAAACGTCAACATGCAATAAGCTTTTATTAGTAAGTATGTCATATTTTATCTATCAATTTTCAATTTAGCTCATTTGTATATATTAATTGATAAATGTTTTATCAATCATGTTAATTGCACAAATTTATCATTATAGATAATTATAACATTATTTAGCATATGTCCGTACAATATTAAAGATGTTAAATGTTACCATTTCATTTTTATAATCAGGCTTCCACTAGTCTTTTATGTTCCTCCAAACCCTAAAATCAAACATAGAAGTCTTTCGGCTTCACTAATGGGTGTTATAGCTCATTCGTCTTGGTGTTCTGGCCTTGAGTTTGCTCAATAAATCATAGCCTCACAAACGATGTATAACTCCTTATCGGTTATATCATATACAACTCCTAACCCATACATCATTGTCCTAATCTCATTTTGACCTTGATTTGGTCAACAAATCGTAAGAGATTATTCACTCATACCTACCAAATCACGATAGCCTAATTATTGTATATGTATATTGAGTTTGCTCAACAAATACATGTAATTATCTTACCTCATCTATTAAATATATTATTAATACTACACATAAGATCCCTAGCTTAAGTTTGCTCAACAAATGAGGAATATGCAAGTAATTTATTAATATATATACTATGAAGGACAATATTATATTGAGTGATATCGACTTATGAAATAATGTATTTCTTATTAAATAACCTTGTGATTCATGTCACAAACACATTAGAAATCATGGTATACATACATTTACATATATATTTATTCCTGAAGTCTATTTGGGTTTTTTTAATATTCCACCTTTAGTTTATACATTCATATCATATAAGTTTTATTGTTATGTAATTTTTATATTTCATATTACTTATATAATAGTTTTATTTATAATATTATATTAATTAAATCTTACTTAACTAATTAATTAATTAACTCTTTAATTAATTTATATTAGTATTCCAGTACAACTTTTATATTGGACATGTTTACTATAACCTTTAGAGTGTAACACATATATCGTATATATGAGTATTTATATTTCACTAATTAACCTTTAATTAATTTGTTCAATTAATTAACCCTTACTTAATTTACTCAATCAATTAACCTTTAATTAATTTATTTAATTAAATTATATTATAGAAAAATAGGCATAAGGACAAACGTAGAAAATTTTTTAGACTGAAGGACACCAAGTTTATCTTTTTGGCTGAAGGACAATGCTAGCTATAACTAGCATTTTGTATAGTGAAAAACTGAATATAATACTAGTTATAACTAGCATTTTGTATAGTGTAAAAGTTAAATATAATTATAAATATAACTAGAATTTATCATGCAGCCTAAAAATAAAACTTCAAGTCCTTCAGCCTAATTATTCTTCTTCAAAATTTGTCCTTTTTCCTAATTCTCTCTTATATTAATCTCAAATTTTATCTTAATTATACTTAAGTTATCTTAAACATTTTAGAATAACATAACATATATCAACATATATAATACATGCATATAAGTATTAAATAATTAACTCATTTAATTAACTTATTTTATTAATCTTATTAATAAATTTTATTGAAATTAATATTTGAACTTTCAAAATTTTTGAAAGTTTCATTACTTTTTCAAATATTTAGAAAATTTGTGTTACATTATTATTTTTATAATAAACATGTTTTTATTCTAAATTTAACTTTTAAATTTAAAATCTTATCTTAATTTTCAAAATTATTTTGAAAACCATCTCAAGGCTCAATTCAAATTGGATCTTTCTATTATGGGCAACCATTGAGCTCGCTTCACCTTTCAGGCCAGGCTGATAACGAGGTAGGACATGTTACTTGATTACCTAATTCCAATCCTATACATTACCTTTCTAGACGCTGTACTAAATGGGCAAGCTTAATTAGCTAGCCCTAACATGACAAATTTAAAGAGCATAAGCTATTGGGCTCTGGTACTATTGTTGGAATTAGACTAGCCTGCAGTGGAAGAAATAGGTGGATTTTAAAAGAAATCTACATTTTGGATCATTAATGGGTCTATGAAGTCTAAATATATTTAGATGTTATCTAAATTTTCTTTTGAATAAATTTTTTATTTTATTTAAATTGTTAAATTGGAAATTTGAATGTAAATTAATTTATAATATTATAATGGATGTGTCAGATACATCCATTTGTGTGAATACATAAATAGTGCTAATATATGTAATAAAATGAATTTAAAAAAGGAAACCTTTCATTTTTTTCTCTTACCCAATGCAATAAATAAGGGAAGATATGTCAAAATACAAAGAAGGAGAAACCTTTCATTTCTCTACCTCTTTAACTAAATTAATTAAAATATTAAATAACATTGATTAAGGGAATGTAAGTAAGATTGATTATTGACATAGACAGGAATAGATAAAATTAAACTAAATGCAATCACATAAGGATCTAATAAGGTAGGAAATGAAAAGGCGGAATTGTTTGTTTATTTACTTTCCCTTTTAACAAATTCAATTAATACAACATTGTTTTACATGCAAGAGGTATCATGATACGATGACATAAACAACAACTAGTAATTAGTGTATATATGTAATTGCCTCACTTTTAAATTAAAAGGGTTAAATCAGATTTTGACAAGTAAAGTCACAAATACTTCAAGTTTATATGTATACATACATATATTTATGCAAGCATATGTACAATTTACATATTAGTCTAAATTAACTACTTAAATTGAGCTTTTTATTTGGAAATGAAGCATGGGTTTGGAAATTTTACAAAATAATAAATTAAGAAAAGACACACACACACACACATACGTACATATACATACATACATACATACATACATATATATACATATATAATTTAAAATTACATAAAAAGTTCATTCAAAATTTTCGATCAAAACCTTTCATGCTTGCATAAATAATATTCAAAGTGATTGTATCTAATTATTAATCATGCAACAATAGAAACTGATTTTAAAATAAGAATTAAATTGTAACTCATTTTAAATTGTGTGTGTAAATATTATAAAATATAATTCATTAGAAATTAACTATTAATGTAATGTAAAAGATAACAAATGTAGATCTGAATAAAACGAACATAATAGACATATTATTAATCGAGAAAGAGGTTATCAATTTTCATGTTACAACATAGTTAATAAACATAAATAAATCACACAAATCCAAGCATACGAATATAAGAATATGTAAATGAATCAATTAGAAATTACCGTGAGAAGTTGCCAATAAATCACACCTAAATGATGAATCAAAAGCTCTTAGATTCCATGAATCGATCTTATTACTCCAAGCCTTAAAGCACACCTTGAAAATGAATTCCCCTTAGGCTGTCACCAAGAAGTCACACTTGAATGATGATATCTCCTTAGATATTCAAGCTCCCCATTCTATCCTTGCAAGAGATGAATAACATAAATTCTAAAATTATGTCATCGAACGATATAAAATTTCCATAAATCATTTCATGCAATTATCTTTAAATTACATCGATGTCGTATATCAATGCGGGCAAATATAACTTTTATAAATGCATTAAAATAATTACAAACAACTTCCAAACACCAATTAAATAGTATTTAATATTTCTTAAATATCAATCAATTTATAACATTTTATAAGGTAATTAAATCATATGGCTTTTTGAAGAATTCATTATTGCGGTTGTCCAACTCATAGGTGCAAATTCAATTAGCGATTAGTATTTAACTATTCGAATATTAACGTTCATACGTCACTAAGTAGGTGGTGACATTTTGGCTGAATTTATCGCTTATACATATTTAAAATCATGTTTTACTTATTATAAGCGGTACCCGATAATGACAATTATTCAATCAATTCTCTTCTTCAAAACTATATCACATTAGGACTTATGGAGTTCGGTAGTGGTCAAAATTCCAATATCGCCTACATCCAACTTTATAGTCCATACACAAAATCTTTGGCTCAATAGCAATAATTATTATTAACTGAACAGCTCTGGCCAGGGACTTTGACTTTGAGTTGACATTAGTTGACTGTGATACTAATCTTATATGACTAAGAAGACGAATCATCTCTTGAATAGTGTTTCACTTCCAATGCTTTCACTCGATCCAACTATAGTCGTTTGATGGACATCGTGTCACAATTTAACTATAATTAAAGCAGAGCTTCGACATTGAAGATTAGCGGTATTCTTAAGTCGAGAGAACTGTGTAAATTAACCACATCGATATTTTCAATTTGACCTTAGTTATATTAACCAACAAAAAGTTATCGAGTGACTCATTCAATAATTATCCAATAACTACCGGTACGTAACCCCATAGTGCTCGTAGAAGCCATGAATAATACACTGCCCAACATTTGGAGCACGTTACGTGCTCTAGTCTCAATGGATGTATTGATACCCACTCTTGATACATCTTGACTATGAATATTTAAAAAGGTATATTTATTTTCATCGTCGTAGATTACTCACAGTTACAACACTTTGTAACTACTATCATAAAACATACCATCTAGGGTTTCACTATTAAATATACTTTTAAATTAATTAATTAGTATAACGTATTATATTAAGTATATAATAGAAAGAAAACACCAAGATTGGTTATTAAGTTAGATGCATGTAATAAATTACATATTTGCCCTTAGGACATACGCCTAACTCTATCATAATACCACTATTGCTATGGATAAACCCTTTAGGAGAACCATTAACTAATATTGAATATGTAACATTATTTATACATTCATTTGCTAGAGCACAAAAATTTTCATTGAAGCTCACCCGTTTAATCATATGGATTATAAACTGTCTATTTATTTTATCAAAAGCTTTATGCAAGTCTATTTCGATACACATGAGATTCCTATTTTTATTGTTAAAGTTTTTGATCGATTCATGAGCAAACAAAGTATTTTTGGCCATAGGACTACCAATTATAAAGGCAATTTGATTCTCAAAAACTAAACATTTCAAAAATATTTGTATTATCTTGCACAATATAATGGAAATTATTTTATATATAGAGTTGCAACATGCTATTGGTCTATAGTCCTTTAACCATTGGGGATCTTAACTTTTGGCACTAAAGTTATAGAAGTATGATTTGGATTTTTTAAAATTTTCCCAATCTTGAAAATTTCAGTGATTATTTCAAAAAAATTCTCCTTAATTTTCTCCCAATAAGTTTTATAAAATTTTGCACCAAAGAAATTAGGCCCTGGACTTTTATCATTATTAGCATAAAATATATTATTTTTGATTTCCTCTAATCTAATAGGACAAAGTAGTATATACTGACTAATATCATTCAACATATATTTTGTCTCAATCATTGGGAAGTTATCTGTGTAAAAATTAATATTGTATAAATTTGAGAAATAGTTTATTGCTTCCCTTTCAATGCAAGAAACTTCATTTAAAACAGTTACCTTTGCATCTATCAATTTTCCTATATCATTCTTATATTTTCTGCTAGACATATTTGCATAACTTTTTTTTACTTACTACATCTCCATTAATCAATCAATCTACCTTTGTTTTCTGCCTCATATTTATGGATTGCACATGAAATGACTTAATCGTATTATTTTGAGCATGAAAAAAAATTGTTGACCATACAAATGTCTTAGTAATCATTATCTAATTCATTTTGCAACATCTCACATTCCTCTCTAATTTGTTTTAAATCATTTCCATTTTTATTCCAATTTTTCAATATCCTTGGTTATTTTGGAGCATTTTATTAAATTTGTACTAGCAATGCCTTGTACTTTGATAATCAAACTATTTTAAGTACTTCTCTATAGTTTTTCTCATTTACCCATCCATTTATGAATATGAAAAGAGTATTTTTCTTTGAAATATTATTTTGTGTGAGATATATTTGAATAAGTGTATGATCACAAGTTGTCTGGGGCAAAATGTAACATTTAAAATCTTTAAAAAATGTTTATAAAATTTTGATTTACCAAATTCTGTCTAATTTACAGTGAATGTTTCTGAATTCCCCAGATTTTCATGTGAACCTATTTCCAAATATAATTGGTTCAACCAAACCAGTTTTAAGTTTAAAGTTATTTAGTCTTTCTAATTTCTTAAAGGAATTGAATCCCCACCAAATTGATAAAATGGAGAAAAACCGTCCGTACATAATCCTAATCTAACATTTCGACTCTCCACTGCAAAATGTGGATACGTTTTATCAAAATGCTTTCATGCTTCTCCATCGGCTGGATGTGTCAACGTACCCTCTTCCTCCGTTCTCACGCTATGCCATCTCATATTAGATGCAGTTACAGAAGATGCATATAATCTTTGAAGTCTTGGAGTTATGGGTAAGTAATGCATACGCCTGTACGGAACTTCCTTCCCCTTCTTTTTTCTTGGTTTGTATCTCTCCTGGTTACAAACTTTACAATTTCTAAGGTTTGCGTCTTCTTTCCAAAACAACATGCGACCTTTTAAACATGTATCTATTTTCTGATAAGGTAAACCAAAAGCCGACATAAGTTTTTTAACTTCGTAGTGATTTTCACACATTAGATTATTGTGCGGCATATGTCTTTTTGCATCTTGTACAACAGCCGTAAACCCAGCTTCAGTGATATTGTATTTTGACTTCATCGCAATGTATTCTGCAATTACTGACAGCTGAGTGCCGCTTTTACAACCATCCCAAATAGGTTTCTTAGCAGCATCTAGTAAACCATAAATTTTTTTTGCTTCAATATTTGGTTCTTCAACATTTCCATCATCGTCGTCAACTTCAACCACAAGAAACATTGATCGTGCTGCATCTTCGACCATATTTTCTATACGGGTCGTCGAAACTATTTCGTTAACGATGCTTTCAGACTCTACAGAAGTATTTGCTACAACTTCTCCATGCCGATCCCAAACATAATATCGGGTGCGAAACCGTTTTGGCACAAATGAATTTTCACAATATCTGGTAACAAATACTTCAAATGTCTACACTACTACACGGACAACGAATTTCTGGATCGTTTCCGTTATTACTTAAAGCGAATTCAACAAACACGTTTGTACCATTATAAAAATCTTCTTTTATTGAGCCCCTCGGTCCTTTTCTTTGGTACATTCATCTCCTTCGATCAACAAAATAATCAATCATTTTTCCTATTTGACAAAATGAGAAGTTTAAAATTTAATATTTATTTCGAAGAATACAAATTCAAAAAAGATTATTTTCATGGTCGTATAATATTTGAAGTTAAAGAACAACTTCACAAATTTAAAAATATTTTCAAATATGGCACATTTTATTTTTTAACGTATCGATATAAAAATTTGTACAATTTTTTTTTCATTGGTCATGCATCATACTTCCCACTACAAACACGGTAAGCATTTACATTTCGTATATTACTTCATCTCAAACGATTTAACAAAATTTCGGCAGCATTTCCCTTTTGTTCCCTGCATTGTACACAAATGCGTGTACGCAGAAAATAAAAAAAAAAGTTAGGCCGAAATTTTATGAACCGTTTGAGACGAAGTAGTATACAAAATGTAAATGCTTACTGTGTTCATAACTTGTCCAGTACATGAACAAATCCGACAAACATTGTACCAGATGAATATAAATGGTCGTTTTTCGAAAAAAACGACTATTTATGCAACGATCATGTACAACACTCGTCGGACGGGGCCAAAAACTCTCTAAGGGACATTTGTCAATTACATACGCGCATTTTATGAAAAAATACAGTTTTACTCACTGTTCACATTCACAAAAATATATATTAATCTAACACATTTTTTCGATGTATTACATCAACTTAAGGCTGGTTTAACATTTTTGTCATTTTTCAATACACACAATTATAATTTAGACTCATGCATTTTTTGTTTGTTTCATAAGTCAATACGTGCACAATATAATACCCCTAGTTCATTCATTCATTTTATCTTATTCCAACTAATGTATACAATCGTAGAATCAAGGCATCCACAACGATTTACATATATATGAACAACCACAAATTATATATTTTTTCACAATTTCACGATAAAGGATGAAATAGGTATACCATGTGATGCTATAAACCGTTATTACGCTATTGGAAACAATTGCAATCACTAATTCGTCCTAGTTTATCAATTTATGCAAATCTAGAATTAGGGTAAAAGCTGAATTTTTCACAAAAATAAGAGATTATACCTGAGATTAAGAGCAAGAAGTGTTGAATTCACAGCAGGAAAGGAGAAAAAATAATGAAATCAGCGATTGAAGGTGGAAAATGGTGATTTCACTACGCCATAAATGGCCTTCTGCAACACAAAAAAAATGTTGGGTCAGACCCAAAAAATGTTGCCAAAGGTCTATGGCAACACTTTTCGGGTGATGCAATTTTTGCCGTTGTCTTAGACCTCAAAGGCAACATTTTGACTATCTAAGGCAACATAAGTAATATTGTTGCAATAGAACCCTATTTGGGTCTATAGCAACATCCATATGTGTCTGTAGCAACATTCCAAAATGTTGCTATAGATATTAACTTTTTGAATTTGTGGGGCCCACAATGTAGAGCATATTTGATTTTTTAATAGAAATAAATATTTATTTAATAAAATGCTATTGCACAGAATTTGATATTCAAAAAGTAATTTATTTAAATAAATATTTTATTTCAACATTTGAAATAGTACAAATTTCTGACTCCACTATTTTACAATTCAATGATATATAACACTGATATTCACATATACAGATATTCCTCACTACATCACTCAGTTCACTCATTACATATGCAGTTTCAATTTATACAGACACCGACACTGACAAATATATGACGAGCCGAGTGTCGAGCCGAAGGCGAGCCGAGTAGCGATTCCAGTCTTCAAGCTCAAGCACATTTGATTTGACTCTGTCTTCAAGCTTGTATCCAGCTGTCCAGTCTTCAATACCTGTCACATATAATTCAAAAGCAGTAATCTGAAAAATAATATTTAACTCGAACAGAAAATGAAAATATTTTTGTTATATTATTTGCCTCAGGTATTTGGGTTGTTTCTTTTCATATTTTTTTCTGACAGGGACCAAATATTTGCACGGATAACCTGTGAATGCACAAGTCAGCTGTTCACAAGTGCATAAGCCAAACATGAATGCAACACATGGATACAAGACAGTATGGAAGACAGCAAGCAACAGTTCAGGCAAAAATGCACAAAGGAGAAGCCAAGTGCACAAAGTAGTACTTAACACAGCAAGCAACATAACATGACCAAGAAATGCATGTACATGGAAGAACATACATGCATCATAAGGCTTGGTACAAGAAACTACTCAAGTGCAACTACTCAAGTGTAAGTTCATACTCAAGTGCAGCCAGATATGTAGACAAGCCAAAAAAATGGACACGACACATGGTCAAACCCGAGTCATCGACTGGATTCAACTCAGGGCCAAGCAACCAACAAAATAAACAAGAACCAGGTTCAACAAAATGTAGACAAGCTAGTGCAAGAAACACAGCAGTACACATAGGCATCCCATCAAGCAAAAACAGTGAATGCATCAGGCATGTACAAGAGAAACATAGGCAGTAATATGATATACAGAGGACTTGGAGCATTAGTTCATGTTAAAGAACAAGGTTGGCATGGTACTAGTTCAGTCCAGACCAAGCAAAACCAACAAAGCTCAACATACATATGTTTGTATATATCGTGGAAACCAAAACTCAATGTTCAGATTAGTCAACAATTTAATAAAACCAAAGATCACTTTCAAAGTTCTGATTTTCAAAAATGCAGAAGCTTTCAAGTGAAGCAGTTTTCAAGAGGACAGCAGAATACAAATACTTCAAGTTCTGGTTTGACAGCAGAATACAAATACTTCAAGTTCTGGTTTAACAAATGCAGCAAGGTACAAAGGTATGTGAACAAGTTTAACAAAGATTCAAGTTCTGGTTTAACAAATGCAGCAGAAGGAGCTAACAAGCTCAGATCAGAAATCAAAAACAAGCTAGTGAACCAAAATCCAACATACCAAATAATATCACATCGCAATTCATCATCGGCAAAGCAAAATCAAGCCAGTGGACCAAAATCCAACATACCAATACATCATCGCAATCCAACATAGCAGATTTCTCAAAGTCCAACAGAAAGATTAAACTCGAGATTATAGGAAATAAAGCCTATAAATAAATCCCAATTCATCATCGGCAAAAGCGTGCGAGTGTAACCAAAATTGAGAATAATCAAGTAAACCAGAAGGCAGAAAACATACCAAATAATATCACATCGCACCCGACGACGAAGGCAAAGCAATTCGAGCAATCAATCAAGGAGAATGAAGGAGCAAGCTACCAGGAACGTTTCTTACACTAGATTCGATCAATCAGAGCATCAAAGCAACTGGAATCGCGTGCCCTAGTTTTCACAGAGAGGAACGAGAAAGAAAAATCGCGTGCCCTAATTTTCACAGAGAGAGGAATGAGAAAGAAAAGTAAAGCGGGAAATGGAAATTGGTAAGGTGTGGATCGATGGTGTGAATCGACGGTTGAGATTTTGTTTTAAATGGTGGTGTGGATCGTTGAGGTGTAAAAAAAATTTAAATTTTTTTAATTAGAATATATCTATGGCAACACTATATAAAACTGTTGCATCGTGTTACACTTGTTTAGCTAGAGCAACACATTTTTATGGCTAAGGTAACACCAAAAATACAATGTTGCAGTAGGACCAAAATTTTATAGCTGTCGCAACATTTTAGTTAGCAACACCTTGCAAAAATGTTGCAGAAGATCATCTATGGCGTAGTGTTTGGGGGTTTTTTTTTGTGAATTTGAGTTGCTGGAAAATGAGGAAGAAATACTCGGCCGAGCTGCAGGTAATCGCGATTTTCCGACGGCTTCCGACGACCGCCGCAGCCCGTCGGAAGCCGTCGCTCCCACCCGTCGCTATTTGGTCATTTTCTAGTAGTGTAAGCATGCATGATGATATTAAAATCTCCAATAATTAGCTAAGAACGACCAATGTTAGAATTTATTTATTCTAGTTGATTCATAATGTTAGTCTTCCATTTTCGCTAGATGCATAAATAAAGGTATTTTATAGATGAAAACCTCCTTTATTTACACAATTATATTGTATGAACTGAAAGTTAATAAATTGTTGATTTATATCTCATAAATTAGGGTCCCATATTACATAATTCTACTATGACCACCCATATGATTGTTGTTTAAAGTATTCCAATTAATTAAACTTTTAGCTTGATAATCTTCTATCTTATCTAACGTGTTTTCAATTCTATCTTATCTAAGGTGTTTTCAAATAAACCTACATTACTAGGTTTAATAGTGAAAAGTAGATTAGATAAATCTAAACTTCTTTTAGAGGAATTAGTCCCCTAACCTTCTATGCAATTATTGACATGATATAGAATATAAAAATATAAAAATTATGAAGAATACACAAGAGGATACTGTCTTCTGCTATAGTGAAGCACTATATCTATTTTCTTCATCCATCACCACAAAAATTTTGCCACTTTTTTTACATGCTTTTCTGTCTTGTATTTTGAGTTATTCCTCCCATTTAGCATTTTTGATAATGTATTTCCTTTTAATTCACTATCTTCTGCTTCCTATGTATCATCACAAGTTATAATGTCTTTTATGCTTTTCAGTCTACTCTTTTTTCTTTTATTTTTGCTTGTTGACGTATAGGAAGTTGCTATTTGATTTACGACATTTTGAAGTGCTTGATCTGAGACAATCTTTCTGGCTTGAGGGGTTAAGTAATTTGCTAATTGGGTAATGCCAAATCTTTCGGAGATTACTGTTGCATACCTTATACTTCTTTGAGCATTTGTGATTGATCCTTCATCATGATTCGTATTTTCAGCAGTTAAAACTATTTTTTAGCTCTCCTGGGGAGGGAGAGTACAGTAGCCTGTATATTATTTATCCCTTTTGTGTTGGCCTGTGATTCAGTAGCTTGTTTGTTTTCATTGCTTTTTATCTCTGAGCTTGCAGTGGGTATTGAAGTGTTTTTTGGATGATCATCTTTCCCAGCTTCATTCCCATCCTCCAATATAGGTTCTTGAATTGGCTTATCCTGATTTGCAATTTTTACCCGTATGTTTGCATAATTTGAAAGCGTAGGAGTAGAATTAACGTTTTCTTTTTGATATATGTTCTTCTGCATGTTTGTTGTGTTACTTTCCTTGTCTTTGCCTATATTTGCTAAATTTAATATTGAGTCTGCATTTCTAAGATTATCAGAGAAGCCATTTTCAGTACCCACGTTCTTATCCACTTGCATTCTTTATGTCTTCATTTTGATTATCACTTATTGGCTTTTCTTTTTTCGCTCCAGACTTTTTAAGTAACACAGTTTTCAACATAATGACCAAGACACGCACAAGTTTTACATCTTGGAGGATTCACTCATATTCCATCTTTCTATATTTTCTCCGTCACGCATGTAAATATAAGCCTCTTTTGGGAATTCTGCCTCCGCTTTTATCTCGACCAGAATTCTTGCAAAGCAAACTCGGGTTTCTTTTGCAGTTGTTTCGTCCAATTTCAATAGAATGCCAATTACATTCGCAACTGCACTAAATACAACTCTATCCCACAATTTCAGTTTAAGTTTTGGTAGTCGAATCCATATTGGCATAGTCGTGAGAAGATCCATATCAAGATTTAGTTTCTTGTTCTATTTTTTCAACATAACGAGTTTTCCATTTATAAAATATGGACCTCCTTTGACTGTATTTTCACAAGCTACTGCATTTGAGAATCTGATAATAAAGAACCCATTATTGCGTGTATAAATTTCAAATTTACCTGTTGGGCTCCAAGTTCTCATTATAAATGTCTTGAAATGATGATACTGGGACCGGTTTCCATATACATATGCAATAACTGAATAACTTCATTTCATTTCTGTTCTTTTTTTGACCTCTTCCTTCACAACAATAATCTTTTTCTGATCGATGGAGATAGGAGCAATATAATTCAGATCAAAATCTGAGTTTAACCCCCGCTTTTTTGATCATTTCAACCCATGTTGAAGCATGGGTCGAGTTTTCTTCATTCTGGTATTGTGATCCCATATTGGTTTGAGTATTTTTTACTGTATTACTTGTATCAGGAGCAGATCTGAAATTAGTGTTTCTTGTTGTGTTTCCTGTATCAGGAGCGGATCAGAGGAAATTTGTTGCGTTTTTGCATCAATAGCGGATATGAAGTTTGCTTTTCTTGCATAGGAATTGATTGTTGTCGACCGTTTCATTTGCTTATCTTGGGCTGTATATCCATGAATGGGGCGTTGAGCAGAGTTGCCCTTGCCACGGTTGAGCACAGTTGGCATCCATTTTCTTCAATGTCTGGTGACTAATCCTCGTGATTTTTTTGTGATGGTAGACTGAGATTTGGCGAAGAAACGGGGTTGATTGGAGGAGATGAGGAGGATCTCATTCAACATTAAAAACAGGATTCCCGATTATTTTTACTACGGGAATGGCTGCTAAGCTTTGTAGACAGTGATTGTATTACACTCATTTGACATGAATTACCTATAAAATAATGTCTACCACGAACATTTTGGCTCACAATTTTTGTTGATTTTTGCATGATTACGCTATTTTGGCCTGACCATAATGCGCCCATTGTCTCGACAACGATCCATTACTGCAAAGGAAAAATGCTATAAGGTAATAATAAGTGACTACGCAAAGGAAAAATGCCATATGGTAATAAAAGTGATAGCCGCAGTTGGAAAATAAAAAGACTACAAAGCAACGACATAAAAGTATTGGAAACCAAGCACAAATAGTTAGCATATTTAAAATGAATAGTACGTCGAATACTGGAACCTCTACAGTAGATTATATATTATTTATTAATGCAAACCAAGCTTTAAGATTCCGGCCGAAATTTCGGCATTCCGTCCATCGTCTGCCGGTTCCGGTCAGTACCTGAATGGAATATGCTCAAAAATCCATTTCGGCCACGGAGCATAAAATATCAATCTCATGTCTCGATACTGGAAATTGAAGATAGAAAAGGAAAACTAGCAAGCAAAATAGAAAAATAAATAAGACACCAGAGAACAAAAAACAGAAAACGGTAGAGCATTTAGAGCACGGTAGGTGAAATCCGAAATTAAATTTAGCAATCACTCACCTCACATTTAAAGTTGAGCAACATAAATCAGATTCATTCTAAGGTCATCTCCAGTAGGTTCAGCCACAGTAGCCAAGCGCCCATTTAATGGACGTCTGGCCTAGGCGTCCATTTTATGGGCGCCTGGTACCAGGCGTCCATTAAATGAGCGTCTGATGCCAGGCTCTCATTTTATGGGAGCCTGATGTGGGAGCCTGACGCCCCTCCATAATTGGGGGGCTTGGACGTCCATTTTATGGGCGTCAGATTTCTGACGCTCATCCAATAAAATGGACGTCAGGGCTTGGGCGTCCATTAAATGGGCGTCCAAGTCCAGTTCAGCATCCTAAATTGGATCCTGAACGTTCAGCTGAATATTTAGTCTGAATTGAACGATTGGTAATGAAATTTGGACAAATTCAGTATGTAACTGAACCACTAGATATGCCCTAAATAAATTTAACCCCAATTTTTTTTCCTTTACATTTAGGCGGCTTAAAACGTAAAATAGATACCGATGACCTGGATAGTAATAGTTTTAGTAAATGTAGATAATTTACGTGGGTTTGGTTCCTATATATGGGCTGATAACGTTTGTGCCGATAATCTAGAATTAAGTTTGATCTGTCTTCTATATTTTTTTTCTTAAAGCTTGTATTTCGTTTGTAAATTACAAGGATAACGTATCACTTTATGTTACTATTAACATAGTTACTTAGAGAACTGAATCGAAACTCCTAAACCGATATGCTAAACTGAATCAAATTAGCAGGATGACTTATTGGTTGGATTCAATAATAAACAGATATGCTAAACTGTTAAGACCTACCCTCTCCAATGCTAGCCCCTAGATAGAAAGTTGATATAACATTGATGCGATAAACTGATTATAGTATTTAAGAACGAAAAAGATAAAACAGAAAAGTAGTGAAAATAGAAGTTTGTGAATGTGGTAAACACTGATTTGCATATAATAGAAACGGAGATCAGACGGGATACGAGAGATGACTTGATTTTTTTTAAAAAAAAAAAAGGAAAAAAAAAAAAAAAAAAAACCTAAAAGTTAGGGATATATACTCACTACAAGTGAAACCGGCATTTGCGTCGGCAAAAAACCGACGCCGACCGTCGCTAGCCGACGCAAGCCGATTCTAAAAACCGACGCAAAAATAAACGTCACTATCAAGCATTCGAGTCGGTTTTGCGTCGGCTTCGCCACCCCTTTAGTGTCGGTCAGTGCTATATCCACGTGGCCATTTTTTTAAAATTCTGTTGGTCGTAACAAGCCGATTCCAGCTGGCGCAATCTTGAAACCACAAAGCCGTCACTAGCTGTCACTAGCCAACGCAAGCCGACGCCAACCTGTTACCAGAAAGCCGTCGCTAGCCGTCACTAGCCGACGCAAGCTTGGGTTCATCTATTTATAAACAGCTGTTTGTTTGCGCCTTCAAACCATAGTATAAACAATTTCCGTGGAATTATAACAACATTCAATCTTTCAACACAAGTATAACACCAACCTCTCATCAATCAAACATAACATTCACAATTTTCCATCAAAAAACAACTATATATCCAAAAACTCATCAATCAAACACAAAATTCACTAATCTACATCATAGTCAACAATACATATAAGTACTATCAAACAAGTCATATATTATTGTCCTACTCATCATCATACACACTACACCATTATAAGCTATTAACAACGGGTAAAAACCGTTGTTAAGTCCAAAAGCAACGGGTAAAAAC
Source organism: Allium cepa (assembly GCA_030765085.1). NCBI lineage: Eukaryota > Viridiplantae > Streptophyta > Magnoliopsida > Asparagales > Amaryllidaceae > Allium > Allium cepa. Next base: position 708,712,799 of record CM060932.1, read on the forward strand.
CGTATTCAACACAGGAGTGGTTGAATTTAGCGACGGGAGAAAACCGTTGCTTTATGTCCAAAAGGCAACGGGTATAAACCGTTGCAAACTGGACCAAAGGCAACAGGTATTAACCGTTGCAACTTGGGCCATAGGCAACGGGTTTAAACCGTTGCAAATTGGGCCAAAGGCAATAGGTATAAACCGTTGCTTTATGGACAATAGGCAACGGGTATAAACCGTTGCTTAATGTACGAAAGGCAACGGTTACAAACTGTAACGACCCAATATTTTCAACCATTCGCATCCGCACATGTCGGACTTGAATTGTTCAAAATACTGCGTTGTAGAATAAATTTAGCAAACTCAGAATATACAGTAAATAAATCACAGAATCACATACACAGATATCAGAATCTCGCAGCGGAAATTAAAATTTAGTGGTTCATGAAGCCACTGATACATCTTTAACAAAACAGAACTTACATTGTCTATAATCCTCAATACAAATTTTAACATACACAGATAGAGAGTCTTCAAAGTCTTGAATTCCAGAAAGGATAAAGGCTGAAACAACTTCCAATAGCACGAATGATCTATTGAGTGTCCTAGCTACGGAGAAGAAACTGAAGCTGCAACTCAGGCTGACCCGAGCGTAAAATAAAACAAACACTCGAGTCAGGACATACATACTTATATGATGTAAGCTAAATCAAGTGTACTGTAATATAGAGCAAGTAACTTAAAGGATGCTTGGGACCGCCCATCCTCTAAGGATCCGTCAAACTATTTACTATGTAATATATTGCGCTATTATAATAGTGTCTATTTATAAAATAAACATACTTTTTTCTTAGCATTAAGGGGTTACCCATATAGCCCTTAACACGTAATAGTCCCAGTAGTCCATCCAATATCATAGCCCCTCCTGATCGGGAAGCCACCAGAGGATACCACACGGGCTACGGGAGAAATCCAAACTCGTACAAGGCTCGATATGGTAGGTGACACGGCACAACTAGGCAATGCCAGGGTAGATATACCAATTACGCTTCCGGACCGATGGTAACGCGAAGCCGCAGCAACCGCCCACCTCGAACAACACTCCCAAATCAAAGGTGCGCGCACCAAACAATCACAAGAGTAATAGAATGGCAACCGAAGAAGTGTGTTCGATCAGAGGAGCTACCTCATTAATCCGTCGATCGCTCCTGTTTTAGCCACCTTAAGCCAACTCACGGGAGTCGGGTCCACGTATATACCTTTCAAGAAACCGTCACCACCATCCTACTTCATTCTGGAATCTCCACCACGTACACGGTTGTCAAAGTGGTTTTCGGTATCGACAGAGAGTATGCCCATATCCGATCCCGGTCTCTTTGCCAACCAAACGTTATTATAACCCGTGGTTATTTAAAAACAGTTTATACTTTAAATCAGAATAAACATTTCCATTTCAAAACTATAGATACGATATCATTTTAAAACCCAAAACAATAGGATATCGTTATATTCAAATATAATTCTTTCCAAAACCATACTGTTTATAATATCTGGAGACCAAATATTTGAATTATATCTTCAAAGGATAATGTTTTGGAAACTTTACTTAAATCCATAACTCCCAAACACAATGGTTTGGACATTCAACGGTATATATATAAATGGGTTAACTTTATGGTTACTTTGTAAAGAAGATAATTTACATAGCTTCACAAATATATTTCTTTATTTAAAGTTTAACCATAATTTAAATATCCCTTTATGTTCCCAAAACCATTTCAATTTTTATATATATCCAATTGGAGTATTTACTATTCAAAACTTAGTTTGGGTTTTATTCTTTCACAAATCAATGTTTTATATTTTTAGTCTTGAATATTCCCATAATTTCCATAAATAAAACTCCAAATTTTAACCATTAAATTTTTCCCAAAATTTACTTAATACCAGAATATTTATCTTTAATTTATTTAGGAAAATACAGTTATAAATATTATGTCTTAAGTTTTTCCAAAACTTAAGGAAAAATAAAATTTATCAAATTCCATAAATTTTAGAGCAATCAAATTCTAGATTCCATAGCACTTAGGAAATGCTACCTAAAGTTATGGGTAAAACTAGTCAAATTTCAAAAGACAGCATTTAAATGCTGTAATAGATTGTTTAACTTGATAAATATTTCCAAATATAACCTATTTATTTATTCATTTATTAACTGAAATCTTATTCTTTCAAAATCCCGATTTACCAAATAAGTTATATTCCATAAATTTATTCAAATATTTATTTATTTCTTTATTTATAACTTATTAAAAATCAATATAAATTCCTTTAAAGATATAAATCAAATATTTAACTTCCAAAATAATTTTAAATATTTCAGAAAATATTATAAGGACCACGGGCCTGTATATAGTTTTCTAGCCTAGGTCAAGTGGTACGGATTTATATCATTTCAATCCGTAGTTTACAAATATCCCGGGTCCTATCATTTCAAACCCGCAATCCCAAGTTTAACAGTTTAACAGTTAACAGCATAATTTAACAATAATAATCATTTAGGCCTATCATTTCAGCCCATAACAATCTACGTATAATAGGGAACTTGCAGTGTGATTTAAGCAGTAAATAAACAATAACATAATATATATAATACAACAGATAATAACTGATGAGGTGTCAATTTAAATGGGGTTCATCATTTTACATTACACTACAGACAGATAATAGTGACATAAAATTTTACACATACACTTGCAATAATTTACGAAATATAAATACGTATGTCTGGTGAGAAATACTCACCTGAAAGTTGCAGAAAATTTGAATTCAAAACGACGATTCACCGGTAAAGACCGACAGAAAATAACGATCAAATTTCTTCTGATGTCGCCTAGATTCAAATCTAGAACAAATTCAAATATTTTGAAACGCGACTTTAGAATGTATGGTCAAGAAAGGATTAAAATAGAACGGAAATTGTTTTGACTTGCTCGACCACTCCACCGTATAATGTGACCTAAATATACCCAAACGTGAACCGTGCTAACACAAAAATTACGACAAAATTTCCTAAAACAAAACGGCAAAATGTTGAATACGCATACACGTGCACACTTGCATTCCTATGTATTATGAAAATGTTGTTGCTTAAATTTTCCTCAAACTTAGAGTCACTTTTTCAAATCCAGCTACTATCTTACATTTTAAACTTAATTTGCATCATTGCTTTATGACTTCATCCATCTTCAATCTAAACTTTCCAGGCTTAAAAACTGTACAGACACACCTCATCCTATCTTCAACTATTACTAGCATCCCCAAACTCCAGCCTTTTACTAAACACTCAGGTTAGATGAATTCACTCACAAGGCTTGGTCATCATATCCAAAGCAAGTTTTTACTGATCCATTCGTGCACCGTGTGATACACAGATATGCACAGCCTATGAATTTTATAAATGCAGACTACCACTCAACTACGTTTTTCTTAATTCACTCATATATGCCTCTATGCTCTTTTCTTCTTCTATCCTCTTTTGCAATGACTTACCCAAACTAGAACCCAAACCTGGTCTAAGTTTACAAATACAGTTTGTCTGAAAGGAGAAAAATGAGCAAATTCCTTATTATACCCCTAGTCGAACCCATGATTTTGAAATCAAAAGAAAACTCAGGTTAATGAGATGTTTGATAGAACTTGGTTTTACATATGTAAAAATTTTTTTCAAAGTAACCTCTCAGTTCTATAAAGTTAGTACCTCTGACTTAATTATGTATACAAAAAAAAAAAAAAAAAAAAAAAAAGAAAAAAAAAAGAAAACTCTATAAACCCAGATCCATATGTTGTTCAAGGCATATGATAAGATTCTTAGAGAAAACAAAGTGGATAAATGGTAGTGTGGCCGAGCAAGGCAGAGATAAAACAAAATTTTCGAGGAAGAGGAAATATCTGAACAAAGAAAAGAAAATGACATAGACCATTTACCTGATAAGAGTTCGAGCCCGAGAAGAACAGACAAGAGAGAATGAAACTAAAGAAGATAAAGCAAAGTATATATAGATGGATTTTGCGAAATAGTCAGATATGAAACGTACGAGCATTAATGTAAGCGTTGATCTCTCCTACCACTCCTCTGTTAGAACGTTATGAGCGTGATTTACTGATCAGTTTGCAAAAGGATAAATCTTCGAAATATACAGGGGAAGCCAAGAGTTTCACAACGTATAAAGCTTGATGATAATTTAATGCCAGATTAATTTCCTGCGTGATTTGAGCTCATACCAGAGAACTGGTATCTTGGCAGGTATACATTGTTATAACTTCAAATTTATGTGATGTGTGATTAAATGATAAAACGGCAAGGCACATAAATTTGAACTGATGCGCATTTGAAGGGTGCTTGATTTATATTTTTTTTCTTTCCAGATGATATGTGTGATTTTAAACTGCTCATTATGAATATATTTTGATTTCACAATATGTTCCAATTAAACAGTTGCATGGTTAAAGCAAACATGCTTTGAAGTAGTTGCAGAGATTTATGGGGAAAATGGCAAGAATAGAAACGGAGCATTGCTTTGAAATCTGAACGTTTTGCATATATGCGTGATTTCTCCTTTCAGTTTCAAAGAAATAAAGGTTTCAATATTAAGAGGAAGAGAAATCAAATCTGCTGCCAGTTATACACAATTGATTGAATGCATCAGTTTCTTATGTTAATTGTTTACTCACGTGATTAAAGCAATGGGATAAATATATAGGTCTTTGAATATAACTGACGAGCTAAATCAGAGGAGATAAATCAATAGTTATCAATTATACAAGATGTCAGGGAATACGTTCACATTTCAAGCATTGATTTGGTAAATATTTGCTTTAAATCTTCGTATGAATTAAAGGAGAGATAAATGGGAATGAAAACATCAGTTTCTATATGATAAATGCTTATACGTGATTTAGTTTATACATTGATTTATAGGCAAACAAACGGCAAATAGTGATACAATGCAATATTCCCTTGGTCTTAAGAAACGGCAGAGGTGCTGATACAACTAGTGATTCAAGCAAATACATATAGATTTGTTTTAACTGTAGGTTGCGTGATTCATTTCCAGTTTTAATGCATGCGTGATATATCTTCCAAATATAAATATTTGCACGTTATAAGAATTTTTTTTTTCAAAAGCATGCGTGCCTTATAAATTTCCAGATTTGATGAATATGGACTGTGTAATTTCCTTCCAGGATACTTTGCTTGAATTATATGTGTGATTAGGAACGGAAAATTTTATTTATTTATTTATTTATTTATTGCACAATAAAGGTGAAATAGAGAGATATACATGGGAATTGAGAAGTTGAAAAGATAGGCAAGGTTAAGTATGAATGCGTGATTTAAAACTGCCAATTGAAATCTAGATTTAATGCATGCGATAACTGCAATTTTTATGAGAAGCTTTGATTTCAAAATCTTATACTATTTAATGTAGGCGTGATTTTAGATTGATGATTTGCAGATAAAAGGATTTGTTTGAGGCGGAATCAAATGGACAAATGGGGAGAAAAGGGCAAGCAGCTTAAATGGTTTAAAGTATCAGTTTTATATATATAAATATGTAAATATGAATACGTGTGTGATGATTCATTTATATTTACATAAATTTTGATTTGTATTAAATATGTTTACAAATGTATTTGGACGTTCGCAGATACCATACTAGATCATAGGCAAAAACACAGGGGAAAAAGAGGAAGCTGTAGAGATTTAAAGCTTTCAGTTACAAAAGTTATAAATATGTTTACGTGATATAAGATTTAGGCAGTTACACAACATATAAAGTTTGAAAATATGTAAATATGCATGCGTGATTTCAGCATGCTTTGATTCTCCTATGTTTGATTTAATAAACAAACTGGCCAGACTTAATGCAAAACTTTTTAAAAAGAAACGTACAAAATGAAAAGTTGCGTGATATAAGCCTGGATATAAAGTTTGTACGTAACTTTATGTTCTTTTTTTTTTTTTTAGTTCAGTTTGCAAAAATTATAAGTTTTTGAATTTACTGGAAGGCCGAGAGATTTGCTTCAGTTTCTCTTTGAATAAATGCTTAAACGTGATTGAAGAAATAAACAAGGGAAGTTATCAATGCATGATTTTATTTCTGAGAAAAGGAAAGGCAAACTCATATTCAATTCAGTTTTGATTTACAAAAGGTTTAATTAAGGCATACGTTGATATGGGGAGAAATAAAGGTAAGTATACATCAGAGGATGAACGAAAGAGTTGATATGTATCGTATCAATTTAGGCATGTACAAATTTCTCCTTGGATTTTTGTCTCACACGTTACTTCCATGTTAAGTTTTTACTTCATTTTATTTATTTGATTTTAGTTTGAAAACAATAAATGGAATGGCAAGAATTTATGCAAAGCTTAGAAAAACGTATACAAATTTATTTAAAATCAGACTGTCAGTTAATGCAACGTAACGTTTGTTATAAAATCTCTGACTGATATTTTTCTCCAAAATTTTACGAAAACATGATTTTTACACTACGCTAAACAGACGCAGTCCAAAACATCAAAAATTTTCATAAAAATAACATTTTAAAAACACACGTTTTATTACGTCACTTATACCCTATAATTGACGCGTCCTTTAAACGCGAAATTTAACAGTTCAAAAATAGCTTAAATTTTCACAGTTATTATTTAATTTTATTGACATATACAAATTTTATAAAATATATCTCCAAATAAAATAATTAACTATTTTGATAAACACAATTTATATAAAATATATTTCAAAGTTAAATAATTAAAATAAAATAAATAGCTAAAACTAGGGCTGTTACACTCTCCCCCACTTAAAAACTTTTCGTCCTCGAAAAGGAACGAAAGGAAAAGAATCAAAAGAGGATAAGCTAGACAAACAAGAATCTTAAACGAATAGTTCCGGATTTGAAACACGAAGAAGATCCTCCAGAATCGGTTCTACTCTTCAGTTTGACCGTCAGTCCATGGGTGATAAACGGTGCTTAGGTCTCGATGAGTAACAAAGGTTTCAAAGAATATTGAAAGATTCCTAAATAGGCTGGTAGAAGCAATCGCCTCCCCATTCTGTAGCAGATAGGGAAACCAAGGACACTTAAAAATAGTTCATAAACAAAATAAGATAATAAATTTGAAATCATAATGCTTTTGAGATTATAATACTTTGAAGGTCGTTAAAATTTATAGATATCATCATCTGGAAATCATATTACAAAAATCATAGCACTTTTTAAAATAATCTTCATTTATACCTTTTAAATTCAATGCCAAATAATACTCATTTCAAAGTTGAAATATTTTAAGGTTCATTTATTCAATTATAAAATTTTCAAAACATTTTATTTTTAAAAACAGCAGCACTTATAATATGTTACGGTAGATATAATAGTATTTTCCAATCAATTCATTATTCTACTTAACTCTTGATTTAGCAATAACCTAACACTTTATTTAAAATACCTATTTTATAATTAAGATATTCCTTTAATAAGTTACACTTGAAATTTCCATTTGAAAACCAAATTCTCAATTATCAAATTTTAGTGATATTAAAATACATCTTAATCATAATTATCCATTTTTCAAGACATGTCTATTTCCAAAACAAGGATAGAAATTCAAATTTGATGAACTCAAATCAAATAGAATCCAAGCTAGTTAAAATCAGAAGGTCCGATGATTAAATAACAGAATAAGGAACTGGGTAAGTCTATATAAATCGCGGACAACCTTGACCTGGTCAACCGTGACTTGAAGAGTCGGATCGATATGATTGGGTAAATCTATATTTGATCCGAAGAGATAGAGTTCGGAATAACCAAAGATACTGGCATATAAACCGAGGATAAATATAAATCTCTGGTGAATCAATGTTAATGGTAAAGGAGTTTCGCCCCTTTATTAGAATAATGGCGAGACCGCCAATTTACTATAAAGATCATCCGAAGTGGAGTTATGGGACACTCCAGAATCTAAAGTAGATGAAAGTGAGGGACATGGATGAACTTTGGAACCACAGGGAATGTTCCAAATTCGAAAAGGAAGAGGTTCAAGCTCGAATGAAGGTGATTCTATAAATCAATTTACCATACATTCTAAGTTTGCCTAGAGCCAAAGCTCTGATACCAAATGTAACGACCCAATATTTTCAACCATTCGCATCCGCACATGTCGGACTTGAATTGTTCAAAATACTGCGTTGTAGAATAAATTTAGCAAACTCAGAATATACAGTAAATAAATCACAGAATCACATACACAGATATCAGAATCTCGCAGCGGAAATTAAAATTTAGTGGTTCATGAAGCCACTGATACATCTTTAACAAAACAGAACTTACATTGTCTATAATCCTCAATACAAATTTTAACATACACAGATAGAGAGTCTTCAAAGTCTTGAATTCCAGAAAGGATAAAGGCTGAAACAACTTCCAATAGCACGAATGATCTATTGAGTGTCCTAGCTACGGAGAAGAAACTGAAGCTGCAACTCAGGCTGACCCGAGCGTAAAATAAAACAAACACTCGAGTCAGGACATACATACTTATATGATGTAAGCTAAATCAAGTGTACTGTAATATAGAGCAAGTAACTTAAAGGATGCTTGGGACCGCCCATCCTCTAAGGATCCGTCAAACTATTTACTATGTAATATATTGCGCTATTATAATAGTGTCTATTTATAAAATAAACATACTTTTTTCTTAGCATTAAGGGGTTACCCATATAGCCCTTAACACGTAATAGTCCCAGTAGTCCATCCAATATCATAGCCCCTCCTGATCGGGAAGCCACCAGAGGATACCACACGGGCTACGGGAGAAATCCAAACTCGTACAAGGCTCGATATGGTAGGTGACACGGCACAACTAGGCAATGCCAGGGTAGATATACCAATTACGCTTCCGGACCGATGGTAACGCGAAGCCGCAGCAACCGCCCACCTCGAACAACACTCCCAAATCAAAGGTGCGCGCACCAAACAATCACAAGAGTAATAGAATGGCAACCGAAGAAGTGTGTTCGATCAGAGGAGCTACCTCATTAATCCGTCGATCGCTCCTGTTTTAGCCACCTTAAGCCAACTCACGGGAGTCGGGTCCACGTATATACCTTTCAAGAAACCGTCACCACCATCCTACTTCATTCTGGAATCTCCACCACGTACACGGTTGTCAAAGTGGTTTTCGGTATCGACAGAGAGTATGCCCATATCCGATCCCGGTCTCTTTGCCAACCAAACGTTATTATAACCCGTGGTTATTTAAAAACAGTTTATACTTTAAATCAGAATAAACATTTCCATTTCAAAACTATAGATACGATATCATTTTAAAACCCAAAACAATAGGATATCGTTATATTCAAATATAATTCTTTCCAAAACCATACTGTTTATAATATCTGGAGACCAAATATTTGAATTATATCTTCAAAGGATAATGTTTTGGAAACTTTACTTAAATCCATAACTCCCAAACACAATGGTTTGGACATTCAACGGTATATATATAAATGGGTTAACTTTATGGTTACTTTGTAAAGAAGATAATTTACATAGCTTCACAAATATATTTCTTTATTTAAAGTTTAACCATAATTTAAATATCCCTTTATGTTCCCAAAACCATTTCAATTTTTATATATATCCAATTGGAGTATTTACTATTCAAAACTTAGTTTGGGTTTTATTCTTTCACAAATCAATGTTTTATATTTTTAGTCTTGAATATTCCCATAATTTCCATAAATAAAACTCCAAATTTTAACCATTAAATTTTTCCCAAAATTTACTTAATACCAGAATATTTATCTTTAATTTATTTAGGAAAATACAGTTATAAATATTATGTCTTAAGTTTTTCCAAAACTTAAGGAAAAATAAAATTTATCAAATTCCATAAATTTTAGAGCAATCAAATTCTAGATTCCATAGCACTTAGGAAATGCTACCTAAAGTTATGGGTAAAACTAGTCAAATTTCAAAAGACAGCATTTAAATGCTGTAATAGATTGTTTAACTTGATAAATATTTCCAAATATAACCTATTTATTTATTCATTTATTAACTGAAATCTTATTCTTTCAAAATCCCGATTTACCAAATAAGTTATATTCCATAAATTTATTCAAATATTTATTTATTTCTTTATTTATAACTTATTAAAAATCAATATAAATTCCTTTAAAGATATAAATCAAATATTTAACTTCCAAAATAATTTTAAATATTTCAGAAAATATTATAAGGACCACGGGCCTGTATATAGTTTTCTAGCCTAGGTCAAGTGGTACGGATTTATATCATTTCAATCCGTAGTTTACAAATATCCCGGGTCCTATCATTTCAAACCCGCAATCCCAAGTTTAACAGTTTAACAGTTAACAGCATAATTTAACAATAATAATCATTTAGGCCTATCATTTCAGCCCATAACAATCTACGTATAATAGGGAACTTGCAGTGTGATTTAAGCAGTAAATAAACAATAACATAATATAACTGCAGATATAATACAACAGATAATAACTGATGAGGTGTCAATTTAAATGGGGTTCATCATTTTACATTACACTACAGACAGATAATAGTGACATAAAATTTTACACATACACTTGCAATAATTTACGAAATATAAATACGTATGTCTGGTGAGAAATACTCACCTGAAAGTTGCAGAAAATTTGAATTCAAAACGACGATTCACCGGTAAAGACCGACAGAAAATAACGATCAAATTTCTTCTGATGTCGCCTAGATTCAAATCTAGAACAAATTCAAATATTTTGAAACGCGACTTTAGAATGTATGGTCAAGAAAGGATTAAAATAGAACGGAAATTGTTTTGACTTGCTCGACCACTCCACCGTATAATGTGACCTAAATATACCCAAACGTGAACCGTGCTAACACAAAAATTACGACAAAATTTCCTAAAACAAAACGGCAAAATGTTGAATACGCATACACGTGCACACTTGCATTCCTATGTATTATGAAAATGTTGTTGCTTAAATTTTCCTCAAACTTAGAGTCACTTTTTCAAATCCAGCTACTATCTTACATTTTAAACTTAATTTGCATCATTGCTTTATGACTTCATCCATCTTCAATCTAAACTTTCCAGGCTTAAAAACTGTACAGACACACCTCATCCTATCTTCAACTATTACTAGCATCCCCAAACTCCAGCCTTTTACTAAACACTCAGGTTAGATGAATTCACTCACAAGGCTTGGTCATCATATCCAAAGCAAGTTTTTACTGATCCATTCGTGCACCGTGTGATACACAGATATGCACAGCCTATGAATTTTATAAATGCAGACTACCACTCAACTACGTTTTTCTTAATTCACTCATATATGCCTCTATGCTCTTTTCTTCTTCTATCCTCTTTTGCAATGACTTACCCAAACTAGAACCCAAACCTGGTCTAAGTTTACAAATACAGTTTGTCTGAAAGGAGAAAAATGAGCAAATTCCTTATTATACCCCTAGTCGAACCCATGATTTTGAAATCAAAAGAAAACTCAGGTTAATGAGATGTTTGATAGAACTTGGTTTTACATATGTAAAAATTTTTTTCAAAGTAACCTCTCAGTTCTATAAAGTTAGTACCTCTGACTTAATTATGTATACAAAAAAAAAAAAAAAAAAAAAAAAAAGAAAAAAAAAAGAAAACTCTATAAACCCAGATCCATATGTTGTTCAAGGCATATGATAAGATTCTTAGAGAAAACAAAGTGGATAAATGGTAGTGTGGCCGAGCAAGGCAGAGATAAAACAAAATTTTCGAGGAAGAGGAAATATCTGAACAAAGAAAAGAAAATGACATAGACCATTTACCTGATAAGAGTTCGAGCCCGAGAAGAACAGACAAGAGAGAATGAAACTAAAGAAGATAAAGCAAAGTATATATAGATGGATTTTGCGAAATAGTCAGATATGAAACGTACGAGCATTAATGTAAGCGTTGATCTCTCCTACCACTCCTCTGTTAGAACGTTATGAGCGTGATTTACTGATCAGTTTGCAAAAGGATAAATCTTCGAAATATACAGGGGAAGCCAAGAGTTTCACAACGTATAAAGCTTGATGATAATTTAATGCCAGATTAATTTCCTGCGTGATTTGAGCTCATACCAGAGAACTGGTATCTTGGCAGGTATACATTGTTATAACTTCAAATTTATGTGATGTGTGATTAAATGATAAAACGGCAAGGCACATAAATTTGAACTGATGCGCATTTGAAGGGTGCTTGATTTATATTTTTTTTCTTTCCAGATGATATGTGTGATTTTAAACTGCTCATTATGAATATATTTTGATTTCACAATATGTTCCAATTAAACAGTTGCATGGTTAAAGCAAACATGCTTTGAAGTAGTTGCAGAGATTTATGGGGAAAATGGCAAGAATAGAAACGGAGCATTGCTTTGAAATCTGAACGTTTTGCATATATGCGTGATTTCTCCTTTCAGTTTCAAAGAAATAAAGGTTTCAATATTAAGAGGAAGAGAAATCAAATCTGCTGCCAGTTATACACAATTGATTGAATGCATCAGTTTCTTATGTTAATTGTTTACTCACGTGATTAAAGCAATGGGATAAATATATAGGTCTTTGAATATAACTGACGAGCTAAATCAGAGGAGATAAATCAATAGTTATCAATTATACAAGATGTCAGGGAATACGTTCACATTTCAAGCATTGATTTGGTAAATATTTGCTTTAAATCTTCGTATGAATTAAAGGAGAGATAAATGGGAATGAAAACATCAGTTTCTATATGATAAATGCTTATACGTGATTTAGTTTATACATTGATTTATAGGCAAACAAACGGCAAATAGTGATACAATGCAATATTCCCTTGGTCTTAAGAAACGGCAGAGGTGCTGATACAACTAGTGATTCAAGCAAATACATATAGATTTGTTTTAACTGTAGGTTGCGTGATTCATTTCCAGTTTTAATGCATGCGTGATATATCTTCCAAATATAAATATTTGCACGTTATAAGAATTTTTTTTTTCAAAAGCATGCGTGCCTTATAAATTTCCAGATTTGATGAATATGGACTGTGTAATTTCCTTCCAGGATACTTTGCTTGAATTATATGTGTGATTAGGAACGGAAAATTTTATTTATTTATTTATTTATTTATTGCACAATAAAGGTGAAATAGAGAGATATACATGGGAATTGAGAAGTTGAAAAGATAGGCAAGGTTAAGTATGAATGCGTGATTTAAAACTGCCAATTGAAATCTAGATTTAATGCATGCGATAACTGCAATTTTTATGAGAAGCTTTGATTTCAAAATCTTATACTATTTAATGTAGGCGTGATTTTAGATTGATGATTTGCAGATAAAAGGATTTGTTTGAGGCGGAATCAAATGGACAAATGGGGAGAAAAGGGCAAGCAGCTTAAATGGTTTAAAGTATCAGTTTTATATATATAAATATGTAAATATGAATACGTGTGTGATGATTCATTTATATTTACATAAATTTTGATTTGTATTAAATATGTTTACAAATGTATTTGGACGTTCGCAGATACCATACTAGATCATAGGCAAAAACACAGGGGAAAAAGAGGAAGCTGTAGAGATTTAAAGCTTTCAGTTACAAAAGTTATAAATATGTTTACGTGATATAAGATTTAGGCAGTTACACAACATATAAAGTTTGAAAATATGTAAATATGCATGCGTGATTTCAGCATGCTTTGATTCTCCTATGTTTGATTTAATAAACAAACTGGCCAGACTTAATGCAAAACTTTTTAAAAAGAAACGTACAAAATGAAAAGTTGCGTGATATAAGCCTGGATATAAAGTTTGTACGTAACTTTATGTTCTTTTTTTTTTTTTTAGTTCAGTTTGCAAAAATTATAAGTTTTTGAATTTACTGGAAGGCCGAGAGATTTGCTTCAGTTTCTCTTTGAATAAATGCTTAAACGTGATTGAAGAAATAAACAAGGGAAGTTATCAATGCATGATTTTATTTCTGAGAAAAGGAAAGGCAAACTCATATTCAATTCAGTTTTGATTTACAAAAGGTTTAATTAAGGCATACGTTGATATGGGGAGAAATAAAGGTAAGTATACATCAGAGGATGAACGAAAGAGTTGATATGTATCGTATCAATTTAGGCATGTACAAATTTCTCCTTGGATTTTTGTCTCACACGTTACTTCCATGTTAAGTTTTTACTTCATTTTATTTATTTGATTTTAGTTTGAAAACAATAAATGGAATGGCAAGAATTTATGCAAAGCTTAGAAAAACGTATACAAATTTATTTAAAATCAGACTGTCAGTTAATGCAACGTAACGTTTGTTATAAAATCTCTGACTGATATTTTTCTCCAAAATTTTACGAAAACATGATTTTTACACTACGCTAAACAGACGCAGTCCAAAACATCAAAAATTTTCATAAAAATAACATTTTAAAAACACACGTTTTATTACGTCACTTATACCCTATAATTGACGCGTCCTTTAAACGCGAAATTTAACAGTTCAAAAATAGCTTAAATTTTCACAGTTATTATTTAATTTTATTGACATATACAAATTTTATAAAATATATCTCCAAATAAAATAATTAACTATTTTGATAAACACAATTTATATAAAATATATTTCAAAGTTAAATAATTAAAATAAAATAAATAGCTAAAACTAGGGCTGTTACACAAACCGTTGCTTAATGGGCAAAAAATCAACGGATATAAACCGTTGCTTTCTGTCCAAAAAGCAACGGGTGCAAGGGTTGCTTTATGCCCAAAAAACGTTGCTTTATGTCCAGTAAAAAAGGGTTAAAAACCGTTGCTTTATGCCCAAAGTCACACATAACGCAACGGTTAACACCCGTTACACATAGTGTTTGCTCCTGCTCCTACAAAATCACATCTGTAACTCACTACTGCGTTACACGCATATCTCAGTATATATACCAGAATATCAATATATATCAAAATATGCCAGAATATCAAAATATTGGTACACAAGCACTATAAACATATCGCACATATACCATACATATAAAATTATCAAACTTATAATTACACTCATTGTTTTGCAAACAGAATGCTACCGTGCCGGAATATCATACTTATTACACTGCATTGTTTATTACACTACACTACAAAGATTTCACTAATTACACTACATTGTTTTGCAAGCAGTGAAGTCTACATATAATAAACACATTAAAAGGATGCTGAGCAGGTTAGCCGAAGCTGATATTTCTTTGGCTCATGCTGTGGTGCATACAGTATTCTATCCAATTCCTGCACAAAAGTAAAAACAGGTTTTAAAATCAAATCATACAGTGAATTTTAGCTTGGTCAAGTTCAGTTAATAGAGCAACGGAATTCCTGTGTAAGCAATAATAATGCACAAGTAAAAGTGGCAGCAAACATTCCAGTAAACAACCATCAGTATCAACCACTCCAACCACCAGTAATCACTCCAGTAACCACTCTAGTTCCCTACCAAACATTCCAGTCCCCAACCATTTCAGTCCCCTCCCCTACATCATAACCAAATTATTTTACCACCCATTAAACCCAATTAGTACGATACACACATAAATTTTTTTACCTAATCAATTTTTAGTTTATTGGACCTCCATTCATCGTTCAGGCACATTGATCATGTTTTTTGTTTTTTGATTTTATCCTTGAATTTTGACTTTACTTCCTAGTATTTGATAAATTGTCGATTATCTTGTAAACAAGACAGACCAGGGCAAAATACACATGCATTTGCATATGCAAATTTCATATACAGCAAACAAAAGAAAATCGGCAATATATGCAAAGAACAAGTCAGAAATATCAATACCTGCGACTAAAGATATCGTATCAAACCCTTTTGATGGCTCACATAACCTCCGGCTCCAACATCCCCAAAGGTCTCGGTAAATTGTCGACATATTTTGGCGGTTAGCTCATCCGGCAATAAAATTTTGTCCAACAACACTTTTTCATATGTGGGTGGTACTGGTTTTCCACGAATTACTAATGTTGTGGAATCTCGGCATATAGTACCTGTTATATAAGCATTTCTGGAGTGAATATATGGAATCACATTTACAGAACTAACAAGCTCCCAAACATTTAAGACCATTTTGCAGAGCTACACAAGTCCTAGACCCATTGTGTATGCGATATTCGATCTTTAAAATCATGCAAGATTGGAATGGAAGGTGTAAACTTTTATGATCTTTCTATATCCTTTTTTGTTTTGGAGTTTACTGACTTATTTTTGGACATAATGGCTATTGTGAGTGTCAATGAAAATTGAAACCAAAACAGATATAAGATAAAGACTACGATGAGTATAAGTATACAAACTAGATCGCTATTGACAATGAATTCCTTCTCATCTCTGTCATTCATTCGCCGTCTCAAACTCCATCTCCACAATAGCATTTTGAACTTTTACGTGATTCTTCATCATTTCTTGCTATCTCTCACTGTTTCTCAAATCTAATCATGAACACAGCCTTTTTTAAATAACACTGTACTTTCAGCCAAGCAAGAATTTAGTAAAGGTTGTGCCCACCAGAACTTATTCATGTGATCATTGCTATTGATTTGCTAAAACTACTTAAAACTGCTTAATTTGCTCTATCCTATGGTTATAGCATTATATATATATTGCTAAATATTCTCTTATATCTTATGATTATGTTAATTTGGATTTGAAAATGTCATATACACCTCTTGTGAACCTAATTATGACGTACATGTCAAACGTGAACCTTTGTTGCCTAACCTCTTTTTCTATAACAAAAGATAGTTTGGAATCTATAAATACACATGCACTAATACTCATTAGTTTGTTTATATGCACAATAACAGAGAGCAGTAAACTCGGTTGAAGCAAAAAAAGACTGATTGGTTGATTAAAATAGTACCTGTTGCAATTACTTCGTCCCCGAAGTTTAGAATTTCACATCTTTGGTCGATTAACTGATTGTTCGGAGTGGCAAACTGAGAAGATGCGATTTCACTGCCTGCTTGACGATTATCTTGGGCTATGATGAGAAGACGCTCCAGTTTATCATCCATATTGTCCAGCTTCATCAATTTTTGCTCCACATTGTGCAGTCGCTGCTCATATACTTCTTGGGCATGTTTGAGCCGTTTTCATGGAATGGCAGCACTCTTAACTTGGCTAGGAGCTATATTGGTCCCAATACTTCGGCTCCTGCCCTTTACATCTTTACCAAACACTGATATAAAGACGGCTTCATCACCACCACTCGTCGTTTCCTTTTCTTTTTCAATTTTGTCCTAAAAAGTAAATACATATATATGAATAATGAAAATTTAATTTAGAGGCGTTATTATTTGTTTAACTTACAAAGTAGGAAGATGTCGCATCTGACGTGCTGCCATCTTTTTTCTTATGCGTTTTCTTCCATACTTGAAGACGTGATACTTCTGTTCCCGGACTACTTGAATCGACCTGCATACAATGACCTAAAATTATATTTGAAACTAATGGTATATGCAATCTGATGCACCAATTCAATGACACATACCATTTCTTGAGTAATCATAGCGTGACTCTTACGTCCCAAATGATGACCATATTCGAGCATTGATCTATTTTGTTTGCCTCGCTTCCTTTTTTCTTTCGCCTCGGGTTTTGATTCGTTTCTTATGAACTCATCCCAATCATCTTGAGCAATTTTCGGTGGACAATTTCTCATTCTTTCTTCGTCAGTGATGAAATGGTCATAATGATTCTTGCGCAAATCATTCTTGTGTCTCCTAAAAGCCTCAGACATTTTTTTCATAATAAGGTCCTTTGATAGAGGATCGAGCTCATAATATTTTTGCATAACAAAAAATGCATGTAAACCATTTTTTATTTATGTATTGAAAGCATTATAAATGAATTTAAACCATCTAAGTTCATGTACACAGTTTACATTTCAAAGTATATGGATTTTTACATTTCAACGTATATAGTTTCATCAGTCTCTATGAATAAAGTGATCAATCTAAATATCCTATAAATATCATAAAAGAATATACCTCCAATTGAGATTGGCACATATCATAAAAGTACATAAAAAGGGTGCATATTACAATCAGATGACTATATTTTACAAACAGAAACAGTACATAAAAATGGTTATGAGATTGGAGAACTTACCTCCAATTGATTCCACACGTCTTCCTTGTAATTTGGCGGAACTTTTTTCCAACTTGGATATGAGATTAGCACATGATTTCTTACTAGTTTACCAATCTTCGTAGCGACCTTTGAACCATTTTTTCCGACTGGAGAATCGTAGTTGTCTATATCAATTTTCTCCCGTTTTAAAGTGGATGATTGTGAAGTTGTATCATCTGACGGTGGTGTGGCATCTTGTGACATTATGTCCTGCAAAGTCTAAAATCCTAAAATAATCCCAACAACATTATAACGTACATTTCTTCCCCTTCCAGCCCATCCCTGTGATGCCCGATTGCTGTCGGCCAAATTATTGCACGGAATACCCTCCATAACAAGATCAAACGCCTTATATGTCTTAATAAAATTTTCTCCAAGCGATCACTGTTAAGCTGCTGTACATCTGATATATGAACCAACGTCCCCTTATTGATTTTTCTGATCCCACCAACTTCTCACCACATTACGATTTTTGTCAGTCCGACTGACAATAATCGTAATGTGATGAGAAACTGGTGGGATCAGACAAATCAGAAAGGGACGTTGTTTACTATATCAGATGTACAGCAGCTTACCAGTAATCGCTTGGAGCAATTTTATTAAGTCATATAATGCGTTTGATCTTGTTATGGAGGGGAATCTATGCAATAATTTGGCTAACATCAATCGGGCATCACAGGGATGGGCGGGAAGGGGAACATTCACTTTTATGCGGCAGTGATAAAGTCTTCCTGTATCACCAGAATTTTAAACTTAAGCGGATTCAAAACAATATCTAAAATACTGACTGAAATAAAGGATGCAAATACAAAAATATATTACCTTAGCACTGCTGAACTAAAGGGTGCAAATACAATATCTTGAACTGCCTGTCTACCTACAAACACAAAGAAAGAAAGAATAGTCAAGCTGATCATATATATGTATGTGTACATGTGTGTATGTATGTGATCATATGTAAGTACCTACAACTACAAACACAAAATGAACTCTTGCAATATATCCATCCTTATGGATCCATCAGGATATTATAATGGCACTAATAAAAAATATAATGCATCTATTACTATCATATAACACACCATTTTACATTTTACACCATTTTAAATAAATATTTTGTTAAGGTACAATAACTGCTCTGAAATACAAAGTTAACATATGCATTTGATAAGATCTTCTAATTTTTCATTGTCTTCAAAAGTTGATTGATAAACGGTGGGAAACTCAGTGTCATCCACATTTATGGTCAACCATTTTGGTGTATGCAAAACCATAAACCATCCGTTATTTTTTAAATCTTTTGAGTAGAACACTTGACTCGCTTCCGATGCAAGAATAAATAGCTCATCATTCACGCTATTTTTATTCTTCAATTTTCCCAAGTTAACTGTGATCAAGCTTGAAACAGAATCTATTTTACAACCATTGATCTTATCTTCGACCTTTACCCAATCACAATAAAAAATTGTTTGTTTGAAGTCAATGTAATCCAACTCAATTATCTGTTGAATGACTCCGTAATAAGTTGTCTCTGCTTCCTTAAAAATTTTATCCTTCACACTCGCTCTAAATTGTGTAATTGCTCTCATGCATACACCACTATCCTGTGTTAGCTTTCGCTCTTCATAACTCTTCGGAGAAAATAAAAACCCATTCACTTGGTACTTCATATAACTACAGGCATCAAACTTCGGCCCGTTAACTAACCGCCAAAGAGTTGAGTCAACATCGACGGTCTTCAACAACTACAACAAACACAATAAGTAAAAAAACATTGTCAAGGAGGTGTATGGTCAACTTGAAAATACGTTAAATATTTAATACATATACCTCCTCACGTAACCAAAAAGTGAAATTTTTAATAGCTTCCCCAGATGTACCCCCGCCTCGAGTTTGAGATTTGGTGCTTTGAACATAGGAGTTATACCTCCTACGAAAAACACACAATAAATACTATATATATGAATTGATTTACAATAATAAGAATTCAAAACAAATTCATGAATTTACTTCTTCCATTCATCCAATCCGACGTACTTATCAAGGACCCATTTACGCACTTGTTGAAATTGCACTTGAGTTAACGTTATATCTTTACCAATATCTAGTGTTATTTCATCAGCAAACTCATCATCCTCGTCTAAAAACGCTTCACGGGTATGTTTATGAGTGCCAGCACCTCCTTTTGGCATATACTCCATGCAGTAAAGACTAGCTTCTTGTACAATATATCCTTCTGCAATACATCCTTCAATATATCTTTTGTTGCGCACATATCCTTTATATGTTTTCATCAACCTATGAAGATGAATAATTTTAAAATGTAGACATCAATAGCTATTTAAATCGAATAATTATGTACATAACTAAAATTAGTAATTTACCGTTCAAATGGGTACATCCACCTATATCTAACAGGACCAGAAATCAATGCTTTATCGGCTAAATGAACCATAAGGTGAATACTGATATCAAAAAATGCAGGCGGAAAATGTTTTTCAATAACACACATTGCTTCTACCAAACTAGCCTTTGCTTTTAGAAGATGTTCCCTGTTGATCATCTTTGAGCACAAAATGTTATAAAAGAGACTAATGCGGTGAATAGCATTCCGTAGATCCTTATGTTGCGGAAAACAATGCTGAAGCAATACCGGAAGTAAATGTTGCATTATGACGTGGTAATCATGTGACTTCATATTTTTTAGTTCAGGAGGGTTGATGCTCACATTGTTATGGAAGTTCGAAGAGAATTTGCTCGGCACTTTCAAAATTTTCAAAACGGTGCAAAACCGTATCTTTTCTTCTTTGCTCAAAGTGAAAGTCGCATTTGGTATGGTTACTTTACTTGTTTCAGGATCTTCTATCACCCACAACTTTTGTTTTATACCCATGATTTTCAAATCCTTCCGTGCATTGATCCCATCTTTTGACATGTCTTTATGGTTCATAATTGTGTTGATCAAATGTTTCGTGACATTCATCTCCGTATGCATAACATCAATATTATGTCGGGTCAAATTTGTTTTCCAATATGGCAAATCAAAGAACTTTGACCTCCTATACCATGCAAGAACTTCTTCATCGATTGTCTTTTTCTGTTTTCGACCAATTTCCGGTATGTTTTTACCAACTTTCAAATTTATATTCGCTACCTTTTTTTCAACTTGATAGCCAGTCAGTGGTTTTGGAGGACGCTTAAGTTCTTGCTCGTTGTTGAAATTTGTCTTATCGTATCGAAACTTGTGTCCGGACGGAAGAAATCTACGATGTCCCATGTAACAAATCTTCTTACTTTCACGGAGATAAACAGATGTAGTTTCTTCTCCACAAATAAGACATGCAAAGTAGCCGTGAGTTGTACATCCCGATAAAGTCCCAAGAGCGGGATGATCATGGATTGCCCACAACACTCTAGCTCTCATTATGAACTCAGATTTCTTAAATGAATCAAATGTAACGACTCCTTCCCATAACTGCTTTAACTCGTCTATCAAAGGTTCTAAATAAACATCAATATCCTTCCCCGGTTGTTTTGGCCCAGAAATCAACAGTGTTAACATTGAGAACTCTCTTTTCATGCACAAAGACGGAGGAAGGTTATATGGTACTACAATTACTGGCCAATAGCTGTAAGGGTTAGTTAAAGAAGCATTCGGACAGAAACCATCTGTTGCTATTCCAAGCGTGATATTTCGTGGTTCAGCAGCAAACGAAGAATCAAAAGAATCTATAGTTTTTCATTGAGAAGTATCACGCGGATGACGCATTACGGTTGTACTGGACTTGGCACGACCATGCCAGGTCATCGCTTCTGCTATCCATGGTACAGTATACAGTCTTCTCAATCTAGAAATTAAAGGAAAATGTCTTAAGGTCTTTTGAGGTACTGTGTTAGCTTTTCTCTCTTCGTCGAATGATGTCTTATATCTTGGTGCGTTGCAATTTGTACATGAAACTTTGTTCGCATTATCTTTCCAGTACATGATGCGGTCATTAATGCATGCATCATAAGTTATGTAATTCATCCCAACTTGCTTAATGATCATCTTCACGTTGGGGTACTTTGACGGTAGCGTGTTACCTTTGGGGAGTAACTCCTTTATGAATTCGAGTAGTGCAGTCACACCATTGTCTGAAAAGCCGTATTGGGTCTTCAAGCTATTCAGTTTCACAATGGCATACAACTTTGTAATCTCTTTTGGACAAGAAGGATACAATGGCTCTGTTGCAGTTGCACTATCAAAAAATGATTTATCCGTAAACTGCTCACCAATATTAGCATTATCATGCAACTGACTTGTAGGTTGAAAATGATGGAATCTATCTGCATCATTGATCAAATCCTCCATCCTAATATGTTAGGACTCATCAGTATTTGTGGCATGACTAACCGGTTGTTGTTTTGGCTTCTCTGGTATTCTTTTCCCGTGAAAACACCACACGGTATATGATTGAACAATACCATATCTAAGCAAATGAAAATGAATGTCATTTAATTTGAATGTATCTTCATTTTTGCACCGTGTGCAAGGGCACGAATACTTTTCCTTATTGCCACCGTTTTTAGCAACAAATTTAACGAAATTTCTCACACCTTCCGCATATTCTGTATTTCTTCAATTAGATTGATTCATTCATTGTTTGTCTATACTAAAAGACATACTGAAAGAAAATAACAAGAGCTAATAAGAAACCATGGGTAACAATATCTTATGGCTTTCCACCAAGTTCAACTCTGATATTAACTAAACAGATGTATAATCTTCTGATTTCACTTGAAATTTAACATTAGCATCAAACTGTTTCCAAAAAATTTGCCATTACAACGGCGCCATTTTATAGCACCAGAGTAATGTCTATGCATTACCCCTCTCCTGATACTTGGCTTGCGCCATTAACAACAATTTTATCCACTTACTAAATATGGTCTCATATTTAGTAAAACAAAATTCATTGCATCAACGTATACCTTAGCAGTCACTATAAGCAGCTATGTCTAACCAAGCAATGATAAGAAGTCAAGGCTGGCATGGTATTATGAATGAATGAATATGTCTTCTATTCATTTTTAGAGTTATTAATGAAAGAAAATATGCGAGTTTGAAGTTCAGATAATGTAAAACAAAATTTACATTCTTTGTCGTTATAAGTAAGGAATCATTGTCGAGTCACCGCAATATTATTTAACTGCAATTTATAATATTTACTCAAGCTATAAATAGGAGGAAACATAAACATTAAATACTAATTATGTAACTCTGTTCATTTACTGATGAGTTACATTTCAATAAATAAAAAATTCATGTGTAACTCTCATATTTCTCTACAATATAAAATTATATGCAACACACATTATATGTTGTTTGTCTCTCTAATGAAAGTCGGTGTATTGGAAGTGTTGGTCACAGACGCCGAGGGCTTAAAACATGCTAGATGCTTAAGTATATTAAATTAGAATATTTTCTTTTTATTATATATTGCTATTTTCTAATGAGAAAACTCAATCGGTGCCAATAACGCAGTGATTTCTATGATATCGCGCAGAAATGCCTATGAATGAGAGAATGAATAAGAGCATTGATTTAGATTAGGCATCTCTTTTTTATGTGATCAATAACATAAAGAGTTCTTTGTTATTGACATATTGTTAATACATATTGATATAGTAGCAATAATTTTGTACTTTTTATCCAACAAACAAATGAATGGCTAGTTGAAACTCATAAAGCATATAGCTGTGCATGTAGCCTGTAGTGCAGTCAACATAAGTGATTTTGGTGCTTCGACTGAAGCAAGAAAAATCCTGATTAATTAATGTGAATTTTCGACAAGAACTAATCACTTTGAAACTACTAGTATAATCACACAAAGCAGTCATTCGGTTGTTTAGATTCAAAAAAAATCATATCCATATTTACCTTTATCAAATTGTTTCAGGAATCAGACCAGTAATCAAATTAGAAGCTCTGCAGTGTAGTCGTGGAGCGGTGGAACCGTGGAGGCTGGAGCAGAATGTTTATGTAGCTCGAGACTGGAGATTGCTGTCGGTTGTCGCCAAGTGCTGTGGCTGTTGCCTGGAGATTGCTGTCGCCTGGAGATTGCTGTCGCCGAGTCGTGGAGGAGAAAGCGCGCTGTGGAGGAGAATGCCTCGCGGAGTGGCTCGCGTCGTGGAGGTGGGAGGCTGCGCGATTTGAAATTTTGAGAAGATAGGGTTTTGATTTTTTCGGTCGTTCGTTGCCCCGTAATGGGGGTTGCCCTATTCAATGGCCTATTGGGCCTAGCCCAATAACCGGCCCTGACTGTAACATTCGTCCTAAATCTCTTTTCAGCGACATGGAACAAGCAAAAGGTGGCAAATTTTTGGCCGAGAAGAATCAGAAAATCCTTGGTACATAGTTAAAAGTTTATCTTATCACCATGAAGATATTCACGTTAAATTTGAACCAGGTTCTTCAAGAATTAGCCGAGCAACGTATGAAGTTAAAGGTTCTTTTAATTCTACACATAAGTACTATGATATAACAATGCACCGCAAATACATGTACACAGAGTTTCCATTTCAATTGACAACAAGTATTATTACAAAACAAAGCTTACCTGGTAGCTATGCGCTCTCTTCGATTATGCCAATGAAACTCGAGGAACCAAATATCAAAGATACACAGATCTGAGATAATTAAGATTTCAAATTAGATTTTATAATACAAGTATGAAACAAAATCAAATTTAAAATAGAAATCAAATAATTAAAAATGTGTACCCAACCTGGAGTAGGTATTCGATAAATTCACGTTGTAATACTTCTCCGAACACAGATCTGAGAGGGCCACTGATTGGCGTTGAATGAAGGAAGAACTGGTGCGGCTGGAAGGAAGATGAGTTCGCAGCTGGACACGATTAGGTGGAAAGATGGGTTCGCGGTTGGATGGAAGATGATTTCACGATTAGATGGAAAGATGAGCGGGTTGAAGCAAATCGAATTGGTGGAATTGGGTTTTTTTTTTATTTAGGTTTTCTTTTCGTTGAAAGAGGACGAAACGAATATCAAAGGAAAGGAGGGAAGGAAAAGTGACGGGCCAATTCTTTTTGGCTCCCAGCGAATATTTGGCACAAAATTAGCGCCGTTATTTGCCACAACATTTACGACGGTTACAAACCGTTGCTAATTAGCCACGGTTGAAAACCGTTGCTAGTTGGAACGAAGCGCGCCAAAAATTATGGCGCAAAAGAATGAAATTCACCGTCATCATTTGTCTCCAAAGAAGCTACGTTTAATAACCGTTCCCAATTAGCAATGATAAAAAACCGTTGCTAATTGAACCAAGACGGTGATTAACCGTTTCTAAATGGCAACGGTTAATAACCGTTGCCAAATGCGCGGATGGTTAGTTGCAAATCTCAGTATTTGGTGTAGTGACATCAAACAACAATAAGTTCAACAAATAACAACACAATAAGTTCAACACAAAACAACCTTACCTACTCATCATCTCCAGACGCATCCTCTCCAGGCATTCTTTCATGCTCTGCCAGGTATGTCGCGATATGCGCATCGAGCTGCTGTGCAAAAGCAGTGCTCTTCCGCCAGTCATTGATCTCCAGAATCTGCTGACGTAATAAAGCTATCTCCTCCTCTGTCTGGGATCTTCTATAAGCCCTCTGGGACGATATCGCCTGTGAAATAGTTAATAGCTAGTTATAATTTATGCTTCATATCATATTAAATGTATATATTAGCTAATGAAGCAGTTTACCTCCATATTTCCATAACTATATCGCCTATTTTGCATAGGCGGATCTATAATGGCGTCACAAATATGGTTTGACTCCTCAACGGTCAATTTATCACGTCAGGTGGTCTGCGCACGTATCCGCTCCACCTCATATGACTCATGCGATTATAAATAAAAGTTTGACACGAATTTTTTTTAATTTAATTTAGCTGTGAAATAAAGCATTATCAAACACTATCATTATGGATAAGCATGTTTACCATTACAGATTGAGATTTGGCGCATGTCCATCTATACGAAATATTTCCTTCCTCGTCCGTCTCCTCCACCACAAGTGTGGGAGTAAACAACTTAGCCATCGTAGGCTCGCGAGTGTACTTCTTAGACTAAAAATATACATATGAATAAACAATGTTACCAATATGATTAAATAATGTTACAGATATTTATAAACACAATTTATAAATTTATCAATTCGTTTTTATATTGCTGAAAAGATTTCGAGCCACTACGATGTACAGCAGGATTCTTAATCCTATTTTCGCTATTCCGGGCTGATATTTCTTATACATTTAAACACAAGGTTAACTATATTAATGCAACTAATATACGGAATCTTAAAAAATTTAAATAACAATTTGAAAGTGGATAGATTACTTTGAATTCAGGAGTATCCCAGAGCCGAAGAAACTCGCTATATACGTCAACGTTCATCCAACTTGACTTTTTTCCCGCACTCTTTACTTTAGTTAACGTGTTTCTAAACACATCCAGATCCTAGGGCTCAACACGTACGGCAGCCTGCATATTGAAATTAACTTGAATTATAAGCATTCTATTGACATTCAAATCAAATAAAAATTTATACTTAATTATCATCAAATCTGCCCATATTGCATTCTTTACAGGTGCTGGGATGTCGTCCCACCGTGGCCAACAGTCGGACATCCTACTCATAGACGTCTGTCTCGACGTTTGTAAAATGAAATCTGAAGGCTCCACCTCAAAGCCCCTGTATAAATTTTGATGTACGTATGTAATATATTTTAAATAACATACTTGAAATATATTAGATACTTACCATGCCGTCTTCGGAACTAACTCGGCAACGGGCGTAAATCCGGCGCATTGCCACTGGCACCTGCGTCGGAAGAAGGAGAAGGCTCAGATCTACTGCCGTGTCTCCTGTAAAACATATTTGCCACAAACATATCATATCATATATTGTATATTATATCAGAACATATCATATCATACCATATCATCGCATAAAACATTCCACTTGATTCAGACATTAAATATTACATATGTCATAAAAATACATTATCCAACATGCAATTCAAATATTTACATATGTCATATCAGACTCTAAATATTGCATATGTCATAAAAATACATTATACAACATGCAATTCAAATATTTAAAATTATCAGTCTTCGTCGTTCTCTGATTCAGACTCGGTCTCGTACTCTATATCGTTTTCTTCAATACTTTCAAATGCATCTACCAAAACATTTAATTCATCATTCAACAACCCTACATCAATGTCATCGGTTATTATTACTTCAGTATTTGGCTCAAGATCCGCTTCATACGATGTTTCGTCTGGAATATTATTTCCGTCAAATGTAAATTTTGCCTTTGTTTTAAAAACAACCGACCAATCCGCTTTATCTCTTTTCAAGGATGGATACGGAGCAAAATAAACTTGTAACGCTTGCTTGGCCAATACGAAAGGATCATACTTATCGTAATGTGAGGTATGTTTTATTTCAATAAGTTTATAATCTTTATGCACGTTGATTCCAGTACCAGGAACATTGCTAAACCAGTTGCATTTGAATAAAAAAAACTTTTTCTACAGGTCGTATGTAATATGTCAACTCTAAAACCTGTGTTAAGCCGCCGTAAAAATCTTTTATATGCTCATCTGGATCGTCACTACCTTTGACAAATACACCGCTGTTATTGTCAATTTTTCGGCACCTTAATCTTTGGTGTTGAAATTTAAATCCATTGACGAAAATATTGGATATGTCCTGACATTTCTTTTTGGTCCGATCGTAGGATGTCGTAATCCTTCGTCAACGACACAGTTTATTGGATCATAAACGTAATTTGAAAACCATTTAGCACATTCTTTACTGAGATCGCCAGATGGATACAGTGATTCGTATATACTGCAAATATGTAATATGTTTTAATATAATTAATATGTAAGTATAATTGAATTATATATGAATTTATAATTACCTGACAAATGGTGCAACTTCTGAACAATTTAGAAGAACATATGTGTGTGCTACATGGTGATCTCTATCGTCTAACCATAATTCCACACATTTTCCAGCATGTCGGCCATGTTGTCTAAAAATAGATAACATTGCTTGAGAAGTATCATGTTCAACGACTTCTTCATTACGAGGAACACTTACAAACGATAAGTTCACATGATCACTAAAATAATGAGAGAAAAAGAATGAAGCTTCTTCTTCAAGATATGATTTGCAAATCGAACCTTCAACTCGTGATTTTTGCCTAATTTTTTTGCTTCAAATGATTCAAGTACCTACTACGAATTTATTTTAATTTATGTATATAAAACTAAATTTTAAACTAACATAAATATTGCCGATAGTCGATATTGCCTCTCAAATGGATACATTCAACCATATTGAACAAGACCTCTAAGAAGTGCTTCGGATGGAAGATGAACAGGTAGATGCTCCATTATATTAAAGAAATCTGGCGGGATATTTTTTCCAGCTTGTAAAGCAGTATAGGAATTTCTACTTTAAGTCTACGTATACGGTCGACTTTTAACGTCGTCGAACAAATTTGTTTATAAAACAAACTTAATTCTGTTATAACGCTTCATACTTTTACGGACAACAGTTCTTTGAGAATCACGGGTAATAGATATTCCATCATGATATGGCAATTGTGACTTTTCATCCCACTCAATTTATTGTTTTTAAAGTCAACATATCTACGAAGATTAGAAGAAATCCCATCAGGATATCTTAGTGCTTCCACCCACTTTAGCATGAGTTTTACTTGCTTACTGTCTAGCTCATAGCATGCTTTGGGTTTTTTTATCGTCATTGGGTTTCATATGAAGTTCGGGACGTTTACAAAAGTTTTCTATATCAAGTCTTGAATTCAAATCGTCCTTTGTTTTCCCCTTTACATTCATAACTGTATTAAACACATTATCAAACACATTTTTTTCGTTGTGCATCACGTCAATATTATGTCCGAGTAGGAGATCTTTCCAGTAGGGTAACTCCTAAAATATACTTTGTTTGCACCAATTATGACTGTCTGATTTACCTGGAATTTCAGTCTACACTCCAGTTTTATGTATCTTCGGATACTCCTTTACCATTTCATATATTTCCTCGCTTGACCAAATCTTCGGTGGTTGCATACTCTCTTCTTGTTAGCTATAAAGCTTTTTCTATCTCTTCTAAAAGGATGATTGAGATGGAGAAAACACTGATGACAATCAAACCAAGAAATTTTCTTTCCATACCTTAGCGAAAACGCCCATGTTTCTTCCATGCAATAAGGACAAGCTAGACGACCAGCCATACTCCAACCTGAAAGCATCCCGTATGTAAGAAAATCACTAGTAGTCCACAACAAAGATGCGAACATACGAAAATTCTTTTTTCTCGAAATGTCGTACGTTTCAACTCCTTTATTCCACGTTTCAACTCTTCGATCAATGGTTGTAAATAAACATCAATTACTTATGTTGGATCATCAGACCCAATGACGACAGTAGTGAGAAACATATATGGAGTTTTCATACACATCCATAGAGGTAAATTATAAGGAGTTACGATAATAGGCCATGATGAATATTTACTACCAAACTGAGAGAATGGTGCAAATCCATCCGTACATAAACCGAGTCTGACATTACAGCTTTCGGCAGCAAATGCGGGATAAGTCCTAACGAAATATTTCTATGCTTCTCCATCAGATGGATGTATCAAAGTTCCTTCTTCCGGTGTTCTCACCCTGTGCCATCGTATATGGCACGCTGTAGCAGAAGATGCATATAACCTTTGAAGTCTGGGAGTGATGGGTAAATAATGCATCCTCTTGTATGGAACTTCTTTTCCTTTTTTTTCTTGGTTTGTATCTTTCTTCGTTATATATTCTGCATTTTCTAAGCTCAACGTCATCTTTCCAATACAGCATGTAACCTTTTACACATGTATCTATCTTTTGGTACGACAGACCGAAACCGGACATAAGGTTTTTCACTTTATAATGAGTGTCGCACATCAGATTATTAGGTGACATGTGTCGTTTTGCTGCTTGTACAACTGCTGTAAATCCAGCTTCTGTAAGGTTGAATTTTGATTTCATAGTAATATATTAGGCAGTTACTGATAATTCAGTTCCACTTTTACAACCATCCCACAACGGCCTTTTAGCAGAGTCCAATGAATCATATATTTTTTTAACTCGCACATTCGGTTCTTCTTCGACATTTACATCTTCATCGTCATATTGATCAAACATTGGAAACATTGATGGTGCTGTATCTTCCATCATATTTTCTATTGTATTCGTCATAACATTAGTGTCATCTAACGCTACTAGACAACCTGTTTTCCCACACTGCGAAGTCACGTGTGAACATTAATATTCAATAGTTTGATATTAATCGCTGACCAAATTTACACCTGACGAGCCACACAATTGAAAACGATGATTCTCCTTTGACCAAATGATTTAAAACTTACAAATTAATTAAATTTCATAAAATTGATAAGACGTTATTTATAAGTTTTATTTTGATTTGATAAATGAATTAATTGTATTGATAAAGGTTATAAACACACTAACCAATACACGATATTGATAAGCGTTATAAATTAGATCTAAAACGCAAAATATTATTCAAAATCAAATGGGTTTAAGGCCCGTCATGTGGGTGGGTAGGATCGGCTGCAATATGGGGTATAGATGGCTCTAAATATGGATTAGGGGGCTTGAAAATGGATGGCCAAGATTAAAGGGGATAGAGTAAAAGATTAGATCCTAAATTCTCTCCTTTCCATCCTCTATTTAAGCATCTCTTTCTCTAGTTGGCTTAGGACATTTGAAGCCCCATTTCCAAGTCTTTGTTGGTCGAAAATTTTAGTCCCCTCTCCATCTTTCAAGAGCTCGAATCAAATCAAGTTAACTGTTATTTGATAGTCGGTAGTCAACGGTTCAAGGACTAGAACTCGATTGAATCGAAAATAGTTCTAAGAGGTGGATATCACCATTTCAAGGTGTACTTCAAGGCATTGAAGGTAAGGTATATTTAATAATCATAATATAATTACTTATGCTCAATTAAAATGTTTCATTATATACATATATTATCTGTTATTAGTTAGGTGATGATTCTGATATGCAAATAATATTGTCATAAAATTGTTTGGTTATATGTACGTATACATTAAAAAATATTATCATAACTTAGGTCAGTATGGCTCTGTAATTAAAAAAACATTTTTTTATTCTATTGAATTAACATATATTAATTATATAGATAAATATAGTTTTTAATTAATTATAACATCATACTTTAGTAAAACACGGTCACATAATTTTATATGCAAATAATTAATATATGATAATTTTCAGCAATGATAGAATATTATATACATATATATTATTTTTAAATATTATTTAAATCAATTTATTAGATAAATCAATTATATTAATTCAAATAAATTATGAAAATTATATTTTATATTTTATAATTAGTAAATATACTTTCGAAAAAAATTAATTTTTTTATTTTTAACGCAAAAAATGAAAAATAATTTTTAATTCAAAAAATTATGAAATTTTTTTCAAACCATAAAATATCATATATGATTTACTATAAATTTAAAATTTAAAATTAAATTTCACAGTTAATTTTTAATTAATATTGTAATAATATTTGATTGGATATTTAAATAAAATATGCTTTAAAATTTAAAAATAAAAATAAATTACATTTACTAAGCCGTACGCAAGACCCGGACCTTCATGCATATCAAAAACATTTTGGATATTTTTTTAACATATATATATATATATATTATGTTCATATTTGTATATACAAATATTTTAAAAAAATATTTAAGAATTGTGTATGTGTATGTATATCAACTACTTATGATTTTTTTTAAATATTTTTATAAACATTCCTAAATACTTTCTTTATATTTAAATAAGTCTATTATATAATATGCATATTCAATATTAATATTTCATATAATTATATATAAATATATATATAAATGTACCAATATACTTATATAAACTTATTTAAATTAAACTATAATATATGTATATATGTAAGTATGTAAGTATGTATAATATCTATATATAAATAATAGTATATATATACATACATATATTTGAACAATATATTTGCATATTGGATGAGTTAATGTGTCTATTGCGATGTAAATCCCAACATATGTACACGAGCATGTTATACCGGCAAGGATTGATATGTTACACATTCACACACACACACACATATATATGCATATGATACACACACACAAATACATTACGTATACATACACACATATATACATACACACACATAAATATATATATATATATATATATCATAACATAAATTGAATAAAACTATATCATGTATAAATTTAAATAAAATATTTTATTTTATTTAAGTAAAATATAGAAATTTTCAAAATAAATTAGATTTCATAGGTCCTACAAAGATCCAATAGGGGAATTTTTTTTGAAATTCATCCATAACTTCCACCATGGATGACCCGGTTACAACAATAGTATCAAAGCCTCTTAGCCTATATAGTGTAAATTAGATATATAATGGCTTACCTATTAAAGCCTACCCATATAGTAGGGTGTCTAGAAAAGCAACGTCTTAGGTTGGATTTGGGTAAGCTTAAAAGGTTATCCCTAATAGAAAAAGAACATTTGAATTGGGCCTTAGGCTAATTTCAAAATTGTTTTGAAACTAAAAAAGTTTTAAATTTAAAATATGAAAAATATTATAATTGTTATAATATAAATTTTCAAATTGCTTTGAAAATAAAAATAAAGTTTTAAATTTAAAAGTTAAATTTAAAAGAAAAAACATACTATATTATAAAAGTTATAATATAAATTTTCAAAATATTTTAGAATTTTATCAAATTAATTTCAAAAATATTATTTATTATTAAGATTAATAAAATAAATGAATTAATAAAAAATTTAATTACATTTATAATATCCAAAAATGAAGCTAAAATGGTTGACATAGGGTGATAACAACTAAATTCTTTCACTGCAAAATGTCTATCCCTAAGTCAATTCATAGAAGTAAATATGTCATAGATTTTAATGGCAAACTTGTATCATCATCGAATAAAATTACTCTGGAAGCAATAAATTACTTCTCAGATCTTTACAATGCAGTAGAGGTTACAAATCAATTTCCATGCATAACTTGTAAGAAAATCCCATCAGCTAATGCAAGGGAAAATCCGGGTAAAAGTTTTTGATTGGAAGAAATCAAGAAGCCCCTTTTCAGATTAAAACAATAGTAGTTCTGGACTAGATGACATGAATTCAAATTTTTTCAAATTACATTAGGAGCATTTAAATGGATTTGTGGGAAGTTATGCTTGGAATTCAGGAATAAGGAAAAATCATTAAAGAAATCAATCATACTTTTACATGTTTGATTCCTAAAAAGCATGATCCAGGTCTTACATACAAAACATTAGCCAATAACATATGTAATAGACGAAAAAAGTACATGCATGATTTAATCTCGGTAAATCAAAATGCTTTTATGCCAGGTAGATTTATTATTGAAAACTCTTTTATGGTATATGAAATGGTTGGAGGCTTTAATAGGAAAAATTATGATAATTTTTACCTGAAGATTGATTTATATAAAGCCTATAATAGAATTAACAAAGAGTTTATTCATCATATGTTGATTTTTATGGGCTTCCCCCTCAAATTTTCCAACTTAATCTACGAATGCATCTCTACCCCTTCTTTTTCAATCTTGATTAATGGTTCACCCTATGGCAGCAGTAAGAGTTTAAGACAAAGGGACCCTCTTCCCCCACCCCATTTATTTTCTATCGATGTGGAATATCTCACCATCTTACTTGACTTTGAGTTTCGAAGTGACAATCTTACTACCAAATACAAATTTGATCCTATAATCACCTACCTCCTAAATGCTGATGATATTTTAACCATGACTAAAGCAAATGTTAGTAATGCTTAGGTTATTTGTAGAGTTATACATGATATACACGAATGTGTAGGTTTAATGATGAATGAGAACAAGTCCAACATTTTTTTTCAACAAAGTTGTCTTGGACAAAAAATGTTTATTGATATTATTAAGGTAAAATATGGCAATTTACCTATAGTTTAGTTGGACACTCCCTTCTCCCATAATAAATTAATAGCAGGGATTATGGTCCTCTGATTGACAAAATCAACAAAAAGTTTAATCACTGTTATTTATCCCATGATTCAGCTTGAGCTGTAATTTTTTCAAATTACATCTATTATCATTTCTAGAATAAATTCTATTTGCGCTAATTTTTTATGGAAATCCAAATCAAATAGATTGGCATGAGATGAAGCCTGTAGGACCAGAAATGAGGATGGTCTGGGTTTAAGAAGATTAGATGATGCTACTAAGATTATTTCCATCAAAATTGTTAGGAAATTCTTACAAGGAGATAGTTTATGGGAAAGATGGCTTAAGAATTAATATTACAAAAAAGGAATTTTTGGACCATACAAATAGGTGATAATGCATCAAACACTTGGAAATCTCTCCTGAGAGCTAGAACTTGGTGTAAAAGTCTTATTGGAAGGAAAATCGGTAATGGCGAGGATACTCTTCTTCGATTTGACTCATAGCTAATGGCTCGTCCATATTGATAAAGTAGGGTGGAATTACTTAACCAAGGGTAGCCCCAATAATAAAGTTCCTCCCTTTTAGATAATAATCAATGGAGTGGAAATTTTAATTGTTTGCCAACCTATATTATCCCGGAAATTAAAAACATCAAAATTTTAGATCTATTTGGGAGAAGGTGAGATGTAAATCAATAGAGTTGGGCCGGTGTAAGTTGATCTAGGATAATTCATATGCTCCTAAGATGTCTTTATGTGCTCTATTAGCTTGCAAAAACAAGTTAAAGACTAGAGACAGGATCAGCAAGTGGATCAATTTTATAGATCAAACTTGTAATCTTTACAATTAACAAGTCGAAGACAGAGGTCGTATATTCTTTAACCATCAATTTTTCATGTATCTTTGGGACAAAATTAAAGGTAAAATTGGTTTAGCGGGCATAGCAAGTAATGGACTCAATCAAATATTAGAATGTTTAGCCCAAAACAAGCATGCAAATCTGGTCTATGGTGATCTACTTAGTGTGGTAATTACTGTGCTACTTTGGAACATTTGGTGTGAATGCAATTCCAGACTTTTCAATAACATTCAAATGCCAACTCATTCGAGAATGTAAAGATCTAATAAGTCAAGGTAGCACTAATAATTCAGAGATTAAGGGGAAAGAAATTATCTTAGCAAAGTCCGATATCAATCAAGATCCAAACCCTGAATGGATGAATCACCACCAAAGGGCCCAATCTGATCTAAATCTTCCTTCGCTTGCAGCTGGTGGATGATGCATGCACTCTCCGTGGTTTTCTCTTTGTCTTGAGTTTTGTTTTAGCTCATTATCTTGAATCAGCATTTGAGTTTCAGAGAGAAAGAGTAAAGTTTGTTCTTGCTTTGATTCTGATTTCGATAGTCTGCTCATGCTTTGACTTTGCTTTGGAAGGATAGTTGGCGATTGTGTTTCATTTATTTTTCTTCTTTGTTTTTGAAGTTGCTTTTATTTATTATATTGTGGGTCTAATTTTCTTCGTACATATGGTCTTAAGTATTCGTTCAAAATTCCACTCGTTCACATGTTTGATGTTCTGGATTCATATTTTTTTTCATACTATCTTTTGATTTATCGTGTCAGACATTTATAAGTTAATATATGAAAATAATATGTATTCATTTTCCTTGCAAGGCGCCCATTTAGGTTAGGGGGTCGTAAGGTTATGATGAGGCATATTACGGTAATATATGCTTTTAATTGTTTAATAAAGTATCTTTTCCAAAAAAATTAAATAAGTTAATTAATTAATTATATACGCACACACATATGATATATATATATATATATATATAACAATATCTATTATGTTATCTTGAATTATTTAAGACAATATGAGTATACACATGTGTATAAAAGAGTTTCCAAAATTAATATAATTTAATTAAATAACTAAATAAATTAATTAAAAGTTAACTAAAAAATTAAAACACATACATATGATATATGTGTATTACTACAAAGGTTGTTGTATATATACATATTCAATCAAATATATTATAATTTAATAATATAATAATTAATTTAGTTAATTAAATAAGATTTAGTTAAATAATATTATACACAAAGACTATTATATAAGTAACATGTAATATAAAAGTTATATAATATAAATATATAATAAAAGGTGGAACAGCAAGAAACCTTAAATAGACATAAGAAATAAATACATACGTGAATGTACATGTACCTTGAATTCAGATGTGCCTGACACCTGAACCACGAGGATATTTCATAAAAAAAATATTATTCTATAACTTGATATCACTCAATATAACATATATTAAAGATTATAAATCTTCAGTATAATGTTGTCCTCTTATTAATATATTTATAATAATAAATTACTTGCATACTCCTTAGTTGTTGAGCAAACTCAAGATAGGGATGTTATGTTTAGTATTATTAATATATTGAATAAAAGAGGTAAGATAGCCATATGTATTTGCTGAGAAACTCAAGGTACATATATTATACTAAGGTCGTTGCGATATGGTAGGTGCAAGTGAATAATTGCATTCGATTTGTTGACAAACTCAAGGTCTAAGTGAAATTAGGACAAGGTATTAAGGGTTAGGAGTTATATATGATACAATTGAGAAGGAGTTACCTATAGTCCGTGAAGCTATAACTTGTTGAGCAAACTCAAGGCCAGAATTCTAAGACGGACTAATCCTAACACCCACCAGTAAAGTTAAAGGACTCCTATGTTTCGACTTAGGGTTTGAGGAAACATAAAAGAATAGTGGGAGCTTATTAGAAAAATGAAATGATAATATTTAACCTTTTTAATATTGTAAGAACATATGATGTATAACGTTATAATAATCTACGTTGATAAATTTGTGCATTTAATATAATTGATAAAATTTTTATCAATTAAGATATATAAATGAACTAAATTGAAGATTGACAAATAGAAATATAATATATACTTACTATAAATGCTTCTTGCATGTTAAAGTTTTCTGTACCCATGTAAGTACCCGATCTTACAACTACTTAATATGTTCATAATTTGGTTGCTTCCATGTTTATTTAGTCGAGACAGTGTATTACATTTAATATGGATTTCAAACACTAAAAGCAACACAGGACTATGGATATTTGATCCATATATTATTGCATATGTGTTATATAGGGGATGATCATATTCCTTACTATATGATATTTCATGAAGTTACTTACTATATGATATTTCATGAAGTTAGTTCATTTGAAATAAGCTAATAGATAGTACTGTGGGATCAAGTATTCAATTTGATTGATTACAAAAGGATCGCATTCTGTTAAATGTAACAAAAGAACAAAACTGCAATATAGGTCTAAGAACCCGATCACCGAAATATCAATTTGATCAATTTATGCAAAGTGTAATATATTTGATGTCCTTAAATGTTAAGGATAACTGAGTGTGCTTTTTTAAAAAGTACATTATGATGTTGTTGTAAGGGTATTCTTTTGAATGGTTTGACCATTTAAAACGAAAACGAGTGTACAAGAGTAAATGTAAATTAACTTGCAGTTTGACGAAGGGAGTGGATAGTCACTTCTGCTTCATAAAGAAACATCCGGGGGAGAATTGTAATAATAATAATTGATATTAAACATTAGAACGAAATACAATTTCTATCTCGAATATATTCATATAGAAAATTGATTTCTATAAAATTATTTCTTTGAA
This sequence comes from Allium cepa, assembly GCA_030765085.1. Classification (NCBI taxonomy): domain Eukaryota; kingdom Viridiplantae; phylum Streptophyta; class Magnoliopsida; order Asparagales; family Amaryllidaceae; genus Allium; species Allium cepa. The sequence goes on from CM060932.1 coordinate 708,750,963, forward strand.
TTCAAGGATTTGATCAAAGAACTCTCTACTATAAACTAGTTGTAGTATATGAAATAAATAAACTATATTAAGTGAATAATGGACCTCTGAATTTAGTACGCTGTTATAGTAATGATAGAAATAGTGGGAGCATTTCATATAGTACTTATTGATTGCACCAAGTTATAAAAACTGTTTTCGTAAAACATATTACACATTATTTATAAAATAATGACTATTTTTCAGTGTTGATTTAAAAATAAACGTAGTTATATTTTACTGAATATTATAAATATTCGTTATGAAATAAAACAATAAAGTGGTATTTGATTAAACAATAAAAGTGATGCATTGGAAAACATTGAAGCATCTAAAATTGTTTACAATAATTTTTAGAATTATAGACCAAGTAGTATTTCGAGAAATAACTATTATTGTACCATTATGAATTATATATACTAGTTAATAATATCTCGAACAACTAAAGGCTAAGAATCCATTCAGTGTGAGCATTATACGAGTTGATGAACTCTTTAGATTGATACATATAGATGTATGCGATCGTAAGTCTATTAATACCAAAACAGTTCTATACACTTCATCATATTCATCGATGAGTTATCACAGACATGGACATGTATATTTGATACGCATGTATAAGTATATGATAAGCACATAGAATATAAAACGGAAGAAAATAAAATAACATGCGACAAAAATGATTCAATTTGATCGAATATGTAAGTATGTTGGAAAGAGTACAACATGTACCAAATATGAATAAAGATTCAATCTCAAAGGTCACTCATTCCTATAATACATAATGATGTATTGATAAGGAGTGAAGTTGAGTTAAACTCTTTCTATAAGGTGTGCACTTAAGAGCAATACACAAGGTTAAAATCAATATCATCCAAAGAATAGTTTGCAAAACATATAAGACAAGGGTTTATAAGACACTACTACATATCCTAGGCCAAGAAGTTGGCAGGTTGTGCAAGTTGAAAAACTTCACGTAATAATTGTACGTAAAGGATCTTGTATGAATCGTCCCAAGAGAATTTAGGAATAGTAATCATTAGATGACTAATTATCTTGTGAACATAAATATATTGTGAACTAATGAAAAATTGGTTTTATATAAAATAATTCATAAAATGCTTATGAATGCTCATTCCATTGCATTGAAAAACAACTATTGTTTCAAGAAATACCAACTTCATAGCGGAGGAATGTCTTTACGAAATTATTGGTATAAAATGAGTATGAATATGATCCAATGATAAAAGTGATTAAAATGGATGAAATAAAATTGACCGAACCTAAATGAACTCATACACATTAGAAATTTTAATGATTATTCTTATACATTAAAGAGAAACTGTGAGTTTCTTGTCAAGAATAAGCAAATCTAAGTTGTTTAGTTCAACCATTAAGAGTATTGACTGTATGTTATGGTACGATGTGCAAATCTTAAATAGATTCCAAGTACATTATCAGAATATGATTTTCGTAGTTGTACCCGAAGAGATATGATCCATTGGCCGTAACTATGTCTTTGAGAGAAAGAAAATTGTAGTTCGACCATAATTAGCCACACTGATAAGAATAATGCTATGAATTTCAATTTGTGAAATTAACTAATATATTCACCGTTCAATGTGCTCAAGTTGGTTTGGATTTTACTCACAAAGTTATCGCCTATGGCTTTATGTTTTGCTATATATGTGTTGAAGTGAAAAGTTCCAAATATAGATTTAAACTAGACTATTTGCACATTAACAACCAAAGTGTCTCGAAGTAGGTAGGAGTGATACTGAGTGGGTTTTTCGAATATGATACGAGAACGGATATGAAAGATCATTCAGAAAAGCATAATTGAACAAGTGATTGGAAGAAATATCTAGTAGTTTGACCATCAATTAAAATGTAGAGGAAACGTGTGTTCATAAGAATGAACGTTAAAAGGTACATGATATTTCTAAACCATAAGTAAACAATACACTGCTGATTGTTAACGATTTACTTATGTTAAAATCCATTTTAGTTGTTTTAATACTTGAAGTTGAATTTGTAAATGATGTCCACTAAAGTACGTACAAAAGATATTGGGAATGTCCTAAACGATATGCAAAGACACCTTATTGAAATGTTTAATGAGGAAAATGTAAGATGGATTCCTTATGCATTGGCAATAAGAATTATCATACATGTTATGTTGTTTACAATATTGTGATTTGTTTACGTATTTGATACATAAAGAAAATATCAAATCCAAACTGTTATCGCTAAATGGTTGTTTAAGCTGTTCTCGTGAATTTAAGAAATAATGGAGAATAATTTACAAAAAATAAACTCCTTATGAAGGAGTGTTCAGACTCAAACTTTAATAAATGATACTGAGTGTAATATGTAACTTAAAGTTAAGAGTCTTTAAGTTGGAAATGTTCCAAATGAAAGACTGTTGCAGATTCAATGAAAAAGGCTAAGTACATCGTCTTGAATAGCGCAACAATAAAAACAATGTATATAATTATATAAATGCACAAATTTATAACCAAGTTGAGGGTGATTCCAAATGTAGTGAATCTCATAACATTGTTACATGATAACAATGTCACAATATAGTTCATAACAGAAAATAGAGGTCACTGAAAGTCAAGAGATCAGACTCCAAATTATTCCATAAGATAAAAGTAATTCATCGGTATCGGAGAAAGTTGATTGATGGAGTAGATAATTAAAATATAATAGCATATCTATTCACTAAGGGATTAACTCAACTGGTTTTGAGAGAACCAAGTGGAGAAGTTGGAATAAGATTCCATAATTGACACTAAGTGCAAGTGGGAAATTGATAGAGTTGAGGGTATGTCAAATGGGCCATTATGTAATTAGTTACATATATATAACAAATTTTGTTCAAAATAAAAGGTGTTTTCTTTCTATTATATACTTGATATAATGTGCTGTGCTGATTAGTTAATTTGATTAAAAGCATATTTAATAGAAAATTCATAAATGATATGTTTTGTGATAATAGTTATAAACTGTTGTAACAATGGATAATTTATCACAATGAAAATGAATATACCATTTTAAATATTCATAGTCAAGATGTATCGAGACTGGATATTGATACATCCATTGAGATACAATATGTAACGCTTCCAAATGTTGGACAATGTATTACAGATTGCTGCTGGGGCACCATGGTGTTATGTACTAATAGTTTCTGGATAACTATATAACGACTCACTCGATGGTTTTCTGTTAGTTAATATAACTAAGGTCAAACAAAAAGTATCGATATTACTGATTTACACAGTTCCCTCAACTTGAGAATAATATTAATTTTCAATCTGAAAGCTCTGCTTTGATTTTAGCCAAATCATGACACTACACTCATTGAGTGACTACAGTTGGATCTAGTAGAACTATTGAAAGTGCAACACTATTCAAGAGAGGATTGTCTTCTTAATTATATGGGATTAGTATCACGGTCAATTGAAGTCAACTCTAAATCAAATTCTCTAGCTATGGTTAATAATAATTGATATTATTGAACCAAAGGCTTTGTGTTTGGAGTTTAAAGTTGAATGTGGACAATATTGAAATTTTGACCATTACCAAATTCCGTAAGTCCAAAGTGATATAGTTTTGACGAGTAATGCTTACTGAAGTAAAATTGGATTTTACCCAACCAAATAAGTGATAAATTTAGCAAAATATCACACCACCTGCTAAGTGATATGTGAACGTTAATATTCGAATAGTTCGATATTAATCGCCGACCAAATTTACACCCACTAGTAACACACAACCGAAAATGATGATTCTCTATTGACCAAATGATTTGAATAATTTACAGTTGTTATAAATTAATTAAATTAAATAATATTTATGAAATAATATTTATATATTTGATTTTGATTTGATAAATGAATATTAATTGTATATATAAAAGTTATAAACACACTAATCGATATACGATACCAATAAGCATTTTAAATTAGATCTAAATTGCAAAATTTTCATTCAGGGTTAAATGGGTTTAAGGCCCATTATGTGGGCGGATAGGATCTGCTGCAACATAGGATATATGTGGCTCAAAATATGGGTTAGAGGACTTGAAAATGGACTGCCAAGATTAAGGGAATATAGTAAAAGAAGAGATCCAAATTCTCTCATTTCCATCCTCCACTTAAGCATCTCTTTATTCATTTGACTTAGGACTTTTAGGGCCTCTATTCCAAGTCTTTGCTGGCCGAAAATTTCAAAGTCCCCTCTCCATCTTTCTAAAGCTCAAATCAAATCAAGTTAACTGTTATCCGATAACTGGTGGTCAACGGTTCAAGGATTGGCACTCTTTGAATCAAAAAAAATTCATAGGTAGATATCATCATTTCAAGATGTACTTCAAGGCATTAGAAGTACAATATATTACTAATCATAATATAATTACTTATGCTCAATTACAATGTTTCATTATATACATATATTATCTGTTGTTAGCTAGTGATAATTCTGACATGCAAATAATATTATCACAAAATTGTTTAGTTATATGTATGTCTAAAGTAAACAAAAATTATATCATAAACATCATAGGTCGGTACGACTCTGTAACTAAAAAACGTTTTATTATTCTACTGAATTAATATATATTATTTAAATAGATAAATATAATTTATAATTAATTATAACAACATACTTTAGTAAAATATGGTCATATAATTTTATATGTAATTAAGGATATGATAATTTTCAGCAATGATAAATTTATATATATATATATATATATATATAATTATTTTTAAATATTATTTAAATTAATTTATTACATAGATCAATTATATTAATTCAAATGTAACATGAAAATTGTATTTTATATTTTATAAAATATTATTATAACTAAAGATGCTCTCAAAAAAATATAAAATTTTTATTATTAAATTAATTTTAATTTTGCAGCCGAAATTGAAAAATTATTTAAGCAGACGGTTCATCTTTGATCGCTTAAACATTGACTTGCTCCTCTTTCTTTACCATTGGACAATCCTTTACCATATGCCCTGGTTGGTGATAATTAAAGCAGAGTGTCTTCTGAACTATCGAAGAAATAGGCTCTGCCTTCTAAACCATGGGATTCCTACAGAATTTTGAAATATGATCATTCTATTTACAGTTCTGCTAAGTAACATTCTTGTACAATTTCTCCTAAGCCTCTTCCCCTGGCTTTCCTTGTTAATTGAACTTCCTCTTGTTCGGGTTGTCGTTATTGTCGCTACCAGCTTCTTCTTCATAAGAACTTCATAGCTCAAAGTCATATCTACCAAATCCACAATAGATCGCTTCAGTTGGGTAGTCATCTTCTCATGAAATCCTTCTCTCATCCCAATTACAAATAACTCATTTTTCTTAAGAAGGGTGCCAGTTAATCCCTGACCAAATCGCGATAACTCATTAAACTTGGGTTCATATTCAGCTACTAATAAATCTCCTTACTTAAGATCGAAGAAACTCCTATACGGACGGGTCTTTCCTATAGTGGGCATAAACTGGTCTTCAAACACCTCCTTAAATCTAGCCCAAGAAAAATAATCCTCCTCAATATTCGTTGTAATAGAGTCTCACCAGGCTATCGCCCCATCTTGTAACTACCAAGAAATGCTTCTGCTCATCTAAAATAACCAACCTCTTGATAATAGTCATGCAAGAATGAAGTCAAGGTTGGACTTCAGTAATGGATTTCATGCCTTTAAATGGCTTTCCTCCCTGATTAGTATAGTCTTTTCAAAGAGCTACAAAGTTCACATGGGGTTGCACCGGTGTTGCCCCTTCAACTATTCCAACTCTTCCAACATTCGGAGTTCGACCATTGGTGGTCGTGGTGCTACTAGCTCCTCTACCTTATCTTGCTCTGTAACTTGTTCTTACTGCTTGGATATAGTAAGATAACTTTAGAATACCCAAATGAGATTATCTTAGGGAAAAGAGTACTAAATCAAACTTATCAAAGTTGATTAAAATAACTATATATATATATATATATATATATATATATATATATATATATTACAAATATGCGCTCTTAAAGACTAAACTCATTCTAGGGTATTGCTAATCCTATCTCTAATGAGTTGGCCCCAACCAAGGCCTAAGTATTCGCTCAACCTAAGCCCCGATACCATGTGTAACGATCTAAAATTTTAAACCTTCTATTTAAATAATGAAATGATCATTTTAAATCTTTTATTTAAATAAATAAATAATAATATTAAACCTTCTATTTAAATAATTAAATAATAATTTTTGAAAATATTTTTAATATTTAAAATCCATTTTAATACCTATAATATTTTTTAAAAGGCTTTTAAAAAATATCTAAAGTAGAAACTCTTTTTAGTTTATAGAAAAATTATCGATTTACAAACTACATCCATATCGACTATCGCTATATAGACCATAACTTTTAAACTTGTTTTGTAAATCAAAATAGATTTTAAATCCTTCCCTTCTACATTTAAGTTACATTATGCTTAGTATTAAGGTGTGAAAGCAAAAGGGTAAAGTTTAGAAAACCTTTTAAATCATTTATAGAAAACAAGGAAGTAAACTAGTTTTAAAAGAACACGGAATCTCGACGTTGAAACATAAACCAATTCAAAAGTTAACTTTCCAATCAACATACAATCATTCATATACATAAGCATATACATATACATATACAAATGTAAATGACATTCATAAAACAAGGAAAGATCATCACTTGCAAATAATTACTTAAGCATTTCGACTACATTTCAAGTCATCAAGAAGTTATCGCATATGCCATCCGCTTCAAGCCGGAACCAAACCGAACAACATCGTTTCCAAGCAGTTGTAAACACAAGCAACTAACTAATATTATTAACATAAATAATAAATTTTAAATCTTGGCTTTTAAAGTGAGCATTACTCACCAAAGTCAAAATGGATCCAAACCAAAACTACTATAGCTTTCTCACCGACACCCGGATCTAACTTCCTCTTTTAAAAACTTAATTTCCAAGATCCTAAGGAGGTTAAATAGCTCGGTCTAGACTAGGGAATGGCTCAGCCTTAGTTATAAAATGGGATTTTGGACTTTATTTTTGAAGATAAGAGATGTAGAGAAGAGAAGTAGTAATTTTAGTTTGGTATAAGTTTTAAAAAGGTGAAAAAGAGCAGATTTTTACCTTAAGAACTTTATAGAAGACATAAAAAGAAGAGGGAAGCTTGGAAAGAAAGAAGATAAGAGTTAATGAAGAAGTGAAGTAAAGTAGGAAATGATAAAGTTGAAGTACTTTTATATAAAATAGATAAGGGAAATTACTAAAATACCCCTTAGTAATAAAATATCCATACCCTTCAACAAAATGGTGACAACTCACCTCCTTTTCCCTTCATACACACATTACCCACCCTCCTCCCCCTCTTCCATCACTTCACCACTTTTGAAATGATTTAATGTCTTAATTTTTGTGCTTTTATAACTTCTTATATTAAAAATAAAAGTCAAAATCCACTTTATTAACTTAAGTATATATTTTAAACTTACTTAACTCTAATCACCTTCTTGACAAAAGCATATGTTATATATATGTATGTATGCATGCATGTGCATATATACTCTAGTGTGTACAACATGTTTCGACAACTTTTGAACGATGAAAAGTCGAAAATCCAAAAACCGATTTTGGTCACATTTTTTATTTTTCTTTGAACTAACTATTTTTGCAAATTTTTTTTTTTTTTACTATCGCTAGTTATTACTTAATAGAGGTCTGTTTGAGTTATAAAATTCATTAATTAATTATTTATTTTAAAAATATATTAAATATTCATATTTAAAGTGAATAAATTACGAGTCGTTACAATGTTAATTAATACACTAGCCTAATCATGTGGAACTTGCATCCAAATTTTTAAGAAAAAGAGATATGGATATCCATTAAGCATTCTAACAATAATCAACTTCCAATATTTATATTATCATTTAAATAATAACATTATTAACTTGCACTTAACATGTAAGGATACAATAAGAAAAAAGTAAACATGTTGTATATTCATGATAATATTTTAATAAACACACCATTTGCATGTAAACCGCTATATTTATAAATTCAATGATCTCCAAACTTAATTAAAAAAGAACAATTTACAAAACAATTCATTATCCATTTTTTCTCACAGTAATTTAACCTGGAGGCAAACAAAAGTACTAATCAAGAATTTGTGGATCCATCACTATATATTCATCAAAAATATCATGTATAAATGTAATTCACAATTCAAACAACAAACCCAAATTTAATTTTCTTGTGCCCAAATATCATTTCTGATCACAATGCATTACCTCAGTGTGTGTGTGTGTGTGTGTGTGTGTGTATGATCATATGCCCATATGATCTTTACTTCAAAAACCCAAATATTCTAACTTTCATTTCATGAATGATGGATCAATTTCGCTTTCAAATTGTTGGAATTTTAAAGTAGAAATAATAAAAAGCAATTGATAAAACATTGTTGCATCATGGGCAAGCCAATACCTTGAAAGCGAAAAATTCTACTGGACTACGGTGCAATTGATAATGTTGTCCACTCCCAAGGTTAACACAACGATCTCAAAAACTTGTGCACTCAAAGTTGAGGGAACTGAAAAATTATAGAAGCCATGGTCTAAGAGTTTTATTCAAAAGACGATTTTGTAATTTAATAAATTTTGGAAAGAGAAAGAGAAGAAGCTATATTATTTATTGTATTGTTTATCAAATGAGAGAGAGGAAAATAATGGGGATGATTGGAAAAAAGAATCTTTTTTTTCATCTCACCAAATAAGTTGATCTCAAAATAAATAATAAAAAAATAGTAACAGTCGTCCATTAATGAAAAATACAAAAAAAAAAAAAAAAACGGACAAATCAAAAGAATTCTTTTATTGCATTCTTTAATATAGAACATACCGCTGACTTATCAAATATCTTATACAGATAAAATAAAGCATTAAATGTCTTATTATAAGCATGGCCCAATCTTCATAATACAAGTGTCGAGCAATCTCGCAGTGAGTGGTTTAACTTTCAAAAGAAAAAAATATTGATGCATAAAGGAGTATAGGTATGTAATAGTGTTGCTTTAATACCAATTGTTATAAATTAAGCATAACATCTATAACTTTATGGTACACGTATATTAAAAGTAGAAGCATATTTCATATTATCAGCTGAGCATGTATCATGCAAAATAATATCATCATTAAATAAAGAACATTTCTACTTCTTGAGTATGGTTTAATTCTTTACTCTTACTTCTTACTCATTTCACACTCACTCTACGATAGGATTATTAATTTTGTGACTACAAAAAATAACTTTTATTATGTGAGCACGGCTCTGTTTATATACTACTTTCATTAATAAGAATGCACCATATTATGTCACACTTGTCATGCAATCAAGGAGATAGTAACAAATATGCATCTAAAATGACATGTGCCACAACAATGAGATTATTGCACACATGCCTTATGCCAATTGTTTTTACATTTGTAAATTATTGCATCTATACATTTGTAATTTGAATAGTTGATGTAATAAACATGTTATATAACTCGTTGTTGTATTATATTGCACTGCTTGGAACAACGAAGCCAAATTACCAATCCAACTTGAATCACCACCCCTCCATCAATTCCTTAGTTACGGAAAAAAAGAATCTATTTAGCAGAGCTTATAATAAGACTTCACTTTCCCTTTGAAGATTTATGGTTGATTTTGCTCATTTTAATTTGTGAATGCGAGTATGCTCACAGCTACAAAGTCATTCATTCTATCGAAAAAATGTTACTTTTACCAATTGACACTAGCCGAGCTTCAACAATGCGTTATCCCTTTTTGGGTGGGGATCCTCTAAAAGATTGTTCTTGTATTAGAAAACGGTGAAGGTTTTTTCTGAGTAAAAGCAATAAGAGTTGTTTTTGGTCTGTGCTCCTAGCCAATCTGGCAGAACCATATTTAACCGACTGATTGATTTATTTATTCAATTTTGCTTTGCGCACACTTTTCAGTTCTCCTGTGCATAACTTTATAAATGTCAACCCACTATTTCAATTGATTCGTACGCAAAACTGTACACGTTTTTAAGTTCTCATGTACATAATTTTACAAATGTCAATCCGCTATTTTCAATTGATTTGCACGCTAAATTGATTGTAGAGCTTTCAAAAATCTTTTTGATCATCATCTTACGTAAACGTGTACACATGAATAATAATTTGCTAAACGTAAATATTGTTTTCCAGCAACTAGCACATGGAACAAAAGAAGCTAGTAAAGTATGGAATGAATATATTAACACTAGTTTAATGATCATATCCGTAGTTGTCAAACCGTCCAATTCTTTAAAAAGAGATAATGTATATGTCTAAACTATAAAAAATGATTGGAGACAAAGAATACTGAGTAATATGATTGCAATTAGCAAAAACGATTCCCTTGCTTAATTAGTCATATTCAAATATAACCAATGCATAATGTGGATCGCGGACGTTAACCAAACCAAAAACCAAATTTGTCAGAAGAAACAGAGATTCTCTGTTATCCCCAACTCTCAATAACCAACAACAATGTGAAAAGAAAAGAAAAACTATATGACATAATCAGACCACAACTTATCAGAGGCAATCACCGGATCCACCCTGACAACCACCTTAGCCGGATTGCCCACAACAGTACACGCGGCAGCCACATCTTTAACCACCACCGACCCTGCGCCGACCTTTGCCCTGTCCCCAATTTTAATGCCCCCCAACACCTGCGTCCCCGCTCCAATCATGACCCCATCCCCGACCTTGGGATGTCTGTCCCCCACTTCCTTCCCGTTCCCTCCCAACGTCACATTGTGCAGTACCGTCACTCCATCCCCCACCACCGCGGTCTCCCCTATCACCACCCCCGTCCCATGGTCCATCACCATCCCCTTCCCTATCCTCGCCCCCGGATGTATGTCCACGCTAAACCTCTCCGATACTCTACTCTGTATCAAATACGCGACCGATCTCCGTCCATCACTATACAGCCAGTGCGCGGCCCTGTGCGCCTGCACCGCCAGGAACCCCTTGTAGTGCAGCAAGCAGTGCACCGTTTTGGTACATGCTGGATCGCGTGCTGTTACGGCTTTGAGGTCTGCACGCACTGAGCTTTTGATCGGGTCTTTAGTGATTACGGAGAGGAAGAGGTTGTAGAGGGTTTGGAGAGGCAGGATGGTCGGGATGTGTAATTTGATGGCCAGGATGTATGACAGGGATGATTCTAAGCAGGCGTGCGACAGGATTAGGTCGTCGTAGTAGCTGTGAAGGATGGGCTCCTCCTCGATGTCTGATTCCGCTTCTTGTTTTATTGATCGCCACAGTTCGTCTGCTGCTGATTGTGGTGCGTAATTGGTTTGGTGGCAGTATTTGATTAGATCGTAGGAGATTGGGCAGTTGTGGATGCAGGTTGCCATTGTTTTGGAGATGGTGCTTTTGATGGATTTGGTTTGAGTTTTGAGTTGGATGGAGGGACGGAGTCAAATTTATAGTGCTGGGGGAAAGAATATTTAATTTGATGCTAAGCTACAATGAGAAGTTTCTACGCAAAGGATTTCGTTGGGCAATACTCACGCGTGTGTAATTAGTGCAATATCTTATAATGAATTTTACACACATCTCGATATATACTTTCAAGTTAAACTGAACTACCACACCCATTCTGAAGCATCAGATTTGATGATTTACAAACAAAAACTATTAAGAGTGCGTTTTTTTGTTGAGCATTCTAAATCGATTGTAGTACTTTTCGTTGTTCATTTTTAAAAACACATTATTTAAGAGTGACGTGAGAAGTGACGATCGAGGGGCTTGGACTTTAATTTTAAATAACCTTTTAGACCCGCGCTTCTTAGGCTTTTGTTGACTCTAGTCGCTACCAAGAAATACCAAGACCCATGATGAAACAAATAGCCATTGCACTATCAGCGCATATCAACATCTATCATCCAAATACAAACAAAATATAAGCAAGGTAATAACCATGCATTTAATGGAAATTTACCAACCAATGTTTCATGGTCCGTTAAAAGACAACATAGAAAAATATACTAAAAGACGGATAATATTTGATCCTTCTAACTCTATGTTTTAGTTAAACAAGTTCACATAAAACATTCATGTAAGAATTATAAGTTTATATATCACATTTTATAACAAAATTAAAGTTGCTTAATGTGATTGAAATAAATAAATTACCTGTGCACTGGTACATTTTCCAAAACATGATATTAAATTTTATCACTTGATCATTTTACTTCACTTTTTTCCACGACTTGATTTTCTTACGTACATACGTTAACGATTGGAAAAAGAGCAACTTTACCACTAACTAACTATACAAAAAGCTTGAAAATCGTTTGGTATCTATGCATCTATGCATTAGTAAACAATTTATGTCCTACAAAATATATAAATAAATGAAATTCATAACCATGCTAATAGAACAAAAATAAAATGAAACTGACAATAAATAAAAAAGTTGAGAATAAACAAAATAGATCATTTACCGGTAATATATTTTACCAATAAACAATTAAATATTCCATGGCATCACTGCATTAACAAATCTAATAACCTTCTGCAATTAAAGTAAAGGAAAACAAAGTCAGAATCATATTAATCGGGAGAATAATTAGGAGAAAATAGAATTATGGATATTATACGACTTTCCAAATCTTCCTTTAATAAGTGGGCGTTGTTATCGACACTCCAGTTTTGAATATGAGAAGGCTAATTTTATGAGCACTCCATATAAAATTAAAATGTTATGAAGGGTATACATCCTACTAATAAAACAAATATTTTTACATCTCTTCCCTATAATTAAAATGTCAAAATCCTAAAATCGTTCATTTACTCTCTCATTCTCCTTCCTTTTTGAATAAGAAAAAAGGACGAGAACAAAAATTCATCTTATCTTTATAATCTTACCCAAACATGTTGAAAACGTGATGGAAAGATAATTTGCTAACCTAATTTATTGTGCGTTTTCTTTAATTATAATAAAAACTAGGGTTAAATTTACTATATTGAATGTTTTCTTGAGTATGAACCAATCTTATATCTCTATCGTTTTGCAATTCCATCTAGAGGTGGGTATGATTGTTCCATTGTTTGATTAATTATTTTGGATTAAAAGCTAATGATAATTAAGGAAAAATTAGGATAAATAAAAAAAAGGACAACCAGGTCAATTTATTTGTAATTTTATGAGGGGGTTAGTTTATTTAGTATCCCTCATAGTAAATAGAAAATTTTAAAAAGAAAATTGCTCTCTCGTATCTAGAATTGGAGTACCAATAACAATATCCTAATACATTACTAATCACAATAAGAATTTATTGGTGTACATTGATATTACAATACAATTAGCTTTAAATAACCAATGAATATGAATATATTCTCCAGTTTGTAGCCATAATATTAAAAAAATAGATAACTCGATATACTATGATATAAATATTTGTATATTACGATGTTGATTTTTTTAATACTTAGGCAACTAAAAGATTTTTGAATATTGTTTAAATTATCATAGTAAGAAAATTAATTTTAAAATTCATAAGTGCTCGTAATTAATGGCAATACATATAATAAATTTAAGAAGGAAAATATTAAAATGTGCCATAAGGGCGCATGTTAAGGTTATTAAATTACTAATATAACCCTCCCGAATTTCACCCATTTTAAATTATATAAGGATAAAGTAGGCAATTGATATAATTATTTTTGTGCTTTAGCTAATAAGTATAATTCTTAACATTGCCCTTAGGGCACACATTAACAAAACCCATTTAAGAATACATATCATGTGAATTCCATACTAGATAAATTACTAAGTGAATCACATAAATCATGATATTCTTTAAGTTCATTTCCATGAGATGCATAATATAAAACTGAAATTGGAATAAAATTAAATATATAAAAGAAGGTTAAGTTAATTTAGTACGAAATGAAAAGTTAAGAACCGAGTAATGTTGATATAGGTTTGTTAACAATATAATCGTCAACGTCCAAGGTGCATTTGATTGAAAGTGAATAAAGAGGAAGATCCTTTTCGAAGGACTTTGAATGGGGCTTGAATTGTCTGAATCTTAATCCAATATTGCAGTCGTATTTTTCCATCCCTTTCGAAGAGATTAAAATGAAGTAAAGAACCCACTTTAAATGGACCATTTCGAAAGTGTCGATGCTACTATCATGGGATGGACTCTCTCAAAATTAAGAATATGTTCCAAAGAGTTCAAACACCTTTCGAAGAAGTCCTCCTGAAGGGTGATTCAGTGGCTACAAAGAGAATCCCTTCGAATGCCTAGTTCCCTTCGAAAGGATTCGAAATCCAATATGTATACATTGAAATAAAAGTGGATTCAATGAGCCATAGAGCCTTATTTTGGATAGATAACATAAGTCCAATGGACTCAATAACATTGAAGTATCATCATCACGTTATTTTAGTGCCGCATGGGCTTTGGACGTGATGATAATTTGCTTTAAAGTCGAGATATCCAAATAGACTCTATAGCGTAGCATATGCCAATTTAAGAAGATAACCATGTATCATGTGCAATTGAGTATTAGACAAGCTAATGGCTGAAATGATCATTCTCATATTAGAAACATCAGATCCATGCATCCTCTCTTTTGTATTTCTCATAAATGGATTACAAGTAATAGAATCCCAATTTGATTTAAGATATGTGAAAAAGGAAAAAATCCGTCCCCAACTTAGACCCCTAGGGTTGTATTTATAGATGAGGGTCGGACCCTTCCATGTCCATCCTTTCAAAACTGTCGAAAGGTCTCTTAAACGACCTTTCGCACCCATTCTTTCATCTTCGTCCTTCCGCTTTCATGGTCTCGAAGTTGTGGGTAGGTATTTGGGTCTTTTGTTATTCTTGAATTTTCCCTTTTGTCTTTATCGAAAGCGTGCTAATAATTGATATTGATCTGATACTCATCAACACTGCTTTCGAGTACTTCTGAGCCTTTCGACACCATCAAAAGGTGCACTTATTTTGGTAGAGAATGAACCAAGGTACCTCATTGTGCAGATTGAGTATAAGAAGAAGCGCTTCTAACCACTTCAAAACCTTCGAAACCTCTTTATTGTTATTATGATCTGGTGCTAACATGATAGGTTGATACTTGAATGAGTGAAGAAGGGAATTTGGATGGTTTCGAAAGGATTCAATGGTGGCGGAAGGACCATTGTGAAAGGTCACTTGTAATGGAGGAGGCTTCTTGGTGGACAGCTGGTGGTTGTGAAATGTGGCTTTTGCAAGTAATCCCCTCGATTAATGTGGAAGCTCATCTTCTGATGCTTGTGGACGCAATACTGGTCACATGTGATACCTCCCTAATACTTGTGGAAGGGTTCAACCAATTCGAAGGCTAGTCTTTGCAAAACCATGCTTTCTAAAGGGTTGTTTTGATAGAATCTTCCCATGCGAAAGGTAGATAGTGGTGGAACCAATCATTTCAAAGGGTCTAATATATGTGCGGAAGCTTGTTATTTGATACCTTCGAAAGGTATGTTTAACACATATAAAACCATTTTATGCATGTGAAACCAACTTTTTTGGAAGGATAGTCTTGTCCCCTTTCGACTCCATCGGAAGCTTATACTTCATTTAATACTTGCAGAAGCATCCGATGCTTGCGAAACCAATCCAATCTCTTCGAAAGCTAATTTAATGCCTTCGAAACCCCACTTTTGAACCATGGGAGAACCCATTTTTTCAATTCTTGCGAAGGTTCTACAATGCTTTTGCAGACCTTCTTACATATCTTCATTCTTTTCAATTCTTGAGTGAGCTTGTATCCATAATTACATCAACTAACTGGTCAACTCTGGGCAGCAGATAATAGTCTTTTGGGCTTGCTTTATTTAGATCGGTGTAATCGATGTAGAATCTCCATTTGCCATTTGATCTTTATCAACGCTGGGTTTTCTAAAAAAAACTTCTCGAATGAATGTATTTTCAAGTAGCCTTTTAATCTCTTCTTTTAAGGCATTAAATCGAACTTTGTCAAATTGCCTCTTCTTTTGTCGGACGGGGGTCATGTTTGGATCAATATTTAATGTGTGGCACATAACTGATGGGTCAATCCCGACCATATCTGAATGGGTCATGCAAATACATCTTTGCTAGCTTTAAAATTTGAATTAAGTCTGCTTTCAAGTTGCTCTCTAACTCTTTACCCACTCGGACTATTTGGCCGAATAAGTTAGATCTATACATATTTCCTCAAGATCCTCTGTAGGCTTTATTCTTTCCATTTCTCTTCGGCAATCCAATTTTGTGATGATCTTGCCTTCTTCTGCAGAGTTAGCATCAGTCCTCCTCCTCTTCCTTCCAGGTGAGATATACCTTTCAAACAACATGTTTATTCCTTTTATTAGATCTTATTTTTGCTTCGAATATTGAATGTAAAAATCCATCACTCAAAAGCTGAAAAATAGTAGAGGAATCATAATAAGAAGGGTACTCTTTTTATATCAATCAAAAGTTGAAATTATATTGTGTAGGAGTTGAATTGTTCTCCCAGAATAGTACCCCGACCTTTTTAAGCCAAGAACTTTACCACCAGATATTTTGATGAGACAAAAGCATCCACCTCGTCCAGCACTGGATGATCAAAAAGTGTGTTGTAATACAAAGGTTGATCGATGGTCACGAAAAGAGTCTCAAAAGTTATGCAACATGGTGGTATGCCCATCTGTACCATAAGCTTTACTTGCCCTACTGGAGTTGACCCTTATTATTGAACCCAACGATAGGTTCAATACTAGGTTCTAGCTTATCCTCAGGAATGCCCATTTGATCAAAGGCGTGCTTGAAGATGACGTTAACTACACTTCCAGTATCTACTAGAATCTTGGATACTATGGAATGCCCGATTTGAGTTGTGATCATAAGAGGGTCATTATGGGGATGATGAATTCCTTTCATTAACTTTTGTGGAGTGATGACAAGTTTCGGCATCAATATATTAAGCCGTGGGTTTTTGAACGAGAGCTCTTCTTGGACAGAGAACACTCCTTCCGATCCCTTGCTTCCTTGATACATGTTCCAAGCTCCTTTACTATTTCTTACCGGATGCGGTCCCCCATGAATCACATCAACCCTATTCAAAGATGGACTTAAGTTCAATGGATCTTCATCCTTTAAGATATTCACAACATTACTAGGGAATATTTGTGGCTCATCGCCAATTCGGCATGCTTTTGTTTATTTTAGATGAATTCTTTCAAATCTCATTAACGGATTAGCTTTTGAATAATTCCGGCCAAAACTTGGCACTCATCTGTCTTATGACCATTCGCCTTTTGATAAGCACAATAACCATTCCCCTTTCTCTGCTCAGGGTAGTTCTTGGCGTTGAATGAAGTTGGGAAATTTAACTTTTCTTTAGTTGTGACATAGATAAAAGACAATATCTTGTTCAAATCAATTGAATTGGTGTTGGAGGCTTCCCACCTCGATCTTTTGTGTCCTTGATCAAGTCCAAATCTTCCACTCTCCTTCTTAGGGTTAGCTTTCCTTTTAGCGTAGTATAATTCATCCATTCGAATGAATTTATCATCTTTAAAGTGAAAGTCTTATAAATTTTTACATCCACGGACGAAGAGCTCTTTCTAAAACGGCGTGTTATCTATCAATCTTGAATGCACTCCAATTAACTTATCTCTATCGTTCATGTCTTTGGTCTTCAATGCCTCTGTATTGAACCTTTTGAGATAATCATCCAACGATTTTCCTTGCCTTTGCTTGATGTTTGCTAAAACAGTGTAGCCAATTGTTGGATCTTTGCATATGCAGAGGTGAGCAGAGAATTCGTATGAGAATTATTTACACGAGTAGATAGATTTCTCCCGATATTGGCGTTACCATTTTGCAGCAGCCCCTTGAAGTATTGATGGAAATAATCTGCATCGCACTGCCCCTAAAGCATTATAAAGGTCCATTTGGCTGTCAAAAGCCATTAGGTGGTCGTCAGGACTAGTAGTGTTGTGGTATTTCATAGTTGGAACCTTAACATGAGATGGAATCGTTGTTGACATGATTTCATTAATAAACAAAGCTACTCGATCATTTTCATTCACTGCTCGTCTAAAGTTCTTTTCCTTTTAGCATTCAGTATATCTTTGACAGCGATCTCTGCCACATCCTTCAAATAAGCTTTATTATTATGATAGCTTTTTCGATTTGGATTATATTCCTTTGAGGTTGAGCTTCCAAATTGCTCTAAAGATTTATCTTGAATTCTACCCTGATGACCGGCTTTAGCTGCATGACGTTCCTTCTTCTTTGATGATGTTAAGTCAATCTTGCTCTTGCCTTCGAGCGTATAAGCCTTTAGATTCCTCCTTGGGGAGACTATACTTCATCTCCTGTTGTTGGTTTAGCAGTTTTAGTAGATTTCCGAGCAAGGGCAGCTTTTAGGAGCTCTTGCATTTCCAGTAGTAATTGCTCCAAATGTCTTATCATAGCTGCATTGTCATTAGGTTGTGTTGGAGTTGAAAGTTGTCCTAGCACAACGCCTTCTAAGTTGAAGGTTGAAGTAAAATTTTCCTTTAGAATTATTGTATGTACCGACTGATTCTGTTTGATTTCATTTTCCCACAACAGGTCAAACTTTCCATAATTAGTCTATAAGGAAAGAATAAGGGTGAAGGTTCATGCCCCTCCTTCTAGTGCCAAAATGTTAACAATATAATTGTCAGCATCTAAGGTTCATTGGATTGAAAGTGAATTAAGCGGAAGATCCTTTTCGAAGGACTTCGAAAGGGGCTTAAATTGTCTGAGTCATGATCCAATATTGCAGTTCTATTTTTCAATCCCTTTCTAATGGATCAAAATGAAGTTAAGAACCCATTTTAAATGGAACCTTTTGAAAGTATTGATGCTACTATCATGGGATGGACTCCTTCGAAAGCAAGGATATGTTCCAAAGTATTCAGACACATTTTGAAGAAGTCTTTCCAAAGGGTTTGATTTAATGGCTACAAAGAGAATATCTTCGAAGGTCTAGTTCCCTTCGGAAAGATTCAAAACCCAATGTGTATGCATTGAAATAAAAGTGGATTCAATATGTCATAGAGCCTTATTTTGGATAGATAACATAAGTCCAATGAACTTGATAATATTGAAGTATCATTACCACATTATTTTAGTGTTGCATGGGCTTTAGACGTGATGATAATATGCGTTAATGTCTAGATATCCAAATAGGCTTAATAGCATAGCATAGGCTAATAAAGGGTTAAGAAGATAAGTGTGTATCATATGCAATTGGTCATTAGATAAACTAATGATCGAAATAATCATTTTCATATTCAAAATTAATATCAGATCCATGCATCCTATCGTTTTGATTTCTCGTAAATGGATTACAAGTAATAGTCCAATTTAATTTAGGGTTATAAGAACATAATTTGGCAAAGAAATGTGAACAAAGAAAAAATCTGTCCCAAACTTAGACCCCTGGGGTCATATTTATGTATGTGGTTTAGACCCTTCCACATCCATCCTTTCGAAGCTGTTGAAAGTCACTTTTTCAACCTTTAGCACCCATCCTTTCATCTTCGTCCTTCCGCTTTCATGGTCTCGATGTTGTGGGTAGGTATTTGGGCCTTTTGTTATGCTTGACCCTTTCGTCTTTATCGAAAGCATGATAATAATGGATATACATCTGAAACTCATCAATACTACTTCTGAGTATTTCCGGAGCCTTTCGACACCATTAAAAGGTACGCTTCTTTTGGTAGCGAACAAACCAAGGTACCTCATTGTGTTGTTTGAGTATAAGCGGAAGCGCTTCTGACCTCCTCGAAACCTCTTCATTGTTATTACGATTTGGTGCTAAGATGATAGGTTGCTACTTAAATGAGTGAAGAAGGGAAATTGGATGGTTTCGAAAGGATTCATTAGTGGCGGAAGAACCATTGTGAAAGGTCGCTTGTATTGGAGGAGGCTTCTTGGTGGACAAATGATGGTGGCAGAAGGTGACTTTCGAAAGTAATCCCCTTGATTAATACGGAAGTCCATCTTCTGATGCTTGTGGAAGCAATACTGGTCACATGTGATAGCTTCCTAATACTTGTGGAAAGGTTCAACCGATTTGAAAGGCAAGTCTTTGCAAAACCATGCTTTCGAAAGGGTTGTTTTGGTAGAATCTTCTCCTACGAAAGGTAGATGGTGGCGGAACCAATCGTTTCGAAGGGTCTGATATGTATGCGGAAGCTTGTTATTTGATACCTTTGAAAGGTATGTTTAACACATACAAAACCCTTTTATGCATGCGAAACCAACTATTTCAGAATGATAAACTAAAGCGGAAGTATAGTCTTACCCCCTTTTAACTCATTCGAAAGCCCATTCTCCATTTAATACTTGCAAAAGCATCCGATGCTTGCAGCACCAATTCAATCTCTTTGGAAACTACTTCAATGCCTTCGAAACCCCACTTTTGAACCATGGCGTAACCCCTCTTTTCAATTCTTTCGAAGCTTCTACAATGCTTTCACATGTCTTCTTTCATACCTTCTCTCTTGAGTGAGCTTTATGGTTAACAAGGTTTTTTTGTAAAACAAAACGGCTTTTGAGTTTTTTCTGTAATAGATAAGAGATGCGTATAACATTAATTGATAGATTAATGTTGGTATTCTTTGCGGAAGAATAATATGTTATGGAGGATTAAACTATTGTTAATCATTGAATTAAGGAGAATAAAGTATTCGGACTGAGTAAGGCACGAAAATAGATTAATATTTGACAAAGTCTGAGCTTTTTATAGAACTAATTCAATTAAACCCTGCAAAAAATTAGGTGCTAATGAAAATGCCAATCTGAATAGATACTTAAACAAGCGAAATGAGTTAAAAGTCATTCTATATTTATTAAAGTTTGAAAGGAAAAACCCAATACGTTCATAATATTTAGAATATAATCTCATATCATAATTATAACCAAAATAAAGAAAGATGATTAGCAAAAATAGCGCTAAATGATAAATTCTGTGAAACACGAATAAGAATCAAAACCAAATATATGGAAGAAGGTTAAGTAATTTTAGTAAAAAACGAAAACATAAAGAAATAATAGATGTTGATTAAGTTTCTTTTTAAAAAGACATGTAAAGGTTTTTTTCATTTTTATGTTAAAGATGAAAGAAGCATGATTGAAGGGATTGAACTTATAATCTATTATATTAGATTATTTTACTAATGGAGGAATTTTGATTCAATTTGAGTGGGCTACCACATGATTGAAGGGATAAATAGGCAGAAATCTGTACGTGGAGGATAAAGGTTTTATAATACCATAGAGACAAATTATAATATTACATAAAATATAAATGGATAAAGTGGGTAATATGTAATATTATTAAAGAAAAAATGAAAAATGATGGAATCGGAAACAAAGAGTTGCAACTCAATTATTATATCTATCACATTCCTTTATGCTTGTTTATAATCCTAATACACTAATTGAGATCTTTCTTTTACCGATTATGATATCTATCACATTCCTTTATGCTTATTTATATTCCTATTATAGATATTGACATTCATATAAATGCTATATACAATGAAATACCACAAATTTTGCAAAGCAAAGTTTAATCGGTTATTTATTGCTTTTTCATGAGTACTGAAGTGTTCTTATGAATACTAATATTTCATAATGTTATGAAAAGTGGTATAACCAATTACCAATAAATTTTAAGGTTATAGATTTATTGCCATATGTCAGTCAGATTAATTAATCAAGCTAGCGCAGCCAATTTAATCACGTAAATTAGTTAGTAAATATTTATAAAGTACAATCATATGGAAAGCTAAACACTATATTCGTACAAATACTATAAATTTAGCCTGCATGATTTAAAAAGAACACTAAATACAAAAATTTAATTCACAGGTTAAACGAATTTTCAGCCAATGACAAATAAATTTATGTATACGAGCATATATGCACGTTCATTCGGACCTGCATATAGTTACTTGATTATTTGGATTTTATATGCAATTATACTGCCGTTTTTAAAGAGCACATTAATTTCTTTTCTTTGTTACAACCTATTTGATGCTTACTATATTTATTGTTACTGACCGGATATTAACTACTTTTTCTTTCTTCGTGCAATATTTCACTTACTTTTTTATTTATGGTGGACCAAAATTATTGCTCAATCAATTTCATTTAGCTATTTCAATAAAAATGTGGAGAACTCTATGCAACATAATTACAAATTAAATGCTAGCTTCTATATTTATTCAGAATGTAATAAAAAAGCACTGTGTGTACTCTTCATATTTGTTGTTTAAATGAAACTCAACTTATTTTACTATTGGACACGAAGATTTTTTACAAATTCATTATTTCATATAATATGTTTTTGACTCGAAACAAGTATATATATCATTCATCGAAATTAAATATTATCCAATATTAAGTGTTTTTAACTAAGTATTATCTCAATGATTTCAATGTTGGTCCCATTTTAATTAGGGATGGAAATGGGTCGGTACGGTCCGATTTGGAGCCCAAACCATTTCCGTACCGTTAAACGATAAGTTAAAATCAATAACTATAATACAATTTTTTAATGCGGCTCGATTTCAATCAGGTTCAGTAATATTACGGTTTGGTTTCAGTTTGGTTCGGTTTGAACTCGTATTACATTTGTTTAGACAACTTAAACAATTATTAAACAAATAGCAAGAATGTTAATAAAAAACAAATTCAAATAAAAAACAAATTCAAATTCAAATAAAAAACATAAATTTATAAATAATGCATATGGTGTGTATCTTTACAAATATCAGATACTGAAATGGTTAATTATTAATTAATATGAAGTTCAAACACTCATACGCTTAATACTTTAGTAATTTTGAACATAAAAAATGCAAAATCTCATCAAAAACGTTAATTCTACCAAGTGGTTCGGTCCATTTTGATGTGGTTGGTTCAATCTTGCAAACCGCAGCTTCAATGTATTAAACTAGATCGGTCCGATTTTTTTAATATTTGATTTGATTAGAAGATATGACGCGGCTTACCAAACCATTTTAGTGGTTCGATGCGGTTTGTTTTCATATGTCAATGTGGCTTATGTCCACCACTAATTTTAATACTGAATGTATCATATTACATGTTCCAATTAGCATAAATTAGCAACAATGACATTTTTCTGAAAATAAAGTTGAAAATAAAGTTTTATGTTTATCATAAAAGAGGCAAACTATTGAATCCTTTGCTGCAGTTGAATTAGTAAGTTAATTCCTTGCGTTAGTAGTAAAATAAAAAACAATTGAATCAGTGATTACACAAAGAATAAAGCTCACCGTTTTAATACTTATAACCAAACAAATTGAAAGTTAAACACAAAGATAACATGTGACCGCTATAATGAAAAATACGGGAGCGGTTTAGTTTAAGCTAAATAAGCGGCACCTAACAACCATTATAATATATGTGTGTGTGTGTCTATATATATATATATATATATATATATATATATATATATAAACATCACTAAACAGATTCTGAAACATATGCGGAACAGTTCGGCTAATCTATATTCCAAAAGTATACCAGCTTAACTAAATAAATCATGAATTTCGACACAGGTACAATGATTTGTCATAAAATCGTTCCATTTCAAATAAAAGGATAACTTTATTATTAAATTCCAGTAACTATATCATAATTTAAAATCAACGGATAACCACTAGCATATCATCCAGAGGAGCACATTCAATTGTATTACTTGGCATTAATACACCATAGAAATTGAAATACATAATAAACTTATTATTTTTTCTTTCTTTTGTACAAATACTTGATCTGTGCATGACTCATCAGCATCCATTATGTGTACACTATGAACTTTATTAATTTCTTGCTGGTTCAACAGGCCTTTAAAAATCTTAACCAACCCATAAACTTAATTCCATATGTTATACCTTTCTTGGGCCGTCATTATTCACAGAGTACAATCCTTTAGCGTATTTGCCCAACCAAATAGGAATCCAGCCTATTCCAAACATTCCTCGACTGCAGAAGATTACTTCTCCATCTTCTTCCCCCATGAGCTTTAGTTACACACTGATAAATTTAATAATGGCTTTCCCGCCATTTTTCCTATAGCCCAAGCACATCCACTTGGACAAAAGCATAAGTGATCTATGCCAGAGCCTTCCCACTACCGCCCATCAATCCTGGAGCAGGACCCACAAAATCATAATTCCAATTTCTATCCATATCAAAAAACCATCTTCCAGCGATCGTCGATGGGGTAAAGCCACTATTGTCTGTGACGTTGAAGTTTCTAAATAGTTTACTTTCTTGGAAACTGTATCAAATTCTATGTCGAGCTCTCTCCTACTGCGAGTCCAGTCATCTGATGAGCCTTCTGTCTAAATTATGTGTATGTTGTAGTTGTCATGATTACGAATCCATATGATATGAAGAAAAATAGGTATACATGCACAAAATACTGCACAAATAATGAAAAGTGAAGGTCTTAAAAAGAAATAGTCAAATGGGTGAAATTAAGTTTGGAAAGAGAATTATATACAAACCCACAGATAGAGAAATAAAGAATATATTCAAATATAAATATTGAACTTGTACTTAACAACTCTTTTCTCAAATATATTGGTGAGTGGTAAATAGAATATCCATCTAGTGTACATACTAATAAACATATAAAACCAATTATTTACCATATCATACTAAAAATTACAATGGAAAATTAACTTAAAATGCCAAAAATAAAGTAGAGAAGCTCTAGGCAAGGAGTGATTTGTTGAGTACATGTACATTTGTATATGCAGATTCGCCTCACCCCCATTACATAATTCTTTACTCAAGTTTTCACACTTATATTATCCAGGTTAGTGAAAAACACTTTGTTAGAACTTTCACAATATTTCAAAATTGCTAAGAATAAATAAAAAATGACTAAGCTAAACCGAAATGATAGTGGAAAATAATTGAAGCTTATGAATTCAAAGAAAAGCTACATATATAGCTTCTTATTTAAAAGTGTCTCATATCTAATGAAAAGCTACATAAAACGAAACATTTAACTACGAAAGCATGAATAAAAGAGAGAATACATTAATGCAATGCCCAGATTAACATGGGAAAAAAGCATGAAGCAAGTGGAAATTGCGAAAGGCAGAGCGAAGATGCTGACAAAGGTAAAACCAAAGTTATGAATAGTCAATTTTTAAGAACACTTTACATGAAAAAAGCATAAAGTTGATGTGCGGGCTGATGAAGGAATTGGAATAATCCATAAACAGTTGAGACACACGCAACAATGAGCATATATAAGAGTTTGGATTGAAGCGATAATCAAATTTCACGATGGATCATCGTTACAAAAGAAAAACAGAAGTCGTTATCAAACATTATTACAGCTATGGTTTTCTTTATTTAATAATTAATGAGAAGGTGAAGGGAGGTGTATCTGGTTTTCTACATGTTTTGTCGACAATTAAAAAATAAAAAATGATTCAGTCTAATCAAATTCAAGGAAAACTGTAATACCGGATCGATATTAAACTATTTGTATAATATACTAGATTTGCTAATGTTAGCTATTTTTGCCTATTATTAGAATAAATTTATAAACCTTAAATGGGATTGCTCTATGTCTCCATGGATAACATAACAAATTCCTTAAAAAACATTCAATTGGGTCGATTTGTCTTACATTTAGAAAACTTTAAATCATAATTCATATGAATAAAAAATGCAATACAAATGATTACATGGACGATAAAATTAAATGATAAGTAAGAACTATTGAGAAAACCATAGTAAAGAAGGAGCCAACGATGTAGACATGCCTGCAATTATTCTCTAAAATTGCACATATGTCCGCAAGTATCCTGAAACATACCGTGTGACATTTTTTTCCTTTTCATCTTTTTTTTTTTGATTTTTTTAACATGAATACGAAGATAAATATTAATTGAAATAAGTTTTAAAATTTGAAATTTTTTTTGTTTTTTATGTTTTTTGATGATTTTCGAAAAATAAGGACCTAATTTACATACTTTTTTCCACTGGAATTTTTGTGAATTTTGAAACCTATCAAGGACCCATGCCAAAAGCACCCTAAATTGAAACTGATAAGAAACGAATTGGAGGACAAAAAAAAGACACGAAAATAAATGAAAAAGGGTATTTTTGCTACCTCAAAAAGATGCGGTTGAATCACGTACACAGAATTCTTATTATTAGTAGTACAGATATAGATGTATTGATATCAAATAAGAAACTTAAAAATAAAAATTATACAAATCTGGTTAGCGTTGAAAAAGCGATTGCAACCTCATTGTCGTAGAACGCTATAAAATATAATTCAAAAGGATCTTACAAATTAAGTTGTGATCCACTTTTCATGGAACTTTGGAAGAAGACTACCGGTTGGGTTCTTACCAAATTAAATTTTTGGGATATAGAGATCAAATTTGAAAGGCATGTTGTGGGAGGTCGATATTGGAATTAAGTTTTAGGTATATGATACTAGGACCGTGAACAGATAGTTTTGAATGCGGATAGTGTCGTATCTGTATCCAGATCCATATCTGCAATAATTTTCAAATATATGATCTGTATCCGTGGATGCGGATGGATATCAAATATTTATCGGATATTCTTTGACCAGTTCACAGCCGATAAATTTAAACAAATAGAAAATTTTGATTTATTATAAATCCATTTTATACTAAATATAAAACAAAATAAATACACCAAGAAACATAATTTTTAAGTGGTAAAAATTGATTTTTATATACATATTTTTTTTTTACTTGGATAAAATAGTAAAGGATATTTACTTTACAACAAATTATTGTCAAGGATAAAATTCCTCAGCATTTTAGCCTCAAGGACAGACCGTCAGTATTTTAGCCTGAAGGACAACTTTTTTTAGGTATCATTTTTTAGTTATTGATAGCAGTTTTTAGGTATCAGTTTGTAGTTATTGGTAGCAGTTTTTAGGTATCATTTTTTAGTTTTTTAGCAATTTTAAAAAAATATTTGTCCTTATGAATAATTTTGGAAGAATGTTTGTCCTTATGAATAATTTTTAGGAGAATGTTTGTCCTTGTGGTTAAAACATTGAGCTCGTGTCCTTGAGGCTAAAAAAATATACAAAATTTTGTCCTTTAAATTGATTTCCCTGTTATTTTATGTGCTAAAATACATAAAAGAATAACTAATCTTGATAAAAATCGGACGGTTAATTATTGGATACTATGGTCATATCCGTATATGTATCCGTTTTCGAATATCGGATAATTTTTCATATTTTGGATACAAACACGGATGGATTTTTAATTATTTGAATACTTATTAATAGTCGTATATGACACAAAATATTAAGGAATAAAAATAAGATGTAATTTTAGAACATGAATATGGACGTGCTTATTTGATTAGAACTTTTAGTTTAGGAAAAATTTAATTAGAACTTTTAGTTTAGGAAAAATTAATTTGGTAGAAAGTGAATATAATGATTATGGGCTAATGGCCATTGAAAGAATAGAGAGTAGACAAAGTAGAATTAATAAAGTCTCATGAAGAGAAAAGGAATAAAAAAAGAGCAAGTAAACAAAAATAAAAGTTTTTTGTAATATATAATAAACAATACACTATGTAAAAGTAACATATGAAACTTTTTCTTGTCCTTAGAACTAAATGACCAACATAAGTGTCATATGTCGTCATGCATTTTCCAAATAAAGAAAGAATAGTGAGTTGGAAATGAAAAGCCTTAGCTCCTTTTCCCAACATATTATTGAATTTTTCTTACAAGTGGAAATAAATAAGCGTTTTTCAAGGAACTTTGGACGAAGACCACTGGTTAGGGTCCTATAAAATTAATTTTGGGATACAGAGATCAAATTTGAAAGGCCTGATGTGGAAGGTCAGTATTGAAATTAAAATTTAGATATACGACATAAAATAATAAGGACTGAAGCTTAGATATAATTTTAGGACATGAATATGGATGTGTTTGTTTAATTAAGAGTGGAATTTTTAGTTTAGAAAAAATGAATTTGGTAAAAACTGAAGATAATTATTATGGGCTTATGGGCATTGAAAGGATAAAGAGAAGACAAAGTTGAATTAAAAAAGTCACATGAAGAGAAAATGAATAAGAAAAAATAGAGGGCGAGTAAACAAAAAAATAACGCTTCTTTGTAATATATAACAAATATACACGTATGTAAGAGCGGTGCATGAAATCTTAACCACCATAATCGTAATATGTCACCATGCATTTTTCAAATCAAAAAAGAATATAGAGTTGGAAATGAAAAACCTTAACTCTTTTCCTCACAATTATTGAATTTTTCCTAAAAATGGAAATGAAAGGGCATAATTTGCCGCCACATTTTAAGGGGCGAAATAAAGAATGTGAGAAGTGATGAGAACAAAGAATGACTAACTTATCTTTAATAGTATAGTATAAATTAGTATTGAGTACTTCTAACTTTAATCTGGAAAAAATATTGAAGAAAGATCGAAATAATCACAGCAAATCATATTAGTTGTGTCCTAAAATAGTCATTATCTCAAAAGTGAAATTCAGTACAGGCACGGTGCAATCAATAATGTTGTCCGGTTCACCAAATTAACACAACAAGCATTCAAACTTGTACGCTCAATGTTAAAGCCGAAATTTTGATGATTTTTTGAAGGGCCCATGAAATAAGGATTTTGAAAAGAAAAAAAAATAGATTGGTACATTGATTTTTTTTCTCTCTGTCTCATTGTAGATAAATTGATGCATATATATATAAACAATTCATGAAGTAGCTAGAAATGATTTTCATTAACATAAAATGAAAGAGAATGTAGAGAGATTATGAAGTTAAGAGGCTTGACTTTTGAATTATATGAATTTTGTTGAAATTAACTAATAATCCCTCGTTAAGTATAAGAAAACTCAAAAGGATGGAAAAACAACAACCGAGAAGTCGCACAATATATTTCATCTCGTTAAAGTAAAATCATCCAGGGATAAAATTCTTCTTCTTTATGTCACTGATATCATAATCATCGGAGATGATAATGATAATATTACGTACCTTTAAGACCACTTATTTGTTCGATTTAAAATGAAAAATCTATGTAAAGCACAATGCTTTCTTGGATTAGAAGTAAATCAAGTTGAAGATTATTTTTTATCTAAAAAAAGCAACACACACACTCTACTGGTTCATTATGGAATGGAAGCTTCGACAGTAACATTTATCCCTATGAAATCATGTCTGAAAATGAGGAGGAAGGAGACTTATTAGATGATGCAATTCATTTCTTTGGCTAGTTGCTAATTTATTTTATCTAACCATAACACAACCCGATATAGCTTACTCGGTAAGCACTATATACAATTTTGTACAAAAACCATGCAACGGTCATTACTTACCGCTAAATGCATTCTTTGGTACTTTAAAGGTACCATAGGATATTGATTAAAATATAAGAAACATTCTCAATTTTCTTTATATGGCTTTGGTGATGCTGTGGATTGAGACAGTGATATGAACGATAGACTATTGGCTGCTACTTACTGTTTTTCAACAGGGTCTATGGTAGATAACTTGGTGTAGTAAAAAGCATTGTATAATAGCTCTTTCAAGTACAAAGTCACTATATTAAGCTTCGTAAAATGCAATATGAGTACAAGTTGCAGACATTTTCACTAAAGCACCCACCGAACTCAATTTTGAGAGGTTTTGAAATGCTCTCGGTATTGTTGGTTGTATAATATATGCTTATCATGCTTCTATGTCGGATGGCCATTCGGGAACTTCAAGCGAGCAACTTGTTGTGGTAGGGATTGTCTGCGAAAATGCTATTATGATAGAAATCTTATTAGTCATTTTGTGTAGAACAGATAAAAATAGTCAGACTTGATGAGGTCTCATAATTTAGAGAGGTGATTTTATTGATAGTCTCTCTCTATAGAAAACCAGATCCGCAACTGCAAGCTCTCACTAACAAATTTCAGGTATTATAGTACCCTTTGGGTGCCTTCGGGTTGTTTGAGTGAGTGAAAGAATTTGTTATCAGTGTTCAGTTTGCCTCTGTTTTAAATCCGCTCGCTCACCACAAAAAGGGTTATTTCGACCCTACCCATACGAAAGAAGATATTCGAAAGTATTGGAAGTGAAGCACTATTCAAGAGAGGGTTCGTCTCCTCGGTTATATGGGGTTGGTATCATGGCTAACTCAAGTCAACTTAATGTCAAAGTCTCTGGCCAGAGCATTTCGGTTAATAATAATTATTATTATTGAACCAAAGACTTTGTGTTTAAATGTTGAATGTGGATGATATTAGAATTTGACCATTACCAAATTTCAGAAATCCAAAGTGATATACTTTTAACGAAGAGAATTGGTGTAAATAATTATCACTGTTAGGTACTGCTTACAATAAGTAAAATTGGATTTTACCAAAAGATGTTTAAGCGATGAATTTAGCCAAAATGTCACAACATCTGCTAAGTGACGTGTGAACGTTAATATTTGAATTGTTCAATATTAATCGGTGACTGAATTTTGCCCTTTGAGTCGCATAGCCGTAATGATGAATTCTGAAAAGGGGATTTTCACTTCAAGGGCTTATTTGTGCAGGGTAATAAATTTTAAGGACACTACTTCTGAAAAATTAGTTTTTAAGGACAATTTACAGGAAAAAGATAAAAGAATTTATCATTTTCAGTTGTACAGAAATAAAGATAAAAGAATTTATCATTTTTCTATATAACTTAAAAAGATAAATGAATTTATCATTATGCTGTAAATTATCCTTAAAACTAAATATTCAGAAGGGTCGTCCTTAAAACTTATTGGCCTGCAAATAGAAGCCCTTCATCCCAATTTCCACTTCTGAAAAACCACATGATTTAATTAATTTATAAAAAGTTATAAATTAATTAAATTAATTAGTATTTGAGAAATATTGATTATTATTTATTTTATGTTGTGTTTGGGAGTTATTTGTAATTATTTGAATGCAGTATAAAAGTTATATTTGTGTGCATTGATATATGATATCATTATAATTAAATACAAGATAACTACATGCGATATTTTATGGAATCTAATGTCATTTGATGGTACGTAATTTACAGCCATACCATGTAAAGAAATAGAAGTGAAAAGAGAAAGTTAATCAAGAGAATTAATTAGAGAAGTTTAATTAAAGAATGAGAAATGTTTCCTTCTTTCAAGTAAAACATATTCTCTAATTCATTCTATATGTACAATTGAGTTTCTAATTTTTTTTCATTCTTGTTTCTGTAACTTTTCTGGTTCTCTCCTTCTTTAACGGCTGAAAATATGAGATCCTCCATGGCTTTAGTTATTCCTAAAATCAAATACAAATAGAACCAGTTATGAAAAGTGGTTTATTCCTCTTGATCCTTGCAACATCTGGAGGCTGATTTCTGAATCTAGGAGATTTGATTAATCATTCAAGGAGCAAATCATTGGCTTCATTTTTGGTAATCCTAATTTTATTGATTTGTATACTCTTCATGTTGAAATGGTCTAGATTTTTTCATATTATATATCTACTGTCTCATCATGTTTAAAAGGTTAGATTTATTCATATCACATCTCTTCTATCTTGTGTATTCATCTTGTGATATAACTTAGATCCTTTTTTTATCACATTTAGTTATATGATCATTACGTAGATTTAATTTGAATCTCTCCTTATTTACATATCCATTAACCATATGTTTATTATGGTTGACTTTAAATCCTTTATCTGTTTTATTGTGTATCTCTTTTGTATAGTGAGATCTGATTTATCATACAACAAATTTGTATACTCCCAAGTTGTCTGATATTTTTTTGGGTCATTGTTTTGGAATTTCAAAAAAAGGAATATGAAATTATTTTATTATGTTGCAATATTGTATATCAAATTTTGTAACATCTGTATACATAAACATTAATAAACTATATTTCTTGGTGGTTCAATGCAGTAAAATTAATTTCCAATGTTGCATAGTTAATTTCAAAATGATTTAATTTTACTTGTTCTAGTCATAAAAGTAAATTTTTCCTTTTGTTTTAGAATTCGTAAGTGGTCGTTCATGTAAAGTTATAGACCTTTATTTCAACCTAAGATTAAAATATTGAATCATTTTGTTAGAATTAAATTTAAACATATATGTTACTTAAATTGTAATATTAATACATATATATAAATATATGTGTTATTTTAAAATGAATACATAACTTGCAATCATTTATACAAATAGATATACATGTGTTTATGTTATTTTAATCTAAATCAAAACGGACCTTTTTGTGAAACTGTAAAATTTAATTTCAAGCTCTTCCTTAATTGAAACCTTTGTTACAATTGTTAATTCTTGTTTTGACAAACTCATATATATAGGAAAACTTATTTTAACATATGTATGTGTAAACTTATCAATTATTATATATGTATATTTATTACTTAAAAAAATTTGTACAACAAAGGCATATGCAAATTCTACTATAAATTCCATTTAATATGTCATTCGATGTAATTAAAAAGAGAGAGAAACGTAAGGGTTTCTCTCTCTAAATTTATAGCCTTATCTTTTCTCAATTTATTGTAAATGTCAAAAGAAAGAAAACCAAAGGTTTTCCTTTTCTAAAATTTATCATGCTTAATCACCCAAATAAACACTTTTTATATGTTACACTTATATTTCACAACATGAATGTATTTGATACATTCATTCCATTATACATAAATATGTACATAAGAGTATATTTGATATACTCTAATTTACATACATAATTAATTAAAATAAAACTTTATTTATAAATTAAATTAAATATTGATTTTATATAAACGACACTTGGAAAAGTTCTAAATGGATTTAGACTTCATAGGCCCATTAATGATCCAAAATGGTAAATTTTTTAAAATTCATCAATTTCTTCTAGTGCGGGATGACACAATTTCTTCAATGGTATCGGAGTCTAATATCATATGCGGTTTAAATTAGTCATGTTGGGGCTAACTAATTAAGCTTGTACACTTGGTACGGTGTCTGGAAAGGTGGAATTGGGTAATCAAGTACCATGTCCTACTTGATTACCTGCTTGGTCTGAATGGTGATGTGAGCCCCAATGTTGCCCCTAATAGAAAAAGTCCAATTTAAATTGGGCCTTGGGCTTATTTTCAAAATTGTTTTGAAAATTAAGACATGATTTTAAATTTAAAAGTTAAATTTAAAACAAAAACGTTTTTATTATAAAATTATAATATAACATAAATTTTCAAAACGTTTGAAAATGTAATGTAAAGTTCAAAATGTTTGAAACTATGTAAAAATTAATTTTGAAATTTAAAAGTATTAAAAAGAATAATAATATAAATTAATTAAATGGGTTGATTATTTAATACTTATATGCATGTATTGTATATGTTGATATATTTTATGTTATTTTAATGTATTTAAGATAACATAAGCATACATGTATGTATAAGATAAAATTTTGAAATTAATATAATTTAATTAAAATTGTTTAATTAATAAATTAATTAAAGGTTAATTAATTAAATAACTGTAACACATATATAAGATATATGTGTTACAATATAATGGTTATAGTAGTTATGTCGTATTGAAATACTAATATAAAATTAATTAAAGAGTTAATCAATTAAAATTAATTAAATAACATTTAATTAATGAAATATTATACATAAGACTGTCATATAAGTAATATGAAATATAAAAATTATTTAACAGCAAAACTTATATGATATGAATGTATAAACTAAAAGTGGAACATTAAACAAACCCAAATAGACTTAAAGAATAAATACACACGTAATGCACGTATATTATGATTTCTGATGTCAGACACTTGAATCATGAGGGTATTTCATAAGAATTACATTATCCCATAAGCCGATATCACTCAATATAATATATTGAAGATTATGAATCTTCAATATAATGTTTTCATCTACCATATATATATTAATAAATTACTTGCATACTCCTTATTTGTTGAGCGAACTCAAGCTGGGATGTTATGTGTAATATTATTAATATATTGAACAGATGAGGAAAGATAACTATATGTATTTGTTGCGCAAACTCAACGTACATATACTATATTTAGGCTATCACGATATGGTAGGTACGAGTGAATAATCTCTTTCGGTTTGTTGAGCAAACTCAAAGTCGAAATGAGATTAGCACAAGGAAAAATGGGTTAGGAGTTGTATGTGATACAACCGATATGGAATTATCCATCGTTTGTGGGGTATGATTTGTTGAGCAAACTCAAGATCAGAATGCCAAGACAAACAAGTCCTAACACCCACTAGTAAAGTCGAAAGACTTCTATGTTTTATCTTAGGATTTGGAGAAACATAAAAGACTAGTGGAAGCCTTATTAGAAAAATGAAATGATAACATTTAACCTTTCTAATATTGTAAGAATATATGCTAAATAATGTTATAATTATCTAGAATGATACATTTGTGCATTTAATATGATTCATAAAATGTTTATCAATTAACATATACAAAAAAACTGAATTGAAAGTCGACAAATGGAAATATAGTACCCACTATTAAATGCCTATTGCATGTTAATGTTTTCTATACCCATGCAAGTGTCTAATTCTACGACTACTTAATATATTCGTAAAATGGTCATTTATGTGCTTATTTGGTCTAGACCGTATATTGCACTCTATGAGTTTCAAACTCTAAAAGAAATACAGGGCTACGGATGTTTAATCCATACACTATCATTTATAAATGTTATATGGTGAACGATCACAGTTTGTAATATAAGATACTTCAATGAATATAGTTCATTGGAAATAATCCAATAAATAAAAGTTTGAGATCATGTATTCAACTTGATTGATGACAAAAGGGATCATATTGTGTTAATGTAAGATAAGACCAAAAACTACAAGATGGATCTAAAAATTCAATCGCTGAAATGTCATTTTGATTGGTTTAAGTAAAGTGCAACATATTTGATATCCTTAAATGCTAAGAATAATCGAATGCACTTTTATAAAGAGTTTGTTATGATATTGTAGTAATGTTTTATTTTGTAGGTTTGACCATTTCAAAGAAAAACGAATGTATAAGAATAGATGTAATTTAAGGTACAGTTGGGGATGAAGAGAATGAATAGTCACTTCTGCTTTATAGAAAAACATTGAAAACGAGAATCGTAATAATAGTTGCTACTTAATATTGGAATAAGAAATATGATTTCTATTTCGAAATGTATTTTAACATAGAAAATTATGTAATTGAGAGTGACTGTGCTATAGGATCGAATAATATGGAGTATAATAAATAACTAGTGCGGAAAGTAATTGTAAAACAATAATAGCAGTAAAATGACACCAAAGATTTTATACTGGTTCGAACTCCTGTTCTACGTCCAGTCCCCGACTCCTTCTGTAATTAAAACTAGCAGCCCTCACTTAACCCAGAGGAACAAGTATTACACCGCTTGAGCAACTGAACAGGACTTGACCACTTGAGCAATAGAACAGGACTTGACCGCCTGAGCAACCGAAAAGGACTTGACCGCCTGAGAAACCGAACAGGACATTCTTACAAACTAGATTAACTTGACTTTGTGTGTTCTGGATAACACAGATTTGTCTCTTGTAGTACACCCTTCCTATAATTTAATCCTCAAGTATGATGTGTATGCTTATGTGTATATGAAGAATTGAAAGTTTCGAATTACTTGAAAGATATGAAGTTGAGATCGTAAGAAACAAGTATATGAAAGCAAGAAAGCAATAGATTCAGAGAATATAATTCAAGTTAGAGCAAGAGAGAAAAGTAATTGAAGTGATTTAATCATTAGAACACAAGCATATATATAGTAGATAAGGAGTTGCAACTGATGGTGAAGAGTTCTCAACGAATAGAAATGGCTGCAACTCTTCGCGAGGAAGAAGGCTAATCAAAAAGGAAGTGTCTTTTCAAAAAAAATGACAGTTACATACAGTTCAGTCGACTGATATAGAAGCTTCAATCGACCGAATTCAAAAACGTGCATGTGCATTCAAAAGTGCACAGATTCAGTCGACTGATTAAATGTATTCAGTCGGCTGAATTCTATTGTTAAACAAAAACTACCATAGCTCATTTGGTTAGAGCACTTGCTTTTTAAACTAGTGAACCAAGTTCGAGTCCCGCTCCATGCATTTTTTGAAAACTTGATTTTGTTTAAAATATGCATGCAAATTTATTTGAATGCGAAGGATGATTCTTGAGGAAAGATTTTAACAAAGCACTAAACTAGACTCTATATACATATTTGATGACTCTTGTTAAAATATATAACTATACGAACCATACTTTGAGTCATTGAATCTGGATGTCGTCGTATTCGTAGATTCGTGAATTGTTGTTTCATGTCAGCAATCAAAACTTATGATCTAACATTCTTTCCCTTTTTGATGATGACAACTCCATTTGTTACGGATGAATTTCGGACAAGCTTTGTTGACTTATCTCTTCCTCTGAATATATTCTTGTAATTGTGCTATTGATTTCTCCCTCCGAATCTATGCTATATATTCGTGTAAATAATTAATCTTTTCTCCCCCTTAATTTTTGCTTGCATCGTTTATTCCTGCAAATAGCGTTAGAGCAATATCTTTCTCCCCTTTTATCATCGACAAAAAGGAGAGTTTACATGATGAAATAAATTATATTCTACATAAGTGTTAACATAGAACAATATAAAACAAAATAACTACCATTTATAATGTAAGGTATCAAAAAAATTAACATTTAAAGCATGCGATACCTAAGATTCTTATAATTTCCTAACTTTTAGGAAACCATACCCATTTGGGTGTGGTTGACCCTTTATAGATATAGTTTTCATTACAAATCACACACTATAATAGTTTCCAATATAAAGTTATTTGTCATGATCATTCATATTAGCTGGAATCCATATTTTAATACTATTAGTTATTAGATTAGTATTTGAAAATAAGTTCTACCATTTCTAAACAAAGTATTATTATGATTATAAGTTATTTTAGAACTATCTTTGTTACTATTACTATCATTAAAAAATTTATACAAGAATGCATATCTATTACTATTTTTACTTTTAGCTTGTTTATAGCCTAAACCGCTTTTATCATTGTGAGCTTTAGAATTTGTAACTAAAGAAGATAAGTTATCTTTACCTTTGTTAAAATTTATGATTTTTGTATTTAATCTTCCAAAATTTGCCTTAGAATCACAAACTTCTTTTTGCAAAATATTATTATTAACTTTTAAAATCTCACATTCTTTAGATAATTCTAAATACTTTTTAATTAAAGCTTCATTCTTTTTTTCAAGAGACAAAATTAAAGAACTAGACAATTTTAAAGAATTTTCAAAAAATGTATTTTTACTTTTCAAAACATTGATTTCCTCCAAAAGGTTAGTGTTTTTCTCTTCTAACTGCTCGTTTTCTTTTCGTACGAAATCTTTTTGTAGAACAAGTTCTTCTACGGTATTTTCAAAACATTTAGTTTGGTTTATTAAAAATTTATTTTCCTCTTTTAAAATGAAAATTTATTGCTTTCAAACTTTTAACTTAGCTAAAACAATTTCATTAACTTTATTCAAAGTTTTACAATCTTTTAATAATTCATCATGTGCTAACGAAAGATCTTTATATAAAGAATCTAAGCATACCGATTTTGATTTGAGTTTAGCTATGAAGCACTTACTTGTTTGCTTCTTTGATTCTTCTTTATTGCTCTTCCTCTTCCTATTGCCTTGACTAGATCTATTTTTGGCCATTTATTCTAGGAAGTTGTTAGGATCTCTTGAATCTTAGGCGCTGATACCAATTGAGAGTGACTGTGCTATAGGATCGAATAATATGGAGTATAATAAATAA
Source organism: Allium cepa (assembly GCA_030765085.1). Taxonomy (NCBI): domain Eukaryota; kingdom Viridiplantae; phylum Streptophyta; class Magnoliopsida; order Asparagales; family Amaryllidaceae; genus Allium; species Allium cepa. Next base: position 708,789,039 of record CM060932.1, read on the forward strand.
CTAGTGCGGAAAGTAATTGTAAAACAATAATAGCAGTAAAATGACACTAGAGCTTTTATACTGGCTCGAACTCCCGTTCTACGTCCAGTCCCCGACTCCTTCTGTAGTTAAAACTAGCAGCCCTCACTTAACCCAGAGGAACAGGTATTACACCACTTGAGCAACCGAACAGGACTTGACCACTTGAGCAATAGAACAGGACTTGACCGCCTGAGCAACCGAAAAGGATTTGACCACCTGAGCAACCGAACATGACATTCTTACAAACTAGATTAACTTGACTTTGTGTGTTCTGGATAACACAGATTTGTCTCTTGTAGTACACCCTTTCAATAATTTAATCCTCAAGTATGATGTGTATGCTTATGTGTATATGAAGAATAGAAAGTTTCGAATTACTTGAAAGATATGAAGTTGAGATCGTAAGAAATAAGTATATGAAAGCAAGAAAGCAATAGATTCGGAGAATATAATTCAAGTTAGAGCAGGAGAGAAAAGTAATTGAAGTGTAACGACCCGAAATTTTCACACCCGAAAATTTCAGATAGTTATGAAAAAGAAGAAAGAGATAGAAGAAGAAGAACATAAACACCAAACATCTCACAATCGCAGTGGACAAAATATAATAATCAATAATAACAGTTTACAAAAAAATGCTATATCTGTCGACTACAATTAATATACATCAGAGTTTCACATAATATACAGTCACTGAATATATACAATTATCATGACTCAGATTAACAATAATATAAACACAGCGTAATTATTCTATACGCTCCTGCCATCCAGCTCGCCTCCTGAGCTCCAGAACGTACCTACCTGAAAATCTGTAATACTCGGTCTGACCCGAGCATTACCCAAAGTAACACCCGGGTCAGGCTGGAAACCAGCGTGAGTAATCTTAATTTAACATAGAATACCCAAGAAAACACTTATATAAAACCCGGGGCAACTCAAACCAATTTTTTTTTACAAGTTCACAGTATTTTATAGACATAACTTATTTCACACATAAGTTTCTAAGGACCAAAATTAAGATCACATAGTCAAATTCACTTAAATCGCTTCATTCCAACCTATTAATCTCACATAACAATTTATAAGAATTCGAAGTGGTTTCGAGTATTTCCCAATACCCGATCCCGATCCCGGCCTCTTCGAGCCACATATAATCCTAACCAAGTTATACAAATGAAAAACATAACATTTCATATCAGAGGTATCAACTCGATCAATGCATCCAATACCATTCAATCACCCATAAGCAAAGCTTAATCACATACAAATCAATTCAAATGGTTCTAATTGAATTTCAAACCTCAATCACTTAGATTCCTTCATTAATTAATTTCCAAATCAGCCCTTCCTTATTCATCTTAATTAATCACCCTAGATTAATTATCTTCCAATTCCATTCATGTAATTATCTTTAATTAACTTCACGACATTAATTATTCTTACCAAATCAAATGAGTAATCTTTAATTACTCCATAAATTAATTTACTATATTAATTACATTAATCCTTAATTAGTTATAGTAATTAATTTCTCATAAGTCGCTTATTTTTGATTTATTATTCTTAATTAATCAATCTTTATTATGTCGTCGATTTTATAAATTCATGATTTCCATTTACAATTTCAATTTACCCTAATCTAAATTTAAACGTCAAATAAGTAATCATTTATTAAGCCACACATATTAATCACTTTTGATTTACCTCAACCGGTGATTATCTTCCTTGTTATTTACTTCATTAAATAATTAATTACTCTTTAATTAATTATCTCACTTAATCTCTTGATAAATTTCACAAGTAATTATATTTTATTAATTTCCTTAAGTAATTACTTATTAAACCATCCATCGATTATTCTAAATTCTTAGTTAATTAACTCAACTTTAATTAATTAATTCAACCCTTAATTACTAAATTTATCAACCCAATCATTAATTGAATTAATCAATTATACATTTTAATTATCTTTCTAATTTGATAAATCACAAATCATAAAGCCCTCGTTAACTTTAAAATGAACCACTCTCTTTATTTATGATTTAAGTTTTAAAACCATTTAGATTTCAAATGCTTCGAGTCAAACAACAATTAACTCGAGAACCAACCAAAAATCCAAAGTTACCCACATCGCATCAAATCAACCATTCAGCCAATTATTTAAATTTGACCGTAAAATTCAAATAAAAATACAAAAGAGTGTGATTAACTCACCTTGGTTTTATTAGCATCCATTCCCAAATCCAGCTTGTTTCTTTCAAATTTTGATCTTGTATAAATATTATATGATTTTTTTATTAATACTTTACAAAATCGAACAATCAACTATTCCTTTTAACAATTTTAATTAAATTTAAATTTAAATTAAACACTTCATATGATAATTTAAATTGACTGATGATTCAATTAATTTTTTTTTAAAACTACATATAGAAATAAATTATCGATTAAAAAAAATCTATCCTTTCCATAAATTCCTCAAACAATTTAAAATCCTTATATACATATCAAAACCTTTTCTATATATATAAAATTTACTAAGATAGGCAGGTATAATTTTTCCTTTACTGCAAAAAAAAATATCTTTTTTTTTATAATACTCCCTAGTGTAAAAATCATGCTTCCAAATATTTACTAAGTCAAAATAAAAATCTAAAATTGGCTATACCTTACTGCCTCGAATGTAAGCTCAACCCTTCGTCGCCGAGTGTCGCTACCTACCCACCCCACATCGCCGTGTTCGTGGAGCCTCCAGCAGCCTCTAACCATAAATCAAGAGATCGCCCTGCTCCTCAACGTCGCGTCTCCAATCAACGAGCCTTCCATCTTCTCATGCTCGCGGCCCTCCACACCCATCGCGATACCACCTCGCGGCACTACATCTTATACCCATGTCAAAGATTCGCCGAGAGAGGAACGAACAATTTTTTTTGAGCGCAACCCTAGATTTGAGTCGAACGAAAGAAAGAGAGAAAAGGCCATTATGTTTTCTTCGAATTAGACTTGGGCTTTAATCTGAAGATGGGTTCGAAACATTTAGGTAGGAGAAGGGAGGAAGTTCGGCCATTCTTATTTTATTTTTTTATTTTTATTTACGATTTTGTTATCTGCATCTTCATTAGAGGGAGACGGGGAATAGAAATAAGTGGATGCGAGGCTTCTCGAGCACGAGTAAAAGAAAATATCTTTGACCCCTTTGATTTTAAATTTGATTATATTATAAAATTTCAAAGCGTCCCGTAAAATGCCAATAAGAATTTCGAACTCCTCTTAAGGAATGACGTCAGGCAATTATAAGGTTTTATCCGCGTTCCGAACACAATGGGACGTGTTTCGGAAGCTGATTTGAACGTATGTGCGAGTTACGGAATTAAACGATCGATATTAAATTAAATTGATTAAAACAAATCTAAGCGTTCCAAGTTGCCAGGGTCAAACGACAACGTCGATTGCTACGAAAATTGAAATCCGATAATAACTAGCTATTACGGATCCAATGGAACTGGTTTCATCAAATTTTGAGACTGTGCCTCGGAAGGCTATTTTTCAATTCCAAATTGAACGGTCTATTATTAAAATTGAACAAATTACCTTTAAATTAAATTTTAACCATTATATTATCTTCAGTATCATCATTATAGATTTTATAAGCCTTCATTTTATTTTAAATAGGCTTAGAATCTCAGATTCAACAATTTACCCAATTTCAATTATTAAATTCAATATTTAAACTATACAATTCAATGATTTCATTATCAAGTAAATATAGAAATCTTGAATTCAAGTTAAAATTAACTTGTAAATATTTTAAAATCAATTAATTATTCAAATTTGAATTGTTAGAATTTTCGGGTCGTCACATGAAGTGATTTAATCATTAGAACACAAGCATATATATAGTAGATAAGGAGTTGCAACTGGTGGTGAAGAGTTCTCAACGAATAGAAATGGTTGCAACTCTTCGCGAGGAAGAAGGCTAATCAAAAAGGAAGTGTCTTTTCAAAAAAAATGACAGTTACATACAGTTCAGTCGACTGATATAGAAGCTTCAGTCGACCGAATTCAAAAACGTGCATGTGCATTCAAAAGTGCACAGATTCAGTCGACTGATTAAATGTATTCAGTCGGCTGAATTCTATTGTTAAACCAAAACTACCATAGCTCATTTGGTTAGAGCACTTGCTTTTTAAACTAGTGAACCAAGTTCGAGTCCCGCTCCATGCATTTTTTGAAAACTTGATTTTGTTTAAAATATGCATGCAAATTTATTTGAATGCGAAGGATGATTCTTGAGGAAAGATTTTAACAAAGCACTAAACTAGACTCTATATACATATTTGATGACTCTTGTTAAAATATATAACTATACGAACCATACTTTGAGTCATTGAATCTGGATGTCGTCGTATTCGTAGATTCGTGAATTGTTGTTTCATGTCAGCAATCAAAACTTATGATATAACATTCTTTCCCTTTTTGATGATGACAACTCCATTTGTTACGGACGAATTTTGGACAAGCTTGGTTGACTTATCTCTTCCTCTGAATATATTCTTGTAATTGTGCTATTGATTTCTTCATCCGAATCTATGCTATATATTCCTGTAAATAATTAATCTTTTCTCCCCCTTAATTTGTGCTTGCATCGTTTATTCCTGCAAATAGCGTTAGAGCGATATCTTTCTCCCCTTTTATCATCGACAAAAAGGAGAGTTTACATGATGAAATAAATTATATTCTACATAAGTGTTAACATAGAACAATATAAAACAAAATAACTACCATTTATAATGTAAGGAATAAAAAAATTAACATTTAAAGTATGCGATACCTAAAATTCTTATAATTTCCTAATTTTTAGGAAACCATACCTATTTGGGTGTGGTTGACCCTTTATAGATATAGTTTTCATTACAAATCACACTCTATAATAGTTGCCAATATAAAGTTATTTATCATGATCATTCATATTAGCTGGAATCCATATTTTAGTACTATTAGTTATTAGATTAGTATTTGAAAATAAGTTTTACCATTTCTAAACAAAGTATTATTATGATTATAAGTTATTTTAGAACTATCTTTGTTACTATTACTATCATTAAAAAAATTATACAAGAATGCATATCTATTACTATTTTTACTTTTAGCTTGTTTATAGCCTAAACCGCTTTTATCATTGTGAGCTTTAGAATTTGTAACTAAAGAAGATAAGTTATCTTTACCTTTGTTAAAATTTATGATTTTTGTATTTAATCTTCCAAAATTTGCCTTAGAATCGCAAACTTCTTTTTGCAAAATATTATTATTAACTTTTAAAATCTCACATTCTTTAGATAATTCTAAATACTTTTTAATTAAAGCTTCATTCTTTTTCTCAAGAGACAAAATTAAAGAACTAGACAATTTTAAAGAATTTTCAAAAAATGTATTTTTACTTTTCAAAACATTGATTTCCTCCAAAAGATTAGTGTTTTTCTCTTCTAACTGCTCATTTTCTTTTCGTACGAAATCTTTTTGTAGAACAAGTTCTTCTACGGTATTTTCAAAACATTGAGTTTGGTTTATTAAAAATTTATTTTCCTCTTTTAAATTGAAAATTTATTGCTTACGAACTTTTAACTTAGCTAAAACAATTGCATTAACTTTATTCAAAGTTTTACAATCTTTTAATAATTCATCATGTGCTAACGAAAGATCTTTATATAAAGAATCTAAGCATACCGATTTTGATTTGAGTTTAGCTATGAAGCACTTACTTATTTGCTTCTTTGATTCTTCTTTATTGCTCTTCCTCTTCCTATTGCCTTGACTAGATCTCTTTATGGCCATTTATTCTAGGAAGTTGTTAGGATCTCTTGAATCCTAGGCGCTGATACCAATTGAGAGTGACTGTGCTATAGGATCGAATAATATGGAGTATAATAAATAACTAGTGCGGAAAGTAATTGTAAAACAATAATAGCAGTAAAATGACACCAGAGATTTTATACTGGTTCGAACTCCCGTTCTACGTCCAGTCCCCGACTCCTTCTATAATTAAAACTAGCAGCCCTCACTTAACCCAGAGGAACAGGTATTACACCGCTTGAGCAACCGAACAGGACTTGACCACTTGAGCAATAGAACAGGACTTGACCGCCTGAGCAACCGAAAAGGACTTGACCGCGTGAGCAACCGAAAAGGACTTGACCGCCTGAGCAACCGAACATGACATTCTTACAAACTAGATTAACTTGACTTTGTGTGTTCTGAATAACACAGATTTGTCTCTTGTAGTACACCCTTCCTATAATTTAATCCTCAAGTATGATGTGTATGCTTATGTGTATATGAAGAATAGAAAGTTTCGAATTACTTGAAAGATATGAAGTTGAGATCGTAAGAAATAAGTATATGAAAGCAAGAAAGCAATAGATTCGGAGAATATAATTCAAGTTAGAGCAAGAGAGAAAAGTAATTGAAGTGATTTAATCATTAGAACACAAACATATATATAGTAGATAAGGAGTTGCAACAGGTGGTGAAGAGTTCTCAACGAATAGAAATGGCTGCAACTCTTCGCGAGGAAGAAGGCTATTCAAAAAGGAAGTGTCTTTTCAAAAAAAATGACAGTTACATACAGTTCAGTCGACTGATATAGAAGCTTCAGTCGACCGAATTCAAAAACGTGCATGTGCATTCAAAAGTGCACAGATTTAGTCGACTGATTAAATGTATTCAGTCGGCTGAATTCTATTGTTAAACAAAAACTACCATAGCTCATTTGATTAGAACACTTACTTTTTAAACTAGTGAACCAAGTTCGAGTCTCGCTCCATGCATTTTTTGAAACTTGATTTTGTTTAAAATATGCATGCAAATTTATTTGAATGCGAAGGATGATTCTTGAGGAAAAATTTTAACAAAGCACTAAACTAGACTCTATATAAATATTTGATGACTCTTGTTAATTATACGAACCATATTTTGAGTCGTTGAATCCGAATGTTGTCGTAGTCGTAGATTCGTGAATTGTTGTTTCATGTTAGCAATCAAAACCTATGATCCAACACTCTCCTTCTCTAATGACTGAAAATACGAGATCCTCCATGCCTTCAATTATTCCTAAAATCAAACACAAAAAATCATTTATGAAAAGTTGTTTCTTACTCTTGATCCTTGCAAAATCTGGATGCTGATTTCCGAATCTAGTAGATTTGATTCATCATTCAAGGTGCAAATCATTAGCTTCATTTTTGGTAATTCTAATTTCATTTATTTTTTTCTCATAATTTTGAAATGATCCGGATTTATGCATACTGTATATCTTCTATCTCATCATGTTTAAAAGGTTTAGATTTATTCATGTTATATCTCTTCCTCTTGTGTATTCATCTTGTAATTTAACTTAGATCCCCTTTTGTTCATCTCATTTAATTATATAATCATTATGTAGATTTAATTTGAATATCTCCTTATTTACGTATCCATTGACTATATATTTATTATGGTTGACTTCAAATTCTTTATCTGTTTTATTGTGTGTCCCTTTTGTATAGTCAGATCTAATTTATCATATAACAAATTTGTAAGTTGTCCGATATTTTTTTGTCATTGTTTTGGAATAGTGAAAAAAAGAAATGTGAAAATATTTTATTATGTTGTAATGTTGTATATAAAATTTTGTAACATCTGTATACATAAACATTAATAAACTATATTTCTTGGTGGTTTAATACAGCAAAATTAATTTCCAATGTTGCATAGTTAATTTTTAAAATGATTTAAGTTTACTTGTTTTAGCTATAAAAGTAAATTTTCCTTATGCTTTAGAATTCATAAGTGGTCATTCATGTAAAGTTATATACCTTTATTTCATACCTAAGATTAAAAGGTTGAATCATTTTGTTAGCATTAAATTTAAACATATATGTTACTTAAATTAAAATCTTTATACATATATATATATACATACATACATACATACATACATACATACATATATATATATATATATATATATATATATATATTTATATGTGTGTTATTTTAAAATGAATATGTAATCTGCAATTATTCAAACATACATAGATACATACATTTGTTACAATTGTTAATTCTTCTTTTGACAAACTCATATATGTAGGAAAACTTATTTTAACACGTGTATGCAAATTCTATTGTAAATGTCATTTAATATGTCATTCAATGTAATTAAAAAGAGAGAGAAACGTAAGGGCTTCCCTCTCTACATTTATAGCCTTATTTTTCCTCAATTTATTATACATGTCAAGAAAGGTTTCCTTCACTAAAATTTCTTATGGTTAGTTACACAAACATACACTCTTATATGTTACACTTATATTTCACAACATGAATGTATTTGATACATTCATTCCATTACACACATATGTACATAAAAGTATGTTTGATATACTCTAATTTACATACACATTAAATTAAAGTAAAACTTTATTTATAAATAAAATAAAATATTGATTTTATTTAAAAGAAACTTAGAAAAAATTCTAAATGAATTTAAGACTTCATGGGCCCACTAATGATCCAAAATGATAAAAAAATTAAAATTCATCCATTTTTCCGCTGCGGACCAACCCGGTTCCTTCAACATTTAAGTATTCATCCATCGACATGTCTCCTTTTCAAGCCTTCTATAGCCGCACACCACCTACCATTTCCGTCTACGACAAGGACAACAGCAAATAAATAAAAGAGGACCCTTGATCTAGGCCAACTGCTCAACACTTTAAAAACCAACCTCCTTAAAGCACAACGAATGAAAAGCCATGTCGATCGAAAAGATCTTAAGTTCACCATCAGCTCTTGGATCTTGATCAAGCTCCAATCCTATCGCCAACTCTCCATCCGCCCCAACCACCGTAAGCTTGCCAAAAAATATATGGACCGTTTCAAATTAGTGAGTGCATCGATCCAGTTGTTTACTAATTATGGATGTTATGATAACGGTAAATTTATTATTACCATACCAACAACAAGCAATTGATAACCAATATCAAGCTACATCGGTATACCGATACTATCGGCATAGTAACAATATTATTAATGTTAGATTAATGGTAAAGAGATGTCAAAACCAGTGCTAACGGTAAATTTATCGGTCATATTAATTTTGTTTTTTCGCTATTTTAATTCATTTTTACATCAAAAACTTATCACATTTCAATCAAATGCATGTAGTATTATTTACTGTAACAATTCTTTTTAGCTTCATTGACTACAAATTTCAAGATTAGCAAGATTATTATGTCATATTCTTGTGAATAACTTTAACAAACCAAGAAAATTACTCATGTCAACCAAAATAAGTCGAAATGTTTATACAAACACTAAAAGAGATTTTTTTTTATCATTATCAAAATTTTAATGTAATAATCTATAGGTAAATTTACCATTACTAGCCAATGATTTACCAGTTTATCGATATACCAATAAATATTTTACCAGCGGTAGCAATAAAGTATTGATAGTCATTTTTGACTTATCAATAATATCGGTGTGGTAATGATTTTTTTTTATCTGTAGCGGTTGTCATTACCATATCAGCTCTATTACTACCTACCCCTCCCTCAAGAAGCTCGCATACAGCCCCTCCCCAAATTTTGCGCCAACCCAACCACCTTGCAACCTTCACCACTTCCAAACACACTCACCTTACCCGCATCACATGACCTTGAGTACAAGGTCTGAAGGGCCCATCTCAAAGGGAAGGCGTTGATATAGATACAACCATATCCACGCACACTAGGCCATAACATGTGCACAAGATGCTTACGAGGTACAGTGACTAGCACCTGAAGTTGCAGGGTCAATTCAATAAATGCATCACATTTTTCTTCTTTTGGCACCTTGCATACTTCTCTACCTAGCACCTGAAAAGCAAAGCATTTTTTTCCTTTGCAACAACATTTTCAGAATTTGCTTATAAAAGCTTGGACCGCTAAAAGTTTGCAGAATCATACAGCAGTAGAATACAAATTTGTAAGGGTACAAATAAGTCCTTCAATTATTGATCCATGTGGACAATGCTTGTTTACAAAATCATGTATAAATTATGCAATATGAAATGAAAGAAGAACGCAAAATTGAAATATAATCTTTCTACTCATGCGCCTCTTTTTCTTTACTCTTTTCTTCTCCTTCAATAATTTTCCCTACAACAAGCAAAGGCCTGTCCGAAATACAACCAGGTATGCCATAATAAGGCCTTATGTGATTTCAAACATTAACAAAAGGAAAAAACATGCAAAAGAACATTAGAACCATTAACATGAAATTTTCGATGGGTTTACATACAATCGTCAACGTTAATGTAGCAAAAATAAAAACATTCACACAAAGATGTGTGCAGAATGCATCATTAACTGCGATATAACAGTTGTAGGCAAAATTAAGTCCAAGAGAATAAATATACCCGTTCCAACTTTCAAAAGTAGTGATAGATACAACCTCACCAATTATCAGAACTTCCAACTCTATCAGGATTCAAAAAGTCAATCACGAACTTTGCTAACTGTGATTGATGAGCTGAGTATCCATGATCTGCTCCTTCTATTATCTGCAATTTGTGGTTATTTATCAACTTAGAAAACTGCAAGGCATCATCAGGCGGTACAATATCATCTTCCGAACCATGAACAGTCAACACCCTACAACTTTTGTCGATTGACAAACAAGCAGCATGCATATCAGTATTCAGGCGATCCTCTAAACTCTCTTTAGTCACACGATACATAAGCTCCCCCGTATTGTTTGTCACATCGATAAACCCATCTCTGTTTATCTTCTCCATATAGTCCTTGCCTAACCTATCTTCAATTCCACCTTTTAAATCAAAACGACCTGAAATATTAATGACGGTTGAAACATCTTGATACTTTGATGCATATGACAGTACCACATTTCCTCCTTTACTATGGCCACAAATGGCATCTACTTTATAATTTGGTGTGGAGAAATGAAGTAGCACGGCACGCAAGTCATCCACTTCTTTCCAGTAGTTACCATACTGAAACAGGCCTTCACTTTCACCATTTCCTGAAAAATCAAAAAGAAAAACACTTGTTCCTTCATTTGTGAGTGCATCGGTTATACTTGCAAGTGTTTTGCTTCTTTTGGATGATCGGAATCCATGGCATAATATAACAAGTTTGTTAGAACCAGCATTCTGCAATAGTCCTACGAGATTTTCTCCTTGATTGTTCTTTATAATTATCCGCTGGTGACTGATAGTGAGAATCTGGCATGAATGGTTGTTATCCGACTGTGAGAGATTATAATGCTTCTAGACAGTTTATGTTGTCAAAACAGGCACAATATGCATGTGTATGTTGCTTGTATCATTACGCTTTACTTTTGTGTAAGTTAAACCTTAAAATTTTGATTGGGAAAAAAAATTGAAGGCAAAGAAGAAATAACATCGGATGGTGGAGATAATTTCTTTTTTTCCTCTTGAACTTTGCAATTATATGCTTAGAGAATCTCCAACAGCGATGTTACATATTACACTGTATTCTAAATACCAAACCCCTTCCAACAGTGGATTACAAATGGTAATCGATTACAATATTACGGTTTGGGGTTAGAAAATTGCAATACCAACTAGGTGGCGCTCAATTTATAGACATTTGTTCAACAAACATCCAGATGAAAGCGTTTGTTAAACAAACCTCAATTGAACGTTTGTTAAACAAGCACTCACATTCTGCACGCTTGTTTAACAAACACCCCTACCATGGATGTTGGCCCCTACGATGTGGGTCCTTGTTGAACAAACATCTACCTTTAATTATTTATTCAGCAAATGTTTTCTTCCATCTTCTGTTGGAAAATTTTCAGAGTTACAACTTGAAGCTGGTAACTTGTGATATGTAGTTCTAATCATTGTTGGAGATGCTCTTAGACGATCATATCCAAAAAATTTAGCTATGCAATCAAATATTTTACCAGTATTATGGTATTACTGATGTTGAGATAAGAAGTCAGTGGTACAAAAATTAAAGATGAGGATAAATTTTAAACAAGATCGAAAACACACTGTTTCGTGTAATAATTATTTTGTGTACAAAGCAAACACTTGAAAAAATAGGCATGTCATTAGAGTACATTTCAGATTACATGAAAAAGTGGTCAATACACTGGTTTCGTTGGTAGAATGGAGTGCTTACATTCTCCAAATTGAGCCAACAATAAACGAAATGTTAGAATCGCAACAATAAAAAGTTTGGCACAGCATTCTTAAAGAGTATTATTTGTATTCATTGTGGGTAAAATAATAATTGCTTTAAAGTTTTTCAAGAAACATACAACCATAAGTCCCATAAACCAATTCTTAAAGCCACTGGCATCGGATGATTTATATATTAGCCATTCTTTTTTTAGGTTTGCATCAAATAATGATATCCATGTTATTGACAGTCTCATTTATTCAACAACTTTGCTTTACATAAATCAACCCAACTTCTATTTATGTTTGATAACGGAATATACTCAAAATCGCTGAAGGAAAAAGTCTAATTCAATCAGCGTAAAGCAAAAAAGGTAATTTTAGTGCAATGCAAAGGAAAGATGTAGAAGAGCTTTTGGGTGAACAAGAAGCTAGATTTGCAATCCTACGTACTTTTAGGACATGCTCTCTTGAAACAACGCCATTTATGATACTGTGGGTAATGCATGTTATACGTTGCAGAAGATGAAAGAGATATTGCACGATTTAGTGATAAATCACACATGATGATGCCAATGGTGATGGACTATCTAGGTTTTTAAAATTTCAACTTCAGATATAACAGGTGTATATCAATACAAAACTTCAACATACTAAGGCCCCGTTTAGTTTTGTTTTGAATTTTGTGCTATCAACATGTGTTACAAAATACAAGAAAGTGTAAGAAAAAGATTTATAATCCTTGGTCATTGCGACGATGGACGGACAACGGAGGCGAAGGATTGTTTTTCGTGCTTTTGTCATGTCCTCAAACACGAAAAACCAAATAAATTTATTTTCCATTTTATATGTTAATTTCATTTTTGAATTTCTTTCTGTTTTCCAACAATACATACGGCGTGTGTATCTTTGTTCAAACGAAAACACAACTAAAAACGACAATCCAAACGGGGTCTAAAATTTTGTAATCGTACATCCTGCAAAGAAAAACAATCATAAGGATTAAAGAATTCAATGTGCAGCGTTTAAGTGAGAATACAAAGCAAACGTATGAAATCTTACTTGACCCACTTGCGCAAAATACATTGTAGCTTAAATTAAAGATAAAGTATAGATCAAGCTGAATATAATAAGCTAAGAATCATCCAACCAATAGTAATAAATATGTTATAGATGAAAGTGTTAAATAATGTGTCTTTGTGGATAGTAGAAAACCACTAGTTATCACAAAACCAATTGACGATATGATGAGTACACCAATTGACGATATGATGAGTAAACTTTTGGTATTTATATAAGATCCATTACATTAATTATCTTAAGTTATTATTTCTAAACGAGAAAAATAAAATGAAAGAAATTACACATTTGGAGGCCACAAATAGAAATTTGTTGGTTCTAGTATATATCTCTATAAACTATCAGGAACAAAGGAAAGAAGCCAAGTGGGATGAATGGTGGGGAGTGGACAACGAATGATGAGTAGACAATGAGAAAGCGGTCAAGTCAACTTGATGAAATTTGAAAAACTCGGATTTTCACCCTGGGACATACGAAAAACCCGTATATCCATTTTGGAAGAAATTGAAAGGTGTATGTGGAATCAGCTACTGGCCATGAATTATAAGTGAAAGCAGTTCTCAATCAAGCTAAAGATTTTTGGTACAAAGGAAAGGACATTGTCAAACATATTCCAAAACTACAAGGAATCTTACCTCAACTGGCCAATTAAAAACAATGGATGTGATTACTTGACTAGATATGAAGTTAAAGGACATAGAGAAGAAATATTGATAATTTAAGGGTTAGGTGAGGATGAGAAATTATATAAGAAGGTAGGTGAGAATTAATTTGAAGGGAAAGAAGGTGAAGGATATAGGTATACTTTAACTCCAGGTGGAGTAATTGATCTACTAGCGTCAAAATGGAGCGATCAAGGTCCATCTTGACATGTTTACTGTTGTGCGAAAATTGCACAAATGCCGAAAAAAAAAAATAGAATCAAAATTTGCTAATTTGAACATCACACAATCTAGCAGCAGAATAACCTTCATATAAATAGTAAATAACTATAAAGAAGAAAGAGACGCACAATATTTATACTGGTTCCACTACTATCAAGATAGTGTACGTCTAGCCAAATGAGATATTTGATTACACCTGAGAGAATTACAAGAGATTACAAGATAAGAGTTTACATACCGAAACTCTAAATTAGAGTTAACATGAAGAGACACTCCATTTGGAGATTACTGGCTGAATACTAGGATGAGTTTACAATGAAGTCCACCCTCAATATATACCCAATGTAAATTCATGTGAGTCATCAATCAAATTACCAAGATGTAATAAAAAGATAATGGAGGCAAGTTACAATGGTAACAAATCGCGCAAGCATAGCAAGTAATTCACTCATTCCAAAGATGAAAGAAAATAATCCCAAAGCAATGTGATTACGAAGAAAGAAATAATATGCATATCTTTTTGCATATATATTATTTCATAACGTGTGCATGCGTATATTTTTTTACCATCTCATTTAAATGCAATCAAACAATTTATACATTTGCATAATGAACAAACGTGATTATTTTCCTTCTTGCATATTTGTTTCTTTCTATTTGTGATTTTGTGTCACCAAAATTTAACGCTCCACCTTGATGCAAAATCACATATCGCCAACACCCCACTTCGACTCAAGTTCTCTTCTCAAGATAAAATTCTTAAAATCAAACTCCACCTTCAATCAAAATCTCTTAACGAGATACAGACCAAAAATGAATATTTACCCAATGGGTTCTGGCAAGACCACCCCCCATCACACCTTGCAAATGAGCTCAGACTATGTCCCCGTCCGCCAACAAAATGTTGCAAATATCCAAATTCAAAAGGTAGATACCAAAATAATCTCAAAACCACAAGACCAGAAAATTCTCTCAATCACCAATCCAAATATAGAGCAGAAAAACAAAAGCCAATGGACATAACAAGGCTAATCAAAATCTCTGTATGCAAGACAAATCTCCCTCCTCCCACATACCTTATCTGTCAAATAACAAATTTTCCATGGAAATCAACATAAGACTCTCACATCAACATTGAGCCATGAAGCAGATACTGGCTCCCAAATCCAGCTGTCCCTTCAACACACTAAACTCCTTATCACCAAATTTCCAAGACTGGAACGCTCTTCTTTCTCAACATAATCTCCTCCATCTTTAACTTCAATATTGCACAAAATCTTTTTTCTGTCCAAATGAGTAATAGCATAATTACCACCGGATCTAACGCTCTTTCTAGAAGCCATTGATGCACAAATTTAAACAAACCGTCTTGCTCTGATACCAATCTGTTGTGCAAAAAATTACACAAATGCGAAAAACAATAAACGAGATCTAGATTTGCCAATTTGAACATCACTTAATCTAGCAGCAATTATTCTATTACTCCAAATAAATTGTAAATAACTATAAAGAAGGAAAAAAAGACGCACAATATTTATACTGGTTTCACTACAATCAGGGTAGTATACATCCAGTCCAAGCGAGAGAGGTTTTACTACACATGAGAGAGTTACAAAAGATTACAAGATAAGAGTTTATATACCAAAGCTCTAAATTAGGGTTAACAAGAAGAGACACTTCATTTGGGGATCACTGGTTGAATATCATGATTGGTTTAAAATGAAGTCTACCCTCAATATATAGCCAATGTAAATTCATGTGAGTCATCAATCAAATTACCAAGATGTGATAAAAAGATAATGGAGGCAAGTTACAATGGTAACAAATCACGCAAACATAGAAAGTAATTCATTGATTCCAAAGATGGAAGAAAATAATCTCAAAGCAATGTGATTACGAAGAAAGAAATAATATGCATATCATTTTGCATATATATTATTGCATAACGTGCGCATGCGTATATTTGCTTGACATCTCATTCAAATGCAATCCAATAATTTATGCATTTTCATAATGAACAAACGTGATTATTTTCCTTCTTGCATATTTGTTTCCTTCTATTTGTGATTTTGTATCACCAAAATTTAACATTTACAGCATTACAAACACTTCTAAATGAGTTCGAAATTTTGAATGCGTATTTGGTTGATAGACTTGCATATGCAGGATATTTAAATTGCTTAATAATGAAAAAAAAATCATCAAAAGAGGCTTTTGGATATATTCGTATCAAGGTTGAGTGTTAAATTTAGCTATACAAGTATTATTTCAAGAAGGAGGATCTTTAGTGCAAAAACTTGAGTGATTATTTATTTAACAAATAATACCGTATATATTATTGGATAATATATGTGGATATTTTTTTTTATTTAGTGGCGAGGATATGTTATAAATGGATTTGTAAAGTTATAAACTAGCATATAGGATTAACCATCATTTTAAAATTAAGTTTCTTTTTTTGCATATTTGTAAAAAGTTTTCAGTGAACCTAATAAATAACAGATGTAAAATGAAAACTTTGTTAAATCTTGATATACTTTATTTTATTTATTCTTAATCTAAGTGTTAGCGATTCGGAAAACAACTAATGTAAGTAGACCGAATATAAATGCATTGGTACAATACCAAAATCCAACATGTTATTAGAGTTGATGTTAGCAGTTGTGCCATGTAGACACATAACAAACCTCGAATAGAACTTGCAGTGAAGTGTGCAAAAGGAGATAATGTTAGAAATTGGTGTACATGTCTTCAAAGGGAGCGGTTGGAATAAGAACTTGAATAATCTCACATCTTATAATATGAGGAATGTAACAAATATGAAATGATATAAAATGGCGTTTACTAATTCTTACGCACACTAAGAGTTGATGAGAGAGATCGAATCCAACCATGTCGATACGAAATACTAAAATTCAATAATACACCCATACATTTGTGTGTGTATCTGGATCAATTATTTAAACACAATTTTAGTATCATGTTATGTTTGTTAAGTATAATCAATGTTCAAGCTAATCATTATCATATTAGGGTTTACGCACATGTGCGCAGTGATATAACATAACAAGGTAATTAACGAATTTGTCATGATGACAGCAGAATACACAAATAAGAATGGTTACATGATAAAAAAATTGAATCAACAAAATTTAGGTTTGTACTACGCTTCCAAGGACAATATCATATAATTGACTGTAATCTCAAAACCATAAATGGTAACACTAACATTATTGTTCATCGATATTATTCTAAATTACGTAATATTCCCGTTTGTTTGATAATTAGGGCTTAAAAGATGATCATATCATATGTAAACAAATTAGCAAAAGTGATTAAAAAAATGTAATGCGTGTTTTGAATAACAATACCTTCTTTCACACAACTATTTTCTAAAAAGTTAGTAGTATGAAAGATCATGATGATATAAAGAGATATTTATGAATTATGAATTAAAAGTAATGATATTTTGAGGAGGAAAAATTAGTTGCTTGACATTCAAAAAATAGTTGTTTGAGACTAAACATGGTAGAACGGTGCATGCATGTATCTTAGAGCATGCTTTTCCTTAATCTCGAATTTGTAGGATGAATTTTTGAAATTATTTAATTATACGAATTCTGAGATTCAAATTTTGGAGCATTGGGTTAGATGGATTGAGGAAGTGGGTAGATTGGAGGAAATGGGTTGCCAAGTGCAAAAGCAATTTGTTGTGTTTCTATGTATATCCCACCAATTTGTATAGTACAGTCTTACATGTAAAACAATGCATAAAGTTTGCACATTGGTGAATGTTAACAGTTAACATGGGCAAGTTGGAGTAAGAAATATAATCCCTCGATATCTGTGTTAGCTACATAGTTTATACATAATGGCGTTTTCTTGGTTTGAAAACAATAAATACACACACGCAGAGAACATAAAAGGTTATGATGATATCTAAATATGGAATTTAATAAGCATATTAAGAATTAAACTGATTTATCCCTAGGAGATAATCTCATACCGGTAACAAATTCGTGCACTACCAACCGGACTAGAGTGATAACAGCTAGCACTGCATGTTGGCCGAGTCCTCATCACAACTAACTCTCCTTTTCAAATGTATTTACCTAGTCCTTAGGCTACCTCTAAATTAGGTTTTGTATCTAGCAATAGGTTGAGATTGTACTATATAAATATGATGTAACTCCATCACTATTGTGATCAATATCTGCCTCTCTAGCTTATAGTTAACATGGTATCAAAGCCTTCTAAAGCATAAGCTTCGATCCTCCATTTTTTTCTACCCATTACTCTTCTAAGCTCAATCTCCTAAATCTAAACCAAGATTGGCAACAATGCTAACAACTCCTTCATCCTTAACCCAAACGAACCAAATTACTATTTCATAACCATAAATCCTGCTGCTCAGTTACCCATCAAGTTGGTACCCTCCAACTACATGTCCTGAAAGGTTTTATTTAACTCACTTTTAATAGGATATGACCTTATGAGATATATTGATGGAACTAAACCTAAACCTTTAGCCATAGTGACAAAGGAGAATGTTACTAAACCAAATCATGATCACAACTTCTGTGTGCGTCAAGATCAGCTCACCTTCAACGCTATACTTGGATATGTTGATCCACACATGGTACCATTCATTCATAACTCGGAAACCTGCAAAGAAGCATGGGAGATATTAGCAAACACCTATGCTAAACCTACAATGGACAGAATCAAACAGGTAAAAGCTCAATCAAAACCCATTACTAAAAATAATCTTGATGTGTCAGCCTACATGAGGAGTTTAAAAGGGAAAGCAGATGAGCTTGCACAATTAGGTGCGCCAATGAACCACTAAGACCTCACTGACATGATCCTAGAAGGTCTTGGGGAAGAATACAAGGAGCCATCAAGGGCAGTTCAAGCAAGAGACACGACCATCAGTTTTGAAGAGCTACATGAAAAACTCCTGAACTTTGAAGCATCAATGAAATTCACGAAATCCGAACCAGTACAATTTCCTATCACTACGAATGTAGCTCATAAAGGAAACTTAACCTGGAGATCTTCGCCAGCAACGTAACAACAATGCTCCAACAAACCACAGCTTCAACAACTCAAAGCAGTCGTCCACAGGTTAGAACTCGAACCAACCTAGGCAATCACGACCCTATCTGGGTACATGTCAAGCTTGCAGAACACAAGGTCACTCAATTATGTGATGCCCATACTACCGCATAATCCCACAGAATGAAGGAAGGAACAACACGTCCTCATGGTAGCCAAGAGCACCATCAACACTCTGGCAACCGAGAGCACATTATGCAACAAAGTCCTCCAACAATTCATGGCTCATGAACCTAGGGGCATCACACCACGTCACAATAGACCTCAACAACTTGTCACTTCATGCATCATACCATGGCGGTGAAGGCATGATTACAGGAGATATGGCTCTGGTCTCCCTATCACACATTCTGGTTCAACTTCTTTAAACTCTAGTAACCTGAACTTTAAACTTGATGATGTGCTACGTGTACCTACAATGAAAAAGAATCTCATTTCCATTTCAAATTGTCTCAAACAATGTCTCACTTGAGTTCTTTCCTTATATGTTTGCTGTGAAGGATCTTCTAACAGGCAGAGCGCTAATGAAGGGGCAGGTTAAGGATGAAGTATACGAGTGGTCGACATCCAAACCTCGCATTGCCTTTTCCACCATCAAAACCACCTCAGCACAATGGCACAACAGGCTAGGACATCCAATATTTTCTGTTCTTAAGCAAATAACGTTGAACAATCACCTAGATTCATCTTCTTTTTCAAGTTTTGATTTAGCTTGTAGTTCTTGCTTATGCAATAAAAGTCATAAAATGTCATTTGCTACATCCACTGTAGTGTCAACTAAACCTTTAGAAATAATTTTCTCAAATGCTTGGAGTTCTCCAGTCTTGTATGTCAATAACTATAAGTACTATGTCATATTTGTTGATCGCTCCACCAAGTACATTTGGTACTATCCTCTCAGGCAAAAGTCTGAAGTAAAAGAAGTCTTCATAAGGTTTAAAGCAATCATTGAAAAGTATGTTGAAAAAGAAATCAAAACTCTTTACCCGGATAATGGTGGTGATTATATAGCATTGACAAACTATCTCGCCATGAATGGTATATCTCACTTAACCACTCCACCATACACTCCACAACACAACGGTTTACCCGGATAATGGTGGTGATTATATAGCATTGGCAAACTATCTCGCCATGAATGGTATATCTCACTTAACCACTCCACCATACACTCCACAACACAACGGTTTTTCAGAACGTAGGCACTTGTATATAGTAGAAACAAGACTTGCACTACTAATGCATGCGTCTACACCACTCTCATATTGGCCACAATCTTTTTTTTTAAAAAACCCAGAAGAACCCGACGGGCAGGTAAACTCCTGAGGAGGGTATAGTAAAGCCGTCCGCTGATCCAAGCCCCCATACCCCCGGGTAAATTTATATAGGATAGGAAAGCGCATGGTAGGAATCGAACCTGAGTCTTTTTAACAGAACCCAAGCCTCATTTCCACTGCGCCGCACCTGCGGACTGGCCAGAAGCTTTTGCAACTACAATATCTTATTAACCACATGCCAACCCCTACTCTACAACATCACTCTTCATTCGAAAGAATTTTTGACAGAACGCTAAACTATGGCAAACTACATGTATTCGGATCTATGTTATCCTCGGCTTAGGCCCTATACAACCGACAAATTAGAACAACGCTCAAAACCATGTGTATTTTTAGGTTACTTGCTCACACAGAGTGCCTATTATTGCCTACCTTCAAACTCAAGAGTATCTGTATCACGTCATGTCAAGTTTGTAGAAACTATATATCCATTTAACTCTCTATCAAAAACTGAAAGTCGGCCTCAAGCCCTCAACCTACAACTATTTCAACTTGGATCCCAAGTCCAATTCCTGTATCCAGAAACGTACCTCAGACGCCACTCGTCAATGTGTCATCTATAGCTGGAAGTCTGCTTCAACCCGTTCAAAAAATCTCAACACAGTTACACACTGAGCCCTCACTCGCTACTACACAAATATCTCCAGAAATCGCGAATGTCATTCAACATCCACAACCTAACGCACCAGAAAAAATTCCTACTCGAATTCCACTTATAGAACCACCAGAAAGAAGACACATAATGACCACTAGAGCTCGCAACAATGTCCACAAACCTATCACAAAAATGAACCTCAATGCCCAACACTCAAACTCTGACCTAGAACTAACTTGTGTTTCCCAAGCTCTAAAAGACACCAAATGGTGCATATCTGTCACAAGAGTATGATGCTCAAGTGAAAAACTCAACCTAGATTCTTGTTCCTCCTCAGCCAAGTCAGAATTTGATAGGTTGCAAATGGATTTTTAAAACTAAATGCAACTCTGATGGTTCGGTAAACATGCACAAGTCAAGATTGGTGGCACTAGGGTTGCATCGGCGTCAGGCATCGACTATCATGAGACTTCTAGTCCAGCGGTCAATTCAACTTCGGTCAGAGTAATGTTGAGCTTGGCAGCATGCAAAGGATGGAAACTGCGCCAGCTTGATGTCAACAATGTGTTTTTCAAGGGAATCTTACATAAGAAGTCTACATGAAGCAACCTCAAGGCTTTTTCGATCAAGACAAACCACAACATGTCTGCAAACTACTTAAGGCTATTTACGGCCTCAAACAAGCCCCAAGGGCTTGGTACCATGAACTTCGTTCATTCTTCATCACCTATGGATTCAAAAACTCAGTAGTAGATAATTCACTTTTTATACTACAAATGCAAAGTCATATATTATATCTTCTAATCTATGTAGATGATATAACTGTGACAGGTAACAATGAGACATTAACAAACAAGTTTGTTGACACACTAGCACGACGGTTTACCATTAAAGATCTAGAAGATCTTTCCTATTTTCTGGAAATAGAAGTCACACACAATCAAATGGAGTATTATCATCAAAACACAAATACATCAAAGACCTATTAGCTCGAACAAAGATGACAGATGCAAAACCAACAAAAACACCAATGGCAACATCTCCCTTACTCATGTTGTGCTTAGGGACACCACTTGAAGTTCCAACGTGGTACAGAACAGTGATTGGAAGTCTTCAATACTTGCTAATCACTCGTCCGGGCACTGCCTTCACAGTGAACAAGCTCTCACAACTCATGACCAAGCCTACCACAGAACACTGGTCTGCAGCATAAAGGCTTCTTCATTATCTCAATGGAACATCAACTGAAGGTATACAACTACACAGAAAGTCACCATTAAGCTTGCATGCATTCTCATATGCCGATTGGGCTGGTGATAAAGATACTTACTGTTAAACTAGAGCATATGTGGTGTACTTAGGAAGGAATGCAGTCTCCTAGAGCTCCAAGAAGCAAAAGACAGTGGGTAGGTCATCCACTGAGGCAGAATATTGTGCAATTGCGGATGCAACATCCGAAGTTAATTGGGTTTGCAATCTATTATCAGACTTAGGAGTACAAATTCAAGCAAGTCCAGTTGTGTATTGTGACAACATTGGAGCAAATCAGCTATGCTCCAATCCAGTGTTTCATTCACGGATGAAACACATAGCTATTGACTTCAATTTCATCAGGAATCAAGTACAACATGGAGCAGTACGTGTAGCTCATGCTTCATCTCAAGATCAACTAGCAAACGCTCTTACAAAACCATTGTCAGCAGCCCGGTTCACAGACTTAAAGATCAAAATAGGAGTTCTAGGAAGACCTCCGTCTTGAGGAGGGATAACAGCCAGCACTGCATGTTGGCCGAGTCCTAATCACAACTAACTCTCCTATTCAGATGTGTTTACCTAGTCCTTAGGCTACCTCTAACATAGGTTTTGTATCTAGCAGTAGGTTGAGATTGTACTTTTATAAATATGTTGTAAACGTATACAGAGAAGGAGAATAAAAACTCCATCACTATTGTGATCAATATCTGCCTCTCTAGCTTATAGTTAACAAGTGACAGGTTATCCATGGTCGGATCCAGATCTACATATGTAATGAAGCAAGGCTTAAATGCATAAATCTGTGTGCTAAAGTTGCATTAAAAATAAAAATTTAATGGCATTATGTATCTCTACTTAGGCATAAACTTCCTTAAAAGAAAAAAGCTTAATGGCATTACATATATCTAATTATGCATAAACTCCCTGTATTTAGGAATCTTCTGAAAACTCACAATAGTTCATATGACCTGGTTAACTTTACCTTTTTTTTTTACTTGCATTCTATAGTAAATTAACGATCAAATCAAAATTTGTGCTACAGTATATTTAACGAGGCAAGAAATCTCTTGAAATTAACTAATAGTGATATAACAACTCGAAGCAGCAGTTAACTAGCAAATAAATAGTTCAATTACGGACTTTAACCATAATAAGTTGCCGGTTTCTTAATATATTAGCGCTCCCACTATTTCGGTAACATCAAGATTGAAAAATCCATCGTCTAAATGATTCCAAGATAATAAACTCATTCAATTATAACATACCTAGCATACAGAAATCAACAACTAAAAAAGAAAAAGTTTTAAATCGATTTGAACAAAATACCTTTTCCGAGTCACTATCCTTTGACTTGGTTTCTTCTGACGTCATGGTAGTTCGGGCTGCAAAAGATTTATAGGATGACGGATGACGAAGCGAAGAGATTATTTTCGAATTGGGAGAATGTTTTGGTCTGTTAATAGCTATTTTATCAATGGCAGGAGAGATGCCAGACGACAAAGTGAACATAAAGTTTGTCGACATAATTGCTTGATGAATAATAATGTATTCCCAGGCTAACTCTATTAAACCCCAGATATTGCTATCCATCCTTCTGCCTAACAAATAAAATATTCTCTTACATTGCTATTAAATAAACTTAGAGATATGATCTTTTGTTCATTCTTATCAATAATACAATACAAACGAGCTTTATTTATGAACTCTACGTGGAATGAAGATTACAATAATGTCTGTTAATGTTTAGCACGTTCACCATTATTATTTGTATATATTACAATATCCCCGTTGAATAACCATAAATGGAAAAAACAGTGTAACTTTATTTCATTTTTAGATAACATGTTTTACAATGTTATTATAATTGTTGTAACTTCTGGATCAAGATAATGTCTCAATAAAATCTTATTAACAAAAACCAAGTATGGAAAATATCAGTGAAAGAAAAAAGAACATTATAGCATATTTTTGAAAGATCCTTCTGATTTATAGCACATTATTCAATTAATCTGTTGATGTAATCGATGCATATCAATTTTATGTGTCATTTTCTGAAACATTGATTTTGGCAGTACCTTTGTGAATAGATCTGTCGGTTTTTTCAATACTGAATTTGTTTCACTTCTATCTTATTATCCTTTTGTAATTCATGCATGAAGAACTTTTATAAAGGAATGTGTTTCATCCTATCACCCTTGATGTAAGCTGCTTTGATCTAAGCTACGCAAGTGCATCATCTTCATAAATAATAGTCGATCCTTTTGTAGCTGAAGGAGGCTGACATACCTTTCGAATATGCTAATTAATGATCTTAGCCGAATACATTCTCGACTTGGTTCGTGCAGTACTAGTATTTTAGAATGATTGGATGACGTTGATACCAACGTTTGCTTCATAAATCACAATGAAATAGCTGCATTGCTGTTACTAAATACATAGCCAGTTTGTGATCTTGTTTTATGTGGATCGGAAAGGTAACATGTATCAACATTGTCAACTAGATTTGGATTATTGCATATGCTAGAATAAAAACAAACCTAAATTGTCGTTCCACAAAGATATCTCGTTATACGTTTTATACCATTCCAGTGTCTTTTCTTTGGTGCAGAGCTATTCCTTGCTAGAAGATTTACTGAGAATGCAATATCTAATCTCGTGCATTGTGCTAAATATAATAATGCACCAATGGCACTGAGATATGATGCTTCTGGACCAAGTACATTTTCATCATTTTCTTTTGGATGGTAAGAGCCATTTTTAATGTCTAAAGATCTGACAACTAGAGACGTACTAAGTGGATATGCTTTGTCCATTTGAAAACGCTGTATGATTTTTTCAATGTAGTTTGATCGAAATGGATCAGTATGTCATTGATATTATACTCTATCTACAGGTCAAGATAGTATTAAGTTTTTCCAAGATTTTTCGGTTCAAATTCTTTTCATCAATCTCTTTTAGAGCTCCAATCAAATTTATGTCATCGACACAAACTGCTGAAATAGCAAATTCCTTTACCAATTCCTTTATAAAGACATCTGGACAAATAAAATTGTTTTTGTATCTGGCCTTTATCAAATATTCATTGAGACAGTTATACCGCATTCTTCCAGTTTGTTTCAACCATATAGTGGCATCTCAGTTTTAATGAGTGCATCGACTTTGATTTTGCTTTAGGTAACTTATGTCCATCTAGGATTTTCACGTAAATATCGGTATCTAATTCACTATAAAGATATGTTGTCATAGCATTAGTTAATCTTAAATTAAGTTTTTCAGAAACTACAAGACTTATCAAATCGAAATGTTATGACATCCATAGCAGGAGAGTATGTTTCATTAAAGTCAAAATCTGGTCTCTATTGGAAATCTTGTTCGACAAGTATTGCATTGTATCTCATGATTTTATTTTTATCATTTCATTTTCTAACAAACACCCATTTATAGCCTACTGGTTTAACATTTTCTGGTGTTTTCTTTATCGGTCCAATCACGTCGTGTTTTTTAAGCGAATCTAGCTCAGCCTGGATAACATCATTCCATTTTGTTCAATCGTGTCTTTTTTGACATTCATTTATACTAGTAAGTTAAATATCATTATTCTTATTATTGTCATGATTTTCAGTTATTTCAGTAACTACTGCGAATGAGAATATATCATCAATAATTATGTCACTTCGATCCCATGTTTCTCTATAGTTGTATAAAATATTAAAATCTCATTCTCATAAGGTACCAGTTCGTTTTTGGAAACTTCTATTATTTATTCTGGGCTAATAGCTCCTTCAGCATTTTTAGAAGAATTGGAATCTTCATTTAAGTGATCTTGGATCATTTATAACCTTTGCGGAATGTTTATCAGCTAATGATTTTTTATTACATTTTATTTTCCTTGGAATCATTTGGAACCAATAAATCTTCCACGCTTTTGCCTTGCTATAGATTCATTCGCTGCTATTTTCAATTTTGATCCTTCCGGGACTTTGTTTCTAGCCGGTGCATGTGTTGCTAAAACATGAGATTTAGTTATTTCCACGGCATCATTAAATGCATTTAGTATTTGATTTGCAATATCTCGAAGATGCAAAATTCTTCGTATCTCGAATTGGCATTGTTTGATATGCAGATCCAAATGAGATATAGATGGATTATTTCTTGAATTTCACCATATTCTACTGGGACGATCTTTTCTCCCTCTAACGGTGAGAAAATCGTCTCATCAAATTTACATTTTGAAAATCTTATCGTGAAAAAATTACCGGTAAGAGGTTCAACATAACGAATTATCGAAGCCGAATCAAAGCAAACATAAATTTCAACCCAAGTTAAGGACCAATTTTAGTACGGAGTGGGGGACTAATGGGCACATGCACAGCGCAACTAAAATTTCATAAATATAAAATACTCAGTCGAGATCCAGTTAAAAGCTGTTATGGTAAATATTGATGATAAACCGTTGGTCTAGTTTTAACCAATTTTGATGCATGCAAAATTGTTTGTCCCTAAGCTAAAACGGGTAATTTTGATTGCATAAGCAATGGTCTTACAATAAGTTGCAAATGCTTAATTAATGATTGTGCTAGACATTTTGAGTGTGAACATGAGCTATTGGATGTTCAACTTCAATTCCCAATGATAAGCAATAGTCATCAAATACTTGGAAAGTAAATTCTTTTGCATTATCTATCGAATTGATTTAATCTAATAATTAAGGAAGTGTGCTCTCCGTTTGACTATTTAAGCAAGTAATTTGGCAAATGCCATATTTCTTGTAGAAAGTAAACATACATGTGACCAACGAGTTGATGCATCAATTTATATCATAAGATATTTAAATACTCCACATTCAGGATGGATTGGACCACATATATCACCTTGAAGAAGTGTTGAAGATTCATAAGTGATTATACCATATGAATGTCGAGTGGTTAATTTTTCTTGTGCACATGGGGCACATAAGTAATTACTTGGTAAATTTAATTGGTTTGATAAGCATGCACATTTAAGTTTTTAGCAATTTTGTGCATCATAGTTGACCTAGAATGACTCAAGCAATCATGCTAAAGAATCAGTGTCTTTATATATGTTAGCTTTTCTCTCATGTTAAAGTGTGAGATTCAACTATGCTAATTTTCATGAAATATAATCCAGTTAAAATTGTACTAGATTTTTCTAAAATAAGCTTTTGCCTTTCAATTATAGAAATAACACGAAAATATTCTTTGTTGTTTTCATTTATAGTTTCAATATGGTAACCATACATTCTTACAGGCTTAAAACTTAGCTGATTTCTTTTAGAATTGGTTGAGCATAACGCATTTAAATGAAAATAAGTTTACCATTTGATAATATTATATGGGCTCTTTGAGATCCTTCCAATATATTAGCAGATCCATTTATGGTGAAAACTTTAGCTAAACTATTTTCAGATAATTCGGAGAAAAACTTCTAGTTTTTCAAAATTGCATGAGTAATTGCACTGTTTAGTAGGCATATATCATCACTCAAATATTGATGGTTTATACTTTAAGAATTTATCAAAGACAATATAGTTCGTTAATTATCAAAATAAGTTGTGAACGTAAATAAATGTTAATGCTTTCTAAAAGGATTTCAAAAACAAACTCTAATCAAAGCCCAAATCCAGCAGTACACATTATTTCAACTAGTTTAGTGAAACCTAAAAAACAAGCATAACCTTCAAACCAACTTATTAATACAAGATAATAAAATAAAGCAGAAACCATACAAAAAGCTTCAAGCTACTTCTAATTGATCGGATCGATCATATCATCAGTCATTACATTGAGATTTTCATCACTTATGAAATTTTCATCATCATATTCGAATAAATCATCTAACTTCAAGTTAATGTTATCAAACAATCCTTCAGTATTATTTATCTCAATATTCTTTGAACGTTGGTATTTTTTAGTTGTTTTCTTTGATATTCTACATGTATGTGACTAGTGATCAGAGCGTCCGCATCTATAACAAACTTTCTCATAAGCTGAATCGTTATTCTTTTCATGCTCAATTTTTTTTGTTGCTTTTAAAGTTGGTAGTTTTATTATCTTTAAATCCGACATAACCGCTTCTGCTGGAGCTATATCCATGTCCATTTCCCCATAAAATGCAACAGAAAATAAATAAAATAGATAAATTAATTGAATAAGATAATCCTAAAAATGAAAATTTTACAAAAGTCATAATTTGACCATGGAAGTTATTCCTTTGCATTCTTAACGAAATTCTGATCAATTTTCATATATAAAGTTTTGAAAACTAAGCTTAAACGAAAAAGGTATGGAGGTTTGAAGTTATTAGATTTAAAATACTTTAAATAGAATTCAAAATCAAATAAATAAATAATTCTCAAATTTAAAATTTGAAAATAATAGTAATTAGATGTGGGGGTAAAGTAATCCTTAAAATTAACGTTTACGTTAAACGAGTGGTAAAGAAATAAAATCAATAAATCAACAACAATTAAAAACGTTCCTAAAATAGGACCACGAGTCGTCCGCCTACCTTGGGTCGGTCGACTACTAGCAGTGGACTGGTAAGGTAAGGCCAATCGACCGGTCCATGTATTTTTGGCGGCTAGGGTTTTGTAAAAATCAATGCACCGGATTTTATTATTTTTAACCAACTTTAATCCGAGGTTCTGGTGTATTCCAACCGCTACCCTCATTTTTATTCATAAATTATTTTGGGAACCAAGCGAAACTCTATCAGTCTCTCTCTTCAAAGATTCAGAAAAATTCTTTAGGGTTTTAGATAACAGATTCTAGATGTTTATTATTTTATTTCTAATTATATCCTTCTTCAATTCCTAAATTTTTGAATTTAATCTGTATACAAATCTCTTGTTGTATATATAAAAAAAGGAGATATGAAAGAGATTATTGAAGGCATGAACAATACAAAAAGAGGAAGAGCTAAGGACCTATTGTGAGTGAACATTTTAGTCTTTTTTATTTTAGTAATTAAATAGTATGGTTTGGTTTTGACATATTCCGCGGGGAATTTTGATTTACGAAAACATCATATTAAAATCCCCAAAATTCTCTCATAGAAAAATGTCAATTCTTAGTTTGGAATCTCTATTGTTTTTATATATTAAAATAATGGAATTTGTGTAGATTTTACAATTTCAATATTTTGCTTTATATTCCACTTCTTATCTTTTTCTTTATATCTGATCAAGGGTTTTGATTAAGAAATGGTGTGTAAGGTACGAAGTCTTATTCGTTGTATGCACCACCTATTTCCACAATTTGAATAGAAATTCCCTTTGTCTATTTCATGTAAAAAGAGTTGAATAAAGCTTAAAAGCATTTAAATTGTAAGTTTCTAATATTGATTTATTCCATTATTTTAGTATAAAATATATTGGGTTTGCATTTTATATTATACAAGTCTGTTGACTGAATTATGGATGGATTTATAGTATATTTGTTAATATGGAAATGTGACTTGTATGAATTTTAAGGATTTGACATTTCAACGCTAGTTTAGGGCATAATCTCCGCACGCCTAGAAATTCACCAGGTATGTGTGTATAATTAGCGTAAATAATGTATAAATATAACGTATTAATTATGTAGTTAATAGGTTATTAATTATTTTGAGTCCCTCTTAGGCAAGTAATTAATTGTATAGACGAAAAAATAATTTTTCTTATAAGGACTTAATAATGAATACGATGAGATGTGTGATAATATGTTAAGAGAATGTTATAAATTATGACTAAGTTATAAAGATGCGAGGTCAGTCAAAAGCACATAGAAGTCTGCCAAGCCAATCTGACTACCAGCAATGTGACTTTGAGGTAGATCTGAGACATCGCCTATAATAAGTAACCATGGTGACACGAGATTGGTCCTAAATTCTGTAGGATAAACCTGCCTAGCTAATTTAGCAACCAGTACCTACAAATAGTTGGACTAATGTGAGATTCCACTTTAGGGTACATGTCATAATACAAAGGACCTGCTTCAGGGGTCGAACGTATTAAGTGGCTGTGTGGGGTCTGCTTCTTCCCTATGTAGGAAGTATTAAATGGTTGGGGTTAGTGGTTAGGCAAGGTAGAGGATATCTCGGGAAGGGTCCACTTTGATATGAAGTATTAAGCGGCCTGAAGAAATTCCATGCAATGTCAGCTAGATAAGTACCAGCGAGGAGTCCACATTGGGATAGGTATTAATTGACGGGGACCTGCCTTAAATAAGGTATTAAATGATTAGAGTCTACCTAGTTCTCATTAAAAAGTTATTAAGTGGCTTGGGTATTATATATTACATTGATAGGACAATATTGACGATAGATATAGATTACTAGGTTGTAAGAGTAACAGTTGTGGAATTGGAATTTAGAAAGCCTTAGGGCTTAAAGTTAGAAGGACATAGAGTAAATCCAATATATGAAAGACATATTCTTATTTAAATTATACCACTCAAGTGCTATTATAGTAAGGCTCGAGATTTTTATTCACCAGACATATGTTGTTATGACTTCCTTGTGGTAGTTTACCTATGTATCTATACTTATGTTATTTTTTGATGTATCCATTAAAGAATAATGATATATTTTAAAAATGTTGTACTACGGATGTGTGACCGGGGTTATTGGTTTGTGTTATGGACTTTATGAAATTTGGATTTTAAATGAAATGGATAACATTTCTGTTGTTACGTCTAATCCTTCCGTCATGAGTTCTGAATGTGTAAATAAATAGCTATGTATTGTTCTTTATACCAATCAACAACCAACTTTGGAATGGATCTATGTTTCGATGGACCATTTCTGGGTTGGAAATTAGGTCCGTTTTAGGTTGGATTGTTACATCCACGATCATATCCTCTACTTCGACCTCTTTAAGAGTGAGCAAAATTAGCACTCACTTCTGATAATGCAACTAAACCGGTTGGCTTGAGGAGTGAATTTTAATAAGTAATTCATTATTTTGCTCAGCAATTAATATATATTCTCAGAATATTTTGAAAATTGTGTTCTCGATATTGTTGTTGCAGGAGTATTATCTGTTGGAACTGGACCAGCCTATAGCTGAAGTTATGGATGCAATTCAAAAAATTCTCTTATTGGATCTTTATTGAGCCTACGTAATCTAATTTATTAGAATATTTCTAAATTTTATTTAAATAAAATCTTATATTTTATTTGAATTTATAAAATGATATTGTGTTATTTAATTTTATGTTATGTTAAATATATGTGTGAATCACATACACATATATAAGTGTGTGAATGTATACGTATCAATTTATATAAGGTATAGCATACTTGTACATAGATGTTGTGATTTACATCGCAACGTGCACTTAACTCATACAATATGTAAACATGTTGTACAAGTGTATGCATGTATATACACTTTTATTTTCTAATAAATTATTTTAATATATATATATATATATTAAAATTTATTTATTTATAATTTTGTATAAAAATGGAAATATTTATATATAAAAATAAATATATATTATTAATAATATGTATATATATTAAAACTATATAAATATGTTTATATCATTTAAAATATAATAAATAATTTGTTGTAAAGTCAAAAATAGCATTTTTATAAATGTGTAAAAAAATTATATACATATAAATAAATATGTTAAATACTTATATATACATGTGTATAAGATATATATATATATATATATATATTGCTATAAATAAAATTATAAAATAATTATATATAAATATATTTGTTAATCTGGTCTTGCGCAATGACTATATATATATATATATATATATATATATATATATATATATATTAATAAAACCAAATAAAATTATTTAAAATAAAAAAATTATTATTTTCTGAAATGAAATTTAAGTTTATAGTTCCGGTTAAACTTTACACGAAATTTTATAATTTGAAATATTTTATATATAATTTTATAATTTAATACGATTTGAAATTCAATTTTAGTTTATCGGTTTTTAATTTAAATATTTAAAAGTAAAAAATTATTTTCTACCATGAGCTTAATATGCGTTAATAGAATTTATAAAATATAAAATATATTTTGTAATAGATATATGAATTTATATAATTAGGTTTAATATTATTTAAGAATAATATATAATTAAAAAATTCTTTTTGTCGAAAATATTATATTTATTAGAAATCATATATGAAATTTTGTTTTCGTATTTTAAACATGTAAAATATAGTATTTAAATTATATAATATACAAATATATGTATATATTATATATTAAATTAATTAAATAATAAAAAATGGTTTTTTTAATTCAAAGCCGTATTATACATAGATGAATAATCATAAGCAAAA
The DNA here is from genome assembly GCA_030765085.1 of Allium cepa. Lineage (NCBI taxonomy): Eukaryota > Viridiplantae > Streptophyta > Magnoliopsida > Asparagales > Amaryllidaceae > Allium > Allium cepa. The sequence goes on from CM060932.1 coordinate 708,821,842, forward strand.
ATTTATAATCATATATACATATACATGCAACCAACTAGATTTGTGATAATATATATACAATATTCGAATCGTCACCTAATTAATATTGTTATACACAAATAAATGAAAATTATAACTATATGTTTGTAATTAAATTAGAAATGCACCTTTTAGACAAAGCCCTTAAGCATAGCTTGAAGCGATGTTATATGCTCCTAGAAATGATTTTCGATCCAATAGATTGTTAGTCTTTGAACTATCGACCACTAGCAATCGAATAACAATTGAATTAACTTGGTTTAGGCTTGATAAAAATGGAGAGATGTTAGGGGACTTTCTGCCAGCAATAAGAAGAAACGGAGGCTCCTAAAGTCCTTGGTCAAATGGAGAAAGAGATGCAAATAGAGGATAGAAATGTGAGAATTTAGGATCTCATCTTTTACTCTATCTCCGATAATCTTGGCCATCCATTTTCATGCCCTTTAAACCGTATTTTGAGCTGCCTATATCCCTATGTTGCGGTAGATCCTATCAGCCCACTTATGGGCCTTAAATCCATTCGAGCCTAAATAAATATTTTGCATTTTAAATCTGATTTAAAACAATTATCGATATCGTATATTGATTCATGTGTTTATAACTTTTATAAATAAAGTTAATATTCATTTATCAAACCAAAATCAAAATCATAAATATTATTTAATTTAATTAATTTACAACAATTATAAATTAAGTAAATCATTTGGTCAAATGGGAATTCGTTGTTTTCGATTGTACGACTCGTCGGATGTAAATTATGTCAACGATTAATATCGAACTATTCGAATATTCACGTTCACACATCACTTGGCAGGTGGTGTGAAATTTTAGCCTAATTTATCACTTATTTGATTTCGGTAAAATCCAATCTTACTTTGTTAAGCGTTACCCGGTTGTGTCTTTTATTTACACCAATTCTCTTCGTCAAAACTATATCACTTTGGATTTAGGAAATTTGGTAATGGTCAAAATTCCAATATCGTTCATATTGAGCTCTACATTCCAAGCACAATTCTTAGGTTCAATAATAGTAATTATTATCATTAACCGAGTTTCTCTAGCCAGATAATTTGACTTTAAGTTGACTTGAGTTGATCATGATACTTACCTCATATGACTAAGGAGACGGATCCTCTCTTGAATAGTGTTTCACTTTTAATACTTTTACTCGACCCAACTTTAGTCACTCGATGGACGACTTGTCCTGATTTGAGTATAATCAAAGTAGAGCTTCCATATTGAAGAGTGACAGTATTCTCAAGTTAAGAGAGCTGTATAAAATTATCACACGATATTTTCTGTTTCGTCTTAGTTATATTAACCAACAGAAAACTATCGAGTGAGTCACTCGATAGTCATCCAATAACTATTAGTACGTAACCCCTTGGTGGCCTCCAACGGTCATGAGTAATACAAAGTCCAACATTTGGAGAGTGTTATGTACTTTAGTCTCAATGGATGTATTGATACCTAGTCTCGATATATCTTGACTGGAAATATTTAAAATAGCATATTTATTTTTATTGTGATCAATTACTCATGGTTACAACTCTTTGTAACTACGATCACAAAACATACAACTTATAGATTTTCTATTAAATGTACTTTTAATTAAATCAATTAATTAATATAACATATCATATCAAGTATATAGTAGAAAGAAAACACCTTTTATTTTGAGCAAGATTGGTTATCGTGTTAGATATGTGTAACAAATCACATAATTACCCCTAAGACATACCCCTGACTCTATCACGTTCGAGGCATGAAATGTTGAAAATGTCTTTTCAAGCATTTGTGCATCAATTTCCTTTTCTCCACATAGTTTTAGATTAGAAGTAATTCTAAACATAACAAAATTGTATTCCCTTAAAGAGTTGAAGTCTTGAAACCTCAGGTTCAACCACTGCTGCCCACTGTTTAGGAATGTTAATGTCTTTTCGTGGTCATAGCGCTCCTTCAGGGAGTTCCATAAGTGGAGATGATATTTCTTAGTTTAATATTCTATTTTAAGATCGTCGTGGATACGATCATCTTAAAAATATCAAAGTCTTTGTCCTATTGGACATACTATTACCATTTTTAATGGCATTTTCTAAGCACTAAGATAGTAAGTGGATCTCGTCATCCAATATCCATGCAAATACTTGTCTCCAGATATGTCCAAAGCTTTGAATCAAGCTTAACAATGTTTTCCATGCTATGAACTCTATATACCGTCAAGACGATGAAGAAAAAAACTATTGTAAATATACTTTAAAAACATAAAAAAATACTATAAATTATTACCGTACTAATCCACAAGTAAGAATAATTAACCGATGTAAGCTCACCAAAGGTGTTGGAAAATATAAATGACATTAAAAAAATATTATCGTCCTAGAAATCCAAACAAAGAGAGGGTACGAAAATGTGAACATAAACAGTTATGTAAACAAAACTAAGGGCAAGACAAAAACGTGCTTTGATTGTAATTTTTTTCTTCATATTATGACAAAGGCATCCTATCATCTTACTTGTAAAAATAGTATCATTATGAAATGTTGTAGCTATGCAAAATTATTTAGTATTCTATTACTTGGAAAACTGTACACTTAAATAACTTATTGAATGTGTACTTGAGCATCACAAAAGAGAACTATTGAATGTGTACTTATTGAATTTTATACTTGAGCATCATAAAATAAATCATAATATAAATAACTTAGAGTTAAAGTATAAATAAAACAATCATAGGGTATTAAGGGCATGCGTGATATCATTTAAAGTTTCCAAAACATATAAGGGTATTGAAAGACATGGATGATAACAAACTAATATATTAACAATGCATATATAAATACATTAATGCGGTAGAATATTCATCTAGTTTAAGAAACTTGGTTACATAAACAAAATAACATAGGGTTTCCAAAGAAATGGTACACTTTATCATTTGCCTAAAGTACATTATGTAGAGTAGGTTTAGGGAAAAATTCATTTCTCTGATGTGAAATAATTGAGAGAACAATATTTATGTATGGAATAGAAAAATGGTACCTAAGATCTAGTGTAGTGACTTGAAATTTTTAACTTTTCGAATGGAAATATATAATTTATTCAAATATTTAAATTTGATTCAAATATAGTAAATAATAAGAAAATAAATTGTTAATAAAATGACTCGATTTTAATAATGTATTTTTAATGGATTAATTGAATTTTTCGATAATTTTTTATTTTGAAAATATTTAAATTACCGTTTGATGTATTTTTGGCAAACATTGATATTTTTGAAATTTTGCGGAATAAGATAACTAGTGTATTTTATTATTGTTTTGTGATCGTGTTACATTATAGTGCGCGATCATATTTTTATTTTTATTGTTCGTGGTTCGTACGTGAACAAGATACTGTGTAGCAAAGTATCATAAATTGTAAAATTTAATAACCATCACACTTAACTCTTTTCCTCATTCCTCTCTCTTTTCTTTCATTCTCATTTTCCTTGTAAAAGTTTTTAACCTAGCCACCAAAATTAAAAATCAAAATCGAGAGATTTAAGCAACAAAAAATATGAAACCGGATTCGTTGAGTTCGTATTGACAAGGACTTCGAATCTCTGAAAGTTTGCGGGAGTGCGGTGTTAATAGGGGATGATCGACGTGAATAGGCAGAATAGGGTTAGGGTTTGCGTAAGTTTTAAACGAAATTAGGTTGTGGCATTGGTTGCATTGCGCTTATCATGTGAAGAAGCATCGATTGAGGAAGTTTAGTGGTGTGAGATGTGGTATTGGGGGTCATGACATTTGGAGGTCGAGGGATTGCTACAGGTTGTAATTGGATTGGGGGCGTCAAGCTTAGCAAGTTGGGGTGGAAGGTGAAGCACTCGCTAAGGGAAAATCGTTGGTGAAGTCGAATTGCGATTTCATGAAGTATCAAGAGAGAGAGAGAGAGAAGAGGAGAGAGGAGATTCTACAATGTTGGGTTTCTTCATGCACGCATGCGAATGTACAGGGAAATGGGGAAGAAAGTGATTAAGATGAAGGAGATTAGTTAATTGATCAAGTTAATTACGTAACTAATTGTTTTAATTAATTCAAAAACTTATAAAATCAATAACTTCTTCGAATGAGGTCCAATCGAGATGCGATCTTTTGCATTGTGCTCATAGGAGCGATATCTATATACCATAGTTGGTTTTTCAAGATTGAAGCAAGCGGAATTTTGAGCTAAAATTGGATCAAACAGGAACGCTTAAGCGTCTTCTGGAATTTTGGTAAGTTATCTCACCTTTGGATGAATACTATATGATAGGTAGTAGATAAAAATTATTATTTTAATGCTTGAATGATTTGTTGGTTTGGTTTAGTTTAGTTTTCACTTTGAAAAGAAAATGACATAAAAATGAAATACATATAATTTTGTAAAGGTATCTGGATTCCTCACATTATTGATTTTCATTTAAGTTATATAGTTATTGTATAAATTATTGACTGCAAAAGTTTGGTAGTTTGGCCGTATTGGTTATGACATTGATATATGTTAAAATTTGAACCTTCTAGTGATAAATGTAGTAATATCATTGGTTAAGTGCTATGATAGCTACTGGCCTCATTATAGTATTTTGAAAATACTATTACTTGTTGTTTTGATTTGAAAAATGGTTTCGATCCAATGAATGGTTTTAAATGTGACATTTGGAATTTTCTGTGGCGTTTTATTTAGAAATGGTTTTCGAAATTCTCTATTTTACTCCAACCTTTTTGGAAATGTTTTAAAAGTATCTCGAAAAGTATTTATTTTATAGAAAAGTTAATATAATAAGGATGCTATTTATGGAAAAAGGGAAATTTATCTTTCGTAGCAAAGTGATTCCATTTTAAAAGAAAATAAAATTGTTTTGGAATAAATATTTGTGAAATAATTTATATAAATATTGCATGGAAGGATAGGTTTATAATGGTATTTTATAAATAAAAGAATAAATTTGTAAATGATATTTTATAAAAGGGAAATGATATCTTTTTTATAAATAGAAAAATAAATCACATTTGCGAATTTATAGTGATATATGGAATGATCATTTTACGGAAAATATTTGGTCCCATCTTGAAACTAAAGATTTATAATAAAGAAATTTGGAGATTTATAAAAGGAGTTTTACAAATAAATTTGGAGATTTGTAAATAAATTTTAAATTTTATAAAAGCGGTTTACAAATAGAAAAGAGATTTAGAAAAGAAGTTTTATAAATATAAATGAGACTTATAAAAGGAGTTTGTAAAGGAGATTTATAAATGAAGTATTCAAATAGAAAGGAGATTTATAAAAGAAGTTTTATAAAAGGAATGAGATTTGATTTCTATAAATGAACATTTAGATTATGGAGGAATGGAAAGTATTCTTTCCATACTTACTACCAAACTCCGAGATAAGAAAACTCATCCTTATCCTGAGAATTAAGAATGCATGTCAGGGTAAGGATGGTATGTTTGCTTGTCCGATTACATTGTTAATCGAGGGATAATACAAATTTGAAAGCGAAAAGTGGAGGTAAGTATACTTGGTCTAATTTCCATATGATCCATTTACTTACACCAAAAGTGTTTTGGGTTTATTGTTATACATGATTTAAATGACATTTGTTTTAACCCAAATAAGTATAGCTTTGGAAGTGAAATCTTTCTTAAGATTTTGTGAATATACTTATACCGTTGAGATAAGTATATGGTTACGTTTTCTAAATATTGAAAGTGTAGTGGTTTGTGAATATACTTATACCGATGACATAAGTATATGGATTGTTTTCCAAGCATTAAAGAGTATAAATGAAATGAAGTGAATGAGTCGTATACATACGTATATCTTTGTAAAAGAATTTTGATACGAGTATTTACAAAGTGATTTTAATTAATGAAATGAATAAATTAAAGAGGCTTATTGGTTGCTTATAGGCTTAATCATGTTTGGTTTCCATATAAAATTAAATATCTGATTTGATTGTTTTCTTATTCGATACTTAATTAACCGACTATCAAATGTTCGCTTATTTTGAAACTATCAATTGTTGGTTTGTAGAGACTGAGAAATGATAAACATGAGTTATCCAAAAACCACTATGAAATGACAAAGTATTCGAGTTGAAGACACCTTGAAGATTGTGAAATCAAAGACGGAGTTCTTTGAAGTGCGAGGGCTGCTTACTACTAATCCTGAGGATATAGTAGAAGTAGTGCATTTAGTTTGTTCATTCCCAGAATAACTTGTATGGATGAATGTTGGCATTGCATTATTGCTTGGAGGGCAATGTTTGCATTCCAAACATTGCTTTTTGCTAAAAACTTGTACATTATAGTTTTATTTTGTAAAGATCCATTGTATATTATATAGTACTCGTCACAATGTGAGATTATGTTCTGCCTTTTTTTTCTTTTGCCCTAACGATCTGTCTTTTTGGCACTTGAATGCTTGGCATGTAAATACTATGGATCTATTAGTGTCGACTTTTGAAGGTCAAAAAAGTCAGTCAGTACATCTAGATGATAGTTGCAATCAAAATATATAAGTATAAATTGTACCTTACTGTTGTTGAAGAAATAAAGTAGGTATAATTTGATCTAGAGAAATAATAACATAGTTCTTCTACCATGTATAATCTAGAGAAAGAAGATATAAGGATACTAAATACCTAGCTCTAGAATAGGTAGTACTATAGAATAGGTAGCACTAACTTTTTAGTTTTTGTTTTCGCAAGGTAAAGTGAGAAGAATGATTAAAAAGGGGCTCCACTTTTGTTGAAAACAAATGAAGCATTAGATATTTAAAATGGAAACAAAAACAAAAAATGAAAATGTAGAACATCATGTTGATAATGTGTTATAAAATAAACAAGAGTGGAAGCCATTAGAAAGAGATGATTGTTTACTCATTATAATGAATAGTACGATACAGTGAGCTCTATTTACTCTATATGGAATGAAAATTATAATGATGTCCTTTAATATTTGACATGCACCCTTATTACTTATACTCTAAATGGAATGCAGATTACAATGATGTCCTTTAACATTTGACATATACACCCTTATTACTTATATGTATTACAACACTTATGATAATATTGATTGCTCACTTTAATACTGGATTGGTTTAGACAAACACCATACATATGCACATACGCACACAAATACACATATATAATTCGTACTTTTGTTATGTTTTTATATTTTGTTTTATTCTTATACTCTAAGTTTCCAAAATATAAACAAACATATTAATTACAAATATAATATAATATAACATGATGTAATATAATACAAAATGTGTGTAATATAATGTAAATTTCGGCTATAATAATTATAAGGAACTACGATCTACATTTATAGTATGTCTATATGCAGGGGTTGGTACCATCTAAGAGAACACTCATCATTTCTTTTATTTCGGTTAAGAGACATTAAACAATTCTAAACTTATTTTTTTTAAATATTTAGACCAAAATACCCATTCGGTATTTCATTCTCTTAATGTTTTCCTACATCTCTTTTTTTCCCTATATATATATATATTCTATTATCATTTTTTTCATTAATTCGATTTAGGTATTAAAATCAATTACAGCCTTAACCTGTTTTTCTTTCTTATAATAACTTTCAATCCTTATATCTCGATTTCCTTGATTCCTACTTATATTAATGTTATCATTTCCTATACATATGATGGATACATGTTCATCTTCAATTCGAGCATCAAAAATTTAAAGTGGAACATCATCAACACTTTTGGTGATATTATCGACTAAAACTTTATTATCATCAAGAACAATATTGTTGTCTATCATAGCAGTGGAATCCATAATACGTATGGAAGAAAAAAGATGGGTAAGCGAACAAAACATTGTGTTATTCCGATGGGATTCAACTAGAATAATAACAAATTTTTGGTTATAGCTAATGGGAATTTCAACTTGTCATTTTTTTTAATCGTCAATCATTTAAAAAATATTCTTTAACTTGTTAGAGTAACAAAAAATTCTAAGCATGTCCTTTAGTAAAGTAGATGAAATTTTGGAACTAATTTTCTAAATGTAATTATTTCAACTTGATTAACAATTAACTAACACATTCAATGATAATTATTTACTAGCGATTCCCATCTTTGAGATATTTGTGAAAAAATGATCCAACTTGGTTTTTTTATTTTCCATGTCATCAACCATGCTAAAAATTTGATTTTTTGTTGAATGGATCAGATGCAGGCTAGCTAGGATGCCAATTGGACCGAATGGTTCAGATGATGGCAAGTTGGCGGACCGTATCAAGGAATATTGTTGTGAGACAATGCGACATGGGGACAAAGAGTTGCTAAACAATAGTGTCGTTATCGAGTTGACAATAAAAGATGTGGAGAGGTTGTTGCACAGTGCTGCTTTTATCTAATGAGTGGTGTCGCATATGCCAATCTTTTCAATGGAAAGTGCATAGCATTGCTTCTTTTTGGCAGTGGCGACTAAGTGCTTTAATCAAAGGCCCATTGAGTTAGGATAAAACTAGAGATAAGATGGGGGTAGGCCATGGTTAGTTGTAGGGTTGCGTGGAGATAACGAACCGGAGAGTGGCGGGAGAGTTGCCTTCAAGCAGGTTGTCTTTAATGGGAAAGATTTTTACCAATGGCCATACTTAATTGGGTCGATGTACGAAGCTGGTTGTCGTTGGGTGTTGTTTATCTATTTTAGAAGAACGAATGATTGTATGGAAAATGAGATGGGTAATGTGATTCTGAGGCCGTAGGAGGCGAGGCAAGAGATTTGGGAAACTAGCGGGTTGGTCCATTTATTGTTTTGCAAGAAAAATTAGCAACAAAAACATCTAAATGACAAAATATATTTGAGATTATTGATTTCTGATTAACATTGTTGATTTACAGATATCCTATTAACGAATTAATGTGCTAACATATAATTACAATGCCATATACATGTGTGTAATATATGGCTAAGATAATCAGAATGTATAGCATTTCAATATGAACACAATGGCACAAATTATGCGTAAATGGCTCTTGCATATAAAATTTATAAAGGTTGTAAGTTATAGAGGGTTTGCATAAAATATAAAATATAACAATGAGAAAGTAATTATTATGTTAATGAGGGATTTCAACAAATTTACCTTCGTCTTCTTCCTATTCTCTAGCCATCAAATACTTAATCATTCAAGCCAACAAAGTCGCTGCCTCACCCTATCAAGCACACTGCCGTCATCACCAAAGAGTCCAACTCGTTAAGACGAAGTAAATCATGTCATCGGATTTATGTTCAATGTTAATTTCCCTAACCCTAAATGAGATGATTGATCATCATCGTCTTTTGGAGTTGCCGGAGGTGCTGTCGTCATGTTAGTTATTTGCTCTTCACCAATTGACCACAATACTGCATCGTTTAACCCTTTTTGTCATTGTTGATGATGTAGCTGATTTAGCATTGGCAACATGCACAGTTGCTTCATGATGCATATGCAAAGTTGGAAAAAAAATCCTTTTTAATTAAAGCTTAAAATAAGATAATCTAAAAATAATTTTATAAATAGATTTTAGTAAAAACAATTTGGAAATTTTTCGTTTATGATTATGTCTGTTGAATATGCCTTGAACCATCAGCTTTGCTTATGAGAGAACTACTCAATAACAGAGTTGCAAAGTCCACCACTAAGATATAATTTGTCTTGTAGAGAGAGAAAATTCTATGTTTTTAGGAATGAGGGCCCTAGATATATTTATACCACCAATAAGGAATGTAAAATATTAATTATTCAAATTATGACCCATAAAAGTGAGACCTTATCTTGTTCAAATGATTAAACTCATTTGATTAGTTCATGCTCATATATATTTTTGTTCGCCTTATTTTAAAACAATTTTAGAAGTTTTAGCTACTAAAATTATATATATATATATATATGTATAGTTTAAATTATTATTTTGGCCCGAAAGCAATTTTAAAAGTTAGGCGATTGTGTTCCCAGCATTATTACTATTGGCACCAACTTTGGTTTTAGATCAGAAGGCATATAGGAGAGTTATCAGTGAAAGCACCAAAAATACTTGCATAAAGAATGGGAAACCATGCCGTTGAGATTGTGTAGAACCACAAACATTGGATATATTCTACAAATATGAGTTATACGTGAGATTATTCCATTGAGAGTGATTTCAAGACATGTATCATAGAGTGAAAGATTTACAGAAGTAACACACGGTATTTTTATAGTGGTTCCAATATTTATTAACATCCACTGTAATTCATCATTCGTTTCCTTATGGATCTCGAATACAATGCATGAATAAAAATACAATGATCTAGTAGTCAAAAGAAATAAAAACTAGTGTCTAAGGCATTCTATTTGGTTAATTATGTTCGACGGTTTTTGAGCTCTCAATCTTTTCCACTATTATTGTTCAATCTTGGGGTATTTATAAGTATGAGGTTGTCATGAAATCTAATCGACATCTACAATAGAATATGCGCTTTCCATGTATAACCAATTCTAACCGGTAAGAATTGGATCGGTCGAAAATGGTTCAGCAAGAGAAACATAAACCATTTTTCTTACTTGGTGTTCATTTGGTCGGCATGCCAATTGCCATACGGTTTTTCTCGTTCGTTGCATGTCCACTATGGAATAGGTTTTAAGGTATAATATATTTTTGCTTAGTGCCGAATCAATTCCTCCTTCTTCACTTTGAATATGTTTTGAGGTTATTCTAGCTCCCACTCCAACCAACGAGCCATTTGCACATTTTGGTAGTATATTGTTCGGTACCGCAATGTTGGTACCAAAAAAAATTCTGCACTTAATTAAAATTAATCTCATTTTCCTTTAGCTTGCTCTCAATTTTCTCAATTATTTGTTCTACCCATTCGACCATTTGATAGTAAATTTATCACGAGATCTTTTGTCACCCTCACGTCTCTTATGTCTTTCCATATCTGATGTAATGTGGATGAAAATGTGCATAATAGTTTGCGATTGAGAATTGAATATTTTTATATGAAAATGAAGATGAAAGAGAAAGAAAATTGTGAGACTAATAAGAATATAGTAAAGATGAATAACAATACAAATAGTGAGTAATAGACAACAATACAAGATATTCTATTTTGTATAATACTATTGTAAACCGATGTTGCGCACATGGTGTTTGCCATATAACTCAATATTAGTGCAGTGTGAATGTATTTAGTTATACTAAATAAAAAATATGCAACAACCCGTCTTTTTGACCATTGAAAGTCAACACCGAATACGACTACCGTATTCAAATGTCGAACATCCAATCATCGAAAGTGCAGATTGTTAGGGTAAAATAAAAAAAAGAGTATAGGAAAACAAAATCTCATAGTGGAATCGATTATATATAATATAAAAAGGACAGTAAAAATAGTTACTCTAAAATACATAGTACATCAAAGTTAAAAACAAACATTATCAGTTGGACAGTTATAAAATTCTGACCTTACAATTTGCTGATAGGTATAAAGTATAAAACAGCGGAAAAATAGAACACTACTATAGATGAACCTCCAGCTCTACTCCAAAGACTGCATATCTCCAAAGCCAACCTATGGAAAATGTTCAGTTTGACTCGAGCATTATAATAAAATAACACCGGATCAGTCTGGAATACCAACGTGAGAAAACTCAAGTAATATGGTGAATATATAAAATTCTACGAGACCATGCCGCTAAGCGGAATAGGTTTTTAACTTATAAGAGCAACATCCATATAGACAACGGTGGAAATAAACAATAGGAAAACAAATCCAACTAAGGATATGCATAAGTAATATTAAAATCCAAAATTGAAAGCATGGAAATAATCTTAATGAGAATCCAAACTGGATAGAAGGGACAAAATAAGGTAAACTATCCAAACTTGAACTCATGGACAAAACCAATAATTAAACATCGTGAAGAGGGGTAGACTCTTCCTGTTGCAATTAAAGAAAATACTTTGAAGTTTCGAATCACATAAGGGAAGGAAAATTTTCAAGAAATGGCTAGGAGGGTGCACCCCCCATGAAGTATACCTCTAGTAAATACCTCTGAGAAGCTCATTACTCTATGACACTTCTTGAAAACCTCCAAGCCGGACCCCGCAAAACCTTACTGAGTATTTGAATACTTCACATCTAATAGCATTACCGAATCCAATCCGGATGAGATGTGAAAGTATTCTTATGGGAGCAACCCCACATAGCTTAGCCCCCTCTCGCGCTTTGGATTTAGTCATTTCCAACAAAGGATCTCAAACTCAAAGTGCGACAAATTATCTTAAATGATGAAAAATGGCTTAACGGAAATAGATAGTCGATAAATCGACTATTAGGAAAATGATTCGTGTACGAGAATTAAATCGCGTACACTTATCATAGATAATTGATCAAGCATTTAAAATATTTGACTCATACTTGTGCTCGATTTTCACATTTCGATTATTGGTAAAAACAGTTCAAAAATACACTTTAAAATATTCTTTTAAAAAGGAAAATTTAAAATACTAAGTCTGTTTAAAACAAGTGTCAAAACAAATTACACCTAGCTTTATTTTTTAACAATTCTATAAAACATTTTCTCATTTAAGAACCATCATTTATTGGTTTTAAAATAAATATTTATTATTCGAAAAGATAATAAAACAATTTAAATGCCTTTATAAATTTAAAACAATAGTAATCATCCCTGGGGACGATTTTACAATACTCTTTTTAAGACTTTAAAACCACATTAATTTTCCTCAAAGAAAATAAACCAAATTTTAAAATCATTTTAAAAAAATTTAAAACAACATTACTTATCTCGAAAGATAATTAATCAAATTTACTATATTCTTTAATAAACAAATCAATTACCTAAATAGTTAACTATTCTCAAATTCATTAAATCGGTAAATTAACTTTAAAACACTAAATCAATTATTTGACTTCAAAACACTTTTATCAAATTAGTTAATTTACTTTAAAATCATTTATTAAATCAATTAATTAGCTTAAAATATTATTTATTTAAATATTTATTAGATCTAAACAATCATTAACTAAAATGAAAAATTAATCTTACACATTATTAACTAAAATGATTAATAAATTTTACACATTATTAATCAAAATAATTAATTAAATTTAAATAATCCACAGCTAAAATGATTAATTATATTTCAAATATTATTAATTAAAATAATTTAATTAAATTCAACCATCATTAATTAAGATGATTAACTAAATTTCAAACACTATCGGTTAAAACAATTAGTTAAATTTAAACAATCATTAATTAAAATGACTAATTAAAGTTCAATATCATTTATTAAAATGACTTGATTAAATTCATATCTCATTAATCAATTAGATTACTTAACTTCAAAGCATCAGTACTTAAAATGATTAATTACATTCAAATATTGAAATGAAATATCGTTAATTAAAATGATTAGTTAAATTCAAATATCGTTATTTAAAATGATAATGATAATTACTTTTAACATCATTGATTAAGTTGGTTAATTAATTTCTAATTCATTAGTTAATATCATTAATCAAAACGATTAATGAATCTTAAAGCATCTATTTTGTGGAAATACAAGTTTAAGATAATTCATATGAAAGTTTAGAGGAGTTGATTTTCAATAAATGATGATATAGCGAAAAATCGCTATAATGACACTTAAGCATATTAAATAGAATATTACGATCAATTTCAACCAAACGACAATATAAGCAATGCAAGGATGTAAATACTAAATACTGGCGAGAAACCCTTTAGGGTCACCCTACAAGTTCTCTGCGAAATAACGGTTACAGATGATATATTTATATATAATCAATGTGGTTTACTACGATTGAATTAATATGTCATCCAATTTTTTTAAAATGGAAATTTCAATCAAACAACCAATCAAGCAATTTAACTAACATCCAAGTAATCAATAATAGTTTATAGTATCATAGACGTGATATAGTAAATTTGAATGTGAGTTAAACTCACATTGATTTCAGTTTTCGCCGAAGCGTTCCGGTTTGAACTAAAACCAAACAGGCGTTCGATTTTAGCCCAAAAATCCACAAGCTCCGAACTCCTCTAAATCAACTCCAATGTGAAGATAACGTCCATACGAGTGCAAAGCCACAAACAACGTTCGAATCCAACCTCGTATGCAAAAATTATTCGATTTATATGTTTCACAAATTAAATAATATAATTAATTAGCTAATTACATTACTTAATCTAATTCCCCACCTTAAGCCTTCTTCTCTCCCTTAATTATCCTCTTGCTCGAAAGTGCACGCACAGTAAGTGCACAAACCCACCATCACCAAAAACTTCAAATGACCATAACTCTTTAATTTCTCTACGGAATTGACTCCCGTTTACACCGACGTATCCATCTTCACGCGAGCTTCGACCTCAACCCCACGGATCTGGCTTATCCTGCCCCAAAGAATTTCGAACGGTTGGGGTCCATTCGCTGCCCCTAAATGACGCACCCTTTTAAACATTACCGAAAGCCACCAAAAATCGTCCCAAGGTGTCAATCGACAAGAAAAACCAATGGTACATGCCTCGATGCCTAAAAACATCTAAATCACCTGAACTCATAAACTGTACTTTGCCAAACAAGTCGGCCTCCTCCCCAAAACAAGAACACACACTATGAAAATGGGACAGAATCATAGAGCTTCTTGATACGGTCTCAAAGAAATTCGTTTGGTAATATTTAGTGGGTGTAGGATTTTAGTGTGATTTTTGAAAGTGGAAAATTTTCTTTTTTCACGTTACATGAAACATTTTATAGAGAAGGGAAGGGTATAGGAGAACTTGGGTGGTAATGGTATGAAATGACAAGATATGGTGAGATGTGAAAGGGTACGTATTATTTTGCGATAATATTCGGCACCGAACATATCCGAAATCTTAAACTCCAATCGAAGCATGCCAACTGGCGTTGTATACTAAATACCCCTGTTCTAGACTCAATGTAAATATTTTCGAGACCTAATTCCAAAGTATACGGAAGTTAGCTTTTCAAATCAAAATATATTTAAAATTAATCGCTATGCGTTTTGAGCTCACACGACCACACAATATGTCTGATCGTTACGAAACTCGATGGTGTATAACAACTTATTATTCCAGATCTAATGGCACTCGTTGCATCTAAATCCGAGACAATGCGCAAAAATGGCTATTTCACATATTTAAATCTCGTTTTATATTTTTGATCCAATTCTAGATATTTATCTGATCCATTTATTTTTGTAAATAAATTTACAAATTGAATTCATCAATATAACTTATTAATTAAAAAGTGTTAAATTAAATTATTTAATTTTATTAATTAATATTTAATTCAAAATTCAAATATTTAAATGATCAACAATTTGAATTCAACTTATTAAATTCTAAAATCTAATTATTTCAAATATTTAAAATCAATGAAACATCTAGAATTAAATAACAAAATTCTAATTTTCACTTTCTTCATTCCTTAAAAGAATTTCGTCCTCGAAATTCCGAAGTTAGGAAAAATGCTTCAAAACCCTTAAACTTTCCGAAAATCAATTGTTGAAATTTGTTCTTAAATTATCGAACTCCTTTGTATGCCTCAATCGGAACAACTGCAAATTGCCTCTATGGGCTCCAAGCCAACCAAAGAAAACCAAAGCCAAGTGGCTTTCCATATCTAGGGCATAAAATCATCAACCAATTTAAATTTCTAAATCTATTATGTACCTTTTTGCATTTGATTTATATTTTTCAAGTGGTTTATTATCTTAATGCAATTGCAGGTGCGTAAGAAATCAAGTAGAAATCTCTTGCTTTCCTATATTTACCTAATCTAAAAGAGAATCGGGATGACAAAATACAATACGTTGTAACAAATAACAATAATGCAAGTTATAACAATGCAATACACGCAAAAACTAACATGATATAAATCTATATGAAACCATCAACAATATCACAATCATATGCAGCAAAATACAGAAAATATTATGTAATAGATCCTAGGTATCTAATAGTTTTAAACATTAGATTCGTAACCAAAAGCTTGGCTTTTAAATCCAAAAAAAAAAATTCGAACTTTTCAAAAGGGAAATAAATAAAAACTAAAATTAAAATTGACAACGAGGGGGTTCCTCCTAATAAAGTATGGTAGCACTCTAGAATCAAAACAATTTTGAACTTCCAGTGGTATTCCGATTCCTTCTAAAACAATAATTAGAACAATTTATTTATTTCTCAAATTTTTCCCAAAATCACCTTTTTTAAAATCACTAGGATTTAAGTCCTAATAACAACAATTCAAAACCTTTATTTATGAATTTAACTTGATAAACAATGGTATATAAAATCATACAACCAATCAATTCAAATCAAATCAAATTCTATAGAGGAATAAACAAAAATTTAACACTATTTAAAATTTTAAATGGCTAACAATCTCGTCCTAACTTAGGTTCAAAACTTTCTTGATTGCTCGAAAATATATATAATTCACTAAGCGTACCATTTTGCTCAACAATTTTTGGTTATCGCTTAGAATATTATCCAAATTCGTTTGGACAAAATTAAAAGTCATACTCTAAAACTATTGGTTTCTTAACCGTGCCAATTTTTCTGAATCACTTATTGCATTTAGTATTTTATTTAATACTAAAATTATTTATGAATTGTTTCATAAATTTTTGTGTAAGTTTAGAAATAATTTATAAAGATATTTCTTTAAAAAAACATCAAAATAAAAACTTACTTTATTTTATTTATTTGTATAATGCTCCTTTATATCCTAAGAGCACATACAGATACAAATTTCGTTTTACTTTTTAAAAAATCTAGATGAGGATCAAATCAAATTGTGGTTCCTTAAAACCGAGTCAACCTATTAACCTCTTTAACTTAGAGTGTTAAGATGAATGATGTTTTATGGGTTGAACCAAAAACTGAAAATAGTTTACACTACTTAGATGTTTTAAACAATTATATGGTTTTAATAAAACAACGTTTATCAAAACCTTCTTATTCAACTTAACCCAATTTAGACCTGTGTTAAATTATCCCTATTTATCTAAGGGTAAAATCTCATTTATCAAAACAATCTCTTATCAGAAATACATTTAATTTTGAAACCAATTCCCTTTAAGAGTACTCAAAAATTAAATACTTGGTTTTTCATTTTAAAAATTCATCTTCGAAATCATACTACATATATTTTTATATACGATAACTTCAAACGATTTATTTTTTAAAACTAACTTTGGGTTCGTTCGGATTTGAACTCATTTCGATCGCATAATGATAAAGAGAATAATTTACTAAGAATCCTACAATGTTCGCCTAAGCGAACATCTAATCACCACTTAGAAGATTATTCAGATTTCCATAAAACTAATCGAGATGATTTCCTCTGAGTTATCCCATAGAAAATGCATTCCTTTTAAATTTTGCTTCCAATTTTTTTTTACTTTCAATTACTTTCAAAAATACTACTATTTCATTTCTCAAAATCTTTTTGAAATTATTTTTAAAAATTCCATGATTTAGATTCATAAATCCTTTTATATTATTATTACTCTTCTTTATTATAATAGAACTTTTTCAAATATCTATTCTCTAAAGGTCTTATCCTACCATTTAGATTATATTAAACAACTTTTTATTAAAGTTCAATCCTTAACTCACAATTATTAAAAGGTGAATCTTAAGTTAACATTTTCTCCTAACACTTTATAGTCAAAATTGTGAAAATTAATTCAAAAAGGGGTTCATTTATAAATCGAAACAACAAATGCTTATAAATAAGCTAAACATAAATAATCAACAAATGACAATCAATGCTCCTAATTTAATCGAGTGTGACTGATCAAACAATAAATAAATATTATCACATTCAAACAAACACACTCTATAACTATACAAATTTTTGAAAATTCTTCCTTTATACATATAAAATATAGTCCTAGACAAAATATTTAATTTTTCAAAATTTCAAAAATCAATATCATGTCTGTTGGCTTTATTCAAGTGTTTAGAAACCTCTATCGACACCGTGGTGTCCCACATCCAAACCGGGATTCATAAACAAATCAATAGACCAATTAATATAATATATTTTTATAATAATAACAAATATGCTCTCGCATATAATACTCTCAAACTCATTCTAGGGTCTTACTAACCCTATCTCTAATGAGCTATACCTTACCAAAGCCGAGGTTCTTGCTTAATCTTCAACTTTGATACCAAGCTATAATGACCCGCCTTTTCAACCATTGAAAGTCGACGCTGAATACGACCACTGTATCCAAATGCTGAACATCCAATCATCGGATGGCAGATTATTAAGGTAAAATAAAAGAAAAGGAACAAAGAATAGGAAAATAGAATCTCACAGTTGAATCGACAATATACAATATAACAAGGACAGTAAAAATTATCACTTCAAAATACATAGTACATTATTAAAAATAAACGTTATCAGATGGACAATTATAAAATCCCGACCTTACAATTTGCTAGTAGGTATAAAATGTAAAACAACGAAAACTAGAACACTACTATAGATAAACCACCAGCTCTGCTCCAAAGACCACAATCTCTAAAGCGAACATGGAGGAAATACCTGGTCTGACCCGAGCATCATAATAAAATAACACCCGTATCGGTCTGTAATACCATCGTGAGAAAACTCAAATAATATGGTGAATACATAAAATTCTACAAGACCGCACCGCTAATGCGGAACGGTTTTTACCACATAAGAACAACATCCATACAAACAACGATGTAAATAAACAATAGGGAAATACATCCAAATAAGTATATGGGCATAAATAATATAAAAAACCAAACTTGAAAGAATGGAAATAGTCCAAACGAAAATCCAAACTGGACATAATGGACAAACAAGGTAAACTGTCCAAATTTAAATGCATGGACAAAACAAATAATTGAACATCACGAAGAGGGGTAACTCTTCCCGTTGCAATTAAAGAAAACAATTTAATAGTTCGAATCAAATAAGGAAAGGGAAATTTCCAAAAAATGACTAGGAGGGTGCATCCCTCTTTAAGTATACCTCTAGTAATATAATTTTAAGAAGCTCATTTACTCTGTGACACTTCTCGAAAACCTCCAAGTCGGACCCCGCCAAACCTTACCAAGTATTTGAATACTTCATTTCTAATAGCGCTACCGAATCCAATCTAGATGAGATGTGAAAGTATCTTGATGGGAGCAACCCCACATAGCTTGCCCTCTGTAATAACTCGCATATTTAACGATTTTATATTTAAATGTTTTATTTAAATATAACGTCGTTAGTCGGATTTAGGTCCGAAAAGCTACTTTCTGCAAATGGTCGAATTGGAGCTCGAAACCACTTCCATTGGTTCCAAAATGGCGTTTGCGATCTTTTTGTGTATAATCTTTGATATGTTTGGAGTTTGTGAATTTTTGCAACTTTTCTATTTGGGTTTTGGGTTTGGGCTCAGCCCATTTGTTAGTTTAAACCCCTAACTCAGCCCTCTCTTCATCCATTCACCCTCATTTCATTTCTTAGCTTAAGAAAACTGAAAATGATGGAAGGGAAAGAGAAATAGAAATTGCAAGCCCTAGTTCCATTTGCAAACTCCAAATTCTTGCTCCAATATTAAAGAGAAGACATAGGTAAGCTCCTCTTCATCTTCTCCATCTCTTCTCCTCTTCAATTTCAGAAAGTTTCCTTAACCTAATTTAGGAAATGTTTGTTATAATCTTAAATTGAAGCTTGTAGAGTTGAAGTGGAGAGTGGTTGGTTGTTTCCTTGCATTTGGTCTTCTCATCCTTTGTTTTTGAGTTAAAAAGGTGAGTTTTTGGAACTCACATCTAAGCTATTTCTTTTGCTGAGGTTTGGTATGAATTACTAACCTCTATTCATGTCTATTGCGTTGGATTTGGATCGATTGGTTTTCGATATGTTTTGGCCACTTTGGCCTAGGCAAATTGTTGCCCAGACCAGGTGACCAGACGTCTGGTAACCAAGCTCAGACGTCTAGTTTGTACCTGGAGTGAAAAATATAAACATACGGCAGTTGAAAGAAAGTCAGAAACCACTCTCAGACGTCTGACCCTCAATTTCAGACGTTTGAATGGTTTCAGACTCTGGTTCGCAAAATCAGACGCCTGGTTTGTTTTGCTGGGATTTTCCAGAAGACGAAACCAGACGTCTGAATGCACCCTTCAGACATCTGGAATCCCCTATTTTGCCTAATTTGCCTATTTTGGCTAATTTTGAGTTAATTTCCAACTTTTATCGATTCGTGTTGATTCCAATTAGTTGTTATTGCATATTTGACGTTGATTACTTGTTTTTGACTTCATTCACGGGTTTTATAAATAATCTCTCTAAATTGTATTAAAAGCTCCCTTCTCCAAATTATAAATTCTATTTATAATGCACACACACAATTTCGCACTTCGAGCGAAGTGGAAGGAAGATTAAATGGTTAGGTAAAACATGGACCATGAATCTGTGCGTTTGTCTTCCCGATTAGTTCCCGACCTATTCGATTGATCGTTTTGACCTTCGGGTTTGGTTTATCGATGACATGAGGTAAACTTTGTACTGCTTTGAGTGTGAAAGTGACTGACGGATAGTAAACCGTTTAGTGCGAACGAGTGGTTATGGGACATGCGTTAACACTTTTCGGATTCCTTTTCGAGAGTTGTGACACATTCCGCCAGTTAGTGGTGTCCAGTACTAGGTCTCTGACCTTCACCACTATGGTTTGTTGCCTTCAGGTATGTGCCTTCGGGTTTATGCCTTCGGGTTTGTTGCCCTTTAGTATCGCTTCCGATGTTGGTCGTTATGAGCCGCATGGGTGATATTGGGTTGCCCTTTAGTATCGCTTCCGATGTTGGTCGTTATGAGCCGCATGGGTGATATTGGGTTTGGAGTCTTCGGACTCATGGATCCTTGTTTGTACAGTACTGAGCTCGAGCAAATTTTCTGATGTTTCATTCATATGTATATTCCCTAGGTATCGCCCTTTGGTGTTGGTCTTTTTGAGCCGCATGATGCGTAGCGTTTACCTTGTGGAACTTGTATACCTTATTGGTATTTATTATTTGCCTTTTGGCTTGCTTTGGGATATTCTTATCCTTTGTTTCTATATGTTTCCGATGATATGAGGCTTGTTCTATATGATTCATCTTTTGTTAGATGATTGTGTTATCTCCTTTAGAGATATTTGTTATACTTTGTAACCTTGCAGGTTTATTGTTGTTCAGTTTATCTAACTGATTTGGTTAGCTAGACTGACCCGTGTATTTTATACTCGAGTCAGACCGAGATGTTTCAGGTTAGGTGCATTTGGACTTAGCCTATTTTGCTTTCGCATGGACTACTTCGCTAGCTTCTTTTTGTCATAGCTTTTGTGTAGTCCTATTATGTTGAAACTCTAATGTGTATTCTTCTGGATTTGTCTGTATATTGTGGTTGGCTATATCACTTGATATGTATTATTTTGTATACTCTATTATGTATCGGTATATATGTATATGATGGTCTACTGTTCTGTGAAGTATATTACGTTTGAGTTGTTATATTCTGTTCTGATAGATCCTTCAACCACCTATGGTTTTGTTTTAAATATTCATTGGATATGTCGATCTGTTTGGTGTGATTATTGTCGATGTATTCAATAGATAGTTAAAGCAAGGCTATAGATGGTCGCTCCTATCCAGCCATATTCTCCGTGTTAGCAGACGGTATTATCTATTAATACTCTTTGCTAGCGTGGGTATAGTGGTGGGGCGTCACACCCCCTCTCGCACTTTGGATTTAGTCATTTTCCAACAAAGGTTATCAAATCTCAAAGAGCAACATATCGTCTTGAATGACGAAAAATAGCTAACGAAAATCGGTAGTCAATAAATCGACTGTTGAAAAAAATGATTCGTGTATAAGAATTAAATTGCATGCACTGATCACAAATAATTGAACCAAATGTTTGAAATATTTGATTCGTACTTGTGCTTGATTTTCACATTTTTATTATTGGCAAAAATAGGTCAAAGATACTCTTTAAAATATTTCCTTTAAATGAGTAAATTTAAAATAGTAAGTGTATTTAAAGCAAGTGTCAAAACTAACTACACTTAGCTTTATTTTTAAATAATTCTATTAAAAGACTTTCTCATTTGTAAACCATCATTTATCAATTTTAAAACAATAATTATTGTCCCAAAAGATATGTAACAACGCAAAATTTAACCTATAATAATTAATTAATGAATTAATTATATAATAAAATAACTTTGTGAAATTATCCGCATTGAGCTATGGGAGTTGCACCATTTTGTCCATGGTAATTTTCTGGTCAATCTCCATATATAGATTGTCAAAATCCGATCTAGAACGAAGAAGTTACAAAAGAAAGTAGAAATCAGAAATTAAAAAGAAATAATAATAAGGGCTAGGTCGACCCTCCCATCAGCTAGGTCGACCTATAAGTCGACCTAACTCATATAGGGGTCGACACCCAGGTCGACCCGCTAAAGCATATGGACGAGTAATCGTCCAGATTACAAAGTGAGGTGTTTTTCGATTTTTATTCCGTCTTGTGCGTCATGCTTCCATCCGACGGTTCCCGTTGAGCCTATGACGTAGTTGCGCTAGATTTAATCTTCAAATCCATAGTCTGAGATCCCAAGTAACCTATAAATAGACCCCTAGGCATAGCTATTTTTCTCATTCAGATTTTCTCCTATCTGGGTTCATTGCCAGAGGCTGGACCCTTGAAATAAAATATTTCTAAGGAGAGAATCTTTCTAAAAAATATTTACGCTCCGAGAAGGGATCAAAGAAGACCAAGGACTAGAGCTAAGGACCACTGGTGAGTGTTTAGGTAATTATTTTAGATTTTTAAGCAATTTAAAATAATAGAGTTTCCAATGGTTATAGTTTTTCTATAATTTTAGGATAACCTTTATGCATGTTTATTTACAGTTTATTTTAAGTAAATTTCAGACTTTCTTTTCAGTTTATTCTCTCTTAGCTATTTTATTTCAGTTATTTGCAATTATTTACTGTTATTTACCATTTTCTCAATTATTTATAGTCATTTTTTGTTATTTACATCTATTCCATTTTAGCTTAAATTTAGTCCTTAAATGTCAGTTTCTTTTTATTCCTTTTTATGCGAATAGAATAAATAAAAGATGATAATTCGCTAATGTGTACTAAAATATAAAAACATTAAATTTATATAAATTAGATGTAAAATAAGAAGGAATGTAATAAAAAGAAGATGAGCTAATTAGGCAAATTTAAGACATTTGCAAGCATAGTTATAACATGTAATTATAACTAGAAAAGAGAAAATAGAAGAAATAACAGAAGAAGCTTATTTTTAAACTTAGACCTTGGGTTAAGTTAATAAGTAGAATTTTAACACACAAGTTATAATTCGAGATAACAGAATAGGCTTATTCTAAAGACTTATAATTAAGTTAATAAGCAGAATTATAACACATATGTTATAATTAGAGAAAACTGAAGAGACTTATTTTAGAAAGCAAGCATAGCATAGATAACATAAGAGGCTTATTTTAAGACTTAGGATAATTTAATAAGCAAATAGATCAAAAATAATAGAAGAAGCTTATTTTAAAACTTACACTAAGTTAATAAGCAAAGATAGAAGTAGGACTCGTACCGACAGCTTTCCCCTTCAGCCATAAACTGATGGTCTCACAATAGATTAGGTGTGGCTGGGACATGCTTATGCTGAAGTAATAGTAAATAAGTGGTCAATAGATAAAAGCTCAAATCAGAGGATTTGAGCAAGGGACGCAATTAGATTTTGTTCTTTAGGAACCGTATCCGGTAGCATTTCCTTATCAGCCAGGAACTGATGGTCACGCAATAGATTAGGTGAGGCTGGGACGCGCTTATGCTGAAGTAATGGTAAATAAGAGGTCAAAAGATGAAGCAACAAATAGTGCGAACCGACGATGGTCGAGCGTGCGGCCTCGATGCAGGGATTCAAGTCTCTGTTGAGTTCTAAAGTGTTAAACAGGCCATGGGACCCACATGATGGGACTAGCTCACAGTAGCACAACAGAGATAGAAAGCCGATCAAAGGGTAGAATTAGGATTTCATCCTAATTTAAAATAGGATTAAGATTTCAGCCTAATCAAAATAGCTATCTAAGGCAAGTGCAAACAATTGAAATAATCAGAACAATCTAAGCGAAGCAAACAGTTAGACAGTATTTTATTCCAGCTTTACCTTTTCCTTTGGTTCCTTTATACTAGAATTTTTGCTAAGTCTATTATCCTTATCTTGCCTAAAAATACTAGTTGTTACTTTCACTCACCAGACTTTTAGTCTGACCCACTCCTATATTTACCCTTTTTCCCCTATAGGCCAGTAGAATTGAGGGCAGTAGATTTTAGACTTGCTTGGAGATATTTTCAGAATTCTTTATGTATTCTTCTTCTTTTCGGTTTTCATTTCATTTTGATGTACTTTTACTTTTTAAGAGGGATGATCATTTTTATGTACTCTGGTGATGTGACTGAGATAGTATTTTTCACGAGACTTATGTATTTGGTTTTTAAGACATATTATGTATTTGGTTTTATGACTTATTTTATGGAGTAATGAAGTTTAATTTTAAACGTTTCTGATGTCATTTTTTATTTGTCTTGTGAATCTTAGTATCCATAAACTTTATAGCTATACCTATAATGTACCATATCCTTTAGTGTGTCCTTTTAGGTATACTAAGGGGTGTGGTGTGTTTTAATATAATAAAACAATGTAAATACCTTTATAAATTTAAAACAATATTAATCATCCCGGGGGATGATTTTACAATATTCTTTTTAAGACTTTAAAACGACATTAATTTTCCTCAGAGAAAATAAACTAAATTCTAAAACCTTTTAAAAAATATTTAAAACAAGATTAATTGTCCCAAAAGATAATTAATCAAATTTATAATCTTCTTTTAACAAACAAATTAGTTATCTTTATGTGAAATGGTTAATTATTCTCAAAACACTTTCATTAATTCAGTGAATTAACTTTAAAAACCAAAATCAATCATTTGACTTTAAAACAGTTTTATCAAATTATTTAATTTACTTTAAACTCATTTATTAAATCAGTCAATTAACTTAAAATATTATTTATTAAAAGATTTATTAAATCTGAATAATCATTAATTAAAATGAATAATTAATCTCAAATATTATTAACTAAAATGATCCATAAGAATTTTGATTTCCAGAAACACTATATTTCTATGATGTATAATAATTCGAACACTCAACATGGTACCAACCAGTTTGCCTGGATTAAAAGTGTTTGGAACCCTTATTATAAGGAGAATGGTAATATGCTCCTATTGAAAGTTTTAAAAAATTCTCCGAATACAAAAGATAGATTCCTTGCTTGGGTATGCAGGTTGATTCATCTTGTGCAATCTGTCCTGAAAGTCCCGAGAAAAATGTGCATATATTTTTTAGCTGCAACTTCATTTATTCTTTGAGGCATAGACTCATGTAATTGTTAGGAAGGGACAACATCTGTAAAACAAGTAGTATAGAATGGTGCAATATTTACAAAGCAACTAGATGGAAGGATGAAGCGGGTCTGTTGACGTTGTTGGTCCTTAAAATTTTTATAAGGATAATCTGGAAACAAAGTCATGATGGTGTGTTTCAACGACATGATTAGGAGTTAATTTGAAATATGGAATGAAGTGAGGCAAGCTATAAGGCATGTAATTTTGTTCAACTCCTACCGTTTTGACAGTAGTTTTGTAATGACCTGGGTCTAGCCTGCTAACCTAGGTTTTTTGTGTTTTTCTTCCTCGTTGTATTATCTTATGTTCTTCTCACATGTATCGTAGCTTGTTACGATGCATTCTCATTATTTATTATTTCTGCAATAAACTGGAAGGGGACCATTTAACCCATCTTAGCTTCGCTAAAAAAATTAAACACTGCTAATCAAAATAATTAATTAAATCCAAATAATCATTAGTTAAAATGATTAATTATATTTCAAATATTATTAATTAAAATGATTTAATTAAATTCAACCATAATTAATTAAGATGATTAACTAAATTTCAAAACTATTAGTTAAAACAATTAGTTAAATTTAAACAATCATTAATTAAAATTATTACTTAAAGTTCAATATCATTAATTAAACGACGTGATTAAATTCATATCTTATTAATCAAGTAGATTACTTGAATTCAAAACGACATTAATTAAAATAATTAATTACATTCAAATATTGAAAAGTAGGATGATTAATTAAAATTAAATATCATTAATTAAAATGATTAGTTAAATTCACATATCATTATTTAAAATGATTAATTACTTTTAAACATCATTAGTTAAATTGATCAATTAATTTTAAATTCATTAGTTAAAATGATTAATTAATTTAAACCAACGACAATATAAGCGATGCAAGGATGTAAATAACTAAATATTGGCGAGAAACCCTTTAGGATCCCTCCATAAGTGTTCCCTACAAAACAATGATTACAAACGGTATATGTATATATAATCAATATGGGTTTACTACGATTGCATTAATATGTTGTTCATTTTTAAAAAATGGGAATTTCAACCAAACAACCAATCAAACAATTTAAGTAACATCCAAGAAATCATATAGTAAATTTGAATGTGAGTTAAATTCACATTGATTCAATTTATCGCCGGAGTGTTCCGGTTTGAACTAAAACCGAACAGACGGTCGATTTTAGCACAAAAATTTACAAGCTCAAAACTCCTCCAAACCAACTCTGTTGCGACGATAATGTCCATACAAGTGCAAGGCAATAAATAACGTGCGAATACGACCTCGTACGCAAAAGCTATTCGATTTATAAGTTTCACAAATTAAATAATATAATTAGTTAGCTAATTACATTAGTTAACCTAATCCCCCACCTTAATCCATCTTCTCCTCCTAATCATCTTCCTTCTTGCTCCAAAGTGCACGCACGGTATGTGCATAAATCCACCATCACCACAAACTTCAAACGACCATAACTTCTTCATTTCTCAACATAATTGATTCCCGTTTTCACCAACGCATCCGTCTTCACGCGAGCTTCGACCTCAACCCTTTGGATATACCTCCACCAGCCCTTAATAATTCCGACCTGATGGGGTCCATTCACCCCCAAATAAAGCACCTTGTTAAACATGACCGGAAGCCACCAAAAATCGTCCCAAGTTGTCAATCGATAAGAGAAATCCAATGGTGCATGCCTCGATGCCTAACAACATCTAAATCACCCGAATACATAAACCCTACTTTTGGCCAATCTCCCCAAAACAATAATGCCTGCTACAAAAATGTGATGGAATCATAGAACTTCTTAATACAGTCTCCAAGAAATTCGTTTAGTGGTTTTTAGTGGAGTGTAAGATTTCAGTTTGATTTTTAAAAGTGGAAAACTTTCTTTTTCCAGGTTATAGGAAATATTTTATAGAGAAGAGGGGGGTATGGGAGATTGTTGGTGGTAAGGGTACGAAATGACAGGATATTTTTAGGTATGGAAGGGTACATATTATTTTGTTCGATAATATTTGGCACCGAACACACCCAAAATCTGAAACTCCAATCGAAGCATGTCTACTGGTGTTCTAAATTAAATACCCCTATTCTGAACTTAATGGAACTATTTTTAAGACCTAATTCCAAAGTACACGGAAATTAGTTTTTTAAATTAAATTATAATTAAAATCAATTGCTCTACATTTTCAGCTCGCCCGACCACACTGTACGTTTGATCGTTAAGAAACTCGAGGGAGTACAAAAACTTATTATTCCGGATCTAATGGCACCAGTTTCATCAAAATTCGAGATAGTGCCCCGAAATGATTATTTCACATATTTAAATATCGTTTTATATTTTTGATCCAATTATCGATATTTATCCGATCTATTTATTTTTCAAAATAAATTTACAAATTGAATTCATCAATATAACCTAAAATTAAAAGGAGTTAAACGAGATTATTTAATTCCATTAATTAATATTTGATTCACGGTTTAATTATGTAGATGATCAGCATATTTGAATTCAATTCATTAAATTCCAAAATTTAATTATTTAAAATATTTAAAATTAATTAAACATCTAAAATTAAATGACCAAAGTTCTGGATTATTGCAAAATATGTTTACAACTTATAATGGTTTTAGATTGTACTATTTGAAATATTTTTTCTAAAATATGTTGCTAAAATTTCTTTGAAAAGAACAAAGCATGAAGCGTCTAGGTTAAAAAAATTATAAAGAAAAATGGCTTTGCACCACCAATGCGGCAATTGACCACCAATTATCTCTAACTTGGTAATCATTATATTGATATTTCTAAACTATAAGTAAACAACACGTTGTTGATTTTTAACAATGTACTCATGTTAAAATCATCCTTAGTTGTTTTAAAACTCAACATTGGATTCGTAAATGATGTCTTTTATAATAAGTGTAAAAGATATTGGGAATGTCCCAAACGATATGCAAAGACACCTTATTAAAATGTTTAATATGGAACATATAAAATGATTACTTATGATTTGCAATAGGAAATATCATACTTGTTATGTTGTCTATGATATCGTGAGTTATTTGTGTATTTGGTACATGATGCAAATATCAAATCCAAATTAATTCACTAAATGTTGTTTGAGATTTTCTTATGTATTTATGAAATATTATAGAATTATTTAGAGAAACAACAAAATCCTTGTGAAGGAGTGTTCGGACTCAAATTTTCATAAGTGATATATAGTATAATATGTCAATAATAGATTGAAGTTAAGAATCTTTAATTTGGAAATGTTCCAAATGAAAGACTGTAGCTGATGTAATGAAAAAGCATCTTGAATAGCGCCGCAGTAAAAACAATGTATGAAAATATATAAATGCATAAATTTATGACTGAGCCAAGGGTGATTCCAAATGGTCAAAATCCTATAACATTGTTATATGATAATGATATCATGGTATAGTTCATAACAGAACTCAGAGCTCACTAGAAGTCGAGAGACATACTCCAAATTATTCCATATGATATAACAGTTTATCTCCGTCGAAAAAAGTTGTTTGACAGAGAGATAACTGAAACATAATAGCATACCAGTTCATTATGGGACTGATCCAATTGGTTTTAAGGAAATTGATTGGAGAAGTTGGAATAAGATTCCATGATTGACCCTAAGTGCAAGTGGGAGATTGGTAGAGTTATTCAATAACTATGGAATGATTCACTCAATAATTTTCTATTGGTTAATATAACTAAGGTCAAGTAGAAAATATCGATGTGACTAATTTACGCAGTTTTATGACTTGAGAATACTATCGATCTTCAACGTAGTGGCTCCGATTTGATTATAGTTAAATCATGGCACGACGTCCATGGAACGACTATAGTTCGGTTGAGTGGAAGCACTGGAAGTTAAACACTATTCAAGAAAGGATTTGCCTCCTCGGTTATATGAGGTTAGTATCACGATCAACTAAAGTCAACTCAAAGTCAAAACCTCTGGCTTGAGCATTTCGACTAATAATAATTCCTATTATTGAACCAAAACTTTATGTTTGGACTATAAAGTTGAATGTGGCCAATATTGAAATTTTGACCATTTCCAAATTCCATAAGTCCAAAGTGACATAGTTTTGACATAGAGAATAGTGTGAATAAAAGTCACAACCGGGTAATGCTTAACAAAGTGAAATTTAATTTTTACCGAAACTAAGTAAGCAATAAATTTGATCAAAATATCACACTACCTGCTAAGTGACATGTGAATGATAATATTTGAATAGTTTGATATTAATTGCTGCCCAAATTTACACCTGACGAGTCACACAATCGAAACAATTATTTCTTCTTTGACCAAATAAGTTAATTAGTTTATAATTATTATAATAGATTAACTAATATTTATGAAATATTAACTATAAATTTAATTAATTTTTAAGCAATAAATCTTACGAGATATGTTTATAATTGTTATAAATATATCAATCGACATACGATATTGATAAGCGATTAAATTGGATTTGGTTGTCCAATATTTTTACATGGGCTTAAATGGGTTTATTACCTATTATGGTGGCGAAATTTTTTGATGGCAACGTGGGAATAGACGACTTGGGTTTTAGAGCTTAGAGGCTTGATTTTGGTTGGTTCAGATTGAAGGAGAAAGCGTTATGACTAGATCCACCTTTATCTCTTTTCTATCCACTACATAAGCATCTCAAACTCTAATTAGAAGATACATTTTAAGCCCTATCTCCCATTATTTGCTACTGAAAATTCATCTCCTTTTCTCAAAGAAAAACTAAAATCAATTCAAATCCAACATCTATTTGATAGCAAAAGGTCAATGATTAAAAAATAGCACTCTTTTGAACCGAAAAGAGTTTCATTAGGAGAATTTATTTTTCAAGATGTACTTCAAGGCATTGGTAATAAGGTATGTTTTTAATTTTGTAGATAATGACGATTGATGTATTGTTTGATGAAAAATAAATTTGATTATCATGATTTGTACGCACATATCGTTGCTTTATTTGGTTTGAAAACTGTTTATGTAGTTTAAACAGTTAGTTGAACGAATTGATTGGAGTTTTACTTTATAAATCAAAATTGAATTTTGTTTTTGATTAAAAGGTTTATTTGTAGATCTATGTTTGAAACAATCAAATCAAAGTGTTATCAGTTAGATCTGAAAACTTATATGTTCATATTAACCAATTGGCCCTTTATTTTGTTAAACTAAAACTAAAATTAGTATATGTGTAACGACCCTAACTCGACCTTTGAAAATCGACACCCAAAAACATCACCCATATTAGAATGCTGCAGATTCAAACGTTGGTCTGGTTTGTCGGAGATTATAACAACATTAGGTGATAACAACACAGTGGAAATAGAAGAATAATTTTATTGATACACAACATTTGATACAACGGTGATACAAATGAAATGATCAACACAATCAGAGATAGATACAACAGTGGAAATAACAAGTCAGTAGAAGAGATAACATCAGCAGCGGAAAGATATATTCTCCAATGCCAAAGTTCCAAAACACCAAACAAAGAAGCTCGAACCACCATCATGCTGAAGTGAAGCAAATTTGGTACACAATGCGATCGCCAAAATCCAAAGACTTCAAAGATTGCGAAAAGCTACACCCACTATTTGATTATCTGAAAACCTAACTCTAGGCTGCCCGTGAGGAAAATTATGGACACCCAGAGTTTAGAAAGGGAACAATAAACTCTAGGTCAGTCGTGGGACTGGTCTGAGCAAACAAAAACAGCTATTTTGAACAAAAACAAAACAAAAGGAAATAAAAAGAAATCCGCAATGCTTTTTGGAAAATGAAACTACCATAAGGCCTCCCGACACACACACACAATGCAATCGCACACTTTGGAAAGATTTCTCCTTATGATAGTCAAACATGCTTGATACGCAAAATCCTTTTGATATTATTATTAGTGCATAGTGCAGAAAATATTTCGAAAGTATAATATTAATCTTAGCCAGCATAGGTACCATTATATTATGCCTACTATAGCTACCACCGGAGGTGGCAGGTTATACAACTGCAATCGTAAAGGGCTCGTATTGTTTTTTTTGGATTTCCAACAAATGGTCAGGCTAAGGAACTTCCTTTATTGAATGGGTACGCCGCTGGTGGGATGCCCCGAGAACCTAACCGGATCTCTGCCAACACAAGGCCGGGTTACCTCTATAATTAGGTAAATACTGACATGAGTATGCCATCCCCCGGTCGTCACCAATCTTTACCCGAGCGCTCAACGCCAACAAATTCCAACAACCACATAAGTTAAATATCTGGGCTCATACCATGATATCGCTTTTTACCCAGAAGGAAATGTACATAGCCTAAAGGGCGCGACCCTTATAACCTTGTCGCATTCTTCCTGTTTCGACCATTTTCCGATTGTGAGGTTCAACGAAGTCTCTTCCACAAAGCTACGCTTTTCACAAAAGCTATGCTTCGATCAATAAATGATCAACAGCACTTAGCATGCCACATTACCAAATTGGGAATATATCACTGGTAACCATCAGCTACATAGCCTCTGAGCTCGTACGTTTCAGAGAAGAGTGTTAAGCTAAGAGAATAAATTCTCCACCACCAAACAGAAATGTATTTGATAGAAACCAGCTTTACATCTCAAAGTGTAACGTCAGACATACATCCATACAAGTCCATCCTCGGTCTGAATGGAACCGAAGACACTTCAAAAGAAGCCCTTGCAAATCAAGGTTTTCATAAATCTCGATCGGACTCCCCATCATATATGGAGATCTCTATACCGAGGCAACTCAGTGTAGAGTCATTCAACAAGTAATCCTATCGTTCTCGAAAATACGCGGTCTTTACCATCGTCTTCAAATGCTATCAATTTCATCGTATCATTATTCGGAATGGGTTTTATGACATAAAGTCCTCTCCCGGCTAAACCGAATAATGAGCGCATATTTTAAAAAGCATATAGATATATTGGGATCTTAGTTAAGTCACGACTTTTTGCCCAAAACCTTTTCTTTATAAATGGTTTAAACAAATTTCCACTTTTAATCTTTTAAACAAAAGATTCACCCTTTAAGATCATCTTCAATTGGAAACAAATATCACCAATCTTTAATAAAGATTTATTCATAGCTTTTAACACAATTTTCAATTCGATTCACCAATAAATTGAAATCCTTTCAATGAAACTGGAAATCCTTTCTTAATATGAAAGCAAATATCATTTGAAAACAATTGTTTTTCGCCTCATAAAAATCCGATTAAGTATGCTCAAGTTATAGCCTTTCAAATTATACATTTAAAAATTATCGAACTGCCATATTCTCGGCAATTTCTATTTGAATTAAATTCAAATCTCCAAAATAGTCTATTTAATATGCTTAAAAATGGTTTAAAATCCACATATGTATTTTGTACAACTTATATAACCCTTCAAACCGTAGGTTCCAAAATAATTTCAAAACTTCAACAAAACATAGTATATTCAAACTAAATTTAAATTTCAAAACTTCCTTTTCAAAAGCTTTTTATATTCAACTCAATTTCACTTCCAAACCAATTGGATTCAAAATTCATCCTTTAAATTTCTCATCATTGAAAATAATGTTAAATTCAAAATATCTATGACTTAACCAATTTCCCATGAAATCCATATTTGTGTGTGGTGGTGTAGTCCAAGGGTTTTACACACAATAATAGAATATCACAACCAACATCAATTCAAGCACAACAATATCGATAAGCGGTATAATCTTATAACGCTTATCTTTTGTTCAGACAAAAACAAGTAATATCATCACAGATAAATAAATCACAGTTCACAGCTCAATCCACACAATTCATATCACACATCAAAGATATCAAACAATTCAAAGCATTTAATAGAATCCATCCATCCATAAGTAAGATCAATTAGTTGTTCAATCCCTAATTAATTCAATTTAATTTCCAAGTAAATTAAATTAATTATTTTTAATAAATTACTAATCCTGGTTAATTAACATTAATTGATTACAAACCATTTTAATTAATTATCCTTTAATCATTTATTAATTAACCTTTAATAATAAATTAATCAACCTTTTATTATTAATTAATCAACCTTAATTAATAAATCAATTAACCTTTGATCATTAAATAATTAACCTTTAATTATTTAATTTTTCTTTAATTAATTATCCTCAATTAATTGCATTTATTAATTAACCCTTAATTAATAAATCATCCCTTAATCACTTTCATTAATTAATTAACCTTTAATTAATAATTATCTTCAAATTAATTATCTTAATTAGTTTATCACATAAATTAATTACCCACTAATTAATTATTCTTTAATCACTTGATTAATCAGCCTTTAATCATTAATTAATTATCCTTAATTACCTTCATTAAGTAATTATCGTTAAGTAATTAATTACCCTTAACTACTTATATTAGTTAGTCAACCTTTAATTTAATCACACTAAGTATTTATCCTTTTAATTAATTGATTAATCAACCTTTGAAATAAATCTTCATAATGTACAAATCAACTAAAAACCCTTTAAGCTACTTAAAACTATTACATCGTTTAAACTTATTTAAATAAACTTTTAAAAATAAGTTTAAAATAATAGGTATATAATAAAATACCTTAAATTTAATAAATTTAAAATAATTTATTTTAAACCTTTAACCAATTCCAAAAACCAAAATAAAACATTTCTTATTTTAAAAGAATTAAACAAAAAAATGTTTAAACTTGATTAAATGAAAACTTGTTTAATTTAAATTCCAAAATTGATATACATCCAAACCCGAGACCACTTCGGGTTTTCACCGGAGTCATTTGCAAGTTTACCCTAGTATAATCTTGAGCAACCTCCCTTCCTCTTATTATTATTATTATTTTAAACTTTGTTTTGGTTTAAACCTATAATACTCACGGACACCCTTGTATGCCTACCCGAGCCATCAACCAAATTCCTCGAGTTTGACTTCGAGCCTGCTGCTTCTTCTCCACCCTCAATTTCAACTTCAACCCAGACATGTCAGATATCCTGTGCACGTGCACACTCCATCGCTGTACCTACGACCATCATCACCATCGCCTCTAGGTCACTGATGACCCACCTGAGTCTCCCAACCACCCAGGTCGATTGATAACATCGTGACTCAAAATCGAGCCAGACAGCCTCAATTGGAAACCAACCTTAATTGACGAAATTGCCACGCCCCGATGATTCCGATCACCAAAAAACTCACCCATCCACCCAGAGCTACTTCACGACATAACACATCGATCCAGCCAACTCCCATCAGTTCTGATCCACCCACGACGCTACAACAACCCAATTTTCGACGTCGACTAAAACTAGGTTTTAAACCCTAAATCCTTGTAGCCTGACCACCACAGTGGGCTAAAAATACTCCGATCATTTTTCCGATGATCTCAATCCTTCCAGCTATCTTCAACATCAAACGCAACCCACAATTCATCGCCGTTCATCGGAAGTTGACGAAAAATTGAAAATCGTTTAACTCGAAATTTCTTAACGTCTACTTCTTAAAAATCATGAAACCTTCATCTAAATTCATCATATGCAAATTGGAATCTAGTTACGAAATTTAAATACGAATTTATGATCATAAAAATTTTGACTTGTATATGATATCCACTGTAATTTAACATTTTTGAAGAATTTACCTTATATAAATTCTTGAAACCATTTTTAAAATTGAATTCTGGTTGATACCAACAATTTCTATTCAGAGATCAAATCTTAAAAGGGATTGGAAGAAGTGGAATTAAATTTTGAAAATTATTTAAAACCTGTAAGCTTTAAACAAAGGTATGTATATGTATATATACCTGTATACAGACATATACACAAAATGTCCAGATTCTCAGGCATGTAATCACATTTTACATTCACACAAACCATATCCAAGTTATCATCATCACAAACATCATAGATAAAATAGTTTGAGCTTTTTAGAAGGGGAGTTTACTCACCTGGATGGGAAGACAGAGAACACATGCTTGAAAAATGAATTTGTAAACTTTGATCTTTGAATGTTGTACTTTGATCTGATCCTAGATTTGGTTTGAATCCACTTAGTGTTTGAGTTGCTCTGATCTTTACTTGATCTTTTGCTTGCTTTTGATTTTGATCTGCATAAAAAACATATTTGATCTGAAGCTTGTTTTTATGTTTGGAACTGATGTTTTGAGTTGAATCTTTGAATTGCTTTAATTTGTTCTTGAATCAGGTTGAAATGAATTTGAACTTTGCTTCAGCTTGTTTGAAAAAGAAGTTTGATTTAGTTTATTTCAAGTTTTTATTTTCTTTGAAAAGATGAAAAGAAGATTGAGGAGTGAAGAAAAATGAAGCCTGGTTTAACACTTTGATATTTATTGTCATTACTATTTTAAAAGAAAAACATATTTGCCACTTGTTCATTTGCATGATTTCTTAAATTACAAATGTTTAAACCTTTAATTATTTTCTTACAAATGTCATAATAGATTTTAAAATGGTTACACTTGTTTTAATACTTGACAAAATGTGTATAAATGTTTAAATGTAAGTGTTTTATGTTTAAACCCCTTATTTAAATTTTATTTAATTTCATATTTACATAGGTTTATGTTTTTATTAATACAATTCTATTATTAAATTAATCCATTTCCTTTTTATAAATATTTATAATTTTAAAGAAATTGATTTTAAAAAAAAATCTAATTACACGTAAATAAATGAACACACACATATTATATATATATGAATTATACTTAGTTATGTTTTATACATATATACATTGTATTAGAATTTAACCCTTTAAATAGGTTTTGGAAATCATTATATTAAATTAAAAATACAACTTTCCCAATCAATATATATACCTATAGATACATTATAATATAAGAAAGCAAATTTTTATTAACTTTAAAATATATAGTTTCAAAATCCAATTTATTTTTTTATTCAAAATATTCATTTTTGAATTTCAAATCAAATTCTTATTTACAATCTATATAAAATAAACACATATCCTATTTATTTTGGAAATTTCAAATAAATTCACAATTTAATCCAAATTTTTATATTAATTATCAAATTAAATTTGACTCAAAACCGTGATCGTTACAGATTCCCCCTTAAGAGAATTTCGTCTCCGAAATTTGCTACACAGGGAGACAACCAAAGAATAGACGAAAAGATAGAGAAATGGTTTTACCAGATCAAACTGAATATTTATTCTACATTTGGCTTACCAAATCAAAATAACATTAGTAGATACGAGAACGAACTTATTCAACACTTTACGAAATACTCGGGTCATCAAATCTATGAAATATGCAGGGGCATTGGTTAGTTCGAAGGGATAACAAACCATTCGTAGAATATATCTAGACCCAAAAGAACAGACAAATGGATACAATCCAATTTAACTTCATATTTTATTAATCGAATTCAAATAATATTTCAAATCCATTAAATTTAAAAACGAAAAGATTGATAAGAAACTAATGAAGAGAATACGAAATAGGGACATTATTTACAACGATACGCAGGGCCACCACCATACCAAAGCTTCTTCTTGTAGCTGCCAGAAAGCCATCAAAGAATTAATATCGGATGATGAAAGAATGAGTGATAGATAAAGTTGTTTCCTTGTTGTTGCAGGGTATTGACCATTTGTAGTGGTACTCCCATGTCCCCTATCTCGTCCTCTTCTTGCACTCATTCTCACTATCAGTGAATAGTAAGAGAGTTAACTAAGACATATTGACAAGATATCTTAGGGATATACTCATTCTAGGGTATTTATATCCCTATCTCTAATGAGCCACCTAATGTGTTATACTCCTGAGCTAAAGTTCTTACTCAACATTCAGCTCTGATACCACTTGTAACGACCCTGACTCGACCTTTGAAAATCGACACCCAAATACATCACCAGTATTTGAATGCTGCAGATTCAAACATTGAGTCTGGTTCATCCGAGCTTATAGCAACATTAGGTGAAAGCAACACAGCAAAAACAGAAGAATAATTTTATTAATACATAACATTTGAAACAACGGTGATACAAATGAAATGATCAACACAATTAGAGATAGACACAATAACAGAAATAATAAGACAACAGAAGAGATAACATTAGCAGCGGAAAGATATATTCTCCAATGCCAAAGTTCCAAAACACCAAACAAAGAAGCTCGAACCACTATCATGCTGAAGTGAAGCAAATCCGGTACACAATGCGATCGCCAAAATCCAAAGACTTCGAAGATTTCCAAAAGCTACACCTACTACTTGATTATCTGAAAACCCGACTCTAAGCTGCCCGTGTGGAAAATTGTGGGCACTCAAAGTTTAGAAAGGAAACAATAAACTCTAGGTCAGTCATGGAACTAGTGTGAGCAAACAAAAACAGCTGTTTTGAACAAAAACAAAACAAAAATAAATAAAAAGAAATCCGCAATGCTTTTTGGAAAATGAAACTACCATAAGGCCTCCCGGGACACACACAATGCAATCGCACACTTGGGAGAGATTTCTCCTTATGATAGTCAAACATGCTTGATACGCAAAATGCTTTTGATATTATTATTAGTGCATAGTGCAGAAAACGTTTTGAAAGTATAATATTAATCTTAGCCAGCATGGGTATCATTATATTATGTCTGCTATGGCTACTACCTGAGGTGGCAGGTTACACCTGCAATCGTAAAGGGCCCGTATTGTTTTTTTGGATTTCCAACAAATAGTCAGGCTAAGGAGCTTCCTTCACCGAATGGGTATGCCTCTCGAGGGACTCCTCGAGAACCTAACCGGATCTCTGCCAACACAAGGCTAGGTTACCTCTGTAACTAGGTAACTACTGACACGAGTATGCCATCCGCCGGTCGTCACCAATCTTTATCCGAGCCCTCAACACTAACAAATTCCAACAACCACATAAGTTAAATATCTGGGCTCCATATCATGATATCACTTTTTATCCAGAAGGAAATGCACATACCCTAAAGGGCGCGACCCTCATAATCTTACCGCATTCTTCCTGTTTCGACCATTCCAAGTTGTGAGGTTCGACGAAGTCTCGTCTACAAAGCTACGCTTTTCACAAAAGCCATGCTTCGATCAACAAATGATGCGCAGCACTTAGCATGCCACATTACCAAATTGGGAATATATAACTAGCAACCATCAACTACATAACCTCTAAGATCATACGTCTCAGAGAAGAGTGTTAAGCTAAGAGAATAAATTCTCTGCCACCAAACAAAAATTTATTTGATAGAAACCAGCTTTACATCTCAAAGTGTAACATCAGACATACATCCATACAAGTACATCCTGGGTCTGATTGGAACTAAAGGCACTTTAAAAGAAGCCCTGGCACATCCGGGTATTCACAATCCTAATCGGACTCCCCATCACATATGGAGATCTCTATACCGGAGCAACTTAGTGCAGAGTCATTTGACAGGTAATCCTATCGTTCTCGAAAATACTTGGTCTTCACCACCATTTTCAAATGCTATCCATTTCGTCGTATCATTATTCGGAATGGGTTTTATGACATAAAGTCCTATCCCGGCTAAACCGAATAATGAGCGCTTATTTAAAAAAGCATATGGATATATTAGGATCTTAGTTAAGTCACAACTTTTAGCCCAAAACCTTTTCTTTTTTAATGGTTTAAACAAATTTCCACTTTTAATCATTTAAACAGAAGATTCACCCTTTAAGATCCTCTTCAGTTTGAAACAAAGATCACAATCTTTAACAAAGATTGATTCATAGCTTTCAACACAATTTTCAATTTGATTCACCAATAACTTGAAATCCTTTCAACAAAACTGGAAATCCTTTCTTAATATGAAAGCAATTTTCATTTGAAAACAAATGTTTTTCATCTCGGAAAAATCCGATTAAATATGCTCAAGTTATAGCTTTTCAAAGTATACATTGAAAAAGTAGCGAACTGTCGTATTCTCGGCAAGTTCTATTTGAATTAAATTCGAATCTCCAAAATAGTTTATTTAATATACTTTAAAAAAGGTTTATAATCCACATATATATTTTGTATAACTTATATAACCCTTTCAAACCATAGGTTCCAAAATAATTTAAAACTTCAACAAAACATAGTATATTCAAACTAAATTTAAATTTCAAAACTTCCTTTTCAAAAGCTTTTCATATTCAACTCAATTTCACTTCCAAACCAATTGGATTCAAAATTCATCTTTTAAATTTCTCATCATTGAAAATAATATTAAATTCAAAATATTGTGACTTAACCAATTTCCCGTGAAATCCATATCTGTGTGTGTGGTGTAATCCAAGGGTTTTACACATAATAATAGAATATCACAACCAACATCAATTCAAGCACAATAATATCGATAAACGGTATAATCCTATGAAGCTTATCTTTCATTCACTGATAAACAAGTAATATCATCATAGATAAATAAATCACAGTTCACAGCTCAATCCACACAATTCATATCATACATCAGGGATATCAAACAATTCAAAGCATTCAATAGAATCCAATCATCTATAAGTAAGATCAATTAGTTGTTTAATCCCTAATTATTTCAATTTAATTTCCGTAAATTAAATTAATTACTTATGAATAAATTACTAATCCTGGTTAATTAACATTAATTAATTACAAACCTTTTAATTAATTATCCTTTAATCATTTATTAATTAACCTTTAATAATAAATTAATCAACCTTTAATTATTAATTAACAAACTTTATTAATAAATCAATTAACCTTTGATCATTAAATAATTAACCTTTAATTATTTAATTTTTCTTAATTAATTATCCTTAATTAATTGCATTTATTAATTAATCCTTAATTAATAAATCATTCATTAATCACTTTCATTAATTAATTAACCTTTAACTAATTAATTATCCTAAAATTATTTACCTTAATTAATTTATCACATAAATTAATTATCCATTAATTAATTATTCTTTAATCACTTGATTAATCAACCTTTAACCATTAATTAATTATCCTTAATTACTTTCATTAAGTAATTATCTTTAAGTAATTAATTACCCTTAATTACTTACATTAGTTAGTCAACCTTTAATTTAATTACACTAAGTAATTATCCTTTTAATTACTTGATTAATTAACCTTTGAAATAAATCTTCATAACATACAAATCAACTTATATCCCTTTAAGTTGCTTAAAACTATTACATCGTTTAAACTTATTTAAATAAACTTTTAAAAATAAGTTTGAAATAATAGGTATATAATAAAATACCTTAAATTTAACAAATTTAAAATAATTTATTTTAAACCTTTAACCAATTCCAAAAACCAAAATAAAACATTTCTTATTTTTAAAGAATTAAACAAAAAAAGTTTAAACTTGATTTAATGAAATCTGGTTTAATTTAAATTCCAAAACTGATATACATCTAAACCCGAGACCACTTCGGGCTTTCACCCGAGTCATTTGCAAATTTACCCGAGTACAATCCCGAGCAACCTCCCTTCCTCGTTTTATTATTATTATTTTTTAAAAACTTTGTTTTGGTTTAAACTTATAATACTAACAAACACCCTCGTATGCCTACTCGAGCCATCAACCAAATTCCTCGAGTTTGACTTCAAGCCTACTGCTTCTTCTCCACCCTCAATTTCAACTTCAACCCAGACATGTCAGAAATCCTGTGCACGTGCACACTCCATCGCTGCGCCTCCGACCATCGTCACCATCGCCTCTAGGTCACTAATTATCCACCTGAGTCTCCCAACCACCCAGTTTGATTGATAACACCATGACATAAAATCGAGCCAGACGGCCTCAACTGGAAACCAACCTTAATCGACGAAATTGCCATGCCCCGATGATTCCGATCACCAAAAAACTTGCCCATCCACCCAGAGCTGCTCCACGACATGACACATTGATCCAGCCACCTCCCATCAGTTCCGATCCACCCACGATGCTACAACAACCCAATTTTCGATGTCGACTAAAACTAGGTTTTAAACCCTAAGTCTTTGTCATTTGACCACCACAGTGGACTAAAAATACTCCGATCATTTTTCCGATGATCTCAACCCTTCCAGCTATCTTCAACATAAAAAACAACCGATAATTCATCGTCTCTCACCGGAATTTGACGAAAAATTGAAAATTGTTAAACTCAAAATTTCTCAACATCTACTTGCTTAAAAATCATGAAACCTTCATCTAAATTCATCATTTGCAAATTCGAATCTTGTTATGAAATTTAAACACGAATTTATGATCATCAAATTTTTGACTTACGTATGATTTCTACTGCAATATAACATTTTTAAAGAAGTTACCTAATATAAATTCTTGAAACCATTTTTAAAATTGAATTCTGGTTGATACCAACAATTTTTATTCAGAGATCAAATCTTAAAAGAGATTGGAAGAAGTGGAATTAAATTTTGAAAATTATTCAAAATCTGTAAGCTTTAAATAGAGGTATATATATATATACCTGTATACAAACATATACACAAAATCACCATATTCTTAGGCATGCAATCACATTTCGCATTCATACAAACCATATCCAAG
This sequence comes from Allium cepa, assembly GCA_030765085.1. Classification (NCBI taxonomy): domain Eukaryota; kingdom Viridiplantae; phylum Streptophyta; class Magnoliopsida; order Asparagales; family Amaryllidaceae; genus Allium; species Allium cepa. Next base: position 708,864,113 of record CM060932.1, read on the forward strand.
TTATCATCATCACAGACATCACAGGTAAAACCGTTTGAGCTTTTTAGAAGGGGAGTTTACTCACCTGGAAGGGAAGACAAAGAACACGGGCTTGAAAAATGAATTTGAGAACTTTGTTCTTTGAATGTTATACTTTGATCTGATCCTAGATTTGGTTTGAATCAACTTAATGTTTGGGTTGCTTTGATCTTTACTTGATCTTTTGCTTGCTTTTGATTTTGACCTAGATTTTGACATATTTGATCTGAAGCTTGTTTTGATGATTAGAACTGATGTTTTGAGTTGAATCTTTGAATTGCTTTAATTTATTCTTGAATCAGGTTGAAATGAATTTGAACTTTGCTTAAGCTTGTTTTGAAACTGAAGTTTGATTTAGTTTGTTTCAAGTTTTTATTTTCTTTGAAAGATGAAAAGAAGATTGAGGAGTGAAGAAAAATGAAGCCTGGTTTAACACTTTGATATTTATTTGCATTACAATTTTAAAAGAAAAACATATTTGCCACTTGTTCATTTGCATGATTTTTTAAATTACAAATGTTTAAACCTTTAATTATTTTCTTACAAATGTCATAACATATTTTAAAATGGTTACACTTGTTTTAATACTTGTTAAAATGTTTACATATGTTTAAATGTAAGTATTTTATGTTTAAACCCCTTATTTGAATTTTATTTAATTTCATATTTACATAGGTTTATGTCTTTATTAATACAATTCCGTTATTAAATTAATGCATTTCCTTTTTTAAATATTTATAATTTTAAAGAAATTTATTTTAAAAAATATAATTACACATAAATAAATGAACACACACATATTATATATATATATATATATAAATTATACTTAGTTATGTTTTAGACATATATACATTATATTAGAATTTAACCCTTTAAATAGCTTTTGGAAATCATTATATTAAATTCAAAATATAACTTTCCCAATCAATATATATATACCTATATATACATTATAATATTAGAAAGCAAATTTTTATTAATTTTTAAATATATAGTTTCAAAATCCAATTTTTTTTTAAAATATTCATTTTTGAATTTCAAATCAATTTCTTATTTACAATCTATATAAAATAAACACATATCTTATTTATTTTGGAAATTTCAAATGAATTCACAATTTAATCCAAATTTTTATATTAAATACCAAATTAAATTTGACTCAAAACCAGGATCGTTACATTACGTTTAGATATAATTTTTTATCATAGATCTATGTTAAACTATGACGACCCACAAATCTGTACCCTTTGAATCGATAATAAACCACACATGTCCGACCCTAAAAAGCACAGAATAACAGAAAGTCATGAGAAGGAAGAGAGAGGGTGAGAAGAAAGAAGAGAGAAGAGAAGAGGAGAGAAGAGAGAAATAGAACCATAACAATATAGAATCTCGCATCGTAGCGGAATAACATATAATATAGATGAACAATCTTTAAAAAAGAGAAACCATAATGTACACACATCAATCGGAGTGCACAAATAAATAATTATCAGCCTGGACAGTTATAACAACCTGTCCTCGCGAATGTTGATAATTTATAACAACAATGTAGCAAAAAATAAACAGATACCTGTATACGACATAAAGATCTTTAGCTTGTCTACTAAAGCTCCAAAAGCACCAAATCTGAACTTTTAAATATACTCGGTCTGACCCAAGCATTGAATGGGAAGAACGTCCGGATTTGTCTGGTGAACTAGCGTAAGAAAAACACATCTCAACTGAATTTTAAAGTTTTAAGATTACCAAAATTTATTTATCAAAACAAAAGGTATCTCATAAAACCACGTCCACACATAAACACAGATGGGTTTTTCCCTTACGATAACCAAAACGTTTCATATCAAATTCTCTTATACTAATATAGTGTTTATTGCACAAATATTAATTAATCATAGCTGAAATTGTTACATTATTAAATTCCAGCATAATAGGTTTACAAACAAAATGGTAGACACGTGGTGGATATTAGATTCCATGCAAATGACTAGGTAAGGGACTATCTTCTATACAATACACCTCTAGAGGGATGCACTTAGGGAGCAGATAGTGCCTGCCTAAACCAACACAAAACCGACCTGCCCCTTCATAGATAGTATCAAATATGTCATCACCCCGATCGTTACCGACCTTTAACGGGTACCCAAGTCATACATTCACTACTGTGTAGAGTAAATCTAGGAGGATGATGACATATCCTAATAGGAGCGACCCACTTAGTCTTGCTGCTTCTACCCTGTTTTTGTCATTTCCTAAGGTGTAAGGACAAAAGAGGTATCGAATACCTTTCACATATCACATCATCTTTGAATGTCACATTTCCGTTTCTGTTGAATACTAATTGCCTTCCACAAAAATACAACCCTTGAGCTCGTACGCCTCAAGGAGAGTGTGAAGCAAAGAGAAGTTGCATTCTTCGCCACCATAGATGTATGCTTGTAAAACCAATGTATGTAATCTTAGAAAATGCACTGTCAGATATCCATCCATGCAAGTTGTACAGGAACGGGACAAACTGAAGGTATTTTCCTACCACATCTTATTGGGAAATCCATATGATTAGTAGCGAATAGTCCTTGTATTGGATATTTCAAAACGAAGAGACTGCTGCTACTATATGTATGTTGGGATTTTAACCCCATTGATCAACAAGCAGTTCTTCACTATGAAAATCCTAAGTATCAGTAGCATCAACAAACCTGCACAATCGTCGCATATAGGTTGGTCCAAAGTGGTTTTCGGATAAATTGATCCCGGTCTCTTCGCACCAATAATGCAAAAGCGTTACAGAACCTCATTTAGAAACCAAACCTCATAGACTTGTCACGTTTCCAAATTTCAACTTGCTATCCTTCGGCCAAGAAGAAAGCTCGTTTGATTGGACCAATTACTTTGCACTACTCGAATCGACATCCTTTACACTAAATGATAATCAAGCCTGCATACTAAGTGTACGACTAAATAATTTCCACATCAAGTCGAGAAACTAAAATGGATAAAAAATATAATTTAGCACTAAAGTTGTCACTAGCCCTAATTTATTAAATCATTTATAAATCAATTCACTTTTGAATTTATTTACTTCAAATTATCTTTAAAAGATATATTTCCAAAACCATTCAATATTTCAATATTTGGAAAATATTTCAATTAAATTATTTTAACAATAAGTGAATTCACAACTTATTGTATTTTCAAAACAATTTAAACTCCATTTTCAAATATCACTTTCTAAAACATTCATTTTAAGGAGTTTTAACTTTAAAAATGTGAATATATTTCCTTTTATAAAATCCATATTTTAACTTACCAAATTAAATTGATTTCACATTTATAAAACCATGTTTATAATTCACAATTCTATTTTATAAAAACTTCCACTTCTAGAATTCCTTTATTAATCATTTACTGTTTATCTTATTTATATATCAAAATCCCATTATAAGCTTATTTACTTATAAATTTCTTTATTTACACATTCATTCTTTTGTGATCTCATTATTTATAAAGTTCATTACAAATTCATTTCTAAATTTCAATTGCAAATCCATTTACAAATTTGATTATAAATCTATCTCTAATATTTAACAAACACTATTTATAAAAATACATTTCATTAAATCTTTATATTAATAACATTTCTTTATAAAATTTCATTTTAACACTTATAAAACTTGTTTATAATTCCATTACTTTTATTTATAGAATATCGATTTTATAAATCTTATATATAAACCATTTATAATAAGTTCAAAATTCTTAGTTTAAGTTATTTTTACAAAATAATTAACTTCATATTTCAAAAATCATATTTAAGTATTTTTTGCAAAACCATAATTTTTATAACATAAAAATTATGGTTCTTTATTCATTTAAAATAAATTCATTTCTTTAACAATTAAAAATTTATTAAAACATATATATTTTCAAAATCACTTTGAAATCCATTTTTAAATTGAAATCATCATTTTAATATTTTTAAATTTCCAAAATTATGGCCCAACGCTAAAAAAGTACTAAATTAGAGGATTCACATCAATAATAGAAAACATGGCATCCATTACATCAAACATCACATAATACAACATATTTAACAATATGTGTAAATAAAAATCAACAACGGTGAGGAATGCAGTTGTATCCCTCCAACCCATGACCGTCAACAAATACACATATGAGAAAAATACGAATAATGTCTGCTTCGAGACATATGCACGTACAAAGGGCCATCCACTCATACTTGGAGACGTATAGGGTCTCATCTACTCCAATACGTAGGAATATATCAAACTACTATTTAGTATAACAACCACAAAATCATCACATAACATAAAATAAATTCCCATTATATAAAAATATAAGCGGGCCAAAGAGAGTGGGTTTTACTCACTTTGCGTGCAGTCGTCGTTGCGGCGTTTTACTTGGAATAAAATTAAATGAGCGTTTAATTTTATCCAAAATTCTTATGAGCTCCAAATCGATCCATTCCAATTCCAATGCGTAGTATTCTCAGTAACGAATGCAATGCAACTCGTTTCGTCTGAATTAGACCTCGTACGACAAAGATATGAATTTTATAAGTTTACAAGATTTTTACAAACAAATTTAGAATTTCTTTTTTTAATAAACCTTTAATCTGCACCGCACATTCTATACTGATAAAACCCAAGCCGTCCATTTCCTTTCTCCTTCTTCCCCCGTTATTCGATCAAAACCCTCCAGCACCGCCGTTTGAAATTTGAACACCATGCCTCCATCGTCGCTCCAAAGATCAATCAAAGGCTTCCAGTCGAAGCATCAACCTCCGATGCACTAATGTCCAAAGTCCAGTCATCCATAAAATTACCATCGTCGAGATCCTTCCCTTCAAACATCGTATGAACGCGCTACCGTAGCCTCATCCCCGCCACACCAAACTCGATCACCACCGTTCATCATGTAGTGCTCGTCGAGATCTTCCACTTTTGTGTCAAAGCTGAGGCGTGAAATGGCTTGGATTTGGAAAGATCGAGGGTGGAAGTCAAGGCGATTTCATCCGTTCGATTTTAGGTGGCAGCTGTGTATATTGAATTCAGGGTTTTAGAGGTTTGGGGGGAAAAACATCCTTATATAGCCATATTTTCGTGCACTATTCATCGCTAAATTTTTCGAACTCCGAACGAGACATGCCTCCTAGCATCCCTGATGTTTCACCCCTATTTTGAACACATTGAAATATGTATCGAAGGCCAATTCCATCATATAAAGAAGATAGGTTTTCAAATCGAGTTATTTTAATTAAATTTCCTTTAATTAATTTCTGTACGTTTCAAGCTCGCACGATCAAACGGTAAGTCCAATCGACACGAAATTTTGAATCCTATAATAACTCACTATTACGGATCCAATGGAACTAGTTTTGACAAATTCCGAGACAGTGTCAAAAATGACTATTTTTACACATTAATTAAATCAAATGAATTTCCAATTTCTATTTATTCACTTTAAATCAATTTTTAAAAGTTCACTAACTCCATTCTAATTTAAATAGATTTTAAATTAACTTTATAAATCATTTCATTCTTATTAAATTCTAGATTCAATTATTTTACAGATTTTACTATAAAACTTACTTTAAAATATTTGAATTCAATTAAATGTTCTAAATTCAGATGACCGAAAAACTGGGTTGTTACAAAAACTCTCAATTTAAAGTCTAAACCTTTAGGTCCAAAATTTTATATGTTCATATTATCTAATTGGCCCTTTTATTTTGTTAAATGAAAACTGAAAATTTTATATCTTTAAATACAATGTTTTATTGTAGATATATACTTTATACACTCAATTCGAAGTCCATGTCTTTAGATTTGAAATTTTTTATGTTCATATTGATTAATTGGATTTTATCTTAATAAATTAAAGTTGGAATTTGTAAATGATTAATATAACTTTTTAATTATAGATACATGTTTAACCACTTAAAATAGAGTATTGTTTTAGATTTTAAAGTTTGTATGCATATATTATTTGTTCCTGTAACATACTTGTAACATCTTGAAAAAATGTGAACACTTTATATAAATTATTTAAATAATTGAATTATGAATTTAGTATTAACTAAATGGATTTAATAGCATTATTAAACTCATTTTAATTAATAAATAACAATAAAAAACTCATTTTGTAAATTGAATTACATAAATAAATAGTTTGGTGAAAAATTGAAAATGTGGCCGAAATTTGTTTTTCAAATTTTTAACTTTTACCGAACAAAAGTTGCTATTACATTGTTGCACATACATACATTTATGCATACATATAGCAAATAGGAATTCATTTACCGAACAAAATTAGAAGTTTCTAGAAATAATTAGTAATGCAATTAAAATAGAAGACTTTTTCTAATCATTTTGCTTTTTTTATGTAATGTGATGGCAAGCACTCAAGGCCATATAGGTGGCATATGGTTGCATGATAAGGAGGTTGAAATGACAAGGGCTAGGAGGGTGATTTTGGCTAAGGGTATTAGAAGTAATTTGCCACATTTTCCATGTTTTATAAATATACACCCTTACCTTCATTTTTCTCTTTACACTTTCATTCTTCAACTTTTCTCTCATTTTTTCATCTTTTTCCTTCTTGTCTCCATAAAATTTCTTATGTAAAGCACATAAAAATTTACTCGTTTTCTCTTGTAAAATATTGAATAAACCTAGAATAATATTGTCTTCATCATCACCATTCCAAAGTCTCATGTTTTGGAGCCAAGCACCCCATTTTAATTAGGGTCGTGAGCAAGGAGAGAAGTTCCCAGGCTTTGGTGGAGCTTGAAGCAAAAAAAGAGGTTGTTTTGGCTCATTAGTTGGTCAAGGGATAAGTTTGTGTATACTGTTTGAAGTTTAGCTTTGGAAAAAGTGCGTTAATCTCACTTTAGAATGGTTTTAAGAATTGACAAAACGTTGAAAAATATAAACTGTTGTTTATACTTTCTATATTTGTGTATATTGCTTGTTTTAATTTGATTCCCACTTGGAAGCAAATGACATAAATAATCATTATTTTGTAGCGAACAAAAAAAGAAAGTCGAAGTGTCTTCGTAGCAAATAGGTCGTTACGGAACACTTCGGATTGCATATACGCATATGTGATTTGCATGGGAATTTTGTAGAGAGACCCTAAAGGGTTTCTCTAATGACCCATAATTTTTGATAATTAAAAATAGTTAATTTAACAAGATTTTATGATTTAATATTTGGAGAAATAAAAATTCATGATTTATTAATGAAATAATAACTAGAATGAAATGTAACAATGTTAATTTAAGTTAATTAGGAATTTTTTAATGAAAGTTCAATTTATTGAAATAATTTAAAATGTTATACTTGATTATAAATTGAATATAAGAAATAAATGTAAATATTGTATAAATTGATGAAATAGTATGCAATAAATGGCAATTGAATAAAATCAGTGTTATGCAAGTAATTATAATATTTGTTTGAAGATAATAAACTTATAAATATGATTAAAGGTTAATGGCGATAATTATTATATGTTAACGAATATTTAGCCAGTTAAATAAATTGGAAATCAATGGCAATTGAATGAAATTCAATATTACGTTAATGGGAATTACGACGAAACTGGAGAATATTAATATACTAAGATATAAGCCAATGTTAATTATATCCCTAAGATGATAATTGATTAAATAATAAGATGAATATCAAATTAAATGGAATTATTGGAAATTAAATTTATAATTACCGAATTCATTGAAATTGAAATTAAACATTGTAAATTGGGCAATATTCAACATTGAATTGATATAGAAATTTGTTTTAAAGAATTATAAATTACTAAGTAATCTAAGGTCATAGAAATTGTAAATTATTAAATTTGAATTGAAAAGTGATTTAATTAATTTAATAATAATATATGTAATTAATGTGAAAATAGCCATTTCGGCCACTATCTCGGATTTCGACGAAACCAGCTTCATCAGATCCAGATCCGTAATTGTGATTTATTGTACGATTTTAAGTTTCATAGTGATCGGACTTGCCATTTGATCTTATGGGATTGAAATGCGTACAAATCAATTTAATTTTTAAAGCCAACTTCTTCATATAATGGAATTAGGAATTGAAACCTGTTTCATTGAGTACAAAACTATCGAAAACATCTATTTTGATATATGAAATTACCCATTTTTGTTTCGAGGATGAAACGAGCTTCTCGGATAATTTATCGTTCAACTTTCAAATCGATCTAGCCCATTCATTTATATTTCTGATTTGCCTATATATTGTCTGTTATAAATCCTAGCTATTTCTTATTCCATTTGTCAGTACGTACAATTCTATCTGCTTCTCTCTTTCCAATGGCGGATAAACCAAAACCAATTCCGAATTCAATTGCAAACCAAAATCAAATATGAAAGTCAAACTCCTCCAAATCATATCAAATTATATATCGTTTTGAAGCTCTCGACGAGCGCAATCCACTGCAATGATTTGTTTTTCGATTTGGTTCACTGTTTGGCCAGAAATTGGCTATCAATTCTCGGCCGTTCATTGGAGTTTGATGATCGTCGATGGATCGTCGAACCGGAGTTACCATCGCATGGAGAGGGTCATGCGTTATTCATAGGCGGTGTTCGCTTGAAGGTTTGATGGCTAGATCGCTTGAAAAAATTGGTTAGTGTTTAAGAACCCATGAGGGCGGCTGGTGTTTTTGGGTGACGTCGATCGCCGACGTTAGGTCTCGGGGATCGTAAAAGTGGTGGAGGCGAGGTAGGTGCAGTGGCTGGTGATGGAGGCTTGGCCGCGATAGCCAGGCAAGGCGGCGGCTCCATGTCTCTCGCGTGCGTTATTGGGTCGAAGCGGCTACGGTTCCTATATGGAACGAAGCTGACATGGTGAGTTAAGTTATTTTATTTATTTTCTATTTATTTAAATTCGAACTTAAAATGTTATAACTTACATATCATTTGATACGAACTCGGATTTGGGCGCGGTTTGTTTCATTGGGATCGTATCAAAATTTCGGACATTATAGAACTGGTTTGGATGGATTCTGAGACCGTTTGAATTTTGGGCCTAAATTGGATTTTAAATCGATTTAAAACCGAAGATGAATGTTTTAACCCACTCACAACTACTAAAATTTCTTATGTTAGCTAAATTTAATTTTTGATGTAATTAGAAATTGATTGGTTGATGTTTGGTGTATCTAATTTGTCATTCTAGTTAAATTTGACCTTTGTTGAATCTAATAGCCATTTAATTTAATATTGAAGTTTAATACCTATTAATACATGTCATTGATAACTGTGTGATTGTTATTATTTATTTATTGGTTTGGATGATGATTATGATGGATGTTGATTGTTGATATTGGATGACTGGATGTTATATTTCTATTTTTTTTAAACTGCAAGTTCCCTATGGCTTGAAACGATACATACCCGAACGATCTGGTAGATTATGGAAAATCGTTATGTGTTGAAATGATAGACTCAAGCAATTTCATGGATTTGTAATTAAATTCGGGATTGCGGATTGAAATGATATATATCCGTAAATTTTAAATATTTGCGGATTGAAATGATAAGTATCCGTATCACTTGATCATAGGGTAGAGAATTATATAAGGACACCGAATTGGTTAAATTGAATGCTTTTTATCTTTAAATTTTGAATTCAGTTAATTGGCATTTTGAATTAGACATGTATTTATATAAACTGAATTATTTTCGATAATCCAAGTGTTAATGTTGAAATTGGAATTGATTTAATGAATTGTTCACAGGATTTAAGTTGGAATTTCAAAGTTAATGTGTCAAATATAAATGAATTTATCGGAACTGAGTTATTGGAAATGTTTGGATATAACTTTGAAAACTCTTTAAACTAATTTAAACTATTTTAATTAAATTGACTATTTTAACCAATTTAAACCTATTTAAAATTTTTTATTATCTATTTTAACTATTTTAATCCAATCTAATCTATTTTACTAATTTTTAAACTAATTGGATTTATTTAATCTATTTTAAACCTATTTAATATATTTTAATCTATTTTAAATTTATTTAATATTTTTCAGACCTATTTATTATAATTTAATCTATTTAATATATTTTAAATTTATTTAATCTGTTTTGTAATAAATCATTTTAAATCAAATTAAATCTAATTTAAATCTGTTTAAACTATTTTACTATTTTAAAACTTTTAAAACTATTTATGACTATATAAACTATTTTCTAACTCAGACTGTGTAAAGGTGAAGTAATTATATTTATATTGAAATCCTGGATGATGATAAAATCTAAGTTGGAATTTGGAATTGACTCCTTTTTGCGAGGTGACATATTTGAGTAAATACAATGATTTTGAAATGAGGATCGAATTTACCTATCGTATCGATAATTTCAATAGTGAATATAATGTCGAAAGTAAATATGATTTCGAAAATGATATGGTTTTGAGAATATGATATTTTGATATAAATTATAAATCAATTTTGGAATTGTTAAAGAACCATCTGGTGTGAAATAAGCGTTTGATTGTAAAAGAGACCGAAATCGGATATTGTCATACTCTCTGCCGATACCAAAACCACTTTAACAACTGTGTACATGGTGGAGATTTCAAAAATGAAGTAGGATGGTTTGGCAAACAATTCTGTATGAGATATTTACGTGACACTGACTCCCGAGAGGCAACTTAGATGTGACTAAAATAGGAGCTATACCTGGGCCATGTGTGCTCATTCCTCCGATCGTACATGCTTCTTCGATACCATATTATGACTTTGTGATGATTTGGTGGCCACCTCTCGATTTGATTATGGGAGTGTGTTCCGAGGTGGGAGGTAATAGCTGCTATGCATTATCACCAGCCCGGTTCTGCAATTGGTATTTCTACACTGGCATTGCCTCGTGTTCCGTGTTCACATGCCCTAGAGTGCCTTCTTTGAGTTTGTTTTGTACCATACCTGTGGGTTGCCCTTTGGGTAAACCATCGGTTTGATGGAGCTTATGGTGCTGTATAGGCTATGAGAATATATAAAATGTGTTAAGGGGGATATGGGTAATGCCTTAACGCTATTTTAATACTTTACTTTACTGTAAACCCTATTATAATAGCGTATTGTACTATATAGTATATAGTTAATGAATCTTTTGGAGGTGGAAATTCTGAACATCTCTTAAGATATTGCACTCACGTTAGACGCTGGATAGAAGATGTAGAACCCCATAAACATCTCTGACGACGCCGCTGCACTCATATTTATTTACTGTTGATTTAACTTAAATAAGATCTTTTAGTTCTGACTCGAGTGTTTTGTCTTTTCAATTTTCTTGGATCAGTCTGAGATTTTCAGTATATCAAAGACTGCTTTCTAGAGGATGAAGACGAAGATTTTATACTATTGTTACTTATTGTATGTATACACTGCATCATGTTGTTCCGCTACATTTATTTATTATCTATTCCTATTTTGTGCAACTCTAATTTCGTGTTTTAAAAGAACAATCAAAGGTATTTATAAACAGCTTCATGAACTGTTATTTGAGGATTATATTTTGTTATTCCGTTGCGATATTCTGTATTTGTTTTATTTCTTTCTCTTCGTTTTCTTATTGTCCCATAACAATCTGCCCTTTTGAATGTTTTGAGTTTGACATGCGTGTTTGCTTAAAACGTCCAAAAAAGCCGGTCATTATAGTTGGTATCAGAGCTTTGGTTTAGCGATAACATTAGCTTTGTGGGGTTTGACTCTTTAGAAATATGGTAGTAATACCATAGAATGAGTCGCAGTGTGTATATATGATAGAAGTTTTTTGTTAGTGTTATAAAAGGTTTTGTATTGTGTTAATTTGTTCCGTTTTGTATTTATAAATTCTGGTCGGTACATAGGACGGTATGCCATCGATAGGGATTTCTAAGCACTTAATATGGTAGACCGACACAATATTTGTTTTGAAATATAGGTAAATGAAATAATTTTGCCTGTTATATATTTTGGATATAAAATAATAGATTTTATAAATGATATAGTTGAATGTAATACGTTGTTTGTTAGGCAGAAAATTTTATAAACATTGATTGTAAAATGGGATTTACACGTAAAGTAAATATAAAATGGAAGTTTAGAACTTAAGTTTCAGGATTTTTGAAATTTCTTTCAAAAGGTTTTGGAATATAATATTAGTAATATTTAGAAGTATTTTCTAATATGAATATTTCAATATGATTTGAAAGAAATGTTTTAAAGGAAATACGTTCTGTGCTCCCTTCTCTGTCGTTGGAAAATAATTTCGGTGATGAGTGCATACATCATCCCATTTTCGAGTTTCAAAGTGGGAAGACTGTTGTAGTAGTTTTACTACATATCCGTTTTGACAAACGAAACTTGATTTTAATTTCTGAAGTTTGATATATATATATATATATATATAAGTTATGAGTATATATATTATTTTAAATGATTGTAGTGTAACACGGTTGTTTAGTTCTTACTTTTTTGTAAATTAGAAATTGGAACTATTGTAATGAATGGAATCTTGACTATATTATAATAATTGAAAACTTCTAAATAAAAAAGTGGGAAACTAGGAATTTGTAAATTGTAAATAAAAAGGAAACGAAAAATATGAAATTGTAATTATTGGACAGTTTATTTACTAAATAAATAAGACAAACTTGCATAATATTCAATTGCATTCTAAAAGACATTTATATGTATAACTTACCAAAATGTAAAAGTTGAAATGTTAAGTGAGATATGTAATAGAATATTATACAAGTAAAACTTCAGTAATTAAAGTGTTCAATGGAATTACTTTTATAAATAAGAATTTTGATTTCATAATTGTTATAAACTTAAGTTGTAATTGAAATGCTACTAAATAAAATGTAATAGAAAAGTGAGTACTGTAAGTAAATGATTATAAACTTAAGTTAATGTTTGGAGCTACTTATAATTAAAGTAAATAACAAAATGAACACTATATTTAGTAATTTATTATAATTTTAAAAATAAAAGTTGAAATGATTTTTAGAAAATGGATTTTATTCAGTGACGCTACATAAGGAAATGAATGTAAATAAAAAAGTAAGAAACTTATGTATAAACTTCTGCACTAATGAATATTAATATCCAATGGAAATCAAGTACATAAATTAATAAATGTAAACTAAACTGCAATAAAATGTATGTGAAACTTAAATAATGAATTCATTGATTATTATAAACAATTGAATGGAAATAACTTATGTAAGAAATAAATGTAAATGAAAAAAAATTGACATTATATGAATAAATGAAAATGAATTTTGTAAGTAACGAATGGAAGTAAATGAAGTTAAGTACTAAATGAAAGAATGGGAATTGAATTTTTTGTAAGAAATAAATGTAAATTAAAGAAAATAATCATTGTACGAATGAAAATAGACAAACAATAAATGATATGAAAGGAAATATGTAAAAATAAACTTAAACAATGTTTGGAATTTTTTGTTGTTTTGGTTTATGAGTTGTTTAGGAAAGGATACTTCTAATTGTTTAGGATGTATGAATAATCTATCGAGTTTTATCTAAGACTGTTGAGTATATCGTATACTTTGTACTTATTTGTCATTCTATACGATTAAAAATTTCTAAACCCGAAAAAACCATTAGTTTTGGTTGTTATGGATGGATGGTTGATTTCTTTTATTTGCATGTAATGATTGTATGATTTTGTCTGCAAATTCTACTGTTATATTGTGTTGGTTTGTTGTTATATATTGAAACAACGTAAACATTTCTCTTTTGCATAAATCCAACTCTATTGGACTATATAAGAAAAATACAGGTTATGTAAGCAATTGTCGCTGCTTTTGGTTTCATAAAATAAGCGTTGTATGCTCGACAAATAGGTACATTTTTGGATTACGGTTTTATAGCTATATTATATTATTTCCCGTGGTTTGGGATATATTATTTTGGAATATGTGATATATATTGATTTTTTTATATTATTATTTCTTTCAAATCTCTTCATACAAAGGAAACTATGCCGAAATTTCCCGTGAATTTTAGACTTCGACAATTTTGTGAAATATTTTCCAAACTTTTATTAACTTAAATATAAAAAGATTTAATTGTTTTTAAATTGATATATTTTATTTAAATTTTTTAATTTTGTAAAGTAATTGTTTATAATTTAATATTTTGAATAAGATATAGCAATTCCTTATGCCTTCTTTTCCTTTTCGAGGATGAAAAGTTATGAGTGGGGCAGAGTACAACGACCCGTAATTTTTAATAATTAAAAATAGTTAATTTAACAAGATTTTGTGATTTAATATTTTAAGAAATAAAAATTTGTGATTTATTAATGAAATAACAACTAGAATGAAATGTAACATTGTTAATTTAAGTTAACTAGGAACAATTTTAATGAAAGTTCAATTAATTGAAATAATTTTAAAAAGTTATACTTGGCTATAAATTGAATATAAGAAATAAATGTAAATGTTGTATACATTAATGAAATAGTGTGCAATAAATGGTAGTTGAATAAAATCAGTGTTATGTAAGTAATTGTGATATTTATTTGAAGATAATAAACTTATAGATGTGATTAAAGGTTAATGGTGACAATTATTACATGTTACTTATTATTTAGTCAGTTAAATTAAATTGGAAATCAATGACAATTAAATAAAATTAAATATTACGTTAATGGGAATTAAGATGAAATTGAAGAATATTAATGTACTAAGATATAAACCAATGTTAGTTATATCCCTAAGATGATATTGATTAAATAATAAGATGAAAATCAAATTAAATGGAATTATTGAAAATTAAATTTATATATTGAAATTGAAATTAAACACTATAAATTGCGCAATATTCAACACTGAATTGATATAGAAATTTGTTTTAAAGGATTATAAATTACTAAGTAATTTAAGGTGATAGAAATTGTAAATTATTAAATTTGAATTGAAAAGTGATTTAATTAATTTAATAATAATATATTTAATTAATGTGAAAATAGCCATGTTGGCCACTATCTCGTATTTCGACGAAACCAGCTTCATCGGATCCGTAACAGTGAATTATCGTAGGATTTCATGTTTCGTAGCAATCAAACTTGCTGTTTGATCGTACGAGATTGAGATGCGTAGAAATCAATTTAATTGAAATCAATTTGAAATAAGCTAATTTTAAAGCCAACTTCTTAATATGATGGAATTAGGACTTGACGCTGGTTTCATTGAGTTAAAACTATCGAAAACATCTATTGATATGTGGGATTACCCATTTTTGTTTCGAGAACGAAACGGGCTTTTCGGGTCGTTTATCGTTCAACTTTCAAATCTAGCACATTCATTTCCATTTCCGATCTGCCTATATATTTCCTGTTATAAACCCTAGCTATTTCTTATCCCATTTGTCTGTACGTACAATTCTATTTGCTTCTCTCTTTCCAATGGTAGACAAACCAAAACCAATTCCAAATTCAATTGCAAATCAAAATCAAATCAAAAAATCAAACTCCGCCAGACCATTCAAATTATATATCATTTTGAAGCTCTTGACAAGCGCAATCCACTACAATGATTTTCTTTTGATTCGGTCCACAATTTAGCCGGAAATTGGCGATTAATTCTCGGCCATTCGTTAGGGTTTGATGATCGTCGACAGATCGTCGAATCGGAGTTACCGTCATGTGGAGAGGATCATGCATTATTCATCGGTGGTGTTTGCTTGGGGGTTCGATGACTTGATCGCTCAGAAAAATTGGTTAGGTTTTAAGAACCCACGACGGCGGCTGGTGATTTGGGGCAACGTCGATCGCTGGCGCTGGGTCTCGGGGGATCGTAGAGGCGGCGGAGGCGAGGTAGGTGCAGTGGCTGGTGATGGGGGCTTGGCCGCGATAGCCAGGTAAGGCAGTGACTCCGTGTCTCTAGCATGCGTTACTAGGTCGAATCGGCTAGGGTTCCTGTATGCAACGAAGCTGATGTGGTGTGTTTAAGTTCTTTTATTTATTTTCTATTTAATTTAAATTCAAACTTAAAATGTTATAACTTACATATCTTTTGCGTACGAACTCGGATTTGGACGCGGTTTATTTTATTGGGATCATATTGAAATTTCAGATATTATTGAAATTGTTTGGTTGGATTCTAAGATCGCTTAAATTTTGGGCCTAAATTGAATTTTAAAGCAATTTAAAATTGAAGGTGGGTGTTTTAACCCACTCACAACTACTAAAATTTCTTATGTTAGTTAAATTTAATTTATGATGTAAGTAGAAATTTATTGGTTGATGTTTGGTGTATTTAATTTGTCATTCCAGTTAAATTTGACCTTTATTGAATCTAATAGCCATTTAATTTAATATTGAAGTTTAATTGCCTGTTAATACCTATCATTGAAAACTGTGTGATTGTTATTATTTATTTATTGGTTTGAATGATGATTTTGATGGATGTTGATTGTTGATATTGGATGACTGGATGTTATATTTCTATATTGTTATAACACTGCAAGTTCCCTATGGGTTGAAATGATACATACCCGAACGATATGATAGATTAAGGGAAATCCTTATGAGTTGAAATGTTAGACTCAAGCGATTTCATGGATTTGTAATTAAATTCGAGATTACAGGTTAAAATTATATATATTCATAAACTTTAAATATTTGTAGATTAAAATAATCAATATCCGTATCACTTGACCATAGGGTACATAATTTTATAAGGACACAGGATTGGTTAAATTAAATGATTTTTATCTCTAAATTTTGAATTCAGTTAATTGGCATTTTGAATTGGAGATGTATTTATATAAACTGAATTATTTTTGATAATCCAAGTATTAATGCTGAAATTGGAATTGATATAATGAACTGTTCAAAGGATTTAAGTTGGAATTCCAAATTTGAAATGCCAAATATAAATGAATTTATGGGAACTGAAATATTGGAAATGTTTGGATATAACTTTGAAATCTCTTTAAACTGATTTAAACTATTTTAATCAAATTAACTATTTTAACCAATTTAAACCTTTTCATTTTTTAAATCTATTTTAACCTATTTTAATCCAACCTAATCTATTTTACTAATTTTTAAACTAATTAAATTTATTTAATTTATTTAATATAATTTAATCTATTTTAAACCTATTTGATCTATTTAATCTATTTTAAATTTATTTAATCTATTTTAAATCCATATAAATAATTTTAAATCAAATTTAATCAAATTTAAAACTATTTTACTATTTTAAACTATTTTAAAACTATTAAAACTATTTATGACTAAAAAACTATTTTCTAAAAAAACTCAAACTGTGTAAAAGTGAAGTATTTATATCTAAATCCTTGATGATGATACAACCTAAGTTGGAATTTGAAATTGACAACTTTTTGCGAAGTGACATGTTTGAGTAAATGTAATGATTTTGAAATGAGGATCTAATTTACCTATCGTATCAATAATTTCCACAGTGAATATAATGCCGAAAGTAAATATGATTTCAAAAACGATATGGTTTTGAGAATATGATACTTTGATGTAAATTATAAATCTGTTTTGGAAATGTAAAAGAACCATCCAGTATGAAATAAGTGTTTGGTTGTTAAAGAGACCGGGATCGGATATTGTCATACTCTCTGCCAATACCGAAACCACTTTAACAACTGTGTACATGGTGGAGATTCTAGAAACGAAGTAGGATGGTTTGGCAAACGATTCTGTATGAGGTATTTACATAACATTGACTCCTGTGAGTCGGCTTAGATGTGATTAAAATAGGAGCTATACCTGGGCCAAGTGAGGTCATTCCTCCAATCGGACATGCTTCTTCGATACCATATTATGACTTTGTGATGATTTGGTGGCCACCCTTGATTTGATTATGGGAGCGTGTTCCGAGGTGGGCGATAGTAGCTGCTGTGCGTTACCACCAGCAGATTCTACAATTGGTATATCTACCCTAGCATCGTCTCGTGTGCCGTGTTCACATGCCCTCGGGCGTCTTCTACGAGTTTGTTTTGTACCATACCTATGAGGTGCCCTTTGGGTAAACCGCCAGTTTGGTGGAGCTTACGGTACTGTATAGACTATAGGAATATATAAAATATGTTTAGGGGGATATGGGTAACGCCTTAACGCTATTTTAATACTTTACTTTATTGTAGACCCTATTATAATAGCGTATTGTACTACACGGTATATAGTTTAACGCTTGGGAGGTGGAAATCCTGAACATCTCTTAAGTTATTGTACTAACATTAGACATTGGATATGAGATGTCAAACCCCATAAACATCTTTGACGTCGTTACACTCATATTTATTTACTGTTGATTTAACTTACATAAGATCTTTTAGTTCTGGCTCGAGTGTTTTGTCTTTTCAATTCGCTCGGGTCGGTATGATCTTTTCAGTATATCGAAGACTACTTTCTAGTGGATGAAGATGAAGATTTTGTACTATTGTTACTTATTGTATGTATTCCACTGCATCATGTTATTCCGCTACATTTATTTATTATATATTTTTGTTTTATGTAACTCCGATTTTATGTTGTAAAAGAATAATCAAAGGTATTTATAAACAGCTTCATGAACTATTATTTGATTATTATATTTTTTCATTCCGCTGCGAGATTCTGTATTTGTTTTATTTATTTCTCTTCTTTTTCTTATTTACCCCATAACAATCTACCCTTTTGACTGGTTTGAGTCTGACATATGTGTCTGCTTAAAACGTCCAAAAAGAACCGTCATTACAGTTTCTTGCTAGTGCTGATTTACTTTTATACTTATGTTGCTTATATTGAAATTTGATTGAAATATATTTGTGATTTATTGGTTTTTTTGACGGAGTCGTTATAGCGATTATTGCTATACCAACACTTATGAAATCTCCTTTTTCAATCTTTGTTTGGTGCTCTTATGCTTGTTTTTGCATCACTAAATATTTGGTCGTGCTTTTGCACTTTTAAATTATTATTTGAAAAAAGTTTTGATGGCTTAGAAAAACCTCACTCCAAAGATTTTAAAAGTTAGAAAGGATTTGGCAACGTTTTTTCAATTCGAAAGTCAAGTTTTAAAACCATTTTCAAATGGGTTTTGTTGATTTCAAAATTCTCTAAATTTTTGTGAATGCATATTAGACTCATAGTATTTTGTTTCGAAAATAAAGTTTAGTATTCATACCTTATAAAACATGGACAAAATTCCATTTTGAAAAGAACCGATTTTCCATACTCTTTTTAGCAATACTTTTGCGACATTATTTCCAACTTTTATAAAAATGGTTTTGAACTTAATTTTTTTCTTCAATCTTTTTGGAGCATCTTTCTGACCTTTATTGAAGTGTTTTTAAAAGTGATTTGGAATTTATACAAATATTTTAAAGGATTTAATATAAATATCAAAGAATAAGTTTTTATTTGAAAAAGGGAAGGAAATGGTTTTGAGATTTTAATATATATTAATCTTGATTTTCTTCTTAAGTAATATTTGAAATGGATGTTTTAAAAACAATATTTCAAGTATTTGAGTTTATTGAAAATTAAAATGAAGCACGGATTACAACACCGTTGTTGTAATAAATGTTTTTCGAGAATTGAGAATGAAGCCATGGATTATAATGTTGTTGTTATAATAAATGATTTTGTAAAGTTATTAAGAAAACTTGTTACTTGACTTAGTAAGTGTTTATATTCTTAATTCTTAGGAGGAGTTTTTCTAAAAGAAAATAATAAGTAGATTTATAAATGATATTTTACAAATGAAAATTTCTTTATATAGATTGTTTTAAAGATAAAGCAAAGTGTAATTGGTTTTGGGTTTATAGTAAATAATGTTTTACTGACATTTATTTTTAACCCTTCTTTTTGGTTCATTTAGAAATAATTTTATCTCTTTAAAGGAATATTTTAAAGATGTGTTTCTAAATTGTTTTACAAATGTTTTTGATGTGAAAATCGAGCACAAGTGCGAGTCAAATGTTTTAAAAGTTTAATTTCGTTCGTGAAAAGGATTTAGTCTTATCCTTAATACCAAACATCAAGAAAGTTGATTCATTACTATCCATGAGATTTAAAAAATTGGAGTATCCAGTCAAGGCAAGGAGCAACCAGTTCTCTAACTTACTTGGTTTTGTTTTAAGCGAAGGATAATACGAGTTGGAAATCAAAGTTTGATGAGAAGAGTAATAAATTTAATTTCCATAAACGGCATCACTTATATGGAAAGGATTTAGGCATATATTTAACACTAAACGTAGAGATATGGAAACTCATCTCTATCTCGAAAGTTAAGAATATATGTCAAGGCAAGGTCGAAAAGGCAATAATGCCCCAACTTGTTCGGCTTCATTATTAACCGATGGATAGTACAAGTTTGAAATCGATGTATGGTGATATGGCTGAAGTTTAAGTGAGAACCTTAGCTTTGGTAGGATATGGCTAATTAGAAATAGGGTAACCGACATTTTAGAATGAGTCAAGAATATTATATAAATGCGAGAGCGTATTTGTTATTGCTATAAAAACATACTATGTTAATTGGTCTGTTGAGTGGCTAATGAACTCTGATCCGGACATGGAATGCCACAGTGTCGATAGGGATTTCAAAACACTTATACGAGCTCAACGGACATGATATTGATTTTTGAAAGTTGGTAAACGAAATATATTATATATATAAAAGAAATAATTTTCAAATTCATATAATTGTTTATGGTGCATTTGTTGTTAGAAAAATGATAATATTTCTTTGTTATCATCGTTGTTTCATTTGTCAGGCTAGAGAAGTTTAGAAGCATTGATTATTGTTTGTTAATTGTTGATTTATGCTCGACTATTTTACGAGCATTTATTGTTTTGATAATTGGAAGTGCATTAAAATGAACCTCTTATGAATTATGTTTCACAGTTTGACTATAAGGTGTTTGATGAAAATGTTAAGTTAAAAGTTATCTTTTAATACAATTGTTTAATACAATCTAAATGGGATGATAAGATATTTAAAGGATAAATATTTATGAAAATTTTATTATAATAAAGGAATGTTAATATAATATAATATAATATGATTTTAAATGTACATTTTATATGAGTATGGTATATAAAATGATTTATAAGGGGTGTTTTATAAGTAGTATTGGATTTCAAAACAATTTTGGGAGAAGTAACGGTAGTGTATTACTTGGAAGTAATTATAAGTATAGGTATTTCAAAGAGAAATTTTAAGAAAGATACATTTTCTTTGGATGGTTCGAGGAAAACATCTCGATTAGTTTTGTGATAATTTGAATAATCTTCTAAGTGATGATCGAATGTTTGCTTAGACAAACATTGTAGTACACTTACTAAATTATTCCCTTTATCCTTATGTGATCGAAATGAGTTCAAATCCAAATGAACCCAAAGTGAGTGTTGGTGAATAAATTGCAAAGTTATTTTATATGCAGAATATATATAGTATGATTTCAAAAAGAGTTTTGCAATAAAAACCGCGTATTTAGTTCTTTAGTTTCCTTAAAGGAAATTGATTTAAAACAAAGGATATTCTAACTAAAAAAATGCTTTGATAAATGAAAATTTTAACTCCTGGATAGAAAAGAGATAATTCAACACAAGTTTTTAAATGGGTTTTAATAAAATTTGTTGTTATTGAAACCATATCTTTGTTTTAACATCTAAGTCATATAAATTATTTGATGTTATTAAACCAGCTAATAAACATCTTTACTTTAGGGATATTTATGAAAAGTAGACTCTAGGACTGAGTTTGGATACAAGCATCGTACTCTTCTTAGCTACTTACTAGACCAGATAGGTAAAGAGGTAGAAGTAGTCGACTTGGTTTTAAAACCCATATTATGTTTGGGCCTCCATCTAAATTTTGAGAAGTAAAATGAAATTGACTTTTTTTATATATTCTTAGGATGTAGAAGAGTATTATACAAGCAAATAAGGGTGGAGTAAGTTTTTAGTTTAATGTTTTATAAAGATGTGCTTTTATAAATTTAATTGAAAATTTGTAAATTCTTTTTGGTATTGAATGAAATACTATAAATGAAAATGAAAGTGATTAGAAAGAGATTGGTGTAGTTAAGAAACCAATAAGATTAAGTACATAAGTTATACGTAGATCATCTTATTCACATGGTTCTTGATCAAGGATTCAAGTACATAACTTCGAGGTAATTTACACCAGTCTGAACAAGGATTTCTTACTTGATTCTTGATGGCGAACACTTGATTCAGATTGTTGATATGATATTGAGTTTTTTATATCATAATATACAGCTATGTAAGGAGAACAGAGGTTTCCAATTAAGGAATCTGATCGAAGTCTGCACTAGGAAGGTCGAGTAAGCGATACAAGTCTTTTTTATCAAATATTATGTACAGATGATCCATGTATATCATACGGGCTTAAGTATATTTGTATGATATATTTTGTAGCTTAGGAAAGCTTAGGGGTGACTTTCAAATTTTTTCTGAGGTAGCTTTGATAATCTTTTAAGCAATAAAAAAGGCTGATGAGCATAATGGTATACTTAGATATTATCTATAACCTGGATGATCGAAAAAGTTGTGAACCTAAGCAGAATTCTAAATCTTGTTTGTTAGTCACTTAAAATTTTAAAAAATGCTAAGTATTAGTTTATTACTTTATGGAATTTGATTTGATTAATAGTGTGATTTTACATACTGTGGTTTATAAAGTATGATTTTAAAAGAAAAGGATTTAAAGGTTGTAGTTTATTAGGACTTAAATCTCGGTGCATTTGGAAAAGGTGAATCTGAAAGAATTTATGGAAGAAGTGATAATAATATTATTTTGAAAACTTTGGTGGAATATTATTATTTTAGGGAATTTGAAAAGAATTTTTGTGAAGTGATTTTTCAAATAGTTTTGTAATGACCAAAGTTGAACGATTGGAAGTTTTCCAATTTGGAAGACTCGCCAGGTATATTTTTTTATTCTAGTTATTATTTAGGAAGGAACTAGAATACCACTGAATGCTCCATATTTTTTTGATTCTAGAGTTATACCACGCTTTAGTAGGAGGATCCCCCTCCTTATCTGTTCGTGTCGGCCAATTTCCTATCGGATTAGAAAACGGCCGATCGAATTTTAAATTAAAAATAACCGCTAGCGCACGGCGTATAATTCTGTTACGTGGAGAGTACAGGTTGATCCGTATGGAATTATTAGATGTAAATATTCCTATTCAATCAAATTAAACCAATATTTAATAGTGTTAAGCTAAAAATGTAGAAAAACTAGCAAAAGAAAATTGATAAAAATATGAGAGTTTATAGGCAATTTAGAGATATATCCACTCTCTAAATCACATAGTTCAAAAAAATATGAAATTATTATCTCTCTTTTTGGTCATTAGTGAATTTAATTGATGTGTCTATCATAAGTGTGACATATTTATGCTATTAATAAGCTCAACATAAGCCATCAAACTATACCACACCCCTTAAACCACTTGTTAACTCTCTTGAAAATGAGAATGAAATTGAAAATAAAATCTATTTTAAGCATGGCCTATTAAGTATTGATTAGAAATATAGATCATCAAATTTTGATTCAACATTCACTTCATTACCATAATCATACGTAGATAAAGAGGTAATTTGTGTTTTGTTTGTTTAAGCATAGCCTATTTGGTGTCAATAATATTGGCTATCAAATTCAAAACTAAAACAACAAGTTAAACCGCATTCTATCACTTCCATTAAGCACAAAAAGTGATCAAAATGAGCAAGTTATATTGAATCTATATAATTAGAGAGCTTCATTACCCCTAAATTGAAGGGTTTAGCCTCTCATATTTGTTATCATATCAATAAATATAGATTGCAACATAAAACAAAAATAAAAGAAAAATGAGAGCTAAATGAAAAGAGAGCTAATTCAAAAGCAACAAAAGCTAATCTACTTGCATGAATAAAAGATCTACACTATTAGCATGAAAGAAAATAACAAGAAAGGAAAGGAGCATGTATTAAAATTGCATAAAAATATTTATATGAAAGAAATGACTAAGTAGCCATGAAAAAAAGAAAGAGAGCTTGCATTTTATTTTTGAACCTAAACTTCTACTAAAGAAAATAAGAGGAAGAGAGGTAGATTACGTGAAGCATAAGCGGTATTTATACATGTATGGAACCCTAATTCAATTTTTTGGGAACTACCTGAAATTGACTGTGCTAAAGGATCGTGTAATGTGGATAAACTACTTGTGCGGGATAATGAATAAGTAAATAATTAAAGCAGTAAAGAAAATGACATTGGAGATTTTTATACTGGTTCGAACTCCAGTTCTACGTCCAGTCCCAAATTCCTTCTGAAATTATAGCTAGCAACCCTCACTTAACCCGGATGAACAGATATTACACCGCTTGAGCAACCGTACAGGACTTTGCCGCATGAGTAACAGAACAGGAGTTTGACCGCCCGAGTAACAGAACAAGACTTTCTTACAAATTGGATTTAACTTAACTTTGTGCAATCTGAATAACATGGATTTTTCACTTGTAGTACACCCTTCCTATAAGCTTATCCTCAAGGTAGATGTGTATATTTGCGTGTGTATGAAGAATAGAAAGTATAATATTTCTTGAAGGGTATGGAAATGAATACACAAACAATAATTGTATGAAAGCTTGTATATATTGAACTCAAGAATGCTAAGTGCTACATATCAAAAGAGAATAGAAAATTAGGTGATTTGAATCTATAAATCTTGAGCGTATATATAGTGTGTGAGGAGATATGACTGCTGGAAATAGATATCTATCTAAATCTAAGAGATGAAACTTTCCATGAAGAAGAAACCTCTTGGGAAAAAGAAGCGTCTTTTGAAAAATATGACAGTTGTAGTATTCATTCGACTGAAGTTGCTTAGTCGGTCGACTGAATTTAGATGTGCACAAAAATTTGCATAGTGTCAGTCGACTGACTTAAGCAGTTCGGTCGACTGAATGTTGTATATTAAAAAATTCAAATAGGATCAGTCGACTAACATATAGTATTCAGTCGACCGAATGTTGTATATTAAAAAAAAATTCAAACAACAGCAGTCGATTGACATATAGTATTCAGTCGACTGAATACTGCTTTTCAGTGCACATAAAAACTTTAAGTATACATATGAAAGTTTTATGAAATGTATGCAAGTTTAGTAAAATGAATTCGTGAGTGATGAGCTTTGAGGATAGATTTTAACAAAATTCTATACTGGACTGTTTACTTAATGACTCTAGCTACACTAATATCAATACGAACCATTTTTGAGTTGATGAGTTCGGATTTGCCGTAGCCATAGATTTGTAAAGAACTTTCGTCTCTTGTCAGCGTTCAAAACCTTATGATCCAAAACTATCCAAACTACCTCTTAGGAAGTGTGGTGGCAGAGTAATCATTAGCATAAGATAATCCACCATTTAAATGTGCATGAAGCTTTAATGGCCATTAGCATGTGCCTTAACACTAATTTATACATTAAGGTAGGTGGGTAGGTGGAGTCCTCCATGATACATGAAATGAATTATTTCTATCTTCATTTGTTTCTCTTCACTCTTGTGCATGCATATATCTTCATGAAACCACTTGTATTTGAGTTCAAATTCCTACAAAAATAATATAAAAAATTTCAATTAAATTTTCTCAAATTAATATATGCATAGAAATGACCATTTTGTGCCTATATGAAGATGAATATATGACGATTTAAAAATAATTTGGACTTTGGTTTAAACATGTTAAAATACCCAATATGATCGCTTATTTAATTAAATTAGGTTAAATATGGCAGTAAAAAAATGCACGTTTACATGCACATCAAACACCCCCACACTTATCTTTTTATTCGTCATTGAATAAAGAAAAACTAAGCTAAATCCATTTTCGTAGGGAGCACAATTGCATTTAGCATATGCAACATGTCGTTAAACCTCTGGATGTCCCCAATAGGACGAGTGTTGTCTCATGAGGGTTTTCAGCGAATAATACCCACAAAATCCAAATGCAATATGAAAATATTTACAAACTACAAGATTTGTTTACAAAGAGATGTATGCAAGTTTTTGAAAATATTTACAAATGAAAGACTTACTTCTAAATTAACACGAATAAGTTAAATATATGTTTTGGTTATTATCAATAAATTTTAGACATTTTACTCATCAAAATTTCTAACAAAAATCAAGTTATCATGGCAAATAGACTATAATTTAACTCGTTGTTCCGGTTGATATCACAGTGTAACTATGAAATGGATCCTTAGTTGATTATCAAAGTTTTTCAAAGTGGTATTTTTCTTTCTTTTCAATAACAAGTCAAATCAAACAAGTCAAAATGGTGCTTAGATTTCAATTGTTAACTCTCTAAATATATATTTTTTAAAAATTTATTGATATTAACAATATTTACATATGCCTAACTCAAAAAACTAAGGCCATATATACTACCCATGCACTGCCTTTTGGGCTTACGTGAGGGAAATATAGAGCGTGGTGAGTGAACACACAAGTGTGATCACTTATCGACTGTAGGCAATATTAATAAAAGAATTTTTATATACATATACCTAACTCGGATAAACTGAGGCCAGATATACAGATCATGCACTGCCTTTTGAGCTTACATGAGAAGGGCACAAAGCATGGTGAGTGAACATACAAGTGTGAACACATGACTCTAGGTGTTAATAAAAAAATATATACATATATACAAACATATTTTTGTTTTCTTTTGTTTGTTATTTGTTTTTTTATGAAGAGAGAGTTTTGCAAAATTATTTTAGCACTATTTAACTTAGAAGACAAAAAAATGTTATATCTTTTATTTAAATCCACCACTTTTTAAACAAAGATGTTCAATTTGGATATAGTTCACAATTAACACGTAAGAACCTTCCTATAGAATGGTTAAACCATCGTCATTTGTAATCAAACCTTTTATTTTTTATTTTTGTTGAGACAAATAACTTTTCAAAATTTTTATTTAATTAACAAAAACCATATATTTATCCTATAGTGTTTCTTTAAAATTAAATCAAAATGCTTAATTTTTTTTGAATTTTGGAAAGAAAATGTAAAAATAAACCATGAAAAACTAAAATACGAGACTCCACCTACACTTGATTTTGACTGTATCTCCACAGTCAACCTAAGATAAAGGAGAAAAATAAAACAAAAATAAAAAGATGACCTATATTTAAATGAAAATTAATGGCATTTAGACGAGATCAGAAAGTATATCGTCAAAAGGTAAATAAAATGGTCTTTTAAGACCGATTCATTTATCTCGTCAAATATGCGAACACAGTTGAAGCTCGGAAAACCAAATCATGAGAGATTTCGGAGTTGAATGTGGATTTGGAAAAACGAATGTCGTTTTATTAAAAATCATACGAGTTGTTTTATTTTCGATGATTTCGGGGTTGATAGAACAATTAGTTGAAGTTCAAGTCTATTTTCACCAAATTGAAATTCAAACTTATCATTGAAAAATTCTTCCGGATTATCGATTTCAAAATTAAAATGGTCATTTAAATCTTCCCTATCAGAATTTAACAACTCATTTTCGAAAAGTCTGAAGAAATCGTGTTCATTAAATTTGTCTTCCTTTTTTGGATTAACAACAATTTCATTCAATGTATCAATTTAAAAATCTAAAGTTATTGTATTCAAATAGTCAAAATTGGAAAAAGGAAGATCAAAATTTAAATCAAGTTTCGCACCCTTAAAAGAATTGAATTTCAAATCAATTACCGAATTTTCAACAACTTCATTAAGATTGTAATTTTCCATTTCAAAAGTTGTTTGAAAATCATCAATTTTGGGAAAAGATGGATTATTATTTGACTCGTCACACGTTAGCATTTGGTTTCATTGTTCACGTTGTTTCATATATGTTTCAAACAACAAATCCGTGTAATCATTGTAGATTTCATCCATTTTCTCAACAAAATCCAGTTTATAATTGTTAACTCGAGAATGCTCGATTTGAAATTGTTGAGAACAAAAATTGTCATTTTCATTAAATGGTGGATTATTATTTGATTCTTCACAAGTTGGGATTTGATTTTGTTTCTCATGAAATTTTTTGTAGGTTTTACGCAACAAATCCTTGGAATATTTTTCTATTTTCTCAACTAAATCAAATTCATGATTATTAATTTGAGAATTTTCAATTTTAAATTGTCGAGAACAAAAACTGTTCATTGAAGCAAAATTAAAACTATTCCCATTGTCAAGATTATTTAAAACGTGGTTCACATTTCCATTTTGATTTTGAAATTCATTTTGAAGTTCGAAATTATTTTGACATGGGTTTAATCGAAATCATTGGAATTTTGAAGTGAATTAAAATTTTGATTATTTTGAAGTGAATTAGACAAATCATTCATTATTTGATTTTGTTGTGTACAAATTTCAAGTAAAGATTTCATTCTCTTTTCAAAAATTGAGGGTTGGTCATTATTTTAAAAAAATTATGGTGCAAAATCCGAATTGTTTGTGCAATAGTTGTCATTAAAATATCCATATAAATTTGATGTGAAACTATATGGATTACATTGATTTTCACAACTATCGTAAAATTCATCTGATTAGGGAAACTCAAGCATTTTAAAGAATGTTTTTGTTTTTTATTTTTATTTTGAATTTTTTGGATTTTTTTCAATGGAAAACTATTGACCGAAAGGAATTTATTTTTCTAAAGGAAAATTTGATTTTTTTTGTTTTGTTTCTGGATTTTCAGATTTTTTTTGAAAACATTTTATATACTTTTGGATTTTTTTTCTTTTGGTTTTCTTAAATGAAACTAACTTAATTTTTTTTTTGATTTTTTTGATTTTGATTTAAAAAATTTCAAAAGAAAAGACTAAGTTAAGAAATATTAACAATTTCTTTTTTTGGTTTTGAAATTTTTTCTAAATATTCATGAACCAATGCAACTAAATGAATGCAAGAGTTTAATTGTAAATTTTCTAACTTAAGTAGCTCCTAATCCAAAATTGTATAATCGTTATTTGTCTTAAATTAACAAGATAGTTCTCGGCCAGGTTACGAGCATGATTTATTGGTGCACTATGAATCACCATAACAATGCAGCCGAAGGTTTAAGTACCTTCAGAGGAACAACCACTGTAATATTTACGAATCATCGTAATATTTATAAATGGTTATTACTTTGCCGTGATCTAGACACCAAGAAATTAAATTATTCAAAGAAAATAACTTATCACCATACAATTAAGTGTTATCGATGTCTAACCGTTAATTATTAATCAAAATTCTAGGAAGATATGCAAAGCAGAAATTGAACGTGTATTAACAATGCAGCTACTAATGAATTTTTTGAATTTTTTTCTTTTTTTAAAATGCAAGCAATCAACAATGCATATTAAAACTAGAGATGAAAGCGCGATACCAAAGCGTGCAAAATTATTAGCAAATTATTTTAAAGCAGCAACTTTTTTTAAGCAAGAAAGCGGAGCAATTTTATAGCAGCAAATCTTTATTTATCTACTTTGACAACCTAAAAAACAAAAAGATATCTACAGTATTTTATTTAAAAGGATAAAACAAAGCAAAATTAAAAGAAAATATTTACAACTCAAAGCAAACTCAAAGCAAACCATTTTTTAAAATATTTTTGAAGAGAAGGAAAGAAGAGCTTTAAATTTTTTTATTTCTATGACAGAAAATAAAACAACTGAGAATTAAAAATTGCTTTCTTGTTTCTTTAAATTAAATAGAAAAATCATAACCCGGGCCCAATTGAAATGAAAATTCACTTCAAATGTTTAAAACGCTTCATAATTCAATCATACACAGAAAGGGAAAAAAAAACTTTGCACTCCCAAATCCACGTTATTCAATCCGCAATTCTCCTTTCACAATTCAGCTCTCCAAAACTTTCGCGACCTAATTCAATTCACGTTAAATCCACAAACCTAATTCCCGAAATCAGAATCAAAATGAAAGAAAGGGGGAACAGCGTCAGCGATTGTGGGATTCGATTTGGTGGTAAGGATTGCGCATTCGATTTCGAGCGATGGTTGAGAGGTTGTTCGATGGTAGTTGCGATGGGTTCTGGTAGTTTCTGGTTGTGGGTTGTTCAAGGCAATTGATGTTGCGGTTGACTTGTTCTTGATCTGGAGGTGCTTTCGAATTTGGGTTCTGGTGAGCAGTTTTTATTATTTTTCTTTTTCTTTGAAGAGATGATGATAAAGGATGTTGTTTGGTTCAGGCTATGGGAAGTAGGGATGGTCGCGGTGATTTCAGAGGAGGATAGTGGGATGTAATGAGTTGATGGAGCTTTGGTTGATGGGGTGTTTGATATGAATGGAAGGCAGCGATGTTATTGACGGTGAATGGAGTTTTGATGATGGTGATGAAAGTTGTAGGGTGCAAGGAAGCCAAAGGGTGGATGCAGGAGGTAGTTTGTTTGCAAGGGAAAGGTAATGTGAAGAGGAAGTTGAGTTTTAAAGGCTAAAGATGGGTGAAGTGGAGCAGTTCAGGTGGATGTTGCTGATTGGGGGTGATGGCTTGGCAGGTTGGGGTCTGTCTGATAGATGTAGTGAGGCAGAGGGGAGTTTGAAGATGATATGTGGGTATGTGCTGTGTGTTGGAATGTTGTTCAGAGATAAGTAAAGATGGCAGGGTATGTGCCGATTGCGGGAATGTGGGAGATTGAAGTGCTGTGAATTGTGACAGTGAAGGGAAGGCTTTGTAGTAAAGGGAAGCGAATTAGCTGATGACAGTGAAGAGAAGTGTTTGCTGGTGGGTTTGTGATGAACAGTGGAAATGGAGGAGTAAGTTGTGTAGACTTTGTAGTTGTGGAAGACAGCAGTTTGAAGCGGGATGGAGCTGCAGTTCGAGATGAAGTCACAGTTGGAAGTATTATATAGTTTTAATGTGGTTGTTTGAAATGTTCGTTGGAGGCTGGGCTGTTGAAGACAGTGAAAAGCAAGGTAGAAGGAAGTTATGTTGTCAGAAATGAAGTGGGGAAGGTTGAAGCCAGTTTATGGTTTGGCAGAGAGGTGATTGCAGTATTTGATGATGGTGGAGTGGAAGTGACAGTGGGAATGGTGCTGTTCAATGGGTATTGAATGTGGATACTTGGTTTCGGGGTCGGAGTATATAAGGATGGTGAAGTGATGTTTGATGAATGGTGAGGCACTGTGTGATGTGTTTATCTTGCTTGGCTGAATGTTAGTGTTTGCTTGGCTGAAAGTGTGTGTGTAGCAATTTGCTGGGATTAAGTTGCGGGTGATTGTGGGCAGAAGAAGATTTGGGTCAAAGGCTATGGAGTAGTGATAATTGCTGGGTTTATGGTTGCACTGTGATGAGGTAAATGGTGATGTTTTGAGTTGTTTTGATGGTGGTAGACAAGTAGATCAAAATGGCAGGGAAATGGATGACAGGGGAAGGCATAGAAAGGTTGCTTTTGTAGCATGAAATTGTATAAGCAAGGGAAAAAGATGGAAATGAAAGTTGTAAATACAAAATGAAATGAATTTTTTTTCTTTTTCAAATGAGATTGTGCATTTTTTTAATATGCAAATGCAAATAAAAAAAACAAATAGAACAAGTGATGCACAAACAATTCAAATATAAATCACACAAACACAATATATATATATATATATATATATATATATATATATATATATATATATATATATATATATATATATATAGGGGTTTTTAGGCTCAAGGAAAAAGTTACAGAAAAATCTAGTTTCAAGGACAAGAAGTTTGTCTTTTAGCCTGAAGGACACTTTTTAGTGTAAATTACAGAATGATAGTTATAACTATCATTTTCAGTTTACACTAAAAAGTGTCCTTCAGGCTAAAAACCAAACTTGTTGTCATTGAGACTAAATTTTTTTGCAAATTCTTCCTTGTGCCTATTTACCTGATATATATATATATATATATATATATATATATATATATATATATATATATTGCAAGCTAATAAACACAAAATAAAATCAAAAGAAAATAATTCAAAGAACAAAAATAAAATCAAAGCAATTCCTCGGCAACAACGCCAAAAACTTGTACACGTCGGTCTATTTCCTATCAGATTAAAAAACGGTCGATCGAAATTTAAATTAAAAATAACCACAAGCACACATCGAACAATTCTAGTACGTGGCGAGTACATGTCGATCCGTAGGGAATTTTTAGATTTTAAAATTCCTATTCAATCAAATTAAGCCAATATCATTTGAAAGCGCTAAGCTAAAAATATAGAAAAACTAGCAAAAGAAAATTTATAAAAATATGAGACTTTAAAAATAATTTAGAAATAAATCCACTCTCTAGATCACCTAGGTTAACAAAATATGAAATTATGATCTCTCTTTTTCGGTCATTAGTGAGTTTAATTGATGTGTCTATCATAAGTATGACATATTTGTGCTATTAATAAGCTCAACATGATCCATCAAACTATAACACATCCCTTAAGTCACTTGCTAACTCCCTTGAAAATGACAATGAAATTGAAATTGAAATCTATTTTAAGCATGACCTATTAACTATTGATTAGAAATATAGACCATCGAATTTTGATTTCAACATTCACTCGTTACCATAATTATATGTAGATGAAGATATAATTTATATTTTGTTTGTTTAAGCATAGCCTATTTGGTGTCAACAATATAGGGTATCAAATTTAAAACTAAAAAACAAGTTAAACCACATTCTTTCACTTCCATTAAGCACAAAGAGATCAAATTGAACAAGTTATGTTGAATTTATATAATTAGAGAGTTTCATTACCCCTAAGTTGAAGGGGTTTAGCCTCTCATATTTGTTATCATATCAACAAATATAGATTGCAACATGTAACAGAAACAAAAGGAAAATAAGAGCAAAATGAAAAGAGAGCTAATTAGAAAGCAATAAAAACTAATCTACTTGATTGAATAAAAGATCTACACTACTAGCATGAAAGGAAATAAACAATAAAGGAAAGGAGCATGCATTAAAATTGCATAAAAAGAATTACATGAAAGAAATGGCTAAGTAGCCATGAAAAAAAAGAACTTGCATTTTATTTTTGAGCCTAAACGAAACTAAAAAGACTAAGAGGAAGAGAGAAAGATTACATGAAACATAAACGGTATTTATACATGCATGAAACCCTAATTCAATTTTTTGGGAACTACCCAAACTACTCCTTAGAAAGTGTGGTGGTCAAGTAATCATTAACATAAGATAATCCACCATTTTAATGTGCATGAAGCTTTAATGGCCATTAGCATGTGCATCAGCTCTAATTTGTACATTAGGAGGGTGGGTGGGTGGGTGGGGTCCTCCAAGATACATGAAATGAATTATTGTGACGACCGCCCATGACTCCCGCACCAAAACAAGGAAATAGTGCGCTGAAAGGCGTGCCAGGCAGCCATGGGTGACCGTCAAGGGTAGAATAAACATCGCAGAATCTATCGTATAACTCACAGCGCATGGATAAAATATAATAGAGAATATAATATAGTGAAGCTCCATAGAACAGAACATCATCATATAAGCATCATAGAAGTTTTATACAAACATATGAATCATCCATACATCAAAGCCTCACTACATAACACTCAAACAAATATAGCAGCGGAACACCCAGTACATAATATGAAAATAATATGCAAAAGCCTCCTGCTCGTCTTCGTCTTCATCAACGTAGACCTCCATGAACAACACCTGTCACCTGCTACCTAGTCTGCCCATCCCAACATGGATGAACAGCCCAAGGTAATAAGAGGAGACATAAAACCTTGAGTCAGACAAAGTCTTAGTGAGCAGTAAATCGACTATCAAACATACCAAAAGAGTATAAAGGATAAAGGAATAGGAACCAAACCATCCCACTCCACCTCTTTCTACAGTGATAGCCCCCAGACTCAAACTAAAGTGAAGCAAACATAACATAGCAGACAATTAAGGTAAAACAATAATCACTCGAGTCAAGGTCGATGTTTTCCAAATACAAACCCCCAAGGCCTAAACCAAGATCAGATAAGCATCCAGAAAACACCGCTCTTGAGACCGAATGATGATACAACCAAACGTCCAAACATCCATGACTCCGGCTATCACTGTTATCATTGCCTTGATTTCACCGTTAGTTGAATGACCACCTGTCAAGGGCTAATGGTAACCCCGGTTCTAGACATAACTCCGCACGTCGTCGCAGCCCGTGCCTAGGAATTTTCGCAACTACCCAGAGTACTAGCACGTCGTCGCAGCCCGTGCTTGGAACGTCGTCGCAGCCCGTTCCAACGTACTCTTGCTTTGAGCATGCTAGAACCTTCAACAACGATGAGATCTCAGCCTCCTAGTCATCCTCCTCGACGACTATTTCCATACTAGCTCAATCGCCTCTCAAGCTAACCATTATCATCAACCCGGATCGCATCACCGAGTTATCAACATAGCTTCGCACGTCGTCGCAGCCCGTGCTTGGAACGTCATCATGACCCGTCCCATTTCATCATCATGCTTTTCCTCCTCGCATCATGGCAAAGTCCATCTCAATACCATGCTTTACCTCCTCGCATTATGGTAAAGTCCATCTCAACATCATCTAATCCATACATATGAGTTTCAACATCCGCTTCATATGCCACAAGCAGCTTTCACTATTCAAGAGCCTTTCCACTTAGCTTTTGAATCATCTTCGACCATCTTGTCTAGATCTAACTATCAATCAACTAACATACATAGCAATCAATCAAATCAATCATTAGCTTAAGCAATCAAGTAATCGAATATGGTCTAAGTAGGCATTTATAACTACAATGGCAATTTCGTAAATAAATGAGCATAGATATAACATACATGAATCATGAGTTTCTAGCATAGATCTAATAAATATAAATCATGGGTTTTGTCTCTACAACTTGATGAATGAACTTGCATAAGTAAATATCTTCATAAGTAATGGATCTACACTTGGATCTAAGGAAAATGTATGAAATCACTATCTACAACACTCCAACAAACCACCAATCCAATATACTCCTTTGGGTCCGCGTGAGAGATAACCACCACTCACCAAATCACCCAAACACTTCAAAAACTATCAATTTCAGATCTGGACAGCAAGGATTCAAGCTCGATTTGGTGAAATCTCGCTTGAAATGGTGAAATCTAGCTTCGTCGGATGAAGATCTTCAACTTTGGCTCTTCGATCTTCGATCTTGGATGGATGTTAGAACTAGATTGGAATGGAGAAAAGGAAATGAAGAAATGTTGTAGTCGAGCTCTCAAAATGGCAGCACTTCGTTGCTTCGAAATCCGGTGCCAAAAAGTGAGCCAAAGCCCTCTATTTATAGGCTGAATTCTCCTTAGGTCGCCCAGATCTTAACTCGTAGGCTCGCTATTAGGTCGTTGCCGACCTAAAAAGTCTCGACCTAACTATACTACGACCTAAGACCCACAGTATGCACGCTACCTAAAACATAAGCGCGCGACCTAACAATCTATGCAACCTACCTTAGGTCGTCTAATCGACCTAACTGCACCACATAACTACCCAGCGACCTAACTATTGCCGACCTACCATTCCCAACGACCTTCGACTCATCGAACCCAACGACCTACGACCTAACTGGGACGAGGCTTATCACACGACCTAAAAACTCAACGACTCACTTAGGTTGCTCACGACCTAACTGAGTTACGACCTATCAAATCCACTCGACCTAACACACCCCCTATCTTAGGTCGCTTACGACCTATCTATACACAGCAAACTTAGGTCGTTAATCCTCTTAGGTCGGTCAAATACTTATGTAGGTTAAATTCCTTAGGCCGTTAACTACCTCTAACCCATTAACTCGTCTAACTGCTAGGTCGTTAACCCTAAGTCGCTCATATCTATAGGTCGGATATCTGCCTTAGGTCGCTCCCATCCTATAGGTAGCTAATCCTATAAGTCGCTTCCCTCGACCTAAACATCACCACGACCTAAGCCTCTACACAAGTTAACTTCTATAACTCGGCAAAACCCTATAAGTCGCTAACTTGCTTAGGTCGGTCAAAGCCTTAACCCGGTCATATCTACTAACTCGTTAACACATTAGGTCGTTCACCACTCCTCAACGACCTAACATCCAAACGACCTAACCCCTTAGGTCGTCAACGCCACTAACTCGTCCATCCCCTAAGTCGCTATCTAACTCATTAACTCGTAACTCGCGAAGACCACTAACCCGTTAACTCGCTCCAACACTAACTCGAGTTAACTTTCCAATCTAATTTCCTCGCGACTCAAACAACATACAAGTTATCTTCCCCTATGACTTAGGTTAAGGACGACTTATCAACACTAACGACCTAGAATTCTACGATATATCGACACGTAAAATACGGGTCGTTACATTCTCTCCCCCTTAGGAATTTCGCCCCCGAAATTCCAAGCAAACAACAGCAATCAAAACTATTCCGCATGCCTACCATCCATAGCAATCAACAAACCATGCATCCGATTCTAGCCTAGCATGCAGAATTCTAAGGTTAGAACAAGGTACAAATTCATGAGATGTCACGACACCTTAGGGCCATACCTCGAAGAGTTCGGGATAAGCTGCCTTCATCCTCTCTTCCTCCTCCCACGTACAGTCGTCAACATCATCACTCCATTGTATCTTGAGCAACGTAATCGTTTTCAACCTAAGCTGTTTCGTGTGGGTTTCTACAACACGAAGCGGCTTACGAGGTCTCGTAACCACCGGATCAACCTCCAAGTCTTCACAGCTATCAGCAGAAACCACCATATTTGAGTCGTGCACATACTTCCGTAGATAAGATACATGAAAAACATTGTGCACACCCACCATCTTTTCCGGTAACTCCAATCTATAAGCGAGCTTTCCAATTCGCTCGATAATCGGGAATGGTCCAACAAATCTCGGAGTCAATTTTCCTTTCTTCCCGAATCTAATAACATTCTTCAATGAAGAAATCTTCACAAAAACCATATCACCCATGTCGAATTCCAAATCCTTACGACGATTATCGGCATAACTTTTCTGACGATCTTGGGCTGCCTTCATTCGTTGCCGAATGATTTCTATACAATCCGAAGTCTGTCGAATCATCTCTGGCCCAAGTATCAGCTTTTCTCCAGTTTCCAACCAACATGTCGGAGAGTTACACAGTCTTCCATACAATGCTACATACGGTGCCATACCAATACTTGACTGGTAACTGTTGTTGTATGCAAATTCCACCAAATGAAGGTGATCTTCCCATGATCCTCCGAAATCCAAAACACATGCTCTAAGGAGATCTTCCAAAACTCGGTTGACTCTCTCAGTCTGACCATCTGTTTGAGGGTGGTAAGCTGTACTCAAACACAACTTAGTTCCCAAAACTTCCTGGAAGCTCTTCCAAAATCCACTAGTGAACAAAGGATCTCGGTCGCTCACTATATTCTTCGGAACACCATGGAATCGAACTATCCACTTAACATAAAGCTCAGCCAACTTCGATGTAGTCCTAGTCGATCGAACAGGAATGAACCTTGCACTCTTGGTCAACCGATCTACGATGACCCAAATCCCTTCATTTCCCGCCTTGGTTCTAGGTAGGCCATCGATAAAATCCATCGACACTTGCTCCCACTTCCATGTAGGAACCTCTAATGGCTGAAGTAATCCACTGGGCTTCTTTTGCTCAGCTTTCACCAACTGGCAGTTCATACACTTGGAAATAAAATTTCCAACATCCTTCTTCATACCTTCCCAGTAATAGGTTCTCTTCATATCCCGATACATCTTATTTCCTCCTGGATGAATTGTCAACTTCGAGTGATGACTTTCCTTCAGAACTTCATCTCTCAATTCATCTATATCGGGAACAACTAGTCGTCCTTGCTTCCGAAGCCAACCCTCTCGATCGACCTTGAATCTTTTATCCTTCTCTGGGTCCAATCCAGATTCCAAATCACGGATAATCTTGACAAGCTTATCGTCTCGCTTTTGACTCTCGCCAATCCTTTCCACAAGAGTAGGCCTTATCGATAAGTTTGCCAACATCTCAGGTTCCAATTCACATCTGGGCCTGAAATCAAATCCAGCCAAATACTCGAGACTCTTCCATTCCGAAAACATGGCTCCCAATCCGACATGTCTTCGACTCAACGCATCTGCTACTGGGTTACCTTTTCCCGGAGTATAAGCTATACCAAAATCATATGAAGCTAAAAACTCTAGCCATCGTTGCTGCCGAAGATTCAAATCCTTTTGGGAAAACAGATACTTCAACGACTTATGATCCGTAAACAACTCGAATCGAACTCCCAAAAGATAATGTCTCCACATCTTCAAAGCAAATACAATCGCCGCTAACTCCAAATCATGTGTCGGATAATTCCTTTCATGCGGCTTCAGTTGTCGACTAGCATACGCAACAACTTTATCCTTCTGCATCAGCACTGCTCCAAGTCCAGTACCACATGCATCGGTGTAAACCACCATCTCATCATTACCACTTGGAATAGTCAAAACAGGAGCACTTATTAGTCGCTCTTTTAGGATTACGAAAGCTTGCTCACACTTATCATCCCATCTGAACACTTGGTTCTTCTTCGTCAATCCTGTTAACGGTGCGGCTATCTTGGAAAAGTCTTTGATAAACCGTCGATAATACCCAGCTAATCCAAGAAAACTTCTCACATCAGATGCATTCTTAGGTCTAATCCAATCCTGGATCGCTGCCACCTTAGCGGGATCAACCGCTATTCCACTTCCAGAGATAACATGGCCTAAGAATCTCACTTCACTTTTCCAGAAGTGACACTTCGAAAACTTAGCCTTCAGCTAATGCTTCCGTAAGATTTCCAAAACAATACGCAAGTGTGTCTTGTGCTCTTCCTCAGTTCTGGAGTAAATCAGAATATCATCCATGAACACAAGCACGAACTTATTCAACCGATCTCTGAACACTCTATTCATAAGATCCACAAAATATGCTGGTGCGTTAGTCAATCCAAATGGCATTACCAGCCACTCATAAAAACCGGATGGTGTCCTGAAAGCAGTCTTCGGCACACTATCCTTCGCCACTCTTAACTGGTGAAATCCCGTTGCCAAATCCATCTGAGAAAACACCTTCGCCTCGTGAAGCTGATCAAACAAGTCATCTATTCTCGGCAATGGATACTTGTTCTTCTTAGTCACCTTATTCAGCTCACGATAATCGACACACAACCTCAACGATCCATCCGCTTTGGTTGCGAACACAACTGGTGCACCCCATTCGGACACGCTACGCCGAATGAATCCTTTCCGTAAAAGGTCATCAACTTGCACCTTCAACTCTTGTTGCTCCCTAGGCGCCATCCGCCTAAGAGGCATCACAATAGGTCTGGCTCCCTCAACTAGATCGATACGAAACTCAATCTCCCTATGCGGCGGTAATCCTTTGACTTCGTCAAAGACATCCTCAAATCCATTCACAATAGGCACCGATGACAGTCCATCCCGTGGAACAACCAGCGAATACATGAAGCTCATGAAGACGCCTTCCTCATGCTTGCATCGTATCACAACCTTTCGCCCTTCCACATTCCCGACTGTCACCTCCAGCCTCTCACAATCAATCCTTGCCGCATACTTCCTAAGCCAGTCCATACCCAAAATAATTCCGAACCCCGCAAAGTTCAGAACAAAACAATCACAAACAAACGAGCAATCATGACTCGACACAACTAGACCACGGCATATCATACACAAACATGACGAACCCCCAACTGGATTAGTCACAACCAATGGCCTATCAACAATATCCGGTTCCAAACCTAATCGGCCTACAAGATCATCACAAACAAAAGAATGCGACGCTCCAGTATCAAACAACACTCTAACTGGAACACCACAAATGGAAAGAGTACCTTGAACCACCACACTCTTCCCCTTCTCTTCAGCAGTAGGAGCTTTTGAAGACGATGACACAGCTCCCAAAGCATAAGCTTGCACAATCTGCCTGTCCTTCCTCGGTTCTGGACAATCTTTCCTGAAATGCCCCGGCTTGTCACAGTTGTGGCATTTCGCCGGCGCCTTTGGATTCCTACAATCCTTTGAGAGATGACCCTTCTGCTGGCAATTGTAGCAAGTCACTTCGCCCCTTGGCTTCTTCTGGCCATCCTTACCCTTCTGTTGCTGCTGGTTCCTCTTCTTGTTTGCACTCTGCTGTGGCTTAGATCCTTCCTTGGTTACAGCGACAACAGAACTTTCCCTAGGAAACAAACACTCATGCCTGAGGGCTTTCTCCACAAGCTTCTCAAACGGATCGTCCAGATGATCCACCAACTGCCTTCCAAGATAACTGTCCAAGCCTGTCACAAATTTCTCATTCTTCTGATAAGAAGATTCAATATACGACCGAGCATACTTGGACAAGGCCTCAAACTCAGAAACGTACTCAAGAACCGATCTCCCACCTTGCTTGAGTTCCACAAACTTCTTAAAGAAGACAGATTTCTGAGCCGTAGAGATGAACTTAGCTTCAAATCTGACTTGGAATTGCTCCCAAGTAATCTCATCCTCCGGAGTATCAATGGTGATAGAATTCCACCAATCTGAAGCTCTCCCTTGAAGTTGCCTTGATGCAAGCTTCCTCCTAGTTGCATCCTCGATTCCCAAATCACCAAAGATCCTCCTACAAGCATCAATCCATCTCTGCACTTCAATAGTTGATTCCGTTCCCAAGAAAACTTTTCCTCCAAGAGAAGTATAGTCCTTACAAAGCTTAGCAAAATCCACTGGTCTTGGAGCTTGAACTTGAACTCCAACATCTACTGATGGCCCCGAGGCTGGTATCCTTCTCATGATCGAAGTCATCATGGCCTCAAACATAGGAGCATAATCAACAGCTTCCCTAGCAGCACGGCCTTCCCTAGCAGCTGGTCTCCCCCTTCGACTCATCCTTAATATCTACAAAAAGGAATGACTTAGAACACCTTGAGAAACAACTGCATAAGGAGTTCAAATCCTTCTAAACTACTATATTACATATAGTAATCATTCATCAAAATACAATTACGTCTCTCATACGTAGTTACGTCAGCGAGCGTTGGCTAAAATCGATTAACCTCGCTCTGATACCAAATGTGACGACCGCCCATGACTCCCGCACCAAAACAAGGAAATAGTGCGCTGAAAGGCATGCCAGGCAGCCATGGGTGACCGTCAAGGGTAGAATAAACATCGCAGAATCTATCGTATAACTCACAGCGCATGGATAAAATATAATAGAGGAATATAATATAGTGAAGCTCCATAGAACAGAACATCATCATATAAGCATCATAGAAGTTTTATACAAACATATGAATCATCCATACATCAAAGCCTCACTACATAACACTCAAACAAATATAGCAGCGGAACACCCAGTACATAATATGAAAATAATATGCAAAAGCCTCCTGCTCTTCTTCGTCTTCATCAACGTAGACCTCCATGAACAGCACCTGTCACCTGCTACCTAGTCTGCCCATCCCAACATGGATGAACAGCCCAAGGTAATAAGAGGAGACATAAAACCTTGAGTCATACAAAGTCTTAGTGAGCAGTAAATCGACTATCAAACATACCAAAAGAGTATAAAGGATAAAGGAATAGGAACCAAACCATCCCACTCCACCTCTTTCTACAGTGATAGCCCCCAGACTCAAACTAAAGTGAAGCAAACATAACATAGCAGACAATTAAGGTAAAACAATAATCACTCGAGTCAAGGTCGATGTTTTCCAAATACAAACCCCCAAGGCCTAAACCAAGATCAGATAAGCATCCAGAAAACACCGCTCTTGAGACCGAATGATGATACAACCAAACGTCCAAACATCCATGACTCCGGCTATCACTGTTATCATTGCCTTGATTTCACCGTTAGTTGAATGACCACCTGTCAAGGGCTAATGGTAACCCCGATTCTAGACATAACTCTGCACGTCGTCGCAGCCCGTGCCTAGGAATTTTCGCAACTACCCAGAGTACTAGCACGTCGTCGCAGCCCGTGCTTGGAACGTCGTCGCAGCCCGTTCCAACGTACTCTTGCTTTGAGCATGCTAGAACCTTCAACAACGATGAGATCTCAGCCTCCTAGTCATCCTCCTCGACGACTATTTCCATACTAGCTCAATCGCCTCTCAAGCTAACCATTATCATCAACCCGGATCGCATCACCGAGTTATCAACATAGCTTCGCACGTCGTCGCAGCCCGTGCTTGGAACGTCATCATGACCCGTCCCATTTCATCATCATGCTTTGCCTCCTCGCATCATGCCAAAGTCCATCTCAATACCATGCTTTACCTCCTCGCATTATGGTAAAGTCCATCTCAACATCATCTAATCCATACATATGAGCTTCAACATCCGCTTCATATGCCACAAGCAGCTTTCACTATTCAAGAGCCTTTCCACTTAGCTTTTGAATCATCTTCGACCATTTTGTCTAGATCTAACTATCAATCAACTAACATACATAGAAATCAATCAAATCAATCATTAGCTTAAGCAATCAAGTAATCGAATATGGTCTAAGTAGGCATTTATAACTACAATGGCAATTTCGTAAATAAATGAGCATAGATATAACATACATGAATCATGGGTTTCTAGCATAGATCTAATAAATATAAATCATGGGTTTTGTCTCTACAACTTGATGAATGAACTTGCATAAGTAAACATCTTCATAAGTAATGGATCTACACTTGGATCTAAGGAAAATGTATGAAATCACTATCTACAACACTCCAACAAACCACCAATCCAATATACTCCTTTGGGTCCGCGTGAGAGATAACCACCACTCAC
The DNA here is from genome assembly GCA_030765085.1 of Allium cepa. NCBI lineage: Eukaryota > Viridiplantae > Streptophyta > Magnoliopsida > Asparagales > Amaryllidaceae > Allium > Allium cepa. The sequence goes on from CM060932.1 coordinate 708,907,043, forward strand.
CAAATCACCCAAACACTTCAAAAACTATCAATTTCAGATCTGGACAGCAAGGATTCAAGCTCGATTTGGTGAAATCTCGCTTGAAATGGTGAAATCTAGCTTCGTCGGATGAAGATCTTCAACTTTGGCTCTTCGATCTTCGATCTTGGATGGATGTTAGAACTAGATTGGAATGGAGAAAAGGAAATGAAGAAATGTTGTAGTCGAGCTCTCAAAATGGCAGCACTTCGTTGCTTCGAAATCCGGTGCCAAAAAGTGAGCCAAAGCCCTCTATTTATAGGCTGAATTCTCCTTAGGTCGCCCAGATCTTAACTCGTAGGCTCGCTATTAGGTCGTTGCCGACCTAAAAAGTCTCGACCTAACTATACTACGACCTAAGACCCACAGTATGCACGCTACCTAAAACATAAGCGCGCGACCTAACAATCTATGCAACCTACCTTAGGTCGTCTAATCGACCTAACTGCACCACATAACTACCCAGCGACCTAACTATTGCCGACCTACCATTCCCAACGACCTTCGACTCATCGAACCCAACGACCTACGACCTAACTGGGACGAGGCTTATCACACGACCTAAAAACTCAACGACTCACTTAGGTTGCTCACGACCTAACTGAGTTACGACCTATCAAATCCACTCGACCTAACACACCCCCTATCTTAAGTCGCTTACGACCTATCTATACACAGCAAACTTAGGTCGTTAATCCTCTTAGGTCAGTCAAATACTTATGTAGGTTAAATTCCTTAGGCCGTTAACTACCTCTAACCCATTAACTCGTCTAACTGCTAGGTCGTTAACCCTAAGTCGCTCATATCTATAGGTCGGATATCTGCCTTAGGTCGCTCCCATCCTATAGGTCGCTAATCCTATAAGTCGCTTCCCTCGACCTAAACATCACCACGACCTAAGCCTCTACACAAGTTAACTTCTATAACTCGGCAAAACCCTATAAGTCGCTAACTTGCTTAGGTCGGTCAAAGCCTTAACCCGGTCATATCTACTAACTCGTTAACACATTAGGTCGTTCACCACTCCTCAACGACCTAACATCCAAACGACCTAACCCCTTAAGTCGTCAACCCCACTAACTCGTCCATCCCCTAAGTCGCTATCTAACTCATTAACTCGTAACTCGCGAAGACCACTAACCCGTTAACTTGCTCCAACACTAACTCGAGTTAACTTTCCAATCTAATTTCCTCGCGACTCAAACAACATACAAGTTATCTTCCCCTACGACTTAGGTTAAGGACGACTTATCAACACTAACGACCTAGAATTCTACGATATATCGACACGTAAAATACGGGTCGTTACAATTATTTTCATTTTCATTTGTTTCTCTTTACTCTTGTGCATCCATATCTCTTCATGAAACCACTTGTATTTGAGTTCAAATTTCAACAAAAATAATATAGAAATTTCCAATTGAATTTTTGAAATTAATATGTGCATATAAATGACCGTTTTTCCCTTATATGAAGATGAATACACGACGAATTGAAAATAATTTGAACTTTGGTTTAAACATGTTAAAATACCCATTATGATCATTTATTTAATTAAATTAGTTAAATATGATAGTAAAAATATACATATTTACATGCACATCATTGTCATATTGATCCTTGTTATTGCGATTTTCCTTTTCGGAAAGAGTTTTGAAAATATATTTTGAATAGAAAAACCAGGGCATTTAATTTTAAATTTATCTTTTTAAAGATTGGATGCATAGTATTTTATTATAGAGTATTCTCTGTACTTGTGTTGGAGCCTTTAATATGGATTTTCTATAAAGGAAAATATAGGTAATCAGATTACTGAAAGCCAAGTAATTTGAGCTTTATGTAGGTGTATTACAATTTTCGCTCCACGATAATTTCTAGGACGAAATTATTTTAAAGAGGAAGGATGTAACATCTTGAAATAATGTGAACACTTTATATTTAAATATAAGGACTATTTAAATAATTGAATTATGAATTCAATATAAGTTAAATGGATTTAATAACATTATTAAACTTCTTTTAATTAATAAACAATAATGGTAAACTTATTTTGCAATTTTTTTTTACATAAATAAATAGTTCAGTGAAAAATTGAAAATGTAACTGAAATTCATTTTTTAGATTTCGATTTTTTACCGAACGAAAGTTGTTGCGACGTTGTTGCGCACATATAGATTTGTGTACACATATAGTAATTAGAAATTCACTTAGCACTAAACAAATTAAATAGCCTAAGTATCATCAGGAGTTTCTAGAAAAAATTAGTAATGTTATTAAAAGAGAAGATTTTTGCTAATCCTTTTGCAACCTTTTATGTGATGTGATGGCAATTACTCAATGCCACATGGGTGCATGATAAAGTAGTTGAAATAACAAGGGTTAGGAGGGTAATTTTGGCTAAGGGTATTACAAGTAATTTTCTACATTTGCCAAATTCTATAAATATACAACCTTACCTTCACTTTTCCCTTTACACTTCCATTCTCTACTTTGCTCTCATTTCTTCATCTATTTCCTTCTTGTCTCCATAAAGTTTCTTAAGTAAAACACATAATAACTTAATCGTTTTCTCCTCTATAATATCAAATAAACCTAGAATAATAGTGTCTTCATTATCATCATTCCAAAGTCGCAAGTTTTGGAGCCAAGAACCCCATTATAGCTAGGGCGGTGAGCAAGGGGAAGTTCCTGGGCTTTGATCGAGCTTGAAGCAAGAAAAGAGGTTGTTTTGGGTCATTGTTTGGTTGAGGGAGAAGCTTTTGCATCTTGTTTTAAGTTTTGTTTTGGAAAAAGTGAGTTAATCTCACTTTAGAATGGTTTTAAGAATTGATAAAATGTTGAAAAATATAATTATTTGTTTATTTTGTTTATACATGTGTATATTGCTTGTTTGGATTTGGTTCCCGCTTAAAAATAGATGACATAAATAACCATTGTTTTGCAGGGAACAAAAAGAGGAAGTCGAATTGTCTTTGTAGCGAATAAGCATTGTGGAACACTTCAAAATGCATATTCACTTATGTGATTTGCAAGGGACTTTGGTAGAGAGAATCTAAGAATTTTCTCGTGAATATTGACTTACTTTAATACTTATGTTGCTTATATTGAAGAACGATTGAAATATACATGTGATTTAATGGTTGTTTGTGAAAATGTCATTATAGCGATTATCGCTATACTGACACTTATGAAATCTACTTTTTCAATCTTTGTTTGCTGCTCTTGTGCTTGTTTTTACATCACTAAAAATTTGGTCGTGTTTTTGCGCTTGTAAATTTTTTTTCGAAAAAAGTTTTGATGGCTCAAAAAAGATTTTAAAACCCAGCTCCAAAGATTTTAGAAGTTAGCGTTTTTGCAATTTGAAAGTCAATTTTTTCGATTAACTTTCAAATGGGTTTTGTTGACCTCAGAATTCTCTAAATTTTGTGAATGCATACTAGACTCAAAGTATATTGTCCTAAAAATAAAGAGTAGTATTCATACCTTGTAAAAACATGGAGAAAATGCCATTTTGAAAAGAACCGGTTTAAAGGAATTTTCCATACTCTTTTTAGCGACACTTTTGGAACACTTTCTAAACTTTTATGAAAATGGTTTTAAACTTGATTTTTCTTCTTTAATCTTTCTGCACATCGTTCTAACCTTTATTTAAGTGTTTTTAAAGGTGGATTGGAATCTATATAAATATCTTAAAGGATTTAATATAAATTATCAGAGAAGAAGTTTTTATTTTAAAAATAAGGGAAGGAAAGGTTTTGAGTTTTTGATATATATTAAACTTGAGATTTTCTTCTAAAGTAATATTTGAAATGGATGTTTTAAATACTATATTTCAAGTATTTTTGAGTTTATTGAAAATGAAAATGAAGCATAGATTACAACACCATTGTTGTAATAAATATTTTTTGAGAACTGAGAAAGAAGTCATGGATTATAACATTGTTATAATAAATGATTTCATAAAGTTATTAAGAAAGCCTCGTACTTGACTTAATAAGTGTTGATATTCTTAAAACTTTGGAGTAGTTTTTTTTAAAGATAATAATAATTTGATTTATAAATGATATTTTATAAATGAGAAAGTGTAAAGACCCATGAATTTATCACTTTGGAAAATAATATTTAATTTAAAAATTATCAAATACAACACATATTATATTGTTTTGAACAATAATTAATAATGGTAATCTTATCTTGAATAAGTAACTAAAAAATACTCTTTGGAAAAAATATTGATAAAGTGGCCGAAAATCAATTTGTATATAAACAGCTTTTTAACCATCAGAAGTCGTGCACAATTTTTTTTACACACACTTATTTCTCTATTTAAACAAGAATATGTAATAAAATTATTTATTTTATTTTTTAAAATAAGATGTTTTTTGACACAATGAGTGATATCATCATTTTAATCAATTTTTGAATTTAAATTAAATTTAAACAATTTAATGATTATTTTAAAAACCAATGAGGCCCTTTGGATTATTAAATAATAACGAAAATATTATTTTCAAACTTTTTTTACCAATAATATATATAGTTTAAGTAATAAGTGAAAATATGACCGAAAATCAAAATAGAAATTTGTGACGATTTGATGTAGAGAAGTTGTGCAACGTTATAGGTTATATATGACATACATATACACATATGCACATCCATGAAACTACGATAACACTTAAGTATTACCATTTACATTTCATATTTACTAAAGGTAAAATAATAAAAATATCATGATATTTATTCACAAATATCATGATGTTTCCTAACCAAAACAAACAAAACTCTCCATCATTTGTACGCACAAGGTTAACCCATGGGTATGACACATGGGGGTATGTTTGGGCCATGTGGATGAGGAAGGAAGGTGATGCAATGGTGATGTGTGGCAACAGAAATATCATGATATTTACTTGCATTATTTTCCTATAAGTAGAAGCCATCCATCCTCACTTTCATTCACACTCTCTTCTCTTCATTTCTTCAGCTTCTTCATCTTCTTCCTATTCTACATCATGGCTTCTATAGCCTCTTAGGAAAATTTAAAAATAGCATCGAAGTTCTATCCAAATAAGTCATAAAATATAGTGAGATATACCACTTCGAATTTGAGATCAAGCTAATGATCTTCTCCTTCTTCTCCTACCAAGGTCGTATCCATCTAAGAATCCCACCACCCTTGCTAGTCCAAGGCTGAACCCCTAGGGGTCTTGGTGTAAGGTTTGTAAGCTCTGATTTCGTAATAGCGGAGCTATAGTCGATTGAAAGTTATATCAAAAGGTATCAAGTGAGAAAATCAACTAATTTATTTTATAAAATCTATAATGATATGATTTCTATGCTTGTTTATGATGGTTGTTTATCATGTTTGGATATGATAATATTTTTGCTTGGATATGGAAATAATTCACATTAAATACGGATTCACACGAAGAAACCACTTTCTTCTTATGAATTATAAAAGCATTACGGTAGAATTAAACCTCTTTAAATATAAATAAAATGATATAAAATGGTTTATAAATGTTTTATAAGCATTAAAATTCAATTCAAAAAAGTATTGATAAGATATGAAATTGGAGTCAAAAATAGGCATATTACACGACGGCGGTTCGTGATTTCACGCTATAAAAGCTAAATTAATGTGTAAAGTGGAATATTGCTTAGAATGATTCAAAATAAGAATTTTTCGAACTCTTATAACTATGGTTTTCAAATAAAGAAGAAAAATCAAGATTTCATTAAGTATAATTTTAGATGTGTCCAAACCAAGTTTTCAAAAACGTCACGCTTTGGCAGTTCGGAAATCAAAATGGCAAAAATCTTTAAAATGGATAATTTTATATCTTAGAAAATATGAAATAAACTCCAAAAATATATTAAAATGTTTTAAAAGGGATTTGATTCATAAAAGTGGACATATGTGAAATGAAGTTAACGTTTTGATCAAAGAAGTTTTTAAAAACACCATTCGCAGCATTTTTTACAGCATTTTTTGGTAACTTTTTAAATTAATTTAAACTTGGGATTTTCTTCCTAAATATTTTGCAAATGTTTTTCAAATATTAAATCAAGTATTTTAAAGAGTTTAAAGTTGATTAAATAACTTAGCCGCCTTTTGGGTGATAGAGAGATAGTCTGTAGACCCACGCTTGGCAATTAGTGTTTAGGTGCTGCTCTAGCTATCCAGACTGGCTCGATGGAAGGGATAATAAATTTTATTTAATCATACTAGATTTTCCAAAGATAAAAAATATTTGGAGATTTCCAAAAGTTAAACAGAATTTTAAATAATAAGATTTTAGTGATGTATGTAACATATTGATTAAATTCTATGTTAAATTCCAATGAGGGAACTCGTACTATCAGTATGAATTCAAGAATGAGATTTCACCGTTTTTTAATGAATAGTACAGGTTGAATATGAAAATTAGTATTGAGTATATTTAATATAATTCCTATGGACCTTATTTACTCAATACTATTGGTTTTGTATTTACCATCCTAGATGACATGGTTTTAGCCCATTTAAAATATATGTTTTGAAATATGAAATATCTATTAAAATTATATTAAATTATGGAAATATTTTCCTATGTAATTAATGAGAAATAGTTTGGTGTTTCCAAATTTAAAAGATTGTTTAATGATTCCCTATATACTGAAAAAAGGAATGGTTTAAAGATGTATATCTCTAGAAGATATTTTATCTAGATAAAATATATTGATAAATTAGTTCGGAGGAACCAAAGTTGGATTTAGGTGATTCCTATCCAAAAACCACTTCGAACCAATATAAGTTCGAAAGTGAAAATATGTTGAAGATAATGATTTTGAAGACAAAGATCTTCTTAATGTAGGGCTGCTTGCTACTAATCTCTAGGGTAATTCCCTTATCATATATATGGTGACAGTGGTTCCTTTCAATTTGATATCTTCGATGCAAGGACTACCCCCTACTAATCCTAAGGGTGATACCCAAACATGATGTAGTAGGAGAAGCGCCTTCGGTTTGTTCTGTGCTTGGTCAACTTGTATGGACAAGCGCCTGACATTGCATTTCTAAGACCACGTACATTGACTTTTACAAACGTACATCTGTTTGATTGTGTAGAAGGTAACCCCTCTTACACTTAATACCCTTATTTGAAACATACGCGCTTAAATGTTGTACTTTTGTGAAAATCAATAGTGTGTTGTTAGAAATGCAATGTGGCATTCAAAATGAAATTTGTCATGTGAAAGGTAAAACGTTACTTCAAGCCTCACACATCAATAATGGCTAAAACAGGGTTGATGCAGCAAGGCTAAGTGGGCTGTACCCATTAGGATATGGTCATCACCTTTATAGGTTACCCTCTACATTTTGTATATGTTGTGTATGCTTTGGTATCCCATATATAGGTTAGGAACAATCGAGGTGATGGGATATTCGGTATTATCTTTGGTAGAGGTAGGTCGATTCTGTGTTGGTAAAAGTTGGAACCTCAGGTGCATCCCTCTAGAGATGTACTGTCAAAAGGTAGTACGTTACCTTGTCATTATATGGAATCCACTCTCCAATACAAGCCTTTATAATTTTATTTATAGAACCTAGTATGCTGGAATTCAATTAATGTAACAATTTTGGCTATGATTAATATGTTATTTGAAAGGATTTTCAAAGAGTGCCATTAAAAATAATACCCTGATTTATAACAAATGTTTTGGTTATCATATGATAAAACCCGTCCGTGCTTATGGCGGCATGATTTTATGAGATACCCTTTGATTTTAGAAGTATCGATTTTTTTGATTTTTCTCACACCAGTTCCATGAATGACTTGGAGTTTATTTTCTATTCCCCTTAAACTTTGGATGTCCTAATTTTTGGGCAGCCTATTAGTTAGGTAGCTTGGAGCATTTTGGGAGGAGCATGGAGTATGAAGCCAAAGGGTCCTATTTAGAAAGTTATCTATTTCTATTTTCACTTTATTATGTATAAGTATCTACCAGCACCTGTAGGGATAGGTAGTTATAACTATCCCTAGCTGGGTTAGTACTTGCCATAACTCTGATATCCCATTCTGAGAGTAATTGTATATACTATCTATATGCATAATTATAAGTTGTTAAATGCAATGTGAGAATCTATTTCACTCTTTCTTCTATCTTTATTTTCTTTTACCCCTGATTATCTCCCCTCCGGCAGTTGAATTTGCAGCACGTGAATATCGAGGATGTATTACCGTCGATCTTCAACGGTCGAAAAGACGGGTTGTTACAGTTAGTATCAATGCTTAGGTTGAGCAAACATTTAAGTCTTGATGGGGTAAACTCATTAGATATAGGGTTAGTAATGCCCTAGAATGAGTTTTGTCATTGAGAGCGTGTATTTAATTTTTTATATTCAAATACGTATATTCGACTTTTATGCCCATTCCCAAAGATAGTCTCGTCCATATTCTAAATTATCACTTTACTATATCTAGTAGTAAGAAACGAGGAACCGAAGAGGACATAGAAGGGGAGGTAGCAGCACAAAGGTCACCAGTGGTCGAACTCCAAATGCTACGAAAATTGAAGAAGTAATGGTTCCAGCGAAACTTTAAGTTAACTTTGCCGCTCTTTGCAAAGATTATACCAGCTTAAGAGGAAAGCCATTCAAAGGAACATAATCTATTATTAAAGTTCAAACTTGGCTCCAATCCTTTGAGAAATTCTTTAAAGGATTAGACATCAATGATGATCGAAAGTGGTTCCTGGCCTCTTGGTAATTGAAGGATGGGGCTCTAGCATGGTGGTCATCCATTACTCTTAATGAGTTGGAAGATAATTTCTCTTTGGCAAGGTTTAAGGAAGTTTTTGAAGAACTATACATGCCCGCTGCTAGAAAGTCTCGCCTCTATAGACGTTTCATGGATCTAAAACATGAAGAGATGTCCATGGAAGAATATTTGCACAAATTCGATGAATTATCTCACTTTGGTCCTGGACTTATAGATATGCCTCTGAAGAAAACCGAGATGTTCATTTCTAGGATAAATGAGCGGTATCAGGATAGCATGACCGCTCATATAAAAGAAACCTTTATGGATTTAATAGATATGGATTTCCGTTATGAAGCTTTGGACAAGAAGAATCCAGTAATAACCCACAAAAACAACAACAACAACAGGAAGTTCAACAACAACGAAAAGAAGCCATGGCAAGGCAAGTCTGGAGGAGGATCTCAAGTAAATCATTTTAAAGGTTTTGAATGTTTTAATAATGGAAAAAAGGCCTTTATTCAAATTATTGTAGGAGTCCCAAGGTTCAAAGGCAGTAGCGAGGAACTGTCTCTCCTATGGTTCAGAATAGTCTCTGCCACAACTGCCATCAACCCAGATACTGGAAAAACAAATGCCTGTTAATAAAGAAAGAAGAGCAGGTTAAGTTTTATGCTATTAAGGACAAGCCTTCAACATCTGCTGATGTAAAGAGCAAGGGAGTTCTTAAAGGTAATATCTAATATAAATAATGATTTAGTTAGAGTATTGTTTAATACTGGGGCTTCCAAAAGTTTTATTGCTAAAGTATTGGTTGATAGATTAAAACTAATCAAAAAAATTGCAGATACTCCTATTTGTATGTATAATCCTATAGGTTGTACAACTAATCTTTGTATGATTTGTGAAAACGTCTGAGTTACCTACCTTTTCCATAATTTTTCATGTGACCTATTTATCATTGACTTTATTGGATTCGAAGTTTTACTCGGTATGGATTGGTTATCTAAGAATAAAGTTATTCTTGATTGTGTTAAGAGGACAGTACTGATGGAAACAAAGTTAGGAAAGATTACTTAAATATTATGTAAAGAACCTAGTTCGGCAAGGGGTAATTTCATGTACGCTCTAGATTCATCCAATAAAGGTTTAGAGACGATGCCGATTGTTAAGTAGTTTCAGGATGTTTTTGAAGAGGTAAAAAGTTTGCCCCTATGTTGAAAAGATTGAATTTCATATTGGCTTGATTCCTAATACAAAGCCTGTTGTACACTCAATTCGAGGGATTGCTCCAAAGGAGAAGGAACAGTTGAAAAATCATGCCGATGAGTTATTAATGAAAGGGTTGATTATACCTAGTCGCTCAAGTTGGGGCACAATGGTAGTTTTCATTGCAAAATCTTACGGTTCATTAAGACTTAGTGTAGATTATCGAGACTTGAACAAGCAGACAATTAAGAACAAGTATCCTCTACCCCACATAGATGACACATTTGATCAACTTCATGATGCTCAAGTATACTGGCAAATGGATCTATCCACGGGATTACATCAGCTACGGATTACTAAAGATTGCATTCCATTAACCGCATTCAAAGGTCCGGATTGTTTCTACGAGTGGTTGGTTACGCCTTTTGGGCTGACCAATACGCCCGTCTATTTTGTGGATCTTATGAATAAAGTATTTAAAGGTGTTCTCAATAAATTCACGTCGGTTTTTATTGGCGATATTCTTATCTATTCAAAGAACGAGGAGGAACGGGAAAGACATCTGGAGATTGTATCGGGGATAGAATGAGAAAAGCATATCCAGAGTTTAGGATCGATGCATAGTTTGTATATGAGGAATTTCACTAGAAGGACAAACTTTGCAGTCTAATTAGTTTTTAGGACGCACATCCATAAATACTAATTGCAAGGCCAAAGTCAGCAGAATAATTACTTTTAAGGACAAATTCAGCAATACAATTACTTTCAAGGACATAGGTTTTTAGGCATTAGAAACTAATTATTTTGCATTCTGTCCTTAAAAGTAATTATTTCAGTTATGTGTCCTAGAAACTAATTGACTTGCTAAAGAGGCCCTTGTGGCTAATTTTCACTTTGTATATTGTATCGATGTAGTGTACTCTCCGCCTGTGGTGTAGTCACTTATCATATCTTTGTATTCGATTATGTCTAATATATTCCCTTTGAGTTATCTTCTTCTTGTCGTAAAATTCCATGGACGAAATTCATTTAAAGGGGGAAATCTGTGACGACTCATGAATTTATCACTTTGAAAAATAATATTTAATTTAAAAATATTCAAATATAAGGTTTTACAACATAATTTTTTTTTGAACAACGATTAATATCGGTAATCTTATTTTGAATAATTAATTACAAAAATATACTCTTTTGAAAAATATCGATAAAGTGGTCGAAAATCGTTTTATCAATAACAATATTTTAACCGTCTGAAGTCGCATATGATTTGTTTTACGTACACTTATTTTTCTAAAAAAGTATATCTAATATTTTTTTTTTAAAATAAAATGTTTTTATGACATCATTTTAATATCATCATTTACAAATAATCAATTATTGAATTAAAATTAAGTTTAAATGATTTAATAATTATTTTAAATTAAATGAGGCCCTTTGGATTATTAAATAATAATAGAAATATTATTTTCAAACTTTGTTTACCAATATATATAGTTTAACTAAGAAGTGAAAATATGAGCGAAAATTGAAATTGGAATTCATGACAATTTGACGTAGAGAAGTTGTGCAACATTAGAGGTTACGTAATGTTACCGGTGTCTTGACCTGGCTATATTGGACTGATTACGCAAGACAGATTCGCCTATTGTCAAGAAGGATGGCCACAACGCAATGGATGTGGGACCTGGAAGTAGAGTTTGGATGGCCATACGATTCCAGGATTGAACGAAGTTGGCTTATAGAATATGCAGGATGCTCAAGATATGAAGATTGGTTTGGATAGCAAGGGATCTGTCAGGAAATCAAATCTACGGTTGCGATGACAACAACTATACAATGGAAATCGAATATATATATATATATTTCTACATACAGGTACTTGCTAGAGCAACATCACTAGAAAGACAAGAACACGGCTCAAAGAATGCTACGAGAGACTACAAGTCGATAGGATCAAAGAAGCAACAAGAAAGATGCACAAAGTAGACATGCACAGTTTTCAAACGTTTAGATGCACTAGCCAGACGTTTGGAAAAACCCTCTGGAATAATAAAACAGATAGGAAAAGATGTCTGGTAGATGCACTCAGACGTCTGAAAGACTACTGTATACAAAAAAATATAGTGTCAGACGTCTGATACAAATATCAAACGTCTGATTTTGAACTCGAAATTTATATTTAAAATTCAATTATCACATTTGAAAAGACATCTTCGCTTCTCTTCGCTGCAACTCTTCACCATCAACAGAAGCGACTGTAGAGCACTTGTTAATGGATGCAACTACTCAAGGAACCTCTCTACAACAACAAGTAACATCAAGAATCAAAGAGAACACTCACCTTACTTACTTGTGCTCTTTACTTACATACTCTGTTATATTCTTGATCTTTAGCAATCTGTACTTGTATTTCACTCTTTCATATATTCAGGTCTTCACAGACAATACTCTCTAGATATATAGTGGAAGAATTTGTACCTATTAGTCAATATCTGTGTTATAGGACACATATTTGACAAGAACAATTTATTGTAACCAAGCATATTCTTCTGGGCGAAGCGTGGGTGTTTGATAGTCGAATTCCGAAGGGGAGCTTCAAGACTGGACGTAGGACGAGAGGTCCGAACCAGTATAAAATCATGGTGTGCTTATTCTATAGTTACATAGATTATTACTGATTTAGTTGCATCATATATTTTGCTACATATACTTGCATATACACTACACGATCCACCCTGTAGATTTACAATTGGTATCAGAGCAAGGTTAGATCAAAATACAGTAACACGTTTTTTGAATCAATAAAATATGGCAAGTATTTTTCAAGAAGGCCAATCCATAGCACGACCCCCACTTTTTAACGGTTCTAACTATGCATATTGGTCAACACGTATGAGAATTTTTACGGAAACTAATGGATTAGAAATTTGATCAGCCACTCAAAATAAATATAAAGCACCCGACACTCCTATGAACACATGGACCGATGCACAAAAAACCATAGCTTCTAATAATGCCAAAGCTATGAATATTCTATTTTGTTCACTAGATAAGAATGAATTCTCACGTGTCATGTTATGTAACACTGCATTTGATATTTGGCGTACCTTACAAGTTACATGCGAAGGCACAAAAAAAGTTAAACAACTAAGATTTCAATTTTACAAAATCAATTTTCATCATTTAAAATGAAACAAAACGAATCTACAGGCGACATGTACTCTAGATTCCAAACCATTCAACACGATTTAATGGCGCTTGGAGTCAAATTCACAAATTTTGATTTAGTATCTAGAATACTCAATTCTTTAACTCCAGAGTGGGAAAGAAAAGTATTAGCTATCGAAGAAGCTACTGATCATTCAGCACTCTTAGTTGAAGAGTTGATACAAAATTTAATGTCCTATGATGCTAATTTGCAGGTACAAAATGAACTAAATTCGAAAAAGAAGAACATAGCATTCCCAGCAACAAATGAAGATTCCGACTTAGACGAAGAAGAAATTGCATTTATTGCCAAAACTACAACAAATTCAAGAAGTTTAGAAAAATGACTAAATTTGAGAAAGGAGGAAAATCAAACTCAACAAATCAAACATCAATCAAATGCAATGAATGTGATCAACTTGGACATATGAAGAAAGATTGTCCCAAGCTCAATAATGATTAAAAGAAAAAAAAATTTGAAAATTTCAAAAAGAAGAAGGCTTTCGAAGTAACATGGGATGACTCGGATTCTTCATCATCAGATAGTAAATAGCGATAGTGATAGAGAACAAGCTAATATGTTCTTTATGGCACAAACTGGTGAGGTATGTCCCGAACTTAGTTATGATGAATTATTAGAACTTAGCATGGAATTAGATGATAAATTTCGACAAATTAAAAAATTGAACAAAGAACATATAGCCAAAATAAATAGATTAGAACTCGAAGTAGGAATGTTAAAAGATGAAAAAATTATTCTAGAAGAGGAACTAGCATTATCTCAAGAAAAAATTAAAAATAATTTGGTTGAAAATGAGGCTATTGCTATTGATTTTGATAAAAATAAATTAGAAACGGATAACTTGTTAAAAGAAAATGTCAACTTGAAGAGTAATATTGAAATATTGAAAATTGAAAATTTAGAATTAAAAGAAAAATTAAATAAATTTACAAATAACGTTTCAAAATTTAATAAAGGAAAACGGGATTTGAAAAATCTTACCAAAATTTCAAAACAATCAGGCAATAGAAATGGAATAGGATTTAAAAATACCCCTAAACAAAGAAGGAATGATATCAAAAAATATTGCGGTATTTATAAAAAGACTAAAAGTTTACCTAAGTCTAATACGAATACTAGAAGTATAAAAATTTGGATTCCTAAGACAAATAATAATTTGATTAGACAAAAACATATGATTAATTTTTTAGAAAATGTAGTCTATAATAATAATTATATTCAAAAAGGTACTAAACCTTCTTGGGTATGGCTACCTACTTCTCCTAACATCTAGGACCCTAACAAAGTATATGGGTACCAATTAAATCATTTTTTATTTTGTAGGTGCCAAAAATAAAAAATAAGGAGAAATTGATACTAGACAGCGGATGCTCCAAGCATATGACCGGAAATTCAAAAATGTTATCGAATATAACATACATAGATGGTGGAATGACAACTTTTGGAGATAACTCAAAAATATACGTCGTGGGCATTGAAGAAGTCATCAACTCTGGTATTTCTAGCTCCCATATTATTACAAATGTTTTATTAGTAGAAAATATAAAACACAACCTATTAAGTATTAGTCAATTATGCAATCAAAGTTTTCAAATCAATTTCGAAAAAGATAGATGTAATATTTTCGATAATAATAAACAACTTATATTTGAGGGTTTTAGAAACAAAAATATTTATGTCTTCAACATGAATATAAATAAAAATTCAAATATGTGTTTAACTGTCAAACATGGCGACCCGTGGTTGTGGCATAAACGATTTTGTCACATTATCTTTAAATATATTAATACATTAGCAAAACATGAACTAGTTAAAGGTTTACCTAAAATAATTTACAAAGTAGAAAATTTATGTGACGATTGTCAAATTGGAATACTAAAGAAAAGCTCTTTTAAATCTAAAAATAATATTTCTACAAAACAACCGTTAGGATTATTACATTTAGATTTATTTAGTCTAATGCAAGTACGATTTATAAATCACAACAAATATGTTTTTGTAATAGTTGACGATTTTTCCGGATATACATGGACTTTATTTTTAAAATATAAAAGTGATACCTTTGGTATGTTTAAATTTTTTGCTAAAAGAATTAAAACACAAATGGATTTGAAAATTAAAAATATTCTAAGTGATCATGGTAGAGAATTCAAAAATGATCTTTTTACTAATTTCAGTAATAAAAAAGAAATAAGTCATAATTTTTCTTTTCCCCACACACCTCAACAGAATGGTGTAGTAGAAAGAAAAATCGTACGGTACAAGAATGTGCATGAACACTATTAAATAGCAGTGGTCTACTAAAACATTTTTGGGCTGAAGCTATCGCCACAGCTTGTAATGGTTTGAATCGAGTAACCATACGTCCTATGACTAAACAATCTTGTTTTGAAATATTTTTTTGGAAGAAAACCTAAAGTATCATACTTTAGAACTTTTGGATTAAAATGTTTTATATTAAATACAAAAGTCGATAAAGGAATATTTGTTGGATATTCGTATCGCAGCAAAGCATATAGAATTTTTAATAAACAAAATAATACTATTGAAGAAAGTTTACATGTCTCGTTCGATGAAAATCTTCTTAATCATCGTACTAATGACGATGAAGAAATAATTCCGATAACAAATACAACGAATTCTCTTAATAATGAGACAAATGTGCCAAATAATACTTTAATATCATCTCTTAGAATTCTTAGTGATCATCCAAAAGATAATATCATTGGAGATCTCAATTCTAGAGTAACTAGACATCAACTCAATCAAATAAGGCATATAACATTTATGTTAAATTTTGAACGAAAAATTATAAAGAAGCTTCAAATAATAAATTTTGGATAATAGCTATGTAAGAAGAATTAAATCAATTTGAATAGTAATAATGTTTGGGAATTTGTACCAAGACTAGAAAATCAATCAGTTATGCGAACAAAATGGGTATCTAAAAACAAAGCAGATGAAAACGAAAATATTGTTAGAAATAAAAACGTTTAGTTGCTCAAGGTTATAATCAAGAAGAAGGTATCGACTATGACGAAACTTTTGCTCCAGTAGCAAGACTAGAGGCCATACGTGTATTACTCGCTTTTGCAAATCATCGCAATTTTAAACTATTTCAAATGGATGTCAAAAGTTCTTTTTTAAACGGTTTTATTAAAGAAAACGTATATGTTGAACAACCTCCATTATTTGTTCACGAAAAATATCATAACCATGTTTTTAAATTACAAAAAGCCTTATATGGTTTAAAACAAGCCCCCCGCATGGTACGAACGTCTTAAAAATCATTTAATTATATCTGGTTTTCAAATAGGTAAAAATCGATACAACTTTATTTATTAAACGAGAAAATAACGATATTTTAATTGTGCAAATTTACGTAGACGATATTATTTTTGGTTCAACTAACGAAAATCTCTGTAATCAATTTTCAAATATTATGAAAAATGAATTTGAAATATCTTACATGGGAGAATTAAATTTCTTCTTAGATTTACAAATAAAACAACTCGAAAATGGTATTTTTATTCATCAAGAAAAATATTATAATGATCTATTACGTCGTTTTGCAATAGATAAAACTTTATGCAAATCAACATCGATGAGTACTAACGTTCACTTGGAAAAAGATGATAACGGAAAAGATTTCGATGAAAAATTATATTGTAGCATGATTGGTTCCTTACTTTATTTGATGGCTAATCGACCTGATATTATGATGAGTGTATGTCTTTGTGCCCGATTTCAAGAAAAACCCAAAGAATCTTACCTAAGAGCCGTTAAACATATCACACGATATCTATCTAGTACAAGAGATTACAGTTTGTTTTATCATAAAGGATCATTGTTTGAACTAGTTTCATATAGTGATGCAGACTTCGGTGGATGTAAAACAGATCGTAAGAGTACTATTGGAACATGTCACTTTATCGGACTATCATTAGTTTCGTGGTTTAGCAAAAGAAAAATTATGTCTCCTTATCTACTTGCGAAGCCGAATATATTTTAGCAGCTCTAGCGTGTGCACAAGTGATATACATGCAACAAACACTTACGGATTTCAGCAAAGTTATCATTAAATCACCAATATATTGTGATAACACAAGTACAATAAATCTATCAAAAAACCCAATAAATCACTGGCAAACTAAAAATATAGATATACGACATCATTTTTTACGTGACGATGTAGAAAAAGGAATTATTTCATTAGATTACGTAAATACCGAGAATCAAATAGTAGATATTTTCCAATAAATGAACAAACTTTTGTTAAATTGCGACGTGATTTAGGGATATGCTCTCTTAATGATCTTCTAAACTAAAAAACACATTTTATTTATTCTGTGTTTAGCTAAAAAAATTTATCCACAAATTAGAATTCATAACTCCTTCACCTTAAGTTTTTTAGGTAGTTAGTTTCTGAAGATTATATATAATTAATTTTTGAAATTATATATAAATCTTTACACAACAAGAAGTAAAAATATATAGATTTTCCATTTTTTACAAGAATATATAATCATGTCTTCTGAAAATTCTCATCTATCCTTCTCGACACCCATAACGGATAGCTCAGCGGATATACCTCAACGCCTTCCTACCCTTACACCAAATCAGGAACCAACGTATGGTGGTCTTTCTATCACACGGGATTCACTCCCGATAACAAGAAGTTCAAATGAGCTCTATTTTTTTTCTCCAAACACCAAGGAGAAAATTGATGAGATACATCACTATCAAAAACAACAAATAGACCTACAACCAGAATTATATTTTGAATAAAAAGTCATGGCACGACGACTAAGTTTTTTGGAACAAGTAGCGATAAAATTTTGTAATTCACGGAAGAAGGATGTGCATGAGTTCTTTGGATCCCACATTCTCGTATCGTATGCCTTTGGATCCTTCCCCAAGGCGGTTCTCTAGTTCCTCGAGAACCCACGAATGTGGAAATATATGGTCTTCACTCAAGCCATGGAGGGATGAAAAGTCTGAAGATTTCAAAACTCCATCACCATCTAATAAATTATTTTCATTATATATGTATCTATGTATATTTGTAATTCTGTTTCACAAATATAATACTATATTTTAACAAAAAATAAAAGGTCGAAAAATAACAACACCCTTCAAATTTAGGCTAATTTTAGAAACATTAGTTATTTCAGACGTCTAGATATTGCCCTCAGACGTCCGACACTCTAATATCACATAAATTTTGCACCATCATGCATATGTCAGACGTCTGATATAACCTTCCAGATGTCTAACAATTGTCTCTGGTACTAAAAAATAGAAACTAGACTATTTCAGACGTTTGAACTTTGAACCAGACGTCTGAATAAACTCTCTGTCACCAAATTATAAACATTCAGACATCTATTATTTATACCAGACATCTAAGAAATCTGCCTGTCATTTAGAAATGAAAATTCGATTTATTTCAGACATCTGAAAATACAAACAGACGTCTGAAAAATCTCTCTGACTATTGATTTTTTCAAATCGACCAAATCCAGATGTCTACCATAACAAACCAGACGTCTGATTCTATTTACTATCTTAAAATTAGATTAAATCAGATGTCTGAATTACCTTTCAGACGTCTGAAATTCTATCGACACTCTTATACGCCCAGATAACGTCTATGTTTTACCTTTTCTTACTTCATTTCTTTTCTTCTTACTTCAATATCGATTTTTTTCCAACAATCCTCTCTCCTTCAAACTTGAACGAATTTGATGGCTCCTGAAATAAAGAATCCTAAAATCTCTAAGAGAAAACAAGACCAACCAACTTCCTCAAACCCTTAAATTTGCTTAGATGATCAAATCGAACGATGGATGAATCGAGCACCACATCCACTCAAGAGATATGAGGATATTCAAAAGAAGAAACTCCATACAGGTCCATTTTATAACCTACAAGTTTCCAATGTATGATTTAGATGAAATGTGTGAGAATGCTGGTTTAGAAACCTTGATATCTTTCAATCCCAATAACATCCAAATTGATCGGTTGGCTATATTTCTCTTCTACGCTAATTTGGATAGTACAGCGGTTTGGAACACTGAAAACGAAGATAGTTGGATATGGTCTAGCGTTTATGGCAACACGATTAGGCTCACTCTACTAGACAGAACTCTCGGATGTTCTGACACGGGGGAAGATTTATATAATATTCCCGATATGCATTTCAAACCAAGGGATAATATAACACATCAAATATGGGTGGATGAAATGCCTAAGTTCGTATCCAAATAACTACGACCTAAGGCAAGACTTCTTACTCGAATGATCATCAACACTATCATTTTACGGCATGGAAGTCATGAGCAGATATCGAAGTTAGAACGCAAGGCCTTATATGCTCTATTCAGTGTAACAAGGGTGAATTAGGCCAAATTTATATTTGACGAGTTCAAACATTTTGACTCGATCATGGTCATCTATTATCTACCCCACATTCATCATGAGACTTCTACTTGTTCACAACATTTCCTCATACTTATCTACTTTTGAAGAAGTTTTTCCAAAATATGCTTCCACGAAGTTTTTTTTCACTAATGCACCTACCAGAAAACCCTCCGAAGTTTATATCATTTGACGAGTGGTCGCAATGTCCTCAAGCCAGACAAGCTGGGCCTCCACGTCAACCACACCATGAACCATCACAAGAGGTGGAACAACATCACGACACTACTCCTCCTCCTCCTCCTCCTCATTCATTTGATTATACGCCCCACGATGAGATTTTGGAGACTCGAACAGAGACAAATCCAAATGAAAGTACTCGCGATCTCACTCTTCAAAATCAACATATCCTGTCTTGAAATCAAAAGGTTTTGACTAAGCGTATTGATAGCTTTAAAACATCTTTTGCCACACGCCTAGCCACAGTTGAAACATCACTTTCAACCGTATTATCGATTCTCAAAGAGGCTCTTCAAAGGGTTCGTGGCCCTACACCTCCTTCCGAAGATTGGCTAACCCCAGTGCCTTCTCCTCTTTCGAAACATTCCAAACTTTTTGAGGAGAACGAACCTCTAGAACAAGTTTCGACATCTCCTACGAACCAACTTAGCTCCTCCAAAAATGAAGATAAAGGAGATATCAACATAAGGATTCCCTGAAAGACTCATAGACTTTTAGGACTCCATCTTATGTAAAATTGTTAAAAATCTATGAACGTACTCAATTATTTTAAATTAATGAAAATTTTCTTTTGCTATGTTATTTCTGTGTACATTTTGTATTACAACGAATGGTCGATATTTAATAATTTCTAATTTAAAATTTTGTATATCCTTTTTGATAATGCCAAAGGGGGAGAAATCATAAACGTCACAAATAAATTATGAAAAGCACATATTCAGGGGGAGATTTATAAAATTATATATAAGTACACTGCATAGTTGTCGTCATCAAAAAGAGGGAGATTGTTTGGAAATCAAATCTACGGTTTTGATGACAACAACTATGCAATGGAAATCAAATATGCATATATATATATATATATATATATATATATATATATATATATTTCTATATACAGGTACTTGCTAGAGCAACATCACTAGAAAGATAAGAACAAGGCTCAAAGAATGCTACAAGAGGCTACAAGTTGATAAGATCAAAGAAGCAACAAGAAAGATGCATAAAGTAGACATGCACAGTTTTCAGACATCTGGGTGCACTAGCCAGACGTTTGGAAAACCCTTTGGAACAACAAAACAAACAAGATTAGACGTTTGATAGATGCATTCAGACGTTTGAAAGACTACTATATACAAAAAATATATAGTGTCAGACGTTTGATACAAATACTAGACGTCTGATTTTGAACTTGGAATTTATTTAAAATTCAACTTTCACATTTGAAAAGACATCTTCGCTTCTTTTCACTGCAACTCTTCACCATCAACAGAAGCGCATGGTTGGCACTTGTTAATGGATGCAACTACTCAAGGAACCTCTCTATAGCTATATATAACATCAAGAATCAAAGAGAACATTCACCTTACTTACTTGCGCTCTTTACTTACATACTCTGTTATATTCTTGATCTCTAGCAAACTATATTTGTATTTCACTCTTCCATAATTTCAGTTCTTTACAGACAATACTCTCTAGATATGTAGTGGAAGCATTTGTACCTATTAGTCAATATCCGTATTATAGGACACATATTTGACAAGAACAATTTATTGTAACCAAGCATATTCTTCCGGACGAAGCGAGGGAGTTTGATAGTCGAATTCCGAAGGCGAGCTTCGGGACTGGACGTAGGATGGGAGGTCTGAACCAATATAAAATCCTGGTGTGCTTATTTTATAGTTACCTAGATTATTACTGATTTAGTTGCATCACATATTTTGCTACATATACTTGCATATACACTACACGATCCACCATGTAGATTTACAGGATCGGTGTGGCTAGGTAGTATTATAGCGGTCGGCATGATCAGTTGGATGGAGGGTTCGGCATGGCGATGGATATGAAAGGAGGGTCGGCATGATATAGGTCGGCATAGTATGTGGTATAATGGGTTCGCATAGTATGTGGTATGATGGGATCGACATAGTAAGTGGAATGATGGGATCAGCATAGTGTGTGAAGACAATAGGGTCGGTATACCGAGAAGGATCGGCATAATAATATGGATCGGTGTGATGATATGGATCAGAATAGTGAGTTGGGCTCAGTACAATATCGAGGGAGCTTGGAAGGGTTGGTGCAGTGTCCTTATAGGTTGTTGATCGACCTAACATTTCCTGAGGAGAAGGGTTGGTGTTTCCCTGATTAGTTTATAACTCGAACCAAAGCACTATCAGAACTATAGCTTCATATGTCCAAACGTCGTAATGCTTGAAGTATCATCATGTTGTGCCACAAAAGGGCCATCATAGGAGTCGTTTGTCCCAAACTCAACCTATGGATGGGTCGGACCCGATTGCAATCCATAAAAGAGTTGGGCTCAGCCCTCCCTATGATGGTCCCAAATGGTCAAGGGAGTCCATGTCTCGAGATGTCAGTCAGATTGGAGGCTGCCTTCGTTTCTAAATACAGGGGCAGAGGGGCATTTCAAGGGACTTCTCTTTTTGGATGACAAGTGAAACTTTTCCACTTTTGTAATCAGTTTCCTTTTGTTCTAGCTCATTCTCAAGCTATTTTTAGTTGTTTGTAAATATAATCTATTGAGTTATGAAGCAATAAAGAAAGTATTCTGAGTAGACATAGGCGATCAGCGTCGAACCACTATAAATCTTATTGCTTTTGCATTATGTAATAATTTCCTTGATATCTAGCGTTATTCCTCAATTTTCATTTAATTTCTTTATTTATTTCACTACTTAAAACTATTCCTGGGTATCTATGCCAATTTGGTTGCAAACATTTTGGTGCTTTCTCTGAGAAATTCGATTCTCAAGCTTAGGAACACCATTGTTGCTACTGGATAAAAGAAATCCTCCAAAAGAAGGTCCATGTTCACTTTCAGAAGGTTGTAGACATTATTATGATTTTTCAAGATCTAAGCAAAGGAATTCAAGATGGTAAGGTGCACCAGATCTACATCCCACTACGTTGATGCCAACGAAACTATGATTGTCCAACAAGGGGACCCAAGTAACCAGCCTGTTAATGTGAATGTGGAGCCTGCTACAGTCCAGAACCCCATAAATTCCGTTACTAGAGATGAATTTAATGACTTGATTAGGAAGCTAATGGAGAGCCATAGGTAGCTAAACAAGAAAATATAGGCTAATGCTAACCCGATGAACCAAATTTCTCAACAACAACGCCAAAGCACCGGAGGAGGTCTCGCTTCATACTCGACGTCAGATAGCTCAACCTTATCGGACGAGGACCACAGGCGTAGGCGTCACAGGATTGAAATAACATGAGCCGGAGCAATGGAGCAATGTTTGGAAAACCGTCATGGTATGCCAAACCAAGTCATTGCCAATCCCTTCTTGAAGGTCGGTACCGATCCCTCAACCAGGGATACGGCTCCCCAACTGCAGTTAGGGTGTCGTACTCAGCTTGGAATGGGGAACTTAGACACTGGATCATGCGTGGATGCTGAAAAACAACCTATCCATAATGATAATGAGGAGAATCCTCAGGATACACATCTGGAGGACAATAGGCAAAGGAGGCGTGAGATGCCCCAGAGACACTGGCCATAACATTCATACCCATACATGTGCTGTTAAAAAGAAAAAGGGAAAACAACGCATGTCTAATTTATTTGGACTAAGTACAACAACACAAGACACTGGCTATTTCTTTGATTTCTCCTTCTTCTTTGGTTTTTCGGGAGTTGAATCGGTCGAGCACTTCTTTCGAGACCCTTTACTGCCTTGAATGAAAGTACTTGAGGATGGAGGAGGAACCGCAATAGGAGTTGTCCTGCCAGGTAGGATGAATTACAAAGGGCAATGAAGAGGATCTTCAACCACCACCACATCAAGTACAACCTTGAGCTTAAGTTTTGATTTTTCCTCTTCTTTAATTTGTTCTTTCAAGATGAATTTAGCTACAACACCCCTTAAAAATGAGAATAATAGTCCCACATTATGGAAAAACACCATGAAGTGGGTGCTTATATGCCAGAGCCTTCACCTCATAACAACGTCAAGGCCTTTTGAGGAATAAAACCCCATACCTTGGCTTGGCCCATGAGGCAGAGGTGACTAAGTTAGGGACAATATCCGCGTTAAGTGAGGTGCGAGCTGTTACATTGGTATCAGAGCCATACCCAGCCGGAATTGTGGTTTGTACATGTTACAGACACAACGCCTGGGTGGTGTTGTGCCCATGAGCCAACGAGGGCGTTGGGCTCTAAAGGGGGAGACTGTAACACCCCTTAAAAATGGGAATAATAGTCCCACATCGTGGACAAACACTATTAAGTGGGCGCTTATATACCGGAGCCTTCACCTCATAACAATGTCAAGGCCTTTTGAGGAACAAAACCCCACACGTTGGCTTGGCCCATGAGGCGGAGGTGACTAAGTTGGGGACAATATCCGCTTAAGTGAGGTGCAGGATGTTACATTAGCAGTATGCTCAGAAGCACCCGTGACCACAACGTTATCATGCTCCTCAGTAAATGATGGGTCTTTGGGCTTGTCCTCATCAAGTGCTCTAATTACTTGAGCGTTTTGTAGGATCAATTTCACCCTAGAAGGGGAATGAATAGGCTTATGCTATTAATTATGAAAATTTATTGCGGAAGTTTATATAAAATTATTTCAACATAGATATATCAAAATAATAGTAACACAGATAATAGCAGAATAATAAATGCAGAAATAGAATGACACAGAATTCCCAGCTTCGGCAAAACCCTGCCTACCTGCTGCCCCCAAGGTTTCTACTAGAAATTAAGCAGTCAGACGCTTACACACGTAAACTCGCGATACCCTCTATCGACTAACCTTAACTCTACGCTCAAAACCCTGCCACAACTCAGCCAATGAGTTGTGAATTCTCAAAATACGCCACATAGTTTTTACCCTAGTCACACGACTAGAAACTACAATGTTTAAAAGAGAAAAAATACAAATTAAACACAAATTAAATCAAAACCCTAATTTAAAAAATTAAAGCCTTATATAATTAAAACAAGGCCGGCCCAAAAATGTATCCTTTTTTCTTTATTCGGCCGGTTCCTTTTTCTTGGTGAAATGGTGGCCTCGTTCTTTCCTCTTTGTTCTATAATTAGGGCTTTGAATAAATTCGAAGACATCGACTTTAATTAGATCGATCGAGTGATCGATTTCCATTTCCTTGCTCTATCGATTGATCGTCTCTTGAGATGCTTTCGGGTGCTTCTTATTTGATTGAGTTCGACTTTTATTTCAATATGTAATTTATGCTTTTTGCTCTCTGGTTTGAATACTTGAACTCAATGCATTTACGGCCGATGATGTTAGTGTTTATATAGGGTTCGATTCCTTGTATTTTCGTTCATTTGGAGTTATTTGAATTTGTCAATTGCTTTATCTCGGCCACTTGATTTTGGTTGAATGATTATGATGATTTCTGACTTCTTTAATTCGTATATTTTTGGCTTGGTTAACACAGTGTTGATTTCTAACTTGGTTCGATTTCGTTCATTGCTGCCTTGGTCATTACGGCGTTGATTTTTTGGTGCTTAAGTTATGCTTTTCTTTGACCTTGGCCTTGATAAAATTGATTTTGTAAAAGTATTTTGTGTTCGGCACTGTCTTGATTTGAAACCGCAGTTCCATGATTTTGCAAACTCGTTTTCGACTGTGACTTTGGCATTGCTTTGAACTGAAGTTTGAAATCTCATCTGTCTTGAATTTGCAATTTTGAACTGCTGCACTGTCTGATTGTATTTGGTCGCTCATATATACTTGATATGTGCATGTCGACTTTGCATATATAACATGTTGAACTTGTAATGTGTTTGTTTGTTACAAATAGTTGCTGTCTCGTTTTGGTTAGTCTGCACTTATATACTTCATACTTGTTGTTACTGCCTATTAGACTGGTTTGTAGCTTGTTGTAACCAGACTTGAGTTTTGTACATATTGTGGTGAGTTGCTTGTACATGCCTCGTTTATGTTCCGTTCACCATTGTTGCACTGCCTTTATTCTGACCAGTTCATTTCCTTGAGTCTTGCTCATGGATTGATTTCGACCTGTTCTTTTGTCACTGTGTATATATATGCACTTGTTTTGGTTGCTGCATTTCAACATGTAACTTGAATTACACACTGTCTGTTGTAGTTTGCACTGTGCATTCGTACTTGAATCCGTTACCTTCATCATGTATACACATGCATATGTATGTGTGTGTGTATGCTTATGTTGGTTCATTGAGTTCTGGTAGCACTCGAGTCTTGTTCAAGTCTTCATTGCACTGTCCACTGATGTTGATCTGATTCATCTATATGCTCCAATGTAATTTTAGTCTCGAGTTTGTATTCATTGTTTCTTGAATCTGATTCACTCCAGAAAGTTTTGTCCATTGTATATGTTGTTGTATGATGGCTGTTGTGCACTAGTTATCTTCACATCATTATATAATTCGAAGTCTGGTTCAAGTTGCAGTGATACTGCTTGCATTCTGGTTTCTCTGTCTTTGATGTTGAGGCCTGTTGCAGTTTGATACTGGTTGATGTTTTCATGGACTTGAAACTATAGCTGTGGTTCCATATCTGACCAGCTAGATTGTTTTCTTGTGAACGTCACTTTTCATTTTGATTTTTGGAATTGCACCTGAGATCAATCCAGCTTGTAGCTCGGGTTTGACATTGTGCTGATATCGTGACTTTATTTATATTGCACTTTAGTTGAACCCGGCTTTTAATTTGGGTTTGACCTTGTGCTCACCTGTCCCTGTAATTTTATCAAGTGTATATATTGGTGTGCACGACCTTGTGGCATGTACAGTGATACACTGTGCATGTCACAAGCTGTTCGTGTATGATGAATTCAAAATTAAATGATGACGAACTACCCAAATAACTGAGGCAAATAGTATTTTCAAAATTATATTTTATTTTATACCGCAAAAATATTTTATTTTCAATTTTACCACGTCAGTGTGTATTTTTGCAGATTGCTCAAATGCTAGATTCAATCTGTAATGAAGTTGAAGATAAATACGAGTGAATGAGTGAATTATAGTGATGTGCATTTTTAAATTAGAAATTGTGATGTAACCAAATTTGTATTGTAATTGAAATTGTATATGTATAATGAGAGCTTGAATTTATACTATTCAAAATTGTAATAAATATTTGTTTGAATAAAATATCCGTTTAAATTTAAACTCTGTATTATTTATTTTATTCAGTAAATATTTATTTAATCATGTGAAAAATAAAATAGTACATTAACAAATACATTTAAATGAATATACATATGTTTACTATCATCAAACAAAAATCATATACACGCATGTTCAACAATCTCCCCATTTTGATGATAACAAACATATATTTAAGATTTTGAATTTGTTAAATGTATTTGATTATTCAATTTGCTCCTCCTATTTGAATGCTTCCTCTCTACACAAAGCTCCCCCTTCATACATGCATACAATTAAAAATATGCAAATGAGCCTAGATGCGAATAGAAAATATTTGACCTTAAATCTTAACTTTTCTCTCCCCCTTTTGTTATCAACAAAAGAGTAATGGTGATAGAAAAATAGAGATAAAATGATAGACATTAAACAACATTAAAACTCAATCGAATATAAATATTAAATTTCAATAAAAAAATCATAAATACCTTGTTAGACACATATTCCACTTTTAGAATGATGAGAATGATGTCATCATATAAAACCATACAGTTGTATCTATTTGTTGTATATTTATTTCAGGAATTTGAATATCTACCAACCATGTGTAACCGTTAGGACTTTTAAATGAGATTAATATTATTCCAATTTTATTTTAAAAATGAATTCAAGTATCTTCTAACCACGCATAACCGTGAGGACTTTTAAATGGGATTAGAATCAACTTTTTTATTTAATAAATCAATTTTGATATGCGTTCCATACATGCATAACCGTGAGGACTTTTAAATGAGCATGGAAGCACATAATCAAAAATTCCAAGTAGTTCACTCATGCATAACCGTGAGGACTTTTAAATGAGAGTGAATACTTTGGTTGTTTTTTAAAAAAGAAAATATAAAATGAAAAACGAATGATTCTTGTTTAAATTACCACACATGGACATACTATAATGGATTTGATGAGTGATGATTGATAGAAATATGATAGAAATAGAAACGGTCATGGAATTTTTACCAACAAAAAGTTTTATAACTCTTGTTTAAATTTCTGAAGAAATTTACTAATTATACCGTCTCGAGTTATAATATATGATAAATATCAACAATCATCACTTTTTCAATCACTATTTATCTTTTTGATAATTAGTAGGGAGTCAGATTAGTCAATGTAGTCATTTAAGCTCAAATTCAAAAATAATTATCAAATCAAATTTTCAAAATGACTAATCTAAAACAGTGTCAAAAATGGTTTTCTAGAAGGGGTTTTACAAGAAAATGTCTGCTTTTTGAAAAGTATTTGAAATGAAAAATATGCAGATATTTTCTTTGAAAAACGATGCAGTTACTAAATGTCTCAACATAAATCACGTTCCACTAGTAATTTTTCTATCAACTGGATTACTAGTGTAATCTGCATCTGAATTTTTCTTTCACTCAAAATTATCATTTGGTTAATGTTATAGACCAGACTGTAAAGTTGCAACAAATTTCTTAAAATCATTTTTAACAGCTTTCACATGAAATTCTCTAAAATTTGAATTGAAATCGTTCAAATTTACAAACAGTGACCATAATGTCAAAACAAATATATCCATGCATAACATGAGCAATCAAAGATCAATAAAACACCATCATTTGACCGAACAAATTTATATGGATTAGTTCAAAGATGAAAATATGATTGGTCATCATTTAAGCACAAATCAAAGTCATAAATAAGAACAAGTCAAAAAAATCATATCAATTAAGAATAAGTCAGAATTAAAGTCATCATTCATTTCATCATCACACTACTGGCTGATTTAATTCAGATTACCGTGCAGATTATCATTAATATATCGTTCAAAATATACCATTACCTTATTTACCTTTACGATAATTTTTTGTTGTTTCCCATTGTGATTCTGTCACCTTTGTACTAGGCTAAGGAACTTTGCTTTGACGCTCGTTGTGTCCTTGGAACAGCCAGAATCCAAGTAACACTATTGTTGTTCCTTAGCCTGCCACCACACCTACACGATGGAAGATTTTTCAGACCTATTTGTTTTTATAAGTACATGATTGTTAGTGGCATAATACTTTGGAAAATAATTTTGTGGAGACCCAAAACTATTTATATATGTTCCTTTCGGCACCCATATTTGTTTAACTTTGAGAGATTTTATATTTGTGCCTTTTGGAACCCAAATTGGTATAGTTTTCACGTTTTTGGGCCTAACCAACAAATATTTTGATTGTGTCCAAATTTTTTACAAATTGTGCACATTGAATTTACTTGATTAATCTCATTTCTAACATTTTTAGATTGATTATACCCAAGCCCTTGTCTAACTGTATTAACAGTTTGTTTTCCTAATAGCATGTTCAACGATTTCTCACTTTTTGAAAATTTATCTAAAGTAGTTGACAGTTGTTGGACTTATGTTTTGAGAGATTCATTTTCGTTTAACAATTGTGTGCATCTTTTAATAGAATTTTCTCTTCTTGTATTTTCACTCTCTTTCAAAATTAGAATTTCGTTTTCAAGCGATTTAATTTTGATTTCTGATTTTTTAATCTCTTCTTCGAATGTTGGACACTTATCACACTTAGGGCACTTGTTTTGATAGTTTTTAACTAATTGTTCAAGCTGTTCATTTACTTCTATCAAACTATCTCTTTGTGATTCAATTTTAGCATATTTCTCCCTAAATCGTTCAAAACAGTCATTTACTTCGTGAAAATATATAAGTAATTCTGAGTGAGTGAGTTTTGATACCTTGCTTGTCGTCATCGTCGCTATCAGTTATATTACCTTAAAGGCACATATCTGTTTTCTCACTCTCACTGCTAGTACTTTTATTATCTTCATCACTTGTATTCCACGTGGTTGCAAAATTTCTCCTTTTTGATTTCTTTTCAAAGTCGTGTCGGTTTTGGGGTCAATTGGGCTTGATGTGTCCGGGTTGGTTACACTTATGACAGACGATTTCGTATTCTTCTGAGTTGTCTAGTGCTTTGATTATTCTGCTTTTCAATTGTTGATTTGGAGCTGGATTTTCGTATTTGTGGTTCCACCTTTTGAATCTCTTTATTAGTAGAGCCAGTTTAGCTGCTTCATCATCTTCATCGTCCTCATCACTACTGCTTCTTACCAATCCTATCAAGCTCCTTTCTTTAGCTGAGTCGATTGAGGATGATTTCTCATTGTTATTGACTTTTGCACCATATATTGCATCAAAAGCATTCCAGATTTGCTGTGCATTTTCACAACGAGAGATAAAGTTAAAATTATCTTGATTAATATGAGATATAATATATGCATAACAAGAGCATTAATCGAGATAATTTTCTGTCGGTTTTATTGCACCCATTTTCAATAATATCCCAACATTTAATATTAACAGATTTTAAATAAAATTCCATTTTCAATTTCCAAATTCCAATTTAAAAAATCTGTTCCATCAAAAATAGGAGGGATAATATTAGAACGACCCTCAGCAAAAGTAGCCATTTTAAAAATTCAATTTTTTTATTTTAAAAATTGGTTTTTGAAAAATCAAAATTTTTAAAACAAAATGGCTTTTGTACCTAGCTTTGATACCATTTGTATGATCGATTTCACCCTGGGGGGGGGGGGGAATAGGCTGATGCTATTAATTATGGAGATTTATTACGGAAGTTTATATAAAATTATTTCAATACAGATATATCAAAATAATAGCAGCACAGATAATAGCAGTATAATAAATGCAGAAATAGAACGACACAGAATTTACCCAGCTTCCGCAAAACCCCGCCTACGTGCTGCCCCCAAGGTTTCTACTAGAAATTAAGCAGTCAGACGCTTACACGTAAACTCACGACACCCGCTATCGACTAGCCTTAACTCTACGCTCAAAACCCTGCCACAACTCAGCCATTGGGTTGCAAATTCTCAAACTACGCCACGTAGTTTGTACCCTAGTCACACGACTAGAAATTACAATGTTTAAAAGAGAAAAATACAAATTAAACACAAATTAAATCAAAACCTTAATTTAAAAAATTAAAGCCTTATATAATTAAAACAAGGCCGGCCCAAAAATGTATCCCTTTTTCTTTATTCGGCCGGCTCCTTTTTCTTGGTGAAATGGCGGCCTCATTCTTTCCTCTTCGTTCTGTAATTAGGGCTTTGAATAAATTCAAAGACGCTGACTTTAATTAGATCGATCGAGTGATTGATTTCGATTTCCTTGCTCTGTCGATTGATCATCTCTTGAGATGCTTTCGGGTGCTTCTTATGTGATTGAATTCGACTTTTATTCCGGTATGTAATTTATGCTTTTTTGCTCTCTGGTTTGAATACTTGAACTCAATGCATTTACGACCTATGATGTTAGTGTTTATATAGGGTTCGATCCCCTGTATTTTCGTTTGTCTGGAGTAAATTGAATTTGTCAATTGCTTTATCTCGGCCACTTGATTTTGGTTGAATGATTATGATGATTTCTAACTTCTTCAATTCGTATATTTTTGGCTTGGTTAACACGGTGTTGATTTATGACTTGGTTCGATTTCGTTCATTGTTGCCTTGGTCATCACGGCGTTGATTTTCTGTTGACTTCGGTTATGCTTTGCTTTGACCTTGGCCTTGATAAAATTGATTTTGTGAAAGTATTTTAGGTTCGGCACTGTCTTGATTTGAAACTGCAGTTCCATGATTTTTTGAACTCGTTTTCGACTGTGACTTTGGCATTGCTTTGAACTGCAGTTTGAATTCTCCTCTGTCTTGATTTTGCAATTTCGAGCTGCTGCACTGCCTGATTGTATTTGGTCGCTCATATATACTTGATATGTGCATGTAGACTTTGCATATATAACATGTTGAACTTGTACTGTGTTTGTTTGTTACAAATAGTTGCCGTCTCGTTTTGGTTAGTCTGCACTTATATACTTCATAGTTGTTGTTACTGCTTGTTAGACTGGTTTGTAGCTTGTTGTAACCAGACTTGAGTTTTGTACATACTGTGGTGAGTTGCTTGTACATGCCTCGTTTATGTTCCGTTCACCATTGTTGCACTGTCTGTATTCTAACCAGTTCATTTCCTTGAGTCTTGTTCATGGATTGATTTCGAGCTGTTCTGTTGTCACTGTGTATATATGCGCACTTGTTTTGGTTGTTGCATTTCAACATGTAACTTGAATTACACACTATCTGTTGTAGTTTGCACTGTGCATTCGTACTTGAATCCGTCACCTTCACCATGTATACACATGCATATGTATGTGTGTGCATATATGCTTGTGTTGGTTCATTGGGTTCTGGTAGCACTCGATTCTTGTTCAAGTCTTCATTGCACTATCCACTGATGTTGATCTGATTCATCTATATTCTCCAATGTAATTGTAGTCTCGAGTTTGTATTCATTGTTACTTGAATCTGATTCACTCCAGAAAGTTTTGTCCATTGTATATGTTGTTGTATGATGGCTGCTGTGCACTGGTTGTCTTCACATCATTGTATAATTCGAAGTTTGGTTCAAGTTGCAGTGATACTACTTGTATTCTGGTTTCTCTGTCTTTGATGTTGAGGCCTGTTGCAGTTTGATATTGGTTGATGTTTTCGTGGGCTTGAAACTATAGCTCTGGTTCCATATCTGACCAGCTTGTTCGTTTTCATGTGCACGTCACTTTTCATTTTGATTTTTGGAATTGCGCCTAAGTTGAATCCAGCTTGTAGCTCGGGTTTGACCTTGTGCTGATATCGTGACTTTATTTATATTGCACTTGAGTTGAACCTGGCTTTTAATTTGGGTATGACCTTGTGCTCACCTGTCCCTGTAATTTTATCAAGTGTATATATTGGTGTGCACGGCCTTGTGGCATGTACAAAGCTGTTCGTGTATGATGAATTCAAAATTAAATGATGACGAACAACCCAAATAACTGAGGCAAATAATATTTTCAAAATTACATTTTATTTTATACTACAAAAATATTTTATTTTCAATTTTACTGCGTCAATGTGTATTTTTGCAGATTGATCAGATGCTGGATTCAATCTGTAATGAAGTTGAAGGTAAATACGAGTGAATGAGTGAATTGTAGTGAGGTGCGTTTGTAAATTAGAAATTGTGATGTAACCAAATTTGTATTGTAATTGAAATTGTATATATATAGTGAGAGCTTGAATCTGTACTATTCAAAATTGTAACAAATATTTGTTTGAATAAAATTTCCGTTTGAATTTAAACTCTGTGTTATTTATTTTATTCGGCAAATATTTATTTAATCATGTTAAAAATAAAATAGTACATTAACAAATAAATTTGAATGAATATATATATATATATGTTTATTATCATCAAACAAAAATCATATACTCGCATATTCAACACGTTTGGCCCAGGAGTATCTGCGGCAACCGGAGTCTCGACTACTTTTCCTTCCTGCTTCATGGCGACATCGCTCCTAGTAGTTAATTCAGAACCAGGGTGACCTGCAAAGTTTCATAAAAAGAAAGCATTATACTATAGCCATTATCTATCGAGAACAACAACATTTTAGATTCAAAAGAGCTCAATGGGGTACTAGCATCCGGTTGGCTCTCAATAGTCATCGAGGTGCTCCCTTTGATGATAGGAGATAACTTGTGTGTGTCAAGTCCGGGAATGTCCGGATCATAACCGACATGTTGCTCGGTAGATTGAGAAGATGATGTCCTGGTTAGCTGAATGGGAGGAGGACCATAGGGCTTAGTTCTAGAAGACCCTACAATATCTTCCTTTTCCTTGACGGTGTACGAGCTTTGCCAAATTGGAGTTTTGCGGTAGCCACTACAACAAATACAGCTTATTATAACATTCGTCTTACAACGTTTGCATTTAAAACGTTGTAAAAAACACCTTTTGCAACATTTTCTAAAAAACGTTGTAAAAACATCTTTTTTACAACATTTGTACATATAACATTGTAAAACATGATTTTTTACAATGTTTCCTCCAAAAATGTTGTAAAAGACTAATTTTCACAACATTTTTCTAAAAGTTATCGTAGTATACTTTTATCAATAGTTTTAAAAAGTTGTAAAGACATTGTTTTTTCCCAACTACTTATAAATTAACTTCAGCTTTTTGAATTTGTTTTAGTCATAGGTTTATGTTAAATTTTTGAATATGTTTAGTATTATTCAAAATATTATAATAATTTGTAATTAATAACAAATATTAAATATTTATCTAAACAAATTCTAAATGGTAGTTTAGAATTAATAATTTATAAATGAAAACTTAGATGGGTAATTATTTATAATTTATAACCAATGATTATTAATAAATAATTTTTAAATACTAATTATTATCTATAATAAATAATTAATATTGATTATTAATAATTAATACTTATAAATAATATTTAATAAATTACATATAATAATTAATATTCAATATTTGACAATTAATTACTGTTGATTAATTAATCATTAATAATTGACTTATAATATTAATATTTAATATTTAAGTTTCAAGACTGAATAATTAGTATTTAATAATTGATAAGTACTATTAAGTAAATAATATTTAATTATTATCAACTATTAATAATTAATAATTAAGAAGTATTACTTAATATGGAATAATTAATTATTAAGAGTTAAAATTAAGACTAATATTTAATATTTACTATTTAATAATTGATATGTAATCTTAATTAAGAAGTACTACTTATTATTTAGTATTTAATATTTTAATAACTATAATTGTTATATAATATTTAATATGTAATAGCCAATATCTAATCTAAAATAAAATTAAAAAAGCATCCAAAAATTAATTTTTTTGGAAATTTACATAAAATGCATAAATAATAAAATTAAAAGAAATTATAAATTTATAATTTAAATTAAAATTTTATATATATTTATAATTTAAATTAAAATTTTATATATATTTAAAATTTTATATAATATTCAAATTTCAAGAAATTTAGAAATTTTAAACGAATTTTGAAATTCGAAAAATCTAAACATCTCAAAATTCAAAATTATTATTACTTTCGTTGGATGTTTACTTCTGTAATTATTTTCTTTGATACGTACAAATACATGGTTTCTTTTATTCTAACCGACGGAATTTTTGGCTCCAATCTAAAGCTTTTCCTCCAACCCAGATTTTTTGCCTCTAACCCCAAAATTAACGTTTATCTACTCCCCATGCTTCTCGCTTCTTGTTCTTATTTTTCATTCCATTTTCTCAAATTTCCTAACCCTAGATCCACGCACATATTGTCTTCCCTCTCAATCCCTCTTTCTTTCTCTTTCTCCTCATTCGTTCTCCAACCTGTCCGCCACCATCGCCATCACTTCACGTTTCTACGTCGATCGCTCCGCGTTTCTTAGTCAACCGCATCCTCAATGCCTCTTCTCAATCGCCATCGCTCTCGTCAATCCCTCTTCCTACTCGTTTGTGGATCGACCGCTTCTACGGGTGCTGGGATATGGTTTGAAAATTCAGGATGATGCCTCGCTGTTTCAATGTAGGGGTTTGGAAATTGAGCTTCGGGAGCTGGAACAGGATAAGATGAGGGTGGATGAACATGATAAGCTGGAGGCCTTGCACTAGAAAGCGTTTTATTTATGGGAAGTTAGCCCAGGTGGAAAGGGTGTTGGAATTTCTATTGTAGCTGAATGATGTTTCCCTTAGGTTGCAGCTCTGTATCTAGAATCTGCATACTCCATTGTTATATGTCTCCCCTACAAGGAAATAATACAAGTAACATGCAAATCGATAGATAATATAATTAAAAATATCATTATGTGCTAATTTCATTTTATTCATGATTAAGGATGCTTATAGTAGTTAGATTTTGATTTATAGAGTAACAGATAATGTCAAATGATATTTGGGGTCGTAACCTCAATAATCATCCATAGGGCCATATGTAACTTTTGATCAGTACACATTCACACCCTACCTCAATTTATTAATAATTGTGTATTTCCATCCAAAAGTTAAAGGTTGTGCAATTCAGTATTAGAAAATAATTCATATGAACAAATTCTATGATATACTCAACTCATCCCAATGGATTTATTTGGATCATCAATACCCTTTTTTGCAGCCTCCACGGTTGTATAAGTGACAAAGCCAAATGCTGCATTTGCCCAAAAAGAAGAAATGGTTAAACATGGGCAATATAATAGTCAGAGGAAAGTAAATGCTAAAGTTATCGATATGCTTACCTTGATCGATTGGCCTCTTTGTCCTAAGTAACAGAGCCTTCTTTGATTTCCCCATGTTTACTAAAGAAGTGTAAGAATGTTTCATTTGATGTTATCGGAGAAAGTCCTCAAATGTATAACTTTCTTTATGATACATCAGTACTGACAGGTACACAACTTGGGATTTCACAAGCAAGATTGCATACTGCCATGCGATCCTGTTCATGAAAAATTTCAAAGCATTTCACATATCTACATTGCCTATCCGGATATCTACAATTTAAAAGGTTGGCGTTTATAATTTCCTAATTAAGATATCTATGTTGCCTAAAACGAGATTTGTGGTCAGCGGATTGTGGTGGCGGTACCGTGTTAATAGGTATGTAGTTTCTGTTTAGTGATATACTTTTGGGTGCTGCTGAATTCGTTTTTCTTATTTCATTTTCAACAATTTCGGTGTTAGCACTAGACAAACAATTGAAATTTTCTCTTATAGGTTACTTTGTCATGGCATGATGCCATTGACATGTTGGTTAATGTATGCTTGTTGTAGAGTTGGATCATCTGCCTTAGTTTAAAAGCAAAGTAGACATAGTGATATGCTTTTAGCTGGTTCAATACATTTTAGAAAGATAATTAAGGTCTAATTAATTTTCCAAGTAATGAGTCTAAAAGTAATAGTTACCCTTACTCTAAATAACCAAGTTGGTGATATAATTCCATTTGATTTACTACTGACTTTAAACACAAAATCCATTCCACTACCGACAGTTTTGTTCT
Organism: Allium cepa; assembly: GCA_030765085.1. Lineage (NCBI taxonomy): Eukaryota > Viridiplantae > Streptophyta > Magnoliopsida > Asparagales > Amaryllidaceae > Allium > Allium cepa. The sequence continues at coordinate 708,944,004 of CM060932.1, forward strand.
GTCTTCCCTGCATATTTTGAAACATTTATTTTACTTTCAAGTGAATAATGCATATCAATCATCATCTCATTTTTGTTCAAATAGCAATTTAGCTAGTTAATGTGAACGTGACCCGCCAATCTTCCAATTAGTCAGCAGAAGGCGCCATCAGTATGTTCATAAATATATGTCTAACCTTGCTGGTCCACATTGCAGAATTCATATACTAAACTGCAGGTAAATATGTGAATAAATTTATGTACAAGCATATGATCATGTGCCTTTAATATCATAATAAACCAACAAAGAGAGACAAAAGATGGTTTCAACGTTAAAAAACTTATGTATTTTGAAACAATACACAAAAATATAAAATGTAAGACATGTACCTGAGTGGAGCACTTCTTATAATCTATAGCTTCTCCTACTGCTATGCATGCTTCACAGAAAGCTACCTAGGAAGTGATGGAAAAGTATGCTACGGATAGTAATTATAAAAAGACTGGTCATTTTCGAACAAAGATGGTAAAAGAGAAGATTTAACTATAAAGTATTTTTGAGCAATGTTTCGCTGGGTAAGTTTGTTTTGTTAGTGGTGGATGTGATATAATGTGAGTGTTGTAGCATCATTGTTTGAATATTGTGTGTAAAGTGAATGTTATATTGTGTATAAAAGTGCTATTGTTTGAATCGATGAATTCTATATATTTGAATTAACGAATTTATGTTTTTGAATTTCTAAAATTTTGATTTTATAATAGTAGTATTTAGAATAAAGTTGCAGGTTGAAACGTCTATACAATTTTTTTCAGAAAAATTACATATATTTTGCAACATTTAAAAAAGGTTGTGGAAAATATTTACAATGTTTATTAAAAGTTGTAAAATATATTTTGCAACATTTAGAAATAGTTGTAGTTGTATCTATTACAACGTTTTTTGCAACATCTAAAAAACGTTGTAAAAGATGTCGATTTTATTACAACTTGGCCTAATACTACGTTTGCAAATACGTTGTGAAACCTATATTACAACGTTTTTTTGATGTTGTAACAGGGTATTTTTTGTAGCGAGCCAAGTCAGATGGCTCATTTCCTCAAAGCACTTCCTGCACAAGTGCCCCTCCATCTAGCTTTGCCATCCCCAACTCCACTTTCTTGATCTTTGTAATGATCTCCTAAGATTTGACGAGCGATTCAAGATAGCCCTCGCCCAGGAAAGTTAAGTCGCGGTGAAGGAGAACTTTTGCAATATATTCGACGATGAGTGGATCGAATAAGCATTGAATCTCTTTCCAACCGGACTCTGTCGCTGCCTCAACTCGAGAGTTGGCTTCCACGAGCATCTCTTTCCTGCCCTCTTCGTGGGTGGCTTCTTTCATGGCTTCGATTTGGGAGAGTTGCTCGTCAAGTTTCATTTTTAAATTTCCGGTTTCTACAGTCTCCTTACAATATTTTTGCTAACCTTCTTATACCTGGACTTTCTCGTCCCTCTTCATGAACAATAATTTTTCTAGCTCCTCAACACGATGGGCTAGGACAACTTTCTCCTTTTGTAAGGAGTCTTTCTCTAAAGCTAGGGTGCCATTGCGGTGGAGTGCAACATCCCGTTCCTTCTTATGTGAAGTCTCTCATCGACTAACTGCCTCACCTGTTTCCTCTGCATTTTTCTTTGCTTCGGCAAGTTGAGCCTTAAAATCGAGCAATTCAACATCTTGATATTTGATAATATCCTTGTCATGAATGGCCTCTAGCTTAAGGCGATCAATCTCGTGCTCGCGCTCTATAGAAACTAGTGAGACTTCTCCGGTTAAGTGGATGTACGCTTCCTGCTGAATGAACGCTTCATTCATACATGCTAATGAACTCTCTTTGGCAGTTCCAGAGATGATGTGTATGGAGTGAAGGAATATGAGCCCGTCGAAGAAAATTTTAGGGAATGTAGCTTTAAGTTCAGCTAGTTTCTCTGCCGTGGTCGAATCATAGGCAGGGACCGGAGGAATTTGTTCAGACGTAACCAGCGGTTGTTTAAAGTGCTCATGAGATTGCCTGGTACTTGATGATCCAGAGTGTTGGTCACATGGAGTGGCAGATTGAGAACCCCGTCGCGCGGACTTGTCTCCACTGTGAGCAGGACGGTTAGATGGGTCGCTTTGGCGCGGAGCGTATGCTTAAGGCTTCCTTTTGAATGAAGTCAAAGATTCTCGAGAATGATAGTCTCTATCCCGTCGTTCTTTTCTCAGGGCCTTCTGGGTTCGTAATCCAGACCCAAGCGGTAGTAGGTGGAGGAGCCATGGAGGCGATCGAATGCATGTGAATAGACATTGCACCTGTAAAAGAACCAAATAGGGATATCCAATGAGGGCAAGTGAGGTCTGTCTTGCCTCGATGGGAAGAGAAAGTCTTCAAAAGGAATCCCGTGGATAGAACATAGTCGATGGAGAGCAGCCTCATCGATTCTGGATGCTTGTGAGTCGACCGAATTGTGTAGAATAATGGAACCTCCATGACATCAGGAGCTAGATCAATTACTTCTGCAGGAAGAATTGAGGTGTCAAAAAGAAGATTTGCTTGTAAATCAGATGTCTCTACTTTTTCTCTTCGCTGACTTAATGCAGGTTTGTCAGACAAGGTAGCGGAGCTTGATTTCATAACCGATTCGGAAGACATTTTTGTTGGACGCTTCGTCTAACTCGGGATTTGTGTCAGCTATACTCAGTAGATGGTCAATATTAGAAATAGTAACCTGTCCCCTCGTGATGAGTGTGAACTAATGCAGTGCAATGTGAATTGAATGCAAGCAGTTTGAAATCAGAAAAAAAAGCAAAACTTCGAAGCTTGGAAATATTATCCAGAGAGAACGTCATCGCTGACCGTCTCAAATGGAGTAAAAGGTGATCGATGACAAAAGCTTTAGGATCAGATGTTGATGTTCTAGATTGTGAAGTCCGCCGTTCGAGTATGTTGGGCCAATTTTATACATAATTCATGTTGAGTAGATTGGGAATTTGTTCGTTGATATTTACGTTCATTAGTCCGTATACGCTAATCATGTTGTTATTAGTCACTTTATGCTTGGGTGAGGCAGTGTACAGTCATATGTTCGAATAACTTGAGTTAAGATGGTTTCAATTGGTCAACATCGACCCCAGCAACGTATGCCAATCCCTATGTCCTAATCCATAGTCGATCCCTATACTTAGATTCGCATAGAAATACCGACCCCTATCTACAGCTAATTGTCGATCCCTTCTTATTAGCATACATACCGATCCCTCCAAATATCCTTATGTACGCCGATCCAAATGCCTCTAACACCAAATCCATGTCCAACTACAACATACCGAACCCTCAGGTTAGCGTGTTCCCACCGACCCTTCGTATCCCTAACGTCGATCCCTCCATTGACTACCTTACACGGACACCTCGCTTGATGCTGAGCCTTTCTCCTTCGTCCCTTTTTTCTTTTCCTTCCATTCTTCTTCTCCTTCTTCTCCCCCCTTCTCCAGCTCCTTCGTCTTCTCCAACTCGGTTGCATAACATAATCGACCTCACTAAGTAATACAACTAACAAACACCTAAACGTATCCGAGCTCGAAGATTTATGCCCTAAGCACACAAATGAAAAATAAAGTTTAACTAGTCGACTTGGATTGCAAGGCCGAAAACTTGAGTTAGGAATGATTGGATAGTAGTGGAGATCGGGGACGAGGTCTTGCATTCGATTTTGGGTATGAAAGGAAGGTTTGTTCTTTTTCAAGGGCATTCGGCTATAGTGAATGAGAAAGTGAAAAAATGTTTAAATGTTGAAAATGTGAAGTGAAAGGAGAAGGGAAGGGGATGCAAGTTTCTTATATAAGAGCAAGAGGGGAAGAAGAACCGGTCACGCCCTAGTGACCCGGTCATAGAAATAAGAGGGGTCGACCTTAGGATATGCCGACCCCTATCCATTCAGATTCACCGAGGGATCGGCATAACGAATGCCGATCCCTCCAACGTTTTAAAAAAGAAAGAAGAAAGAGAGAATGAAAGGAGAAAAAATAACAGACGAATGAGAAATAAGGACTATAAAGGTTCAACAGTAGATATGAGACCTGTAAACGTTAGAACACGTCCGGGAGCCGATGGTAGAAACATGTGTGTAAATACATGCTTGAATGATCTAAAAGTTCAATCTTCTTAGAATCAACGGGAGTTGCAATCAGACCTGAGACCTTCAAGTTCGAGGCCGGATCGTATAATGAAAAGTTTATAAGTTCCGTATGACCGAATTTTTAAATACTGATGGAATACGACAGTGGACTTATGTTATTTAGATTCGACCGAGTATCATAGCAATCAATGGAAGGTTCAATATTTTAGAAAACGATTTGACAAAGGAATAATAATCAACTAGGAAGCTATTTGGACTTCTTTCAGATGATTCAGATTTGTTCAATTCAAAGCACGTCATGTAACTCACAAGACATACTTTGAGGGGCAAGTGTTACCCTTGTCCTGACCCGGCTATATTGGACTGATTACGCAAGACAAATTTGCCTATTTTCAAGAAAGATGGTCATGGTGCAATGGCTGTGGGACCTCAAAGTAGAGTTTGGACGGTCATATGAGGCCAGGATTGAACGAAGTTGGCATATAGGTAATGCAGGATGCTAGAGATATGATGATTGATTTGTATAGGCAAGGGATCAGTGTGGCTAGGTAGTATTACAGGGGTCGGCATGATAAGTTGGATGGAGGGTTCGACATGGCGATGGATACGAAAGGAGGGTCGACATGATATGGGTCGGCATAGTTTGTGGTATGATGGGATCGGCATAATATGTGGTAAGATGGGATTGACATAGTATGTAGTATGATGGGATTGGCATAGTACGTGGTATGATGGGATCGACATAGTATGTGAAGACAATGAGGTCGGCATACCAAGAAGAATCGACATAATGATATGGATCGGCATGATGCTATGGATCGGCATAGTGCGTTGGGCTCGGTACATTATGAAGGGAGCATGGAAGGGTCGTCACAGTGTCCTTATAGGTTATGGATCAACCTAACATTTCCCGAGGAGAAGGGGTCGGTGTTTCCTCGATTAGTTTATAACTTGAACCAAAGAGCTATCAGAACTATAGCTTCACATATCCAAACGAATGCTTGAAGTACCATCATGTTGTGCCACAAGAGGGCCATCATAGGAGTCCTTATCCCCGAACTCAACCTATGGAAGGGTTGGTGTCGACCCCAATCCATAAAATAGTTGGACTCAACCCTTCCTATGATGGGCCTAAATGGTCAACAGAGTCCAAATCTCGAGATGTCAGTCAGGTTGGAGGCTGCCTTCGTCGATAAAAATAAGGGCAGGGGTCCATTTCAGGGGACTTCTCTTTTTGAATGACAAGTGAAACTATGCCACTTTTGTAATAAGTTTCCTTTTGTTCTAGCTTACTCTCAAGCTATTTCTGGTTGATTGTAACTGTAATCAATTGAGTTGTGAAGCAATAATGAAAGTATTCTGAGTGGACATGGGCGATCAATGCCAAACCACTATAAATCATGTTGTTTTTGCTTTCTATAATAATTTCTTAATATCTAGCATATTTATCAGTTTTCATTTAATTTCTTCATTTATTCAACCATTTAGAACTATTCTCCAGTGTTTGTGACCAATTTGGTTGCAAGCGTGTAATGATCGACTTTTCTGTGTATTTTAAGTGGACAATCAACCACACATGACCCACTCAAATTGAATGAAAGGCAGATAGTTAGGGAACAGAAGAAAGAAGGAAGAAGAAAACTAAACAATACAGAATCTCACAGCGGAATGAATGATCTATAATATACAACAAATTTTTACATAAAGAAAAATGCAATATACATACACCAATCAGAGTACACTAACCTATCTCATCCCCGGACAGTTATAACAGCATGTCCTTACAGTTGCTAATAAATATAACCAATAAACAACAAAGCGAAACACAAAGACATACGTAGATATGTCTTGGACCTCCAGCTCATCTCCTGAGCTCTAATGCATCCAAAGCAAACTGTAAATATGCTCGATCCGACCTGAGCATTGAAATGGAAAAATGCCCTAATTAGTCTGGTAAGTCAGTGTGAGAAAAACACACCCAAATGGAATTTAATGTTTATAAAATTTCAAATAAAGGTATCTCGTAAGACCACACCGTACATAAACACAGACGAGTTTTTCCTTACGGTAACCAAAACATTTTCTATAGAAAATCCATTGATATTATAATAATGTCTAGGGGTCAAAGTAAAATATGGATGTAGGTGAAATGCTTGTATCTCATGTTTCAGCATAGTTGGGCACAACTAAGTCCATAAAGCTCATATTAAAGAATGGATTCCATACTATGACAAGGTATGAGACTACCTTTCATTGCTACATCTCTAGATAAATACACTGGGGTCTGACAAGAACATCTTATACCCCTGCAACAAAGGAGTAGCCTACCATTTGACTAGTAGTACCAAATATGATCACCCCACTTTGGGCCTCGATTCAACATGAGTAGATAGTAATCGATCTAGATTTGGGATGACCATACCCTGATGGAAGCGACCCATATGGCTATGCTGCATGCTTGATTTTTGTCATTTTCTCGGTTGATGAGGCTTGAGACTAAATCTTACATTTTTATATAGCACTTCCCACTTGGAATGCTAATACTGCCCTCCTAGCGGCAATGCAATGCCAATATTCATCCATACAAATTGTTCAGGAGATGGAAAACCAAAGGCACTACTTTTACAATATCCGTTTTGGAATGACCCTCAGAATTAGTAGCACGGAGCCCTTGTACTTCAAGGAGCTCTGTCTTTAAGTCCATCATTTTCAAGATGTCTTTACTTTGAAAAGCTTGAGTTGGATCGAAGTGGTTTTCGAATAACATATCCGATCCCGATCTCTTTGAAACAACATCATTAGTTTCCGGTACACTCAATCTTGATTGTTTAGGAACTAAACAGTCGAAGATAAGACTGAAGGCCACCTCCTAAATATTAGTGGACGGATTTTCTTATCATTTGTCCTAGGAGAATGAAATGAGATTTGTATGCACAGTGCAGCACCATCGAAGATCGCTGTGCCATATAACTTACGTGTTTGTCCTAGATATTTCTAGAATTACGTTTTGAGTCCATATTTGACAGTTGGTTATTTAACTATCAACAAACATACATTCAAATCGGGGATTTTAATTTTATAGGGAACACCAACATTGGTTAGGCATATAAGCAACCACTAACCTCTTTAAGTAATCTTTTCGTAATTAAAATCACTTTATAAATTTGCTGTATAGAAAATACCTTTACAAAGATATACCTACAAATCCCTATATTTTCAATACTTGGAAAATATCCAAATACTTATCTCAACCGTATAAGTATATTCACAAACATTACACTTCACAACTTAGAAAATGTACTCTTATACTTATCTCAATGATATAAGTATATTTACAAAAACTAAGAAAGATTTTCTTTTTATTGAATTCTAAAATCATTTATAAAATCTTTTATGAATTCCTAAACTATTTATAAAACTTCTTTATAAATACATAAACCCATGTAAAAACTCCTTTATAAATGTCTAAAAACAATTATAAAACTCTTTTTACACATTGTAAATAATCTTCCTTTAAGCCTCCAAACCATTTTATAAAACACCTCTTATAGACCCAAGTCTATTTGTAAAACTCTATTTATAAATCTTAGAAACATTTATAAATAAATTCTAATAATTTACTTCAAACACTATTATATAATAATAATAATAATTTACAATACACATTTTAAGTTAATAGTACTTATTTAACTTCGCAACATCCTACAAATAATAATTTGTAACTTCAAAAACATTATTAATAGAATAATAACAATTAATTTCCAAAATTTTATTAATAAATAATTACAATTAATTTTAAACTATATTAGTAATTTAAATAATTTAACTTTCAAAATATTAAAATATTGATAAACAACTTTAAAATAATAGTTCAACACTTTAAATCATTTCTAACAATTTAGGAAAGATGGATAAAAAGGTTGGGGTAAAATAGAAATTAAATCCATTTAAATTAAAATAATTTTGTAACCCAATTCAGATTTAAAATCATTCCCTGTCTCAAAAACCAACTTCAACTCAAATGGCAATTTATAATAATTTTAAAATACTAATTTGAGGCTAATATTTACGAAATGTTTAACTAATGTCGATATTGATTTTCTATCATTACAGTGTTTAAGTTTTGAACATATAACTATGACATAATTAATAGAGCCAACAATCAGGTCTAATATCCAATAATTCATATAAAAGGAATATTATTGAAATTAAAATCAACAATGACGAGGAATCCTGTTGGACCCCTCCAAATTGTCCCCCTACATCAGAAATAGTTTATAATCATATAGTATGGGTCATCCGCTACTAGGCGGGTATATATAAAAGGTCATCCGCTCCAGGGGAGCGAATAAATCCAAACCAACTGCTAAAACAGTAAATCATCCAACTATCTAATCAACAATGTTCTTCAATTATATAATGTATCCGTTAAACAAAAAGGTGAGTTTAACTCACAATTATTCCAGTTGTCGTCGAGGCATTCTAATTCCGTCCGAATTTGAACGATGTTCGAATTCAGCATAAAATTCAACAAGCTCCATTCTCACCAAACCAACTCTGATTTGGACCTAGTATGCAAAAGTTATTGATTAATTAAACAAGATTTCGTTTTAAACAATATTATTTTAATAACTAATTACACTGCTAATGCTAATCCATAACCTTAACCTATCTTCCCGCATTCCCAAACATATATCCTCCTCCCTGTACCAACAATGACCATGCACTGCAAAGTGGCACAGAGCTCCGATCTTCGAATCTTGTCCTCCTCTCTATAGAAGCTACTTCCCCATCACCATACATTCACCTCCATACTCTCCTTCTAAATTGTGAAAAGCCGGCCCCTTATACATCCGTACCGATGGACAAAATCACCACAAGATGCCAGACATCACCATAACTTCGTCGGAGGTGCAACTTTCCCCGACAAGCTGAAATCCAATGTCCGCTTTTCCAATTGATGCCTAAATCTCACTGGAGAACCCAAGAATACGACCACATTCATCAAGAAACTGCCATCTCCACGGTCCACCGTTACCACCAAACTTCACCATGTCGTAGCCTCATCCTCCCTCTTCCCACTTCAGAGCATTTCGCCCCCAAAATCGTCCAAATCGCCACAATCGATGACCAAAACTGTCATCGTCCAACCGAGCTTTTCCGCCGCCTCGCTTCACCGAAGATAATATCCACCGTCCATCTTCTTTTTTTATTGCCACGAGCGTTTCCTAGTTGGCGACAAAGGCTGAAATTGCCTTAGGTGGCATTGATGAAGCCATGGCCTTCGAATTTGACGTAGGTTCCATTTGAAAATTTTTAAACGTTTCTTTGTTACGGTGATGTTCAAATAGGGGAAAGGCGGTATGGTGAGAACATGGGGTGTCGGCCTGATAGGGTACATGGGAAACATAGGGGTATGGGGTAGAAATGGGCATGGTGATTTTACATATTATTTTATTTAAAATATCCGTTAAATGTGCCCAAAATCTCGAACTTCAAACAAAACGTCTTGATTGGCGTTCTATAATAAATACCCCAATTCTAAACCCAGTAGAACTAGTTTTAAGACCTAGTTCGATCATATATGGAAACTAGCTGTCTAAAATCAAATCATATTATATAAAACCCTTGAAATCTATTTCTATGTGTTTCACGTCGCATTACTAAATGATACGTCCGATCGCCATTAAATTCGTTAATATATAAAAATGCACAACTACAGATTCAATGACACTGGTGTGACGCCCCACCTCTATACCCACGCTAGCCAAGAACACTACAGTGTAATGCTGTCAACTAGCGTGGAGAATAAGGCTGTTGAGGAGCGGTCATCCGTAGTTAGCCTTACACTAGTATTGGTATCTCGATAGGAGTGGTATATATAATCTTTCCTGATTTATTTACTCCCATCGACATACCCCAATTCCAGTATAAAACGAACTACGATGGTTCATAATGGTTTAGGACAATAGATATAATAATAACACAGATAATATAAATGCGAAACACAGATAAAACAGAAAGTCTCATATATATAATAACTGATGTCAGTTACAATACATTTGACACGGTACATATGATACAACAACAACAGTCGACTCAGGCATTTACATATACAAGCACATTAACGTATATAATATACATGAATACATATCTTCCTATACAATTATACTGGCTACTATAAATGACGACGACTACTCCAAAAGATATGAAAGGACTTCATAGCTCTAGCAGCAACCCAAAGCAGAATATCTACACCTGAAATAACTCGGGTCTGGCCCGAGTATTACATTCAAAAAAATAATAATACCCGGGTCAGTCTAATTCAAACTAAGTTATTAATGCACAGAAGCAGTAATGGTTAAATAACAATTAGACGACAATCACAATAATTTCACCTATTCAATCCTTTAATAAAGGAAAGGATAACGGTAAATATAATGCATAACAGCGTTAATAACAAATCAGCAAATTCCCAAAATATTGAATTGAACAAAACAATTCAAGTAATAGAAACATTACTTAAAAACATCAATTCAGGTAGTGCTGCAGCACACGCACGCGTGTACTGCCTCGCCACTACACATGCATTACGCAAAAGATCAACACATCAAGAGTAAAAGAAATACCAATAAAATCGATACCGGGTGGCTGCAGTTCACGCTTGCGTGCAGTACCTTACCACTATAGTGATGATGTACACAATGAAAATTCACAACCGAACACAAGGTCAAACCCAAGCGTTTAAGCTGGATTCAACTTAAGTGTAGTCAGAAAACAATCCATTTGCGTCAATGCAATGCAAAACAACAAGGGCAACTGCGACCAAAAACTACAGCCACCACAAGATTACAAGTGTACGACCATTCCAGTCAGGTAGCACAAAGAATCCAAACTTATATGCAATTAAACAGTTCAGTAATTAACATGCAGCGATATGCAGCAGGGAACAACACATTGAAGCCAATCGAGTAAGGTACCAGAGACAGGGAATAGCATGGCTAAAGTCGATCAAGGCAGTGGACAAGACAAGTGCAAGTATCATTCTTGAGAACAAAGTCAACATAATATGCAGACTGCAAACTCGACTAACAAGTCCAGGCTTCAAATACATCAAACTCAAGCACCAAGGCCATAGTACAACTCAAATGCAACTGCAAATACATGGGGGATGTGACACTATATCATAGTGAAGGTCAACAAGAAATGAAGTTTGTGTCAAAAGGTCAGAGGTAATGCAACAGTGACTCAAAGTACAAACAAGAATGCAACAGTGGTGATGTAATGAATACACATGAATGGCCACGATAGGTCATACAAACCTAACTATCTTTCTTTCTAAAAATCTGAAATTCATGTATGTGATGTTTTATATACATACTATGAGAAGAAAAAGGCATAATACACAAGGGCACAGCAAATACAAACTGCACCACAATATGTCACAACTAAACTTGATAAAGCAACCCAGTTAAGTATATGCACTCAAATGAGCAAAATTCAAACTAAGGTAAGCTCAAAATCCAAGGCACATGGGATAATCAAAGTCTACAAGAGTGCACGTATGCATATGTATGAATGCACATACATGTCTAAATCAAATGAAACAACAATTAGTATAAACAAGTGCCAAAAGTAGTTCAAAGGAATTAATAACAAAACCAGCAGGAACTAGTAAATATTCCAAATGAACAGAAGTGAAAAATTCAGGAATGAATAAATTAAAAATGTCAGGTGGCCGAAGTCAACTACAAGTATCAATTTAGAACAAGACTTAAGTGCCAGAGTCGAAGCACATAGGGTCAACAACCACCAGATTAAAGAATGCAAACCTGATAAAGTCAGTGCCAACAATAATGGTAGCAACTCGATCAAGTCACGAATTATCAAATGCAAACAGCAGTGAAGTATCATACCCAAACCAACAAATATCATCTTATAATCTAGTTCCAAATTATACTTAAGACGAGTTCAAAAACCATGGTACAAGAGTAAGTTAAAGGAGAATGCATCGAGACAACATGGTGATAAACTGCATTCAAGCATCAGGCTAAAATTACAACGGAGAAATTTACATGTTTTACCAATCAAAGTCAGAAGATCGAACAAGTCCAGGACAGTTCAAAAATCAAATTATCTTAGCCGAGAAAATCATCACAACGACCAAGTCGAAATCAACCAGTGGCAACCATCACAAAAAAATCAATTTTTAAACAACAGAAGTATAATCGGAGCCCAAGCCGATATACAGGGAAAAATACTACTGTAACGAACAAAGTCAACAAAAAAAAATCGACCAGTTCAAAATTGGAGCCGTGAGAAGCAAATTATACGAATTTGATTAAGTCAGAGGTATCATCAACATCCAACAATAATCGAACGGCCGAGCACAGAAGAAATTCACAAAACAACATCGATTACCAACATCGAACGAAAACAAATGGCCAAGATAAACAACATCGAATCAACATCGAATTTCCGAAACACAATATTAAGAATGAATTATATGTGAGTAAATTTGATTACTCACCTTGTCGATGAATTGAAGCAGTCGAAACGAGGCCGAAGCAATCGAGGAAACGATCGAAGTTAGCAGCCATTATCTTTGATTCGAATGATGCCCTAATTTTGGACAAAGAGGAGCGAACGAGAGAGAAAGGCCGTCTCCATTTTTATTTTCTTTTGTTTAGGGTTTTCGAACAAAAATGAGAAAGGGGTCGGGTCGAACGATAAAAATAAAAAGGGAACGGCTATTTACTTTTGTAAATTTTCACTGCCTCATAAAAACATGGGACGCTTTCTAATTTTCGAAGCCCATCAATCTTTTTAACAATTTATAAAAGAATTTTAATTTTAATTTAAAAAACTTCAATTGGCAATTAGCTAGGAAAAGTAATCGTCCAAAGACGATAATTAATCGGTACGAAATACCGGGTTGTTACAGACTCCCCTCCTTAAAGAAATTGCGTCCTCGCAATCATAAGGAATAAATGGACAAAAGGTAACAACCATAAAAGTATATCATCACAAAATGAAGAAATTCGAAATAGGAAGTTCACCATAAAGAGCATGAAAGAGTAAGCTTGAACGTGCTTGCTCGATGAATTCTCTGGATTCCAAAGAGAAATCCCTAGAATTTGAGAATCATTGAGAATTTCCATAAGAGAAACATCTTTATTTCGAAGGTGCTATACCCCCGAAGCAATGATGTGAATAGAAGGTTGCTCAAGAATAAAGATCGGAAGTCCCTAAGGCATTTCCATAACTGGAAGACGTAGGAAACGTCATGAATAGCAGAAAATTGAGCCGGTACACTGGCGTAGTACAATATAAACACCAAAGATATCTTTTAATTTCATAAAAGAAATTCACAAATTCTCTACAAAATTTAATTATCAATTAGATAATCAGAATACAGAAATCACAAAACAGCAATATCTAATTATTGATACGATAATTAGAAGACAGCAAAATGAGCAAATCTAATTATCAACAATGATAATTAGAAAACACAAGTCACAAATATCTAACTATCAAAAACGATAATCAGGAATTACCACAACGGAAATAAAATTTCAAATCAACAAATATTCAATTATCAAAACGATAATCAAATCTTAATTCACAAATATTTAATTATCACAAACGATAATTAAATCTCAAATATCTAATTATCACGAGCGATAATCAGAAACAACAAGTATCTGATTACCAAAAACGATAATCAGGAATCACTAATCAACGAATATTTAATTATCACAATTGATAATCAAATCTTAAATCACAAATATTTAATTATCACAAACGATAATCAAATCACAAATATCTAATTATCAAAAACGATAAATAGAAACAACAAATATTCGATTATCAAAAACGATAATCAGAAATCACAAATATTTCAATTAACGAGTCTGGAATTAACCGAAATAGCAAACGCACATGTCCCATAATCACAAGTTTTACTAAATCGTTTAATTTACTTCGTCGTTTCCTTGAAAGTGCAAAATTGTGTATTTTAAATAAATTACATTTTACGTTCTCAAACGGACAAGTCCGGAATTAAACGAATCAGTAAAAGAAAGAGGTCATAGTTCTCGATTTTGCCGAAACGTTTAAATCGCTTCCTCATTCTTTTGAAAGCGTAAACTGTAAAAATTTTGAAAACAATTTTTATTTTTATTTTGAAACAATTTTTAAAACACGTGATTAGAACAGCAACATCAGTAGCAACTTCGACAAGGAAATTGCACTTCTCAAAATACCGTAAAAAGGGACAACAATATCGGCATTGCGGGATAACCGCTTGAAAATTCATTTTAAAATTGATGGTTACTAAAGTTAATATGTCAAAATCTCATCAAAATAATTGGCATCAAAATATAATAACAATGAATTTTCATTCATCAAAAATGTCACAAGAATCTTCTCAAAGATAGGAAGGGATATCATACCCTAAACTTGTATTCATAACAAGTCAATGACACACGAATTCACCAATGCACAAAAATTGATAAAACTTATCAATAGAAATCACGAAAATTGGTGAAGCACAAATTCTAGAAATCATCACAAGAAATCCATAAAACACAAGTTCTAGAAATCTACACAAGAAATCCAGGAAACACAAATTCTAGAAATCTACACAAGAAATCCAGAAAACACAAATTCTAGAAATCTACCAAAGAAATCCAGAAATCACAGAAAAAGGGAAAGAGGCCTATCACATGACGGTCCGAAGACCATAGGGAGCTACCCCATATGGATGAGTCGGAATCACCCAGATGAGGTCTACGCTAACCAAAAAGCAAAAAGGTATGTGTGAATGGAATCACACAAATGGTGTCTAGCCTAACCTCGCAAACAAAAAGGTATGTGTGAGTGGAATCACACAAAAGGTGTCTAGCCTAACCAAAAAGTAAAAAGGTATGTGTGAATGGAATCACACAAGTGGTGTCTAGCCTAATCAGAAAGCAAAAAGATATGTGTGAATGGAATCACACAAATGGTGTCTAGGCTAACCAAAAAGCAAAAAGTTATGTGTGAATGGAATCACACAAGTGGTGTCTAGCCTAACCTCGCAAACAAAAAGGTATGTGTGAGTGGAATCACACAAATGGTGTCTAGGCTAACCAAAAAGCAAAAAGGTATGTGTGAATGGAATCACACAAGTGGTGTCTAGCCTAACCAGAAAGCAAAAAGATATGTGTGAATGGAATCACACAAATGGTGTCTAGGCTAACCAAAAAGCAAAAAGGTATGTGTGAATGGAATCACACAAGTGGTGTCTAGTCTCCCTCGCGGACAAAGGGACATCGCACAATTGCTAGTCTAAATCATAAAATGATCGTCATGATCAACGAGAAATGTCAATTACACTTAGTTAGTAAATATAAAAGTTTAGCTTCATGTCCCATAACCACTTGCTTAACTTAAATATTTACGAACAAACTGTAAATCTTTACTAGAAAATTGTCACAAGAGATTCAATCGAACAAGTCCAAGAATTAACCGACGAAGTAAACGCAAGCGTTTCATACCACTCGTTTTACTGAGTCGTTTAATTAAATTTCTCATACGAGTGAGGTAAAGGTTTGTATATACTAATAGATTGGAAAACGGTTTAGGAAAAGAGCTTTGTAGTAAAATAGTTTTGAAATCGTGTATTGAAAACCTTTATATTTTTAAAGTGACAAATCACAAAAATGATTGTAGGAACAATCAATCACAAGAATTCACATACAAAGATGTGAATAGAATCCAAAGAAATCGATATCGTATCCATCAAAAGGTATGTTCACGAAAATCCCGAAGAAAATGTTATCAAAGTTGCTAATAAATGATAGCAACAAAATCGGGGAATTAACAAGAATCGATTAAATTTGGAAACCAAATCAATTCACTAAAATTCACATTCGAAGACGTGAATAAAATCCAAAGAATTCGATTCTATATCCATCAAAGTAGAAATACCCAAAAATTCCAGAAATAGAAGTTATCAAAGTCGACAAAGGAGATAACAACTAACCGGAAAAGAAGAATCGATTAACAATTGGAAAAACAAAGCAAAACGAGCATAAATGCATAAATGACTTCAACAAAAATAAAAATCAAGTCAATGCCGAAGTCAACAATTATTGGCCATAGTCGAGTACAAAACGAATCAACATCCTCATCAAAGAATTCAACGGCAAACAAAGTCAGAGTTTTGGAAATCAAGAAACTAGAAATTTCATGAAAATAAAGTGACCGAAGTCGAATGGAAATCAAGACGAAGAAAACACAAAATATCAAGTTCAAAATCGCTGAGATTCGAACAAAATCAACATCGGCTAAATCAATTCAAAGCCGAAAACAAGAGAACAAAATCGTCATCATCAAAAACTCAACTTGGGTTCGCAAAGCAAACGGAGGCCGAAGCCAAAATACTTTCACGAAATCAAAATCAAATGCACATGAATAAAGTTAGGAATTCATACCTAACAATCAAAGATAATCATAGACAAAGATGAGGGATAAAACATCGACAAGTAGTTGTAACACATGTACTATCTAAGTTATGTTTTATATTTGTCCTAAACCCCAGGCTCTGATACCAAGCTGTGAAGCCCCACCTCTATACCCACGCTAGCCAAGAACACTACAGTGTAATGCTGTCAACTAGCGCAGAGAATAAGGCCGTTGAGGAGCGGCCATCCGTAGTTAGTCTTACACTAGTATTGGTTATCTCGATAAAAGTGGTATATATTATCTTTCCTGATTTATTTACTCCCATCGACATACCCCAATTCCAGTATAAAACGAACTACGATGGTTCATAATGGTTTAGGACAATAGATATAATAATAACACAGATAATATAAATGCGAAACACAGATAAAACAGAAAGTCTCATATATATAATAACTGATGTCAGTTACAATACATTTGACACGGTACATATGATACAACAACAACAGTCGACTCAGGCATTTACATATACAAGTACATTAACGTATATAATATACATGAATACATATCTTCCTATACAATTATACTGGCTACTATAAATGACGACGACTACTCCAAAAGATATGAAACGACTTCATAGCTCTAGCAACAACCCAAAGCAGAATATCTACAACCTGAAATAACTCGGGTTTGGCCCGAGTATTACATTCAAAAAGAAAATAATACTCGGGTCAGTCTAATTCAAACTCAGTTATTAATGCACAGAAGCAGTAATGGTTAAATAACAATTAGACGACAATCACAATAATTTCACCTATTCAATCCTTTAATAAAGGAAAGGATAACGGTAAATATAATGCATAACAGCGTTAATAACAAATCAGCAAATTCCCAAAATATTGAATTGAACGAAACAATTCAAGTAATAGAAACATTACTTAAAAACATCAATTCAGGTAGTGCTGCAGCACACGCACGCGTGTACTGCCTCGCCACTACACATGCATTACGCAAAAGATCAACACATCAAGAGTAAAAGAAATACCAATAAAATCGATACCGGGTGGCTGTAGTTCACGCTTGCGTGCACTGCCTTGCCACTATAGTGATGATGTACACAATGAAAATTCACAACCGAACACAAGGTCAAACCCAAGCGTTTAAGCTGGATTCAACTCAAGTGTAGTCAGAAAACAATCCATTTGCGTCAATGCAATGCAAAACAACAAGGGCAACTGCGACCAAAAACTACAGCCACCACAAGATCACAAGTGTACGACCATTCCAGTCAGGTAGCACAAAGAATCCAAACTTATATGCAATTAAACAGTTCAGTAATTAACATGCAGCGATATGCAGCAGGGAACAACACATTGGAGCCAATCGAGTAAGGTACGAGAGACAGGGAATAGCATGGCAAAAGTCGATCAAGGCAGTGGACAAGACAAGTGCAAGTATCATTCTTGAGAACAAAGTCAACATAATATGCAGACTGCAAACTCGACTAACAAGTCCAGGCTTCAAATACATCAATTGGCAATTAGCTAGGAAAAGTAATCGTTCAAAGACGATAATTAATCGGTACGAAATACCGGGTTGTTACAACTGGTTTCATCAAAATCTAAGACAGTGCCCCAAAAGGCTATTTTTACATATGTTCTTTAAAACGAATTATTATTGAAACCAAATAAATGACTTTTAAATCTAATTTTAAAAGTTTAGTATTTCATCCGTGTTTGTACTAAATTTAAATATGATTTCGAAACCATTTTATTAACATTAAATCCAAGATTAAATTATTTAAATATTCCAATCATTTAAATACACTATTTAAATAAATCCCTATATTTGAAATTTAAGCCGTTTGGCCTATAAACTAACATTTCAATACTTAAAATAAATTAAAATTTCCAAAATCAGATGTCTAAAATTTTTGAGTCGTTACATTCTTCCCCCTTGAATGAATTTTGTCCTCAAAATTACCAAGGTAAGAAAATGCCACAAACCTTTTAACTTTTCAAAACCAATTAGTTGAAACTTGTTATATAATTTTCTAACTCTTTAAATTTACAGAAAATTTTGGCAGCGCCTTCTTTGCGAGTCTAGATCGGAACAACCACAAATCATTACTACGAGTCTAAACCATTAAAAGAAAACAAAAGCCAAGTGGCCCAATCATAAAACCATCAAATCAAATAACAATATGAACATGTACCTATTTGTCGGGCAACCACTCTACTAGTGAAACCAAAGGCATCAAACTAACTTTTGCTCCTATAACTGCCTCTTATTTACAAATAATATCCAACCACATATTCATAACCATATTATTTGCATTTTATAATGTTAACATTTAATTATTAAAGCCCGTATGATGTACATATATCATCCGTACGCAAAACCATACTTGATCGCTCGCTCGATCGTACAATTTTACTTCTGAACTAGTATCGTTCACATGATCATTCTAGTGCAGATTCATATCTGGCTCATTGATTAGAAACTGTTGTTCTCCTTATATAGCCACATGCTATGATGAGAATGTCAAAAAATCAAAAATGCATACCTAGTGTCCGCCGTCGAGAATAGAGTGAAAAATCCTAATTCGGATCGATGTAAATCATCCCAAAATCGTATGTTCGAATCTGCATCAAATAGTTATGCGAATAAATTGATCTATGTACAACTGACATATTTATTTCAATTGGTTTCTTATTGTATTCCTTTCTTTCTTATTCAGATTCCTTTAGTTACATTCATTTATTCATTATTCACATTGCTTTATTCATATCCATTAAGTACTTAGTATATTTCTTTTAACACTAATATCACTTAAGAACCATTCCATCAAATTTTACCTAAGTTTATTATAAACATTTTATACAACCACTTCTCATGTTTATTTTCACTTCACAACTTAAGTTTATATTCGTTTCAATCAATTTCAATTTCATTTGACTCATTTCATTTATTCACTTCATTAATCTTTACTTGAGTCAAATTTCTTTTCAAAATTCATTTTATTTAACTTAACTTAAGTTAAATTTCATTTCATAGTTTAGTCTCATATTTACTGTAATGACCCGCCATTCATCTCCACAGAATGACACATCATTAACAAGAAAGAAAGGGATAGAAAAGAGAAAGAAAGAGAAGAAGAAGAAACAACACATCAGAATCTCAATAGCGGAACGAATAAATTATATTAATAACATAAGTATTACATAGTGCAACAACTATCAGAGTTACACAGATAATATAACACATAATAGATAGTTATAAGTGCCTGTCTAGTTATTACAACTCAAATACAACACAGAGAAAACACAGAGATACCAAACACAGTGGAAAACTAAACATATCTACAACGCCGAGCCTCCTGCTCCATTGCTCCTCCACAATTCGTCAAAGCTAACCTGATCCCTTGGCTACTCATAAAAAATTGAGTACCCAAGAGTTTAAGAAAACAAAAGATAAACTCCGGGTCTGACATGGGTCTGGTGTGAGTAACAGGTTAAGTTGCTTAACTTTGAAAAACCTTTGAAAAGAAAAGGTATCACGTAAGACTTCCCACACATAAACATGAAAAAGTTTTTACCTTACGCTAACCAAAACATTTGATAAGAAATCCAATGATATTATAATAGGTCTAGGGTTTTCAAGTAAATATGAAATAGCCGAAATTGTTACATTCATTAAATTCCAGCTACTAGCCACAAAAGTGGGTAATACAATCAAAACCGAGGGCACTTATTGGATTTTGGATTCCATACAATGGCAGGGAAACCGAGGTACCGCCCGTCACAGTACGTGGCCTAGATCACCGTACCGGGATCACTCACAATCCCCTAACACAAGGCCGGAACCATTCCTCACTGAACAGTTCCGAACATGACAACCCCGCAGTTGGTGCGCATATCCAACCGCCCACTAAGCCGAATAAAAAGGGACCTCTAGACAGGGGAAAATCTCGTCCTACTTGGGCATGATCCACTTAGCCTTGCTGCACCTTCCCTGTTTTAGCCATTCCCGGTTGATGAGGCTTGAGGCTACGATTACCTTTATAGGACACATTTATCTTAGAATGTTCATCGTCCACCTGACGATGTTCTGAAAGCATTCAATCCATACAAGTTCGTTCCGGGTTCGAACGAAACCGAAGACATTATCTCGTTACACTCATTTTGGAATGACCCTCAGAGTTAACGACAATAACCCTTGCACTCTGAATCTTCATCTCGAATCTGAAAGTACTATCTCCGTCAAACTCATCTCGGAATCGCCCTCAGAGTTATACCGACGAATATTCCTTACACCTCGAGTCTTCACTCTTTACTTGAGATTCACGACCTATCGTTAATTTGGATCGATGTGGTTTTCGGATATCCAAATTTGGAAACCCGATCCCGGTCTCATCGAAATCCAAAGCTCGCTTTTAGGTCCAAGTTGTTTTAGAGTTTAAAACAATTCAATACAATTATCTATATACACATCGATAGATAATCCACGATTCACAATAGATAATCAACATTATCATCACAACAGATAATCCATATTATCATTATCAAAAGATAATCCATATCATCGTCACAATGCAACCAATGCATCCATATCACTCAACGTTACAAATCCCATAGTTGAGATTTCAAACCATTCAAGGCAACAATATCATCCATCCATACATAAGCAATGATCTATAATCACATCATCTATAATTAATTTAAAATGAATTAAATTAATTACTTCCATCTCTAATTAATTTAAAGTGAATTAAATTAATTACTACATCAATATAAATCTTGCTTACATATTCATTAATTAATTACAAATTAATTAATTATCCTCTAACTTAATTAATCACCCTTGATTAATTATTCTTTAATTACATTCTAGTAATTATCCTTTAATTGATTTCACAAATTAATTACTCTAAACCAAATACAGTATTAACCTTTAATTACTTCATTCATTAATTAACTATAATTTATTACATTAAACCTTGATTAATTACAATTAATTAATTACCCTTAATCATTTATCATTGATTAATTAATCTTAATTAATCAATCTTAATTACATTATTAATTATATTAATTAATGATCCTTAATTATATTTAATTAATCATCTTATTTAAATTAATTACATTCAGTAATTAATCTCAGTTAAACCATAATTATTAATCATCTTTGATTAATCACATTCACTAATTAACTACCCTTAATTACATATCAAATTAATTACTTCTTAATTAATTATTTTAATTAATCCCTTGATTAATTATACAAAATAATTTAATCCAAATTACTTTCACAATTCCATCATTATCCACTAATTACATCCAGTAATTATCTTTAATTACTTCACTGAGTAATTACGTTCCATTAATTACATTAAGTAATTATTATCAAACCAACAAGTGATTAAAATTAATTAAACTTAATTAATTATCTTAAACAAATTACATTTAAACTTAATTAATTATATTAAGTAATTAATTTCTTAATTACTTCCATCAAGTAATTAAACTTAAATAATTTTCACAATTGACTGTCATTTAATTAATAAATTATTTAAATTAATCACATTAATTAATTGTTAAATAATCTTAAGTTAATGACCATCGTTAATCATTCTTTAATTACTTCTCTTAAGTAATTAACTTTCATTAATCCTTATTAGTTTCAAATTAATTAATCTTTAATATCCAATTAATTAACCTTTAATTATTTGGTTAATTAAGTGTTAACTGTAACTTAATTAATACATAATTACTTGATTAATTAATTACTAATCATTAATTAAATCTAATTAATGATCCTCAATTACGGATTAATTATCCTTAATTAATTAATTAACTTAAACTTTAAATTAATAATTTAAAACCCTTAATTACCTTAATTAATTATCCATTCCATTAATTAATTAAATAAACTGTTCATTTAATTACCTTAATAATTAAATGAAATTATAAATCATTAAATTATAAATTTACTTTAAGATAAAACCTTTCTTATCTATAGTTAATTATCATTGATAAATACGTTTGAAAATATTTATTTCAAATTCAATTTCAAATTTCATTTTAAATTCAAGTTTTAAAATGAAGACCAATTTATTTTTAACCAAATTAAAACTTTGAAATTCACATGTTAAAGAATACTTATATAAAAGAAAATTTAAAGATTTTAAACTAAATTCCTTTTAATTTCAAATCATTAAAGTGTACTTTAACTTTTAAACTTATTTACAATATTTAAATTTATAAACTTTACTTCATTTCCAAAAACTTAAGATTCCAAACAAATTTGAATTCAAATTTAAAATTCTGATTTAGCTTTGTTTAAATCCTCTTTTACATTTCAAACTCCATTTAAATTCAAATTATTTAAATACACTTTAACTTTATAAACACCTTTATTTATTAAGACAATTTAAATTTAAAAACTCATTTATTTCCAAACTATATTCAAATTAAACTTGAATTTATTTTAGACTTAGATTTAACTTAAACTAAGATTGAAAACTAGAGTTAAACCTTATTTAAAAACTTTACTTCATTTAAATTCAGGTTTTAAATTTTATTTTAAAATTTTAAATAGAATAACAGCTTTCTGTTTAAAACCTGTTATCATACTTTAACCCGAGCCAGAGGAAATTCTGCTTCGAGTCAACAAGCCCACTACTTCAAGCAATACACCGCAACTTCTCGAGTGATTCTCGAGTTCCCCCACTGCTTACATCCAGGCAATCATCAGAAAACAAAAGTGCACGGTGCACATGCACCGTGTTTCCGGCCAACTCCAGCCACCTCCGGTGGCCTCCACACATCGTCGACCAACTCCTCCTTCCACCCCGGTCATCCTCTAGCTTCCACACTACTCAAATTTGAATTCGAGTTCAATTCTAGAACCTGGAACAGAAAGTCCAACCCCCCCACCAAACCTGTCAACACTTCATCCAGGCGCTCCGACCACCAGAGAGCCTCCACCACCGCTCACAGGCTCGTATACGACCAAGCTTTCAAATCCTGAAACCTAGTTGCACTCGATTAAACATTAAAGCCGTGCCGATCAATTCACTAAACCTACCAAAAACTAGGGTTACAGACAAGAAATCATCACCGCTGCTGCCACAGTGATTTGCATCCCCATCAATTATTTTTCCAAGCTTCTCTGATTACTCCTCTACCCACAAGAAGAATCCCGACCTTCAATATCAATAGATCACCAGGAATCACAAGTTTTCCCTTTTATGTTCATCACCGAACTGCATCCTCATCCTCAAGTTATAAATTATAATTTTATTCTTAAAAATCATGATTTATGTTAAGGATTTAGTTTAGATTTCTGAATTGATGAATTAAAATGATTGGATTATTATTGATTTTTACAGACAATTCAAAATTATTTTAACCTGAATAAATTTTTAAACCTAAATTCATGATTCAACAAACATATTTTGTATAAATCTTAAACACTAACATGGATTACATTATGTGATAATGTAGTTTGAACAATTTCTTGAACCAGGGAATATAATGCAGAGACCACAGCATGTTCAATTTATTCATTTATACATACAGAGAAAATCAACTGATATAAATACATATCACACACACTTAACCATAGAAATCAACATGCAACATATTAAAAAAAACTTAAATTCATTAAAAATGATGTTACTCACCTTTAAAAACCAGAAGACAGAGCCTCCAAAATGTTTTGAAAGCTGTTTGATTCTTTTGAAAACTGGAATATGCAGCGCCCCTTTTTAAAAACTTGAATTGCTTTGAAGACTTGAGTTACTGATGCTTAAAACTTGATTTAAAACTGCATGCAGCTGCTTTGATTCCCAGATTTAAGAAATGCAGGTTTGTTTTTAAAGGTGTGCAGGTTTTTATAAAAATGCAGGTTTGCTTTTTGAAATGAATTGGAAGACTACAGTTTTGAAGAGGAGTTTGATATGGAAATGAAATTACAGGCTTATGAAAATTGTAGATGGTTTGCATGTTACAGATTTATAGGGTTTTGAATATTTACAAGGAAATGATCAAATTTGAAGATGGTTACAAGATTTGTTGAAGATGATTTCAGATTTTTGGTTTCAAAGGAAGTGTGTGGTTTTCTTTCAGATTTTCTTAGCATCATAGATTTGAAAAAAATAAAATGAAAGAGGATTTTTTATATATATAAAAACTGAAATAAAAATGAAAGAAAAAGCTAATTTTTAAAATGCCACTTGTCTTCCAATTTTAACATTTGTCATGAATGTATGTTAATTAGTTAACACATATTCTTTTAATTTGTAAAATGTTTACATTTGTCTTTTAAAGTTAATTAGTTATAAGTAAATGTTAATTAGTTATTTAGTTAATAGATTAATATAAGATAAATGTAAATCTATGATTAATTAATTAGTTAATATATACTTGTTTATATATAGATAAATTTTGAAATGAATAAATCCAATTATATTTATAAATAAAGGTTTATACAAATATTTTAAAACCCAAAATAAATTAAAAATATTGATACTTTAAATTTTCAAAGCTTTAAATTCAAATCCAAATCAAATTCTAAAATTAAATTTTGAAATCAAGTTATACGTATACATATATAACTACATACTTAAATTTTTGAAACACAACTATTTTTATTAAAAACTATTTGTTAAAAATCAATACATTATTATATTTTGAAAATAAAAAATTTGATAACTATAAATAATTTATAAAAGAAATTGTT
Organism: Allium cepa; assembly: GCA_030765085.1. Taxonomy (NCBI): domain Eukaryota; kingdom Viridiplantae; phylum Streptophyta; class Magnoliopsida; order Asparagales; family Amaryllidaceae; genus Allium; species Allium cepa. The sequence goes on from CM060932.1 coordinate 708,969,330, forward strand.
TCTTTACTAATAAATTACTTATTTTATCACACTGTATTTAAAAGGAAATCAAAACAAACCTTATTGTAAATTTTATTTAAATTTAAACTTAAGTTAAAACATATTTTAAACCATTTAGATATTTACCTTGTGTATTTAAAATCATATAGTTATTTATTATATACTTTTAAAAAAACTTATATCAAATAAATCAATTTCCCAATTATCAAAAATATATATATTAGAAAACAAGATTCATTTATTTATTAAATTAAAAGAATATCTATTTGCAATATATACATATTCTATATACATTATAAATAGAAAATAATTTATTAGATTTTAAAAGATAAAATTTATCAATTAAATATTTATTTTAATTGGATTATTACATTAATTCAAATCTTATTAACAAAGATTATCAAATCAATTTAATTTTTAATTCAGATTATTAAATGGTAATTCCTAAAATTCCGGGTCATCACATTTACTTTCCTTAACATTTATATTTAATAATTTAAAATTTGATTTTAACTTTCTAACTCTCAAAATTTATAAGTTACAAAACTTATTTTCTCATAATTATAAAATTATACTTTGGATCTTAAAACCAAAATTTGTTTCACCAAAACACAACTTTAGTGGCAGCAATCTATCACCTAGAAACTCAAAAATGAATACTGATGATGTAGCAGTCATCACCCAAGTTATTTTCTAGCAACCGAAGTGAGTTCGGTGCTTTTTGTTTCTTTTAAATCCTTTTAAAAATATTTCTAGACAAAATACTTTCTAAATAATATCATATTATATCTTCCAAACTTTGAAGAATAATTTTCAAAATCAACGGGATTTAAATTCTCAAATTCATAGATTTTAAATCCATTTTATTTACAAATCATATTTATAAATTACCCTTATATATAATTTCACTTTGGTTACATAAAACCATTTCTTAACTGTTTATCTTTATTTACATTATAATAACAGCTTTTACTAGAACAAAAATAACAAACAACCAATGATAATAATCAATATTATCATTCACTAGCAACCAAACACACCATATATACTGTAACAGTTTCTGAGAAATTATTACATTATATATAAAAAATCATCAAGGTAAAATTATTTCATTTACTTAAATTTCAAAACAATACTATGTCGAATTGATTTGTTTAAGTGTTTAAAGATCCCTATCAATAACGTTAATTATTCGTATTGACCAAAATCCATAAGCCACTCAACAGATCAATCAACACAGTATAAAACATATTTATATCACTAATAAATACGGACTCATATATATACACACTCAAACTCAGAATAAGGCATTCCATTACCTTTTCCCTTGATGTGTTACCCCACCAAAACCAAGGTTCTCACTTAACCTTGCGCTACGATGCCACATTGTAACGACCCACTTTTCCATACATTTCAAGTAGACAATCAACCACACATGACCTACTTGAATTGACTGATAAGGCGGATAGTTGGGGAAAAGAAGAAGGAAGGGAGAAGAAATCTAAAAAATATATAATCTAACAGCGACACAAATAATCTATAATATACAACAAATCTTTACATAAAGAAAAATGTAATATACATATACGAATCAGAGTATACTAGCCTATCTCAGCCGGGACACTTACGTGAGAAATGCGTATTAAGGATCTTAAGGCTAAGGATAAACAATGGAGGGGAGTTTTTTTAGAGAATTGTTTAATCTTTTTGAGTTTTTGTTAATTTAAACACAAATGTATGCAATATTCATACACAGATATGATCACAGAATCAAACACAAATGCAAATATAAAGTAAAAGCAGTAAAGGAAAGAACACACCGGATTTTATACTGGTTTGGAGTTACCCTACATCCAGTCCCGCACACAAGTATGAATTTCCTTTCAAAAACAATCTTTCAAATTACACCCTCGATTTCAAGGCTACGAGGTACACCCTCTAGAATCACAATCCTCTGGGTAGAGATACTTGATTTCCCGGGCAACAAGTTCACCCAATTGATTTCCCAAGGCTACAATCACACCTTATCTCACTTGATTGATTTTCAAGCTACAATCACATCTTTTCTCGCTATGTTGATTACAAAAAGCCTACAACTCTGAATAGCACTGAGGATCTTGTTGAGATAGTGATAGAGAATCAAACCAGAGATAATCTAGTTAGATTTAATGTTGATTTTAGCAGAGTAATGATAAGGATTTGTATATAGAAATGTGGAAGAAGAAGAGGAGTGAAAAACCAGAAAAAATGAACTAAAATTCGTTGAAACTAACCCCTATTTATAGAAGAACAACAACCATGTCCATTCTTGAAGAGTTATGACGAATAGGCACTTCTTTTGAAATTTAAATTTTGAACTCAAGGGACACCATGTCGACATGGGGTACTTCTTTTACTATAATTTTATATTTAAAATCTAAGTATAAATATTTAAAAGTTAAATATATTATATTTAAAAAATAGTTTAAAAACAAGAATAATTTGATTTTGAAATTAAAGATTATTTTGAGGCTAAAAGTATTTGAAATCAGGATAGATGTTTTTTGATGCTTTTAAAAGGAAGGTTTTGAAATCATTTTGAAAAAAGATATAATTTTGAAAAATCATTTTGAATAAAAAGTTAGCGGATACAAAACAATGTTCCACTAGATTTTTCTTAAGTTCCATCCTACTTTGGGTTCCATCCCTTTAACAGGCTCGAGTGGATTCCATTCCAAGAACAAATTGGATTTTAAGATGCCAGTGCTTTTCTATGAGTTTTAACAAAATTTCTAATTAAAAAATAATAAATTACTTGAATTCTTGAACTCTTGATAATCTTGATATTCTTATTACTCATGAGTCTTCAATCTTGATATCTTGAATCTCTATACTGTACAGTCTTCATTCTTGGTACCTGCATGGTTAAATCCTGCATGTACATATATATCTAAACTTATACTGTTAGTATTTATATTTTATATCCATTCTAAGGTTGTTGTCATCAAATTCATCATCTCACGGACTAATAATCTCCCCCTTTTTGATGATGACAACCTTTGTTCATAAAATATTACTTCTATCCTAATAATTCCCCCTAAAACTAATAACTCCCCCTTAATCTATGCCCAACTACCCTATCTTAAACTTCTCCCCCTTTGTCACCAACAAAAACTAACTCTAAACTATATAACACCAAACTATAGAACTCCCCCTAAATCTAATACTATATGATATGTGATTATAATGATAGTGTTATCATAAATAATCAACACTTAGATCTAATAATAAACCTAATCCTAAACTACTAACTATTCTAAGTATATGATAACTATATTGTTATATTTGTTAATAGGGAAGAACACATATAAGAACACAATTTATTTATTAATCATATAGTTATATTTACATTTTCATTGTAAACGTAAGAAGGAATAAACAACAATGGTAAAGAAAGAGAAGAAACTAATGTGTCTTTTTGAACATATGAAATCTATGGATTGAACAGTTTAGATAGTGGAAACAGAAATTTCCACGTTGTTCGACAAGATTCCCATCTTTGTCAAATCACACTTCTCCAACGCACATGACTTTGTCGTCATCTTCCACATGCGCTTCTTCCATGGGTTCTTCTACTTCTTCTTCTTCTTCTTCTTCTTCACTGGCCTCATGTTCTTGATCTCCTGAAGAATCTTCATCAATCAAGATTGGGTTAGCATGATTGTCCATTAGAAATTTTTGCAATTTCCTAAGGATTTTGCCTTGCCTCTCTTGTTCCTTGGACATTCGAAGTTGCATTATTTGAATTTCAGTCATTAAATGAAGTGCATCCTTTAGAGAATCCTCCATTTTAGTCACACGAGCGAGAATAGTACGTTGAAATGGACCAGATGTAGGAGAGGGGAACGAAAAGGTTGATTTTATGTTTGATTTGGAAGAGGAGGCCATTGATTATTTGAGTTCAGAGAAAAGAACAGAGAGATGACAGAAAGGATGAATAAAATTTCAAAAATGTGAAGAATATATAACCAATTAAATTTTGGTGGGAAAAATTTCAAAAATTTAAAAACGTTGTATGTCGACATAGGGTAGAGGAGTATGTCGACATGGTTCTTTAATTTTTGCCTATTTAATTAATTTTGAATTTATTTTTAATTATACTTTGTTTATTTATATTTTATATTTCAGTTATTGAACAAATACCTAATTCTCTTCTTAATTTAGTAAATATAGATTCATTTAATGGTTTTGTTAAGATATCAGCAATTTGATTCTCAGAATTGATATAATCTAGAGTGATTGCTTCCTTACTTATATTATCTCTGAGAAAATGATGTTTGATATCAATATGTTTAGTTCAGCACGTTGAGTAGTGTTTTTGGATAAATTTATCGCACTCGTATTATCACAATAAATTGGTGATTTTGAAAAATTTAAACCATAATCTTTTAAAGTTTGTTGCATATATATTACTTGAGAACAAGCCAAAGCAGCAGAAATATATTCTGCTTCAGTTGTTGATAAAGAAACTATGTTTTGCTTTTTTACTAAACCAAGAAATCAGAGAATGCCCCAAAAAGTGATAAGTTCCACTTGTACTCTTTCGTTTTGATTTACAACCAGCATAATCAGCATCACAGTAAGATATTAAGTCAAAGGAATCATTTTTAGGGTAAAATAAGCCATAATCAGAGGTGTGTTTAGCATATCTTATGATACGTTTTATGACTTTTAAGTGGGTCTCTTTAGGTTGGGATAGATATCTCGCACAGAGGCAAACACTATGCATGATATCAGGTCTACTAATAGTAATATAGAGTAGTGATCTAATCATTCCTCTATATAACTTTTGATTTATATCTTTCGAGAGATCTTCTTTACTAAGGTACTCATTGGTTGTCATGGAAGTCGGTTTTCCACTTGCAGTAGCCAAACCAAATTTATTAAGTAGGTCTTTAGCATATTTTTCTAGACTAATAAAGATACCATTATCTAATTGTTTTATTTATAATCCTAAAAAGAAATTTAATTCACCCATATGACTCATCTCAAACTCTTTTATCATTATTTCAGAAAATTCTTTATTCATTTCAAAATTAGTTGATCCAAAAATGATATCATCTACGTAGACTTGTACTAGTTGAATGTCATTTTTATTTCTTTTAATAAAAAGAGTATTATCTACTTTACCAATTTCAAAATTTGATTGTAATACATAAGATCTTAGTCTATCATACCAGGCTCTAGGAGCTTGTTTTAGACCATATAAAGCTTTCTTAAGTTTGTAAACATGATTTGGTAATTCATCATTTTCAAAAAGTGGTGGTTGTTCAACATACACTTCTTCTTTTACAAATCCATTTAAAACGGCACTTTTAACATCCACTTGAAATAATTTGAAATTATTATGATTTGCGGAAGCAAGTAGAATCCTAATGGCTTCTAATCTTGCTATGGGAGCAAAGGTTTCATCAAAATCTATTCCTTCTTCTTGACAAAAACCTTGAGCGACTTAACGTGCTTTATTTCTAACTACCTCTTCTTGTTCATTCATTTTATTTTTATAAACTCATTTAGTTCCAATTATAGTTTTATTTTTAGGTCTAGGATAAGTTCCCAAACTTCATTTCTAGTAAACTTATTTAGTTCTTCTTGCATAGCCAAAATCCATGAATCATCGGTTGATGTTTCTTTTGGATTTTTTTGGTTCAATAGTTGATATAAAAGATACATTACTCATTTGACTTAGTTGATTTCTAGTTTTAACTACAGATTGCGTATCTCCTAGTATATTTTCAATAGGATAATCTTTTGAAAGTTTAGTCCTTTTATTAGGATGATTAATTTAATTATTAGTTTCAGTTGACTCTTGATTTTGAGTAATTAAATCATCTTCATAATTTGTGTCTTCAAAATTTTAGAAATTTTCATCGAATGACACATGCATTGTTTCTTCGACGGTGTTTGTTCTTATATTAAATACTCTATATGCTTTACTTCTATTAAAATATTCGATAAAGATACCTTCGTTGGATTTAGGATCAAATTTATCTAAGTTATCTTTAGTATTTAAAATAAAACATTTACTTCCAAAAATTCTAAAATATGATACATTAGGTTTCTTTGATTGAAGAAGTTCATAAGGAGTCTTATTAGTTAAAGGTCTAATTAAAATTCTATTTAAAAAATAACAGGCGGTAGCAACTGCTTCTACCCAAAAATTATTTGGTAATTTACTGTTTGAAAACATAGTTCTTGCACACTCTTGAATCGTCCTATTTTTATGTTCTACTACTCCATTTTGTTGTGGAGTTCTTGGAAATGAAAAACTTATTCTCTTTTTATTGCAGAATTCCTCAAACATTTCATTTTCAAATTCACCAACGTGATCATTACGAATGGTTATAATTTTTAGAGAAAGTTGATTTTGAATCCTTTTTGAAATGTTCTTAAAACATTCAAAAGTATCACATTTATTTTTCAAAAATATTGTCCATGTAAATCTAGAATAATCATCTACAATTACAAAAACATATTTACTATGATTTATTGACAGAATTTGAGATGGACCAAATAAATCAAGGTGAAGTAATTCTAGAGGTTTTGAAGTTGAAATCATATCTTTTAATTTAAAGGAACCTTTTCTACGTTTTCCTAATTGACATGCATCACATAGACTATCGACTTTAAAATTCATTTTAGGGAGACCTCTTACTAGATCATGTTTTGACAGTCTAGATAAGAGTTTGAAATTCAAATGCCCAAATCTCTTATGCCAAATCCAAGGGTCACTTGTATTTGCCAAAAGACATAAGTTATCATTTGAAACTTTCATACTAAGAATATAAATATTCTTTTTCCTAATTCCCTCAAATATTATAGTTGAATTATTATCTTCAATGTGACATTTATCTTTTTCAAATTTAATTTTATATCCATTATCGCAAAGTTGACTTATACTTAGCAGATTATGTTTCATATTTTTTACTAGCAAAACATTAGTAATAATAGGAGTTTCGGAGTTACCGACTTTTCCGATGCCAATCACACATTCTTTTGAATTGTCTCCAAAGTTAACCAGTCCTCCGTCTTTGTATATTATATCTTTTAACATATCTGGATTGCCAGTCATGTGTCTAGAACATCCACTATTTAGTATCCATTTGTCCTTTTTGATCTGCACAATTTGTCCGTTGTGTATTGATTCCTCAATAGCCATAAAACATGATTCGTGTACATCAAACAATTTTGGTAGACAACTTGAATTTGAACATTGATTATATGCAAACTCAAAAGACAATGATGATCTGAATATTTCTAAACTAGTATTAACAAACATAGCCATTTTAAAACCTTTTCAAAAATCAGATTATGAAACTTTGGAAACCTTGCTCTGATACCAAATGTGAGAAATGTGGATCATTAAGGCTAAGGATAAACACTAGAGGGAGAGGGGTGAATAGTGTTTTAGAGAATTGTTAAATCTTTTTGAGTTTATGTTAATTTTGAACACAAATGTATGCAATATTCAGACACAGAAATGATCACAGACAAAAATACAGATGCAGAAATAAAGTAAAAGCAGTAAAGGAAAGAACACACTGGATTTTATATTGGTTCAGAGTTACCCTACATCCAGTCCCGCACACAAGTACATATTTCCTTTTAAAAACAATCTTTACAATTACACCCTCGATTTCTAGGCTACAAGGTACACCGTCCAGAATCACAATCCTCTGGGTAGAGATACTTGATTTCCCGGGCAACAAGTTCGTCCAATTGATTTCCCAAGGCTACAATCATACCTTATATCGCTTGATTGATTTTCAAGGCTACAATCACACCTTTTCTCGCTATGTTGATTACAAAACCCTATAACTCTGAATAACACTAAGGATCTTGTTGAGATAGTGATATAGAATCAAACCAGAGATAATCTAGTTAGATACAGTGTTGATTTCGGCAGAGTAATGATAAGAATTTGTATATAGAAATGTGGAAGAAGAAGAGGAGTGAAAAATCAGAAAAACTAAATTAAAATTCGTTGAAACTAACCCCTATTTATAGAAGAACAACAGCCATGTCCACTCATGAAGAGTTATGACGAATAGACACTTCTTTCGAAATTTAAATTTTGAACTCAAATGGCACCATGTCGACAGGGGGTACTTGAGTATGTCGACATCCCAAAGGGATTTTTGGTGTTTTGGTTTTCTTTGAAAATAACCTTTATTTTATATTAAAACTATTTTAAACTTTATAAATATACTTGACTATAATTAAAATATGTAAGTAAATATAAAGAATAATATATACAAAATTTTACTATAATTTTATATTTAAAAGTTAAATATATTATATTTAAAAAATAGTTTAAAAACAAGAATAATTTGATTTTGAAATTAAAGATTATTTTGAGGCTAAAAGTATTTGAAATCAGGATAGATGTTTTTTGATGCTTTTAAAAGGAAGGTTTTGAAATCATTTTGAAAAAAAGATATAATTTTGAAAATTCATTTTGAATAAAAAGTTAGCGGACACAAAACAATGTTCCATTAGATTTTTCTTAAGTTCCATCCTACTTAGGGTTCCATCCCTTTAACAGGCTCGAGTGGATTCCATTCCACGAACAAATTGGATTTTAAGATGCCAGTGCTTTTCTATGAGTTTTAACAAAATTTCTAATTAAAAAAAATAAATTACTTGAATTCTTGAACTCTTGATATTCTTATTACTCATGAGTCTTCAATCTTGATATCTTGAATCTCTATACTGTACAGTCTTCATTCTTGGTACCTGCATGGTTAAATCCTGCATAGACATATATATATCTAAATTTATACTGTTAGTGTTTATATTTTATATTCTATTCTAAGGTTGTTGTCATCAAAATCATCATCTCACGGACTAACAACTTATAATAGTCTATCCTTACAATTGCTAATAAATACAGCCAATAGACAACATGGAGAAACACAAAGAAATACGTGGATAGTCTTAGACCTTCGCTCATCTCTTGAGCTCTAAGGCATCCAAAGCAATCTGCAAATATGCTCGGTGTGAGCCGAGCATTGAAAGGGAAGAACGTCCGGCCTAGTCTGGTAAACCAACGTGAGAAAAATACACCCAAATGGAATTTAATATTTATCAAAAAAACTTTCAAATAAAGGTATCTCATAATACCATGCCACACATAAATACAGATGGATTTTTACTTTACAATAACCTAAACATTTTCTATAGAAATCCATTGATATTATAATAGTGTCTAGGGGTCAATGTAAAATATAAATATAGCTGAAATGCTTACATCTCACGGTTAGCATAGTTGGGCACAACTAAGTCTATAATGCACGTATTAGAGAATGGATTACATACTATGATAGGGTAAGGGACTACTTTCCGATGGTACATCTCTTGATAAAATATACCAGGATTTGACAAGAACATCTTCTACCCCTACCACATAGGACCGGCCTACTACTTGACTAGTAGTACCGAACATAATCACCTCACTTTGGGCCTCGAAGCAATATGAGTAGTTTGTAATTGATCTAGATTTGGGATGACCGTACCCTTATGGGAGGGACCCACATGGCCCTGCTGCATGTTCGATTTTTGTCACTTTCCAGTTGATGAAGCTTGAGGTAATGTTTCACCTTTTTATATAGCACTTTCCTAAACGAATTATAAAACTTCTTTTATAAATCTGTAAACCCATGTAAAAATTTCTTTATAAATGTCCAAAAACAATTACGAAACTTTTTATACATTGTAAATAATCTTCCTTTAAGCCTCTAAACCATTTTACAAAACCTCTCTTATAAAAACCAAGTCTAATTGTAGAACTCTACTTATACGTCTCGAAAACATTTATAAATAAATTCTAATCATTTACTTCAAACACTAGTATATAATAATAATTTACAATACACATTTTAAATTAATAGTACTTATTAACTTCAAAACATCTTAAAAATAATTGTTCATAACTTCAAAAACATTATTAATAAAATAATAATAATTAATCTTCAACATTATTATAAATAATAGCAATTAATTTCCAAAATTTTGTTAATAAATAATTACAATTAATTTCAAACTATATTAGTAATTTAAATAATTAACTTTCAAAATGTTAAAATATTGATAAAAAACTTTAAAACAATAGTAAACAATAGTTGAACACTTTAAATCATTTCTAATAATTTAGAAAAGACAAATAAAAAGGTTCTGGTAAAATAGAAATTAAATCCATTTAAATAAAATAATTTCAAAACCAAGTTTCAGATCCAAAATCATTTCCTGTCTCAAAAATAAACTTCAACTCAAATGGCACTTTATAGTATTTTCAAAATACTAATTTGAGGCCAATAGCTACCCAGCATTTAACCAATATCAATATTGATTTTCTATCACTGCAGGGTTTAAGTTTTGAACATATTATAATGTCATAATCAATCAAGCCAACAATCAGGTTTAATATCCATTAATTCATATGACAAAAATATTATTGAAATTAAACTCAACAATGGTGAGGAGTCCTGTTGGATCCTTCCAACCTGTCCCTCTGCATCATAAACATTATAGAATCATATAACATGGGTCATCCGCAACTAGGAGGGTATATATAAAAAGGTCATCCGCCCCAGAGGTGGGAATAGTTCCAAACCAACTGGTAAAGCAGTAAATCATCCAAAAATCCATTCAACAATTTTTTTCAATTATATAACATACTAGTTAATCAAAAGGCGAGTTAAACTCACAATTATTCTAGTTGTAGCCAACGCGTTCTGATTCCATCCAAATTTGAACGATGTTCGAATTTAGTGTAAAATTCAATGAGCTCCATTCGTCGCCAAACCAACTTCATAATGTAGCCTATATCAATACCCTAACGTGATTGACCGCGTTTGATTTGGACCTAGTATGCAAAAGTTATTGATTAAACAAGATTAGTTTTAAATAATATTATTTTATTCACTAATTACACTACTAATACTAATCCACAACCTAGACTTATGTTCCTCATTCCCAAACATATATCCTCCTCCATGTACCAATAATGACCGTGCACTACAAAGTGACATGAGGCTTTGATCCTCAAATCTAAATTCCAACGATGCCATCGTCCTTCTCTCTCTGGAAGCTACTTCCCCATCACCATACATTCACCTTCGCACTCTCCTACTAAAATGCGACAGCCAGCCCCCCAACATCTGTACTGATGGACGCAACCACCATCAAGATGCTAGACATCACCAAAACTTCACCAAAGGCGCAACTTTCCCCGACAAGCTCAAATCCAAAGTTTGCTTTTCCAATTGATGCGTAAATCTTGCTAGAGAACCCAAGAACGCGGCCAAGTTGATCTCGAAACTACCGCCTCCATAGTCCACCATTACTCACAAAACTTCACCATGTGGTAGCCCCGTTGTAACTTCCCCCTACTTGGAGGCCCAAAACTAACGACTACGGATGCTGCAGTCATCCATATTTATTAATCTTCGGCGACCTAATACACAGTGCTGGATTCAATGATATACAGATCACAAGAGTATGAATTTTTTTTTAACAATTCAAAAACATATTTCCACATTCCATTCAAAACAATTCATGTCCATTACACAATCCCAAAATGTTAACCACGTTCAAAAAATATAATTATTACGCGTACGCCAAGAGCGACATATGAAGATGCCCCATTGGTTATAAAGAGTATATTATAAGACTAATAAATCTACCTTTACATCCAAATACACAGTGGAAAAAGATAACCCTAAATAATTAACTGCCTCCTATATGCCTCCAGAAGCTTTATTCATCATAGAAGAGAACCCGAAAACCTCAAATCTCAAACTACTTAAAATCAATTGAGCACCCGTGAGTTTAAAGGGAAAACAAATACTTCGATTCAGACATAAGTCTGGTATGAATAATAATCGAACATTTCAATCCTTTTAGATATATAGTGAGACCACACTGCTTAGCGGAACGTGTTTTCTCCTCACTGGTACCTTTAAAGCTATATAAAACCATACTCTATGCTTCCTACATCCACAATGGTTAAAACATACATTTCCAAAGTATTATGATGATATGAATACTTGAGAACAATTAGGATTTCACATCCCATATTAATTAATCTAACCATCTAAGTTTCAACTGACCATCCGTCTTGTATTTTCAAGGACCACCCATCCCATTTTAGGCTTTTAGTTGCATCAAAGAAGGACTATCCATCCCACATTCATATTACTTAAACTGATCCGGACTATCCATCTCGCATCCCATAGTTTTCTTGGGATAACTATGAACCTTGATTTAATCTTAAGGAGACTATCCATTCCCGATATGATGTTGACTATCCATCAAACATCCCATAGTTTTTCTAGGATGACTATGAATTCTTCTTCAATCATATGGATACCCGACATGAAGTTGACTATCCATCAAACATTCCATAGTTTTCCTAGGATGACTATGAACCCTTCTTCAATCATATGGAGACTATCCATCCCCGACATGACGTTGACTATCCATCATTTGCCATTTTACTCATGTTACCGACATGATTCTAATTATCTCATGCTATCCACATGTTTAACCTATTTCCATTAGTATCCCTAATTTAGGTTGTATTCATTTATATATTACATTGGTATCCTCCAATGGTTATGTCAAAACATTCATTAAACCTACTCTGGTATCCCCAAGGTTAAACAATATTTATTATATAAGGTTACCCGCCCTACATATCCAAAATCAAGTGTCATATAAACATACCCTTTCAAAAGTATCCCCTTCAAAAGTATAAAGATTAGTTAAAAGAAAACAATTATACAACCCCTTCGAAAGTATCCCCTTCGAAAGCTTTGCTTTTGACCCCTTCAAACGCTTTTGCTTTCGACTCTTTCGAAAGCATAAAACACATATTTTAAAACAATAGGATCTAGCCTTTATAATACTTTAAAAACATCTCTTTTGAAAGCAATAATGGTTAACCTTCGAAACCATTATAAATCCATACTTTCGAAAGCTTTGGGTTTATAATTAAAACATTAATTTGGGTCAAAGTGAAAATAGGTGAAAGCATCTCTTTCAAAACAACTCTTTATTTTATAAAACATTGGGGAAGTTTGATGGTGTTGAAACCATCATTTCGAAAGCATTAAAATATCTAGGAAAATAATTAAACCTTTCGACAACGTCGAAAGTTTCTGCTTTCGACCTTTTCAAAAGATTTGGGAGGCGGCTTGTATTTATAAAAAAATCGAACCTTTCAACAACATCGATGCCATCGGAAGGTCTCGTATTCAAAAAGGTTTCGACCTGGTCGACAACTACCCCTTCGAAAGCTTTGAAACAAACTAAGCAAACTCCTTCTGAAGCTATCTTCAAAACAAAGGCGGTAACTCTCTTTCAAAAGCCACTTTGAAATTCTTTTTCGAAAACATAGCTTTCGACATTGTCGAAAGCTCTTTGAAAACTATCCCCTTGAAACCATAGCTTTCGACCTTATTGAATGCATAGCTTTCGACCTTTCAAAAGCTCTTTAAAAACCATCCTTTCAAAAGCTTAGCTTTCGACTTTTTCGAAAGCATTGCATTCAAAACCTTGTCGAAAGCTCTTTAAAAACAGGCAAGTGATTTTCTTTTCAGACCAAAAATAACTAAGGAACCAACTCCTTTAAAAGCAACCTTTCGACAACCTACCTTCCGCCTTTGTCTAATTCACTACATACTGCTTGAATGATATCATGTGAACTGGTACTGACCCTATTGGTCAATGAAGTCGAAAGGTCCAAGTCGAAAGGTTTGCCAAAGAAGGCGGAACAACCTTTTTCTGGGCAATATTTGATTTTACCAGATAAAGTAAACTTTTTATAAAAAACTTTCCTACTTGCAAACATTTGATTGTCTCTTACAAACCTTTTAAATAACTTGGATAATTTTTGTGCATTTTATCAGATCTAAATTCAAGATAATTTTTAACCCATAACCCCGCCCTATTATTAAAACAATTAAATCAATTATGTCCTTCTTTCAAAATAATTTAATTCCAATACTAAATCACTTAGTAAAAATCCTAAATTTTTTTAGAAATTCACTTTAATCATGTTATCTAACATATCAAAATTTCAGACCAAAATTCTTAATACATTTTTCAAAATTAATTTATAAACCCAAATAACCAAATTTTCCTTTGGAAATTCATAACTAATTCTCCATGACTTGGAAATTTGTGAAAATTGAAATTCAACTCCAATATTATGTTTTCCATAACATATAATTTTCCCATGACACTTTAAAATTATTTAATCATGGTTTTACCCTAAAACCGTATATGTCTCCCTTAAACAACCATGGTTATACATATATAATCATAAATCAAGCATATCGTCGTTCAATATATATCATAAAAAATGATTTACCCTTAAATTCAATACCATATGATCATAAAACCAAAATAGAGATGTAGAAATTATTATTCACCTTAGACGGATAAGGAAATTGAAGTTTTATTGAGATTCATTCCTTTTAGCTTGGTCCTAAGCTTTAAAATGATTTTCTCTTCCTTCTTCCTAATGGCCTGCCATTCTTTCATATGGTTATAATTTTTGTTTGAGGTAAAGTGAACGTGTATGACTATAGGAGTATAAGGGTGGGAAATATGGGTAGCTATTTACCCTAATGCCCTTAAGCTCAATTACTTAACCCTTTTATAAGTTCATTTGTTTAAATAAGTGCGGCCACATAATTTATTAATCAATCTCAATCTTCTTGTCTACATTATTCTATTTAATTTATTCTAATTATAACTCCTAAATAATGTCAATAAAATTAGGATTGTTACATCCGTCCTTCCTCTTCGACTTCACTTCTGAGCACTTCTCCTCTAGATCGACCAAATCGTCATGATCGATGACCAAAACCGATGCCGTTCAGTTGAGCTTTTCCACCGCCTTACCTTACCAAAGCTAATTTCCACCATTCGCCTTCTTTTTCCTGTCACCATGAATGTTTCCCTAGTTGACGACGAAAGCTGAAAATGCCTTGGGTGGCTCTGATGTGGCCATGCATTCGATTTGAGCTGGGTTCCATTGGAATAATTTTGAACATTTCTTTGTTATGGTGATTTTTAAATAGGGGAAAGGCGATATGGTGAGAACGTGGAGTGTTGGCTTGATAAGGTACATAGGAAACATAGGGGTATGGGATAGCAATGGGCATGGTGATATTATATATAATTCTATTTAAAATATCCGTTAAATGTGCCTAAAATCTCAAACTTCAAACAAGGCATGCCGACAGGCGTTCTATATTAAATACCCCTATTCCGAACCCAATAGAACTAGTTCTGAGACATAATTCGATCATATACGAAAGTTAGCTTTCTAAAATCAAATTATATTATATTAAACCCTTGAAATCTGTTTCGATGCATTACGAGCTTGCACGAAAATGATATGTCCGATCACCATGAAAGTCATTAAAATAAAAAAATGCGCTATTATGGATCCAATAACACTAGTTACTTCAAAATCCATGACAGTGCCCCAAAAGGCTATGTTTACTTGTTCTTTAAAATGAATTATTATTGCAACCAAATAAATCACTCGTAAATCTAATTTTAAAAGTTTAGTATTCAATCCTTATTTATATTGAATTTAAATAAGATCTGAAACCATTTTATTAACATTAAATTCAAGATTTAATTATTTAAATATTATAATCATTTAGATCCGCTATTCAAATATATATACCTATATTTGAAAAAGTTGTTTGGTGTATAAACTAACATTTCAATATTTAAAATAAATTAAGTATTCCAAAATCAGATGTCTATAATTTAAGGGTTGTTACAGGTTACGTGTGACATACATATACATATATACGCATCCATGAACATATGTGTTGGGAGCGTTTCCACCCTTCACCGGTCCACGTTCACCGAACCATCTGGTCCACCGAACCACCCACCTTTCCAAGCACAACCAGATCAACCCACCACCGGACCAAAGCATCTCCATCCACCACCGCCGAACCAAGTCATTACCGCTCCCTAGCTCCTACCGGACCACTTCTCCACCAAGTCCCACCGGTCCAACATCCCACCGGACCGGCTCCATCGCTACCACCGATCCACCCCACTTCCTAGCCGATCCAACCAACTTCCCTCCTACGACCGAACCATCTCAGCCTCCATCCTCCTGCCGAACCAAGCCTAGCCGGACCGGAGTGACACCGAACCAACTCCACTTCCATGTACTACCGAACCAGAGCATATTCCAACCCTCAACTACCGGACCAAGGCGTACCGAACCAACACTACCAGGCCAGATTGCATCGCCCAGGCCCACCAGCAGCTATATACATCCAAGACCCCTGCCCCCAGCCTCACTCTATAAATAGAGGGGCAGGGGTACAACAATGGCAGACAAGTTTGAGAGCTCAAGCACGGAAGGAACTTTTAAACACCTTTCATATACTTGTATACAAAGCTTTGTACTTGTAATTTGAAAGAAAAAGGAGAATAACATATAAAATGGACGTAGGCACGTTCTGGCCGAACCACTATAAATCTGTGTGTCTTTTATAGTTTAGTCCATTTATTTCATATATTTGCATAAATCACCCAAACCATCCAGATCAACATATAATCAACTAAATCATACGACTAGGAGGTGTTTGCCCATTTTTCGTGCAAACAATATGAAAACATTTAAGAATTAGCATTTACATTTCATATTTACTAATGGTAAAATAATATAAATATCATGGTATTTAATTACAAACATTATGATATTTCATTACCAAAATAAAGAGAACTTTTAATCACTTGTACATGCATGGGTAGCACATAAGGCTACGTTTGGGCCTTGTGGATAAGGGATGAGGGTGATGCAATGGTGATGTATGGCAAAAAAAATATCATGATATTTTCTCACATTTTTGCCTTTAAATACAAGCCATTCGTCCTCAATTTTATTCACACTCTCTTCTCTTCATTTTTTTAAGCTTCTTCAACTTCTCCCTTCTCTACATTAATGGCTTTCATAGCCTCTTAGGTATTCAAAAATATCATCGAAGTTCTGTCAAAATAGGTTGTATAATATAGAGAGAGATACCACTTTGCGTTCGAGATCGAGTTAGTGATCTTCTCCTTCTTCTCCTACTAAGACCGTACCGATTTAAGCATCCCAGCATCCCAGCACCCTTGCAATCCCATGGCTGAACCCTAGGAGTTTTAGTGTAAGATTCGTGAGCTTCGGTTTTTGAAGGATCAAGGTGATGGGATATTCGGTACTATCAATGATAGAGGTAGGTCAGTTCTATGTTGGTAGAGGATGGAGCCACAGATGCATCCCTCTGGAGATGTGCTGTCGGAAGGTAGACTCTTACCTTGTCATTATATGGAATTCATTCTCCAATACGAGCTTTTATGGTTTTAGTTGTAGAACCTAATAAGCTAGAATTTAATTAATGTAACAATTTTGACTATGTTTAATATGTTATTTGAAAGGGTTTTCAAAGAATTTCATTAAAATAATATCCTTGATTTTACATAGCAATTGTTTTGGTTATCATAGGTAAAAACTCGTCCGTGTTTATGTGTGGTGTGGTCTTTTGACATACCCTTTGATTTCAAAAGTATTAGTTCTTTTGAGTTTTCTCACACCATTCCTATGACTGACCCAGAGTTTATTTTCTTTACCCCTAAACTTTGGGTGCTCTATTTTTTCGGATAGCTAAGTAGTTAGGTAGCTTAGAGAATTTTAGAAGGAGCGTGGATCATGAAGGTGGATGGTCTTATATAGATAGTTATATATTTCTATTTCCAATGTATTATGTATAAGTATCAACCAGCATTTGTAGGGATAGGCAGTTATAACTGTCCATGGTTGGGTTAGTACTTGCAACACCAGCGGCTTTAGTCAGAACACCACCATCATTTGAAGGAGGAGACTGGAACGCTATGTAAAAAGCCGGAACAGGACTCCAACTCCCGCCAATGAAAACCCAGGGCTACCCCTCTCAGAAGTAGGCGGAGGAAATCGCAACACCAGCGGCTCTAGTCAAGAGAAGATAGTGGTCCATACCATATCAGGAGGACCACACATCGCCGACAGAAGCTGGGCAGAGATGGAAAGATACGATAAGTCACTTAGAAACGCTGAAGGCTACGTTAATTCAGTTATGGAAGAACGCCACCCGAAACGGAAAGAGAATGACGACATCACATTCAGTAGGCATGATCTAGAGGGAAGACAGCACCCACACATGGATCCTATGGTCATCTCTGCCTGGTTCGGTCCAGCCAAAGTTTTCCAAATTTTTGTAGACACTGGAAGCTCGGTGAATATCCTATTCAAGCATGCTTTCGACAAAATGAAGCTGTCAATAAAGGATGTGTCTCCCTGCAACAAACCACTACATGGTTTCACTGGAGATGCGAAGATGCCCCTCGGGCAACTGGACCTTTTTGTTGAAATAGGAAGTCATCCCCGCTCCACTGTGCGAAAACAAACATTTGTACTAATAGAGAACCACTCGGCCTACAACGCCTTTTTGGGAAGACCAGCCTTGTCTGACTTCCAAATTGTCCTAGCCCCATGTGCCTGAAGATGAAATTTCCAATAGAAAACGGAATAGGAGAAATGGAGGGAGATCAAGACGCTGCTCGAGACTGTTATGTAACTGAACTTCGCAATAACCGCAGAAAAGATAAAGGAAAAAATGCAGAGACTGCTCTCTGCATGAAAAACTTGAAAGCGTAGCAACTAAAGAAAGCCCCTCCTCTTCAATATACCAGTGACCCTTTCAATGAATTAGACCCCATGGACAAAGAGGAGGAGGCCACCGCCGAGCCTGTAGAGGCTATGGAATTCGTAGCTGTAGACAAACATGACTCAAGTAGACTATTGAAAATCGGATCTCAACTAAAAGAAGAATTAAAGGATCAACTCATTGATTTTCTTCGCCACAACATGGATGTATTTGCATGGACGCACGCTGATATGACAGGAATCTCCCCAGATGTAGCATGCCACGTACTGAACGTCGATCCCACCAAGGTGTCAGTAAAGTAGAAAAAGAGAAGCATGGGGGCAGAATGATCAGCAGCCCCAGAGGAAGAAGTGAAGAACCTACTTGCCAATAACTTCATACGAGAAGCCATCTACCCAGAATGGATCGCCAAGCCGGTGCTGGTAAAGAAGGCTAATGGAAAGTGGCGAACATGCATCGACTTCTCCAACTTAAATGACGCTTGTCCGAAGGATTGCTTCCCACTCCCCCGAATCGATCAGCTCGTGGACAGCACCGCCGGACACGAACTCTTATCTTTTATGGACGCATACTCAAGATATAACCAGATCCCTATGCACGCCCTCGATCAAGACCACACTAGTTTCATCACTGACCGGGGATTGTACTGCTACAGGGTAATGCCTTTTGGACTTAAAAACGTTGGAGCTACTTATCAGTGCCTTGTCAACAAGATGTTTGCGGAACTAATAGGACGAACTATGGAGGTTTATGTGGATGACATGCTGGTAAAATCGAGGAAAGCCAACGATCATATAAACCACCTGGATGAGATGTTTCAAGTACTTCGCCAATATGGAATGAAGCTGAACCCTCTAAAGTGCTCCTTCGGAGTATCATCGGGAAAGTTCTTGGGATTCATCGTCCATGCCAGAGGGATTGAAGCAAACCCCGAACAGGTTCGGGCTTTGCAAGATATCAAGATACCATCCACTCGAAGAGAGATGCAAAGCCTAAACGGGAAAGTGGCCGCCCTAAGCAGGTTCATCTCTAAAGCAACCGACAAATGCATCCCTTTCTTTGAAGCTCTAAAGAAAGACAAAGGAAAGTTCGAATGGACTGACGAATGCTCGACAGCCTTCCTCAACTTAATCGAACACCTCCAGAGACCACCAGTACTCTCAACTCCAAATGAAGACGAGGAACTATACCTATACCTTGCTGTATCATCCCATGCTTTAAGCGCCGCTTTGGTGAGAGAAGACGACCACGCGCAGTGGCCCGTATACTTTGTAAGCAGGAGGTTTACGGGGGCAGAAGCCAGATACCCTAAACTTGAAAAGCTAGCATACTGTTTGCTAATCACTTCACGGAAATTGCGACACTATTTCCAATCTTATTCCATCAAATTTTTAACTGATCAACTGCTAAGGCAGGTACTCCATCGCCCCGACACTTCTGGGCGACTACTTAAGTGGTGCATTGAACTGAGTCAATATGATATCACCTACCATCCTCGCACCGCTATCAAGGGGCAAGCCATAGCTGATTTCATTGTCGAATTTACTACTAACGAAGGTAAGGAGCAATCTGAAATAGCAGAAGATATCAAGTGGAATCTCTTCGTAGATGGAGCATCAAATGAACAAGGCTCGGGTGAAGGTGTTGTGATAATCACCCCCAGGGGAAGAAAGCTGCACTATGCCCTAAGGTTGGAATTCGCTGCCACCAACAATGACGGAGAATACGAAGCAGTGATAGCTGGATTAGAACTTGCCCTGGAGATTGGAGTCGGTTCTTTTTGTCTCCATAGTGATTCTCAACTCATTGTAAATCAAATACTGGGAGAATTCCAGATTCGAGGAGAACGACTCACAGCATATCTAAAGAAGACCAAGCTGCTACTCAATCAATTGGATCACTATTTAATCAAACAGATTCCTCACGAAGAGAATCAGGAGGCCGACGAACTGGCAAAGCAAGCTAGCATGAAGGACATCACTGCTTCCCGAACAATAACCATCTCAAAGCAACTAGCCCCGAGCTACGAGCCAATGAATATGATAGCTGCAATTGAAGAAGAAACTTGGATGACCCCCATCCGGAAGTACTTACAAAGTGGCACACTGCCCGACGGACGTAAAGAAGCTAAGAAAATCTTAAGGAAAGCTTCCCGCTACACATTACAAGAAGGCATCCTCTATCGGCGCGGCTTCTCTAATCCCTTGTTAAGGTGCATCGCTGGAAGGGAAGCCAGGGAAGTCCTATCCAATATCCATCAAGGGAGTTGTGGAGATCACACCGGAGGACAGATTCTAGCAAAGAAAATACTCCGATATGGGTATTACTGGCCCACTTTAAACAAAGACGCCTTAGACTTCGTCAAAAGATGTGACAGATGTCAGAAATTTGCTAAGATTCTTTGACTACCAACAAATGAAATTACTCAAATGACCAGCCCTTGGCCCTTTGCAATACGGGGAATTGACTTGATTGGCGAACTGCCAATGGGCCGAGGCGGAGCCAAATATGCCATAGTGGCAGTCGACTATTTCACCAAATGGGTGGAAGCGGAACCTCTAAATAAAATATCTTCGACAAAAGTTATTAACTTCTTGATCGAAAATATTTTATGCAGGTATGGGGTTCCACTCAAAATCATATAGGACAATGGACTTCAATTTGACAGCGAGGAATTCGGCGACTGGTGCCAAGAGCACGGAATTCACAAAAGCTTCTCATCTTTGGCTTATCCCCAGGCAAACGGACAAGTCGAAACTGTCAACAAAATCCTCAAAACTCTAATCAAGAAGAAACTTGAAAAGTCAAAAGGCGCTTGGGTGGATGAACTTCCTACGGCACTTTGGGCCTACCGCACATCTTACAGAACATCAACAGGGCATACTCCTTTCTCTTTGGCATACGGATCGGAGGCCATGCTCCCAGTTGAAACTGTAGTGCCTTCCCACCGTAGGATCCACTACAACCCAGAAGAGAATGAAGAACTCTTACACATGTCTTTGGATCTAATTGAAGAAAGAAGAAATGATGCAGCAATTAAAGCGGTAGCTCACAAGCAAAAAGTTGCGGCACAATACAACTCTAAAGTCAAACACCGCAGCTTAGAAGAAGGAGACCTTGTCCTCAAACGGATCTTCCCGTGCCCCGGAGCGCTAGATCCAATCTGGGACGGACCCTATATAATTCATAAAGATCTCCACAACGGAGCTTATATTTTGTCTACAGTGGACGGATAGGTGTTCCAGAGGGCATGGAACATCCAACACCTCCGTCGATACTTTTCTTAACTTGTACTGCCCATATGAAGTGAATTAACAAAGAGAATCAGTGGACGTAGGCATTTTCGTGCCGAACCACTTTAAAAATCTTGTCTCTTTTTAACTTGTTCCTTTATATCCTGGCTGCTTATTGAGCTTTATCCTTTTCTGTTGAACAAAATCATGTATAACGACATTTCCATTCTGAACACTTCACGGCACAACCTCACCTGGACAAGACCCAACAGGTACTATGCGAATCTATGCACTCGCCAATGAGACACTTTTGCTCCAGCATCCCTCTGCTGCGGGTTAACTCATTGCTCGCGACTGCCCTCAAAGCCAACTATAATGAGCCGATTATAAGCCATCAAGAAGGCCGACTATAGCCGATGGCAGCTCATTACGGCGTTCGGCTCGCCGGCAACTGTGAACCTACTTTAAGCCCCAACATAAGGTATGGCCGGCCAGGGGTAGTTCATGGTTGACATCGGCACCCACGCTAGCTGGCCACAGTAAATAGAATAATACCCACGATTACGGGCCATAATGCCTCGGGTAGTTAATGTGCGCGATCTCGGCTCCGATATGTCTTAAGTGCGGCTGTGGTAAAAAAGATAAACTCCCCGCAGAGGCGTAAGATGGGTGACAAATGTCTCCAAGACCCACAGCTAGGGAAAGTGACTACAAAACCCGTTTGCCACGAACTTAAGCATATCGACGGCCTTCCGTGATTGGAATTTTTACTGTTTCTTATATTTCCATTTCATTCAAAAACTTTTCTTCTATCCTATATAACAATCCTAAAGTACAGGTCACAAAATAGGGGAACTCTCGCTTGTGGAAATATGAACTCACATCCGGATGATGGAACACTCAGCTACATTCCATACTCAGTCACGCAAGACATTCAAAGCAATCCTCTACAACTAAAACACGAAGGGCGGTACTATCTTCTCTTGTATACAAATATGTAGTTTTAATTTATTCACACATCATATTGGCATTACAAGACATGAAACAATATTTTGAGCAGAAACTTAGCATCAAATACGATTAAATCACAGGCATAAACACGCAGCTGTATTTCCTATGCAACATATCAAAATAACAACCACATTCGAACATAATAGAATCTGCTTATGTTATAAAGTTACATAAAGACGTTCGTTGCAATGATATAATTACAGCCGAAAAATACAATAATGTTTTGGACTAGTATATACAGGAATGTCAAACGGACCAAATAAAAGAGTCAACTACATCGAGGCTCCGCCTCTGTCCTGCCCGCCATCCGGATCTACTTAATTGTAGGGTCAGAACTCCCCGCATGTACTCCAGAGGTCCCGCCCGCCCAATTCAGAAGAGAATCCATCAATAATCACGAAAGATAAGCAATCAAATCATGAAAAGATTAAAAGGGAAGACTTACCAGCATCTGCTCCTTGATCATCATCATCTAGCTGCACGCCTACCTCATCCGCAGCGAGCAGCCGTATGCCCTCCTTAACCGCCACCTTCTCTTCCTTAGTGAATTGGGTCGTAACCACATCCATCCTGAAAGCCGCTCCACCTTCCTTATCCGCATCGGCCTTAGCCTCCCCCAAAGCCCGAAGATATATCCTAGCCATGACCCGGGGATAGTCGTCCATCCAGGACAGGTTGCCCTGCCTCCAAGTTCGGAAATACATGTCCTGGAGCATCTCATCCATCATCCCCTCGTTCTCCTCAAACTCTTTCATCCGGGCCTCGGAAGCCGACAGCCGTGCGACAGCAGCATCTCTCTCCAATCGGTATCTCGAGCAGTCAACCTGAAGGGACTTCCGCATATCTTCCATCTCCTCCTTCAGCTTGGACTGAGCAAGCTCTACGGCCTCAAGCCTCCCAGATAACTCCTCTACCTGCTCAAGATCCGCTCTCCGAACCTCATTCACCGTTACGATGGCCATGTCAATCCGTTCCTTGCAGGCAGCCTCCATCTTTCATAGTTCTGCCTTACTAGCCTCTTTCATAGTCCTCTTCAACCGCCTGGAGGCCGCCTCATGCTGAGAAATCTGAATGGCTTGATCGGCGAGCTGCTTGGCCTGGTCAGAAACCATTAACCGTAGTCGGATGTTGGCACTCCCAATCTCCTCTCCAGCCTTGACCAGACGGGCATGATGCCCCATCAACTTCCTGGTCTCCTCCGCGACCCGGTCGATATTAGCCTTGGCTTCGTCCCCCATGGTAACTATCCGGGTAGTAAGCAAATCGAGATCTAAGGACTTAGCCTCATCAAGCACCCGTACCATGGGGTTGTGGGGAAGAAGATGCTCACCCGTGGCCTCGTCAAAAGAAATGTCCTGAAAGCTCGGGTCCAGATCCGGGTGGCCGGCAAATGGGTTGCGAACCAAACAAGGGTGGTCTATCGGGGTGACGGTTGGATTTTCATACGGATGTGTGGAAGGCATAAGCTCGGTATCTTCCTCAGTAATATCATGGATAAGCTGGACTGGAGGCTGAGGGCCAGGTGAAGGTTCAAACGAAGATCGCCCCCTCTTCCTCTTTCGCATATCTTCTTCAATAACTCCGAGAAGAGGGCGATAGCTAACCACATCTCCGGGACGTCTAGTTGACGGCCTTGGTTTGGCAGAAGCTTTGAGTAGCTTGTACTGTTCAAGGCGGTGCCGAATATCTGATGTCTTGGCCACCTTACCCGTTCCTGGAATAAAAACCAAGTGTTACAAGCATGCATGAAACTATGATCTGAGAAATATGTTAAGTTAAAAGGAGTAGGAAAACACGCTTATTTTACAAACCCTGAGGGGAAGTGGGATACCGCAATAAGTCCTGAATCTCATTCCAGGACGGGAGCTGGTCATAAAATATTACTAAGTCCTTATCATAAGGGGAGTCTGCGAAAGTTAAGAATTCACCTTGAACCGCCGGAGTCGCCTTAGCTGAAGGACCCTTAGAAGATGGATCAGCACCAGTCCCAGCCTTGTCAGCCTTCTTCGCCTTCTCCACCGAGGCTGATCCTTCCTCCAACCCCTCAAAAGCCTGGCGGAAGGCATCATCCGTCCGCTCCTGGATCTCCCCTGCCTGCTCAGAAGACAAAGCCCCGGCATCACTACCACCCTGTCCTTCACCTTCTCCATCTCCTCCGCTCTCCTCCTCGCCTCTTTCCTCCTCTCCACCTTCCTCCTCTGGAACATCTGGGCATGTGCTGGGAGAGGGTCCGTCAGATTTCTTAAGCTTCTTTCCCCCGACGACTGAAGGTTTTGTGAAAGGCTTCCTCTTGCCACTCTTCGCCGTGGCCCCTCCTTTAGCTTGAGCAGCCCCCTCTTCCGCCGTATCCCTCTGCTTGACCACGGACTGATGTGGCAGGATCAGGTTGAGTCCCAAAAGTGTAGCGTTCCTGATCAAGTTAGCAGTCGACCTATCTTTTCCCGAAATAGCTTCTATTTCCGCTGCCGTCTGAACCAGGCGATCATTCTCCACGACCGCAAAACCACCTATCGCTAGCAAGAAATAAAAACACATAAGTGGAAGCATTGCAACTAGAACGGAAATTATAAATAAAGGCTTGACTTACATCCGGAGGTGAAGCGACGGATAGAAGCGGAGTCGTCCCTGACGAAAAACCATTCCTTCTTAAACAAGCTGTACTTCGAATACAAGTCTAGGACGGGCTTGAAGGATACGGCCGATTCCAAGCTGATATATGGAGACCCCTTTTTATAGCCCCTCAGATTATACAGATACCGGATCTCCCGGTTGGAAGGAGGACGCCCGTATCTCCTCTGAAAGATGACGAAAAGACTCATCAGAATGGCGTAGGAGTTAGGATGAAGCTGGAATGGAGCCACCTTCAGATATGTGATGAAGCTAACTATCCAGGCGTTGAGAGGCGGGATAGCACCACACATGCAATGATATCTGCTGTAAGCAAAGTAGCCTTCAGGGGGGTCATACGACATCACTCCTTCCCCCGGCAATAGCATGCGCGCTCGATCGATCCCAAAGGAACGGGATATAACGTCAAGTTGCTCCTCTTTGAGGGAGCTAGGAAAACAGTCGGGCGGGGAATTCAAGAGCTCCTGAGGGCCACATTCGTCCACTAATGACCTTGGGGCAGGTCCATGTCGCGCTGGCCCCAGCTGGACTAGGGGCACAGCGGAAGACTCACCTCTATCCGTAGATTTTTTTCTTTTCTGATCGGGTTTCCACTCTTTGAGACATTTGTCTGCAACACAAGAAAGTATATCGTTAAAACACATAAACTATGTAATCTAAGAGTTTCACTGGTAATTCAAGTATAAAAGTCCATCCGGTAATGGGTTCATTCAACACTCGTAATTTCCGAGTTCATTCAGTAAGGCCCAACCTAGAGCTCATTCGGCGTCCCATCTCTCGATCTCATTCGGCGATCGTACACCCCAATTCATTCGGTAATCGGAGCCCTCAAGCATATTTGGTAGAACAAAATAAAACCTCATTCGGCATTCCAAGGACAAAGGGTCATTCGGTACTTTGAGGACCCCGAGCACATTCGATAATTGAAAATAAAGTTCATTCGGCGGAAAAGAACACCACCTGATTCGACACTAGATGATTTGGTACTAAGATGATTCGGCACCTGGTGGATTCGGCACTTAGATTCGGCACTCAGTTGATTCGGCACTTAGTTGATCCGGTATTCGACTGATTCGGCTATCTCAAAACGATAAAGGGATGACGAAGGCCTAACACCCCTATTTATAAACGAACATAGGATGACCAGACCGTATGGTTAGGTAGACAAGACCGGATAAGAATCACCTAAGCTAAAACAAAGCGCGACATATGATAGCATATGCCCCACTTTGGGGGGCAAATGTTGGGCGCGTTTCCACCCTTCACCAGTCCACGTTCACCGAACCATCCGGTCCACCGAACCACCCACCTTTCCAAGCACAACTAGATCAACCCACCACCGGACCAAAGCATCTCCATCCACCACTGCCGATCCAAGTCATTACCGCTACCTAGCTCCTACCGGACCACTTCTCCACCAAGTCCCACCGGTCCAACATCCCACCGGACCGGCTCCATCCCTACCACCGATCCACCCCACTTCCTAGCCAATCCAACCAACTTCCCTCCTACGACCGAACCATCTAAGCCTCCATCCTCCTGCCGAACCAAGCCTAGCCGGACCGGAGTGCCACCGAACCAACTCCACTTCCATGTACTACCGAACCAGAGCATATTCCAACCCTCAACTACCGGACCAAGGCGTACCGAACCAACACTACCAGGCCAGATTGCATCGGCCCAGGCCCACCAGCAGCTATATACATCTAAGACCCCTGCCCCCAGCCTCACTCTATAAATAGAGGGGCAGGGGTACAACAATGGCAGACAAGTTTGAGAGCTCAAGCACGGAAGGAACTTTTAAACAACTTTCATATACTTGTATACAAAGCTTTGTACTTGTAATCTGAAAGAAAAAGGAGAATAATATATAAAGTGGACGTAGGCACGTTCTGGCCAAACCACTATAAATCTGTGTGTCTTTTACAGTTTAGTCCATTTATTTCATATATTTACATAAATCACCCAAACCATCCAGATCAACATATAATCAACTAAATCATACGACTAGGAGGTGTTTGCCCATTTTTCGTGCAAATAATATGAAAACATTTAAGAATTAGCATTTACATTTCATATTTACTAATGGTAAAATAATATAAATATCATGGTATTTAATTACAAACATTATGATATTTCATTACCAAAATAAAGAGAACTTTTAATCACTTGTACATGCATGGGTAGCACATAAGGCTACGTTTGGGCCTTGTGGATAAGGGATGAGGGTGATGCAATGGTGATGTATGGCAAAAGAAATATCATGATATTTTCTCACATTTTTGCCTTTAAATACAAGCCATCCGTCCTCAATTTTATTCACACTCTCTTCTCTTCATTTTTTTTAAGCTTCTTCAACTTCTCCCTTCTCTACATTAATGGCTTTCATAGCCTCTTAGGTATTCAAAAATATCATCGAAGTTCTGTCAAAATAGGTTGTATAATATAGAGAGAGATACCACTTTGCGTTCGAGATCGAGTTAGTGATCTTCTCCTTCTTCTCCTACTAAGACCGTACCGATTTAAGCATCCCAGCACCCTTGCAATCCCATGGCTGAACCCTAGGAGTTTTAGTGTAAGATTCGTGAGCTTCGTTTTTGGAAGGATCAAGGTGATGGGATATTCGGTACTATCAATGATAGAGTTAGGTCAGTTCTATGTTGGTAGAGGATGGAGCCACAGATGCATCCCTCTGGAGATGTGTTGTCGGAAGGTAGTCTCTTACCTTGTCATTATATGGAATTCATTCTCCAATACGAGCTTTTATGGTTTTAGTTGTAGAACCTAATATGCTAGAATTGAATTAATGTAACAATTTCGACTATGTTTAATATGTTATTTGAAAGGGTTTTCAAAGAATTTCATTAAAATAATATCCTTGATTTTACATAGCGATTGTTTTGGTTATCATTAGGTAAAAACTCGTCCGTGTTTATGTGTGGTGTGGTCTTTTGACATACCCTTTGATTTCAAAAGTATTAGTTCTTTTGAGTTTTCTCACACCATTCCTATGACTGACCCAGAGTTTATTTTCTTTACCCTTAAACTTTAGGTGCTCTATTTTTTCGGATAGCTAAGTAGTTAGGTAGCTTAGAGAATTTTAGGAGGAGCATGGATCATGAAGGTGGATGGTCTTATATAGATAGTTATATATTTCTATTTCCAATGTATTATGTATAAGTATCAACCAGCATTTGTAGGGATAGGCAGTTATAACTGTCCATGGTTGGGTTAGTACTTGCCATAACTATAATATCTCATTTTGAGAGCGATTGTATGTACTATCGAAATGTACAATTAAAGTTGTTAAATGCGATGTGAGAATCTATTTTGTTCTTTCTTCTATCTTTATTATCTTTTACCCTTGATTATTTTCCTCTTCGACCTTGAATTTGTGGCATATGAATACCGAGGATGTATTAATGTTGATCTTCAGGGGTTGAAAAGGGGGTCATCACAGAAAGTCTTTAAAAAGACTGTTTTAAAGATAAAGCTACGTGTAATTGATTTAGGGTTTATAATAAACAATGTTTTAATGACATTTATTTTTAACCCTTCTTTTGTTACATTTAGAAATATAATTAGCTATTTAAAGGAATATTTTGAAGATGTGTTTCTAAAGTATTTTACAAATGTTCATGATGTGAAAATCAAGCATAAGTGTGGGTCAAATGTTTTAAAAGTTGAAAAGTTTGATTTCGTTCATGTGAAGTATTTAGTCTTATCCTTAATACCAAACATCAAGAAAGTAGATTTGTTCCTATTTGTGAGATAGAAAAAATGGGGTGTCTAGGCAAGGCTCGGAGCAACTAGTGTCCTGACATACCCGATGAGGGATAGTATGAGTTGGACATCAAATTTTGTTGATAGGGGTACGAAAATTAATTTCCATAAGCAATATCACTTATATGGAAAGGATTTAGGCATATACTACACTAAACGTCGAGGCATGAAACCTCATCTTTATCTCGAATGTTAATAATGTATGTTGAGGTAAGGTGTAACAACCAGCCTTATTGGACATTTTAAGCAAACACACATACCTGACTCAAACTGTTCAAAAAGGCAGACTGTTATGGGGAAAATAAGAAAAAGAGAAAGAAATAAAACAAATACAGAATCTCGCAGCGGAATGAAAAAAATAGAATAATCAAATAACAGCTCATGAAGCTGTCTATAAATACATCTGATTATTCTTTTACAACACAAAAATCAGAGTTACGTAAAACAGGAATAAATAAATAAATGCAGCGGAACAACATGATGCAGTGGAATAAATATAATTAATAATAATAGTACAAATCTTCATCTTCGTCCTGTAGAAATAAGGTCTTCAACCCTGAAATGCTCAGATTGACCCGAGCGAATTAAAAAGACAAAACACTCGAGTCAGAACTAAAAGATATTATGTAAATTAAATCAACAGTAAATATATATGAGCGTAATCATGTGAAAGATGTTTACAGGGTTTGACATCTTCTATCCAGTGTCCAACGTGGATGCAATAACTTAAGAGATGATCGGGATTACCATCTCCTAAGGATCCGTTAAACAATCTAATATGTAGTACAATACGCTATTATAATAGTGTCTACAATAAAGTAAATATTAAAATAGCGTTAAAGCATTACCCATATCCCCTTTAACACATTTTATTTATATTCCCGTAGTCTATACAATGCCGTAAGCTCCACCAAACCGGTGGTTTACCCAGAGGACACCCCATAGGTATGGTACAAAACAAACTCGTAGAAGGCGCTTTAGGGCATGTGAAAACGGCACTCAAGGCAATGCCAATATAGATTTACTGATTGCAGAACCAAGCTGGTGGTTACGCATAGCATCCACTACCGGCCACCTTGGAACACACTCCTATAATCAAAATCGAGGGTGGCAGGAAATCATCACAAAGTCATAATATAGTATCGAAGAAACATGTCCGATCGAGGGAATGACCTCACTTGGCCCAGATATAGCTCTTTAGTCACATCTAAGCTGAATCATGAGAGTCAGGGTCACGTTATACTCATATACAAATTGTTTGTAAACCTGTTGAATATGCGAGTATTTGATTTTTGTTTGACGATAATAAACACACACACACACACACACACATATATATATATTCATTTAAATGTATTAGTTAATGCACTATTATATTTTTCACATAATTAAATAAATATTTACTTAATAAAATAAATAACAGAGAATTCGAATTCAAACGGATATTTTATTCAAACAAATATTTATTACAATTTTGAATAGTACAAATTCAAGCTCTCACTATATATATACAATTTCAATCACAATACAATTTCAATCACATCATGTTTATCATTTACATATGCACCTCACTACAATTGCCCGTTCACTCAAAATTGATCTTCAACTTCATTCCAGTTTGAATGCAGCATCTAAGCAATCTGCAAAAATATACACTGACGTAGTAAAATTGAAAATGAAATATTTTGCACTATAAAATAAATGCATTTTGAAAATATTATTTGCCTCAGTTATTTGGGTTGTTCGTCATCATTTCATTTTGAATTCATCATACACGAACAGCTTGTGACATGCACAGTGCGTCGCTGTACAAGCCACAAGGCTGCACACACCGGTATATACACTTCATAAAATTGTAGGGACAGGTGAGCTCAAGGTCAAACCCAAATGAAAACCCGGGTTCAACTCAAGTGCAATACAAATAAAGTCATGACATGAGCACAAGGTTAAACCCGAGCTATAAGCTGAATTCAACACAGGTGCAAGTTTATGAAAATGGTCAAGACAACTAAAACAAGCCTCGACTAAAAATCCAAATGTACAAATGTAATAACGGTCCGGAGCAACTCAGACTCAAGTGGATATATAAATGGAGCATATCGCATATACATGCACCGGACCAGGTCAAAGTAAACCAGATCATCAAATGAAAAAAGTGCAAACCCAGACCAACATACACGCCGGACTACAAAGAGACAAGACTGCGACTTCCAGTACATATGAATTCATACATGAGCCATACTGACTCAATTCAAATACAAGCACACAAAGTTCAAAAAATCAAATGGCCACAAATGCTCCAGACCAGACAAACAGGAAAAGTTCAAGTGCTCATTCTAGTGGACGAAATAGTATAGTATTTCAAAACAGCATGCAACTGAATACAAGACTCAAAGTAATATATGCTACAGAAATGAAACCAGATATACACATACAGTGCATATATGTACATGTTAGCAGTGGACACAAGTGATGAATCAGCAATGTCAACAAGACCATATGCAAGTCCAGAACCAAATTAACAGTTACACAGTGCATAGCATCATCAATGCAAACTAGTGAAAACACAGCAGTGTGAAAATGAAGACCATAAGAGAGTCCAAACCAAACTATAGTCATGAACATACATGTCGAACAACATAATTTCAAATGACCAGAGTCAACATGAGCTAAGTCAGAGAAACAATGTCGAAATCAATCCATGAAGCAGACTCAAGTGTAGTACACAGTCTAACAGTAACATAAGGTCAACATGCTCACATATGTACTCAAGGCAACATGAAGTACAATAGACTCAAGTCTGCAACTCAACTTGAAGACCAAACACTATGAAATACTAGTGCACTCACATATATGACATCGATTCAGTGCTAACTCAATGCACATGTCAACAGAGTTCAATGCAACAACAAGTGTAAAGATGTGACTTCATATAGAATCAGAACAATGTGCACATCAACTAGCACATATATATGCAGTGCAAACACAAATCCAAGTGGAACAAGTCATTTTTTATACCAAAGTCAATTTTAAAAATTTCATAGATTCAAATGTAACAGCGGTTTTGAACAAAGCATCAAAGTAGCAATTTCAAATAATGTCAACAACAATGTCGAAGCCGATATTGAACAAGCCAGTGCCAAAGTCGAACCAGCAAAATTGAAACCGTGGTGAGCAAGGCAATTCAAAGCCATGAGTATCAAGTAAAATAAAAAATATACGAAGTGACAAAGTCATAAATCATCAACAACATCAAAACAAGATCGAATGGTCGAGTTAAATTAGATGAAAAATTCAAACGAACGAGAATATAGGAATCAGAATCCTATTTGACCCAAATCAACATCGGCCGAAAAATTCATTCGAGTTCGAGCTAAACAAAGAATAATCATTCAATCCGAATCATTGATCGAGTTCAAGCAAGCAAACTAGAAGAAGCAAAAGGTATATATTACATGCCGAAGTCAGGAGTTGAACTTGATCAAAAATTGGGGCAGCCGTGTACAAAGCAGAGAGATCTACAATCGATCGTCAAAGCAATCATGAGAAAAACCCATCCGATCGAACAAGTCGATGCCTTCAGTTTTAGAAAGCCCTAATTATTAAGGAACGAACTAAAAAGGATGAGGCCATTTTTCTCAAAGAACTGATCGAACAACATAAAAGAGAAAAAGGGAGAAATCTACTTACACCGTGTTGTTGGGATGGCTATGTTGTCTTTGGGCTCTAGTATATATTCCAATTAGGGTTTTTATTTTAAATTGTTTTTAAATTGTGTATTTTTTTCCTTTAAACAATTGTATTTTCTAGTTGCGTGACTATGGGACAAGCTACGGTGATATAGTTCGAGAATTCGCAACTCAGTGGCTGAGTTGTGGCAGGGTTTTGAGCGTAGAGTTAAGCTAGTCGATAGCGGGTATCACGAGTTTACGTGTGTAAGCGTCTGACTGCTTAATTTCTAGTAGAAAGCTTGGGGACAGTACGTAGGCAGGGTTTTGCCGAAGCTGGGTAATTCTGTGTTGTTCTTTTTCTGCATTTTTATTATTCTGCTATTATCTGTGCTGTTGACTATTATCTGTGCTGAAATTATTTTATATACTTCCGTAATATATTTTTATAAATTATAGTATCACCTTATTCACCCCCCTCTAGGGTGAAATCGATCCTACAAGTGGTATCAGAGCTAAGAACAAATGCCATTTTTGTTTTAAAAAGTTTGATTTTTCAAAGACCAATCTTTTTACAAATTTGAAATTTTAAAATGGCTACTTTTGCTGAGGGTCGGTCTAGTATTATCCCTCCTATTTTTGATGGAATAGATTTTTGGAATTGGAAATTGAAAATGGAATTTTATTTAAAATATGTTAATGTTAAATGTTGGGATATTACTGAAAATTGGTGTAACATAATAGATTAGAAAATTATCTCGATTAATGCTCTTGCTATGCATATATTCTTATATTAATCAAGATAATTTTAACTTTACCTCTCATAGTGAAAATGCATAGGAAATCTGGAATACTTTTAATGCAATATATGGTGCAAAAGTCAACAGCAATGAGAAATCCTCCACAACCGACTCAGTTAAAGAAATGTGCTTAACAGGATTGGTAAAAGACAGTTGTGATGAGGATGACGATGATGGAGCAGCTGAGCTGGCGTTACTAATAAAGAGATTCAAAAAGTGGAACCGCAAATATAGAAATCTAGCTCTGAATCAGAAATTGAAAATTAGAGTAGCGAAATTACTAGACAACCCAGAAGAACAGAAGATCATTTGTCACACGTGCAACAACCCGGTCATATCAAGCCCAATTATCCGCGAAATCGACACAACCAAGAAAAGAATTCAAAAAGGAGAAGTTTTGCAGCCACGTGGAATAAAAGCAATGATGATTATAAATGTACTAGAAGTGAGAGTGACAAAGGAGATCTGTTCCTTCGAAGTGATATAACTCGTAGTGATGATGATGAGCCAAGCGCGGTATCAAAACTTACTCACTCGGAATTACTTATATATTTCCACGAAGTAAATGGCTGTTTTGAACAACTTAGGGAGAAGTACGCTAAACTTGAATCACAAAAAGATACTTTGATAGATTTAATTAAACAGCTTGATGAATTAGTTAAAACCTATCAAAGTAAGATCCCTAAGTGTGATAAGTGTCCATTATTCGAAGAAGAAATTAAAAAATCGGAAACTAAAATTAAATCGCTTGAAAATGAAATTCTGATTTTCAAAAAGAGTGAAAAATGCTAGAAGAGAAGATTATATTAAAAAGTGCACTCAATTATTAATGAAAATGAATCACTTAAAACACAAGTCCAACAACTACAACTATAGGAAAATTTTCCAAGGGAGAAAAATCGTTAAACATGTTATTAGGGAAACAAACTAATATTGTTAGACAAGGACTTGGGTATAATCAATCTGAAAATATTAAAAATGAAATTAATCAAGTAAATTCCATGTGCACAATTTGTAGAAAATATGGACACAATCAAAATAATTGTTGGTATAGAACCAAAAATGCGAAAACTATACCAATTTGGATTCCAAAAGGCACAAATGTAAAATCCCTCAAAGTTAAACAAATCTGGGTGCCGAAAGGAACATATATCAATAGTTTTGGATCTCCACAAACTTATTTTCCAAAATCTATTGCCACTAATAACAATGGATCTATAAAAACAAATAGGGCACAAAAATCTTTTATCGTGTAGGCGTGGTGGCAGGGAAAGAAACAACAACTGTGTTACTTGGATTTTGGCTATTCCAAGAACACAATGGACGACAAATCACAGTTCTTTAGCCTAGTATAAAGGTGATAGAATCACAATGGGCAACAACAAAAAATTATTGTAAAGGTAAAACAGGTAATGGCATATTTTGAACGATATATTAAATGTGATAATCTGCACCGTAATCTGAATTAAATCAGCCAGTAATGTGATAATGAAATGAATGTTGATAATGATTCTGACTTTTTCAAAATTGTTAGCCAATTATATTCTTTTTTTAAAAAAAAAACCCTACTCCGGAGAGTGGAGCTAGGGAATACAGCTGCCCGCCACACTGACACCCTTTTTGCTAGCCCAGCACAGAGATTTGATGCCCCCAACCATTTTGTTTGGATTAATGGGGACCCACCTCCGTGCCTTGAAATTGGGAGCAAGGCAGACGGGGATCGAACCTGCGACGTGCTTACCAGGAAGCGAGTATCTTACCATCATGGTCAAGAACACTATAAAAAATTCTTGAGCCTTTCAACTACTTCATATAGATTAGTTTGGATTAATGATAGTGTTTTATTGGTTGATGATAAGACATTTGGTTATTTTACGGCTGACTCTATATTCACGGTTCTGTTTATTGGCACGACTTCAATTAAAATTGAAAATAATTTCGTTTAAAAATTTCTTCAAGAATTTGTTGCAACATCATGGTCTGGTTTATAGCATCCAAATAATGATAATCTTGAGTGAAAGAAAATTAAGATGCAGATTACACTGGTAATCTAGTTGATAGAAAAATTACTAGTGGAACGTGATTTATGTTGATACTTTCAGTAACTACATCGTTTTTCAAAGAAAATATCTATATATTTTTCATTTCAAATAATTTTCAAACAGCAGAATATTTTCTTATAAAACCCCTTCTAGAAAATCATTTTTTGACCTTGTTTCAGATTAGTCATTTTTAGAAAATTTGATAATCTTTTTTGAATTTGATTTTAAATGATTATTAACTAATCTGACTCCCTACTAATTATCGAAAAAGATAAATAGTGATTGAAAAAGTGATGAGTGTTGATATTAATCATATATTATACTTTGAGATGGTATAATTAATAAATTTCTTTAGAAATTTAAAACAAGAGTTATAAACACTTTTTGTTGGTAAAAATTCCATGACCATCTCTAGTTCTATCATATTTCAATCGACCATCACGCATCAAAAACCAATATAGCATGTCAGTATGTGGTATTTTAAACAGGAAATCATTAATTTTAGTTACATATATTTTTTTAAAAAGTATTCACTCTCATTTAAAAGTCCTCACGGTTATGCATGGGTGAATTACTTGGAATTTTTGATTATGTGCTACCATGCTCATTTAAAAGTCCTCATGGTTATGCATGTATGGAACGCATATCAAAATTGATTAATTAAATGGACAAGTTGATTCTAATCCCATTTAAAAGTCCTCACGGTTATATGTGGTTAGAAGATACTTGAATACAGTTTTTAAAATAAAGGTGGAATACTACTAATCTCTTTTAAAAATCCTACAAGTTATGCATGGTTAGTAGATATTCAAATTCCTGAATAAATATAACACAAATAGACACAACT
This sequence comes from Allium cepa, assembly GCA_030765085.1. Classification (NCBI taxonomy): domain Eukaryota; kingdom Viridiplantae; phylum Streptophyta; class Magnoliopsida; order Asparagales; family Amaryllidaceae; genus Allium; species Allium cepa. The sequence continues at coordinate 709,006,112 of CM060932.1, forward strand.
ATATGGTTTTATATGATGAAATCATTACTATCATTCTAAAGTGGAATATGCGCCAAACAGAGTATTTATGATTTTAGTTTTATTTTTTATTGAGATTTAAAATTTATGTTCAATTGAGTTTTAATGTTCTATTAATATCTATCACTTTAGCTCTATTTCTCTAACCCTGTTACTCTTTTGCTGATAACAAAAGGGGGAGAGAAAAGTTAAGACTTTGACAAATAAAGGTCAAATATTTTCTATTTGCATCTAGGCTCATTTGCATATTTTTATTTACATGCATATATGAATGGGGTGCCTGGTGTAGGGAGGGTCAGATAGGGGAAGCAGATTGAGTGATCAAATACATTTAACAAATTCAAAATCTTAAATATATATCAACAAAAGGGGGAGATTGTTGAATATGCGAGTATATGATTTTTGTTTGATGATAATAAACATATATATATATATATATATATATATTCTTTTAGATGTATTTTTTAATTTACTATTATATTTTTCACATAATTAAATAAATATTTGCTGAATAAAATAAATAACACAGAATTTGAATTTAAATGGATATTTTATTGAAACAAATATTTATTACAATTTTGAACAGTACATATTCAAGCTCTCACTATATATATACAATTTCAATCACAATACAATTTTAATCACGCCACGATTATCATTTACATATGCACCTCACTACATATCGCTCGTTCACTCAAAATTGATCTTCAACTTCATTCCAGTTTGAATCCAGCATCTAAGCAATCTGCAAAAATATACACTAACGTAGTAAAATTGAAATATTTTTGCAGTATAAAATAAAATGTATTTTGAAAATATTATTTGTCTCGGTTATTTGGGTTGTTCGTCATCATTCCATTTTGAATTCATCGTACACGAACAGCTTATGACATGCACAGTGTATTACTATACATGCCACAAGGTCGTGCACATCAATATATATACTTGATAAAATTGCAGGGACAGGTGAGAACAAGGTCAAACCCAAATGAAAAGCTGGGTTCAACTGAAGTGTAATACAAATAAAGTCATGACACGAGCACAAGGTCAAACCCGAGCTATAAGCTGGATTCAACATATATGCAAGTTCATAAAAATGGCCAGGACAACCAGAACAAGCCTCGACCAAAAATCCAAATGTACAAATGCAATAACGGTTGGGAGAAAATCAGACTCAAGTGGATATACAAATGAAGCATATCACATATACATGCACCCGATCAGGTCAAAGTAAACCAGATCATCAAATGAACAAAGTGCAAACCCTGACCAACATATACACCAGACTACAAAGAGACAAGGCTGCGACTTCCAGTACATATGCATTCATACATGAGCTACACTGACTCAATTCAAATACAACCAGACAAAGTTCAAAAAACCAGATGGCCACAAATGCTCCAGACTATACAAACAAGAAAAGTTCAACTACTCAGTCTAGTGGACGAAATAGTACAGTAGTTCAAAACGGCATGCAACTGAATACAAGACTCAAAGCAATATATGCTACAGAAATGAAACCATATATATACATATAGTGCATATGTACATGTTAGTAGTGGACACAAGTAATGAACCAACAATGTCAACAAGACCATATGCAAGTCCAGAACCAAGTTAACAGTTACACAGTGCATAGCATCACCAATGCAAACCAGTGAAAACACAGCAGTGTGAAAATGAAGACCACAAGAGAGTCCAAAAATTACGGTCATGAACATACATGTCAAACAACATAATTTCAAATGACCAGAGTCAACATGAACCAAGTCAAAGTAACAATGTCGAAATCAATCCATGAAGAAGACTCAAGTGTAATGCATAGTCCAGCAGTAACATAAGGTCAACATGATCACATATGTACTCAAGGAAACATGAAGTACAACAGACTCAAGTCTGCAACACAACTTGAAGACCAGACACTATGAAATACTAGTGCACTCACATATATGACATCGATTCAGTGCTAACTCAATGCACATGTCAACAAAGTACAATGCAACAACAAGTGTACAGATGTGACTTCATATAGAATCAGAACAATGTGCACATCAATTAGCACACATATATGCAGTGCGAACACAAATCCAAGTGGAACAAGTCAAAGAATTTTTTTTATACCAAAGTTAATTTTAAAAATGTCAGAGATTCAAATGTAACAGCGGTTTTGAACAAAGCATTAGGTAGAAGTTTCAAATAATGTCCACAATAATGTCAAACCCGATATTGAACAAGTCAGTGCCAAAGTCGAACCAACAAAATCAGAACCGTGGCAAGCAAGGCAACTAAAAGCCGTGAGTATCAAGTAAAATAAAAATATACGAAGTGACAAAGTCAAAAATCATCTCTAGCACCAAAACAAGATCGAATGGCCGAGTTAAATTAGATGAAAAATTCAAACGAACGAGAATATAGGAACTAGAATCCTATTTAACCCAAGTCATCACCGGCCGAAAAATTCATTCGAGTTCGAGCTAAATAAAGAATAATCATTCAACTCGAATCATCGATCGAGTTCAAGCAAGCAAATCAGAAGAAGCAAAAGGTCTGAATTACATACCGAAGTCAGGAGTTGAACTCGATCAAAAATTAGGGTAGCCGTGTACAAAGTAGAGAGATCTACAATCGATCGTCAAAGCAATCACGGGAACAACCCATCTGCTCAATCAACAGTTGGCGCCTTCAATTTTAGAAAGCCCTAATTATTAAGGAACGAACTAAAATGGATGAAGCCTTTTTTCTCAAAGGACCGGTCGAACAACGTAAAAGAGAAAAAGGGAGAAATCTATTTACACCGTGTTGTTGAGCCGGCTATGTTGTTTTTGGGCTCTAGTATATATTCCAATTAGGGTTTTATTTTAAATTGTTTTTAAATTGTGTATTTTTCTTTTAAACAAATATATTTTCTAGTCGTGTGACTAGGGGACGAGCTATGGTGGTGTAGTTCAAGAATTCGCAACTCAATGGATGAGTTGTGGCAGAGTTTTGAGCGTAGAGTTAACGCTAGTCGATAGTGGGTGTCGCGAATTTACGTGTGTAAGCGTCTGACTGCTTAATTTCTAGTAGAAACCTTGGGGGCACCATATAGGCAGGGTTTTGCCAAAGCTGGGTAAATTCTGTGTTGTTCTATTTCTGCATTTTTATTATTCTATTATTAGCAGTGTTGCTGACTATTATCTGAGCTGAAATATTTTATATACTTCCGTAATATATTTTTATAAATTATAGTATTACCCTATTCACCCCCCTCTAGGTTGAAATCGATCCTACAAAACAATCCTACTTCATTTCTGGAATCTCCACCATGTACACATTTGTTAAAATGGTTTTCATTATTGGTAGAGGGTATGACAATATCCGATCCCGGTCTCTTTAACAACCAAACGCTTATTTTACACCGGATGGTTCTTTTACATCCAAAAGTCAATTTTCAATTTATATCATATTCAATTTCAAATCACATCACTTTCGAAATCATGTTCACTTCAAACTATATTCACTTCAAAAATCATGTTTACTTCCAAATCATATTCACTTTCAAAACCATATTCACTTTTGAAATTCACATTCACTTTAAAATTATCGATAAGTTATGTTAATTAATTCTTCATTTCAAAATCATCTTATTCACTCAAATATTTCATTTCACAAATGGATATCAATTTCAAATTCCAACTTGGTTGTATCATCATCAAGAATTTAGATATAAATATTTCAACTTTACATAGTCTGAAATTTTAGAAAATAGTTTAGGCAATTATAAATAGTTTATATAGTTTAAAATAGTTCAAATAAGTTTAAAATAGTAAAATAGTTTAAATAGATTTAAATTTAATTTAATTAGATTTAAAAATTATTTAAATAGATTTGAAATGATTTAAATAGACTAAATATAGATATAACAGATTTAAATTGTATTAAGTAGATTTTAAATAGATTAAATAAATTTAAATAGATTAAGTTAATTCATTTAGTTTAAAATAGGTAAATAGATTAAGTTGTATTAAATAGTTTATAATAGATTAAATTAAATAAAAAATATTTTAAATTAATAAAATAGTTTAAGTTAGTTTAAAACAGATTTCAAAGTTATATCCAAACATTTTCAATAACTCAATTCCGATAAATTCATTTATATACTTCAACCTTGAAATTCCAATTAAAATTCTTTGAACATTCATTAAATCAATTCCAAATTCAGCATTAACACTTGGATTATCAAAAATAATTTAGTTTATGCAAATCAATTTCTATTTCAAAATGCCAATTAACTGAATTCAAAATTTCGAAGATTCAAAAAAATCATTTAATTCAACCAATCCGGTGTCCGTATATAATTTTCTACCCTATAGTCAACGGATATTTATCATGTCAATCTACAATTTACAATTTTACGATTATATACCATTTCAAGCCGTAATCTCGAATTAAATAAAAATCCATAAAATCGCTCGTGTCTATCATTTCAACCCAAAATGATTTTTCCCTTATCCATAGATCGTTCGTGCATGTATCATTTCAACCCATAAGAAACTTGTAGTGTTATAACAATATAAAATACAACATCTAGTTGTCAAATGTCAACAATCAAACATCCATCACAATCATCATCCAATCAACCAATAAACATCAACAAATAACTGATCATCAATAACAAATATTAAATTGAAAAAATTAAATTCAATATTAAATTAAACAGTGATTTAATGCAATAAAAGTCAAGTTTAACTAGAATGACAATTTAAATACACCAAACGTCGATCAATAAATTTCTAATCACATCATAAATTTAATTTAACTAACATAAGGTAGTTTAGTAATTATGACTGTGTAAAAACACTCACCTTCAATTTTAAATCGAATTAAAATCCAATTTAGGCCCAAAATTCAAACAGCCTCAGAATTTGTCCAAACCAAGTCAAAATGCTCAAAATTTCGATACGATCCCAGTCGAACAAACCACATGTGAATCTGAGCTCGTGTGCAAAAATATATTAACATTAGAAGTTTTGAAATCAAAATTTAAATAAAATAGAAAAAAGAAAACAAACTCTGAATATCAGCCACATCATCATCTCATGTACCACATGCTCAAAACACAGAACCCTAAGGAAGTCTCATACGAACCCAAAGAAGTTGCCGCCCATATCGCATGCCACAGATTGAAATGCACAGCATCGACCAGATTGACATGCTCCATCATCACGACCAAGCTGAGCCGCCTCCATGGAAAACTAGCACCACCCTCCGGCCATCCTAGGGCCAACGCCGCCGCTCCCTACACGTGACAAACATGCTCATTTACTAGCAAATCGAGGAGCCTACTTCAATAGTGAATGGCACGGATGGCCTCCATTTGTCGATCTCTACGCCACGTCGCCTCCTGATCGTTGTTTCGACGAAGATCCATTGTTGAACGAGAAGCCCTACTATGGACGGTCGAAACTAAATCAACAATTTTTGGCCACACATAAATCCTAATCGAAAAACTAACCGCATATTTATATTGCGCTCATCTAGAGCTTCAAATCGATATATAATATGTTGGGGTTTGGAGGAGTTTGAATTTTGGAATTGATTTTGAAATTGAATTTGCAAATTTGGGGATTAAGGTTTTATAATTGGATTTGGTTTTGCCGTTGAGAAGGAGAGAAGTAGATAGAATTGAACGTACAGACAAATGGAATAAGAAAACGCAAGGGTTTATAACAGGCTATTTATAGGCAGATCAGAATTAGAAATGGATGAGCTAGATAGATTTGAAAGTTGAACGATAAAAGACCCGAAAAGCCCGTTTCGTTCCCGAAATGAAAATGGGTCATCCTATATATCAAAATAGATATTTTCGACATTTCTAAACTCAATGGAACAGGTCTCAAGACCTAAATCCATCGTGTAAAGAAGTTAGCTTCAAATTAGCTTATTTCAAATTGATTTCAATTTAATTTAATTAACTTGATTTCAATGCGTATCGAGTCCGCACGATCAAACGACAAGTCTGATTGCTACGAAACTTGAAATCCTACAATAATTCGCCGTTATGGATCCGATGAAACTTGTTTCGTCGAAATTCGAGACAGTGGCCAAAATGGCTATTTTCACGTTAATTAAATAAATTAATATTAAAGTAATTAAATCACTTTTTAATTCGGTATCTATAAACTTACAATTTTCATCATTTTTGATTTCTTAGACATTTATAATAACTTAATGAAAATTTACATATCAATCCAGCGTTAATTATTTTCCTAAATATAGTGTTCAATTCCAACTGTAATTAAATCCAATTAGTTATAATTTAATTTTAATGAATTGATTAAATTTGATTTCAAGCTTTTTTTTTCCTTTCTTTCAATCAATTATTACTATATTAACATAGTCAACATTTGTTTGTATCTTATCACACAAATAATTTACCATCACCATATTAGTTTTCATTAACGTAATATATTTTTACATTTAATTGCAATAAATCCCTTATTATAATTTTAAATTCGAATAAAATTGGTGAAACTTGATTCCAATTCTTTTTATTCAATCAACTGTCAAATTATGCATAAAATTTTCATTGGTTACATCTTATTGAATTAACATTCTACCATTATCAATTCAACCCACATTAACTGCACTAATTAAGTGAATTAATTGAAATTGGTTTCCAATTCTAATTTAACAGGCTAAATAAATAGGTAACATACAATAGTTGTCACCATTAACTTTTAATCACATTCTATAAGTTTATTTTCCACAACAAGTGTTATGGTTACTACTACAACACTAATTTTATTCAATTACAATTTATTTCACATTATTTTATTAATTAATCAACATTTAAATTATTAATTTCTCTTTTAATCCAATTACCCATTAATACATACATTACTATGATTTATTTACAACCTATATCAATTATAACTCTTTAATTCTTTTTAATTGAATTACATTTAAAGCAGTTGTCAGTTACCTTAAATTAATAATATTTCATTTTATTCTAGTTATATTCTTATTAATAAACAACAAATTTTTATTTCTTCCAATATTTTATCACAAAATCTCACTAAATTAACTAATTTTAATTTTCGAAAATTACGGGTCATTACACAAGGTTTGAGAGCAACAATGCCTCAACATATCCAGCTTCGTTGTTAACTGAGGTATAGTGCAAGTATGAAATCGACAAGTGGTGATAACTTTATGAGATTTAATTTCCATACACGATTATTTTTGTTATTTTCTACAGTTGATTTATTAACTGTCGACATCCTTATTTGAGTTTCCTCAATCGAAGATGATTTGTTGCTCGTTTAGAGCATTGATATCCTTTATCGAAAATGACTAAATAAAGAGCGAGTGGGGCCAAGCTATATGGGGTTGCTCCCATTAGGGTATTGTTACATGTACTCTCGATTGGTTTTGGTTGCATGTGCCCACAAAGATATGAATACTCGGATTCTCGGTAAGCTTGGTGGGTCAGGCTTGGAGATTTCCGACGGCCATCATAGTTCTTAAGTATATTTTCTAATGGTATACTTTCAGCGATGAGGGCGCACCCCTCTTAGTCATTGTCAGAAAAATTCATTTTTCTTTTTTTGATTCAAATCTTTGAACTGTTTTCTTAATTGCATTGAGAAGTGCATTGCGCTCTTTCCTATGTTTAGTTATTTATGTCCATTCTTTAAGTTTGTATTTGTTCTGATTTGTTTCCATCCTTTCATGTATGGATGTTATTCTTGTGAGGTAAAAATTGTTCCACGTTTAGCAGCATGGTCTCACGTATTATTTTATGTTCATAATATTTTTGTGTTTTCTCACTCTGGTTTCCAGACTGATCCACGTGTTATTTTTTTATAATGCCCGGGTTAGACTAAGTTGTTCCAGGTTGTCGTTGGTAAGAGCATAGAGCTCATGGAGAAAAGCTGGATGTTCACTTGCCGTAGTATTTTTATTTTCCACTATATTATTTTGTGTACCCATCAACAATTGTAAGACCGGAGAGTTATAACTATCCAAGTTGATGAATTTTATTTTTAGTTCTGATATATCCTGTAACTTAGAGTGATAGCTTTTGTTGTCTTTGTTATATGATATGTTATCGTTCCACTTTGAGATTATATTTTTTCATGTTCTTTTTATTTTTATTTTATCCTAATAATCTGCCTTTTCGGTACTTGAATGTTCGCCACGTGAATCCATGAATGTATTAGTGTAGACTTTCGAAGGTAGAAAAGGTGGGCCATTACAGTACTAGAAATTTATATATGAATAAAAGGTTGTTTTGACAATAAATCTAAATTTTAAATTAATTGCAATAACTTACTAATTTTCATTAATCAGAAAGATTCAATTGAATCTTATATGCACACAGTTAAACAGATATGTATATGTGTATATATAATTTATAATATGTATTTCATATTGTCATAGTATGAATTAGATTTTTATTATTATTATTAAATAATCTGGAATGAGTAAATCATATACATATATAAATTATTGTTGAATGTTTACATTCTTATGTCATGACACATGTTGATTGTTAATTATATGCTACATTAATTGAGTTTACCAAAAGGGAAGTTGAATCAATCATCCATGTCATCTTTTATTTATTTCTCCTTTTACCCACTATGTGATTATCTATCAATTTATTCCAACTTACATGTATATATCTTGTCGTTAATTGACAGGGCTTGTCTTATGTTTAATTATTTTAACACGCAATTAAAAGGGAAGTTGAATCAATCATCCATGTCATCCTTTATTTATTTCTCCTTTTACCCCCATGTGATTATCAATCAATTTATTCATACACACATGTATATATCTTGTCATCAATTGATAACACTTATCTTATGTTTAACTTTTTTGACGTACAGTTAAAGGATGAATATATTTGATATATTCAAACATCTTTCATATACCACACTTAATCAGATTAATACAACAAAGACCAAATTAATTAAATATGATTTTATTAAAACAATATTATATTTGATCTAACTAAACGTTTAGACTTCATAGGCCCTAAAGATACCAAATAGGATTTTTTTTGAAATTTACCATTTTCTCTACGATCGGTTGGCCAAGTTCCGTTAATGGTATCAGAGCCCAGTAGCCTATGCGGCCTAAATTAACCATGTTAGGGCTAACTAATTAAGCTTACCTGAATTATCAAGTACCCTGTCATACCTGGTTGCCGGCCTGGCTTGAAAGGTGAAGTGAGCCCAAATGTTGCCCCTAATAGAAAAGGCTCAATTTGAATAGGGCCTGGGACTAATTTTCATAATAGTTTTGAAAGTTAAGATAAGATTTTAAATTTAAAAGTTAAATTTAAAATAAAACATATTTATTTTATAAAATAGTTTTAAACAGTGTCCAGTGCATAAGCTGCTACTACAAGGGTCGAGGTCTTCTATCATGTTGGACATCCTACCTTTTGGTCTAATTGATTGTAATTTTAACGCTTGATCTTCGAGATGTCTTTCTTGTACTCTTTGGCAAAGTGCCTCTTCTTACCATATCTTCTACATCACATCTCTTGCTTCTTAATCTTTCCCTTAGGTCTTCCTACACCCTAGCACTGATTCTGTTATGTTGCCTTCCCTCCAGACTTCTTGGGTACTACCTTCCCTTCCTCGTGGAGATAGTATTCAGCAAGGCCATCTTCACCAAGCCCTTAAAATTTGCACCCATAGGAATATGAATAAGAGTTAAATTATGAAGAGGTTGATCCATCCCTTTAGAAATCTTCAAAACTTTCTTATGATTCACATACTCCTTTATTAACATCTCTCTTTATCGCAAGTGTATGAACTTCTTTAAATGTACTTCCTCCTCTGCTCTGGAAAGAGACTTCATCTCAAAACGTCTCCTAAACTCCATTGAGTGATTTCCCCCGCATCAATCTCCCCTCCACTACATCCCACCAACTCAGGGCCTCTCCCTGTAAATGCCAAGTAGCAAGCAGTCTTCTCACCTCATCAGCAAGACCCATCAATCCAAAAACCCTTTCATATGTGTTGATCCATGCCTTGGATTACACATAAGATTCATTCCCCATATATGGCTTCCCTCCTAGAATGGAAAAGTCCTTACATAGCTTGGAGTAATCGACGATAGGTGGTCGAGCTGATACTACACTTGGCGCATGCTCTGTGGGTCCCCTATTACGGTTAACCTCCTCTTGTCTTCTTGCTTATGCATATCAGCGGAACCAAATCGGGACGTTCATGCCCGAAATCTCAACTGCATCACTTGAGCCGCAACCGGTAGGATCGCTCATCCTTTTAATATGCGATTTTAGGAATTTATTAGCAACTTTCCCATATATGGTATTGGCAAGAATGAGGGAAAGCATTTATTTTGTATTACACTTACATAAAAACTTTAAAAAATCTTTAAAGAAACTTTATATATTTATCAGAAACCCATTCTGGAAAACTATATAAAAACCTTTTTGGAAAAAAATTCAAAACCTTTTCGAGTACGTTCTCTTAATACGTATCTAGTTCCAAAGGAATTTTAGACCCAGGCTCTTATACTAAATGTGACAATCTGCACCTACCGACACACCAATCTGAATCCTATGATGGCTTTCAAACTTATGTCGGTGCCAAGAAGTACGAGCTAATGAGTTTATAAAACATTTCAAAGACTAAGAATAAACAGATATGATGTAAGACATTCGACACTTTCAAATCACGTAACAAAAAGCAAAAAAGTATAAATACAGAAAGTAACCATCTCAAAAAGTATCTTAAAATAGACTCTCAGAAACAGTACATAATCAAATCAGAGAACACAAAAATACGATACATAGTCTGATAAATATTAAGTACTTAATACGATAAGTAATTACATGGAGAGAAATGGAAAATATTTAGCACCTCCAATGTTAAGCTCGTCTCTCCAGTACTAATCTTAGGCTTATCACCTACTAAATAAAATTTTAAGAACACTGCTTTTCGTTTTGTTGAAATCTGATTTATAATGTGAAAGTTATGTCTTTTTAACTATTGTGTGTAATTTGCTGTATTTAACAAAATTATTTATTTTAAATTATATAAATAATATTTTATTTGGTCATGTAATGTTCTAATTTATGTTTATATGGGTAAATAACATGTATTGTATATATTTTGGTTTTAAAACATTTTTGAAAGTGTAATTGACATTTTCCAGTGTCAGTTGTATTTTTGTTTAAAATTTCTAATTTCCAGTTTCAATTAATTAAAGAAATTATTTATTTATTTCTCTATTTTCTCCAGATCTTATTTTATTCTCATTCCCACTTTATTTTTTTCCTCGTTTATTTTATTTATTTGACATTTTATTTGTTTTAAAGCGAAGTAGGAATTTTTCTATAGTTAATGGTAATTTGTTGTAATTTTCATGCCCTGTTTTCAATTTTAAAACAATTTATTTAGTTCTTTTTCTATTTTTCTCAAATTTAATTATTTATTTCATTTTATAAATGATAAATAAATTATTTTATTTAAAATTTTTGCTTTAGAATATTTTTAAAATGAAGTAGATATTTTTCCAAAGCCAGAGATGATTTATTTGTAATTTTTGAACCCAGTTTTGAATTTTAAGCAATTTCTTTAATTCTTTTTCTATTTTCTTTAAAATTAATTATTTATTTTCATATTATTTCACTTTGTTTCGGTTTTTAAATGTATTTACTGAAATTATTTTGTTATGTTTGATTTAAAAGAAATGGTAAATTGAAGAGACAAGACTCTTCCTTTTCCTATGGCTTTTCATGTGCCAAACTTTTCATTGTTTTTCCATAACTCCTCATTTACTTCTTTTGGCCATGTAATTTTCTTTGGTAAGCCAGGACTTTCATTCCTCATTCTTGCAAAAAAATTTACATCTCATTTTCCTTCACAGCTAAAACATTTTGGGCAATGGTTTCTCTTATTTTCCCTTCTTCTTTTTCTTCTTTTTCATATGTTTATGCCTTGATTCTCTAGCTTGTTTGCTCGGACTCCACTCCATAGCCATGGCCACCACTTCCTACACCTCTTCCCTTTCATCATCACCAGCTATTCCTTTGGTCTTGACCCAGGCCGAGCCCACCATGGTGCCAAAACTCCAAAAATATGCAGCAATGTCCTTGAACCATGCTAGTTTGACCACCACTTGTTCACCACTTCCATTTCCCCACCACCATCACCTTAGGCCGCCGCCACCACCTCTTTCCAGACCTCCATCACCACCCCAGCCACTTACCTTACCCACACTCCACTGGCCGAGCCCAAACACCCCAAGGCCGATCCCTTTTGTTGATCAAAATCACACTGCATTGCCTAAAACCCCTTCACCTTCTCATGTTATAAACTCCCCTCCATGTTCTAGCATTTAGGCCGTGCATTCCTATGCTTATATCTGAGCCTAATCACATCCAACCCAAGAAAATACAACCCTTAGGCCGTAAAATATAATATAGAAAGCAAGGCAAAAATTGTGCATTCAAATTGCTTTTGATTTCAAAGTTATTCAATTTCAATGTTTTGTTGAATTTTAACTTTGTTTGGATTTTTGTTTTGAGTTGTAACACAAGATTTGTAACATTAGATCTCACTCTCCACTCAAATCCATAGTCTTGTTAGTGTGCTTTTTTTCCATTGTGTCATTTGTATTACAATCTCCAGCACAAGAGGTGAGTAAATCTCAGACGACACTATATACTTATGAAATTGTGAAGCGACAATATTTGAATGTGTAGAATTATAAATGATGTTATAACTGCTTGTGATTATTTATGTATGATGTTGAACCTGTTAAATTACATGTCATCTCATCTATTACTGTTGTATGTTGTTAACTGTTCATTTATAGCAATTTATCACATTGCAAGTTCCCTATAGATTAGGTTCACTATGGGTTGAAATGATACATACCCGAACGGACTTTAGAATAGGAAAAAATCATTATGGGCCGAAATGATAGGTCTGAACGGCTTTTATTTTATTTTTTTAATTTGGGATTGCGGGTTTGAAATGATAGAACCCGGATTTTCCTTTTTAAACTGCGGATTGAAATGATATATATCTATATCACTTGACCTAGGTTAGAAATCAATATATAGGTCCGTGGTTATTTTATAAAGTGTTTTGGGTATTTTTAAGCATTTTAAAATATAAATTTATGAAATTTGATTTAAATTGGATTTTTAATGTTTAAATAAGAAATTTTGATTTTTTCTATAAGTCAAAAATGTTGAATAATTAAATGATTAAATTGAATTTTTTGAAATATAACTTAAATCTAGAAATTTGGACTTTGGCTTTTAAAATGACATTTAAGCCATATAAATAAAATTTTAAGTGGTTTAAATTTAAATTTATGATAATTTGATTTAAATAGATTTTGAAATTTTTTAAAATAAAAAAATTATGATTTTTCTATGTGTTAAAAATGTAATTAATGAATGGTTAAATTGGATTAATGGAATATAACTTAAGTTTGAAAATTTGGAATTTTAGTTAAAAACGATATTTAAGTTATATAAATAAAATGGAAATTTAATTATATTTGGAAAATGGTAAATATGATAATTTGATTTAAATTTGAATTTAAGTGATTTATTAAAGTGTTATTGATTTTTTTTCTATGAATTTAAATGGTTAAATAAATGAATGCTTAAATGTGTAATTTTAAAATACAACTTGACTTGGAAATGTGAAATTTTGTTTAATTAAAGGTTTTAGTTAAATGAAATCAATTGGAAATTTAGTTTAATTTTTGATGGAAATTTAAAATGTAAGTGTTAATAATTTGCATATGTGAAGGAAACGAAATTATACACTTGAATTTGTTAAATTTATTGAAAATTTTGATTTATTTATAAGAAATTTATTATAAAAATCATAAGTTAAAGGTATGTTAATAAACATTTTTGAATGTTAAAATATGATTTTTATAATGTTTAAAGGGTTTAAAGTGAAGTTTATTATTTGCTGGAAATACACTAAATCTGGAAAATACTTCTAATAGCATTCAGAAATGTTATGGTTTCTGTAAATGAACTAAAAACCTAATATAAAGTCTTTTATAGCAATTCTGAAATGCTGTAGTTGCTGAAGTAAACTAAAAAGATAAAAACTTAATAAAGGCCTATTACAACAGTTCTGTAAATGCTGTAGTGGTCTGCTGTCTTTGCTGAAATTAATAAAAACCTTTAATTTGAAACCTGAGCTATTGCAGCATTTCTGGAAATGCCGTCTTTGCTCTTTTAGACTAAAAATTCAACTAAAATGAGATTTAACAGCAGTTTTTAAATGCTGTCTATGCTGAATTAAAATGTTTTCAAGTATAACTTATAATAGCTTTTTCTAAATGCTACGTAAGGTTGAAATTTTCAATGTTTATGGTTTTTAACTAAGCAAATGAGCTCAGAATGGTTTAAAATTTTGGAAATTGAATACTTGACTTGAAAGAATAATAACTTCACTTTTAAATGATTTAAATAGAATAAATTTAATTGGAAAATAAATCATTTTAAAGGTGATTTGAAAGGATAATAAATGAATGTTATCTTGAATTTAGAAGGTATTTAAAGTTGAATATTTGGATTTGAACTTATATGATGATTTTTAAATAATTTTTTTGAAAGATATGATATTTTTGATATTAAAATGATTTGAAAATGAAGTTCTGAAAGATATGATATTTTGATATTAAAATGATTTGAAAATGAAGTTCTGAAAGACATGATATTTTGATATTAAAATGACTTGAAAATGAAGTTTTGAAAGGATATGATAATTTAATATATTGAAATGGTTGGAAATGACTTGATATTTATTTTGATAAATATTTGAATTTGAAAGATATGGTATGCTGATATATTGAAATGGTTTAGAAATGATTTAGTATTTATTTTGATAAAGATTTGGATTGAAATGATATTTTATTTTGAAGTAGAAAATATTATTTTGAAGTTATAACCACAGGTTATAATAACGATTGGTTGGCAAAGAGACCGGGATCGGATATGGGCATACTCTCTGTCGATACCGAAAACCACTTTGACAACCGTGTACGCAGTGGAGATTCCAGAATGAAGTAGGATGATGGCGACGTTCTTGAGGTATATTACGTGGACTCAACTCCCATGAGTTGGCATAAGGTAGCTAAAACAGGGGCGATCTCAAGCCAAAAGGGATAGCTCCTCTGGTCGGACACATTTCTTCGATACCATTCTATTGCTTTTGTGATTATTTAGGCGCCCCTTCGATTTTGGGAATGTGTTCCAAGGTGGGCGTATGTGGCTACTGCGTTAGTATATCTACCCTGGCATTGCCTTGTATGCCGTGTCACCTACCCTATCGAGCCTTTGCTACGAGTTTGGTTTTCGTCCGTAGCCCATGCGTATCTTCTCGTAGTCTCCCGATCAGGAGATATGCAGATATTGGATGGACTACTGGGACTATTACGTGTTTGGGGCTATATGGGTAACCCCGTGATGCTATTTTAAAGCAAGTTTATTTTACTATAGATGTTATTATAATAGCGCAATATTACCACATAGTAAATAGTTTAACGGATCCTTAGAAGATGGGCGGTCCCAAGAATCCTTTAAGTTACCTATACTTTTACTATAGTTCACTTGAGTTGGTTAACATTGTATAAGTATGTATATCCTGACTCGAATGTTTGTATTTTTTATTTATGCTCGGATCAGCCTGAGTATTCACAGATTTGGATTTCCACTTTCTGGAGATTTGGAATCGCTAGAGATTATCTACTTGTCTAGTTTTATCTTTTTCAGTCTATTGTTCCTTTTTAGCTCTTGTATTAGTAGACTTCTTGTATTGAGACTTCTGTTGTACTCTATTTCTTCTGTTGTATCCTATGTAACTCTGATATATTTACATAGTAGCTTCTTGAACTACTATTTCTTTTATTCCGCTGCACTATTATTACTCTGTGTCTGTGATCTGTGATTATTTATTTACTGTATATTCTGAGATTTTCCAAAATTTATTTACAACGCGGTATTTTGATCTATTCAAGTCCGACATGTGCGGATGCGAATGGTTGAAAATATCTGGGTGTTACAGTTGGTATCAGAGCTTTGGCTTTGAGGCAAAACTTAGAATACAAGGTAAATTATTTATAGAATCATTTTCGTTCGAGTTTGAATCTTTCCTCTTTGATTCGAATTTCCTTTGAATTTTGGAACGTTCCCTACAGTTCCAAAATCCATTCATCTCCCTCGCTATTCATCTTCTTTTGATTCTGGAGTATCCCATAACTACGCTTCGAATGATCTTTTTAGTGAGTCGGCGGTCTCGCCAATTTCAAATTCAATTGTAAAAGGGGGAAACTCCTATACAATTAGCATCGATTCACCAGGGATTTATATTTATCTTTGGATTAGATGCTAATATCTTTTGTTATTCCAAACTCTATCTCTTGAGATCGAATGTTGATTTACCCTAGAAAAATCCGCATTGATCTTATTCTTTAAGTCACGGTTGACCTGGTTAAGGTTGTCCGCGATTTACTTATGCTTATCCATCTCCCTACTCTATTATTTAATCATCTTGTCTTTTGTTCCCAATCTATTCTTCCAAACATTTTGAATTGTACTTGAAAATTTATATTTTGTTTTATATATTGTGTTGTTTGAGTTGTTGATGTTGATTTGGATTTTCGATCGATTCGTCTGATCAACGCTATCGATAGGGTTTCTAAAACACTTTGACAGAACAAACTAACACAATATTATTTTAAAATTTGGTTAATGAAATAAATTTTGATATATAAATAAATTTATGGAACTTGATAAATTGATTTAATTTGATTATTTGAAATGATAATACTTGATTTATCATTTATTGTTCTATAAATGAATTTATAAATAGTTGTTTATAAATTGATTTGGGAACTGAAATGAATTTAAAACAAGAAATTTGAGAATTTAATTTTCGATGGTTTCAAACCTTGTGTTTAAGTTTTAAAGTATATTAATTAAAGCATTTTCGAATAAGAATATGTTTCCAAAGAATTTTAAAGTTTTAAAATCAGTACTCTTCTCTTTGTCGCTGGAAAATAATTACGGTGATGACTACAGCAGCATAGACATTCATTTTCGAGTTTCGAAGTTAAGAGACCGCTCTGTAGGCTTGCTACAGCTTTGTTTTGGGAAATCAAATTGATTTGAATTTCTAAAATATGACTTGATTTATAATATATATATATATATATATATATATATGATATAAATTTGATTTGATAAATTATATACATACATTTATTTATCTCTAAATGGTTTGAAGAAATCGAAAATTTAATTCTTAAATTTTATCCTAAATAATAATTTCAATTATAAAAAGAAACTCAAAATTTTGGATGAATATTCAAGCATGAAATGATTTAATTGGAAAGTCTTATTTGTATAATACAATTGCATTCAAATATAACTTACCTTAATTTCAGAAGTTAACAATGTAATTGGATAATATACAATATAAAAAGATTTTATAAATAAAATTTGAGTGGTTATAATAATGTTATACACTTAAATTTTAGTTATAAAAAGGATTAACAGGGGTAAATAGAGCAAAAGGTAAATTGAATAACTTACAATAAAATGATGTTAAAAGAACTAAGAATAAAATAAAGCAGTTATAATAAGTGTAAGTATATTTAACATAAGTGATAAATATATTGATAGGAATAAATTTAAATTTTATTAGGAATAAAAAAGAATTAAATTTATTAAGTACATTATGAGTATAATGAATGATTATTTTTTTCAAACCCATAGTTTTAAAAATGGTTAATTTAAGATGATTGGATAATAAGATAATAAAATTTGAGATAGTTAAGATTTTTTGTGTAAAAATTTATTTTCTATTTAAGTTGAAATTTCCATGGTTTCAAATTTATTTCCTTATTTTGTTTTTCAAACTATCTTTTGGTTGTCCTTATTATCCTTATCTTGCTACAGACTGGTATAGACATCTTTCTATAATCTTTCTGTTTAGAAATCTTTCTATAATCTTTGATAATCTTTGCTACTCATTTTGAATCCACCTTTTTCGTGCTTGGGTTCTTGATTCTGGAGGATCTTGGAAAGATCATCTCCACCTTGTTAAACTTACCTGATAACTCAATCTTTTTCTGGTATAATCTCAATCTCCTTGTCATCTTGTCTTAATCTTATTTCACTCTATCTTTTTATGTGCTTTCCCGTACCTCATTCCCTTTCAGAGACGAAAAGTTTTGAGTGGGGGAGAGTGTAACAATCTTGTATTTTCTGATTATTTTAATTGTATATTTTTAGCACCAAAATTGGTCACTAACACCCTTGAGTAGAGTTATGTAGAGAGATTAATGAAGAGAGTAAATTAGAACCGAAGAATAGTGTAATTCAATGTAAAAAGAACAACAAAAACGAGAACACCGGATTTATAGTGGTTCGGTGTAATTGCCTACGTCCACTTTTTGTTTAATCTTTATTGCTTTTTCAATCACTTGAATACAGATACAATCCGTAAACCAATCACTTCCATGCAAGTTTGAATTAAAAAGAGGAGAGTATCCAAAATGGCAGGGTCTCCCTAGTGTTCTTCCAAAAAGGTCCCTTTCACTGTGCCTCTGCCCTTCTATTTATAGAAGAAGATGGGTTGGACTTCCCTCATGGGCTTAGGAACAAGGTAACTCGGCCCATAGTAGGTGACTTCTGTGCACCGAGCCAGGCAGGCCAAGCACTCTTGCTTTGTTGTGGGCCTAACAACTTGCTAACACCTTCAGTCTGCACTGTGCCAGGGATGCCGAAACATGTCGATTGCATCAAACCCTTATACCTCCAGGATTTTCTTGGTCAGAATCTTGTCTAGTGCTAATAATAATATCTTCACATGTCGTTTTGTAGCCGGCCCAAGGTGCCGGGTAACACTTGCCCCCCAAAGTGTATCATGTGAAGCAACATGACTTGCTTTGAATCAGCAAGTATTCCTTGTTTGCAAAAAGAAATCCATTTTGTTTCCTGAATAGTCATTATTCTTCAATTTTATCCTCCCAAGGTTTCCTATCCTTCTTTGGTCATCATGATGCTTGGTTGATTCCTAATATTATAAATTCAGGGTTGTAGTTCATCAGTGGCCATCAATGTCCGGTTCTACAGGGCCAATAAGCTTCAGCTATTTGATCCAGTCTTTTCTTAGTAACCTTAAGTGAGAAGTCAATTCCCCGTTGATTTCAAGAAGTCGAACTTTTTTCGGATGTACACATGCACGTTCGGGTACATGTTCTTGCCATTGGCTGTTGGATGCGTTTTATATGCTCATAAGTCGTCGCCAATTCCATCTAGTTTAATTGCAATTCAATTGCGATTCCTGGTTTGTATTTTCTCAAAGCAGTAAGCAAGGGTGAATGGAGTACGACCAGTCACGGACCCATAGGTAGTTCTATAAGCCCATAGTGTTGTAGGGATTTCATCCCCCCATTAACCTCTAGCCTTTTCCAAACTTTTCTTCAGAACAGGCTTTATGATTTTGTTCTCATCTTCAACCTGTCCAATTGCAGTAATAATAGATCATAGAAGATCATAAGGACATATGACGTTACGGACAGTGAGGTTGATTATTTTTTTTCTTGGTTATGGCTAAAAGTCCTTTGTCTGCCTATTTGGTGAAGTAAACAACTGCTATGATGGTGTATTTCGCACCACCTTTAGGATCAGCAAGAAGATGATTTCAATGCCCCAAAGTGGAAAACGGCTATAGACTAGCCATATGAGTAATTTCCATCAGCAGGGTTCTTGGATTTTTTGCAAACATCTTGCACTCGTCGAATTGTCTAGCATGATCAACCACATCTGGATTGATAGTTGGCCAGTAATACTTGTAGCAGAGTATTTTCTTTATCATGGTTTTCCCCCTGATGTTATCGCCGCATTCTTCTTCATAGACTTCCTTCAGGACTCGTTTTATCTCATCATGGGCTATGCACCGGAGTAAGGGGGTCGAGAATCCCATTCGATACATTATTCCGCTCTCCATTACATATCGCAAAGCCTTACGAATGACTTGTCATCTTTTGCTCCTTCTTTCGGGTAAGACCCCATGTAGTAAGTATGGCTTAAACGGGTACATCCATGATTCCTTCTCGATTTCGGTTTCTAACATGAAATCTACCTCCATCATATTTATACTCAGAGTATGTAAAGTTTCAACGGGAAATAATCCCATCTGATGCGCATCGCCAGTGCTTGCAAATTTTGCCAATGAACCGGCTGCTCTGTTTTGCTTACGCGGGACATGTGAAATATCATAATACTCGAGATTCGCCAGCAGCTCCTAAACTCGGACCAAATACGGGGCAAGTCTCTGCTCCCTTGCTTGGTAGTCTCCCCGCACTTGGTACACCATCAGTTGCGAGTCACAAAAGATTTCTACCGATCTTACTCCCAATTCTTTGATAAGTCTTAAGCCGGCAATCAATGCTTCATACTCGGCTTTGTTATATGTTGCTGGGAATTCAAGCTTCAAAGCATAACAAACTGATCGATTTCAGAAGTTACAAGAACTACGCCAGCCCCCGAACAACGGTTGTTAGATTCCCCATCGATATTCATCTTCCATCGAACGGGAGGTATGACATTGTGGCCGTTTGAGTCGTCTGACACAGTGAATTCAACAATGAAGTCTGCTAGTGTTTTCCTTTGTATGGCCCTTCGTGGCAGGTAGGTAATATCAAACTGACTCAACTCGATATTCCATTTTAACATCCTTCCAGAAGTTTCTGGTCATTGGAGTATCTGTCGCAAGGGTTGATAAGTGTAAACACTGATTAAGTGTGCCTGAAAATATAGGCGAAGCTTGCATGATGCAATCACCAAGCAATAGGCTAATATCTCAATCTTAGGATAATTTCTTTCTGCCCCTGTCAAATGTTTACTAACATAGTAAACTGGCTTTTTAACTCGGTCCTCTTCGCGAACCAAAGCCATACTGATAGCATGATGGGATACTGCCAAGTACACATACAACATTTCGTGGTCTATTGGTTTCGATAGCACCGGAGGACTTTCCAAATGCCTTACCAAAGCTCGGAATGCTTCTTCACAATCGGATGCCCACTCGAAATTCCTCTTTCCTTTCTTTATCACATCGAAGAAAGGAATACACTTGTCTGTAGCTCTGGATATGAATCGACTCAGTGCAGCCACCTTTCCATTCAAGCTTTGTACTAGCTTCATAGTTCTAGGCACTTGTATGTCTCGGATAGCTTGAATATTCTCCGGGTTAGCTTCAATTCCCCGGCATTCACAATGAAACCCAAAAACTTTCCCGACGCTACGCCAAATGAATACTTCAAAGGATTGATTTTCATTTTATAATGCCAGGGTATATCAAACATCTCCGCTAGGTCTCGGATGTGGTCGTTTGACTGTCGTGACTTCACGAGCATGTCATCCACATAGACTTCCATCGTTCTACCAATCTGGTCTTTAAACATTTGATTCACCAGACGCAGATAAGCTGCTCCCGCGTTTTTCAATCCAAAAGGCATTACTATATAGTAATATAGCCCCACGTCTGTGACAAAACTTATGTATTCTTGGTCTGGAATGTGCATCGGGATCTGACTGTATCCTGAATACGCATCCATAAAATACAATAATTCGTGTCCGATCATAGAGTCGACGAGCTGGTCGATTCTAGGTAAAGGGATACTATACTTCGGGAATGCTTTATTCAGATCAGAGTAATCAACACAAGTTCTCCACTCCCCGTTTTCTTTCCTCACAATCACAGGGTTAGAAACCCATTCAGAGTAGAGGGCATCGCGGACGAACCCATTGCTTTGAGTTTGTCCACCTCCTCTCTGAGAGCAGCGGACCTCTCCGGGTTCATGCCTCTCCTTTTTTGTTTTACAGGGACGTATTTCGGGTCTATGTTCAACATATGACTTGTAATAGAGGGAGAAATCTCGCACATATCAGAATGTGTCCAAGCGAAAACATCTAGGTTCCTCGGAGGAAATCGGTAAGATCATCGGCCAATGATGGGTCGAGTTGCGATCCAACCTTAAGGATTCGTAATGGGTCATCCTGGCTGACCGGTTTGTCCATCGTCAGCTCAGCCGGTGCTGCAATCATTTCCCTAAGTCCCCCATCATCATCTCTGGGATATATATCTCTATAGATCCAAGAATGGTGCCCGAGCCAAGGCTCGGGCACTGCTTGCCAATTGTCAGTGTTTTGGATGCGGACGGAGCTGTCCACCTTGTCTGCATTTCGACTTCTAAACACTATATCGTCTGTCATCATGAATTGTTATTTTGCAAGGGTTCCAACTTCCACATTCGAGCAATATTGATGATCCGCATGCCTCGGATTGGAGTGACAGTTAGTTGCCCACTAGCTTAGGTATCAATTTAATGATTCTATCCCTAGGCATTCTTTCGGTCGTAGCCTTGAGTAGTTATAAACATTATATATAAGTTTGAATATTGGGCTATCGTAGCCAGTCTTTGGATGACCATGCGTTTGCTCCCAGTCTGGGGTTGATAAATGTACTGTATGGACGGTTGAGTCTCGTCCTAGCTATGTTTATATCCCCACCTAAACTTCGAAAACATAGAGTTGATCGATGAATAGTCGGTTCACATTCATGTTGCTTCTAGCTCATGCCCCTAGGTTTGGGGCATATATTACCAATAAGTAGGAAGGTCAGCCATGCCCACTTTAGCATTACTCTCTTTCCCGTTAAATCAGGGATCAGGTCAGTCGATAGGAGACGGGGTCTCGTCTATCTTGGATTTTATCGTGGTTTTTCATTCCAAAAGGAATACTTCGATGCCTCGTCAATTTTAGGGCGTAATTTGGACACTGGACGGTCATCCACGTCCACTTTGGTTCGTATTCTGTAATCAGATCTCTAGGTAAAGTTGGCTACAAATTCAGTTGGGTCATGCCCATCCAGTTTCATACTCCTCTTAATGGATTGAAGGAGGGTGCTGGAGAATTTTTGACCAAGTCTTCATGGTTTACTCTCCTTTCCACACTTTGGAGGTTATAGTTTTTCAAGGAACATCCCAGTCACATTCCTATGTGCTTAGTGCAGATCGGTATTGACCCCCGATCTGAGGGATGATATAGTCGGTTGCTCGTAGCTTTGGATGCCGTTTCGATTAGTTCTGTATTGAGGCCTCCATGTAGTCGTTGCCTTAAATTATAAAGAACGCCAAGCTAGAGCTATAGTAAGTTGTCGTATTCATCTTTTAGTGATTTGTTCCCCTGCTCCCAGCATTGATTTAGCCAGGCCACTAATTGGATTGTCGAGCTCCATCCTTAGCGAGTTAATAATCCTCCTGTCGATTTTAGGCCGAAGTCTGCGGAATAGAGAATGGTCGGAATCCACTCGTCTATTTGTCGATGTTTGTACACCACTCTGCATTCTGGTGACTTAGTGTTATTCTCCCCTCGTTCGACTCGCGTCTAATATGTGTTCATGCTTCAGTCCATGCTTTGGGGACTTAGAGATTTATCGAATGGTTTATACTTTAGTCCACAGTTCAGGACGTAGAGATTTTCATCAATTAGTTTATACTCTTGTCCGCATTCTATGTGCTTTAGTTTGCACTCAGGGGACGTAGAGGTTTTTAAGCCGTTCATATTCTAGTCCGTGCTCAGGGGACTGAGATTACTCTAGTCCGCTTCAGGGACTTAGAGGTTTTTAAGTCATTTATACTCTATTCCATACTCAAAGGACATAGAATACTTTAGTCCACACTCTGGGGACGTAAAGGTCTTTTAAGTCATTTATACTCTAGTCCGCACTCAAAGGACTGAGAGTACTCCAGTCCGCGCTCAGGGGACTGAGTGTACTCCAGTCCACGCTCAGGGACTGAGAGAACTCTAGTCCGCACTCAAGGGACTTGGAGAATGAAGCCGTTTATACTCTAGTCCGCACTCTGGGGACTTAGAGTACTCCAGTCCGCACTCAGGGGATTTGGAGATTTAAGTCGTTTATACTTTAGTCCGCACTCTGCGGACTTCGAGCAATCCAGTCCGCACTTAGGGGACTTGAAGATTTAAGTCGTTTATACTCTAGTCCGCACTTTGGGGACTTAGAGGACTCCAGTCTGCACTTAGGGGACTTGGAGATTGAAATCGTTTATACTCTAGTCTGCAGTCTGGGGACTTAGAATACTCCAGTCCGTGCTCAGGGGACTTGGAGATTTAAGTCGTTTATACTCTAGTCCGCACTCTGGGGACTGAGAGTACTCCAGTCAGCGCTCAGGTGACTTGGAGATTAAAGTCGTTTATACTCTAGTCCGCACTCTGGGGACTGAGAGTACTCCAGTCCGCACTCAGGAGACTTGGAGATTTAAGTCGTTTATATTCCAGTCCGCACTCTGGGGACTTAGAGTACTCCAGTCCGCGCTCAGGGGACTTAGATATTTAAGTCATTTATACTCTAGTCCGCACTCTTGGGACTTAGAGTACTCCAGTCCGCGCTCAGGAGACTTGGAGATTTAAGTCATTTATACTTTTGTCTACACTCTGGAGACTGAGAGGACTCCAGTCCGCACTCAGGGGACTTGGAGATTTAAGTCGTTTATACTCTAATCCGCACTCTGGGGACTAAGAGCACTCCAGTCCATACTCAGGGGACTTGGAGATTTAAGTCGTTTATACTCTAGTTCGCACTCTGGGGACTTAGAGCACTCCAGTCCGCACTCAGGGGACTTGGAGATTGAAGTCGTTTATACTCTAGTCCGCACTCTGGGGACTTAGAGTACTCCAGTCCGTGCTCAAGGGACTTGGAGGTTATTATCGAGAGCAGTCGTATTTCCACCCATTTAATTTGTATTTCATTTACCGTATCGAGGCTAATGCTGTCGAACGAATGATCGGACCACGTTTGCTCATGGAATGGGACTCTGCCCCCAGCATGAAGGATGAAACTTGAAGAATGGACGACCGATTCTCGTCCGCTTGGTGATTATAGCTCTTCCAATCAAGTCAAGGGAGGAGGTATATGACAGATGGTTGGATCACATCCATGCTGGGTTAGATAGTCAAATCTCACACAATTTTTTCGTATCTCTTTCTAGAAACTATGAATAATGGATTATTGAGTAAACATAGTAGGTTGCATATGTTTCAAGGTGCAGTCGTGTCCATGTATTGAGAGTGATGGTTGACGAGTAGGTAGTCCATCACAACTACTCCAACTAGGGCTTTCGAATATCCTTTTGTTTTCAAGGTAGGATTTGATGTGTAAACGATCAAATCATGTCCACTCTAGACAGATCCCGACGTCACTGAGCTTCAAGAGGGGCATCTGTATTTTGTCGAACTTTGTTCCGTGTGACTCGATTTGAGTGGATGATCGAGCCATGCTCATTCCAAGCCTTGCTTAGGTCTCCAAGTCAAATATGGAGGTCGATGAATATGAAGTCAGTCATGTTCACTTTGTATTGGGCTCTGATCATGATGGGCTTTTCAATATCTAGTCCATAGCCCCAAATCAAAGGTATATAGTTGATGATGAGTGATTGAATTATGCTCATCTAGATGTAACTCCACACGTCCGATCATGGTCTGCGTGGATTGGTTGGCGACCAAATCTGAGTACTTGGTCACCTGCATCGTTTTGAAAGTAGTTTAGTTCAAGCTAGTCGTAGTTCATAGAACAATTGAAATAGAAATATATTTGAAAATAATTCAAAGAAGATTAGGATAAATCTCATTGATAAGTGAAGCAGCATCATGTGTTCGCTATTCGACTTTGCCCCTGGATCCTTTCAAAGGGATGTCGGCCGTCAGCAGTCCAATTGATAATCATAGCCCTTTATTAATAGGCATCGGATGTTCGCTGCCCGCCATTCTGCAGGACTTGTACATACTATTGAATCTTTCCTTTCCAGATCGACTTTTCGATCATACCTCGGAGGTGTTTGTGATCGCCCATGTTAGGATCAGTGAGCATCTGGGAATATACAACATTCCCCTGATTTTCTTTAGACTTTGGTGTACTCTCTCGAGGTTGGTTTCCAGTACCACTCCGAGTCGTGAGTCTTCAAGTAGAGGTTGTCAATTAAATCTTTCAAAGTGCATATGAGCCGAATTTTAAGGTCTTGTTTTGGCTACTGGGATCTGCATCCTTAGCCAACGAGCCTTCATTGTTATTTTTCTTAGTCTGTTCCGCTCCTCCACACTTTGGTTTAGATTCATTTTTGTCATAGAAATGATCCATGGTCGTAGGAGCCTCTTCAGCTAACTAGCTGCCGAAATATATGTGGAGGTCGATTCTCTTCAAGGATGATCAGTATGATATCCTTTTGAGAGTATCGTTTGAGCACCAGTTGTTTGTCCATTCCCTTGTTGCCGTTAGATCCTCTATGCCTTGGTCGATCATTGGATGTAAGGGAAGTAGATAGAATGTTCCTTTATTAGGTCGATCATAGCCTCTTTTTTGAAAATTTGGTTCGTACGTGAAAATATTTTTTTATATAAAATAGGGGTTGCATAAGAGACCGGTGTAATTTAAGTTTGACCGGCCTGGATGCCGCTCGGCATAGGAATGCGGATCGTCCTGGATGTCGTTCGGAATACGAATGCGGATCGACCTAGATATCGCTCGGCATACGAATGCGGATCGGCCTGGATGTCGTTCGGCATACGAATGCGGATCGCTTGGATATTGTTCGGCATACGTATGCGGGTCGGCCTGGATGTCGTTCGGCATACGAATGCGGATCGACCTGGATGTCGTTCGGCATACGAATGCGGTTCGACCTGGATGTCGTTCGGCATACGAATGCAGATCGGTCTGGATGTCGTTCGGCATACGAATGCGGTTCGGCCTGGATGTCGTTCGGCATACGAATGCGGATCGGCCTGGATGTCGTTCGGCATACGAATGCGGCTCCGCCTTGATGTCGTTCCGCATCGATGTCGCTCGGCATTTCTGGGGTGATCGGCATATGCCTTTTCTATGGCGATCGGCATACGCCTTTTCTGGAGTGGTCAGCATACGCCTTTTTTGAGGCGATCGGCATACGTCTTTTCTGGAATGGTCGACCGAATTGCCTTCAAGCTGAGAATTCAATTCTCAGTGAAAGCACCAAAATGTTAGCACCAAAATTGGTCACTAACGCTCTTGAGTAGAGTTATGTAGAGAGATTGATGAAGAGAGTAAATTAGAACTGAAGAATGGTGCAATTCAATGCAAAACGAACAACAAAAACGAGAACACCAGATTTATAGTGGTACGGCGTAATTGCCTACGTCCACTTTTTGTTTAATCTTTATTGCTTTCTCAATTACTTGAATACAGATACAATCCGTAAACCAATCACTTGCATACAACTTTGAATTAAAAAGTGGAGAGTATCTAAATGGCAGGGTCTCTCAAGTGTTCTTCCAAAAAG
The DNA here is from genome assembly GCA_030765085.1 of Allium cepa. NCBI lineage: Eukaryota > Viridiplantae > Streptophyta > Magnoliopsida > Asparagales > Amaryllidaceae > Allium > Allium cepa. Next base: position 709,033,541 of record CM060932.1, read on the forward strand.
GTCCATTTCACTGTGCCTCTGCCCTTCTATTTATAGAAGAAGATGGGTTGGACTTCCCTCATGGGCTTAGAAACAAGGTACCTCGGCCCATAGTAGGTGACTTCTGTGCACCGGGCCAGGCAGGCCAAACGCTCTTGCATTGTCATGGGCCTAACAACTTGCTAACACCTCCAGTCTGCACCGTGCTAGGGATGCCAAAACATGCCGATTGCATCAAACCCTTATACCTCCAGGATCTTCTTGGTCAGAATCTTGTCTAGTGCTAATAACAATATCTTCACCTGTCGTTTTGTAGCCGACCCAAGATGCCGGTAACATATATTTTAATTATTTTAATTAAATCTTTGATTTAAAAACTTATTTTATTATTTGGAATGATTAATTTTTTTTACTTTAAATATAAACTTTGATTTTGATATGAATAATCATTCCAAAACATGACTAAAAAGAATATTTTCCAAAAAGTGAATTTTGGTCAATATGGTCATACTTTGACTTTTAAATTTAAAGTTTGAAAGTTTGAAAATTTGGTTTTTATCTTTTATTATGAAACTAAATAAAATTTTAAGAACACTGCTTTTTGTTTTGTTGAAATCTGATTTATAATGTGAAAGTTATGTCTTTTTAACTATTGTGTGTAATTTGCTGTATTTAACAAAATTATTTACTTTAAATTATATAAATAATATTTTATTTGGTCATGTAATGTTCTAATTTATGTTTATATGGGTAAATAACATGTATTGTATATATTTTGGTTTTAAAACATTTTTGAAAGTGTAATTGACATTTTCCAGTGTCAGTTGTATTTTTGTTTAAAATTTCTAATTTCCAGTTTCAATTAATTAAAGAAATTCTTTATTAATTTTTCTGTTTTCTCAATATCTTATTTTATTCTCATTCCCACTTTATTTTTTTCCTCATTTATATTATTTATTTGACATTTTATTTGGTTTAAAGTGAAGTAGGAATTTTTCTAGAGTAATGGTAATTTTGTTGTAATTTTCATGCCATGTTTTCAATTTTAAAACAATTTCTTTAGTTCTTTTTCTATTTTTATCCAATTTAATTATTTATTTCATTTTAGAAATGGTAAATAAATTATTTTATTTCAAATTTTTGCTTTAGAATATTTTTGAAATGAAGTAGATATTTTTCCAAAGCCAGTGATGATTTATTTGTAGTTTTTGAATCCTGTTTTGAATTTTTAAGCAATTTCTTTAATTCATTTTCTATTTTCTCTAAATTCAATTATTTATTTTCATATTATTTCGCTTTGTTTCATTTTTAAATGTAATTACTGAAATTATTTTGTTATATTTGATTTAAAAGAAATGGTAAATTGAAGAGACAAGACTCTTCCTTTTCCTATGGCTTTTCATATGCTAAACTTTTCATTGTTTTTCCATAACTCCTCATTTACTTCTTTTGGCCGTGTAATTTTCTTTGGTAGTCCATGACTTTCATTCCTTATTCACCCAAAAAAAATTACATCTCGTTTTCCTTCACGGCTAAAACATTTTGGGTAATGGTTTCTCTTATTTTTCCTTCTTCTTTTTCTTCTTTTTCATATGTTTTTGCGTTGATTCTCTAGCTTGTTTAATCAGACTCCACTCCATAACCATGGCCACCACCTCCTACACCTCTTCCCTGTCATCATCACCAGCTACTCCTCTGGCCTTGATCAAGGCTGAGCCCACCATGGTGCCAAAATTCCAAAAAAATACAACAGTGTCCTTGAACCATGCTAGTTTGACCACCACTTCCATTTCCACCACCACCATCACCTTAGGTCGCCACCACTACTTCTGCCCAGACCTACCCTCACAACTCCAGCCACTAACTTGACCCACACTCCACTGACCGAGCCCAAACACCCCAAGGTCGAGCCCTTTTGTTGACTAAAATCACACTACATTGCCTAAAACCCCTTCACCTTCTCATATTGTAAACTCCCGTCCATGTTCTAGCATTTAGGCCGTGCATTCCTATGCTTATACCTAAGCCTAATAATGTCCAAACCCATGCAAATTCAACCCCAAGGCCGTAAATAATAATATAGGAAGCAAGGCAAAAATTGTTGCATTCAAATTGCTTTTGATTTCAAAGTTATTCAATTTCAGTGTTATGTTGAATTTTAACTTTGTTTTGATTTTTGTTTTGGGTTGTAACACAAGAATTGTAGCATTGGATCTCACTCTCCACTCAAATCCATAGTCTTGTCGTTATGCTTTGTTTTCGTTGTTTCATTTGTATTGCAATCTCCAGCACAAGAGGTGAGTAAATCTCACACGACACTATATACTTATGCAATTATGAAGCGACAACATTTGAATGTGTAGAATTATAAATGATGCTATAACTGCATGTGATTATCAATGTATGATGTTAAACCTGTTAAATTACATATCATCTCATCTATTACTGTTGTATATTGTTAACTGTTCATTTATAGCTGTTTATCACACTGCAAGTTCCCTGTAGATTAGGTTCACTATGGGTTGAAATGATACATACCCGAACGGACTTTAGAATAGGGAAAAGTCATTATGGGCTGAAATGATAGGCCTGAACGGTTTTATTTTATTTTGTAATTTGGGATTGCGTGTTTGAAATGATAGAACCCGGATTTTCCTTTTTAAAATGCAGATCGAAATGATATATCTGTATCACTTGACCTAGGTTAGAAAACTATATACAGGCCCGTGTTTATTTTATAAAGTTTTGGGTATTTTTAAGCATTTTAAAATATAAATTTATGAAATTTGATTTAAATTGGATTTTTAATGTTTAAATAAGAAATTTTGATTTTTCTATAATTTAAAAATGTTGAATAATTAAATGATTAAATTAAATTTTTTGAAATATAACTTAAATCTGGAAATTTGGACTTTGGCTTTTAAAATGACATTTAAGCTATATAAATAAAATTTTAAGTGGTTTAAAATGTAAATTTATGATAATTTGATTTAAATAGATTTTTAAAATTTTAAAATAAAGAAATTATGATTTTTCTATGAGTTAAAAATGTAATTAATGAATGGTTAAATTGGATTATTCAAATATAACATACGTTTGGAAATTTGGAATTTTAGTTAAAAATGATATTAAAGTTATATAAATAAAATGGAAATTTTATTTTATTTGGAAAATGGTAAATTTGATGATTTGATTTAAATTTGAATTTAAGTGATTTATTAAAAAGTTATTGATTTTTTTCTATGAATTTAAATGGTTAAATAAATGAATGCTTAAATGTGTAATTTTAAAATACAACTTGACTTGGAAATGTGAAATTTGGTTTAATTAAAGGGTTTTAGTTAAATGAAATCAATTGAAAATTTAGTTTAATTTATGAAAATGGAAATTTAAAATGTAAGTGTTAATAAATTGCATATGTGAAGGAAAGGAAATTAAACACTTGAATTGTTATGTAAATTTATTGAAAAATTTGATTTATTTATAAGAAATTTATTTTATAAAAACCATATGTTAAAGGTACGTTAATAAACATTTTTGAATGTTAAAATATGATTTTTATAATGTTTGAAAGGTTTAAATTGAAATTTATTATTTGCTGGAAATACACTAAAATCTGGAAAATACTTTTAACAGCATTCGGAAATGCTATGGTTTCTGTAAATGAACTAAAAACCTAATAAGAAGGCTATTACAGCAATTCTGAAATGCTATAGTTGCTGAAGTAAACTTAAAGGCTAAAAACTTAATAAAGGCCTATTACAGCAGCTCTGTAAATGCTGTAGTGGTCTGCTGTCTTTGATGAAATTAATAAAAACCTTTAATTTGAAACCTGAGCTATTACAGCATTTCTGGAAATGATGTCTTTGCTGTTTTAAACTAAAAATTCAAGCAAAATGAGATTTAACAGCGGTTCTTAAATGCTGCCTTTGCTGAATTAAAATGTTTTCAAGTATAACTTATAACGGCTTTTTCAAAATGCTGCGTAAAGATGAAATTTTCAATGTTTATGGTTTTTAACTAAGTAAATGAGCTCAGAATGATTTGAAACTTTGAAAATTGAATATTTGACTTGAAAGAATAATAACTTCACTTTCAAATGATTTAAATGAATAAATTTAATTGGAAAATAAATCATTTTAAAGTTGATTTGAAAGGATAATAAATGAATGTTATCTTGAATTTAGAAGGTATTTAAAGTTGAATATTTGGATTTGAACTAATATGATGATTTGAAAATAAAGTTTTTGAAAGATATGATATTTTGATATTAAAATGATTTGAAAATGAAGTTCTGAAAGATATGATATTTTGATATTAAAATGATTTGAAAATGAATTTCTGAAAGATATGATATTTTGATATTAAAATGACTTGAAAATGAAGTTTTGAAAGGATATGATAATTTAATATATAGAAATGGTTGGAAATGACTTGATATTTATTTTGATAAATATTTGAATTTGAAAGATATGGTATGTTGATATATTGAAATGGTTTGGAAATGATTTAATCTTTATTTTGATAAAGATTTGGATTGGAATGATATTTTATTTTGAAATATAAAATATTATTTTGAAGTTATAACCACGGGTTATAATAACGATTGGTTGGCAAAAAGTCCAGGATCGGATATGGGCATACTCTCTGTCGATACCGAAAACCACTTTGACAACCGTGTATGTAGTAGAGATTCCACAATGAAGTTGGATGGTGGCGACGTTCTTGAGGTATATTATGTGGACCCAACTCCCGTGAGTTGGCATAAGGTGGCTAAAACAGGAGCGATCTCGGGCCAAAAGAGGTAGCTCCTCTGGGCTGACACATTTCTTCGATACCATTCTATTACTTTTGTGATTGCTTGGGCGCCCCTCCGATTTTGGGAATGTGTTCCGAGGTGGGCGTATGTGGCTGCTGCTTTACCACCAGCCCGTGTGTGTAATTGGTATATCTACCCTGCCATTTCCTTGTGTGCCTGTCACTTACCCTATCGAGCCTTTACTACGAGTTTGGTTTTCTCCCGTATCCCATGCGTTTCTTCTCGTAGTCTCCCGATCAGAAGATATGCAGATATTGGATGGACTACTTGGACTATTACGTGTCTGGGGCTATATGGGTAACCCCGTGATGCTATTTTAAAGTAAGTTTATTTTACTATAGACATTATTATAATAGCGCAATATTACTACATAGTAAATAGTTTAACGGATTCTTAGAGGATGGGCGGTACCAAGCATCCTTTAAGTCACTTGTACTTTTACTACAGTTCACTTGAGTTGGTTTACATTGTATAAGTATGTATGTCTTGACTCGAGTGTTTGTATTTTTTATTTACGCTCGGGTCAGCCTGAGTATTCACAGATTTGGATTTTCACTTTCTGGAGATTTGGAATCGTTGGAGATTATCTACTTGTCTAGTTTTTTCTTATTCAGTCTATTGTTCCTTTTCAGCTCTTGTATTAGTAGACTTCTTGTATTGAGACTTCTATTGTACTCTATATTTCTTCTGTTGTATCATATGTAACTCTGATATATTTACATAGTAGCTTCATGAACTACTATTTCTTTTACTTCCGCTACACTATTATTACTCTGTGTCTGTCTTCTGTGATTATTTATTTACTATATATTCAGAGATTTGCCAAATTTTATTTACAACACAGTATTTTGAGCAATTCAAGCCCGACATGTGCAGATGTGAATGGTTGAAAATATCCGGGTGTTACATGGTGAATGGGTACATTATTAATATATGGTGATCACATGCAATTGACTTTAATAATACTCTATTTGACCTAGGATGTCCTACGAATGTACGTGAATTACTTATTTCATATGCTTAAGGGGTTTAGCTCCGTACGGATCTACAATACAAGTTGTGTAGGCTTATACCTAGGATCTAATGACTAATAGAACCTCAAGACAACTAATGATCGACTAATAGCTACTGTAACTATTTCAACTTAGGGGTCACTAACAATTCTCAACCATGGAACTAAGTTTTCCGTGCTATGGCTACACATATCATATGATCCATGGGACTATGTTCCCACAGTACAACTACAAGTATCATAGTTATGCATTAAGGGGGAGCTCGCAATGCTGTCTTGCCAGGGTGTCTCATTGTCGCTACATCCGTGTTCGCCTCTCAATGGTAATTGAATGCCTCTTATTTTAATGAGCTGGGACCCATCAACAATACAATATCACGTCTCATCACCATGAATACCAAGGAATTCCCATTTGTTCCAGGCCTCACACTCCATCAGACATTATTGTCAGTATTGCAGGTTCACCTAGAACCTCATATGAGTGCTGTTTGTAATAGAATCAGCTCTAGTCAAATATCGACCTTTGTGGATAAATAGCATTTACCCTGTCCTACAATGTCCTAGCATCGTCAACATAGGAACTAACTTCCCTGCTTCTAATAACAACCCCACTCACACACTACTAACTATTTTACTTTTAACCTGGCCCTTAGGCCGAGGTTCATAACGTACTCTCAAAACGCCAATCAGTCGACCGTTGGTACTGGAGCGGTCAACCTCTTGCTGTTGACTGACTCTAGTAAGAGCGGTCAACCAGTTATCACTATTTAATTAGGGATTATAATCTTTAAAAAAATTTCTTTAATTCAGTAATCATTATTATCCCAAATTTCATTACAGTAACTTATGATCTGAGTTATAGTTGATGTAAATCTATAATTTGCAATTATTAAAATTCCATATTCAGTTTCAATCTCAATATACAGTAAAGTAATCTGACCTAGGTTAAACATCACTGTTAACAGCTTATATGAATTCATATTTAATTAGAAAAAGGGTGTAACCAAGATCAATTCTTATTTAATAGGTTTACATCATTTTACATTTATTGTTCAATCTTAGATCTAATAAATAAGATTCTAAATTTAATTTATAACAATCTAAATCAGATAGGGTATGCTAAAATTAAATGCATCTAAATCAGATAGGGTATACTAAAATTAAATGCATATAAATCATCTAATTAAAAATACACCCACTCACCTCGAATCCAAGTTATCACCTTTGAATTGCGCCTGGGATCTACTCTATTTCTGGTTCTTCGCTTAATTTAATTTATTCAGTCTCTATGATTTATTTTTGAAGAAGTTTATGATTTGAGAAAGAGATTGGAATTTGACAAAGTTTGTACGGTCTGCTCTAATTTTTGTGAATTAGGGTTTACCTTATTGTTGTATTTATAGGAGTTCAAGCTAATACTAGCCATTCAAAATATACAATGTAAATTTGAATGCTGGTAGAAATATACGATTAAATTCGGGCCATTGGCCTAACCAAACCCTCATCCTAAAACATCTATCGGTCGATCGCTTCGCCTTGGGGTAGTCGGCTGCTATAGGTCGACCAGTCAGGGTGATGTTGTCAATCGGTAGAACTTTCTAATTTTAGAGTATTTATTTCCAATTTTGTTTATTTAATTATTTTCAATCTTAAAATTTAATACATCTATAACTTCTTCACACTAGCTCCGATTTTAAAAAGGTTACATATGAAAATTATCCGAAAAATGCTATGAATGCAAAATTGTAAGTTTCATAGGGAGATTCAAACATTTGAAATAAAATTCTATTTTGCCCCTTACTATATTTAAATTTAATTCTTTTATTTAAATTTTTTGCTTAATATTTCGAGGTGTTACACTTCTGTTATTAAATAATTACTCGCACATTACATTCCCCCCTCGCATGCTGCTTCATTTTTAACTATCCACTCCACAATTACCCACTTATTCAGCATCGTTCCAAATATGTTTCATATGCACAGGCAGTTACTAATTCATTCTTTATTACGACTAATGTCCACTTAATATATTTAAAATTTATGGTATTTTTTTCCATGTCAACCTTCTTCTATAGTTATATTCATTCTAGAGCTAGATGTTGGATGGCTGCAGCTTGATATTGCATCAGACTAGCATTTGATTTTCCTTTTTAATTGGAATACCAAAGAACTCCATGCAAGATTTTAATTTTTGGTTGGAAGTTTAAATTAGACAAACCAGCTTTTTTGTTGAAATTTGCAATCATCGAAATATCCCAAGCTAATGATAATCATGCTGCTAGAAGCTAACCTATGATGAACTTGCACTCACTGATTTCATAAATGTTGGACTCTTAATTAGTGGTGGTGATCATTTTTCTAACTTTGTATTCCAGATAGATGCTCTTTGTTTAGCATTGAATTGAAGTAAACTAATGATCTATGGTGCTCTAAGTCGATCATGAGTTATAATAATGATCAATTTTTTGAGTGGACGTTTATTTAATTGATTTCCTTTGGATTTGTGATTGATTGAATTGAACTACAAATTTAAGTATTGGAAGATTTTTGGGGTAAATTCACACAAATGGCTGAAAATCAGCGCAAATAAATGCAGAATCAATAAGATCATTATTATGGTGCGATAAAACAAATAATAATAACAGAATCCAAATAGCAAATCATAGAAAACAGATAGGGAGTTCACACATGTATTTATGGTGGTTCCACGATCATGAGATATTATAAGTTCACTTTGGAAAGAGGAGATTTTATTGCATTCTAAGAAAAGAAAATTTTACAAAATTGATAATGGAGGCTAAGAAGAAGAATAAGTAATATAATGTAAGAGGAAGATTCCAATCTCTACAGAATGACTATTTTTATATAGAAATAATTACTTAGGGTTAAAGTAGTTGATTTGTGGTTATAAATCAATGCCTTATCAATTCTCCTATTTATGTGGGAAAAGTTTACCTATCTAATTTTCCAGTTTCCTCCAATTTGCATGTACCTAATAAGATTCCTTCTTTAATCAACTGATTTAGGGAATTGTTTAGTCACTTCAATCTTCTAGATAATTCTCCTTCTTATAAGATAACTTATCGCCCTCTTTAATGCAATAAAAGAGATAATATATTTAAGTCGTTATCTCAGATATCTTTCAAATTTTCTTTAATTGGACATCGTATCACCGAAATCAAAAATATCTTTCAAACCATCTTTAATATAAAAATATTATACCAGCGAAATCTAATAAAGATTGATGTTTGCTTGAGGTTAGATTCTAAAGTTAATCTCCATGTTTTGTATAAGATATTTTTCTATAATTGGTTTGTAGTTTATTTGCCTAAGTTTATTAAGGTAATTATGTGCTTCTTGCACCTTTTTCCATCTTTTTAAGCGGATAAACACGAGAAGGGGGTAAAGAAGTGAATGGGATTAATGATTGTATTAGTAGAACTTCAAATGTTCTTTGTCTTTTTCCATTTTCTTCACTTGCTATCTATCTATGCTCACATTCATGGTAAGATATTTTTCATAAATTATGTGTACATGCACATAAGCTATTTGCAAAAATGGAACAATTAACACTTTAGATAGCATATTGACTATATGTATTTATCATTCATTTTATATGAAACAAGAGCAAAAAATAAGTTATAAATGTTTTAACGTTCCATTTAACTTTCCTTTTTTGATTATTTTTTGATGTGCCTCCTCTTTTGCATACCAAGTCACCGAACACGTTTTTTTTTTACTATATGTTGATGATTTCATTTCTATTGGTGATGTTGTAATCAACAAATCACTTTCATGCATGTTGAATATTTCATGTTTTAACTTTTCTGATGCCTTATCTTGGTGTACTGTGTGCATTTAACAGATTATTTCAAATGTGATGTAATTTATAGGTCTATTTGGATGTCCGTTGTTGAGGCAAAAATACAAAGAGAGAGTGTGGGAGATTCATTGAAGGGTTTATTAAATGGAAGCAATTTTTTATTTTTCATCCATGTTGATGTGTAAAATTTTAAAATGTTTAACTAAACAATATTTTTATTACAATTATACCCTGTGAGCAACTTTGACAAGCACAACTCTAATATAATAGTCAGCTCAACTTGCAGCACAAGCACAATTTCGTTGACCTAAAATTATATTCTAAATGAAATAGAATTGTAGTTAAACCTAATCAATGTTTGCTTTAAAATATAGCTCGAACTATCATCTAGGATATTATCTTCATTTTACTCTATATTTTACTACTCTTAATCGCTAGACGATGAAGATGAAACACACATTTCAATAAATAAGCAATTTAAAGAAACATTATGCTTAGCTATTTTTCACTTCATGCAGTTGGGAAACATTGAAATTATTAGATTCTTATTAACATTATATTTAAAGACATTGATTGCACATATATGTGTATATATATAACATAATGATGGTTAACCCATTTTTCTACTAGTTAGTACATACATACGTACGCACACACATTGACATACATATATACGTACACACATACATATGTACATATGTATGTTCATGTTTGAATTCATATATAATGTTACCATAACTCATGTGTTTTTTTTGAAACCATTGTTATATAGAGTAATAACACAACTATACTACAACTGTTATGTGAGTTTTTTTTTTTAACTTTTCTCAAACTAACATATATGTTAAAGATTATCTCAAGAATATAACTAAACTTAAACATGCGACAAATTTATATGAAAATTCTTTAACACGATTAACAATTGTAAGAACAACCTACAATATGAATTCAAAATTATTTGAACCTATTAAATAATAATTCAATCTACCATAAAATTACATTAAATATTACTCTTATCAAAACCATAAGGATGCTCTAGCTCTAGCACTAACTTTATCATCAGTTAGTAAACGCAGGTTAGATATATTATTATTTCAGTTGTGTGTCCTATAAACTAATTGCACTTGCTAAAGAGGCCCTTGTGGTTAATTTCCACTATTATTATTTCTCCATGTACATAATGGAAAAGTGTAATAAATAGTAACTCAATACCTGTTCTCAAATTAATTTTCAATGGAGTTGAAGGATAATAAGTGACATAAGTAGAAGTAATTAATATGATTATTATTTATCTATGCTACTAACTTACCTTCAAATATAAACAGATTTTCTTCGTTAAAAAAACAAGGGGGTGCATTTTGATCACTTTGCTAAATATTAAAATTTGCAAATATAGAATACGGTAATATACATTTATATGAACATAACCTCAACATTTGAATCATATATACCACTTGTACAATTAAAAGACTAGAATTGCATTTAAGTTCAATGCAAAAGAGGAGGAATTTTTTTAATATAATAATCTATAGTAAAATAAAATAAATTCACTATATAGTAACTAAAAGATAAAATTAAAGGGGTGATAAACTTAATAACTTGAGTTATATTAAAAAGGAATATTACATATTCCAACTCTATCACTTTTTTATGTATCCGTGTAAATCATGGGCTTAACCACTTGTATATATAATAATAAAAGATACAAAAGAAAAGGGACCATAGGTCCATACACCCAGCATGATGCCAACATGCCCAGCAAGGTATCACAAAAACCAAGACAAAGAAAGCCAACATACCTGGCGGAATAGAAATGGAATGAACAATTTTCTGCAAAACTTATTATAAAAGTATTACTAAGAAAAGATAATGGGTTCCTATTTTACTACTTCATTTTGATGCATATATTTCTTACATTCACAAAAGACTTAATAATTTACGTAATACTTGACGTTGCATATTACCTCATAAATTAGAACATTTAAAATGTTGATGATATAAGAAAATAACTGAAAAGCATTTACATATTGATTCTAGATTGATTAGTGTTAAAGAGAATTAATATATAATTAGTTTCATTAAATTGAATTAAGATTAAAAAAGAATTAGCTAAAATTTATTCTATTATTACTTTGAATTCAAATTGATTAGAATTAAATTAATTAATTTGTTTTAATAATCAAATGGTAATAAAATTTGACATGATTCTCCCTACTCAAAAATAGTTTGTTTATAAAATTTATAAATAATATCTCCAATTTATAATTATCTATGAACATTTTGAAACTATAAAAATACGCAAAAGAACGTAATATAAAATAAACATAAATAAATAACGTAATGAAAAACAAACTTGAAAGAAATCGTTGAGATTTACCTCATTGTGTACTAAGATCACGAGAATTTGTTTTAATATTTTTTACTTATGAATATTTCTATAGTATATTAAAATATAGAAAAATAAATAATGTGTTGTTTAGTTAAAAATAAAACAAGAATTTACAAAATATAAGTTCAAGTTATCTAAGATTATGTAAAGTGTTTCTTTAAAAAATAAGTTTCTAAACCATGAATCCAATACTAAATTTTAGGTAAAAAATATTGATCATAAATTTTTATTTTCCATAAAATATTATTTAAATATTCTTTCACCTCAAATATAATCTATTTCTCCCGACCTGATAATCTTCACGTTTATGTTTGAGAATGCAAAATGATAACTTTAAATGATAACTTTACCTCTGTTTGGCCATAAAGAAAATCTTACAGCCTTTTGATATCTATGTGTCTGTATACTATAAATCCTTATAAAATAAATGAAAAAAATCAAATTCAAAGTCTTCAACCAAAAAAATCAAATGAAGACAAAATTTAATATTAAATATGAGAACTGAAAAAAAAATCAAATTTAGCTCTAAAATTTTTTTCAGAAAAATTTCAAATTCTAAGATGCTTATGCACAACTAAATCTAATGAACTCTTGCTATAAATAAGGAAATCAAAGTCATCACCATACTAATCAAAATTAAAAGTTGTAGGAAAATAAAAAATTAGATGGAGTTTGAATCAAAGTGACGAAATCATGAATATAGAAAAAACAACAAATGCAACTTCAAATCACAACAAAATCAGATGATAAAGTGAATGCTTAACTTTTAAATTGAGCTTGCCGATTTAGCAAACAAATTCTTTCAAGATTTTTAGATAATTTTCTATAAACATCCTAAACTGAAAATAACTGTTAGAAAACCAACTATTGCAGAACATGAAAACATAAAAAAATAAGGAGAACATAAAGGTGAAGAACTATTGATGTATTCAATCAAGTTATAATCATTTAAATAATTTAAGATTAGTAAGTAAATTGTTTTGAAAGGTTCTCTTCTTTGTTTTATATTAAGAATTGAATTAATTTTTAGATGAAACCACAGAAATGGAAGAAATAAAATAAAGAAGAAGTACGAGAAGATGGAAGAAATAAAAAAATTCTTTCATTGAATTGAAAATGTGAAGAAGAGGAAAATATTGTCCAATGAATAAAAGAATAATGGACACAAAGAGTGGGATGGACGAAAATAAGAACATTGCTATTCTCAAAATTATGAAGAAAAAAAAAGAATAGAGACGTTAATAAATTGAACTTTCCATATAATAGAATATATAAAATGGATTCTTTTTATAAAATAACATCACATACAATAAAGAACAAATTGGCCTAAGTATAAGTGTCCTGCCACTGAGACATATTCTTATAATAATTAATTCATATGAGTCTCACTTTAAGGTAGACATGGTTGCCTCATAGGTTATCACTCACATGTCGGGATAGAAGGTCACTAATACAAAATGATATGTAACAACCTTACACGTTGTAATAATAATTAAATAAAAATAATAAAGTATTGAATTGAATAAAATTATACAATTATCGAAATATATCTTATAAAAATGAAGTTTAAATTGATTCGAGTTAAATTGAAACAAACTTACAAACAAATTAAAAGAGATGTATAAAATAAAAAGGAAATTTAGGCTAGTAATAATTAACTCATTTAGTTTTCCTTTTTATTTTATACATCTCTTTTCCTAATAGGCCGATATGGCTTGGAGTAGCATTTGGGAATCATCAATTTGGGGATGGCGATTTTGCATTAAAGGAGATGACCACGAATTTGGTGTTCTCAATTGAGCATCACGAGCCGCTTAAGCATGATTTTTTGGTGCATGCGATTTTTAGTTCATGCGATTGAGCATGGAAAATTTGTTGCTTGTGATTTTTTGGTGCTCGTTTGCGAGCAGGCAATGCCTGAAGTGATAGCATGACATCTATGGTAGTTAAGGCTTTCGCTCGACGATTCGGTGAGTTTCTAGCTCACGACTATATATATTTCATTGCTTACTACATACATATATATTATCCCATTTATTATTTGAATTGTTTTGTTGAATCAAATGGTTGGACTGATTGTGTGTGATTGTTGTTGTTTGGATTGTTGGGTATATTGGTATTAGAATTAATTGATTTTGTTAGTTGGAAGAGTCAATTTGCAAACGAAATTCTATTTGTTAATATGTCCATGGAGTAATTTTACTCCACAATTTATATATTTAGATATTTATTTACTCTCTTGTTTTGAAAAATTATACAAGGGTTTTGAAATTTTATTAAAAGTATTTTGTAAATATTTTATTCAATTTAGTTACTTTCATAATTGCAAATATATTTTTAACTATAAATATAAATATAGTTTTTATTATAAAACTCTTTTTAAATCAATATTATAATATACTATAAGTTGGAATTTATTTAAAGGCAAAATAAAAAGGTTATTTAAATATTGTCTAACGAGATTTTCAATATAAAGTTTATTTAAATATTATTGATAGAGTTTACGAACCTTGGAAAAATATGAATTTTTTTTTATGAAATAATCGTAAAATTTTAGATACATTTTGATTAAATAAAAATGTCTATTCTAAAATAAGAGAATTTCAAATACGGTTTCACACAGAGGAAAAATATTTTATTTCTAAGTAGTTTGAATATAAAGTGAACACTTTGAATTGTACTCTATGGTTTGAAATAAATATAATTTATTTTGGATGTTTATAAATCTATTTCAAAATAGATTTCATTATGGTAATATCTATAGTTATATTTGATTTGTAAAGCAAGTATGAATAATTTATATGCTTGTAAATAAGGATTTGAAAGTAAATTATAGAGTTAAATCTCTATTTTTATAATTATATAAATATGTAAAATTATATCTAAAGTTTTTTCTAATTTTATTAGACGTTGAGTATAAAAAATAATTAAAGAAAGTTTTATTTAAAAGTAATTTATAATTGGTTTTAATAGTTATTTAAGAAGTTTATATAATTTTTGAAATTAAAAAGTGTTTTTTGATTAATATTCTAGATATTTCAAAGTGTATTTTCACTAATAATATGATTACTTATGAATTACCAAAGTATGCTTTACACACACAGATACATACATACATACATACATATATATATATATGTGTGTATATATATGAATATCTGATTTAATTGTTTAAAGAAAGATTTTTTGAACTTTATTATTATTATTTCATTTTTGAATTTAATTGAGATTTTTATGTATGATTTCAATTTTTTTCGATTTCTCATTTTCCAAAACTGATTTTGATATCATGAATGATTCACTACTGATAATGATTTAGTTTGTGATTTTTATATGATATGGCGACGAAGCCCTTCTGTATGATTTTATGATATTCCATTCTATGTGACGAGGAATCTATATAAATGGATTAGTAATACCATTAGGGATGGGTTATTCAGTAATACTTTTTCGATTATTCTTTGGACTCATTACATAGAATATTGAAGAAGTGATGGTGTGTGAGCAATGAATAATTGGACTAGTAACATGCAGTGGTATGGGACATCGTTGTGATATTTATTCGGTTATTCTTTACTCGTGGATGACACTCACACGAGTTATGTTTTTTGTGTGACTCGCTGTGGTTAGCATATGTGTAGGTTACGTATTAGCTACACACACACTGTGTATGTCTACCTTATGCCAAGCTCCCTTTATGTTTCGGGAGTGAACCGAACTGACCAATATTCAACCTGATGGACTAATCTCGGTGGTCGCGCCCGGATCTATGAAACTATTGTATTATTTATTTGTGAGCAGCTACTGAGTGTATGCCCTGTGTCACATAGGCCAATAATCAGTTACCATAGCGGCACATAATGTGGGTCATGACCGAAGAGGTCACACATAGTCGACCCATTGCCGGATCATTGTCACATTACCGCGGAGAGGTAATGGTAGACGATGACTGTAGGATTCATATCAGATAGACACATGTGTGGCTCTTGGAGCAAGCAGATGTAGTATTAGTCTTCCATCTGGTTCCTCTATGTGTGGGGGTAGATGTGCATATACTATGATGAGATGTAACTATACCCACTATAGTGTCCATAGTATGGTCAACCCATATCCTTCTTAGGTAGTGTTGCCTTTTTCTTGTTTGGGTGATTATCCATTTGACTAATTTGATTATGGTAGACTCGAGAATGTACATTTTGTATATATATATTGATCGCTAGGCTTTTGTAACGACCCGCCTTTTTGGACAGTTTAAACCGATGATCAAATACACATGCCGGTTCCAAACCATTAAAAAAAAGGCAGATGGTTATTGGGGCAATTAAGAAAAGAAAAGAAATAAAGGAAATGAAACAACACAGAATCTCGCAGCGGAACGATAAAATATAATAGTCAAATAAACAGTTCATGAAGCTGTTTACTATACTTAGACAATTATTTATACAACATTTATCATAGTTATACATATACAACAGAACAAATAAATAATGCAGCAGACAACATGATGCACAGATAATAATAGTAATAGTATACCAAATCTTCGTCTTCGTCCTCCAGAATAGATCTTCAAAAATCTGAAAACTCAGGACTGACCCGAGCGTAATGAAAAGACAAAACACTCGAGTCAGGACTAAAATATCCATATGAAAGTTAAATCAATCGTAAATAAATATGAGTGTGACGGCGTCAGAGATGTTTACGGGGTTTGACATCTCATATCTAGTGTCAACGTGCGTGCAATAACTTAAGAGATGTTACGGGATTTTCCACCTTTCAAGGATCCGTTAAACTATCTACTAGGTAGTAATGTACGCTAAGTAGATAATGTCTATCAGTAATATAAAGTATCAAAATAGCGTTAAGGCGTTATCATAATCCCCCTTAACACATTTTATATTCCCAAAAGCATATACAAGACCGTAGTTTCCCCAAAACCGGAAGTCAACAGAGGGCAATCCATATACTCAAGGTACAAACCAAAACGTAGTGGTCGCGAATAGGATAATCAGTATGACAAGGTACATGAGGCGATACCAACTAGGATACTAGTAGTTGCGTGATCCGAACTGATGTTGAGCATAGCAGCTACTACCTCAACACCGCGAACAACACTCCCAAATCAAGGGGTGCACCCAAATCAAATCACAAATGTAATAGATATGGTATCGAAGAAGTGTGTCCGCTAGAGGTGGCGAACCTCAATGGCCCGGCGCGGCTCCTGTTTTAGTCATGTCAGGGGTCATCCAATATCGTTCTCTTTCTTCAGTCAACGCGTTCACCAAACCATCCACTTCATTCTGGATCAACACTCCGCGTATAATAGTTATTAAAGTGGTTTTCGGTATCGACAGAGAGTATGTCCATATCCGATCCCGGTCTCTTTAATAACTACGTATTATTACACTGATGGCTCTTTTATATTTCAAATTGATTCATGATTGATAACAAAATATCATATTCGCTTTAAAATCAAATCCATTTCAAAATCATCATATATTCAAAATTATCAATTTTGTCCGATAAATCAATTTCACTTCAAAATTTGATTCGAATTCAATTTAGGTTATAATCTCTACTTTAACCTAGTTCGTATTTAAACCAAAGGTTTAAATATAAACATTTCCGTCTCTTTAACCAGTTTGAATTTAAGAAAATAGTTTAAATAGTTTAAAATAGTTAAATAATTCAAAATAGTTTAATAGAAAATATTTAAATAGTTTAATCGAAAATAATTTGAATATAAAATGGTTTATATATAAAATAGTTTGGAAAAAATCAAAAATTATTTGATAAATAATTCCAAAGTCAAACCGGTCAACTTCCCAAATTTCCTATCCAAATCAAATCCAAATTCCATTTCGATTTAATCGATTTATTCCAATTTCAACTTGAATAAATTTCTATTCCACGTAAATTTCGATTTCAATTCACAAATTTCTTTAAATTTCAATTCAATTCCAAATTAATTTAAATCTAAATTTCAAATAAATTTTCAATTCCAAACTCAAACTTGAAATATCATTTCATATCAATTTTCTTAGAAATATTCAGAGTTCGATTAAAAGTCCAATCTTTTAAAACAAATCAACTTTCAAAAATTTACACCGTATTTCAATTTTCAATTTAAATCTAAACTTCGATTTTATTTAATAATTTCGTTTACCAAGTTTAAATTCTAACATTTCGAGCTCCAATTCAAAATAATTCAATTTCCATAAATTGGATTTTATTCTTAAAATCAATTCATTTAAATAATTTCAAAACAACTTTTAAAATCATTTAATTTATCCAACTCGGTGTCCGTATATAATTTTCTAACCTATGGCCAAGTGATTAGTTATTACAATTAAATGTCAGGGATGAATATATCATTTAAATCAATCACAGTGTCATATGTATGCATAGCAGGATATATATAAACAAATAAACATCCAAACATTTAAATATCAACCAATAACATCCATCGAAATACATCATCCAATAGGCAATACAATTCACGGCAATTTCATATTTATCAATGTCAGGTAATCTAATCGCAATTCAATTTTAATTTAAATTTAACTGTCAATTTAATTTTTTTAACGGTGAATTCAAATGACAATCAATATGATAATTAAATTTTATCAAACAACAACAAATAAAAATCATAACTATGCATAATGTCAAATTTAACTAGCATAAAGATATTCAGTACGTTGTGAGCGTTATAAAACACTCACCTTGATTTTACGATTTTAAATCAAATCGAACGACGTTCGATTTAACATAAAATTTTAATGAGCTCCAAACACTTTCGGATCTACACTGCAGCGCAGCTCTCATCTCCGTGATTCCGGCGCTTCTTCCCCAACGTGAAATTCACGTATGCAAACCCATTAGCCGCCGATCTTCAAGCAATTTTCATGACCACCTCGTCGACTTCCAGAACGATCAGCTAGCGCCACCACGAAGCCCTTCACCAGAGCCACCTACGCGCCAAGTTTCATCCCATCATTCGCCGTCGTTTGCACGCAATCCAAGGAAATACGTACACACTTTCAAGTCCGATCTGGACGAATCCATGAAAAATTAGCATACATCAACCGCATGGATTTGAAGAGCTCGTCGAGATTTACACTTTTGCTTTTGGAATTTTTCGATTTCGTCGAACGGATTGAGAGATATTAAGGAAAGAAGATCGGCAATTTCTGGCCATGGAATAGGTGGCGGCCATGATTTAGAATTAGGGTTTCTGGGTTAAAATAATAATAAAACTGTCTCGGTTTGCGTGCGTATTTATATAGGTAGGTCCAAAATCATCCGAACTCCAATCGAGACGTGCCGCCAGGCGTTTATAAGGTTTTACCCCATTTCGGACGCAATGGAACTAGTTTCAAGGCCTAATTCGATCATATCTGGAAGATAGCTTTTCGAAGTCGATTATTTTAATTAAATTCGAAATTAAATTTCTACGCGTTTCAAGCTCGCACGGCCAAACGACAAGTCCAATTGCTACGAAAATTGAAATCTTACCATAATTTACTATTACGGATCCGATGAAACAAGTTTCGTCGAAATCCGAGACTGTTTGAAAAATGGCTATTTTAACTCGTCAATTAAATATTAAAATATTCAATTTTCACAAATTTACTTTTAATTCGATTTTAAAAGTTCTACAACATCATTCTAACTTTAATATGATAAAATAGAATTTTACAAATCATTTTTAATCATATTAAACCCGTTATCCAATTATTCAAATAATTTCAAATATTAAATTATTCAACAAATTACATTAATAATCATTTTCCTTCAGTAATCACCTTAAATTTTCTAATTAAAATAGCTAAAAATACGGGTCGTTACACTCTCCCCCACTCAAAACTTTTCGTCCCCGAAAAGGAAAAGAAGGGAAAAGGAACTAAGTATAGAATTCAACACTGGATATATTTTATTCAAAGTTACCAACTTATAAAACAATGAAATTCCATTTATAAAGTCATAACTACGCTTCCACAATGTTACTCCGAACGGCTTTCTAAATTTAAAAGTTAGTTATTAAAACAAGTTATAAAATTTAAAAACTCGAAAAAATTTCTAACACCCGGATTCACGGAAAATTTCGGCAGGGTCTCCTTTGCGCGGCTCGATCGAAAAATTTTACAATTCAATATATAACACAAATATAACCAATATATATCAAATATACATCTCATCTCAATGATGAGGCATCCCATATCTGGGGAAACAACATATATATATCACCAATACCATATAAAACCATAAGCGTACCTTTTATTTAGCATTTATTAGCAGTTTACTTACATTTTGTATTTAGCACAGAAGCGAGCTCTACAACGAAGCGCAACCTCTTTGCTACCTACTAAAATGCTCAATAACTAAGTTAGAACCATGCATATAAAGATAGATCGATATATTTAGCCTACACAACATATATATAACCTATTTAGCTTCAAAACTGAGATTCCAATTTCAGGACAGCAAACAAATCTCAGTTTTAGATCACCTAAATTATAAAATTTGGCAACAGAATCTAAACAAAATTTGTTGTATTCATTTCAAGCTTTCCGGAATGTCTAAAATCATCGAATTCGGACCATACGTTCAAAAGTTACGGCCGTTTTACTTAGAGGATACGCCTCAGCCTGGGCAATGAATTGTGCAGGTCAGCGACGTTCACCCACGTTTTCGACCTTCTAAAT
This sequence comes from Allium cepa, assembly GCA_030765085.1. NCBI lineage: Eukaryota > Viridiplantae > Streptophyta > Magnoliopsida > Asparagales > Amaryllidaceae > Allium > Allium cepa. The sequence goes on from CM060932.1 coordinate 709,054,265, forward strand.
GATATCAAAACACAAAATACATAAAACAAAAGTTTTATCTTAAGTTCTTAGCTTTCCAGAAAGTGCAAGATCATCAAAATCCGATAAACCAGTCAAAAGATATGGCGAAAATACTAAGGGTATATACTACTGATTTTACTTATTTTTACACAGGACAGCGAGTAACATTCAAGTTTTTAACCAAGCAGACGAAGGAATTTTCTCAAGTTATCTAAACAAAAGTTGTGCTATAGTTTCTAAGCTTTCCGAAAAGTCCAAAATTATCGAATTCCGTTCATCCATTTAAAAGTTATGATTGTTTTCGTTTCAGCATATATTGGACAATGTTGGATTTTTTTTTTCCAAAAATTTGCTTTTATTATTTCAAAGTACAAAACATCAAAACTTCAAATTTTCTAAAGAACAATCATAAACACAAAGTCATCTATTTTCTTATTCATCCATGCAATAGGTTTACATTCAATTTGTTTCCGATTTATTCAAGTTTGTTTCATTCACATTTTTAATTCAAGTCAATTTGCTCCCAATTTGAATTTAATTATTTAAAATTTTATTCCGTTTATTCAATTCCATTAACACTAATGAATTCTACTTAATCAATTATCATCCATCTAACAACCAATGCATATCAAACATTAACATCCATCCAAAATCTACACTAAATCAATTATACATTTCCAAGTCAATTTTAATTTCATACACTTCCAAGTTTATTGACATTTAGTTATATTCAAATTTAATTAGTTTCCATTTACCAATTTTATATTTCATTAAGTTTAAATTTTATTCATTCACTTATACATGTATCATTCATTTTACAGCTTAAATTTCTTTTATATTTACAACTATCAATAGATCTTTACATTTTATTTTTCACTCTCACACTGGTATATTATTTCTCTACTTATCCTTATTAGCATTTTAAACCCTTTAAGTATTTGGTAAGTTATAGTTATGCAAATAGAATGTAGTTAAACAACATACAACTTCTTTTCATTTAAAGTTGAATTTTCAATTTATCAATTCTTAAGTCATTACTTAAATTTCACTATAATTTAATTTCACATTTACATTCACATATAGTATTTTCATTTTATATTAACATAATTGTGAATCACCTTTAAATGTTAATTTAAATTCCAATTATTTACTAACAAATTTATTTATATTTGCAAACCATTAATTAAATGCATATTTCATTATTCAAACCTATACTTGTATATTATCCAATTAACAATTCATATAACATTTTTGAACTTCTTAAGTATTTTGGTAAGTTATATCTAAGCTATAGAATGAAATTTAATACTATGCGAGTTTTACAGTTTCAATTTTATTTTAAGTTCATAATTTCCTAATTCTAATGATTCTACTTCAATTGATATTTTCACTTAGCTCTTAGGTTCATTTCTCATTTCACAATTCAGAAGTTCCTTAATGATTCAAGTCTAAATTCATTTCAATCATAAAAAAAAATCATTAATTATTAAAGAACTTAAGAATTCCAATCCCGGTTTCATTTCAAATCAAGGTTTGAAATAATATATACTTATATAATTTATATATCAAATCATACTATAGAGAATGCAAAACAAAATAAAATTTGAGTCAAAACAAGGTTTAGACAAGCTATTAAGTGGTCTCCCCCACTCGGACTCTCGAAAATAAACGCCAATGATGCGTGGACACATCATCGAAATCATTTTCTAGAGTCAAGAGAAGGGAATATAACACTTACCATAAAAAAAATCCTTCGAAAACAATTTCAACTCAATTATACTATCATATAATGCTCATATTATATTTTTCAAATTCTTGTAAGTCAATCTCAAACACCGGAATTTAAATTCCCAAATCCAAGTTAAAATTCATTTATATTCATTATCAATTGTGTTTACAAGATTTCATTTTCCTAAATCCATTGTTATTTAATCAATTGTTGTAAATATTGACTGATCAAACAATAACGATAATAATCTAATATTATCATCTCCTAACAATCAATTCAATCAAAATGAATAAATATTCAAATAATTCTTTTATATAAAATATATTCCAAAATGATATTGTGTTGGTTTGTCCTATTCGAGTGTTTAGAAATTCCTATCGACGCCTTGGCGTCCCAAGTATCGACCAGAATTCATAAATACTCAACGGAACAAATTAATACAATATAAAACCATTTTATATCAAATAACAAGTACGCTCTCTCATATACACTCAACTCATTCATATAGTTTACCTCTATTTCAATGAGTTATTCCCCACTAGAGCCAAGGTTTATCGCTAAACCAAAGCTCTGATACCAACTGTAACGACCCGCCTTTTTGGACAGTTTAACCGACGATCAAATACACATGCCGGTTCCAAACCATTAAAAAAAAGGCAGATGGTTATTGGGGCAATTAAGAAAAGAAAAGAAATAAAGGAAATGAAACAACACAGAATCTCGCAGCGGAACGATAAAATATAATAGTCAAATAAACAGTTCATGAAGCTGTTTACTATACTTAGACAATTATTTATACAACATTTATCAGAGTTATACATATACAACAGAACAAATATATAATGCAGCAGACAACATGATGCACAGATAATAATAGTAATAGTATACCAAGTCTTCGTCTTCGTCCTCCAGAATAGATCTTCAAAAATCTGAAAACTCAGGACTGACCCGAGCGTAATGAAAAGACAAAACACTCGAGTCAGGACTAAAATATCCATATGAAAGTTAAATCAATCGTAAATAAATATGAGTGTGACGGCGTCAGAGATGTTTACGGGGTTTGACATCTCATATCCAGTGTCAACGTGCGTGCAATAACTTAAGAGATGTTACGGGATTTTCCACCTTTCAAGGATCCGTTAAACTATCTACTAGGTAGTAATGTACGCTAAGTAGATAATGTCTATCAGTAATATAAAGTATCAAAATAGCGTTAAGGCGTTACCATAATCCCCCTTAACACATTTTATATTCCCAAAAGCATATACAAGACCGTAGTTTCCCCAAAACCGGAAGTCACCAGAGGGCAATCCATATACTCAAGGTACAAACCAAAACGTAGTGGTCGCGAATAGGATAATCAGTATGACAAGGTACATGAGGCGATACCAACTAGAATACTAGTAGTTGCGTGATCCGGACTGATGTTGAGCATAGCAGCTACTACCTCAACACCGCGAACAACACTCCCAAATCAAGGGGTGCACCCAAATCAAATCACAAATGTAATAGATATGATATCGAAGAAGCGTGTCCGCTAGAGGTGGCGAACCTCAATGGCCCGGCGCGGCTCCTGTTTTAGTCATGTCAGGGGTCATCCAATATCGTTCTCTTTCTTCAGTCAACGCGTTCACCAAATCATCCACTTCATTCTGGATCAAAACTCCGCGTATAATAGTTATTAAAGTGGTTTTCGGTATCGACAGAGAGTATGTCCATATCCGATCCCGGTCTCTTTAATAACTACGTATTATTACACTGATGGCTCTTTTATATTTCAAATTGATTCATGATTGATAACAAAATATCATATTCGCTTTAAAATCAAATCCATTTCAAAATCATCATATATTCAAAATTATCAATTTTGTCCGATAAATCAATTTCACTTCAAAATTTGATTCGAATTCAATTTAGGTTATAATCTCTACTTTAACCTAGTTCGTATTTAAACCAAAGGTTTAAATATAAACATTTCCGTCTCTTTAACCAGTTTGAATTTAAGAAAATAGTTTAAATAGTTTAAAATAGTTAAATAATTCAAAATAGTTTAATAGAAAATATTTAAATAGTTTAATCGAAAATAATTTGAATATAAAATGGTTTATATATAAAATAGATTGGAAAAAATCAAAAATTATTTGATAAATAATTCCAAAGTCAAACCGGTCAACTTCCCAAATTTCCTATCCAAATCAAATCCAAATTCCATTTCGATTTAATCGATTTATTCCAATTTCAACTTGAATAAATTTCTATTCCACGTAAATTTCGATTTCAATTCACAAATTTCTTTAAATTTCAATTCAATTCCAAATTAATTTAAATCTAAATTTCAAATAAATTTTCAATTCCAAACTCAAACTTGAAATATCATTACATATCAATTTTCTTAGAAATATTCAGAGTTCGATTAAAAGTCCAATCTTTTAAAACAAATCAACTTTCAAAAATTTACACCATATTTCAATTTTCAATTTAAATCTAAACTTCGATTTTATTTAATAATTTCGTTTACCAAGTTTAAATTCTAACATTTCGAGCTCCAATTCAAAATAATTCAATTTCCATAAATTGGATTTTATTCTTAAAATCAATTCATTTAAATAATTTCAAAACAACTTTTAAAATCATTTAATTTATCCAACTCGGTGTCCGTATATAATTTTCTAACCTATGGCCAAGTGATTAGTTATTACAATTAAATGCCAAGGATGAATATATCATTTAAATCAATCACAGTGTCATATGTATGCATAGCAGGATATATATAAACAAATAAACATCCAAACATTTAAATATCAACCAATAACATCCATCGAAATACATCATCCAATAGGCAATACAATTCACGGCAATTTCATATTTATCAATGTCAGGTAATTTAATCGCAATTCAATTTTAATTTAAATTTAACTGTCAATTTAATTTTTTTAACGGTGAATTCAAATGACAATCAATATGATAATTAAATTTTATCAAACAACAAAAAATAAAAATCATAACTATGCATAATGTCAAATTTAACTAGCATAAAGATATTCAGTACGTTGTGAGCGTTATAAAACACTCGCCTTGATTTTACGATTTTAAATCAAATCGAACGACGTTCGATTTAACATAAAAATTTAATGAGCTCCAAACACTTTCGGATCTGCACTGCAGCGCAGCTCTCATCTCTGTGATTCCGGCGCTTCTTCCCCAACGTGAAATTCACGTATGCAAACCCATTAGCCGCCGATCTTCAAGCAATTTTCATGACCACCTCGTCGACTTCCAGAACGATCAGCTAGCGCCACCACGAAGCCCTTCACCAGAGCCACCTACGCGTCAAGTTTCATCCCGTCATTCGCCGTCGTTTGCACGCAATCCAAGAAAATACGTACACACTTCCAAGTCCGATCTGGACGAATCCATGAAAAATTAGCATACATCAACCGCATGGATTTGAAGAGCTCGTCGAGATTTACACTTTTGCTTTTGGAATTTTTCGATTTCATCGAACGGATTGAGAGATATTAAGGAAAGAAGATCGGCAATTTCTGGCCATGGAATAGGTGGCGGCCATGATTTAGAATTAGAGTTTCTGGGTTAAAATAATAATAAAACTATCTCGGTTTGCGTGCGTATTTATATAGGTAGGTCCAAAATCATCCGAACTCCAATTGAGACGTGCCGCCAGGCGTTTATAAGGTTTTACCCCCATTCCGGACGCAATGGAACTAGTTTCAAGGCCTAATTCGATCATATCTGGAAGATAGCTTTTCGAAGTCGATTATTTTAATTAAATTCGAAATTAAATTTCTACGCGTTTCAAGCTCGCACGGCCAAACGACAAGTCCAATTGCTACGAAAATTGAAATCTTACTATAATTTACTATTACGGATCCGATGAAACAAGTTTCGTCGAAATCCGAGACTGTTTGAAAAATGGCTATTTTAACTCGTCAATTAAATATTAAAATATTCAATTTTCACAAATTTACTTTTAATTCGATTTTAAAAGTTCTACAACATCATTCTAACTTTAATATGATAAAATAGAATTTTACAAATCATTTTTAATCATATTAAACCCGTTATCCAATTATTCAAATAATTTCAAATATTAAATTATTCAACAAATTACATTAATAATCATTTTCCTTCAGTAATCACCTTAAATTTTCTAATTAAAATAGCTAAAAATACGGGTCGTTACAGCTTTGTTATGTGATAGCCTGAATTTTCTTGATGACTTCATCGTCTAAGACGATGGTTTATTCATATGGATGATTCACCCATTTGGGATTACTTCCTTGATTTATTGTTTGACTTGATTTATATGGATGATGACATTTTTCCTCAACATGGTTTGCGATTGATGTTATGATTATTATTTTGATGGTGTTATCATATTATTATTATATCCATTATATACTGCTTTCCATACATATATTGACACTTTGATTCAGATATAGTCTGACCCATGTGTTATTTATATAATACTTGGGTCAGTCCGAGACATTTCAGGTACAGGGACAGTGAAATCAGCTTTTGTATTGGGCATAGAGGTGGCTAATTTACCATAGTAGTTTGTTATTTTGTATTATCTCTTGTATATATTTATGTGATGTATATTGGATATACCTTGTATATTTGGTACCATATATTATCGCAGTGATTTTGACTCCATGTTCTCTAATATTTACTATATATTGTGCATTGTTCTATCTTAGAGGCACGCATGTTTATTGTTTTATGTCGATATTGTACATATAGGTGAGTTATTTATTCGATGTTCAAATACGTACCGGTTTTAGCCCAAGGGAATATTCATGTGTGTACTCCATATAACCTCATTCTCCATATTATCTAACAGAATTTCCTAGTAATACTCTTGAATAGAATATAGAGGTGGGGTGTTACAATTTGGTATCACAGCAGGTTCGGAACAATAGATTATAAATATAAAAGACATGAGTCTTGACCTTTGATGAGATTTAAACTCCCTGTCCCCTTAGGTGAGTGGTAGTTACCCTATATTAAAGCGATAGTAGGAGTATACAATGATTACTCAGGTAATCAACTATGGACATAATTGTTGTTTTTCCTACTATATATATTTATTATTTAATCTACATGTGGAATTCAAGTTGTTAATAGAGGTAGTGAAATAAAGATTTGTTAGCCAAACCAATCATGTCGATATTGGTATTGTTGAACAAACCTTTGTGTGGCAAATTGAGTAGAAAGATCCTGCAGTAATCAAAGTGCTCAACGGATGCTGATAAATAGCTTTATGCTTAAGGCGTTTGTTTGTTTGTTTGATGTATGTTTGGTTGTAATAATTTTTGTTATTCATTGGGCCTAATCTAGAAGTGGAATTGAGTAGGAGTTATCACTCAAATATTTAGAAACCCACTTGAATCTAGATGGCGCCAAATATTTATAGGAGCCAGCTATTTATTTAAATCTAAACTGCCGAAGGATAATAAAACCTATTTAAGAAATAATAATAATAATAATATAACTAAAGATGTGGAAAGGAAACTAAATTAAGCAGATTGCATTTTGATTGATATCATGGATGTGTGATGATTTGTATTGTTATCAACGATTACTAAATTGAACGTATATATAAATTTTGAAAATAAATATTTATTCAAACTGATAAAATAGGAGTTTGATTTTATTGAGTGATAGAAAATGTTTTAATACTTTATTTTAGTGTTAATTTATCTGACGACTTCTTTAAGTACTCCATCGATGAATCTAGCCAACGTTATTGATGAGGATTCCTAAATACTATAACGAGACATTTTGACACAATAATTTGAAAAGAAAACACTATTTTGAAAGGGAATACAATGTTTTGGAATAACACTACGTTAAGAAAAAAACACATATATACAATAATAATATACAATATTCTGAAAAGAGTATAATGTTCTAGCAAATGAAATAATATTTTGAGAAATATTATAAACAATGTTTTAAAGGGAAAAACGTTTGAGATTAGTTAAACAACATTAAAAAAGAATAATATTTTAAAAATGTTGTAGTCGTATTATGATTTAAACTGGTAAATTACTTTACGAAGTAGAATAGAGTGTGTGTGTGTGCGTGTGGAGGGGGGGGCGTGCGCGCACGCGTGTGTATATATATATCATTGATAAAATGTTGAATTGCAAAATTTGAAAATAAATAAATAAGAGAAAGTAAATATCATAAAAGGACGTGGAATAAAAGAATTTTCAAAGAAATGTTTCGTAAATGGTTTTTGTAAGGATTCTAAATACAGTAGTGTGAGAACTTTATTTTATGCATTTGGAAAATGTTTAAATTCGAACTTATATTGAACTTAGAATTTTATTTTATGGATTTAAGAAATATTTCAAATTGAACACAAGCACTACTATCCCAGTGGTTAATTGATTCGACTTTGGTACGAGAGGTCACAAATTCAAAACTTGCGTAGTGATTCAAACATTTATTGACACATGATTTACAGTTTGTTGTCCCAGTGACATGTTGTATCTAAGTACCATTTCAAAAAAAAAAAATCAAATTGAAGATTCTTATTGGAAAATAAAGTAAAATTGTATTGTTTATAATTTTTTGTTTAAAGGGAATCATGAATTTTAAACTTTCATTGATAGTATTATTTTAAAATTATTAAATAAGGATATCAAAGTTTCGAATCATTTCTATAATTTGTTTTATTTAGTGTCAAATGATGGAAGCTTTTGTATGAAAATAGAATTTTAGTTGGACGAATTATTTTTTCAAAAGTGGTTCAAAAGGGATTGTAATCTAAATGAGTGTTTTAAAGATTTACTTGAAATGAAGTTATAAGACATAATTGCGAAGTTTGACATATTAATGGTTAAGATATCATCGAAAAAAAAATTGTGGAGAATTTTGTAAAATATACTTTCGAAAAAATGTGCATGTTAAGATTGTTCATTTATGAACAAAAATTATTTTTGGTAAGGTAGTTTTGAAAATTTATTTAAATGAAGTTAAGTATGTGAAGTAATTTTATAGTTTTTAATATGAGAATAAGAGTGTGAAATCATTTTTAATTTTATAATCATAATTTATTATTACAAGGTCAGATTTTCAAGATATTTATTTTTACCGAAAAAATATTGGAAGGAAAACAACTTTGATGTAGTATGTTTAATCAAATTTTGTAACTTTAAAAAGAGAAAATTTTGATTTCAATTGAAAAAAAATTGTAATAGAAGTGTGATGTTTTAGAAGTGCTATAATAATATAGTTATGACTTTCAGTTTTGTGATCGGATTTAAGTGTTTTTCTTCATTTGAATGGCATCTTTATATGGAACTACTTTGATGTTTAACGCTTTTCATAATTTTGAAATTTGATAACGCTAAGACGTTTTGGAAACAAATTGAAAACTCACCCATACATTGAAATTTATGAACTTGAGCATTGTAGTGTATTGATCATAACTTTTGGATCTTTCAACCGTTTGCGACGATCTTATACTTGTTTCAAAACTAAAGTGATAGGGAACAAGTTTTATCTTTGATGGTTTGTAAAATTTGATTTGAAAATTTGATTGTATATTTAAATGTTGAAATTTAAATATGGCATCGTTAGTCGGATTATAGTCTGAAAAGTTATTTTTTGTAAATGATCGAATTAAAACTCGAGACCCCTTCCATTGAGTGTAAAACGGCGTTTGTGACCTTTTTGAGTATAAGCATCGATATGTTTGGAGTTGATTAGAATTTTGAAATTTGTATTTGGGGCTTTTGGTTTAAGCCCACTAACCTAACAAGGAACCCAAACCCCTTACCATATACATCCCACTCCACTCCTCTCCTCTCCTCTTCATTCATTTTCATTTCCAAATATTCTCAAGCTAAAAGAAAAATGGGGAAAGAGAAAAGAAATCAAAATTCCTAAGCCCAAGTTTGTTTGGAAATTCAAATTCATGCTCTAGAAATCAAAGAAAAGCTTAAGTAAGCATCCTCTTCATCTTCTCCATCTCAATCTCTCTTCAATTTTCAGAAATTCCTAAACCCTCACTTAGGAAATGTTTGTTTATGAGTTTAGATTGGAGCTTCTTGAGTTGAAGTTGAAGAGTGGTTGATCTTTCCTTTGTTTTAAAGCTTCTCACTTGTTGTTTTGGGTTTAAAGGTGAGCTCTTGGACCCACATCTATATCTATACCTTTCATAGTTTTTAGGTATGAATTCCTAACATCTATTTCATATCTATTTGCTTTTAATCGAATTGGTTTGGTGAATTTTTCAATTTTTTGCATTTTGAAGTCAGAATCGATGAAAATCCTTATATGGATGTTTGGACATGTTGTTCGGAGTGTATTGATGAGTCTTTAGGGCTGGTTGTCGCTCCCTAGACATTGTCTCTCATTCGATCGCTTTCGAGGCAGTTTGGTCATTAATGGCCTAGGCTAAATCTTGCCTCGAGCTTCAGCTCAGACTTCTGGTAGTATGCTCAAACGTCTGAAGCTACGGAATAAAATTTCCAGTCTTTTAGCTCAGACACCTAAGCTTACTTCCTAGACGTCTGGGCAGTCAGGAAGAAAGTTCCAGTCTTTCAGCTCAAACATCTTAGATAACCACCAGACGTCTGGGGCTGTTAAATTCAGCCAATTTACCTGTTTTATGTGGCTTTCCATTTTATATCGATTTTGGTTGATCCGATTAGTTATTATCACCAACCATCGACTTTGATGACTTCTTTTCTAGATTTTTGGGAATATCCATTTGATGGATCTGATATTGATTTTTATGATTTTGATTCACTTCATCGAATGTGAATTTTTGGTGATAGATTGCTTGTACAATCATTTTTGTGATTTGTCACTTTAAAATACATAGGTTACTATACTAGTAGTAAATATTCAAACTCTTTCACAAAATGATTTCAACGTTATTTTAATACAAAGCTCGTTTTTAAAACCGGGTTTTAATCTATTAGCATATACAAACCTTTACCTCATTCGTTGAGAAATCTAATTAAACGCCTAAGCAAAAATGTGGCATGAAACGCTTGCGTTTACTTCATCGGTTAATTCTTGGACTTGTTCGATTGTACTCTTGTGACAATTTTCAAGTGGAAATCTACACTTTGTTTGTCGGTATTTAAGTTAAGCCAGTGGTTATGGGACATGAAGCTAAACTCATTTATTTACTAGCTCAGCATAATTTACACATCTTATTGATCGATGGTGATCATTCTATGGTTTAGACTAGAGATATGCGATGCCTTTTTGTCCACATAGGGGATCGTACCCAGTTTTATGGAGCTTTGTCTCATTTTTAGGGGATAGCAACCTCTGGTCTTTTTGACCACTCGTGGAGAAATCGGCTCAATGAGTTCGACACATGGGGCGTATCTTTTTAGGTTTGTCGATGTTCGGCTTAATAGGTATGTGCATGGGGCGTATCTTTTCAGATGCGTCGATGTTCGACTGTGCATGAGGCCTATCTTTTTAGGTGCGTCGATATTTAGTTTATCTACCCCAAGGGGGGATAGTACCTCGTATTTTCAGGGATAGCGATCCGTTTGTGATACATGTATTGGTAAGTTTTAATGCTCCCTTTTTCGATAGGCCTCTCCCTTTGTGATTTCTGAATTTCAAATTGATGATTTCTAGAATTTGTGTTTCATCAATTTTTGTGATTTATATTGATAAGCTTTATCAATATTTGTGGTGTGGTGAATAAAATAATGAATATGACATTCTTTTTGGTGTTTGAGAAAATTTAAGATATTTTATGATTTTTGTTGTTATATAATGTATACTTGTCACGGCATGACATTATTTTTATCATACGTTTTGTCACATCTCTTGTCCTGTCTCATTTTATATGATATTTATAGCTAGACTGATCCGTTTATTATTTTCTTGTTAAGTAATACTCAGGTCAGACCGAGGTGCTACAGGTGCTTCCACTTGACTTCTTAGCAGGGACTCTCCTCTGACTTTTGGCTAGCTACTTTAGCTTAGTATTTTTTGCTTTTATACATTCGAGATAGAGAATCCTTGATGTATACATATTCTTTTGTCTAGCACTTGTACCTATTCGTTTTTGAGGTAGTGTATCATGCATGACCACTACTTTGATGTACACTTCTATGTGTTTTATTCATATCTATTTCCGTCTTAGTGATATGAATATCTATGACTGATTCGTGTTATGCTTATTTTATATTTGTTTTCGAAGAACACATAGCCATTGTGTAGTAGCTTTGAGTTTGTATTGGAAACGTCAGATTTCCTCTTGAAATGAAAAGTACGTCATACTATCTGACATATCGGTGCTTGCACAAAGCAATTACATGGATGGTCGCTTATCAACAGCCTTATTCTTCATACTAGTCGATGGCATTACTTCGAGGGTCCATGGCTAGTGTGAGTATAGAGATGGGGCATCACGGCTTGGTATCAAAGCCAAACTTTAGAACAATGTAGAATATTATAGCAAGGATCATTGTTTTAAGTCTCTCTTAGGAATCGTGTAACATCTCGACTTTTTATATGTTTAAGCAGACATATGTGCCAACTCAAACCATACAAAAGAGCGGATTGTTATTGGGTTAAATAAGAAAAACGGAGAAAGAAATAAAACAAAACAGAATCTCACAGTGGAATGACAAAATATTGTAATCAAATAACAGTTCATGAAGCTATTTTACAAAACATTTGATTATACTTACACAACACATATCAGAGTTACACATACCGGAGAATAATAAATAGTACAGCGGAACAGTATGAATGTAGTGGAATAATAATAATAAATAATAATAGAATCTTACTCTTCGTCCTCCAGCAATAGGGTCTACAAATCCTGAAATGCTCAGGCTGACCCGAGCGAATTGAAAGGACAAAACGCCCGAGTCAGACCTAAAGATCTTATGTAAGTTAAATCAACGATAAATAATATGAGTGGAACGGCGTCAGAGATGTTTACGGGATGTGACATCTCCTATCCAGTGTCTAACGAGAGTGTAGTAACTTAAGAGATGTTCGAGATTTACATCTCCTACGGATCCGTTAAACTATTTACTATGTAGTAATATTTCACTATTATAATAATGTCTAATAGTAAAATAAACTTACTTTTAAATAGCGTTAAGGCTTTACATTTTCCACCTTAACACGTAATAGTGCCATAGTCTATATAGTACTGTAGTACCTCCTGATCGGGAGGTTGCCAGAGGATATTCCATAGGTACGACACAAATCAAATTCATACAAAGAGCGATAGGGTAGGTGACACGGCACAACTAGGCAATGCCAGGTTAGATATACCAATTGCTATCCGGACTAGTGGTAACGCATAGCCGCAGCTACCGCCCACCTCGAGCCACGTCCCCAAATCAAAAATCAAAAGTGGCCACCAAATCAATCCAAAGTCAGAATATAATATCGAAGGAATGTGTCCGATCAGAGGAGCTATCTCATTGGCCGAGAATCGCTCTTGTTTTAGCCACCTTATGCCAACTCACAGAAGTCGGGTCCACGTTCATACCTCAAAGGACGTCGCCAACATCCTACTTCATTCTGGAATCTCCACTCATACACGGTTGTTAAAGTGGTTTTCGGTATCGACAGAGAGTATGCCCATATCTAATCCCGGTCTCTTCAACAACCAACCGTTATTATAACACCGCGGTCATTTTCAAAATAGTTTATGCTTTAAAACCAAAATATCATTGCCTTTTCAAAACCAAATCAAAACGATATCATTTTCACTTCAAATATATCCTTTTTCAAAATCATAGCACTTTCAAAGTTATAACACTTCAAAATCAAAACCACTTGAAATATAACACTTTCAAATCATAATACTTTGAAACTCATAACTTTGAAATATAACTTCCACCACTTAAATGGTTTAAATATTAAAATACTCTATATAAAGCTTCTTCAATTTCCCAAATCAATTCGAAAACAACTCGAATTTCTACATTTTATATTTAACCAAATCCCAAATCATAAACTTCAATTCAGTTTCCAACAAAATATTCCAAATTATGTCGATTTTGAAACAGATTTGATCCACAAAATAAACCATTTCAAATTCAATATATTTCAAACTTTAAGTCTTCAACACATTTAAAAATAAGTTTGATAATTTCATATATATATATATATATATATATATATATATCCAATTCAATTTTCTATTATTTAGTTTCGAAATATTTACTTAATAAATCCATTATCATTTAAATAAAACCCAAGTTACAAATATCTAAATGTTTCCTTCAATTTATTTATACTTGAAATATTTATTTAATTAACCTTAAACAAGATCAAGTTATAAATCATATCCTTTACAAATCTCAAATTCCATAAGTTCCAAATCGATTTCATTTAATAAATTTATACATTAAATACAATTTCAAATCAATTTCAAATCTATCTTCTCAGCCTTAATTTTATTAAAATCATTATAACTCTATATAAAAATATAATTTATATAAATACTTAACTATATTACATTTTTAATAAAATCAGTCTTTATTTTTAAACTTGTTTTATACCAAACAAATTTATACATAGCAAAAATCAAGAATTTAACTATATATATAAAGTAACATTTATATAATATCTGAAATCAATATTTCTATAAAACCATATTTTTTTACAAAACCGTAGAAATCATTTCAAAATTATTTATATATATAGACCACGGTATCTGTATATAGTTTTCTATCCTATGGTCAAGTGATACAGATATTTATCATTTCAATCCGTAATTTAAAATATAAGTACGGTTATATATCATTTCAAACCGTAATCCCAAATGAAATAAAATCCATAACAACTTGCAGTTTATAATAATATAAAATACATATCCATTCATCCAATACCAACCATCAAACATTTATCACAATCATCATCCAATTCAATCAATAACATCAATATAGAACAGATAAAAAATAACCGGTATTTACTAGCAGTTTATATTCAATAATAAATTAATTAACTATTTATCCAAATAAATTCAAATAAACTGAGATGATGATTCAAAATATGTCAAACAGTCATAAATAAATTTCTAATCACATCATAAATCAATTTAACAAATATAAGAAATTTTAGAAGTTGTGAGTGGCTTAAAATACTCACCTTTTGAATTTAAATTGAATTTAAACTCAAAATTTGAACAGCCTCAAAATTCAACCAAACCAGCGTCAAAGTGTCCAAAATTCGAAAATGATCCTAACAAAAGAAACTGCACGTAAATCGGACATCGTATGCGAAAGTTATGCGTATTAGAACATTTGAATTAGGAATTTGAATAAATTAAAAATAAAATAAACTACCTATACTCGACCACGTCACATGCGATCTTCTCCCAGATGACACGCTACAGGAACCTTAAACCCAACAGAACCATTGCGTCCCAGTTTAAAGCCGCCACTCACGATGATCGACCAAGTCCTGTGCGCGTTCCCATGCGAAACGACGAATTCCCCAGACCTCCGACCCTCGCGACGATGTCGCACTGCTGCCTCTGATCCCCAAAATCCATAGCTACCGCCGCCACTTTTACAAACCCTAATCAAATTTTATTGCTTAACCTAGCCGTCGATTCCATCAGCGAACACCATCGATGAACATGCTCGGTCCCTTCTGCAAAACCTCTCAGACGATTTGACGATCGATCACAGTTCACCACGGCACGATGAACGGTCGAAAAATGTCCTGCAGTTTCTGGATAGATAGAGTTTCAAATTGGAAAATAAATTACAAATCTAAGATGTGCTCATCAAGAGCTTCAAATCGATATATAATTTGATATATATTGAGGAGTTTGAATTTTTGAAGTTGAATTTTGAATTGAAACTGGGTTGTGAAATTTGGGGTTTGTCTGCCATTGAGAAAGAGGAGCAACAGAAATTTATATACGTATAGAAATGAGAAATAGAAAGGCTGCTAGGGTTTATAACGACATATATATAGGCATAACACAATAGAAACAATTGGGCTTGATTGGTTTTGGAAAGGTGGACGATAAATGGCCTAAAAAGCCCGTTCCGACTCCAAAAAAATGGGTCAACCCATATATCAAAATAGATGTTTTTAAATATTTTAAACGCAATGGAACAGGTTTCAAGTCCAAATACCATCGTATGAAGAAATTATGCTAAAATCAAGTTATTCCAAAATGATTTCAATTAAACAGTTTTCAAGGCATTTCGAGTCTGTACGATCAAACGAAAAGTCCGATTGCTACGAAACTTGAAATCCTAAAATAATTTACTGTTACGGATTCGATGAAATTGGTTTTGTCAAAATTCGAGTCAGTGGCCAAAATGGCTATATTTTAGTCAATTAAATAAGTATTTTTTTTTGGCAAGGCCAACCGGTTTTTTTTAGTGGACCGTGCCACTTTTATTATAAAAAATAATAATACATTAGAGAACAGGTGCTAGTCACAACGACTAACAGCTAAAAAAAAACAGCGAAGAACAAACACGATACAAATAATCATGAGAGGGTGACCACACAGAAAATAATAACACGGGAAATAAGGCAAGATGTCAATACCACCATGAACCGAGATTATTCCCCAGAGGAGGAAGACGAGTCAACATCATCAATGGAAACTGGACCAACGACATCTGCATACCCAGAGAAAAGACTAGCAAGTACAGAGACATAACGAGCCGACTTCGGGGAGTAAACAAATTTCCTATCCCAAGAGTAGTCAGAGAAAATACATTTATTCGACTCACCGTCAACCCCCTCACTGGCCAATAACAGTCCATCCCCAACAACATGATAATGGAGATACCTGCTCTCACCATCAGTGTCACTGACATAGGAATAATATAAACCAACCGTAGGGGAGTAACGCATGCCCGAAGGGGAGTGAACCCACTCTTTCTCATCGGAGTCCCATAGGATAGAGTCTGGAGTAACTTCCACTACAAAAGAGGGAGGAGGCACATGGCAAGAAACAGCCGGTGGATCCTGATCAGCACTGAGAACATCAACAACTGCAGAAGGAACAACCGTTAAGTCAATCGGATCCAAAACAATAGAAGGGGCAACAAGCTTAGAAACCCATTTCCTGGAAGGGGGACGTGGAAGGGGAACACGATCCGGGAGAGGCAGAGGACCCTGACCAATCCCACGAGAACACGTCTCCATAAGGTGACCAAAAGACTGACAAAGTGTACATATGTCTGGTTTCCAACTGTAGCTCACAAAGATCTCGGCTTCATGACCCTCAACTAAACGGACCTTGAGGGAGGAAGGCAATGGCTTGGAGGGGGTTATTTCGATGAGAGCTTTAGCATATACTAATCTCTTCCTTGCAACTGTGTTGGAGTCATAACAGATAACTCTACCAACTTGGCTACCAAGCCAGTCAAGCCCAAGCAACAGTTGAAGGACAGACGGGATGGAAGAAAAGTGAGCCTAAACTGGGATAGAAAGAACCTGATCCTTAGCCCTATCAACAGACGGGCTCCAAGTAGTGATGATGAAAGGCTTTCCGGCAATCATAATTGGGTCAGCTTCAAGAATACGACGCCTTTCGTCACTCCGCGAGAATTTGAAAAAGAACATCTCATCATCAAAATGAACACTGAGACTGCCTCTTGGTTTCCATACCTGATTGCATCGCGCTTTAACAAGATGGTAAGCTGGATTAGCATCTAAGAAAAATCCAACAAGATAATCAGACCAATAGTCAATGTCGGCTTGAATCACTTCTTGCGGAGGAACCAAAGGTCCATCACCAACAGCATGCTCAAATAAACGCGGAGAATAAGAACCTGCGTTATTCGGCAACTTGTTGAACAAAGACTTCCAAGAGGGAGGATCTGCAGGACTTGGAAACACAGGAGGAATGCTCGCAGAAACAGGCGCATGAAGAAAATTTGGGTCTGGAACTTCAGAGGTGTTACAACAAACACCATACGTGCCTAATTTTACATCACTGGGATAACCACCTGAAGAATCAAAGATGGCCGAACTTGCAACAATACGGTCAGCAATCTCATCAGAACGATCAGCATTCTCATTAAATAAGTATTAGATCAATTAAATCAAAATTTTCAAATTCCAATTTCCATAATTAGCAAATCTTATCATTTGTGATTTCTTAAAAAACTACAATACTTTGAACAATTTAGATATCAATTCAAAGTAAATTAATTTACCCATTTCCGTATTTAATTTTAAATTTAATACATTCATAAATTATCGATTGAAATTCCAAAAAATCCATTTATTTGATTTTAAGTCTTCTTATTCAATTACCATTCATTATATATTAATTCATAAATAAATTCAATATTTACGTTTGTATTCTTATATTCAATTTATAGCCTAGTATAACACTTACAGTATTTCATTTATTCTAATTTCATTCAATCTATCAATAATTAGCTTTAATTACCATTGTTACATTTCATTGTTGTATTTATTACATAATTGCATTACGACTTTCTATTTCTTTCCATTCATTAAATTAACAAATTTAATTATCGAAAATTTACGGGTTGTTACACTCTCCCCCACTCAAAACTTTTCGTCCCCGAAAAGAAAAAAGAAGGGAAAAGACAGAATTAAGTCAACAATACATCTTATTTAAAAATATTAACTTTATAAACAAATAAATTTACAAAATTAATTAATCTAAATAAAATATACCATTTTATAACCATTAAATCGTTTTGTACTCAAATTAATAAAGTTTGGAAAACATTTTTAAAAAATTTTCTAAGTCCAAAATTTACGGAAAATTTTGGCAGAGTCTCCTTTGTACGGGGAGGTTTGAAAGAAAATATTATATCAAATATAACAATATCTCAAAATTATGTATCCCAACAACGGGAAAAAAATATAATAGCGCTATAAAACTGTAATCCGAAAACGTACCTATTTGTCGGGCAAACAAAAGCTTAATTATGAAACCAAAAGCAGTAGCAATTGCTTCCATAAGCTGCATTTCACTTATATAATCTAAAACGAGTTATTAATTATATAGAATGAAATATTAATTTTGTTTCATCCACTAGCATACAAATCAATGTCAAACAACAACAATCACTTGCAACCATAGCATACAATCATCATACAGAATCAACACAATTTAATTATCCATCCATATCAAATAAAACAAGTAGTTGTTCGAGTTCAAAATCTTTAAATTGTACAGAATGGAAAATAAACTATTAAGTGTAACATTTACTCAATAGTCTTAGATAAAACTAAAATGATTATTCATACATCCAAACAATTTTAAAGTATCCTTGCCCAGACAACCATAAACCAAACAAACAACAATTCCAAACAATAGATCAAGTTCATTCTTATTAATTTCATTTCACACATTTATTGCTTCATTTCCTCTTCATTCATATAATGATTTACCTTTTTAATTTACATGCATTTCTTGCAAATTTCATTACCATCCATTGATT
This sequence comes from Allium cepa, assembly GCA_030765085.1. Lineage (NCBI taxonomy): Eukaryota > Viridiplantae > Streptophyta > Magnoliopsida > Asparagales > Amaryllidaceae > Allium > Allium cepa. The sequence goes on from CM060932.1 coordinate 709,073,435, forward strand.
CAGTGTTCATCTCACTTATTTCATTCATTACTTACTAACTTCATTTCATTTATTAATAATATTCATGTTCAATTCAGTTACTTGGCATAACAATTTCATTAACTTAATTTTATAATCTTTTACTTACAATGATCCCATTTCTATCACATTTAATTACAATAACCTTCGAATTTACAAATTAAGTATATAACCATTATAACATCAATTCTTACTAATAAAAGCAATTTATTGAACACTTTCATAACATAAATTTACTCGTACAATTTCCATTACATAAACATTCAACTTTTAATATTTGGTAAGTTATATATATGCTTTTTAAGAATGCAATTGAAATTTATACAAGTTTATATCATTTCTTTTAAATTAATTTAATGTTCAAAAATCATATCTTTTGTTTTATAGGTTACAAATTTCAACATTCTTGTTATTTCATTTATAACCTAGCATTTAATCTCTTATTTTAATTAAAGGTTCCAATTATTAATTAGTTATATTCCATTTCCCTACAATAATTGAAACTATTAATTAACAGAAAGTTAAGAACTAAACACGGGGTTAAATTTCAAATCATTTAAAAATAATAGATAAATATATTTACTCACAACTTATATATCTAATTATATTTAAAACAATTTAAAACTTATATTTGTTTATCAAAATAAAACTAGAGTAAATCTACTACAGTGGCCTTTCCACTTAGAAACTCGAAAATGAATGTCGATGATGCGTGCCCTCATCACCGAAATTATTTTCCAGCGACAGAGAGGGGAGTATAGAACTTATTTCTTTCCAAAATTTCTTAAAACAATTTTTTTCAATTTATGTTAAAATATTTATATCAGAAAATACTTATAAATAATATTGTCATATTCCAAATCCCTTGAAAGAAATTTTCAAAATCCCAGAACTTAAGTTCTAAAATTTTCAATTTTCATTTATTTTATTTTCTTTAAATCTTGTTGCCAATCAATATTTATAAATTTCACTACCTAATAACCAATATAATACAACCAAATATAACCTTTGTAAAAAAATTATTTTATATATAGAAAATATAACAGGCAAAATTATTTCATGTACCTATATTTCATAACGAATGTTGTGTCGGTCTGTCCTATTAAGTGTTTAGAAATCCCTATTGATGTCATAGCGTCCTGTGCACCAACCAGAATTTATAAATACAAAACGGAACAAATTAACACAATATCAAAACCTTTTTATAACACTAACATATACGCTCTCTTTTTATATACGCTCAGCGACTTATCATAGGGTATTACTACCCTATTAGTAAAGAATCAGACCCCACAAATCTAAGGTTTATTGCTAAACCAAAGCTCTGGTACCAAATGTAACATCCTGCCTTTTTGTACGTTTAAGCAGACACATGTGCCAACTCAAACCATACAAAAGAGCAGATTGTTATTGGGGTAAATAAGAAAAATGGAGAAAGAAATAAAACAAAACAGAATCTCACAGCGGAATGACAAAATATAATAATCAAATAACAGTTCATGAAGCTGTTTTACAAAACATTTTATTATACTTACACAACACATATCAGAGTTACATATATAAGAGAATAATAAATAATGCAGCGGAACAGTATGAATGCAGTAGAATAATATTAATAAATAATAATAATAATAATAATACAATCTTCGTCTTCGTCCTCCAGCAATAGGGTCATCAAATCCTGAAATGCTCAGGCTGACCCGAGCGAATTGAAAGGACAACGCACTCGAGTCAGAACTAAAAGATCTTATGTAAGTTAAACCAACGGTAAATAATATGAGTAGAATGGCGTCAGAGATGTTTATGGGATTTGACATCTCCTATCCAACGTCTAACGTGAGTGTAGTAACTTAAGAGATGTTCGGGATTTACGTCTCCTAAGAATCCATTAAACTATCTACTATGTAGTAATATTTCACTATTATAATAATGTCCGGTAGTAAAATAAACTTACTTTTAAATAGCGTTAAGGATTTACATTTTCCACCTTAACATGTAATAGCGCATGTAGTCTATACAATACCATAATACCTCCTAATCGGGGGGCTACCAGAGGATACTCCATAGGTACGACACAAATCAAACTCATACAAGGCGCGATAGGGTAGGTGACACGGCACAACTAGGCAATGCCAAGGTAGATATACCAATTGCTATCCGGACTGGTGGTAACACATAGCCGCAGCTACCGTCCGTCTCGAGCCACACCCCCAAATCAAAAATCAAAAGTGGCCACCAAATCAATGCAAAGTCAGAATATAATATTGAAGGAGTGTGTTCGATCAGAGGAGCTACATCGTTGGCCCAAGAATCGCTCCTGTTTTAGCCACCTTATGCTAACTCACGGGAGTCGGGTCCACATTCATACCTCAAAGGACATCTCCACCATACTGCTTCATTCTAGAATCTCCACCGCGTACACGATTGTTAAAGTGGTTTTCGGTATCGACGGAGAGTATGGCCATATCTGATCTCGGTCTCTTCAACAACCAACCGTTATTATAACACCGCCGTCATTTTCAAAATAGTTTATACTTTAAAACCAAAATATCATTGCCTTTTCAAAACCAAATCCTATGATGTCATTTTCACTTCAAATATATCCTTTTCCAAAATCATAGCACTTTCAAAGTTATAACACTTCGAAATCAAAGCCACTTGAAATATAACACTTTCAAATCATAATACTTTGTAACTCATTACTTTGAAACATAACTTCCACCATTTAAATGGTTTAAATATTAAAATACTTTATATAATAAAATAGCTTCTTCAATTTTCCAAATCAATTCCAAAACAACTCGAATTTTTATATTTTATATTTAACCAAATCCCAAATCATAAACTTCAATTCAGTTTCCCAATAAACTATTCCAAATTACATCGATTTCAAAGCAGATTTGATCCACAAAACAAACCATTGCAAATTCAATATATTTCAAACTTTAAGTATTCAACACTTTCAAAACTATATTTGATAATTTCATACACACACACACACACACACACATATATATATCCAATTCAATTTTCTATTATTTAGTTTCGAAATATTTATTTAATAAATTCATTATCATTTAAATAAAACCCAAATTACAAATAACTAAATGTTTTCTTCAATTTATTTGTACTTGAAATATTTATTTAATTCACCTTAAACAAGATCAAGTTATAAATCATATCCTTTACAAATCTCAAATTCCATAAGTTCCAAATCGGTTTCATTTAATAAATTTCTACATTAAATACAATTTTAAATCTATCTTCTCAGCCTTAATTTTATAAAAATCATTATAAATTCTATATAAAAATATAACTTATATAAATACTTAACCATATTACATTTTTAATAAAATCAATCTTCATTTTTAAACTTTTTTTATACCAAACAAATTTATACATAGCAAAAATCAAGAATTTAACTATATATATAAAGTAAAATTTATATAATATTTGAAATCAATATTTCTTTAAAACCATATATTTCTTTACAAAACCATAGAAATCATTTCAAAATTATTTATATATAGACCCCGATGTCTGTATATAATTTTCTATCCTATGGTCAAGTGATACGGATATTTATCATTTCAATCCGTAATTTAAAATATAAGTGCGGTTATATATTATTTCAAACCGCAATCCCGAATGAAATAAAATCCATAACAACTTACAGCTTATAAAAATATAAAATACACATCCATTCATCCAATACCAATCATTAAACATTTATCACAATCATCATCCTATTTAATCAATAACATTAATATGGAACAGATAATAAATAATCATTATTTACTGGCAGTTTATGTTCAATAATAAATTAAATAACTATTTATCCAAATAAATTCAAATAAACTGAGATGATGATTCAAAATAGGCCAAACAGTCATAAATAAATTTCTAATCATATCGTAAATAAATTTAACAAACATAAGAAATTTTAGAAGTTGTGAGTGGGTTAAAACACTCACCTTTTAAATTTAAATTGAATTTTAATTCAATTTAAACCCAAAATTTGAACAGCCTCAAAATTTGTCCAAACCAGAGTCAAAGTGTCAAAATTTGAAAACAATCCTAACAAAAGAAACTACATGTAAATCGGACATCGTATGCGAAAGTTATGCGTATTAGAACATTTGAAATAGGAATTTGAATAAACTAAAAATAAACTAAACTACCTATTATACTCGGCCATGTCACACGCGATCTTTTCCTAGACGACACGCTATAGGAACCCTAAACCCAATAGAACCATGGCGTCCTAGTTCGAAGCCGCCGCTCGGGATGATCAGCCAAGGCATGTGCACGTTCCCAGGTGAAACGACGAACTCCCCAGAACTCCGACCCTTGCGACGACGTCGCATCGCGCTGCTGCCTCCAATCCCCAAAATCCATAGCCACTGCCGTCACTTTTACAAAACCTATTTGAATTTTATCGCTCAATCTAGCCATCGATTCCACCAGCGAACACCACCGATGAACAACTCTCGGACCTCTCTACAAAACCCCTCAAACGATTTGACAATCGGTCACAGTTCATCACAGCGCGATGAACGACCGAAAATTATTCTTTAATTTATGAACAGACAGAGGTTCAAATTGGAAAATGAATTACAAACATGAGATGCGCTCGTCGTGTAACGATCCAATTTTTGGATGCCCAAAAGTCGACATTAATACGTCCACTGTGTCAACTGCCGAACTATTGAACACCGAAAAACCGAACCATTAGGGTTTTAAGAAGAAGAAGATAGAACAAGAAAAGAAAACAACATTAGAATCTCACATATCGCAGCGGAACAAATATAATAGATAAAGAATAGTCTTTAAAACAAAAACGCTATATCAGTTTATACATCACATTATCAAAGTTTACAACAACCAACAACGGAAAAGAAATATTACATATATATAAGTGATACGCCTTGCCATCCAGCTTCAACTCCTGATCTCCACAGCAACTTCTTGACTTCGCTCCAGAACAATTGACAACCTGACTCTAGGCTACCCAAGTGGAAAATTAAGGGCACCCAGAGTTTAGAAAGAGAACAATAAACTCCAGGTCAGTTATGCGACTGGTGTGAGACCTTAAATACAGTTATTTTTCACAAAGAAATAAAAAGAAATCCGCTATGCTTTTGGAAAATGAAACTACCATACGGCATCCCGACACACACACAATGCAATCGCAAACTTGGGGGAGATTTCTCCTTATGATAGTCAAAAATGCTTAATACGCAAAAATCTTTTTAATATTATCATTAGTGCATAGTGTGGAAAACATTTCGAAAGTATAATATTAATCTTAGCTAGCATAGGTACCATTATATTATGCCTGCTATAGCTACCTCCTGAGGAGGCAGGTTATACAATTGCAATCGTAAAGGGCTCTATTGTTTCTTTGGATTTCTAACAAATGGTCAGGCTAAGGAACTTCTTATTGCCACATGGGTGCCTCTGGAGGGACGCCCCGAGAACTTAACCAGCTCTCTGCCAACACAAGGCCGGGTTGCCTCTGTAACTAGGTAACTACTACACGAATATGCCATCCCTCGGTCGTTAGAGACCTTTATCCGAGGATCCTCAACCACAAAGCAACAACCACAAAGTATAATAAATTTGCAGCAACAACATAGGTAAAATATCTGGGCTCCATACCATGATACTACCCTTTTCTAGAAGGAAATGACATACCCTCAGGGGGTGCTACCCCCAAATAACATTGCCGCATCTTTCCTGTTTCGACCATTTCCACGGTGTGAAGTCCGACGAAGTCTCATCCATAAAGCTACACTTTTCACAAAGTCATGCTTCGATCAACAAATGATCTGCAGCACTTCGTATGCAACATTACCAATTTGGGAATGTATCACTAGTAACCATCAACTACGTTACCTCTGAGCTCGTACGTCTCAGAGAAGGGTGTTAAGCTAAGAATAAATTCTCCGCCACCCACAGAAATGTATTTAATAGAAACCAGCTTTATATCTCAAAGTGTAACGTTAGACACACATCCTACAAGTCCGTTTCAGGATCGAACGGAACCGAAGGCACTTCTAAAGAATCCCTTGCAAATCCGGATATTCACTAATCACGTCCGGAATCCCCATCACAAAGGGTGATAAAATCTCTATACCGGAGCAACCCGGTGCAGAGACATTCGACAGGTAATCCTTTCGTTTTTGAAAATACCGGTCTTCAACACCATCTTCAAATGCAATCCTGTTTTGTCGTATCATTATTCGGAATGAGTTTAATGACATAAGGTCCTCTCCCGGCTAATCCGAATAACGAGCGCTTATTTTTAAAAATAAGTGTTCAATCAGATTTCAAGCAAATCACAACAATTTCCACGTTGATCTTCTTAAACAAAAGGTCCATCACAATCACAAAGGTTCGATGTGGGTTTCGAATATCCATTTGGAATTCGACTCCCGGTCGCATCGAAATTCTAATGTCATTTAAAGGCCAATATTGATAGTCGGTTATTTAACTGTCAATCGTCATTCACAGCAATCACTGGATTTAAATAATTTTTCCCCAATTATTATTTTCAAAATATCTTCGCAAGATATAATTTTAACATTCCAACCATTTGAAAACAAATTTCAAATCAATATTGGCCCTTTAAATTTTTGAAATCAATTCAAATTATAAGATTCCAGAGTCTTTTCAACATTTCAAAACCATTTTTGAAATAAATTCAAATTATCCCTTTAAATTTCTAAAACCAAACCCAGTTTGCAAACAACTTCCATTTAAAATAATTTGGCAGCAATTCCTCTCTTGGAAACTCGAAAATGAACATCGATGATGTCGCGATCATCATCGGAATTATTTTCCAACGACCGAAAAGAGTTTAGAGCTTTTATCGATTCAAAACATTTTTCAAAAATCTTTGAAAACTATTTTCAAACCCAAAGTAATTTAATCTTTCCCAAATCTCAAAACTTTAAATCCTTTCAAACCTTTTCAAAACTTTTCTCTAGAATTCCATTTCAAATTACAAATCACATTTACAATTTATATTTACAAATCCTATTTGTATATGAATTTTATTTCTCAAAACATTTTCAAAACCTTTGAAAAACATTACCCAAAATCGATTTATTAAGCCTTTTTTCCATTTTTGGAATTTTTTTATTTTATTCACTAGGATTCAAAAATAAAACTTTATCCTTTTAAAATTCCTTCTTTTAAATTTATCCAATTCTGAAAATTAAATTTTACTATAAATTTTTCAACTTGAATTTTAAAAATCCAATTTCATCCTTTTCTGGTATCTTATGATACCAAAAATATATTCGGCTAAATTTTAGCCTTCAATGATTTCAATCACAATATAATTACACAAAGATTATCAACACACAACATATGAAACAAATTCAATATTTAAGGAATCCAGTTGGATCCCTCCAACCTGTTTTCTTACATCCACAGACATTAGCACAACAATTAAATACCAATTCCACTTCGAGGTGGAATATCGTGGTATATGGGATTTATAAAATATCATCCGCTATTATGCGGCGCATAGGGTCTCATCCGTTATATAATGCGGGAAATCAACAACTCTAAATACATATATAATACCAATTCCACTTCGAGGTGGAATAACGCGGTATATGGGTTTAAATATAATATCATCTCCTATTGTAACGACCCGTATTTTACATGTCGACAAATCGTAAAATAGTTGCCATTAGGTCGTTTGCATTGTTTAAGTCAACCAGAGTTAGCTCGTGTGGGAGCTTAGGTCGTGTTGTGGTTTGGGTCGGTGGAGCGAGTTAGGAGATCGACCGACTTAAGGTATTGACCGACCTAAGGGAACTAACGACTTAAGATGGTTAGCGGGTTAAGGTATTGGCCGACCTAAGAGCTAACAGTTTAGAGGAGTAAGCGGCTTAGCAGAGTTAAAGGTATGGAGATGGACCAACCTAGGGAGGTCACCGACTTAGTGGAGTGAGCGACCTATAGTGGTTGCGGACTTAAGGGAGTTAGCCAACTTAAGAGATTAGATGGCATATAGGATGAAACCGACTCATAGTAGTGACCGACTTAAGGCTTAGCCGTGTGCGTTGGTGAGTCGGTAGGATAATAAGTCGTTGAGTCGTCCAAATGACTTAGGACTTAGTGTTGAGTCGTGGGTCGGTGAGTCGTCCCCTGTGATAAGTCGCGTAGAGGTTGGAGTTGATGAGTCGGTAGGATGTTGAGTCGTTGGGGCTTAGGCCTGGTGTTAAGACGTTGAGTCGTGTCCCTGTTGAGTCGTTAGGACGATAGGCCGCGTGTGTGTTGAGTCGTTGAGGCCTTGAGGTTGAGTCGTAAGTCGTAGGGGTTTTGTTGAGTGGTGACCGACTTAAGGGGCGGACGACTTAAGGATTTCCAGCCTATAAATAGAAGGGTTTGGTTCACTTTTTGGGATCCGGATTTTGAAGCGACGAAGTGCTGCTATTTTGAGAGCTCGACTACAACACTTCTTTACTTCTTTTCTCCACTCTAATCAAGTGCTTCCTTCCATCCAAGATTGAAGATCAAATCGAAGATCCAAAAGACAAAGTTGAAGATCTCCATCCATCGAAGAGAGATTTCATCATTTGAAGGGAAACTTTGTCGGATCAAGCTAGATCCTTTGTTGTCCAGATCTGGAGTTTGTTGTTTTTGAGGTGTTTAGGTGATTCGGTGAGTGGTAGTTATCTCTCACACGGACCCAAAGGAGTATATTGGATCGGTGGTTTGTTTGTGTGTTAAAGATAGTGATTTCATGCATTTTCCTTAAGTCTGCATGTAGATCCATTGTTCATAAAGTTTTGATATCCATTTTACTATATGATAACCTATGCTAGTTCATTCATCAAGATATTACTTAGAATTCATACTTGTTAGATTTGGACCCCTTTAATTACGAAATTGCCATTATTGTTATAACTGTTTATTTAGATCTTATTTGAATGATTGATTACTTGGATGAATGATGATTTGATTGATTAGTTGATTAGTGATTGAATTTGGACAAGTTGGTTGAAGATGATTCAAAAGCTAAGTGGAAAGGCTCTTGAATAAGGAAAGCTGCCCGTGGCATATGAAGCGGATGATAAAGCTCATATGGATAGATTTGATCATGATGTTGAGATGGAACTTTGCTATGATGTAATGAGGCAAAGCATGATGTTGAGATGGGACTTTGCTATGATGCAATGAAGCAAAGTATGATATGAGAAAGCCTTGGTTTAATCCAGATGGGATCATTCTAAGCATGTTGATAACTCGGTGATGTGGTCCGAGTTTGTTGATAATGGTTGGCTCGAGAGGCGCTTGAGCTAGTATGTGAATAGTCGTCGAGGAGGATGACTAGAAGGCTGAGATTTCATCGTTATTGAAGGTTCTAGCATGCTCAAAGCAAGAGTACGTTGGGACGGGTCACGACGACGTCCCAGGCACGGGTCACGATGACGTGTTAGTACTCTGGGCAGATTCGATAGTCCTAGGCACGGGTTACGACGACGTGCGGAGTTATTTCTAGAACCGGGGTTACCATTAGCCCTTGGCAGACGGATGAAATAATGGGCCGGTCATTCAATTAACGGTGGAATCGAGGCAATGATAACAGTGATAGCCAGAGTCATGGATGTTTGGATGTTGGTTGAACCATCATTCGGTCTCAAGAGCGATGCTTTCTGGGTGCTTATCTGATCTTGGTTTAGGCCTTGGGGGTTTGTACTTGGAAAACATCGACCTTGACCCGAGTGATAATTGCTTTACTTTATTTGTCTGCTTTGCTATGTTGTTTCTTCTTAGTGGGTCTGGGGGCTATCACTGTAGAAAGAGGTGGAGTGGGATGGATGGGTTCCTATTCCTTTTTACCCTTTATGCTCTTTTGGTATGTTTGATAGTTGATTTACTGCTCACTAAGACTTTTGTCTGACTCAAGGTTTTATGTTTAACTCTTATTACCTTGGGCTGTTCATCTATGTTGGGATGGGCAGACTAGGTAGCAGGTGACAGATGCTGTTCTTAGTGACTAACGCTGTTGATGACGAAGACGAGTTGGAGGCTTTTGCATATTGTTTTCTTACTATATGTACTGGATGTTCCGCTGCTTATATGATTCTCTGAGTGATATGTAGTGAGGCTTGATGTATTGACTTTTCAGATTGTTGTACCAAACTATTGAGAGTTTATATGAGAGATTCTGTTCTATGGAGCTTCACTATGTATATTTTCTATTGTATTTTATCCATGCGCTGTGAGTAATACGATAGACTATTCTGTGTTTACCCTACCCTGATGATCGTCCATGGCGGCCTGGCACTCTTTACAGCGCACTATTTCCTTGTTTTGTGCGGGAGTCATGGGCGGTCGTCACATTTGGTATCATAGCTTAGGTTAATCGATTTTAGCCAACGCTCGCTGACGTAACTACGTATGAGAGACGTAATTGTAATTTTGGTGGATGATTACTATATATGATATAGTAGCTTAGAAGGATTTGAACTTATTATGCAATTGTTTCCCCAGGGTATATTAATCATTTCTTTTAGATATTAGGAATGAGTCGAAGAGGGAGACCAGCTGCTAGAGGAGGCCGTGCTGTTGAGGGGGCTGCTGATTATGCTTCTATGTTCGAGGCTATGATGACTTCGATCATGAGAAGGATGCAAGCTCCGGAGCCATCAGTAGATGTTGGAGTCCAAGTTCAAGCTCCAAAACCAGTGGATTTTATAAGTTGTGTAAAGACTATACTGCTCTTGGAGGAAAGGTTTTCTTGGGAACAAAATCAACCATAGAAGTCCAGAGATGGATAGATGCTTGTAGAAGGATCTTTGGTGATTTGGGAATTGAGGATGAAACCAAAAGGAAGCTTGCATCAAGACAGCTTCAAGGAAGAGCTTCTGATTGGTGGAATTCCATCACCGTTGATACTTCAGAGGAAGAGATCACTTGGGAGCAATTCCAAGCTAGATTTGAAGCTAAGTTCATTTCTACAGCTCAGAAATCTGTTCTGTTTAAGAAATTTATGGAGCTCAAGTAAGGTGGAAGACCAGTTCTTGAGTATGTTTCTGAGTTTGAAGCCTTGTCCAAGTATGCTCGGTCGTATATTGAATCTCCCCATCAGAAGAATGAGAAGTTTGTGACAGGTTTGGACAGTTATCTTGGGAGGCAGTTGGTGGATCATTTGGATGGCCCATTTGAGAAGCTTGTGGAAAAAGCTCTCAGGCATGAGAATTTGTTTCCTAAAGAAGGATCTGTTGTTGCTGTGACCAAGGAGCAAAGTGGAAACAAGAAGAGAAAGCAGCAGCAGCAGCAGAAGGGTAAAGAGGGCCAGAAGAAGCCGAAGGGTGAAGTGACCTGCTACAACTGTCGGCAGAAGGGTCATCTCTCAAGAGATTGCAAGAATCCGAGAGTGCCGGTGAAGTGCCACAATTGTGACAAACCGGGGCATATCAAGAGGAATCGTCCAGAACCGAGGAAGGACAAGCAGATTGTGCAAGCCTATGCTTTGGGGGCGGTGTCATCATCTTTGAAGGCTCCTACTGCTGAAGAGGAGGGAAAGAGCGTGGTGGTTCAAGGTACTCTTTCCATTTGTGGTGTTCCAGTTAGAGTGTTGTTTGATACTGGAGCGTCGCATTCCTTTGTTTGTAGTGAACTTGTAGGCCGGTTGGGTTTGGAACCGGATATCGTTGATAGGCCATTGGTTGTGACTAATCCAGTTGGGGGTTCGTCCTGTTTGAGTATGGTATGCCGTGGTCTAGTTGTATCGAGTCATGGTTGCTCTTTTGTTTGTGATTGTTTTATTCTGAACTTTGCGGGGTTCGGAATTATTTTGGGTATGGACTGGCTTAGGAAGTATGCGGCAAAGGTTGATTGTGAGAGGCTCGAGGTGACAGTCGAGAATGTGGAGAGGCGAAAGGTTGTGATACGATGTAAGCATGAGGAAGGCGTCTTCATGAGCTTCATGTATTCGCTGGTTGTTCCACGGGATGGACTGTCATCGGTGCCTATTGTGAATGGATTTGAGGATGTCTTTGACGAGGTCAAAGGGTTACTGCCGCATAGGGAGATCGAGTTTCGTATCGATCTAGTTGAAGGAGACAGACCTGTTGTGATGCCTCTTAGGCGGATGGCGCCTAGGGAACAGCAAGAGTTGAAGGTGCAAGTTGATGACCTTTTTCAGAAAGGATTCATTCGGCGTAGTGTGTCCGAATGGGGTGCACCAGTTGTGTTTGCAACCAAAGCGGATGGATCGTTGAGGTTGTGTGTGGATTATCGTGAGCTGAATAAAGTGACTAAGAAGAACAAGTATCCATTGCCGAGAATAGATGACTTGTTTGATCAGCTTCACGAAGCTAAGGTGTTTTCTCAGATGGATTTGGCAACGGGATTTCACCAGTTAAGAGTGGCTAAGGATAGTGTTCCGAAGACTGCTTTTAGGACACCGTCTGGTTTTTATGAGTGGCTGGTAATGCCGTTTGGATTAACCAATGCACCAGCATATTTTGTGGATCTTAAGAATAGAGTGTTCAGAGATCAGTTGAACAAATTCGTACTTGTGTTCGTGGATGATATTCTGATTTATTCCAGAACTGAAGAAGAGCACAAGACGCACTTGCAGATTGTTTTGGAAATCTTGCGAAAACATCAGCTGAAGGCTAAGTTTTCGAAGTGTCACTTCTGGAAGAGTGAAGTGAGGTTCTTAGGCCATGTTATCTCTGGAAATGGAATAGCGGTTGATCCCGGCAAGGTGGCAGCAATCCAGGATTGGGTTAGACCTAAGAATGCATCTGACGTGAGAAGTTTTCTTGGATTAACAGGATATTATCGTCGGTTTATCAAAGACTTTTCCAAGATAGCTGCACCATTAACAGGATTGACGAAAAAGAACCAAGTGTTCAGATGGGATGCTAAGTGTGAACAAGCTTTCGGAATCCTGAAAGAGCGACTTACAAGTGCTCCTGTTTTGATTATTCCAAGTGGAAATGATGAGATGGTGGTTTACACTGATGCATGTGGTACTGGACTTGGAGCAGTGCTGATGCAAAAGGATAAAGTTGTTGCATATGCAAGTCGACAACTGAAGCCGCATGAAAGGAATTATCCGACTCATGATTTGGAGTTAGCGGCAATTGTATTTGCTTTGAAGATGTGGAGACATTACCTACTGGGAGTTCGATTCGAGTTGTTTACAGATCATAAGTCGTTGAAGTATCCGTTCTCCCAAAAGGATTTGAATCTTCGACAGCAACGATGGTTAGAGTTTTTAGCATCATATGATTTTGGTATAGCCTATACTCTGGGAAAAGGTAATGCAGTGGCAGATGTGTTAAGTCGAAGACATGCAGGATTGGGAGCCATGTTTTCGGAATGGAAGAGTCTCGAGTATTTAGCTGGATTTGACTTTAGGCCTAGATGTGAATTGGAACCTGAGATGTTGGCAAACTTATCGATAAGACCTACTCTAGTGGAAAGAATTGGCGAGAGCCAAAAGCGAGACGATAAGCTTGTCAGGATTATCCAAGATTTGGAATCTGGATCAGACCCAGAGAAGGATAAAGGATTCGAAGTCGATCGAGAGGGTTGGCTTCGGAAACAAGGACGACTAGTTGTTCCCGATATAGATGGATTGAGAGATGAAGTTCTTATGGAAAGTCATCACTCAAAGTTGACAATTCATCCAGGTGGAAATAAGACGTATCGGGATATGAAGAGAACCTATTATTGGGAAGGTATGAAGAAGGATGTTGGAAATTCTATTTCCAAGTGCATGAACTGCCAGTTGGTTAAAGTCGAACAAAAGAAGCCAAGTGGATTGCTTCAGCCATTAGAAGTTCCTACATGGAAGTGGGAACAAATATCGATGGATTTTATCGATGGTCTACCTAGAACCAGGGCAGGAAATGAAGGGATTTGGGTCATCGTAGATCGTTTGACTAAGAGTGCAAGATTCATTCCTGTTCGATCAACTAGGACTACATCGAAATTGGCTGAGTTGTATGTTAAGTGGATAGTTCGATTCCATGGTATTCCGAAGAGTATAGTGAGCGATCGAGACCCATTGTTCACTAGTGGATTTTGGAAGAGCTTCCAAGAAGTTTTGGGGACCGAGTTGTGTTTGAGTACAGCTTATCACCCTCAAACAGATGGTCAGACTGAGAGAGTCAACCGAGTTTTGGAAGATCTCCTCAGAGCATGTGTTTTGGACTTCGGAGGATCATGGGAAGATCATCTCCATTTGGTGGAATATTCATACAATAACAGTTACCAGTCCAGTATTGGTATGGCACCGCATGAAGCATTGTATGGAAGACCGTGTAACTCTCCGACATGTTGGTTGGAAACTGGAGAAAAGTTGATACTTGGGCCAGAAATGATTCGACAGACTACGGATTGTATAGAGATCATTCGGCGACGAATGAAGGCAGCCCAAGATCGTCAGAAAAGTTATGCCGATAAGCGTCGTAAGGATTTGGAATTCGATGTAGGTGATATGGTTTTTGTGAAGGTTTCTCCACTAAAGAATGTTATTCGATTCGGGAAGAAAGGAAAGTTGACTCCGAGATTTGTTGGACCATTCCCGATCATCGAGCGAATTGGAAAGCTCGCCTATAAATTGGAGTTACCAGAAAAGATGTCGGGTGTGCACAATGTTTTTCATGTATCATATCTACGGAGGTACGTGCACGACCCAAGTACAGTGGTTTCTGCTGATAGATCTGAAGATTTAGAGGTTGATCCAGTTGTTACGAGACCTCGTAAGCCGCTTCGTGTTGTTGAAACTTACACGAAACAGCTTAGGAGGAGAGTAGTCAAGTTGCTCAAGGTACAATGGAGTGATGATGTTAATGACTGTACATGGGAGGAGGAAGAGAGGATGAAGGCAGCTCATCCTGAACTCTTCGAGGTATGGCCCTAAGGTGTCGTGACATCTCATGAATTTGTAACTTGTTCTAGTCTTAGAATTCTGCATGCTAGGTTAGTAATTGGATGCATGGTTTGTCGATTGCTATGGATGGTAGGCATGCAGAATAGTTTTTGATTGCTCTTGTTTATTTGGAATTTCGGGGGCGAAATTCCTAAGGGGGAGAGAATGTAACGACCGTATTTTACGTGTCGACAAATCTTAAAATAGTTGTCATTAGGTCGTTTGCATTGTTTAAGTCAACCAGAGTTAGCTCGTGTGGGAGCTTAGGTCGTGTTGTGGTTTGGGTCGGTGGAGCGAGTTAAGAGAACGACCGACTTAAGGTATTGACCGACCTAAGGGAACTAACGACTTAAGATGGTTAGCGGGTTAAGGTATTGGCCGACCTAAGAGCTAACGGTTTAGGGGAGTAAGCGGCTTAGCAGAGTTAAAGGTATGGAGATGGACCAACCTAGGGAGGTCACCGACTTAGTGGAGTGAGCGGCCTATAGTGGTTGCCGACTTAAGGGAGTTGGCCGACTTAAGAGATTAGATGGCATATAGGATGAAACCGACTCATAGCAGTGACCGACTTAAGGCTTAGCCGTGTGCGTTGGTGAGTCGGTAGGATAATAAGTCGTTGAGTCGTCCAAACGACTTAGGACTTAGTGCTGAGTCGTGGGTCGGTGAGTCGTGAGTCGTCCCCTGTGATAAGTCGCGTAGAGGTTAGAGTTGATGAGTCGGTAGGATGTTGAGTCGTTGGGGCTTAGGCTTGGTGTTAGGATGTTGAGTCGTGTCCCTGTTGAGTCGTTAGGACGATAGGCCGCGTGTGTGTTGAGTCGTTGAGGCCTTGAGGTTGAGTCGTAAGTCGTAGGGGTTTTGTTGAGTCGTGACCGACTTAAGGGGCGGACGACTTAAGGATTTTCAGCCTATAAATAGAAGGGTTTGGTTCACTTTTTGGGATCCGGATTTTGAAGCGACGAAGTGCTGCTATTTTGAGAGCTCGACTACAACACTTCTTCACTTCTTTTCTCCACTCTAATATAGTGCTTCCTTCCATCCAAGATTTAAGTTCAAATCGAAGATCCAAAAGACAAAGTTGAAGATCTCCATCCATCGAAAAGAGATTTCATCATTTGAAGGGAAACTTTGTCGGATCAAGCTAGATCCTTCGCTGTCCAGATCTGGAGTTTGTTGTTTTTGAGGTGTTTAGGAGATTCGGTGAGTGGTAGTTATCTCTCACACGGACCCAAAAGAGTATATTGGATCGGTGGTTTGTTTGTGTGTTAAAGATAGTGATTTCATGCATTTTCCTTAAGTCTGCATGTAGATCCATTGTTCATAAAGTTTTGATATCCATTTTACTATATGATAACCTATGCTAGTTCATTCATCAAGATATTACTTAGAATTCATACTTGTTAGATTTGGACCCCTTTAATTACGAAATTGCCATTATTGTTATAACTGTTTATTTAGATCTTATTTGAATGATTGATTACTTGGATGAATGATTGATTTGATTGATTACTTGATTAGTGATTGAATTTGGACAAGTTGGTCGAAGATGATTCAAAAGCTAAGTGGAAAGGCTCTTGAATAAGGAAAGCTGCCCGTGGCATATGAAGCGGATGATAAAGCTCATATGGATAGATTTGATCATGATGTTGAGATGGAACTTTGCTATGATGTGATGAGGCAAATCATGATGTTGAGATGGGACTTTGCTATGATGCGATGAAGCAAAGTATGATATGAGAAAGCTTTGGTTTAATCCAGACGAGACCATTCTAAGCATGTTGATAACTCGGTGATGTGGTCCGAGTTTGTTGATAATGGTTGGCTCGAGAGGCGCTTGAGCTAGTATGTGAATAGTCGTCGAGGAGGATGACTAGAAGGCTGAGATTTCATCGTTATTGAAGGTTCTAACATGCTCAAAGCAAGAGTACGTTGGG
This sequence comes from Allium cepa, assembly GCA_030765085.1. Classification (NCBI taxonomy): domain Eukaryota; kingdom Viridiplantae; phylum Streptophyta; class Magnoliopsida; order Asparagales; family Amaryllidaceae; genus Allium; species Allium cepa. The sequence continues at coordinate 709,090,304 of CM060932.1, forward strand.
ACGGGTCACGACGACATCCCAGGCACGGGTCACGATGACGTGTTAGTACTCTGGGCAGATTCGATAGTCCTAGGCACGGGTTACGACGACGTGCGGAGTTATTTCTAGAACCGGGGTTACCATTAGCCCTTGGCAGACGGATGAAATAATGGGCCGGTCATTCAATTAACGGTGGAATCGAGGCAATAATAACAGTGATAGCCAGAGTCATGGATGTTTGGATGTTGGTTGAACCATCATTCGGTCTCAAGAGCGATGCTTTCTGGGTGCTTATCTGATCTTGGTTTAGGCCTTGGGGGTTTGTACTTGGAAAACATCGACCTTGACCCGAGTGATAATTGCTTTACTTTATTTGTCTGCTTTGCTATGTTGTTTCTTCTTAGTGGGTCTGGGGGCTATCACTGTAGAAAGAGGTGGAGTGGGATGGATGGGTTCCTATTCCTTTTTACCCTTTATGCTCTTTTGGTATGTTTGATAGTTGATTTACTGCTCACTAAGACTTTTGTCTGACTCAAGGTTTTATGTTTAACTCTTATTACCTTGGGCTGTTCATCTATGTTGGGATGGGCAGACTAGGTAGCAGGTGACAGATGCTGTTCTTAGTGACTAACGCTGTTGATGACGAAGACGAGTTGGAGGCTTTTGCATATTGTTTTCTTACTATATGTACTGGATGTTCCGCTGCTTATATGATTCTCTGAGTGATATGTAGTGAGGCTTGATGTATTGACTTTTCAGATTGTTGTACCAAGCTATTGAGAGTTTATATGAGAGATTCTGTTCTATGGAGCTTCACTATGTATATTTTCTATTGTATTTTATCCATGCGCTGTGAGTAATACGATAGACTATTCTGTGTTTACCCTACCCTGATGATCGTCCATGGCGGCCTGGCACTCTTTACAGCGCACTATTTCCTTGTTTTGTGCGGGAGTCATGGGCGGTCGTTACAGCTATTATGCAGCGTATAGGGTCTATTTCAATACAACTGATAATAAATTATCATTCAAGCACACAATCAACAATTTAAATTTAACTATCACAATTTAACAATCAATCAATAACTGAAAATTTTCAATTATTAAAATTTGAGTGAGAAGATCTCACCTTTTATTTGCAATCCATTCTAACTCATTTCCATTCCGGCTTGTTTCTCCATTTTAGACCTTGAATAAAAATTTATATGATTTACTAATATTGAACAAATCGAAAAATCAATTACCGTTTAATAAATTTATTTTAAACTAAAAATTTACTTTTTTTTTAATTAACATTTTCTTTTAGAAAAGTTTTTATAACTAAGATAAATTACATAAGTTCATTGATCAAATAAATCACTATAACACCTTATTTAAAATAACTAATTATTTTATTTAAAATAAATTTCCTAAATGAATAAATTTTAAGTCACAAAATAATTAAATAAATAAATTTTCAAAATACCTTATTTTTAAACAATCAAGCAGGTTTTACATGTATACTTATAATTTCAGATAGCTCTACAACACCCCAATATTTCCATAGTTGCCCAAAATCATCATATATAATTACTTTCTTAAAACTTTATATATCAACATAATCTGGATAAGTCCAACTTTATATTAATTCCAACATATTCTCTAAAATCCTTACTGCTGAAACACTTTACTGTATATGTATATATTTAAATTTGAAGTTTTAAAACTTATTGTGAGATCCAGTTATTACATTGAATCTGATTCTTAAACTTAAACTAAAATAGTATATTTGTATTACATTAATCTGGTTTTAAAATTAAACTAAAACAGTATCTGTTTATTGAGTTAAATAAAAATAAATAAATAAAAAAGGATTAGTATAACTGGATTAATATACCTTGCCCAGATTAGTCGCTTAATCGCGACCCCCAAAATGACAGCATCGAAGAACCTCTCCATGAACCCATATCGACCCCCTCCCTGCGACGATCACCGCCCCCTCTGTTCCGAATCCTTCAACTCAAACCACAGCTGCCCGATGACTCAAATCGAAATCCTACTCACTGTGAATCTCCATGCTTCCACGCTCGCGACTCTCATTCTTGCTAAATCACACGCACCCATCTCGAGATTCCCTTCGAGAGTCGTGAATGTCTCGAAATCGAGTTTCAAATCGTACGCAGCCACTCGCTCCGAGAGTCGAAATCGAATTGGAAGGAAGAAAGGAGGGTTTTTAACTCATTCGATTTCGTTCGTTTAAATTTCATTTCGTTCGTGTTTTTTTTCTTTCTTTTTTCCGAGTTGAAGAGAAGGAGGAACGAGGGTTGTTTTCATTTGGCAGAAGATTCGAAAATAAGGAACTGGGATAAAATTTGTTTCGGCCATTAAAGTTTATATGAACTTGATTTTGATTCCTTTTGCTTTTGAAATGATTTTTACATGAGATTTGTAAAAGAAATGGGGAGACAAGGATGAGTGTTGGCGTATGGAAGAAGGCTGCAGTGCTTCAGAGGTGCAGAGAAAAAGTTTTGATGTGAGGGAATTTCAACTGAAGTTGACCAGGATAAAATATAGTTTAAATTTAAATTCAAATTCAAATTGTCTCGATTGACACAGCTTAAAATCGTGAACCCTATCGAGGCGTGCCGCCAGGCGTTTATAATGTTATACCCCTATTCCGAATGCATTGGAAAAGGTTTCGAGTACTAATTTGATGGTATAGAGAAGATAGCTTTTTGAACCCAGCTATAAAATTAACTTTTGATTTAATTTTCAACGTGTTTGCTTATTGTATGGCCAAACGACAACTCCAAACATTACGAAAATTGAAATCCGATGATAATACAATATTACGGATCCAACGGAACATGTTTCGTCGAAATCCGAGACTGTGCCTCGGAAGACTATTTTAAATATCGATTTAAACGATAAATTTCAAAACTGAACAAATCATTTTCAAATCCAATTTTAAAGCTTTCATTATCTTCAGCATTATCAATATGAATTTCCTAAGCCTTTGAAAAATATTTTTAATCAGCTTAAAGTGAAGATTCAAATTTTTATCCAACTTCAATAAATTAAATTCAATAATTAAATTGCCAAAGTCATAGTTAATTTTGAAATTCGAGATAAACTAACTTCCAAATATTTAAAATCAATTAAATATTTCGATTTCAAATGTTCAAAATTCTGGGTCGTCACACATCTAGAGCTTCAAATCGATATATAATTCGATACATATTGATGAGTTTGAATTTTGGAAGTTGAATTTTGAATTGAAACTGAGTTGTGAAATTTAGGGTTTGTCTGCCATTGAGAAAGAGGAGCAAAAGAAATTTATGCACATCTAGAAATGAGAAATAGAAAGGCTTTTAGGGTTTATAACGACATATATATAGGCAGAACACAATAGAAACAATTGGGCTTGATTGGTTTTGGAAAGTTAGACGATAAATGGCCTGAAAACCCGTTTTGACTCCGGAACGAAAAAGGGTCAACCCATATATCAAAATAGATGTTTTAAATTATTTAAATGCAATGTAATAGGTTTCAAGTCCAAATTCCATCGTATGAAGAAGTTATACTAAAATCAAGTTATTTCAATTGATTTCACTTGATTTCAATTAAACTGATTTCAAGGCGTTTCGAGTCCGTACGATCAAACGACAAGTCCGTTTGCCACGAAACTTGAAATCCAAAAATAATTTACTATTACGGATCCAAAAAAATAGTTTCGTCGAAATCCGAATCAGTGGCCAAAATGGCTATATTTTAGTTAACTAAATTAATAAGTATTAAATCAATTAAATCAAAATTTTCAAATTCCAATTTCCATAATTAATGAATCTTATCATTTGTGATTTCTTAAACAACTACAATACTTTGAACAATTTAGATATCAATTCAAAGTAAATTAATTTACCCATTTTCGTATTTAATTTCAATTTTAATACATTCATAAATTATCAATTGAAATTCCAAAAAAATCCATTTATTTGATTTTAAATCTTGTTATTCAATTACCATTCATAATATATTAATTCATAAATAAATTCAATATTTACGTTTGTATTCTTATATTCAATTTATGGCTTAGTATAACACTTACACTATTTCATTTATTGTAATTTCCTTCAATCTATCAACAATTAGCTTTAATTACCACTGTTACATTTCATTGTAGTATTTACTATATTATTGCATTATGACTTTCTATTTCTTTCCATATTAAATAACAAGATTCATTAAATTAACAAATTTAGTTATCGAAAATTTACGAGTTGTTACAAATCGCGTCTTAGGATTTAATTCGAGTCATTAGATCCATTCTATCTCATTTCCTTTTATGATGCCTTGTTTTATCAAAAAGTTTATTTCATATTCGTTCTGAGAATAACCTTTTTCCTCTTCTTTTTTTTTCAATGGTTAGACCAAGCCGTCCCAGCACCGCTCAGTCCAGTGCTACTCCTCGGGGTGGAGTATTCATGTCTGTCCAACAGCTTTTAGATCTCATAAAGAATGCTCAAGCTGTCAGACCCATTCCAGAGCCAACTCATCCTAAATCTAGGTTTGCACGCCTGTGTAGTGACTGTACCAATTTGGATGGAAGACCATTCAAGGGTTCCTACAGCATTATAGAAGTCCGAGCTTGGCTTATAACATGCGATCGCATCTTTTCTCGCATGAATCTTGTGGATCTACATCGAGTACAAGTGGCTTCTAGCATGCTCTAGGAAAGAGCGTTATATTGGCATGAGCTTTTAATTTCGGAAAATATCAAAGCGGATCTTACTTGGGAGAATTTCTGAGAATGGTTCGAGTTAAAGTTTGTGCCGGAAGCAGAAAAAGTTACTTTATCCCGGCGCTTTACTGACCTTGTTCAAGGTGAATCTTCTGTGACGAATTATGTTGCATCTTTTGAATCTCTCTCTAAATATGGGGTCGAGTATATTAATACCCCATTGAAAAAAATCAGAGGTTTGTCTATGGGTTGAATAAGAAACTCAAAAAGTCTTTACTTCTAAAACTAGAAGTTTCTTTCAATCAGCTTGTTGATACGCTCTTCGCCTTGAAGAGACCGATAAAGAAAGTGATGCCGAAGTTCTGGGTACTAAACAGAACTCCAATGTCAACAAGGAGAGGCTTATTAAGTTCAAGCCTAATCCCAACAAGAAAGAGAAGCAAGCAAATTCGGTAGCAAAAACTCCTACTCCTAATAATGGAGAATGCTAAAATTGTGGTTCTGGGGACCATTATGCAAATAGGAGCCCGAAACCCCTTTATTGCCGCTATTGCAAAAGTTCGGGTCATCATATCTCTTCATGTCCCAAACTTCAATGCAAGAAGGAGGGAAAGCTAATTATATCCCTAGTGACACTTCCTTGGTCAAGGTAATTCTCCTTCTATCCTTGATGGCATTATTGTGTTTCGTAATCATCTTATTCGAGTTCTTTTTGATACGGGTGCATCTCACTCTTTTATATCAAAAGAACTTGTTGATACATTTTCTTTAAATGTTATGTGCTTGATGACTTTATCGAGAATTGCGAATCCGGTTGGTGGATCCGCAACACACAGTTTATTTTATAAAGATGTCGAGATTATTTTATGTGATTATTCTTTCAGATCCGATTTGCATGTTATGCATTACCTAGGTTTCGAAATGATTTTGGGAATGGATTGGCTTAACCGTTATGAAGCCCACATCCTATGTCCCGAGAGGACTATATCTCCGACATCCATAATCTATTAAGCAGATTTTCGTATTTCTTAAAGTTTTGGATTCCAATTTGGTGGCATCCTTATATTCTCTAAATCCACATGATGACGATAATGATGAAGAGGAAGATGTCGTTTCCCTCATTCACGTTGTTCGTGAATTTTTCGACATATTTGAGCCCGTTTTAGGATTACCACCTAAGCAAGCAATCGAGTTCAGAATTAATCTAATACCTGGAGCTCTACCTATCACTAGTCCTCCTTATCGTATGTCCAATAAGGAGTATGAGGAGATGTGTAAATAATTATCCGAATTGAAAACAAAATAATTTATTCGTTCTAGTTCCTCTCCATAGGGAGCTTCAGCTATCTTTGTGAAGAAATCTGATGGTACACTAAGGCTTTGCGTTGACTACTGCAAGCTTAATGATCTCACCTTCAAGAATAAATATCGTTTATCTCATATTGATGATCTATTCGATCAACTTAGCGGTGCTTGATTTTTTTCATAGTTAAACTTAGCAACTGATTTTCATCAGCTTCATATTGCAATGGATAGCACTCCTTTGACATCGCTCTGTACTCGTTATAGATCTTATGAATGGCTTGTTATGCCATTTGGTTTAACGAATCCTCTAGCTTATTTCGTTGACCATATGAACCGAGTTTTCAAAGACTTCCTCGATCGATTTGTTCTCATCTTTATAGATGATATTCTTGTTTATTCTAAAACCGAGGAAGAGCATGAAAAACACCTTCGGATTGTATTGGAAACTCTTAGGAGCAATCAATTGAAAGTGAAAAATTTTAAGTGCCACTTTTGGCAATCCTGTGCGAAATTTTTAGGACATTACTGCTGAATCCGGAATTTCCATAGATCCTTCAAAGATCGAAGTGATTCAAAATTGGAAGAGACCGGAGAGTGTGACAGAAATTTGTAGCTTTCTTGGATTGGCGGGCTATAAAATTTGGTTTATAAAGAATTTTCTAAAATTTCCGTACCTCTTACTAGTTTTACAAAGAAGATAATTAAGTGCATTTGGTCAGACAAATGTGAAGCTGCTTTTCAGAAATTAAAAGAACTCCTTTCCGATGCTCCTATTCTTGTGATTCCCGAAGGGAACCAAGACTTGATTGTTTATACCGATGCTAGTCTATTGGTTTGGGTGCCGTTCTCATGCAAAGGAAATGCATTATCGCTTATGTATCTAGGCAATTAAAGCATGTCGAGACTAGATATGCCACTCATGATTTAGAACTGCGGCCATTGTTTTTACCCTTAGAATTTGGCGTCATTATCTTTTGGGAGAGAAATATGTTCTCTACACCAATCATAAATCTTTGAAGTATTTATTTTCTCAAAAGGAACTTAATTTACGTCAACAACGTTGGCTCGAATTCCTTTCATCTTACGATCTGGATATTCTTTATGCTCCCAAAAACGAGAATCATGTAGCGGATGCCCTTAGCCGAAAGCAACAAGCGGTTGTTTCTATGATGATATCCAAATGGAATGATCTTGAGACTTTGTCCACTTATGAGATTCGAGATCTTGAATCTGATTCATGTTCATCTCTTGTTTTATGTAGCCTTGAGGCTCACCCTTCTCTTTTAGACCGCATGCTTGAATCTCAAATGCTAGATCCTGGATTGTCTCTTCTTAGCCAAAGTTATAGGGATAGAATTGATATTAATGATTTGAAAGACATTGAAATTGATGCTCGTGGCGGCATTTGAAAATTTGATAGGTATTAATGTTCTTCATAAATACATTTTAGAAGATTTTCATCCTTCTAAATTTACCATTCATCCCGGTAGTAGTAAAATGTAAGCAGACATAAAGCGACTTTGTTATTAGGATGGAATGAAATCTGATATTGCTTAATTTATTAAGCATCGCATGACTTGCCAACTCATAAAGGCTGAGCATCAAAGCCCCGGTGGGTTATTGCAACCTTTAGACATTCCAGTTTGGAAGTGGGATCAAATTCCCATGGACTTTATTGACGAATGTCCTCATTCTCGTTCAGATCATGACGGTTTATGGGTGATTGTTGATAGGCTTACAAAGTCCGCCTATTTTATTCCCGTTCGGTCTAATCATACCATACCTCTTTTGGCCAAACTCTGTATTAGAGAAATTGTTAAATTGCATGGAGTTCCTACTTTCCATTGTTTACTAGTGGATTTTGGAAAGGTCTTCAAAAAGCTTTGGGAACGAAGCTTAATTTTAGCACAACTTATCAATTTCGGTCCGACGGACAAACAGAGCGTGTGAATCAAACTCTTGAAGATTTTCTTCGTGCGTGTGCTCTTGAGTTTGGTGGAAGTTGGGAAGATCATATTTCCCTTGTTGAATTTTCTTATAATAACAGCTTCCAATCTAGTATTGGTATGGCACCTTGCGAGGCACTCTATGGAAGGCCATGCCGATCTCCTTCTTGTTGGCTTGAGGCTGGTGAGAAGCTGGTTTTTGGTCCATATTTTATTCTTGAATCCACAGAAAAGATTGATTTTATTCGTCATAAAATGGAAGAGGCTCAAAGTAGACAAAAATTCTATGTCGATAACCAAAGAAGGACGCTAGAATTTTATGTGGGAGATTTGGTGTTTATTTTTTTTACCTATGAAGGGTGTTGCGCATTTCAGTCGATCGAGAAAATCAGCACCCAGATATATTGGCCCATTTTCCATCACCGAACGTGTTGGTTCTGACGCTTATCGCCTTTTACTAGCGGCTCAATTTTATGCTATTCATGATGTTTTCTTCGTCTCTCAACTATGGAAATGCCTTAGGGATTTTGATTCTATTCTTGAGCCCGGTGTTATTAAAGAAATTGAAGTTTCACCTAATTTGACTTATGAGCAATATCCTATTCGTATCATTGCTGCGGAGGTTAAACGCCTTCAAAATGAAGATGTTCTGCTTGTGAAAGTTCAATGGTCTTCAAGTCCTAAGGATTTCTCTTGGGAATCTAGAGAATTCATCGAGCGAACACATCCGGACTTACTCTCTCGTGCTCCTTAAGGCGAACTTCTCACTTCAAAATTTTCTTTTGTGTTGATATGCTTTTATGGTTGTTACTCTTTATTTTCTTCTTAATTATTGCAAGGACGTAATTTCTTCAAGTAAGGGAGTCTGTAATAACCCGCATATTTTGCGACTGCATATTTAAATATTGAAATTTAAATATAGCATTGTTATCGGATTAAAGTCCGAAATTCTACTTTTGTAAACAGTCAAATTAGGAGTCGAGACCCCTTCCATTGAGTTCAAAATGGCGTTTGCGACCTTTTTGAGTATAAACATCGATATGTTTGCAGTTGATTAGAATTTCTATATTTGCATTTGGGGCTTTGGGTTTGGGTTTCAGCCCACTAACCTAACAAGGAACCCAAACCCCTTACCATATACATCCCACTCCACTCCTCTTCTCTTCATTCATTTTTATTTCCTAAAACTCTCAAGCTAAAATAAAAATGGAGGAAGAGAAAAGAAATTAAAATTCCTCAGCCCTAGTTTACTAGGAAATTCAAACTCAAATTCTAGAAATCAAAGAGAAGCTTAAGTAAGCATCCTCTTCATCTTCTCCATCTCAATCTCTCTTCAATTTTTAGAAATTCATAAACCCTAACTTAGGAAATATTTTCTTATGAGCTTAGATTGCAGCTTCATGATTTGAAGTTGAAGAGTGGTTGATCTTTCCTTTGTTTTAAAGCTTCTAACTTGTTTTTTGGGTTTAAATGTGAGTTCTTGAACTCACATCTATGTCTATACCTTTGATAGTTGTTGGGTATGAATTCTTAACATCTATTTCATGTCCATTTGCTTTGAATTGAATTGGTTTGGCGAATTTTTCAATTTTGTCATTTTGAAGTCAAAATCTATGAAAATCGTTATATGATGTTTGGACATGTTGTTTGGAGTTTATTATTGAGTATTTAGGGCTGGGTTATCGTTCGGCATAAATCCCTAGCCATTGTCACTCATTCGATGGCTTTTGAGATTGTTTGGCCATCAGTGGCCTAGGCTAAATCTTGCCATGAGCTTCAGCTCAGACGTCTGGTAGTATGTTCAGACGCCTGAAGCTAAGGAATAAAAATTCCAGCCTATCAGCTCAGACTTCTGAGCTTACTTCCTAGACGTTTGGGTGGTCTGGAAGAAAATTCTAGACTTTTAGCTCAAACGTTTGGGATAATCACCAAACGTCTGGATCTGTTAAATTCAGCCAACTTACCTGTTTTATGCGGCTTTCCATTTTATATCGACTTTTGGTTGATCGAATTAGTTGTTATCACTAATCATCGACTTTGATGACTTCTTTTCTGGATTTTTGGGAATTTCCATTTGATGGATTTGATACCGATTTTTATAATTTTGATTCACTTCGTCGAATGTGATTTTTTGGTGATAAATTGTTTCTACAACCGTTTCTGTGATTTGTCACTTTAAAATACAAAGGTTTCTATACTAGTAGTAAATATTCAAACTCATTCACAAAACCGATTTCAACGTTATTTTTAATACAATGCACAATTTTAAAACCGTTTTTCAATCTATTAGTATATACAAACTTTTACCTCATTCGCATGAGAAATCTAATTAAATGGCTTCGCAAAACAAGTGGTATGAAACGCTTGCGTTTACTTTGTCGGTTAATTCTTAGACTTGTTCGATTGAACTCTTGTGACAATCTTCGAGTGGAAATCTACAACTTATTCGTAAATATTTAAGTTAACAAAGTGGTTATTGCTAGTCCTTGAGATGATGGTTTTGATGACAACAACCTTAGGAATTGTTATAAAATATAAATACTAACATTATAGTTTAGATATATATGTATATGCAGGATTTAACCATGCAGATACCAAGAATGAAGACTGTACAGAATAGAGATTAAAGACTGAAGACACCAAGATTGAAGACTCATGAGTGTCAAGATTATCAAGAGTTAAAGATTTCAATATAAGTAATTTAGTTAGGAATTTTGTTAAAACTTCTGGAAAAGCACTGGCATTTTGAAATCCATTTTATTCGTGGAATGGAATCCACTTCGAGCCCGTTAAAGGGATGGAACCCACGAAAAATCTAGTGGAACATTATTTTGTATCCACTAACTTTTACTCAAATGTTTTACAAAATTATACCTTGTTTTCAAAATGATTTCATAATCTTCCTTTTAAAAGAATCAAAAACGTCTATCCTGGTTTTAAAATACTTTTAGCCTCAAAATAATCTTCATCTTCAAAATCAAATTATCCTTGGTTTTAAACTATCTTTTAATTATAATATATTTATACTTAAATTTAAATATATATAGTAAAATTTTATATATACCAAAATATTATTCTCTATACTTATTTATGTATTTTAACTATAGTTAAGTATATTCATAAAGTTTAAAATAGTTTTAATACAAGATAGAAGCTATTTTCAAAGGAAAAAAAATTACCAAAAATACCATAGGCCTGTCAACAACCCCAAGATACCCTTGTCGATAAGGTGACGATTTATTTCAAAATTTTGAATTCCAAAGGAAGCGTCTATTCGTCATATCCTTTCACGAATGGACATCGCTGTTGTTTTACAATAAATAGGGGCTGTTTTAAAAGAATTTGTATTCATATATTCTCCGATTTCATTTCTCTTCTTTTTCCACGTTTTGTACATACATTTTTACTATTACTCTGCCTAAATAACCATTGAATCTAACTAGATCATCTCTAGTTTGATTCTCTATCACTATCTCAACAAGATCCCAGTGCTATTCAGAGTTATAGGCTTCTTTGTAAGAAATTGAGTGAGAAAAGGTGCGATTGTAGCCTGTGAAATCAATCAAGCGAGAAAAGATGTGATTGTAGCCTAGGAAATCAATTAGGTGAACTTATTGCTCGTAAAATCAAGTATCTCTACCCAAAGTATTGTGAATCTGGAGTTGTGTACCTCGTGGCCTTGAAATCAAGGGTGTAATTGTAAAAATTGATTTTGAAAGGAAATCTGTACTTGTGTTACGGGACTGGATGTAGGATATTTCCGAACCAGTATAAAATCCGGTGTGTTCTTTCTTTTATTGCTTTTACTTTATTTCTACATCTGTGTTTGATTCTATGATCATATCTGTGTCTGAATATTGCATGCATTTGTGTTCAAATTAATATAAACTCAAAAAGAATTAGTAATTCCTTAAAACACTTTTCAAACCCCTCCTCTAGTGTTAATTCTAGCCTTAAGATCCGTAATCCGCATTTCTCACATTTAGTATCAGAGCAAGGCTTTCAAAGTTTTCATAATCTGAATTTTGAAAAAAATTTAAAATGGCAATTTTTTGATAAAGTTATTAGCACTATTTTCATATGAATAGGTCACAGAATCATCATGATATCGTTGTTTAAAACTATATTTAGTATTTTGAAAAGTCACTTGATTCTTTAAAAAGTTATGTTGTTTTGTAGGAGAAGAGTTATGTCTAATGACCGTTGGTTAAAAGATACCAGATAATCATTCATCGATCAAGAAGAACAAATGGATATATAATGGCAATCGACAATGAAATGGGTACCAGATCAATACAAAACTTTTGGTTCTCATCTACAACTTGATTTGATACTATACTTCTCTCTATCTGCTTCGCAATGCCACTGGTTTCATGCGAATCTGTCATGAAATGACCAAGTTATGGTCAAATGATGTTTTGGTGAACAAAGAGAAAAATAAAAAAAAATGGTCAATGGAATTCTTCAAATTGCATCTAAATATTTAAGTATTTTGTCCCAACTCCTTTTTCAGATTATAGTCCTTGTTTCCACAGTCGTTTTGATGGGTGGATCATCAAATTTCGATCAAAATTGAGTGAGATATGACAGTTTGAAGTTGGCGATCCAAAACTGAAAAACTGTGTACGGGATTTTCTACATTTCTCCTACTGATCGGCCTGTTGCACCACAATACCGTCCAAATTCATCATAAAACTATTACTAGATCGTAGCCTTGCCTTCTTCTTCGATTTTCCGCTGGTTTCATCCAATTCCGTTAAGAAACGAAGGAGATATGCCTTTTAGAAGTTTGATAGTATATAGAAAAACAGGAAGAAGAAGAGGATGAATTTTTATGAAAAGTGGTGACTGTTGGGCCTATTTATAGTGGTTGAAGTGTCCATTCATTTAATATTCAAATTCAAAGTTTTGGCGTCAAGTTAATCAATCTACTAAATCATCTGCATCTTTCTCATACGATCTTCAAATTCAGCAACTGAATATACTACGCTGATAAAAAAAACGAGCCCGTCGCAATAGAACAGATCTTGTCATTAAATTTTGAAAGATGTAAATGTTTGGTTCATGGAAGTGGAAGAACAACAAATTTAAAAAGATGGAGGATTGCAAAAAGCGGTATGCTTTACTATTATTTCATCTTTATTGTTGCATTTAGGAATATATACTTATGCATTTCGTTAGGTATAGAAATTTATCTCTTTTATAAGTTTCGATATTTTGGTCTATATGTCAACAAACCATAATTAGGTCTTTTAAAATGTGTTCTTTCAAATAAAATCTTACAACTAATTTATTACAACTATACTAAGTAGAAAAGCATACCTTCATTCATGATTTCAACTTTTCTACTGTTATTTTTACTTCTCATACTCTATTTCTTTTAAGATACTAATTTAAGAAATTAATAGAATGAATTTAGAATGTTAGTATAAGGCTCTATTTATATATTTCTTCAATTAATAAGATTGCACCACATCTTATGACACTTGTCATATAAATAGATAGTGACATACATGCAAATTGGCATGTGTCATTATACTTGTTCTTTAATAAAAGCATGTTTACATTCATAATGCCAAGTGTCTTTACACGTGTTTTATCATTATTATTTTATATGTTTTTTAAGTACTTTAATTATATTAAATACTATAAAAAATTGGGTAAAAAAAATAAATCAATATCTAGTCGTAAAATTAGTGCAAAATCATGTTAAAATCAGGCCCAAAACTTTATATAGCATTTCTGAAATGCTGTCTTTGCTTCTGTTATGCTGCAAATACATTTTTATAGCATTTTTGTGTTTCAAAACGCTATAGTGTTTCAGAAACTTTTCACAGCATTTGGTAGATGTTGCAGATTCTGTTTTTATAATGTTTTGAATATATTTTATTGCAAAAACTATCTATAGCATTATGTGAAGGCTGTCTTTTCTGTTTGAAACTTTAAACCATAAAAAATGATATTTAAACTATGTATTTTTCTCTATTCTTTTTAGAGTTATTTTCTAACTTATATTGGAATATTTTAAAATTAATTTCATGTTTAAATATATTTTTGATAATTAATTAAAAAATTTAATGTTAGAGGCCTTAATGTAACACATGTTTATTTTAGTTTTTTCAGTCTTTGATATATCATATTTCATTATGATATTTTTTTTAACTCAAAAGTGTTTAAACATGTTTCTAAATATTTAAAACAATAATAATCTAATATATATAGGTTTTATTTAGTAAGTTAAGCATTTTATAAACATAGAAGTTTGGATTCTTAAAAAACAGGTAAGTTAAAAAAATATTTTAAAAGAATTAAATAAGGAGGTTATTAATTTTTATAAAAATCATATTTGATCATATATAGTTTAAGTCCATATTTCTTAGCATTTGATTTGTTTTTAAGTTTGATTACTACTTTCATGATTATGTTATAGCTTTAATACCATTTATTACCTTTAAACTCTTGTCTTTACTACTCTTTCAATCCTATTCAGTAGTTTCCTTAACGTAAGTCTAGTAATTGGTGTGTATTACCTTTGTTTTGTTAAAGAGATAAATATTTTAACATATGCATACATACATACATACATACATATATATATATATGCCTGTTAATTAGATATTACTTATCACTTATGTTTATCTTATAATCTGAATATCTCTTACTGTAATGTATATATATCATCATATCATTCTGCATATTATAATTTTTTTAGCTTCGTTATCATTTTATTTCATATTACATTTCATTATGCATCCTATTTCATATCACATTTCATTGCATATTGCATCATAAATTACAATGCATGAAATATCATAATAATTTGCATCACAAGTTGCACTTCATTCTATATATAATCTCATGCTACATTACATATGTCATACATTTCATACCACATTACAAACTACATATTGCATACATATACACATAACAAGTGCATATTGTTTAGGAGGAGTTTGTATTATTGCCTTATAATATATGATTATTAGTTTTTGATTTGTTTGGTATGTTTTGATTAACTTGTTTGACTTGATTGACTTGATTAACTTGTCTGACTTGATTGACTTGTTTGACTTGATTAACTTGTTTGATTTGATTGACTAGTTTGACTTGATTGATTTGTTTGACTTATTTGACATAATTGGATTTGATGTGCGTGTTGATTGGATTGTTTGAAATATACTTGTAAATATTTATGTATTGAATAATTATAATATAATTATGTTAACGTCCTTTACATTTCATTTACTATACTTCGTTCTAGTATTAGTTTAAGGGGGAGATTTTTATTTTTACAGTTTTAGGATGGTTTTTGTTGATGACAAAGGGGGAGAATTATAAAATACGATAGTAAGTCATAGATTAAGGGGGAGTTATTAGTTTTAGGGGGAGTCATAGTGAAGGTGGAGTATATTTTATAAACATAGGTTGTCATCATCAAAAAGGGGGAGATTGTTAGTCCTTGAGATGATGGTTTAGATGACAACAACCTTAGGAATTGTTATAAAATATAAATACTAACATTATAGTTTAGATATATATGTATATGCAGGATTTAACCATGCAGGTACCAAGAATGAAGACTGTACAGTATAGGGATTCAAGACTGAAGATATCAAGATTGAAGACTCAAGAGTTTCAAGATTATCAAGAGTTTAAGATTTCAATATAAGTAATTTAGTTAGGAATTTTGTTAAAACTCCTAGAAAAGCACTGGCATCTTAAATCCATTTTATTCGTGGAATGGAATCCACTGCGTTCCCGTTAAAGAGATGAAACCCTAAGTAGGATGGAACCTAAGAAAAATCTAGTGGAACATTGTTTTGCATCCACTAACTTTTATTCAAATGCTTTACAAAATTATATCTTGTTTTCAAAATGATTTCAAAATCTTCCTTCTAAAAGAATCAAAAACATCTATCCTGGATTTAAAATACTTTTAGGCTCAAAATAGTCTTTATCTTCAAAATCAAATTATCCTTGGTTTTAAACTATCTTTTGATTATAATATATTTAACTTTTAATATATATACTTAGATTTACATATATAGTAAAATTTTATATATGTCAAAATATTATTCTCTACACTTATGTATGTATTTTAACTATAGTTAAGTATATTTATAAAGTTTAAAATAGTTTTAATACAAGATAGAAGTTATTTTCAAAGAAAAACAAATTACCAAAAATACCATAGGCCTGTCGACAACCCCATGATACCCTTGTCGACAAGGTGACAGTTTATTTCAAAATTTTGAATGTCAAAGGAAGTATCTATTCGTCATATCCTTTCACTAATGGACATGGCTGTTGTTCTACAATAAATAGGGGTTGTTTTAAATGAATTTTATTCGTATATTCTCTGATTTCATTTCTCTTCTTCTTCCACATTTCTTTACATGCATTTTTACTATTACTCTGCCGAAATCACCATTAAATCTAACTAGATCATCTCTGGTTTGATTCTCTATCACTATCTCAACAAGATCCCAGTGCTATTCAGAGTTATAGGCTTCTTTATAATAAATTGAGTGAGAAAAGGTGTGACTGTAGCCTGTGAAATCAATCAAGCGAGAAAAGGTGTGATTGTAGCCTAGGAAATCAATTAGGTGAACTTGTTGCCCGTAAAATCAAGTATCTCTTCCAAAGGATTGTGAATCTGGAGTGGTGTACCCCATGGCCTTGAAATCGAGGGTGTAATTGTAAAAATTGATTTTGAAAGGAAATCCGTACTTGTGTTGCGGGACTAGATGTAGGGTAACTCCAAACCAGTATAAAATCTGGTGTGTTCTTTCCTTTATTGCTTTTACTTTATCCTGCATCTGTGTTTGATTCTGTGATCATATCTGCGTCTGAATATTGCATACATTTGTGTTCAAATTAATATAAACTCAAAAAGAATTAGTAATTCCTTAAAACACTATTCACCCCCCCCCCCCCCCCCCACCCTCTAGCGTTAATTCTAGCCTTAAGATCCGTAATCCGCATTTCTCACAGTTATGGGACATGAAGCTAAACTCATTTATTTACTAGCTTAGTGTAATTTACACTTCTTATTGATCGATGCTGATCATTATATGGTTTATACAAGCGATATGCGATGTTATTTTGTCCACCTGGGGGACTGTACCCATTTTTATGGAGCGTTGCCCCATTTTTAGGGGCTAGCGACCCCTGGTCTTTTTGACCGTTCGTGGAGCAATCAGTTCAATGAGTTCGGTACATGGGGCGCATCTTTTTAGGTGCGTTGATGTTCGGCTCAATAGGTATGTGCATGGGGCGTACCTTTTTAGGCGCGTCAATGTTCGACTCTGCATGGAGCGTATCTTTTTAGTTGCATCAATGCTTAGCTTATCGGTCCGTAAGGGGGGACAGTACCCCATATTTTCATAGGATAGCGACCCGTTTGTGATACACCTGTTAGTGAGTTTTCATGCTCTCGTTTTTGATAGGCCTCCCCCTTTGTGATTTCTGGATTTCTAATAGATGATTTCTAGAATTTTTGATTTACTAATTTTTGTGATTTATATTGATAAGCTTTATCAATATTTGTGGTTTGGTGAATAAATTAAAGAATATGACATTTTTTTGGTGTTTGAGAAAATTTGAGATATTGTATGATTTTTGTTGTTATCTAATGTATACTTGTCACAGTATGACATTATTGTTATCGTGTGTTTTTCTCACATCTCTTATCATATCTCATTTTATATGGTATTTATAGCTAGACTGATCCGTTTATTATTTTCGTCTTAAATAATACTCGGGTCAGACCGAGGTGCTACAGGTGCTTCCACTTGACTTCTTAGCAGGGACTATCTTCTGACTTTTGGCTAACTACTTTAGCTTAGTAGTTTTTTCTTTTGTACATTCGAGATAGAGACTCCTTGACGTATACATATTCTTTTGTCTAGCACTTGTACCTATTCTTTTGTGATGTAATGAATCTTGCATGACCACTACTTTGATGTACATTTCTATGTGTTTTATTCATATTTGTTTCCGCCTTAGTGATATGAATATCTGTGACCGATTTGTGTTATGCTTATTTTATATTTGTTTTCGAAGAACACATAGCCACTATGTAGTAGATTTGAATTTGTATTGGATACGTCAGATTTCCTCTTGAAATGAAAAGTATGTCATACTATCTGACATGTCCTTGCTCGCACAAAGCAATTACACTGATGGTCGCTCCTCAACAGCCCTATTCTTTGTACTAGTCAATGTCATTACTCCGTAGTGTCCTTGTGTGAGTATAGAGGGGGGCGTCACACCAAATTACATAACCACTGGGATAATGGTGCATGTCTGGAAATAAAGTTTTACTTAAATTAATTCTATTTAATAAAAGATTTTGTTTTAATTCATTAAATTGGATCAATAAATTCTTTTCAGATAATATATTAAACTCAAAAAAAATGTTATAGTATATAAATATATACTTTTAAAGTGTTAACAATTTTATTTGATTAAAATAGTTGGAAATAAATCTACTTAACATTAATATAATAAATAATTAAATAAAAATAAACAAGTATTGAATGAAATAAAATCGTTCAATTATTGAAATATATCTTG
Organism: Allium cepa; assembly: GCA_030765085.1. Taxonomy (NCBI): domain Eukaryota; kingdom Viridiplantae; phylum Streptophyta; class Magnoliopsida; order Asparagales; family Amaryllidaceae; genus Allium; species Allium cepa. The sequence goes on from CM060932.1 coordinate 709,108,831, forward strand.
TACAATGAAGTTTAAATTAATTCGAATAAGATTGAAATAAATTTACAAATAAATTAAAAGAGATGTATAAAATAAAATAGAAAGCAAGAATAAGTTAATTGGTACTAGCCCAAATTAAGCAAGTCCAAAACTCATTCACCTTTCTACTTCTATCTAGAAAACTCGCCTGCTTCACTAACTCAAGCCAACTCGCAACCCCTATTTCATTTTCTACTCTAATTACCTAAATTGAGAAATCGCAACTCCAGGAAAAAAAGGTATTCGTGCATGAGGCACACAGGGTTAGGCTTTGAAAATGCCGACGAATCAGGAGGAGGCACGGTAACGAAACTGCAGGCGATTGAGGAAAGGTTGATATGACCTAGAGGAGCGTTCACGAGTCATGGATATCATGCGATCATGTCTAGGAAAGGTTGAGTTGAATGAGGTGGTCGCGAATTTGGTGATCGCGATTTTTTGGTGCATGCGATTTTTCGTGCAGGCGATTAAGCACTGCAAATTTGGTGCAGGTTATTCTTTGGTGCTTGTGCGCATGTAGGCAGTGGCTGAAGTGGTAGCATCGTCATCTATTACAGTTAAGGCTTTGCTCGACAATTCGGTGACTCTGTAGCTCACAATTATATCTATAATTCATTGTTTACTATACACATGTTTATATTATCCCATTTATCATTTGAATTGAATAGTTGGATTGATTGTGTGTGATTATTTTTGTTTGGATTGTTGGGTATTTTGGTATTGAAATTAGTTGATTGTGTTAGTTGGAAGAGTCAATTTGCAAACGAAACTTTGTCTATTTGCGAGATGAACTATATATACACCCACATACATATATATATACATACACACATATATACATATATATATAGTGATGATTGATTAGTATGTCCATAGAGTAATTTTACTTTATAATTTATATATTTAGACATTATTTATTCTTTTGTTTTGAAAAATTATTTAAGGGCTTTGAAAGTTTATTAAAAGTATTTTGTAAATATTTTATTAAATTTTATTCAAATTAGTTATTTTCATAATTGCAAATTTATTTTTAATTATAAATATAAATATAGTTTTCTTTTGGTTATAAAACTCTTTTTAAAATAAATATTATAATATATTATAAGTTGGAATTGATTTAAAGGCACAATAGAATATAATGTTATTTTATAAATTATATTGTGGAAAGAATTATATTATCTAAAGAGATTTTCAATATAAAGGTTATTTAAATATTATTGAAAAAGTTTACAAGCCTTGGAAAACTATACAATTCCTTTTGTGACATAATTACAAGACTTTTGATATGTTTTGATTATATAAAAACCTCTTTTCTACAGTAAGAGAATTTCACATACGGTTTAAAATAAAAGAAAAAATATTTTATTTCTATGTTGTTTGAATCTAAAGTGAAGACTTTGAATTGTATTCTATAGTTTGAAATAAATATAATTTATTTGGAAGTGTATAAATTTATTTTTAAATAGAGTTTCATTATGGTCATCTCTATAGTTACATTTGATCAGCAAAACAATTACTTATTTATATATATATATATAAATAAGGATTTGAAAGTGAACTACAAAATTGAATCTCTATTTTTGAAATTATATAAATAATGTGAAATTATTAATATATAAATGTTTCACTAGTTTTTTTATATACAAAGTATAAAAATTGATTAAAGAAAATTTTTATTTAAAATTATTAACTAATTGACAAGTAAGCTATAATTGGTTTTAATAATTATTTAAGAAGTTTATATAATTTTTGAAATTAAGAAGTGTTTTCTGATTAATACTCTAGATATTTCAAAGTGTGTTTTCACTAATAATATGATTGCTTATGAATTATCAAAGTAAACTTTATATATATTGAATATTTGGTTTAATTATTTAAAAGAAGATTTTGTTTAACTTTATTATTATTATTATTTCATTTTTGAATTTAATTAAGATTTTTATATATGATTTCTATATTTTCTGATTTCTCATTTTCCTATACTGATTTTGATATCGTGAATGATTCACCGTTGATATTGATTTGGTTTGTGATTTTGATATGACACGGTGACGACACTCTTTTGTATGATTTTATGATATTCTATTCTGTGTGACGAGGAATCTGAATAAATGGATTAGTAATACCATTAAGGATGGTGCAACCATTAATACTTTTCTGATTATTCTTTGGACTCATTACATAGAATATTGAAGGAGCGAGTGTGATGTGTAAACACCGAATAAACGGACTCTGGTAAGATGCGGTGGTATGGGACACCATTGTTATATTTATTCGATCATTCTTTGCTTATGAATGACACATATACAGGGGTATGTTGTGTGTGACTCGCTGTAGTGATCATATGCGTAGGCTACTTGTTAGCCATATTATATACATACATACATACTATGTGTATGTCTGCCTTATGTCCAGCCCCCTTTATGTTTCGGGAGTGAATCAGATTAGCCGATATCCACCTTAACAGTCTGGTCTCGATGGCTGGGCCTCGGATCTATGACACCCTTAAATAATTTATTTGTGAGCAGTTTCTGAGTGTATGCCCCTATATCATGTTGGCCAACAATAAATTGTTATAGGTTCACATGTCGGGTAATGACCGAAGAGGCTACGCGTAGTCGAGCCATTAGTGGATCATTGTCATCGTACCGAGGGAAGAGGTAATGGTAACCGATAACTGCAGGATTCATGTCATATGGATGCACATGTGGCTCCCAGAGCAAGCAGACGTGTTGCTAGTATCCCATCCGGTTCCTCTATGTGTTTGGTAGATAGGCATATACTATGATGAGAGATGTTTATACCTGCGATAGTGTCTAGAGTATGGTCAACCTCGAATCCTTCTTAGGCCTAAGTTGTCTTTATATTATTTGGATGATTATTAATTTTATTATGTTGATTATAGCAGAATCAGAAATGTCCATTATATGTGTGTGTGTGTGCACGCACGCGCGTGCATGTGTGTTTATCTTTGGGTGTTGTTGTGTGATAGCCCAATTTTACTTGATGATTTCATCCTCTATGATATGATTTATTTGTATGGATTATGCATCCATTTGGTATTACTTCCTCGATTTATTGTTTGACCTGGTATATATGGATGATGACATTCTTCCTCTACATGGTTTATAATTGATGTTATGATTATTATTTTGAATTATTTTGATGGTGTTATCATATTATTATTGTATCCAGTATATACTAAGTTCCATACATATATTGACCCTTTTATTTAGATATAATCTAACCCATGTGTTATTTATATAAACTCTTGTTAGTCTAAGACATTTCCGATACAGGGACTGTGAAACCATCTTTTGTATTGGGCATAGAGGAGGCTAGTAATTTAGCATTGTAGTTTGTCATTTTATGTTATATTATCTCTTGTATATATATTCATGTGATGTATATTGGACATACCTTCTATATTTGATATTATATATTATCGTAGCGATTTCGACTCTGCGTTCTCTGATATTTATTATATATTGTGTATTATTCTATCTTGAAGGCACACGTGTTTATTGCTTTGTACCGATGCTGTGTACATGTAGGTGAGTTATTTATTTGATGTTTAAATATATACCCTTGTTAGCCAAAGGAAATATTCACGTGCGTACCTTATATAGCCTCATTCTCTATATTATCTAATAGAATTACCTAGTAATACTTTTGGATGGTATGGATATAGAGGTGGGATGTTATCTGATACCTAAAGCAATCAAATATATAATAAAAAGTTCAAATTACATTACCTTGAAACATTAAGTGTATTAAATTGTTACTGAAAATGTAATCAAATAGTCAGAAAAATGTACAGATTATAATCGATGAAGAACTATTATAAAAATATAACAAATGCTAAAATAAACTAAAAGCTTGTATATTGAAGTTAGGAAGTTGAATCAAAATCGCTTCTAATTCTATTACTTCAACAGTTCTGCATATAGATTGTTTACAACAAAAGATAGGCGATTGCATTACATTTTGTAGTAATATCATGTTTTACATGTTTTTTCTGATCATGATTCTTCAAAGATAGCCATATGTTGGAAGCTAAAAATGGTTAATTTTAGTCAATTCTAGTTCTTATAAACTCAGTTGATAGAATGCAAATTTACATATCCAAAACCATTGCATACGGAATGAAGAAAGAAGAAGGGATACTTTAATAAGCAAAAACAAGGAAAATACAAAAATTATAAACAAATCAAACTTTCCTTCTCGGTTCAAAAGAAAAAAAGCACAAATGGATGATAACTTACGATAATTTAAAGTTTTATTTTAAATAAAGAAGATTAGAAAATGAAAGCAACCAAAAACTAATGATGGAAGATATATCTAAATAATGAAATGGAAAATGAAAAGGCATGCGGTTATTACATTACAATGGAAAGGTTACCTCTATACAGAATGTTATTATATCTTTATACACAAAAGGAATTGATGTATGATACATGAATAGCTTGCTTAGATCATGTAACTGTTAATAAAGTACATTTTTTCAAAAAAAACACTTTTACATTTATTGTAGTCAAAGATAAAAGTAAATTAAAAGACATTAGTTAGATATATAATCTAAAATGAGGAAAAACTGAGGGAATAAAATGTAAAAGTCCACCAAGATATTATAATAATTCAGTATTTGGAATTAGGGCTGCACAAAGCATAGGATGGGTCAGGATGGACAAATACTTCACCCAACCTGTACGTATACGAGTTAAAGATAATTCAACCTGTACCCGATCATATATAAGGTTGGATATGGGTTGAAGTACGGATTGGTTTGGATTTAGTAGGGTTGGGTTGGGTTACGTAAACCTAATATAAAAATAAAAATTTGAAGAAAAAAATTAAAATAAAATATTAAAATATTCACCTCAAATTAGAAAACTTTAGTCAGCATATTGCATTAAATATAGCTAATTCATTAAAACACATATTTTGTTAGAATTTCATTATAAAAGGTATCACATAAAATTGACATAAATATTAGAGTAAGAGTTTCAATCCAAAATATTAAATGGGTCCTAAAATACTCCTTAAAAATTCTTAGTCAATACTATGTGTTTTGTGATCGCTTTAATTTTACTTGGACTAACATTAAATATGATTTTTTAGTATATTTATTCTGAAATACATATACCTTATTTTAGATTTTGACTGTTTTAATTTCTTATGGACTGATATTGAATGATTTTTTATGCAGGGTTGGGTTAGGTTAAAATAGCGTTGGGTTGAATAAAATATCACTCCTGACACATATAGTATGGGTCACAAATTGTAACTCGTATCCGACCCGAACTGGGTTGGGTTGGGTCGGGTTGATGGGGTGGCTAGGGTTGGGTATGGGTTGTGTGCACTCCTATTTGGAACAAGAATGAATGTTATGAGATAAAAATGATTCAAATGAGAAGATCAATCTAATTCTAGGTTTGATGCATGAATGGGAATATAAGAGTAGTATAAATTGGAGAAGTTAATATATAAATTAAAAAAATGTCATAGATAGAAGACCATTGGTTTCTATAGCAATTAGTGTGACAATGTTAATGTAAGGGTATAAATGCTCAAGGATTATAGTGTAAAAATTATGCTAGAAATATTAATAAATCACCATTTGAAATGAGACTAGATGTGGTGATAATGTGTAGTTTACTTAAAAAAGAAAATAAGCATTTACAAAATACTACTTCAAGTTGTCTAAGACTATTTAAAGCAAATCTTTAGAAAAAATAAGTTTCCAAAACACTTGAACTAAATTTTAGGCAAAAAATACTTATATTTTTGGTAAAATATTATATGATAAATTATAATTAAATATTCTTTTACCACAAATATAATTTACTTCTCCCAACTTGATAACCTTATACATTTATGTTTGACAATGGAAAAGACTAGGTAATTTTACATCTATTTGACTATATAAAACAACTTAAGGTTTTTTAGAAATCTACACGTCAGTATACTTATAAACCGATGTAAAATAAACGAATGAAATTATATTCATAATCTTCAACTAAAAAAATTCAAACGAATAAGGAATTTGATATTAAATGTAAAGTCAACTTTACCTTTAAAAACCAAAACAATTTCATATTTTATGATGCTTATACATAATCCAGTGGACTCTAGCAACAATGAGGAAGACCAACGCCATCACCATACTAGTCAAAATAAAAAAATGTAGAAGAATAAAAATTAGACATAGAATTTGGATCAAAGAGATGAAGTCATGAGTACAAAAAACAATAAATTCAACATCAAATCAAAAAAAAAGGCGATAAAGTAAAGATATAACCTTTAAATTAAGTTCAACGGTTTAGTGAATAAAGGTTTTCGATGATTTTTTGATCATTTGTCCATGGTCATCCTAAACTAAAAACCAATAATAGAAAAACAACTGCTGCTAAACATGAATAAAAAAATCAAGGATAAAGATGATAATTTATTGATGAATTCAATCCACTCATAACCATTTAAAATAATTTAATATCGAAAAAAATATTGTTTTGAAAGATTCTCTCCTTTGTTTTATAATAAGGATTGAATTTTTTAGATGAAACTATAGTTAGGAAAATAACAAAAGTGTGATAAATGGAAGAAAAATGTGAAGATGAAAGAAATAATAATAAAAATTCTTGCCTTAAATTGAAAACGTGAAGAAGAGGAAAAAAATGTCTAATGAATTATAAAAGAATAATGAATATGTAGAGTGTGGTGGATGGAAATAAGAATGTACTACTAGAATTTTATTCTCAAAACTATGAATGAAAAAGAATAAAAACATTAATAAATTGAGTCATATTCTTATAATAATTAATTCATATAGTCGCATTTCAAGGTAGGCATGAATGTCTGATAGGTTATTATTCACATATAAGGTCATTCATGTACAATGATATCTAAAGAAATCAAAAAACAGAATAGAAATTTCAAATTACATTACACTGAAAGATTAAACGTATCATATATAATTCAGAACTAAAAGGAAGATAAAATAAGGTGTAATTAAATAGTTAAAAAATGCAACAAATTGGAATTGATATAAAAGTATTACAAATGCTAAAATAAACTAAAAGCATGTGTACTGTGGTTACCATGGAAATTGAATCAAAATTGCTTTTAATTCCGTCACTTCGACATTTCAGCAAATAGATTACCTGCAATGAAAGATGGGAGATCATAGTACCTTCTAGAATAATAATGTTCTTTGTATGTTTTTTCGATCATGATTCCACCAAAATGGACACATGTTGGAAACTGGAAAAGTGTATATTTTACATACTGACTTTTCAAGAAGTCGGTCCTAGTTCTTATAGGCTCAGATAATAGAATACAAAATTTACATATCCAAAATCATGACGTATGTAACGAAGAAAAAAGAAGGCATTTTATTACTCCAGTAAAAGCAATGAGAAAACATAAAATAACAAATGAAGCAAACTTTCTTTTTGATTCAAAAGTAAAAGGCACAAATAGATATAATATACAATAATTTAAGGTTTAATTTAGATGAAGAAGATGAGAAAATGAAAGCAATAAAAGAAAGTAAAAGTGGAAGATATATCTAAGTAATGAAATAGAAAATGAAAAGACGTAGTCATTATCACAAAGTGGAAATTTTACCTTCATTCAGACCATTATTATACCGATTTACACAAAAATAGATTATTACAGGTTCTAATGGACACGAGAAGGGAATATAAATGTAACGTAAATTGGAGAAAAAATAAGCATATAAATTAAGAAAGTGTCATAAATGGAAGACCGTTGATTTCTATAGAAATTACTTTGACAATGTTAATGTATACGTATAAATATTTAGGGACTGTAGTGCAAAATTTATGTTAGGAATTCCAACAAAACAGAATTTGAGATGTGACTGAATATCACAAAGTTAAATATTGACCCTATATTCAGTTTCTAATATAATAGAATGAATGAATAGATAATAGAAATAGATTGTAATCATTTTACCTTCTCTTTAACTCTTAGGGTGTGTATGTGGACAAATTGGATTAAAGGTTAGAGGTTGTATGTTAGAGTTTAGGGACAATTTCTTTTGAATCTTTGTTTCTAATGTTTTGATGATGATAATTATATCATCATATATTTTTGGTTTATAACTATATTGTAGGTGAAAGAGCTACAACAAAGACAATATGACTATCATCAAAAAGGATAGGTCACATTCAAGAAATTCAAAGGTCATCTTCATTAAACTAGAGTATGTATATGGTCATAGAATTATATGTAAAATCTCCCTAGTATCTCATATAAACATATACACGCCTGCATACTTAACTGTTTACAAAGAGCTTGTTCATTTCTATATTTCGAAAAGGCAAAAATAAACTTATATTTTTTCTAAGTTTACTTAGTTCAGTCGACTGGGGTATTTTCTCAGTCGACCGAGGGTAGTCAACTGAGCAAATACCTCGGTCGAATGAACCTTAGTATTTTACAATCATTCAAGTTTTTTTCTAAATTTGGCATGAACTCTTTTGCTCTTATTCAGTAGACTGAATTTTATACTTAGTTGATTGAACGTTGTATAACGGCTACTTTTTGAAGAGTTACTTTGAAAAGTTGCAACCTTTCTAACAGTAACAATCATCTATAAATGATTGCAACCGTTTGCTATCTCTTCCAGTTCTATAAATACACTACAAGTTCAGAATTCAAAACATAACTTGCTAACTTACATACTTGCTATTTCTGTATTTTCTAATCTCTTAGTGCTCATTGCAATTCAATTCTCAATATTTACTCAAACTACTTCCATAATCACAAACTATACACTTCCACGTTACCTAGGAGATTATAGGAAGAATTGTACCAGAAATCAATATTTATGTTATTTGGAACACAAAGTTTGTCTAAAATAACTCAGTTGTACTAGCCTATTTCTCTAAGCGAAGTGAGGGTTATTTGGTTAAAGGAAATACCAAGGGGAACTTCGAGACTGGACGTAGGATGGAAGGTCTGAACCACATAAATTATATGGTGTGATGATTTTATTTACTTTATACTATCATACACTGTTATATAGTTCTGCTTAGATTGGTATACATGCACTTATTATACACACAAGCCATATTATATACGATCCACCACACTCTTATTATAAGTTACATTATATAAAGATCCTATAGCGACTGCCAATTGGTATCAGGGCATGGTCATTTCAATCTATAGTTACACGTAATTAAAAAATCATTAATATGGCAAGCCCTTTTTAAGAAGGTTAATCAACCGCTTGTCCTCTATTATTTATTGGTCCTAATTATGCTTACGAGTCAACTTATATGAGAATTTCTATGGAAGCAAATGGGTTAGAATTATGGCTAACAGCTCAAACCAAATATAAAGCACCTAACACAGACATTAGTGCTTGGACTGATGCATAAAAATCAGCGGCATCTAATAATGCGAAAGCTATAAATGTATTGTTTTGCTTACTTGACAAAAAAGAGCTTTCATGTGTCATTCTTTGCACCACTGCATATGATATATGGCGCACTTTACAAATCACACATGAAAACACAACTAAAGTAAAGCAAAATAAAATCTTGATTTTATGATACGAATTTTCATCTTTTAAAATTAAAGCAATGGATCAATTATTGATATGTATGCCAGATTTCAAACCATTCAACACGATCTCATGACACTTGGAGTCAAATTCACAAATTTTGATTTAGTCACATGGATTTTAAACTCTTTGATAAATGAATGTGAAAGAAAAGTTTTAGTCATTGAAGTAGCTAATGATCTTTCTCAACTCAAAGTCAAAGAGCTCATAGGAAATCTGATGTCATATAAAGCTAACTTGCAGGCTTGAAAAGATCAAAATCATAAAAAGAAAAACATAGCATTCCAAGCAAGTAAAGAAGATTCAGACTTAAACAAAGATCAGATTGTTTTTATTGCCAAGAACTACAATAAATTTAAGAAGTTCAAAAGGATGACCAGATTTCAAAATAATGGGTAACCAAACTACTATAATCAAACATCGATTATATGTTATGAGTGTGAAAATTTTGGCCATATGAAGAAGGAATGTTCACAGCTCAAAAATGATAAAAAGAAAAGCAAGTTTGAGAAATTCCAAAAAAAGAAAAGAGCTTTTCAAGTAAAGTGGGACGATTCAGATTCATCTTCTTCCTCTGACGGTGACAGTAAAAGCGACACAGAACAAGCAAATGTGTGTTCTATGACTAACAACGATGAGTTATGCCTTGAACTTACTTATGATGAAATAATGGAAATTAGCATTGAATTAGATGATAAGTATAGAGAACTATGAAAATTAAATAAGGAATATATAAGAAAATTAACTAGAGGAGAATTAGAAATTGGATTATTAAAAGATGAAAAACAATCTTAGAAGAAGAATTAGAAATTACTCAAAAATATGTTCAACGTTATTATCTCAAAATGACATCTTATTACATAATTTGAAAAATTATAAGTTAGGAAAAGTTAACCTTGAAAAAAAAAACTAGAATTACAAGCAACTTTAGATTCTAGCAATATTGAAATTTGTGACCTTAAAGGTAAGTTAGATAAAATAACATATAATGAGACAAAATTCAACACTGGAAAACAAAATTTAGAAAATTTGATTAAACTATCTAAACCGTCTGGAAATCAAAATCGACTGGGTTTTAGAAGCAAAAAAAATCAACGAATTATAGCACATTATACATCAAATTCAAAAATCCAAAGGTAGAAACTAAGATTAAGAATCCATATACAAATATGGTCAAAATATGGATTCCTAAACAAATAATAAACTAATTAGATAAAAGTATATTAATGACTAATTAAAGAAAGTTATATATAATAATAATTACATTTCTAAAGGAACCAAATTTTCGTGGATATGGCTACCTTATTCTACTAACACGCAGGACCCTAAACAAAGAATGTGGTACCAATTAAAATTTTCCTATTTTGTAGGTACCCAAAATTTAATTGAAAAGTAAAGAGAAGAGGATACTCGATAGTGATTGTTCCTGTTGAGACTTGGTCTTGATTCATGACACAAGTCTATCTCTACGACATACAGATTTGACGACTGCTACAACAAAAAAAGAATATATACTACAAGGAGACAAGACTTCAAAATCGATGTATCAATTATATTATTTTGTTTTTGAGTCTTAGGTCAATTTTGGTTAAAATCTCTCCTCGTTTACATATATATTAGCTTATATATTAGCCTTCTTATTTCCAAATAATTTATACATATATAAACATATAATATATATATATATATATTATAAAAATATTTAAAGTTATATATATATTATATTATAAAAGTGTATAAAGTTATATATATTATTATACCTATGTACGATGTGCAAATTGCACAGATATTGCCAGGTCAGTGGACTGACCCAGAGGTTCAGTCGACTGACCCAGAAATTTCTGTGCAACAAGCACAGATATACAAATATATATTTAAAATTTCGTTTGAACATTCAGTTGACTAACTCAGAGGTCCAGTTGACTGAATTTCTATAACGGCTACTTTTTTAAAAGACATGACTATTTGTGAAGAGTTATGAACCTCTATGAAAATATTTGGACGCAACACTTCGATCGAAACTCTTCGTCAACAGTCATTGCTTTCTAACCTCTATAAATACATACTTTAACTTGATTCCAAATCATCAAATTTTCTTATCTTTTTAATCTAACACTCTTGAATCTACTTGCAACTATACTTTCAAGTATTCTGCATTAAAGCAATATAATACCTTTCTATTCTTTATAAATTTCAAATATATATATTTATAATCGAGGAGAAAATTATAGAAAGGGTGTGCTACAATTGACAAATCCTTGTTATAAGAACACACAAAGTCAAAACAATCTTTTGTATTTTTGAAGCCCTGTTCTGCTGCTCAGGCATGTGAAGTCCTCTTCGGCTGTTGAGGCGAAATCATGTTCTGCTGCTCAGGTCCCTATTCGGCTACTCAGGGGTTGTATAGACGTGTTCCTCGGGGTTAAGTGAGGGTTGATGTTTTAGTGAAATTCCAAAAGGAGTCTGAGACTGGACGTAGGACGATGTTCCGAACCAGTATAAAAATTCCTAGTGTCATTTTACTTTACTGCTTTTATATTCCGCATTATTTACCGTATAACTATCATCACTATACTCTGTATTATCGTATATCCATATTACACAATCCATAGCATGCTTTTATTTGGTATTAGAGCAAGGTCATCATATAACCGTAACACAGTTATCTGATAATCTAATAATATGGAAATTAACACTAGCTTCATTGAAGGACAATCCACTGCACATCCACCACTATTTAATGGTGTAAATTATAACTATTGGGCCACACAAATGAGAATATATATGCAAGCAAATGGTTTTGATTCGTGGAATATAACTCAAACATAATATACTATTCCTATTGAAGAGTATTCTACTTGGTCAAATACACAAAAACTAGATGCCACAGCAAATGCAAAAGCCATGAATATGTTGTTTTGTGCCTTAGATAAAAATGAGTTTAACCGTGTTAGCATGTGCAATACTGCATATGAAATATGGCGTACACTCCAAATTACACACGAAGGAACTGACAAGATCAAACAAAGCAAAATATGCATGCTCAAAAGTCAGTTTCAAAACTTTAGAATGAAAGAAAATGAATCTATAAATGATATGTACTCAAGATTTTAGGATATCTATCATTCATTAGTAGGACTTGGAGAAAAATATTCAGACTTTGATATTATATTCAAAATCCTTAACTCTTTAATGGAAGAATGGGAAAGAAAAGTTATCGCTATTGCAGAAGCAAATGATATTTCAAAAATAACTCCGAAAGAGTTAATAGGAAATCTAATGTCCTATGAAATAAATTTGCAGATTAAACGAGTTCAAGCCCAAGACAAAAAGAACACAGCATTCCATGCAGAACAAGAAGAATCAGATTTAGACAATGACGACCTAGCCTTTATTGCCAAAACTTAAAGAAATTCTTGAAATATAAAAAAAGAAACAGAAATGGTGGCAAGAGAAGCTCAAACAGCAATAAACCACCGTCTTCATCAGTTGTGGAGTGCTTTAACTATCACAAAAAGGGGCATATACAGAAGGACTATCCAGATCAAAAGAAAGAATATCGAAATAAAAGAAAGGACACATTTAGAAGAAAATCCTTTTCAGTTACATTGGATGATTCAGATTCCTCCTCTTCTTCAAAAAGTGAAGTGACAGCGATAATGAACAAGCCAACGTATGCTTATGGCCAAAGATAATGAGGATAGTGATTTAACTTTTGATGATATGATAGAAATAAATTATGAATTATTATATATTTTAAAAAGTCTCAAAAAAATCATAAAGAGGCTGTAGAAAATGGGAAAAAGGAAAATTTCAAAAGAGATATGCTTAAAGACGAGAAGAAAATATTGAAAGAACTTGAGAAAACTCAAGAATCTCTTTCAAATGTCAATTCTCAACTTATTTTATTAAGTCAAGAAATTGAGACTCAAAAAGAAAAGAATGATGTTCTTGTTTCTGAAAAACATGTTTTAAAAACTAATATTAAAATGGTAGAATTAGAAAATTCAAGTCTAAAGACCAAACTAGAAGGAATCACTAAAAACGTTTCAAATTTTAATAAAGGAAGAGAAAATTTATCTAGAATTATTGAGAATTCACAACCTGTTAACAATAAAAATGGTTTAGGTTATAAGAAGAAAGTCAAGAATTCACAATCTAGTAATTTAAACAAAGTAAAGTCTAATAAAACATCCACATCTTCAAAAAAACTAGTTTCTAAAACGATATATTTATGGGTACCTAAAACTAATAACAAGTAATAAGGAAAAAGTATATTAGTTTATTCATAGAAAATGTGCATAATAATAAAAATTATATTTATAAAAGGGATACTAAACCCACTTGGGTTTGGTTTCCTAAGACCTAACTCTTATGACCCTATTAAAAAGGTGGGTACCAACGTTATCTCATATTTTTGCAGGTCCCACTCAAAAAAAGAGAAAAATGGATACTCGATAGTGGTTGCTCGAAACACATGACAGGAGACAAAGATATGCTGATAAATATTACATACTTAGATGAAAGTTCTATCATTTTTGGAGATAAGTCCAAGGGCTATACCATCGGCAAAGGCGACGTGAGCAATTATGGTACATCTAATTTATCTCTTTTTACAAACGTTTTATTAGTTAAAAATCTAAAACATAATCTATTAAGCAAAAGTCAATTATGCGGTAAAGGTTTTAAAATATCCTTCTCTGAAAATAAATGTAGTATTTTTGATTAAAATCAAAATCTTATTTTCGAAGAAAATAGAGATAAAAACATATACGTTTTAAATATGAAAGTAAATCGTAACTCTAGCATGTGTTTAATAGCCAAAGATAATGATCCCTGGATATGGCACAAACGATTTTGTCATATCAATTTCAAAAATATAAATAAAATTTCTAAAATAATTTTGTAAAATGATTAATATGAATTTTAAAGTTAATAATTTATGTGACTCGTTTCAATTAGGTAAATTAACTAAATCCTCGTTTACATCTAAGAAAGTCATTGCGACACTACAACAGCTTGAATTACTTCATATGGATTTATTTAGACCTACCCAAATTCAATCCGTAAATCACAATAAATACGTATCTGTAATAGTTGATGATTTTTCTAGATATACTGGACTATTTTATGAAAAATAAAAGTGATACTTTTGAAAGTTTCAAAACATTTGTTAAACGAATTCAAAACATAAAAGGTACTAAAATTAAAAATATTAGAAGTGATCATGGAGGTGAATTTGAAAATGAACAGTTTGATAATTATTGTAAAAAGAAAGGAATATTTCATAATTTTCGTTTCTTAGAACTCCACAACAAAATGGAGTTGTAGAACGAAAGAATCGAACTCTACAAGAATGTGCAAGAACTTTACTAAATGAAAGAATATTACCAAAACATTTTTGGGCGAAAGCTGTTGCAACTGCCTGTTATGTATTGAATCGTGTTTCTATTAGACCTCTCACCAAGAATACATCTTACAAACTTTTTAACGATAGAAAACCAAACATATCTTATTTTAAAATTTTGGATCAAAATGTTTTATATTAAATCCAAAGATCAGCTTGGCAGATTCGATTCAAAATGTGACGAAGGTATATTTCTTGGATATTCTAATCGAAGCAAAGCTTATCGAATGATTAATAAACGTTCTTATACCATCGAAGAGTCACTTCATATATCTTTTGATGAGAACTCTAAACATATTTCAAAAACAAATAATAATGATGATTTACTTAATAATAAAATGAACAATTCAAGAGATGATGAAGATATTGTTTATAATTCCAAAGAAGATGAAAACATTGTTAATAATTTAGAAAACAGAAATATTACTAATACAATAAGATCTCCTCAAAGAATCTTACGAAACCATCCTACAGAAAATATAATAGGAGAAATAAATTCAAATGTTCGAACTAGGAATCAACTAAATTTAATGGGTAATGTAGCTTTTCTCTCTACTATAGAACCTAAAAATACAAAGGCAGCATCATCCGATGAAAATTAGATTATTGCTATGTAAGAAGAACTAAATCAGTTTGAACAAAATGAAGTTTGGGAACAAGTACCCAGACCGACCAATCATACTTTTATAGGAACTAAATGGGTTTATAAAAATAAAGGAGGCGAATTAGGAAATATAACTAGAAACAAAGCGAGACTAGTAGCATAAGGATATAACCAGGAAGAAGGAATAGACTATGAAGAAACATTTGCTCCAGTCGCTAGACAAGAAGCAATACGAATCTTATTGGCGTACGCATGTTTTAATAACTTTAAACTCTATCAAATGGATGTTAAAAGTGCATTTTTAAATGGTTATATTAAAGAAAATGTTTATATTGAACAACTTCCTTTATTTATTCATGAAAAATACCCAGATCATGTCTATAAACTTAAGAAAGCTTTATATGGTTTAAAACAAGCACCACGTGCTTGGTATGAACGCCTTAAAAGCTATTTAATTGACTTAGGATTCGAAATAGGAAAAGTAAATCAAATTTTATTTTAATACATTCAAAAAATGATATTTTGATAGTTAAAATATATGTAGATGACAATATATTTGGCTCAACTAATAAAAAATTATGTAATGAATTTTCTGAAATAATGACTAGAGAATTTGAAATGTCCTATATGGAAGAATTATCATATTTTCTAGGTCTTCAAATAAAACATGTTTCAAATGGAATATTTATTAATCAAGAAAAATACTGTAATAATCTTATCAAACGTTTCAGAATGGAAAACACTTCTGCCAAACCAACCCTATGAGCACAATAGCACATCTTGATAAAGATGAAAATGGCTAGAGTGTAGACCAAAAACTATATCGTAGCATGATAGGATCACTACTTTGTCTAATATTAAGTAGCCCAGATATTATGATGAGTGTGTGTCTATGTGCACGACTTGAAGCTGACCCGAAAGAATCATATTTATGAGCCATAAAACGAATACTACATATCTTAGTAAAACTACAGATTTCGGACTTTTCTATCCAAAAGAGTGCTCGTTCGAGTTAGTATCATACAGCGATGCTGATTTCGAAGGATCGCGAACAGATAGAAAAAGTACAAGCGGTACATGTCACTTCATTGGTAAATCATTAATATCATGGTTTAGCAAGAAACAAAACTATGTCTCACCATCAACTTGTGAAGCAGAATATATTTCTGTGGCACTAGCGTGCGCACAAGTAATATATATGCAACAGACACTTAAAGATTTCGGAGTCAATCTATCAAAATCAATAATCTACTGCGATAATTCTAGTGCAATAAATCCAGTAAACCACTCAAGAACTAAACATATAGATATTAGACATCATTTTCTACGCGATAATATAAAAAAGAAGTGATAAATTTAGACTATGTTCCTCCAGAAAATCAATTAGCTGATATTTTTACTAAACCATTATTAGAAATTACTTTTATAGAATTACGTCGTGAACTCGGTATAATATCAATTAAAGATATATATAAATAATAAAATACAAAATTTTAACTGAATACTCAAAAAAAAAATTACAAAAAATAATATTTCTGACCATGTTGAGACTCGAACCTATGACCTATTGTGAATAGCCCAAATGTCTTAACCATCTGAGCTATTGATTATTTCTATTACAGTCTAGGTCAGGGACTCTACTAGATCATGATAACTATACACTAAGTTATGTATAACACTTATGTTTATAAATATACTTTACCGCTTTAATGCATATTACATTCACTTAAGATAAATCAAATAAAAGAAAACCAACAAAATAGCACATTTTTCCTAACTAACAACCCTTTTATATAACTAAATTCAAGACAAGCCATTCACAACTTTTTTTCTCATTATTAAGCTATAAAAAGATATGTCTATTCTATGTTATTCATACAATCGAACTGAAATACAAACTAATTTTCAAGATATCAACTTCTTCATCAATTGACTTTATTGAAATTCTAGCCTTTACCAATTCACCAAAAATTCCCGTCCCTCATACTACACCATCTTCTACCTATCATGATCATACCGAATATACTCCAGAGAAAAAGAAAGGGAAGAAGATGATTGACGTATCTCCAAACACTAAACAAAAATAGATGATTTGCATCGCTATCAAAAAGAATCACCGATGCTTCAACGTGAAATATACTACGAGAAAAAGATCAACTTAGACGTCTAAGAATTATCGAGCATATTGCTATGAAGTTTTCCGATGCTTCATCGCATCCAATAGACGAACACGTCGTTTCACCTATTCGACGACCTTCTACTTCATCCCCGCCACGATCACCGGTCTCATAAAATTCATGGGATAGAAATGAAGCATCAAATGTTCGTCACAAACAACTATAATGCTACAAAACTTCTATCCCTTCAAAATAAAAGTAGTTGTTATTTTTGTTTATTTTTTTTCCCGAATAATTCTACTAAAGTACGTACAATTTGTTTTTGGAATAATTCATTTTTTCTTCCTCATATTATCAACACTTATACTAGTTATAATATTCAAAAACAAACTTACAATGTTCATTAGTATGAAAATATATAAAAATGTACTCCATAAAAATTGATTGTAGAAATTCACCCAGGTTAGTCGACTGAACCAGGAGGCTAGTCGACTGACACAGAAGTAATTCTTTTTAAAAAAGGGGTCAATCGACTGGCACGGTAGCTTAGTTGACTGGACCAGAAGCCAAAAAAATTATATCCCAGATTCAGTCAACTGAATCAGGCATTCAATCGACTGAACCGGTAGGTCGAAAATTTCAAATTTCAGATTCAGTCGACTGAACCACTGATTCAGTCGACTGATTCGTGAATCCAAGCAAAATTATTGCTCCTACCCACTCACTTTTCACCCTTTAACCATCGTCTTCCCCATCTCTCTCCTTGCTCATTTAAGATTTTCAACTTCTCTAAAAACCTAGCTCTTCAAAAAATCAATTTTTTAACCTCCAAACAATCAAATTAATGGCTTCTAAGAGAAAAGGACAAGCATTTTCATCCTCTCAACCTCCTTCAAACGAGCAAATCCAACAATGGCTATTCGATGATAATGCAATTAGGAGATGGAGGAGAACGCAAGATTCTCGCATCTTTGAAGGTTCGTTCATAAAGTTTGATGATTTTTCTCCATACCATATAGAAGAATTGCCTCGTAGGAGCAATTTGGAATCTTTATTCAATATTGACGGCAATAAGCACAAAATTAATTAAATAATGGTCAAACTATTCTATGCAAATCTTAACTTGGGTCACCAAACCATTCAAAATCAAGAAGATTGTGTACGGAGTCTAGTTTGTGGAAAACCCGTCTTTTTCTTCCTAGATCGAATGGCTCACATTTTAAGGTCTGAAAATGATGGTGTTGAATTGAGCAATGTTGATTGTGATATGGTGGTTCGTGACCGTATAAGTCATTTATTTTAGAAGACGATATGCACCAACTCAAGTCCATGTCCTTAAGACCAAAAGCAAGAGTTACACATCGTGCATTAATGAAAACCATAACTCCGCGAACCAGGAGTTATGAACTTGTTTATAAACATAACTTTAAAGCCTTGTATGCTATCTTCGGCAATATTAAAGTCAATTGGCTATGATTAATTCTTGATGAATTCTTAAGCTTCAAAAATGGTCGAATGAATGTCATCTACTATGGTGAATGTATTATGCGACTACTAAAGGCATGTGAGATTCTGAAAGCTAACTTGCCGATTTCTATCATTGGGTATTTAAATTCTCGTACTTTAGCATTAACGAAGCTACCAGTTTCTCAACCACCTCCTATCATTACTTTCGAAGAATGCACTCAACGAAAATTATCTCAAGATCAATCACAATAACATGGCGAAGCATCTCATGGTCCATCTCGCCAAAGATCAACTATTCGTCAACAAGATGAAATTTTGAT
Organism: Allium cepa; assembly: GCA_030765085.1. Classification (NCBI taxonomy): domain Eukaryota; kingdom Viridiplantae; phylum Streptophyta; class Magnoliopsida; order Asparagales; family Amaryllidaceae; genus Allium; species Allium cepa. Next base: position 709,128,362 of record CM060932.1, read on the forward strand.
TCCTAATCCGGGCCTTCCTCCACATGAGTCGATTTCTATGATATGTTGTAACCAACAAATTCTTCAATATCATATCACTAAAGTTGATAAAAAGCTTGATAAGGTTAAAGGATTTCTTACGAAGTGATGACAAGCTATCTCATGTTCATCCAGCACTTCCACAGCTACACTAGGCGATCCGGGTAAGAAACCCGTCTTCATTTGGTCTTCCGATGATCAAGCAAGTAGGAGCGACGTTGGTGGAGATGGAGGCGATAGCTGTGGCTAAACATCGCAAGATGATAGAGGTAAGCAAGGATGGCATAAGTTATTATTTTATATTATGCAAACATCAATCTTTAATTTATGGCTTGTATTTAATATTCACTCTTCTTTTGTATTATTTCAAGATTCTTGTTTATGATATTTTAATATATGAATGATCGTTTTTAATATATGAATGATCGTTTCCTTCATAATATCTATGACATTATGGTTTCATACTTTTACATTCCTTTTTCCTTTTTGTCGATGACAAAGGGGGAGAAATATTATTACTAACGTTAAGAATGCAGGATATAGAGTGTCAAAGATTCAGGGAGAGTAAGTATTTATATTATATATATACAGTCGAAATCTATATCTACTTACAGGTTGTCATAAATCAAAAAGGGGAGAATGTTGAGACTTGGTTTTGATTCATGACATAAGGCTATCTCTATGACATACAGATTTGATGACTGCTACAACAAAAAGAGAATATATACTACAGAGAGACAAGACTTCAAAATCGATGCATCAATCATATTATTTTGTTTTTGAGTTTAGGTCAATTTTTGTTAAAATCGCTCGTCGTTTATGTATATATTAGCTTATATATTTAACCGTCTTGTTTCCAAGTAATTTATACAGATATAAGCATATAATATATATATATACACTATAAAAGTGTTTAAAGTTATATATATTATATTATAAAAGTTTTTAAAGTTATATATATTATTGTACCTATGTAAACTGTGTAAATTACATAGATATTGCCAGGTCAGTCGACTGACCCAGAAATTTTTGTGCAACATACACAGATGCACAGATATACAAATTTATATATTGAAATTTTCGTTTGAATATTCAATCGACTGACCCAGAGGTTCAGTTGACTGATTTCTACAATGGCTACTTTTTGAAAAGACATGATTATTTGTGAAGAGTTACGAACCTCTACGAAAAGATTTGGATGCAACACTTCAATCGAAACTCTTCATCAACATTCGCTGCTTTCTAACCTCTATAAATACATACTCTAACTTGATTCCAAATCACCAAATTTTCTTACCTTTCTAATCTAACACTCTTGAATCTACTTGCAACTATACTTTCAAATATTCTGCATTAAAACAAAATTATACCTTTCTATTCTTCATAAACTTCAAATATATATATTTATACTCGAGCAGAAGATTATAGGAAGGGTGTACTACAAGTGACAAATCCGTGTTATTAGAACACACAAAGTCAAAACAATTTTTTTTTGCTGAAGCATTGCTCTGCTACTCAGGCGTGTGAAGCCCTCTTCGGCTGTTGAGACGAAATCATGTTCTGCTGCTCAGATCCCTGTTCGGCTGCTCAGAGGTTGTATAGAACTGTTCCTCCGGATTAAGTGAGGTTTGTTGTTTTAGTGAAATTTCAGAAGGAGTCTAGGACGGACGTAGAACGGTGCTCCGAACCAGCATAAAAATTCCTGGTGTCATTTTACTTTACTACTTTTATATTCCACATTATTTATCGTATAACTACATCATTGTACACGGTATTATCGTATATCCATATTACACGATCCATAGCACACTTTTAATTCAAAGCACATGACTAGAAATGCTCATATGTTATCAAATATAACATACATCAATGGTGGCACCGTGACATTCAGAGAGAACTTAAAGGATTTGTCATCGCCATTGGAGAAGTCATCAATATTGCTATTTCTAATTTTCCTATTATTACTAATGTTTTATTCGTAGAACATTTGAAACATAACTTATTAGGTATAAGTCAATTATGTGATAAAGGATTTCAAATTAATTTCGAGAAAAATAAATGCAATATCCTTGAGCAAAATAAAAATCTAATTTTTGAAGGATTTAGAAATCAAAATATATATGTTTAAACATGAATGTCAAAAACGACACTAATTTATGCTTAACTGCAAATCATAATGATCCATGGTTATGGCATAAACATTTCCGTCACATAAACTTCAAGAATATCAATAAACTAGCTAAAAATGAATTAGTTAGAGGATTACCAAAAATAAACTACAAAGTTAAAACCTGTATAACGCTTGTCAATTAGGTAAATTAAAGAAACTTTATTTAAATGTAAAAAGGAAATTTCTACAAAGCAACCTCTCGAACTACTCCTCCAGATTTATTCGGACTGACTCAAGTACGTTCAATAAATCATAAGAAATATTATCTTGTAATTATTGATAATTTTTCTAGATATACTTGGACATTATTTTCAAAACATAAAAGTGATACTTTTGAAATATTCAAATTTTTTGCTAAACGAATTTAAAATTTGATGAATTTAAAAATTAAAAGTATACGAAGTGATCATGGAGGTGAACTTGAAAATGAACTATTTACAAATTTTTGCAACAAAAAGGAAAATAGTCCTAATTTTTCATTTTCACGTACACCATAATAAAATGGCATTGTAGAAAGGAAAAATCGAACTTCACAAGAATGTGCATGAACTTTACTAGTAGTAACCTATCAAATTTTTTTTGGGCCGAAGTTGTTGCTGCCGCATGTTATGTGTTGAATCGTGTAACACTCAGACCAGTGACTAAAAACACATGCTATGAAATGTTTTTCAACACGAAACTTAAAGTATCATATTTTCGAGTATTTGGATCTAAATGTTTTATTTTAAATAGAAAAGAATATCTATAAAAATTCGATTCTAAAGCTAATGAAGGAGTTTTTATTGGCTATTGGGATTGAAGTAAAGCATATAGAATTTTTAATAAACGAACTAACATTATAGAAGAAAGTCCTCATGTTTCGTTTGATGAAAATTTTAAAATTAATGATGATGATGAAGAAGTGATAAATAATAATAAAACTAATGTACCTATACAAGAAAATAATGATAATAATATCAATATCAATAATGATAATGATAATATGATTACATCACCACTTAGGATATTAAAGGACCATCCAACTGATAATAATATATGTGATTTAAATACAAAGGAATCAACCAGAAAACAGTTAAATCAAATGATTCATGTTGCACTTATGTCAAATTTTGAACCTAAAAATTATAAAGAAGCATCAAAAGATGATTTCTGGATTACTACAATGCAAGGATGTCACGACCCGGTTTTTCGACCTTCGAAAGTCGACACTAATACGTACACTATATTACATGTCGAACAATCGAATGCCGAAAATACCAGACAGTAAGGGAGAAAGAAGAAGAGGTAGAAGAAGAAATAGAAAACAAACATCAGAATCTCACAAACGCAGCGGAACAAAACATAATATAAAATACAGTATTTATACAAAGAAAGGCTTGTAACTGTCAATATACATACAATATATCAGAGTACAATGAATCTGGACATTTGTAACACTTGTCCCTGAATACTATCTGTACGTGCTCTAATACACAGCGGAAATAATCAATATGTTTATGCCATCCAGCTCGTCTCCTGAGCTCCAGAACGTCGTAACCTGAAAATCTGTAATACTCGGTCTGACCTGAACATTACGATAAAGTAACACCCAATTCAAGCTAGAAACCAGCATGAGTAAACCCATTTAAATTGAAATACTAGAGTTGTAAAAATGTCTTTGAAAATCAAGGTAACCCGTCCAACACTTCGAGTTCCTATCTTGTTATAACCAACACATTGATGCCAAATCCATTATTTAAAATAATACCTAAGTGCAGTTACTTACCCAAATATAGTCAGATTTAATTACTTTATTTAATTCCAGCCCATTGGTTCTACAAATCAAACCCGTAAGGTTTGAAGTAGTTATTACATCGAAGTGGTTCTGGATATTGCCGATAATCGATCCCGGTCTCTTCACCATCCTTTAAGTCAAGTTGTTTAACAAAAACAATTTAGTTTCAGAATATCAACCTTCACATAAAAATCCCATCACAATATCTATTCAAACGAACGTCTCACATTTTATTTTTAATTATTCATTTCAGGTTATACCAACTTTAACTATTCATAGACTATATCAACTAGTCACATAAATCATTAATTTACTTAAACATAATTTATTAATATATTTAAATCATGTTTAATTATCATTGAACTAATTACAAACCATTTTATTTTATTCTAATTATATACCTGGAATTTACTAAAAATTAACAAGTATAATTAACTTAAGACCTTTAACAAATTTAAGGTTTAGATCATTTTATTTTACCATTAACTATTATCTAACTATTTCTTTAATAAACCTCTGTAATTAATAATTAACACATATATAATTACCTTAACTTAATTAATTTTAAATTATAATTATTCATTTATCCTAGACATTACTAATTCTAAGGTTTAAATTAACTTAAGGTTAAAATTACTTAAATTATATAACCATAAACTAATTACTGTGAAAATATTTTCTTTCCATTCTCTTTCTTTTCAAAATCCAATACCTCTACGTTTGATATCTCAAAATATCCAAAATATATTTAGCCAATCCATAGCATTCAATAGCTTCAATTTTCAATATAATCTACCATAGATTATCAAATAAATAACAATCACGGACTATGAAAATAAATTTCAATATTTTCGAAGAATCCAGTTGGATCCCTCCAACCTGTTTTCCTGCATCCACAGATGTTAGCACAATATAAAAATACCAATCCCACTTCGAGGGGGATATCATGGTAAAAAGGGTCATCCGCTACTATGCAGGGCGCATAGTGTCTCATCCGCTATACAATGTGGGAATATCAATCACTCCAATATATATATAATATCACATCCAGACTGATAATAAACGATCAATTAAAGCAATCAACCAATAATTTAATTTAACTAATCAATAACCCAATCTGAGTGAGATTTACTCACCTTTGATTTTTGTTTTACGATTTGACCCAAACCAGCTTGTCTCTCCACTATTTTTGACCTTGTATAAACATCGTATGGTTTTATTAATCATTTGAAATACCCTAAAAATAAATTATAATTTAATAAATTTGATTGTCTAATTTTCCTTTTAAACCCTACACTTATAAAAATAGATTATAGATTTTAAAAATCTAACTTTTATAAAATTTTCAAAAAGTTTAACAATTTCATACATATTTCCAAAGTTTTTTCTATAAATATAATTTTCCTGTTTACCTACAATTAAAATAGGCATATGAATAAAAAAATTTCCGATAACCCAGATTCAAAAATTAAATTGAATTAATTACAAAACCGAAACCTTACTATTTATCTGTATATATGTATATATAAATTTTTCAGAGTACATGTGTGTGTGTATATATAGACACACACACACATACACTACTAAATTTCCAGAAAGGTAAAGCTCACCTAAAATTAACAAGTATGATTTTTTTTACTGTGTAGGTATATATATATATAAATAAATCTATACTTATATTTTTTTCTGTTTTAAACTATTTTTTTTCAATCAGTATTTATATTCATAAGTGTAAACGAAAAGAAGAAGAAGAATGGATACCTCATTGTCGATCGCTCGAGGCTGCCACACCCTAACCCTATCGTGACCGGACCTGGCGAACTGCTGCTTACCCCCAGTTCCACGTGAATCCCAGCTGCCTCAACCATGGCCACAGAGATGCTTCCGACTCCACACGAGCTTCTTGGCATCGCGTGCACGTACAAAGATCGCACCTCACCCATCACCGTGGAACTTGCGTCGAGCTCCGGATACCGTCCACCTTCACATGAGCCATCAACTTCACGATTTGAATTTCATTCGAAATATTTCCTATTGATTTACTGACTCGATTTCGAAAGAGGAAAGGGTTTGGCTTTATTTTTGAACTTGAACAAGAATGAAAGGGGATGAAATAACTGAAGGAAATTTACTCGAGTCGGCCATTGTTCGATCCCCATTTTTATTTTGAAATGTCTTTTTTGTGATTTATTTTATCAGCTTGTTGTTTTAAAAAGGAGAAGGGGGACATGATTCGATGTTTACGTGCCTAAGACAAATTTCCATAATGCCATCAAGGTGAAGGAAAAAAAAATCTGACGTTAAAGGATTTTTGACTGGTTAATGTAATATATATATTTAAATTGAATTCAAATTTGAATTGTCACGATAAATGCAACCTAAAATTTCGACATCCTATCGAGGCATGCCGCTAGGCGTTTATAATGTTATACCCCTATTTCGAAGGTAATGGAAAAGGTTTCGATTCCTAATTCGATCGTACGGAGAAGATAGGTTTTTGGACATTATTATTATACTGAATTTTAGATTTAAATTTTAGCGTGTTTATCTATCGTACGATCACAAGACAACTCCAAACGCTCCGAGAATTGAAATCCGACAATAATACACTATCACGGATCTAATGGAACTGGTTTCATCAAATTCCAAGGCTGTGTCTCGGAAGGCTATTTTTGAATGTCAATTTAAACGGTATATTTTCAAAAATGAACAAACCACTTTTAAATTAAAATTTAAAGCTTCTATAATCTTCAGCATTATCAATATAAATTTTACAACCCTTCAAATTATTTTTAACTAGCTTAAAACTCCTGATTTAACATTTCATCCAATTTCCAGTAATTAAATTCAATAGTTTTATTATCCATAATTGGTTACATTTGAAATCCAAGTTGAAATTTACTTTTTTTAAATATTTAAAATCAGTTAAATATTCCAGTTTCAAATGTCCCAAAATTCTGGGTCGTTATATTCCTCCCCCTTAAACGAATTTCGTCCCCGAAATTGCTAGTTAAGAAGGAATGGTCCCCACCCGTTAACTATTTCCTGAAACTAAACAGTTTTAACAAGTGGAAATTAACCACAAGGGCCTCTTTAGAAAGAGGAATTAGTTTCTAGGACACACAATTGAAATATTACCATCAAGGACAAAACACAAAATAATTAGTTTCTAGGGGCTAAAAACCTATGAAATTATGTCCTTGAAAGTAATTGGACTACTGACTTTGTCCTTGAAAGTAATTATTCTGCTGACTTTGGCCTTGAAAGTAATTTCTTTGAATGTGTGTCCTAGAAACTAATTGGACTGCAAACATTATTCTTCTGGTGAAATGCCCCTTTTAACGACTACTTAAAACAATCTTTTTATTAAGGACACCCTATCACTTCTACCATCCTTCCAAACTCGGCCATAGGTTTCAAAAAAAATTACTTACTCAACCATTCAAATTATTATTTAAATCCAAATTTTAAATTATCAAAAATTTCTCAGAATTTTCTAACTCCTAAATTTTTGAAAAATTTCTCCAGCATCTCCATTGCGCGGCTAGCTCAAAACAACTACAAAACAGCTCTACGGGCCCCAAATTTCGAAAGAAAACAAAATGCCAAGTGGCTAGATCAGAAAATCATCAAATTTCATATGTCAATTTAAATACATACCTTTTGTTGGGCAATTCAAATTTATCTTCTAAAATCACAAACTCCAATTTCCTTTTGCTTTTATAACACTAGTATATCCTACTTAGCAATTATAACCAATCTCAAATTCCAAAATCATTTTATCCATTTCTTTCAAAATTTTCAATAATTGCGTTACTTAAGTCGTACGATGTACACATATCATTCGTACGCAATATCAAATCCGATCGCTCACTCGATCACACAATTTCACTTCTGAACTAGTATCGTCCACCCGACCCTCTATTGCGGACTCAGATCTGTTTTCTTGATCAAAAACCATCATCCTCCTTGCGTAACCATATATTATGATAGAGAATTTCCGAATCAATCAAAAAAATCCATATCCATGGTTCGCCATCGAAAATCGAGTGAAAAATCCCAACTCAGATCAACATATATATCTCGAAATTCTGTTCCCGAATCTGGATCAAATCGCTATGCAGATAAAATAATATACATACATCCTATATATTAATTTCCAGTTTATATATATAATTTTTTTTTATATTTTTTTGATTTCTATTCATTTATTTTTAATTTCCCTTTTTACCACTTTTATTAAACCTTCATTCAAATATTAACTTAATATATTTCTCCATTCCAAATTTACTTAAGAATTTCACCATCCATTTCTTGAGTCCAATATAAATATTTTATATACTTCTTATATTTGTTTTCAATTTACCACTTAAGCTTTTATATCCATTTCCATTTAACTTAAATTTCCAATTCTATTTGAATTCAATTTACCTTTCATTTTTATTCATCACCAAAACTATCTTATGTAAATATTTTTTATAACTCTTTTGTTTCAAAATTTTAAAACACTTTAAAATCTACATAATATTACCAAAATAGTTTTATATAAAAATACTTTTTATACTCGATGTCTCAACAAGTCCATCCTTGTTCTCATAGAAATTTAGTCAAACGTTGATCAAGCACAGGACTGAAAATCTATAAGTATTTAGTAAACCCGTTTTCAACACCCAATGAAGATATTTGAAAAACATAACTTTTGTGAGAATGCAGAAAATATTTTTGTAAGAATGCTCTGGAAATCATCACCCCCTCCATGGATCGTAGTTAGCTCGATGATTACGTCGCTATCTCGGCGAAACTATAGAAAACTATAGGCATCTGCACCCCTCGATTTCACCATGGAACCGCCACAAATCACAGCTACACCTAGGGGTACGTTGCCATCACGGCAAAAACTACGTAACTATAGGCATCAGCGCCCTTGAATTTGCTGCCAAATGAAACTTCACCACATAGATCGCAGACTACATCAGTTGAGTCCCAATGTAGCCTGTAGGCACTCACTGCCACAAGACTTCCGCTATGTCCTCATAGATCGCAATTGTGACGACCCAGATTATTAATGGTCGTTAATTGGCAATTAAATGAATTAAATTATTAGAAATATTGATTTATGGCTCGAACATATAAAATTCTAATAATTAAAAATATCTGGATATAAATATAAATTGGTTTAAACACTATATACAAACTTAAGTTATAATATTTTGGGTATGATGGACTTAATTTGATAATCTTCTAATATAATTATTTAAATTTACAAAACCTATCATTCTAAACAAATAAAATATGATATCTAATTACTATTGTTCATATATATATATATATATATATATATATATATATTGATTGTAAAAAAAACTATGTTTTGAAAATTCAAAATAAATATCTTAAAAATAATTTAAATTTAAACTCTGCATTTTTAAACACCAGTATGTATATGTATATATGGTTATTAATTAAAATATTAATTACTTAAACCTAAAAATGAAATAGGAATAAATGAAAGCTTTATAATATTAAGTAAACATGAAATAAAAATATAAGAAAATAAAAGGAAATATAAAATATATGCAAATGGACATTTGTAGGCTTAAGAGGAGCATACTAATATATGTGTCATGATTTCTTCTAAAAAAATGGATTTCCTTATTTTCAAATATATAGTTCAGTTTATACTCTTTCAAAGATATATCTCAACGTTCATCTTTCTTTCATTTCTTGCAACAAATCAAACTAGAAAATAAAAAGAAAAACTAAAACTACTTCAAGTTTTCAATCTAAAGCAAGCATAGATTCAAATTCAATTTAATCAAAGAAGATCAGTTGCAGTTTCAAAAATCAAGCTTCCAGGTTCAAATTTATGTTTCCATATTTCAAAGCTTTCTATGTTCATCTAATCTATGAGTAAACTTTAACCTTTTAAGTTAAATCAACTTTATAGCTCATGCATGCAACAATTGATGGTAGTGATGAATTGAATATGATTTTCGTAGATGGGAATTGGGTTTTTTCTGGGTGAATAAGTTGAAATTTTTGTGTCTGTAGGTGCATGTCTATGTTTTATGCTAACAGGCTCAAGAATCACTCAAAATTTGATTTCTCTTCACTCAATTACTTTTGGGTTATGATCATTAAAGAAAGTATGTTTATATTAACAAATTTCAATTTTTAAAAATGATCTCAAGTGTAGTTAGTAAGTATATTTACTGGAAGAAAGAATTTACAGTGGAAATGAATCTTATCAAAAAAATAATTTGATTAATTTCATCTTTTACTTATATGATCAGATTCAACTTGAGGAATTATGATTTTTGGTGGAAGTTTTGTAATTTTTAAACATGTATATGACGAGAAACCATGAGTTGATGAGAATCAGGTCTCTTGCAAATTTTCGACAATCGTGAGGATTTTTAGCAACAGAATTGAGAACGGAGGTAGGTTGATGGTCAAGGGTCATGGGAAAAATGGTGGGAGATTTTTTCAGAGCAGCGAGGTAGCGGTCCGGCGTCGATGAAGGGTTTTGGGGTTCGATCTGGTAGACATTGAATTTTGGGGAATTACGGCGTCGAGGCGTCATTGGAGTGGTTTGGTGGAGGGGAATAGGAAGCAGGATGTCAGACGATGCTGGTGGCGATATAGCGTGGGTTCCGGTGGCCTACATCGGTAGTACGAGGTGGATGATGGAGGAGAGTTCCTTTTTGGCTGTGGCGAATGTTCGAAATTAAATTCGAGCATTTTTGAGTGGAAGTAAGCAGCCGAGGTCGTCGATGAGGTAGTCAGAGACTTGGTGGCGGTGGCGGTGGAGGTATGAGCATCTCCGATCGGGTATGCACATGCATGGTGCACTTGTGTCAATCGATTTTTGTGTAGGCAGAGGTGGGATCAGGTAGGAGAGAGAGAGAGAATTTGGGGAAGAAGGGTATTAGATCAGGTTTGGGCTCTGGTTGGTATAGGGTTTTGTATGGGGATGGGCTTGGGTTTGTACGCAAGTGAATTATCAAGTTTTAAAGAATAAAAGAATAAGGGGAAGGGAAGATTTTCATGGGTTTCATATTTAGGCTTTGGCTTAAAGATTTAAAAATAAAAAAATAAAAAAAATTAAATGATGGACGTAAATGAAGTTTTCAAAAGAAAGATTGCAAACAAAGTTCCAAATAATTTTTACCAAATTTAAAGTTAAATGTTTTACTTAAACGTATGGGAAAATAAATAAAGTAATTTAAAAGTTTTTAATTTAATCCTTAACTTAGATTAATAATAATGCTAATTTAATTAAGTTGAGATAACTATATGTTAATTATTTAGTTAATTACAAAAGTTATTAAATAAAAGTTAATAATGTAATTAAGTAAATGGTTAAGGTAAATGTTTTAAACTTTTAATTAATTAAGTCTTAAGTAATTGTAAATGATAATTACTTAATTCCAATAATTAAGTAAATTTTAGATAATGACATTTAAGCATGATTTTTAAGCAATTTAGGTATTAGTGTTTAAATAAATTTAATTAATTAAATTAGAAACAGTGTGACCAGTTAATCTAGCCTATGGATGATTAAATTGTATTGAATACTTTAATATCTCTAGTCTGATATTTTGTGAAGATTTGTGATATAAAATGCTTGAATTGAACTGTTGATAAATGTGAGATATTTTAGATATCTATGATGAATTTCTATGTGAATATGCTATTCTGAATTTAAATTGAATTGTTTTACTTAAACAACTTGGCCTTAAAAGACGGTGTTTGGATTTCGATGAGATCGGGGTCGGATATCAACGATATTCGGAACCACTTCAATTATTAATCTATAATTCTTTATAGATTGGATTATAGATGCAAATAGGCTGGAATGGAATCAATTACGTAAACTTGGCCATTTAAATTAAGTAACGGTACTTAGATATATTTTGTGGAATAAATGTTTGGCTGTAGCAAGATAAAAACTCGAAGTGATGAACGAGTTACCTGAGTTTTTCAAGAAGTTTTACAACTTAAGTATTTCATATTAGATGGGTTTACTCACGCTGGTTTCCAGCCTGACTCAGGTGTTACTTTATTGTAATGCTCGGGTCAGACTGAGTATTATAAATTTTCAAGTTAGGTCGTTCTGGAGCTCAGGAGACCAGTTGGATGATAGAGACATATTGATTCCACTGTGTATTAGAATTTATATTGATTGTATTCAGGGACAATTTGTCACAACTGTCCAGTTTCTTATGGATGGTTGTACTCTGATATATTGTATGTAAATTGACATTTGTAGCTTTCTTTGTGTAAATGCTATTATTTGATATTATATTTTGTTCCGCTGCGATTGTGAGATTCTATGCTTTTGTTTTCTGTTTCTTCTCCTACCTCTTTTCCTTCTTAACCCTAACAATCTGGTGTTTTCGACACTTAATTGCTTGGCACTCTATATGGTGAACGTATTAGCGTCGAATTTTCAGAGTCGAAAACTCCGGGGCATTACATTTGGTATCAAGTGAGGTTAAGCAAGAACCTTAGCTTTGATGGGGATCACTCATTAGAGATAGGGCCACCAGTTGAGTTGCACATATTATATGAGAGCGTACTTGTTATTTTCTTATATAATAATTTAAAAAATGATTTTAAAAACGATTTTTATATAATCTTACATTTTAATATATGAAGCAATAATTTTTCTAATTATTATATATATTAAGATAATTGGTTGTTGATTATTGAAATTAAATATAATAATAAGAATTAAGTGGTAATATATATATAATCAAATAGAAATTTGGGCAAGGATTAACTATGCAAATAAGTTGAGCTAATAATGGATTCAAAACTGAATTTAAATCTTAGAAAATTCAAATGAATTTTCAAAGTATTGAAATAAGTTACCTTGATTTGATTTTCCAACAAATGATAAAGCAGAATGAAATGTTTGAAGGAAGTAACAACTTAGATAGGTATGACTTATAAATTGAAAAGGATTTAAATTGTGAGGTTTTAAAATCTAAGTCCAGAATATTAGAAATTGTTTCAAAGTGTTAAAAGATATAATAAATAATATTAATCGGAATGTTTTTGATTGTAGGAATCCTATTTTAAAACAAAAGTTGTTTTGAAAATTTTAAAGGAATTTGTTTTGAAAAAAACACAACCAAGAATGGTTTAAAGATTGAAAGTATGACTGGGCGTGCAAATGAAATAGATATGTGTATATATAATGCAAATTGATTTGAAATGAAATGGATATATATATATATATATATATATGGAAAATAAGAATAAAAGCTGGAAATTCTATTAATCAAAATCTAAATTATAGGTTAGGATGTCCCACTAGAATCTAATCCAGGAGAGTAATGGCTAAAAGTGAAGAATGGAAGGCGAGACGTAGGGAGCGGAGAGAAGCTGCACGTAAGGAACGAGAAGATGCAATACAGGAGTATGAGAAACAGGTTAAGGAAAGGGCTGGACCAGGGCCATATAATAATGTCACCTGCTACAGATGTTATAATAAGGGTCATTACGTAGCTAAGTGCAGTAAAACAAGGAAGGAATTGAAGGGTACATTCCAACGGTTTCGCTCTGAGATCTTATGCTTTAAGTGTCATAAGAAAGGACATTTCCTAAACTATTGCCCTGAAGTGAGAAAGGTGAAGCGTAAACCCGTAGAACCAGTCAATGAGTCGACTATTTGCTATCATTGTAAGATGACGAGACACATCACTAGGAATTGTCTCAAGAGACGGAAGAAGAGTAAGGTTGTGGAATGTCTTGCAGGAGGCATGAAGGTTATCCAGATTGATGGAAGGGTAGAAACCTTTTGTGGTAAATGTTATAGGTGGGGACATCTTGTTGAAAAGTGCGTGTCTGGGCTTCGCCCATTGGAAGGAAGTCCTTAGAGAAGATTCTTTTAAAGAATACTAAGGCTCTGTTCTTTTCCAAACCCTTAAGTGATGGAGAAGGCGTCAAGATTTATGACTTCTGTAAAACTCTTATTTTTGGATAAATGGATGTAATGTTTGAACTACTAGTGTGTAGTCTATGAATGCATGGAATATTTTGCGGCAGTACAATCTAATATAAATTCATTTTTATTTATTTGAAATTGGAATTGAAATTAGTTCAAATTGAAATTTGATTTGAATTAATTGGAATTGTAATTGAAGTTGAATAAGTTTAAATTCAAATAGGAATTGATTTGAATCGAAGTAAATTCAAACTGAATTGAAATTGAAACAATTTAAATGGAAGTGGAAATTGGAAATTGATTAGAATGGGAGATTGGAAAATTGAACCAGTTTGACTCTGAAATTATTTTCAAATAAATTGTTTTAATATAAATTGTCTTAAATCAATTTTTCCTTGCTATTTACTATAAAACCTTTCTTTTTAAAACCCAAACTATCTTATACTTATTTTGGAACAATTTTACTATTTTACAACAATTTTACAACTGTCTTACAAACTAATTACTATTTTACAACTATGTTGCAACTATTTAACTATTCTATAGCAATTTTACAACTAATAAATATTTTACAACCAATAAATATTTTACAACCACTTAACTAACTTAAACCTTTCAGAGCTATTTTCTAAACTCAAGCTAGTCAAAGTGCAAACTATTTATAATTAAATACCAAATGAGATAAGAATTGAAGTGATAACCTAGATGGAAATTGAATCAGTTATGAATAAGTGAATAGAAATCAAAACGAATATGAATAAAAAGAAAATTGATTTAGCTAATAATCAATGAAGTAAATACTTAGGATGCATGTATATTATTCTATTCGCATAACGATTTGATCCAGATTTGAGCACAGAATTTCGTGATATACTCTATCGAGCCAAGTTGGGATTTTTCACTCGATTTTTGACGGCGAACCCTAGATATGGATTTTGATTGATTCTAGAAATTCTCTGTCATAGTTATAGCTATGCAAGGAGAATGATGGTTTCTGATCAAGAAACCAGATCTGAGTCCGCACTTGGAAGTCAAGTGGACGACACTAGTTCGGAAGTGAAATTGTGTGATCGAATGAGCGATCAGATTTGGTATTGCATACGGATGATATATGTACATCATACGTGCTTAAATGAAATAGATATTGAAAATTTTGAAAAGAAATATAAAAAATGATTTTCAAAATGGAAAAGTATATTTTGAGAAATATATGATGAATAAGAATGGAAGTTGGATACCATTATAACTGAAAACATTTTATAAAAAGTAAGTAATGTGGCAAATAACTTTATAAAGGAAATCTAATTTGAATGTTCATTTGGCATAAATAAAGTTATATATATATATATATATATATATATATATATATATATTTATATGATAAACTCTCCTTGTTGAATCTATAACCAGAAGAAAAGATCTTTGAAAAAATATTTTGTTCCAGTTAAAAGAACAAACTTACATATATATATATATATATGATTTTATGAAATTGGGAAAAAGATTTTTGGAACTCATTGATTTTGAAAGGCTTTTGATTTTGGAAAAAAATAAATTTTGGAAATTTGGAAAGCCAAGTTTGAGAACTATCAATTTTGTGTAAGTGGGATTTATATGTGATACATATAAGAGCATGATTTGAAAGATACTATATGTGTATAATACTTGTTTTGAGAATGCTGTGGGAAAAAAGGCGCTCCCATTTAGAATTGAAACTTGTAGTAGGAGATCCACGGGGTGGTTCTGCCTTGTGCCCTAAGGGAGGGTTCTAAATTTGATCCCAGAAGATGTCCGGACTAAACTAAAGTTCCTGAGGATTGTGGTTGGGGTAACGAAAGTCGAGGCGATGATGCCTACAGAGACATTGGGGTTATGCTGTAACTGCAGTGTAACTCGGTGTAACTGCGATCTACTACGCTCCATGGCATAAATAGAGGGGCGGTGATTGCCTAAAGTCTACGTTCGATTACGCTGGAAGAGCGATGTAACATCGGTAGCCTGCGATCTATGAAGACATAGCGGAAGTCGTGTGGCAGTGAGTGGCTACAGGCTACAATGAGACTCGACTGATGTAGTCTATGATCTATGTAGTCTATGTGAAGAAGTGTCATTTGGTAGCGAAAATCGAAGGCGCTTATGCCTATAGTTACATGGTTTTCGCTGTGATGGCAACGCAGCCCTGGGTGTAGCTACGTTCTGTGGCGGTTCCATGGTGTAATCGAGGGGCGCGGATGCCTACAGTTTTCTATGGTTTCGCCGGGATGGCGACGTAATCATCGGGCTAACTGCGACCATGGAGGGGGTGATGATTTCCAGAGCATTCTCACAAAAATGTTTTCTAAGTATTTTCACTGGGTGTTGGAAATAGATTTACTAAGTACTTACAGATTTTCATCCTACATCTAATCAACGTATGACCGAAATTCTATGAGAACGAAGATGGACTTGTTGAAACATCGGGTTATAAAAAGTGTTTTTATATAAAATCTTTTTTGGTAATATTATGTAATTTTAAAAGGTTTTTTTTTATAAAAAATTGAAACTTTGAAATAAAAGAGTAAAAGAGTTATGAATGTCTAAAGAATAATTTAACTCACAATAAACATTATAATTTAAATTCTCACTTCATTTCTTTTCGAGGACAAAAAATTTTGAAGGGGCAGGAATGTGACGACCCCAATTTTTAACGGCCGTTAATTGGCAATTAACTGAGTTAAATTATTAGAAATACTGATTTATGAGCCGAACAAATAAAATTCTGATAATTAAAAATATCTAAATTGGTTTAAACACTATATACGAACTTAAGTTATAATATTTTGGGTATGATGGACATAATTTAATAATCTTCTAATTCAATTATTTAAATTTACAAAACTTATCATTTTAAACAAATAAAATATGCTATCTAATTACGATTGTTCATATATATATATATATATATTATAAAAGAAACTATGTTTTGAAAATTCAAAATAAATATCTTAAAAATAATTTAAATTTAAACTCTACATTTTTAAACACTAGTATGTGTATATATACATATGTATAGATGGTTATTAATTAAAATATTAATTACTTAAACTTAAAAATGAAATAGGAATAAATGAAAGGTTTATAATATTAAATTAACATGAAATAAATAAATAAATAAATAAACAAAAAGAAAATATAACATATATGTAAATGGACATTTGTAGGCTTCAGAGGAGCATACTAATACATGTGTCATGATTTCTTCTAAAAAAATGGATTTCCTCATTTTCAAATATATAGTTCAGTTTATATTCTTTCAAAGATATATCTCAATTTTCATCTTTCTTTCATTTCTTGCAACAAACCAAACCAGAAAATAAATGGAAAAACTAAAACTACTTCAAGTTTTCAATCTAAAGCAAGCGTAGATTCAAATTCAACTTAATTAAAGAAGATCTGTAGCAGTTTCAAGAATCAAGCTTCTAGCTTCAAAATTAAGTTTTCAGATCTCAAAGATTTCTCTGTTCATCTAATCTGTTAGTAAACTTTAGCCTTTTAAGTTAAATCATATTTATAGCTTGTGCATGCAACAACTGATGGTAGTAATGACTTGAGTATGATTTGCATAGATGGGAAATGGGTCTCTTCTGGGTGAATAAGTTGAAGTTGCTGTGTGTATAGGTGCATGTCTCTGTTTTATGCTAATAGGCTCAAGAATCACTCAAAATTTGATTTCTCCTCACTCGGTTACTATTGGGTTATGATCATTAAAGGAAGTATGTTATATTAACAAATTTCTGTTTTTAAAAATGATCTCAAGTGTAGTTAGTAAGTATATTTACTAGAAGAAAGAATTTACAGCGGAAATGAATCTTATCAAAAAAAATTGATTAATTTCAACTTTTACTTATATGATCAGATTCAAATTGAGGAATTATGATTTTTGGTGGAAGTTTTGTAATTTTTAACCATATATATATAATGAGAAATCATGAGTTTATCAGAATTAGGTCTCTTGCAAATTTCCGACGATCACAAGGATTGTTAGCAATGAGATTGAGACCGGAGGTAGGTTGATGGTCAAGGGTCATGGGAAAAATGATGGGAGGTTTTTTCAGAGCGGCGAGGGAGCGGAGTGAGTCGATGTAGGGTTTTGGGATTCAATCTGGTAGAGGTTGGTTTTTGGGGAATTGCGGCATTGAGGCGGCATCGGAGTGGTTCGGTGGAGGGGGAATAGGAAGCGGGATGTCAGACGATGCTAGTGGCGATAAGCCGGGGTTCCGGTGGCCTACATCGGTGGTACGAGGCGGATGATGGAGGGGAGTTCCTTTCTGGTTGTGGCGAAATGTTCGAAATTGAATTCGAGCATTTTCAAGTGGAACTAGGCAACCGAGGTCGTCGATGAGGTAGTCAGAGACTTAGTGGCGGTGGCGACGGAGGTAGGAGCATCTCCGATCGGGTGTGCACGTGCACGGTGCACTTGTGTCAGTGGACTTTTTTGTAGGCGGAGGTGGGATCAGGTACGAGAGAGAGAGTTCGGGGAAGAAGGGTATTAAATCGGGTTTGGGCTCGGGTTGGTATAGGGTTTTGTTTCGGGATGGGCTCGGGTTTGTACGCAAGTGAATTATCAAGTTTTAAAGAAGAAAAGAATAAGGTGAAGAGAAGATTTTCGTAGGTTTTGGGTTGGGCTTTGGACCTAAAGATTTAAAAATAAAAAGAATAATATATATATATATATATATATATATATTAACTAAGTTTTTAAAAGAAAAGAAAATTTTAAATGATGGAAGCAAAAGAAGTTTTCAAAAGAAAGATTGTAAACAAAGTTCCAAATAATTTTTACCAAATTTAAAGTTAAATGTTTTTACTTAAACGTATGGGAAAATAAATAAAGTAATTTAAAACTTTTTGATTTAATCCTTGACTTAGATTAATAATTATGCTAATTTAATTAAGCTGAGATAGCTATATATGTTAATTATTTAGTTAATTACAAAAGTTATTAAATAAAATTTAATAATGCAATTAAGTAAATGGTTAGGATAAATGTTTTAAACTTTTAATTAATTAAGTCTTAAGTAATTATAAATGATAATTAATTAATCCTAAAATTTTGTTAAATTTTAGATAACGATATTTAAGCAGGATTTTTAAGTAATTTATTTATAAGTTTTTAAATTAATTTAATTTAATTAAATTAGAAATAGTGTGACCAGTTAATCTAGCCTATGGATGATTAAATTATATTGATTACTTTAATTTCTCTAGTCCGATATTTTGTTATGATCTGTGATATGAAATGCCAGAATTAAACTGTTGATAGATGTGAGATGTTTTAGATATTTGTGATGAATTTCTGTGTGAATATGATATTCTGAATTTAAATTGAATTGTTTTACTTAAACAACTTGGCCGTAAAAGATGGCGTTTAGATTTCGTTGAGATCGGGGTCGGATATCAGCGATATCCGAAACCACTTCGATTAGTAATCTATAATTCTTTATAGATTGGATTATAGATTCAAATAGGCGGGAATGGAATAAATTAAGTAAACTTGGCCATTTAAACTAAGCAACGATACTTAGATAATTTTGTCGAATAAACTTTTGGTTATGGCAAGATAAAAACTCATAGTGATGAACGAGTTACCTGATTTTTTCAAGAAGCTTTACAACTTAAGTATTTCATATTAGATGGGTTTACTCACGCTGGTTTCCAGCCTGACTCGGGTGTTACTTTATTGTAATGCTCGGATCAGACCGGTATTACAGATTTTCAGGTTAGGTCGTTCTGGCGCTCAGGAGACGAGCTGGATGACAGAGACGTATTGATTCCGCTGTGTATTAGAATTTGTATTGATTGTATTCAGGGACAAATTGTTACGACTGTCCAGTTTCTTTATGAATAGTTATACTCTGATATATTGTATGTAAGTTGACATTTACAACTTTCTTTGTGTAAATGCTACAGCGGTTGTGAAATTCTGTGCTTTTATTTTCTGTTTCTTCTCCTACCTCTTTTCCTTCTTAACCCTAACAATCTGGTGTTTCCGACACTCAATTGCTCGGCACTCTATACAGTGAATGTATTTGTATCGAATTTTCGGAGTCGAAAATGTTACGTCGCTCTCCCAGCGAAATCAAACGTAGTCTTAGGCAATCACTGCACCTCGACTTACGCTATGGAAACACAATAGATCGCAGTTACACCGAGTTACACTACCATCGCAGCATAATCCCAATGTCTCTGTAGGCATCAGCGCCCTCGACTTTCGCTACCCCAACCACAATCCACATGAACTACAGTTTAGTCCGGACATCCCCTGGAATCAAAATTTAGAATCCCCTTTAGGGTCAAGGCAAATCCACCCTGTGGATCTCCTACTATAAGTTTCAACTCCAAATGGGAGCGCCTTTTTCCCCACAACGTTCTCAAAACATTTTATACTCTACACAAATAGTATCTTTCAAATCATACTCTTTATATGTATCACATATAAACTTGATATCTCAAAATCGATAATTTTCAAACTTGGATTTCCAATTCCAAAATTTTATTTTTTTCCAAAATCACAAGCCTTTAAAAATCAATAGGTTCCACTCTGACCAGTTTGAAATTTAGAAAATAGTTTGAATAGTTTAAAATAGTTATGTAGTGTTAAAATAGTTAAATAGTTGTAAAATGGTTGAATAGTAAGTGTAAGATAGTTTGGGTATTAAAAGGAATGGTTATATAGTAAATAGCTTGGAAAATATATTTAAGACAGTTGATATTAAAACAATTTTTTTTGAAAATAATTTCGGAGTCATACTGTTTCAATCTCCCAATCTCTATCTCAATTTAATTTTCAATTTAAATCTCCACTTCCATTTAAATTGATTCAATTCCAATTCAATTTGAATTAGCTTTGATTCCTATACTAATTCAAATCAATTCCCGTTTGAATTTAAACTTATTCAACTTCGATTACGATTCCAATTAATTCATTTTAATTCCACCTTTGAATTAATTCCAATTTTATTTTCAAATTTTAAACCATCTAGATTTATACAAATTCGAGTTAAATTTTCAAATGTTGATTTAGTCCCTTAATCAAATTAAGCCTTAACATTTAATTTAACAACCTAAGTTTTTAAACAATTTAATTCTGAATCCTAATTTAAATATTCATTTTAAACTACTCTTAGTTAAACTTATTTCAAGGTTCGAGGAAGAGTTCAAGACTTTTTAAACAATTTAATCTTCAGAATCCAATTTGTAACCCAATTTTAATTTCAAACTTTTGAAACCAATTCTTAAACAATTCCAGTTTGCAAGTTAATTTTTAACATTTAAATCTTAAGTTCAAAGTGATTCCATTCCTATAATTTCAATTTCATTTCAAAAATCAAAATCTTTTAAATAGTTTCAAAATAAAGTTTTATTTCCATTTAATTTTAGTAATGGATGTATATCATTTCACTCCACTTCTCAACGTACCAGAGTAATTCAATTTACAGTTTTATATATACTGTCAATAACAACAGGATGATAACAGGATGTCAAAGTAAATAAGCATCCAAATTATCCAAGAACCAATCAATATCATCCATCACGCATTTTCAGAATTTGAAAGCCATTTTAATTTCAAAAGCTGTTTTGAAATTATTCATACACAACCTCTATCAAATCCATAATTCTCTTTGGGTTATACTCTCACTTTTAAACCATTCTCGTTTTTACTTCAAAACAATTTCATCTTCCAATCACTCTCGTCTTAAAGAAAGATTTCTATATTCAAAAATATTATTTATTATTTCTTTTAACACTTTGGAACAATTCCAAAAATTTCAGGACTTAGATTTCAAAACTTCCCAATTTAAATCCATTTCAATCTACAAATCATACTTATATAAATTGTTACTTCCTTTAAACATTTCATTCTGCTTTATCGTTGTTTAGTTTAAAAATAAACATCCCTTTATTAAGACCCCACAACCAATTTATGATTATTATCATACCAAGAGATCAAACACGCCATTCATTCCATCATAATTCACTATAATATAATAAAGGTAACTTATGTGAAACACTTTGAAAATTCTTTGAATTTTCTAAGATTTAATTTTAGGGTTTGAATCCATTTTACTTAGCTTATTTGCAAGGTTAATCTTTATCCAAATTTCTATTCGGTTATATATATTACCCCTAAATTCTTATAGTCTTATTTAATTTTAATAACAACAACCAATTACTTTAATATAATAATTAGAAAAGCTACTTCTTTATATATCAAAATTTAAGCTTATATAAAAATCATTTTTAAAACCGTTTTAAAAATCATTATACAAGAAAATAACAAGTATGCTCTCCCATAATACACTCAACTCATTCTAGGGTACTATTGACCCCATATCTAATGAGTAATCCCCACTAGAGCTAAGGTTCTCGTTTAATCTTTCAGATCTGATACCAAAATATCACGACCCGGTTTTTCGACCTTCGAAAGTCGACACTAATACGTTCACTGTATTACATGTTGAATAATCAAATGCTCGAAATATTAGACTGTAAGGGAAAAAGAAGAAGAGGTAGAAGAAGAAATAGAAAATAAACATCAAAATCTCACAAACGCAGCAGAACAAAATATAATATAAAATATAGCATTTATACAAAGAAAAGCTTGTAACTGTCAATATACATATAATATATCAAGTGCAATGAATCTGGACAATTGTAACACTTGTCCCTGAATACTATCTGTACAGGCTCTAATACACAACGGAAATAACCATATGTCTCTGCCATCCAGCTCGTCTCTGGAGCTCCAGAACATCCTAACTTGAAAATCTATAATACTCGGTCTGACCTGAGCATTACAATAAAGTAACACCTGAGTCAGCCTGGAAACCAGCGTGAGTAAATCCACTTAAATTGAAATACTAGAGTTGTAAAAACATCTTTGAAAGTCAAGGTAACCCGTCCAACATTTCGAGTTCCTATCTTGTTATAACCAACACATTGCTAACAAATCCGTTATTCAAAATAATACCTAAGTGCAGTTACTTACCAAAATATAGTCGAATTTAATTACTTTATTTAATTCCAGCCTATTGGTTCTACAAATCAAACCCGTAAGGTTTGAAGTAGTTATTACATCGAAGTGGTTTCAGATATTGCTGATACCTGACCACGGTCTCTTCGCCATCCTTTAAGTCAAGTTGTTTAACAAAACAATTCAGTTTCAGAATGTCAACCTTCAATAAAAATCCCATCATAATATCTATTCAAATGAACGTCTCACAATTTATTTTTAATTATTCATTTCAAGTTATTCCAACTTAAACTATTCATAGACTATATTAACTAGTCACACAAATCATTAATTTACTTAAACAGAATTAATTAATATTTTTTTTCAAATCATGTTTAATTATCATTAGACTAATTACAAACTATTTTATTTTATTCTAATTAAATACCTAGAATTTACTAATAATTAACAAGTATATTTAACTTAAGACCTTTATAAAATTTAAGGTATGGATCATTTTATTTTACCATTAACTATTATCTAACTATTTCTTTAATAAATCTCTGTAATTAATAATTAACATATATATAATTACCTTAACTTAATTAACTTTAAGTTCATATTATTCATTTATCCTAGCCATTACCAATTCTAAGATTTAAATTAAATTAAGGTTAAAGTTACTTAAATTATATAACTATAAACTAATCACTTTGAAAATATTTTCTTTCCTTTTTCTTTCCATTCTCATTCTTTTCAAAATCCAATAACTTTACTTTTGATATCTCAAAATATATTCAGCCAATCCATAACATTCAGTAGCTTCAATTTTAAATAAAATCTACCATAGATTATCAAATAAATCACAATCACAGACTATGAAAATAAATTTCAATATTTTTGAGGAATCCAGTTGGATCCCTCCAACCTGTTTCCCTGCATCTACAGATGTTAGCACAATATAAAAATATCAATCCCACTTCGAGGGGGATATTGCGGTATAAAGGGCCATCCGCTATTATGCGGGGAGCATAGGGTCTCATCCGCTATATAATGCGCGAATATCAATCAATCCAATATATATATACTACTATATATAATATCACATCCAGACAGATAATAAACGATAAATTCAAGCAATCAACCAATAATTTAATTTAATTGATTTAACTAATCAATAACCCAATCTGATTGAGATACTCGCCTTTGATTTTTGTTTTGTGATCCGACCCAAACCAGCTTGCCTCTCCACTATTATTGACCTTGTATAAACATTGTATGGTTTTATTAATCATTTGAAATACCCTAAAAATAAATTATACTTTAATAAATTTGATTAACTAATTTTCCTTTTAAACCTTAAACTTATAAAAATAGATTACACATTTCGAAAATCTAACTTTTATATATTTTTCAAACATTTTAAAATTTTCATATATATTTTCAAAATCTTTTCTATATATATATATATATATATAATTTTCCTGTTTACCTACAATTAAAATAGGCATATGAGTATATATATTTTTTAACAACCCAGATTCAGAAATCAAATTGAATTAATTACAAAACCAAAACCTTACTGTTTTTCTATATATATGTATATATAAATTTTTCTGAGTACTTATACACACACACACACACACACACACACACACTGACTACTAAATTTCAAGAAAGGTAAATCTCATTTAAAATTAACCATTACGATTTTTTTTTACTGTGTTGGTACATATATATAATCTATACTTATATTTTTTCTGTTTTAAACTATATATTTTATTCAATCAATATTCGTATTGATAAGTATAAACAAAAAGAAGAAGAAGAAGAACGGATGCCTCACTGTCGATCGCTCGAGGCCGCCATACCCCTAACCCTATCGGAACCGGACCTGGCGAACCGCTACTTACCCCCAGTTCCACGCGAATCCCAGCCGCCTCAACCACGGCCACCGAAGATGCCGCCGACTCCATACGCCTCACCCATCACCATGGAACTTGCTTCGAGCTCGGGCCACCGTCCACCTTCACGTGAGCCATCGAAGTCGCGACTCGAATTTTGTTCGAAATATTTCCTATTGATTTACTGACTCGATTTCGAAAGATGAAGGGGTTCGGCTTTATTCTTAAACTTGAACAAGAATGGGAGGGGATGAAATAACTGAAGGAAATTTACTCAAGTCGGCCATTGTTCGATCCCCCTTTTTATTTTGAAATAACCTTTTTTTGTGATTTTTTTATCAGCTTGCTGTTTTAAAAAGGAGAAGAGGGAGATGATTCGATGTTTGCATGCCCGAGACAAATTTCTATAGTGCCATCGAGGTGAAGGAAAAAACTTTTGACGTGAAAGGATTTTTGACTAGTTAATATAATATATATATTTAAATTGAATTCAAATTTAAATTGTCATGATAAATGCAACCTAAAATTTTGTCATCCTATCGAGGCGTGCCGCTAGGCGTTTATAATGTTATACCTCTATTTTGAACGCAATGGAAAATGTTTCGAGTCCTAATTCGATCGTATGGAGAAGATAGCTTTGTGGACCTTATTATTATACTGAATTTTCGATTTAAATTTTAGCGCGTTTATCTATCGTACGATCACACGAAAATTCCAAACGCTCTAAGAGTTGAAATTCGATAATAATACACTTTCACGATCCAATGGAACTGGTTTCGTCAAATTTTGAGACTGTGTCTCGGAAGGCAATTTTTGAATGTCAATTTAAACGGTATATTTCAAAACTGAACAAACCACTTTTAAATTAAATTTAAATCTTCTATTATCTTCAGCATTATCAATATAAATTTTACAACCCTTCAAATTATTTTTAGCTAGCTTAAAACTCCCGATTTAACATTTTACCCAATTTCCAGTAATTATATTTAATAATTTAATTATCCCATAATTGGTTACATTTGAAATTCAAGTTGAAAATTACCTTTTTAAAATATCTAAAATCAATTAAATATTCCAATTTCAAATTCCCTAAAATTCCGGGTCGTTACAAAGGAGAACTTAACCGATTTGAAAGAAATGATGTATAGGAACTTGTACGAAGACTAAACGATCAATCTGTAATTCGAACAAAATGGATTTTTAAAAATAAAGCAGATTAAAATGGAAACTTTGCTCGAAATAAAGCAAGATTAGTAGCTCAAGGATATAATCAAAAAGAAGGAATTGATTATGAAGAGACATTTTCTCTAGTAGCACGTCTCGAAGCAATATGAACACTACTTGCTTTCGCATGTCATCATAATTTTAAACTTTTTGAAATGGACGTAAAAAGTGCATTTTTTAAAATGGATTTATAAAAGAAAGAGTTTATGTTGAACAACCTTTGCTATTTATTCATGAGAAATATCCCGATCGTGTATTTAAACCTAAAAAGGCTTTATATTAATTAAACCAAGCACCTCGTCCTTAGTATAAAAGATTAAAAACTCATCTACAAAATTTAGGTTTTCAAATTGGTAAAATTGATTCTACTTTGTTTATAAAACGAGAAAATACTGATATATTAGTTGTACAAATATATGTTGACGATATTATATTTGGATCAACTGATGAAAAATTATGCAATAAATTTTCTAAAATGATGAAAAATGAATTTGAAATGTCACATATGGTCGAATTAAACTACGTTTTGGATTTGCAAACAAGATAACTAAAATATGGAATTTTTATAAATAAAGAAAAATATAGTTGAGATTTATTAAAGCGCTTTGGAATGGAAAATATCTCAAGTAAACCGACCCTGATGAGTACTACTCTACATTTAGATAAAGATGAAAATGAAAAAGATTTCGATCAAAATTTTTACAAAATATGATAGAATCTTTGTTATACTTAATGGCTGGTAGACCGAATATTATGATGAGAATGTGTTATTTGCACGATTTCAAGCACAATCAAAAGAATCACATCATCGAACGATTAAATGAATTTTATGATACTTAACCAAAACTATAGATTACGGTCTATTTTATCCGAGAAGTAGCTCGTTCAAACTCGTGTCATATAGTGATGCTGATTTCGGTGTTTGCAAAATGGATAGAAAAAGCACAAGTGGCACATGCCATTTTATAGGTCAATCTTTAGTTTCATGGCCTAATAAAAAGCAAAATTGTGTTTCTCCCTTGACATGTGAAGCCGAATACATCTCAGCAGCTTTAGCATGTGCACAAGTAATTTATATGCAACAAACTCTTCAAGATTTTGAATAAATCATAACAAATTCTTGTATATATTGTGATAATACGAGTGCTATAAATTTATCAAAAAATCTTATTAATCATTCTTGAACAAAACATATTGATACTCGTTACCATTTGATAATGTTGAGAAAGGAATTCTATCACTTGAATTTGTGAATACAGAAAATCAAATTGCAGATATTTTACCAAACTACTGAACGAATCAACTTTCATAAAATTAAGACAAGACCTAGGAATTTGCTCTTATAATGAATTAGTAAACTAAAAAAACTTATATAACTCAAATAAAATGCACAAAATAATTTTGTAAAAGTATTTACAGATGTTTTTATCCATACAAAAACAAGTGAACTTCTGCTAAAATTCTATGGTTAGAATTATACTATCCTAACAAAAAAAGTGCTAAAAATAGTAAAAAAACATTTATATTGAGGAATTCTTCTGTAAACTAAATACATATATTCTTTTTACCAACTTTAAAACCTTACACCACTTCTATTCAAAATGTCATCTGATCACGACTCCACTTATTCAACTATTGACTTTAGCTCACCTTCATCAAATAACACCTACATATCACCAACTAAAACCACCCTCCATCAACTCGATCGGCATCTCTACATTATTGCATCACCTACGTATCACACCGGAGTTTCTCCTAAGGAGAAGAAAGCTAAACGAGCAATTGATCTAGAATCGACATCTCTCAACACTATAGTTGATGCAATATATCACTATCAACAAGAAATAATGGGAGTTCAAAAAAAAATGTAATACAAACAACGACACCAAGGATCTTATCTTAACTTTCTTAAAAAATGTGTTCTATAAATTTGTGGTCATTCACCAACAAAAAATTGCATTCATAAAAAATCTCCTTGTTTAACCAAAACTCCTATAAAAGCTTATAACATTACACCAAGAACTTTATGCAAGTTAGGACCATCAAACCTAGATTGGATTGATACTCTAGCTCGCCCAAGTTGTTCTCCACAGAGGCCATTTGTCGAAGAGACAAAAGTTGATCCGAATTCATGGGACTTAAAAGAAATTATAAAGTCTGATTCCTTTGATAAAAACTAAAATTATAATGACGATACGTCTAAATATTTGTTTGATGAAACAATGTTTTATTCCTTTTATATAGATTGTTATATGTAATAATCATTTGAATTTTTCCACATTCAAATATTCAAAAACAAGCCAGTTCTAGAAATATACAAACGTACTATATCCTAGAAATCATTCAAAAATCAAAAAACTAGCTGACAGCATGTCAATCGATTGAAAATAAAGTTCAATCGACCGAACCTAAAAACTTAGCCTTATAAAATTTAATATTAGTATACCGACTTCTTCCCTTAATCTCTGTTTCGAAATTGACCATTTTCAATCGACTTACATAGGTCTAGCATCCTCCAAAATGACTTATTTTCAGTTGACTAAAAATTGATCTCGGTCGACTGAATCGTGCCCGTATGCTTTTTAAAACCCATAAACGTCATTACTCTTCCTCCCTTTCTTAAAATTTATTTCCTAAATCAAAAAAAAAAAACCTAAGTTCTTCTTCCTGAAAATCAATGGCTCCACGTCAAAAGCTTACTGTTTCGAAGAAGAGAACACACAAAGGCAAAGAACTGGGCCGTCCATCTCATTCTGAATTTGCTCCGGATGAATAATTGCAACAATGGTTGAATGGAAATAGAAATATCTTCAATACTTCAACGAATTAAACAATAAGCGCATATTTCAAGAAACCTTCTACAAGATGTCATTTCTCCTAATTGAACATTGAAACTTTAGCCCGAGAACATGGATTTCTATCACTAATCGATGCTAAGGAGAATAAGGTGAATATTTATCCCTTTTTAGTAAGAATGTTCTATGCAAACCTTTAGAGTGATTTTTACAAACCTCTATATGGTAACGATGATGGGAAATTATGGAGTAAAATTTGGGGTTTATATAGTCTTAAATGTCCATGACTTAGGAGTTATTCTTGATTGTATAACTTTGTTATAAAATTAGAGGATACCAATCACCATTACATGGGTTATGATGAAGTAAGTTACCTTTTCCAAACCGAAAAGACAGAAAACATTTCAGTCAATTTACGATCTCAAGCACCTATAATTAAAAAAATGCTCATTCACACTATTCTTCCCTGAACTGGAAGTTATGAAAAGATGTATGACAAAAATATAAAGTTTTATATGTGATTTACTCAAACCAAAAGTTGAATTGGCTCGATTCATTCACGATGAAATCAAAAGCTTTCTCGCCCATGCTCATCATACGATATTTTATGGTGCTTATCTAACGAAAGTCTTCACTCGTTTTGGAACCAATGTTGACTCGCTACAAGACTTACTTCATCCAAGATCATGGACCAAAAATCTATTTCTCTAATGAAGCTTCTATCTAAAATGGAGATTGTTCCTTCATATCAAGAATATGTTTCTTTGTCTTGTTCATTAAAATATAGGATAGTTTTCAACTTGACAAGAAAAACAAGAGGAGATTCAACAAGAAAATCTGCAGGAAACTCAATGAAGCATAGATAGTAATCAAAGGGTTATTTGTTCAAACCTTCTAGAAATATAACCGCTTCGGACGCAATTTTCAAAAATCAAGAAAGGGTCTTTTTTTAGAAAAGCTAACCAGCTTTAAAGTGGGTCGTGCCACTATATAAATAATGAGAAAACAGGTGTTCTGCACACGCATAGAATAGCTAAACAGGTAATGGAGCCCAAACCGAAGAGAAAAGAGAAATAGTTAGGCAAAAATGCCTAAATTACTAAACAAAATATGATTATGCACCCTTCAAGGAGGAAATGCCACTAACATCAACAGACAACAGGCCTGAAACATAAACAAAATCCAAGAAAAGAGCAGCTAGATTTGGATCATGACCTTTAGAAGCAAGAGAGTACATAAATTTCCTATCCCAACTGACGTCATAAAACCTACTTTTATTCTCCTCACCGATCTCACCATCCCTAGTAAGGGTCAGACCCTCACCGTCAATGTGATATAAAAGAAATCGACTCTCACTCTCAATATTACTGATAAAAGCATAATAACTGTCAGTCTCCGGCGAGTATCGCATCTCAGATGGAACATGGACCCAGGCTCGTTCCTTAGAAGTCCAAGTAATAAAATCATACAACATAGAAGTAGAATACCCAATCCGGGCCTTACCAACAGGATCATCAACAACATGAGCTGTAGAAGGAGCGACATGGGCATGAACAATATAAGCTAGGGAAGGAGCTACATCAGCATCAACAACAGGAGAACCAACAGAAGGGACATGGGTAGGTGGAGCAATCTTCGGGACCCACTTCTTGACTGGAAGATGAGAAAGTGGAATCCGAACAGAAAGTGGAACATGGTCAACAGAGGCTGAAAGTGTATACGCATCCAAAAGACGTCCAAAGGACTGACATCACGTATAGATATCCGGTTTCCAACTATAGCAAACTCTTAACTCAGCAAAGTGGTCCTCATCGAGTTTGACTTTTAAAACCAAAGGCAACGGCTTGGCAGGGATTATTTCAATCAATGCTTTTGCATAAACTAGTCTCTTTCTGTCTACAGTGTTAGCATCATAACAAATCACCTTACCAACAAGGCCAGCTAGCCAATCAATCCCGATCAAAGGCTGAATAACAAATGGGATATGAGAAAAGTGGACCCAGACTGGGATAGATAATACTTAATCCGAACATACGGACTCCAGGTAGTAATGATGAAAGGTTTTTCATCAATTAGTATTGGATCAGCCTCAAGAATACGTTGTATTTCATCACCACGTGAGAATTTAAAGTAAGTGAACACTTAATCCCCTTTCGGTTTCCAAACCTAACCGCAACGCGCTTTAACAAGCTGGTCGGCAGGATTGAAATCAAGGAAAAAACCCACCAAATGGTCCTTCCAAAAATCAACACCTACCTCAATAACTTCCACTGGAGGAATCATAACTCCATCGATATCTACTTTGTCAAAACAACAGGGAGCATACACACCCGCATTTTTTGGCACGTTGGTGAATATCGACGTCTATCGTGTTACTAACCAAGGTGGAGATTAAACCACAAGGTCAAGACCAGCTGTGTTAATACAGGGAATTAGGTCAGCTAGCTCGGCATTTACACGAGCAGGTGGTACGCAGTCAAGAGCTGGTGATTTTTCAGAAGAATCAAAAGTAACAGCCTCGTCTACACACGCAATATCATCCCGAGCATCAACGTTCACACCACTTGAAACGTGATCAACTTGATTAGTAACACCAATACCCAAATAAACCTCATCAGTCATTCCAACAGTAGTCTTTGTCCAAGGTTTGCTACTAGTTGAAGCTAAAAAAAGGATAGAGTGTGCTCACCAAAGGACAGCGGACCAGCAAGCGAAGGATTCGACGAATTTATATCCTTTAGCAAACCAGAGAGGGGATTAGAGCTGACCAATTCATGCAAGATAGGGTCTCCCGCATAGAGCGAGGGTGTAGAAATGGCGGAGCTAGGTCCAAGGAGCCTCATCGCACAGGCAGGTGAAGGAGCGGACGCCAGAGCATCCAAATCTAACACAGGAGGGGCGATAGGTGAGGGCTTCTTCATGGGCATAGCGGAAAAATGTGACCCCAAGAAGAAGGAAAGCAACAGCGAAGCAAAAGACTATACAGAAGCAGAAGAAAGCAAGAAAGCCGGAATTGACAAACGCGATGAAGATATTATCAATTGCGGAGCAAACAGTAGTGTCGGAGGAAGCAAACTTAGTTATTTTTTTATAAAACTTTGATCAAACGCCGAAGGAAGTAGACATTAGCACCAGAGAAAGCAGACATCAAGAAATAATCTTCAATCAACAAAAGAAGTTGATCAAACGCCAACGAACTTTTGAAAAGACTACTCTCGGGTTCTTGAAGAAGATTTGAAACAACTTTGCTTCGTTTTCTCGTTCCTCTTCACCACCAAATACAGAGCCAGAATCTTAGATACTTAAGTAAGACTGTCTATTACTATGTTTCATGCATACTAAGTGTAAATTTTCTATATGACCTTTAGAACTCTTTTCTGTTATTTTGGTAAATGTTTGTTTGGTTGAACTTATCTAAAATCTATGTATTTATGGACTTATGTTTATGTTCTAATGTTTGTGTATGTAATCCCTTTTTTGTTATGCACTAGTTCTAATTATCTCTGGGTATGTCTGTTTCATTGTCAAAATATTTATATTTGTTTATGACAAAGGGGGAGAGATTTGAATAGGGGAGCACACGTATAGGGGGAGAAAGATTCACTTTACTTATTTATATATATAGCTGTCATAATCAAAAAGAGGGAGATTGTTGAATCTCTGTTTCTAATGTTTTAATGATGACAACTATATCATCATGTATTTCTAGTTTATAACTATATTGCAAGTGAAAGAGCTATAACAAAGACAATAGGACTATCACCAAGAAGGATTGATCACATTCAAGAAATTCAAAGGTCATCTTCATCAAACTAGAGTATGTATATGGTCATAGAATTATATGTAAAATCTCCTTGGCGTCTACATACATAACTGTTTACAGAGAGCTTGTTTATTTCTATATTTCGAAAAGATAAAAGTAAACTTATATTTTTTCTAAGTTTACTCAGTTTAGTCGACTGAGGTATTTTCTTAGTCGATTGAGGGTAGTCGACTGAGAAAATACCTTAGTCGACTGAACCTTAATATTTTACCATCATTCAAGTTTTTTTTTGAAATTTGACGCGAACTCTTTTGCTCTTATTCAGTAGACTGAATTTTGTACTACTTTGAGTGAACATTTTGTAACAGCTACTTTCTTAAGAGTCACTTTGAAAAATCACAACCTTTCTAACAATGATAATCATCTACGAATGATTACAACCGTTTGCTATATCTATTTCATTTCTATAAATACACTACAAGACCAAAATTCAAAACTTTAACTTGCTAGCTTACATACTTGCTATTTCTATATTCACTCATCTCTCGGTACTCATTGCAATTCAATTCTCAATATTTACTCAAACTACTTCCATAATCACAAACTATATACTTCCACATTACCAAAAAAATTATAGGAAGAATTATACCACCAGTCAATATCTGTGTTATTTAAAACAAAGTTTGTCAAAGAAACTCAGTTGTACTAGCATATTTCTCCAGGTAAAGTGAGGGTTATTTGATTAAAGGAAACACCCAAGGGGGTTTTGGAACTAGACGTAAGACAGGAGGTCCAAACAATTATAAAATTTCTAGTGCGATTACTCTTATTTACTATATACAATCATACACAATTATATAGTTCTTCTTAAATTAGTATATATACACTTATTATACACATAAGCCATATTATATACGATCCACCATAATTTTAAATATCCTATTGCGACTAACATTTTTGATTAGAGGTTGGTTAGAAATTGGATAGGATATAAATAATTAAGTCTTAGGAAAAATGAAATAACATTTTATGTATGACCTATTGGAGATAGGTTGGAATTAAAAATTAAGGTGTCGTTCGCATGCAATTTTAACCCCGTTTCCACTTTGGTCGGACGCGTCAAAAGCCTCAACTGTGTTAGCTCCATTCCCAGCTCCGTTGTAGAAATTTTGGAGGAATGTATGTTGGCATTCAATGCGTCGGACATGTCCCCCAACAATTGTCTGTCTAACCATTTTAATAATCTTAATTAATAAAATTAATTTTTTATAAATTTCTAAAATACCAACTTGTGCAAATGAGGTCTGTTTGAAATGCTATTTTTCACGTTGTGACCGTATCAAAGTGTTTTACATTATGGAATTGGTTTGAACTGAATTCGAGCAATTTATAATTTTACAATTTACAATTTATTTTGTAAATTATTGACACATATTATTCATTAAGAAACAAATAATTAATTATTTAAATATAAATTATAAACTTATTTTAATTTCTTTGTTGTATTTTTCAAGCTATTATGATTCTACAATGATATTGATAGATATTTTATCGTTGTATTTTTTAAGATATTTTAATTAATTTGCATGTATTTGGCTTTAAAATGTATTGCTCTGTTTTAATGAAAAATTAAGTAATTTAATTTTTGTTATTTGCAATTATTAAACTCATATTATACAATGAAAATAATAATTAATAAATTATAAATCAATTAAATTAAAAATCACAACTGAAATACCCATTCAAACATCCGTTCATAGCCTTAAACATATTTTTTGTTCATTCAACTTCCTCGTTCAAATGCCTCGTTTAAATTCTCGTCATTGCGAGCACATCCAATCTCTTACATAGAAACTAGAATGAGGCCCGTGCTTCGTACAAGGGTACATGGAGCATGTAATGGTGGGGTATTGTATGTATTATTTTCCATGTTGTCTTTTAATTTTTTATTGCCATATGAAGCTAATTATGAGATATATGGTTTTCAGTTTGATTGTAATGTAGCAATTATTTTGAATAACTGGGACGCGTATATGTTGCATGTTGTTATTACATGGGTAAAGTTTGATGAATGATGCAAGGAAACGTGAAATGTTTTAATGGGTAGGAATTACAAATTATATTCGATTTTTATTCTCATGAAATTTAAAATTCCTGTATGAAAATTAATAATTTGGTAGAGTGACTAATTTTTCGTTTTGCTTATGTCTTAGAATAATCAAGTAAACAGTAACAGTTCATGTTTTAGTTATATTAAGCTACACAGGTTACAAATTTTGAGTTGTATTGTAGCACATAGTATTTTATATTGAAAAACATAAGCAGTAAATGGCAGGCTTAATATGGTAGTTGTAATTACAACTTAAAGAAAAGTGATTTGTATAAATGCAAACATAGCTTTTATACAGCGAGAACAGAAGTAGTACACAAGTTAAAAAACATAATGCCAAAATGAAGAATAAAATGAAAAGAAGGTGAAAGAAACATATCACATCGTATAAAATGGTAGAACCCACTGTATGAGGCTCCCGCACGATAGCGGGTTCTATGAAGATCGATAATGTACGCAGCCTTTCTTTCACATTGCGAATAGGATGTTTTCGGCCTCAAACCTCGACGTCCAATTCACCGTGCGGATGATCTAACCTTGCGTCAAGCTCCACCTCACATCATATAACATAAAAAATTAGGAAGATTAAAAGAGGATTCCATCGAGCATAGTTTCTTTGATGCTTTTCTCAAATTTTAGCTGCACTTGAGGCCTGGTCAAGAAGAGTTTCATCAACATCCCATGGCAGTAGAAAAAAAGAAGAAAAATCTGGTTTGACTGTTAAAGTATTAAATATATATGTTGAAAAGTGTTTTTCCATATCTTACTGAGTTAGTGTAGTAAGATTTAGTGTGCTGAAAACATAAGCTATATACAGAACTGTATTTTTATTCTTTTACTACTTCAAAGTTTTAAAAAATAGCAAACCCACTGTTTTGGACCGTCAGAAAAGGAAATTGTGATTACCATGCTTTTAGAGCAATGAATTTTTACTTGAAACCTGTAAGTGGGTAAAATATAGTTTATTGTACAATTGTGTGCACATTTGAAATTGTTAACAAAAAATGTCCTTCATTTGGTGCCTATAACTATAAACTACTACGAACAACACTTAGTGATAATTGTGCATTTCAAAGTTTAACCTACTCTCTAAAAGTAATTGAACAAACCAACTCCATTTACATTGTCGGATGTAGTAATTACAGAATTTTTGGTATGCATTCGACATTCAAAAATAAAAAAACGAAAACAAAAACAAAAATAGTAACACTTTGTCCAGAATTCTTCTAATCCTTTTAGCAACGAAGAACGTATAGATATTCATTTTGTAGCTGCCTGGTCTTAATTCGAACTGTGCATCAGTCCCCATCAATTTCTGGAAAATGTTTTCTATTTTTTCAGCATCATTCTCCTGCACAGTATAGTAGTAGAAATGATAGCAATTTTTAAAATTGTTCAGTATACGATTGCTTCGAAATTTAATATGCTATCATATCTATTTAACTATGAAATTTAAAGCTTTATTTAAAAAAATTCTGACGAATATTTCAGCTTTAATTCTCTTAAAGTTCTGTAAGTGGGAATGGTTTATAATGACCAGATATCAAAAGTAAAACATTTGAAGATTACCAATTTGTAAATGTTAAGCACTTCATTAGTCTCCTATCTAATTTGTCCTTCAGGTTCCTCATGGTTGTTATAGTAATTAACATAGTAGAGTCCAGTATGTCAACATTGATACGGTGCCTTTTATTTTCAAAACCAATATAGCAGTGATTAGTTAGTATACATTTAACATGTAGATATGGTTAAAATAATCTGTTAGTAGGACTCATCTTCATTGTATGGATCGTCCGGTTGTACCGAAGCTTTGCAAACGACCCATGAAATATAGCTTCAAGCTATTGAGGATCTGAGCTTCGCAGTGGTTGCAGGACCCAAATACTTTTGCCCTGAGTAAGTATATGCTGTCAAATGTCATATCAACTTATTTGAAACAAAAATCACAATTTTGAAGCATATAAGTCTACAGTTTACAAATTCAACGGAGTAAAATATAAACAGGAATGTATTTTTTTAACAGCTCAGCTTGCAAAAAAAAAATCAACATAAAGTCATAGAGCAGTGTGAATTCCAGTGGTTCACATATTAATAGTAGTAAATGAGTAAGTGAGGTTAACATACACGACAATTTGTATTCCTCAAGGCAATCAACATATGTCCAATTGTTGAATCAACTATTTGTATAGCTATGATGTCTTGTCCAGATGAGTTATTTAGTAAAAATATACTTGTACCATGCGCCTTGTTTAATCTAAATATGGTAGTAACGAATGGTAGACTCATTAAAAAAACAGAGTAAATAATATAAGACTTTGTGTATTAAGAAATGTCACACATACATCTTAGTAATATTATCCAGTTCGTTTCGAAATGCAGCTGCTACTTTTTGCATCAACAATTTTCGGTTTGAAATGCAGACACATTCGTAAACCAAGAATTCAAGTTAGAGCATGTTGTACGGCTTTACTGATTCATTGGCATAAAAGTGAGGCATCAGTATAATGTATACCAATCAAGTATTTCGAGAAAATAATAATTTTATTCTGGCTAAAATTGTATGGGATAATGCTACAGGCATGAATTCAGTTACGACATCAGTTCGTATACTTGTATCAACAATGATAGTAATAAACTTGAGGAATTTATTATTTTGAAAAGATGTTTCTACAAATCATCGTACTTAACATTTAGTTTTTTATATGGTCATGTTTGTAACAATTAAATGCCTATATTAATGAGTTGTCGTGTTAAATCCTCGAGTTAGCAGATTCACTTACTAATCTAATCGTGCTACGTTTTGGTCCTCGAAGATTGAAATAGATTTCAATCGGACACAAATGGATTTCAATCAGGCACGATTTGTGTAGCATCTTCAGTCCATTCGGACCCTGAATATTCAGCCCTGAACGGGCTGTGAACTTTGAGGGTCAGACGGAACTCCTGATGACAGACGCTCATTTAATGGACGCCTGATTCCATGTTCACATTTTATGGGTGCCTGATTGCCCCTCCATAATTGAAGGGTTGGACGCCCATTTATGGGTGTCAGAAGCCTGGCGTACATAAAATGGACGTCACGGCTTGAGCATTCAAGCCGAGTTTAAAATTTTGAATTCAATCATGAACTTTTAGCTGAATTTGTCCCCTTAATTCGACGATTGGAATTTTTTTTGACTATAGCGCTACTGGAGATGCCCTAACATCAAGTATGAGCATGCTCGT
Source organism: Allium cepa (assembly GCA_030765085.1). Taxonomy (NCBI): domain Eukaryota; kingdom Viridiplantae; phylum Streptophyta; class Magnoliopsida; order Asparagales; family Amaryllidaceae; genus Allium; species Allium cepa. The sequence continues at coordinate 709,166,292 of CM060932.1, forward strand.
AAGAATGATTACGAACTGCCGTTTCCATGTCTATATTTTGACAAACATGATAACTACAGTACACAATGATCGAAAAAAAAGGGTAAATTATAGCAGCAAATACGGTGAAGCACTTGCAACAATGTATGAAAACTACTTCTCATTTGAATGCATAATTGTGGGGAGGAACAAAAAATTATTCCATTAAAAAAGCACACTAAATAAATAATGTAGTATATATTAATCATATGTAAATGAATGAAACTTATAAAAATGGAGAGCACAGTCGATGTGAACTTTACTGCATATAATTTCATTGTAGCATTTGGATCCAAATAAATAATGCATGAATATAGGTGTTTATCTCTTACAAAATGAGCTTGAACCATCATTTACGAACTCTGAATCATTGAAAAAATTAACAAACGGGAAGGAAAAAAAAAACAATCAACTTAGAAATATTTTGATCTACTAGACATATAAATAAATTATTAAATTTGATCGGACTGGAAAATATTACCTTGTGTGGAAAATAAAAGTAGCAGAAGGGATCGACAATCATAAGACCTGTATGCGAAAGGAAGACGAAAGCATAAATTTCAGTTGTGAAGTGCATAAAAATTAAGAAAAATGTCGGAGAAGGTGAAGATAGATGAAGTCATGTGATTTTGTACGAAAAGGAACTAATTCGATAATAAAAGTTATTAGTTTTGATACCGAGAATAAAGGAAAGAAGATGAAGAGTGAACTGAATCTGAAATGGAGGAATTTAAAGTGAGAAGAAAAGGACAGGGTAAAAAAGAAGTAAGTTTGGTCTAATAAGTTTTAAAATAGATAAAAAATCCTTCCCAATTAAGCTTACATTTTCGGTCTCTATTTTTAAATTCGTACACGCAAAAAGACCCAACTAACTTTTATGTTTTTAACATTTCAAACGCATATAACTTTATGCAGAAAAATCGGATCAACGTACCGTTTTCATCAAAAAATCACAACTTTTATGATCTTTAAAATGAGATCCATTTTTGATAGCAAAGATTCATATTTGTAGTGAATGTGCAGTTATTTTATATATTTGCAGACAATTCAGTAAATATATAAATTTGCAAATAATTGCGGACATTTCTGCAATTATTGCATATACTTGTGAAATGTCTGCAACTATTGCATATAGTTAAAGAAATGCAACTATTGCATAAAGTTGCAGAAATGTCTGCAATTATTGTATATTTTTCTTTAATAATAGTTGTAATAGCTTTGCTGTCACACTTTTTTGGTATCAACGTAAACTACCAAAAATGCCATTTTATATACTATTAAATCTTAATCGCTTAAAAAAAGATATAATATTAAATTTCTTTTACAAATTCAAACGCCCATAAAGGTAGATCTAACAATTAAACATGCTTTACAAATTCAAAACGCTTCTAAAAATAAGATCTAGAATTAAACTTCGTTTACAAATTCAAAATACTTCTTTACATATATACAAATCTTAATATCATTTAAAAATAAAAAAAAATTATTTTTTTAACTGATTTAAACATATGCAATTTATAAGAAAAACAATTCACGCACAAAGTGCATGCCTTACCACTCGTCTTTAATAACAGTTGTAATAGCTTTGAGGTCACACTTTTTTGGTATCAACGTGAAGTACCAAAAATGTCCCTCTATATATTATCAATCTTAATCACTTAAAAATATGATTTAATACTAAATTTCTTTTACAAATTCAAACGCACTAAAAGTAGGATCAAACATGTTTTACAAATTCAAAACGCTTCTAAAAATAGGATATAAAATTAAACTTTCTTTAAAATTCAAAATACTTCTCTACAAATATACAAATCTTAATATCACTTAAAATAAAATATTATTTTTTGAACTGATTTAAACATATACAATTTATAAGGAAAACAATTCACGCGCGAAGTGCGTGCCGTTACACTCGTCTTTAATAATAGTTGTAATACCTTTGGTGTCACACTTTTTTGGTGTAAGCATTTATTGATAATAGTTGTAATACCTTCGGTGTCATACTTTTTTGGTGTAAGCATGAACTACCAAAAATACCCCTATATCTTTAATAATAGTTGTAATACCTTTGGTGTCACACTTTTTTAGTATCAACGTAAACTACCAAAAATACCCCTATATAGTATTAACAAATCTAAATAGTCCTTAAAAATAGGATCTAACCATTAAACTTGCCCGATATTAACAAATCTTAATACCTCATAAAAATAGAATCTAACAATTAAACTTGTCCGATATTAACAAATCTTAATACCTCATAAAAATAGAATCTAACAATTAAACTTATTTACAAATTCAAAATGTTCATCTAAACTTAAAAATAGGAACTAACCAATAAACAATTTTTCTTCAATTAAGTACAAATTCATTGTTTATTAATTAATAATACAAATAAAATTCAAACGAACAATAAAAATTAGATGTTGCAACTTATAAATAAAAATTTAAATTAACTATACGTTATTTCAACGTAAAAACACGATTAATTATTTGTCCAAACAATTTTTTCTAGAACGTGTTAATCATATATAATTTGTAGAAATATAATTCATGCGCGAGGCACGTGCCATTATCACGCACGAAGCGCATGACCTAACGCCCGTAGCTATAGTTGGAGAAATTTCTGGAACTATTTTTTGTTGTTGCAGAAATTTTCTGCAACTATTGTGTATAATTGCAGTTTTTTATTGAAATCGAGAAAGCTGAGCTCGCCATTGAAGAAGAAGATGAAATCAAGAAATATAAGTTCGCCAATGAAGAAGAAGATGAAATCAAGACTGATAAACTCGTTATTGATCGTGCAAGAAGCGGAGGGTATTTTAGAGAAAAAACAGTTGAAATGAGAATCAGAGACCTGCAAATTATATTTTCTTGCCAAGGAGTTTTAATGGATTAATTTTGATTTTAGGGATGCACGTCTAATATTCACGGAAAAAAAACAGTAATTAGGGTTAAAAATTTGAGAAAGAAATGGCGCAAGGTTAAGAAACAGTTAGCAGGTTAACAAAGAACGTGGAGTTGAGCACTGTTTATATCAGGGTAATGGAGTAAAAAAGAGAAACGTACGAAATCTGAGTATTTTGAAAAGCTCAATGGAATGCAGCGCACGTAATCAGGAATGAGTTCATGTTTTTTTTGTTAAAGTAACAGATAGATTCTACAAATCGACTTCAAACGCTATTTTCCAGCCGGTGACATAATTAAGTCGGACCTCAAAATTTGTGGGCGCTCAGCACTCCCAAACGCGTCTGTGTGACCGCACTATTTAAAAAAAATTATGTACTTTGTGATTAGATGTCTTGCTCGCGTCCCGTTAATTTGTCATATTGTGCCAGCATAAATTTTCAGCTCCGGGAACTAAAGTCCTGGAAAGAAAAATGGCATCGTTGTCAACGAATTCAGAATCCTCTCCCTTTTTTGGCTTAAAATTTCCATGGAACAGTCTTTCTGAAAATTCAAAACCCTGTTGCAACATAGAACTCCCGTTTCTCTTCAAATCTATACAAACCCTAGCTTCAATCGCTACGCATACCCTAACCAGTATTCAAAATCAAAACAAAACAGCAGAGAAAACTTTTCTCTCCAAAGAAGAGCAGGGTGAGGCTGAGCAGAGAGCACTGGCTTGTGCGTTAAAAAGTGGGAAAGATGCGACCTTGATTGAATTTTATTCGCCAAAGTGTAGGCTTTGTAATTCAATAATGGGTTTGGTCCTTGATATGGAAAAAAAGAATGAGGAGTGGGTCAGTTTAGTTCTCGCTGATGCTGAGAATGAGAAATGGCTCCCCGAGGTTAGTAGATTACATTTTGAATATTTAAGGGTTAACACAACTAAACCTCAAAATTTTGGTTGTATTTTACTATTTTGCACCCGGTTGGAATATAGATTTTGTTTCTGGTTTAAAATGAACTGGGATGCTCCTTCAGATGAAATAACAAGGTTTTGTTGGAATTCCTATAGGAAAAAAAAATGTGACAAATACACATATTGTCCCACATCGCCTAATACACTAAGAAAGCCAAGTATATTAATAGCTTTCTCAAGTGGAGGTTGGGGGCCTGGGGCTCCCAAATGTATGCTTCGTTGTGAGGAGGGAGATCATGCATCACCACCACACGCGCGCGCCGCCGCCGTCCGACCGAACCGGGTACGGGTCTAAAATGACCATTCTTTTTACTAGGCCACTGTTTAACGGTTTTGGGCTTCGTCTGAAACTGGGCTGGGCCTCAAATTTGAAGGGAAGCGGGCGAAGATGGACGCGGGGTTTTTGCCTGAGGAGATGCGACTGTTCATAAGCGAACAGTAGCAGGTGCGACCCGTTAGAAGCAAACATGTGCGGCCAAATGCGAGCGGGTGCGACCCGACTGAAGCGGTACAGGCGAAACAGTACCAGGCGGCATGAGCGGGTGCGACCCGATTGAAGTGGCGCGGGCAGACGGGTGCGGCTGTACGAAGTGGTACGGATGCAACTGTTTGAGCGAACGGGTGTAGACACGACCGTTCGGAAGATATACGGACCAACTATAAATAAGAAGGAAAACTGATCACTTTCAAAACTCAATTTTAAGAATCCGAATCTTCTTCTTCGCTTCTACTGCCATACTCTAAATCACAGAGTGATATACTCATTACAATCTCGTGCAGATTACGTCTGTTGTATCTTGCGAGAATTTTGAAATAAAATTCTTAAGGAAATCGTTACGACGAGGCTCAGACGGAATTTTCTTTATATACTGGTTATATTCACTGTAATCTTTACCGTTTATAAGTTGTACTATTTCTTACAATAGTATAACGTTGCTATTGTAATATATTTACAACGTAACTTATTGTTACACTTGTCTAATACAGAATTCCAGCGTAGTGGAATTCTAATTAATAAACTTGTGCGACGAGTTTATTTTAGCGTGCTATCTGTTTTAGTACACTTGACCTTAACATCTTAAGAATTTTACTGTTTTACACTAAAACAGAGATGTTAACAGTTGACAACATGAAAATGGATAAGTCCAACTTTTCAGCGGTTATTTCTGAATGCAATTTGTTTCAGAACCCTAACCAATGGTGGGTTGACACAGGAGCTACTCGTCATGTTTGCTCTGAAAAATCCATGTTTTCAACATACCAGAAATTCGATCAGAAAGAAAGACTCTACATGGGTAATTCTGCAGTTTCCATGATCGAAGACAGTGGCACAGTTATCCTCAAGTTTACTTCTGGAAAAACTGTCAAATTGAATGACGTGCTTCACGTTTCAGACATACGCAAGAATCTCATTTCTGGTGCAGTCCTATCAAAGAAGAGATTCAAGATGGTGTTTGAGTCAGACAAGATGGTTCTGTCCAAAGCTGGAATGTATATCGGAAGGGGATATTTATGTGATGACCTATTTAAGGCAAACATAGCCGTTATCGGAAATAAATCTATGTATTCTGATTGTGCTATTAATAAAATTGAAGTCTCTTACTTGCTTGAGCACGAAATTTTACTATGGCACGATAGATTAGGACACATAAACTTCCGAAAAATGAAGAAATTATCAAACTTGGGATTGATTCCAAATTTCCAAGTAGATAAGAACTACAAATGTGAGACATGTGTAGAAGCAAAAATGGTCAAACAACCATTTAAATCTGTTGACAGAAGCACCGAACCATTAGGTTTGGTACATACAGATTTATGTGATTTTAAATCACTACCTATAAGAGGTGGGAAAAAGTATTTTATTACTTTTATTGACGATTATACGCGATATTGCTATGTATATCTTTCAAATAGTAAGGATGAAGCTATAACCGCGTTTATAAAATACAAGGCTGAGGTAGAAAATCAGTTAAATAAAAAGATCAAGATATTGAGATCTGATCGAGGTGGAGAATATGAATCACCATTTGAACAGTTCTGTGCCGAAAATGGTATAATTCATCAAACAACAGCTCCATATTTACCACAACAAAATGGTGTAGCCGAGAGGAAGAACAGAACGTTAAAAGACATGATTACTGCCATGCTTTTAACTTCTGGTCTACCGACGAACTTGTGGGGGGAAGCCTTAAATATGTCTAATCACATATTAAACAAAGTTCCTCACAATAAAACGGGAACAATTTCATATGAGATATGGAAAGGACACAAACCAAGCTTTAAATACCTCAAAGTGTGGGGGTGTTTGGCAAAAGTTCCAGTTCCGCCTCCCAAGAGAGTCAAACTTGGACCAAAAACAGTAGATTGTTGTTATCTTGGGCCAGCCCAAAATAGTAGTGCCTACAGATTTTTGGTATTCAAGTCTGATATAAATGATATTCATGTAAATACAATCATGGAATCAAGAGATGCCTCGTTCTTTGAAGATGTGCTCCCACATAAAAGAAACGATGGAAATCATGTCCCAAAAAGGACAAGAGATAACAGAGATGAGACATGTGAAGATGAAACTCATCAGGACAACGAGGAGGTTGAACCAAGAAGAAGCGTAAGAGCAAGAACTTCCAAAACATTTGGTTTGGATTTTTTAATTTATATGTTAGAACACGAACCTCAAACGTACAAGGAAGCAATGTCATCTTCTGAATCTTCATGTTGGAAAGAAGCAATCCAAAGTGAGATTGATTTAATTCTAAGTAATAAAACTTGGGAAATTGTTGATATTCCACCAGGAATAAAACCAATTGGCTGCAAATGGATTTTCAAGAAGAAAATGAAAGCAGATGGTTCTATCGACAAGTATAAAGCCAGATTAGTAGCCAAAGGATATCGTCAAAAAGAAGGAGTAGACTTCTTCGATACCTATTCACCGGTTACACGAATAACCTCTATAAGAATGTTAATAGCAATTGCATCCATTTATAATCTAGAAATTCATCAAATGGATGTAAAAACAACATTCTTAAATGGAAATCTCGATGAGGAGATTTACATGGAGCAACCTGAGGGATTTATTTCCAAAGGAAATGAAAACAAAGTCTGTAGATTAGTCAAATCATTATACGGACTAAAACAAGTTCCAAAGCAATGGCACGCAAAATTTGATAGTGTCATGATGAAAAATGGTTTTCGTATAAATGAATGTGATAAATGTGTTTATTACAAACAGGTTGGACAATTATATGTGATGATTTGTCTATATGTAGACGATATGCTAATCTTTGGTCCTAATACTAAACTAATAGAGACTATAAAGAAGATGTTAATCAACAATTTCGTTATGAAAGACTTAGGAGTTGCGGATGTTATTTTGGGAATCAAAATAATAAGAACATCTAATGGAATTGAACTATCTCAGTCACACTATGTAGACAAAGTGATTGAAAAATTCCAAGAGTATGGAATTAAAGGAGTGAGGACACCTTTTAATCCATCGGAAGTACTGCATAAAAACACTGATGAGAGTGTAATGCAACTGGAATACTCTCGTGTAATAGGATGCTTAATGTATCTGATGAATTGCACCAGACCAGATATAGCTTATGCAGTAAGTCGATTGAGCAGGTATACAAGCAATCCAGGGAAGGAACACTGGAAAGCACTAATGAGAGTGCTTGGATATTTAAAAAATACCACTAACTATTCCTTACATTATAGAAAATATCCTGCCGTCTTAGAAGGATATAGTGATGCAAACTGGATTGCAGATTCAGAGGAATCAAAATCAACGAGTGGTTATGTCTTTACCCTAGCCGGGGCAGCGGTGTCATGGAAATCTACTAAACAAACATGCATAGCTCGATCCACTATGGAATCAGAGTTCATTGCATTAGATAAAGCAGGCGAAGAAGCAGAACGACCTCGTCACTTTTTAGAAGATATTCCGTTTTGGCCTAAACCTGTACCGGCCATATGCATACACTGCGATAATCAAGCAGCGCTAAGTAGAGCGAAAAACCTTGTGTATAATGGCAAATCACGCCACATAGGTCGTCGCCATAACACAGTTAGGCAGTTACTCTCTAATGGAACTATTTCCATAGATTATGTAAGAACAAATGATAACCTAGCGGATCCATTTACTAAAGGTTTATCAAGAGAGAAAATTAGCTGCGCATCGAGGGGAATGGGTTTAAAAGCCTAAACCAACTAGAGTTATCTTATACGGAAACCTATCCTAGCGACTGGAGATCCCACGGAGTAGGATCAATAGGCAAACCAGTTATGAGTAACTCAAGAAGTAATGCATTTGTCTGGACTTGGTCCTACTCCATTCCTATGGTGCAAAATATATTGCATGCCTACAGAAGTTTTAAAGGTTAAAACTATGTTTTTTAATGATGACCATATCTTGGAAATAACAAGTGGAGTATATATAGGATACTCTTAATGGTTGCGATCACCTATGTTAGTGTGAGCTGTGTCGGCTCTATGAGAATATTAAAAGGCTTTTATTCTCTAAAAACACTCGCCGAACCAAAAATATTGTTCAGGACCAAAATGAATACAACCAAGAGATTGGATGAGAAGGGAATCAATGCTTCGTAAAACTTATTGTCTGGAGACACAATAAAGGCCGACGGTTCAAGATGAAATAATTCACCGATTAGCCAAGTAGATCCGATAAGTTTTAAGTAGGGAAAGTTCAAAGTGAAATATCTACTTATCCACGATAAAACATTATTCCATATATACTCTGTGATATTTCGCTTTGTGTGGGGGATATGTATATTATCATTCATGTGGGGGATTGTTGGAATTCCTATAAATAAAAAAATGAATGACAAATACACATATTGTCCCACATCGCCTAATACACTAAGAAAGCCAAGTATATTAATAGCTTTCTCAAGTGGAGGTTGGGGGCCTGAGGCTTCCAAATGTATGCTTCGTTGTGAGGAGGGAGATCATGCATCATCACCACGCGCGCGCCGCCGCCGCCCGACCGAACCGAACCGGGCCGGGCTCGGGTACGGGTACAGGTCTAAAATGACCATTCTTTTTACTAGGTCACTGTTTAACGGTTTTGGGCTTCGTTTGAAACTGGGCCGGGCCTGGAATTTGAAGAAAGCGGACGAAGACGGACGCGGGGTTTTTGTCTGAGGAGATGCGACTGTTCATAAGCGAACAGTAGCGGGTGCGACCCGTTAGAAGCAAACAGGTGCGGCCAAACGCGAGCGGGTGCGACCCGACTGAAGCGGTACAGGCAAAACAGTACCAGACGGCATGAGCGGGTGCGACCTGATTGAAGTGGCGCGGGCAGACGGGTGCGACTGTACGAAGTGGTACGGACGCAATTGTTTGAGCGAACGGGTGTAGACACGATCGTTCGGAAGAGATACGGACCAACTATAAATAAGAAGGAAAACTGATCACTTTCAAAACTCAATTTTAAGAATCCGAATCTTCTTCTTCGCTTCTACTGCCATACTCTAAGTCATAGAGTGATATACTCATTACAATCTCGTGTAGATTACGTCTGTTGTATCTTGGGAGAATTTTGAAATAAAATTCTTAAGGAAATCGTTACGACGAGTCTCAGACGGAATTTTCTTTATATACTGGTTAGATTCACTGTAATCTTTCCCGTTTATAAGTTGTACTATTTCTTACAATAGTATAACGTTGCTGTTGTAATATATTTACAACGTAACTTATTGTTACACTTATCTAATACATAATTCCAGCGTAGTGGAATTCTAATTAATAAATTTGTGCGACGAGTTTATTTTAGCGTGCTATCTGTTTTAGTACACTTGACCTATAACAGGTTTCTTTTGTCATACTTCCTTTCTTCTTGCCGCTGGGATTCTATTTCATCGTGGTGCTGGAAAGGTATGTTAAAGACGAAAAATCTGCTTGAGAAGTGATTATGTTTCCAAGTGAATAATGGTCGATTCATTAGGGTGTGGATTGGATGACCGGTGGGCATCCTGTCTACCCCAGTTTCTCTTCCCAATCAACGTACAGTGACACCACCTCAGCTTGGTATGCAACTAAGTAAATTACAATTGGCAACAAATAAATCACTTCTAGTTCCCGTAACGGGTCACCATCAAGGTTGTAAAAATCAGTAGACTAACATTGGGCGGTAAGCATGAACTAGGGATTAATTGTTTAGACGGAGATTAATCGAGGATTAATCGAAGTTAGGCGTTTTTTTAATTCTTTAATTTAGATAAAATTTTAGGGTCTTGTTTAGCATCAGTTGATATAAATTGAAAAGTTGGGATTTTAGATGTGCTTAGCAGTAGCCAAGTAGGCAATACTGTTAAAACTTACATGCCACTGGATCTTAAATAATGACTGGCTAATGCCTAAATATAGTTTAGTTTCTTACATGAGGAGGTAAACTTTGTCTAGGCGGGACTAAGCGGGTGTCAAATCTGACCTAGCACGTAGCCGGGGCCTAAAAGAATTTTTACAACAGCGGTCTCGATACGAAATATGTTTTCATGCTTAATATTACCATACATTATAAATTTTATATCAAATAGGCACTTGAACCTTAATTTTACTATTCAACCTTTTGTTACATTACGACACTGCAAAACTATTAATGAATGTCGAGTAATGACAACTGAACAGTCGTACGACAGTGAAAGGCCATTGTAGAGCAATGACACACGATTGTTTTAGACTGAATGAAATAATAAAATTTGATGGTAAGCAGCATATAACAAATTGGATATCTATTAAAAATTTAATGGTAGTCGGAAACACTTTTGCAAGTGCCAATGTAGTACACTTGTTTAAAATGTTGAAAGCTGATTATTGAACATTGATTGCTGAATGATGAATTTAGATTGATGAATACCAAATTATGAATAGTTGTTTGACTTCTGATTATAATTAATGCATATGATTGTTTTGACAATATTATCCTTTATATACATGATAATTGAAATGAGGAATTTGATCTACACTGAATTTAAATTATTAAAATCTTGAAAATAAAAATTTCTAAATTTCGAAAATATTTTTTTTTGAGAAAAATATGTAGTCCTCTGTAAATAGAGGAGAGCATACATGAAACTATATATATCACAGAAATAAGGTGCTGCCAACATGCCTAAATTTTGGAAATATTTGATGTTTTAAAAACTAGAATATTGGATTGAAAGTGGATGGTTTTTACTTTCGAATGTTTCAGATTTCAAGGTGTTATTATTCAAAATTTTAATATTTTAGAAATTCAATTGGTTTGAAAACAGTTTTTGTGTTTTGCGTTTTCAATGTATGCCTTAAAATTGATGGAGTATTAGGAGTGAAAAAGAGTTGATCTGGAAGATGGTTTTAATCATGTAAAATTAAATACGATTTTTTTTCTTGTTTTTTCCTTTTTGGGGAATATCAAAAGGCATTTCTCCCTTTTTCTTTTTCCCTTTATTGGAATGAGTAGATTCCCAACTCCTCCTACCCTCTCACGTCATTTGACATGCATGTTGAAAACGGAAAACACGGAACTCGTTTTCAATCCGGACACTACCTTAAGATTCAAGATTATAGTTTCTAAAAAATTTATCTTTAGAGAAAAATGATAATCAAAATTTCACTTATCCAAGTCTCTTCCTAAACTTCAGTTTTCAAAAACTATAATGTTAGAAGATGTGGATTAAAAAAATGAATTTAAAACGCATTGATCTAAAAATTCGAATTTAGAAAAATGATTGGATTTCCATAAAATCTAATTTTGTAAATTTTGTATTTTCCAAAGTTTGGATTCTTAATATTTTTAATTTAAAATAATTTTAGTAGATGTGTGTAACGAAATAAGTGGAATTTTTTATATTAAGCATTCAGAACTTAAATAAGCAATATAAAAGTGTTAACAATTTTTTTATTCTTAACAAGTGATCTAGATTAGAATTCTTATTAAAAACTAGCACTTATATAAAGTTCTTATATTGAATAAATGACCGATCAAATGGATACTTATTCCAACATGAATTAGACCGTGGACGATAGCTTTTCAATTAGTGATCTGGATATTGGCCACCCCTCTGGACTAAGCACTCTTCAAGAGAAGAACAAGTTTAAAAAACAACCGAAATTGATTAATAAGTTTATATTATTCTGTTGAAACTCATTTCACGGTTCAGGGTTGGTTCAGGGTTTCGATCGTGGTATCCTGTTCAAATTTTCGAAATTTCAGTTAATTTTAGGAATTCTGGTCTTGATCTCAACTTTTAATATACACACTTTTCGAGAGATGTCAACAAAATACAAACTACATTGCCATGGGATGCCAAAATTTACCAATTATGTCATAAATGTTTTTTTTACTGTAAAACATATCTTAAAGTCAATAAAAATGAATTATGTACTCAAAGATGAAAAAAAATTATGAAGCTTCCTGTAAACTTGAAATCAGTAAGAAGGAAATGAATTGGGCATTTTTCATTGAAAATGGAAAATATACAAATACAAATGTATTGGTTGTTTGGTATGGATATCTGGTAAAAGCTGTTCAGTTCATTGGATAGAGCGTTCCAAATTACATTGCATATTCTACGAATATACGTAATGAAATCAAATGAAATTGTACTTTAAATTTTGCAATCCGCATTGGGTAACCTATCTAGCTTTACTCTGCGCTCTTTATTAGAAGTTTCTAGTTTTTATTGTAATCATGTAGCAGAAGGCAGGTTTGTAGTATTAGTACATATTGGCAGCTGTCCAATAAAAAATAATAGTAAATTTTAGACAAGTTGGAATTTTGCGGATTCACTAAAGTTTAGCAATCAACTCGGAATTCAAAATTTAGCCATTCAACATTGCATATGATACTTCATCTACACTGATTTGGGAGATTTGCTGTTTTATCATGACTTTGCTCATTGCATAGTACATGTTTTTTTATTTGTCTTCAATTTGTATGAAGACAAGACTAGAGATAAATATGAATCTGTTACGTTTTATTGAATATTATACTGATATACTAATCTAGTCATCTAGGAATGTGGATATAAGATCCCAAATAATACAACCAAAGTGAATACGCAGGAATCAAGAGTTTTTGTGATGCATGCATCTAACCGCGAAGGTATCATAGAAGGTTTGTTAATCTGCCATATGCTCAACCTCAGTGAAACTTGCTTTTAGCCCTAACTGGAAGCCTGCGTATTTAAAATTAAATGTCCATTATTGTTAAAAATCTCAATAAGCCTCACCCTTTGATCTTGTCCCACCTATGTACGCTTCTATTCATATCGTCTGAATTTCAGTTTCAAATCTATTAATTGTTCCGACAACCAGAGTGTGTTTTTTCTCCTGTCATATGGTTACATGTTCATTCCCATTCTTTAGCGCAGCTTTTGTGCATTCTGTTGCTTAAATCTAAATAGCAGCTGAAAGTATATTCAGGTTAATTGTAATTTTGAAAAAGTATATGAAAACATAAATCTAAGTTTAGTAACGTTATATCGTGCCCATCAGAAATATGTTTGTTTTCAACTACAACAGTCGACGAAATAAACTTTCCTAAACACGAGATTTGACTAGAAGAAGATATCTTGAGACTCCGTAAAAGAAAATAGTTAAAAGAGAAATCAAACTTTCAGGGTCTTTTATTGTGGAAACTACGTTTATACCTTTGTGTGTTATGAAAAATAATAAAATGCTCGTTTCCTTTTTGAATATTAATTAAAGTCAACCCCTTGTTTATCTTTTGTAAAGTGACAAGACACACGGATACACACACATGTATGTATACGTAAATGTATATATGTATATAATCTCTATGTGTGTCAAACTCTTGTTTTTGCATTCTTACAATGCAACATGCTAAAGTTTGTATTTGTATTTATTAAAAATAGTAATATGTTATTAAATGAATGATGTATGAAGATCATTGTTTTAAATCTCGGCTGTCTCGGCCGATATCTCGGCCGACCGACATCTCGGTTGAAGGCTTGGACGAAACGAAACATGAAATATCGGTTGATATCTCGTTTCGATTATATCGGCTGAAATTTACGTATATCGATCGATATTTGGAGCGAAACAATATTCCAAGATATCCCTGATATTTTTTTCAAAAAAAAAAGGCCTATCTCAGTCTATCATAAAAAAATGAACAAAGCCATTTTATTTGTGATTCAACTTCTCAAAAGATCATGTTCCTCGTCAAAATATTGAATTCCCTCTTCTCCAGCGAAAAAAATCGAACTCCCTTTTTAAAAAAAATCGAACTCCCTCTTCTAACATCCGACAGCTCGCAGTTGCTTTCAATTTTCGACTATTCGATCTCGTTTTTGACAGTCTGCAGCTTCATCTTCGACCAATCTCTGTACTCTCTACGTGTATGTAAATTAGGGTTGTTTCTATTTTAATGAAATTCAATTTTTTAGAAAATTGAATATACAGTATAATTTAGAGTAGATTTGCAAGTATATAGTTTGTTATTCTTACTGCATAACCTTTTGCAAGTAGATTTGCATTGCCCGAAACCCTTCGATTTCTGATATCTCTTATATGCATTTGCTTTTATTTAGTTACTGATACTGTTATTATGTTATTCTTATTGCATATACGTAATTGTACAGAACCCGCTTTTTTCAGTTAATTTGTCGTCTTTCATCTACTTATATGTAATTGCTAAAACTGATGATGTTTTGTAACTTTTGTTGAACAATTCATATAGTTGAAGTATAATTGCATTATTTTTTTCAGTTAGAATAGTGGAGATTAGTTGCAGTAATTCAGTAAATGTTAAATAAACCGATACCATGCATTTTTTGCTATAAATTATGTGATGTGTTACTCCTATGGTCCCAAAATGAACTTTAGGTCCGAGATGTAAATCCGATATTGGCGCCGAGATGCACTTGTCTCGTTCGAGATCTCCTACGATATGATACCGAGTCACTAAAATTGCCGAGACGAAACGTGCCCGATATCCGAGATTTAAAACCTTGATGAAGATATATTATTAAATTTTCAAAGTCATGTTGTTTTTTAAAGTTAGCTTTGTTGTACACTGCATTTTCATAATGCAAGCCAATTGAAACTTTTGAATTTATTTATTTTTGTCAATGTTAAATGAAAATAAATGATATAAACTATAAAGTTTTCATAGTACTGTGTTTTTATGTGAGTTTGGTTGCTTTGAACATTGCATCTTTTATAGCACAACCTAAATGTGTATGTTTAGTTCACTGTTTTATTATAATGCAAGTTGCGTAAAAGTTTAACATAACTTGTGTTGTATTTATAATTTTATATATATAAAATGGTATATTTCATGCTTTTAAGTTACATAAACATGCTAGATGTTCGAAATATTATCAACTGTGCATTTTTGTTTGCTCGTACCTTGCATTTTAAATTGTAGAAGCAACGTGAATCGTTGTCGTTACATCAAATTAAAGATTTGGATTTGGATTTATAATCTACATTGCTGATTTTGTATTGTAATGAATTTGTGTGATTTCATTATTGTATATAATTTAAGGTATGAAAACAACGACTTTGATATAAAAAATAGGGTGTAACATGAATCCCCAATTATTTTTATATATCCAAGTCAAATAACTAGATTGCATTTTCATTTGACAAGCATTGAAAGTATTTCTATGTCAATTTGTAGGAGAACCATGTAACTGAAAGTGCATGATCTCTTTCCAGTTGAAAAAATGATGTATAGCGCTAGCGGATGGCAATTTGAATATCGTAATACCTATTATAATTTATATGTGAATGGGTTCAAAGTAATTGAAATTTTCCATTAAAGTTAGTGTGAATACGTCCCTAACTTCATCACGTTTTCCCCTTTTCTCCCATTTAAGTTTAATACAAATGAAGGTGAATCACCTTAACTTGTATATGGTACTTAATTGGGAAATGCAAATGGACCTGTCATTTTACCTCCCACAACAGTTGAAACTTATCTATGTTTTGTTTATTTTCAGCATATAACACAGTAATATTGCATCTTATTGCAAGTGTTCTAATTTCATGGCAACAACAATGTAACTGAAAATGTTGATCTATGCATCATGCTATGCTCATGCAGCTTGTCCATTACGACATCAGTTATGTTCCATGCTTTCTTCTGTTGGATAAACATGGCAGGGCTATAGCAAAAACAGGGGTTCCTGTCAGCCGGATGCATGTAATTGCAGGTCTTTCTCATCTGTTACAACTAAAGCGGCCAAAAACTTCCTCAAAGGCACGTTCATCGTGACATGGTACAACCTCGGAATAAGGATGGCTAGGGTCTTATAAATGTGTTTGTTTATAAATCGCATTAGTTGGAATCATAGAGAGAGATAAAATTCATTGAAGAAGAATGGAGCAATGCTCAGTTGTATAATTTTCTCTTTTTGGTCTTTCATTTTTGTTCGAACAGTGTAGTTTGATGGCATTCCTACAGAGAAACTGCTAAAATACTTGTCGTTGTGTATGTTGAAAACTTGTGTACATGTAGTATTGGTACAGTATTGGTACAGTATTGTCGAAGGAGTTATTTTATGGTTCTAATATTTGGAAATTTGACAATTATTCCCTATTTTTCTATAAATTTAATGGTCTTAGCTTAGTTGTTAAAAGGGGATGGTCACAGAAACATGTTTTTAATGGTACATGCATACGAACGCACTTGATTAAAGATGTTCTACTTTGCTCGAGTTATGCTCGCTAAACCAGTTCAATCAAGAAAATCTATTCAAAGTTCATGTTTGTCATTGTTTATCAATTTTCTACTGGTTTGATTTTTTAAATCTTAAACCCTAATTTGATCAAAATAAATAATAAAAAGCAAAACATCTTGGTGTTTTGTTTGATTCAATTGATTTACATCTTATTTTGTAATTATAAAGAAACGGTAGGGCATCATCAATGGTTCCCTAATACTAGAAATTAGATTTTTGTTGCATAATTTGTTACTATCAGTAATATTACAAACATAACTGTGAATCCTGAGTCGTATTTATCGTCGTCATCAACTAGTCACAACCCGTCATCAACTAGTCACAACCAACATCATGAGCTAAACTGAGCGAAGTGTGCTTTCTGTTTACGCCTAAGCACCATCCCACAACTACTGTGTAAAGTTTGCTTGCATTGAAGATATCATCCTTTCAGTCAGCAACCAAGACAAGATTAAATGTGAAAAACTCAGAGTTTCTTGCATCAGCTTGGACCAAAGAGCTGCTCGTGTTAGGACTGTTTGCGTCTGAAGGGTTGTCCTTTCCTTATTTATGCGAGTTAAGCAGGGTTAGTAGATTCAAATCAAAGCCAAAAATTAGCAGCATATACTATGGTTCATGATCATGTAGTTCGTAAAAAAATTAAAGAGAATAGTTTGTAGATTAGTGTTCCCTTCATCATTCTCTTTGGATAGAAAACAAATTGAAGATGATATGTGGATGTAGATCTTTGATACGTAAATTCGTGTGTTTTGCTTTAATGCACTTTATGTTCAGTTTGTCTTTACTCCTCATTGTAAATCCGTTTTACCCATTGATGCACTTCGTCAACAATATTTGATGCTTTGAGAGTTAAACTCCATCAGTTAAGTCGATAATCAAGTGTTTATATAGTTTTGAATTCATCTTAGTTCTACTTCAAGTGTTGGAGCTTTCACTAAGAGCAATTTGATCGAGTAGATTCAAAGTTCAAAAGTTTTCAAATCCTAGTTAGAAGTTTATGATGGTATCCAGCATGTATGGCAGCCTTAATGAATCTGAAAATACAATACAAATTGTCGCCCAGTCCTTCAAAAGAAAAAGAAGAACAAAACGATCGTAAGGAACAGAGACATCCTAATGTCACTTGTTAAAGTAGACCGACCGGGTGCAGATAAAAGAAGTATTCACATTTAAATATGGTACGTTTGGAGTAGAGGTCTAGACTGGTTTAAACGTGCTAAGCCTCGAAGTAAAAGAACAAAGATGACTCCAATATTCTTTTAAGTGCGCACAAAAGTCAGAATCGTCTCCGAGGAGGAGGTGCATTGAAGACCCTCATGGAAATGATACATATACCGACCAAGACAAAATATGGATTTGGATGCAGTTGAATAGGGGCAATCTTCAAGTACACAAGAATGCCAGCAACACAGGTTTGCAACGGAGATGGAGCCTCGACTAAGCGATGGTATAGATTATAGGTCATATATCTCTGTGGAGGATCATAAACTAGTTGAGCAATGGAGGAAAGCAACATGTCCTCTTGAGGCACGCCATTTACCCGGGTAACAATATCCAGATTCTTCGAGGTAAGAGTGGTCGCAATAGAATCCATGTGGTTGACAAGAAGCTGCAACGCTCACTTGCTCGGTGTCCAACAACTAAAGAGCGAGCATAAGTAGGATGACATGCCAAAGGAAAGAACAGCTGGGCATCGTAGAAGAGATGGGCCCTAAAGCGCTAGCTAGTAATGATCCCGCTGAGGTGATGAATCTTGTATGGGGTCACGATGATTTCGTACCTGCTTGATAGTCTATAGACCGACAAGTGTTTATAATAACAATTGCATTGAAATGGTATGCAATCGGATCGCTTGTTCATATATGCATTGATCTTGTGTTCAGATGCACCAAGGCAGTCAAAATATAATGTTCGCTGATTTAGCGTGAAGCGAACTGAGAAACATTTTTTTTTAACTGGGGACAACAAAGTAACACAAGCATATGTATGCGAGATGCGATGTTATACATGAACAATATACATGCATACACATACACACGTGTGTCTATGCATGTAAATGTAGGCTTAATAAAATGGCGGACCATGGGGAGGAAAAAAGTAACCGCTCTAAGGAAGAAGGAAAGGCAGACCCGCCTGATAAATAACCGTCAATTGCAACTGCAAGTATAAGAACGTCTAAATCGTATGCGGATGCAGTTAAAGATACAAATATGGCTTCAACAACGAAGACGTATTCGTAACTCAGATTTGTTGCTCCAGCAGTGGAATATGTATTTCTGCCTGAACGAGTCTTTCAGCAACTACAGGAAGTGTGACCTAACACGGTTATGGTTCATTCAGTCGGTGTTAAATTACCATATTTCAGAATCAAAAACTACATTCAACAAGTATGGAAACCCAAAGGTAATTTCGCTATTCATAATGGGAAAAGTGGTACATTGTTCAATTCTCAGAAAAGGAAGACTGTAACTTAGTTCTGCAAATGAAAACTTATTCATATTATGGAAGATTACTAGTAGTACAGCCATGGTATCCTGAGTTCTAATAAAAAGATATTGATTTTAACAACTGTACAAATTTGGGTTAATATATATGATCTTGATATGGAAATGTGGACTGGTGATATTGCTCTATCAACGATTGCAAGCTACATTGTTAAACCAATAAGACACGACACAATTACAAAAGAAAATCTTTTTACAAAATTTACTAAAATTCTAACAGAAATTAGTGTTCAGTCCAAATTATGTACAACTTGCTACATAATAGTGTGCAGAAGCAATTAAGAGTTACATATGATTTTATTCCTTCTAAATGCCTCAAAATATTTGGACACAATAAAACTATCATGTTGATAATGCAAAACCAATTTGGATGCCCAAGTCCAATTGAAAAAAATGACGAAGGTATGCTCTAGAGACAATTATAAAACATACTACATAGATCCAACTCTATAACTAATCTTGCTCGCAATAAATGTATTTGATTTTTATTATATACTGTTATATAATGATTCAATTAATTAAGTAATTGATTTAAAGTAAATTAAAGCAGAAAATCCTTATATGATATGTTACGTACTAATAAGTACAAAGAGTTGTAACAATGAGAAAACTACTATAATATAAAATAATATATTATTTTAAATATCCTGATTATGACGTTTCAAGAAAAGATATCGATGTATCCATTGAGACCAGAGCATGTAACGCTATCCAAATATTGGATAACGTATTACTTATGCCTGCTAGGGACACTAAGGGATTACATGCTGATAGTTATTGGATAATTATGGAATGACTCGCTTAAGAGTTTCTTATTGGTTAATAATAACTAAGGTCTAACATGAAATTTCGAAGTGATATATTACACAATTCTCTAGACTTAAGAATATTGTTGAACTTTAATGTGGATACTCTACTTTCATTATAGTTAAATCATGTCATGCATCCATCTAAACGATTGCAGTTGGTTCTAAATTGAAGCATTGGAAGTGAAACACTATTTAATAGAAAATTCATTTTCTTAGTTATTCAGGGTTAGTATTGATAGAGTTAGAGGTATGCCCTATAGGCAATTATGTAATTTATTACATATATCTAACTCAATAAACAATCTTGTTTGAAATAAAAAGTGTTTTCTTTCTATTATATACTTAATATAATGTTTATATATTAATTAATTAATCTAATTAAAGGTATATTTAATAGAAAATCCATAAATGATATATTTTGCGATAGTTGTTACAATGCGTTGTAATCATGAGTGATTTATCATAAAAAATGAACATACCATTTTAAATAATCACAGTCATGATGTATCGAGACTTGATATCGACACGTCCATTGAGACTATAGTACTTAATGCTCTTTAAATGTTGGACGATGTATTAATCATGATTGTTGGAGGCACTAAGGGGTTACGTAAGTCTATCAAAGAATACTTTTGATGCGGATAGTGCTATATCCGTATTCGCATCCATGGATATGACGTATATCAAATAATTACCCTATTCGTTAACGGCCGATAAATCAAGAAATATAAATGACATTTTTTAATTTAACATAATTTTTTTTCAATCACATTGATTAGTAAAGTGTTAAAAATAAATAAACGTGCTGATAATAAATAGTTTTGCGAAGTTAATATGCATTTAATGTGTATAATATAAACTTTTAACTTAATAAAACAATAAACAAATATCTTTCATTGTACTAAAATACATATAATTTAAACTATAATCTTGAAACCGAACGGATAATTTTCGGATGTGGATGCCTTTGTATACGCGTCTACATCCGTTTTTTCGGATATCAAGTATTTATCCGTTTTTCGGATATGAATATGAACGGATTTCAG
This sequence comes from Allium cepa, assembly GCA_030765085.1. NCBI lineage: Eukaryota > Viridiplantae > Streptophyta > Magnoliopsida > Asparagales > Amaryllidaceae > Allium > Allium cepa. Next base: position 709,187,244 of record CM060932.1, read on the forward strand.
ATTTTCCAATATCCATTGACAACACTAGCTACTTACAGATAGTTATTGGATAACTATAGAATAACTCACTCGATGGTTTTTTGTTGGTTAATATGACTAATGTCAAAAAGAAAATATTGATGTGACAAAATTACATAGTTCTCTCGACTTGAGAATATTGTTGATCTTTAACGTGGAAGCTTCGATTTAATTATAGTTAAATCGTGACATGGCATCCATCGAAGCACTATAGTTGGGCCGAATGGAAACATTAGAAGTGAAACACTATTCAAGAGAGAATTCGTCTCCTTGGGTATATGAGGTTAGTATCACGGTTAGCTGAAGTCAACTCGAAATCAAAGACTCTGGTCAAACCATTTCGGTTCAATAATGGTTAATAGTAATTGTTATTGTTGAACTAAGTACTTTGTGTTTGGGCTATAAAGTAGAACATGAACGATATTATAATTTTGACCATTGCCAATTTCCATAAGTCCAAAGTGATGTAGTTTTGACGAAGAGAATTGATAAAAATAATTGTCACTACCGGATGACGCTCAACAAAGTAAAATTGAATTTTAATGAAACCAAGTAAGCTATAAATTTGGTCGAAATGTCACAGCACCTACTATGTGATGTGTGAACGTTAATATTCGAATTGTTCAATATTAATCGCTGTCCAAATTTACATCTAAGAGTCACACAACCGAAACGTTGAGTACATTTTTTACCATCCGATTTAATTAATTTATAATCATTATAGATTAAATATTTATGTAATATTAATTCTAAAATTTTATTCGATGTGTATTGAACAATATTAAATAGTGTATATATAATATATAATAGCTATATAAACAATAATCGATATGCGATATCGATATGAGTTTAAACTAGATTTAAATGCAACGAATATTGTTTGGGCTTGAAATGGATTTGAGGCTGTTATGGTGCTTGCTCATTTCGGCCATGGTAGAAGCAAGGATGGGCCGGCCATATTGATGGCTAAGGTGTGTTGGAATTTGAATTAAAAAAACGAGAATTTGTGTAAGTAAAATAAGGATCTAGATCATTATTTTACTGCTTAGGATCTCCTTATTTAATTATCGCTAGTCCATACTTTTTTATGTTTTTGGCGAGTCTTCATGCCATCCTCTTGCTAGTCAAAATCATCCTTCCCTGCTCAAATTTTCAAGCATGCATCTCAAATACAAAATCAAATCAAATAATCGTTGATGGCAAGACAGTTTGAAAGCTAGCAACTTCGAGATTAGAATTGGATTCAAGGAGTTCATTTTTTCGTTTCAATGTGCGAACTTTGGCCTTTACTGATAAGTACTCTTCTACTTCACTATTATATATAATTATTTATACGATCACTATTCAATATATATTGCTATATAAGAAGTATCACGAATCTGTATATCGACGGATTGTTACTGTAGATGATCATGTATGTAAATGCAAATATATATTTAAAAGTAATTTGTTTGATGCTCATTTACTTGTACATTCTCTCGGCCTAGGAATTAAAAAAAATTGTATTCAAATATTAAAATAATTGTTGTAATTTTTCAAAACTGATTTTGGGCATTGGGGTTTGTTTTAAAGAAGAAGAAGATGAAGGAAAGTATAGTCCACATCATGGGATATAAGAAACTATATCTGTTCAAAAATATAGGTTCCTCAAGAGAAGGTTACATCTTTTAGACATCCAAATATTTGCTATATTGTGAGGAGAGAAGCCATGCGTAAGCACCACACACACGCACGTCGGTGCCATCCGTCCGATTGACTGACCGATCAAGGTTGAATTTAGGTTTGGGTCCAAATAATATTCTTGGACAGAACGTTTTGTATTCAAATGAATAGACGCAGATGTGATTGTTGCAAATGAATTAAGGCGTCTTCTCACAACGAAAAGACACTTCTCTACAACTATAAATAGCAACACCCAGAAACTGTTGCGAATTAATTTTCTTCTTCTAGAAATTTGTGACGCCTGAAAATTATTTCAGAGTGCTTCTACAATCTTGAAAATCAGTAACGCCTAAAAAGTATTGCAAACCTTCTTTTCTGTTCTCTTCTTCCTCTCTCTCTTTTCTAATTTTGCATCATCAATGAATATCAAAAAAGTGTCCTTGGCCAGATCAATGTCCTACAAACTTTGAATCCGGCTACTCTGTTTCAAGGCTTTAAATCCTAAAGTCGATAGTTCTACATCCCATTTGTACCTGTTGGATTGAATTATTGTCTAAAAGAATCCATATAGTAGATCCTTGAAGTAAGAAGTACAACAATCTCCTCATAATGATACTCGAATCATCGATCGATTTCCAATGATCTTTTAGACAATAGTACTCTACTATGGATGATTCTAGTTCAAGCAACATCAATGCCCTACAAGTCTTGAACCAACGCTTAACACAATTGGATCATTTCGATAGTGAAAACTTCACACGTCGGTAAGAAACTATGAAGTTCTTTTTATCACCATCAAACTCTTCTACATTCTTGAAGATGATTTGGAGGTTATACACGAAGAAACTTCAAAAGATACAAATGGGTTGAAAGTGAAACGTGCAAAACGCAAAGAAGATGATTTCATGTGTAGAGGGCACATACTCAATGTATTGTCTACTTCTGTATACAATGCACATAGAAGTCTGGGAACCGCCAAAACACTCTAGACTGCACTGGAGAGAAAATATCATATATCTGAGACAAGCAACAAAAAACTTATGATGTGCAGTTTTTTGGATTTTAAAATAAATGATAATATGTTTTGGACGAGTTAGTGAAATTATATATAGTAAATCTATTCAATGATGCTAAGATTGAACTCCCTGCATCCTTTGTTGTTGGAGTTATAATTTCTAGACTTCTTCACTCTTGGAATGATTATAAGAATAAATTGAAACATGCGGAGACGGGTTATGATTTAGAGAATTTACAGCATCATCTTCACATAGAAGAGGACTCTCGTAAACAAGTACTAAATGATAATCCACAAACTAAGTTTCATTCTAAGACAAATAATATTGAATCGAAAAATTCGTTAAAGCTTAAGAATGCGACACAGTTTAAGAAGAAAAATCATTCTAAGAAAGATAAGAAAAAAAGTGCTTGTTATTTTTGTAACAAGCCTGACCATTATGCTCGTGACTGTCGTCAACGAAAGAAACAAATGAAAGCAAATATGTTCGAAGACACATTGGTGGTAGTAGTGCAAGAAGCAAACTCCATTGGGGGCAAAGAAAATGATTGGTGGCTTGATACTAGAGCGACCATTCATATATGCAGGGATCGTAGTCTTACAAGAACTACGAAGAAATTAGCGGAGATGAAAATCAAGTTACTGGAGCAAATAATATTCGCAGTAAAGTGATTGGAAAATGCACTATAGAACTCCCGTTCACTTCCGAAAAGACTCACTTTGGTTAATGTTTTTCATGCATCTGATATTTGTAAGAATTTGGTATCTAGATGCCTTCTTAACAAAGGAGAATTCAAGATAGTGTATGATTCTGACAAATTAATGTTATCTAAGAATGGAAATTTCATTGAATAGGGATATTCTTGTAATGACATGATTAAGTTGAATTTAATAATGAAAACTTCTAGTTATGTCATTGATTCTGTAGATTTATGGCATACTAGATTAGGACAGATTAATTACGGTTCGCTTAAAAATATGAATAAGTTAGGATTAATTTTTGTTTGCAATTTTGACTCCATCTCTAAATGTGAAACTTGTGTTCAAGCAAAGATACATAGAAAATCCTTTAAATCTATAGACAGAAAGACTAATCTGCTTGATTTTGTATATGGCGATGTTAGTGATTTTCACACAACATATGGGGAAAATAAATTCTATGTCACATTTATTGATGATTACTCTAGATATTCTTATGTTTATCTAATGAAATTAAACGATGAAGTCTTTGATAAATTTAAAATTTACAAGGAAGAAGTTGAAATGCAATCAGGACTTTAAATAAAAGTGTTACATTCTAATCATGGTGGTGAATATTTTTCCAATTATTTTACTTTATTCTGTAAACGGGAAGGGTCAATTCATCAATGTACCGGTCCTTATAACCCTAAAAAAAAGGGGAATCGCTGAAAGAAAAAATATGACATTAATAGAAATGATTGATGTTATGTTAATTAGTTCAAATTTACCTAACATCTTATAGAACGATGCCATTTTATTTGCATGTTATGTTTTAAATAGAGTTCCTTTGAAAAGGAAGAATATATCTCTTTATCAACTATGATTTAAATGAAAATCTAAATTATCAATACTTAAAGTTTGGGAATGTTTAGCATATGTTAAAAAACCAGATCTCAAAGGGCCAAATTAAAAAATAGAACATTTAAGTGTGCTTCCATAGGTTATTCTCTTAATAGCATAACTTATCGTTTCATTACTCTTGATATTTTTGAAGTATTTGAGTCTGTAGATGTAGAATTTTTTGAAAACAAGTATATAGCCCAATATCAAACTAGCAAGAATCCGTTGGCATCGTCTGGTTTAAAATATAGTGAAACTAATGATAATAATGATGAAGATTATACCTCTCCTCAAAACAAGGAGAATGTTTCTGTACCTGCGGAGTGTACTGAATGAAGGTAAAGTAAAAGAGCAAGAATAGAAAAGAACTATGGTCCCAATTTCATTATGTATCTTGTAAAAGGAAGTAAGAATGAAATTCTTAACATCACTAGATACGTAACGAATGTTAGTGATGACCCGAAAACTTATTTTGAAGCTATGAGTTCCAACGATTCTATTTTCTAGAAAGAAGCTATTATTGATGAAATGAATTCAATTTTGGTAAACCAAACTTGGATTTTGACTGATTTACTTCTTGGTACTAAACCAATAGGATGTAAATGGATATAAAAAAAAGTTGAATGATGGTGGATCCATTGATGAATTTAAACCAGATTAGTAGCAGCGGATTATAAGCAAAAACATGGAGTGTTGGATTCTGCATAAAAGAGGACGGATGAAGATCCTTGATCAGTCTAGATAAAATCATAAGGTGTATCGCATAAATACCTTAAGAGACATACCTATATGAGTATGAAAATCAGGTCATTTCCTTAGAATGTAAGACCGCTTTCTGAAGTAGACTCATAAACTCAAGATTTGAGCACATGACTAATAATGCTGAACATACAGAACACTCTATATATAAAAATAAGTCTATGACAGTTCTGGTGCTAACATAAGAGGTACTAGGTTCAAGATACATTCACCATAGATCTCGATAAAACTTTGAACGATTTACAGTAAGTGAAGATGCAAATCCAAAAGATACATATTATTTATGTATTGATTTCTATGATGATGCAATACCAGATCTTGGAACTACGTTGGCTTGATCTCACTGGGGTACGTAAGTAGTCACTCTAATGATGTAGCCGTCTACTTTATTTATTTTACTTATGTACACGTAAATTTTAATAACTTTTTATACATCAATTAACTAAATTTTTCATGAGAATAAACAATTAAATTTTAACAATGAATATTTTATATTTGGTACGCATCTATTTTAACATAGCAAATGTCAAATTTTTTATTGGAAAACATGAAACTTTATTCAGTGGTGAAATTTTCAAATTTAGTTTAAAATTAGCTAATTTGTTGGAAATAAAATATTTTTGAAATTTGAATATTTTTATATGATAAAAAAGTAAACCTTTTTCTGTGTGAGACGTCGTATTTCCTTTCGTCAAATTTGGACTGATATAGCTCCATTTACCTTATTTTCATCGTTTTAGCAGAATTTTTGGGAGCGAATATCGAAATTTGATCGGATGATCGTATCGTTGATATTGTGTACCATTCTATTCGTATCATCGTGCCGATCTCCCTAATATATTCATTTATGTGTTTCGGTATCCGGTACACTACGAAATCTACGAAATAATTAGTCGTATCGGTCCCATTTTGAGTTATAGACTGTTCTGTGACCTTTCTTTTGTTTCCCGTGTAAAACCAATTGCCACAACCATAAATATTCCTTGGATTCAACGCTTTGACTTTTGCTTTCCCCTAGTTTTAATTTATAATCTGGATCATCTATTCACTTCCTGTTTCTTTCCTTCTCTCTTTTCGTTTGCTCTGTTCTTTTAGAAAAGATTTTTTTTTTCAAAATATACGTTAACATATATTCTCGAACTTGCTCATTTTCCCTTCCCATTTCTGCCTTCAACTTCACGCGACCGCCATCAACCACCTTTTGATGTCGCCCTCCACCATGCAACTGAACGCCACCTTTGGCCTTCCATCTCAGCCCCCCGCCTGTACATCTCTCCTCCCTCCTTATTCATTTTCACGTCCATCTCCCCGTAACTTGCTCGTACCCATCCGTGCCCTCTTCTCCTCTACCTACCCACGCACGCCTTCCCCTTCGACTAGCAACCACCCTCCTCCCCTAGCCGAACCCATCCCCTATCACCAAAGGCCTCCCTACTTCCAAATCTGCCACGTCACCAAGCCTTGCTCTATAGCCAAGTTCCCAGCCCCAAGCTTCTGCTGCTTTTCCAACCTCCGCCTTGCACCTCAACCCCTTCAGCTCGCACAGCCACCTCGCAACATGCCTTCTCCGAACCCTTCCACCCACCGTCCAGCACTGAATGCATGAAGCACCTCCAAGTCAGCCAACCCACCATCAAAACACCTCTTGCACCACTTCTACAATACTCGCCCCTTCCCACCACCAAGTAGCCGCCGAACACCATAAGAGCGGCAGCCCCATTCCCTTCCACTTTCGCAAGCGGCAGCCCCTGCTTTCTACTCTTTGACCGTAGCCCGAGCACCCACTCTCCACCACTACCGAGAACCCGTACGCCCAGCCTGCTCCGAACCCCAACCACTTTTCTCTCCTTTCCCCTCCAGCAAGGAATATGTTTAAAGTAATTTTTTTTGAAATAGATTTTTGTTTAACGTATTTTTTTTTTGAAATAGAATCCATTAGCCTTCTCTTTCTTTGAATAGAAGAAAAAAAAAGTATATAATTTAAAAGTATATTTGTTTACATATCAATATGTTTGTATATGTTTGTTTGAAGAAGCCTGCATATATCTGTTGCATATATATATAGTATGTATATGATTTTTGAGTAGCTTATATATATATATATATATGTATATATATATATATAGAAAAGAATATCGATTTTAAGAAATATTGATATTCAAAATATAATTTATAGATATTCGATTTTATTATGTGTGTTTTAAGAAAAAAATGATTTTGAAATAGAATATATATAAAGATTTTATTTTAATATGAGTTTCAAATTGAATATTGATTTTAACGTATATATATATATATATATTTCATATGAACTATATATATATACATATATATATATATATATATTGTTTCATCGATCTCAAGTCTGTCGATTGTCTAGTTCGTGATTCAATTCGTAGCTTGTTGAGTTATCCTGTTTTCTCTAGCCTCGAAAAGTGAGAAATCATTCACGATTAACATTCTTATATTTAGTAAAATTAATTCACATGAATTAATGATTGAAATATGTTGTTAAATTTAAATTGTTAGTTATTTAATTGTTAAATATGATCTGATATTATTTTCATTAGTTCACCGATGTTAATTGACAATATTGACACTAATAACCTGTTGGTATATATATTTTATTTACGATTAATTAGGATCATATTTGTCATTGATATGCTACGTCATTTTATATTATTAATTTATTATCGTCACATTGCAAGTTCCCTGCTAGTTAGAAATTCCTTATGGGTTGAAATGATACGTAGCTAAACGATCTTTTAGAATAGGGAAAATCATTATGGGTTGAAATGATAAACCCAAACGATTTTATTAATCTTGAATTTTAGGATTGAGAGTTGAAATGATATATACCCGTAAATATTAAATTATTGCAGATTGAAATGATAAATATCGGTGTTACTTGACCATAAGATAGAAAATTGTATACGGAAACAATTGGTCTATTTTTGAAAAATGATTTCCAAAATTTTGAAAGGAAATATATAGGTTTTAATGAAGTTAATTTTAAAATATAATATATATGTTTTATTTTAAATTTTAGTTTGTGCATAAATTTAGACTTTAAATTATGTTTTGGAAATTTTAAAAATTATAAATTAAAGTTTTAAAATGTAAATTATAAATTTTTGCTTAATTTGTTTGATTTAAAATAGATTTAATAATAATAAGATTTAATTTAATAATAATTAATATAATAAAATTTATTGAGAATTTAATTTAACTAATAATATATATATATATATATATATATATATATAGAATATGTTTTTAAGTATTATTAAAATCTATACTAATATTTTGAAAATAGATTTTGTAATAACTTTAATAAATTAAGGTTGGAAGGACAAATTAAAATTGATTCATAATTTAATTTGTTAAGAATTGAATTTAAATAAAAATTGATTTGGATTTATTGATTTTGAGATTTTAAAGATATGAAATTTATAACTTGATAACTTGAATTTGACTAAAGGTGACTAAATGAATATTTTCAAATTTAAATAAATTGAAATTGAATATTTAGTTTTGTAAATGTGTAATTTGAGATTTTGTTAAAATGTTTATAAAAGTAATTAGGTGAATGTTTTAGAATTAAAAGCAATTGAAGTTAGATATTTAATTTTTGATTTTATTTAAATTTGTAATTGGAGATTGTATTTAAATGTTCTTAGAAGTGATTAAGTGAATATTTTCAAATTTAAAATAAAATTAAAGTTAAATTTTGAAATATAAATATAATTTATCAAATTAAGTTATTGTAAATCGTTTAAATATTTAAACTTTGAAACCTATTGAATTGGAAGTGGTTTAAATTTGTAGTTCAAACCTGGATTTGAAATCGAGATAAATTAAAGATGGTTTAATAAGAATTTGAATTGAACCTTTAATCATTTTAATTGAATTATTGAACTAAGATTGATTTAGGTTGAAATTTGGAACCTAAGTCATTTTGAATTGATTTGTGAAATTTGAAAAAGAAATTCTAAATTAAAACCTTTTTAATATAAATCATTTAAATCTATAAACTATTCAATATATATGTACATAGATTAAAAATTTTAAACAACTATAATATATATTTTAATATATAAACTTTCTTTTATATATAAACTATTTTAATCTATAACCTATTTTAAATACAAACTATTTTTATTTATAACTATTTCAATATATAGACTATTTTTACTATTTAAACTATTTAAGTTGGAACTGTCATGATTTTGATTTAATGAATTTAAATGCGAATATTTTGATATGATGGTTTAAACTATTTGTAGTTATGATTTTGGAAGTGAATGTGATTTTGAAAGCGATATGATTTTGAAATGAATATGATATTTTGATATGAAGTATGAATTGTTTGACTTGTAAATGACCACGGTATGAAATAAGCATTTGGTTGTTGAAGAGACCGGGATTAGATATTGTCATACTCTCTGCCAATACCAAAAACCACTTTAACAACTGTATACATGGTGAAGAATCCAGAATGAAGTAGGATGGTTTGGCAAGGATTCTATATGAGGTATTAACGCGGCCCTGACTCCCGCGAGTCAGCTTAATGTGGCTAAAACAGGAGCTAAACCAGGCCAAGTGAGGTCACATCTCCGATCGAGAATGCTTCTTCGATACTATTTTATTACTTTATGATTTGGTTTGGTGCACCTTTGATTTGGGAGTGCGTCTCGAGGTGGGCGATAGTAGCTGCTATGCGTTGCCACCAGTCCGGAAGTGCAAACAGTAGAATCCTACCCTGATATTGCCTCACGTGCCTTGTCACATGCCTTATCGCGCCCTCTACAAGTTTGATTTGTGTCATACCTATGGAGTGCTCCCTGATAGCCCACCGGTTTGGTGGAGTTTCAAGTACTGTATAGACTATGACATTTATATAAAATGTGTTAAGAGAGATATAGGTAACACCTTACCGCTATTTTAATAGTTTACTTTACTATAGACATTATATACGTAGCGTATTGTACTATGTATGTAGATAGTTTAACGTATCCTTAGGGGATGATAATCCCAAACATCCTTTAAGTTATTTTGTATTGCACTTGGCATTTAACTTGAGTTGATTTATTGGTATAAGAATGTTAATCCTGACTCGAGTGTTTTGTGTTTTGCTTTATGCTCGGGCCAGACTGAGTGACACAGCATTTAAGACTCACCTTTGGAGCTCTGTTTGGAGATCTATCTTTATCTATTCCATTATTCCTGTTATTTATAGTTGTTGTGGTTCAGACTTGTCATTTTCTATGCATCTGAAACTTCTTTGTATTTGAGATTTCTGTTGTATCTTCTTTTAAACTCTGATGTTGTAGTAGCTTTATGATCTATATTTATCTATTCCGCTGCTTATTTTTATATTATTTCGCGTCTATGATTCTGTGATTGATTTATTTACTGTATATCCTAAGTTTGCCAAATATAAATTAACAATCCGTTGTTTTGAGCAATTCAAGTTCGACATGTGTGGATGATTGTCGATTTGAATGGTTCGACATAGTTGGTCGTTACATGTGGTATCAAAGCTTTGGTTTAGGCAAAACTTAGCATATGGAGTAAAACTCATTAGAGATAGGGTAGTAATACTCTAAAATTAGTAAAATTAATTATAGAATCATTTTCGTTCGTGCTTGAAATTCTTTTCTAGGATCCTCCTGGACTAGGATTTATTTTGAATTTTGGAACTTTCCCTTTGTTTTGAAATCCATTCGTGTCCTTTCCTGTTCGTGTTCCTCTTGATATTGGAGAATTCCATAGCTTTATTCCTGTCGATCTCTGTAATAAATTTGAACTCATCTTGCAACCTCTTTGACAACGTCATCCCTGTGTGTGACTCATTCCATCGGCGGTCCCGCCAACCATAGTGTGATTTGTAAAGGGGTGAAACTCTGTAACGGCTGGCGATTTTTCGTTGCCGAAAAACCGAAATGTTAGGGTTAAAGAAGAAGAAAAGGTAGAAGAAGAGAGAAAAGATAGAATAAAACAGAAAGAAAACAACAACAGAACAACATCAGAATCTCACAATCGCAGCGGAACAGCATATAATAAATAAATGAATAATATTTAAACAAAGAACTATATCAGTTATTACATTTTATACATTACATTACATTACAAACTCCTTTACAACAAGCATCGATACACCGAAGATTTATGTGTCCTCGGTTTTGATGCTGTTATTTCTTGCAAAGCCTGAACCGGTTCTTTAGTAGATGACCAGGGTAATTTTCTTGTGATCGTATGTCGAATGCCTCAGGATTTTTGCAGGCAGTTCTATTTCTTCGCTTGATGCTCAGCTTAGTGATCTCGACTCCATCCCAATAGTCAGGGATTATCCTGATGTCTTTTGTGAAATCACTTCTTTTTCTAGGTGGGAAATTGAATTCCACATCAATCTTATTCTTGGGGCATGACCTTTTTCCTTCCCCCAGACGAATGGTTTCTATGAATGGTTAGTCATGGCCTTTGGATTAACCAATATTCCTGCCTTCTTCGTTGATCTCACGAATCGAGTTTTCCGCAATGTTCTTAACAAGTTTGTCCTCAATTTCGCTGGCAGTATTCTCCTCTTCTATAAGTCTCGGTTGATTCGATTAAGGCCGCTGTAATTAATGTAAGTCTATCCATTGTTCCTTAATTATCTTATTTTCCTTTCGAGTCTATCTTCTTAGTTAGAATTCTCTTTGATTAGGGTTCCTACAAATGTGAATCTCTATCCTTATTCAAGAATCCATTCTTGAATCATCCTATAAGGGAGCGTATTTGTAATTGATATAAAAATGTTTTATATTGTATTGTTTGAGTTATTAAGTTTGAATTTTGGGTTTCGATCGATTCGTCTGGCCAATACTATCGATAGGAATTCCAAAACACTTGAACGGAGCAAATTGACACAATATTGTTTTCGAAATTGGTAAATGAAATAATTTTCTGTATGATTATATTTTATATATAAAAGTATAATTTTCTAAAATTAGGTAGTTAAATGAATTGGTTGTTAGAAATGATAATACTAGATTATCATTTATTGTTGCCAACATTCCTAAACCATTAACTATTGTTGTATGTTATAAGAAGATGAATTTTATAAACATAGTTTATCAATCTGATTTGCAAATGAAATGAATCTAAATTAAGGATTTAAGAATTTAATTTTTGGTGCTTTTCAAAGTTTTGAAAAACATATTATTAATATTATTTGAAAGTATTTTTCGAATGGAAATTATTTCATTTTTTAAAAAAAGAAGTAAATCAGTACTCTCCTATTGTGTCATTGAAAAATAATTTCGGTGAAGGCTGCAGCATCATCGACATTTATTTTTGAGTCTCAAAGTGGAGATGCCACTTAGTAGCTTTGCTACACTTTTGTTTTGGAAATAGAATTGATTTGAATTTCTTGAGTATGATTTGATGTACAAAATAAATATATATGTATTTTGTTCCAAAATGATTTGAAGTGAAACCGGAAATTTAACTCTTAAGTTTCGTGCTAAGTGATGGTTTCCAATTGTTAAATAAAGCAAATTTTTTAATAATTGGAGTGTCTAAAATGAGAAATGAAATTGGAATAACTTGAAACAGTTAAACTAGGATAAAACTTATTTGCATGATACTCAATTGCATTCTAAAGCATATATATAACTTACCTAAATATTCAAAAAGTTAAAATGTAACATGAATATATAATTGAAGGTTATATAAGAGAAAAATTAAGTAACAAAAATGTTCAACTAAATTCTGCTTAATAGAAATGTTGTAAATAAAAGATAAATTTGTATAGTGCTCAATTACATTCGGAAACATTCATAAAACTTAAATGGAAAGGTTTGAATGTAATGAAAGTATGTAATTGAATAATGTGCATATAAATGCAAGTAATAAGATGTCCAAAAATGAAATTTATATGGTTTTGAATTAAATGTATCCGGCACTATATATTCAAATCTATCTTTCCTTTCTGTTGCTTCTATTCTTCTATCTCGTTCCTTTTCGGGGACGAAAGTTTTGAATAAGGGAAAGTGTAATGACCCATAAATTTTAATGATTTTTTATAACGTAATTAACTAAAATTTTCATAATAATAATAAAAAATTAACAATGAAAATTTGATATTTGGTATGCGTCTATTTTAACATAGCAAGAGACAATTTTTTATTGGAAAATATGAAAGTTTATTCGGTGATGAAATTTTCAAATTTAAATTTAAAATCAACTAATTTGTTGAAAATAAAATATTTTTAAAATCTGAATATTTTTATATAATAGGAATGTAAACCTTTTTTCTGAGTGAAATGTCGTATTTCGTTTCACCAAATTTGGACTGCTATAGCTCCGATGGCTTCAACAACATTTTTGGCAGCGAATATCTAGTTTTGATAGGATGATCGTATCATTGATATATGTGTACCATTTTATTCGTATCGTCATGCTGATTTCCGTAGTATATTCATTTGTGTGTTTCGGTGTCCAGTACACGGCGAAATCTCCGAAATGATTAGCTGTATTAGTACTCATTTTGAATCTATAGACTGTTCCTTTGTTTGTTTCCTATGTAAAACCAATATCCACAATCATAAATATTCCTTGGATTCAACGCTTTGACTTTTTCTTTTCCCTGGTTTCAGTTTATAATCTGGTTCGTCTATTCACTTCTTATGTCTTTCCTTCTCTCTTTTCGTATGCTCAGCTTAGTGATCTCGACTCCATCCCAATAGTCAGGGATTATCCTGATGTCTTTTGTGAAATCACTTCTTTTTCTAGGTGGGAAATTGAATTCCACATCAATCTTATTCTTGGGGCATGACCTTTTTCCTTCCCCCAGACGAATGGTTTCTATGAATGGTTAGTCATGGCCTTTGGATTAACCAATATTCCTGCCTTCTTCGTTGATCTCACGAATCGAGTTTTCCGCAATGTTCTTAACAAGTTTGTCCTCAATTTCGCTGGCAGTATTCTCCTCTTCTATAAGTCTCGGTTGATTCGATTAAGGCCGCTGTAATTAATGTAAGTCTATCCATTGTTCCTTAATTATCTTATTTTCCTTTCGAGTCTATCTTCTTAGTTAGAATTCTCTTTGATTAGGGTTCCTACAAATGTGAATCTCTATCCTTATTCAAGAATCCATTCTTGAATCATCCTATAAGGGAGCGTATTTGTAATTGATATAAAAATGTTTTATATTGTATTGTTTGAGTTATTAAGTTTGAATTTTGGGTTTCGATCGATTCGTCTGGCCAATACTATCGATAGGAATTCCAAAACACTTGAACGGAGCAAATTGACACAATATTGTTTTCGAAATTGGTAAATGAAATAATTTTCTGTATGATTATATTTTATATATAAAAGTATAATTTTCTAAAATTAGGTAGTTAAATGAATTGGTTGTTAGAAATGATAATACTAGATTATCATTTATTGTTGCCAACATTCCTAAACCATTAACTATTGTTGTATGTTATAAGAAGATGAATTTTATAAACATAGTTTATCAATCTGATTTGCAAATGAAATGAATCTAAATTAAGGATTTAAGAATTTAATTTTTGGTGCTTTTCAAAGTTTTGAAAAACATATTATTAATATTATTTGAAAGTATTTTTCGAATGGAAATTATTTCATTTTTTAAAAAAAGAAGTAAATCAGTACTCTCCTATTGTGTCATTGAAAAATAATTTCGGTGAAGGCTGCAGCATCATCGACATTTATTTTTGAGTCTCAAAGTGGAGATGCCACTTAGTAGCTTTGCTACACTTTTGTTTTGGAAATAGAATTGATTTGAATTTCTTGAGTATGATTTGATGTACAAAATAAATATATATGTATTTTGTTCCAAAATGATTTGAAGTGAAACCGGAAATTTAACTCTTAAGTTTCGTGCTAAGTGATGGTTTCCAATTGTTAAATAAAGCAAATTTTTTAATAATTGGAGTGTCTAAAATGAGAAATGAAATTGGAATAACTTGAAACAGTTAAACTAGGATAAAACTTATTTGCATGATACTCAATTGCATTCTAAAGCATATATATAACTTACCTAAATATTCAAAAAGTTAAAATGTAACATGAATATATAATTGAAGGTTATATAAGAGAAAAATTAAGTAACAAAAATGTTCAACTAAATTCTGCTTAATAGAAATGTTGTAAATAAAAGATAAATTTGTATAGTGCTCAATTACATTCGGAAACATTCATAAAACTTAAATGGAAAGGTTTGAATGTAATGAAAGTATGTAATTGAATAATGTGCATATAAATGCAAGTAATAAGATGTCCAAAAATGAAATTTATATGGTTTTGAATTAAATGTATCCGGCACTATATATTCAAATCTATCTTTCCTTTCTGTTGCTTCTATTCTTCTATCTCGTTCCTTTTCGGGGACGAAAGTTTTGAATAAGGGAAAGTGTAATGACCCATAAATTTTAATGATTTTTTATAACGTAATTAACTAAAATTTTCATAATAATAATAAAAAATTAACAATGAAAATTTGATATTTGGTATGCGTCTATTTTAACATAGCAAGAGACAATTTTTTATTGGAAAATATGAAAGTTTATTCGGTGATGAAATTTTCAAATTTAAATTTAAAATCAACTAATTTGTTGAAAATAAAATATTTTTAAAATCTGAATATTTTTATATAATAGGAATGTAAACCTTTTTTCTGAGTGAAATGTCGTATTTCGTTTCACCAAATTTGGACTGCTATAGCTCCGATGGCGTTCAACAACATTTTTGGCAGCGAATATCTAGTTTTGATAGGATGATCGTATCATTGATATATGTGTACCATTTTATTCGTATCGTCATGCTGATTTCCGTAGTATATTCATTTGTGTGTTTCGGTGTCCAGTACACGGCGAAATCTCCGAAATGATTAGCTGTATTAGTACTCATTTTGAATCTATAGACTGTTCCTTTGTTTGTTTCCTATGTAAAACCAATATCCACAATCATAAATATTCCTTGGATTCAACGCTTTGACTTTTTCTTTTCCCTGGTTTCAGTTTATAATCTGGTTCGTCTATTCACTTCTTATGTCTTTCCTTCTCTCTTTTCGTTTGCTCTGTTCTTTTAGAAAAGAATTTTATTATTAAGTGTAATGGCACGCGCTTCGCGCGTGAATTATTTTTGTTATAAATTGTATATATTTAAATGTGTAAAAAAATAATATTTTATTTCAAGTGACACTAAGATTTGTATATTTGTAGAGAAATATTTTGAATTTTATAGAAAGTTTAATTTTATATCCTATTTTTAGAAGCATTTTGAATTTGTAAAGTATATTTAATTATTAAATCCTACTTTTAGGGACGTTTGAATTTTTATTTCTATTATTAATTACTAAAGAATGGAATTAATTTTATATTGGTTTAAATTTTGATTTCTGTTATTAATTGGTAAAAAATGACTTTGAAAAAAGTTCATTCATAAGATCCTATTTCTAAGCGATAATAAGATAAGTACGTTTTGAATTGTTAAAAAAAATGACTGTTAGATCATATTTTTAAGCAATAGTAATATTTAATAATATTTATAGAGGGGCAATTTTGGTAGTTCACGTTGATACCAAAAAAGTGTGACACCAAAGGTATTACAACTATTATTAAAGATTATATAAGTTAACATATATATTCTAATGTATATTCTCGAACTTTCTTATTTTTCCCTTCCCATTTCTTCCTTCAAGTTCACATGGCCGTGACCATCGGCTACCTTTTGATGCCACCCTCCGCTATGCAACCGAACGTCGCCTTTGGCCTTCCATCTCAGCCTGCCGCCTGTACATCTCTCGTCCCTCCTTATTCATTTTCACGTCCATCTCCTAGTAGCTTGCTCGTACCCATTCTTGCCCTCTTCTTCTCCGCCTACCCACGCACAACCTTTCCCTTCCACCAGTAACCACCCTCCTTCCCAAGCCGAAGCCCATCCCCTATCACCAGAGACTTCTCCACTTCTTGATCTGCCACGTCACCAAGCCTTGCTCCACAACCATGTTCCCAACCCCAAGCTTCCACTGCCTCACCAACCTACGTCTTGCACCTAAACCCCTTTAGTTCACATAGCCACCTCGCAACACACCTTCTCTGAACCCTTCCACCCACTGTCCAGCACTGAATGCGTGCAGCACCTCCAAGTTCAACCAACCCACTATCAAAATGCCTCTTGCACCATTTCCATAAAACCCGCCTCTCCCCACCAAGTGGCCGTCGAACACCATAAGAGCGACAGCCCCATTCCATTCCACTTTCACAAGCGGTAGCCCCTTCTTTCCACTCTTCGATCATAGCCAAACACTCGAGCACTCACTCTCCACCACTGCCGAGAACCTGTACGCCTAGCCTTCTCTAAACGCGAAACACTCTTCTCTCCTTTCCTCTCCGAGGAAGGAATATGTTTCGAAAAAATTCAAATATATTTTTGTTTGAAGTATTTTTTTTGAAATAGAATCCAGCACCCTTCTCTTTCGTTGATTAGAAGAAAAAAACAAAGTATATAATTTCAAAGTATATTTGTTTACATATCAATATGGTCGGTATATGTTTGTTTGAAGAAGCCTGCATATATTTGTTGCATATATATATATATATATATGTGTGTGTGTGTGTGTGTGTGTGTGTGTGTGTGTGTGTGTGTATAGCATGTATATGATTTTTGAGTAGCTTATATATATAATAGAATATGGATTTTAAGAAATATTGATATTCAGAATATAAATTATAGATATTCGATTTTATTAAATGTGTATAAAAACTTTACTTTAATATCAGTTTCAAATTGAATATTGATTTTAAAATATAATATATATATATATATATATATATATATATATTTCATATAAAATTATATATATACATATATATATATATATATTGTTTCATCGATCTTAAGTCCACCTTGCTCTGCCTTGGGAATTGTTGTTTGGATTGGTCGATTGTTTAGTTCGTGATTCAATAGTAGCTTGTCGAGTTGTCTTGTTTTCTCTAGCCTAAAAATGTTAGCAATCACCCACGATTAACATTCTTATATTTAGTAAATTTAATTCACATGAAATAACGATTGAAATATATTATTAAATTTAAATTGTTAGTAATTTTATTGTTAAATATGATTTGTTATTATTTGCATTAGTTCACCGATGTTAGTTGACAATATTGCCAACAATAACCTGTCAGTGTGTGTGTGTGTGTGTGTGTGTGTGTATATTAAATGGTTAATCACGATTATATTTGTCATTGGTATGCCATGTCATTTTATATTATTAATTTATTGTTATCACACTGCAAGTTACCTGTTAGTTAGGAATTTCCTATATTTTGAAATGGTACATACCCGAATGATCTTGTAGATTAGGAAAAATCGTTATGGGTTGAAATGATAAACCCAAACGATTTTATTAATTTTGAATTTTAGGATTGCGAGGTTAAAATGATATATACCAGTAAGTATTAAATTATTACGGATTGAAATGATAAATATCCGTGTCACTTGACCATAGGATAGGAAATTATATACGAACACCGTTGGTCTATTTTTGAAAAATGATTTCCAAAATTTTGAAAGGAAATATATGGGTTTTAATAAAGTTGATTTTTAAGTATGATATAAAGGTTTTATTTTAAATTTTAATATGTGTATAAATTTAGATTTTAAATTATATGTTTTGAAAATTTTAAAACTTATAAGTCATAGTTTTAAAATGTAAATTATAAATTTTTAGTTATAATTTTATTATTTTTTAGATTTAAAATAGATTTAATAATAATAAGATTTAATTTAATAATAATTAATATAATAAAATTTATTGAGAATTTAATTTAACTAATGATATATATAATATGTTTTTAAGTATTTATTTAAATTTATATTAATATTTTGAAAATAGATTTTGTAATAAATTTAATAAAATAAGGTTGGAAGGATAAATGAAAATTTATTCGCAATTTAATTTTTTAAGAATTGAATTTAAATAAGAATTGATTTGGACTTATTGATTTTGAGATTTTAAAGATATGAAATTTATAACTTAATAACTTGATTTTGATTAAAGGTGACTAAATGAATATTTTCAAATTTAAGTAAATTGAAATATAATATTTAGTTTTGTTTTAAATGTGTAATTTGAGATTTTATTTAAATGTTTATAAAAGTGATTAGGTGAATGTTTTAGAATTAAATGTAATTGAAATTAGATATTTAATTTTTGAATTTATTTAAATTTGTAATTGGAGATTGTATCTAAATGTTATTAGAAATGGTTAAATGAATATTTTCGAATTTAAAATAAAATTAAAGTCGAATTTTGAAATACAAGCGGAATTTATCAAATTGAGTTATTGTAAATCGTTTAAATATTTAAATTTTGAAACCTATTGAATTGGAAGTGGTTTAAATTTATAGTTCAAAGCTGGATTTGAATTCGAGATAAATTAAAGATGGTTTAATGAGAATTTGAATTGAACATTTAATCCTTTTAATTGAATAGTTGAACTGAGATTGATTTAGATTGAAATTTGAACTTAAGTTGATTTGAATTGATTTGAAAAAAAAAAATCTAAATTGAAACTATTTTGATATAAATTCTTTAAATCTATAAACTATTTTAGTATATACATATATTAAATCCTTAAACAACTTTAATATACATTTTAATATATAAACTATTTTTAATATATAAACTATTTTTATTATATAAACTATTTTAATCTATAACCTATTTTAGATACAAACTATTTTTAATTTATAACTATTTCAATATATAAACTATTTTAATCTATGATTTTGAAAGCGATATGATTTTGAAATGAATATGATATTTTGATATATGTATGAATTGTTTGAAATATAGATGACCATGGTGTGAAATAAGCGTTTGTTTGTTAAAGAGACCGGAATTATGTATTGTCATACTTTTTGCCAATATCGAAAACCACTTTAACAACTGTATATGTGGTGGAAAATCTAGAATGAAGTAGGATGGTTTGACGATGATTCTGTATGAGGTATTAACGCAGCCCTGACTCCCGCGAGTCAGCTTGATGTGGCAAAAATAAGAGCTATACCGGGTCAAGTTCGGTCGCACCTCCGATCGAGCATGCTTCTTTGATACCATTATATTATTTTGTGATTTTATTAGGTGCACCTTTTGTTTGGGAGTGTATCTTGAGGTACGCGGTAGTAGCTACTATGCATTACCACCAGTCCGGGAGTGCAAACGGTAGAATCCAACCTTGGCATTGCCTCCTGTTCTTTGTCACATACCTTATCGCGCCCTCTACGAGTTTGGTTTGTGTTGTACCTATGGAGTGCTCCCTGATTGCCCACCAGTTTGGTAGAGTTTACAGTACTGTATTGACTATGACATTCATATGAAATGTGTTAAGGGGGATATGGGTAACGCCTTAACGCTATTTTGATAATTTACTTTACTATAGACATTATATATGTAGCGTATTGTACTATGTATGTAGATAATTTAACGGATCCTTAGAGGATTGAAATCTCAAACATCCTTTAAGTTATTTTGTATTTCATTTGACATTTAACTTGAGTTGATTTACTGGTATAAGAATGTTAATCCTGACTCGAGTATTTTGTGTTTTGTTTTATGCTCGGGTCAGACTGAGTGTCACAGCATTTGAGACTCACCTTTGAAGCTTGGAGCTTTGTCTGTAAATCTATCTTTATCTATTCCATTATTCAAGTTATTTACAGTTGTTGCTGTTCAGACTTGTCATTTGCTATGTATAAGGGACTTCTTTGTATTTGAGATTCTGTTATATCTTCTTTTAAACTCTAATGTTGTAGTAGCTTCATGATCTATATTTATCTATTCCACTGCTTATTGTTATATTACTATGTGTCTATGATTGATTTATTTAATGTATATCCTAATTTTTCCAAATATAAATTAACAATATGTTGTTTTGAGCAATTCAAGTTCGACATGTGTGGATGATTGTTGATTTGAATGGTTTGAAATCGCTGGTCGCTACAACTTATTTTGAAAATGGGAGAAATTGTTGTAAATTTTCAAAATTGATTTCGGGCAATGGGATTTGTTTTAAAGAAGAAAAAGAGAAAGAAAAGCATAGTCCTACGTCTTGGGATATAAGGAACTATATTTGTTTAACTATAGGTTCCTTAAGTGAAGGTTGAGCCCTTTGGGCACCCAAACGTTTGCTCTATTGTAAGGAGGAAAGTCACGCATAACAATCATACAAGCACACCGTCCCCCATCCGACCGGCCGGACCAGGCTGAGTTTGGGTCCAAATAATATTCTTGGACATAATTTTTTTTTTGAAATAGACCAGATTCAAATTCGAGTTTAAGTGGACATATTTGGTGGAAAGTGATCGTTTGAAAGGCAGGACGTTTTGTATTCAACTGAATAGATGCGGACATGACTGTTGCAAATGAATGGACGCGTCTTCTCATAATGGAAAGGATCTTACAACGAATAGGCACCTCTCTACAACTACAAATAGCAACACCGAGAAACTGTTGCAAATTAATTTTCTTCTTCCAGAAATTTGTAAAGCTTGAAAATTGTTTCAGAGCGCTTCTGCAATCCTGATTGGTAACGCCTGAAAGCTATGTAAATTAGAAGTTCCTGAAAGGCGTTGCAATCTTCTATTCTCTTCTTCTCTCTCTTCTCTAATTTTGCATTGTCGGCGAATGTCAAAAGAGTGTTCTTGGCCGGATCAAAGTCGTACAAAATTTGAATCCGATTACGCTGTTTTAACTTTTAAGGCTTTGTTGGATCCTGAAATCGATAGTTCTACAACCCGTTTGTACCTGTTGGGTTGAACTATTATTTAAAAGAATCTACACGGTAGATTCTTGAAGTCGGAAGTACATCAATATCCTCATAATAATTCTTGAATCATCGTCAGATTTCCAATAATAATAACTAGGTTGTGGCCTATAATTCACACAAAGGCTGATGGTTGTATTTAACCATGTTGTGTTAGTACTCTGATGTAGTTGTTTTGTCAGATTTAGGTAACTTGCGAGTGGTTTTTGTGCATTCAGAGGTGAAAATGGTTGTGGTTTTAGGAATTTGTTTGTAAGATATAATTTGATTATGCATGGAATGGTGACATACAGTGACGTGTTTGGAATTATTTGGTGTTTGTTCAGTTCGTTTATGTATTGACAATGCATGTGATGCATGGATCTATAAGTTATCAACATTAAAGTAACCAAGTACATCACATAACTAAGGGACGTTATTAATTCAACTTCAGAGCATTTATATACGCATAAACATTTCGAGCAAAAGATACTATTTTGAGCATAAACATATGCATAAACGTACAGCAGAAAAGATACTACATACAGATGAAAATAGAATTTGTAAGCTTCCATTTGTATATCTTCATCCATTCAAGTAAAAAAACCTAACTAATGAATGCATGAAAAATTCAACAACAAAGATTTAATATTACATCTAAACCAACCATTTCAATTGAAATTTTAAAAAGAGAAAATTACCTCCAATAAATGATATTGATATTCTTGCTCAGCTACAATTTGAAGAGGAATTGAAAAGTTGGAAGTTACACCTTTATTTTGACCTGTTTTCGACAATTAAGTTGAATAAGTTCAAACACCATAACTGACGACTGCACAAAATGTAAAGCACCAGGGTAATGCATTGGATGAAACTGTAATATAGATAAAGAATCAATTGTCACAGCATGATCCCAGTCTTATTTCACATTAGCAGTTACGGGTAGAAAGGAGTTACATACCCAACCCTTACGTTTATGGCCGTTACATTATATGCTATAAAATAGTTATCTCATGTAACAATATAATATCCAGCATTTTCATTTTCACAAAGAATAGAGCAAATACATTCTCTTTCAAATTATCTCTCTTTAGTTTTCTAATATGGTATCAGAGCCTAGAGCCTGAAGCCTAACGGCACAAGTACCTCGCCATAATCATCATCAAAGTTTAGCATCATCACTTGACGATTGGCCGCACAGTTTTCTCATCAGTGCAGAAGCATCATCATCTGAGAGAGTTTAATCCAAAAATTCCAAATACCTTATCATGAACTTACCCACTTCAATTGTGCCTCGCCAAGAACCCTCAGTCAAAGTTAATTCATCATCCTGAAAGTCTGGCTGCACCTTCTTAATTACTTGAAAAGTGTTCTTGAATCTTTTCATCATCTGATTATCCTACCATGCCTTGTTTTCAGTCAACTGTTGTTTCTTTTCATTCCTTAAGATATCATTATGGCCGGAGAAGATGATGACAAATCAGCACCCTCTGTTGAAGAATCTGAAACTTCTTCACCCACTGAATCCACTACCCTATCCATCATTAAACCCAAACAATTAATCAAAATTCAACTTGATAAAAACAAGTTCTTGCAATGGAAGTATCAAGCCAAAATTGCCATAAGAGGATATAGGCATAAAGAATTTATTAATGGCATTGCTGTCATCACATCAGAAATGACTACAAACAAGGAAGGTATACTTATAAGAAATCAACAATACATCAAATTTCAAAGACAAGATAGTTACTATCATCTAGGATCCTCTCCTCAATTAGTGAAAATCTCATATCACAAATTGTTGGCTGCAAATCAGCACGTGAAATCTGGCTCAAGATCGAGCAGATATTCAATTCACAATCTGCAGCAAGAATATCGCATTACAAAAGGCAATTGCACAACATATGTAAAGGGAGCATGTCAGTGAGAGAATATCTCACTAAAATAAAAACATATTGTGATTATTGGAAACTGCAGGTTATAAGATATCTGAAACTGAGAAAATCTTGACCATTATGAATGGTCTTAATCAAGATTATGAATCAATCATAGCAGTTATCTCATCACAAAGAACTCTACCTAATCTTGGGTATGTTCACTCTACATTACTGGCTCATGAAAGGAGGATGGAGCAGAGGAAATTAGTTAACACTGATTATTCAATTAACTATGCCATAAACTCCAAAAACTACAGCTAAGAAAGGGGATCAAATAGCAGAATAACCAAGGAAACAGACAAGAGGGTTACAATTAGAGGGCATGCATGTGTGAAAGTGTCCTAGTGTCCCCCTATGGACCGTAGGTTTGGATTTTGCTGACATGAGTAATCTCCCCGGCTTTGGTAGAAGGCACATCCTCCTGAAAATGAATGAGGGACCCAACATCCCCAACACTCATATCAACAAGGTCAAAAGAGTCGACTTTGTCTGGAATTGGCCCGAGGCTAGCAAAAGGATCCTCCGAAGTCTGTACATGAGTCTCAAACATGGATTTAGCCGGTGGAGGTAGGGTCGGAGTCCTCTTTTTAGGGAGCTTAACTTTAAGGCTTTTTCTCTGAAGATGTTGCTGATCATTGTCGCCTTCACCTTCTTCACCATGTTCTTCTGCCCCTTTACCATCATCCCTGATTTCACCTCTTCAGTGTGCTCTTGTACATGCCCAGCCTTGGTCGGCAGACTTTGAACTGGGGGCATCAGTGACGCAGCGGATTAATCAAACAAAACTTCAATCGATGAAATGTAGCAATCGGTGAGTTGAAGATACCAAAATGCCCAAGTTCGTTGATCCAAAGATACCGAACTCTAGCTATCTCAAACACGTTGATAGCGCACTATACCGTGTTTAAAGATCTACGATTCTTCGCACGTTGATCTAGCGCACTAGATTCCGTGAATCGGCTTCTACGATCGTTGAATCGAGCGCACTCGATTAACCGAAAGAGGAGATAGGAGATTACACTCAACTACCAATTGGTATGAAAGCACAAAGCTAACAAAAGAGAAATTTTATTCAAAATCAACCACCTTGAAATGTACAACACTCTCCCTATTTATAGTGTTTTCGACCCAGTTCCTTAACTCGTGACCGACTCAACATACTTAGGTCGGCACCGACTCAACTTGTAGCAACACAGCTCTTTACAACACACGCCGACTCAACTTATTACATCACTTCATACCTTCAAGACCAACTTACGACTTAACTATATACAAGACCATCGGCCGACTCAACTGAGTACAACCTCACACGCAACCGACTCAAGTATATACCGACTTAAGAAATTCATGACTTACGACTTACAACATACAACACACGACTCATCACAACAAACGACTCATCACAACCGACTCAAGCGCATGCCGACTCATCTCCTTGCCGCCTTAACTCCCTCCGACTCAAAGTTTTCACTTGCTGGGTTTTTCGTTGCTTCATGTTAAGTCGTAGACGGCTTATGCGAATATCATTAGGTCGGAACATCTTCTCCTGAGCTTGGTTAACTCGTATACGACTCAAGCCCTCGTCGTTAACTCGTATACGACTCAAATCTACCTCCTTTATGCGTCTTGAATGGTTGTTAACTCGGAACTTACTATCTCGTGCTCCATTAAGTCGGAAACGACTTAACCCTGCCCTCCTAAGTCGTGAACGACTTAACCTCTCTATGAGTCGTGTACGGCTCATTCCTGTTAGAAATTTTGGTTGCATTTCTTCTCTGTTCTGAGCTGCATCATCCTCCCCTGGTTGAGAAAAATTCGACCTCGAATTTGTAAATTCTTTCTCAACAATCTCATCGCCATGATATGGAATTAAATGTTTGATGTTAAAAACATCAGAAGTATAAACATCATCTGGTAACTTTAATCGATAAGCATTCTCATTAATTTTCTTCAAAACTTCAACTGGACCAATTTTTCGCGCCTTCAACTTGTTATAAGCACCCACCGGAAAACGATCCTTTGTCAATACGGCATAAACCAAATCACCTTCTTTAAATTCAACATTTCGACGTTTCAAATCTGCAGACTTCTTATACTTCTCATTCGATTTCTCCAATCGTTCCTGAACGACTTTATGACATTCAGTCAGCTCATCAACAAAATCAGCAGCTCGTTTAACTGTTCTCTTTGACTGTGGTACAACTGCTAAATCCAACGGTCCCCTGGGTAAATTTGAATAAACAATCTGAAACGGACTGAATCCCGTGCTACGGTTCACTGCATGATTGTGAGCAAATTCTGCCTGGCATAGCTTCATGTCCCAACTTCTCAAGTTATCCTGTACAAGACAACGCAACAAATTTCCCAATGACCTGTTAACAACTTCTGTCTGCCCGTCAGTTTGTGGATGATAAGCACTGCTAAATTTCAGTTTCGTTCCCACCATCTTCCACAAACTCAACCAAAAATGACTCAAGAAACGAGTATCTCGATCAGAAACAATAGATTCTGGTAAACCATGAAGTCGATAAATCTCCTTGAAAAATAACTGTGCTACTCGAACTGCATCTGCTGTCTTCTTGCAAGCAACAAAATGTGCCATCTTCGAAAACCTGTCCACCACAACAAATATCGAATCATTTCCCCTTTGAGTTCTCGGCAAACCCAAAACGAAATCCATGCTAATATCAACCCATGGCTTAGATGGTACTGGTAATGGCATATACAACCCTACATTCGTTGCTGTCCCCTTTGAAATTTGGCAAATATGACATCGTTCCACGAACCTTTCAACCTCTTTTCTCATCGACGGCCAAAAATAAGACTGCGAAATTAACTGCAAAGTACGATCACGGCCCACATGTCCTTCCTCGTGCAACTCCTTCACAATCTTCCTCCTCAAACTACAATCCGGAATACATAAACGATTTCCTTTAAACAGAAAACCATCAACCAACATAAATTCATCGATGATCCCATCCTTCACTTTCTCAACATATTTCACAAAGTAAGGATCTTCTTCAATCATTTCTGGCAACATTTCAAATCCCGTTACTTCAACTTTCATTGTCGTTAATAAATAACTCCTCCTACTTAAAGCATCTGCTACTCGATTCGTCACCCCTGATTTGTGCTTAACGACAAAAGTAAACTGTTGTAAATATGCAATCCATGATGCATGTCTTGCAGAAATCTTATCTTGCCCCTGTAAATGTTTCAAAGCTTCGTGATCAGTGTACAGAACAAATTCCTTCTGAAATAAGTAATGTCTCCAATGCTTAACAGCCTGAACAACAGCATAAAATTCAACGTCATATGTACTGTATCTCATCTTTGCCCCTGACAGTTTCTCACTAAAATAAGCAACTGGCTTTCCATTCTGGCTCAGAACTCCTCCAATACCAACCTTCGAAGCATCAGTATGCAATTCAAACAACAACTGAAAATTAGGTAGAACAAGAATTGGTGCAGACGTTAACAATTCCTTGATCTTCTCAAAGGCAACCCCTGCTTCTTCTGACCACACAAACTGTTTACCCTTCATGCAATCAGTCACTGGAGCCATCACACTACTGAAATGTGAAATGAACCTTCGGTAGAATGATGCCAATCCATGAAAACTTCTAACTTCAGTGATAGTTCTCGGCTGTGGCCAATTTCTAATAGCTTCAACTTTACTCTGGTCAACTTGAATACCTTCTCTTGAAACAACATAACCCAGAAATAAAACACTGTGCGTCATAAACACACATTTCTTCGTAGCAGCATAAAATTGTTCTTCACGAAGAATAATCAATACTTCCCTCAGATGTAGAACATGCTCCTCCGTACTTCTACTGTAAATCAGAATATCATCGAAATAAACCACGACGAACTTCCCAATGAATGGTCTAAAGATTTGATTCATCACCCGCATGAATGTACTAGGTGCATTCGACAAACCAAATGGCATAACCAACCATTCGTATAACCCTTCCCTTGTCTTGAAAGCTGTCTTCCATTCGTCTCCAGGTCTAATCCGAATTTGATGATAACCACTCTTCAAATCAATCTTCGAGAATATAGTTGCCCCACTCAACTGATCTAGCAAGTCATCCAACCTTGGCATAGGAAATCTATATCGAACAGTGATCTTATTCAAAGCTCTACTATCTGTGCACATCCTCCATGTTCCATCCTTCTTCGGCACCAACAATGCTGGCACGGCACAAGGACTCAAGCTTTCCTGAACACGTCCCTGTTCCAACAACTCTTCCACCTGCCTTCGTAATTCCTCATGTTCCTTCGGACTCATTCGATAATGTGGTCGATGTGGTAACACTGCTCCTGGAACAAGATCAATTTGATGCTGAATGTCTCTAAGTGGTGGTAACTCCTTTGGCAACTCCTCTGGAAAGACATCTTCAAATTCTTTCAAAACTGGCTTTGCTTCTTCGGGAATCTCAACTTCTTCACTACTCTCTCTCCCAATCAACAAAAACACTTCCGGTTCTTCTTCCACTTCTTTGACAAACTCCTTCAAAGTCAACAGAGTTTTCAATTCTTCAATCTCTTCTAGTTTGCTCTCCTTCTGCTGTTGTTTCTTAGGAACCAAAGTGATTTTAGTACCCTCGAACATGAAACTGTAACTATTGGCACGACCATCATGTTGTACTGCTCTATCAAACTGCCACGGTCTGCCCAACAACAGATGACAAACATCCATATCCACAACATCACACCAAATTTCATCTTTGTACTTCTTCCCAATAGAAAAATTAACACAAGCTCTTCGACATACTTTCACTTCTCCACCCTTCCTTAACCATGCTAGCTTGTACGGTTTAGGATGCTTCTCAGTCTTCAAGTTCAACTTTCTAACTGCCTCGGTAGAAATAATATTATCGCAACTCCCTGCATCAATAACGAATTTGCAGACTTTCCCCAGAATAGTACATGTCGACTGAAAAATATTGCTTCTCAACCAACTACAATCCTCCTCTTGCTTTGGTGTCAAACAACTTCTCCTCATCATAAGATTACAACCTTCATCACCCGACACTTCTTCTTCCTCCTCAACATATGGTACATTTGAATACTCTGCCTCCTCACCATCATCTGCTTCAACCTCTGCAACCATGGTTCTCTTCTTCGGCTTCGGACATTCGTTGCTTTTGTGACCCAACTCCTGACAATTATAACATTTGAAAACACTACTAGCCTTCGCCTTCTCAACCTCCTTCACCACTGGCTTGGTAACTGGTTTAGGAACATTAGAACTTCCGCCAACACCCCTTGCTTGATTATTGGAATTAGTAAACACACCACCTCCACGCCTTCCTTGTTTCTCCCAAGCTAACGCTTTCTGATGTGCCTCTGCAACGGATCTAGGATCAAACATATTAACCATATCCTGGATCTGCATTCTCAAACCCCCAATGAATCTAGCAGTTAGCTGTTCTTCTGTCTCCATAATATCATTCCTGGCAATGAGTTGGTAAAATTCATCAGCATAATCGCTAACAGATTTCGTCCCTTGCCTCAGATTCTGCAACCTTTGGTACATAAGTGACTGGTAGTTGTAAGGTAAGAAAGTAGATCTCATCAACTTTTTCATCTTCTCCCAAGATTCTATCTTTGACTTCCCCATTCGTTCTCGAGTAAGTTTAGTTTGCTGCCACCATGCCAATGCTCTTCCCCTCAGCCTTGTAGCAACTAACTTCACCCTTCTATTCTCCGGCACCTCCTTGAAATCAAAGATTTCCTCCACATTAGACAACCAATCTAAAAACTCCTCAGCAACCATCCCGCCTTTAAATTCTGGAATTTCCATTTTCATACCCGACTCCCAACGACGATCATCCTCCACATCACGGTAAGAATTTCGAATTTGGTCTCGATCTCTATAATGAATACTTGCTCTATCACCCTCTTCAACAAAATCAAAGGTACGCCTACATCGATCTCGACTAACATCATCCCTTCTCTCATGCATGCTTCTTTGACTATGTCTCTCTTCATCTCTATATGCTTCATGGTCAAATTCTCGATGACTTCTTCTTTCTTCATGTGCATAGTCATGATGATCTCTTCGTGATGAAATTGATGTTTCTCTTCTATCTCTACAAGAATGTGGCGATATCCTCCTCGCTTCCGTAACCAATGGCGAAACTTGGTTTCCTCCATGGTTCGAGTTTGGTGATCTCCTCCTTTGATTCAAATCAGTCATCAATCTCTCCAATTTACCAATGCCTTCATCAAACTTTTCATTAATACGTTGTTCCATAAGCTCGGCTTCTTCTCTACGATACAAAGCTTCAACGTTTTGATGTCGGTTAGCTCTCCTTGGTGGCATGGTTGTAAACTTCACAAACTTCAACAAATTGAACACAATACTTCAAAATTTCACACAATAAAGCAATCTAGGCTCAACCTTAGATCGGCAATAGACGTTCACGGCTCACACTAACTCGGTTCAAGTTAGGTCGGCTCTACCTTGACTCGCTATGACTTGCCTCGGTACAACTTGTCTTGGCCACCTACTACAAACACTTCAATGCAATCAACAAGGCACGGCTACTCCCAAGTATACACGGCCTTCTTCAAATTCAAACTCCTTGGCGCGCAAAAACTCCAAGTCAAAATCCAAACAAAGTCCAACTCCTCGATCCAAAATGAAATGGATCAAACACTCCTAACTTGATGCAACTTCAATATGAACACGATGAACTCCTTCAACTTCAAAAACTTCAAAAACTTGGCTCCAAGAATCAAACTTAGCTATGATTGGCTAAGAATGGCTCTGATACCAATAATGACGCAGCGGATTAATCAAACAAAACTTCAATCGATGAAATGTAGCAATCGGTGAGTTGAAGATACCAAAATGCCCAAGTTCGTTGATCCAAAGATACCGAACTCTAGCTATCTCAAACACGTTGATAGCGCACTATACCGTGTTTAAAGATCTACGATTCTTCGCACGTTGATCTAGCGCACTAGATTCCGTGAATCGGCTTCTACGATCGTTGAATCGAGCGCACTCGATTAACCGAAAGAGGAGATAGGAGATTACACTCAACTACCAATTGGTATGAAAGCACAAAGTTAACAAAAGAGAAATTTTATTCAAAATCAACCACCTTGAAATGTACAACACTCTCCCTATTTATAGTGTTTTCGACCCAGTTCCTTAACTCGTGACCGACTCAACATACTTAGGTCGGCACCGACTCAACTTGTAGCAACACAGCTCTTTACAACACACGCCGACTCAACTTATTACATCACTTCATACCTTCAAGACCAACTTACGACTTAACTATATACAAGACCATCGGCCGACTCAACTGAGTACAACCTCACACGCAACCGACTCAAGTATATACCGACTTAAGAAATTCATGACTTACGACTTACAACATACAACACACGACTCATCACAACAAACGACTCATCACAACCGACTCAAGCGCATGCCGACTCATCTCCTTGCCGCCTTAACTCCCTCCGACTCAAAGTTTTCACTTGCTGGGTTTTTCGTTGCTTCATGTTAAGTCGTAGACGGCTTATGCGAACATCATTAGGTCGGAACATCTTCTCCTGAGCTTGGTTAACTCGTATACGACTCAAGCCCTCGTCGTTAACTCGTATACGACTCAAATCTACCTCCTTTATGCGTCTTGAATGGTTGTTAACTTGGAACTTACTATCTCGTGCTCCATTAAGTCGGAAACGACTTAACCCTGCCCTCCTAAGTCGTGAACGACTTAACCTCTCTATGAGTCGTGTACGGCTCATTCCTGTTAGAAATTTTGGTTGCATTTCTTCTCTGTTCTGAGCTGCATCAATCGGCTTGTGATCTCCATCACCTTTTGATAAAGAATCATCCTCTCCATAGTCACCATCTTTCAAAGGAGTACAAACACTGCAATCGAATTCCAACAAGTTATAAGAACGTAAATTTTCATCGCTGAGTGATGTCTTGGCCTCTTTCTCTTCCTCCAAAATTAGATGGAGTTGTCTAATAGTCTCTACCAATGTTGCATTGGAGGGCGTGTAAAGTACATCTGCAAAGAATGAAAAAGAAGTTCAAAAGTGGAAAAGTTAGGGATGTGGAACCACATGATAAAAGCTAGAGCTAGCTTATATGGAGATATCCATCGTTGAGCGAACCTGGGAGGACATCGAACAAAGAAGAATTCCTCCTTGAAATAGCTCTGTTTATTTCAAGTACCGACTATGATCCACAACCATTGGAAGGCTCAAGGAAGAAGAGGGAAGGACTTACCTTGCGACGCATAAAGATGAACAAATGTCAAATCTCTTAGTTGTAGGAACTCAATCAAAATGGCAAGCAAATATAATGTACGAACTGTGAAGGAAAGCATAACTGTTCAGATGAAGCTGTGTTGGAGCTAGTCGCAGAAAATGTAGATTTTGCTGGATGAATTTGATTAATGGCAAGATGCCTTCTACCAAACACATATATCTATTGCATGCAGTATGTCCATCTAGAGGATGGTGTGCTCCAGAACTTATACATCCTCAAACGAGACTCCATGCTTTTCACAAATTCTCCTAAGAGGCCCTTTTTTGATTTTGAAAGCTGGAATCTACGGGGTTGTCTAGTATGATTGCATCTTTAAGAGTATTGGGGGCAGGTTCAACTTCTGGACTTGGACCTTCTACGGGCTTAACCTCCAGCCCTCCTATAGGCTCTATTGGAATTTCTGGAACTTGTTTTTCAACATATGGATTTTCTGATTGAGGTACGGGATGCACCGGAGTTCTTTGTGCTAACGGAACCGTAGTCGAGCTCGACTCAGTATCCTATTCATTATATTCGACAGTTTATGAATCAAAAGCTTCAACGGAGAGACGATCGGAAAGTCGATTAGTCATAGCTATCAAAACTTAACACATAAGCAACATCAGATTGATCAAAAGTAAAGCCCATGGTAGAATGCAGTCCTAGTGCACTGTTGTGCAATGTAATGCAGCGCTGCTTTTCTGATATTGTACAACAACTCATTCAAGAGTTTGAAATTTGTCTGAGGTGGCCATCATTATTAACCGTGTAAACAGAGACACAGCAAACAACTTTTCAATTTATTTATTACTCAACTTTCTTGAGGAAATACAAACTGCAGAACTACAAATAAATAAAACAAGATCATGCGCACTAAATTATAGCATCATGCGCACTAAATTATAGCATCATGCTACAGACTTATTCACACATAACTTGCTCCTAAAACAAAGCACAAAAACTTGTTATTCCTGAAGAATAGGACACATGCGCATCCATCCAGACTGCACTATGTCTTAACACCCTCCCTTAGTGCAGAATCCCGATCAGTCAGGCCGAGGGCTCTACGAAGCTGTTCAAACTTTGGCCTAGGAAGAGCTTTGGTGAATATATCGGCAACTTGATCAGCAGTTTTGATATGCAGCAGCTTGACTTCTTGATTTAACACCTTTTCGCGAACAAAATGATAATGGATCTCAATATGTTTAGATCGAGAATGAAACACTGGATTCTCAGTTAGTTTTATTGCACTTTGATTGTCACATTTTATGATGATCGGATAGTTTTCTAGATCAATAATCTCCTGAAGCAACCGTTTAATCCAAATACCCTCTTGAGCAGCCATAGTAGCTGCCATATACTCAGCTTCAGTGCTAGAGAGTGCAACCGTCTTTTGCTTTTTACTACACCATGAGACCATAGCTGACCCCATACTGAAACAGTAGCCGGTCGTTGAACGCCGATCGTTCACATTTCCTGCCCAGTCAGCATCAACAAAACCATATAAAGACATTGTATCATGTTTAAACATCAAGCCAAAATCTGAACTGTCTTTAACATAATGAAGTATTCTTTTTGCAACAACCATATGACCGACACAAGGCATTTCCATAAATTGAGAAACCAGTCCAACGCAGTAAGCAATATCAGGCCTTGTAACAGTCAAGTAGATCAGACTACCAACAAGTTGACGAAACAGCGTTGCATTTTCCAAAAGATCACCCTCAATTTTCTTCAGCTTCAGATTTGGCTCCATAGGAGTACTTGCTGGTTTTACATCCTTCATTCCAAAACGATGCAGTAAACTTGCAGCATATCCTCTTTGAGAGACAAAATATCCATTTGTTTTCTCAACTTCCAATCCAAGAAAACAACTTATTTCTCCAAGATTCTTCATCTCAAATCGAATGGATAAATCATCACAAAGACGAATGATTTCATTATTATCGTCTCCAGTGATGATCATATCATCTACGTATAAAAGAAGCACAATGTGCAACGTAGTTTTCTTCATGATGAACAAACTAGGATCATTACTTGACAAAATAAAACCACAAAATGTAAGATATTGAGCAATCCTACCATACCAAGCTCGCGGCGCTTGCTTGAGACCGTATAATGCTTTCTTTAGGCGACAAACATGATGTGGAAACTCCGCTGAAACAAATCCTTGTGGTTGCTTCATATATATTTCATGATTCAACTCGCCATAAAGAAAAGCATTCTTAACGTCAAGTTGCCAAATGATCCATCCTTTGCATGCAGCTAAAGAAATTACAGTGCGCACAGTAAGCATCTTAGCTACAGGGCTGAAAGTGTCATCGTATCCAAACCAAATTGTTGAGAGAAACCACGTGCGACCAGACGTGCTTTATGCCTAGCTATTGTTCCATCGGCCTTCTTTTTGATTTTATAAATCCATTTACTGCTCAGCAACTCAGCAGCTTTTGGCAGAGGAACAAGCTCCCAGGTATCATTTTTATTCAAAGCTTTGATCTCCTCGTTCATTGCATGTATCCATTCATCGATATTCTTGGCTTCTTCGTAGCACTTTGGCTCATTTTCATAAGCATCTCCCATTTGAAAACATGCTGTGACCGTGCATTGATTCATTTGGACCTGATAATCAGACAAATGGGATGGCTGCTTCCTTTGTCTAGCTGATCTACGTAATGTGGCATCATGTTCGTCTTCAGCATGATGAGTAAGCACAGTTTCTTCACCGCTAGATTCATCTTCTCTGGGAAATAGATCAAGTATGGTTGGATTTGCAATTATGGAATGTGAGTCCTCCCTTTTACTATCAGCAGGGTAATAAGTTGATAGCTCATCGAACACAACATCTCTTGAAACTACAAACTTCATCGTTGTAGGATCCATGCATCTCCAACCTTTTCTATGAGAATCATAACCAACAAATACACATTTTCTAGCTTTGGGATCAAATTTAGTTCTATTTGTTTTAGGAATATGAACATAACATAACGAACCAAAAACACGGAAGTAACTTACATTAGGCCTCGAACCATATAAAACTTCAAAAGGTGATTTTGTGCTACCTGACCAAGGTGGCAATCGGTTTATGACGTGACAAGCGCACTGTACAGCTTCTGCCCACAGCTCCTTTGGGAGATTTTTTTCATGTAGCCATGACAAGCTCATAGATGTAAGGTGTGCCAACTTACGCTCAGCAACACCATTTTGCTGCGGGGTATTCGGGCACGTCATTTGTCTAATAATTCCATGATTATTGCAGTATGCGAGAAACGCTTCAGACATCTATTCTCCGCCGTTATCGGTCCGCAAACACTTCACATTTGATTTATGTTCTTTCTCTACAAGCAGCAGAAATTTCATGAAACTTGAAAATACATCACTTTTATGTTCAAGAAAATACATCCATGAATAGCGGGAAAAGTCGTCTACAAACAACACTACAAAGCAAAAACCACAATAGCTAGGATTCTTAGTTGGCCCCATTACATCTGAATGCACTAATTGAAACTGCTGTGAAGCTCTAGTCGCTGATTTTGAAAACGGTAGACGATGCGACTTTCCATATTGACATCCCGAGCATACAATGTCTTGACGTACCTCTTTCAACGAAGGAATTCCATCTAACAACTTCTTTGCTGATATTTCTTTCAATAATTGGTAGCCAATATGGCCTAAACGAGCATGCCAAAGAGACGCTCGATCATTTTGACTTGTTTTACCTACATAAGCTTCACTAGCAGATAATACATATAATGATTCTTTTCTTTTCCCACAGAAAAGAACATCACCGCCATAATTTTTCAAGTTATCAATAATAAGAACATCTTTAGGACCAAATAAAACATACCTCCCTGAGCTAGTAATTTGAGAGACCGACAAAAGATTTTTCGTAAGTCCGGGAACATGAAAAACATTGCTCAGTGCAATGTCGCTGCAATTTATGCCATCCATTTCAACTTTCAAGTTTCCTTCGGTTGCAACTGGATGAGTAGTATTGTCTGCAGTGACAATAGCTCGCTTTTCCTTGTGGGGACGAACTTCAGAAAGTAAAGATTCATTACCGGTGGCATGATGAGAGCAACCAGAGTCCACAATCCAGTCTTGGTCATAATTGATGGCACTATTTGATGTTTGACCTGCATTGGATTGCATATCAGCTTCAGCATTGTCCATCTCCTTAACAACTTCAATTGAGTAGCAATGTTCTCATTTCACTTGATCATTCTCTTTTGTTTCATAAACAAAGTTTGCCGATTCATTTGTAAGCTTTGTTCGGCACTTTTGTTTGATATGGCCTGGTCTGCGACACCTGGTACAGAAAAGCCTAACGCGGCAATTTTTTCTAATGTGCCCTGGTTTTCCGCATCTGTGACAACAAAATGAAGAGCGGTCTTGCTCAACTTCAGCTCCTGGCTTACTCTTGTCATCCGAAAAGGATTTTGATTGTTTTGTTTTATCCCACTTATCTTTGACAAATAGCACATCACTCGTTTCAGCAACAGACATGTTCGTCATCTGTTTAATCAGCGCCTCTTGATTCGAAAGTAAGTTCTCCAATTCCACAATTGTAGGTTGGGCTGCCCACCCTTGAACAGAGGAAATAAAAGACATGAATTCCTTCCTTAAGCCACGAATCAGATAGCGCCGCATTCTTGCTTCCTTAATCGGATCAGTGGGATCTAACTCTGAAATCTCAGCACACAAATTTTTAATTTTCAGAAAATAATCCGAAATGGCAAATTTACCTTGAGTGATGGAAGCAAGTTCATTTTCCAAAAACTGCAGTCTTGTAGTATTTTTCTGTGTAAACAGCTTTTCAAGGGTATCCCATACTAACTTTGGGGAGTTTAGCTCATGGACATGATCAATGTAGTCCTTACCGATCGATGTTCGTAAAGCAAACAACGCCTTGCCACACTTAATCTTCCACTTCCTTCGTGCATCAGAATTTTGTGGGATATCAGCTGGAATTTCGGTCTCATCACCAGAAACAAGCTCCCAAAGATCTTGCCCTTGCAAGAATGCTTCCATACATAGCTTCCAGTAGCTATAGTTGCTACCATTCAATTTTTCAACTGCAGCTTGAGATGCACTTACGTTTCCATTCATTTTGGCAAATTAATTTCTGATATACCTGATGAAGTTTGAGTTGAGTAAACGAGCACACACTTTGATATTCAACCAGATGGCTCTGATACCATGTAAACAGAGACACAACAAACAACTTTTCAATTTATTTATTACTCAACTTTCTTAAGGAAATACAAACTGCAGAACTACATATAAATAAAACAAGATCATGCGTACTAAATTATAGCATCATGCGCACTAAATTATAGCATCATGCTACAGACTTATTCACACATAACTTGCTCCTAAAACAAAGCACAAAAACTTGTTATTCCTGAAGAATAGGACACATGCGCATCCATCCAGAACTGCACTATGTCTTAACAAACTGTGCCACCGGGCTTCGAGTCAGCGGCTATATGTTCATGGAATCACAAACTCAAGGGATTTCATTCCATGGTTTTGATTCTAACTAGATGTGCCTAGATTTCTCAAAATCGAGCAAGGTAGAAATTTCAAGGGCAGGTTCGGTGTCGAATGATAGCCCTTAAGGAAATCCAGCCTTCATGATTTGGAGCCCTATCCCTGAATATGGCCGTTCGTCCTCGAAGTAATCCATCATCGTCAGCGTTTATCTTCACCATCTCCACCTAGTTATGTATGCTAAGATGTCAATCTAGTAGCCTCATTCAAGTTTTAGGGCTCGGATCTAGGTTTTTGGCCCAAGTTCACTTGGTTCAGGCATGATCTAAAGGCGAGCATCGGTGGCTGCTATTCTCAAGCAGGCGTTTGTAGCTAAGGCGAAGGGCGACGAAGTTCAACTTGGTCTCAAGGTCAAGTTTTCTCAATGGTCGACAAAGGCTTAGAAGCAATAACAAATAAAGTGAGGATAAGGAATGAAATGGCTTGGGTTATATAAAACCCAATCCATGAAAGTAGGTTGAAAAATCACCATACTATAAGATTATCAATCGATACCGATCTATCCTATGGTTCAGTACCGAACGATCAGCATTTAGAGCTAAAAAAAGAGTGAAAAATATATGTATGCAAGTGTGTGTGTGTATCTATTAGTGTTTCATAGGAACCAATGTATATATGAAGCCATGGCGCGATGGAAAATCAATGCACACTCTTATGCATATGCTCAACATTCGGTAACTAGAACCAGACAAGACCAGATTCAAACCTGAAAATTACAGTAAAGGAATCAATTCAAAATTATCAAGCTCGGAATGACAGATCTTGAGAACACACTCCAGTTTTATAATGCCAAATGCTAGTGAAGCGTTGTGATAAGTAACTAGAGACACGACATTTCATCGAAAAGGTCCCAATAAGGACAACTACTGTTTGAAGCACAAATTAGAGTTTGAGATGGCAATCCCAACCTGTCTTGATTCAAATTACATCGTATTTTCAACAAGATGAACTTTGGAGGGCAATCGTCATCCAACCTTTTGATCAAATAATATCTAGACTGATTTGACGAACGAAACTTGAAAGCTATCAAGGTAGAAGGTCTGAAGAGATAGCCATAGAGTCCAGAAATCAGAGTACCATCAAGATCATAGGACAAAGTCAAGGTCGATATGAAAGTTTTAAGGCCTAATTCCACAATTAGATGGATCAGTATCGATCGATAGAAACACATCCATGTCACACCATTTTTCCGTTGCTGCCTAGTATTGATACCAGAAGCCAATTTATAACTCCGTAGATCATTCGCATGCTATATGCTATCGAGTGCTTCAAGTACCAAAAATTAACAAGTCAACTCCTGTACCGATCCATCAGATTGACTTAGGAATAGGCTAAAGCAATGAAAATGAGTGAAGAAACATCGGGCTATTTATACGACGATCCATCTCAAGGCGACCAAAATGATCCATGACCAAGTTTTATAAATCGGTACCGATCCATAGCCATGGATCGGTACCGATCGATCAATATTGTTGAGCTAGCCATGTCTTCACTTAAGCAACTACTGGGAGATCATGGAGAAAGTGGAGGGGGACGTGCTGGATTCTCTCTTGGCAATCTATAGTTATAAAAAGGGCTTGGGGGGCTTCATGTCGAGGATCTTTTGAGCTCTCAAACAACTCTGTACTTATTTCTTGTAATTGGCTACAATGTGGTACTGAACGATAAGAACAGCAGTTGTTAAATAGAGATATTATCAATAAAATCTCAAGTGGACATAGGTAATAGTTAGCGGAACCAATATAAACCTTGTGTGTATTGTTTCTACCCATTTTCATTTACTTTTTCATCACTTTAATTCTCTACACAATTTATTGTGTGTTTGTACCAATTTTGACGCAAACATGCATACATATATGCACACACACACATATTTGTATATGGGGAAGGATTGGAGGTCTTCGAAATTCCACCCCAAAACGTAGTCTCTTAATTCCATTCGGTTGTTTTTATTTACATACTAAGTGTTTCTCTCTCTTTCCATATTATACAGTCATTTAAATATTAACGAGTTAATGGAATTAAGGGGCAATGTTGCGGTCTGAATTCACGAGGCTATTGATCCCTCCCATATAATATATATATATATATATATATAGACACACACATACATATGTATATATACACACATACATACACGCATATATACATATAACATACCTCTCTGTTTCACTAAAATAAAAATATTATTTTATTCTTGAAAAAATAAAAATAAAATAAATTTTTCCGATGGCCAATTTTTTTTTGACTAATTATATTCATATAATTTTAAAATATTGTTTTATAATAAAATATGTGTACACTAATTATCTACAAATATCCAATTAAATGATTTTAATGAAATAATAATAATAATTTCTTGCCCAATAAATTAGCTATATATTTATTATAATATTGTAAAAATTATCTATTTATATCTTATTTTAAATTTGAAATATTAACTAAGTCTTTATCATACGTTTTAAAATTTGAATCTGAATTCTCTTTGACTCAATCACGATTAATCTTAGGTATTATATTAATTTATTTTGTATTAATTTTAAATTTTATAATTTATATATATTTATTATAATATTATAATCATTATTTATTTAGATCTTGCTTTAAATTTTAAAATATTTACCAAGTCTTTGTTAATCTAAAATTTGAATTTTAAATTTCTTTGACATATTCAATATTAGCTTCAGATATTTTATTCATTTATTTTATGTTTAATTTCAAAAGTTATAAAATGTATATGTAAATGTATATTATATATAATTATTAGATAATGTTTTGAGACAGTCGATGAATATATAAATGGTGAATGTATACGTTATAGATGCAAATTTCAACATCTATATACGTAAACCTTAGGTTTCCTCGTTCTTGGTTGGACAGTCTCTCTCTAAACTTGTTCGACAATTGATTAAGCTAGGTCTACTTTAATCCGTTATATCTTTAATTTTAGTTTCATTTTTTTTTACTTTTACATTTTTATTTGCTATCGAGGTAAGGGTTTCTTCTTCTAAGGGGGGCTTTTGCTACATATCAGGCATGTAGGCAGCATCTTTTTTAATACGAAATAAAATTACACGAGTGCTCTCCTACTTGAGAGGATCAATAATTTTACTCAAAAAATCCATTTAGGTAAGTATTACTATGTACACTTGATATATGTTACACATGCACGACATACGCTCATGAGTACATAATGATATACATATATACTATATATATATATATATATTAGTTAGCTTAAATCTTTAATTAAATAAATGGATTTTATTTAAATAACATAATTGGATCTGTATAACTCATTGGATTTCATAGGCCCACTATGATCCAAAAAATGATTTTTTTATATAATCTACTTGTTTCACCCGCTTCCGACTGACCTATTTCCAATAATAGTATCAATGCCCTAATGATCTATGTAGTCTATAACAACTTTAGGGTCAACTAATAAATCCTAACTATCATTTGGGTATCTAGAATAGTAATGTTTAGACTGGGGCTGAATAATATTCTCACCTCTCTAGCTACTTGTAATGCCTCAGTTTAGTATCAATGCTTTCAGTGGGAGTGAATCATTTGAAAGCATAGAGTAAAGAACAAAAGCGATCCGTCGTATATACACCCTTGGGCTTACAAGGATACTTTTCGATAAAATACTACATCTTGGAAATACATATCTCGTCTACACACAAAGCAATATACACGAGTAGTTTCAGTATAGAATAATGCAAAAATAGTTCACATATATAAAAGAAACATGCATAATAAAACATCGAAAGCGGTCAGAAAGAAATATATACACAACCGAAATGAAAGTACACAGACATCACAAATATACACAACATGTCAACCCAAAATGGTATACATATCAACCACCAAAAGTACATCACATATACATGTCATTATCATAAAATACTAAGATAAAGAACAAAATACTAGAAATTCCATCAACGCCACCACCAAAACAGGTCTCGAAAAGAGATACAAAACCAAAACAAAACATCATGTCAAAACATTCTTAGTTTAACCTATGAAGTTGTTAAACAAATAACATTCCTCAGGCCAGGCTTGAATCTAGCTATGAGTGTAATAATATACATATAACAATAATAGAGAATGATATGCAAAAAGGGTCTCATAACATATGGAATAAATATCATGCACATTCAATATCAACCCTAAGCCTCGACATAGAGTATACATATATCATAATATATGGGTCATATCTCTATTAAATGTGACCACCATCGCAATTTTACCGAGTTGTGATTCACTCCTAATCACAATTATTAAATGTCACATTTATTAATCATCTACTCATTATAATTGATCATAGTTTATTTATATAACTCATTGAAATAGGATACACTCTACCAACAACACCAAGGAATGACATCTTTCCCTTCTACCTATAATTTATTAATCGTATACTCATTTGAATCGACCATTATCTAGTTATTGAGTGTCGAATACACTCTACCAGACACTAAGCTAACAACAAGGAATGACGTATCATTCCCCTTGACTAAGAATTATGGGTGCTCTAATAGGCCTATTTGTTATACTATTCTCTACTATGTAAGCGTCATCTGATAGATTTAGGGGTACGCCCTATGAGTAATAATGTAATTTTTTATATATATTTAACTCGATGACCAATCTTGTTCAATGTAAAAGGTGTTTTTTATATTGTGATATAATTAATTAAGTTATTAATATAAAGTATATTAAATAGAAAATCCTTAAATGATATGTTATGTGATAGTAATTACAACATGTTGTAATCATGTCCGCAAGTAGTGATGCAGTGGTAAGATACCTGCTTTATGGTAATCAGGTCGTGGGTTTGATTCCCGTCTGCCCTACTCCCAATTTCAATGCGCGGAGGTGGGTCCCCGTTAAATCCAGAAAACTGGTTGGGGGCATCAAATCTCCATGCTGGGCTGGCTAACATCCCTCCTGTCTGTGGTCAGACCAGGCAGGAGAGGGCTCCTCTTATTCCTTCGATTTCATCAGGGCTACGGGATGAGTTTTAAAAAAATTGTGTTGTAATCATGAGAAATTTATTACATTATAATGATATATTATTTTAAATATTTCTAGTCAAGATATTCAAGACTGGATATAAATACATATTTTGAGAGCAGAATGTGTAATGCTCTTCAAATGTTGGGCAGTGTATTACTCATTGTTTCTTGGACACCAAAGGTTATATATTGATAATTATTAGATAACAGTTGAATAATCGACTCAAGATTTTCTGTTAGTTAGTATAAACAAGGTCATGTTAGAACCGACTAGTCGAAAGCGGTTTAAATGTGTAAATTAAAAAAAATTCTTTCCATTTTGGTATTAGTTAAGTCTATGAAGCCTAAATTGATTTTAGATCCACTCCAAAATGTTTTAAATAAATCTTCATTTCATTTAGTTATGTTTAATTTTTTTTTAGTTTACAAGTATATAAAATGTACTAATTTATGTGAAGTGCATGTGCTACTGGTAAGAAGTGTATATAGCTAATGGAAACATATGTAGGTGCTGAGTTTTACACCGAAACCTATTTTTCTTTTACATATGCCTTTGTCGTTTTTGATATTGATTTAAAATACACATACATATTAAAATCACATTAGATAATTTTGTGTAATTAAAATCCAAAATTAACATTGATGAATTTGGTTTTATAACATTAAGAGTTACATAATTACATAAGATCTATTTTATAATTTTGAATTAACGATGTATATTTCCATATGTAAAATTACAATTTTACATTTTAGAATTTGAACAAAACATATTTGTCAACATGGTATTTCAATATATATAGATACACACACACACATACATACATACATATGTGTGTGCGCGCGCGTGCGTGTGCGTGTGCTTGCATGCATGTGTGAGGGATTTAAAAGGAAACAATCTATGTTAGCTTTTAAAAAGGAACCTAGAGTTTAGAGTTTTTTTAAACTATTAAACTTAGAAAAGAAGATAAAATATAACTTGCACAAAAGTCGATTTATAAATGTTAGGCATTTACTTAATCATTCTTATAAGAACAGTATCCAAAATTAATCATATAATTATAGAAGTCGATCTTCAAGGAATAATAAATAATTAGCATAAACAATTCATTTACAGTTGTGTATGCAAGTTTTATAAAAATACAAAATAGATCTAAATAAAAATTGACCTTTTAATTCCTCTTTTGTAAATAAAATTAC
Organism: Allium cepa; assembly: GCA_030765085.1. Taxonomy (NCBI): domain Eukaryota; kingdom Viridiplantae; phylum Streptophyta; class Magnoliopsida; order Asparagales; family Amaryllidaceae; genus Allium; species Allium cepa. The sequence goes on from CM060932.1 coordinate 709,231,100, forward strand.
CAAAACAAACGATAAATGAATTAGACAAGTTAGACATGTGTAAATTTATGATAAGAATAAACATTATATCGATGCTCGCGATTATAACTTTTATGTACGCACTTTATTAAATACCAATGATATTCAAACAAATCAAATAAATTAATAATTAATATTACATAAATACTAATAATTTCGTTAATTCATAATAGAATTTACCTTAAGATGTAGCCAAAACAACGCACCTTGAATGATGAATAAAAAGCTTCAATTCGAATGTCAACGTTCGTGCGTCATCTTAGCCAGTGTTAGGATATTTTGGCTGATATTATCGCCTACACATTTTTTCACTAAAATTCAATTTTACTTATTATAAGTAGTACCTGATAGTAACGATTATTTATATTAATATTCATTGTAAACACCATATCACATTTTGACTTATGGAGTTTGGTTTTAGTCAAAATTTTCAACATCGTCCACATTTAGCTTTGTAATTCCAAACACAAAATCTTTGGTTTAACGATAACAATTATTATTAACCATGCCGCTCTGGTCAAAAACTTTGACTTTGAGTTGATTACAATTAACCGCCATACGAACCACATATAACCGAGAAAACGAATTCTCTATTGACTAGTGTTTCACTTTCAATATTTCAACTCAGGCCCAACTATAGTCGTTCGATGGATGACATACCATAATTTAACTAAAATTAAAGCGAAGTGTCCACATTAAAATTTAATAGCATTCTCAAATCGAGGAAACTCTTAATATCATCACTTTGTGAAAACAAACTTTTAAGATAAAGTATCATATTTAAAAGCATAATTTACTCGACATGCTCAAATGTGCGAATCTAATCAAATACACCATAACATTAGAGTGATGAAGACACGTAGAGTTGATGTTTAATGTTTGAAGAAGAAAAAACCTTTAAAAGGAAAATGAAAATAAAATGAAATAGATGAATTTTAAAAAGTTGATTTTGAATCTCCTTAAATGAGGTTTGAATAAGAACTTCTAAACAGTTTTAAATAGTGATTTATAAGTAGAAGTGTTTGGATGTAGTCCAACTTTTAAGTTAATATGTGTAAAATTATTTGTCAAGACTAGTTAAGCATGCTACCCATATCATAGCTCAGTGGGTAAGACATCTGTAGAGAAAACTGCTTGACACGAGTTCGAATCCCAATGACGTTATTCCTTTTGTAGCACCTGAATTATGTGTTGGTTTAACAAAGTATTCAAAAAAAGAATATTTTCTTTTATGAAATATGTTTATAAATAAAAGTGTTTGGATGAAATTTGACTTTTAAATTAAAATAAGTAAGATAATTTATTGAAACTAGTTATAAAAAATGTTCATGTTAGTCCTTAAGATGATAGTTTTGATGACAACAACCTTAGAATAGATTATAAAATATAAATACTAACAGTATAAGTTTAGATATATACGTATATGCAGGATTTAACCATGCAGGTACCAAGAATGAAGACTGTACAGTATAGAGATTCAAGATATCGAGATTGAAGACTCATGAGTATCAAGATTATCAAGAGCTCAAGAGTTCAAGTAATTTATCTTTTACTTAGAAATTTTGTTAAAACTCCTAGAAAAGCACTGGCATCTTAAAATCCAATTTATTCGTGGAATGCAATCCACTTCGAGCTTGTTAAAGGGACGGAACCCTAAGTAGGATGGAACCTACGAAAAATCTAGTGGAACATTGTTTTGTATCCACTAATTTTTATTCAAAATGATTTTTACAAAATTGTATCTTGTTTTCGAAATGTTTTCAAAACCTTCCTTTTAAAAGCATCAAAAACATCTATCCTGATTTCAAAATACTTTTAGCCTCAAAATAATCTTTAATTTCAAAATCAAATTATCCGTGGTTTTAACTATCTTTAATAATAATATATTTAATTTTTAAATATTTATACTTAGATTTAATTATAAAATTATAGTAAAATTTTGTATATGTTATTTTATATATTTACTTATGTATTTTAACTATAGTCAAGTATATTTATAAAGTTTAAAATTGTTTTAATATAAGATAGAAGTTATTTTCAAAGAAAATCAAATCACCAAAATATCCTATAGGATGTCGACATGCCCATGTACCCTATGTCGATATAGTGTCAGTTGAATTCAAAATTTAAATTTAAAAAGAAGTGTCTATTCGTCATATCTCTTCACGAATGAACATGGCTGTTGTTCTTCTATAAATAGGGGATGTTTTCAATGAATTTAAAAATAGATTTTATGGTTTTTCACTCCTCTTCTTCTTCCACATTTCTATATACATATTCTTACCATTACTCTGCCGAAATCAACATTGAATCTAACTAGATTATCTCGAGTTTGATTCTCTATCACTATCTCAACAAGATCCTCAGCGCTATTCAGAGTTATAAGCTTTTTGTAATCAACTTAGCGAGAAAATGTGTGATTGTGGCCTTAGAAATCAATCAAGCGAGATAAGGTGTGATTGTGCCTTGGAAATCAATTGGGTGAACTTGTTGCCCGGAAATCAAGTATCTCTACCCAGAGGATTGTGAATTTGGAGGGTGTACCTCATTGCCTTGAAATCGAGGAAGTAACTGTAAAGATTGTTTTTGAAAGAAAATCCGTACTTGTGTATGGAACTGGACGTAGGGTAACTCCGAACCAGTATAAAATCCGGTGTGTTCTTTCCTTTACCGCTTTTACTTTATATTTGCATCTGTATTTGGTTCTGTGATCATATATGTGTCTGAATATTGCACACATTTGTGTTCAAATTAACAAAAACTCAAAATGATTTAATAATTCTTTAAAACACTATTCACCCCCCTCTAGTGTTTATCCTAGCCTTAAGATCCTTAATCCGCATTTCTCATATTTGGTATCAGAGCAAGGTTTTCAAAGTTTCATAATCTGATTTTTGAAAAAGTTTTCAAAATGGCTACCAACACTGGTATTGTTACTAACACTAGTATCCCTGTTACTAGTTCATTTGTAGAAGGTCAGTCTACTGTCAGACCACCACTTTTTAATGGCAGTAACTATGCATATTGGGCATGTAGGATGAAGATATATTTACAGTCTGTAGGATTAGATACTTGGAATATCACACAAACTGAATATTCTGAACCCACAATTGATTTTGCATAGTGGACCGTTGAGCAAAAGACTGTTGCACAAAATAATTCTAACGCAATGAATATTTTATTTTGTTCACTTGATAGAAATGAATTTAATAGAGTGTCAGTTTGTAAGTCTGTATATGAAATCTGGAAAACTTTGTAAGTGACTCACGAAGGAACAAACAAAGTTAAACATACCAAAATTTCCATGCTCACAAATCAGTTTCAATTATTTAAAATGAATTCTAATGAGTCTATTTTCGATATGTATAGTAGATTTCAGGATATTGTGCATTCTCTAATATCTTTGGGAAAGGAATTTTCGGAAGAAGATCGAGTCAGAAAAATTCTGAATCTCTTACTCCAGGATGGGATCAAAAGACACTTGCGATTGAAGAGGCAAATGACATCAGTACTCTAAAGATAGAACAAATAATTGGAAATCTAATGTTGTTTGAAGTTCAAATGATCGGGAGAAGAGAAAGCAAAGCATCTGAAAAGAAATCAATGACATTTAATGCATTAACTGATGGATCAGACTCAAATAGCGATAATGATGAAGAAATAGCCTTTATGACCAGGAATTTTTGGAAATTTCTAAAATACAGAAAGATGAATAATCCCAAGAGAAAAAACTATAAGAACTTTGGAAATTAGAATATAGTGTCAAACAATGTCAAATGTTTCAACTGTGATGAACCAGGGCATGTCAAAAGAGACTGTCCGTATCCAGATAGGCAAAATCCTCCTATAAACAATGACTCAGTAAAGAAACGGAAGCATGCATTTACTGCTACTCTAGATAACTCAGACTCGTCCTCAAGCGATGATGATCAAAAGACAGATAATTCAAATTTGTGTTTCACGGCAGTTCACGATTCCGACAAAATCAGAGAAACAGACTCAGAAAAGGGTACACGTTTACAATATAATTTTTGAAATTGCATGCTTAGAATTAGATGTTTGATTGCTTGATTGATTGATTTTGAATTGATGTGTTATTTGAATTTTAAATTTTTTTACTATTATTTTATTATTTTTATTAATAATATATTATTGAAAATACTATAATTCTAATAATATTTCAGATATATAAATTATAAAAATAATAAGTACATACATATATATATATATATATATATATATATATATATATTAGAGTGCTTAAGGAAAATAAATCATAGAAATTCATAGGCACATGTCGACATGGTCCCTACCATGATGTCGACATGGGTATCGGAATTTGAAATTCAAAATCTGAATTCAAATGGTTGAATTTCCCTCCATCTTTTCACTTCATTCAATTCTTTGAAAAAACATCTTTTGACCAGAGAACATGTTCTTTGAGAATCTATTTATTCACTATCTTTTCACTCTCACTCTCATTTTCAAATTCAAACTCTCTCTTCAAAACTTCAAGCTCTCTACTCTCTACTTTAATGGCTTCTTCAAGCAACCCCTCCACCATGAGAATTTTCAGAAAGATAAAAGAGCAACTCTTCAATGATCCGGAGGCAATTAAAGCATATATCAATTATGCTAACTGTGCAAAAGTCTATCCCGGAAAGTTTGCTATCTTTCAAGATCTTTATTCTTATGAAATTGATTCTCTTTTTGCAAACAATCAAATTCTTAGTCTTGTTGATGGTTCTCAAAATGATTTTGTTTGCTATCCAAACCTTGTCAAAATTTTCTATGCAAATTTAAACGTGGATTTTATAATGGAAATGATGATGAAATTTGGAGTAGTGTCAAAGACACTAGAATTGTTTTGAATTGTGATCTTTTGGGTACCATTCTCAATTGCAAGAGTACGGGAATGGTCTAGTTTCAAAATCGATGAAAAGCGTGAGACATTTCATCACATTTTCAAAGGGAATGATAATTTTGAATTCAAAAATCGAAATTTTCGACCAAAAGCAAGAATTGTCAATCTTCTTTTGCAACATGCTTAGACCCCAAGATTGGAGAATTTTATTAATCCTACTTCAAAAGTTTGCAAAGCACTTTTTTCTATTTTTGGAATTATGACATTAGTTGGGCGCAAGTTATTTTGGATGAACTTCGTCCCTAAATCTTGAAATGGGTGAGAATACTTTGTATCATGGAATTTATCTCACTCGGATTTTTAACTATTTTGGAGTGGATTTCAAAGGAGAAGAATTTTTTTCTAGAAAAGTTTTTAATTATTCCAACATTTCGCTTATGAAAATTCCATTTGTTTTTCAACCTTATGAGACTCTTGCTGAAAAGGAAGAGCGTTTGACTCATGAGAAGATGGAAGAAGAGGAAGAGGAAGAAGAAGAAGAAGAAGGGGATGAAATGGAAATTGAAGAAGAAGAAGAAGGTGAAACTTCTTTGGAAAGCATTGACTATCCTCCTAATCCATCCAACAAAACCCTTCTCAAAAACTGAAAGACCATTGTTGAGAACGAACGGATTCTTAAACGATCCGTTAGTAAGAAGTTAAATAAAATTTCATCCAAGATGAACAAATTTATTTTCAAAGTCAGCAAGAAGCTTGGATTATCTTCATCGTCATCATCCTCTAACTAGTTCTAACTTTTCGTATCTTGTTGTATTTGTTTTAGTTTATTTTGATTCGAATGTTCGCGTAGTTCTTTATGATTAATCGTTGTATCATCTTAGTATGAAATGGAATTTCTTTTCTATTATCTAGCTTATCTTATCTCCAGAATAAATGTTAGTATATTATATAAATATATATAAATATACACAATTATTCAAAATTAAAAAAAAGTCACAAAAATTCACTGCTCCATGTCGACATACCCCCTATGGCCATGTCGACATGTACTGGTCAGAAATGACACTTCATTTTGAATTTGAAATTTGAATAACTACCATATGTCTATTCATTTCAAACGAATTTTTACACCTATAAATACCTATTTCTTCCAGAATTCATCACTGAATATTATTTTTTATCTACTCTATCTCTCATTCTTCTCACAAATCCAAATATAGCTAACACAATTCATAATTTATCCGAAAATCTTGAAGAAACTCTTAATTAGTTTAAGAATATTCTTTCGTTTATTCTTCATAACCAGTGACACTTAGAATTGGGTCAAATGCAGATGATCAAGGAGCAAGAAAGACATTTCGATGCAATACGATGGATGATTTCCTCCCTGCACAAGGATGATAATGAAGCACATCCTCCAGTCTCTCTCACCAATGACAATGAAAATTGGGATGCTATTAAAGCAGACCCTATGTTTGGAGAAGAAGGATGGGTGGAAGTTCCTCGTAACGTTTAATTTTATTGCTTTGTTTGAATTGTTTGCTTTGATTGATTTGATTTCATTTACTTTAATATTTGGTTTGATATGGATTGATATTTAGTGTGGATTGATGATTGTACAAAACATATATAAATATACATTTGATCATTGTTTGATTATCAAGTTTGTCAGTTTAAACTATCTCTTAATATATCTATTATATACTCCATTATATAGTTTATTAATGCAGGTATTTTAGTCCAAGAATGAGGGGGAGTTATATATTTGGAGTTAGTTTTTGTTGATGACAAAGGGGGAGAAATATAAAATAGGGTAGTCAGGCATAGATTAAAGGGGAGTTATTAGGATAGAAGTAATATTTTATAAACAAAGGCTGTCATCATCAAAAAGGAGGAGATTGTTAGTCCTTGAGATGATAGTTTTGATGACAACAACCTTAAAATAGATTATAAAATATAAATACTAACGGTATAAGTTTAGATATATATTTATATGCAGGATTTAACCATGCATGTACCAAAAATGAAGACTGTACAGTATAGAGGTTCAAGATATCGAGATTGAAGACTCATGAGTATCAAGATTATCAAGAGCTCAAGAGTTCAAGTAATTTATCTTTTAATTAAATTTTTTGTTAAAACTCCTAGAAAAGCACCGGCATCTTAAAATCCAATTTATTCATGGAATGGAATCCACTTCGAGCCTGTTAAAGGGATGGAACCCTAAGTATGATGGAACCTACGAAAAATCTAGTGGAACATTGTTTTGTATCCGCTAATTTTTATTCAAAATGATTTTTACAAAATTATATCTTGTTTTCAAAATGTTTTCAAAACCTTCCTTTTAAAAGCATCTAAAACATCTATCCTGATTTCAAAATACTTTTAGCCTCAAAATAATCTTTAATTTCAAAATCAAATTATCCGTGGTTTTAACTATCTTTAATAATAATATATTTAATTTTTAAATATTTATACTTAGATTTAAATATAAAATTATAGTAAAATTTTGTACATATTATTCTATATATTTACTTATGTATTTTAACTATAGTCAAGTATATTTATAAAGTTTAAAATTATTTTAATATAAGACAGAAGTTATTTTCAAAGAAAATCAAATCACCAAAATATCCTATAGGATGTCGACATGCCCATGTACCCTATGTCGATATAGTGTCAGTTGAATTCAAAATTTAAATTTAAAAAGAAGTGTCTATTCGTCATATCTCTTCACGAATGGACATGGCTGTTGTTCTTCTATAAATAGGGGATGTTTTCAATGAATTTAAAAATAGATTTTATGGTTTTTCACTCCTCTTCTTCTTCCACATTTCTATATACATATTCTTACCATTACTCTGCCGAAATCAACACTGAATCTAACTAGATTATCTCGAGTTTGATTCTCTATCACTATCTCAACAAGATCCTCAGTGCTATTCAGAGTTATAAGCTTTTTGTAATCAACTTAGCGAGGAAATGTGTGATTGTGGCCTTGGAAATCAAACAAGCGAGATAAGGTGTGATTGTAGCCTTGGAAATCAATTGGGTGAACTTGTTGCCCGGGAAATCAAGTATCTCTACCCAGAGGATTGTGAATTTGGAGGGTGTACCTCGTTGCCATGAAATCAAGGGTGTAATTGTAAAGATTGTTTTTGAAAGGAAATCCGTGCTTGTGTGCGGGACTGGATGTAGGGTAACTCCGAACCAATATAAATCCAGTGTGTTTTTTCCCTTATTACTTTTACTTTATATTTGCATATGTGTTTGATTCTGTGATCATATCTGTGTCTGAATATTGCATACATTTGTGTTCAAATTAACAAAAGCTCAAAAAGATTTAATAATTTTTTAAAACACTATTCACCCTTCCTCTAGTGTTTATTCTAGCCTTAAGATCCTTAATTCACATTTCTCACAGTTCATAAGTTATAAACAACAAATTGTTACTTATCATATTTTGACTTGTTAATAAGTTTTTTATAATGAGTTGTCAAACATTTGAATTACGATAAGTAACTTATAAGTAGTTTTGGCTACTTATAAGTAGTTGCCAAACGTACTCTAAAATTGAAATATGTTTAGAAGTCATAATCAATAAATTGTTGCTTCTGATGAACGTAATTTTCTTCATTTTAAACTGTTTGTTTCATATATTTTAATTTTAATAAAGCGGTATTATACGGGTATTTTGTTGTGGTTTTGCAGATTATATATTCGGCAGTGCAATGTTGAAATAAATCGGCTGTGCCGTCCAATGGTTCAAATGACACAAAAAAAAAGAGTGCAACATTTTGAGTACCGAATAATTCGAAGAGAAAGTACACATCGTTCATAAAGAAATGCATCTCACATCACCAACATGTGTACTATTCATGCAAGAAAGCAAATGCTAATATTGAAAATACACTTTCAAAGTTTAGCCTGAAAATCTCTCAAAGTAAGGCCACTTGTTAATCAAATAACAAAGCAAAGACCAATTCAAAGTGAGGTGGCCTTATTTTTCTCCAAATATCAAGCACATGGATCTAAATAGTAGGGTTATTTGTGGAGGCTGAAGTCTTTAAATAGAGAGAGCAATGCAGATGGAAAATCATCTCTTACCCCATCACTCTTCTTCAAGTTTAGTTTCAAATTCAGCAGTGTTTTTATTTTAGAGCAGAATATGTAGAATTGTTGATTAGATTTAGCAATTTATTTATTCTTGTTCTTAGTTATTTTATGCACTCCTTTCAGTTAGTTAATAAATATTTCGGTTGCTTGCTCTGTTATTTTCTTATCCGCAATTTCAATTTCTGTTCTGATTTTTACAATTTTATATTTTGGTTGCAATTTCGATTAGTTTCAAAATCGATTCGGAGTATATTATTGTTTTTATTTTCTATTCAAATTCACCGTCGAATTCGTTTAACACACCTAAGATTTAACTATGAATTTTAATTGTTTTAAAATACAATTCTCTGTGTTCGACCTGCACACTACACACCTGTGCGCTTGCATAATTTATTAAAATTTGTGCTTTTCAAATCAATAGAAAAGTCGCAACAAGTTTTTGGCGCCGTTGCCGGAAAATTGCTATTTTGAAATTTTCGATTTTTCGTTTTTTAAGTCTATTCATGTTAATTTATTATTTTTGCATTAGTTAATTTTTTTTTTCTTTTCGTTTTTCAGTTCCTTTCACTAAAGTAGCGTTTTACTTAATAAAAAAACTCGTTTTTTCTTTTCATTTGCTGCATGTTTTTGCGGTTTCGATTCCTTACGTTCGTTGCATATCAGTCAGTTGCATTTCACATACGCAGCTCACATTACTCTTATTTTAGTATCTCACATTATATTTTGCACTTACGCTTTTACATTCTTTTGCATGCAATTTACATTTTTTCACTACATCATCCACATCATTTGTTGTACGTATCTTTTTAAGCATTACTTGCTGCGCATTTTGTTCTTTTTTTTCCACTTTCTTCACGCTTTGTTAGCAGTGCTTCAACTGCATTAACAACACACGGTTGCAGTTTCATTTTTTTTCCTCTAAGAATATCAACTCTTAGATATCTGACAGGTAGCAACAACATAGCAACCGCAAACTATGGAGTTTGAATCACTAGCACTGCTCAGTTGCACTGGACGGACAGCCATACCCCTCTGTAAGTATTTTTTTACTCTATAGGTGCCCAATTAAAAACTGTTATAAATCTACTTTTGGCTATTACACCTTGATTTGTTTATGCGCGTTTGGGTAAGAAATAATTTTAACCGTTTAGAAAGCCAAAATATTTCATTAAACAAATCAACGAAAATTTCGAATCAAACAAATATGAGCAATCACGGTTCACAACATGGTTCACAACACAGTTCACACCACAATTCACCAAAATCATCACCTAAATCACATGTTGGAAATAATGAATTTCGTGAGAACCGACCACTATCCCTTAGAGACCGATGCTATCCAACACGGACTGTTCAACCTTCGGTTATTTCATTTCCACCTGCCGAAGGAAATAATTTTGAGCTAAAACATTCTTTTATCCAATGGGTACCAAAATTCACCGGGTCTAAAAATGCATATGAATTTCTTAGTAAATTTGAACTGTACGCTTCTGCAACTAAAATGCAACAACTTTCTAATGAATCCATCAAGTTAGGGCTTATTCCATTTGCACTTCTAGAAAGTGCGAAAAGATGGTTTAATTCTCTTCCTAAAAATTCAATTAAAAGTTGGGACAATTTCGTTACTATATTTTTGAAAAAGTTTTTTCCCTTCCACAAACCCTTAAAATTCGAACTGAAATCAACCAATTCTCTCAGAATGAAGGAGAAACTTTTTCAAAATATTTTGAAAGGTTCAATCAATTGTTATATAGTTGCCCACATCATGCAATCCCTAAACACGTTTTGTGCCAAATCGTTTATGAAGGGCTTAACTATCAAACAAGATCCCAACTCGAATCAATGTGCGGAGGAGAATTCATGGCAAAACGAGGAAGCTTGCGAATTTTTAGAAGAGTATTCGGAAAAGGATATGCAATGGAAAACAATTCGTGTTCCAATTCGTACTCCAAACAGAGGAGTACATGCCATTGACCCATCACATCTTCCTATAGATGCCCAAATTCCTCAAGAAGGAGAAGGACTATCTCATTACTACACACAAAACCAAATCAATGCTATAGCTCAAAACAGTCCTTATTCATCCACATACAACCCTAACTGGAAGCATCATCCAAATTTTTCGTGATTAAATCCTAACAATGTGGCTAATCCATCGCATATGTATCCGATGATACCAAATCCCGATTATCGAGCCCCAACATCTAATGCTCAAAATTCACAACCAACTCCTCAAACAAAACCTTCGAATCAACCATACAGGCATCCTAATTTCAATCCATCAACCCAATCTTCTCAGCCTTCACAAGAAATTGCTCGATTGGAAAAACAACTTTCTAAACAAAATAAACAAATCACTAACCAAGATGCAAGAATTGAGCAAATCACCAAACAAAATGAACAAATGTTGATAATGATGAAGGATCTCATGAAAATCAATGAGAAAGGTAAATTGCCTAGTCAAACCGAAGTGAATCCAAAGTATAACTCTTGAGGAGTAAATCTTTGTGAGGACGAAGATGTAAATCCGATTAATGTTGTCACCACATTAAGGTCTGGAAAGAAGGTGGACAACCATGTCGGCAACCCCGACGTCCTTCTTAAGTCTTCCCTTGTTCAAAATTCTAATACTCGGTCAACACCCACTGTTGTCAATCCAAACAACTCTAATTCTTCATCCAAGGTCGGCAATCCCGACCACTCTTCGCTTTCTGATGTTGGCAACCCCAACATTTCAGCGCCCTTATCTTCACCCTCTAATATAACACCTTCTTCTTCGAATGAAAAAACTTCCAAATGAGTCTATAAACCCATTGCTCCATTTCCCCATAGACTCAACAAAAAGAAGAAGCCCGCTAATTTTGACCAAATTCTTGAAATCTTTAAACAAGTTCAAATCAATATTCCACTTCTTGATACCATCAAGCAAATTCCTAATATGCCAAATGTCTGAAAGAGCTATGTACTCAAAAACGTGCCACTAACGTTCCTAAAACTGCATTTCTAACTGCAAACACTAGCTCTGTTCTGTCAAATCCCTCCCCAAGCAAGTATAAGGACCCCGGTTGTCCTACAATCGGCTATAAAATAGGTAATACTCACATTAGTCATGCCTTACTCGATCTTGGAGCAAGTGTGAATCTTTTGCCTTATACTGTGTACTGTCAACTTGGACTAGGGGAATTAAAACCTACAAACATCACAATTCAACTAGCTGATCGATCTGTCAAAAAATCATTGGGCACAGTTGAAGATGTTTTGCTACAAATCGAGCAATTCTATTTCTCAGTCAATTTCATAGTCCTAGAGACTGCACCTGTCTCAAATCCTAACGGTCAGATTCCTTTGATATGAGGTCATCCATTTTTAGCAACATCAATGCTATCATAAATTGTAGGAATGGTCAACTCCGACTTTCCTTTGGGCACCTAACCATTGAACTAAATATCTTCAATATTAACAGACAACCAAGGGATCTTGAAACAGAAGAAGTTGACATGATCCAAGCAATTGTAGAAAATGATTTTAGTGATACTACAGAGTCTCTTAACATGTGCCTAGATCATTTTAATTCCAATTTCCATGAAGATGAATACATTTATGAATTAAATGATATGCTCTGCTCTTTTCATAATTCACTAGAATTCAATCAGTTGATGTCTACTGAAGCCTCAAAAGAAGAACACCCTAAATTAGATCTCAAACCTTTTCCAAACAATCTTAAGTACGCATACTTAAATTCTTCTGAAAATTTTCCTGTAATCTTGCATCCAATCTCCTTAAGGACCAAGAAGAACAACTTTTGAAAATTTTAAGGGAAAATAAAGAGGCATTAGGATGGGTAATCGCTGATATTAAGGGAATTAGTCCATTAATCATCGAACATCAAATACATTTAGTCGACGAGGCTAAACCCACCCATGAAGCTCAAAGGCGATTAAACCCTAATATGAGAGAAGTGGTAAAGGAAGAAATTATCAAATGTTTAGACAATAACATTATCTACCCTATCTCTTACAGTACTTGGGTAAGTCCGGTACAAGTTGTACCAAAGAAGTCTGGAATCACTGTGACCACAAATGAGAATAACGAACTTGTTCCGACAAAGGTCAAAACAAAATGGCGCGATTGCATCGACTATCGAAAACTCAATGCAGCAACAAGAAAAGATCATTTTCCCCTCCCTTTCATTGATCAAATGCTCGAACGCTTAGCCGGTCATGAATATTATTGTTTTCTTGATGGTTACTCCGGCTATAATCAAATTCCCATTGCGTTAGAGGACCAACACAAAACGACGTTCACATGTCTCTTCAGAACTTTTGCTTATCGTCGCATGCCCTTCGGTCTTTGTAATGCTCCCGCTACCTTTCAAAGATGTATGATGAGTATACTATCTGATATGGTTGAGGATTTCTTAGAAATATTCATGGGCGATTTTTCAATCTATGGGTCATCTTTTGATCAATGTCTCCTTCGTTTAGAACGTGTCTTAAAGCAATGTAATGAGAAATCTCTTGTTCTTAATTGGGAAAAATGTCATTTTGTGGTTAAGCGAGGAATAGTCTTAGGTCATGTTGTCTCTAAAAATGGCCTAGAAGTTGACAAATCTAAAGTTGATCTTATTATTGGCCTTCCTCCTCCAAGGTCCGTAAAGGACATTCGCTCATTTCTTGACTATGCAGGATTTTATAGGAGGTTCATTAAAGATTTTTCAAAAATTTCAAAACCTCTTTCGAATCTTCTGGCTAAAGACATTAAATTTGAATTTTCCAATGAATGTAAAACGTCTTTTGAAACCCTCAAATCAATCTTGACCACTGCACCTATCATCCAACCTTCAAATTGGACTTTGCCTTTTGAATTAATGTGTGACGCTTCTGATTATGCCATTGGAGCCATCTTAGGTCAACGAATCGATAAACTTTCTCGAGTCATCTATTATGCTAGCAAAACTCTTAACGAAGCTCAATTGAATTACTCAACCACAGAAAAAGAGTTTTACAAGTTATATTTGCCCTCGATAAGTTTAGATCATATCTCGTAGGTTCTAAGGTCATAGTTTACAACGATCATGCCGCCTTGCTGTATTTACTCACGAAAAAGGATGCCAAACCCGGCTTAATCCGTTGGATCCTCCTTCTTCAAGAGTTTGACCTAGAAATACGGGATAAAAAGGGTTCTGAAAATGTCATAGCTGATCATCTTTCTCGTATTGTTCATGAAAACTTCGATAACTCTCAAATCAATGATCATTTTCCCGATGAACAAATTCTTTCCCTCTCCAGTGCACCATGGTACGCGGACATCGTAAATTATCTTATCACAAATGAAACACCTTCCCATTGGTCAAAACAAGATAAATAAAAATTTCTCTCCAATGTTCGAAACTTTTACTGGGACGATCCTTATCTTTTCAAATATTGCACTGATCAAATCATACGTAGATGTGTCCCCGAACATGAATTTCATAGCATCCTCTCTTTTTCACATAATCAAGCATGTGGAGGACATTTTGGAGCAAAGAAAACTGCTGCCAAGGTGTTACAGTGCGGTTTTTGTTGGCCTTCTCTTTTTCATGATGCCCACGAATTTTGCTCCAAATGCGCTAGATGTCAATAAACAGGTCGTATTTCCAAGCGTAACATGATGCCCCTAAACCCAATCCTTGTTATCGAAATTTTTGACGTTTGTGGCATCGATTTCATGGGTCCTTTTCCTAATTCTTTTGGAAATCTCTACATCATACTTGTAGTAGATTACGTGTCTAAATGGGTTGAAGCCATTCCCACCAGAACGAATGACAATGAAGCTGTTGCCAAATTTTTGAAAAAAACATATTTTCCCATTTTGGCACACCTCGTGCCATTTTAAGTGATAACAGTTCTCATTTTTGTAATCGTGCTTTTGAATCTCTTCTTAAGAAATACTCTATCACTCATAAACTATCTACTCCATATTATCCACAGACTAACGGTCAAGTCAAGATTTCCAATAGACAAATTAAACAAATTCTTGAAAGACGGTTAATTCCAATAGAAAAGATCGGTCATCTAAATTGATAGACGCCCTTTGGGCATTTCGCACAGCTTATAAAACCAATCTAGGAATGTCACCATACCGTTTGGTCTTTGGAAAAGCATGCCATTTGTCTGTTGAGCTTGAGTACCGCGCACTTTGGGCAATCAAATACCTTAATTTTGACATAGAAAAAGCTGGATTGCATCGTAAATTACAATTGTCAGAATTAGAAGAACTAAGAAATGAAGCGTATGAAAATGCAAAGATTTATAAAGAGAAAACTAAATTCTATCATGATAAATCCATACTTCGTAAGACATTCGAAGTAGGACAGAAAGTTCTCATATATAATTCCAGACTTCATTTATTTCCGGGCAAATTGAGATCTTGATGGACAGGTCCATATATTGTGAAAACAGCATACATAAGGTGCAGTTGAAATTGAAAATCCTAGGGACAGTTCCATTTCAAAGGTCAATGGACAACGCTTGAAGCCATTTCTAGAGTTTGAACAACACGAGGACGACGAATTCGTGGATCTCCATGAACCTAGCTACTCGACTTAAGCCACTCACTATCTTGTACATATCAGGTTGTATATTTTTTATTTTGTTTTTTTGTTTTTCATTTGCATTCCATTTGATAGTTGGGACACTGTTTCATTCCAGTGTGGGGGGACGCATATTTCATTCTGTTTGTTCATATTTCATAGTGTAGCATCATATAAAAAATCATCTCATTATTTGTTTTCAAATTTCCTTTCAATTTTTTTCTCATTTCCCATTATTTTCAGGACTTCGATTTATTTTTAATTAGTCAAGACAAAGTAAGTAAGCAGTTGAAGTCAATTGATGAAATTTTTTGTGAACCACTAATTTCAAATGTAAAATATAACGAAAAGTTGAAATACAAGCGATAATAGTGAGGTTAGTATATAGGGGGATTCATAGGTGATGGTTATGAAATCCTTTCTAAACTGTAGTCTTTGTTTTAAAAATAAAGTGGCAGATTTAAAGTACATTCGTTGACATTTCAAATCATTGAAGTTAAGTGGTGCTAAGTTGATTTGCATAACTCTCTTTCGTTAATTTAAAAAAAAATATAATAATAATAACAATAAGAAACACCTAGAGTCGATAGGTGTGCAAACTTATGAAAGTGTGTGCACTCGCCACGCTCTGTACTCTTCTCATGTAAGCCCGCAAGGCAGTGCATGGATGGTATATCTAGCCTCAGCATTCTGAGTTAGGTGTATAAATAATTAAATAAATAATCACTTAAGAATTACTGATCTTTTCTGACATAGTCAGCGTCGATTTGCACCATCCGCCAAGCTCTGTCCCAACTCTCACGTAAGCCCACGAGGCAGTGCATGTGTGGTATACCTTGGTCCAAAAGTTAGGTGTAAAAAAAAAAGAGACTAAGCTTTGAAACCGAAACACTTCACCGAAACACTTCTTGACTTTGTTGATTTGGCTTGTTATACAAATGGAAATGAAAAATACCATTTTGGAAAAAAAAACTGTGATTAGCAGTGAAGAATTTATTTCATGGCCGCACTATGTTATCGACCGAAACAACTGGCCAAATTAGAATCTAATGTATGAAAACTTGAGTTATATTGAAATTTGTGTTTAGTGAGGAACGAAAAATTTCTAGAAGTTGACTAAAACTGATATACATTATTTTGTTGCAATTATTCTGAAGTAAATCGAGTCTCCATTTGTTTAAAATTTTGCATTCATGTAGTACATTAGAATCATCACATATTGCATTTGGATTTTGTGGGTAGTATCCGCTGAAAACCCTCACGAGACACCACTCGTCCTACTAGGGACACCTAGAGGTTTAACGGCTTGTTGCATACGCTCAATGCAATCGCGTTTCCTACGAAAAAGGATTTAGTTAGTTTTTATTTTCTCGTTTATTCGAGGACGAATAAAGTTCAAGTGTGGGGGTATTTGATGAACATATTTTTCTGCATTTTAAACCGTTTGTTTCATATATTTTTATTTTAATAAAGCAGTATTATACGGGTATTTTGTTGTGATTTTGCTGATTATAGATTCGAAAGTGCAATGTTGAAATTAATCTGCCGTGCCGTCAAATGGTTCAAATGACACAAAAAAAGAGTGCAACATTTTGAGTACCAAATAATTCGAAGAGAAAGTACATATCGTTCATAAAGAAATGCATCTCACGTCACCAACATGTGTACTATTCGTGCAAGAAAGAAAATGCAAATATTGAAAATACACTTTCAAAGTTTAGCCTGAAAATCTCCCAAAGCAAGGCCATGTGTTAATCAAATAACAAAGTAAAGACCAATTCAAAGTGAGGTGGCCTTATTTTTCTCCAAATATCAAGCACATTGACCTAAACAGTAGGGTTATTTGTGGAGGCTGAAGTCTTTAAATAGAGAGAGCAATGCAGATGGAAAATCATCTCTTACCCCATCACTCTTCTTCAAGTTTAGTTTCAAATTCAGCAGTGTTTTTATTTTAGAGCAGAATATGTAGAATTGTTGATTAGATTTAGCAATTTATTTATTCTTGTTCTTAGTTATTTTATGCACTCCTTTCAGTTAGTTAGTAAATATTTCAGTTGTTTGCTCTGTTATTTTCTTATCCACAATTTCAATTTCTGTTCTGATTTTTACAATGTTATATTTTGGTTGCAATTTCGATTAGTTTCGAAATCGATTCGGAGTATATTATTGTTTTTATTTTCTGTTCAAATTCACTGTCGAATTCGTTTAACACGCTTAAGATTTAACTATGAATTTCAATTGTTTTAAAATATAATTTCTCGTGTTCGACCTGCATACTACACGCCTGTGCGCTCGCAGAATTTTTTAAAATTTGTGCTTTTCTAATCAATAGAAAAGTCGCAACTTCTAATACATCTACTTATTTGTCCTTGTAGTTGGCTTCTTATAAAACAATTTCCAACCTTCAGTTGAAATAAGTGATTTACCAGTAGTTTTGACTACTTATCACTGGTTGACAAACATGTTCCTATATACAAGATGGATTTGTGTTGAGCTATAAAAGGAGTAAAAGTGGAACGGGTTTATTAAGGAAATATTTGGGGTTTTGAAGTTTAGTTGGTGTTAACAGTGCAATGGATTTTCTGGAGTTCAAAAGTTAAAATAGACTAGCACCACAGGGCCACAATCGCGATACCATGCTCTATCAATCTTCCCTTCCAAACCCCGACTAAAACCCTAGATTACCACATTCGTTTTTCTTCCACCCATGTCTATCTTCTTCCGCTTCCTAAAACCCAAATCTCAATCTGCTTTCACTTCTTACCATTCTTCTATTTTCATTCCAATCAAACATCTCTGTACCCAAAAAACCCCCATTTCTCTCCTCAACCCATCAGACTCCAAACTCTTAGACTTACTCTTGGACGAAATCAGATCACACCACGCAGCAAGCTCAATCGGCCCATCTCCTCTTCCTGTAGACTTCACGATCCCTTCTCTCTCCTCCAGATTCTCTATAATCTCTACTTCCCCTCCATCTCCTCACCTATCTCTCCACCTTATCCAGCACTTCTCTCACCTCCGCTATGGCGTCCCTTTCCCTCAGATCCTCTCTTTCTTCAATTGGTGGGTCTCATCACCAGATGCCGTATTTGCTCCCGAACCGTTTGTGGAAATGCTCGACTTAGCTGGAAAGCATCACCATTTCCATGTTTGCTGGTATGTGCTTGATACCATGAAGAGATTGGAAGTGCCAATTCCAACTTCAGCCTTTATGGCTCTTATAAGAAGGTGTTCACGTGCTGGGCAGCCAGAAGATGCAGTGAGAGTAATTGATAGAATGACTGACTACGGGGTTGAAGCGGATGAGAAGTTTTTTTCTTTGTTAATTGCTTCATTGGCAAAGGGGAGGTATGGAAAAGAAGCACAGGTGGTTTTCGATTCATTGAAGGAAAGGTTTAAACCGGATGTAGTTGTGTATTCAGCTTTGGTTCATGCATGGTGTAGGGCGGGGGAGATAAAGAATGCAGAAAAAGTGTTTTTGGAAATGAAAAAGGGTGGAATATGTCCAAATGTGTACACTTATACTGTGGTAATTGATGCTTTATGTAGGACTGGGGAGATCCCTAGAGCACAGGAAGTGCTATGTCAGATGATTGATGCTGGGTGCAAACCAAATGCTGCTACTTTTAACAATATAATTAGGGCGCATTTGAAAGCTGGAAGGACTGAACAGGTACTGCAGGTTCATAACCAGATGAAACAATTGTTGGTTGAGACTGATGTTATTACTAATAATTTTATAATCAGTGCACACTGTGCAAAAGGAAAGAGGAATCTTGATGCGGCTTTGAAAGTTTTGAATGCAATGGCAGTTTCAAAGAATGGATGCTTGCCAAATGCACATTCATTTAATCCGATTTTAAAATGTGTTCTTGAGAATGGAGATGTACGTGCAGCTCATAAGTTGTATGAGAAAATGAAGGAGCTCGACTGCAAAGCAAATACAGTGACTTATAACTATTTGATTGAACTGTTTAGCAAGGAGAAATCAACAGACATGATGATGAGGATGAAGAA
This sequence comes from Allium cepa, assembly GCA_030765085.1. NCBI lineage: Eukaryota > Viridiplantae > Streptophyta > Magnoliopsida > Asparagales > Amaryllidaceae > Allium > Allium cepa. The sequence continues at coordinate 709,250,689 of CM060932.1, forward strand.
AGAGATGGATGCAGAAGGTATAGAGCCAAATGTGAATACATATAAGGTGCTTTTAAAAGCATTTTGTGAGAGAGGTCATTGGAAAAAGGCGTATCAGCTGTTAAGAGAAATGGTAGAGGACAAATGCTTGAAGCCATCTACTCCAGTGTACGAGAAGGTGTTTACTTTGATGAAAAATGCAGGGAAACTTAACCATCTGGGTGAGCTGGTAGAGAAAATGGAAGAGCGCGGATTCATTCGTGTTCGTTCTCTATAATGAATGTAATGGACCTTGGTATGTGGGTGGTATTTTTGTACTTTATATTTATCATTTCAGTTGCAACCATCTTTGTTTTTATAATTACATTAGATGATTAGTTGAATATGCAATACCCTTTTTTTTGAACCTGTACAATTTGCTTAAGGTTTGGAAATGTGCATCACTCTTGTCTTATCAAATATGATTTGTTGTTGATTCAATATAGCAACTAGTCATATGTCGTTGCTATTTTGAGCATATCCATGCCGTATCTACTGCATTTTATTGTGTATGCTGTTCGGAGCGTCTGAACTGTAAATTAAAATGATGGTGGCATGCACTTATTTGATAAACCAAAAATTGATACTTTGTAATTATGCGTTGCACTCTGCTAGCGAGTCGGTGCATGTGCGCTCGTGTGTAGGCCTGTCAAATGGGTTGGGTTGGGTCAAAATGGGTTGGGTCGAGTTCGACCCATCTCATTTATGATCCATTCTCTTTTACCCATTTATGACCCAACCCATTTATGACCCAACCCACTTAATAAGCGGGTTACCCATTTAACCCATTTAAAGATTTAAATTTAATTTGACTAACAAAAAACAAATAAATATAAAATAATTCTAATTCCAAGTTTTATGTTTTGAGATCCGACAAAAATTTAAAATTTCAATTCTAATTTTCATCAAAATTCAAACATGAGGATGGGGTGGCTTATTATTTTCTAATTACAACTGTTCGTTTTCTTGGAGAACTACAGTGTGCGTTCACACGATAAAGTGACCGAGTGTTCCATACCATCCGTAATTTAGGTGGTAGTTAATCGGTCGAAGTCCCGCCTGATTCCGAGTTAGAACGAAGGAGTTATTGCAGTATGAACAAAAAAATAGCGGCTTCTGCATTAGGCGGAGTTCAATATGCAGATGTGGCAGCCTGTTATTTTCTAAGTACAACCGTCAGTCCCATTGAAGAAATACAGTGTACGTTCACACGATGAATTATCCGAGTGTTCCATACCGTCCGTAATTTAGGTGAGAGTTGATCGGTCGAAGTCTCGCCTGATTCCGAGTTAGAACGAAGGAGTTATTGCAGTCTGAACAAAAAAAATAGCGGCTTCTGTACTAGGCGGAGTTCAATATGCAGGTGTGGTAGCCTGTTATTTTCTAAGTACAACTGTCAGTCCCCTTGGAGAACTACCGTGTGTGTTCACACGATCAAGTATTCGAGTGTTACATATTGTCCGTAATTTAGGTGGGAGTTGATCGGTCGAAGTCTCGCCTGATTCCGAGTTAGAACGAAGGAGTTATTGCAGTCCGAAAAAAAAAAATAGCGGCTTCTGCACTAGGCGTAGTTCAAATATAGGGATGTAGTAGTCTGTTATTTTCTAAGTACAACTGTCAGTCTCCTTGGAGAACTACAATGTGCGTTCACACGATGAAGTACCCAAGTGTTCCATACTGTCCGTAATTTAAGTTGGAGTTGATCGGTCGAAGTCTCATTTGATTCTGAGTTAGAACGAAAAAGTTATTGCAGTCTGAACAAAAAAAAATAGCGGCTTCTGCACTAGGTGGATTCAAATATGGGGATGTGGTAGCCTGTTATTTTCTAAGTACAACTGTCAGTCTTCATGAAAAATTATAATATCTGTTCAAAATTCTTATTTTTTAAATTTATATTAAAATTTAATATTTTTAATAAATGTGTTACCCATTTATAACTTTTTAAAAAATGGTCAACCCAACCCATAACCCATTTTATGATATTCATAAATGGGTTGACCCAACCCATTTATAAGTGGGGTAAATGGGTTGGGATAATGCGTTGGGTCAAATTTTGACAGGTCTACTCGTGTGCAAGGCTAGCTGTTCTTTTTATAACATGACAGCTTTCATTTCCTCCCCATTAAAACAAATAATACGGTATAGACGACAGCTGCCTATTTTTTTATATAAGAAAAACCTAGGAACCCAAGCTTTACTCACAAATACAGAGATGATGTGTGCGCGCTCTTCAGACACTTGTGATTAAATCAAGGAAACTTATACCAGATGTGGACTTTGCATGTTTACTTAAAAATCTCGCTGCTTCAACCAACTCACCTCCTTGAGAGTTTGCTCACCTGACTTTTTAGCTCAACTAATCATAAAAAATTGCTGATTATTTTTTCCCTTCTTTAAGAAGCCCTTTGCCATCCATGCAGTTATCACTTCATGCATATTTTCTTTAAATCATCCATTGATGATTTGTCAGAACTGCACAGCTGAAGCAGCGTCAAGATGATTTATGACGAAAAGTACTAACACTGACAATATGATTTATGATGCTATTTCTGGGAGATGGTGAAATATCTCAAGTTCGACTACTTGTTCAATGTCATTACCGATTTCCGAAAGAAGGCTGATAGTGGGACTTATTAACTATTATTATCAGCGGCTCCTGGTATCAATTGTACACTCAAAATTGCATTACAGTTTGGTTTCCATAAACTCCAGCTGATAAAACCTGGATTTACCCTCGTCCTTGAAGCTTGCTATATAATGCTGTTCTACTAATCTGTGTGACATATATTAGCACTAGCATGGGTTCCTCTGTTTGCCACTTAATTATTAAATTTCATTCGTATTTCTTGAAATGCAAGCAATGACAGGTTATGGACAATGGAACTGACACTGCCCCAAGCTCGAGAAATGTGTGTTCACATGCAATATGTTGGCCAGCTCCAGAACATGCTGCACACCAACTCTGGTACATGAGTGTTTAAATGGTGCAGCAAGCCTGAAACATGAGCGTTGATGGTTTCCTGAGTCCCAAATACCATTGTTCTCACTTTGCACATGTATGAGGTGCGCTCTTGGTCTGTACCATCCATAGCCTTAAATATCTTAAATTTTTATGTACGGCTCAATTCTAAATTGCCTTTTCAGTTTCTTGGTATGGGAATTTGATGCTGGTCTATTACTCTATTATATATGGTGGTCTTAAACGCCACAAGTCAACTTTGTGACACAGCATATCTCAGAGGTAAATTCTTTATTATTATTTTTTCATGCATATGGTAAAATTGTATTTGAAATTTTTGGTCTTGTTCGATCTTTTAGTACTTTTTTTTCCTTCTGTAGTTTTCTTTTTGTCTGCTTCATTTGATGGATGTTTTCCTGTTAGATGCATATAGTTAGTCTTTTTCACGATCTCATTGATACTTCTATTTAGGGTTAAAAAGTTGAACACTTCCTAAAACATCAAATAAGATGTTTGTATTGAGTGTCTTCTTCTTCTTTTTTCCACCTATTTTCACTTGATACACAAACCCACAAAATTTAATGGCCCCACTGCTTTGTGCAGGACGAGCTTAGGCATTTATATGCATTACGATATCACAAAGGTTTTTCCATAACTTCAATAACATTCTATAGAAAAAATTTAGTTTCTTACCGGTAAAATGAAATTTTAATTCAACGTAAAATTAAAACAAATGTCTGGAGGGCCCAATAAGTTGGGTGCAACATCTACGTTTTTTGCATGCTAGACCTGCTACTGTAAGAAACTCTTTGAATTGAAGACTAATGTTTGTACCAATATTAGTCAAATGTAAAGGCCTAGCATAAGTTTATGTATACTAAATCTCTAGAGTTCTCTTACTTATATACTAGGCGAATTCTATTCCTAGTCCAATTCCCTTCTTCCACACCCTGTTAGTTTTCGCAAGGACAAATTTTACAAATAGGTTTCAAGAAAAACTTATTTTAGAAATAGATCTTAGCCAAAACTTACTGCAATGTTAGAATTTGAAATAGAGAAAGGAGAGAGAGGTACAACATTAAACAGAAAGGAACTACATTGTTATTCACTTAGATAATTAGAACTACGTACAAAGCTTTTAAAAATAAAATAAAAATACCCACTAACCTACTAATAAGGATCTTGACCACTATTTACACATATTATTAGGACACATGTTTGACTAATTCAAACATAAATACAACTTCTAACACCCTCCCTTAAACTGAAATGTGTCAAACATTCAGTTTACAACTCAATGAACTACAGTTCTCAATTTCTTCATCGTCTTGCATAGACGAACTCGGTCACAACTTTCATCTCTACCTGGTTGGACATGCTCAACTGTTTCACGTTGATTGGTACTTTAACCATCAACAATACTCTTGGTTTTCTCTTAGGGATCCACTGACCTCTCCATTCGGGTCGTCCCTTGTATCTGTCATCTCTCCAACAAGTGAGAACCGCGGCTCTTCTTCCTTACTTGTTTGATGACACAAAACTAAATCTTCCTCACTCCGCCTACTTCACATGTAGGCATGCCTATCTTCTCTTAGGCATATTATCAAACAGTTTTCGAGCATTTTTCGAATTGTCCAACCTCATAACCGACATCGTTTTCTTCACTATCAACATCTGCAGCCAACGTTTTGCAAAACGTCTTCTTCATGCTGACATCAGTCTCACCACTGCCACAAACATCTCAAAACAAAGTGAGTCTTCATCACCATAATCACAACTCTACAGCATCATACAACTACACTGTACCCAAACAACAATTACAAGCAATTTTACATTTCAATTTATCTGTGCACATATTCTCAGCTATCTCCCCTCTGATAACTTTCTGTCAATCTCTTCCCCTATCACACAGAAGCATATCCACTGTAACATTTCCTACCCATCACATTCTGCCATCAACCACAATACTTCCCACAACCACAAACTTCCACAAAATGCACATTTCCAAACTGTTGTGCACACAACATTCCTGTGCACTTCCCTACCACATACTTCCATCACTGCCGAAACAGTCATCAACAGCACACAAGTTGATCACCTGAATTGCCCCCACTTCCTCTTCAAAGGTCCCCCTCCTATATTTTCAACTCCACCTCCTCCTATAAGACATACAAATTCATCCTTCTTGCCTCCATGGTACCAGACCATTCACTTTACCATAAACACCCCTCTGACCACTTCAAGCACACATTCATCTCAACCCAATACACATACATACAAACTCCACACAACATATCATCAAGACTAAACCAACCTTACTACCAGACCACCACAGAGCATCCACATCAAACTGTGTTTTCACTTCACTGTTCTATCACAAGCCTAGTTGATTCAACTTCTCACGGTAGTGTCATACCACAACAGATTACCTAGCCCACTCAAACAAACCAAACATACATTCCCTGTCAACCCTCTCAGTCCTCACTTCCGCCACCAACAATCATCTCAACACAACAGACCCTGCATCTTCTCCTTACTGCACCACCACCATCCCTCCTGAATCTCCTAACACAACCTCCCAGTGCACAACAGCTTCTCCAACATAAGCATCACCCGGATTCACTTCCTCTGCCTAACACAACATCACTCCAAGCAATATACATCATCTTCAACCTCTGCCTGCATCTCCACAACCTTCTTCACTTATCCGTACTTCCCATTGCCACACCACATATATTACTCAACATATATATCCATCAACAATTCACACTTTTACTTTCACCTCTTCCAATTCACAACATTCACAACATTCAAACCCCATAAAACAATCACTCCATCATCAACCTGCTACCACCTCTTCCACTAAACTCCTCTTCCACAAGTCATATCAATTGCAAAAACCATTACACACTTCGTTATCTTCATCCCAACTGCCTGTTGCAAGGACCATTTACTTCCTGTCATAACCATACATATAAAACTTCCATTCTACATCTCACTACCGCCTATACATCAACAGTGCTGCAGCAAACATCACAATACAACTCAACATCACTACACTACATCATTCTCACAACAACTTGCCAACTACCCGTGCTAAACAACCCCACTGCAACACTGCCATCAATACCCCTTCTTACTACTGCCACCTCCACACTGTACTGTCATACAACAGTACTATCACGACAGTCCTCTAACCAACTTTCATCAGATAACCCACTGTCATACCCATACAAACAAACATCTTCAACCAAAATACAACATCGGCACTACATACTGCTATTGGAACATCAAATTCATCAGTCACCATTACATAGCCACATCCACCATCATCTGAACCCCCTGCTTTCATAACACCCTACATATTCACCATCACAGCTGTGAAACCCTGTACACTCAAAACCGTCACACATACATCACAAACCACCATCATCCTCCACCAACCTGACTGCTGCTCCACCTTTCCGCGCATACAACTTGCTTCTCCATACTTCTGCACCCCAACATTCAACTAATCATCACTGACTACATAACACCACTTCCATCCATCACAGAACATCCTCAGTCACCGCTACATTGCCAATCAATCGCAACCCCAGAATAACTCGCCTGAACAACTCGCGACACCCAATCATCCCAAACTCGACATCTGAAACACGAACTCGACTTTGCTCAATCCCCAATTTGCCTCGCCTACATCGACCTCGCGATCCACCCTTACTTTAATTCGCAACCCAAAATCAATGAACTCCACCTGCGACCGCAACCTCGATGAACACTTCAATCGAACATCACCTCGAACAGTCACCTTCGAAAAACACTGCAGAACCTCAATCGCCGACACTCTTCAAACCATCTGCATCACGCGCAATCACTCATCCAATCGCCTGAAATACCCCGAGCACTAATTGACTTCAATCGCGAACCCATCGCCTCCATCACCAGCTACCGCTCGACTTCGAATTCTCCAGATTCGTCTCTCTGCGGAACTGAAATTGTGAAAGTCTGGAATAGATTGTTTTGGAAATATTTAAGGTCTGAAATTTGGGAACTAATTTGAACGAAGCGATTTGAGGTTTTTTTTAATCTCTCTCTAGTGCGCTCTCTCTCACACCAGGCTCCGATACCATGTTAGAATTTGAAATAGAGAAAGGAGAGAGAGGTACAACGTTAAACAGAAAGGAACTACATTGTTATTCACTTAGATAATGAGAACTACGTACAAAGCTTTTAAAAATAAAATAAAAATACCCACTAACCTACTAATAAGGATCTTGACCACTATTTACACATATTATTAGGACACATGTTTGACTAATTCAAACATAAATACAACTTCTAACACACTCCCTTAAACTGAAATGTGTCAAACATTCAGTTTACAACTCAATGAACTACAGTTCTCAATTTCTTCATCGTCTTGCATAGACGAATTCGGTCACAACTTTCATCTCTACCTGGTTGAACATGCTCAACTGTTTCACGTTGATTGGTACTTTAACCATCAACAATACTCTTGGTTTTCTCTTAGGGATCCACTGACCTCTCCATTCGGGTCGTCCCTTGTATCTGTCATCTCTCCAACAAGTGAGAACCGCGACTCTTCTTCCTTACTTGTTTGATGACACAAAACCAAATCTTCCTCACTCCGCCTACTTCACATGTAGGCATGCCTATCTTCTCTTAGGCATATTATCAAACAGTTTTCGAGCATTTTTCGAATTGTCCAACCTCATAACCGACATCGTTTTCTTCACTATCAACATCTGCAGCCAACGTTTTGCAAAACGTCTTCTTCATGCTGACATCAGTCTCACCACTGCCACAAACATCTCAAAACAAAGTGAGTCTTCATCACCATAATCACAACTCTACAGCATCATACAACTACACTGTACCCAAACAACAATTACAAGCAATTTTACATTTCAATTTATCTGTGCACATATTCTCAGCTATCTCCCCTCTGATAACTTTCTGTCAATCCCTTCCCCTATCACACAGAAGCATATCCACTGCAACATTTCCTACCCATCACATTCTGTCATCAACCACAATACTTCCCACAACCACAAACTTCCACAAAATGCACATTTCCAAACTGTTGTGCATCCAACATTCCTGTGCACTTCCCTACCACATACTTCCATCACTGCTGAAACAGTCATCAACAGCACACAAGTTGATCACCTGAATTGCCCCCACTTCCTCTTCAAAGGTCCCCCTCCTATATTTTCAACTCCACCTCCTCCTATAATACATACAAATTCATCCTTCTTGCCTCCATGGTACCAGACCATTCACTTTACCATAAACACCCCTCTGACCACTTCAAGCACACATTCATCTCAACCCAATACACATACATACAAACTCCACACAACATATCATCAAGACTAAACCAACCTTACTACCAGACCACCACAGAGCATCCACATCAAACTGTGTTTTCACTTCACTGTTCTATCACAAGCCTAGTTGATTCAACTTCTCACTGTAGTGTCATACCACAACAGATTACCTAGCCCACTCAAACAAACCAAACATACATTCCCTGTCAACCCTCTCAGTCCTCACTTCCGCCACCAACAATCATCTCAACACAACAGACCCTGCATCTTCTCCTTACTGCACCACCACCATCACTCCTGAATCTCCAAACACAACCTCCCAGTGCACAACAGCTTCTCCAACATCAGCATCACCCGGATTCACTTCCTCTGCCTAACACAACATCACTCCAAGCAATATACATCATCTTCAACCTCTGCCTGCATCTCCACAACCTTCTTCACTTATCCGTACTTCCCATTGCCACACCACATATATTACTCAACATATATATCCATCAACAATTCACACTTTTACTTTCACCTCTTCCAATTCACAACATTCACAACATTCAAACCCCATAAAACAATCACTCCATCATCAACCTGCTACCACCTCTTCCACTAAACTCCTCTTCCACAAGTCATATCAATTGCAAAAACCATTACACACTTCGTTATCTTCATCCCAACTGCCTGTTGCAAGGACCATTTACTTCCTGTCATAACCATACATATAAAACTTCCATTCTACATCTCACTACCGCCTATACATCAACAGTGTTGCAGCAAACATCACAATACAACTCAACATCACTACACTACATCATTCTCACAACAACTTGCCAACTACCCGTGCTAAACAACCCCACTGCAACACTGCCATCAATACCCCTTCTTACTACTGCCACCTCCACACTGTACTGTCATACAACAGTACTATCACGGCAGTCCTCTAACCAACTTTCATCAGATAACCCACTGTCATACCCATACAAACAAACATCTTCAACCAAAATACAACATCGGCACTACATACTGCTATTGGAACATCAAATTCATCAGTCACCATTACATAGCCACATCCACCATCATCTGAACCCCCTGCTTTCATAACACCCTACATATTCACCATCACAGCTGTGAAACCCTGTACACTCAAAACCGTCACACATACATCACAAACCACCATCATCCTCCACCAACCTGACTGCTGCTCCACCTTTCCGCGCATACAACTTGCTTCTCCATACTTCTGCACCCCAACATTCAACTAATCATCACTGACTACATAACACCACTTCCATCCATCACAGAACATCCTCAGTCACCGCTACATTGCCAATCAATCGCAATCCCAGAATAACTCGCCTGAACAACTCGCGACACCCAATCATCCCAAACTCGACATCTGAAACACGAACTCGACTTTGCTCAATCCCCAATTTGCCTCGCCTAAATCGACCTCGCGATCCACCCTTACTTTAATTCGCAACCCAAAATCAATGAACTCCACCTGCGACTGCAACCTCGATGAACACTTCAATCGAACATCACCTCGAACAGTCACCTTCGAAAAACACTGCAGAACCTCAATCGCCGACACTCTTCAAACCATCTGCATCACGCGCAATCACTCATCCAATCGCCTGAAATACCCCGAGCACCAATTGACTTCAATCGCGAACCCATCGCCTCCATCACCAGCTACCGCTCGACTTCGAATTCTCCAGATTCGTCTCTCTGCGGAACTGAAATTGTGAAAGTCTGGAATAGATTGTTTTGGAAATATTTAAGGTCTGAAATTTGGGAACTAATTTGAACAAAGCGATTTGAGGTTTTTTTTTAATCTCTCTCTAGTGCGCTCTCTCTCACACCAGGCTCCGATACCATATTAGAATTTGAAATAGAGAAAGGAGAGAGAGGTACAACGTTAAACAGAAAGGAACTACATTGTTATTCACTTAGATAATGAGAACTACGTACAAAGCTTTTAAAAATAAAATAAAAATACCCACTAACCTACTAATAAGGATCTTGACCACTATTTACACATATTATTAGGACACATGTTTGACTAATTCAAACATAAATACAACTTCTAACAAAATAAGCTCCGTTTGAGGTTTACAAATGAGCATGTACTTTTTCGGGTTTGTACATGCGCAGTTTCAGAAATTATATGTGTATTTTTATAGTGTGCATTTAAAAATCTTAAACAAAGCTTCTTTTTTGATAAGTTTTAATCAAAGTTGCAAAAATCGCTAGACGGACACTAAGTGGAAAGCATGAACTAGAGATTAATCGTTTAGGCAAGGATTAATCGAGTCAGGCATTTTTGATAAATTCGAGCATTTCGGATAAAATTTAAATATTTTGTTTAGTATTAACCGGTCCAAAATGAAATTTTATTGGTTTAGATGGTTTTGGAAGCAACCATGGAGGCAAAACAGTTTGAATCAAGCATTTTGATACTTATAAGAGGAACCAAGACAAAATTGATGGATAAGCGGTGCATATTAACCTATTTATATGCTTATGGTAAGTCTCATCTAGGCGGATTAAGCAAATAATCAGATGATAAGGCTAATTTAGCGCCTAAGCTTCTAGAAGGATTTTTACAACAGAGGTTTTGATTGAGACTTATTCTTAAAAGGCCTATTCTTTAAATTTATCCTTATTCCAAACCAATCTAAATATGTATATTCTCATTCTACCCTTCATGTCCATTTCTCTCAGTTCTTCCTCATCCAGATCCATATGAAACCTTACTAATTCCCTTTTCAAAAATTCACCAAAATGCATAAAATGACTCCATGCGTCATGGTCGTAGGGAACACTCATTGCCGGATAGGATTGGACGTGGGTGGCAGCAATTTCTACTTCCTAGTATGAGTCTAGCGAGGATGTTAGAAATTTCTACTATGAATTTGGAGTGGAACTGTTGACAACCTAGCTTTTCCCTACGGTGGATGTATAGATTTGAAACTATATTATCACATGGATGGAAAAGTGTGGAGCTTTTTATCTTTGTTTGATTTTGCGTGGTGTGGAAGGGAGTTTAATGGACTACGAATAGAATTGATCTTCATATATTATTGATTGCATCTTATTGTAACGTGCTTTTATCCTAGTTGGCCTAGCCCTGCCAATACTATGCAATTACCTCCATAGATGGCATGCTTACATGTTGCTTTGGGTTTTGGATGAATTATTTTTTTATTATAATGTTATACTACTAAGTTATTTCCTAAGCCATCATTTAGAATGAATAGCTTATATTCAGCTAAGTAAAATAGTAGAGTTACAAATGACAGTTTTCAACATTTTAAAATAAAATAGAGATAACATTATTTGTAAGAAATATAGAAAACAAATATGCCGAGTTTCTCAAAAAAGAAAACAAACATTTTTAACTTCCCTATTACGCCTCGTTTGGATCGACTTAATTAAGTTGCTTTTTAGCGTTTTGAAAGCCAAAATGAATAGGTTTTGGCTTGCATAAAGCAAAAAAGCGATTTATATAAGTGATCCAAATGAGCCTTTAGTCTCACTGACCATCATTTACAACATTATACTTTTCTACTTAATATGCCTGTTAAGTTTTTTTATATTATTTAATTCGAAACTTGTGGCTAATATCTAGGAAGATTTGAGGTATGCCAAAAGCGAGGGTGAGTCGATCCTTACCCCACATACACAATCTTACTCAATAACCCACTTCGTAAGTGGGCTGGATCGATCTTTTAATTTAACTGGTCTAAATGAACTTGTTACTTGGACCCCACTAATAAACATGTAAGAAGGACACCTGTTTGTCAGTGGAAAACATCGATCTCTCTTTTCATCTCTAAATGTTAAATGCTGGCATTTCAACGAACATCATATCCGCATCAACTTACTACTGCATTTTGTCGAACAGATTTGAGAAGCTCAGCAAGTTCATCTTCCCATCAGTATGAATCAAATCTGAATAATTCTGAGGGCTTGATGACTGTTCAGGATCATGAAGACACATGCAATAACAAATAAAAAAAGAAAATTGAAAGATGTGCACATGCACAGATATGTGCACAACCTCGATTATCAGAATAATTAAAGTGGAAATTAGCCACAATGGCCTCTTTAGCAAGTGCAATTAGTTTTTAGGACACACAACTGAAATAATTACTTTTAAGGACAAAATGCAAAATAATGAGTTTTTAAGGCTTAAAAACCTATGAAATTATGTATTTGAAAGTAATTATTTTGTTGACTTTGGTCTTGAAATTATTTTTTTGATGTGAATTCTAGAAATTAACTAGACTGCAAAGTTTGTCCTTCTAGTGAAATGCCCCATAGTGATCAATGTGTGTTGAGTTGTCACTAACGGCTAGTTTGATTAGGCCAGACTTAAAATTGTATAAGTATGGATCAAGTGATGAAAATGTAACATGAATAAAGGAAATCAATAAAAATCATTTTTCTTTTACTGCCGAGTCTTTCTTTATCTTTCTGTTACATTATTTACCCATTATTACAACTAAGTTTACATCACCTTCTTTTCTTCAACCCACCATTTGCCTAAAACTGGAATCACTGTTGCTTGTTATATCATAACAGAGACCCGAACACAGCACCTAAAGGAGAAAGACCCTACCAATATGGTATCAAAGCCGACTGATGAGCACGATTCTGATCCTCATCGAGATCCTTCATTACAGTCAAAAATCATAAGAAGGGGTTTTCTTCTCTGGATTCAGCAAATACTGATAATCTTTCTGAGTTATGACAAAGGCAAGACTTAATCAATAACAGAACTGCCTTATCATTGAAGAGATTGGAAAGAACTACCCAGGATTTATCAATCACCACATCAACTCTGACAAAGCAAAGCCAAGAAACCACTGAGAAGCTTGACATCATGCAAGAAATGATGGCCAAATTTTTCTCAGAATTAAAAGAAATCAAGAACCAAAAGCCATTTAATCAGAACTTCAGATCTGGCATTCCTCTTCTTTTACACAAAATTCTTTACAAAATCCAAAATCAAATGTTTATGTTCCACCTAATAATAGACCACCAATATTACCCATACCTTATCCCAATTTTCTTGATCATTCTCCATCAAGACACTCTGATGATGATGCAGTACACTATACCTTGAACGCCATAGCAAGTTATGCGTTAGGTCGCTCATTCCTTAAGTCGGCCACCTTAAGTCGCTCATGCTATCAGCGACCTACCTTCAATCGTATGCCAACCAGCGACCTAGCGAAGTATGCGAGTTATGCAGTGGAAGATGATCCAGCGACCTATGATAAGTCGCCCGAGCGATCTAACGAGTTAACCAATCAACCTGAGCCGCGACCTAACGAGTTAACCATTCAAGCTATGCAGCGTTGATTCCTTAGGTCGCTCATTCACTTTAGGTCGCATGAAGCTTATGTCTTTAGGTCGCTTCAGTTATGTCGCGTTCTCACTTATGCTGCTTCCTTAAGTCGTTCATGCATCCAAGGCCGAATGGTGTTAAGTCGCGTAATGCTGTATTTTGTTAAGTCGCGTGATATGTATTATGTTAAGTCGCGTGATGTTGTTTGTTGTTAAGTCGTGTATGTTGTTATGTTGTAATTTCCTTGTGACGCTGATGTTAGGTCGTGAGTCGCTGATGCTAGGTCGTAGGTCGTCGTGTGTTAGGTCGGCTGGGTTGTGTTGTATAATCTCTATAAATAGGGATGCGATGTCATTGTAAAAGGGGGATTTTTGAATAAAATTTGTTTGTGTGCTTTTTGCCACTTTGTTGAAGTTGAGTGTGATCTCCTTCTTCTTCCATCTTCGGATATTCGAGTGCGCTCGAATCAACGAACTTGAAGCCGATTCACGGAATCTCGTGCGCGAGATCAACGTCGAAGAATCGTAGATCTTCTAACGCAGAATCGTGCGCGATCAATGTGTTGAAGATAGTTAGAATCCGGTATCTCGAGAGATCAGCGGATCTGGGCATTTATATTGTTTTACTTGACACGAATTCATTTCGTGAGGAAGAAACTTGCGTCAATTTGTATCAAAACATTATTAGCACGTCAAAGTTTGTTAATCCGCTGTGTCACTTATTTGGTATCAGAGCTTGCAGAGCTAAGTTGAAGCTAAGTACGATCAAGGCCGAGTTAAAGCCGAGCCGAGCTAAGTGCAGAACCAGGTTAGGTCGAAGCCGAGCTAGTGCAGAGCCGAGTTAAAGTAGTATTTGTGTTGGATCCGAGTTTGTTGATAATCTTGCCTCCGAGACGTGCTAATCGATTTCAAAATGTTGAAGATGTATATAGAAGACAAGACGCTGAGCAGATGGAGCAGCGTATCAATGAAAAGTTTGATGAAGGTATTGGAAAGTTAGAGAAGTTGATGAGAGACATGAATCAAAGTCAAAGGAGAACTTCACAGTTTCGCACCATAGTGGAAACAGAGTTTCACCTTCAGTTTCGGGAGAAAGGAGAATGTCACCACAATCTTATCGAGATTGAAGAGAATCATCAGTTTCAATGAGAAGAGAACACCATGAGTATAGAAATGAAGAAAGAAGAACTCATCGTGGATTTGAAGATGATCCATATCGTGATGTTGAAAGACATGATAGAAGGGACATGCATGATCGTAGAGATGTAGATGGTCGAGATCGATATCGACATACATATGATTTTGAGGAATATGGTGATAGAGGAAGTATTCATGATCGAGATCGAGGCCAAGTGCGAATCGATATCTTGATTCAAAGAATGATCGTAAATGAGAATCAGGTATGAGGATCGAAATTCCAGAATTCAAAGGTGGTATGCAAGCAGAAGAATTTCTTGAAGAAATTTTGGAATTCAAAGAAGTACCCGAGAATCGAAGAGTTCAGTTAGTTGCTACAAGGCTAAGGGGAAGAGCTATGGCATGGTGGTAGCAAACTAAACTAACTCGGGAGAGAATGAGAAAATCGAAAGTTGTCACTTGGGAGAAGATAAGAAAAATGATGAAAGCAACTTTCTCGCCATACAATTATCAGTCTCTTATGTATCAACGTTTGCAGAACTTGAGACAAGGGACGAGGACGGTGAATGATTATGCAGATGAATTCTATTAATTGATTGCAAGGAATGATATTATGGAGACCGAGGAACAGCTAACAGCTAGATATATTGGATGGTTACGAATGCAAATTCAAGACATGCTGAATATGTTTAATCCAATGTCTGTTGCTGAAGCACATCAGAAAGCTCTAGCTTGGGAGAAATAAGGGAGACGAGGAGGTGGTGTGTTTACAAATTCCAACAATCAGAATAAGGGTGCTAGTAGTAGTGCTAATGTTTCCAAGGCAGTCAGTAAACCACTTGTCAAAGAAGCCGCTAAAGCAAAGTTCAATGATAGTATCAAGTGCTACAATTGTCAGAAGTTTGGCCACAAGAGTAATGAATGTACAAAGCCAAAGAAAAGAACCTTAGTTGCAGAAGAATGTGAGTATGAGGATGAGGAAGCTGAAGTTGACTATTCTCAACCATCGAAGTTTGATGAAGATGAAGAAGTCGTGTCAGGAGATGAAGGATGTAATTTGATGATAAGAAGGTCTTGTTTAACGCCAAAGCAAGAGAATGATTCTAGTTGGATGAGGAGCAATATTTTTCTGTCTACATGTACTATTTTGGGGAAGGTTTGTCGGTTTGTTATCGATGCGGGAAGCCGTGATAACATTATTTCTGAAGAAGCCGTTACGAAGTTAAGCTTGAAGACTGAAAAACATCCTAGACCTTACAAACTGGCATGGTTAAAGAAAGGTGGAGAAGTGAAAATGGGAAGGCGAGCTTTTGTTACATTTTCTATTGGGAAGAAATACAAAAATGATATTTGGTGTGATGTTGTTGACATGGATGTGTGTCATTTATTATTGGGAAGACCATGGCAATATGATAGAGCTGTGCAACATAATGGTCGCACCAACAGCTACAGTTTCATGTTCGAAGGTACTCAAATTACTTTGGTTTCTAAGAAGCGTGAGCAAAGTGAAAGCAAAGCAGAGAAGAAGGTGGAATCAACTAGCCATTATCTTCGAAAGAATTTGTTGAAGAAGTGAAGGATAGTGCTGAATATTTATGTTGATTGGGTATGAAGCAAGTGAAGATTCAGAAATTCTGCGGAGGTTAGACTAGTGTTGGATGAATTTGAAGATGTCTTTCCTACGGAATTGCCCAAGGAGTTACCGCCATTGAGGGACATACAACATCAGATTGATCTAGTGTCAGGTGCTGTGTTACCGCATAGGCCACATTATCGAACGAGTCCAAAGGAGCACGAAGAGTTGAGGAGACAGGTTGAAGAGTTGCTTGAACAAGGGCGTGTTCGAGAGAGTCTCAGTCCTTGTGCTGTACCAGCTTTGTTAGTGCCAAAGAAAGATGGTTCGTGGAGGATGTGTACGGATAGCAGAGCACTCAACAAAATAACAGTCAGATACAGATTTCCTATGCCAAGACGTGATGATCTATTGGATCAGCTCAGTGGGTCTGTAATCTTTTCAAAGATCGATCTTAAGAGTGGTTATCATCAGATTCGCATAAGACCAGGTGATGAGTGGAAGACAGCATTCAAGACACGGGAAGGATTATATGAATGGCTGGTCATGCCGTTTGGTCTATCTAATGCACCAAGTACATTTATGAGGGTGATGAATCAAATTTTCAGACCTTACATTGGAAAGTTTGTCATTGTTTACTTTGATGATATCTTGATCTATAGTGCGAGCACAGAAGAGCATATCCAACATTTGCAGAAGGTGTTAATTATTCTTCGTCGGGAAAAGTTCTATGCAGCAACGAAGAAGTGCGTGTTCATGACGCCGAGTGTTTTATTTCTGGGTTATGTTGTGTCTGAGGAGGGAATACAAGTGGATCAGAGTAAAGTTGTCGCGATCAGAAATTGGCCACAGCTCAAAACTATAACAGAAGTCAGAAGTTTACATGGGTTAGCTTCATTTTATCAATGATTTATCCCACACTTTAGTAGTGTGATGGCTCCTGTTACTGATTGTATGAAGGGAAATAAGTTTTCATGGACGGAAGAGGCAGGATTTTCTTTTGAGCGAATCAAGGAACTTTTAACCTCAGCACCGATTCTAGTGTTGCCAGATTTTCAGTTGCTATTTGAGTTACATCGGATGCATCGAAGGTTGGAATTGGAGGAGTGTTGAGTCAGAAGGGTCGTCCAATTGCCTATTTCAGTGAAAAACTTTCTAGAGCAAAGATGAGATACAATACTTATGATGTGGAGTTTTATGCGATTGTGCAAGCTGTGAAGCATTGGAGACATTATTTGTTCCATAAAGAATTTGTTTTGTATACAGACCATGAAGCATTGAAACATTTGCAAGGGCAGGATAAAATTGCAGCTAGGCATGCACCGTGGATAGCTTATTTGCAGCAATTTACATTCGTCGTGAAACACAAGTCTGGAGTAACTAATCGCGTTGCCGATGCATTGAGTCGGAGGAGTAGTTTACTAACAACTATGTGAGTAGAGGTGATGGGTTTTGACTTACTTCCAGATTTGCTTACATCAGATTCTTATTTTTCTAAGATCCTAGACAAAGTCAAACAGGGAAGCATGGATGGATTTATGCTGGTTGATGGTTTTCTATTTAAAGGAAATCAATTGTGTATTCCAGGTTGCAGTTTACGAATGAAGATCATCAAAGAATTGCATGAAGAAGGACACGTGGGCCGCGACCGTACTATGCAGTTGATTTCAATGTCTTATTTGTGGCCGTCAATGAGAAAAGAGGTTGAAAAGTTTGTTCAGAGGTGCCATATTTGTCAAGTTTCGAAGGGAACCGCTACAAATGCAGGTTTATATATGCCGTTGCCTATACCTACTAAGCCATGGGTGGATGTGAGTATGGAATTTGTATTGGATTTGCCGAGAACGCAACGTGACAATGATTCTATCTATGTGGTGGTTGATCGTTTTTCGAAAATGGTACATTTTATTGCATGCAAGAAGACGGCAGATGCAGCCAATGTTGCACAGTTATACTTCAGAGAGATCTATCGTCTTCATGGGTTGCCTGAATCTATTGTTTCAGATAGAGACACTTGTTTTCTGAGTCATTTTTGGATGAGTCTATGGAGAATGGTCGGGACAAAGTTAAATTTAGCAGTGCTTATCATCCACAGACGGAAGGACAAACAGAAGTTGTGAACAGATCACTGGGTAATCTATTGAGATGCCTCGTGAATGATAATTTGAAGAGTTGGGATCCCAAGCTGTGTCAAGCTGAGTTCGCACACAACCATGCAGTTAATCGTAGCACTGGGTTCAGTCCATTTCAGGTTGTTTATTCAACAATTCTGAAGGGACCATTGGATTTATCTATAGTTCCACAACAGAAAGGAGTGATCAAGCGAGCTAGTGATTTGTGAATGAATTGCAAGAGTGCCACAAGGTTGTGCAAGAACGATTGCTTAAGGAGAATGAGAAATATAAACAATCCGCAGATATTAAGCGACGAAATATTGAATTCAAAGAAGGAGATTTTATTTATGCAGTATTGACTAAAGATCGATTTCCTATTGGTGCTTATAACAAACTAGCTGCTAGAAAGGTTGGTCCTTTGGAAGTCGTAAGGAAGATTAATGAGAATGCTTATCAGTTGAGATTGCCGGATCATATCCATATTGTTGATGTTTTCAACGTCAAACACTTGATCCCATATCATGAGAATGAGTATGTCGAAGAAGAGGAAAGTGTGAATTCGGGGTCGAATTCTTTTCAACCAGGGGAGGATGGTGCAGCGCACTATACCTTGAACGACATAGCAAGTTATGCGTTAGGTCGCTCATTCCTTAAGTCGGCCACCTTAAGTCGCTCATGCTGTCAGCGACCTACCTTCAATCGTATGCCAACCAGCGACCTAGCGAAGTATGCGAGTTATGCAGTGGAAGATGATCCAGTGACCTATGATAAGTCGCCCGAGCGATCTAACGAGTTAACCAATCAACCTGAGCCGTGACCTAACGAGTTAACCATTCAACCTATGCAGCGTTGATTCCTTAGGCCGCTCAATCACTTTAGGTCGCATGAAGCTTATGTCTTTAGGTCACTTCAGTTATGCCGCGTTCTCACTTATGCTGCTTTCTTAAGTCGTTCATGCATCCAACGCCGCATGGTGTTAAGTCGCGTAATACTGTATTTTGTTAAGTCGCGTGATATGTATTATGTTAAGTCGTGTGATGTTGTTTGTTGTTAAGTCGTGTATGTTGTTATGTTGTAATTTCCTTGTGACGCTGATGTTAGGTCGTGAGTCGCTGATGCTAGGTCGTAGGTCGTCGTGTGTTAGGTCGGTTGTGTTGTGTTGTATAATCTCTATAAATAGGGATGCGATGTCATTGTAAAAGGGGGATTTTTGAATAAAATTTGTTTGTGTGCTTTTTGCCACTTTTGTTGAAGTTGAGTGTGATCTCCTTCTTCTTCCATCTTCGGATATTCGAGTGCGCTCGAATCAACGAACTTGAAGCCGATTCACGGAATCTCGTGCGCGAGATCAACGTCGAAGAATCGTAGATCTTCTAACGCGAAATCATGCGCGATCAACGTGTTGAAGATAGCTAGAATCCGGTATCTCGAGAGATCAACGGATTTGGGCATTTATCTTGTTTTACTTGACACGAATTCATTTCGTGAGGAAGAAACTTGCGTCAATTTGTATCAAAACATTATTAGCACGTCAAAGTTTGTTAATCCGCTGCGTCAGATTCTTTCCCACATCATTCAAAAGACATGGCCAAACTTAATATCAAGATAGATTTTCCAACATTTTCTGGTGAAGACAGAGTTATTGATTGGCTTCGACAAGTTAAGCAGTTTTTCAAATACAACCATACAAACATTCAAGAATGGGTACATATATGTTCTTTTCATCTTAGAAAAGAAGCTCTACAATGGTTTTACAAATACTCCCAAACTATTTTAGATTATGACCAGTGGTCAGTCTCTAGCAAAGCCATTCAGGTACGATTTCTTTCTAATGATTTAGATAGACCGTACGATACCTTTTCCTCACTCAAACAAACATCTACTGTTATGCATTATGTCAATCAGTTTGAGCAATTAGAGGGAATGATTGAGCATATTACACCGTACATCTTTTACAGAAATGTGGTTTAAAAGATGAAATTAAGTTTGATATTATAGCTACTAATTCACCTGATTTTGACTCAGCTGTGGCATTAGCAAAAACATTCAAACAAAATGGTTATCTGTTAATAGAATTAACAAAAAAAATTCTTTCAAAAATAATTTGCCTTCTTCTCAATTTTTTGAAAGCAATAAAAGTTATTCTCAACAAAAAGTTACTTCTTATAATTCTGATAATTTTTCTAAGATCAAACAACTTACTCCAGAAGAATTATTAGAAAAGAAAAAAAAAGAACATCTGTTATGGTTGCAATGAAAAATATTATTATGGTCATAAATGCAACTAAAAAAAGTTCATGTTATGGAAGGAATTATTGATTTATCTGATCAAGATGAATTCTCTAATCAAGATACTGCCACTGGAAATCCTTTGCAACTTACTGCTACTGATAATGCGCAAACAACTGACAACACTCTATTATCAATTTCTATCAATGATTTGCTTGGTATTCCTACTTTACATATTATGAAAATTAAATGCATGATCAATAACAAATCGGTTATTTTTTTAATTGACTCAGGATCAACACGTAGTTTTATTCATAATTCTTTAGCCAGCAAAATAAATTTACAAAGAAGCCATGCAAGACATTTTGAGGTGCAAGTGGCTAATGGCAAAAAATTGCAAGGCAATGAAATTTGTTCTCAAGTTTTACTCACTTGCCAAGGATGTAAAATGCCAATTGACTTATTAGTACTTCCAATGGAACGATGTCAAGTTGTTTTGGATGCACAATGGATGAAAGAGTTAGATGAAATTTGTTTTAATTTTAGAAAATTGCAGGTTCGATTCTTTTACAAAAACAAAGAATATAAATAGCAAGGACTCATTCAACCTGATGCTTATATTTGTTGATGACAAAAGAGCTACAAAAGAATTTAACTCTTCTCAGTTAAGATTTAAGCTTCCGTCTACCGCTTCAACAACAGTTCCTCCCGTGACTTCACTACATAAGGATATTCAATCTCTGTTGGATAAATTCCCTGGTGTTATTTCTTCAACACTTCCACTGTCACCCACAAGACAATGTGACCACCGAATACCTCTATTACATGGCTCTAAACCAGTTTGTTTAAAACCATATAGATATTCTCATCATATTAAAAATGAATTAGACAAATTGATTACTTATATGCTTTCATCTAGTATTATTAGAAATAGTTATAGTGCATTTTCTACCCCTGTTGTTATGGTTAGAAAAAAAGATTTTTCATGGAGATTATGTGCAGATTATATGGCATTAAACAAACAAACAATTAAAAATAAATTTCCCATACCATTAATAGATGATTTATTAGATGAATTATATGGTTCTTATTTTTTACAAAATTAGATTTGAAGTCAGGTTATCATCAAATTCATATGCATGAAGATGATATTCATAAAACAGCTTTTAGAACACATGATGGTCGTTATGGATTTTTGGTTATGCAGTTTGGTTTGACTAGTTCTCCTTCTACATTTCAATCTCTCATGAATAGTATTTTTAAAAATTATTTGAGAAATTTTGTTCTAGTATTCTTTGATGATATTTTAATCTACAGTAGAAATGGGCTGATCATTTAATTCATTTGGAAACTGCACTTCGAATTCTTCAGCATAATCAATTGGTAATCTACCCAAATGCTCCTTTGCCGAAGACAATGTTAAATACCTCGGGAATATTATATCACATGAAGGCATTGTAGTAGACAAGGAAAAACAAAAGCTATCATGGAATGGCCACAACCATAAAATATCGAAGCACTTAGAGGGTTTTTGGGCCTTACTGGATGCTACAGGAAATTCATCAAGGGATATGGTTTGATTGCAAAGTCACTTACTACTATGCTCAAGAAAAATTCTTTTACATGGACACCAGAAGCAATAGATGTTTTCTACAAATTAAAATCATGTCTCATTAGCACTCCTATTTTACCACTACCTGATTTGATGCAAGTGGTTGTGGAATTGGAATTGTTGTCTTACAAAACAACAAATCTATTGCATTTATTAGTCAACCTCTTCAAGGAAGAAATTTTCTCTTATCTACTTATGAGAATGAGCTACTAGCATTAATTTTAGCAACCAAAAAATGGTCTCAATATCTACTAGGCAGAAAGTTTAAATCCGCGCTGACCATCAGAGCCTACAACACTTATTATCTCAAAAATTAACAACTGGTATTCAAGAAAAGTGGCTAGCTAAGCAACATGGATATAATTATCAAGTGGAATATAAGAAAGGCAAGGAAAATATTATTGCTGATAGTTTGTCTCGAGTTCATGAACAACCATAGCTAACAACACTGACTACAGTTCAACCTAAATGGATTTTGGAGCTTCAAGGAGAAGTAAATCAGTCTTCATTTTATGAAATTAAATAGGAAACAAGGTGGTTTGGACTCAAACAAATGTAAACTGATTGATGATTTAATCTTTTATAAAGGAAGAATCCTCTTGGACCCTACCAATGCTTCTCTAGTAAATATCATTCTCTTTGAATTTCATTCCTCACCACTAGAAGGACATTTAGGTGTCAGCAAAACTCTCAAATAAATAAAGAAAGTATTTTTCTGGAGACACATGAAAAAATCAGTTGAGACTTATATTAAAAATTGTGATATTTGTCAAAGGTCTAAAAGCGAAAATATACAATATCCAGGGCTCCTTCAACCGCTGCCAACTCCTGACAATGTGTGGGCAGATATCACTGTGGACTTCATTACTCATTTACCGAAAAGTAATAATGCTACTGTTATGTATGTTATGGTGGATCGGCTATCAAAGTATGCACATTTTTTTCTCCCTCACACTTCCTTGCACTGCAAAGCATGTGGCCAAAGTTTTTCTTGATGGGATATTTAAATTATATGGTATGCCTATGTCAATCATTAGTGATAGGGTTTTATATCTTAAGCAATTTTTGGAGTGAATTATTCAATCTTCAAGGGTGCACACTCAAATATAGATCAGCCTATCATCCACAAACAGATTGTCAATCTGAAGCTATGAACAAAATTTTAGTAACATACCTGCGCTGTTTTGTGTCACATCAGCCTAGTGAATGGACAAGTTGGTTAACCCTTGCAGAATTCTGGTTTAATACTTCATGGAAAGAATCTACCAATTTAACCCCTTATGAAGTCTTGTATGGAAGACCATCGCCCACCCTATTATCATATATTCCTCATACTGCCAGAGTCGAACAAGTTGAATAACACCTTTTTTTTAGAGACATTATCATGCAATTCCTTAAAGATAGCCTAGCTCTTGCTCAAGAAAGGAAGAAAAAATTTGCAAACAAAAAACAAACAGAAATTTCATTTTCTGTCGACGACTGGGTCTATCTGAAACTGCAACCATATAGACAAATCTCATTCAGTTCTATAAAGACAACTAAATTATCTCCATAGTATTATGGTCCATTCAAAATTATTAAATGAATATGAGAAGTTGCGTATAAATTGGACCTACTTGCTAATTCACAAATCCATCCCGTCTTCCACATATCCCAGTTGAAGAAACGAGTCGGTTCACATATTATCCTACAACAAGGAATTCCATCATATACAGATGAATTAGTTGATGAGCCAAAGCAAATACTTGATCGCAGATTGATACTTAGAAATAATAAACTAGTGGCTCAAGCACTAATTAAATGGAAGAACAAACCCACTTCAGATTCCACTTGGGAGGATTATTGGGATTTAATTAAGTGTTTTCCAACTCTGGACCTTGATACATGGTCCATTCTTAAAGGGGAGGGGAGATGTTACATGCTGACATTTCAACGAATACCATATCAGCATCAACTTACTACTGCATTTTGTCGAACAGATTTGAGAAGCTCAGCAAGTTCATCTTCCCTTCAACATGAATTAAATCTGAAGAATTCTAAGGGCTTGATGACTGTTCAGGATCATGAAGACACCTGCAATAACAAATCAAAGAAGAAAATTAAAAGATGTGCACATGTGCACGTGCACAGATATATGCACAGCTCTGATTATCAAAATAATTAAAATAGTGATCAATGTGTGTTGAGCTGTCACTAACGGCTAGTTTGATTAGGTCAGACTTAAAATTGTGTAAGTATGGATCAAGTGATGAAAATGTAACATGAATGAAGTAAATCAGTAAAAATCATTTTTCTTTTACTGCCGAGTCTTTCTTTATCTTTCTGTTATCACTTTTTCTCTACTATCTCTGTTGCATTATTCACCCCATTCTTATAACTGAGTTTACATCACCTTCTTTTCTTCAACCCACCATTTGTTTCTTAAACTGGAACCACTATTGCTTGTGATATTATGACACAGACCTGAGCACAACACCTAAAGGAGAAAGACCCTACCACTAAACTCTAAAACAAACCCTAGAACGCAACCCCAATATTCTAGCAGCTGCTACTTCCAGTTTCAATCAACTCGATTTAAATATCTCGGTCAAAATATAATGATCAAAATTAACTCAATTATTGCCAAGCTTCTTATTTTCAAATAATTCATCTCAATTACCATCAAATTCTCAATTACTTCAATTTCAAAGTTGTCCTTTTTCAGCATATTTTCTCATTCTATATACTACGGATTAAGGTAATACTTCAGATTTGAGAATTTGGAATTTTGAGAAATCGTGCGGAATATGTTTAGCAAGTGAAGCCATTAGGCTTAGGGTTAATTAAAATGTAAATTTTAGAGAATGATACAACTATAAAATTGATCAAATTTTGAAGAATGTACGCACATATGAAACCTATTTTGAAGTTGTTGATACTATTGATGCATTTCAATAAATGTCGTTTTCCTTATCATTTTAGCTTATAATTTTTTTAATTATTAATTATATGGAACAACTAGTTTTTTTGTTTTACCAATATTGATTTTGATTTTTAAGTAGTTAGAATTTATGTTTCACGATTTTTTAACAAATATTGTGGATGTTCAGTTAAAAAATGATATATCGAATCTTAATGATTCGTTTTGATTACTTAATTATTTATAACAAGGTACTTCTCTACTCACAAAACTTTAACTTATTTGATTTGGTGAGTTTTAATTTTATTTAACATTTCTCCATCTCCATTTATACAAGTGAGATTATTTACCAGATAATTACGATTAACAAAGGAAATGCATGGAAGGGAGTTCTATGGAAAAGAACAACTGAGCAAGATAGTTATTTATTTCGAGTAACAAATCATTATTTTTGTTATTTATTAAGCAGATTTTTTTGCTCAAGTCGCTATTTTGAAAAAATATTAGTTTTACATTCCTTCTATAAAAATAATGTAAATCAAATCTTCTTTTACATTTACAAAATTGTTGTTTAAAGTGATATTAAAACCAATATACATATTTTATCAATCATTATCAAATTTAATATTTTTTGAATGTCTATGAATGTCAAATTTGGATAGAACTCAAAATTTGTGTTGTTTAAAAAATACGACCAGTTTGCAGGACAAATGCATAATAATTACCGTGCCATACATAATAGGGTAGATTTGGCTCACATCCTTGTTAAGTTTTAAAATATACAAAACATCATTCCCAAAGCAAAGTAATAAATTATGTCCTATTTTTGAATACAACTAGCTAATTTTCAAAACCACCCTTACGCTTTCTTAAAACAAAACCGAAACCCTCCAAAATCATACGATCGACATTTCATTCAAAGCATACCCTAAATTTCTAAAAACCAAAAGTTGTAATCGAACGAAATTTAAACACAGAGATGAAGTCGACACAAATTGAAAATAAAACGAATGGAAGAAGATGATATCAATTAAAACGGCAAAATCGAAGCTAATCGCTTAACTTTCTTCCTGAAATCGATTTTTCTTCAATTATAATTGATCGATTTGTTTTTATGGTTTATAGATACCTCATTTCACAATATTCACACATATACACGATATTATTTACAAATTTGCATATGTAAGCAAGAATCTGGAAAATTGCCACATAATACAAAAAAAGAATAATTGCAGAATATTCTGTAATTAAACAAAATAATTGAAGAAGTAACATCAATTATCTGGAAAGTTCAATGCATGCAAGCAATACCGTGGAAAATTGCAACATAATTTCAAAAAATTATGAATAATTGCAGTATAATTTGCAATTAATCCAAATAATTGAAGAAATAACAGAAAGTAGATGGAAAATTGAATGCATGCAAGTACCTGAAAAATTGCATACATATTTCAAAAAAAATGTAAGAATAATTGTAGAATAGTCTACAATTAATAAAAATAGTTGAAAAAATGAAAGCAACTATATGGAAAATTGAATTCGTGTAAACAAATTATGAGCAAAATTGCGACATATTTCCAAAAATAATTCGAATAATTACATAATAGTCCGTAATCAATCAATGTTACTAAAGAAATAACACCAATTATGTAAAATATTGAATGCATGCAAACAATTATCTGGAAAATTAGAACATATTTCCAAAAATATGAATAACTGTAGAATTGTCTATAGTTAAATAAAATAATTGAAGAAGTAACAGTAAATATATAGAAAACTGAATGCATGCAAACAATTATCTGAAAAATTGTAGACTTGTTTCTAAAAAAAAAAAATAACTGCAACATACTTTGCAATTAATCAAAATAATTGAAAAAATAACAACATATATTTTTAATAATTTATGAGAAAAATAAATGCACTCTTTATAATTGAAGTGAAATGATATTAATGGAATATTTGCAGACATATAAGCAATTTATGTAACTAAATTCAAAAGACATTTATAGTTGTAAATAAAAAAATAAAAAAATTTAAGTTTAGTTATGAAGATTGAATTCATGTTTCTCTGCAATTATTTATAATAATTGCATATTTATCAGCACTTATTCACTAAAAATCAATTATTATCATCTTTCTTTTGTAATTATTCATAATAATTGCAGAGATGTATGTTTGCAATTATTTACTCTGTAGTTATTGAGAATAATTGCATCTATCTCTGCAATTATTTTGATTACTTCTTATTTATCAGCAATAGTTCAAAAAATTTCATATAATGATTCAAAAAAGTGCAGAAATACATACAATTATTTATAATATTTGCAGAAAAAATGCACCAGTTTTAAATATTTGTTACAAAACTTTTGCACATCATTTCTTATTATTGTTTCAAGATATATACAATTTTTTTGTACATTATTGCATGAAGATACTTAGAAAGAAATTGAAGAGAAGAAAAAGTTACCAAAGAAAATTCTATAATTCCTATTCAAGCAATTGTTGAATTTGAAGAGGATAACAATACAAGAACAAAAAAGAGAAAAGCAGCTGATGCAACAAAGTCTCCTACTAAACAAGAGAATTACAGAAATAGTTTGAAGCCTTTTCTCGAACTGATGATGAGGATTAAAAAGGAAAATTTGCTTAGGAATTCTCACAAAAAATATATCGAAAATTTACCTTTCTAAAGATCTATTGAAATGATTTATAATGGTATAATTTCAGTTCAAGAAGCAACAAAAAATTCGGCCTCTATTGATATAATCGTGAGAAACTATAAAAAGCATTTGAGATATTTCCAATTTGATGATCAGAAAGTAACATTTTCAGAGCTTGGATTTGACAATTACTTGGTGTTCCTACAGAAAGGGAACTGGTCAAAACTTCTGGCCACATTAAGAAGCAAGATAAAAGCGACAATGAGTATACTTCTTTCATCATTAGACATTTTGAATGGGATGCCAATGTCCACAAGAAAACAAATAGAAAAACAGTTATTTTAGAAGAGGACAAAGAAGACACAGCAAAACTTCTTCTCCTGTATTTGGCTGCAACATTTCTTATTTCAAATTCTAACTCAAATGTATCATGGAATATGATTCCATATTGTGTATGTAAGGGAAAAATGTCACTGTTTTCATGGCCCAAAACAATTCATAAGCATCTTATGGATCAAAAAGAAAAATATGCCGACAAGCCAAGAAAAATCACAGTTTGTGTAAAATTATTATTGGTATGATATTTCAACTTAAATAGATAAGTTTCCAATTATTTTTTTGATATTAATTATTTTCTTTTCTGTGGTGGATCTATAAAGA
Organism: Allium cepa; assembly: GCA_030765085.1. Classification (NCBI taxonomy): domain Eukaryota; kingdom Viridiplantae; phylum Streptophyta; class Magnoliopsida; order Asparagales; family Amaryllidaceae; genus Allium; species Allium cepa. The sequence continues at coordinate 709,279,250 of CM060932.1, forward strand.
GGTTCATGTGCTAAAGTCATCTAAATTTGAATACAACATCTCATACTCATTAGCTGTAAAATGGAACATTTCAAAGCTTAAACTAATTATGCTACTGACAATGAGATACAAATCTGCAAGTCTACAAATAATCACATTAGAATTTGCAAAATTCTAAAATTATTTGAAGGAAAGATGTTATTCAGGATACTTGTAGACATATCTGCAAATATAAAAGATACTTTCAAATATAACTGCAATTATCAGCAATACTTGTAGACATATCTGCAATAATATATAATACTTGTAGACATATCTGCAGATATAAAACATACTTTCAGATATAACTGTAATTATCATCAATACTTGCAAACATATCTGCAAATATAAAGATACTTTCAAATATAACTGCAATTATCCTCAATACCTATAGACATATCTGTAATATTTTATATTACTTGTAGACCTATTTGCAAATATAAAACATACTTTTAGAATAGGATGCAAATATTGAGAACAATTGCTTAATTGCTGTATTATATAAATTTCTCCAATATTTGTAGACATATCTGCAATTATTAGTAATACTCATTGTTTCATATGCAATTATTACTAATAAATTCTGAAGCTACTAAACAAATACGTTTCAACTCTTTGTTTCAGGATGCTCAAGGGAAGCAAATTGACATATTAAAAGATGCTTTAGAAAAAGGCAATGTGTAACGACCCGCTATTTTGGATCATTCAAATCGATAATAAAACAACACGTGTCGGACTTGAATAATTCAAAATACCATATATTTTTTTGAAGAAAAGTCAAACTCTTTATTGATAATGGAACATTACATACACTATATACAAGCAATATATACGGGTTGCGCAACAAAACAGATCCACAAACTATGCCCTAACACATTGCGTAAACCTAGCAAACAAATCTGATCATGGCGGCTCATAAATTCTTCTAGGCAAGTATTCTTCTCTTTCAACATTAATGTTAAAACTATCAGTGCGTCTAGACGATCTAGAACTCTCAGCTTCATCATCTTCTCCATCAATCATGTATCGTGAGGATGAGTTTGAGGATTTAGGGTTCGGGATGGAGGTAATGTTATTGACAGGTCGCAGAGGTATAATTTCCCATCTTTCAATAATTTCTTCGGGATTGTTCCTGCTAAGTTTGAGAAATCTGGATCTATTAATAATAAGGCCGCGAACATTGGATTTTATGATATTGCAAACCGTAATTCTGTCTGTCTTTTCATTATTGAAAATGATGGAATTTCTGCTTTTCCAAATGAACCAGATAGATGAACTTAGCGCAGCTATTATGATGTCCTTTTTAATATTGTTAGCTGTAAAGTTCTGATTGATGTATGCAATAGCATCTGATAGAGAAGTATGTAGATTTCTTTGTGTTATGGGGTCTCCCATCATGGTTCTAATCCAATACCACACATGCTTCGAAAAGGAACAGTTAAAAAATAAATGCTTACAAGTTTCCACTTCTCTTTTACACAGAATACAAACATCATCTTTAGTCACTCCTTGCATTTTTAATTTGTCTTTTGTAGGTAGGAAACTGAAAATAGCTCTGTATAAACATACATTCATTTTTGGGAGTGAGATGTTATTCCATATGATTTTGTAATCATTGTTTTCTTGTTGCTTGATTCTAAAATTATTCCATACGTCATGGAAATTAAAAAGACCATTTTTACTGCTACTGCAAAACCAATAGTCTTCTGTATTATCATAATGAATGGGTACCTGCTTTATTTCCTCACTTATGTTACCAAGATAAGAGATATTTTCAGGCTTCCAATTATTTCCCAATAAAATTTGCTCTACCTTATGTTTATGACCTCTTGAATATGATAGAGTTTCATACCCCAGTTTTTCCAATAAAGTTGAACCATTAATCCATGGTATAAACCACAGGCTTGCAGATTTTCCATCTACAATTCTTCTATCAATTAGCTTCTGTGCATCTTTTCTATGATATATCATTTTTTTCCAAGTGCATGAGTAGTTGTTACTAAAATTAGATTCCCACAAAGTCTCATTATTAGCATATTTCGTATTCAACCACTTTGCACTATATGTAGAATTGTTAAGAGTCTCCCAAATTCTTTTGATACATAAAATAATGTTTATGTCAGACAGTTTTTTCCAGCCCCATTCCACCTTCAGATTTGACACTTGTAACTGTTTTCCATGGAACACTACTTTTTTTCCCTTTCCAGATAATTTTTTTGCATAGTTGATTGATTTTTTGAATAGTTAAGCTAGGGAGCATAAAACACTGCATCCAAAAACTGACCATAGGATAAACTACAGCTTTAATCAATTCTATTCTTCCTGGAACTGTGAGAAAATTGCACTCCCAACCTTGCATCTTTTGTAATACTTTGTCAATCATATGTTTACAGTTTGAGTGTTTAATATATGTCACTGATAGGGGTAACCCAAGATATCTAACAGGTAATTCTCCTTCTTGAATATTCAAAATGTTAAGCACTTGATCCTTGTTAGTGCAAAACTTATTGAAAAATACTTGGGTTTTGAGATTATTCATTTCTAAGCCAGTAAATCTCTCTAATTTTTTGAAACAATTCTTAACAGCTTTAGCTCCAACTTCAGTGGCATTTATGAAAATTAATAGATCATCAGCATAAATAAGATGTGTTATGTTGGAATTGTTCTTGATAACTGATTCCACTTTTCCTTTACTGGCTTTAGCATCCATTAACAACGTGAAATATTCCATGCATAAAGTAAAAAGATAAGGGGATAGGGGATCTCCTTGCCTTAAACCATTTCTGCCATTAAAATATCCCCTATGGTATCCTTCAATAGATAGAGAATAACTAGGAGTATTTATCATTTCTTGGATAATTTTTACCCATTTAACTGGAAAGTCCATACTTCTCATCATGTGTAGAATGAAATGTCTATTTACTGAATCATATGCCTTCTTAAGATCCATCTTTATGCACATTTTGTTGCTGCCATGTTTGTTGAAATTTCTGATGTGTTCATGTGCAATTATTATTCCATCTTTTATCTGCCTGTCTGGTAAATAAGCTGTTTGATTATCTGATATTAGTTCTCCAAGTACACACTTTAATCTGTCACATAGCAATTTAGATAGAATCTTGTACAACATGGAACAACAGGCTATAGGTCTGAAGTCAGCTACAGATTCAGGGGTTTTTACCTTAGGAATTAAGGAGATAATGGTATGGTTTATTTCTCTTACAATTCTGCCATTGTCAAAAGAGGTCTGCATAGCTTCTAAAAGCGGTTTTTTTTAATTCATTCCAATGATTTTTGTAGAATTTAGCATTAAAACCATCATAGCCTGGAGCAGTATCATTATGCACACTGAAAATAGCTCTTTTCAATTCTTTTTCATCAAATGCAGTATTAAGAAATATTTTTCCCCACTCATTTAATTTCCTTTTTGAAATGATGTTGGGAAACTGATTCAACATGTTGCCTTTATTATATATGTTTACAAAATACTTGACAGCCTCTTCCTCCATCTCCTTTTGAGTCTTGAAAACATCTCCATTTTCTTTTACAAAGTTATGACAGCTATTAACAAATTTTCTATTTGTTTGTTTTGCATAAAAAAATTTGGAACAGCTATCATCCCACTTGATCCATTGACATTTTGATTTTTGTTTGTTATCAATAGCTAGTAGCTCCATACTTTTAGCCAGATTCACTTGAGCATCATGCAACTTTTGTGCATTTAAGGAATTATGATCAAATTCTAGTGTCTGTAGAGCAATATTGACCTCTTGTTTGCATTTTGAAACTTGTGTATGTAAATCATTTTTCCCATTACACCATTTTTTAATTTCCTTCTTGATGTTCTTCTGCATCTGGATAATGTTGAATAACTGATTTCCTTCAGGGAAAACAAAAAACTTTTCAACTGCTTCCTTATACCCCTCACACATAACCCAGTGATTCATGAATTTAAATGGTTTTGGACCTTCATATGTTTGAATGCAATTGAAGAAGAATATAATAGGTACATGATCACTTGTTGATAGATCTAAATATTTTGCATGAGATTTTTTAAATATGTTCATCCATTCAATATTGCAAAAAAGTCTATCAATTTTTGTAGCAATATTTTTGGTAGGCCCTGATCTCCATGAAAATTTTACCCCTGAAATGCCAATTTCTGTAACCCCTGAAGAGTTAACAAAACTATTAAGCTCTTGAATGTTTCTGATTGACAAATTATTTCCTCCTCTTTTCTCCTTTAAGTACCTGACACAGTTAAAATCCCCTATAATGCACCATGGAGTGATGAAAGTATTAGCTTCTCGAATCAGTTGTTTCCATAAACTTTTCCTTTCAGATTCAAGGTTAAGAGCATAGATGACAGTTACAATGCATTGAGCGCCTGCAGTGTTAATTAGCATACAAGTAATGTGTTGTTTACTCATAGAAATGACATAACTGCTCCAAATGTCTGAATTGATCATGATCAGAATTCTGCACTTGTGATAAACCTCTATATTACTTATGCATGTCCATTTATTTCCCCAAGATTCTATATATAGTTGAAGTTTATTGCTTCTCAGCTTATTTTCAAGTAAATAAAAAATGGAAGGTTTGTGAGAAGACACTAAATTTTTTACCTCCAAAACATGTGCTGCTTTGTTAAGCCCCCGCACATTCCAACACAAGACAGACATTATTTGGATGGGTTTGCTTGACTCCTGGTTCTAATAGTGGGAGTCACACTTTCTTGAATCAATTTGTTTTTTTTCTTTTCTTGAATATTCTTGCCTTTCATATCTGCAATTGCTTTTGTATATTCAGGATTTATGGATGTGAGGTTTTTAGGCATACTGTTGGGTAATTCGTCAGGTGACGGGTATGAGTGGTTGATACATGATTGAGATAGAGAAGGTTCATCCACATTTGAGTCTATCATGTCTTTCTGCACCTGAAAAGAATTAAACACTTCAGTTGTTAGATTAGAAACTTGAGTATTTAAATTATTTGCAACAGATTTACTATGAAACTCCCTGTTACAATTTTTCTCTAATGATGATATATTGGCTGAGACTTTTGTCGATGACGTCGGAACATTTGGATCCTGAGTATTATTACTCATAGGAGGTCCTTCTTCAGTGTTGTGAAATTGATCCATACCAGAAAGTTGAGTAGAGGATCCCTTTGCAATTGTAGCAGCCATGCTGATATGTGTGACAGGTACTACACATTCTACTGTATCAGCTAATGGCGAGGCCACAATTGTAATAGCTGGCTCTTTTGACGACCTCTGATCTGTTTCAAAATTCACAGCATACATATCTGATGGAGAAATATCATTTTCCTTATTTAAAATGCTTGTATTATGCTCTTTATCAACTGTTGTATGATCTTGGACATTTGACCCATCAATTATGATAACTTCTGTGTTGTTATGTTTTGCTCCTTCTGAAATGACTGACAGAGTTTGCTGATTTGTATTATCCTCTAAACTAACTCCCATGCTATTAGTATCAATATTACTGTTTGTAACCTTTGGTTTCCATTGTTGCGAAAATGATATGGGGCACTCTTTATCCATATGACCAAAACATACACAGTTATGACAAACTGGAGGGATAAACTCATATTCAACATTCTGCATAACAAAATCCCCTCCAGGCAGTTTTATTTGTACTTGACTTTCAAATTTGAATGACGCATCCACCTCAATAAATATTCTAGCAAAGGATATTCTGCTTCTATTCTTTGTATGTTCATCCATTGCAATGGGTCTGCCGATTGTGCTAGCAATTTTACTTAAAGAAACGTGATTCCAGTATGCAAAATTAAGATTAGGGAATCTCACCCAAATGGGTAAAGATAATAGCAGATCTTTCTCATATTTTATAGTACTATTCCACTTCTTCATAATAATGAACTTCCCATCCATCAACCATGGACCTCCTTCAAGAATCTTGTTGCAATCTTCTTCTAATTCAAATTGAACCAAATAGAAACCATTATCTCTAGCAAAAACTTCAAATTTACCTTTTGGAAGCCACGTTCTCCTGATATATGCTTTGAAAAACATATAATACGGTATTTTCCCCACCAGATAGATCAAAATCGAATTAGACCACATTTTCTCTGCATGTAATAGCTCCTCCTCTCCAATTATAGCAGTTTTCCTGTCATTAACAATTGCTGGATCATAAAATTGCAAGTTGTCACCTTGTTTCTTTTCCTTGACTAGTTCACACCAACTTTTAGGAGTGGCTTTTGGATTTACAGCAAACACTTTCAGATTATTAAGACCATTAGATTTGACAGACTGATCACGAGATCTGTCTGACTTAGATCTAGATCCATCTGAGAACTGCCGAAGAGGCCTGTTCATCAAACGAGAAAAACGTGGATCAGCCGCCTGCTTTCCTGATCCATTCACCAACCTTTTCCTCCTGTCCATCACTTTCGTCCAGCCCCCATCCTCTGCATCCTCCCCTCCGAGATCACCAGCTGCTATAGACGCTATGATTGTTTTTTAGAAGTAAACAACAACTTTTTATAATTTCAAAATATCATAATGTTAATTCAAATTTGGCAAACTCAGTGTATACAGTAAATAAAATAATCATAGAATCGCAGACCCAGAGTAATATAACAATATATAGCGGAAACAAAATGAATAGTAGTTCATGAAGCTACTATATATACCAGAGTTAAATAAGATACAACAGATGTCTCAAATACAATAGTCAAATACAAGATCAGAATACATCACTAGAATCAACTGAATATCTGAAAGCTGGATAGATAACTGGATCTCCAAGCGATGCTCTAACTCCAAAGGCGAGTCTCAAAATCTGAACCACTCAATCTGACCCGAGCGTAAAGCAAAACACAAAACACTCGAGTCAGGATTAACATTCTTATATCAATAAATCCAACTCAAGTGAAATAACAACAGAAATACAAGTAACTCAAAGGATGTTTGGGATAACCATCCTCTAATGATCCGTTAAACTATCTACTATGTAGTAATATAAGCTATTATAATAATTTCTAAAGTAAAGTATAATATATTTAAAAATAGCGTTAAGGCATTACCCATATCCCACTTAACGCATTTTATAGTGCCAATAGTCTATACATTACCGTAGTCCCTCCTGATTGGGAAGCCACCAGAGGATACTCCATAGGTACGGCACAAATCAAACTCGTACAAAGCGTGCTAGGGTAGGTAACACGACACAACTAGGCAATGCCAGGGTAGATATACCAATTACACTTCCGAACCGGTGGTAACACGTAGCAGCTATTACCGCCCACCTCGAGCCACACTCCAAAAATCAAAGGTGCACCTAATTAATCACAAAGTAATAGAATGGTATCGAAGAAGTGTGTCCGATAAGAGGAGTGACCTCATCAGCCCGTCAATTGCTCATGTTTTAGCCACCTTATGCCAACTCATGGGAGTCGGGTCCACGTATATACCTCAATAGAACGTCGTCACCATCTTACTTCATTCTGGAATCTCCACCGCATACACGGTTGTTAAAGTGGTTTTCAGAGTTGGCAGAGAGTATGACAACTTTCGATCCCGGTCTTTTTAACAATCAAACGTTATTATTACACCGCGGTCATTTCAAAATAATTTATACTTCAAAACCAAAATATCATATCCATTTCAAAACCATATAAATACGTTATTATTTCCATTTCAAAAACCAAATCAATATGATATCATTTCCACTTCAAAAACCAAATCAATATGATATCATTTTTATTTAAAACCAAATCAATATAATATCATTTTTTTTATTCCAAATATGTTCACTTCCAGAATCATAGTACTTTCAAAGTTATAACACTTTCAAAATTAAACACTTGAAAATACGACATTTTCAAAACATAATACTTTGAAATTCATAGCTTCGAAACTATAACTTTTACCACTTAAACAGTTTAGGTGTCCAAATAGTATATATAATAAAATAGTTTACATTTAAAATTACTTTATAAATAAAATAATTTCCTCAACTTCACAAATTGATTCAAATCGACTTGAATCCAAAAATTTAGTTTAAATCAAATCTTATTTCATAAGTTTCAACTCAATTCAGTTTTCAATAATCTATTTCAGTTTATATCAATTTCAAATACAGATTTGAACCTCAAATAAACCATTTCAAATTCCATATAATTCAAAGCCTTAAATATTCCATAATTTCAAAACTAAATTCTTATAATTTCATATATATCCGATTCAATTTACTATTATTTAGTTTTGAAATATTTACTAAATATATCCAAGATCATTTAAATAAAACTTTCAAACTTCAGATAACTGAATGTTGCTTCAATTTACTTAAACTTAATATAATCATCACCTTAAATGAAATCAAGTTATAAAAATCATATCATTTAAAATCTCAATTTTATTAAATTTCAAATCAAATTTATTTGAGTATAATTCTTAAATAAATTTAACTTCAAATCAATTTCATATTTATCTTCCAACCTTAATTTTATTTAAATCATTATAAACTCTATATAAAATATAATTTAAATAAATACTTAACCATATTACATTTTAACAAAATCAAACTTTATTATTAAACTTATTTTATATTTAAACCAATTTATACATAGCTTAAAACCAAGAATTTAACTATATATAAAATAACATTTATATAATAATTGAAACCATATATTTCTTTCCAAAACCATGGAAATCATTTTTCAAAACATTTATATATAGACCAACGGTGTATGTATATAATTTTCTGTTCTATGTTCAAGTGATACAGATATTTATCATTTCAATGCGCAATTTAAATATATACGGGTATATATCATTTCAACCCGCAATCCCAAATTCAGTTCAAATGAAATGGGTCTAGCATTTCAACCCATAATGATTTTCTCCTATTCTAAAGTCTGTTCGAGTATGTATCATTTCAACTCATAGTGAATTCTATACTAACAGAGAACTTGCAGAGTGATAACAAATATGATAATAATATACCAACAGACATATATCATCAATATAAATAACAAATAACGGTGTCAGGTGCCATAGGTAAACAGATACAGATAACATCATATATATATAACAATGTAAATAACTAATAACAACATATTTCAATTTTCGTTTCAGTTGAAATTAAATCTAATAAATATAAGAACGTTAATCGTGAGTGATTGCTCACCTTTCGAAGCTAGAGAGATTTGACACCGAAATGAGTTACGATTCCAAACACGATTTTCAAAGCAAAACAGGATTGGCACGAATTCGACGGACAACTGATAAATATGAATCAATGAGAAAATCAATCAGTTGATATAGACTGAACAAGATATATACATTATTATTATTATAAATTTTCTTGGAATGGATGTTAAATTTTAAACAAATACTAATATATATATAATTAAAACCATTGTTTTAATTTAAACACACAATATATATATATATATATATATATATATATATATATCATATAAAAAAAATCAAGACTTGATAACCTGTATAAACAGGCAAAATCAAAAGCTTTATATATATATATATATATATATATATATATATATATATATATATCGTTGGATCAATACAAAATCAATGTATACACATTTCATAAAATATATAATATGTACTGAAATATCAAAATCAATGGTCCAAAATATACACATACATGTCACGGCATATGTGAACACCAACGTAAATATATATATAGTACTTCTTTACTTTATTGTGTAATATACAAACAACCTAGACCTTATAAATTTCAACTCATATTGTAAACATGTTACTTTACTATATATGTCGTAAATACTTGTATAACATAACATTTAAACAGAAATGTACATATACCAAAATACGAAAACATATTTCATATAAATCCAAAACAAACACATATAACAGATAGATTATACACTTATATAAATTAATATATAACTTAGATAACCCCTCATACTTAATAATATATATAATAGTTTGATATGAGTAAACTGTATAACCTTTATACTTTACAACTGTTTGGTATATATAACAGTATAACTTGAGTAAATAAATTAACATGTTATGTACATAACTAATATATATATATATATATATATATATATATATATATATATATATCCAACTTGTTATATAGATTGAAATTAGTACTAAAAATCCTTTTAACAACTCTGACCAAAATATATTTAGAAGTCCATCAGTAAGAAATATATACAAAATGTATACATACATACATACGAATCTTATATAACTTAGTTTTGAATCTATATACCTTCGAAATTAAAGTAACACATACGTAGGGAAAACAACTCACATAGACTAATATAGACAGTTATAAATTACAATACAATATAATACACGGTCCTTGAATATCAAAATATCTGCATATATACTTCTATTATATACCGCTTTCAAATATATACATGCACTTGTATAATATCCTTTAACCAAAACAGACTTGTATAAAACAACTCATATATGTCTTTTATTTATATAACCATGTACCAATTTAAATAGTAAACACGCACCCATTTAAATAGTGTATACTAAAAAAATAAACGCAACGTATATTAACATGAACTTACGTTATAAAAATTTACATACTATACAACGTTTCCAAATATGTTTATAATATTAACCAAAACACCCAACAGCTTAATATCCACACAACATACATAATATAATATATATTATATATACTATACAATCTATATAAGACTGCAAATACCTTCAACTAGAAGAAGATGCAAATCTCGGCTGTAGCTAGAGGAAGGGAAGCATAGCTAGTCGGGGTGGCATGCGTGAAACACAGGAGGAAAAATGGACAGCGGTGGGTTTGGCAACAAAGAAGGATGGGTTCTGGACCTTTTGATGGGAGAGTGGTGATTGGATGAGGTAGGAGATGGTCACGCATGCATTGAGGCAGGGCGGCATCAGGAGTTGATTGCGTGGAGGGAGGACAACTGCTTCCATGCAACAATTATATGCTTTTAGTTTTTTTTGGGATGGTAGCACGGAGGTGAAACCATGGGTGAGAAGATGAGGCTAAAAGAGATGGACACATGAAGATAAATGAAGAGAAGTGCGATCCTGGACTAAAGATATATGACTTTATGTATTGATGAAATGAACAGGTTACAAAAATAAATATTGATGAAGCAGAACATAATATTGAAGCGGCAGAAAAAGTCATATTTGAACAGCTAGGAATATTGATAGCCGACAGCTATTAAATTCATCAGATTGACAACGAAAGGGTGGAGAAAGGCCAAAAAACTTCAAATGTGGAACCGATTGGACTGATCGGTTGACTGATTTCGTCGTGTCTCGAACTCTGAAACACGCGAATGAATATACCGCAGAGATTAGCACGACGAGACGATCAAAATGGTACACATATATCAATGGTACGATCATCCGATCAAAAGTCGATACGGACACTGGTATATGTTGCTATTCCGTACGGAAAAATCCAAACAGAGGTAGAAACGTCCGAAATTTGTGAAACGAATTACGTAGTCTTATTCAGAGTGTTCTAAATAAATTTTCTCATGTTGACATATTTAGGTTTCGGAACACTTTTAAATTCAACCATTATTAACTGATTTAAATTGAAATAAAATTACACAAGAAAATAAATTTTTATATTATCTGATGAAAATTTACCAGTTGCTATGTTTAAATGGACGTATTTCAAATATCAAATTTTTATTTCAAAATTCAATTATTTAAGATTTCACACAATTTCAATTAAATATAGATAAAAAAATAAAAATTATTAAAAATTTACGGGTTGTTACACAATGACTACATGAAAATATACAAAGAAAGAGAAGAAAAATACAAAGAAATAATTCAAAACCTTGAAATGGACAGCAAAAGGCATCAAAATCAAAATGCTCGCCTAAAATGGAACTAAGTACGTACACAAAAGAAGCATCTTCCGGTGAATCTGATATGATGATACTACCCTTCATGAAGTAAGTGGCACCAAAGATGATTTCTATGAAAGTGAAGAAGGTGGAGAAAGTGGAGAAGTGAAAGTGATGATGCTTCTAATCAATTTGGAGTATTGACAAAGAAAATGGCCGATAAGGAAGCAGACGATGAAGAGGGTGATGAACATGTTGAAGAGGAAGATGATGAAGAGGAGGAAGAAGATGATGAAGCAAAAGTGTTGAAGAAGAAGACGATGCACAAGAAGATGTTACAAATATTGAGAAAGAGGAGCTAAAAATTGTTGAAAGTGTTGAATTGGAAGAAAAGAATTAATATGCAGAGGATAAAAATGAAGAAGAAGAGAGGAAAGATGATGAAGAGAATGAATATGCAGAGGATAAAAATAAAGAAGAAGAGAGGAAAGACGATGAAGAAGAAGAGGAAAGATGATGATGAAGAAAAGAAGGAAGATGAAATGAAGCAAACTGATAAAGATAAGAATGATGATGAAAGCAATTTGAATGAGGAAGAAAACCATAATGAAGCCAAAAAAAATGAAGATAAAATGTTGCTACAGCAAAAGATCCAAAACAAACCCTAATTTTCTTAATAATTCTTTGATATATCTGCACTTATTCATAAATATTTGCGGATATATCTACACTTATTCATAAATATTTGAGGAAACAAATGCATTTATAAAGAATAAATGCAGATGACCCCTGTAATAATTATCAATAAGTGCTGCATATTCTGCAGTTTTTCCTATTATTTGGGAAATAACTGCATATATTCATTATCATTTCAAGAGCACTAAATATTTAAATTTCAAATGTATTTTCAGTTCAAACAACTAAAGGAAATAAAGATGAGATTGATGTTGCTGCTAATAGTGAAATAATTGAAGTTGAACACAATCTTGGGAATGTAGATACAAATCCTGAAGATAAAATAAAAGAAACCATTGTTGTGAAAGAACCTACATTGAAAATATGTTTGCAATTGTTCAGATACTTGCTTGCATGCATACGATTTTCCATCCACTTTCTGTTATTTCTTCAATTATTTCGATTAATTGCAGATTATACTACAATTATTCACATTTTTTTGGAATTATGTTGCAATTTCTCACGGTCTTGCATGCATTTAATTTTCTAGATAATTGTTGTTACTTCTTCAATTATTTTGTTTAATTATAGAATATTTTGCAATTATTCTTATTTTTTTTAGTATTATATGGCAATTTTGTAGATTCTTGCTTACATTTATAAATTTGTAAATAATATCATGTATATGTGTGAAATACTGTGAAATGAGCTATGTATAAATCCTAAATTAAATCGATCAATTATTATTGAAGAAAAATCAATTTCAAGAAGAAAATTAGGCGATTACCTTTGATTTTGCTGTTTTAATTGATTCCATCTTGTTCAGTTCCCTTTTCTTTTCAATTTGTTTCGTCTTCATCTTTTGTGTTTAAATTTCGTTCGATTACAACTTCTTGATTGAAGGAATTTAGGGTATGCTTTGACTGAAATGTCGATAGTATGATTTTGGAGGGTTTTAGGTTTTGTTTTAAGAAAGCGTACGTGTAGTTTTGGAAATTAGCTAGCTATATTCAAAAATAGGGACATAATTTATAACTTTGTTTTCGAAAGAATGTTTTGTATATTTTAAAAATTAATAAGGATGCGAGCCAAATTACCCTTTTATATTAATTTACAAAGAAGATTCTACAATTATTCATAATAATTACTATAAATTTTCATATTAATTGCTAATAATTGTAGACAAACATGCAAATTTTCATATTATTTGCTGATAAATCAGCTATTATTCATAATTTTTGCAGATAATTCTGCATAAATTTCCAAAAATTCAAAAATATATCATTATTTAACAAAATAACTATTCTTGTAGATCATCGACTGGTACGCATATGAGTTAAAAAAGATGCATTCAAATATTTTGTTCTTCAAAGTCTATGCAATTGTATTTTTTATAACTTTTTAATGAAATATTTGTTTAAAGTTTATAAATTCAGTTTACTAATATATATTACTACAAACTTTCCTACTCAGCAATACAAAAGGTCATACAAGCTCTAATTGATGATCTGATCAAAAATAATTTTACATACTATAATAATACGTTCTTCCCAATTCATTTAAATGGCCATTTCACTCTTTTAGGATTCATAAAAGAAGACAGACAGTGAATTCATTATGATTCGAATAAGCCAAGACATGAAGGTCCATATGCCAAAGCTGCAAGAAAAATGGTATGTAAACTGAAAGAAGGAATATATTATTTAAATTGAAAAAAACTGCCTAATAAATTTTTTTATTTTTTATGGAGAGTTTATGTAACAAGCTTGTTAAATTTTTTGGAAAAGAAAGATCATAAACCTTCAAGTTTAATTACATTTGCAGATAACCTACAACAACGTAGTAATTCATAAGTACACTGCAACAAATTAACTTGAAATATTTGCATATCGTGCTGCAATTATTCTAAATAATTTGAAAATAATATATAATTATTGTAGGGTTGATTGTGAAATATTTGTAATGAATATCATGAGAGAAAGATGTGAAAACAAGATTATAAACGGAAGATATTCAATATGGATATGATGCCATCGAAATACAAAGAATCGAATTAGCATGTTAAATTCTCTCGTGCAAACATATAGCTAGAGCATTGAAGAAAATCTAACACAACAATCATTATGATCAGAAGCCAACAAACAGTAATGATGCTTTGTAACTATGGTGTTTAGTGTAGAACTTATGAAATGTATGTATATTGGCAAACCTATGTGTTTATAAGTCAAAATTAATGCTTTAATATGATAATAAAAATTTAGTTATCAAAATTGTTGAATAAGTATTTTCTAGGATTGAATTGAGTTATATGTATTGTCAAGGAAAAGTGTTACACCAAATATTCACCTTTCGACTTAGTCGAGACCTCTTAAAGAAAAGAACAAAAGAGAAGAGTCCGAGCAGGACCCTTCAGAAGAGTCCCAGCAGGACCGTTCGGAAGAGTCAAAGGGATGTTATCAACAAAGTCTGGAAGTTCTGGAACCTTTCGAAGGCGTCGAAGGGTTTCTACAACAGAGATTCAGTGTTCTCATACTTTTTGAAGGAGACGAAGGAATTGAAAGCAAACTTCTGCCCTCATTAACAACCTTTCGACTAGGTGAAGACCTTTTGATTAAGTCAAAGCTATACCTTCCAAAGACAACGAAGAATAGCTCTTTGAACATGCACCAAACCATTCGAAACCAATGGTTTCGCCTCCATTCAAATTTCTAGAAAGCAAGTATTATCCTGAGCAACCCCTTCGAAAGCTATAGTAAGCTTTTCAAATCGGTCAAAATCAATGTAGTCCCGAAAGGTTCTAGATTAAATCGGAAACAAGAGCATAGCCGCACCTCAATACCATCGAAACCATTGAACAAGGGATATCGATAGAGTCGGAAGCACTTATAAGACAACTCAAAGAAGAGAAGTGAAACCACACCTTTCGACATAGGCGACAACATTCTTGAGTCTTTCAGCAGCCACCTTTCGACCCAGTCGAAAGCATCAGGGTCGAAAGATGCTGAGCCGCCTCTATAAATAAGACCCAAGGGGTTACGTTTTGGGAATCCGATTATTCTCATTCTCAACTTATATACTCTTAAGAAAAGTGTTGTAACCCTATCTACAAAATTGAATTGGGGATTTGAAATAATAATGTCATCTTTTGGCTTACGAAAGGGAAGTCATAAATCTTAAAAATTACTTTACCGTTTTTAAGGCTATTGTCAAGTTTTCCTCTTGTATTTCAGGTTTCATCAGCATCGAAAGGTCCCTTCCAACATAGTCGGAACCTTCCGTATCCAAGTGAATTCTGTCATATACTTTGAGTACCTTTCCCTGAGTTACTGCTCTCGACAAGGTCGAGTCCAAGCCTCAATCCACCGAAGCTTTTGGTTAATACAGGGAACCTAAAGGTTTAACTTTTGACAAGGTTCAAAGCCCATTCCAAATCATTTCCATTTGAGATCCTCAGTCCAATCCAAAGACATTAAAGCCTAAAGCTCTCGACAAGGTCGGAACCCTAACCCAAATTAAGGTCGTAACCATCAAAGAAAAAACTTTCTAAGATACCTCCACTGAATCAAAAGTAAGGCTTTCGAAGGAAAGACCAATCCATCTCAACAAAGTCGAAAGGTCATTAAACACGGAATCCGACCCTTTTGATACAGTCGAAAGGTCTGTCTGAGCAATTCCTTCCTACTAAAGACTGTTCAAGTGGAAATTCAAAAAGGATTTGCACCTTCCATTCTACTCTACTTGCTTAAATGATAATTCTCATTCCTTAGGATAATTTTGGGGTGTTGACAAGAAATCTTGTTAACATTTTTTGCGTTAGATGGAGGGCTCGAACCTCTGACTTGGTTAAAACTCCAACACTACTATTCTCCAACCCCACTCAACCTTGTCACAAGTTCATCTACTTTGATTTAATCATGGTTAGAAGAATCGTGAGATCAGAACAAGATTCTTCTAAACCATATTTGACATGATTCTCCCCAATAACCGTTAAGGATTCCAATCAAAATGAAGAGCAAAGAGTCAGACTAGAAGCTCTAAGGATTATAAACCAAAAAAAGTGGAATCATACAATCCTGAGAAATAGAGCATAAACCCCTTTCATATTGGTCTCACCCCTATCTTTGCATTAGGGAAAAAAACAAATGGAAGTGACAATATATTCAATCAAATGGGAAGAACCATCCAACTGTATTCCAAAGGCACCATCTTTGAGAAAGATATAATGGATGATTACAATGCCTTTGCACATAAATGGCAACCAACTATCGCCAGAACGCTTCTTACACAAGATGTACAAAGGGTGCCAAAAAGAAAAGCAATTAAAGAGCATGAAAACATAAGGCCAAGAAGAAAAAGTCAAAAAGCCATCCGTAAGAATCAAGCTTCAAGTCTAGACTTCCAAAGGTGTTCAACTTAACAACATCTATTGAGAATGTCTACTTGCTTACAAAGGATGAGCTCAACTATGGGACATCACAGAAAAAGAAACTGAAACATGAAAGAAATTTGGGAGGATCCTACTGTTACTGCCTATGATGATGACCATGAAACCAATTATTGCAGAGCCTTGGAGGGGATGATTATAAATTTCTTCCGACAAGGAAAGATCCATGAATTTGTAAAGAGAATTTGAGAGGAAATTAATGTGCACGTAAATGTGCATATTTTTACCACCATATTTAATCTATTTAAATTAAATAAATGATCATATTGGATATTTTAACTAGTTTTAACCAAAATCCATATTAATTCCAAATTGTCACATATCTATCTACATATAGGGGCAAAACGGTCATTTGTGTGCATATATTTCTTTGAGAAAAATTAATTGGAAATTTATATTTTTGTGGGAATTTGATCTCAAATTGGAGTGGTTTCATAAGGAATATGCATGCACAAAGAAGATACAAAAGAATGAAGATGGAAATAATTCAAAATGAAGAACATAGAGGACCCCACCTACCCACCACCTTAATGTACAAATTAGAGGCTATGCACATGCTTATGGAATTAATGGCGTCATGTACATTTAAATGATGATTAATAGAAGCTAATGATTACTTGGCCTCCACACTTTCTCAATGGTAGTTTGGGGATTCCCTAAATTATGGATTAGAGTTTCATGCTTGTATAAATAACCCAATGTTCATGTAACCCTCCTCCCTTAGTCTCTCTTAGATTAGTTTTAGGCTAAAAATAAAAGAAGGTTCCTCTTTTCTTGTCATGGCTGCTTAGATTAGTTTTAGGTTAAAAATAAAAGAAATCAATTTTCCTTTTGAAAAACAAATTTTATTTGTATACATTTTTCCATTATAAAAAAATCCTTGAAAATGTCTGAGTTTCCTTTTTCTTACTCACTTGAATTTAGTTGCGAAAATCAATATAAACCATATTAGTTCACTCCAAATTCATATGGATATTTTAACAACAGCTTTTATTTAAAAAATTCGAATTTTGAAACACAAAATTTTCAAAATAATGGTCAACCCTCAACTCTTGAAAATAACATTTCATCTCTGCTTGAAATCTCTATACAACAAAATCAAATTATAAATGATTTGTGTAATTCTTATTTGTGTGATAACTCGGATCAAAGTTTTTAAAATAATCTAAATTTGAATTCACTTCAAAATTCAAACGATTTTGAGTATAATCCATGCCAATTCAATTTCGAACTACAAAATGAATTTCAAACTCAACATGAAAATGGGAACAACTTTTCAAATGAATTTGGCAATGAGAATAATATTAACCACGTTACGAGTGAAATCTTTTGTTCTCAACAAATCCAAATCGAAAATTCACAAGTCAATAATTATAAGTTGGATTTGTTGAATAAATGAATGAAATTTATGATGATCACACAAATTTGTTGTTTGAAATATATGAAACAATGTGAAAAACAAAAGCAAATCCCAACGTGTGATGAGTCGAGTGATAATCCATCTTTTACCCAAATCGACGATTTTCAAATAACAACTTTTGAAATTGAAAACGAAAATCTTAACGAAGTTGTTGAAAATTTGGTAATTGAGTTGGATTTCAAACGGAGTGGATCCAAACTTAAAATTCGATCTTCCTTTTCTCGATTTCAAAATTTTGAATACAACAACTTTGGATTTTGAGCTTGAGATACGCAATGAAGTTGTTGATAATCCAACAAAGGAAGACGAATTTAATGAACACAAATTTTTTAGACTTTCGATGACAAGTTGTTAAATACCGACGGGGAAGATTTAAATCACCACTTTGATTTTGAAATCGGGGAAGAAGTTTTCAATGATAAGTTTGAACTTCAACTTGGTGAAAATAAACTTGAATTTCAATCAATTGTTTTTATCTAACCCCAAAATCACCGAAAATAAACAACTCGTACGATTTTCAATAAAACGACATCCGTTTTTCCGAATCAACTCTCAACATTAAAATCTTTTACGATTTGGTTTTCTTCGCTTAAGCTGTATCTCACGTACTTGATGAGACAAATGAATCGGTCTTTGGAAGACCGTTTCATTTACTTTTTGACGATATACTTTCTGATGCCGTGTAAATACATTTCATTTTCATGTAAATAATAATCAACATTCCTTTCACTTGTGTTGACTGTGGGACACAGTCAAAATCAAGTATGGGGGGAGAATCACCTTCTTTTTTGATTTTTCATAGTTTACTTTACATTTTCTTTTCAAACCCTAAAAAAAAAAATACCAAAAAAATAACTAAAAAAACATTTTTTTAAGCATTTTTGATTTATTTTTAAAGAAACACTATAGGATAAATATATGGTTTTGGCTTATTAAATTGCAATTTTTGAAAGTATTTGTCTAAACAAAAATAAAAATATAGTTTGATTATTAATAATAATGGTTTAACTAGTATATAGGAAGATTCATACATGTTAATTATGAAACACATCCCAGTTGAAAATCTTTGTTTTAAAAAGTGGTTGATTTAAAGTAAAGGATATAATTTTTTTTTGTCTTCTAAGTTAAGTGGTGCTAAGATTATTTTGCAAAACTTTCTCTTAAAAAAATTGAAAAAAAACATTTTTATATATGTAAATATTTTCTATTAACATCTACGGTCGACAGGTGTACACACTTGTGTGTACACTCGCCATGCTATGTACCTTTCTCGTGTAAGCCTCGAAAGGCAATGCACGATTGGTATATCTGGCCTCAGTTTATCTGAGCTAGGTGTATATATAAAAATTCTTTTTAGACGCCTACAGTCAATAGGTATTCACACTCGTGTTTTCACTCGCCACGCTCTGTATTCCCCTCACATAAGTCCGCTAGGCAGTGCATGGGTAATATATCTGGCCTCAGTTTATCTGAGTTAGGCATATGTAAATATTGTTAATATAAATAAAATTTTCAAATAAAAAAATTAGAGAGAGTAAGCAAATGAAATCCAAGCACTATTTTAACTTATTTGATTTGACTTGTTATTGAAAAGAAATGAAAATACCACTTTGATAAATTTGATAATCAACTAAGGATCCATTTCATAATTACACCGTGATATCAACCAAAACAACGAGTTAAACCATAGTCTATTTGTTCTGATAACTTTGTTTTTATTGAAAATTTTAACGAGCAAACGCCTAAAAAAAATTTCAAGGTAATAACCAAAACCTATATTTAACTTATTCGTGTTAATTTAAAAATAAATCCTTCATTTGGAAATATTTTCAAAAACTCGCATTCATCTCTTTGTAAATAAATCTTGCATTTTGTAAATATCATCCTGCATTCGGATTTTGTGGGTAGTATCCATTGAAAACCCTTACGAAACAACACTCGTCCTACTAGGGACACCCAGAGGTTTAACGGCTTGTTGCATACGCTCAATGCAATCGTGCTTCCTACAAAAATGGATTTATCTTAGTTTTTCTTGATTCGAGGACGAATAAAAAGATAAGTGTGGGGTATTTGATGTGCACGTAAATGTGCATATTTTTACCACCATATTTAATATATTTAAATTAAATAAATGATCATGTTGGGTATTTTAACTTGTTTTAACCAAAATCCATATTAATTCCAAATTGTCACATATCCATCTTCATATAGGAATTTGATCTCAAATAGGAGTGGTTTCATGAAGGAATACGCATGCACAAAGAAGATACAAAAGAATGAAGATGGAAATAATTCAAAGTGAAGAACATGGAGGACCCCATCTACCCACCACCTTAATGTACAAATTTGAGGCTAATACACATGCTTATGGAATTAATGGCTTCATGTACACTTAAATGATGATTAGTAGAAGCTAATGATTACTTGGCCTCCACGCTTTCTCAAGGGTAGTTTGGGAATTTTCCAAATTATGGATTAGGGTTTCATGCTTGTATAAATAACCCCTTGTGTTCATGTAACCCTCCTCCCTTAGTCTCTCTTAGATTAGTTTTAGGCTCAAAATAGAAGAAAGCTCCTCTTTTCTTTTCATGGCTACTTAGCCATTTTTATTTCATGTAATTTCTTTTTATGCAACTTTAAATACATGCTCTTTTCTTCTTTTCTTGTTTATTTCCTTTCATGTTGTAGTGTAGATTTATTTTCTTTTGTGCAAGTAGAATAGTTCTTGTTTCCATTATCTTTCATTTTCTCTTCTTGTTTTTTTGTTTTTTTATGTTTCTTTCTACTTGTGTTGATATGATAACACAAATGAGAGGCTAATCCCTACAATTTAGGGGTAATGAAGCTCTCTTGAATCATGTAGGTGCAATATTTTGATGCTATGTCTCTTTTGTGCTTAATGGAAAGTTGGATGTTTGTGTATTTTGTGTTTAACATTGAGTTTGATATCTTATGTTGTTCAAAACAAATAAGCTATACTTAGTCATATGAATCACTAATTACCTCTTCATCTGCATATGATCATGGTAATGGAAGTGGATTTAGAATCAAAATTTGATGGTTTATGTTTCTAATTCAATAGTTAATAAGCCATGCTTAAAATAGATTCTACTTTTAATTTCATATCATTTTTATTGAAGTTAGTAAGTGGGTTAGAGTGTGTATTAAAGTTTGATGGATTAAGTGTGTTAATTAATAACACAACTAGGCCATGCTTATGATAAATGCATCAACTAAACTCACAAATGACCAAAAAGATCAAAATTTCATTATGTTGATTTATGTGATCATGAGAGAGGATTTGCCTCTAAATTGCTCTTTAATCTCTTATTTGTATTTTCCTTGGTTTTAGCTTGTTTTTGCTTTCTTTTAGTGAGTTAACAATCCATCGACTTTGGTTTAATTTGATTAAATAGAATTTTAAAATCTACAATTCCATGCAGATCGACCCGTACTCGCGTACGTGCTACATTCGTACGCTGTGCGCTTGCGGTTAAATTTATTTTGAAATTTTTCGACGGTTTTCTAATTCGATATAAATTCCGTCGATTAAAATAAATAAATAAAGAGATACTTTTCATAGAGAAATCTACATGGTTGGGAGTGAAATGCTCCTTATATTTGGACACTTCTAAGAAGGTGGAAAATCCTCTCTCCGCACCGAGTTGGTTAGGGTAGAGTACCTCTTGGAGGGAGGGCGGGTAAGCCTATAGCCGCGACATAAAATGGTCAGGTTAAAGCACCGGACAACCCCTTGGCTGTGCCTCTGGTTAGGTCAAGGCACCTCCTAGAGGGAGGACGAAGTAGGCATTTAGCCGTGCTATAAGATGGCCAGGTTAGAGCACCGAACAAGCCCTTATCCGAGCCATGCTATGGCAGCGTAAGGCATCTCCTAGAGGGAGGACGGAGTAATCCTTTATCCGCGCCATAAGATGGCCAGGGTAAAGCATCGAAAAATCCCCTGTCCGCACCGCAAAAGGACTAGGGCAGGGCGCCTCATGGAGGGAGATCGGGTAAGTCCTTGGTTTCAACCTCTAAGACTAGCTAACCAAGAGCACCAGACAACAATGGACTAAGACGTCCAGACCCATGAAGAGGCCCATCAAACAATGAAATAAGACATCCAAGCCTAAGAAGAAGCTCATTCTACAGTGGACTGAGACGTCCAAGCCCAAGAGGTGGCACATCCGGTAATGGACTAAGATGTCTAAGCCCAAGAAGAGGCTCATCAAATAATGAACTAAGATGTTCAAGCCCGAGAAAAGGCATTTCCAATTGTGGACTAATACGTCCAAGTTCAAGAGGAAACTAGAAAAATTACTCCTATACAAGACCTGAAGGGTTCGCACATCAAAGGAGTAGAACATAGCTCTACTTATGAATACCTGAATCTGGATTTCGGACTTTCATTTTTAAACATCATCTGTTAATACCTGAATCTGGGTCTCGGGTCTCCTATACTGGAATTTCGTCAATTAATACCCTAATCTGGGTTTTGGTATATTCATTTCAAAACTTCATTTATTAATACCCGAATCTGAGTTTTGGGTCCTTATCGATCACTGATTATCTTAATATACCTGAATCTGGGTATCAAGACAATTAGTTATTTGAGTCCTAACCTAGGTGTGAAATTTCAATAATCAATTTCTATTTATCAATCACAAATTCCCGAATCTGGGTCAAAAATGCTCTTAAAAGAATCATTGTTATAAGTTTCCGCTGATACCCGAATCTGGTTCTTGGATTTATAATTTTTCAAATTTCACTAAGGCCCGAGAATGGGACTTCGGGATTCTATTACAAATATTCAGGCAATGATTTCTGGATTTAATCCATTATTAACTATCTCTTGAAGAATTACTGTCTAACATTTATACCCTTGTAATAAGGTGGGATTTCCTACAACAAATTTCAGATATTGCAGCCAAATGGTCGAAGTTAAATTCTTGATTATCTCTCATCATGGGTAAAAGATGTGTTTAGATGTTTACTACAAATTACTTTTCATGCAATTAACAAGATAATTTGTTAACCTAAACAAATGGTATACATAGACTGGTATGAAAATTTCAATCTAACAATTAGAGATTGTTCACTCCATACTTTACAGGGAAATCAGCACAACAAAGAGAAATGAAAGATTCAACAAATATGGAAGTAATGAATGAGCTATCTAAATGCATTTTAGAAGCGACATTACATACAGGAATTACAAATCAGGTGATGTTTACAAAATTTATATGATTTACATAAGTCATGAAATAATTTACAAAACTATGAAGTTGTTTACATATATACGAAATGACATTTCGAAGATAGAAATATATCATAATTCTTGGGCAGCTTTGTCAAGATTCTCGACAACTGAAGGATGAATTATGTGACGAATCGTGGTGCATAGAACTTCTTTTAATTTCTTTTCCTTCTTTCTTATGTTGTTTGCGTCGTCGATCGCGTCAATATTTGTTTTCATAGCGCGATTGAATGCTCCGTTGGCACCCCTTAAGGTCTTGTTATCGCTTTTTAATTTTGGATCGTGCTTCTGGAGGAAGTATTTATCACGTTCGAGATGTTCAACTTTGGCGGCATCCTCATTTATATTCTGAGAATATTTCACCCTTTGTTGCTCATCAACATACTTGGCTATTTCAAACTTGACTCTCATGCACCAATTATTCACGACGTTTTCATCTAAGTCTGGAGGAGGTTAGTCATTGAGGGAATTTTTTTGAACAGTAAGAGTATTTGACCTCGTGGATCTGGAAATCGAGGGAGTAGTGTGCGGAGTTGGTAAAGCAATGCTCGATGTGCTATCTGCCATAATAAATTCCAACGGTTCACACTATGCCTGACTATCCTTCAGTTTCAACTCCAAATCACTGATTTGTTGAATAAGCTCTGACATCTTATAATCGAAGTCAATTAAAGAGTTAGACTTTATCTGCCGCTTTAGTGATAGAGTCGTTTCATCTTTGTTTTTAATTTCAGTCTCAAGATAAGCAATTTGATCCTTCTAATGCTGGTAATGATTTTTTGAAGAAAATATCTTTTGTGCCATTCAAAGCTTCGATGTTGCCACTGAAGCGTTCCAGTAAGATATCATCGCTAAGCTCAATCCTTGCTGGATTTCAATAGTTTCTCTCTAAGAGAAGCGACGCGTGATGAAAGGTTAAAAGGGAGAGAAACGGTAGATAATTGAAGGTCCTATTTTAATGGAAAGAAATAAAACAAAGTTAAAATAAAAATAAATAATTTCTTTATTATTGCAATAAAAGATTACAATTCGAACAACAATAAAGTCAAAAGATACAATAGACAATTGATTGGCGTCTAAAGTTTAGAAACTACATTTTTAACTTTGTTTAATGAATTGGAAGAAAAATTAACATTAGAATCAAAAGGAATATTTAGTCCCTCCGGGGTTAATGCCGGAGGACACTTACTATTGTCCCATTTCCCAACAAAAGGACTATTGCGACCACAAATTAATTTTGAATGGAATGTTCTGTCTCTTTAAGGAATGTCTCTTTTTCATCAACGAGGAAGTCAAAGCGAAGGCGAGGATATTTCAAGTAGAGTTTTTGTAAATCTCTAAGAAAACAATATCTTGCTAATTTCGAGGACTTTAAAATTGATGCCTTTTCAGTTTATCATATTGGCTTAAATGGTCTATACAAACAAGACGACCTGACGAACAGAACGTGTTTTTGCCTTTTTAATGGTATCTTGTAAGACCATGCCACACATAAACACAGTGGGTTTTATCTTACGATAAGCAAAACATTTTATCAAACCCGTCTGATATTTTAATAGTGTCTACAGAAAATAAATAGAAAATAGCTGAAATGCTTGCATCTCACATTGCAGCATAGTTGGGCACAATCAAAACCGTACGACGTTTATTAGAGAATGGATTCCATCGAATGACTGGGCCACTGGGGTATCATCCACCATAGTACTCCTGTAGAACAATGTACCGAGGACCATGCCGGGATCTCTTGCTACACAAGACCGGCCTATCCTAACCTAGATAGACCGAGTATGTTATCACCACGAGTGTTCCCACCCTTACCATCGAGCGCTCCTTCTTTCGTGTACAACCATATCCATAATATGTAGGTTTCCGAGGACATCTAGAAAGGTGATAACATACACTAAGGGTGTGACCCACTTAGCCTTGCTGCATCTCCCTTGTTTTAGTTATTCTCGGTTGATGAGGCTTGAGGCTAAGCGTTACCTTTCAAGAACAAAAATCTACTTAGAACGCTCATCGTCCTCCAATGACGACGTTCTCATAGCATTCGTCCATACAAGTTGTCCTGGGTTTGGACAAAGCGAATCACCATCTTCATCACCTTCACGGTATTCATTCGTTAAGTTCAAACCGAATCGAAGTGGTTTTCGGATAATTAAATCCGTTCTCGGTCACTTCGAAACGATTAACGAAATTGGCCAAAATTGATAGTTGGTTATTTAACTATCAATAAACATCCAAAAGCAGACATCAGGTCTTATTTCAAACTTTTGCAAAGTTTATTCCAAAATATCTAATATCTTTATAAGATATTACTTCCTCTACTTCAACATTTTAAAACAATTTTCAAATCCTTTTATTTTTCAATGGAATATTCTACCCCTGTCCAATATTTAGAATATTTTTTCCCACTTCATTTTATAATCAACACTTAGGAAGTATTCTGTTTATTTCCCTTTTTCTTTTCTCAAAATCATTTACAAATTTTATTTGTAAATTCCTAGACTAATTTATAACGAATTCTATAAATTTCAAAATTCCCTAATTAATTTCCTTCATATTTCCAAAGCCAATTATACTGCTTGTAAACCCAATTTTTCGTTGTACTTCTTTATGAATTCTATTTCATTTTTGAAGTTCACTTTTATTTAACCACTTCGAGAATTTTCTTACTTTTCTTCCCAATTCAAATTTGGAGAATTCTCTTTTGAGTCACATCTACTAAATAAATCTTTCCCAACTCTCGAGAAGATTTATAAATAAATTTAACCCATTGCAAAACGCTATATGCACATATATGAAAAAAAGTATTTAATAGAAAAATAATAATAATATATTTTTAATACATGTTCAAATAATTTTTTAAAATATTGAAAACACTTTTTATAACATCACTTTCCAAAGCAGGTTTAAAGACTTAGGATTTATTGAATAAATATTAAGTATTTGAAAAATTCACTTCTAATGCATTTCAATACTAACCGACTTTAACTTACGTAGTTAAATAAAAATTTCCCTTTAAATAAAAACTTATTAATAAAAAGATATATTTTTAAATCTCAATAACCAAATTTCAGTTTATATATCCCTCTCGATTTCCACCACATCACTTACCTTTCGGTCTCCTTCACCCTTTTTATTTCAAAAATAGTATCCACCGTATTTTTTTCTCTCTCGCCCTAACTCCATATTCCAATATAAATTCTTCCTATAAATTTATATTCCAAATTTATCATCCGATATCACTTTCGTTTATTTATAAACATTGTTTATAAATTTTTATAACTCCTTTGAGTTCCACTAAGAATAATCTCATTTATAAAATTCCATTTTATAAATTCAATTTCTTATAAATTCCATTTATTTTTGCCAATCTATTTTACTATCGATTTCAACTTCTTTTCGGTTTTTTTTCGAATATCATATTAAAACCAAGTATTAAAATTCCTTTATGCAATTTATTTTAAAATCTCTATTTATATTTTTCTGCATGATTTAATATGATCGAAAAAATACACTATTGCTTATTCAAATCAGAATAATCCAAATTTCGATATACATATTTTTATATTAAATTTTTTTTTTTTAATTGCTTAAAAATTCAAAAAAATATTCTAGGAATTTAATATACCCAAGTCAAATTCCATACTATTATAAAATTTTGAAATTTTACAACACACAACAATCCAACAGATTATTCAAGCATATTTTTTCTATATATATGAAAAACACTAAATATATTTAAGGAATCCAGTTGGATCCCTCCAACCTGTTTTCCCTGCATCTACAGATGTTAGACAATAATAAAAGTACCAGTCCCACTTTGAGGGAGATATCGCGGTATATAGTGTCATCCGTTATTATGTCAGATGCATAGGGTCTCATCCGTTATAATGTGCAGGAATATCATTCCAATTACTAATATATATACTACTATATATATAATCATCCCACTGATAATTAAACTTATCAAACCATTCAATCAATATATAATTTAAATTTTCAAAATTTTAAATTAAACTGTGGCAATCCAAATGAGTGAGAAACTCTCACCTTGATTTTCTTTTGCAATCCGATCCAAACCCGACTTGTTTCTTCATGATTTTTAGACTTTATATGCAAAAAAAAATTTAAAAATTAATTAGCTATCGAAATTTTAAATTCTTAATTTAACAAACTAACTATAAATTTTAACTAGATCTGTAATATACCTTCCCCATTTTCTTCGTGACCTAGAACACGACCACACACGTGCAACAGATTCGATCGGAACACTCCAATACGAATTATGGACCTTCCCGGACAAAATCACCACTTTCCAATCTACCACTCAGGCCAGACATACCTCCATCACCCTCAAATCTCAGCCTGCACCTCTACAGAAAATGCGACTTGACCTCCTCCTATCAACTGCACACCCCACGTCCAGAGCAAGGACAACGCTCCATCTTCCTTTGCCAAAAATTAAACCTAGTCTACGCATCACGACTGCCTCGACCTGCCACGACGTCATTCATTCCCCTACACACACGTGCTACCTTCTGATTGATCCCAAACCCTAACACGTATCGTTCGACCACACATCGAGCCTCTTGCCTTACATGCGCTACCGACCCAACTGATGTGAATCTTCGATCGCGCACGCATATGCCTCGGCTCCACTCACGATACAGCTCCTCTCCAACGCGCGACTACAGTCGCTGGAGATCAATGGAATCATGACTCAATTCCTCGATTTTTTTTAAAATCGAACTGGTTCAAGTTCGGTTCTCTTTTTTTTTTCTTCTTTTTTTGGTTCTGTAGTGAATTTCGTTTTTTGAACTGATAAGAGATAGAGGGGGATGACGCAAAAGATTAAAACGAAAAGAAAGCGACTTCCATTTTCTTTTCTTTGGTTTCGATTTTCAAATGGAGAATAAAAGGAAGCATACACGATTTAAAAAGGAAGAAAGCGGCTGCGTGTTGAAGAAGGTAGGGTGGCATGTTTTCAAAAGGAAAGAGACGTAAAGGGGATGGCTCAACCGTTCATACATACATACATACATACATACATACATACATACATACATACAACCAACTTTACGTATCGTGAAATTTTGAACCCCTATGATAGTATGCCACTAGGCGATTATAATGTTGTGCCCCTATTCCGAAAGCAATGGAAAAAGTTTTGAGTCCTAATTCGATCATATGGAGAAGATAGCTTTTTGGATCCAAGACTTATATTGAATTTTTGAAATAAATTTCAATGTGTTTCTATACCGTATGGCTAAACGATAACTCCAAATGCTATGAAATCTGGAATCCAAAAATAATACGCTATTACGGATCCAATGGAACTTGTTTCGTCGAATTCTGAGATTGTTCCCCGGATCGCTATTTGAATGTGTTGATTTAATCGATGATTTTGAAAATTCCGAAATTGTTTGAAGATTTTGTTTAAAAATCTTACTAACTAAATTATATTTCAAAATCCAATATTTAAAACCGTTAAATATTCACAATTAACTGTCGTAAAATCCGGGTCGTTACGTTCCTTCTTCCTTAAAAGAATTTCGCCTCAGAATTGCTAAGGCTGGAAAAATGCTCCAAACCCATTACTTATCACGACCCACTTAGTTAAAACTTGACATTCACTTTTCAAAAACCTTTAGTCCTATTCAAAACGTTTTGTTTCCATTTCCCAACCAAAATCTCTGATTTCAATTTCAATTTAAACATCAACCTTTAAGTTAACAAATTTATTTTATTTCTTTTCAAAAATTTCCATAAATTTTCTAACACCCTAAATTTTCGAAGTTTTTTTGCAGATTCTCTCTTGTACAGAGAGCCTTTTGCAATATGACAAGAGAGATAAAAATATATATATCAACCACGTGGTTGGAAAACAAAATATATATCAATATTTATATATTTGTTGTATATAATCAAAAAACGTGACTTATTTTAGCATTTTTAAACAAGCAGCTTATTTAATTATGCAATTACGTGACCCAACTCTTGCCCAATATCCTCAGGGTACATGTACTTACTCAATTTAAACCACGTAAGTACAAAAATATGAAAGTTCAATAACATTTCATTCAATTAACTAATTAAACACAAATTTTTCGTAGCATGAATGTATAAACACAAGGTTCTAACATTCGATTATCCATTTTAAATCGATTTATATATCATTCCATTCAATTCAAACGATTCACAACCTAATTTATTGGATTTAATTCATATTTATGCCAAACAACTTCATATCCTTTTCAAATTGATTAAAAATCAATGTATTCCCCTTTTACTAATCATAACATCTTATTTACTTCCTTCTGCATTAAATGACAATCTTTTCTATGCAAATTCGATGATATTCACTTAATAAAATACTCATTTTAGTTTATAGTTTTTTTAAATTGATCCAAAATCAATTTATATTAAATTCTATTCCCTTTCAAGTTGATTCCCAATCAATTTAGTTGCCTTCCACTCATATTATATTCAAATCCATTTTATTTAGCTTGAAATCATTCCATGCTAATTTACTAAATAGCCATTTCACAAATTTATTTGAGCCTATCTTTCTTCCAATAATATAAACTTAAGTTAATTCATTTATTTCCATTTAATTCAACTCTACAACTTAAGTTTATTTCCCTTGCCATCAAGTTTTCAATTCAAAGTTTAGATTGATTCCCATTCAATCAAATTTCGTTCCATTCACTAATTAATTTAATTAGTTCCTTTATTTAGGCCACTTCAAATTTCAATTTCAATCTCAAATTCATTCTCGAATTCATTTAAAATAATATTCAAGGCCATATTTAATTTATTTCCACTCATATTGAATTTATTTATAACTCAAGCCATTTTTATTTCAATCCAATTTCATTTTATCACATTCAACACATATTTAATCAGTTTATATGTATAAGTCGAATTTTATTTATTACTCAAGTTCCATATTCAACTTTAGTTTCAGCCCACAATCCATATTATTTAATCAAGTTAAATTCCATATTCAATTCACTAATTAATTATCTAGTTAGTCCACCTCCCTTTTTAATTTACTTGAGGTTAAATTTATTTTATACTTCAAGTTTGGATTTTATCTCTTTACCTTAAAATGCCATACATTTTTTTAGCAAGGCCAGCCGATTTTATAGTGGACCGTCCAATTTTTATTACGAACGTAATAAAAATTTGAAGTACAGGAGTAAGGTAGAGGCACCTTAACTACTAAAAGGAAAGAAGAAAATACAGCACAGGAGTGTGACAGCAAGTCACAACTACTATAACTAACAAGACTAGGACTCCTCCGAAGAGGAAGAGTCACCAGTTTCATCATCCACGGGGGAAGAAACCATTGAGACATTCCCAAGAAGACCAAAGTAAGGGCGAAACAGCACTGCAAGAGAAGGATCATAAATCACAACATCAGAAGAGTAAATAAAAGATCGATCCCAGGTAGTATCAGCTAACACGACGGAATTAATCCCAGCATATGAACCTTCCAAGTCAAGGACCAAGGAATCACCAGATGGACTATAATAAAGGCATCGAAGGTCCAATAGATTGTCGGAAACAAATCTAAAATAGGAATTATCCACCGGGTTGAATCGCATGTCAGATCGATGATCAACCCAACGACGAGCAGACTCAGCCCAAACAACATGTGGCAGATAAATATCCATAACATCAAGGCCAACTTCAGAAATATCACCAGGAACAATGGATGAAGGGCGAGCAAGAGAAAGCGGTGGACCAGGGTCAGATAACGGATTAGCTGGAGGAGGAGCAACCTGAACTAGACTCAGCCCATACATTTTTATTTTGGTTGTTCTATTCTATATTTTTCAATTTATAAATCTTTCAAGTTGTTTTTCTCATTCCATCAATTTTATATTAGAGTATATTCACATTTTATTTTTAACTCAAGATTTACATTTTCCTTCAAAATTCATATCCTTATGGTTATAATATTGCTTTACCATTCAAGTTCTATTTATAAGTCCATTCAATTTCATTTCTAGTTCCAATTCGATCAAATTTAAATTTCAGTTCCCTTTAACCAATATTTCCGAACCATATTCGTATTTATTTATACTTAAATCAATTTCATTCCAAACAAATTTAATTTTAATTCATCCAATTTAATCAAGTTAGAATTTAATTCCAATTTCAAAATTTTCACACTCTCTTACATATATTTATTTATTTCATTTACTTACACATTAATATGCACTTTATACGTAGTCAATTCATTTCATTTTATTTATTTCATCTACTTGTTATAATCACTTCATTTAATTTAATTCCTTTAGCTTTTGCTTATGTTGATTCCAATTCCTTCAAATTTTCTTTTACAAATCCAATTTATTTAACTTACACAAGTTAAATTTTTATTTCATCTTGAATTTTTTTTCAAGTTTTATTTCGAAAACTTAATCTCTTCTTATTTCACTTCTCTTCTTAAATAGAAATTTCAGAGTTCAAATACCCGGTGCTTATTTCAAATCATTTGGAATATATATATATATAACTCTGTTTTTAACAAACCATTTCCTTCAACTTTACAATAACTGACTTTATTTTTTTTCCAAACAATTCCCTCGAAATCTTTAAACAGCATTTGTTATTCACAAAAATCTCCATATCAAATTACTTCGATAGCAATTCATCATCTAGAAACTCGAAATGAATAGTAGTGGTGCTGCGTTCATCACCAGAATTATTTTCCAGCGAGTCAAGTGAGTTCAGTGCTATATCTCTTTCAAAATCCATTTTAAAACAATTTTCTTTCAAAAATATTCCAAAAATAATACTCTTATTATTATTTTTCCACACCTCTTTGAAAAAAAAAATATTTTTTTTTCAACTTTTCGGGATTTTTAATTTCCAGATTCTTGTTTGAATCCCATTCCAATTATAATCCATTTATATAATTTATACTTATAAAAATTTCCATTTGGTTATATAAACCATTTCCAATTTTATAATCTTGTTTGATTATAATATTATTAACCAAACACTTCAAATATATATAATAATTTCAGAAAATTATTTCTTTTATATCAAAATATATCTTTGGGCAAAATTATTTCATTTACCCCATTTCCAAAACAATACTGTGTCGAATTACTCTATTTAAGTGTTTAGAAACCCCTATCGATTCATTTGTACGGACTGTGCCGACCGGAGTTCATAAGCTACTCAACAAATCAACCAACACAATATTAAACATTTTATATTCACTAACAGATTCACGCTCATATCTATTAATACACTTAAACTCATTCTAGAGTACCACTAACTCCATCTCTAATGAGTAATCCCCACCAGAGCCAAGGTTCTCGCTTAACCTTCAGCTTTGATACCAAATGTAATGGATGGGTATTTTCGAAACTCGAAAATCGACATTAATACGTCCATCGTATAAAATGCCGAGTAGTCGAGTGCCGAAAATAACAGTTCATTAGGGGTGAAGAAGAAAAAGGTAGAAGAAAAATAGAAATAACAACATATAATCTCACAATTGCAATGGAAAAAATATAATATATAATAACAGATTTTAAATACAAGAAATGTACTATTAATAAACATACCACTATTAGAGTACAACAATTCAATACATCAATTTGGACAGTTTAATAACTTGTCCTGATATACATAACTCACACAGCGGAAACAATGAAGTACGTGATAAATGTCTGAACTCCTCCAGCTCGTCTCCTGAGCTCCATAGCATTTTAACCTGAATCTGTAATACTCGGTCTGACCTGAGCATTATAATAAAATAACACCCTTATCAGTCTGGAAAAATAGCGTGAGAAAACACACTCAAATTGAATTATTAACTTTTATCAAATCCTTTGAAAATCAAAGGTATCTCGTAAGACCATGCCACACGTAAACACAACGGGTTTCTACCTTACGATAACCAAAACATTTTTATCAAACCCGTCCGATATTATAATAGTGACTACAGAAAGTAAATAGAAAATAGCTGAAATGCTTACATCTCACATTCCAGCATAGTTGGGCACAATCAAAACTCTATGATGCTTATTGGAGAATAGATTCCATCGAATGACTGGGCGACCGGGGTACCGCCCACTACTGTACACCTCTAGAACAATGTACCGAGGACCACGCCGGAATCCCCTACTACATGTAACGACCCGAAATTTTTGATCCCGAAAATTCCAGATAGTTAGGAAAAGAAGAAAGAGATAGAAGAAAAAGAAGAACAGAAACACCAACATCTCACAGTTCGCAACAGATAAAATATAATAACAAATAATAACAGTTATACAAAGAAAACTATACTTGTCAAATTTCACTTTTGTACATCAGAGTTACAACATATATAAAAATACTGGACAGATACAATCAACATGTCTCAGAAATATACAATAATATAATACAGCGGAAACACTTCATACGTTTCTGCCATCCAGCTCGCCTCCTGAGCTCCAATACGTTCTTACCTGAAAATCTGTAATACTCGGTCTGACCCAAGCATTACATCAAAGTAACACCCGGGTCAGGCTGGAAACCAGTGTGAGTAAACCCATCTAACATCGAATACAAAAGCATACGACTTGTATAAACCTGGGGTAACTTATACCAATTTACAACTTCGCAAGTTGTTATAGACATCACTTATTTCACACATCAATTTCTAAGTACCAAACTTAGATTAAATGGTCCAGTTCACTTAAATCATTCCATTCCAGATTATAGATTTCACATATCAAATCTGAACAGAATTATTATAGATTACAAATCGAAGTGGTTTCGGGTATTTACTAATACGCGACTCCGATCTCTTCGAATTCAATACCATCTTAACCCACACTATTCAGGTGAAACCCAATTTAACCTTTAATCACAAGATGACACTTTTTACATAGCAATTTATCATCGACAGATAACCATATAATCACTGTTTAAGACAAACATATCACATCACAAACATTTCATATCAGAAATATCAACCAATCATTCATAAGCAAGATCTATTAGTCACCCATTCCTAATTAAATCAAAATAAATACTTAAATCTCTTTTAATCTTGCTTACTTAACAAAAATTAATTACAAACATAATTATTCATTCCCTAATTACGCTCTCTAATTACATTCGGTAATTAGCCTTTGGTAAATTTACCACATTCATTAATCAATCTTGATTAATCACATTCAGTCATTAATTATTCTTAATTACTTACATTAATTAATTAACCTCTTGATTAATTAATAAATCCTTTAATTACACCGAGTAATTATCACTTAATTACTTCCCTTGAGTAATTTTCCTTTAATTACTATCCATAAAGTATTTCCCTTTATAATTAATTACATCCAGTAGTTATTCATTAATTACTTCGCTAAGTAATTACACTTCATTAATTACATTAAGCAATTATACTTAATCCATCATTAAGTAATCCTCTTTAATTAATTAAACTTAATTAATTAATTCAAATTAATCACATTAACTTAATTAATTACACAAGTAATTAATTACTTTAATTACTTTATTAAGTAATTACTATTATCCTTCTTAACATTAAGTAATTAACCCCTAATTACTTATTACTTAATTATTTCTTTGTTGATTAACTTTGATTAATCAAATATTAATTAAGAAATTAATTATACTTAATTAATTTCACAAATCAATTTACCTTAATTTAATTACTCAAATTAATTAAGTAATTTTACTTTAATTACTTTTGTAAATAAAACTTGATTTAAATTAAGATAAAACATTTATTACATTTAACTCTTAACTTCCATTTAAAATAAATAGATTTAAAAGCTAGAATATGATTTATTAAAATCATCATTCTTTGATTATTAGAGTTAAATACTTCCGTTACTTAAATCATACTTAATTTCAACAAATTACCCCTCTTCATTTGAAACATTATGGAACAAAGTTTACAAGATTTTTTTAAAGTATAAATATATCAATCAAAACTATTGTTAAAACAAAACTTAAAATTTTGTTTATAAATTTGCTTTTACTTTAAAATTTGAAATCATTTGTAAACTTAAGCTTTTCTTTTACTTAAAATTTTCTTTTTTCTTCTTCGCTTATAACTCTGTTTATACCTTAATTTTAAAATTACAATATTGTCAAAAGCTCGCAAACGACATGAATACTGACTCGAGCAACAAACCAAAATCCTCGAATTCATATTCGATTCGATCACAAGGAAGTCCATCTTCCCCAACTCCTCTACCATATCCAGCTACACCGTACACTCATGCACTGTGCACGACGATCAAACCAACGTTGATCAACTCTGAAACCCTTCGCGAGTCGCCCCGGCCTTCCCCGATCATACTGACCACCCATCACCGTTGATTAGGCCGGAGATCAAAATTGAGTCACTCAGCCCAACCTATCACCCTCCTGCTTGTCAAATCTTCTTCG
This sequence comes from Allium cepa, assembly GCA_030765085.1. Classification (NCBI taxonomy): domain Eukaryota; kingdom Viridiplantae; phylum Streptophyta; class Magnoliopsida; order Asparagales; family Amaryllidaceae; genus Allium; species Allium cepa. The sequence continues at coordinate 709,315,358 of CM060932.1, forward strand.
CGTCGCCACTGTCGCCCACTGGAGAACCCAACACTTCGTCCAATCCTTCACCTTGCCCTCATATTTCTTTTCCCCAACCACCGATGTCCCCCAAATCAACCACGACGTCGCAAATTCCCCGATCTCGACATCGACCAGGCAAACTCCTTAAACCCTACTTTGTCCCCACGCTGCCACCACGGTGAACAAAGAATTCATCTACCATTTTTTCCAAACTCGCCTTCCTCCAGGCTAACTACAGTAGAGACCCTAATCCCTAAGACTTTGCTGATCATCAGATATTGCTCGAAAACAAAATACCGATCAACATGCAATATCTCGGCCTACACACCATTAAAAACTACAAAGTTTATTTCAAAATTCACGATTCGTATTGACAATCCAGATTATAAAATTAGACATATAAATTATCATATTTGATTTTTACCCATTTTCTTTTTTTTACTGTAATCTTTAAACTTACAGTATATTCAACAAATAAAACAACTTAAAATTATTTTTAAAACAAGAAATCATTATTATTAACAATTTCTTTTCTATAATCAAAGTCTAATTTTGATTTTATAGAGAGATAGGTATTATTTTGTGATGGTAGTTAGCCTGTTACTAATAACAGAGCACAAGTATAAATATTTACAGACATTCTCCCATGAAACCAAGCATCTACATACAAATATTCAGATGAAATGAAGCATGCAAACAATACCACAACTTTATCACACAAAATCATCACATGCAACATCTAAAACTGATTTTAAATAAGAGTTTTACTCACCTTTGAAAATGCAGAGAGTTTTGAAGAGAACAGGGAAGTTTCTGAAAAATTGAAAACTGCACATTGATATTTTGATTTCTAAAACTTGTATTGCTGAACTTAAGAACTGAAATGTTAGATGCTTGATTGCTTTAAGACTGGAATATGAAGATATGATGAAGACTTTGAAACTTTGTTGTTTCCAGATTGCATTAAAAAGCTGGAAGCTTGGTTGATAGGTTTGAAAATGTCTTGATAAATCTCACATGATTTTGTTTTCGAGGAGATGATTCAGATTTTATGGTTTGCATATGAGAATATCTCAGGTTGATTTTGAGAAATTGAATACAAAACTGGCCAATAATTCCTTTCTTGAATTTGAAAGAAAAAGAATGAAGAAAGAAAAATTATGTATTTTATGGTTTATCAAAATTAATGAAAAGAAAATAAGAGAAAGACACTTGTTAAATTCTATTACATTTTTCACAAACCTTCTTCAATTAAATACACATGTTAATCATGAGCTTATAAAAATTAACACTTGTAATTCTTATTTTTAAGTTATTATTTTTAAAGGATTTAAAAGTTTTATTATTAATTTTCCTAATTAATAAGTACTTTACTAATTTATAAAAAAAAATCTCTTATTTGATAAAAATAAAACTTTTAAAAGAAAATAAAATATAAATTAATTAGATTCTAAATAAAATCATATAAAACTATTTAATCCATTTTTACATGTTAATATAAAAGCTTTTGCATTTATTTGCTATTAAATAAATATTTTCCAAATTTATTTAAATTTTCCTTTATTTAAATTAATTTTAATGGTTTTTGTATTCAATTATCAAATGACCAAAATCCGGGGTATCACATTCCTCCCCCCTTAGAATCTCTTCATCCTCGAAAAGGAACGAAGCCAGAATTTATTAAAAAGATTATTATCAGAAAAATTGCCCTTTGATAAATTTTTAAAACACTTTAAAAATATTATAAAGTAGTTTTTTTTAAAGATACTTTTTATAACTCGATGTCTCAACCAGTCCATCCTCGTTCTTATAGATATTCGGTCATACGTTGATCAGGAGTAAGACAGAAAATCTATTAAGTACTTGGTAAACCCGTTTTCAACACCTAGTGAAAATACTTGGAAAGAAATTTTATTCAAAATATAGAAAACATTTTCGAAAATAGAGAAAACATCTTCGGTGAGAATGCTCTGAAAATCATCACCCCCATCCATGGTCGTAGTTAACCCGATGGTTACGTTGCCATCTCGGCAAAATCCATAGATAACTGTAGGCCTCCGCGCCCCTCGATTACACCATGGAACCCGCTGTAGATCGCAGCTACAACTGGGGTTACGTTGCTATCATAGCAAAAACCCATATAACTATAGGCCTCAGCGCCCTCGAATTTCACTGCCAAAAGAATGAAACTTCTCCAATTCACTCGACCATAGATCGCAGTCTATCGATGTTACATTGCCTTTCCGATAAAATCAAGCGTAGACCGTTGACACTCACCTCCACACGATTTCCGCTATGGTCCACACAGTAGATCGCAGCGACATCGAGTTACGTTGTCGTTACAGCACAACCCAAATGCCTCTGTAGGCATCAACGCCCTCAACTTTCGCTACCCAATAACCCTCAGGAACTAGTTTCGTCCGGACTCCTCACATGATCAACTTTAGAACCTCCCCCTTAGAGGCTCAAGGCAGTACCAGCCTATGGTACTCCTGAGAAGTTCATTCAAGGGAGCGCCTTTTTGTCCAGAGCCATTTGCAAAACACTTTATACCATACACATATAGTATCTTCAAATCATACACCTAGTATGAATCACATATAAATCTCCTTTCTCAAAATCGATTATCACAAAATTGATAATTCTCAAACTAGGCTTTTCAAATCCAATATTGATTTTACCCAAAAATCAAAAGTCTTTCCAGATCCAAAGGTTCCCAAAACCTTTTTCCAAAATCCTCTAAGATCCTTTATATATATATACTTATATATAACTTTAAAAATCTTTGGATCATTTCAAACTTGTATAAAACTCCTTTTATACTTCAAGCACTTTCAAAATCCTTTCTCTTCTGGCGATCGATTCAACAAGGGGAGATTTATCTTATATAACAAAGATATATAACTTTGTTTATTCAAAATAAAATCTTCAAATTTCATTACTCTTTTATAACGTTGTTTCCATCTTGCTTATCATCATAAAAATATCCAACCTTCACTTTTATCCATTGTATATTCCACAAAATATACTTTCTTTTCAAAAGAAATCATTTCACATTTCTTATTCAAAAAATTTCAATATCAATTTCATTTAAATCCGTATGATGTATACATATCATCCGTATGCAAAATCAATCTGATCGCTCACTCGATCACACAATTTTCCTTCTGAACTAGTATCGTCCACCCGACTTTCTAGTGCGGACTAAGATATGGTTTCTTGATCAGAAACTGTCATTCTCCTTGCATAGCCTAACTATGATAGAGAATATCCAGAGCCAATCAAAAATCCATACCCAGGTTCGCCGTCGAAAATCGAGTGAAAAATCCCAACTCGGATCGATATGACTATCTCGAAATTCTGTGCTCGAATCTGGATCAAATCACTATGTGAATAGAAAAATGTACGTACTGTTGATTCATAGGTTTTGATTCATGACACAAGCTTCAGAGATCATAAGATAAACTACAAAGAGAATACTATACAAATGTGACAAAAAGAGAATAAAAGTATATTGTGCACTACAAAGGAGACAAGACTACAATCCAGAGATTAGTATTAATAATTTATTATATTGAGTCTTAGAATATTGTTAAAATCATTCCTCAAGTAGTCACACACACATACAAATAGTTGTATATTGTTTTATAGTTGAAAAAATATGATCTGTGCACATAACATCAGGACGGTCGACCAACCAGAAAACTCGGCTGACCGACCAGAAAACTTGGCTGACCGAACCTGTTGTCAGTGCACAGACATGCTCTGTTTTATATACGATTTTAAACTCATCTGACCGGCCAGAATCTTCAGTCATCCGACCTGGAAATAACGGCTATTTTTCTGAAGAGTTGTGATCGTTCGTGAAGAGGAATCACCTTCAATCCAAGAGATATGGTCACAACCTTTGATTGAAATTCTTCATGAAAGATTGTAACTATTCTACAACTATATAAACATGTTTAATTCATTCCTACAATAAAAAAAAACAAAATTCTTTTTTATATTTCTAAAATCTATTCTCTATTTATTCCTGCAAATAAAAGCATTCATTCTCATTCAATATCTCTAGAATCTCCGAATTAATCTATATACTTCGATTCTACGAGATTATCTTCCTTCTAAATCTTCACATACACTACATACTCTTGAGGATTTGATTATAGGAAATTGTACTATCAAAAGACAATCCGTGTTATTCAAAACACACTCGTCAACAAAGTATTTGCATTAAGTTGAAGTCCTCTTCGGCCGTTGAGGCGGAAAAATTCTTGTTCGGCTGCTCAGGTGTGGTATAACTATTCCTCCGGGTTAAGTGAGGGGTTTAGTCTAAATCCAGAGGATATTCTGGGACTGGACGTAGAACGGGAAGTTCGAACCAGTATAAAAATTTCTGGTTTGCTTACTTTAATTCTTATTTTACCGCTATTATCAGTTTCCACATTTATATATTATATTACACGATCCTTAGTACTGCACGTACACTTTCACGTACATCCTACATATCTTCTTTATTGATTATTAGCCAAATCAATTTCCCTTTTCTATTCACATTCACTTAAATTTATATCCACTTATCCACAATTGCTTAAATTCTCATTTGGATTATCACCTCTATTTATATTTCAAATGGATGCTCAATCCTAAACAGTTTGAACTCCGACCAGCTTATATTTAGAAAATAGCTTGAATTCTTTTAAAATAGATAAGTAGTTGAAAAATAATTATAAACTTGTAAAATAGCTGTAAAATAGATAAGTAATTGTAAATAATTGAAAAATAGTAAAATAATTGCAAAATAGTTGTGAAATAGTAACTAGTTATAAAGTAGTTGAAAAATAGTAATCAGTTTATAAAACAGTTGAAAAATTGCTTAATAGTTCCAAAAATAATTGTAAAACAAGTATAAGATAGTTTTAGTCTTTAAAAAGAAAGGTTGTATAGTAAATAGTTTGGAAGATTTATATTAAAACAATTTATTTTGAAAATAGTCCAGAGTCAAACTGTTCAATTCCCAATCTCCATTCTTATCAATTCAATTTACATTACCACTTCCATTTAAATTGACCCAAGTCCAATTTAAATAACTCCAATTTTCATTGGACTTGATTTGTCCCCAATCCAAGTTGAGTTAATTCTCAATTTCTTTCCAACTTCAAATCAAATTCCATTTGAATTTTAAACCTATTCAACTTTAATTACAATTCCAAATTATTCAAATCAATTTGGACTAATATCAAATTGAATCCACTTCATTTTCAAATCATCTCAATTTCTGTTTGAATTTGAACTCATCAAACTTCAATTTCACTTCAAATCAACTCAAATTTTCCATTTGAATTTTTAAACTTATCCATCTTCAATCACAATTTCAATTAATTCAAATCAAATTCAATTTGAAATAATTCAATTCAAATTCCAAATTTAAACCAACCCGAATTATATAAATTAGAGTTAAATTTTTAAATGTTGATTTAATCCCTTAAATCAAGGCAAATCAACTTATGTCTTTAAACCATTTAATTCGAAATCCAAATTCCATATTATCTTTATAATGGATATATTACCATACCCTATTACTTTATTTGTTTAAACAAATCCAATTTCAGCTTAAAAATTATTAATAACAACAGGATGGTATCATTATTTTAAGACATCCATCCATTTCCAATTTCTAGATCTCAAACCCATTTTGAGATCACACAAACTCCCAACTCAAATTAACCATTTAACTTTCCAAGTTAAATTCCAATTTCATCTTGAAATTTCCAAATCAGGTTGACCATTCAAACTTATTTAACTTCTTTCAAGTTAAATTCGATTTACTTAATCCAGTCAAATTTACACAATTTGAATTCCCATTCAAATCTTAAACTTCAGATTAATATCCTTCCCACTTAAGTTTAAAACCTACTTCACTTTGGGTTTCACACCACATTCCAAGGAAAATTCAAAACTCAACCTTAGAGTTTATTTCCATTATACACTTGGTTCCTTTTAAATTTAAACCATCCTTGGTTTTAAATTCAAACAAATTCTTTTAAAATTTCAAACAACCCTTGTTTGAAATAGGACCCTTTCATTCAAATACATTAAATAACATCTCTTATTTTAAACTAAGATCATATCCAAAATAGTTTGAATAATATTATCTCCTTTAACATTTTGAAACCAATTCAAATGTTTAAATATAGAATTCAAAAATTCACAATTTGAAACCCACTTTAATTTACATCCTTTCAAATTTACAAGTTACTCTCTTTAAATGGTTACTTCCTTAAAACATTTTATTGTTATTTGGAAAACAATCATCCCACTATTAATGTTACGAACTCGTTTTTTTCGCGCTCGAAAATCGACATCCATACTTCATATCGTTTTCGAATGTCATAGATTCGACCGTTCAAATCCGATTCACCGGAGCTTATAACAACATTAAGTAAGTAACACAGCGGAATAAAAGAATAATACATTGATATAAAGCTTTGATACAATATCTGGTACAACAGATGATCCAATAGATATCAATATACATCAGAGATATGATACAATAAAATAGCAGCGGAAAAAATATGATAACACCAGCAGCGGAACAGATAGTCTTCAAGGAAGAACTCCAAAAACTGCAACTCCATCTCCAAAATCCAATCCAGCAGTAACTCGAACTCCCAATAAGTATGCACAAAGATAAGCAAATGCAGTCTGATCCAAAGACTGAACTAACTCCAAATAATCCACCACATCTGTCTATCTGAAAAACCCAACTCTAGACTAGTCGTGTAGAAAAAATTTGAGCACCCAGAGTTTAGGAAAGAAACAATAAACTCCGGATCAGTCATGGGACTGGTGTGAGTAACAAAAACAGTTTATCTTTTAAAATAATCAACAAAAGATTTTAAAGTTAATTCGCCATGCTTTTAAAAATGAAACTACCATAAGACCTCCCGCCACACACACAAATGCAAACGCAGACTTGGAGGAGATTTCTTCTTATGATAGTCAAACATGCTTGATACACAATTTCCGTGATATTATTACTAGAAGTGCAAAGTGCAGAAGAACATTTCGAAAGTAGAATATAAATCTTAGCCAGCATAGGTACCATTATATTATGCCTACTATAGCTACCATATTAGATGGCAGGTTCTACAACTAATACCGTACAAGGCTCGTATTGTTTCTTTGGATTTCCAACAAATGGTCAGGCCAAGGAACTTCCCATTGCCACATGAGAACGCCTCTGGAAGGACGTTCCCGAGAACCAAACCGGATCTCTGCCAACACAAGGCCGGGTTACCCCTAACTGGGTAACTACTGACACGAGTATGCCATCTCCCTGTTGTAACCAACCTTTAACCGGGGCCCCAGCAACAAATCACAAAGTAATATATATATATATATATATATATATATATATATATATATATATATATGCGATATCAACATAAGTTAAGTATCTGGGCTCCATACCATGATACCACTTCTATCCAGAAGGAAATGCACATACCCTAAGGGGTGCTACCCTCAATAACCTTGCCGCATATTTCCTGTTTCGACCATTCCGGGGTGTGAGGTTCAACGAAGTCTCGTCCACAAAGCTACGCTTTGGTTCAAAGACATGCTTTGGGTCAACAAATGATCAAAGTAATGATCACAAAGATAAATGATCAAACAAATGATCATATCACAAATGATCAAACAATGATCATTTCACAGCAACACTCAGCATGTCACATTACCAAATTGGGAATGTATCGCTGATAACCATCAACTACATAACCTCTGAGCTCGTACGTCTCAGAGAAGGGTGTTAAGCTAAGAGAATAAATTCTCCGCCACCAACAGAAATGTATTTGAAAGAAATCTGCTTTATATCTCAAAATATAATGTCAGACACACAATCCATTCAAGTCTGTTCTGGGTTCGAACAGAACCGAAGGCACTTCCAAAGAAGTCCTTGAAATCCGGATAATCCCTAATCATGTCCGAATTTCCCATCACATATGGAGATCTCTATACCGGGGATCAGCCAGTGCAGAGACAATCGACAAGAAACCCTTCATTTTCGAAAATATCCGGTCTTCACCACCGGTCTTCAAATGCAATCCATACGTCGTATCACTATTCGGAATGGGTTATACGACACAAAGGTCCTTTCCCGGCTAAACCGAATAGTGAGCGAAAATATTTAAAATATATGGATATGGGATTTCAATTAAGTCACAACTTAATAATTCAAACTTTCTTTCAAATGGTTTAAACCAATTACCATTTCAAATCTTTTAAACAAAAGATTTATTTCATAAAGATCGCCTATTTTCACAAATATTCATTCCCGGGTTTCAAAACAATTTCATCTTAATTTGATCAATTCATTTAAATCTTTAAATCAATATTTATCTTATAGTTTTCAAACAGTTTCCATGACTTAGGAAATCATTTTCACTTTTAACTTGAAATCCTTTTTAACACAATTTGGAAGTTCACTTCCTAATGAAAGCTTTTATTATTTCACTTCCTATATGAAAGCTTTTATTTTTTTAAAAACAATAGTTTCATTTCAGAAAGATCCAATTTTATTTACACGAGTTAAAGCCTTTGAATTTAAATTCAAATTCCCAAACCAAATACCTTTAAAATAGTTTAACCCATATAAACTGGTATAACATCTTTAGTTCCTAGTTTCCAGATCATAGAATTCAATTTCAAATATTGAATTCAAATTTAAATCAAAATATTTAAATTCCAAATCTTAATCAAGTTATTCAAAATAATTTCATTTTTGAAATTTCCATTTCAATTGCTTTTCACTTTACACCCAATCCATTTTCAAAACATTTGAATTCAGATTGTCTATTTAAAATCGTTTTCAAAAATCTGTGACTTAATCGATTTCCTCGTGAAATCCATATTGGTGTGTGTATAAGTGTGGTCAAGGGGTTTAACACAATAGTGCGACATCATTCAATCATCATAGATCAAATACAACAATATATATGATAAGCGGTATAAGCTATGACGCTTATCTTCATTCACAGATCACAGATATATATATATCACAGGTAATGAATTACATCATAGATAATTAATTACATTAAGATCACAGCTTTAATCAGGATATATCACAAAGCATCACATATCAGGGATGTCAAACAATTCAACATCCAATACAATCTAAACATCCATAAATATGATAAATTTAATTATCTGATTGGTTTAAATCAAATCAATTCCTATGAATAAATTTGCCAGTTATGGTAAATTATCAATCAATTAATTACAAAACATTTTGATTAATCATTCTTTAATCATGTTGTAACGACCCGCCGCTCTGACCGTCTCTAGTCGGTAATTAAACCAACTAGAAACGTTCAAAATGACGGATTGTTATTTAGTTTATAACATTTAAACAGAATCAGTCACAGAATCACAGAAACAATAATATATTTTATAAATAAACTTTTCTTCTGTATACAAATATCAGAGTTATACAATACATTACATTTTATACAGCGGAAACAATTTATTTTATTAAGTACAAAAAAAGAAATTTCTGAAAAGCTTTAGTGGAGTGCTTTAATCCCCCTCTCTCAAACTTCGCTGCCTGAAAATCTTCAAGCTGTAAAAATACTCGGTCTGACCCGAGCGTTAATTGCAAACAAAAAAACACTCGAGTCAGGATTAATCTTAATTCAAGTAAATAAATTTGAAATGAATTAAAATAAAATGGTAACAGAGATGATGAAACAAATGAATCAATTTAGATCTATTAGAAATTTTCATATTAACAACTTCAGATTTAAAATCTATCAATCCCGTGTGGCTGCAGTACACACGTATATTTATACACATGTGCACTGCCTCGCCAACACGTGTGCACCAAACCAAAAACACGGCTATCAGATCGAAACAAAGCCAATGCACAGACAAAGGAATCATGAAGACATCAGACAAAGCAATACAACAGCAATGTCAAAGCAGGCAATCAAGACAGAGGCTCGGAAATGCCCAAAGACACGAAGGCATAAACAATAACAACTGCCGGACCAGCTGCAACATAAAGTGCAGACCAAAAAAAATCAAAGACATCAAGTGATGAAGCACTGCAACTCAAAGAGCTCAAATGCATGGAACATGACAGCAAGAACAAATCTGGGCAGCAACTCATAGGAACATGACTTTGAACAATGCAAACTAAATGAAACAAGACACAGTACTCAAATGCAAGTGCACAGCTAGACCCAAGTCCAACAGACTCAAGAGAATGCAACAGCATGTCACCAGAAATGACATAGCAACAAGGCAGACCCCATACTAAGGTGAACAACATATCAAAATTTTGGAAATACAAAGTGTTCAAATGAACACAGTAAGCTACATGATGACCAAACAAAAAGTGCACAAGTTAACAAAAGCTGCAAATGTTTTCTGGTTAAAACCTGCAAATGTTGAAATAATTAATGAAGTTGATATCTTAATATTGAAACACTTACTGTTGTATTTGCTTCTGAAGTAACAAAATTTTCAAACAACTAAATTATGATTTAAGGGCATAATTTATTATTAAACAGCATTATTTGTTTGATCATATTAATTTCCTAACAGAAATTAAACAAATAAATAAAGTATTTCTATTAAAGGAAATTTTAGTTACAAACTAATTATAATTGCAGATTCAAATAATCAACAACACTCAAACATATGCATATATGTTCTCATAGAGCAACCAGCACAACAAATTCTTTTCTACTAATATATATATATATATATGCACAGAGATCACAGGCTTTAGCATGACGAAGTTACTCTATTATTATTTTTTAAAACAGAAACAGAACCATTATATCAATAACAGATCCTAACTGAGAATCAATTCAAGTGGTATTGGTATTTTTTTTCCATTTAAAATTTTAGTTGTATAAACAGAACAGGTGATCAGGTACCTGCAAACACACATGCATATATGTTTATATATATATAGTGAATATTTATCACAATAGAATCATACAAAGCAAACTCATTCCTATAATCCGCATGCAACAGAGAAATTAAAACAACATTTCAAATTAAACTTTAATTTCTGCAAAATCCAGATGGCTTGGTTTTAAAAGTAGAAACTGTTTTTAAAACATTGATTTACTCACTTGAATTTAATTCAACTATACTTTAATTTGAAACATAGCTTTTAAAAATTTGAGTTTTCCCAGATTAAAAAAAAAACTCAACTCTCAGGTTTACAAGAGAGGAATGCAACAACATGCTTTATTCTTGTAGACAGAAAATTATGTGAAAATTTTGTTCACAGTTTCCAGCAAAAAAAAAAAAAAAAAAATTTTTTTTTTTTTTTTTTTATTTTTTTTCTAAAACTTAAACTTCCCTGTTATGCCTGTTTCCAGAGCAAAATGCAATTTATTTTAACTTAAATACAATCCAAACTAAATCTTAAAATCAAACAAACAAGTCATGTTTAAATTCTAGAAACTAACAGTGAGTAGATCAAGAGATATTGGATTCTTTTGTTTAGAATCTAAGTTTGAACTAAGAACAGGCAAACAAATTCAACAGCAAACATCATGCATAAACACACAAGCATACACAAGCATATTCACACATTTATATAGATATGCAGTACATTGATTATTTATATCAAGTTAACAGACCAATTCAGGGTTTTTAAAAAAAAATTTTGCTCACTTTATATTGATGAAAACACAAAACATCATCACAACACAAGATCAATCCAACAAGCTAAGTTTTATCAGACGCATGCACAGATTATTTAAAACAATTTTCAATTGTGAAGTTATTTATCAAAATAAAGGTGCTGCAGTTTCAAATCATAGTAGTTAAATTTGATTTTTACATGACAGTTTTGTTGAACTTGATTTTAGTATATCACTTAAGCATTTAATTTAAAGGAAGAATCTGTTTTTAAAACAAGAAGTTTACTCGCATTTAATTGAAGCAGAGAATACCCAGATACAACTCATATGCACATATTTACATTCAAACTCAAGCAAACATTACATGCTTCATGCAACAGATAATTTGAAACTCTTTTTAAATTATGAGGTCACTCACTAAACAAAATGGGGACAGAACAATTTATATATATTCATTTTTAATGACAGTTTTGCTTTGAACTTGAGTTCTAATACTTGCATGTGCATTTATTTCAAAAGAATTGGGGTTTTGAATTAGCTTGCAACTGAAAACAAGAATAGGGGAGGTTTACAGACACATATATACATCACATATGAACTGAAGTTCAAACAAACACATGTAAACAAAGTTTTTCCACAACCAGATTCAAAAATCCATCGCATGCAGCAACAACAAATAAGCAAGTTTAAATAGCATCTGTTCTTATCAATTTAAATTAAAATTTAAATAGCATCTGCTCTCATCAGTTAAAAACTAACATCTATTCTTAACAGTTTAAATTAAAATCAATGGCATCTGCTTTCATCAGTTTAAATTAAAATTTAAATAACATCTGCTCTCATCAGTTAACATCGAATTATCAGAGCAATTGATAGCAACTATCACCCAAAACATAGCATGCAACCAAGCATTCAATTCAAACAGATCTAAATACTTGAACGAAAATTAATCGTGAGAAAAACTCACCTTATCACGAATTGGAGCAGCCGCGAGCTACTGAAGCCGGGGCCTTCGATTTGAAGTCAAAGCCGTGAAGGTCGAAGAGATTGAAGCATTGCCCTCAAATTCAAGTAGATTTTTTTTTGAAGCCCTAATTTTGAAAAAGAGGACGAAAGAGAACGAGATGAGTTGAAGCCGCCATTATTTTTATTTTCTTTCGTTAAAAATTTAGGGTTACGAATGAAATAGAGAAGGGATCGAGTATAGCCTTAGATAATATCACAGCACTTAAGCAAAACCATGGGCTAGGAAAATTGTAAAGCCCACCTAATTCCTTAAACAAAAATTTTGAAGGGAATTTAAATAAATTTACAAACTTCAAGCTCAAATTTTTAAATTCAAATATGTTCTTCATATTAACTTGAAAAATTCAAATAGCCTCATAGTTTCAAATCCAAATTTTAATTCAACTATTAATTTACATAAGAAATAATCCTTATATCCAAGTTTTTTTTTCTTAAGTCATTAGTTTAAATTTATAATACAAATTTAATATTCAATTTCAACTCCAAAGTCAAGTTTAAATTTTTATTCAGCTTTGTATAGATTAAATTTTAAAATTTAATCACCAATTTCATTGTTATATTGGAAATTCAATTTAAATTATCATTCAAATACTTAAAATTAATTAAATATTCACAATTTAAATTGTTCAAAATTTAGGATCGTTACAATCTCCCCTCCTTAAAAGAATTTCGTCCCGAAATTACAAGTAAGGAGAAATGATTGTTGAAATTTCACTAATATTTATATTTTACACATTTTTATCAAGTTCGAAACTTATTAGAAATAAATGAATATAGGATTCATTCCATTTGTTTTATCTCACTAGCTTTGTTTATTAACTCATTTGTCTATTATTTTTCTACAATCAAGACACAAAAATCTTTACTAACATTTTCAACTTACAAAACCCAAATTTTAAATTTGAACTTCTTCATTTAAGAAATTTACATAGTATAACTTTTCCAAAGCTGTGGACTTTCAAAACATTTCAAAAATCCTCTCCCTTAATTTATTAAGTTAGAATTTATGTCACTTTAATTTCAGATAATTGATTTTCTATTTAAAGTTTGAAAATACTTGCTAACTCGAAATTTAACAAGTCTATTGTCGTTCTTAAAGACATTAGGCATACGCTGGCCAGGCGCAAGTCTAACAATCTCCAAGTACTAAATATACTTGCTTCAATTCCCAGTGAAAATACTTTTAAAAATTCTTTTAAAAAAAAATGGATATGGAAAGCACATTCCCCCATGGATCACAGTTTACTCGGCGGTTCCGCTACTATCCCAGTAGAGTCGCTTGTAACTGTGGATATCTCATCCCTTGAATTTCGCCATGGTTGTTGCCAAAGATCGCGGTTCACACGGCGGTTACGCTACTATCCCAGTAGAATCGCTCGTGACCGTAGGCATCTCGCCCCTCGAATTACGCTTTGGTTTGTAGATTGCAGTTTACACAGCGGCTACGCCACTATCCCAGTGGAATCGCTTGTAACTGTAGGCATCACGCCCCTCAAATTACGCTACCACCCGAGTGTAACTAGATCGCGGTATACACGGCGGTTACGCCACTATCCCAGTGGAATCGCTTGTAACCGTAGGCATCTCGCCCCTCGAATTACGCTAGCACACTATACCAGTCCAAAAGGACATTCCAACTAATGGAAATACTACGTAGCTACGATTTTCAAATGGACACTCATCTCGAGTTCCAACAACCTTCACAAATGTTTAAATGGAAGGTACTTTTCCATATCCTCAATTTGGAAAACATAATATTATACATACATATATAATATTTCATTTCACATTTTTTGTACATATCATACTCATGTACTTACATAAGTTTTCCATAACAATTACTTTTCCAAACTAATTGGTTTTCGAATTAATCGTATTCACACATATACGTTATGAAAACCACAATATTTCATACCCATAACAAATAGAGGATTCACAAATTTTTTTCATTTCATCATCCATTTAAAATTTTCCTTTAAGTCGATTTGGAAATTTTTAAGATTATCTCAAACCCAATTCACATTTCATAATCCAATTTATTATCGACTTCACACTCGATTTGGATTTCACGTTACATCGTCAATCCTCAACACATAATTGATGTCTATCGATATATAACCTCTGAGCTCGTACGTCTCAGAGAAGGGTGTTAAGCTAAGAGAATAAATTCTCCGCCACCAACAGATATATATTTAATAGAGATCAATTGATATGTCGTCAATTCACGACGTTAGACATACAATCCAAATCATCCATTTAAAATTCAAAGTTCAACTTACATTGTTTTTGGGTGTCAAAGTTAAACTCAATTTAACTCAAAATTCAATCACTTTGAAATTTTTCCATGTTGAACTAAGTGTTCAAATTTCCCAAAAATAATATCTTTACAAGATATAAAATTTTTCACACTTAACCATTTGAAACAAATTCAAATATTCACTTTTCAATTTATCTTTAAAAGATAAAATCTCAAAACATTCACTTTTCACTTTATCTTGAAAAGATAAAATTTCGAACCTTTCATTTCATATTGGAAAATATTTCCATACTTATTCAATAATAAGTAATTTACAAATCCATTTATTTTCAACAATTTTGAAAATATTCGATATACTTAAACCAAAATCAAGTATATATTCCATTCTTAAAAGAAATCATTCTTTTAAACACATTTCAAAACAACTTAAAATGAATTTACTTCATTTCATAGTGTTGCTTCCCAAAAACATTCCCATTTAAGTTTTTCAACTTCAACTTAATTCATAGTTTGAATTCTGCATACATTTCAAAATATTGGTTTTAAACCAACTTCAAATTTCCAATATTAAGTTTTCCACTTAACTTATTTCCATGCCCATTCAAATTCAAATTCTTCATTGCATCAATTTAAATCTCTTATAAATTTTCATTAGGTTCATATCTCTTTTTATATCTCATTTATTGTCCAAAACCATAGATATAACACCTTTAATAAGTTACAATAATTTACTTATCAAAATAAGTCATTTGCGGATTTTATAAACATCTTTAGAAATTACATTTCTATTTATAAACTTTGTTTTATAATCTCCTTTACTAATTTGATTCAATTCAATTCATATGACTTAGTTATATACCCAAAATCCATATTATAAGCTAAATACTTATAATCCATTTATTTACTAAATCGTTCTTCACAACATTTGAAATCAATTTTCAAAAGAATTCAAAATTAAATTTCCAAGTTATAGTTCAATAATCCATTTGATTATAATCAAATTGACATATCATTTTATTTTCCAATTACTACTTTGAAGATATTCAAAATATTTGATTTAAGCCAATTTAAACCAATTCATTAATTCTCTTAACTCATGTTTCATTTTCCATAACTCTCAAAAATTCGATAATGAGTTTCCGAATGATCGAAACTCAAGTCTAACGAGACCTCACCGAAGAGAAACGGTCGCAAACCTAAATTTAGAGAGGGGAATCTTCAAAATAATTCTAATTTTCAAAATACTTTTTATTTTAAAGAAAACAATTTTAAACTTCTTTAGATTTGAAAACACTTTCTTTAAAGTGATTCTAGTATTATTCATATTAAACGCCATAAACTAAGCTTTGTGTAAACCAAAGCTCTGATACCACTTTTGTAACGACCCGCCGCTCTGACCGTCTCTAGTCGGTAATTAAACCAACTAGAAACGTTCAAAATGACGGATTGTTATTTAGTTTATAACATTTAAACAGAATCAGTCACAGAATCACAGAAACAATAATATATTTTATAAATAAACTTTTCTTTTGTATAGAAATATCAGAGTTATACAATACATTACATTTTATACAGCGGAAACAATTTATTTTATTAAGTACAAAAAAAGAAATTTCTGAAAAGCTTTAGTGGAGTGCTTTAATCCCCCTCTCTCAAACTTCGCTGCTTGAAAATCTTCAAGCTGTAAAAATACTCGGTCTGACCCGAGCGTTAATTGCAAAACAAAAAAACACTGGAGTCAGGATTAATCTTAATTCAAGTAAATAAATTTGAAATGAATTGAAATAAAATGGTAACAGAGATGATGAAACAAATGAATCAATTTAGATCTATTAGAAATTTTCATATTAACAACTTCAGATTTAAAATCTATCAATCCCGTGTGGCTGCAGTACACACGTATATTTATACACATGTGCACTGCCTCGCCAACACGTGTGCACCAAACCAAAAACACGGCTATCAGATCGAAACAAAGCCAATGCACAGACAAAGGAATCATGAAGACATCAGACAAAGCAATACAACAGCAATGTCAAAGCAGGCAATCAAGACAGAGGCTCAGAAATGCCCAAAGACACGAAGGCATAAACAATAACAACTGCAGGACCAGCTGCAACATAAAGTGCAGACCAAAAAAAATCAAAGACATCAAGTGATGAAGCACTGCAACTCAAAGAGCTCAAATGCATGGAACATGACAGCAAGAACAAATCTGGGCAGCAACTCATAGGAACATGACTTTGAACAATGCAAACTAAATGAAACAAGACACAGTACTCAAATGCAAGTGCACAGCTAGACCCAAGTCCAACAGACTCAAGAGAATGCAACAGCATGTCACCAGAAATAACATAGCAACAAGGCAGACCCCATACTAAGGTGAACAACATATCAAAATTTTGGAAATACAAAGTCTTCAAATGAACACAGTAAGCTACATGATGACCAAACAAAAAGTGCACAAGTTAACAAAAACTGAAAATGTTTTCTGGTTAAAACCTGCAAATGTTGAAATAATTAATGAAGTTGATATCTTAATATTGAAACACTTACTGTTGTATTTGCTTCTGAAGTAACAAAATTTTCAAACAACTAAATTATGATTTAAGGGCATAATTTATTATTAAACAGCATTATTTGTTTGATCATATTAATTTCCTAACAGAAATTAAACAAATAAATAAAGTATTTCTATTAAAGGAAATTTTAGTTACAAACTAATTATAATTGCAGATTCAAATAATCAACAACACTCAAACATATGCATATATGTTCTCATAGAGCAACCAGCACAACAAATTCTTTTCTACTAATATATATATATATGCACAGAGATCACAGGCTTTAGCATGATGAAGTTACTCTATTATTTTTTTTTAAAACAGAAACAGAACCATTATATCAATAACAGATCCTAACTGAGAATCAATTCAAGTGGTATTGGTATTTAAAATTTTAGTTGTATAAACAGAATAGGTGATCAGGTACCGGCAAACACACATGCATATATGTTTATATATATATATAGTGAATATTTATCACAATAGAATCATACAAAGCAAACTCATTCCTATAATCCGCATGCAACAGAGAAATTAAAACAACATTTCAAATTAAACTTTAATTTCTGCAAAATCCAGATGGCTTGGTTTTAAAAGTAGAAACTGTTTTTAAAACATTGATTTACTCACTTGAATTTAATTCAACTATACTTTAATTTGAAACATAGCTTTTAAAAATTTGAGTTTTCCCAGATTTAAAAAAAAAACTCAACTCTCAGGTTTACAAGAGAGGAATGCAACAACATGCTTTATTCTTGTAGACAGAAAATTATGTGAAAATTTTGTTCACAGTTTCCAGCAAAAAAAAAAATTTTTTTTTTTTTTATTTATTTTTTTTCTAAAACTTAAACTTCCCTGTTATGCCTGTTTCCAGAGCAAAATGCAATTTATTTTAACTTAAATAAAATCCAAACTAAATCTTAAAATCAAACAAACAAGTCATGTTTAAATTCTAGATACTAACAGTGAGTAGATCAAGAGATATTGGATTCTTTTGTTTAGAATCTAAGTTTGAACTAAGAACAGGCAAACAAATTCAACAGCAAACATCATGCATAAACACACAAGCATACACAAGCATATTCACACATTTATACAGATATGCAGTACATTGATTATATATATCAAGTTAACAGACCAATTCAGGGTTTTTTAAAAAAAAATTGCTCACTTTATATTGATGAAAACACAAAACATCATCACAACACAAGATCAATCCAACAAGCTAAGTTTTATCAGACGCATGCACAGATTATTTAAAACAATTTTCAATTGTGAAGTTATTTATCAAAATAAAGGTGCTGCAGTTTCAAATCATAGTAGTTAAATTTGATTTTTACATGACAGTTTTGTTGAACTTGATTTTAGTATATCACTTAAGCATTTAATTTAAAGGAAGAATCTGTTTTTAAAACAAGAAGTTTACTCGCATTTAATTGAAGCAGAGAATAACCAGATACAACTCATATGCACATATTTACATTCAAACTCAAGCAAACATTACATGCTTCATGCAACAGATAATTTGAAACTCTTTTTAAATTATGAGGTCACTCACTAAACAAAATGGGGACAGAACAATTTATATATATTCATTTTTAATGACAGTTTTGCTTTGAACTTGAGTTCTAATACTTGCATGTGCATTTATTTCAAAAGAATTGGGGTTTTGAATTAGCTTGCAACTGAAAACAAGAATAGGGGAGGTTTACAGACACATATATACATCACATATGAACTGAAGTTCAAACAAACACATGTAAACAAAGTTTTTCCACAACCAGATTCAAAAATCCATCGCATGCAGCAACAACAAATAAGCAAGTTTAAATAGCATTTGTTCTTATCAATTTAAATTAAAATTTAAATAGCATCTGCTCTCATCAGTTAAAAACTAACATCTATTCTTAACAGTTTAAATTAAAATCAATGGCATCTGCTTTCATCAGTTTAAATTAAAATTTAAATAACATCTGCTCTCATCAGTTAACATCGAATTATCAGAGCAATTGATAGCAACTATCACCCAAAACATAGCATGCAACCAAGCATTCAATTCAAACAGATCTAAATACTTGAACGAAAATTAATCGTGAGAAAAACTCACCTTATCACGAATTGGAGCAGCCGCGAGCTACTGAAGCCGAGGCCTTCGATTTGAAGTCAAAGCCGTGAAGGTCGAAGAGATTGAAGCATTGCCCTCAAATTCAAGTAGATTTTTTTTTTGAAGCCCTAATTTTGAAAAAGAGGACGAAAGAGAACGAGATGAGTTGAAGCCGCCATTATTTTTATTTTCTTTCGTTAAAAATTTAGGGTTACGAATGAAATAGAGAAGGGATCGAGTATAGCCTTAGATAATATCACAGCACTTAAGCAAAACCATGGGCTAGGAAAATTGTAAAGCCCACCTAATTCCTTAAACAAAAATTTTGAAGGGAATTTAAATAAATTTACAAACTTCAAGCTCAAATTTTTAAATTCAAATATGTTCTTCATATTAACTTGAAAAATTCAAATAGCCTCATAGTTTCAAATCCAAATTTTAATTCAACTATTAATTTACATAAGAAATAATCCTTATATCCAAGTTTTTTTTTCTTAAGTCATTAGTTTAAATTTATAATACAAATTTAATATTCAATTTCAACTCCAAAGTCAAGTTTAAATTTTTATTCAGCTTTGTATAGATTAAATTTTAAAATTTAATCACCAATTTCATTGTTATATTGGAAATTCAATTTAAATTATCATTCAAATACTTAAAATTAATTAAATATTCACAATTTAAATTGTTCAAAATTTAGGATCGTTACACATGTATTAATTTACCGTCATCAATAATTAATTATTCTTAATTAATCATTCTTAATTAATAACTTTTATTAATTAACCCTTTAATTAATTTTTTCACTTGACCTTTAATTAATTATTTCTTTAATCACATTCATTTCCACTAGTTACTTTACTAAGTAATTATTCTTAATTTCAAATAATTAATAAATCTTTAATTTAATTTACTCATTAATTATCTTTAATTAATCTCTACATTTTAAGAATAAACTCCTCATTTAAATTAATACTTGTTCTATTGTTAAACTTAATCTAAACCATTTAGAAACAAAAATATATTTGAATAAATTTTACTTTAAAACAAATCAATTTAAACTTTTAATTACTGTTATACTTAAAAGTCTTGGAAAACCCTTTTCTTTAATGTTTAATTTAAATTAAACAAGTATTTAAACTTGGAACCTTGATTTCCATATCTTTAACTTATCCATTAAATAAAATTTGAAAACTTATTTTTAAACATTACGTTATAATCACTTTGAATGTAACATTATAACTTGAAAACGTTCTTATTAAAAAATTGTTTGAAAAATTATTATTATTATTATTATTATTATTATTATTTTTGATCTAATATACTAAATTGAAAATACTTTTAGAATTAAAATTCAAAATTAATTAGTTAATTACTTTTTAAAGTCAACGACCTTAAACATTCTAAAATTGAAAATATATTTAGTTAAACACTCTTAAAAACTTGATTTCCTTAAAATCCTGCCATTTAATTTTTTGAGACATTTGTAAACTCAAGCTCTTTGTTTTAGAATCCTTGATTTCCGCCATCCAGCTCGCCTCTTGAGCTCCAATACGTTCTTACCTGAAAATCTGTAATACACTGTCTGACCCGAGCATTACATCAAAGTAACACCCGGGTCAGGCTGGAAACTAGCATGAGTAAACCCATCTAACATGAAATACAAAAGCATACAACTTATGTAAACCCGGGGTAACTTATATCAATTTACAACTTCGCAAGTTGTTATAGACATCACTTATTTCACACATTAATTTCTAAGTACCAAACTTAGATTAAATGGTCAAGTTCACTTTAATCATTCCATTCCAGTATATAGATTTCACATATCAAATCTGAACAGAATTATTTATAGATTACAAATCGAAGTGGTTTCGGGTATTTAATAATACTCGACTCCGGTCTCTTCGAATTCAATACCATCTTAACCCACACTATTCAGGTGAAACTCAATTTAACCTTTAATCACAAGATGACACTTTTTACACAGCAATTTATCATCGACAGATAACCACATAATCACCGTTCAAGACAAACATATCATATCACAAACATTTCATATCAGAAATATCAACCAATCATTCATAAGCAAGATTTATTAGTCACCTATTCCTAATTAAATCAAATTAAATACTTAAATCTCTTTTAATCTTGCTTACTTAACAAAAATTAACTACAAACCATTAATTATTCATTCCCTAATTATGCTCTCTAATTACGTTCGGTAATTAGCCTTTGATAAATTTACCACATTCATTAATCAATCTTGATTAATCACATTCAGTCATTAATTATTATTCATTACTTACATTAATTAATTAACCTCTTGATTAATTAATAAATCATTTAATTACACCGAGTAATTATCACTTAATTACTTCCCTTGAGTAATTATCCTTTAATTACTATCCATTAAGTAATTCCCTTTATAATTAATTACATCCAGTATTTATTCATTAATTACTTCGCTAAGTAATTACACTTCATTAATTACATTAAGCAATTATACTTAATCCATCATTAAGTAATCCTCTTTAATTAATTAAACTTAATTAATTAATTCAAATTGATCACACTAACTTAATTAATTACATAAGTAATTAATTACTTTAATTACTTTATTAAGTAATTACCATTATCCATCTTAACATCAAGTAATTAACCCCTAATTACTTATTACTTAATTATTTCTTAATTGATTAACTTTAATTAATCAAATATTAATTAATCAAATATTAATTAAGAAATTAATTATACTTAATTAATTTCAAATCAATTTACCTTAATTTAATTATTCAAATTAATTAAGTAATTTTACTTTAATTACTTTTGTAAATAAAACTTGATTTAAATTAAGATAAAACATTTATTACATTTAACTCTTAACTTCCATTTAAAATAAATAGATTTAAAAGCTTGAATATGATTTATTAAAATCATCATTCTTTGATTATTAGAGTTAAATACTTCTTTTACTTAAATCACACTTAATTTCAACAAATTACCCCTCTTCATTTGAAACATTATGGAATAAAGTTTAAAAGATTTTTTTAAAGTATAAATATATCAATCAAAACTATTGTTAAAACAAAACTAAAAACTTTGTTTAAAAATTTGCTTTTACTTTAAAATTTGAAATCATTTGTAAACTTAAGCTTTGCTTTTACTTAAAATTTGCTTTTTCTTCTTCCTTTATAACTCTGTTTGTACTTAATTTTAAAATTAAAGTATTACCAAAAGCTCGCAAATGACACGAATACTGACTCGAGCAACAAACCAAAATCCTCGAATTCATCTTCGAGTCGATCACAAGGAAGTCCATCTTCCTCAACTTCTCTACCATATCCAGCTACACCGTACACTCGTGCACAATGCACGACAATCAAACCAACGTTGATCAGCTCTGAAACCCTTCGCGAGTCGCCCCAGCCTTCCCCGATCATACTGACCACCTATCACCGTTGATTAGGCCGGAGATAAAAATTGAGTCACTCAGCCCAACCTATCACCCATCCTGCTTGTCAAATCTTCTTCGCGTCGCCACTGTCGCCCACCGAAGAACCCAACACTTCGTCCAATCCTTGACCTTGCCCTCATATTTCTTTTCCCCAACCACCGATGTCCCCCAAATAAACCACGACGTCGCAAATTCTCGGATCTCGACATCGACCAGGCAAACTCCTTAAACCCTACTTTGTCCCCACGCCGCCACCAAGGTGAACGAAGAATTCATCTACCATTTTTCCCAAACTTGCCTTCCTCCAGGCTAACTACAGTAGAGACCCTAATCCCTAAGACTTTGCTGATCATCAGATATTGCTCGAAAAAAAAATACCGATCAACATGCAATATGTCGGCCTATACACCATTAAAAACTACAAAGTTTATTTCAAAATTCACGATTTGTATTCACAATCTAGATTATAAAATTAGATATATAAATTATCATATTTGATTTTTACCCATTTTCTTATTTTTACTGTAATCTTTAAACCTACAGTATATTCAACAAATAAAATAACTTAAAATTATTTTTAAAACAAGAAATCATTATTATTAACAATTTCTTTTCTATAATCAAAGTCTAATTTTGATTTTATAGAGAGATAGATATTATTTTGTGATGGAAGTTTGCCTGTTACTAATAACAGAGCACAAGTATAAATATTTACAGACATTCACCCATGAAACCAAGCGTCTACATACAAATATTCAGATGAAATGAAGCATGCAAACAATACCACAACTGTATCACACAAAATCATCACGTGCAACATCTAAAACTGATTTTAAATAAGAGTTTTACTCACCTTTGAAAATGCAGAGAGTTTTGAAGAGAACAGGGAAGTTTCTGAAAAATTGAAAAACTGCACATTGATATTTTGATTTCTAAAACTTGTATTGCTGAACTTAAGAACTGAAATGTTAGATGCTTGATTGCTTTAAGACTGGAATATGAAGATATGATCAAGACTTTGAAACTTGTTGTTTCCAGATTGCATTAAAAAGTTGGAAGCTTGGTTGATAGGTTTGAAAATGTCTTGATAAATCTCACACGATTTTGTTTTCGAGGAGATGATTCAGATTTTCTGATTTGCATATGAGAATATCTCGGGTTGATTTTGAGAATTACAAAACTGGCCAATGATTCCTTTCTTGAATTTGAAAGAAAAAGAATGAAGAAAGAAAAATTATGCATTTTATGGTTTATCAAAATTAATGAAAAGAAAATAAGAGAAAGACACTTGTTAAATTCTATTACATTTGTCACAAACCTTCTTCAATTAAATACACATGTTAATCATGAGCTTATAAAAATGAACACTTGTAATTCTTATTTTTAAGCTATTATTTTTAAAGGATTTAAAAGTTTTATTATTAATTTTCCTAATTAATAAGTACTTTACTAATTTATAAAAAAATTCTCTTACTTGATAAAAATTAAACTTTTAAAAGAAAAGAAAATATAAATTAATTAGATTCTAAATAAAATCATATAAAACTATTTAATCCATTTTACATGCTAATATAAAAGCTTTTGCATTTATTTGCTATTAAATAAATATTTTCCAAATTTATTTAAATATTACTTTATTTAAATTAATTTTAAATGTTTTTATATTCAATTATCAAATGACCAAAATCTGGGCTATCACACTACACAAGACCGTCCTACCCCTAACCTAGATAGACCGAGTATGTTATCACCCTGGGTGTTCCCACCTTTATCATCGAGCGCTCCTTCTTTCGTGCATAACCATATCCATAATATAGGTTTCCGAGGACATCTAGAAAGGTGATAACATATCCTAATAGGGTGCGACCCACTTAGCCTTACTGCATCTTCCCTGTTTTAGTCATTTTCGATTGATGAGGCTTGATTACCTTTCAAGAACAAAACTCTACTTAGAATGCTCATTGTCCTCCAATGACGATGTTTTGATAGCATTCATCCATACAAGTTGTCCTGGGTCTGGAGAAACCGAATCACCGTCTTCATCACCTTCACGGTATTCAATCATTACGTTCAAACGAATCGAAGAAGTTTTCAGATAATTAAATCTGATCACGGTCTCTTCGAAACGATTAATGAAATTGGCCAAAATTGAAAGTCAGTTATTTAGCTATCAATAAACATCCAAAAGCAGACATTGGGTCTTATTTCAAATTTTCCAAAGTTTATTCCAAAATATCTTTATAAGATATTACTTCCTGTACTTCAACATTTAAAAATAGTTTTCAAATCCTTTTATTTTTCAACGGAATATTCTAACCCTTTCCAATACTTAAAATATATTTTTTCCTACTTCATTTTATATTCAACACTTAGGAAGTATTCTATTTATTTCCTATTTCTTTTCTCAAAATTATTTACAAATTTTATTTGTAAATTTCTTGACTACTTTATATAAATTCCGAAATTCCCTAATTAATTTCCTTAATATTTCCAAAGCCAATTATACTTGCTTGTAAACTCAATTTTTCGTTGTACTTCTTTATGAATTCTATTTCATTTTCGAAGTTCACTTTTATTTAACCACTTCGAGAATTTTCTTACTTTTATTCCCAATTCCATTTTGGAGAATTCTCTTATAAGTCCCATCTACTAAATAACCCTTTCCCAACCCTCGAGAAGATTTATAAATAAATTTAACCCATTACAAAATTCTATATACACATATATGTAAAAAAAAGTATTTAAAAGAATAATAATAATAATATATTTTTAAGACATGTTCAAACAATTACCTAAAATATTGAAAACACTTTTTATAACATCACTTTCCAAAGCAGGTTTAAAGATTTAGGATTTATTAAATGAATATTAAGTATTTGAAAAATTCACTTATGAGTCATTTCAATACTAACTGACTTTAACTTACATATTAAATAAAACTTTCCCTTTAAAATAAAAACTTATTAATAAAAAGATATATTTTTAAATCTCAATAACCAAATTTCATTTATAAATCCCTCTCGATTTCCACCACATCACTTCCCTTTCGGTCTCCATCACCATTTTCACTTTAAAAATTGTATCCACCGTATTTTTTTCTCTCTCGCCCTAACTCAATATTCCAATATAAATTCTTCGTATAAATTTATATTCCAAATTTATCATCCAATATCATTTTCATGTATTTATAAACATCGTTTATAAATTTTTTATAACTCCCTTGAGTTCCACTAAAAATAATCTCATTTATAAAATCCCATTTTATAAATTCAATTTATTATAAATTCCATTTATTTTTGCCAATCTATTTTTACTATCGATGTCAACTGCTTTACGTATTTTTTTCTGAATATCATATTAAAACTCAGTCTTAAAAATTCCTTTATATAATTTATTTTTAAATCTCTATTTAATATATTTTTCTGTATTATTTAATATGATCAAAAAAATCCACTATTGCTTATTCAAATCAATCACTTTTAGATAATCTAAATTTCGATACACATATTTTTATATTAAAAAAATCTCTTTTTAATTCCTTAACAATTCAAAATAATATTTAAGGAATTTAATATACCCAAGTCAAATTCCATACTATTATAGCATTTTAAAATTTTACAACACACAACAATCCAACAGATTATTCAACCATATATATATATATATATATATATATATATATATATATATGAGAAACACTAAATATATTGGAGGAATCCAACTGGATCCCTCCAACCTATTTCCCCTTCATTCATAGATGTGAGACAATAATAAAAATTCCAATCCCACTTCAAGGGGGATATCGCGGTATATAAGGTCATCCGCTATTATACGGGGAGCATAGGGTCTCATCCGCTATAATGTGCGGGAATATCCCTTCAATTACTAATATATATGCTACTCTATATATAATCATCCCACAAATAATTAAAAATATCAAACCATTCAATCAATTGATAATTTAAATTTTCAACATTTTAAATTAAACCGTGGCAATCCAAATGAGTGAGAAACTCTCAACTTGATTTTCTTTTGCAATCCAATCCAAACCCAACTTGTTTCTTCATGATTTTTAGACCTTATATGCAAAAAAAATTAATTAGCTATCTCAATTTTAAATTCTTAATTAGACAAAACTAATTATAAAATTTAACTAGATCAGTAATATACCTTCCCCATTTTCTCTACGACCTAGAACACAACCACACACGTACAACAGCTTTGATCGAAACACCTCATTACGAAGTATTAACCTTCCCTAACAAAATCACCACTGTCCAATCTGCCACTCAGGCTAGACATACCTCCATCACCCTAAAATCCCAATTTGCGCCTCCACAGAAAATGCGACCTGACCTCCTCTATTGACTGTACACTCCACCTCCAGAGTAAGGACACCGCCCTATCTCGCTTTGCCAAAAACTAACCCTAGTCTATGCATCGCGACTGCCTCAACTTACCACAACGTCGTTCATTCCTCTACACATGCGCGCCACCTTCTGATCGATCCCAAACCCTAACACGAATCGTTCGACCATGCATCGAGCTCCTTGCCTTCCGTGCACCGCTGACCCAAGTGCCCTGAATCTTCGATCGTACGCAAGTATGCCTCGCCTCCACTTATGATGCTGCTCCTCTCTAATATACAACTACAGTCGCTCGAGACTAGAGGAATCACGTCTCGATTCCTTGATTTTTTTTAAATCGAATTGGTTTTGGTTCGATTCTCTTTTTTTTTTCTTTTCTTTTTTTGGTTCTGAAGTGAATTTCATTTTTTTGAATAGCTAAGAGGTAGAGGGGGATGACGTGAGAGAAGAAAAACAAAAGAGAGCGGCTTCCATTTTCTTTTCTCTGGTTTCGATTTTCAAATGGAGAAGGAAAGGAAGCATACATGATTTAAAATGGAAGAAAGCGGCTGCTGTTAAAGAAGGTAGGGTGGCATGTTTCAGAAGGGAAGAGACGTAAAGGGGACGGGTCAACTGTCATTGATTTAACCATTATACATAAATCCATGTATGTATGTATGTGTGTGTGTATGTATGTATGCATGTATATTTTCCAAATATTCCACTCGTGAAATTTTGAAACTCTATGAAGGCATTCCGCCAGGAATTTATAATGTTGTACCGTATTCCGAATGCAATGGAAAAGGTTTCGAGTCCAAATTCGATCGTATGGAGAAGATAGCTTTTTGGATCCAACTTATATTGAATTTTCGATATAAATTTCAATGCGTTTCTATACCGTACTTCTAAATGATAACTCCCAAAGAATCTGATAATAATCCACTATTATAGATCCAATGAAACTGGTTTCGTCGAATTTCGAGACTGTGCCATGGATCGCAATTTTAACGCGTCGATTTAATCGATGATTTTGAAAATTCCAAAATCGCTTGAAGATTTTGTTTAAAATTTTTACCAACTAAATATATTTCAAAATCTAATATTTAAAACCATTTGTATATTCACAATTAACGGTCGAAAAATCCGAGTCGTTACAACAAGTCCTTCTTTCTTTAAGAAGATCAGCTTCAGCATGGACAAGAGAAGCTGTTAATAGTTCCAACTCCAAGGTAGCTTCATCTCTAACCATAGAAATGGAGGACATTTGGTTCTTAAGAGCAGAAATTTCCTCTTGGAATTCAAAGGACTCAGCAGAGGATTTCGATGCTTGCTAATTCAGAACTAACCAACTCTTAGAAATCTGAAAGAAGAAAATGCAATGCGAGTTAGAGATTTAGATAAAACCAGTAATAACAAAGTCAATTAAGGTAAAAATCACCAATAGTTGCTGCTCTATCAAAGAGCGATAATGTCTCGCATCACCACTCCCAATCTGCCACTCAGGCTAGACATACCTCCATTACCCTAAAATCCCAGTTTGCGCCTCTACAGAAAATGCAACCTGACCTCCTCCTATTGATTGTACACTCCACCTCTAGAGTAAGGACACCGCTCCATCTCCCTTTGCCAAAAACTAACCCTAGTCTACGCATCGCGACTGCCTCAACTTACCACAACGTCGTTCATTCCTCTACACACGCGTGCCACCTTCTGATCGATCCTAAACCCTAACACGAATCGTTTGACCATGCATCGAGCTCCTTGCCTTCCGTGCACTGCCGACCCAAGTGCCCTGAATCTTCGATCGTACGCACGTATGCCTCGCCTCCACTTACGATGCTGCTCCTCTCCAATATACAACTACAGTCGCTCGAGACTAAAGGAATCACATCTCGATTCCTTGATTTTTTTTAAAAATCGAACTGGTTTTGGTTCGATTCTCTCTTTTTTTTTCTTTTTTTGGTTCTGAAGTGAATTTCATTTTTTGAATAGCTAAGAGGTAGAGGGGGATGACGTGAAAGAAGAAAAACAAAAGAGAGCGACTTCCATTTTCTTTTCTCTGGTTTTGATTTTCAAATGGAGAAGAAAAGGAAGCATACGTGATTTAAAATGGAAGAAAGCGACTGCTGTTAAAGAAAGTAGGGTGACATGTTTTCAGAAGGGAAGAGACGTAAAGGGGACAGGGCAACTGTCCATTGATTTAACCATTATACATAGATACATATATATGTATATATTTGTATGTATGTATGTATGCATGCATGTATATTTTCCAAATATTTCACTTTACATATCGTGAAATTTTGAAACTCTATGAAGGCATACCGCTAGGAATTTATAATGTTGTACCCTATTCCGAATGCAATGGAAAAGGTTTCGAGTCCTAATTCGATCGTATGGAGAAGATAGCTTTTTGGATCCAACTTGATTGAATTTTCAATATAAATTTCAATGCGTTTCTATACTGTACTTCCAAATGATAACTCCAAATGCTACGAAGAATCTGATAATAATCCACTATTATAGATCCAATGAAACTGGTTTCATCGAATTCCGAGACTGTGCCATAGATCGCAATTTTAACGTGTCGATTTAATCGATGATTTTGAAAATTCCAAAATCGCTTGAAGATTTTGTTTAAAATTTTTACCAACTAAATATATTTCAAAATCTAATATTTAAAACCATTTGTATATTCATAATTAACAGTCGAAAAATCCAAGTCGTTACAACAAGTCCTTCTTTCTTTAAGAAGATCAGCTTCATCATGGACAAGAGAAGTTGTTAATCGTTCCAACTCCGAGGTAGCTTCATCTCTAACTGCAGAAATAGAGGACATTTGGTTCTTAAGAGCAGAAATTTCCTCTTGGAATTTGAAGGACTCGGCAGAGGATTTCGATGCTTGTTAATTCAGAACTAACCAACTCTTAGAAATCTGAAAGAAGAAAACGCAATGCAAGTTAGAGATTTAGATAAAACCAGTAATAACAAAGTCAGTTAAGGTAAAAATCACCAATAGTTGCTGCTCTATCAAAGAGTGATAATGTCCCGCCAAATCAGAGACAGTTGAAGGCGGGGGAATAGAAGTGACAGATTCAGAACGCAAGATAGGCTCGGTTATTTCTTCAAAATTAATAAAAGAAGGAAAAGAAGACGATGGCTTCGAAGGAATTTGCTTTAAGGAGGGAGTCGTCACTAAAGCCAGTTTTATTTGCTCGAGTGCAGCTGGAGAAGAAACGAAAATGCGAGAAAGACGGTCGTGAATAGTTGGAGTCTACTCCGTTTTTTCTTTAGGAGCTTCAATAATTGGGCTCTCGGAGCTTTATCGTGAGATAGACGTTCCTCGTCCTCTACATCGATAACTTTAGCAACTTTCTTGGGAGGTTCTGTTTTAAACGATTCCACCAACTTCCTGTTGAAATCCATCTTGGATTCGGCAAGAGATTCAATGATAGATGGTGCTCCAAGGTTGTAGAAGGGGGAGTAGGACTACTAACAAACTTTCCGACTTGAGAAGCAGCTGGAAAAATTTCAAGCAGATTAAAAGTCAGCAAAATAATTTAGAAAACAAGAGGAATAGAAAGAAAATACTGTGCCTATAATTTACCAGAGTGGTTTGATTAAATGGGTGACATGGGAGAAAAGTGTTCAGCATCTCTCAACGAGAGGAAACATTTCCTTTTGAAGTTTGTTGGATCAAAGGGGGTAGTCCCAAAACCCTTTGGCCAGGGGGAAGAAGACAATGCTTCCTCAAGTTCGATGGCATCAACAGCTTCAGTAGATTTCCTATTCTACCAAAAGCTGCGATAATAGATTCCACCGTTCTTTTATCTGCTTCGTTAAGTTACTTAGTAGGAGAACATCGCATGAAATGAAGATTAGGCAAGAGAAAAAATAAAATGGAAGGAATATAGTGAAAATTCGAACTTATTGAGGGAAGAAAAGATCCCACTGATACTTGGGAAACATCGGACAAAGAAAAACCTGTTTTCCTAGTCTTTAAACTTATTGACTCCATCCGATATAAGCTTCTTCGGGGAGTTAGCTCTGAAGATCTAATGATTAAGAGTGCTAAGTTTGACTATTCAAGTTAAGTATTTCAGAACTTCAGCACTTAAAGAAGGAAGTCCAGACTCTAGTGCCATCAGCTCCAAAGATAGAAGGTAGGTGTAAACATTAGGGGATAATTAGATTGGAGCAACCCTAATGTGAGTAATGAATCTGGAAAAGAATTTAGGAAAGGGCAGGAATCCCCCGTGCCATATATGGACAATAGTGTAAGTGAAGAACCCTTCAGGAGGGTTGTTGATAGTGTCTGTCTCTCTGGGTGGAATAGCTTTCACGCTAATAATTCTAAAGTCCTTAAGGATGGCATCAACCTCCTACTGGAAAGATACCCAAGAATGCTTCAAGATGGCGTTAAGTGTCTTTGGAGAGCTCATGATTCTGCCAGGCTAAAATGTTTCAGTTAAAATTTCCAACTTTATTTGGATATAGTATTCATTTCAGAATTAGTCAAGGACCTACTTGAATAACTTAAACAAAAAACCAAGCATGACGCTTTAAATTTTCGAAAAAAATGTTTAAGTTAAGAATAAAAGGTATTGGGCTTTCGACAAAGTCGATGGGAAGGAGATAATAACATTTAGTAAATACCTATCGACAAGGTCAAAAGACTAAATAGGAGTGTTCATGGAGCATTCGACAAAGTCCAAAAGAAAAGTGTAACAACCCGAGTTCCAGTGGGTTCGGATTTTTCGCAAAAATTCTAAAACCCAAATCAACTGAAGTTCGAGTTGGGTGTCTAGTATCCTGCAAATAGGCGAAGAAAAATATATCTGAGCTCAAATAAATATCTCACAGCGGAACTGAGTAAAATATAGTAATAAGTAAATACTCGCCAATGTAATAACACTTTCTAAACAAGTGTCTCGAAGTTGGAAAATATCTGCTATCTATCTCATCTATGGGATGATACGAGAAAGAGGTCAGAACTAACGTTATGGTGAATGGACAAATTATACACTTCTAAGCATAATTCTACATATACTATTCTATTTTCATTTTCTGTTTTATTAGGTTTATTGCGTTTATAATACTCTCGCCTCTGTGCGTAAATAGTACCCATCTACTCCCTAATAAGTTAAGACCTAATAACCAATATATATAAGTAGCTACATTCCCAAAGACCGCATTAGTCTGAGATACTACCCATAGTACCTTCCGTATACTCCTCGAAAATGATTCCATCGTCTCGCTACTAGAGCGTACTTTTACTATATCTGTAAAGGATAGATTCACGAGCCCTACAATACAATGTTCCATCGTCTACTATGAAACGTGAAATTGCATCGGCACTAGCTTATACTAGTGCTCGGACATCTATAATATACCACCCACTGCGTACCTTGAGGACTACATGTGATCGTTCCGTCTATTCCCTAAATTTCGCCGACAAGGTCTACCTTGTATGGAACTCAGTCGGGGATTTTCTATATCTGTAAAAGTCTGCTTCATTAAGCTTATAATACATATATTCTATTTGGTCTGTCTCATCGTGGCTATGGCCCCACGCAGCCCCCCTACAACTAATCGAAAGACTTTTCAAGAGCTAAGTGGCAGTGCCCTACTGCAAACAATCTAAACATCCAATTGGCTATACCACTCATCCAATGTCTCGATAGTGAAAGAACCATTGGCATGTTGGTTTAGCTCTAGTCTTTCCCGAACTCGCTCTGACCGATGATGGCTAATATTTTAATGCGACTATCCTTATGGATATTTCCCACTATAACCTACTCCCAAACTAGAGTACAGTGTCAGACGAATATCCTACTCCATCATCAACCTTTTGACTGTCTACAAAAGTCCGCTTCGTTAGACCTGCAATGCAAAAGCAGTCAAGGCATACTCTCATGATGGAATACCTACAGACCTCCCTCTAGGGGTGAAACTTCATTAGGCCTAACCCAAATCCATCCTAGAGTATTCTCACGTTCCATTGAAGTCTCGTACTTCCTTCTAGCCCAAAATACCTAAATTGGATGTGCCCTTTCTATACTAAAAATCTACGATGAATTGCTTCGTTGGGCTCTTTATCCAGATTCCCTTCGGGCTGCTCCAAACGCACCTTACAATTTTATTAGGCCCTACGTCTATTCTTTTATTAGGCGTTTATTTTATTTTTCTTATTCTATGGCTACACATTTACCCTAATCAGCATGCCCTGCCCCACCCATATGTGAGACCATCAGTTCTATACCTGAAAGGGAATGCTGCTGGTACAGGCCACTTCTATTATTCTTGCTTATTAACTTAATACAAGATTTAAGTTTGATAAAGTAAGCCTCTTCTATTTCCTACGTGTTACCATTATACTTGCAATTGTCACTTTTATATTTTTTTTCTTTCTTTTATAACCTACATGTTATAAATGTAATTGCAAGTGTCTCTTTTCTATTCTTATCCTTCTTCTTTTATTATGATACTAAACTTTCTTTAGTTATCTTATATTATATGACAGTCTTAGCTTGGGACTATGTCCAACTGTCATAATTTACTTATCATAATAACTGCTTTACTTTTATTCTACTATCCGTGCAGTAAATGCAGATCTAGTCACATTTTATATTTATTGTTCCTAGTCTTGTCAAATAATTAACTTGATTATTTCTTATTCTTTAATTTCTTTAATGCTTCTATTCTGGGAAGTAGTTCTATTCTATCTGGTTGGTCACAAAACCTGTGCTAAAAATCCATTTCCATATCTTAACACTAAATAATGCTATAATCAATAACTCGTAACTGCAAGATATTTCTTTTATTGTTTCTTTAATTGTTGGGTAATGCATAATACAGTAATGTCTCTATTTTGCACTAATTCCATTTTTCTTTCTTTTATTCTTGCAATTACGTTTATCATTATTCTTACAATATTAAACTAATCAAGTTATTAGATTTTCCCCCTTTTAATTTATTTCTCTCGTTTTAACATAATTTACCATACATTTCTCACTTTTAGGCTTATGCCTTTCTCTATAATTTTTAAGTCTAATATTACTATATTTAATTGGATTCCTTTCTTTTTTCCATATAAATAACATTTAAATATAAGTACACTTCTCTTATAAAATTAACAGTTTCAATATCTAACTAACTATAGAACTAATTACTGAAATTAGTTCAAACGTCGAATTAAAATATTCAATGGATATCTAATGATATTATATATTATCAACATAAAAGATATATAATTTAAATCCACTCACCTTTTGTCCTCATGTTCAATCCATGGCCTTACTGGATCCACTTCTAAGGCGTCTAATATTTTTATTAAAAAGATATTCTCCCAAGAAATATTTTCTATTTAAGGCTCAGCCTCAGGCAATGAACCCAATTGGAAGAAAATATGATTGTGAGAAAATTGCAAGGCCTAGGGTTCTATTTATAGTGAATCTTAGGGATCTCAGGCTATTGGATTTTAAGATTGAATTTGGTGCAACCATGTCACAGGCTTGCTGCGAATCGTTGGATCCAAAAAAAAACGCTCGAGGTTGCATGAAAATCAAATTATAAAACTTCGGCACGTTTCTAGATGATTTCACGTTTCTAGATGATTTCACGTCCAGGGAAACACGTGGGTCGACCCGTGTGCTTTGTGGGTCGACCTGTGGGGTCCTGCTTTTTTCGATTTAATTTTTTATATATTTATTTAATTCTGATTTCTTTTTCTTCTCGTAAATTCTTCATATTAACTAGGATTTCGACAAGTTATATATGGAAAGTGATTAGAAAATCGCCACGGACCCAATGGTGTAACCCCCATAGCTAAATTCTGACAATTTCAAAAATGCTTATTTTCACCGTTCATCGTTATTTGATTATTTAATTATTTACAAATGTAGGGTGTTACATTCTTCCACCTTTTAGGATATTTCATCCCCGAAATTCGGCAAGGGTAAAACTATGTAATTCCTCGCACCAATCATATCTATTTTGTGTACATCCAATTTTACGACCATTTGCGTCCTTGTGTAAAATGTCATTCAATATAAAATATATGCATGTACATGTATTTCTAAGTGGTATCTCCTATATGAATGCTTTTCTTCTTTAAAAACTCCTTTTTAAAATATGATGCAAATATCCTAAATGTACTCGCAATTTTTATACGAATGCAATCTTTTGAAAACTCAAAACGTTTTCATCTAATTTTTCCCACACTTCTACTGAATAGGAGTGTAGTTCAACGAAGTTTACATCCAAATCCTACCACTACAGCTGAAAAGGCCTTTAGTAGCGTTGAAAAAAAGCTACCAAAACTTTCAGTAGCATTTTAAAGAACGCTAGTACAAGTCGCGCAACTAAAAGTTTGATTTTTGTGTTGCGTCTTAATAAACGCTACAAAATGTTTTGTATTACCGCATTTTTTAAACGCTACTAAAGGTTTTTTGCAGCGTTTACAGAACCTACCAAAACTATATATTTTGCAACTAAAAACTTTTCATTGCATTTATTTTATGCCACTATAAATTCATGTGGTATTTTACATTTGTTTCTATAGCATTTTAAAAACGCTACTAAAAGGTATTGATTGTTTTATAGCATATTTTAAATGCTACTATATACTGTTAATGGCTTATATTATTTTCAGCAACCAGTTATATAATAGTCATATTAAAATCAGCAACAATCATAATTACCATATTCAAACCAACAATCAATCACTCGTATAATCGTCATATTCATATAATTGAGAATACGTTAATCACATAAGTATAATATTCATAGCCATTTTGATAATAGTTATTTGACAAAATGAGCAAATTCACATACCACAAGCATTCACCAACAAGTTTACACAACCAATACTAACAAATATCATAATACATATTACAATTAAAGTCATGTTCATTGTTGCTGATGGTCTTCACTTCGGAAAAGCTAATTACCTGTAAACATAGTTGATAATCAACAATAAGAATTTGCCATGAATTATCAAGTAACATTCAAACAATATTAATTGATAAATGAACAATCTTTCACAATGCATAACATTTTGACCATATATTAACAACTTCTTAATCTCCAACAAAGCCCCTTGATAAAAACAAAGATCTATATTGCTATGTACCATAATACTTGCCTCTCTCACGGCTGACTCATAATTTAATAGTCTATACTAAGTTAAGTAGTTAGCTAGAAGGTTTTCAATAGCCAACTTTTGAACTTGAGGTGAATTCTGATTTATTAACCTTGGCATTTAATAACTAATGGATGGATACAACAACTTAATGCACTAATAATAGCATCACTAGTAATTATCAAGCTCATGTTTGACTCTGTATTGGTTTCTTAATAAACCAAGATGCAAGCACTTATGACTATATAACAGCTTCTATGTTAGTTAACAAAATAAAAGGAGGACAGGATCATACCAAATAGTGCACTTGCAAGGCTATTATTTTCCATGTTTTCGTAAACAAGTAGTAATTGATTTCCATCAATACCACATCCATAAAGTCTCACTAAATTCGGATGATGTAAAGAAGATATTAACCCAACCTCAGTAATAAATTCACAGTTTCCTTCCCTTGACCGGGAAGAAAATTGCTTCACGCTATCTTTGAACTCTTCGTAGTGCTCCCTGAAATTAAAATTAAAAACATGAATTAAAGGATAAAGTGTACAAATCATATCAATACAAGATTATAATTGTTACCTTGTAAATAGGACGAATCCACCTTCGCCTATTTTGTTGACAATATCAAAATTGTTGGTGGCAGCTTTAATCTGTCTCAGGGTAAATATGCTAGTCTGCAACTCTAGACCTTTAAGTTCACCATACATAGCATGTTTTCTTCTTCAGCAAATCCAAACTATGATGTAGATCATCATTAGTAGTACATCTGCACAAGCACCAGCAATAATTCCTAATATGACTACAATTGATAGCTCATGGGAACCTAGATCTCCAATATTCATTCCAGGATATATTGAATGGTTTTATTAATTTCTCACCATTTCCATTGGCTTCTTTGGCAATATCAAAATCTCGCAAAACCATTTTTCCCTAAATACATACATCAAAAAGTCACTTCCCAACACAAAAATATGACTGGTCATCAATGAACATTATTTCTGCAAAGTGGAGATTAAATTATAATAACGCGTTTGTAAACAAAGGCCATAATATCTAAGAGAAATCGGATTTCCATCCATTAACGATGGATTTTTGTAACACAAACTTTTTCCTCAATATATTGGCGGAATGGGCGGCAAAAATTTTAGTTGCATTGGGAGAGAAAAAGATCGATTACGCAAGCAATATTGGCTGCACTTTTGAATGGAACGTTGCCAATATTTGCAACTGAAGCTAGATTTTCTTGTAGTGGCTTAGTTAATTTATTCAAACTATTATTATTATTATTATTATTATTATTATTATTACTACTAAACTTATACATTATCTCAATTGCTAAAACTTAAAATGTCATAACTTGTACTTTAATTAATTTAAACTTATGAATTTTCTCAAACTTAAACTTTATTAACTTTGTTAATTTTTATAAATTATCTCAAACTTATAAAAAAATTATTAACTTAGTTAACTTATTATTATTATTGTTATAAACTTAGTTAATTTTTACAAACTTAGTTATTATTATTGTTATTAATTATAAGAATATCATTTCAAACATAATCTTGCATGCATCTATTATGTAACTCGTCTTTCAAAATCAAAATTTCATTTACTGATATGACTGAACTGCATTTTATTGTTTCTTTAACAGTAATTGTAATACGTTTACCTACTTTATCAGCTTAGAATTTATCATATTTAGACCTTACAAGAGAACAAGCAAGCGGGATGCCTGATTATGGATATATGGAGTGGTTTATGATTCTAATTTCTACTCGTTCTCAATTATGTTTCCTTCACCTTGTCTGTTGGTTTATCAGTTTATTTTCTGTTTTTTCCTTTCACGGTGTTGAACCCATATTTTACTAATGACATTATGTTGCCTTCACTGTGTTACTGTTTAACTAATTTATTTTTTGTTATACTTTAACAGCTGTGCACATTTTTAAAGTTGAAAAGAACAACGTCATCTTATTTCTACAACATTGTGATCAAGCTGCTATTCTGATCTATTTTACATCTGCATGTTTTCTTCAGTACACAGGTTGAAAAGACCAATGACGTCTTTTTCGGTTAACTGTTCAGATCTAATTTAATTTTTATTTCCACTAATTCATATTACCTCTTTTCTACCTGTCCATCTATTATATAAAAAGTTGAACCGTAAGAACTAAATTATATAAATATAAGTGAAAAAATAGATTATTTTTTCCATCCAAGCAGGTACTCAAATTAAGCATCAGCTTGAGTTCAGATATATAAATTCAACTTGTTGGCTTAATCATTGATATTTTAGTTTGTTCATTTCACAAATCTTAGATCCTAGGGTCGATTTCAATAAAATCTCATAATGGTTGGAATAAGGGAAAATGATTCGCTTGGAGATCTTATCAGTGATCAAATTTTTTTTTTTTTTTTTTTTTTTTAAAAAAAATTATTTATTACAAAACAAAAAAGAGAAAATTGCAATATTAAGCAAATTATATATGCCATAGTGATCACTATAGTTTCTCTATTAGTAGTAATATTAAGCTTTAAAAGGGAATCGCTGTTCAAATCAGAAACCATTGAGCTAGGATCCCCATTCAACACATCGTCCATTCACTTCAGCCAACATTGGCCTGAAGATGCTTTGAAAAGATCCAAAATACGGAAGAAATTGTAAAATATAACAAAAATTAAAGAAATCACAGTCGTACGACAAGTTTCATTAGATGTATTTGATGCTAAATGATAAGGATAAGTGTACCTTCAAATCCTCCATGTAATGCTAAATTGTAGAATCCTCAGCAATTGGAGCTCCAATTATATTTACACAGTCTATGACATACCTCAATACATAATATGCCTGGCGTAACAACTGAAAACAAAATGGTTTTAGAATGCAATATGATTAGAGCACATGTATATATAGAACAAGTAAAATGTACATCAATTGCTTAATGTGTATCACTTCAATGCCCAGAACCAGGTCCTGTGTGCAAATATGAGAATTTATAATAGAATTGTCTTGCTAGCACATATTATCCTACTAGAGGTTTAGTAGCAATTATCCCAGAAAGCATAAATACAAAATGATGGTATTTTACACACGCTGACATAACACACTCATGTGACATGTGATATTTTACATACACTTTATAAACAATGTTGCTTTTATATTCATAACGCACTCATGTGACATGCTACATACACTTTATAAACAATGGTTCCTGTGTATGTTAACAAAATTTCATAGTAATAGTTAGTCAGATGTCATGTACAATCAGGAATAATACTTAACAGACATAACATATATTTAAAAGATCATGGGTAGTAGGTCTACCAAGAATCCCATTATCTACAGTACTGGACATTTTTGGAGATTAATGATTCGACAAAGGGACATTGTGCATGAGTCCCGACAGTAAAAGCTTGCCATATTCTATTGTTTATAAATAAACATTGTAACTTGAGATACCATTTCAAACTTCGTATATCTCTTATGGATGGACAAATAAACTTATAGAATACTAAAAATCCGACAATTTCTTTATTTTCAGGCGCTTAGCAGCCTGAATCAATGCATTCAACTGCCTATTCGCTTTCATTCTTTATATGTAGATAGCAGTGGAAGAAAAAATGACGTTAGAGTGTTTGACAACATTATTTGCTTTATCATTACAAAAAAAATGATGGTGTAGCAGGAAATCATGCGTGAGCCGTTGTGATGCATAAAAAATAAAAAGTGTTTGTGCAATTGAAGGTTAGATCAAGAGTGGAGGAGAACTCTAGTTTAAGCAGGAGCCATGAACATGCAAATGCCCAAGTAGCTGAACTTTACTCTAATGATTGCCACGAGACGCACATCTCATGCATCTATCACTCGAATTAGTGTAAATTTTGTCATTCAGAGATATGGGATTATTTTTGTTATTGAATTTATGTAAATTTATGGCCATTGTAATATGACATACTAATCAGATACGCCAGATTCCCTGTGGTTGTAGCTGTGTTGGCAATTTCTTGGACATTAACAGTTCAGATTTGAATTTATATGTTTGTGGTTGAGATGCTTCTTTTTCTCATTGTTTCCATGTATGATGCCAGAAATAAAAACCCAGATGTCCATTAATGTTTACTTAGAATTTCTATTGAAAAGAAGCTCCAACGAGATCGGGAAAGTAAAGCCCCAACGAGACTCAAGCTCTGATAAGATTCTCCTAGTTACCTTTGTAAGGGCAGCAGTCGGGACTTCAATATAATGGCGAAGCTTGAATTCATATGTCAAATTAACTTCTTTTTCTTTGGTTCTTTTTTTTGGGACCGATCAAGGTTTCCATTTTCTTCCGCTTCAATAACGATCTTTTCCTAAGCTTTTAGAGTTAAAGCTTTCAGTTTAGAAATTTTCTACACATAAACATAGTATAAAAAAATTTAGAAAATTTTAAAAAAAATAATACTAGAAGTTATATGTCTGAAGAAGGAAATGCAAATAATAAACCATATGTCTGAAGAAAAGCAACTACGTGTTTGTAGTGGTACTATCACATACATCTAAAGCTTTGAAGTACAGTAGTATTTGTGCAGTGGGGAAAAGGAGAAACAAGTGCAAGTCAAATTTTCAGCGAAGGAAAAAGTAATAAGTTTTTGCAAGACTGGTAGCAGGACAAGAGTAGAGAAGAATTCCAGCCAAGTGTAACATCCCGATATTTTTAACCATTCGCATACGCAAGTGTCAGACTTGAATTGCTAAAAATACCAGATTGTTAACTTATATTTGGCAAAACTCAGCATATACAGTAAATAAAATAATCACAGAATCACTGAGACAGAGTAATATAATAATAATGCAGCGGAAACAAAAAATAGTAGTTCATGAAACAACTATATATATAACAGAGTTATACAAGATACAAAAGAAGTCTCGAATACATAGATGTCTAAATACAATAGTCAGATTCTGCGTTTGCATTGTATGTGTGGCGGTAGGCCTTATGGTAGTTTCATTTTTCAAAAGCATAGCAGATTTCTTTTTATCTTCTTTGTGAAAATAACTGTTTTTAAGATCTCACACCAGTCTCATGATTGACTTGGAGTTTATTGTTCTCTTTCTAAACTCAGGGTGCCCACAATTTTCCACACGGGCAGTCTAGAGTCAGATTATCAGTTATTCTGGAGCGAAGTCGGAAAAGAGATGCTGTGGTGATCAGGAGCAAGTTGGATAGTGAAGCGTATCACTTATACTATATAGTGTCCGCTGCGTATGGTTGGTGCAAAATAAATTTTCCATGTGAGTCAAGTTATATCAACTGCTGGTGTTGTGTTGTGTTGTGTTGTTGTAAACTCTGATGTTGTATGTATAAACTGATATAGTTCTTTCTTTTAAAGATTATTCATTTATCTATTATATGTTGTTCCGCTGCGAAATGTGAGATTCTGTTGTTGTTTCAGTTTTCTTCTTCTATGTTCTTCTTCTTAAACCATAACGTTTCGATTTTCCGGCATTCGATTGCTCGGCATTGGATACAGTGGACGTATTGATTTCGACTTTCGAAAGTCGAAAAATTGAGTCGTTACAATATATATAACATTTAAACCAATAAATTGAGATTAAATGCTAATATAAAAAGTAAATATAACATAATATATATAAATACTTTTAAACATACATACAAACTCAGTTAGATTATATATATAAGCAGACAAAACAAATATGTATAAATCTATATACAAACAATACTGCAACCTTATATATAAATTAAAACAACACATATATAGCTAGCCTGACTTGCCTATAACTAATATATATATATATATATATATATATATATATAACTGTTACTAATATATACATAAACTACAGACCTTATATACACACACAGACACATACACAAGAAAAAAAATAACAAAGCACAATATATATATACTATCTCAACTGCCAACGTAAGTAATTTCCACAATTATATATATATATATATATATATATATATATATATATATATATATATAAGCACAAAAACACAGAGGGATGCACGCAAAATGGAAGGTGGAGGAGTGAAGAAGTGGTGGAGGCGCGACATATTATGTTGGTTCATAGAGGAAGGCGGGTTTACGGAGGGAGAAAGAGAGATCGGTGAAGAAGAGGAGGAGAAAGCACGTGGTAGCATGGAGATGGTCACGGATGTGGATGGGAAGGAGGGGGAGAACCAAGGCTAGCATGGCGGTTTGGGGGAGACTTGTGGGACGGAAACTAGAGGAAGGTGGAGGCCAGCAAGCTATGGGAGATGGAAAAAAAAACAGCACGTGAGATGAAATGTACAGCCGAAAAAAATAACAACAGAAGATAGAGAATGGACGAAACAAATTAAATGAATAGGTGGGAAGAGTGACAGACAAAATATTTAATTTCTGGAAATTTTAAAAGCCAATGGCTTTTGGATTACACGGTATAAAATGAAAGGTCCCATAATATCAAAAGGTTTTAAAAACGAAACCAATACGGAAATTGGTTTACATATTTCGTTGTCCATCGAACGCCGAAAAACACACATACGAATATACTGTGGAGATCAGCACGACGAGATGATCAAAACGGTATACCGACATCAGTGGTACGATCATCCTGTCAAAAGTCGATAATCGGTACTGAAAATGCTGCTAAAACGCCAAAAATAAGATAAACGGAGCAATAATAATCCAAATTTGGAGAAATGAATTATGACGTCTCACTTAGAAGATGATTTGCAAATTTATGAATTATGACGTCTCACTTAGAAGATGATTTGCAAATTTATTGTATAAAAATATTCAGGTTTGAAAAATATTTTATTATCATCAATATTTAACTGATTTGAATTGAAATAAAATTACACAATAAAATAAATTTCCATATTATTTGATGAAAATTTACCAATTGCTATGTTTAAATAGACGTATTTCAAATATTAAATTTTCAATTCAAAATTTTATTATTTAAAATTTCACGAAAATTCAATTAATTAAATAAATAAAACCACTAAAATTTACGGGTCGTTACACTCTGCACCACTCAAAACTTTTCGTCCCCGAAAAGGAAAGGGGTAGGAGAATAGAACAACCAGAAAGAAAAATAGATTGAAAAAAAAAAAACGATTAATTTAAACCATATAAATTTCAATTTAAAAAAAATTTATATTTAACAATTTGGTTTAATCCATTCGATTTCGCATAAGCTAATTTCACTTATAATTCTATTATGACTATTTCTAAATTCATATTCATTTATTCATTATCCAATATTCAATTTATCTCAATTAATATTTTCTATAATCATAGATTTAGTGTAAAATCATGTATTGTAACCATTCAACTTTTATTTAAAATTCCTTTAACATCATTTTATATCGTATACCACTCAATTACGTAGTTAACTT
The DNA here is from genome assembly GCA_030765085.1 of Allium cepa. Lineage (NCBI taxonomy): Eukaryota > Viridiplantae > Streptophyta > Magnoliopsida > Asparagales > Amaryllidaceae > Allium > Allium cepa. Next base: position 709,359,314 of record CM060932.1, read on the forward strand.
CTAAGTAATTTGGGGAAGTTATTGAAATGCAATTGAGTGTTATACAAGTAAAACTTCTTTTTTAAATATTTATTCAAAATTTTGACTTCATTTTAATAGTTGAAATCATCCTTTAACCAAAACTTTAAGAATTAAATTTTCTATTAACTTCAATACTTTCGAGATAAATACACACACACACACACACAATATATATATCGAATCAAATTTATAATCATGTACTTATATATATTATAAATAAAGTCATACTTAAGAAATTGAAATCAAATTATTTTCCAAAAAAAAGTGTAAAAAAGCTACATAATGGTCTCTCTACTTCGAAACTCGAAAATGGATGTCGATGATACGGCCGTCATTACCAAAATTATTTTGCAGCGACAAAAGAGGAGAGCACTAATTTAAACTTTCAAAATTCTCTTGAAATGATTTCTATCATAAAATACTTTAAACAATATACACTTTAAAACTTTTAAAACCAAAGTTTGGAATCACCGGAAATTTAAATTCCCAAATACGTAATTTAAATTCATTTCAATTCCAAATCAGTTTATAAACCATGTTTAAAATTTCCATTTATTAATATCATTTAGCAATGGTCAAAGGTTTACAAATAATAAATCAAATATTATCATTTTAAATATCCAATTTATTTAACTATTTAATTTTAGAAAAATATTTTATACTTATATATATAATATAATCATACAAAATTATAAATTTTGAAAGCAAATTTTTGTCAGTTTGCTCTGTTAAAGTGTTTTGGAGTTCCTATTGATAGCGTTGATCAGACGAATCGATTGGAACCCCGAATCAACATTACAATACTCAAACAACACAATATAAAATATTTAATATAAATACAAATACACTCTCTCACTCAATGATTCCAGAAATGTATTTCAAAACAAAGATAGGGTTCAAATCAGAGGAACCCAAATCAAATAGAAATTTAACTAGAAGATAAGCTCAAAACTAAGGTAAGATAATTGAATTAAAAACTAGGAAGATGGGTATCCTAATGTAAATCGCGGGTGACCTTAACCGGGTCTATCAAGACTACAAGAATTAGATCGATGTAGAATACTGAGGCAAATCGACATTCGATCATCAGAGATAGAATTTGACATAGCCAGAGATAGCTAGCATCTAAAACAAGGATACAAAAATCTTCGGTGAATCGCACTTTTAAGATCATACAGGGGAGCTATGGGATGTTCCAGAATCGTGAAAATACGAATAGGGGAAGACAAGAGTGAATTACAGAATGAAGGGGAGAGTTCCAAAATTCAAAGGAAACCGAATCAAAGAGGAATAGATTCAAGCTTGAACGAAAGTGATTCTGTAATTAAATAAAATTTATACGTTTAGTTTTGCCTAAAACCAAAGCTCTGATACCAACTGTAACATCCCGCATGGAAGTGGGGTAACGCTCACCGTAGCATACATTGGTACCTGTGTTCTTCCTTCACGGCCAGCCTCTCAACTGCACCAACCTCCGCAGGGACATGTAGGAGTAAGAATCATCCGCTCGCTACCAAACCAAATGCGAGAACCCCCTATCATGCTGCACCCTCCAAGTGCATAGGCAGACACACATGTCGAACTTGAATTGCTCAAATACCAGATTGTTAATTTATATTTGGCAAAACTCAGCACATACAGTAAATAAAATAATCACAGAATCACTGAGACAGAGTAATATAACAATAATGCAGCGGAAACAAAAGAATAGTAGTTCATGAAGCCACTATATATATAAAAGAGTTGTACAAGATACAACAGAAGTCTCGAATACATAGATGTCTAAATACAATAGTCAAATACAAGTAGTGAATACATCATTGGAATCAACTGAATAACTGAAGGCTGAATAAGTATAGATGGATCTCCAAGCGAAGCCCCAACTTCAAAGATGAGTCTCAAATGCTATAACACTCGGTCCTACCCGAGCGTAAACCAAAACACAAAACACTCGAGTAAGGATTAACATTCTTATATCAATAAATCCAACTCAAGTGAAATATCAACTGAAATACAAGTAACTCAAAGGATGTTTGGGATAACCATCCTCTAAGGATCCGTTAAACTATCTATCATGTAGTAATATAGGCTATTATAATAATGTCTATAGTAAAGCAAACTATTAAAATAGTGTTAAGGCGTTACCCATATCCACCTTAGCACATTTTATAGTGCCAATAGTCTATACGGTACCGTAATACCTTCAGACCGAGAGGCTACCAGAGAATACTCCATAGGTATGACACAAAACAAACTCGTAGTGGTCTCGCTAGGGTAGGTGACATGGAACAGCTAGGCAATGCCCAGGTAGATATACCAATTATGCATCCGGGCTAGTGGTAACACAGAGCAACTACTATCGCCCACCTCGGAACACACTCCAAAATCAAAATCAAGTGTGGCCACCAAATCAATCACAAAGTCAGAATATAATATCGAAGGAATGTGCACGATCGGAGGAATGACCTCACTTGGCCCAAGAATCGCTCCTGTTTTAGCCACCATATGCAAACTCACGGGAGTCAGGTCCACATATATACCTCAAATAGGATCGTCGCCACCATCCTACTTCATTCTGGAATCTCCACCGCGTACACGGTTGTTAAAGTTGTTTTTGGAGTTAGTAGAGAGTATGACAACAACCGATCCTGGTCTGTTTAACAACCAACGCTATTATAACACCGCGGTCAAAATAGTTTGTACTCTAAAACCAAAATATCATTCTTATTCCAAAACCATATCAATACTATATCATTTTCGTTTCAAAGATATTCACTTCCGAAATCATACCACTTTAAAGTTATAACACTTCGAAACCAAAACACTTGAAATTATAACACTTTGGAAATCATAACTTAGGAATCATAATACTATGGAAATCATAAGTCTTTGAAATCATAATACTTCCCACTTAACAGGTTTAGATATTCAAATAGTATATAAAATAATTTATAAAGTAAAATAGTTTATATAAAATAGATATAAGTTAAAATAGCTTATACTAAAATAGTTAGTATATTAAAAATAGTTTATATTAAAAATAATTTATATTAAAATAGTTTATATTAAAATATTTTATATTAAAATATATAAATAGTTTAAATATAATTTGAAAATACTTTATATAATAAAATAATTTCCTCAAATCTCACAAATCGATTACAATCAACTCAAATTCAAAAAATTCAAATTTAATTTAACCTCAATTTACCAATTTCAGTTCAATTCAGTTTCTTAATAAACCATTTCAAATTATATCGATTTCAAATACAGATTTGAACCACAAATAATCCATTTCAATTTCAATATATTTCAAAGCTTTAAATATTCCATAACTTCAAAACTAAATTTGATAATTTCATGTATATCTTAATTTAACATCATTATTATTTAGTTTTGAAATACTCACTTAATAAATCAAATATCATTTAAATAAAACCCCAAATTATAAATAAATTAAATATTTCTTGAATTTTTTTTAAACTTGGAATATTCATTTTATCACCAGAAATAAATCAAGTTATAAAATCATATCCTTTAGAAATCTCAAATTCAATAAGTTCCAAATCTATTTTAGTTAAGTATAATTCTCAATTATATACAACTTCTGTAACAACCCATATTTTGATAATTAAAAATATTAAATTTAATAAGGTTTTGGGCTTTAATATTGTCAGAAATTAAAATTTATGATTTATTAAATTGAATCTGATTAGATTTGAAATTTTGACTTTAAGATAAATCTTAAAACAAATAATTTAATGAGATAAAACATATAATTGGCTAATATTGATTGAATGTAATTGACTACTATACGATGTTAACGTAATTTAAATCAATTTAAATAATAAAGGTTAATAAGGAATAGAATAAATGATGTATAAATTGATGTAATCTTATGTTATTAATTGCAATTGGTTTTAATATGGAGTATGAAATCAATTAATTTGTACATAAATTTATTAACCGTTGTTTGTAAAGAATAAGTTGATAGATATAGATTATTAACGTATAACCATTGTTTCATTTATTTTCTTATTATTAAATCGGTTAGAAATTTATTTGGTAATTAATGGAGAATTAACGTAATTAAAATATTACAATTGATATAAGAAGAAACGTTAACTGTTGAGTGGTGAGTGTAAAACTTATGTCAATCAATTTCATAAGGGAATAGTTGATTTAATAATAAGAATGTAAATCAAAATAAAAGGATTTTTTTGAAATTTAAATATATAATGAACAGGTTTTATTACATTTGTAATTAAATGATGGAATTAAATTAGTATATAGATATTGGGTTTAACATGGAAAATTGGATTTCAAAGGAAACAATTGGATTAATTATCTTCCCTGTATTATGGTATGTTTTGACATTTAATTATTGTAAGTAATAGTAATTATATCTTGCCATTAATAAAAGATAGAAGTAAATGGTAATTAATTAATGATATGTGCAACATATGTTTTATGTTAAAAATATAATGAGAATTTCATTGAGAAATATTACGTTCAAATTGTAAGCACTTAAATTTGGTACGAATATAATGATAATATGAAATTAATTGATAAAGAAATGATGTGGTTGTACGAAGTATTATTTCTGTGACTCTTTAATGGGATAATCTTTAAATATAAGTTGGTTTAATGAAAAGAACATTTATTATCAAATAAAATGGATCTTTCATTTTTGAATGTAGTTTTAATTTCATTAAGATAAAGAATAGAATGATTGATTTAAAGGAAGAAATATAAGTATATTTGAACTGTGTTTTAGCTTATAGATGGATTACAAGAGTGGAAAAATAATTTATTTAAGTAAGTTATTTATTTCTCTACTGTATAAGCAACAAATTTATAAATGTGCTTAAATGACTAAAGGAAACAATTATTCTATTTTCATCCATTTTAGTTGTCTGTTTTGAAATTTAACTTTATAAGTAACTGTAATTAATATAATTAAAATATTTCAATGAGAAGGGAAGAAAACGTTGAATGCAATTAATAGATTTAATAAAAGAAACGCATCTTTTGTGTTAAACAGAAAGGGTGTTTTAATGGAAATAAAAGATCATTTTGGGAAAACCAAATTGAACGTTTTCATTTTTATGGTAAGTAATTTTATTTATTATGCATAGATAAAAAAATTAAATGCGTACAAATTTGAATATTATTTGAGTTAATGAAGTCAATTTGGTTATGTTTCACAAATTGAATTTCAAAAAGGTTGTGCGATGTACATGGTCCCTTCATTTCTTTTGTTATTAATTGTTGCATGTTTTGAGACGTATAAAAATAAAACTTTCATTTTCAACAAGAATGATTTTGGATAAAAAAATTGAATTTTAGATAATATATATACACACACGCACATTAATATTCAAACTTTTAAATATATCAAAGGGTTCATGGTTGTGTAAATATCGTGGAATCAATTAGAAATTACTTTTTTTTTTCAGTTGTACATTGATTACATAAGTTTATATTCATTTTTCCACTTTATATACGGTTAAAATTTGTAAATGGGTTGCATTAATGCGACCATTACAGTAATTAAAAAGTAAAGTAAATCATTTTTATAGTGAATAGGTTGATATATATTCATTAATCAATAAAATTTGTTTGAGTAACGTAAATAAATATATATTGAATGTTTGATTAATTGATCGGTTGATTGTTAATTGATTGATTGAGTTAATGTAGTGTGCACATGTATTAGCAAAAAACGAATGTTTTAATATGGAATAAAATAATGTAAATATATGTATATTTGGGTTTATTGATATAAATTAATTGGAGCAAGTTTTGGAATGTGGACCCAAAAGGTTTGTTTATACGAAATAGGTGGTCCCTTCATTTACTTTACATTTATTATCACCTTGCAATCTCTTTTCGTTTTCAAATAGTCTAATAATTAAACTACTCATTCATTTCTTATAAATTAATGGTTATTTCATTTGATTTATTTATAATTAATAATTTCCACATTTTTTTCATTTGTTTCTCCTTTATTCGTTTGCTCTTTTTAAATGCTTTACCTGAAGTTTTTTCCTTTTCTGTTTTTTTTTTCGTTTTAAATGCGAACATCCAAATTAATATGCATGCCATCTAATTAGCATTTACTATTTTCCATTTCAAAAGTTTATTTTGCTTATGCATCATTAGTTCTTGTAGCTTCCTTTCATTCGCAATTCTGGAAGCTTCATATTTAAAATGGAAGATTTATTTTTATCTTTATTGATATATTTATTCCTTTCGTTTACATCTTTCAATACTACATTTTAGGGCTATTCATATTTTTACTTTATTTCAATTCCTAGTTTGTTTATATATACCTTATTAGCTTTTCATTTTTTTTCCATCTTCATTCCTGTAGCCTCATTTCTAATCTCATCTTCTGTAGCTTCATTTTTTTTCAAATAAAATTTTCATCTCATTTCTTTTCACTCTTCACCTTCCTCATTCCCTTTTAATTTTTTTTCTTTTTTAAATCTCCTTCTTCTCTTTTTTCTTCTTCATTTTTATGCTTTTTTTTTCTTCTTCAAATCTTCTTCAAATCTTCTCTTTCTTTTTCAAAGCTTCCTTTTTTTTAATTCATCTTCTTCTTTAATTTTTTTTCTCTTTTAAACCTTCTCTTCTTTCTATGTCTTTTTCTTCAAATCCAGATTTATACAATCTTCTCTTAAAAACTTTCTATAAAAAAAGATTAAGATAGCAAGGAAACAAAATAAAATGAGAAAGTAGTTGCAGATCCAAATCTGGCTAGAAACAGGAAAGCAAAAAGGTGAGTGATTCAACCCACTCACGCAATACTAAAAATTCCATTGCAAGTTAAATAAAATATATGATGTGATATATAATTTTTTTTAAGTTTGTTGATTTAAGTTCACATTTGAATTGATATTGAATCTGAATTGACATTTAATTTTATATTGGAATTTAATTGATAGTTAAACCCCGATATTTAACTATTATATGCTGAAATATATTGGTTGATTTGGATGTTGTTTGAAATGGATGCTTATTGATTGATATGTTGGATGTATGGTTGTTTGTTTATTGTAATATGTCCCTTTTATCACCTTCTATATTATTGACATCATTTAAGTGGTCCTCTGAATCATTTTAGAATTGGATAATTAAGACAATTAAATTATGGGTTGAAATGATATATACCCATACAATTTCTTGAATTTGGATTATTTATTAAAACTGAATTATTTAAAAAGTTTATGTTATTAATTTAAACTTCGGATTTATTTTAAATAAAGTGGTTAAAATTGGTATTTCAAATTATTTGAAATCTCGTAAATTACTGCACTCACGATGTACACTTGATAGGAGATGAAAAATCCCATAACCTCTCTGAAGCCATTGCACTCATGTTTTTATTTGAGATTGATTTGACTTACATAAGAATTTTTAGTTCTGACTCGAGTGTATTGTTTTTCATTATGCTTGGGTCAGTCTGAGCTTTTTCAGTGTATTGAAGACCATTTTATTTTCTGAAGGACGAAGACGAAGATGAAGATTCAGTATATTATTGCTATTTATTATTATTATTCCACAACTGCATTATATTTTTATTTTCTGGTGTATGTATAACCTTGATTTGAATTGTAAAAGTATAATCAAATGTCATTTGTAAAACAACTTCATGAACTGTTTATTTGATTATTATATTTTGTCATTCCGCTGCGAGATTCACTGTTTTATTTCTCCTTCTTTTCTACTATTTTCGTATTTACCCCATTAGCAATCCTCCCTTTTGAATGGTTTGAATCAGACATGTGTGGTTTATTGTCGATTTAAATCGTCCAAAAAGGTGGATCATTACAATTGGTATCAGAGCTTTAGTTTAGACATACCTTAACCTATTTGGGGTTAACTCATTAGAGATAGGGTAGTAATACCCTAGAATGAGTTGTATGAGTGTATATACGAGAGCGTGTATTTGTTAGTGTTATAAACATGTTTTATATAAATTTTGAAATGAAATTAATTTTTCCTAATATTATATGATATATATAAAGGAATAAGTTTTTAAGACTAATATAGTTATTAGTAATGTGTTTGATTTATGAAATGTTAATATTTAATTATTATCATTTTTGTTGACTTATTGTGTTTAATCAAATTATAAACATTGGTTAATTATTGATGATTGAATTAATGGACTAAACACTAGTTTAATAATGGTGTATTAAAGAGAATAAAATGAATAATTAGGATATTTGTTTATGAAATTGAAATGTTGATGTGAATTTTGTTGTTTGTTGACATGTAGTTTCACCTATTGGAAAAAATGAAATATTTGGATATTTTGGATAATCGACACCCTTTTGTATTAATATATGAGTGAAACTTGATAATTAGGTTGAATTATATAGTTGAATTGATAACCTTAATTTGAAAGCAAGTAAAATAAGGTTTAATTTTTTATATCTATGTTTAGTAAATGAATGGAATTGGGGTATACATTCTTGGCATGAAATGTAATAACATACAAGTGTGTACTTTAAGCCTTTGGATCTTTAAATTGAAATTGTGATTAAGGAAATGTTGTAAATATGATTAAATTGGAAAAATATGTTTATAAACTTAATTAACATTTACGAAACATGTCATAAATAAATTTAAAGGTAAAGGTGAAACTAAATGGAATAAGCAATATGAATTAAAAGTGAAATGATTTCAAATAAAGCCATGACTTGTAAATTGTTATGAAATAAATAGATGTTGCAATAAATGGTTATAAATAAAGTTGTGATAACTTTAAACTCGAACAATATCTTATAAAAAGGAAATAAGTTTTATAAATTGGTCGTAAAGAAATTCCTTATGAAATGATTTGCAAATAAATTAGTTTTAAATGAGAAATATTACATGTGAAATGAATGTAATTTAAATTAAAGAGAAATATAAGCTATATTATGAGAATGGATATATTAGTGTTTATATTAAATGGAGAAATTCTATGAAACAAATATTAAAGTATGAAGCGATATTTGTGTTAATCGATGAGATTAAAAATGAATTTAATTGAAATGAAATTGTGATGAAACAAATTGGAACAATTACATAAGTTGCATGTATATTATTTTATTCGCAAAATTAATTTGATCCGGATTTGAGTACACAAGTTCTATGTGAATTACATCACTTCGTGTTGAGATTTTTCATTCGATTCTTGGTGGCGAATATTTGATATGAATTTTTGGTTTGATTATAGAATTCTCTATCATAGTATATGGCTATGAAAGGAGAATGATGGTTTCTAGTCAAGAAACCATATCGAAGTCCGCATTAGGGAAGTTGAATGGACAATACTAGTTCGAAAGCTAACTTGTGTGATCGAGCGGGCGATCGAATGTGAATTTGCGAAATGATGACATACGTACATCTTATGTTCTAATATTATTGATATGCTTTGGCGCTGAAATTGAAAGTTGTAGGGTTGGATATCTTCATAATTTAAATTGGAATTTTCTTCTATGCAAAACTACTATTGATTTAAAACCATTTCTACAAAACTATTTCTTTTATTTTTCTTATACAAACTATCTTATTTTATTTTAATAACTATGATTTTTTTATATATAAAAGTGAAAATGTTTTCGATAAGGATTATATACCTATATATATAAAGCAAATAAGAAATGTTATTCTATATAAAAAGGTTTTGAAATGATTTGAAATTTTGAAAAATTATAAGAAATTGATTTATATAAAAATGATTTATAACTGTAGAGTTAAATTTGAAATTCGAGAATTGAATTCCGGTATTTTGAAATTGGTTTTAAGATGTTGGAAAATATATAAAATAATACGATTTAAAAGTATTTTTCCGATAAGAAATGTTTCAAATGAATTTAAATGAATTCCAATAATTTTGAAGAAATTTCAAAGAAGTTTTCAAGAAAATAGAAGTCCGGAACTCACTTATGTCGCTAGAAAATAATTTCGGTGATGAGTGCACGCATCATCGACATTGATTTTCGAGTTTTAGAGTGGGGGAGAGGCCACTTTAATAGCTTCGCTATGCAAGTGATTTTGTAAAACCGTTTTTGATTTCAAATTCCAAAGTATAATTTGATATTTTAGAAAGATATAAGTATATATTTGAAACAATTTAAAATGAGACCGATGTTCAGTCCTCGAGTTTTGGATTTAATAATTGATTTATTGATTTATTGTTGATTTTCAACTCTTGAATTGAAAATTTGATTTCCCTAACTATTTTGAATGTTCGAACACTTCCAAATCGAGATTAAATTTTCAAAGCTAAGAAATTTCGAAGAGTATAAAATGTTTGATAAAGAATATAAATTTAGTTTTGAAATGTTTTGAAAAAAATAATAGTTGAATAATGGTTTTCAGAAAGGTAAATTGGATATTTCACATAGAAATAGATAGTTTAAAAGTTTTAAAAAAAAGGGATAATTATAAATTTGGAAACCATTTTGAGTATAATTGATTTTGAGAAAATATTTGGTTTCGAAATTAAATTGGAATTAAAAACCAGTGCTTATATGGTGATTTTGGAAATGAATTTGTTTGACTTGAATTATTTTAATTTGGAAAATGGGATAATTTTCTAAACCTATTATTTTTGGAACTTTGAAATTTAGATGTTTAATTTGGAAGAAAATTTGGTGAAGTCATATATGATTTTGAAACTGAATTGATATTGAAATGATTTGAAATTTGAGAACCTTATATTATTAAGCACTTGATTTGGGAGTGGTCGAACTTATATAAAATGGATTGTATAAGTATGAAGTTGATTTGAAATCTATTGATTTGAAAGGTACTCAATTTGGAAAGAGATTTTATATAATCGAAGTCTATATAAGAATGATTTGATATATTCGAGGTTATTGATTTGGAAAGTATTCGATTTGAAAATGGAATCCTATATATAATGGATTTTATATAAGTATGATATTTAAAAGTGATTTGAAAAGGTACTATATGATATATATTTTCGAAGTAAAGATATGGAAAGTGCCTTCTGCTTGATATCCGCTTTGTGGCCACATCGTGGATTCATTCTATTGATATTATTCTCTCTGATTTTTGGTTTTCCGGATGTAATACTCGAGTGTTCCCACCGTGGCGTAACCCATGGTTTTTTTTCTCTCGCGACTGCATAGCGCAATAGCCTGGCTGAGTCTGGCCTAGGGGTACGGATTGTTTCCTGGGGGATCCAGGCGTAACCATTGTGTATCCTGCAATCTGTGTAGGTCGCGAATAGTAGCGAAACTGCCTGGCTGAGACAGCCTAGGGGTACGGATTGTTTCCTGGAGGACCCAGGCATAACCATTGTGTATCCTGCACTCTACTAGTCATCATGGCATAACTCGTAGGGCTGAGAAAGCTTACGGATACGGATTGTTTCCTGAGGGATCCAGGCGTAACCATTGTGTATCTGCGAACCATGGTCGGACAAAGGTTTTGGTTGGTTGTTTTGTTTGGATTGTACTTTCCATATCTGTTTTAAAGGTTTTTCAAGTATTTTCACTGGGTGTTGAAACAAGTCTACTAAGTACTTGAAGAATTCTAGCTTTGCGCCTGATCAACGCATGGCCAGAGTCTGCAAGAACGAGGATAAACTTGTTGAAACATCGAGTTAGAAAAGTATTTTCGAAAGGAAAATTTATTTCGATATAATAGTATTTTATTATAAAAGTATTATTATAAAGGTATTTATATTTTTCCCAACAAAGAAATTTTGAATTAATATTTGAAATTTAAAATTTTATGGTTTGATTTAACGATTCGTGCCTGATACTATTCTTTTGAATCTGCCTTATCTGCTCAGCTTTAGTTGTTCACCTATATTCTGTTTCCAGAATCTACCTTCCTTTCCTTTTTGAATATAATCTTTAAAATATATTTTTTATTTATATACTACATGGTTTAATAGAAAATTATAAATATTTTGGAAGTTATTAATTAAATAAAAATATTTAAAGTAAATGATTATTGATTTATTAATAATGTTTGCAAAGTGTCTTGAGGTAAATTAATAAATTTATGAATTATGGATTTAATGCTTTCAAATAACTTCCTTGTAAATATAACTAATGATGTGAATAATTGTTTCCAAATAGTTTTCATATGTTTATAAAGGTGTCATTTAAACACATAAATGTTACTTATAAAGGAAGCTGGCAATTTTACAAATGGGTTTTGAAAATTTTTGAAGTACTAAAGATAATTGAATTGCAAATGAAGCTTTCAAATGAATATTGCAAAGTAAAATTTATATAAGTTTCTTTGAGTGTAGAATTTAAAGATATTATACAAATAGGAAAAAAAATTGATTTGCGAAGTTTATTTATAGCAATATACTTGACAAATAAATTTGAATCCCTATGTTGGAAGTATAGTTTGAAATATTTACTTGATTTCAAAGTACTAATAGTAAAGTTTATATGTTTATTTACTATTTAAATTTTGTATTAGAATATTCATTTCGAAATAAGTGTTTAAATTAATTATGAAGGTATGAAATTTTATACTTTGATTTAGAAATTTAATGTAATATTTGAGTATACTATTAGTTCCAGTTTAATAATATTGAGTTTATACTTATTTTAAAAATAACGAGTATAATAAATTTTGGATTTAAGGAACCCTATTTTAAAGCTAATTATAATGTTTGATATAAATTTCTAACATTGTTTTAGACTTTTGAAAAATCTTTGCATAATGCTTTGAGGATGTTTGAAATATATCTTATATTTTTACAAAGTGAATGAAGTTAAATGTTTTAACTATATTTTTAGATATGTTCAAATATTTCTTTTCTCTTCAAGGGCAAATACCAAAAAACTTAAATTTATTCAATAACCGAATGGAGTTATTTTCAAATTTATATTAAATTTAAATATGTAAGTTAAATTATTTATAAATTGATCATTTTGAACAAAATATTTCAAACTCCTCGGTTCCTTCTTGTTCCTTTTCGAGGACGAAAAAGTTTTGAGTGGGGAAGGCTGTAACAACCCATATTTTGATAATTATAAATATTAAATTTAATAAGGTTTTGGGCTTTAATATTGTCAGGAATTAAAATTTATGATTTATTAAATTGAATCTTATTAGATTTGAAATTTTGACTTTAAGATAAATCTTAAAACAAATAATTTAATGAGATAAAACATATAATTGGCTAATATTGATTGAATGTAATTGACTACTATACGATGTTAACGTAATTTAAATCAATTTAAATAATAAAGGTTAATAAGGAATAGAATAAATGATGTATAAATTGATGTAATCTTATGTTATTAATTGCAATTGGTTTTAATATGGAGTATGAAATCAATTAATTTGTACATAAATTTATTAACCTTTGTTTGTAAAGAATAAGTTAATAGATATAGATTATTAACGTATAACCATTGTTTCATTTATTTTCTTATTATTAAATCGGTTAGAAATTTATTTGGTAATTAATGGAGAATTAACGTAATTAAAATATTACAAGTGATATAAGAAGAAACGTTAACTGTTGAGTGGTGAGTGTAAAACTTATGTCAATCAATTGCATAGGGGAATAGTTGATTTAATAATAAGAATGTAAATCAAAATAAAAGGATTTGTTTGAAATTTAAATATATAATGAACAGGTTTTATTACATTTGTAATTAAATGATGGAATTAAATTAGTATATAGATATTGGGTTTAACATAGAAAATTGGATTTCAAAGGAAACAATTGGATTAATTATCTTCCCTGTATTAGGGTATGTTTTGACATTTAATCATTGTAAGTAATAGTAATTATATCTTGCCATTAATAAGAGACAGAAGTAAATGGTAATTAATTAATGATATGTGCAACATATGTTTTATGTTAAAAATATAATGAGAATTTCATTGAGAAATATTACGTTCAAATTGTAAACACTTAAATTTGGTACAAATATAATGACAATATAAAATTAATTGATAAAGAAATGATGTGGTTGTACGAAGTATTATTTCTGTGACTCTTTAATGGGATAATCTTTAAATATAAGTTGGTTTAATGAAAAGAACATTTATTATCAAATAAAATGGATCTTTCATTTGTGAATGTAGTTTTAATTTCATTAAGATAAAGAATAGAATGATTGATTTAAAGGAAGAAATATAAGTATATTTGAACTGTGTTTTAGCTTATAGATGGATTACAAGAGTGGAAAAATAATTTATTTAAGTAAGTTATTTATTTCTCTACTGTATAAGCAACTAATTTATAAATGTGCTTAAATGACTAAAGGAAACAATTATTCTATTTTCATCCATTTTAGTTGTCTGTTTTGAAATTTAACTTTATAAGTAACTGTAATTAATATAATTGAAATATTTCAATGAGAAGGGAAGAAAACGTTGACTGCAATTAATAGATTTAATAAAAGAGACGCATCTTTTGTGTTAAACAGAAAGGATGTTTTAATGGAAATAAAAGATCATTTAGGGAAAATCAAATTGAACGTTTTCATTTTTATGGTAAGTAATTTTATTTATTATGCATAGATAAAAAAATTAAATGCGTACAAATTTGAATATTATTTGAGTTAATGAAGTCAATTTGGTTACGTTTCACAAATTGAATTTCAAAAAGGTTGTGCGATGTACATGGTCCCTTCATTTCTTTTGTTATTAATTGTTGCATGTTTTGAGACGTATAAAAATAAAACTTTCATTTTCAACAAGAATGATTTTGGATAAAAAAATTGAATTTTAGAATAATACACACACACACGCACATTAATATTCAAACTTTTAAATATATCGGAGGGTTCATGGTTGTGTAAATATCGTGGAATCAATTAGAAATTACTTTTTTTTCAGTTGTACATTGATTACATAAGTTTATATTCATTTTTTCATTTTATATACGGTTAAAATTTGTAAATGGGTTGCATTAATGCGACCATTACAGTAAAAAAAGTAAAGTAAATCACTTTTATAGTGCATAGGTTGATATATATTCATTAATCAATAAAATTTGTTTGAGTAACGTAAATAAATATATATTGAATGTTTGATTAATTGATTGGTTGATTGTTAATTGATTGATTGAGTTAATGTAGTGTGCACATATATTAGCATAAAACGAATGTTTTAATATGGAATTAAATAATGTAAATATATGTATATTTGGGTTTATTGATATAAATTAATTGGAGCAAGTTTTGGAATGTGGACCCAAAAGGTTTGTTTTTAGGAAATACGTGGTCCCTTCATTTACTTTACATTTATTATCACCTTGCAATCTCTCTCTTTTCGTTTTCAAGTATTCTAATAATTAAACTACTCATTCATTTCTTATAAATTAATGGTTGTTTCATTTGATTTATTTATAATTAATAATTTCCACATTCTTTTCATTTGTTTCTCCTTTATTCGTTTGCTCTTTTTAAATGCTTTACCTGAAGTTTTTTCCTTTTCTGTTTTTTTTCGTTTTAAATGCGAACATCCAAATTTATATGCATGCCATCTAATTAGCATTTATTATTTTCCGTTTCAAAGGTTTATTTTGCTTATGCATCATTAGTTCTTGTAGCTTCCTTTCATTCGCAATTCTGGAAGCTTCATATTTAAAACGGAAGATTTATTTTTATCTTTATTGATATATTTATTCCTTTAGTTTACATCTTTCAATACTACATTTTAGGTCTATTCATATTTTTACTTTATTTCAATTCCTAGTTTGTTTATATATACCTTATTAGCTTTTCATTTTTTTTCCATCTTAATTCCTGTAGCCTCATTTCTAATCTCATCTTCTGTAGCTTCATTTTTTTCAAATAAAATTTTCATCTCATTTCTTTTCACTCTTCACCTTCCTCATTCCCTTTTATTTATTTTCTTTTTTAAATCTCCTTCTTCTCTTTTTTTCCTTCATTTTTATGCTTTTTTCTTCTTCAAATCTTCTTCTTCTTTTTCAAAGCTTACTTTTTTTTTAATTCATCTTCTTCTTTAATTTTTTTCTCTTTTAAACCTTCTCTTCTTTCTATGTCTTTTTCTTCAAATCCAGATTTATACAATCTTCTCTTCAAAACTTTCTATAAAAAAAAGATTAAGATAGCAAGGAAACAAAATAAAATGAGAAAGTAGTTGCAGATCCAAATCTGGCTAGAAACGGAAAAGCAAAAAGGTGAGTGATTCAACCCACTCACGCAATACTAAAAATTCCATTGCAAGTTAAATAAAATATATGATGTGATATTTTTTTTTAAGTTTGTTGATTTAAGTTCACATTTGAATTGATATTGAATCTGAATTGACATTTAATTTTATATTGGAATTTAATTGATAGTTAAACCCCGATATTGATAACTATTATATGCTGAAATATATTGGCTGATTTAGATGTTGTTTGAAATGGATGCTTATTGATTGATATGTTGGATGTATGGTTGTTTGTTTATTGTAATATGTCCCTGTTATCACCTTCTATATTATTGACATCATTTAAGTGGTCCTCTGAATCATTTTAGAATTGGATAATTAAGACAATTAAATTATGGGTTGAAATGATATATACCCATACAATTTCTTGAATTTGGATTATTTATTAAAACTGAATTATTTAAAAAGTTTATGTTATTAATTTAAACTTCGGATTTATTTTAAATAAAGTGGATAAAATTGGTATTTCAAATTATTTGAAATCCCATAAATTACTGCACTCACGATGTACGCTTGATAGGAGATGAAAAATCCCATAACCTCTCTGAAGTCATTGCACTCATGTTTTTATTTGAGATTGATTTGACTTACATAAGAATTTTTAGTTCTGATTCGAGTGTATTGTTTTTCATTATGCTCGGGTCAGTCTGAGCTTTTTCAGTGTATTGAAGACCATTTTATTTTCTGGAGGACGAAGACGAAGATGAAGATTCAGTATATTATTGCTATTTATTATTATTATTCCACAGCTGCATTATATTTTTATTTTCTGATGTATGTATAACCTTGATTTGAATTGTAAAAGTATAATCAAATGTCATTTGTAAAACAGCTTCATGAACTGTTTATTTGATTATTATATTTTGTCATTCCGCTGCGAGATTCACTGTTTTATTTTTCCTTCTTTTCTATTATTTTCTTATTTACCCCATTAACAATCCTCCCTTTCGAATGGTTTGAATCAGACATGTGTGGTTTATTGTTGATTTAAATCGTCCAAAAAGGTGGATCGTTACAACTTCAAATCAATTTCAAATCTATCTTCTCAACCTTAATTTATTAAAATCATATAAACTCTATATTAAAATATAATTTAAATAAATACTTAACCATATTATATTTTAATAAAATCAAACTTTATTATTAAACTTATTTTATATTAAAACAAATTTATACATAGCTTAAAATCAAGAATTTAACTATATATAAAATGACATTTATATAATATCTAAAATAAATATTTATATAAGACCATATATTTCTTTCTAAAACCATAGAAATCATTTTCAAAATATTTATATAAACCAATGGTCTCTGTATATAAATTTTCTATCCTATAGTCAAGTGATACGGATATTTATCATTTCAATCTGCAATTTAATATATATACGGGTATATATCATTTCAACCCGTAATCCTAAATTCAATTCAATGAAAATCGCTTGGGTTTTTCATTTCAACCCATAACGATTTTATCCTATTCTACAGATCGTTCGGGTATGTATCATTTCAACCCATAGGGACAGGAAACTTGCAGAGTGATAACATATATGATAATAATGTAACAGGCATATATCATCAATATAAATAACAGATAATGGTGTCAGATGTCACAGGTGAACTGATATAGATAATAGCATATATATATGTCAACGTAAATAACTAACATCGGCATATTTCAATTGTCATTTAATTTGAAATCAAATTTAGTAAATATAAGAACGTTAATCGTGAGTGATTGCTCGCCTTTCAAGATTAGAGAGGATAGGAAAAGAAATGAGCTACGAATTCCAAAGCATCGCTAGATGTACACGATTCGACGAACAAAGCTGGTAAATATAAATAGACGAAATCAATCAGACTGGATCGATGAAGATAATTGGTATAAGTGGACGCATTTAAATAAATGAAACAAAATAAACATATAATATGATAAATTTTCATAAAATCCATATTCAACTTAAAATATCTATCAAAAAAGATATATATACACATATTTCTTCTAAAACCAATAACCAACCGAAATCAAAATATCTATATTTAAAAACCAATATCCGGGATAATCAAAATACCAATATATTTTGGATATGCCGAGCATATAATGCCTTGAATATGGTTTCATAATATAATTAAATTTTTTTTTACAAGCTAATGCATCTGTACAACTAGTTAACATACATTCGCAAGTGTGTGTGTGTGTATATATATATATATAAACTAACTTTTGCACTGACGTAAAATAAAACTATAATATATGTAACATATACATAAGTATGTCCACAGATCATATACAGACAAATGTGAATATATGCAGGATATGTTAACATATTTTATACTTAAATTTTTTATCCCACTTTATATATGCGAGCTAATATATATTCAGATATATATACCTATATTATAGCAAAGCATGGTATAACTTATAAAACATATGTCTGTTATCAATATATGTATATATACATTTATCTGTACTTACATATATATAACTAACAGACCATATATGATTTAAATAAAATATATAACTTATACAAAGTTAGATAATACACATATAGACAAAAAATTTATCTACAACTTGTATAAACTTATAGTCTAAAACTCAACAGATCTCCTATATATAACAATTATATATGCATAAACATATTTAAAATGTATATGCACAGGCTAGTGGATGAACAAATTTATATACGTCTACTCAAAAAAAAAATGCAACTATAGATGCGAGAACAAATATATATATATATATATATATATATATATATATATATATATATATATAACATTTAAACCAATAAATTGAGATCAACTGCTAATATGAAAAGTAAATATAACATAATATGTATAAATACTTTTAAACATACATACAAACTCAGTTAGATTATATATATGAGCAGGCAGAACAAATATGTATAAATCTATATACCAACAATACTGCAACCTTATATATAAATTAAAACAACACATATATAGCTAGCCTGACTTGCTTATAACTAATATATATAAAACTGTAACTAATATATACATAAACTACAGACCTTATATATATATACATACACAAGAAAAAAACAAAGCACGATATATATATATACACT
This sequence comes from Allium cepa, assembly GCA_030765085.1. Taxonomy (NCBI): domain Eukaryota; kingdom Viridiplantae; phylum Streptophyta; class Magnoliopsida; order Asparagales; family Amaryllidaceae; genus Allium; species Allium cepa. The sequence goes on from CM060932.1 coordinate 709,378,621, forward strand.
ATATCAACTATCAACGTAAGTAATTTCCACAATTACACACACACACACTTACATAGAGGGATGCAGGCAAAATGGAAGGTGGAGGAGTGAAGAAATGGTGGAGGCACGGCATATTATGTTTGTTCATCGAGGAAGGCGGGTTCACGGAGGGAGAAAGGGAGATCGGTGAAGAAGAGGAGGAGAAGGCACGTGGTAGCATGGAGATGGTCACGGCTGTGGATGGGAAGGAGGGGAGAATCGAGGCTAGCATGGCGGCTCGATGGAGACTTGTGGGACGGAAACTAGAGAAGGGTGGAGGCCAGCAAGCTATGGGAGAAGAAAAAAATACAACAGGCGAAACGAAATGTACAGCCAAAAAAAATTAACAGAAGATAGAGAATGGAATAAACAAATTAAATGAATAGGTTGGAAGAGTGACAGACAAAATATTTAATTTCTAGAAATTTTATAAGCCAATGGCTTTTGATTTACGAAGTATAAAATGAAATTCTCGAGATATCAAAAGGTTTTAAAAACGGAACCGATACGGAAATTGGTTTACAGATTTCGTCGTCCGTCGAACGTCGAAACACATATACGAATATACCGCGGAGATTAACACGACGAGACAATCAAAACGGTACCAATATCAGTGATACGATCATCCTATCAAAATGATAATCGGTACCGAAAATGTTGCTACAACGCCAAAAATAAGATAAACGGACCAATATCAATCCAAATTTAGAGAAAGGAATTATGACATCTCACTTGGAAGATGATTTACAAATTTATTATATAAAATTTTTTAGGTTTGAAAAATATTTTATTGTCATCAATATTTAACTGATTTGAATTGAAATAAAATTGCACAATAAAATTAATTTCCATAATATTTGATGAAAATTTGCCATTTGCTATGTTTAAATAGACGTATTTCAAATATTAAATTTTCAATTCAAAATTTTATTATTTAAAATTTCACGAAAATTCAATTAATTAAATAAATAAAACCACTAACATTTACGGGTCGTCACACCAAGGGCTTTGAGCTTCAAGGCTGAGATCCACCCTCTATTGAACCTTAGTACATGTAGATAATAATGAGTGTATTGAACCTTTTTAACACTGTCAAGGACTACTACATTAAAGATTTTCAGATGCTAAGGCTTGAAATAAATTTTGGTTTATTAAACTAGGATAATGTTTTGGCTGTTTACAAGGTAAATAAGACAAACAATGTAAAGCAAATCAGCTTTTTTAGACGTTGAATGACCCCAATTTGCCATCCTTGCTCCATATGCCCTCCGTAAAGAAAAATGCGGATGCACCTTTTTTCACCTACTCAATGCTGCGTTTAAGACAGTTCTGTGTTCTAGGACATGATATATTCAATAACCATTATGCCCAAACTAGAGCTGTAAGTTGATTACTTTATCATCGCTTAAAATTAATCTCAATAAAGAGTCACAGAATGGCAGTTAATTTTCCAATGTCCATTGAAACCATGTCTTACCAACATAGGGCAAAGACCATGGGGTAAGCATAGCTTAACATATGCATACTCTATTGCAGAAGTATATTTCATTATTCACTTCATAAAAGCTAAAGATCACGTTTGTCATAAAAATACTATTAAATATCAGTTGTCTGCATTTCTGTTTAACTTAGAGAATACTAAAATCCCACCTCTTTCTCCTTAGAATTACTTCTATTGCATAACCACACAAGGTAGGTCATCATTATCACTAACTCTTTGTAATTTACATCTCCATTTGCTATGAAAGGGCCGACTTTAAAAAAAGCAAGATATATCAGTGTGTTTTTACAGATCCGAGTCATTGGTACAACTTCAGGAAATAACAATTTATTCCTAATCGGCAGTCTTCTACAATATGTTTGTCCAAATTAATATCGTTTGAACAATGAGTCTAAAAAACATCATGTACAAACTACAATAAAATTGCCTTATTGGATAATATACAAATAAAAGAGTGCATAAAGATAAAATAAATACCAATTGACTTCAATTATCCATTTTCCTCAATGGAATAGTTCCCAAAAGAAACATTGCCCATCCAACAATTGGAAACAGAAAAATATTCCCTTGCTAATAAACTCTAAATCCCTAACTTGTTTAAAGTGTACAAATATCAAGAAAACTTAGATGGTTGGAGACAAACATTGCCGGGACATCCCAAGATGGCGGATTATCCACATCAACCAACTCAAACTTGTGAAATGAAGCAATTATAATAGAAGCCCAAATTTTAGAAATTGCATGATAAGCTCTTCTTCTATATCGATCAAAAAGTAACACAAAATGATATATAATCACCATTATAACAAATAAATAGATTGCAGAAATTGCAATCGTGTAAAAACATATTGCTCTTACTTTTGAACTTATTTGGAATTCTGCACCAAAACCAAAATCCCAAGTCAAAAAATGCTTAAAATGGATTTTATTTCTGTAAAATAGTAAAAAAAAACGTAGTATATTGGTAGTTTACAAATCACCTATTATTAAGTATGGTTCATTTTCAGGTGAACCCAATTTTGCAATTTCAGATCGCATAATTGTGTTTCTATGAATCTTTCAACTTGTAGGATCCAGTTGCATGAACTTCAACATTTGTAGAATTGCTTATTTGAAGACCTCAAGAAAACCACTAACGATAAAATAAATAAATAAATAAATAGGTAATTATGTAAACACAAGGGAAATGGTGGTAAAAGCAAGAAGTTACCATTGATTTTGGCAGAAATTGGACATGGAGAGCTCGATAAGTGGAGCAAATGGAAGAGGCGGTTTAAACTTTAGGAGAGTTTCCATTGGTTTCTCCTAATTATGTTTCTTTTGGGTTATCTATTTCGTGACGGGGTAGAAGATAATGGGGAAAGAAGCTATATGACGATTTGGTGCTTCTACTGTGTTAGTTGATTGATGATGATTTTGTGCTTTAAAGGTGGAGTAGATCAAAGAAGTGGTATTTGGAGGTGGATTAAGGAGATGGGGGCTTAGGATTTTCTAAGAGCGTAATTGTGAAGTGGAAGTAAAAGAAATGAAAATTGAGCGGTACTTGAAAAATTTTCATGAAAATTTTCGGCGAGACAAGCAAATATTAACCTCGGCATTTCTCCATTTCCCCTAGAGCCTATGGTTGCACTTGATTTACAAATGCTACTGATATTTGCAACTAAAAGTAGTTTTTCTTGTAGTGTAGCACACAACTTTTAATATTTGAATTTCAAAAAAATTTAATTTTTTTTCCAAACTCGATTTCTTATGTCAGAAAGAAGGTAGAAAACGGAAAACATCACATTTACGGTTTTACCTTTGCGCACCTCTTTCTCCGTACTTGAAACTTATGCTGTTATTCTATAAAAATCTCTATTTTCTTTTCCAAGCAAGGTTCATACTAGAAAAAAAAAAATTTCAAAATTTTCTATTAACGTTTCTGTCGCTTTCTTTAAATTTTTTGTTTTCCTTTTAGTTACTCTTTTTGGCTTTTAATTTTCTTTTTCTTTTATTACTTACATCCTATGTTTTTATTCTCTTCTTGTGAACATCACAAAAACATAGAGAAAAAGCATCATACTAATCATCACTGATTTACTACAATAGGAACTAAATGCTTACATAGGAGTACAATCTCAAAACTAAAAAAGAAAACAAGTTCTACTCTAAAGCGATACTAGATAGGTAAATATAGCAGCTAAACACAACTAATATCTAGGGCTAGGAGACCTAGGACCATGTCCACCCTGACACAGAAAGGTCCTACTCTAGAAATCCAAGTAACTCATATGCTCCTCCTGCCGCTTATTACTCATTACAAACTTACGTTGTATTACTCACGGTGAATAAGATCTATTCATCTCTTCCATTTCATACTCAAAATGGAATAACCAAGCTTATTTATTGCAACAAATAAGGATTTTAATCTATGCAGTCTCTATCTAAAAGGCAACTAAGTTTGGAGAAATTTTCTCTTTACCTTTCATTTTTCCTCCAACCGAGGTCTACGTATCATAACATTGTGTGTCTTATCATCTTACTAATATCACTTCACTATTCTTCTATAGTCTACACACATGAAGCAACATCCTAGGTTCTCACTAGTGTCCTATATACTTTATAGAAACTTTTATTATTACTACTAAATGTAGTCACTGCTATCTCCTACATAGCCTTACACTTTTCCCATCATACCTAGGAAATGATTCCTATCTACTCCATATTTAAAAGATTGCTTTGGTATTTATCATTTCATTTCAAAAATTAAAGCTTCTAAATTTTTGAAACATCAAAACCCAAAATCCTTGCCTTTAAAAGTGTTACTTTGAAGTTTCTACTAGTTCAAAGTACTTAGTTACTTAATATTTTATCTTTCTAGACTTGCATCTTTACGGCTCTTTGAATTTAAATTATTTCCCAAATCTACAAGGGAAAACTTACGAATTATAAGTTCAAAACTTATTCTGCTTTTCCTTTTAAAGAACCTTTATAGCTTTCCATAAAAAAAAATTGGATTTTAAATTTAACTGTTTACTAAGTTTTTCTCTTCCAAAAGCTTATTTACTTTTTCACTAAACTATTTTCTTTAAAACATGCCTTGCTTGTCCTTCCTTAAAATATATTTTTTCTTGACTTTCAAAAATGTCTTCATATATTTCAAAACATCTTCTTTTTATAGGTTTTCAAATATACAAAAACAGGAGTAGATAAGAACAATTATTTTATCGAAAATCGCTTAACTTTCCTACTCTTCCAATTACCTAACCTTGGAGGAGTTTCTAACTTACTACAAATGGGGACTTCCTACAAAGGCAAGCAACTACTGCGCATAATCAATGAAAAAATATGAAATTTCCATTGCTTAGCTTTCCTAATAAGGCCCTTTATAATATCCCTCCTAACTAACACTGTTTCTAATTATTACACTTCTTATTGCACCTAATGGTTTTATACCTTAATGTATTGGGTGTGACGACCCAGATTTTCGCGTTCGAAAATCGACATCCATACTTCACTCCTATTCGAATATCGCAGATTCAATCGTTCAAATCTGATTCGGCGGAGTTTATAACACATTAAGTACAACAACACAGCGGAAGAAAAGGAATAGTATAACATTGAAATCCAATAGTTGATTACAACAACGATACAACATTCTGATACAATGAATATCAACACAAATATCAGAGATAGACAAAAGTGGAAGATACAGCAGCAGCAGCAGAAAAATAACATAAACTTGAACTCTAAAGAAGTAACTCCAATATCAGCAATCCCCATCTCCAAAGCACCAAGCTAGAAATAGCTCGAACTCCCAATCGCGTTGGACTTAAGCAAGGTCAGTTGTGATAACCCGAATTTTGGGGCATCTATTAATTGGTAATTAACAGTATTAAAATTTATTAAAATACTAATTTGTAAATTTATCAAATAAAATTCTGATAAATATCTGGATATATAAGGTAGATTTGAATTTATAATTAATTTGTATATGCAAAACTCATCATTTCTAAGACGAATATAATATGATAACTATTTTATTATTATGCGTACATTTATGGTTTGTGAGTGAAACTTGGATTTGAAGATTCAAAGTAATATTTTGAAAATAAATTTAACACTAGTATGTATAAATATTTAGTTATTAATTAGTATATATAAAAGGTTTCATATATTTTGTTTTGTTTTGTTCTTTAAAATTACATAAATACAAGTAAAAAGGGATTTAAATAAGGATAATACTTTAAATTTTACATAAGATGTGAGTGTATATATATAAGCATTTATAGGTAAACATAAATATATATAAAAAATATCTTTTAGAGGTATAATATAAAATTTTCATAAAAAACTTATTAAACATCAATACTTGTGAAATATCAAATGTAAGCTAAGTATATTTTTAAATATAATACATGAATATATTAACATAAGTGGTACTAATTAATTCAAGTTAGGGCTTAAAACAAAGTTCTAAAATTTGTTTAAACAAGGATATAAACATAATTAAATTAACAAGTGACATTTGTGAAACCATGAACATAGGGGATAAACACTTGTAATCTTATGATAACAAGTGGCAAAGTTTTTCCATTTGAATTTGTAAAATTAAAAAAATATACCCAGGCCATTTTCTCATTTTTCAAACCTGATCGGAAGAAAATTAACAAAATTCAAACTGCAGCTTAAAGATAAGCAATTCCAAATCCAAACTGAAGATAAGCAATTCCATATCCAAACTGCAGCTTAAAGCAAAAATTCCAAACAAATTCAGGACAAAGTTCACCTCAATAATCAAAGCAGATCTGGTTAAATTTTGAAGGATATTCAGAACTGCAGTCTCAAGCTTACAATTCCTGTATCGAACTCCTTTTTTCATTCATTAATAGGTGAGTAAAACTACCCTTTTTAGGATTGAGTTTGTTTATGAATTGATGAATGTGATAAACTTTAGAAGTGGAGTTGAGAAATTTGTTTGCCTGAATGCAAAATGAGTCAATCTGGCATATTTAGATGGAATTCTATATATACATCTGAGTGAATGCATGCTACCTCTGTTCTTAAATAAATGTGAGGAACTGGTGGAGGGTTTCTAGGAGGGTTGTCGAAGCATGGACGAAATTTTGGCGTCTCCAGTGGTCTAGAAGATGGTGGCGAGGCGTTTTAGATGATGGTGGTATTTGCAGTATTTTGAGTGAACTGCTGTCTTTCGAATTGGAAATTTTTCCAGGCAATTTGAAATTTGATTTCGAGCTTGAGAACAATTTGCGACTTGCCGATGTTGATGGTGATCGCCAGAGTCGAATCGAGTCGCCGTGCACGTGTACGGCAGTAACGATGGTGTCAGTGTTCGACGCGGCCAGTATATCGTGTCGTGCTCGAGGTTTTGGGTGTTTTCCTTCGGGTTTGTATTCGAGATGAGTGCGTGAGTATTTACTGATATTTTAATTTATATATCTAAAGTAAAATCTTAACTGCTGAAAAGAGAAAGGGAGAAGATGAAGTTTGCTCGAGAATAGAAGGTGGGTGACTCGAAGTAAAAAGGTTTGGGCTCGTGTATGTTGTAGGTTTCGGGTTTTTGTTTTCAGAAAGCTGACAGTTTCAGGGTTTTTAAATTTTTTTAAACTAAATTTAAATAAAGGGAAGTAAAGAAAGGTTTAAACCAAAAGTTGAAAACAAGTTTTAAATAGGAATTCAAAATGAATTTAAACACTAAATTTTTAAAATAAATAATTTTATAAATATGAAATGTTTAAACTAAAATGTGTATAGTATTTATAAGAGATTTATAATCTGAAATAAGATCTAAAACATGATTTTAAATTTAAGTTAAATATGAATTCAAATGTGAATTTGAATCTTAAAGTTTTGAAAAGAAGATAAGATTTAAAATTCTAATGTTATAATTAAGTTTGAATAATATAATATTTTATAACCTTAATGAGGTGTATAGAGTGTAATTACTTTGTGAAGAAATTAGTAAGGGTAATTATAAGGTGTAATTGACTGAGGATTTGGGAGTTGATTTTGGGTTAATTTCAAGGTGTAATTAATATTACTTGGTAGAAGTGATTAATAATTAATTGTTTAAGTGTAATTACTTAATTAAGAAATTAATTACTTAAGGTAATTAATTAAGTTAAATATGATTATTTAAAATTGATTAAATAAGTTTAATTAATTTTAAACATTGGATGTTTTGATGATAATTACTTAAAGTAATTAAGGAGTCGGAAATTTCTTAGTGAAGTAATTAATTGGTAATTACAGGATGTAATTAATTGAAAATGTTTTAAGGATGAAGGTAATCTGAGTATAATTACTTTGTAATAAATCAAGGGATTAATTAAGAATTAATTAAGGAGTAATAAATTTAGTTATGAAGTAATTAAAGTTAGTTAATTACTGAATGTGACTAATCAGGAATGATTAATAATTGTGGTTTAAGTTAGATTAATTTCTTATTGTAATTAATTAAAATAAAGTAATTAAGGATTAATTACTTGATGTAATTAATTAAAGGATTAAGATAATTAATTAAGGGATTAATTAATTAAGGTAAATAATTACATAATGGTTAATTACTGTGTATGATTGAGTAAGGACTGATTTATGGAAGTAATTAATTTAGGTAATTAATGAAAATGTTCAATCTTGTTTATGCATGATTGAATGTTGACGAGTGCTTTGGACTGGATGATATCTCTGATATAAATTGCTTTGTGATATGAAATGTCGGATGGATGGCGATAATGTGATTATCTATCAATTATGAATTGATGTATTAAAATGTTATCTGGTAATTAAAGTTGAATTGTATTTAATTGGACAATTTGGATTAGGATGACATTTGATTCGAAGAGACCGGAGTCGGGTATTAGTAAATACCCGAACCCACTTCGATTCTCTATAAAATGATTTGTTAAATAAATAAACTGATTTGGAATGATTTAAGTGAATTAGACCATAAATTCTAAGATCTGACACTTAGAAATTGATGAGTATAATAAGTGTTGACTATACCAAACCTGTGTCGTAAAATTGATATGAGTTACTCGGGTTAATAATTGGTTACTATTTGGTATATTTCATGTTAAGATGGGTTTACTCACGCTGGTTTCCAGCCTGACCTAGGTGTTACTTTGATGTAATGCTCGGGTCAGACCGAGTATTACAAATTTTCAGGTAAGGACGTTCTGGAGCTCAGAAGGCGAGCTGGATGGCTGGAACGTATGGAGCATTTATCACTATGATATATTATTGTATAGTTAGGGAATGTTGTTTAGAACTATCCAGTAAATAGTAATGGTTGTAACTCTGATGTATATAGATATAAATTGGCAGATACAGTTTTCTTTTGTATAACTCTTACTATTGTGTAATATTTTATTTTGATCCGCTGCGAATGTGAGCTTTCTCTGTCTTGTTTCTGTTTCCTTCTTCTTTCTCTTTCTTCTTTTCTTAACTATCTGGAAATTTCGGGATCAAAATTTCTGGGTCGTTACGTTTGGTATCAGAGCAGAAGGTTAAGCGAGAACCTTGGCTCTGGTGGGATTACTCATTAAGGATAGGGTAAGTGGTGCCCTAGAATGAGTTGAGTGTGTATATATATGAGAGAGCGTACTTGTTATTTTCTTATATAAAGGTTTTAAAATGACTTCAAAAATAAATGAATCTTATATAAGAAATAGATTATCTATTATATTAAGGAAATTGGTTGTAGTATTAATTAAACTAAAAGTAATAGTAAGAATTAAGTGGTAATAGAATTACAACCAAATTGAAATTAAATTAAAGACAAGTTTAAAATGGATTCAAATTGAAATTAAATCTTGAAGTTAAAAAAAAAATTCTTCAGAATAAGATAATAATGGATGGTTTTAGAAATGATAATTTTGGTTATTATCATAAATAATTGTTGTGTTTAATAATAAAATATGTATTAATGAGTAAGCAAAATGAAATGTTTTATGGAAATAAAACATTTAAAATTGGAATTGAAAATGATCTGAATTGTAAAAATTTAAATCTGGATTCAGAATTTGAAAATTGTTTCAAAATAATATGGAAATAATAAGTAATATATTTAATGCATTCAAATGAAATGGACCTATTTCAAACAAGAGTTGTTTGAAAATTTAAAGAAATTTGTTTTGCAAACCAAAGGTGGTTTAAAATTTTAAAGTATAACTTGGTATGTAAAAGAAATTTATATGTATATATATGGATATACATAATATCAAAGATGATTTGAGATAAACTCTAAATATTGAGTTTTGAATTTGGAATAAGATGTGATACCCAAAGTGATAAGTTTTTGAACATAATAAGTGGGAAGATTATTTATGTGAAGTTTAAAATTTGAAAAGGAAATTCAAATTGAGTAAGGTTGACTGGATTAAGTGAATTGAGTTTAACTTGGGAAAAAGTTAAATAAGTTGGAATGATCAACATGATTTGGGAATTTCAAGATGGAATTGGAATTTAAGTTGGGGAGTTAAATGGTTAATCTGAATTAGAAGTTTGTGTGATCTCAAAATGGGTTTGAGATCTGGAAATTGTGTATTGATGAATGTTTTAAGATGAATTAAATGATATCATCCTATTATTGTTAAAAATCCTTAAGTTGTGAATTGGATTTGTTTAAATGAATGAGAAATGGAGTATGGTAATCCATTGTTGGAATTAAAGGGTAAATTGATTTAAGGGAATTAAATCAACATTTGAAGTATTAACTCGAATTTATATAATTCGAGATGGTTTAAATTTGGAATTTGGATTGAAATGAGTTCAAATTGAATTTGATTTGAATTAATTGAAATTGTGATTGAAGATGTATAAGTATAAAATTCAAATGGAAAATTTGAATTGGATTAATTTGTAACGATTTGAAATTGAAGTGGATTCAATTTGAAATTAGTCCAAATTTATTGGAATAATTTGGAATTATAATTAATGTTATGGTTTTAAATTCAAATGGAATTTGAATTGAATTTGGGAGGAAATCAAGAATAATTCAACTTGATTTGGAAATGGAGTTTGAAATTGGAATTAATTCAAACAGGAGTTGAAATGAATTGAAAGTGAAACTAGTTCTATTAAAATTTATTTGAATTAGTAGAATTTGAGACCAAGGTTGGATAAAGTTAAATTTGGAAAGTAATTGAGGTTAATTCAATTTGAATTGGAGTTGAATCAATTTCAATGGAAATTGAAGTTATTTAAATGAGAGTTAAGTCAATTTAAATGGAAGTGGAAATTTAAATTGAATTGATAAGAATGGAGATTGGGAAGTGAACAGTTTTGACTCTGGACTATTTTCAATATAAATTGTTTTAATATAAACCTATTTTTCCAAGCTATTTATTATATATACAACCTTTCTTTTATAAGCCAAACTATCTTATATTTGTTTTACAATTATTTTTGAAACCGTTTAACAATTTTCCAACTGGTTTACAAATTAATTACTATATTTCAACTGTTTTACAAAACTAATTACTATCTTACTATTATTTTGCAATGGTCTAAAATTTCTGTAATTATTTTAACTATTTTCTAACTATTTTACACCTATTTTACAAACTAGTAATTATTTTCCAACTACTTATCTGTTTTTACAAATTTTCAAGTTATTTTCTAAATAAACTGGTCGGAGTTCAAACCATTATTGGTTAAGTACCCAATCGAGATAAGAATAGAGGTGATAATCCAAATAGATTGAAGCAATTGTGAGTAAGTGAATGAAAATCAAAGTGAATGTGAATAGAAATGGAATTAATTTGGCTAATAACCAATAAAGATAAATACGTAAGGTGTACGTATGCTATTCTATTCGCATAGTAATGTGATCCAGATTCGAGCACAGAATTTCGAGATAGTTTTATCGATCCGAGTGGGATTTTTCACTCGATTTTTGAAGGCGAACCTGGATATGGATTGTTGGTTGGTTCTGGATGTTCTCTATCATAGTTAGGCTATGCAAGGAGAATGACGGTTTCTGATCAAGAAACCAGATCTATGTCCGCACTAGAAAGTCGGATGGACGATACTAGTTCGGAACTGAAATTGTGTGATCGAGTGGGCGATCAGATTGGTATAGCGTATGAATGATATGTGTACATCATACGAATTTGAATGAAATTGATATTGAAAAGAGTAATCAAATTTGAATATTTGATTTTGAATAAACAAAGTTATATATCTTTGTTATATAAGATAAAACTCCCCATGATGAATCTTTTGCCGGAAGAAAATGGTTTTTGGAGGTGTTTGAAGTATAAAGAAGTTTTATCAAGTTTGAAATGATCCAAAGTTTTAAAAATTATATATATCTGTATATATACATATATATATATATGTAAAGGATCATATGAGGATTTTGAAAAAAGGTTTTGGGAACCTATGGATTTGGAAAGGCTTTTGATTTTGGATAAAATCAATATTATATTTGGAAAGCCTAGTTTGAGATTTCTCGATTTTGGGATAATCGATTTTGTATAAAGGAGCTTTGAATGAGATCATACTAGGTGTATGATTTAAGGATACTATATATATAGTATAAAATGTTTTGATGATGGCTCTGGAGAAAAAGGCGCTCCCTTGTAATGGACTTCTCAGGAGTACCACCGGGTGGTGCTGCCTTGAGCCCCAAGAGGGGGTTCTAAAGTTGATCCTGTGAGGAGTCCGGACAAAACTAGTTCCTGAGGATTATTGAGTAGCGAAAGTCGAGGGCGCTGATGCCTACAGGGGCATTTGGGTTATGCTATGACGACAGTGTAACTCGATGTCACTGCGATCTACTATGGGGACCATAGCGAAAATCGTTTGAAGGATGAGTGTCAACGGTCTGCACTTGATTTTGCCGGGAAGGCAATGCAACATCGGTAGACTGCGATCTATGGTCAAGTGGAGTGGAGAAGTTTCATTTTTGGTAGCAAAATTCGATGGCGCTGATGCCTACAGTTATATGGGTTTTTGCTGTGATAGCTACGTAACCCCAGTTGTAGCTGCGATCTGTCGTGGGTTCCATGGTGTAATCGAGGGACGCGGAGGCCTACAGTTATCTATGGATTTTGTCGGGATGGCAACGTAACCATCGGGTTAACTGCGACCATGGATGGGAGTGATGATTCTCAGAGCATCCTCACTAAGAATATTTTCTCGATTTCAAAAACTGTTTTCAATATTTTCAATAAAATTATTTTCCAAGTATTTTCACTGGATGTTGAAAACGGGTCTGCTAAGTACTTATAGATTTTCAGTCGTACGCCTGATCAACGTATGACCGAATTTCTAGGAGAACAAGGATAGACTGGTTGAGACATTGAGTTATAAAAAGTATTTTATAAAATTATTTTGGCAAGTACTACAGATTTTAAAAGTGTTTTAAAATGATCAAAAGAATATTTTAACTGGTTTTAAAATATTTAATTAAATCTGCTTTCGTTCCTTTTCGAGGACGAAAAGATTCAAAGGGGGAGGAATGTGATAACCTGAATTTTGGGGCATCTATTAATTGGTAATTAACAGTATTAAAATTTATTAAAATACTAATTTGTAAATTTATTAAATAAAATTCTGATAAACATCTGGATATATAAGGTAGATTTGAATTTATAATTAATTTGTATAGGCAAAACTCATCATTTCTAAGAAGAATATAATATGATAACTATTTTATTATTAAGCGTACATTTATGGTTTGTGAGTGAAACTTGGATTTGAAGATTCAAAGTAATATTTTGAAAATAAATTTAACACTAGTATGTATAAATATTTAGTTATTAATTAGTATATATAAATAGGTTTCATATATTTTATTTTGTTTTGTTCTTTAAAATTACATAAATACAAGTAAAAAGGGATTTAAATAAGGATAATACTTTAAATTTTACATAAGATGTGTGTATATATATATAAGCATTTATAGGTAAACATAAATATATATAAAAAAAAATTTTAGAGGTATAATATAAAAATTTCATAAAAAACTTATTAAACATCAATACTTGTGAAATATCAAATGTAAGCTAAGTATATTTGTAAATATAATACATGAATATATTAACATAAGTGGTACTAATTAATTCAAGTTAGGGCTTAAAACAAAGTTGTAAAATTTATTTAAACAAGGATATAAACATAATTAAATTAACAAGTGACATTTGTAAAACCATGAACATAGGGGATAAACACTTGTAATCTTATGATAACAAGTGGCAAAGTTTTTCCATTTGAATTTGTAAAATTAAAAAAAAAAATACCCAGGCCATTTTCTCATTTTTCAAACCTGATCGGAAGAAAATTAACAAAATTCAAACTGCAGCTTAAAGAAAAGCAATTCCAAATCCAAACTGAAGATAAGCAATTCCATATCCAAACTGCAGCTTAAAGCAAAAATTCCAAACAAATTCAGGACAAAGTTCACCTCAATAATCAAAGCAGATCTGGTTAAATTTTGAAGGATATTCAGAACTGCAGTCTCAAGCTTACAATTCCTGTATCGAACTCCTTTGTTCATTCATTAATAGGTGAGTAAAACTACCCTTTTTAGGATTGAGTTTGTTTATGAATTGATGAATGTGATAAACTTTAGAAGTGGAGTTGAGAAATTTGTTTGCCTGAATGCAAAATGAGTCAATCTGGCATATTTAGATGGAATTCTATATATACATCTGAGTGAATGCATGCTACCTCTGTTCTTAAATAAATGTGAGGAACTTTTAAAATTTTTAAACATAATTGGTTGCATGTTAATATATCTGAAATGAATAGATATGCATGAATTTACAAGTGAAAAATTGATATGATTATTACTGAATGTATGTTGTGAATATATGTGAACGGCTCTGTGTTGTTCATAGGCCCTGAATATGATATCTTCTCTGTTTAAATAGATACAGGGTGAACATTTGGTTCAAAATTTAACTTTATTTGCTGCTAATCCATGTTAAGTTTTAAATTTTCAAATCAAACAAGGTACTAAATCTAAAACTAAGATGGGTAAGCTGTTCAAAACACCTTTGTAAAGTTATGTTACTGTAATATGGTTTACAGGAAATCAAGAAATTTATTTATAAATTCAAGTATTATAAGAAGCTAATTCAAGATCATATTTTGAATTCTTAATGAAATTGATGATTTTTAAAACGAAAATAAGGATTTTTAGATTTGTAATTTGGATGCAGTTTGTATATGAACAAAGATTATGTTTTTGCCAATTTCAGATTATCCATCCAATTTAAAATGTTGGAATTTGAATTGAAGTGAGTATTAACATCATGGATCTTGAGAAAATTATTGGAGAATTTTTTTTAATGTATAAATTAAACAAACGAATAGCTTTTAGGGTTTTATTCACAGTTTTTGTTCGAGTCAGTAATATGATGGGTCTGACACCTGATCGCGATCGAGCTGTTCGAGGGTCTGGTGGAGGGTTTCTGGGAGGGTTGTCGAAGCATGGACGAAATTTTGGCGTCTCCGGTGGTCTAGAAGGCGGTGGCGAGGCGTTTTAGATGATGGTGGTATTTGCAGTATTTTGAGTGAACTGCTGTCTTTCGAATTGGAAATTTTTCCAAGCAATTTGAAATTTGATTTCGAGCTTGAGAACAATTTGCGACTTGCCGATGTTGATGGTGATCGCCAGAGTCGAATCAAGCCGCCGTGCACGTGTACGGCAGTAACGATGGTGTCAGTGTTCGACGCGGCCAGTATATCGTGTCGTGCTCGAGGTTTTGGGTGTTTTCCTTCGGGTTTGTATTCGAGATGAGTGCGTGAGTATTTACTGATATTTTAATTTATATATCTAAAGTAAAATCTTAACTGCTGAAAAGAGAAAGAGAGAAGATGAAGTTTGCTCGAGAATAGGAGGTGGGTGACTCTAAGTAAAAAGGTTTGGGCTCGTGTATGTTGTAGGTTTTGGGTTTTTGTTTTTAGAAACCTGACAGTTTCAGGGTTTTTAAATTTTTTTAAAGTAAATTTAAATAAAGGGAAGTAAAGAAAGGTTTAAACCAAAAGTTGAAAACAAGTTTTAAATAGGAATTCAAAATGAATTTAAACACTAAATTTTTAAAATAAATAATTTTATAAATATGAAATGTTTAAACTAAAACGTGTATAGTATTTATAAGAGATTTATAATCTGAAATAAGATCTAAAACATGATTTTAAATTTAAGTTAAATCTGAATTCAAATGTGAATTTGAATCTTAAAGTTTTGAAAAGAAGATAAGATTTAAAATTCTAATGTTATAATTAAGTTTGAATAATATAATATTTTAAAACCTTAATGAGGTGTATAGAGTGTAATTACTTTGTGAAGAAATTAATAAGGGTAATTATAAGGTGTAATTGACTGAGGATTTGGGAGTTGATTTCGGGTTAATTTCAAGGTGTAATTAATATTACTTGGTAGAAGTGATTAATAATTAATTGTTTAAGTGTAATTACTTAATTAAGAAATTAATTACTTAAGGTAATTAATTAAGTTAAATATGATTATTTAAAATTGATTAAATAAGTTTAATTAATTTTAAACATTGGATGTTTTGATGATAATTACTTAAAGTAATTAAGGAGTCAGAAATTTCTTAGTGAAGTAATTAATTGGTAATTACAGGATGTAATTAATTGAAAATGTTTTAAGGATGAAGGTAATCTGAGTATAATTAATTTTTAATAAATCAAGGGATTAATTAAGAATTAATTAAGGAGTAATAAATTTAGTTATGAAGTAATTAAAGTTAGTTAATTACTGAATGTGACTAATCAGGAATGATTAATAATTGTGGTTTAAGTTAGATTAATTTCTTATTGTAATTAATTAAAATAAAGTAATTAAGGATTAATTACTTGATGTAATTAATTAAAGGATTAAGATAATTAATTAAGGGATTAATTAATTAAGGTAAATAATTACATAATGGTTAATTACCGTGTATGATTGAGTAAGGACTGATTTATGGAAGTAATTAATTTAGGTAATTAATGAAAATGTTCAATCTTGTTTATGCATGATTGAATGTTGACGAGTGCTTTGGACTGGATGATATCTCTGATATAAATTGCTTTGTGATATGAAATGTTGGGTGGATGGCGATAATGTGATTATCTATCAATTATGAATTGATGTATTAAAATGTTATCTGGTAATTAAAGTTGAATTGTATTTAATTGGACAATTTGGATTAGGATAACATTGGATTCGAAGAGACCGGAGTCGGGTATTAGTAAATACCCGAACCCACTTCGATTCTCTATAAAATGATTTGTTAAATAAATAAACTGATTTGGAATGATTTAAATGAATTAGACCATAAATTCTAAGATCTGACACTTAGAAATTGATGAGTATAATAAGTGTTGACTATACCAAACCTGTGTCGTAAAATTGACATGAGTTACCCGGGTTAATAATTGGTTACTGTTTGGTATATTTCATGTTAAGATGGGTTTACTCACGCTGGTTTCCAGCCTGACCCGGGTGTTGCTTTGATGTAATGCTCGGGTCAGACCGAGTATTACAGATTTTCAGATAAGGACGTTCTGGAGCTCAGGAGACGAGCTGGATGGCTGGAACGTATGGAGCATTTATCACTATGATATATTATTGTATAGTTAGGGCATGTTGTTTAAAACTATCCAGTAAATAGTAATGGTTGTAACTCTGATGTATATAAATATAAATTGGCAGATACAGTTTTCTTTTGTATAACTCTTACTATTATGTAATATTTTATTTTGATCTGCTGCGAATGTGAGCTTTCTCTGTCTTGTTTCTTTTTCCTTCTTCTTTCTCTTTCTTCTTTTCTTAACTATCTGGAAATTTCGGGATCGAAATTTCCGGGTTGTTACATCAGTCATCCAAAAACTGAAGAAGATTTCCAGAGACTGAAGGCTTCCGAATCAACATCTACTATTTAATTATCTGAAAAACCCAACTCTAGACTGCCCGTGTGGAAAATTGTGGGCACCCAGAGTTTAGAAAGGGAACAATAAACTCCGGGTCAGTCATGAGACTGGTATGAGCAAACAAAAATAGGTTTTATCCTGAAAACAAACAAAAGAATTTAAAAGTTGAAATCCGCAATGCTTTTTTGGAAAATGAAACTACCATAAGGCCTCCCGTCGCACACACCATGCAAATGCAGAATTGAAGGAGATTTCTCTTTATGATAGTCAAACATGCTTGATACGCAAAAACCATTTGATATTATTATTAGTGCACAGTGTAGAAAACCTTTCGAAAGTATAATATTAATCTTAGCGAGCATATAACCATGATTGTATGCCTACTATAGCTGCCATCTAAACAGTGGTGGCCACCATAAGTAAATGACAGGTTATACAACTAAAACCGTACAAAGGCATATTGGAGATTGAATTTCCAACAAATGATCAGGCTAAGAAACTTCCTATTTCCATATGGACGCGCCTTTGGAGGGACGCCCCGAGAACCTACCCGAATCTCTGCCAACACAAGGCCGGGTTACCCCTGCCCGGAAGTAACACCTACAAGTATGCCATCCCCGGTCGTTTGCAACCTTTATCCAAGAGCCCTCAACCATAAAGTAACAACCACAAAGTAATAAATTTGCAGTGACCACATGAGTTAAGTACCCGCGCTCCATACCATGATACCACCCTTTTCCAGAGGAAATGGACATACCCTAGGGGCGCGACCCCTAATAACCTTGCCGCATATTTTCTGTTTCGACCATTTTCGGGTTGTGAGGTCCGACGAGGTCTCATCCACAAAGCTACGCTTTTCACAAATCTATGCTTCGATCAACAAATGATCAGCAACACTCAGTAGCACTCAACATGCCACACTACCAAATTGGGAATGTATCACTAGTAACCATCAACTACATATCCTCTGAACTCGTACGTCTCGGAGAAGGCTGTTAAGCTAAGAGAATAAATTATCCACCACCAAACAGAAATGTATTTGATTGAAACCAGCTTTACATCTCAAAGTGTAATGTCAGACACACATCCATACAAGTCTGTTTCGGGTTCAAACAGAACCGAAGGAACTTCCAAAGAAGCCCTTGCAAATGCGAATAATCTCTAACCAAGTCCGGACTTCCCATCACAAAGGGTGATCAAATCTCTATACCGGGGACCAGTCGGTGCAGGGACATTCGACGGGTTATCCTGTCACTTTCGAAATTATCCGATCTTCACCACCGGTCTTCAAATGTTATCCATAACGTCGTATCATTATTCGAAATGGGTTATATGACACAAGGTCCTCTCCCGGCTAAATCGAATAATGAGCGCATAATTTTAAAGCATATGGATATATGGGAACTTAGTTAAGTCACAACTTATTACCCAAAATTTTTCTTTCATATGGTTTACAAATTACCATTTTCGAATCTTTAAACAAAAAGATTCACCTCACAAAGTTAACCAATCTTCCGCAAAGATTCATTCACGGCTTTTCAAAACAATTTCCTTTTCAAATTGGATTAACTCATTAAATCATTAAATCAAAGAATCAATTCATAGCTTTCAAAAAACAATTCTCATTTCAAATCTTTTATATAAAAGATACACCATTTAAAATCCTCTTTGATTTCAAAAAAAGGTTCAACCATCTTTCACAAAGATTCATTCATAGCTTCAGACTATTTTTTCACACTTGAAATCCTTTCAACACAAATTGAAAGCTATTATTATTTGAAAACAAATACTTTTCGTTTCGAAAAAATCCGATTACATTTGCACAAGCTATATCTTTTAAAGTATAAAACTTGGGTTAAATATAAATTCCCAAAATAATACCTTTTAAAATGGTTTAAAACCCATATAAACACCTTTATGACTTGTAAACCATTTTAAACCATAATTTTCAAACATAGAATTCAATTTCAAATCTTGAATTCAAGCTCAAATTAAACTATTTAAATTTCAAAACTTTATCGAGTTATTCAAAATAACTTTTATCTTCAAAATTCCTTTTCAAAATCTTTCCATATTTAACCCAATTTCATTTCCAAAACTATTTCGATTCAAAATTCAATTTTAAAACCATTTCAAAAATCTGTGACTTAAACAATTTCCTCGTGTAATCCATATTTGTGTGTGTATGGTGTAGTCCAGGGGTTTTACACAATAGTGAAGCGACATCAATCATCACAGATTCTAACACATCAATATCGATAAGCGGCACAATCCAATAACGTTTATCTCCATTCACAGATTCATAGATAAATAACGTAAATTTTTCACAGATAAATAAATTACATTCATTACAGATCACACCAAAACAATTCATAGCACAAAGCATAACATATCAGGGATACCAAACAATTCAAAGCAGTTCACATAATTCAAACATCCATAAGTAAGGTTAATTGATCATCTGATTAATTGAAACCAGATTAATCACTAATCCTGGTTAATTAATATTAATCAATTGCAAACCTTAATCATTAATTAATCTTTAATCATTTATTAATTAACCTTTAAATTAAATTAATCAACTTTTAATTATTTATTAATCAACCGTTAATCATTAAATAATTAACTTTTAATTATTTAATTATCCTTTAAATTAATTACCCTTAATTAATTAAAAAATTTATTTAACCATTAATAATTATCCTTAACTAATTACAATATGTGATTATCCCTAATCACTTTCATTAACTAAATCTTTAATTAATTAATTATCCTCAGATTAATTTTATAATTCACACACATCAATTAAACTTAACTAAATATAATAAGTATTACCCCTAATTACTTAATTAAATTTAACCATTAATTAATTACCTTTAACTAAGTAATTATCTTTAAGTAATTAATTACCTCTAATTACTTACATTAATTAATCTTCTAATTAATTAATTATCCTTAATTATGATATTTATTAACCTTAATCAATCTTCGATTAGGTAATTATCCTTAAAATTTTCTCACATTAAATAACTATCTTTAGTAACTTTAATCAAGTAATTAATCTTTTAATCACTTAAGACTTTAATCAAATCAAAACATAATCCCTTCATCTTAAATTAATTGCTTTAAATATCAAATGTTATTTTTTAAATATGTTAAAAATGCTTTTTTTTAAACTTAATAAATTCTAAAATAATTTATATTTAAAACCTTTAATAAATATAAAAATAAACACATCTTGTGTAAAAGAATTTGTTTATCAAAATTCGTTAAAACTTATTTAAAATTTTAATCTTTAAAACTGTTTTATACACAAACGCTCAAACCCGGGAAAATCTTTAGTTTTCTCGAGCAAAACTGCGGGTCAAACCTGAGCGTATCTTCGCCTTCCCTAATTCTTAAACTTCGCCATATATCAAGCTATCACATGCACGTGCACGACCACCTGAATGTCCTCCGACCAATCTCGCCCTCCTCGACAAGTCGTTGACTTCACCACCGACCAGCCTGACCCACCTGAACTTTCAAATTTGCCATGGATCAAAATCAAGCTACCCACCATCACCCTGGAACCAACCCTTACACCAAAATCTGCCTTGCCCTGATCATCTCGACCATCTGATGCCACGTCTCCACGTCCATAGCCTCGCCACTCACCCACAAACCAATCCCCCTCGGTCTGGTCATGTCCGATGCTCCCTAGATGACGCAAATGCCTCGACTATGACGTCGACCAAAATGGGTCGTTAAACCCTATTTCGACCACACCGTGCCGCCACGGAAATTAATAAAATTACTTTCTATTTTTCCTCGCATCCCCATACCTTCAACCTCCTCTAATGAAAATCCCGAGGTTAAATAATTACGCGATCATCAAAAATCGAGCAAATTCTCGATTCTGATCAACTTCAGATATCTCATGATACACAGTTAAAAATCATGATTTTTGTCTTAAAAATCATAGTTTTTATATTTGAATCCGATGATATAATCAAAACTTGAAATTTTAACACTTGATTTTTCTAATTTAAAATATTCACTAGTGTAATTTCCATTTTTCAAAATATTTTGTTCAATAATTATACTTGTGATCATTTTTAAAATTGGTATTACAACATTACAATCACTTTTCATTTTGAGATTAAAGCTTAGTATTGATTGGTTTGGGTGATATGAATTTTTGAATTTGTTTTTAAAACCTAGATCTTTAATAGAGATAAACAGTCATGCACATACCAGACTACATACATATATAGAGGCATTTTTTCGCAAGTATACAAGCATATAACTTCAAGTAATAATTCAACCACCAAGATATGAGAATGGGATTAGAGGTCTGCTCACCTGGAAGTATGAAGCAGAGCCTGGAATGTTGAAAACTGGAAGATGATTTTTTTTTTCTGGATATGCTTTTATTTTAAAACTGATCTGAGCTTGCTTGTTTTAAATGTTTTTCAGGTTTGTTTGCATTTGCTTTTCCCTTGATCTTTTCCTTGCACTCCATTCCTTGTTTCCAGACTTGATTTTAGTTCGAATCTGGTCTTAAGTTGAATTTTACTTTTGCATTTTAAACTAAAAATGATCTTGCTCCCGGATCTTGTTTTGATTGCTTTCAGGTCTGAGATGATTATTGTTTTGATTCAACTTGAATCTGATTGTTGTTTAACTATAGAGATGATTTAGCTTCTTTACTTTGCTTGTTTTGTTTTTGCTTGATTCAGGTTATTGATTTCAGGTTATAGTTTAGTTAGAATTTAGAAAAAGAAAGAAGAAGAATTTGAACTGCATAAACCTGGTTTTCTTTCTTAAGTATGTTATCTATGTTTTTGTTGAATGAAGATAATAAATCAAGTTTGACAGTTGTATCACCAACTAACACTTGTTAAATTTTCTTATTACATGGTTTACAAATGTTTTGATACATTTTTAATTATCTTCCACTTGTCAATGCATGTGTTTAATAAATGTTAAAAACTTAAAATTTATGCTCAAACCCTTTTTGTTAAATTTATTTATATATTAATGTTTTAAATATATTTTCATGTAATTTTACATTTGTATTTCCTCTTATACTATTTTTATATATTTATAACTTTAAAGAATATAATTTGATATTTAATTAAACACTAATATATAAATTCATATATGTATATATATTTGAATTTAACTCCTTAAATTGCTTCTTTGAAATGTTATATTGATCTCAAATATAATCTAAAATCAATTAAAGATTAATAAATAAGTGTATAATATGTGTATATTTGAATTTAACTTTGTAAATAGCTTTTGTAAATCAATTTCAAAATAAAATTTTCAAATCATCAAATTATAAATACAAAACAAATTTTCCTATTAGTATTAAATTTTTAGAGTTTCCAATCCAATATATTATTTAAAACATTTATTTCTGAATTTTCAATTTAGAAATTCTATTTAAAAGCATATATATATATATATATATTAACAAACAAACAAATATCTATTAAAATTTGGAAAATACCAAATTAATTCACGATTTAATTTCAAAAATTAAATTAATTATCAAATTAATACTGGCTCAAAAACGGGATCGTTACAGATTCACCCCTTAAGAAAATTTCGTCCTCGAAATTCACAAGATATGGAGACAATGAAGATAGATGTACACACAAAGATATAGCTTTCCAGATCAACCTGAATATTTATTCTGCATTTGGCTTACCAAATCAGAATATTAATAAATATGAGAATAAACTCAATCAATATCTCACGAAGTACTAGGGTCACCCAGTCTACGAAATATGCGGGGGCATCGGTTAGTTCGAAGGGTAACTAACCGTTCGTAGAATGTATCGAGACCCAAATAATAGATAAATGGATTTAATCTTCCATAATTCTCAAACATTAGGTATGGATTCCAAACTTAGGTCGGAATACCCCAAAGTTTACCCCAGCTTGTCCCTCTTCGGACTTTGATCTTCAGAAGAAATCACAATAAAATTTCAAATTTAGTTTTAATCGAAATCGTTTTATCGATACAAATCAATTTTAACTTTATATTTTATTAACCAATTTATTTTTAAAAAAAATTCAAATTTAGTAGAGTCTAAAAAGAAAAACTGATAAGAAACCGATGAAGAGAATACGAATTAGGAACTTATTTACACAATTCGCAGTGTCACCATCGCACCAAAGCTTCTCCTTGTAGCCGCCACGAAGCAATCAAAGAATTGAAACTGAATAAAAGGAGATTGATAGAGAAAAGAATGTTTCCTTTTTGTTGCAAGGTATTGACCATTTGTAGTGATACTTTTCTGTCCCCTATCTCGTCCTCTTCTTACACTCATACTCATTATCAGTGGATAGTAAGAGAATTTACTGAGGCATATAGACGGATATCTTAGGGATATGCTCATTCTAGGGTATACTTCACCCTATCTCTAATGAGTTACTTAATATGTTATACTCCAATAGCTAAAGTTCAAGCTTTAGCTCTGACCAATTTATGATGACCCGGATTTTCGCGTTCAAAAATCGACATACATACTTCACTCGTATTCGAATGCCACAGATTCAATCATTCAAATCCAATTCGTCGGAGCTTATAACACATTAAATACAACAACATAGTAGAAGAAAATGAATAATATAACATTGATATCCAATAGTTGATTACAACAACGATACAACATTTTGATACAATGAATATCAATACAAATATCAAAGATAGATAAAAGCGGAAGATACAGCAGCAGCGGTGGAAAAATAACATAAACTTGAACTCCAAAGAAGGAACTCCAATATCAACAATCCCCATCTTCAAAGCACCAATCCAGAAATAGCTCGAACTCTCAATCACGTTGGACTTAAGCAAGGTTAGTCATCCAAAAACCGAAGAAGATTTCCAGAGATTGAAGGCTACCGAATCTACATTTACTATTTTATTATTTGAAAAACCCAAGTCTAGATTGCCCGTGTGGAAAATTGTGGCACCCAGAGTTTAGGAAGAGAACAAAAAACTCTGGGTCAGTCATGCGACTGGTATGAGCAAAGAAAATAGGCTTTACCTTCAAAACCAACAAAAGAATTTAAAAGTTGAAATCCGCAAAGTTTTTTTGGAAAATGAAACTACCATAAGGTCTTCCGCCGCACACACCATGCAAACACAGAATTGAAGGAGATTTCTCCTTATGATAGTCAAACATGCTTGATACGTGAAAACCATTTGATATTATTATTAGTGCATAGTGCATAAAACCTTTCGAAAGTATAATATTAATCTTAGCCAGCATACAACCATTATTGTATGCCTACTATAACTGCCATCTAAACAGTGGTGACCACCAAAAGTAAATGGCAGGTTATACAACTAAAACCGTACAAGGCGCATATTGGAGATTGGATTTCCAACAAATGGTCAGGCTAAGGAACTTCCTATTGCCACATGGGTACGCCTCTGCAGGGATGCCTCGAGAACCTACTCGGATCTCTACCAACACAAGGTCGGGTTACCCCTGCCCGGAAGTAACACCTACAAGTATGCCATCCCCGGTCATTTGCGACCTTTATCCGAGGGCCCTCAACCATAAAGCAACAACCACAAAGTAATAAATTTGCAGTGACCACATGAGTTAAGTAACTGGGCTCCATACCACGATACCACCCTTTTCTAGAAGAAATGGACATACACTAGGGGCACGACTCCTGATAATCTTGCCGCATCTTTCCCATTTCGACCATTTCTGGGTTGTGAGGCCCAACTAGGTCTCATCCACAAAGCTACGCTTTTCACAAAGCCATGCTTTGATAAACAAATGATCAGCAACACTCAGCAGCACTCAACATGCCACACTACCAAATTGGGAATATATCACTAGTAACCATCAATTACATAACCTCTAACCTCGTACATCTTAGAGAAGGGTGTTAAGCTAAGAGAATAAATTCTCCGCCCCCAAACAAAAATGTATTTGATAGAAACTAGCTTTACATCTCAAAGTGTAATGTCAGACACACATCCATACAAGTCTGTTCCAGGTTTGAACAGAACCGAAGGCGCTTTCAAAGAAGCCCTTGCAAATCTGGATAATCTCTAATAACATCCGGACTTCCCATCACAAAGGGTGATCAAATCTCTATACCGGGGATCAGTCGGTGCAGAGACATTTGAAGGGTTATCCTTTCACTTTCGAAAATATTCGGTCTTTACCACCGGTCTTCAAATGCTATCCATAACGTCGTATCATTATTCGAAATGGGGTATATGACACAAAGTCCTCTCCCGGCTAAACCGAATAATAAGCGCATAATTTTAAAGCATATGGATATATGAGATCTTAGTTAAGTCATAACTTATTACCCAAAATTTTTCTTTTAAATGGTTTAGACAAATTACCATTTTTAAATCTTTAAACAAAAAGATTCACGTCACAAAGTTCAACAATCTTCAACAAAGATTCATTCACGACTTTTCAAAACAATTTCCTTTTCAAATTGGATTAACTCATCCAATCATTAAATCAAAGACTCAATTCATAGCTTTTAAAACCATTTCCAAAGATTCATAGCTTTTAAAAAACAATTCTCATTTCAAATCTTTTATATAAAAGATACACCATTTAAAATCCTCTTTGATTTCAAAACAAGGTTCAACCATCTTTCACAAAGATTCATTCATAGCTTTCAAACTATTTTCATTTCAAACTTGAAATCCTTTCAACACAAATTGAAAGCTATTATTATTTGAAAACAAATACTTTTCGTTCCGTAAAAATCCGATTATATTTGCACAAGCTATATCTTTTAAAGTATAAAACTTGGGTTAAATATAAATTCACAAAATAATACCTTTCAAAATGGTTTAAAACCCGTAGAAACACCTTTATAACTTGTATAACCTTTTTAAACCATAATTTCCAAACATAGAATTCAATTTCAAATCTTGAATTCAAATACAAATTAAACTATTTAAATTTCAAAACTTTATCAGGTTATTCAAAATAACTTTTATCTTCAAAACTCCTTTTCAAAAGCTTTCCATATTTAATCCAATTCCATTTCCAAAACTATTTGGATTCAAAATTCATTTTTAAAACCATTTCAAAAATCTGTGACTTAACCAATTTCCTCGTGCAATCCATATTTGTGTGTGTATGGTGTAGTCCAGGGGTTTTGTACAATAGTGCAGCAACATCAATCATCACAGATTCTAACACATCAATATCGATAAGCGGTATAATCCAATAACACTTATCTCCATTCACAGATTCATAGATAAATAACATAAATTTTTCACAGATAAATAAATTACATTCATCACAGATCACACCAAAACAATTCATAGCACAAAGCATAACATATCAGGGATAACAAACAATTCAAAGCAGTTCATACAATTCAAACATCCCTAAGTAAAGTTAATTAATCATCTTATTAATTGAAACCAGATTAATCACTAATTCTGGTTAATTAATATTAATTAATTACAAACCTTAATCATTAATTAATCTTTAATCGTTTATTAATTAACCTTTAAAATAAATTAATCAACTTCTAATTATTTATTAATTAACCTTTAAACATTAAATAATTAACTTTTAATTATTTAATTACCCTTTAAATTAATTACCCTTAATTATTTAATAAATTTATTTAATCCTTAATTAATTACCATTTAATTAATTATCCTTAATTAATTACAATAGGTGATTATCCCTAATCACTTTCATTAACTAAATCTTTATTTAATTAATTATCCTCAGATTAATTTTATAATTCACATACATTAATTATCCTTAATTAATTATAATAAGCAATTACCCCTAATTACTTAATTAACTTTAACTATTAATTAATTACCTTTAACTAAGTAATTATCTTTAAGCAATTAATTACCTCTAATTACTTACATTAATTAATCTTCTAATTAATTAATTATCATTAATTATGAAATTTATTAACCTTAATCAATCTTTGATTAAGTAATTATCCTTAAAATTTTCTTACATTAAATAACTATCTTTAATAACTTAAATCAAGTATTTAATCTTTTAATCACTTAGGATTTTAATCAAATCAAAAGATAATCCCTTCATCTTAAATTAATTGCTTTAAATATCAAAGTTTATTTTTTAAATATGTTAAAAACTCTTTTTTTTAAACTTAATAAATTTTAAAATAATTTATACTTAAAACCTTTAATTAATATAAAAATAAACACATCTTGTATAAAGAATTTGTTTAACAAAATTCGTTAAACTTGTTTAAACTTTATAAAACTTGTTTAAAATTTTAATCTTTAAAACTGTTTTATACACAAACGCTCAAACCCAGAAAAATCTTTGTTTTCCCGAGCAAAACTTCGGGCTACTCGCGACATCACTTGCTTCGAGTATTTTTCGCGAATCCCTCGAATCAAACCCGAGCGTATCTTCATCTTCCCCAATTCTTAAACTTCGCCAAATATCAAGCTATCACATGCACATGCACAACCACCTAAACGTCCTCCGACCAACCTCGCCCCCCTCGACAAGTCGTTGACGTCACCAACGACCAGCCTGACCCACCTGAACTTTCAAATTTGTCGTGGATCAAAATTGAGCTACCCACCATCCACCTGGAATCAACCCTTACACCAAAATTTGCCTCGCCCCGATCATCTCGACCATCTGACACCACGTCTCCACGTCCACAGCCTCACCACTCACCCACGAACCAATCCCCCTCGGTCTGGTCATGTCCAATGCTCCCTAGATGACGCAAATGCCTCGACTATGACGTTGAC
Organism: Allium cepa; assembly: GCA_030765085.1. NCBI lineage: Eukaryota > Viridiplantae > Streptophyta > Magnoliopsida > Asparagales > Amaryllidaceae > Allium > Allium cepa. The sequence continues at coordinate 709,406,796 of CM060932.1, forward strand.
CATAATGAGTCGTTAAACCCTATTTCGGTCTCGCCGCGCCGCCACGGCAATTAATAAAATTACTTACTATTTTTCCTCGCATCCTCATACCTTCAGCCGCCTCCAATGAAAATCCCAAGGTTAAATGATTACGCGATCATCAGAAATCGAGCAAATTCTCGATTTTGATCAACTTTCGATATCTCGTGATACACACAGTTAAAAATCATGATACTTGTCTTAAAAATCATAGTTTTTATATTCGAATCCGATGATATAATCAAAACTTGAAATTTTAATACATGATTTTTCTTATTTAAAATAATCATTACTGTAATTTCCATTTTTTAAAATATTTATTCAATAATTATACTTGTGATCATTTTTAAAATTGGTATTACAACATTGCAATCACTTTTCATTTTGAGATTAAAGCTTAGTATTGATTGGTTTGGGTGATATGAATTTTTGAACTTGTTTTTAAAACCTGGATCTTTAACAGAGATAAATAGTCATGCACATACCAGACTACATACATATACATAGGCATTTTTTCATAAGTATACAAGCATATAACTTCAAGTAATAATCCAACCACCAAGATATGAGAATGGGATTAGAGGTCTGCTCACCTGGATGTATGAAGCAGAGCCTGGAATGTTGAAAACTGGAAGATGATTTTTTTCTTTCTTTTGGATATGCTTTTATTTTAAAACTGATCTGAGCTTGCTTGTTTTAAATGTTTTTCAGTTTTGTTTGCATTTGCTTTTCCCTTAATCTTTGCCTTGCAATCCATTCCTTGTTTCCAGACTTGATTTTAGTTTGAATCTGGTCTTGAGTTGAATTTTACTTTTGCATTTTAAGCTGAAAATGATCTTGCTCCCAGATCTTGTTTTGATTGCTTTCAGGTCTGAGATGATTATTGTTTTGATTCAACTTGAATCTGATTGTTGTTTGATTGCAGAGATGATTTAGCTTCTTTACTTTACTTGTTTTATTTTTTACTTGATTTGGGTTATTGATTCCAGGTTATAGTTTAGTTAGAATTTAGAAAAAGAAAGAAGAATTGAACCGTATAAACCTGGTTTTCTTTCTTTGGTATGTTATCTATGTTTCTATTTTATTTTGAATGAAGATAATAAATCAAGTTTGACACTTATATCACCAACTAACACTTGTTAAATTTTCTTATTACATGGTTTACAAATGTTTTGATACATTTTTAATTATCTTCCACTTGTCAATGCATGTGTTTAATAAATGTTAAAAACATATTTTATGTTCAAACCCTTCTTGTTAATTTATTTATATATTAATGTTTTAAATATATTTTCATGTAATTTTCCATTTGTATTTCCTCTTAAACTATTTATATATATATATTTATAACTTTAAAGAATATAATTTAATAATTAATTAAACACTAATATATAAATTCATATATATATATATATATATATATATATATATATATATATATATTCGAATTTAACTCCTTAGGTTGCTTCTTTGAAAATTGTTATATTAATCTCAATATAATCTAAAATCAATTAAACATTAATAAATAAGTTTATAATATGTATATATTTGAATTTATCTTTGTAAATAGGTTTTGTAAATCAATTTCAAAATAAAATTTTCAAATCATCAAATTACAAATACAAAAAAAGTATTCCTATTAGTATTAAATTTTTAGAGTTTCCAAATCCAATATATTATTCAAAACATTTATTTCTGAATTTCCAATTTAGAAATTCTATTTAAAATCATATTTATATATACATATATTTATATTAATAAACAAACAAATATCTATTAAAATTTGGAAAATACCAAATAATTCACAATTTAATTTCAAAAATTAAATTAATTGTCAAATTAATACTGGCTCAAAACGAGATCGTTACATTGGGACTATTTTCTCTTATGAGAAACCATTAACGCTAAAATCTTTTATGAATCCTTTAAAAGAGGATTTCATGTTCATGTGAAATTACAAGGAACTTATTTTATATTTTATCGAAATAGGCTACACAAAATATATGCTTTCCATATGTTGTACATCCCTTTCACGTATTCCTTATAACTTGCACAAAACATCTTTATTTTTTATTTGGTTTCATAGAAAATTATATCGTTATCCATTTCATTCCAATAGATTAAAGTATGTTTAATCTATATTCACTTACAATAGACATTTCCTACGAAATTTTTTAATTTTTTAATATTTAACCTACATCTTTTATTTTCGAAAGAAGTCATTTTCAAAATAGTTTTATATTTTCATAACTAGAAAACATTTCCATATACTTATTTAAATAATAAGTGTACTTACAAACCACTTAATTTCTACACTTCGAAATTATCTTCAAAACACATTTTATTTGGGTCAAGACAGATGTTGTGTAAAATACCGTTACTACAACCCAAAAATACTAGTATATGGATTCAATTAAAATAAATATTAATAAATCTCATATGCTATGTAAAAGCATTTCCTTTGAGAGTCACCTACTACAACAATAGTGTCATAGTCTACGCTTCATTTATTTTTCATGAAAACATCTATTACAACAATAAATGTTGTAACCTACGTTTTCGATACTTAACACACTCTAGTTTTTTATATTTAAGATCTTTGTTTACCTACCAAGAAAGCGAGCTATACATGCTCTATAATTCTTTAAAATAAATTTCACTTTTTATGCAATTTACATCATATAAAAACCAATTTAAATTTCATACCACTTTTTGTCAAAACCCAAAATTTCCTCAAACATATTAACGATTATATTTTTCAACTTTTCAATTCCAAAAGGATCATTTTAGTGGGCTAGACATAAAGTAAATTTTCTTCTTACTACCCTAGGAATACCCTTCCTAAACCTTGAAAATCTCATTTCCTTACTAAAATATCTTATTCCTTCCAAAATAAAAAATACTCTACCTACTATCCCTAGGCAACTTTCCCACTTCCTATCACATATGGATACCAATCTTCTCTCGAAACATAGCTTATTGTACACTATAAATTGGCTTGCTACTGGAGCGTAATGTAACTATATTTGTAAAGGACAGCTTCGTAAGGCCTCTAATACAAATGTTTCGTCGTCTACTATAAAAACATGAAACTGCATCCACACTAGCTTGTACTAGTGCTCGGACATCCATAATGTACCATACAGTGCATACTTTGAGGACTACACGTAATCGTTCTGTCTACTCCCTGAATTCCGCCAACAAGGTCTACCTTGTACAGAACTCAGTTGGGGATTTTATACATCTGTAAAGAACCGCTTTGTTAGGTCTACAATACAGATATTCTACTTGGCCTGTCTCTTTTCTCATCGTGGCTATAGCCCTACATAGCCCCTCTCAGCTAATCGAAAGAATTTTCAAGAGCTAAGTGGCTATGCCCTATTGCAAACAATCTAAACATCCAATTGGCTGTACCCCTCTTCTAATGTCTCGATAGTGAAATAATCATTGGCTTGTTGGTTTAGCTCTAGTCTTTCCCGAACTCGCTTTGACTGATGATGGAAAATATCCGCGTGCGACTATCCTATGGGTCCTGTCCATTATAATCTACTTGCAAACTAGAGTATGGTGTCATACGAATATCTTACTCCATCATCAACCTTTTGACTGCCCACAAAGGTCTGCTTAGTTAGGCCTGCAATGCAAAAGCAGTCAAGACATGCTCTCTTGTTGGAACACCTACAAACCTGCCTCCGGGGTGCAGCTTCATTAGGCCTACTCCAAAGGGTCATCCTAGAGTATCCTCACGTCCCGTTGAAGTCTTGTACTTCCTTATAGCACAAAATAACTAAGTTGGACATGCTCTTTCTTTACTAAAAATCTACAATGAACCGCTTTGTTAGGCTCTTTATCCAGACTCCCTTCGGGATCCCCCAAACGCACCTTACCATTTTATTAGACCCTACGTCTAATCTTTTATTATGCATTTATTACTTTTCCTATTCTGTTGGCTACTTATTTACCCTAATCAGCATGCCCAGCCCTACCTATGTGTGAGGCCATCGGTCCTAAACCGAAAAGGGAACGCTGCTGGTACTGGCCACTTCTATTATTTTTTGCTTATTAACTTAATCCAAGATCAAAGTTTGATAAAATAAGCCTCCTCTATTTCTTTCTTTTTAATTATAACCAATGTGTTACAATTATACTTGCAGCTGTCACTTTTATATTATTTTCTTTCTTTTATAACTTACATGTTATAAATGTAATTGCAAGTGTCTCTTTTCTATTCTAATCCGTCTTCTTTTATTATGACACTAAATTTTCTTTAGTTCTCTTATATTATATGATAGTATTAGCTTAGGAGTATGTTCAACTGTCACAAATTACTTATCATACTAACTGTTTTACTTTTTATTCTACTATCTACGCATTAAATGTGGGTCTAGTCACATTATCTGTTCATTGTTTCTAGTCTTGTCAAATAATTAACTTGATTATTTCTTCTTCTTTAATTTCTTTAATGCTTCTATTCTGGGAAGTAGTTCTATTCTATCTAGTTGGTTACAAAAACTGTGCTAAAAATCCATTTTCATATTTTAATACTGAATAATGCTATAATCAATAACTCGTAATTGCAAGATATTTCTTTTATTATTTCTTTAATTGTTAGGTAATGCAAAATACAGCAATGTCTCTATTTTGCACTCTTTCTTTTATTCTTGCAATTACGTTTATTGTTATTCTTACAATATTAAACTATGGAAATGTATTCCTTTTCTAAACCAACCAACTAATCTATCACTAACTTCCAAATCAAGTTATTAGATTTTCCCCTTTTTAATTTATTTCTCCCATTTTAACATAATTTACCGTTAATTTCTCATTTTTTGGCTTATGCTTTCTTTGTAATTTTTAAGCCTAATATCATTATATTTAATTGGATTCCATTCTTTTTCCCATAAATAGTATTTAAATATAAGTATACTTCTCTTATAATATTTGCAGTTTCAACATAACTAACTAGCATAACTAATTAGTGAAATTAGCTCAAATGCTGAATTAAAATATTTTACACGAATCTAGTGATATTATATATTATCAACATAAAAGATATATAATTTAAACCCACTCACATGTCATCCTTATCTTCAATCCATGGCCTTCCTGGATCCACTTCTAAGGTGTCTAATATTTTTATTAAAAAGATATTCTCCCAAGAAATATTTTCTATTTAGGGTTCAGCCTTAAGCAATGAATCCAATTGGAAGAAAATCTAATTGTGAGAAAATAGCAAGGCCTAGGGTTCTATTTATGGTGAATCTTAGGGATCTCAGATCATAGGATTTTAGGATTGAATACGACACAACCACATCACAGGCTTGCTGCGAATCGTTGGATCCAGAAAATGACGCTCGAGATTGCGCAAAAATCAAAATATAAAACTTTGGCACGTCCCTGGACGATTTCTCATCCAGGGAAAAATGCGGGTCGACCTATGTGCTTTGTGGGTTGACCTATGGGTTGACCCATGGGGTCCTACTCTTTTTTTTTGGTTTAATTGTGTATATATTTCTATAATTCTAATTTCTTATTCTTCTTATAACTTCTTCATATTAACTCTGATTTCGACAAGTTATATATGAAAATTGATCAGAAAATCGCCACAGACCCATTGATCCAACTCCTATAGTTAAATTATGACAATTTCAAAAATGCTTATGTTCACTGTTCATCGTTATTTGACTATTTAATTATCTAAAAATACGAGGTGTTATAAAAAGGAAGTAAAGGTGTTATAAAAAGGAAGTAAAGATGTTATAAAAAGGAAGCAAACATTTAATTATAACCTTTCGACAATGACGAAAGCACAAATGTGAGCATTTACTGGCTTCCAACATGGTTGGAAAAAATGTTGAGAACGTAAAGTGGCACTTTGTCGAAAGCTCTATAGTAGTTAATTTATTAAAAGGAGGTAGTCCGAGTTAACATAAAACTTGAACAAAAATGCAGCTACAAACATTCCATAAACCAAGTAACACAACCCTTCGACACTGTTGAAACCAAGAACTCAGGTTTCCTAAGTACAAATGCTGTTGAAACCTTGCATGTGCATTGAGTCGAAAGGTCCTAAGTTAAACATTATGCGAACTTAGAATGTTTTGACAATGCTAGAGAAAGATAACTCTAAAGGGTTTCGACTCATTAGATTTAAAATGGCATCGAAAGGGTTGAGGGAGCATTATGATTCCAAAATTAAGGAAAATGGACTGCAATTGAAATAAAAGATTCTGACTAAGTTGAAACATTTTGCTATCGAAAGGGTTACTACACCCTACTTAATTACACATCCTTTCGACAAGGTTGACCAAATTAGCACTAACAACACCTTTCGGCCCCATCGAAAGAGGCTAAGTAAGAAAAATCAATGTTGCCGCATCAATCCCTTTCAAAATGGTAGAAAGGTCATTTAGTGGCGCCAATGTTTTCAATTCGTACATTTGAAACTTCTGGGAGAAGAAAACAGGTTCCACTGTCTTCCCCAAACCCGATTGCAAATCTAGGGTTTCAATTTTTTCTTAAAATAAAATAAATTAAATATGTTAAAAAATGAATTTTAATAGAGACCAAACATTTTCTATTTCAAAAGTATGAAAATTATTATCAACTGAAAATCTAGTTTTTTTAAGGAAAAACAAAAATCGTAAATACTGGAATAAAAATCCAAAACGAGAAATGAATTTTATTGAATAGGAAACGTTTTTTAGCAAATCAAACTAAACCCACTCTCAAAAAATTGAAATTCGAGCATTTTAAGGTCGAATCTCGATTTTGAAATCTGAAAAAGCCAAGTTTGACTAAAACACAAAAAAACAGAGAAGATAACTATCAAAATAGAGATAAATCTAAACTTACATATTAGATTCGGTGTTTACTTTGATTTCTGAAAGCAAAAAGAAAGCTTGAGAATTTTTGCAATTCCTTTACTCATGCTTGTATTTTTAGTTCTAGAAAAGTGAAAGAGAAAGATGAAGAAGAGTGTACTTTATAAGAAAAGTCACCCAGAGCTATCAGCCGCTAGATCAGATTTAAATTGACGACTCAGATTTACATGGGAAGCTTCTAGGTTTCAGTAAAGTTGATTTAGAAAGTCAAATGCATCCATTCACAGGGGTAGGGGTGCAAATGTTACTCCAAATATTCACTTTTCAACTGAGTCGAGACCTCTTTAAGTAAAGAACGAAAGAGAAAAGTCCCAGCTAGATCCTTCGGAAGAGTCGAAAGGATGCTATCGACAAAGATTGGAAGTTCTAGAACCTTTCAAAGGTGTCGAAGGGTTTCTAAAATCAAGATCCAGTGGGTTATACCTTTCGAAGGAGATGAAGGAATCGAAAGCACCCTTCCGCCCCATTAACAACCTTTTGACTAGACGAAGACCTTTTGATTAAGTCGAAGCCATTCCTTCCGAAGATAATGAAGAATAGTTCTTTGAACATACGCCAAACCATTCAAAACCAATGGTTTCGCCTCCATTCAAATTTTTATAGAGCAAGTATTATCCTAAGCAACCACTTCGGAAGCTATAGTAAGCCTTTCGAATCGGTCGAAACCAATGTAGTCCAGAAAGGTTCCGCATCAAATCAGAAACAAGAGCATAGCCGCACCTCAATACCATCAAAACCATTGAACAAGGGCTATCGACGGAGTCAGAAGCACTTATAAGACACTCGAAGAAGAGTAGCGAAACCATACCTTTTGACAAAGGTGGAAACATACTTGAGTCTTTAAGTGGCCACCTTTCGACCTAGTCCAAAGCATCATGGTCGAAAGGTGCTGACTCGCATTTATAAATAAGACCCAATGGGTCATGAGTTGAGGATCTGATTCTTCTCATTCTCAACTTTTATACTCTTAAGAAAAGTGTTGTAACCCTAATTACAAAATTGAAGTGGGGATTTGAAGTAATAATATCATATTTTGGCTGATGATAGGGAAGTCACAAATCCAAGTAAATTTTGTCACATACTTTGAGTACCTTTTCCTGAGTTACTGCGCTCGACAAGTTCGAGACCAAGCCTCAATGTAACGACCCGCCATTTCGAACCATTCAAGTCGACAATGTCAGACTTGAATTACTCGAAATAACAGACTGTTCGTATATTTATTTGGCATAACTTAGCATATATAGTGTCAATCATAGAATCACAGAATCATAAACATAGAGTTTACAACAAAGCAGCGGAATAAAACATATAGTACTTCATGAATCTACTACAGAATAACATAGCCTGAAACAGAATACATCAGGAATCCCAGTACACAGAAATTTCTAGTACAAAGTAGATAACACGTCTGAACATGCAACTGGAAATAACAAAAATAAACTGAAAGCTGAAATAGATAAGCTAGATCTTCCAACGAACTCCAGCTCCAAAGGATGAATCTCAAAATGTGACACTTAAGCTGACTCGAGCGTAAAGCAAAACAAAACACTCGTATCAGGATTAACATTCTTATGCAGATAAATCAAGTTCAAGTGAAATGTCAAGTAAATGCAATATAACTTAAAGGGATGTTGGGATCCATCCTTTAAGGATCCGATATACTATCTACATACATAGTACAATACGCTACATATGTAATGTCTACAGTAAAGTAAAAATATTAAAATAGCGTTAAGGCGTTACACATATCCCCCTTAACAGATTTTATATATTCACATAGTCTATACAGTACCGTAACTCCTCCGTAAACTGGAGGCTGTTAGATGGCACTCCATAGGCATAGTATAAACCAAACTCGTAGAAGGCGCGCTAGGGAATGTGACAAGACACGCAAGGCAAAGCCAAGGTAGATATACCATTGGCGGATCCGAACTGGTAGAGAGTATGACAATATCTGATCCACCGCGTACACAGTTGTTAAAGTGGTTTTCGGTATTGGTAGAGAGTATGACAATATCTGATCCACCGCGTACACAGTTGTTAAAGTGGTTTTCGGTAATGGTAGAGAGTGTGACAATATCTGATCCCGGTCTCTTTAACAACCAAACACATATTTCACACCATGGTCATTTATGAATTACTTTATAAATATTTAAATAAAAATCAAAAATACAAATGTAAGTCAAAACGGATATTCAATTTTAATTCTATTCAAATCAAACAAATTATAAATTATTTCAAATCATTAAGTTCAGAATGAATCTTTATTTAAATTCAATTCATAACCAGTTGAAGTTGTCAATCAAATTCCATTGTACCTTTTTAACCCCTTTTTTAATAAAATTCTATATTTTTTATATAAATTAAATGGACCTTTTAAAGATATTATATATTAAATGAAACAAAAATTTTTGTAGTTTAAAATAAATAAAACCTTTTATTTATCTATTTGAAATCTCAATTTATATAATTTAGAAAATAAACTATAAGTAATTTTTTTTTCAATTTACTTTCAGATTAAACCCATAATCCTTTTCCAAACTCAACATTTGAGGTTATAAACTTTACTATAATAAAACTGAATACTTATTACATTTAAAATCAAACTCATACATTTCCTTCCAAATATTTAAAAAATCATTTTTTCAAAATAGACTAATGGTATCTCTATATAATTTTCTATCCTATGGTTAAGTGATATGGATATTTGTTATTTTAATCTCTAATGATTTAAATTTTACGGGGTTATTTTTATTAAACCCGCAATCCTAAAATTTCAATAATTAACTGAAAATCATTTGGGTTTATTATTTCAACCCACAAAGAAGTTCTCCTATTCTAAAGTCCATTCGGGTATGTACCATTTCAACCCATAGTGATTTCTAGATCTAAGGGAACTTGCAGAGTGAGAATGAATTAGCATGGCATAACAATTACTGGAAAAATAATTTTAACATATAACAGTGTAAATTTTCATAAGTGATCAAATTTAAATAACAACTTATCACATTTAACAGTTAACAACCAGCAATTCAGTTTCGACCGTATATTTAAATTTCCATTTCCTATGTAATCAATTTAATGAATAAAAGAATATTAACCATGAGTGATTGCTCACCTTTCATGGCTATAGAACGACAAAAAAAGTTACGGAAAAGAACGATGGAAATGTGAAAAGCACTAACACAGATACAACACTTTAAACTGTGACAAGAAAAGTTTGATTTAGCACAAGAATAAGACGAAGACATATATATATATATATATATATATATATATATATATATACATATATTAGTTTTATAGATATTTGGAAGAATAATTGTATTGTTTCAGATCTAAAAGCACAATACAATTTAGCTGCAATATATGTAGTATATACATGTTTGTTCCCTTTTCTCTTCTTTTTTTACACTACAGACGAAGCCAAAGCCTATGTAATGCTAACAATTACCATATATGAAAACTTAGAAAATTTAACCATTGTAGCCTCTTCTAGCAAGGCATACACGCCATAGAAAAAAAAACAAGAAAGAAAGTGACATATAAGAGCTTAGATGCCAACATATGCATCTCTGTCAACATATGCATGTAAAGCAAAATGATTTGAATAACCTCCCCTATTACATACGTGCACAATATATAAATGCAGTTGTCAAGATAACCTTTTTTTCAACAACGAATATAAATCAAGACTTTAGAGCACATATAGCTCATGTAATCAGATGGGTACAGAATACATCTATTGTGCATTTCATCGAGCAATACGCATGCATACAATACGTATACACATTTTAACATACGTATCACCTACTGCATCATAACTATGTAGAGATGTCAAGACGGGGTGCACACTATATATAATCGATCTATATTCACAACAATATGTATCCATATTTTACAGCAACATTGTATATATGGTTTGCATATATATATATATATATATATATATATATATATATATATATATATGTTCAGATCACAACGGACGAATGGTTCAAGCCGGTTAAATGATGAGGACTGAGGCTATGGCAAAAGGAAGAGCATAAATGTCAATAGAGCTGTTTGCAAAAATCATGAAAATATAATGAAGTTTTAACCAAATCCACATGTCACGCATAAATATAAAACTTGTATATGTATGTGTCGTATGAATATATCAGTGGATTGTGACGCGCATGGGCAAATATATCACCAGAAGGGAACGTCAGCGGCACACGGCACATGCAAGCAAGGCCAAGGTATGACAATCTGGAAATTTTGACATTTAAAATTGAAATATTTAATTGAATCTTAATATTTAGATGTTGATTTAACTTGAATTTCAAATATGGCAATTTAATTATTGAATTTAATTTATTAAAGTTGGATAAAAATTTGAATCTTCATTTTGAGCTGATTAAAAATAATTTCAAGGCTTAGAAAATTTATATTGATGACACTGAAGATAACGGGAGCTTTAGAATTGAATTTGGAAATGATTTGTTCAATTTTGAATTTATATCGTTTAAATCGATATTTAAAAATAGCCTTCCGAGGCACAGTCTCGGAATTCGACGAAACTAGTTCCATTGGATTCATAATATTGTATTGTTATTGAATATCAATTTTCACAGTGTTTGGAATGATCGTTTGGCCGTACGATAAACAAACGCGCTGAAGATTATATCGAAATTTAATATAAATACTTGTTCAAAAAGCTATCTTCTCGATACAATCGAATTTGGACTCGGAATCTTTTCCATTGCGTTAGAAATAGGCGTATAACATTATAAACGCCTGACGGCACGCCTCAATTGGAGATCGGGATTTCGAGTTGCGGAATCATGGCGATTTAAATTTGAATTTGAATTTAATTCACCAAAAAAGGAAAAGAAAAAAATATTAATAAATAAACAATCTAACATGTATCCTCTTTAATAAGGCGCGTTTCTTTTTCTCTGATTATCTTCACACGCATCCACGATGAATATTTCGTTCAAAATAACAAAATAAACAAACCCTTCGTTCAAAATGAACGAAAAAAATGGCCTCCTTAAGATAAAAAAATTCTTTAATCAAATTCCTTCTGCTTTTAGAAAGAAAAAAAATTTGACTTCCTTTTTCTTTTTACCGTTGGAAGCCAAAAGCTTCATCTTCTTCAAATTCGAAATTGCGTCTGTATATAAAAAAAGAATTTCAATACACGGAGAAGCCCGCGATTGTGGAAATATGGAGCGGCTTCGTCGTCGAGCGTTATCGCAAGGAAATGAAACACAGTGGGGTCACGAAATCAAAAACGGTAGACAAATCAAATTCGGCAATTTCATGAGAAGGTTTCGAGCATGGGGTTTGCGAGCAGTGCTCGCTATTGAAGGAGGAGGGTGCTCGCGATCGATAATCACGAGGCAGGTGGCTTCGAATCGTGGCGGCGGCAATCTCGTCGAGACGGCGATGTGGGCGTCGGCATTCGACCACGCGGCAGTAAAAGAAATCATGGTGGTAGCAACTTCGGCATGGAGGTCGAGCTAGGGTTTCCGCTGTCATGGGTTGCGATGACGGGGTCGTTCGTGGTGGAGCTGGGTTCATCTTTTTGCAGTAGGGTATTTGTTTTTTTAATTTTAATTTAAAATCTGAAAGTTTTATATAGATATGTTAGAAATTTAAATTGCAGTAAAGGTTTTGTTTTAAATATATATACACATGAATATGTATATGCAAAAGAAAAATAATAAACAGTAAAACACTGCTGTTGTGAATATATATACACAAAAAAGAGGAAAAAAATTGGTTTATATTAAATTATTAGCTAATTTAAAATTTTAAAATGGAAATTTAATTTATTCGAATATTAATAAAATTTTATAATTGTTTATACAAGGTCAAAAGATCGTGAAAAACGAACTGGAATGGAAAGGGATTGCAAATCAAAAGTGAGTAACTTCTCACTCAATCAGATTTTTCTGATTTAATTTTAAATAGTCAGATTTAAAATTTGTTTATTGTGTGCTTGGACGGTAAATTATTATTAGCTGTACAAAATTAGACCATATGCACCGCATAATAGCGGATGATACTATATTAAACCCATATACCGTGATATTCCACCTCGAAGTGGAATTGGTATTTAATTGTTGTGCTATGTCTGTGGATGTAGAAAAAACAGGTTGGAGGGATTCAACTAGATTCCTGAAATATTTGAATCATTTTCAATATTGTTTGTTGATTATTTATAATCTGTGTGTGACTATTTGTGATTGAAACCGTTGAAGGCTATAATTTAGCCGAATACATTTGTGGTATCGTAGAATACCAGAAATAAATAAAAATTGGATTTTGAAATTTGGGTAGAAAATTTATAATAAATTCATTTAAGGAATTGGGTGAATTTAAAAGAAGAAATTTAAATAGGTAAAATTTTATTTTGAAAAGTTATTGAATAAATTCCAAAATATGTGAAAAGTTTAATAAATGGATTTCGAGTAATATTATTAAATAGTTGAAGAATTTATTTAAAATACGGATTTTAAATATTTGAAAGAGATAAAGGAATTTATTTAAAGGAAATAAATTTAGAAATTAAATTTGGGATTTAATTTGGAGTTGAAATAAATTTTGGAAATCGATTTGGATTTTAACTTGGAGTTAAAAATAATTTTAGGAATCGATTTGGAAATTTAATTTGGTGTTTTGGAAATAAATCGGGGAATCGATTTGAAATTGATTTGGTATTTAAAAAAATAAATTTGGGAAATCAATTCTGAAATCGATTTGGTGTTTGAAATAAATGATTGGAAAATAAATTTAGGATTTGATTTGGTATTTGAAATAAATTTGAAAATAAATTTGAAAATTGATTTGGTGTTGAAAGTGAATATTTTGAAATCGATTTGAAAATCGTATATATGTGGATATTTGGAAAATTAAATTCACCATGGGAATTTTAAAATGATCCATTTTGAAAAGGAAGGTGCCCTGAAAAGACGAGTATGTTTTAAAAATATCTTTTGAAATATAAATTAAAAGTTCTAGAGTTGGTTTTAAAAGAATATTTTGGAGAAATTAGTTTCTTAAGTTATGTTGTAAATCTTTAAAGTAAAGATTATTTATTTAATTAATTATAGAAGGGATTTTTTAAAGATTAAAATTGATATTTGATTTAGAAAGTGGATATTTAAGTAGTTATACCCTATCTACTAATTTTGTTTAAAAATTAGTTTGGAATTGAAGTTTTATATGTGATATCGGTATAAAGTTTTCATAGCTCATATTTAAAATAAGTATTTTAAAATATTTGAACTCGGCAGATTTTCAATGGGATTACATAAATATTTGAAAATTTACTCCACGTGAGGGAAGTGATTTGAATGTTTTTTCAAAAGATTGAAAAGTGTTGAAATTTGTTTTCAAATGGTTGAAGTGTTAAAATTATATCTTGCGAAGATATTTTGAAAGTAATAATTGGAGGAAAATTATTTGAAATGTTGTGAATATTGATTGATAATTAAACAACTGCCTAATAATATTGGCCTTCAAATGGCATTTGAATTTCGATGCAACCGGGGGTCGCATTCCAAGTGGATATCCAAAAACCATATCGAACCTTTATGATTGTGATGGATCTTTTATTTAAAAGATCAAAATGGAAATTTGTTGTGATTTGTTTGAAATCTGATTGAACACTTATTTTTTTGAAAATAAGCGCTCATTATTCGGATTAGCTGGGAGAGGACTTTGTGTCATAAAACCCATTTCGAATAATGATGTGACAAAATGGGATTGCATTTGATGATGGTGTTGAAGACCGGGTATTTTCGAAAACGAAAGGATTGCCTATCGAATGTCTCTGCACCGGGTTGCTCCGGTATAGAGATTTTATCACCCATTGTGATGGGGATTCCAGACATGATTAGTGAATATCCGAATTGCAAGGGCTTCTTTGGAAGTGCCTTCGGTTCCGTTCGATCCCGAAACGGGCTTGTATGGATTTGTGTTTGACATTATACTTTGAGATGTAAAGCTGGTTTCTATCAAATATATTTCTGTTGGTGGCGGAGAATTTATTCTCTTAGCTTAACACCCTTCCCTGAGATTTTATCACCCATTCTGTTTGGGGTTTGCGCCAGTGCTCGCGATCAAAGGAGGAGGGTGGTCGCGATCGATAATCGCGAGGCAGGTGGCTTCGACTCGTGGTGGCGGCAATCTCGTCGCGGCAGCGATGTGGGCATCGGCATTCGATCGTGTATGGCTCGAAAGTAAAAGAAATCATGGCGGCAGCAACTTCAGCAAGGAGGCCAAGCTAGGGTTTCCGCTGTCATGGGTTGTGATGACGGGGTCGTTCGTGGTGGAGCTGGGTTCATTGTTTTAAAGTAAGGTATTTGTTTTTTATTTTAGTTTAAAATTTTTATATAGATATGTTAGAAATTTAAATTGCAGTAAAGGATTTTTTTAAATATATATATATATATATATATATATATATATATATGCATATGCATAAGAAAAATAATAAACAGTAAAACACTGCTATTGTGAATATATATACACAGAAAAAATTAGTTTAAATTAAATTATTTGTTAAATTAAAATTTTAAAATGGAAATTTAATTTATTCGAATATTAATAAAATTGTATAATTGTTTACACAAGGTCAAAAGATCGTGAAAACCAAACTGGAATGGAAATGGATTGTAAATCAAAAGTGAGATCTTCTCACTCAATCAGATTTTTCTGATTTAATTTTAGATAGTTAGATTTAAAATTTGTTGATTGTGTACTTGGATGGTAAATTATTATTAGTTGTAATAAATTAGACCCTATGCGCCGCATAATAGCGGATGATACTATATTAAACTCATATACCGCGATATTCCATCACGAAGTGGAATTGGTATTATATTTGCATTTGGAGTGATTGATTTCCCGCATTATATAGCGGATGAGACACTATGCGCCGCATAATAGCGGATGATATTATATATTAATCCATATACCGCTATATTCCATCTTGAAGTGGAATAGGTATTTAATTGTTGTGCTAACATCTGTGGATGTAGGGAAAACATGTTGGAGGGATCCAACTGGATTCCTCAAATATTTGAATTAGTTTAATATTGTGTGTTGATTATTTATAATCTGTGTGTGACTATTTGTGATTGAAACCATTGAAGGCTATAATTTAGCCGAATACATTTTCGGTATCGTAGGATACCAGAAATAAATAAAAATTGGATTTTGAAATTTGGGTAGAAAATTTATAATAAATTCATTTAAAGAATTGGATGAATTTAAAACAAGAAATTTAGATAGCTAAAGTTTTATTTTGAAAACTTATTGAATAAATTCCAAAATATGGGAAAAGTTTAATAAATGGATTTCGAGTAATATTATTAAATAGTTGAAGACGGATTTTAAATATTGAAAGAGATAAATGAATTTACTTAAAGGAAATAAATTTAGAAATTAAATTTCGGATTTACTTTGGAGTTGAAATAAATTTTAGAAATCAATTTTGGTATTTAATTTGGAGTTAAAATAAATTTTAGGAATTGATTTGGAAATTTGATATGGTGTTTTGGAAATAAATTGGGGAATCGATTTGAAATTGATTTGGTATTTTAAAAAACCAATTTAGGAAATCAGTTTTGAAATCGATTTGGTGTTTGAAATAAATGATTGGAAAATAAATTTGGGATTTGATTTGGTATTTGAAATAAATTTGAAAATCAATTTGAAAATTGATTTGGTGTTGAAAGTGAACATTTGGAAATCGACTTAAAAATCGTACATCTGTGGTATTTGGACATTTAAATTCACCATGGGAATTTTATAAAAGAAAGGGAAATTTGTTTCAAAAATAAATATTGTTTATTTTTAAAAGTGTGGAAAGAAATTTACGGATTTGGAACCTAAATTTAAAATAAATCCAGAAGGATTTATTAATTGATTTAAAATGATCCATTTTGGAAAGGAAGGTGTATTTGCCCTAAAAAGCCGAGTACGTTTTTAAAATAGCTTTTGAAATATAAATTAAAAGTTCTAGAGTTGGTTTTAAAATAATATTTTGGAGAAATTAGTTTCTTAAGTTATTTTGTAAATCGTTAAAGTAAAGATTATTTATTTAATTAATTATAGAAGGGATTATTTTAAAGATTAAAATTGATATTTGATATAGAAAGTGGATATTTAAATAGTTATACTCAATCTACTAATTTTGTTTAAAAATTAGTTTGGAATTGAAGTTTTATATGCAATATCGGTATGATGTTTTCATAGCTAATATTTAAAATAAGTATTTTAAAATATTTGAACTCGGCAGATTTTCAGTGGGATTAAACAACTATTTGGAAATTTATTCCACGTGAGGGAAGTGATTTGAAATTTATTTTCAAAAGATTGAAAAGTGATTGAAATTTATTTTCAAATGGTTGAAGTATTAAAATTATATCTTGCGAAGATATTTTGAAATTAATAATTGGAGGAAAATAATTTGAAATCTAGTGACTGTTGTGAATATTGATTGATACTTAAACAACCGACTATCAATATTGGCCTTCATATGGCATTTGAATTTCGTTGCGACCGAGGGTCGGATTCCAAGTGGATATCCGAAAACCATATCGAACCTTTGTGATTGTGATGGATCTTTTATTTAAAAGATCAAAGCGGAAATTTGTTGTGATTTGTTTGAAATCTGATTGGACACTTATTTTTTCAAAAATAAGCGCTCATTATTCGGATTAGCTGGGAGAGGACTTTGTGTTATAAAACCCATTCCGAATAATGATATGACGAAATAGGATTGCATTTGAAGACGGTGTTGAAGACCGGGTATTTTCAAAAAGGAAAGGATTCCCTGTCGAATGTCTCTGCACCGGGTTGCTCCGGTGTAGAAATTTTATCACCCTTTGTGAGGGGGATTCCGGACGTGGCTAGTGAATATCCGAATTGCAAGGG
The DNA here is from genome assembly GCA_030765085.1 of Allium cepa. Lineage (NCBI taxonomy): Eukaryota > Viridiplantae > Streptophyta > Magnoliopsida > Asparagales > Amaryllidaceae > Allium > Allium cepa. The sequence continues at coordinate 709,424,633 of CM060932.1, forward strand.
CTTCTTTGGAAGTGCCTTCGGTTCCTTCAGATCCCGAAACGGACTTGTGTGGATGTGTCTCTGACATTACACTTTGAGATGTAAAGCTGGTTTCTATCAAATATATTTCTATTAGTGGCGGGGAATTTATTCTCTTAGTTTAACACCCTTCTCTGAGACGTGCGAGCTCAGTGGTTATGTAGTTGATGGTTACTAGTGATATATTCCCAAATTGGTAATGTGGCATACGAAGTGCTGCTGATCATTTGTTGATCAAAGCATGGCTTTGTGAAAAGTGTAGCTTTGTGGACGAGACTTCGTTAGACCTCACACCCTGGAAATGGTCAAAATAGGAAGAATGCTGTAAGGTTATGAGGGTCGCGCCCTTTAGGGTATGTCATTTCCTTCTGGAAAAGGATGGCATCATGGTATGGAGCCTGGATATTTAACCTATGTGGTTGCTGCAAATTTATTATACTTTGTGGGTGTTGCTTTGTGGTTAAGGATCCTCCGATAAAGGTCGCAAACAACGGGGGATGGCATACTCGAGTAGTAGTTACCTAGTTACGGAGGTAACCCAGCCTTTTGTTGGTAGAGATCCAGGTAGGTTCTCGGGACGTCCCTGTTCCCATGTGGCAGTAGGAAGTTCCTTAGCCTGACCGTTTGTTGGAAATCCAAAGAAACAAAACGTGTCCTGTACAATTTTAGTTGTATAACCTGCCATGGAGTGTGGCGGTAACTTGCTATTGAACATGGGAGCTATAGTAGGCATAAGTGCGAAATGCCTATGCTGGCTAAGTTTAATATTATACTTACGAAATGTTTTCCACACTATGCACTAATAATAATATTAAAAATGATTTTGCGTATCAAGCATGTTTGACTATCATAAGGAGAAATCTCGTCCAATTCTGCGTTTGCATTGTGTGTGTGGCGGGAGGCCTTATGGTAGTTTCATTTTCCAAATGCATAGCGGATTTCTTTTCCTTTCTTTGCGAAAGTAACTATTTTAAGATCTCACACCAGTCCTATGACTGGCCTGGAGTTTATTGTTCCTTTACTAAACTCTAGGTGCCCACAAATTTCCATACGGACAACCTAGAGTCTGGTTATCAGTTATTCTGGAGCGAAGTCAGAAAAGAGATGCTGTGGAGATCAGGAGCAAGCTGGATGGCGAAGCATATCACTTATACTCTGTAGTGTCCATTGCGTTTGGGTTAGTGCAAGTCAAAATTTCTTGTTCACAAGTTATTGTGATTGCCAGCTTTGTGTTGTTGTTGTACACTCTGATGATGATGTATAAACTGATATAGAGCTTTTGTTTTAAAGATTATTCATTTATCTATTATATTTGTTCCACTGTGAAATGTAAGATTCTATTATTGTTTCTGTTTCTTCTTCTATCTTCTTATTCTTTAACCATAACGGTTCGGTTTTCCGGCGTTCGATTGTGCAACATTTGATACAATGGACGTATTGATGTTGACTTTCGAAAGTTAAAAAATTGGGTCATTACACAAGGCGAGGGTCTGGGTGCTGCATCAGGTTGCTTCGGTGGGAATGAAGAGTGGACGTGGCGAGGTGTACCATCAGGGGCGTTTAGGCCGTGTATTTTGTGACAGGGTGGGTAGGATGGTTGGGCTCGACTAGAGGATGGTGATGGATTTGGCACGCGGCTAATGGGAAGGTGGCGGAGAGAAGTTGTGGCCTAGGGGATCAGGTGGTTCACCATCCGATAGAGTGGTGGCGGTGGTCCAGGCGGAGGGCAGAGGCGATGGAAAGGAAGGCTCAGTGAAAGAAAAGAAACAGAGGAAGAAATGAAGGGGTAGGTTCGGTGAAACGAAAAGAAAGAGAGGAAGAAAACTCGAGCAAAACATAAAAAAATTCTTTTTGTTGAAGAAAGCTAGAGGAAGAGGATGAAAAAGAATGAACTTACCTGTTTGCGAATAGAATTTCTGAGCAAAGTGAAAAGGCAAAATGAATAATTTAAAGTGGAAGAAATGACAGCCGTCCCATAGTGATTCGGCTAAAAATTTAAAGCAATTTATTTTTGTTTGGGCTGCACATTTCAAATTTGAAACCGAAGGAAAGTGTAAAGTCACAATTTATGGTACCGATACGACACACCGTTTTATCGTTTCCATCGCCTATCAGACCTCAAAATACGAAAATAAATACACTACTGAGATTAGCATGATGAGACGAATAAAATGGTGCATAGATGTCAATGATACAATCAATTTATAAAAACTCGAATTTTCGCTACCAAAAATGCTGCTAAAACCCAGAAAATAAGATAAACGGAGCCATAGAAGTCCTAATTTGTCAAAACGAATTACGACGTCTTTCTCAAAAAATGAATAACATTTTTATTATATAAATATATTCAGTTGTCGAAAATATTTAAATTCCACCAATTAAACTGATTAAATTTATAATATAAATTTCTCAATTAAATTAACTTCATATTTTCAATAAAAATTTACCATTTGCTATAATTAAATAGAGCAATTCCAAATATAAAAATTTTATTTCAAAGTTTTATTATTTAAATTTCAAGAAAATTCTAGTTAATTGCGTTATAAAATGGTTAAAATTCCCAGATCATTACACTCAATCAACCGAAGCTTTTGGTTAATATAAGAAACCTAAAGGTTTAGCTTTCGACAAGATCGAAAACTCGTTCCAAATCATTTCCACTTGAGATCCTCGATCCAATCCACATACATTAAAGCCTAAAGCTCTCGACAAGGTCAGAACCTTAACCCGAATTCCTGATTCAAGTTTTATAACCAAAACCACTTTGCCTCCAATAGGGACGGAACCTTAGTATCAGTTTCTTGGAATAAGTCCTAGCTACGCAGCCATCAAGAACTTTTGGCATGGTCATAACCATCAAATGAAAAAATTTCTAAGATACATCCATTGAGTCGAAAGGAAGGCTTTCGAAGGAAAGACTAATCCATCTCAATGAAGTCGAAAGGTCATTAAACACAGAATCCAACCCTTTCAACACAGTCGAAAAGTCAGTTTGAGCCATTCCTACCTACTAAAGACTATTCAAGAGGAAATTCAAAAAGGATTCGCACCTTCCATTCTACTCTACTTGCTTAAAGGATAATTCTTATTCCTTAGCAAAACTTTGGAGTGTTGACAAGAATAACATTTTTGGCGCTAGAAGAATGGCTCGAACTTCCGACTTTGTTAAACCTCCAACACTACTATTCTCCAACCTCACTAAACCATGTCTCAAGTTCATCTACTTAGATTTAATCATAGCTAGGAGAATCATGAGATCGGAACAAGGATCTTTTGAACCGTATTTGACAGGATTCTCCCTAATTACCATCAAGGATTCCAATCAAAATGAAGATCAAAGACTCAGACTAGAAGCTCTAAGGATTATAAACTGGAAAAAATCGGAATCATACAATCCTGAGAAATAGAGCATAAACCCCTTTCATATTGGTCCCACCCCTATCTTTGCATAAGGAAAGAAAACAAATGGAAGTGACAATGTATTCAATCAAATAAGAAGAACCATCCAATAGTATTCCAAAGGCACCATCTTTGAGAAACATATAATGGATGATTATAATGCCTTTGCATATAAATGGCAACCAACTACAGCAAGAACACATCTTACACAAATGTACAAAAGGTTCTATAAAGAAAAGCAATCGAGGAGCATGAAAACATAAGGCCAAGAAACAAAAAGTCAAAAATTCATCCGCAAGAATCAAGCTTCAAGTTTAGACTTCCAAAGGTATGCAACTTAACAACATCAATTGAGAACATCTACTTGCTTACAAAGGATGAGCTCAACTATTGGCCATTACAGGAAAAAAAACAGAAACATGAAAGAAATTTGGGAGGATCCTACTGTTACTACCATATGATGAATGGCCATGAAACCAACCATTACAGAGCCCTGGAGGTGATGATTATAAATTTCTTCCGACAAGGAAAGATCCATGAATTTTTAAAGAGAATTTGAGAGAAAATCAATAAAGAGATACTTTTCATAAAGAAATCTACATGATTGGGAGTGAAATTCTCCTTATATTTGGATACCATCTAAGATGGTAGTAAAGCCTCTGTCCATGCCAAGTTGTTCAGGGTAGAGCACCTCTTGGAGGGAGTGCGGGTAAGCCTTTAGCCGCGATATAAGATGACTAGGTTAAAGCACCAGACAAGCCCTTGGACGTGCCTCTGGTTAGATCAAGGCACCTTCTAAAGGGAGGACAGAGTAAGCCTTTAGCTGCGCCATAAGATGGCCATGTTAAAGCACCGAACAAGCCCTTATCCACGCCACACTATGGCCAGCGTAAGGCACCTCTTGGAGGAAGGACAGGGTCAGCCTTTATCTGAGGTATAAGATGGCTAGGGTAAAGCACCGAACAAGCCCCTCCGTGCTGCAAAAGGGCCAAGGTAGGGCGCCTCATGGAGGGAGGTCGGGTAAGTCTTTGGTTCTAGCCTCTAAGAGGAGCTAACGAAGTGCATCGGACAACAATGGACTAAGATGTCCAAGCCCTAGAAGAGGCCCATCAAACAATAGACTAAGACATCCAAGCCCATGAAGAGGCCCATCAAACAATGGACTAAGACGTCCAAGCCCAAGAAGAGGCTCATTCTATAATGGACTGAGACGTCCAAGCCTAAGAGGAGGCATATTAAGTAATGGACTAAGATGTCTGAACCTGAGAAGAGGCTCATCAAATCATGAACTAAGATGTTTAAGCCTGAGAAAAGGCAGCTCTAATTATGGACTGAGACGTCCAAGCTCAAGAGGCAACTAGACAAATTACTTCTGTACAAGACCTGAAGAGTTCACACATTGAAGGAGTAGAATAGAGCTCCACTTATGCATACCCGAATCTGGGTTTCAGACTTTCATTTCGAAACATTAATACACGGATCTGGGTCTCGAGTCCCTCATACTGGAATTACGCCAATTAATACCCGAATTTGGGTTTCAGGATATTCATTCAAAACATCATTTATTAATACCAAAATATGATTTTTGGGTCTTTATCGATCATTGATTATCTTAATATACCCGAATCTGGGTATCGAGACAATTACTTATTTGAGCCCTAATTTTGGTGTGAAATTTCAATAATGAATTCTTAGTTACCTTTCACAAATGCCAGAATCTGGTTCAAAAAATACACAAAAGAAACATTGTTATAAGTTCCCATTGATACCCGAATCTGGGTCTCGAATTTATAATTTTTCAAATTTCACTAAGGCTCGAGAATGGGTCTCCTAGATTCTATTACAAATATTCAGGCAATGATTTCTGGATTCAATCCATTATTAACTATCTCTTGAAGAAACATTATCTAATATTTATACCCTTGTGATAAGGTGGGATTTCTTATCAAAAAATTTCAGATATTCCAGCCATATGGTCGAAGCTAAATTCTTGATTATCTCTCATCACGGTTAAAAGATGTGATTTAGATGTTTACTACAAACTACTTTTCATGTAATTAACAAGATGATTTGTTAACCTAAACAAATGATATACATAGACTAGTATGACAATTTAAAGCTAACAATTAGAGATATTGTTTGCTCCATACTTTACAGGGAAATCAACACAGCGAAGAGAAATGAAAGATTCAGCAAATACAGAAGTAATGAATGAGCTATCAAAAAGCATTTTAGAAGTGACTTACAGAAAGGAATTACGAATCAGGTGATATTTACAAAATTTATATGATTTACATAAGTCACAAAATAATTTACAAAACTATGAAGTTGTTCACATATATACAAAATGAGTTTATACATTTCAAAAATACAAGTATATTATAACTCCTAGGCGCCTTTGTCAAGATTCTCGGCAACTGAAGGATCAATTACATGACAAATCATGGTGCAGAGAACTTCTTTTAGTTTCTTTTCCTTCTTTCTTATGTTGTTTGCATCGTCAACCGCGTCAGTATTTGTTTTCAGAGCGCGATTGAAAGCTCTGTTGACAGCCCTTAAGGTCTTATTATCCCTCTCTAATTCTATATCACGCTTCTGGAGGAAGTATTTATCACACTCAAGCTGTTGAACTTTGACGGCATACTCATTTATATTCTGAGAATATTTCACCCTTTTTTGCTCATAAGAAAACTTGGCTATTTCAAACTTGGCTCTCATGCACTAATTATCCACGACCTTTACATCTAAGCATGGAGGAGGGTTAGCCATTGAGGGAAATTTTTAAACAGTAAGAGTATTTGACCTCGTGGTTTTGGAAATCGAGGGAGTAGTGTGAGGAGTTGGTAATGCAATGCTGAATGTGTTGTCTCCCATAATAAATTCAAACGATTCACACTACGTCGGACCATCCTGTAGTTTCAACTCCAAATCACTGATTTGTTGAATAAGCTTCGACATCTTATGACCGAAGTCAATTGAAGGGTTAGACATTATCTGCTGCTTCAGTGATAGAATCATTTCATTTTTATTTTTGATTTCTGTCTCAAGATAAGCAATTTGATGCTTCTAATTGCTAGTAGGGATTTTTTGAAGAAAATATCTTTTGTGCCATTTCAAAGCTTCGATGTTGCCACTGAAGCATTCCAATAAGATATCGTCGCTAAGCTCAATCCTTCTACTGGATTTTAATAGTTTCTCTCTAAGAGAAGCGACGCGTGACGATAGGTTAAAATAAAGGGAAATGGTAGATAATTGAAGCTCCTATTTTAAGGAAAGAAACAAAACAAAATTAAAATCAGAATGAATAATTTCTTTATTATTACAATAAAAGATTACAATTCGAACAACAATAAAGTCAAAAGATACAATAGATAATTGATTGGCGTCTAATGCTGAGAAACTGCATTTTTAACCTTGTTTAATGAATTGGCAGAAACATTAAATATTTACTCCCTCCGAGGTTAACGTCGGAGGACATTTTATATAGTCCCATTTTCTAGCTGGAGGACTATCGCGGCTGCAAATTAATTTGGTACGGAATGTTCTGGTCTCTTTAAGGAACGCCTCTTTTTCATCACCAAGGAAGTCAAAGTGAAGGCAATGATATTCCAAGTAGAGTTTTTGTAAATCTCTAAGAAAACAATATCTTACTAATTTCGAGGACTTTAAAAGTAATGCTTTTTAAAGATAAAATCTTCTCAGTTTAACATACTGGCTTAAATGGTCTATAGAAATAAGACAACCTAACGAGCAGTCACTCTGTGATAATATAATAAAATGAATCTAAGTATAAAAGTAAGAATAAAATAAATATTTATAAAACAATGCAATGTTACATGTTTACAACTACTCATCTGGTTCATACAATATAGATTTAGAAAATAATTCAGATAATAATTTGTTCTAATAATACTTAAGCTTTTTTAGGGGGAGATCATGGGGAATCGGTCTAACCCGTGGTAAGTTCCAACCGGCTCTAGGGTGCGGGTCAGATCCGAATTCATCCAGGTATCTCTTATGAATGCATCTAAGTAATCCCCCGCTAAGTTCACCAAAGTATGAGAAATCAATTATTGAGTGTCTACAGTAAGCTTTATTTAAAAAGTTGATTAGAACGTCCCTTTCTTCAATCAATGTCCAAAATAGAGTGAATAACTCCTAGTTTTCTTTCAAGAGGGCGTCATATCGAAGGCGCACTCTCTTTAGTAAAGGGGCAGCCTTCTGATGTTTAAGAGACGCCGGCATCGACGCACTCCTATCGAGTCTATGATGCTTATCAGAAAGTACATTGTGCTCCTAAACTTTCTTATCTAACTCCATATATAACTTGTTAATTTCAGCTTGTTTCCCCTCAAGTTTTGTTTTATAGGGGAGGATAGACTTCTTCCTTATCTAAAATGATTGATTATCACTATTACTATTATCTTCGAGGTGAAAAATATTTAAACAGAGAATCCCATACCTATGGTATTGGGATAGAGGTGTGGGAAGCCTACTCTTTCCTTTTAGGCTCTTCAACATTAACAAGATCAGGTTTATCCTCTCGAGGAGTAGAAGGCTAACAGATTCAGGGGGGTAGATGTAGGTGGTTGGCTCTTTCTCTGAAGCTTTGGTGTTGTCATCCCCATCCTTATTAGAGGTTCATTATGATCTCCGCCATTTCCACCTGACCCTTGACCACCATCGACGTTGACATCGTTGTTGTCATCATTATCATTGTCGTGGTCATCACCATTATTTTTATCATCACCTTCTTCCCCCATAGCGTCATCCATGTCACCCTTATCTTCGAGTCTGATTCAACATCAAAAGAGGAGACGTTAAAGGAAAGAATCTTAGAGGCGTCAATTTCCTCCTCTTTTATAGGTTCAATCCCTTGCTTTACTTGGTTGATCTTTCCCATTACTCTATTAACTAGGGCGAGTCAAGCGAGGGAAAACCGAAGTCAGGAAACTTCTTAAAGTCGTCAGCATAGACGAGCATGAGGGCTTCCTCATAGGAGTTTAGCATCATTTGCCCTAAGTAGAAGTGAGAAATTGAGATACTCGCTACTTGGCATCGAAAATGGTATCGGCAGCGAGTTTTGAGGAGGCCCTATTCTTCTTGAACTTCTCCTTCAAAGAAATGTTCTTTGCTGCTATGCGAGCTTTCTCCTCATCAAAATCTTTTAAACTTAGCTCCATAGCGAATTTTTCATCAGCAAGAAGTTGACAAGCCCTTCTTTCTTTGAGAAGATCAGCTTCAGCTCGGACAAGAGAAGCTCTTAATCGTTCCAACTCTGAGGTAGCTTCTCTCTAGCTGCAGAAATATAGGACACTTGGTTCTTAAGAGCAGAAATTTCCTCTTGGAAATCAGAGGACTTAACAGAGGATTTCGATGCTTGCTAATTCAGAACAAACCAACTCTTAGAAATTCAAAAGAAGAAAACGCAATAAAAGTTAGAGATTTAGATAAAAACCAGTAATAACAAATTAATTAAGGTAAAATTCACCAACAGTTGCTGCTCTATCAAAGTGCAATAATGTCCCACCCGATCAAAGATAGTTGAAGGCGGGTAAATAAAAGTGAAAGATTCAGAATGCAAGATGGACTCGGTTATCTCTTCAAAATTAATAGAAGAAGGAGAAGAAGACGTCAGCTTCGAAGGAATTTTATTTGAGGAGGGAGTCGTCAGCAAAACCAGTTGTATTTGCTCGAGTGTAGCTGGAGAATCAGAAATGGAAATGCGAGAAAAAGGGCTGGGAATAGTTGGAGTCTACTTCGTTTTTTCTTTGGGAGCTTCAATAATTGGGCTCTTCGGAGCTTTATCTAGAGATAGACGTTCCTCGTCTGCTACATGGATAACTTTAGCAACTTTCTTAGGAGGTTCTATTTTAGATGATTCCACTAACCTCATTTTGAAAGACATCTTGGATTTGGCAAGAGATTCAATGATATATGGTGCTTCAGGGGTTGTAGAAGAGGGAGAGGCACTGCTAACAAACCTTTTGACTTGAGAAGCAGATGGAAAGAGTTCAAACAGATTAAAAGTCAGCAAAATAATTTAGAAAACGACAAGGATAGAAAGCAAATGCTGTGCCTATAATTTACTAAAGTGGTCTGAGTAAATGGTTGATATAGGAGAAAAGTGCTCAACATCTCCCAAGGAGAGGAAACGTTTTTCTTTTGAAGTATGTTGGATCAATGGGGGTAGTCCCAAAACCCTTTGGCCAAGGGGAAGAAGAGAATGCTTCCTCAAGTTCGATGGTATCAACGGCTTCAGTCGATTTCCTATTATAGCAGAAGCCGTAATAAGAGATTCCACCATTCTTTTGTCTGCTTTGTTAAGTTCCTTAGTAGGAGAACATGGTATGAAATGAAGATTAGGCAAGAGAAAAAATAAAATGGAAGGAATATATTGAAAATTTGAACTTATGGAGGGAAGAAAAGATCCCATTGATATTTAGGAAACATCAAATAAAGAAAAGCTGGTTTTCCCAGTTTTAAACTTATTGACCCCGTACGATATAAGCTTCTTGGGGGGTTAGCTCTGAAGATCTGATGATTAAGAGTGCTAAATTTGACTAATTGAGTTAAGTAGTTCAGAACTTCAGCACTTAAAGAAGGAAGTCAAAACTCTAGTACCATAAGCTCTAGAGATAGAAGGTAGGTGTAAACATTAGGGGATAACTGGATTGGAGCAACCCCAATGTGAGAAATGAATCTGGACAAGAATTCTAGAAAGGGCAGGAATCCTCCATGCCATATATGGACAGCAGTGTAAGTGAGAGCCCTTTAGGAGGGTTGTTGATAGTGTTTGTCTTCCTGGGTGGAATACTTTCACCCTAGTAATTCCAATGTCCTTAAGGAAGGCATTAACCTCATCCCAGGAAGATATTAAAGAATGCTTCAAGATGGCGTCAAGTTTCTTTGGAGAGCTCATGATTCTGCTAGGTAAAAATGTTTCAGTTAAAATTTCCAAGTTTATATGAATATAGTATTCATTTCAGAATTAGTCCAGGACCTACTTAAATAACTTAAACAAAAAGCCAAACATAAAGCTTTAAATTTTCGAAAAAATGTTTAATTTAAAAATAGAAGGTATTGGGCTTTCGACAAAGTCGATGTGAAAGAGACAATCACATTTAGTAAATACCTATCGACAAGGTCAAAAGACTTAATATGAGTGTTCATGGAGCTTTCAACAGAGTCCAAAAGAAAAGGAAGTAACATTCAACCGTAACCTTTTCGACAATGATGAAAGCATAAATATGAGCTATTATTGGCTCCCGACATGGTAAAAAAAAATGAGAACGTAAAGTGGCACTTTGTCCAAAGCTCCATATTAGTTAAGTTGTTAAAAGGAGGTAGTACGTGTTAACTTAAAACATGAACAAAATTGTACGCTTCAAACATTCCATAAACCAAATAACAAGACCCCACGACACCGTCGAAACAAAGAACTTAGGTTTCCTAAGAAAAGTACATATGTTGTCGAAGCCTTGCATGTTCATTGAGTCGAAAGGTCCTAAGTTAAACTTATGCACACTTAGAATGTTTTGACACTGCTGGAGAAAGATAACTCCATAGGGTTTCGACTCATTTGATTTATATGGTGTCGAAAGGGTCGAGGGAGCATTATGATTCCAAAAATTAATTAAGGAAAATGGACTGCAATCGAACAAAAGGTTTCGACTAAGTCAAAACGTTTTTCTATCAAAAGGGTTACTATACCCTACTTAATCACAAATCCTTTCGAAAAGGTTGACCAAATTGGCACCACAACACCTTTCGACCCTATCGAAAGGGGCTAAGGAAGAAAAATCAATGTTGCCGCCTCAATCCCTTTCAAAGGGGTAGAAAGGTCATTTTGTGGCGCATTTTTTTCAATTTGTACATTTGAAACTCCCGGGAGAAGAAAGCAGGTTCCACTGTCTTCCCCAAACCCAATTGCAAATCTAGGATTTCAAATTTTTCCTAAAGTAAAATAAATTAAACCTGTTAAGAAAAAGAATTTTAATAGAGATCAAACTTTTTCAATTTCAAAAGTACGAAAATTATTATTAACCGAAAATCCAGATTTAGGAGAAACAAAAATCATAAATACTGGAACAAAAGTCTATACAAGAAACAAATTCTATTGAATAGGAAAAGTTTCTCAATAAATCAAACCAAACCCACTCTCAAAAAATCGAAATTCAAGCATTTCAAGGTCAAATCTCGATTTTGAAATCTGGAAAAGCGAAGTTCGACTAAAAAACAAATAGCAGAGAAGATAACTATCAAAATAGACAAGAACCTAAATGAATCTAAACTTATAGATTAGATTCGGTGTTTACTTTGATTTCGGAAAGAAAATAGAAAGATTGAGAGCTTTTGGAATTCCTTTACTCGAGCTTGGACTTTTAATTTGTGAAAAGTAAAAAAGAAGAAGAAAAGCGTACTTTATAAGAAAGGTCACCCATCCCTTTTAGCCACTAGATCAGATTTAAATGGACAGCTCAGATTTACACTAGAGGACTAAGAGGCGGGAAGCTTTAGTCGAGACCTCCAAATGTTACTCCAAATATTGGATGGGGAAAATGTTACTCCAAATATTCACCTTTTGACCGAGTCGAGACCACTTTAAGCAAAGAACAAAAGAGAAGATTCCCAGCTGGACCCTTCAGAAGAGTCGAAGGGATGCTATCGACAAAGTCTAGAAGTTCTGGAACCTTTCGAAGGTGTCAAGGGTTTCTACAACCAAGATCCAGTGGCTTCATACCTTTCGAAGGGGATGAAGGAGTAGAAAGCACCCTTCCATCCTCATTAACAACCTTTCGACTAGATGAAGGCACTTCAATTAAGTTGAAGCCATAACTTGTGAAGACAATGAAGAATAGCTCTTTAAACATACGCCAAACCATTCGAAACCAATGGTTTTGCCACCATTCAAATTGCCAGAGAGCAAGTATTATCCTGAGCAACCCCTTCGAAAGCTGTAGTAAGCTTTTTGAATCGGTTAAAACCAATGTAGTCCAGAAAGGTTCTACATCAAATCAGAAACAAGAGCAAAGCCGCACCTCAATACCATCAAAACCATTGAACAAGGGCTATCGATAGAGTCGAAAGCACTTACAAGACAACTCAAAGAAGAGAAGCGAAACCACACCTTTTGACAAAGGCAACAACATACTTGAGTCTTTAAGCAGCCACCTTTCGACCCAGTCAAAAGTATCATAGTCAAAAGGTGCTGACCCCCATCTATAAATAAGGCCCAAGGGGTCACATGTTGGGGATCTGATTCTTCTCATTCTTAACTCGTATATTCTTAAGAAAAGTATTGTAACCCTAATTGCAAAATTGAATTGGGGATTTGAAGTAATAATATTATATTTTGGCTTATGAAAGGGAAGTCGCAAATCTTAAAAATTATTTTACTATTTTTAAGGCCATTGTTAAGTTTTCCTCTTGTATTTCAGGTTCCGTCAGCATCGAATGGTCCCTTCCGACATAGTCGGAACCTCCCATATCCAAGTAAATGATGTCACATACTTTGAGTACCTTTCCCTAAGCTACTGCTCTCGATAAGGTCGAAACCAAGCCTCAATCCACCGAAGCTTTTGGTTAATACAAGGAACCTAAAGATTTAGCTTTCGACAAGGTCGAAAGCCGTTGTGATATCCCGGAATTTCAAGCAAATAAATATGCGATAATTTCTTTTATATATTATTTAAAATGAGCCAAATTATTATTTTCAAAGCAAATTTAAATATGGGTTTGTTTAAATGTATATATATGAGTTGATTTTAAATAGAATTTGAATTTGAAATTCAAAGAATAAATATCTCAAAATAAATTGGTTTTAAAATACATGTACATTATTTTTATTAGTATAAAATTAGTTTTATATTATTTTCTTTTAAAGGATTTGCTAAATATAAGTTAAGGAAAAGTATTAACAAAATAGAAATTAAATATAAAATTTTATCAAAAAAACATTTAAAAATATATTAACACATGCTAAATACATGTGTAAGATTTATAGAAAATAGCTTAACAATGTAAGATAATTAACACATGCAAATGACAATTGTTAGTTAATTAAACAAGTGTCACCTTTATTCATTTTCTTTTATTTTTAAAAATATTAGGAAATCAAGCTATAAATATATCTACACTTCTCCCTTTCATTTCTTTGATATCCTCATTTTCAAAAACTAAGAAACCAAGGCTTGTGAACAACTTCAAACCAGAAGAAATCAAAAGCCTGTAAAAAAAATTAACAAACCAGAAAATTTAAAGCATCCACTCTTTCAACGTGAATCATCAAGATAAATCAAACTAAAGTGAAATTCAAGCAAAAACTTCAGATTCAAGTTTTTCTAAACTAAGAAGGATCAAAATCAAGTGCAGACTTCATTTTCAATTTAGAAGCCTTAGCCCTATTTTCGGTTCTTAAGATAACAGGTGAGCAAATTTTTTATTAAAGGTTTTTAATCTGTTTTAAATTTAAATGCATGCAATAATTTGTTGAAGTAAAGTGTGATAAGTGTTTGCATGATTGTTTAATATGAATTGTATGTGTATAATATGATTATATGTATGTGCGTGGCTGTATATAAACAAGAGTGTCTCTGTTTTGGATTCTAGCAGCTAAACCAAGTTTCAAAAATCAAATTCCTTTTCTCCAAACAATTTTAGGTTATGACCTTTGAAAGGAAAATGAAAGAATGGATGTAACATCAATTTTAAAAATAATTTCGAGTATATATCTGAAGTAATTATGACAAAAATAAAAATTTACAGTGGTAAATCATTTTAAGTCAGAAAATAAGGTAGTTAAATCTCAAGTTTTGATTATGTAGTCGAATTCGAATTTGGAAATGATGATTTTTAATGGTAAAATCAAAATTTTTAAGCTTGTATGAATCAAGATATGCAGCGATGATCGAAAATTGGAAATTTGCCAATTTCTGGCGATCATGGGAATCTGTAGTCTTAGGGTTTGGGTCAATGGTTGCTTGATGGACGATGATCGAGGGAAAAATGGTCGGTGGGTTTCTAGACAACCGAGGTGGCGTATCGTCGCTAAATTAGGTTTTTAGCACCTGCTGTGGTCGACTTCGTTCATGAGGGAAGTTCGACGTCGATGGAGCATCGACCTCGTTCGGAGGTGGGGGAAAGTTTGAGTGGGACTTCGACGATGGTTTGGGCGGAGTGTCGAGATCTCTGGCGATCTAAGACAGCGGCGCGGGGCGGTTTCCGTGATCAAGTTTGGGTTTCTGTTGTACCATCTTATTCGATTTTTGACTTCCGACGTGATAGGGAGATCTGGGTAGTTGGGAGCGATGGCGAGGTTGTCGCTGACTTGTCGGCGGTTGTGGCGTTGGCCGGAGTTGCATCGACCATCTCTACACATGCACGATGGGTCTGTGTGTGTGTCAGGGTTTGGTTTTTGGGTTGAAGGTCTGTGTCTCAAAGTTTGACTCGGGGAGTTTAGCTTGTGGCTCGAGATTTGGTTCGGTTATTTGTGTGGGTTAAGCGAGTAACATTTTTTTTGTTAAATTTAATCAAAACAAAGGAAGATGGCACGGGGAAGACGCGGGGGAAATGGAGTTTGGGCTCAGGCCTGTACCAAAGTATTTTTGCAGAGTCGATGGTGATTAATAATTCAAGTTTTTTTTTTAAGCAAAAGTAAAATTATGTTAAGTTTCAAAGCAAAGCTTCAAAGCCAATAGAAACAAGTACTCAAAGTATAAATATTTATTGAATTTCCAAGAAAAAATATAAAGTATAGGTCTAATGTTTATCATGAATTTAATTAAGATTTTGGGAAAATATAGATTAATTGATTAAATTAATTAAATGATTAAAGAGAAATTAATTAATTAATGATTAAGGATTAATTAATTAATAATAGGGGTTATAAGTTAATTAATTATAGATTAATTAATTGGTAATTTGAGATTAACAAATTAATTATAGATTAGTTAATTGGTAATTAGAGATTAATTAATTAGAGATTGATTAATTAGTATTTGAGATTAATTAATTGGTAATTAGAGACTAATTAATTGGTAATTAGAGATTAATTAATGTAAGTAATTATAGATTAATTACTTAAATGATAATCACTTAATGAAATTAATTATGGATAATCAAATTAGATTGATAATTAAGGAATGATTAATTAATGGTTGTAATTAACTAATGTTAAGTATGCCGGATTTAAAAGCAATTAAATTAGTTAGAAATGGTACAATTAATTTATCTTGCTTATAGATGATAAAGATATATTGAATGACTTAGATTATTTGATATCTCTGATATGAATTTGTGATGCTTTATATGAGATACTTTGGTTAAACTTTGATGTTGTGGGCTATCTATCCGAGATGAATTATTATGTGAATATGAAATCCTGAATAATAAATTGTATTGTTTAAACTTAACCATTTGGCTTAAAGAATAACATTTGATTCAAAGAGACCGGGGTCGGTATCAGTAAATACCGGAAACCACTTCGATTTGTAATCTACAATAATTCTTTATAGATTTAAGATATGCAATCAATAGGCTGGAATGGAATAATTTAAGTAAACTGGACCATTGAAACTATATAGTGGTACTTAGGGATTGATTTGTGAAATAAGTTTTGGTTCTAATAAGTTAAGAACTCGTGGTGAGGTACGAGTTACCCAGGGTTTCAAATATGTTTATGACTCAGTATTTTCAAGTTATATGGGTTTACTCATGTTGGTTTCCAGCCTGACCTGGGTGTTACTTTATTGTAATGCTCGGGTCAAATCAAGTATTACAGTTTTTCAGGTTAAGACGTTCTGGAGCTCAGGAGGCGAGCTGGATGGCAGGATCGTATGGAGTATATTTTACTGTGTTAGGCTGTACAACCTGTATTGATATTGTACTAGGATAGGTTGTTACAACTGTCCAGTTTATGTATAAATGATTGTACTATGATGTATTGTTATAAAATTGACAATTGCTACCTATCTTTGTATAAATGCTATTATTGATATTATATTTAATATGCTGTGAATGTAAGATGCTGTTGTTTTCTATTCTTCTTCTACCTTCTTCTTCTTTTCGCTAACAATCTGGAATTTTTGGCATTCGGATGCTCGACACTTCTACAGTGAACGAATTAGTGTCGAATTTTCGAGATCAAAAATTTTGGGTCGTTACATTTTGGTATCAGAGCGAGGTTAAGTGAGAACCTTGGCTCTGGTGAGAATTACTCATTTGAATAAAGGTCAATAGTACTCTAGAATGACTTGAGTGTATATATTTTTTGAGAGCGTACTTGTTATTTTCTTATATAAAGATTTTAAAAATGGTTGATTCTTATATATGTTTATATTTTGATATATAAGGAAATAATTTTTCTAATTATTATAAATAATAAGGTATTGTTGAATTATTGAAATAAAATGAAATAATAAGAATTAAGTGGTAATAGAAATACAACCAAATAAGAGTTGGATAATATGAACTATATAATAAGATAAGCTAGAAATAGATTCTAACCAGAGAATAAAATCCTAAATTTGTAAGGATATTTTCAGAATGCTGAATTAAGTTAACCTAATTTTATTATCCAATAAATTATGAGAAAATATATGGCGAATTGGTTTTCGGTTATGATAACCTTGGTTATTATCCTAAAATGTTTGTTGTATCTTCGTAATGGAATGTTTGTTAAAAATAAAGCAAAATCAAATGTTTTAAGGCAGTAACATTTAGATAAATTGTGAGGTTTTAAAATATAAATCCTGAAATTTTGAAATTTGTTTCAAATGTTAAAAGGATTAATAAATATTTTAGAATATAGGAATCTTATCTTAAAAACAAGATATGTTTTAAAGAATTTGTTTAAAAAAAAGAAAATAAAAAAAGAATGACTGGGTGTGTGAAGGAAATAAATATGTATATATGTGGGATATACATAATAACAAGTTGATTGGAGTAAACACTAAGTAATGAGTTTTGAATATTCCCTGAAAATGTGATAAGTTTTAAACTTATAAGTGAGAAAGGATATTGATAATAAGTTTAAAAATTTGAAATGGAAAATTCAAATTGAATAAGGTTGACTGGATTAAATAAATTGAATTAACTTAAGGGAAGTTAAATAAGTTTAGAACAAACGACCTAAATTGGAAATTTCATGATAAAATTGAGATTTAACTTAGGAAATTAAATAGGTTGATTTGAAATGGGAGTTAGATGTGATCTCAAAATAGGTTTGAGATCTGGAAATTGGAAATGGATGCTATTGATGAATGTTTTAGATAAATTGGATGTTTATTTATTATGACTTATTCTGATATCTTCCTGTTGTTAGTAATAATCTATAAAACTGAGAATTGGATTATTTTAAATGAATAAAGAAATGGATTGAGGTAATATACAACCATTACTGAAATAAAATAGAAATAAGATTGAACTTATGAAAGGGAAATTTCTTTGAACTCAAAGATTTAGATGTTAGAAATGAGCTTGCTGAAAATTTGTTAAGAATTGGTTTTGAAGTTAAAATTGGGTAATAAATTGAATTCTGAAGATTAAGTCAATTAAAAAGTTTTGACTCTTATTTGAATTTTCAAATAAGTTAAGTAAAGGTAATTTAAAATGGAATTTTGAAATTTGGACTCAGAATTAAATAGTTTAAAGATTCAAGCTGTTAATTTAAAAGTAAAGGTAAATTTGATTTAAGGAATTAAATCGGCATTTAAAAATTTAACTCGAATTTATATAATTCAAAATGGTTAAAAGTTGAGATTTGAATTGAATTTGATGGGAACTGTGATATGAAGTTGAATAAGTTTAAGTTCAAATTGGAATTGATTTGAATTTGGGATAGGAATATAAGATAATTCAAACTGAATTAGAATTGAATCAAGTTAATGAGATGGGAAATTGATTGAAATGAGAAACTGGGAATTGAACTATAAATACTGTGAAACTATTTTTGAAATAAATTGTTTTAATATAAACTATTTTAAATCTATTTTTCCTAGCTATCTACTATACAACCTTTCCTTTTAGAACCCAAACTATCTTATATTTATTTCACAACTATTTTGTAACTAATTACTATTTTACAGCTATTTAATTATTTTACCACTATTTTATAATTATTTAACTATTTTTCATCTATTTTACAAATAATAACTATTTTTCACTACTTATCAAAATGTTTTCAAGATATTTTCCAAATTCAAGCCGGTCTGAGTGCAAACTGTTTAGAATTGAAGTGATAACCCAAATGGAAATTGAAGCAATTGTGAATAAGTGAGTAGGAATCTAAATATATGTGAGGTAAAAGGAAATTGATTTAGCTAATAATCAGTGATGGTAAATACGTAGGATGTATGTATATTATTCTATTCACATAATGATTTGATCCTGATTCGAGCACAGAAATTTTTTGAGATAATATATCGATCTGAGTTGGGATTTTTCAGTCGATTTTTGACGGCGAACCCTAGATATGGATTTTTGATTGGTTTTGGAAATCCTCTATTATAGTTAGGCTATACAAGAAGAATAACGATTTCTGATCAAGAAACTAGATCTGAGTCCGCAATAGGAAGTCGGGTGGACGATACTAGTTCGGATGTGAAATTGTGTGATCAAGTGAGCAATCGAATTTAATATTGCGTATGGATGATATATATATACATCGTGCATGCTAGAATGAAATTAATATTGAAATTTGAAAGAAACGGAAAATGGTTTTTGAAAGAAAATTATATTTTGAGAAATATATGTGAATAAAAGTGAAAGTTGATATCCTTTGAAATTCACTTTATGAAAAGTAAGTGATATGGTAAATATTTTTTTAAAGGAAATCAAACTTGAATATTTGATTTGGTATAAATAAAGTTATATATGTCTGTCATATATGTTAAATCTCCTCTTGTTGAATCTATAGCCAAAAGAGGTAATCCTTAAAAATATTGAAGTGTAAAAAGGGAATTTATATAAGTATGAAGTGATCCAAGATTTTTCGAGATTTTATATATGTGTGTGTGTGTGTGTGTGTGTGTGTGTGACTTTATGAGAATGATTTTGGAAAAAAAATTGGAACCTTTGGATTTTGGAAAGGCTTTTGATTTTTGGGAAAAATCAATTTTGGGAATTCGGAAAGCCAAGTTTGAAACTATCGATTTGAGGTATCGATTTTGAGTAAAGGAGATTTATGTGAATCATAAAGGGTATGATTTGAAGATACTATATGTGTATAGTATAAAATATTTTTGAGATTGGCTTTGGAGAAAAAGGCGCTCCTATTAAAATTAACTTCACAAGAGATCCACGGGGTGGTTCTGCCTTGAGCCCTAGGGGGAGGCTCTAAATTGGATCCTAGGAGGAAGTTTGGACAAACTGAAGTTCCTGAGGATTTTGTATTGTGGGTAGCGAAAGTCGAGGGCGCTGATGCCTACAGAGACATTTGGGTTATGCTGTGATGATAGAGTAACTCGATGTCACTGCGATCTACTATGGACCATAGCAGAAGTCGTGTGGCCGTAAGAGCCAATGGTCTATATTTCATTTTGCCGTGATGGCAACGTAACATCGGTAGACCGCAATCTATGAAGACATAGCGAAAGTCATGAGGCAGTGAGAGCCTAAGGCTACATTGGGACTCGACTGATGTAGTTTGTGATTTATGTAGGAGTGGTGAAGTTTCATTTGGCAGCGATATTCGAGGGCGCTGATGCCTACAGTTACATGGATTTTTACCGTGATGGCGATGTAACCCTGGCTGTCGCTACGATATGTGTCAGGTTCCATGGTATAATCAAGGGGCACGGAGTGCCTACAGTTGTCTATGGATTTTGCCAGGATGGCAACGTAACCGTCGAGTTAACTGCAACCATGGAGGGGGTGATGATTTCCAGAGCATTCTCACCAAAAATGATATCTACATTTTCAAAAATGTTTTCTATATTTTCACAAAGTTTTCGAAATGTTTTCACTGGTTGTTGAATAAGGGTTTACCAGGTACTTATAGATTTTCAGTCCTACGCCTGATCAATGAATGACCGAATTTCAGTAAGAACGAGGATGGACTTGTTGAGACATCAAGGAGTAAAAAGTATTTTTTTATAAAACTATTTTGGTAATATTATATATATAATTTAAAGTGATTTAAAAATTCTTAGTAAAAGAGTTATTTGTTAAAAATGATCAAAGAGCAATTTTAAGTTGATAATGAGCATTTTAATAAATTCTAGCTTCATTCCTTTTCGAGGACAAAAAGATTCAAAGGGGAGGAATGTGATATCCCACAATTTCAAGAAAATAAATATGTGATAATTTCTTTTACATATTATTTAAAATGAGCTAAATTATTATTTTCAAAACAAACTTAAATATGGGTTTGTTTAAATGTATATATATATATATATATATATATATATATGAGTTGATTTTTTGAATTTGAAATTCAGAAAATAAATATCTTAAAATAAATTGGTTTTAAAATATGTGTACATGATTTTTATTAGTATAAAATTAGTTTTATATTATTTCTTTTAAAGGATTTTCTAAATATAAATTAAGAAAAACTATTGAATAAATAGAAATTATGTATAAAGTTTTATAAAAAAACATTTAAAAATACATTAACACATGCTAAATACATGTGTAAGATTTATAGAAAATAGTTTAACAAATGTAAGATAATTAATACATGCAAATGACAATTGTTAGATAATTAAACAAGTGTCACCTTTATTCATTTTATTTTATTTTTAAAAATATTAGGAAATCAAGCTATAAATATATTACACTTCTCTCTTTCATTTCTTTGATATCCTCATTTTCAAAAACTAAGAAACCAAGGCCTGTGAGCAACTTCGAACCAGAAGAAATCAAAAGCCTGTAAAACAAAAATTAACAAACCAGAAAATTTAAACCAACCACTCTTTCAACCCAAATCATCAAGCTAAATCAAACTAAGGTGAAATTCAAGCAACAACTTCAGATACAAGTTTTTCAAGACAAAGCAGGATCAAAATCAAGAGCAGACTTCATTTTCAGTTTAAAAGCCTGAGCCATGTTTCCTGTTCTTAAGTTAACAGGTGAGTAAATTTTTTATTAAAGGTTTTTAATCCGTTTTAAATCTAAATGCATGCAATAATTTGTTGAAGTAAAGTGTGATAAGTGTTTGCATGATTGTTTAATATGAACTGTATGTGTATATATATGATTATATGTATGTGCATGGCTGTATATAAGCAAGAGTGTCTCTATTTTGAATGCTAGCAGGCTGAACCAAGTTTCAAAAATCCAATTCCTTTTCTCCAATCAATTTTAGGTTATGACCTTTGAAAGGAAAATGTGAGAATGGATGTTACATCAATTTTAAAAATAATTTCGAGTATATATCTGAAGTAATTATGACAAAAATAAAAATTTACAGTGGTAAATCATTTTAGGTTAGAAATTAAGGTAGTTAAATCTCAATTTTTGATTATGTAGTCGAATTCGAATTTGGAAATGGTGATTTTTAATGCTAAATCAAAAATATGAATCGAGATATTGAGAGATGATCGGAAATCGAAAATTTGCCAATTTTCGACGATCATGGGAATCTGTAGTCTTGGGGTTTGGGTCAAAGGTTGATGGACGATGATCGGGGGAAAAATGGCCGATGGGTTTCTAGACAAATGAGGTGGCGTATCGTCACTGAATTTGGCTTTTAGTACCTGTTCTGGTCGACTTCATTCTCAAGGCAAGTTCGACGTCGATGGAGCATCGGCCTCGTTTGGATGTAGGCAAAAGTTTGAGTGGGACTTCAACAAAGGTTTGGGCGGATTGTCGAGATCTCTAGCGATCTGAGACGGCGGCGTGGGGTGGGTTCAGTGATCAAGTTTGGGTTTCTGTTGTACCATCTTATTCGAATTTTGACTTCCGACGTGATAGGGAGATCTGGGTAGTTGGGAGCGACGGCGAGGTTGTCGTCGACTTGTCGACGGTCGTGGCGTTGGCCGAAGTTGCATCGACCATCTGTGAACGTGCACGATGGGTATGTGTGTGTAAGAGTTTGGTTTTTGTGTTGAAGGTCTGTGTCTCTAAGTTTGACTCGGGGAGTTTAGCTTGTGGCTCGAGATCTGGTTCGGGTGTTCATGTGGGTTAAAGGAGTAACAGTTTTTTTTTAAATTTAATCAAAACAAAGGAAGATGGCATGGGAAAGACATGGGGGAAATGGAGTTTGGGCTCAGGCCTGTACCGAAGTATTTTTTGCAGAGTCGATGGTAATTAATAAATCAAGTTTTTTTTTAAGCAAAAGTAAAATTCTGTTAAGTTTCAAAGCAAAGCTTCAAAGCCAATAGAAACAAGTATTCAAAGTATAAATATTTATCGAATTTTCAAGAACAAATATAAAGTACAGGTCTAATGTTTATCTTGAATTTAGTTAAGATTTTGGGAAAATATAGATTAATTAAATTAATTAAGCGATTAAAGAGAAATTAATTAATTAATGATTAAGGATTAATTAACTAATGATTAGGGGTTATAAGTTAATTAACTGTAGATTAATTAATTGGTAATTAGTGATTAATAAATTAATTATAGATTAATTAATTGGTAATTAGAAACTAATTGATTAGGGATTGATTAATTAGTATTGGAGATTAATTAATTGGTAATTAGAAGCTAATTAATTGGTAATTAGAGATTAATTAATGTAAGTAATTAGAGATTAATTACTTAAATGATAATTACTTAATGAAATTAATTATGGATAATTAATTTAGATTGATAATTAAGGATTGATTTATTAATGGTTGTAATTAATTAATGTTAAGTAAGCAGGATTTAAAAGCAATTAAATTAGTTAGAAATGGTACAATTAATTTATCATGATTATAGATGATTAAGATATATTGAATGACTCAGATTATTTGATATATCTGATATGAGATCTGTGATGCTTTGTATGAAATGCTTTGGTTGAACTCTGATATTGTGGGTTATCTATCTGAGATGAATTGTTGTGTGAATATGAAATCCTGAATAATTAGTTGTATTGTTTAAACTTAAACATTTGGCTTAAAGAATAACATTTGATTCGAAGAGACAGGGGTCGGGTATCAGTAAATACCTGAAACCACTTCGATTTGTAATCTACAATAATTCTTTATAGATTTGACATATGCAATCAATAGGCTGGCAAGGAATAATTTAAGTAAACTGGACTATTGAAACTATGTAGTGGTACTTAGGTATTGATTTGTGAAATAAGTTTTGGTTCTAATAAGTTAAGAACTCGTTGTGAGGTATGAGTTACCCCGGGTTTCAAATATGTTTATAACTCGGTGTTTTCAAGTTATATGGGTTTATTTACGCTGGTTTCTAACCTGACCCGGGTGTTACTTTATTGTAATGATCAGGTCAGACCGAGTATTACAGATTTTCAGGTTTAGATGTTCTGGAGCTCAGGAGGCGAGCTAGATTGCAGGAACGTATGGAGTATATTCGACAGTGTATTAGACTGTATAGTCTGTATTGATAGTGTGCTAGGACAGGTTGTTACAACTATCCAGTTTATGTATAAATGATTGTACTCTGACATATTGTTATAAAATTGACAAATACTGCCTATCTTTATATAAATGCTATTATTTGATATTATATTTAACCCCCCGCGAATGTGAATTGCTATTGTTTTCTGTTCTTCTTCTACCTTCTTCTTATTTTCCCTAACAATCTAGAATTTTTGGCATTCGGATGCTCGGCACTTCTACAGTGAATGAATTATTGTCCAATTTTCGAGGTCGAAAATTTTGGGTCATTACACCCGTTCCGAGTCATTTCCATTTGAGGCCCTCAATCTAATCCAAAGACATTAAAGCCTAAAGCTCTCGACAAGGTCGGAACCCTAACCCTAACCCAAATTCCTGATTCAAGCTTTATCACCAAAGTCACCTAGCCTCGGATAGGGTCGGAGCCTTAGTATTAGTTTCTTGGAATAAGTCCTAGCTATGCAACCATCAAGGCCTTCGATAAGGTCGTAACCATTAAAGAAAAACTTTCTATGATAGCTCCATTGAATCGAATGGAAGACTTTCGAAGGAAGCACCAATCCATATCAATAAAGTTGAAAGGTCATTAAACAGGAAAACCAACCCTTATAACACAATCGAAAAGTCTGTTTGAGCAATTCCTGCCTACTAAAGACTATTCAAGAGGAAATTCAAAAGGATTCATACATTCCATTCTACTCAACTTGCTTAAAGGATAATTCTCATTTCTTAGCATAACTTTGGGGTGTTGACGTAAAATCTTGTTAACAAAAAGTAAGAAAATATATTAAACTATTACAGACATTTACACAAAATTTTCAAATTATTGCACATATGTCTGCATTTATCCTAAATAACTGTAAATATTTACACAATTATTCAGTACATTTCAAATACATATGCAATTATTTTGAATAATTGCTGAAAAATATAAATATGAATTTCATAACCGAGCTAGAATGATATTATTAAATTGAAAACAACTACATAAGCAAATTCTGGAATGGGAGCGAATTAGTAGAAAGGTTTCAAAACAGTATGCAGCAACATTTAAAAAAGTGTAGAAACATACACTATTATTCAGAAAAATTGCAAATATGACAATAATATTGCTCAACTATTGCAGAACATGCTGGAATTATTCTTTTCATTCACTTTAAAAATGGTAAATTTGCAATATAATTGTAGTAGAAATATAAAAAAAAGAACAAAGAAAACATGATATTTTAGCAGTATATAACAATACTTCCAAAAGAAAAAACAACGGTACTACAGGTGTTTCAAAGGACAAGTCCTTTTATTGTGACCTAACTTCTTGCATAAACTGCATCTAATAGTCGTTGTAATTTCACCGACATATTTAATTCACTTAGAAGATGATGGACAACCATGCATTCTTCTACCTATAGGAGGTGATGTATCAACATCCACAGGCAAGACATCTTCTTTTGCGAAGTTTATAACTGGATTGATTGCATGAGAATAAGTTGATCGAAAATACACAACTTTGAAATAATCTTCAACGTAATCATACACTTTCAACTTTTCACAAATCAAAATACATCTAAGAGCGTGAGCATAAGGAAAACTGTAAATTTGCCACAAATTATAAGAACAAACTCGACTATACAAATCAATAGATTGTCCGACTGGAGAATAAACTTCGAATACATGTTTATTTGATTTAATAACAAACCATGTAGCTCCCTCCGAATGTAGATTTCTCAACCGATTTTCATTGACTGGATATAGAATGTTATTCCAACTACCGGCAAGTTCTCGACGATCAAACATAAACTTCGTTAACTTAATTCTAATTTTATCCAAGCAAGCAGTGATCGGTAAATGCCTTTCTTCCAAAATCCATTTGTTAAAACTCTCGAAACAATTAGACGATATGTCACCATAACGACATATAGGAAAAATATATTAGCAAACTTCTCAAAGGGAATTCCATTCAAAAAGTTTGCTACAGTAGATCCACCAGCATCCTTTAAATTTCTCAATGCTACATTGAAATCATCCAAGTTAGAAGCATATGCAGTAGGTGCAAATAAATGTATCAACTATTTCTTCACAAATTTGAAATATTAAGATTTTAGAGAAACTTTCAAATTAATGTTCAAATGATAAAAACATGAATCATGAGCTGAATTAGGGAACACTTTTGGAACAACAAGAAGAAGAATGGGATGATGATCAGAAATGAAAACAAAATTTCTAAAATCATCTTTCAAAAAGTCTTTAAGTTGTTCATAATAACAATCCAATTATTTTCATCTTCACCATAAACAATTGCAATTGCTAACAAAATAGTGAACATATAAATAACTAAGTAAAAAACAATACTGCAACGGTTAATCAGAATAATTGCAGAAAAGTAAGCAACTATTGTAAAATAATGCAGAATAATATGCAATTATTTAGAATATATGCTGACGACAGTATGAATTATTTCAAAACAACAACATAAAATACAAGAGAGTAAGAAGAAGAAAATATAAATGAAAAAATTTAAAATTTCAGATTTTTCTACAGTTGATATGAAATTTTGCAAGAAAATCAACAAATTTTAACATTAATTGCAGACATATCAGCAATAAGTTAGAATAAAAATAACTAAAAATAAACAATATACCTTCATCGCCATTTTTACTAGTAGTAGCATCACATAAACTTGAGCTCCGCCCTTCATAAAAGTAGCATCCACAAATATTGATGGCCGGAAAAATTGAAAACCATGAGACCAAGCTTCAAAGCCGATAAAAACCCTCTCAAATTGATGAGTACTAGAATTATGCTCCAACACAACTTTACTGCAATGATTAGTTTCAAGAACAAAGTGTAACGAACTGCCTTTTTGGATGGTTTAAATTGACAATAAACCACACATGTCAAACTCAAACCGTTCAAAAGGAAGGATTGTTACAAGGTAAATAAGAAAAGCAGAGAAAGAAAGAAAAACAAAACACAGAATCTCACAGCCGAATAATGAAATATAATAATCAAATAAACAGTTTATAAAGTTGTTTTAAATAACATTTGTTTACACTTTTACAATACAGATCAGAGTACATGCAGCAGTAATAAATTAAAAATGCAGCGAATAACATGATGCAGTGGAATAAATAAATAATCATAGTACTAAATATTCGCCTTCGTCCTCCAAGGCAGTCTTTGAAACGCTGAAAAGCTCAGATTGACCCAAGCGTAATGAAAAGACAAAACATTCGAGTCAGAACTAAAAGATCTTATGTAAGCTAAATCAACAGTAAACAAATATGAGTGTAACAATGTCAGAGATGTTTACGGGGTTTGACATCTCCTATCCAATGTCTAACGTGAGTGCTATAACTTAAGAGATGTTCGGGATTCCATCTCCTAAGGATCCGTTAAACTATCTACATACATAGTACAATACCCTATTATAATAATGTCTACAGTAAAGTATTAAAATAGCGTTAAAGCGTTGCTCATATCCCCCTTAACACATTTTATATATTCCCGTAGTCTATACAATACCATAATTCCTCCTTAAACTGGAGGGCCATCAGAGGGCACTCCATAGGTACGGTACAATAGTCATAGAAGGCACGATAAGGCAAATGACAAGGCACGCAAAGTAATTCCTAGGGTAGGGTACAACCGTTTTGCGGATCCGAACTGGTGGTAACACATAACAGCTACTACCGCACACCTTGAAACACACTCCCATAATCAAAATCGAGGAGTGGCCACCAATTCAATCACAAAATCATAATATGGTATCGATGAAGCATGTATGATTGAAGATGTGACCTCACTTGGTTCGGCATGGCTCCTGTTTTAGTCACATCAAGCCAACTCACGGGAGCCGGGGCTACGTAAATTCCTCATATAGAATCGTTCGCCAAACCATCCTACTTCATTCTAGAATCCCCACCACGTAGATAGTGTTAAAGTGGTTTTCGGTATCGGCAGAGTGTATGACAATATCCGATCCCAGTCTTTTTAATAACCAAACGCTTATTTCACACTGAATGGTTCTTTTACATTTAAAAAAAATCAATTCATACTTGATATCAAAATATAATATCCAACTCAAACCATATCACTTCCAAAATCATATTCACTTTCGAAATCATATCGATAAGATAGGTTAATTAAATCATTATTTCAAAATCATCATATTTACTCAAATATGTCATTTCACTAGTAAATATTATTTCAAATCCCAAGTTAAGTTATAACATCATTTAACCATATTCGCTTTAAAATCAAGGATTTAAATATAAACACTTCAACTTTACACATTTTGAAATTTAGAAATAGTTTAGATAGTTTGATAAAGTTTAAATAGCTTTTAAATGGTTAAAATACTTTAAATACAGTTTAATAGTTTAAAATAAATTAAAATAGTTTAAAATATTTTAAAATAGTTTAAATACTTTAAAATAGTTGGAAATACTTTAAATTAGTTTAAAATACTTTAAAATAGTTTAAATGGTTTTAAATATAGATTAAAATAGTTTATTATAGTTTAAATAATTTAAAATGTATTAAAATAGACTGAAATAGTTTACAATAGATTAAAATAGTTTAATAGTTTTAAAATAGGTTAAAATAGTTCAATAGTTAGAAGATTATACGATTTATAATTAAAACTGCATATAAATCCGACCTCGTATGCGAAAGTTATAATAGTTAGAAGATTATACGATTTATAATTAAAATATATAAAATAAAATAATGTTTGTACACGTCATACCCTTCTTTCGAAACTCAGAAACCCTAGACTGCTTGACTTAGTTTGATCGCCTATATGTGAACATAGTCGCCACGTTCAATTCGAAACTACCTTACCTCTGACCATCTCCACCTGGATCTGACCACGTCGTTGACTCCGCCATACCAAGACGCCCCTCCGGTAAAGTTGCGGCCATGAACGGGCATGGCCTGAACTAGTGCCTCCGCCTAGGACTCCAAACCCTAATCACATTCTCTGGCGATCTCAAGGATACTATGACGTGAACAAATACCATGGATGCACTCAGCTCGACGATATCAAAAAACCCACACCCTTTGATTTTCGCCAGGTTGACGATCCACTGTTAAAACAACGAACCCTACTATGGACCGCCAAGGTTCATCCTCAATTTCTGGCCAAACAATAATCTGAATCGAAAAACAAATCACTGCGGTAGATTACACTCGTCAAGAGCTTTCCAACAAATATAATTCGCTATGCTTTGAGGCGTTTGAATTTTTGAAATTGATTTTGATTTGAATGTGGACTTGGGAATTAGGTTTTCAGCCATTGAGAAGAGAAAAACGATAGAAATTTCAGTACGTACAGAAATAAGAAATAAAAAGGCTGCTAGGCTTAGAACAAAACTATTTATATGGACAAGGCCTGATAAGGATAAACATCACATCGAATTGGTTCGAAACGACAATAATGACCCAAAAAGCCCATTCGGCTTCCAAAACGAAAGCAGGTCATCCGATATATCAAAATAGATGTTTTCGATATTTTTAAATTCAATGGAACATGTTTCAAGTCCTAATTCCATTATAAGAATAAGTTAGCTTTTAAAATCAGCTTATTTCATATTGAATTCATTAAATTAATTTCTACGCGTTTCAAGCCCTACGACCAGTCGACAAGTCCTATCGCTACGAAACTTAAAATCCTATAATAATTCACTGTTACAGATCCGACGAAACTAGTTTCGTCAAAATCCGAGACAGTGGCCAATGTGGCTAATTTCAGGTTAATTAAATAAATTATTATTAAATTAATTTAACCCACTTTTTATATTAAAATTCTATAACTAACAATTTTTATCATTTTTGGTTACCTATTAATTTATAATCCTTTAAAGTAAATTTCCAAGTCAAAACCAATATTAAATATTGCACAGATTACATCGTTCAATTTTTAATTGCAATAAATCCATTAATTAATTTTTATTCCAATAAACTCATTTATTTTGATTTACAATCTTATTATTCAATCTATTATCATATTATGTGTATATAATTAACATTGGTTTACCATTTATTACATCAATATTCTACAGTTATCATTTTAATCATACTAACTTTAATAATTAATTAGATTAATTGCAGTTGATTTCAAATTTATTATCAATGAATTAAATAGTGAATCTATAATTAAACCATTGTTACAACTTACTAATTTAAACACATTTCTATGTTTATTGTTTACAAACCAAGTTAATAAATTCATGTACTGATTAATTTTTC
This sequence comes from Allium cepa, assembly GCA_030765085.1. Classification (NCBI taxonomy): domain Eukaryota; kingdom Viridiplantae; phylum Streptophyta; class Magnoliopsida; order Asparagales; family Amaryllidaceae; genus Allium; species Allium cepa. The sequence goes on from CM060932.1 coordinate 709,454,818, forward strand.
TATATTGCCCTATTTCAATTAATTACATACAATTTCAGTGTTTAATACAACAGTTGGTTTATTTCTTTATTTACAGTTTATAACTAAATTTTATATTTACAACCATTTCAATTAATTGAAAATGCATTAAAGTAGTTATCCATTACCTTACATTCACATTATTACATTTCATTCTAGTTACTTTTCTTATTAATAGATCACAAATTCTTATTTCTTCCAATATTAACACCACATCTTATTAAATTAAATATTTTTAATTATCGAAAATTTTAGGTCGTTACACTCTCCCTTACTCAAAACTTTTCATCCTTGAAAAGGGAAAAGAGGAATTAAGAACTAACTTATTTTTATTCAACAATCAATTTATAAGCATTTTAAACTTACAAAATTAAGTATTAAATATAATATATAAATTTATAAATAGTTAAATCTTCATATTCAAGTAAATTAAAGTTGGAAAATATTTCTACTTTCTCAAAAAATTTCTAAGTCTAAAATTCACAAAAAAAATCGACAGAGTCTCCTTTGTACGGAGAGGTCCGAGAGAAATAATAATATCAATAATAACCATATATATATATCATATTTCAAAATAAAATATCCCAAACCACGGGAAACGGTATAATGTCGTAAAAAAATCGCAATCCAAAAACGTACCTATTTGTCGAGCAAACAACGCTTATTTATGAAACCAAAAGCAGTAGTTATTGCTTCCATAAATCTGTATTTCACTTATATAATCCAAAGAAGTTAGTAATTATATAAATGATAAGTATTTAGTTGTTTCAATCAATAACAAACAAACCAACACGGCATAAAAACAATCACTTGCAAACAAAACCATACAACCATCACATGCAATCAAGGTAATCAACCGTCCATCCATAACAACCAAAACAAATGGTTTGTTCGAGTTCAGAAACTTTTAATCGCATAAAAATGATAAATAAACTACTAAGTATACCATACACTCAATAGTCTTAGATAAAACTTAATAGATTATTTATAAATCCTAACCAATTTCAAATATCACTTCCCAAACCTCCCATAAGCCAAACAACCAGTAAATTCAAATGTCATGTAGGTTTATTCTTATTAATCTCCTTTCATATTATTTACTGTTCTTTAGTTTTATTCATTCATACAATGCTTATCTTCATTAATTCACATTCATTACTTACAAAATTTATTTCTCGTTCACTTATACAATGCAAATTTCCATTAATTTACATTCATGTACTTACATAATTATTTCCATTCAATTATTTAAAATAATAAATGAATTCATTATTGAAGGATTACATATATTTTATTTTAGTTTACTTCACATTTATTATTTACTTTGATTTCCCTTTTTATACAAATATTAATTTGTGAAGCGACTCATACTTAAATTTTCAATTCTTTTTTTTTCTTTCACATTATTACTTTCATATAACATTCACTTTTTTTCCTATTAAATTTGATTACTAGCATCTCAAATTATTAACTTATGTTTATAACATTCTTATACATCTTAATTCTTTTTATAGAAATAATTCCATTAGAACACTTTCATTACTTAAGTTTTACTTGTATAATACTCTATCACATATTTTATCTAACATTACAATTTTTAACATTTTGGTAAGTTATATGTATATGTATTATAAATGGGGTTGAATGATACATAGGTTTATCTTATTCATTTAGTTAACAAAATGTCCAATAGTTACATTTTCTTATTTACATATTTTCAATTTATAAGTGACAACCTACAATTTCTATACATTTTATTAATCACTTATTTACCATTTTAGAAGTTTTCAATTATTAATATAGTCAAAATTTCATCCTATTACATAATTGAACACTACTAATTATCAGAAAGTTTTAAGAACTAAATCCTGCATTCATTTCAGTCATTTTGAAAATTACATATATATATATATATATATATATATATCCTTTACAGATCAAATCTTATTTAGGAATTCAAAATTAAGATTTATTCATCAAAACGAATGTGTAGAAAAACTACAATAGCAGTCCTCCCACTTTGAAACTCGAAAATGAACGTTGATAATGCATGCACTCATCACCGAAGTTATTTTCCAACGACAGAGAGGGGAGTACAGAACTTATTTCCTTTCATAATTCTTATAAAACATTTCTTTTAAATCATATTGAAATATTTATATCAAAAAATATTCCAAATAATATTAATATTATATTCCAAAATCCTTTGAAACTAAAATTCTGAAACCTAAGTTCTTAAATTTTCAATTTACATTTATTTTATTTATAATCCCATTTTGCAACCAATGTTTATAGAATTTTCACTTCCTAAAAAATAAATAAACATAACACACACCATTAAATACATTTATAAAGAATATTCTTTTATACACAAAATATAATACTCGGCAAAATTATTCCATTTACCTATATTTCAAAACAAATATTATATCGGCCTGCCCTATTAAGTGTTTAGAAATCCCTGTCGATGCCATAGCGTCATATGTGCCGATTAGAATTTATAAATACTGAACATAACAAATTAACACTATATAAAACATTTTTATAACACCAACAAGTATGCAGTCTTATGTGTACACTCAGATGGACTCATTCTAGGATATTACTACCCTATTTCTAATGAGTCAGACCCTATAAAGCTAAGGTTATCACTAAACCAAAGCTTTGATACCAACTGTAACCATCCACCTTTTTGGACAGTTTAAATCAATAATGAACCACACATGTCAAACTCAAACCATTCAAAGAGGAGGATTGTTATGGGATAAATAAGAAAAGCAGAGAAAGAAAGAAAAAAAAACACCGAATCTCACAGCGGAATGAAAAAATATAATAATCAAATAAACAGTTCATGAAGCTATTTTGCAAATAACATTTGATTACACTTTTTTAATGCAGATCAGAGCACATACGGCAATAGTAAATAAATAATGCAGTGGTGGAACAAAAAAATAGTACTAAATCTTCATCTTCGTCCTCCAAAGCAGTCTTTGATATGCTGAAAAGCTCAGACTGACCCGAGCGTAATGAAAAGAGAAAACACTCGAGTCAGAACTAAAAGATCTTATGTAAGTTAAATCAAAAGGAAATAATTATGAATGTAACTCATTAGAGATGCTTACGGGGTTTGACATTTCCTATCCAGTGTTTAACGTGAGTGCAATAACATAAGAGATGTTTGAGATTCCATCTCCTAAGGATACGTTAAACTATCTACATGCATAGTACAATATGTTATTATAATAGTGTCTACAGTAAGCAAAAGTATTAAAATAGTGTTAAAGCGTTACCCATATCCCTCTTAACACATTTTATATATTCCCGTAGTCTATACAGTATCGTAATTCCTTCGTAAACAGGAGGGCTATTAGAGGACACTCCATAGGTACGGTACAAACCAAACTCGTAGAAGGCATGATAAGGCATCTAACAAGGCATGCAAGGCAATGCTCAGGGTAGGAAACTATAGTTTTGCGGATCTAGACTGGTGGTAATGCATAGCAGCTATTATCGCCCACCTCGAAACACTCTTCCATATCAAAATCAAGGGGTGGCTACCAAATAAATCACAAAGTCATAATATGGTATCGAAGAAGCATGTCCAATCGGAGGTGCGACCTCATTTGGCCTGGCGTGGCTCCTATTTTAGTCACATCAAGCTGACTCACGGGAGTCAGGGTTATGTAAATACCTCATACAGAATCTTTCGCCAAACCATCCTACTTCATTTTAGAATCTCCACCACGTACACAGTTGTCAAAATAGTCTTCGGTATTGGCAATGAGTATGACAATATCTGATCTTGGTCTCTTTAACAATCAAACGCTTATTTCACTCCAGATGGTTCTTTTACATTTCAAAAAAATCAATTCATACTGGATATCAAAATATCATATCGAATTCAAACAATATCACTTTCGAAATCATATTCACTTTCGAAATCATATCGTGCGACGACCTATAAAATTCAATAATTATATTGGTTAAATTAATAAGATTTTCGTAATTAAATTTAGAAAGAAATAAAAAAATTATAATTTATATTGAAGTAAATGTTAAGAATGAAATATTGCAATGGTAATTAAAACTAATTATTAGTAATTTGAATAAAATTCTAATAAATGAAGTAGTGAAAGTGTTATACCTCGATATAAATTGAATATGAGAAAACAAAGGTAAGTATTTAATTAATTAATAAAATAACACATTGTTAACAGTAATTGGACGTAAATTAAGGAAATATGTTAATGCAAGTTGATAATATATGAACTTGAATGAATGTGCCAATTAAATAAAATAATTTAAATGTTATGAATTAGTTATAAATGGAATATAATAAAAACAAATGTAATTATTGTATTAATGTGTGAAATAATATGATAGATGGAAATTGTTTGTGAAGAATAAACATACAAGTATTATAAAGGGATAATGGTGACAAATGGTAGTTGTTACCAGTTAATTTACCAATTAGAAATAAGGGTAATTAAATGTTACTTTAATGATAATTAATATAATAGTGGAAAGTGTGAATGTAAATTTAATAGAAACGTAAATTTATAAGTAGTAAGTGATGTAATAAAAGTATAAAAACCAAGTAAATAAATTAATTGAGAATATAAATCATAATTAATGTACATATTTGGCAAATATAATAATATGGAAATAGAAATTAATACAAAGGAAAGATGGATATTTGGATATAGTAGTGTAATGAAAGACAAACAAACCATTCCATTGAAATCTAAATTATAATAAGTGTAATTATTGTAGCAATTGGAATTAAATATTATGCAACTGAAATAAAGTTGAAATGGAAATATTGAAGTATGTAATGCAAGGGTATCATAAATAGTAATGGAATAAAATTAGTGTTATATATGGAATAATAACCTGGTTTGATAGGTAACAAACTTTTAAATGTAATTAAAATCAAAGAGGTGATAATTAATATAGGCTATTTATTTATTTAATGTGTTAAATAAACTTTAGTTATCAATTGCACTAAATCTAAATTGAACGTTTTGTTAATGTAAATTAAAGTAATAATCGAAAATAATGTTAATTTTATTCATAACATGATAATTAGTTGAATTAAAAGAACGGGAGTCGAGATTTATTAAATTATTGGAATTTAAAGTTAAATAATTGGATTTATTATAAATAAGTGGAAATTAAATATTAAATTACTACGTTAATGGAATTAAGAGGAAATTTGAGAATATTAACGCAATAACTATGAATACAATGTTAATTTCATCTGTTTGATAATAATAGATGGAATAATATAATGAAAGTCAATTAAATGGAATTATTAAAAGTAAATTTTTTAATTTTTGGATTTTTTTTGAAATTGAAAGTAAAGATAATAATTATTGAAATAATTAACATTGAATCAACATTAAAATTTGTTTTAAATTGTTATTAATGGCTAAATAAATCAAAAGTGATAAAATTTGTAAATTATAGAATTGAAATTGAAAATATGATTTGATTAATTAATTTTTAATTTATTTAATTTACTAGAAAATAGCCATTTTGGCCACTGACTCAGATTTCGATGAAACTAGTTTCATCGGATCCGTAACAGTGAATTATTGTCGGAATTCAAGTTTCGTAACGATCGGACTTGTCGTTTGATCGTACGGACTCGAAACACCCAGAAAGCAATTAAATTGAAATCAGTTGAAATCAATTTGAAATAATTTGGTTTTAGCACAACTTCTTCATATGATGGAATTTAGACTTAAAATCTATTCCATCGCGTTTAAAATATTTCAAAACATCTAATTGGGTATATGGTTGATTCAATTTCGTTCCGGAGTCGAAACAGGCTTTTCGGGCCACTTTATCATTCAACGCGTATATCAATCTTATCCAGCCATTCTAATTTCAGCTTGCCTATATATACCTTGTTATAAACCCTAATTCTTCCTCATTATCATTTTTTGTACGTACAATTCATCTGTCTCTCCTCCTCAATGACAGACAAACAAATTCTCCAATTCTAGATCCAGTTGCAATTCAAAATCAAATCAAAAATTCAAACTCCTCCAATCCATACAAGTCATATAATGATTTGAAGCTCTCAAAGAGCATAATCTTCTAGTGCTATGTGTTATTCAATCAGACTCACCATTTGCCTAGAATTTGCCAATCAATTTCGACCATCCATATGAACCTTTGGCGATCCAACGGTCGTTCTTCTTCCGATCAATGATCGAGGGGGTGCGTTGCATAGAGGGGGTCAAATAGTGATCATCGGTGGCATTCGTTAGGGTCAGAGGTGCTCGTGTCGGTCGTGAATGCCTGCCCTAGGCGGCGGCGACAGGTCCGTCGTGGGGACGACGTGAGGAGCCGCGTTGCCCTGGAAGGCACGGCCGAGGGAGGTGCGAAAGACAGTGGTAGCCGATGCGGTTTCTGGCGACAATAGAATGCGTGAAAATTGATGAAGTAGCGGCGGCCGGGTAGGGTTAGTGCGAACTTTGCAGGGGCGAGGCGCGTCTAATTTCGGCGACGTGGCTTGAGTTGTCTGGTTCGATTGATTTATTGATTTACTTAATTTAATTTTGATTTTCAAAGTTCTAATTAGCATAACTTTCTTATACGAGGTCGTTTCCACGCGCGGGTTCTTGCGTTGGGATCGTGTCAAAATTCTGGACACTTTGACACTGGTTTGGTTGAATTCGAAGACTGTTTAAATTTTGGATTTAAATTGGATTTAAATTCAATTTAAATTCAAAAGGTGAGTGTTTTTAACCCACTCACAACTTTTAAAATTTCTTATGTTTGTTAAATTAATTTTTGATGTGGTTAGAAATTTATTTGTACATATTTTAATCATCATCTCAATTAAATTGGATGTATTGGATTAAATTGTTATTTAATTTATTATTGTATATAAAGTGCCAGTTAAATTGTTAATTAAATTATTATTGAATATAAACTGCCAGTAAATACCTGTTATTTATTATCTGCTATATATTGATATTATTGTTTGAATTGGATGATGATTGAGATAAATGGTTGATGGTTGATATTGGATGAATGGATGTTTTATTTTATATTGTTATAAACTGCAAGTTGATATGCATTTTATTTCATTTGTGATTGCGGTTTGAAATGATATAACCGTAATTTTTATTTTTAAATTACGGATTAAAATGATAAATATCCGTATGACTTGACCATATGGTAAAAAATTATATACAGACACCATGATCTATGTATAAAAATATTTTGAAATGATTTTCTATGGTTTTGTAAAGAAATATATGGTTTTATAAGATATTGATTTGGATATTTAATAAATGGTATTTTATACATAGTTAAATTCTTGGTTTTAAGCTATGTATAAAATTGGTTTAAAGTATAATAGAAGTTTAATATTAAAGTTTGATTTTATTAAGATATAATATGGTTAAGTATTTAATTGAATTATATTTGTGGAGTTATAATGACTTAAATGAGAATAAGGTGGGAAGATAAATATGAAATTGTTTCGAAATCTTATAAAATTGAGATTTTAAAGGTATGATTTTTATAACTGGATTTTTGTTTAAGATGAATTAAACGAATATTTCAATTATAAATAAATTGAAGGAAAAATTTAGTTATTTGTAATTTGAGTTTTATTTAAATGAAAATGGATTTATTATGCAATTATTTCAAAACTAAAAATAGAACATTCAATTGTTGAATCTAAATTATCAAATTTATTTTGAAATTTTGGAATATTTAAAGCCGTGAATATATCGAAATTAAAATGTTTTATTGAAATTGAAGTGTTTCAAAGTTATGAATTTCAAATTATTATGTTTTAAAGTGTTATAATTTCAATTGTTTGGTTTCGAAGTGTATAAATTTGAAAGTGCTATGATTTTGGAAAAGGGATATATTTGAAATAAAATGATATTAAATTGATTTGGGTCTTATTGAAAATGATATCATATTGATTTGGGTTTTAAAAACAGAAATGATATCGTAGTTATATGGTTGTAATAAATATTATATTCTGGTTTTTTTAAAGTATAAACTATTTTTAAAGGACCGCGGTGTTATAATAACGTTTGGTTGTTAAAGAGACCGGGATCGAAAATTGTCATAATCTCTGCCAACTCCGAAAACCAATTTAACAACCGTGTACGAGGTGGAGATTCCAGAATGAAGTAGGATGGTGGCGGCATTTCCTTTGAGGTAAATACGTGGACCCAACTCCCGTGAGTTGGCATAAGGTGGCTTAAACAGGAGCGATTCTGGACCAGTGAGGTAGCCCCTCTTATCGGACACACTCCTTCGATATTATATTCTGACTTGGAGATTTATTTGGTGGCCACTTTTATTTTTGATTTTGGGGGTGTGGCCGAGGTGGGCGATAGCTGCGCGCTATGCGTCACCACCAGTCCGGATAGCAATTGGTATATCTACCCTAGCATTGCCTGGTTATGCCGTGTCACCTACCCTAGCGCGCCTTGTACGAGTTTGATTTGTGTCGTACCTATGGAGTATCTTCTCATAGTCTCCGGATCAGGAGATATGCGGGTACTTCATAGACTATTAGCACTATTACGTGTTAAGGGCTATATGGGTAACTCCTTAACGCTGTTTTAAAGTAAGTTTATTTTACTAATAAACATTATTATAATAGCGAAATATTACTACATAGTAAATAGTTTAATGGATCCTTAGGAGATGTGAATCCCGAGCATCTCTTAAGTTACTGCACTTACGTTAGACACTGGATAGGAGATGTCAAATCCCGTAAACATCTCTGATGTCGTTCCACTCATATTTTACCGTTGATTTAACTTACATAAGATCTTTTAGTTCTGACTCGAGTGTTTTGTCTTTTCAATTTGCTCGGGTCAATCCGAGAATTTCAGGATTTGAAGATTTTATTCTGGAGGACGAAGACAAAGATTTGTATTACTATTATTTATTATATTCCACTGCATCACTTTGTTCAGCTGCATTGTTATTTATTATTCTCTGGTATGTGTAACTCTGATATGTGTTGTATAAGTATAATCGAATATTTTGAAAACAGCTTCATGAACTGTTTATTTGATTACTATATTTTATCGTTCTACTGTGAGATTCTATTTTGTTTTTATTTCTTTCTCTGCTTTTCTTATTTACCCTATAACAATCCGCCCTTCTATATGGTCTGAGTCTGACGTGTGTGGTTTATCGTCGATTTAAAACGTACAAAAAGGCGGGATGTTACGTCTGATATTAGAGCTTTGGTTTAGCGATAAACCTTAGCTTTGTGGGGTTTGACTCTTTATTAATGGGGTAGTAATACCCTATGATGAGTTGTTGAGTGTATATATATAAGAGAGCGTATTTGTTAGTGTTATAAAAAGGTTTTAATATTGTGTTAATTTGTTCCGTTTTGTATTTATAAATTTTGGTTGGTGCATAGGACGCTATGACATCAATAGGGATTTCTAAACACTTAATAGGACAGACCGATACAATATTTGTTTTGAATATCAGTAAATGAAATAAATTCGCCTATTATATTTTCTATATATAAAATAATTTTTTTATAAAGGTTGTATTTGATTGTAATATATTGGTTGTTAGGTAGAGAAATTTATAAATATTGATTGGAAACAATATTTGAAGGAAGTGAAATAAATAAGGATAAGTTGGAAATTCTAGAATCTAAGTTCCAGGATTTTTGAAAACTATTTTCAAAGGATTTTGAAATATAATAATATTATTTAGAAGTATTTTCTGATATAAATATTTCAATATAAATTGAAAGAATTGTTTTAAAGAAATTTTTGAAAAGAAATAAGTTCTGTACTCCCCTCTTTGTCGTTGGAAAATAATTTCGGTGATGAGTGCACGCATCATCGACGTTCATTTTCGAGTTTCTAAGTGGGAAGGCCACTGTAGTTTTACTGCAGATTTATTTTAATGAACAACTATAAATTTTAAATTGTTTTAAATATAATTGGATATATAAATTGTAAATATATGCATTTATCTATTATTTTAAATTGATTTGAAATAAAACCGGTATTTAAATTCTTAAGTTTCCATTAATTAATAGTTTCAATTAGTGTAGTGAAATGGAAGTTAACTAATAATTGGAACTTTTAATTAGATAAGAGATTAAATGCTAGGCTATGAATGAAATAAAAAGAATTTTGGAATTCGTAACCTAAAGCAAGGGATATGATCATTGATCATTAAATCAATATAAAGAAATGAAAAAACTTGTATAACTTTCAATTGCATTCCTAAAAGCATATATATAACTTACCAAATATTAAAAGTTGTAATGTTTTTAATAAGAAATGTAATAGTTCAAGTAAACTTATAAATCAAAGTGTCCAATGAATTTCTTTGGTAAATATGAATTTGATGTTGTAATTGTGCGAACTTAAATATAATTGAAAGGTTACTATAATAAAGGTAATATGAAGTAAGTATTGTAAGTATAAGATTATAAACTTAAGTAAATGAATTAATATGCTAAGAAATTGAATTAAAAATGAATACTATAAAAAATGAATGAAAACGAATATTTGTAAGTAATAAATGAAAATAAATGAAATAAACATTGAAATCAATGAATAAGAGTAAAAGTTTGCAAGAAGTAAATGAAAATATAAAGGATGAATCATTATATAAATAAAAGGGAATGAAATAATAAATGTTATGAGATGAAATTAATAAGAATGAACTTAATTTATTGTTTGAAATTGTTGTTGGTTTGGTTAATGAGTTGTTTGGGTAAAGATAATTTTAATTGCTTAGATGTATGAATAATCTATTGAGCTTTACCTAAGACTGTTGAGTAAATGAAATACTTCATAGTTATTTGTCATTCTATGTGATTTAAAGTGTCTTAACCCGAACAAACCAATGGTTGTCTTGCTTGGATGGTTGATTTATATTTGATGGGTATGCTGTTGGTTGCAATTGATTGCTGTTATATTGATTTGTTTGCTATTGATCGAAACAACTTTAAATATTTCATTTTATATAATTATTAACTCTTCTGGATTATATAAGTGAAATACATGTTATGAAAGCAATTGCTACCGCTTTTGGTTTCATAATTAAGCGTTAGTTGCCCGACAAATAGGTACGTTTTCAAATTACGATTTTATAGCGCTATTTTATATATTTTCCCGTTGTTGGGATATATTATTTTGAGATATTGTTGTATGTTGTTATATTTGATATTATATTTTCTTCCGAGCCTCTCCGTACGAAGGAGACTCTGCCGAAATCTTCCGTAAATTTTGGACTTAAAAATTATTTTGAAAAATGTTTTTCAAACTTTATTAATTTGAGTATAAAAAGATTTTATGGTTGTAAATTTGTATATTTTATTTAAAATAATTAATTTTGTAAATTTTGTTTATAAGTTAATATTTTTGAATAAGATGTATTGTTTATTTAATTCTATCTTTTCTCTTCTTTTTCCTTTTCGGGGACGAAAAGTTTTGAGTGGGAGAAAGTGTAATGACCCGTAAAATTCAATAATTAGATTGGTTAAATTAATAAGATTTTTGTAATTAAATTTAGAAAGAAATAAAAAATTTATAATTTATATTGAAGTAAATGTTAAGAATGAAATATAACAATGGTAATTAAAACTAATTGTTAGTAATTTGAATAAAATTCTAATAAATGAAGTAGTAAAAGTGTTATACCTGGATATAAATTGAATATGAGAAAATAAAGGTAAGTATTTAATTAATTAATGAAATAACACATTGTTAACAATAATTGGATGTAAATTAAGGAAATATGTTAATGCAAGTTGATAATTAATGAACTTGAATGAACATGCCAATTAAATAAAATAATTTAAATGTTATGACTTAGTTATAAATGGAATATAATAAAAACAAATGTAATTATTGTATTAATGTGTGAAATAATATGATAGATGGAAATTATTTGTGAAGAATAAACATATAAGTATTATAAAGGGATAATGGTGACAAATGGTAGTTGTTACCAGTTAATTTACCAATTACAACTAAGGGTAATTAAATGTTACTTTAATGATAATTAATATAATAGTGGAAAGTGTGAATGTAAATTTAATAGAAACGTAAATTTATTTATAAGGTAGTAATTGATGCAATAAAAGTATGAAACCAAGTAAATAAATTAATTGAGAATATAAATCGTAATTAATGTACATATTTGGCAAATATAATAAAATGGAAATAGTAGTTAATACAAAGGAAAGATGGATATTTTAATATAGTAGTGTAATGAAAGACAAACAAATCATTCCATTGAAATCTAATTTATAATAAGTGTAATTATTGTAGCAATTAGAATTAAATATTATGCAATTGAAATAAAGATGAAAATGGAAATATTGAAGTATGTAATACAAGGGTATCATAAATAGTAACGGAATAAAATTTGTGTTATATATGGAATAATAACCTAGGTTGATAGGAAACAAACTTTTAAATGCAATTAAAATCAAATAGGTGACAATTAATATAGGTTATTTATTTGTTTAATGTATTAAATAAACTTTAGTAATCAATTGCAGTGAATCTAAATTGAACGTTTTGTTAATGTAAATTAAAGTAATATCGAAAATAGTGTTAATTTTATTCATAATATGATAATTATTTTTTGAATTAAAAGAACCGGGGTCGGGATTTATTAATTTATTGGAATTTAAAGTTAAATAATTGGATTTATTATAAATAAGTGGAAATTAAATATTAAATTACTACGTTAATGGAAATTAAGAGGAAATTTGAGAATATTAATGCAATAACTATGAATACAATGTTAATTTCATCTATTTGATAATAATAGATGTTATAATAGAATGAAAGTCAATTAAATGGAATTATCGAAAGTAAAATTTGTAATTTTTGGATTTTTTTGAAATTGAAAGCAAAGATAATAATTATTGAAATAATTAACATTGAATCAACATGAAAATTTGTTTTAAATTGTTATTGATGACTAAATAAATCAAAAGTGATAAAATTTGTAAATTAGAGAATTGAAATTGAAAATTTGATTTGATTAATTAATTTTTAATTTATTTAATTTACTAGAAAATAGCCATTTTGGCCACTGACTCGGATTTCGACGAAACCAGTTTCAGCGGATCCGTAACGGTGAATTATTGTAGGATTTCAAGTTTCGTAACGATCGGACTTGTCGTTTGATCGTACGGACTCGAAAAGTCCAGAAATCAATTAAATTGAATCAATTGAAATCAATTTGAAATAATTTAATTTTAGCATAACTTCTTCATACGATGGAATTTGGACTTTAAACCTGTTCCATCGCGTTTAAAATATTTAAAAACATCTAATTGGATATATGGGTTGACCCAATTTCATTCCGGAGTCGAAACGGGCTTTTCGGGCCACTTTATTGTTCAACGCGTATATCGATCTTATCCATCCATTATAATTTTAGCTCGCCTATATATATCTTGTCATAAACCCTAATTGTTCCTCATTGTCATTTTTCTGTACATACAGTTCAGCTGTCTCTCCTCCTCAATGGCAGACAAACAAATTCTCAAATTCTATATCCAATTGCAATTCAAAATCGAATCAAAAATTCAAACTCCTCCAATCCAAACAAATCATGTATTGATTTGAAGCTCTCGAAGATCGTAATATTCTGGTGCTATGAGATTTTCAATCGGACTCACCATTTGCCTGGAATTTGCAAATCAATTTCAACCGTCCATATGAACCTTTGGCAATCCAATGGTCGTTTGTCTTCCGATCAATGATTGAGGGGGTGCGTTATGTAGAGGGGGTCAAATAGTGATCGTCAGTGGCATTCGTTAGGGTTAGAGGTGCTCGTGTCGATAGTGAATGCCTGACCTAGGCGGCGACGACGTGAGGGGCCGCGTGGCTCTGGAAGGCGCGGCCGAGGGAGGTGCGAAGGACAGTGGTAGCCGATGTAGTTTCTGGTGACTACAGGCGGCGTGAAAATTGATGAAGTGGCGGCAGCTGGGTAGGGTTAGTGCTAACTGTATAAGGGCGAGGCGCATTTATTTTCGGCGATGTGGCTTGAGTTGTCTGGTTCGATTGATTTATTTATTTATTTAATTTAATTTTGATTTTTAAAGTTCTAATTAGCATAACTTTCTCATACGAGGTCGTTTCCACGCGCGGGTTCTTACGTTGGGATCGTGTCAGAATTCCGGACACTTTGACACTGGTTTAGTTAAATTCGGAGACTATTCAAATTTTGGGTTTAAATTGGATTTAAATTCAATTTAAATTCAAAAGATGAGTGTTTTAACCCACTCACAACTTCTAAAATTTCTTATGGTTGTTAAATTAATTTTTGATGTGATTAGAAATTTATTTGTGGCTATTTGGCATATTTTAATCATCATCTCAGTTAAATTGGATTTATTGGATTAAATTGTTATTTAATTTTTTATTGCATATAAACTGCCAGTTAAATTGTTAATTAAATTATTATTGAATATAAACTGCCAGTAAATACCTGTTGTTCATTATCTGCTATATATTGATATTATTGTTTGGATTGGATGATAATTGAGATAAATAGTTGATGGTTGATATTGGATGAATGAATGTTGTATTTTATATTGTTATAAACTGCAAGTTGATATGCATTTTATTTCATTCGGGATTATGGTTTGAAATGAAATAACCGTAATTTTTATTTTTAAATTACGGATTGAAATGATAAATATCCGTATCACTTGACCATAGGGTAGAAAATTATATACAGACACCGTGGTCTATATATAAAAATATTTTGAAATGATATTATATCGTTTTGTAAAGAAATATATGGTTTTATAAGATAATGATTTGGATATTTTATAAATGGTATTTTATACATAGTTAAATTCTTGGTTTTAAGCTATGTATAAAATTGGTTTAAAGTATAATAGAAGTTTAATAGTAAAGTTTGATTTTATTTAGATATAATATGGTTAAGTATTTAATTAAATTATATTTCTGGAGTTATAATGACTTAAATGAGAATAAGGTGGGAAGATAAATATGAAATTGTTTTGAAATCTTATAAAACTAAGATTTTAAAGGTATGATTTTTATAACTGGATTTTTGTTTAAGATGAATTAAACGAATATTTCAATTATAAATAAATCGAAGGAAAAATTTGCTTATTTGTAATTTGAGTTTTATTTAAATGAAAATGGTTTTATTATGCAATTATTTCAAAACTAAAAATAGAACATTGAATTGTTGAATCTAAATTATCAAATTTAGTTTGGAATTTTGGAATATCTAAAGCCGTGAATATATCGAAATTGAAATGCTTTATTGAAATTGAAGTGTTTCGAAGTTATGAATTTCAAATTATTATGTTTTAGAGTGTTATAATTTCAATTGTTTGGTTTCGAATTGTATAAATTTGAAAGTGCTATCATTTTGGAAAAGGGATATATTTGAAATAAAATGATATTATATTGATTTGGGTTTTATTAAAAATGATATCATATTGATCTGGGTCTTAAAAAACGGAAATGATATCATAATTAT
Organism: Allium cepa; assembly: GCA_030765085.1. Classification (NCBI taxonomy): domain Eukaryota; kingdom Viridiplantae; phylum Streptophyta; class Magnoliopsida; order Asparagales; family Amaryllidaceae; genus Allium; species Allium cepa. Next base: position 709,470,358 of record CM060932.1, read on the forward strand.
ATGGTTGTAATAGATATTATATTCTGGTTTTTTTAAAGTATAAACTATTTTGAAAGGACCGCGGTGTATAATAACATTTGGTTGTTAAACAGACCGGGATCGAAAGTGTCATACTCTCTGCCAACTTCGAAAACCACTTTAACAACCGTGTACGTGGTGGAGATTCCATAATGAAGTAGGATGGTGGCGACGTTTCCTTTGAGGTAAATACGTGGACCCGACTACCGTGAGTTGGCATAAGGTGGCTAAAACATAAGCGATTCCATCCCAGTGAGGTAGCCCCTCTTATCGGACACACTCCTTCGATATTATATTCTAACTTGGAGATTCATTTGGTAGACACTTTTATTTTTGATTTTGGGGGTGTGGCTTGAGGTGCGCGGTAGCTGCGCGCTATGCGTCACCACCAGTCCGGATAGCAATTGGTATATCTACCATGGCATTGCCTAGTTGTGCCATGTCACCTACCCTAGCACGTCTTGTACGAGTTTGATTTGTGTCGTACCTATGGAGTATCCTCTCGTAGTCTCCCGATCAGGGGATATGCAGGTACTGTATAGACTATTGGCACTATTACGTTTTAAGGGCTATATGGGTAACCCCTTAATGCTATTTTAAAGTAAGTTTATTTTACTAATAGACATTATTATAATAGCGAAATATTACTACATACTAAATAGTTTAACGGATCCTTAGGAGATATCAATCCCGAGCATCTCTTAAGTTACTGCACTCACTTTAGACATTGGATAGGAATGTCAAATCCCATAAACATCTCTAACGCCGCTCCACTCATATTTTACCATTGATTTAACTTACATAAGATCTTTTAGTTCTGACTCGAGTGTTTTGTCTTTTCAATTCGCTCGGGTCAGTCCGAGCATTTCAGGATTTGAAGATTTTATTCTGGAGGACGAAGACGAAGATTTGTATTACTATTATTTATTATATTATTACTATTATTTATTATATTCCACTGCATCACATTGTTCCGCTGCATTGTTATTTATTATTCTCTGGTATGTGTAACTCTGATACGTATTGTATAAGTATAATCGAATATTTTGTAAACAGCTTCATGAACTGTTTATTTTATTATTATATTTTATCGTTCCGCTGTGAGATTCTGTTTTGTTTTTATTTCTTTCTCTACTTTTCTTATTTACCCTATAACAATCCGCCCTTATGTATGGTTTGAGTCTAACGTGTGTGGTTTATCGTCGATTTAAAACGTACAAAAAGACAAGATGTAACATATCGATAAGATAGGTTAATTAAATCCTTATTTCAAAATCATCATATTTACTCAAATATGTCATTTCACTAGCAAATATTATTTCAAATCCCAACTTAAGTTATAACATCATTTGACCATATTCGCTTTAAAATCAAGGATCTAAATATAAACACTTCAACTTTACATACTCTAAAATTTAGAAATAGTTTAGACAGTTTAAAATATTTTAAATAGTTTAAACTTTTAAATGGTTAAAAAGACTTAAATATAGTTTTAAATGGTTTTTTAATAGTTTAAAATAAATTAAAATAGTTTAAATATTTTAAAATAGTTTAAATACTTTAAAATTATTTAAAATACTTTAAATTAGTTTAAAATACTTTAAGATATTTAAATGGTTTTAAATATAGATTAAAGTAGTATAATATGGTATAAACAATTTAAAATTGATTGAAATAGTTTACAATAAAATAAAATAGTTTAATGGTTTTAAAATACGTTAAAATAGTTCAATAGTTTAAAAATCATAGAAATCAGGGTTTTTAAAATAATAATCTTTAAACAGTTTATATTAGAATAATTAAACTGAAATTAATATCAACATTAAGCCATTTCATTCATTTCAACACATCTGGACAATGTCCAGCTTTGAAATCAACTGACCAAAATTGGTCTTTCAATGCAGATTCTCACATAAAACCATTTAATCACTATCAATTTCAACTCCATATTTGAATTATCAATTTTAAACCACTTCAAGTTAAATAGATTTCAAAGTTATATTCAAACATTTTCAATTACTCAATTTCGATAAATTTCATTTGTGCTTCAAAATTCTACTTTGAAATTTCTATTTTAATTCTTTAAACAATTCATTAAATCAATTCCAATTTCAACATTTAACGCTTCGATTTTTGAAAATAATTCAGTTTATATAAATCAAATTCTATTTCAAAATATCGTTTAGCTGAATTCAAAATTTAATGATTTAAAAATCATTTAATTTAACCAATTCGGTATCTGTATATAATTTTCTATCATATGGTCAAGTGATACAAATATTTATCGTTTTAATCCGTAAATATTTTAAATTTTACGGTTATATATCATTTCAACCCGCAATCCTAAAATAAATTCAAAATCCATAAAATCGATCGAGTTTATCATTTCAATCCATAACGATTTTTCCCTAATCTATAGATCGTTCAGGTATGTATCATTTCAATCCATAGTGATGTGCTAACAATAAACTAAGGGAAATTGTAGGGTGATAACGACATACGAATAAACATTTAAATCAACAATTAAACTTCCAGCACAATCATCATTCAAGTCAATCAATAAATAATAACAATTAACCGGTTATCATTAACAGGTATTTAACTGGCAATTTAAAATTCAATATTAAATTTAAATGACAGTTAAATTCAATAAAAGTCAGATTTAACTAGAACGACAATTTAAATATATTTGACAGTAGTAAATCAACTTCTAATCGCATCATAAATTCAATTTTACTAACATAAGATAATTTAGTAGTTTTGAGTGGGTTAAAACGCTCACATTGGATTTCGAATCGATTTAACATCCAATAAAAGTTCTGAAATTCAACCATCTCAGAATTTGCCTAAATCGGTTGCAAAATGTCCGGAATTTCGATTCGATCGCAGCGGAGCAAACCAGGAGTAAATCAGACCTCGTATGTGAAAGTTATAATAGTTAGAAGATTATACAATTTATAATTAAAACAAATAAAATAAAATAATGTTTGTACACGTCATACCCTTCGCTTGAAACTCAAAAACCCTAGCCAGCTTGACTTCGTTCGATCACCTGTACGTGAACACAGCCACCACATTCAACTCGAAATAGCCGGGCCTCTGACCATCTCCACCTGGATCTAACCACGTCGTTAACTTCGCCACACCTAGACGCCCCTCCGGTGAAATCATGGCCACAAATGGCCATGGCCTGAGCTAGGGCCGCTGCCTAGGACTCCAAACACTAATCACGTTCTCTGGCAATCTCGAGGCTACTATGACATGAACGAATACCATGTATGCACTCAACACGACGACATCTACAAGCCAACACCCTTTGATCGCCGCCAGGTTGACGATCCACCATTAAAACGACGAACCCTACTACGGACGGCCGAGGTTCATCCTTAATTTTTGTCCAAATGATGATCCAGATCGAAAAAAAAATCATTGCAGTAGATTTATCTCGTCGAAAGCTTTCCAATGATATATAATTAGCTATGCTTTGAGGAGTTTGAATTTTTGAAATTGAATTTGATTTGAATTTGGATTTGGGAATTAGGTTTTTAGCCATTGAAAGAGAGAAATGACAGAAATTTTAGTACGTATAGAAATAAGAAATAAAAAGGCTGCGAGAATTAGAACAAAACTATTTATATGGACAAGTCCCGATAAGAATAAACATCACATCGAATTAGTTCAAAACAACAATATCGACTCGAAAAGCTCATTCGGCTTTCGGAACGAAAGCACGTCATCCCATATATCAAAATAGATGTTTTCGATATTTTTAAATTCAATGGAATAAGTTTCAAGTCCTAATTCCATTGTATGAGGAAGTTAGCTTTTAAATTCAGCTTATTCCAAATTGAACTCATTAAATTAATTTCTACGCGTTTCAAGCCTATACGATCAAACGACAAGTCCGATCGCTATGAAACTTGAAATCCTACAATAATTTATCGTTACGGATCCGATGGAACTGGTTTCGTCAAAATCGAAGACAGTGGCCAAAATAGCTAATTTCACGTTAATTAAATAAATTATTATTAATTTAATTTAATCCACTTTTTATACTCAAATTTTATTACTAACAATTTTTATCATTATTTATTAACTATTAAATAATAATCCTTTAAAGTAAATTCCCAAGTCAAAACCAATGTTAAATATTGCATAGATTACAACGTTCAATTTTTAATTGCAATAAATCCATTAATTAAATTTTATTCCAGTAAACTCATTTATTTTGATATACAATCTTATTATTCAATAAATTATCATAGTATGTATATAATTAACATTGGTTTACCATTTATTACATCAATCTTCTACAATTATCATTTTAATCACATTAACTGCAATAATCATGTAGATTAATTGCAATTGATTTCCAATTTATTATCAATGAATTAAAAAGTGAATTTATAATTAAATCATTGTTACAACTTACCAATTCAAACATATTTCTATGTTTATTGTTTACAAACCAAGTTACTAAATTCACATACTGATTAGTTTTTCTATATTACCCAATTTCATACAATTTCACCGTTTAGTACAACAATTGGTTTATTTCTTTATTTACAGTGATAATACTTCAAAATAATACTGTACTCAGTTTGAAAAAGGTTAGTAATGTTCAAAATAATACTGTACTTCAAAATAATACTACAATTGGTTTATTTCTTATTTACAGTTTATAACCAAATTTTATATTTACAATCATTTCGATTAATTGAAATTGCATTAAAGTAGTAAATCTTCTAAAGCCAACCTCTTTCCACTATAAGTAAGATAATACTTCAAAATAATACTGTACTCGGTTTGAAAAAGGTTAGTAATGTTCAAAATAATACTGTACTTCAAAATAATACTACAATTGGTTTATTTCTTTATTTACAGTTTATAACCACATTTTATATTTACAATCATTTCGATTAATTGAAATTGCAGTTTGATATGATTGTATTATTTACAATCATATCACTTCCATGTAAATCTTCTAAATCCAACCTCTTTCCACTATAAGTAAGATAATACTTCAAAATAATACTGTACTCAGTTTGAAAAAGGTTAGTAATGTTCAAAATAATACTATACTTCAATTGGTTTATTTCTTTATTTACAGTTTATAACCAAATTTTATATTTACAATCATTTCGATTAATTGAAATTGCATTAAAGTAGTTATCCATTACCCAACATTCACATTATTACATTTCATTCTAATTACTTTTTTTATTAATAAAACACAAATTCTTATTTCTTCCAATATTAGTACCACATCTTATTAAATTAAATATTTTTAGTTATCGAAAATTTTGGGTCGTTACACTTCTCAATAAGACTTCAAGTGATGATAAGACATCATATCACTTCCATGTAAATCTTCTAAAGCCAACCTCTTTCCACTATAAGTAAGATAATACTTCAAAATAATACTGTACTCAGTTTGAAAAAGGTTAGTAATGTTCTTAGTCTTCATCAGTGGATTAGCTTGAATATGATCATAAACCAACAATTTAATCTTGAGACTGGAAGATCATTAATACTAAGAATTCCAGCACCACAAGAATGCTCAGATTGAAATCTCTTTATAACAAAATAGCCAGTAAGATTAAACTTAATAGAAACATGAATGTTGAAGCTACATTTAGATCGAGAACGAACAGCAGTGGCTCTTTCCTTGTCATTTTTAACCAAATCAAGCCTTTACCCATTTTTAATACTATATATCATAAAACTGAGCCTAAATTCAATAACACCACCTAGAAACTGTTGACTAACACCGGTAAAGATAGATCAATTAGAATCATTCTCAATAACTGCCCAAAATGAATATTAGAATCACTGGTGCTAGCAAAGAGGAATCACTACTATAATAACTGCATCTAACTTAATAATATAAACATTATTTGTCAAAGAACTAGAAGTAACAATGTCAACAAAAATAACCAAATAATCTTTATGATTATGAGCAGACAACCAGACAGATTGAAGATCAAAATTAGTTTCAATATTCCTTCTCATACCATCTCTTGCATAATATAAATCAAATGACAGTGGATTTGAATCAGAACATTTACCACAAATAGCATTTCTCGACATATCAACTGTATTATCGAAATGAACACATAAAGAAAAGCTATCGTGTCCAAACATCAAAAGCACTAAAACACCAATATTGCCAGGAACGCTGTAAATTAAAATAACAAAACATCGTTATAGTTACAAGATAATAAATAATAAAAAATCAAAAAAGAATGCATACCATTACAAATAGAAAATAGATTATTTGCTGATACATATGCAATTATTATGAATAATTGCAGACAAATCTGCAAATAATCTGAGAAATTTTAATTTTTAAAACAATATTATTATCGCGATCAATCTTTCACGTATAAACAATCATAAAATTATAAACAACCAACGACAGACAAGTTTTCATGTATTTACAATAAGTGCATACAAGTCTTGATTTATTTACATTTACAATCTTTGTAGATAAGTCTATTTTTATTTACAATTGTAACTAGTATAATTCAATTAACACTTTTACAACTGGATCAAACTTTATCCTATGAATACTCGTTAAATTCAGCAGCTATGTACAATAGTTGATGAGAAAAGAAACATGGTCAATAAAAAGAAAAACTGCCGATTAAAAAGTAGATTGCATGTTTACCTAGAAGATGATGAAGCTATAATAAATCCGACATATGATTTCAAAAAGTAGATCGAACTAAATCTGAGTTGGAAACATAGATTTCAAAATCTTGGCTGCAATCAAAATCACTACGCCAAATGAATGAGGACATTTATGGAAAAAATTACATTGAAACAAAAGTATGGACCCGATTTATAAATTTTGAAATGGAGGGAGTTTTGGAGGATTATGTGTGGTTTTAGGGATGTCGGTCCAATTTTCACTACATAATAATTATTGGACAATTATTTTCCATGTAATAAAATTACAGTGCAATTATTTTTCATTTTGTTGCACGACAAACATAAGCAAAACACTTGCATTGTGTAATATATTGATGTTATTGTGCAACCGATCTCATATTTCTGTAAAAAAATTGTTGATCTATATTTATTTTCACTGCAAATATATTTCTAGAAAAAATTTCCCCATCATCCCAGTTTCAGCATTGGTTGAACTTTGCTGCCACGACATCAACAACCACTACCTCTGACCACCACCACCCTACTACACATCAAAATCCGCACTTGTACCATCCCCAACCCCTCCATTTGACCATTGAAATTTTTTACACCTTCTCGCATCTTCCGCTATGCGCGCGCTTCACTTAGTGTAGAATAGGCAAGATTGAACGAAACTCTTTTGGTGCTAGCGTCATGATTGGATATCCCTACATCCCCTAGAGCATATATGTTTTCATGGCAATATCTATTTGTAAAAAAAGGAATCCCTTGTTGTTACATGGTACCAATCTCATATATATGCTCATCTCTTTTACAATATCTTAAGATGTGAGACTAATTATAATCCAATCAACGCACCCATTCTACTACAATGCAAGCCACACCTAACATTGACTACTAAAAATCCTAATTTTGATTTCACAATTTGAATCCTAAATCTGATCATCAGTGACTAATTTCTGATCAATCTCTGGCACCAATCAACTCCTCTTATCGATTCACATCCATTGGCATCAAATCGACATGTTGTCATCTAGTGATACTTCAAAATTTTAAAATTTCAAGGACTTGTGGTAAATATGTAAAATGGAAGAGATGTTTTAAGGAATAGTTTTAGTAATAGGGATATGAGCCGAATTTCCACATTTCATGAATGCATCCCAAAGGTAGTTTTATAATTAACTAACCCTAAATTAATATTTGATATACCTTTTTTGTAAAAAATGGATATTTTCAAACAAAATAGTCAAATAAGAGACATATAAGAGTCGAGGACAGAGATTGACTAGAAATGTAAAAGAAAATGTATTTAAGGGTGGTTATGGGGCCGACAATTTACTAAGACATGCGAAAGTGCACTAGTACTTGACACAAACATATAAAATGATCAAAAAAGTTTGTTCGATCGAAAATAATTTGGAGAGTTCATGACTAAAGAAATTATTCAAGATAACTTAGCATTCAAATTTATCCGGTGTAAAAATTAGCGAGATCTATCCATACTTAAACAATAAACTAGGACATTATTCAAGAAACACTTTACCTTCCGATGTTATCAAACTCTATAAGGGTGAAAGGATCAATGTTAGAAAATTTTAAAATCACGTAGTGGAAGATTTTGTTTGACATCTGATTTATGTAAATTAGTAAATACACATGATTATACAATTTTTATTGTTGATTTTATTGAATGAAACTTGCAAAATAGAATGTAGAATTTTTGTTTACTGCCATTTCCACATTTGGGGTTAGCTATATTTGGAAAACTAGTGCAAACTCGTGCTTCGCATACGGACCGCACTCAACCTCTTATCATCATAACATGTTTAATGATTTATATGGTTCATTGATTAATAAATAGTGATCTTTTTTAATCAATTTTCAAATAAGTTTGTATTTTGTTTAAAACTTGTGTATAAATCTTTGAAAACAGCAATGAAATTAGTACCGATGCTTGATAAACAATTGCAAAATATCGAGAAAAAATGATTTCAAAGATAAAATTTCCACACAATACACGTATAAATTATACACATATTAATTTATTGTGTGCATCAGCTGTTGTTCCATGCATCAGCTGTACTATATGTAACTTCATTTGGTGAGATACCTTTATCAGTCATTTCCTTTAATACTTGATGTCATTGATTCCATTTACTGCTTTGGTAATAACTATCTATAAGAGCAGTGCAGATAACAACATTTGGTTTACACTTGACCGTTGATCCAAAAATGCCAAAAGCAACATTGACATGATTCATAAGAACACAAGTGTTGATGATAATCTCATAACTGACTATGTCTAGGAACACATTATGCAGCATAATATTATTGTAGAATGATAAGATTAGAGGATAAAGAGATTTCTTTCTGTTTTGAACGATTCTTGTGAAAAATATGCTAAATCTAAAGCATACATATTTTATGTCTGAAGTGTTGGAACTAACAACCATTAGTCAACAATATTTATTTTAATGTGAAGAATATCATTGTATTCTTTTACAGTCAAAGCAAATTCAATATAATAAGAAGCATGTAACGGCCCATAAAATTTTAGCAACTTTTAATTGGTATTTAACGTATTGAATTGGATTTTGAGAAATTATTCATAATAAAATTTTGAAAAAAAAAAAGAAAATATGTTATGTATATTAATGATTTGTAGTGCGAGCTGTGTACATATATTTTAAAGTTTGGTTGTGGTTATACCTATAAGATCTAGTACAAAAACTTTATAAACTATTATTTGTACTATAATATAAGTTAAGTTTGATGTAAATTGGATAGCATGGTTCATTTCTGTTGGGTATAAATATCAATAGTGTGGGTAATAAATTTACGGTCTCCTTTTGCTTTTCAACAAGGTGTGTAAATTTTAAGTATATTGAGTACGTTCCATGTATATTTATTTTGGAAAACCACTGTATATGTATGATGGTCTATTTGAAGTGTATATATATAGTAAAGCATGTTTATACCGAGTTTTATTTTATTTATATGTGTTATAATAGCTATATATATATGTTAGTCTTGATACTAGTATATAGTTTTACTGAAGTTTGATTTCTCGTCATGTTAAATATATATTTGATTTTGGGTTTTTGTGTCACCATTTCCAGTTTATTTTAGTGCATATTTAGTATATCTATACATATGTCGTCAACTATAAATACGATAGTTAAGGGTTTCATATATCATATGAACCGAAGAAGAAGAGAAGTATATACTATATTTAACTACATATATGAAGTGTATGTTTTAAGGGTTGATTTAAGGTCTGCATTAAAATTGGTAGTCAGCATGTTTGTTATGTACAAAGATAAGCATATATGAATTCATTCATACGTAGCCTTTACATTTTGAAAGAATATACATAATATTAAATGAATATTGATTTTTTTAATATTATATATAAGGTTACCTTCATCTTCATTTGTCTCATTTTCATTTATTTGTGTACGTTTTCGTTTTAATTATTGTACACATCATGGTTCCTTTTATAAATTCATCGCCCATAAATAGTTTATTTCTTTCCCCCTTCATCTTCATTTGTCTCATATTCATTTATTTATGTACATTTTCGTTTCAATTATTGTACATATCATGGTTTTTTTTATAAATCCATCGTTTCAATTTATTTTATGGTCCGTTACTCTGCCTTTTCAAATTTGAACGTGCAGCTGGTGGCATTAAAAAGTTGCTTTAACTATCCACTGAATTATCGTGACCATCCCACTACTCTATATTTATTCCTGTACGTTTTATCTTTGCTTAAATTTCTCTGTCCATTCCTTTTTCCATTTTAATATCCTTGCCTTTCCATACTCACGTGCTTTCCAATCAAGCAATAAATTGTTTAAATATCCACCTTATCAACTTGACCGTTATCAAACCAGTATATAATTCAAATCTATCATTATTCTACCGTTTAATCTTTAATAAATTATATGTAACAGTATATCATAAATGGACAGCTCATTCTCCACCCATTCATTTCTCCTATTCAATTAATAATGGAATATAAAGTTATATATTTGGTATACAATTCAAACAACCATTACCATTCATACCTCCTAAATTCTAGCGATTGACGCCTCTATTTCCATGTTTCCAATTTTAGTTGCTAGATTACTCATTCCTACCGTTCAACTATATTAAATATCTATAACGTGTAGTCTCTGAGCCTATTTAGCTTCATTTTTCTTCCTCTCTGTTGCTTCTTGAAAAAAAAAGGATTTTTCCCATTACAATGCTAAAACACATATGATGGAAAAATGAAAAAGGACCGGTTCTCCTTCCTATAGCTTCGTCAAGACTCCGCCACCACAGCTCGAACCACCTGTCAAGAGCCACAACCCAATCCATGCCTCCTCCCCTCGTCATCCATATTTTATAAACGGTATGCGTATCATATTGAAATATATGTTTCGTTTTTAAATGTTTACATATAGCATGAATATGTACTAGTACTATATATAGTCTATTTTGTTTAATGGATATGTTATACAAGCTGTGTTTTCTTTTGTCTAATGGATTTCGAAACTTATAATAAATATTATTGCATAAGTTGTTGTTTTCAACTTCCTGCAACACTTTGTTTTTTTTATTATAAATTTTAGCTTGCTGCAATTCTCTTTTCATATATATTATTGTATTCTATTATCTAATATATACATTTCATCTAGTTGTATATATTATACTATAAGGTGTATACATATAAGTTTTCATAGCCTTTTATAATATGTAGCTATGTATATAAGATTGGGCCTGTTATATATGAAAGCATTGGTTATAGAAATTAAAAATATGCAAAGGAATTTAACATGGTGATATTTACTTATGAATAGAACAAGATACGTACCAACATCTCTATCTTCGTCTCTCTCCCCATGTTTTTTTATTATATATATTTTTTCTTTCTTTTTTTCTCTTTTCACTCCTTTCATTTTATAGATTTTAAATAAATTGACAAACGCTTTGGAAGTATTTAAACGCAGTACACGGCAAATTTAATAAGCAGTGGTGTTTTACGTCATTTATAGCAAAAACAAAATTGATAAGTTCATACATTTCTAAACTGAAAATAATAAATATATGATGCGATGGAATTTGAGTTTTCATACATCGTGCCATGAGCTGATCTTAAATTTAAAAGAGGTATGATATATCAATCGCTTACAAATAAGACAAAGATAACGTCCTAAATTAAATTTTAGCAAATTGAACGTTACTGTCGTTACTAAGAAACCAACGTATTGTGTCATTTGATTATTTGGGTACTAATAATACGTTACTTTATTCATTCCATCAATTCATTTCGCACCATGTTATTTTAAATAAATTGCTACTCTTCTACTAAAATTTATCCAAAAATTTAATAAAAATGATCTGACGGTGTAGTAATCTTCAGGACTAATCCCTGAATTCCAAACGTTGGATCCACTTTGCGTTCTGTTTTTTTCTTTTCTCTTTTTTCATAGAACATATATAAAGTATAAAGTTTATGTTTGTTTTCTAATGTTAGTTGAAATGTAAATATTGATTTTTAAATAGTATATCTATATATATAGGCTACTTTTGTTGTTCGTATATAAATGGTATTGTATGTGCATTTTTATGAAATAGCGCCTAATGTATATTATTTTATAAAAGAATTCATTTGTTATGTCAACTAAATATATGTTACAATTGGTTTATATAAATATATTATAACTGATGTTGACTTCTTTCATTATACTCTTTCTTACAGCTAAAATATGTCAGTATTGTAACCTAGCACATGATTTATATTAGTCTGTTTATATAAGTATTTATTTCAAATTTCATATTGTATATATGCTTGATTCTAATTTATGTGTTTTAAATAAAATAAAAAAAACAATGATTTTGGAAAATATAAATACATATATATTTAATTTAATTTAATATGTGTTGAATTTAGAATATGACTTTATATATATAGTTATATATAGTTATATATATATGAGTCCACTCATACCATTATCTTCGCCAATCCCTTTCTGACTTGTTCCATCAATTCTTGTTATCAGCTTTGATCGTTGAATTCGTGCCGATTTTGCTTTGCTTCGATTCATAATTCAAATTCAGTGTCTGTAGCAGTATGCATATCCGTGTCATCTTCTGTATTCTCTAGGCTCGAGAGGTGAGCAATCACTCACGATTAACATATTTTTATTCATTAAATTTGATTTCAATTGAAACGACAATTGAAATATGCTGCTGTAGTTATTTAAATTTGTTATATATGCTATTATCTGTAACCATTCACCTGCGGGATATGACACCATATCCTGTTGTTTATATTATATTGTTATTGATGATATATGCCTGTTATTTTATTGTATTTTCTGTTATCACTCTGCAAGTTCCCTGTAGTTTAGAAATCACTATGGGTTGAAATGATACATACCCAAACAGACTTTAGAATAGGAGAAAATCGTTATGGGTTGAAATGATAAACCCAAGCAATTTTCATTTAATTGAATTTGGGATTACGGGTTGAAATTATATCCACCCGTATATATTTAGTATACGGATTGAAATGATAAATATCGGTAGCACTTGACTATATGATAGGAAATATATACAGACACAGTTGGTCCATATAAATATTTTGAAAATAATTTCTATAATTTTGGAAAGAAATATATGGTTTAATAAATTTAATTCTTAAGATATTATATAAATGAAAATTGTATATATAGATTTAGTAGTAATATTTGATTTAAATTGAGTTGAATTTAAATTGATAAATTGAGATTGAATTTAATTTGAATGGGAAGGTCGGGTTGATGTTGGAACGTTTTGTTAAGTTGAGGAAATTGAAAATACTTTACTGTATAAATTATTTAATATATATAAATACTATTTTGGGAAATATAGAGATATTTGAAGTGAAAATGAGATTTGGTTTTGAAGTATAAATTAAGCTGAAATGACCACGATATTATAGTGTATATTTCTACCTTGTAGAAAATTCCATGGACCCTTAGAGGATGGTTATCCCAAACATCCTTTAAGTTATTTGTATTTCAGTTGATTTGAGTTGGATTTATTGATATAAGAATGTTAATCCTGACTCGAGTGTTTTGTGTTTTGTTTTACGCTCGGGTCAGACTGAGTGATACAGCATTTGAGACTCACCTTTGGAGTTCGAAGCTTCATTTGGAAATCCAACTATCGATTCAAATTCCAGCCTTTCCAGTTGATTGGTTCAGAGAAGTCATCTGTCGCATTGGAGACTTCACTGCATTTGAACTATTCGGTTGTATTTTTCTAACTCTGATGTATATAGTAGCTTCATGGACTACTATTCTTTATCTATTCCGCTGCATTATATTACTCTGTTATCTGTGATTGATTTATTTACTGTATATTTTATGTTTGCCAAATTTTAATTAACAATTCGGTATTTTGAATTATTCAAGCCGGATATGTATGGTTCTATTGTCGATTTGAATGGTCTAAAATAGCGGGTCGTTACAGTTGGTATCAGAGCTTTGGCTCTAGGCAAAACTTAGCATATATAGTAAATTTATTTACAGAATCACTTTCACCCGAGTTGAATCTCTTCCTTTTGACTCGATTTCCTTTGAATTTTGGAATGTCCATCGGTTCCGAAATTCATCATGTCTCTCCCTATTTATATTCGTTTGATTTCGGAGTATCCCATAACTCCACTGAATAATTTGTAAAGGGGGTGAAAACTCCTTTTCAATTGGCATTGACTCACCGAAGATTTCTGTATCCTCGGTTTACGATGCTGCTATATCTTGTTATGCCGAATTCTATATCTCTTGCGATCGAATGTCGAATTGCCTTAGAATTCTACACCGATCTAATTTTGGAATCACGTTTGACCGGTAAAGGTCGCCCGCGATTTATAGAAGTATATCCTTCTTCTATTTTGTAATTTAATTATCTCATCTTCGATCGAGTCTATCTTCGAATCAGGATTCTATTGATTGGAGTTCCTCTAAATTAAATCGCTATCTTTATTTTGAAATCCATTCTTGAATCATCCTTTGAAAATCGGGTTTTGTTTGTATTTTTGAAATTGTTTTATATATCGAAATTATTATTTTGATAACTATGATTTTTTATATATAAAAGTGAAAATGTTTTCGATAAGGATTATATACCTATATATATAAAGCAAATAAGAAATGTTATTCTATATAAAAAGGTTTTGAAAGGATTTGAAATTTTGAAAAATTATAAGAAATTGATTTATATAAAAATGATTTATAACTGTTAAGTTAAATTTGAAATTCGAGAATTGAATTCCGGTATTTTGAAATTGGTTTTAAGATTTTGGAAAATATATAAAAATAATACGATTTAAAAGTATTTTTCCGAATAAGAAATGTTTCAAATGAGTTCAAATGAATTCCAAGTCCAGAACTCACTTATGTCGTTGGAAAATAATTTCGGTGATGAGTGCACGCATCATCGACATTGATTTTTGAGTTTCAGAGTGGGGGAGAGGCCACTTTAATAGCTTCGCTATGCGAGTGATTTTGTAAAACCGTTTTGATTTCAAATTCCGAAGTATAATTTGATATTTTCGAAAGATATATGTATATATTTGAAACAATTTAAAATGAGACCGGTGTTCAGTCCTCGAGTTTCGGATTTAATAATTGATTTATTGATTTATTGTTGATTTTCAACTCTTGAATTGAAAATTTGATTTCCCTAACTATTTTGAATGTTCGAACACTTCCAAATCGAGATTAAATTTTCAAAGCTAAGAAATTTCGAAGAGTATAAAATGTTTGATAAAGAATATAAATTTAGTTTTGAAATGTTTTGAAAAAAAATAGTTGAATAATGGTTTTCAGAAAGGTAAATTGGATATTTCACATAGAAATAGATAGTTTAAAAGTTTTAAAAAAAAGCGATAATTATAAATTTGGAAACCATTTTGAGTATAATTGATTTTGGGAAAATATTTGGTTTTGAAATTAAATTAGGATTAAAAACCAGTACTTATATGGTGATTTTTGGAAATGAATTTGTTTGACTTGAATTATTTTAATTTGGAAAATGGGATAATTTTCTAAACCTATTATTTTGGGAACTTTGAAATTTAGATATTTAATTTGGAAGAAAATTTGGTGAAATCATATATGATTTTGAAACTGAATTGATATTGAAATGATTTGAAATTTGAGAACCTTATATTATTAAGCACTTGATTTGGGAGTGGTCGAACTTATATAAAATGGATTGTATAAGTATGAAGTTGATTTGAAATCTATTGATTTGAAAGATATTCAATTTGGAAAGAGATTTTATATAATCGAAGTTTATATAAGTATGATTTGATCTACTATTGATTTGGAAAGTATTTGATTTGGGAAAAATGAAATCCTATATATATGGACTTTATATAAGTACGATATTTGAAAGTGATTTGAAAATGTACTATATGATATATATTTTCGAAGTAAAGATATGGAAAGTGCCTTCTGCTTGATATCCGATTTGTGGCCACATCGTGGATTCATTCTATCGATATTATTCTCTCTGATTTTTGGTTTTCCGGATGTAATACTCGAGTGTTCCCACCGTGGCGTAACCCATGGTTTTTTTCTCTCGCGACTGCATAGCGCAATTGCCTGGCTGAGTCTGGCCTAGGGGTACGGATTGTTTCCTGGGGAATCCAGGCGTAACCATTGTGTATCCTGCAATCTGTGTAGGTCGCGAATAGTAGCGAAACTGCCTGGCTGAGACAGCCTAGGGGTACGGATTGTTTCCTGGGGGACCCAGGCGTAACCATTGTGTATCCTGCACTCTACTAGTCATCATGGCGTAACTCGCAGGGCTGAGAAAGCTTATGGATACAGATTGTTACCTGGGGGATACAGGCGTAACCATTGTGTATCTGCGAACCATGGTCGGACAAAGGTTTTGGTTTGGTTGTTTTGTTTGGATTGTACTTTCCATATCTGTTTTAAAGGTTTTTCAAGTATTTTCACTAGGTGTTGAAACAAGTCTACTAAGTACTTGAAGAATTCTAGCTTTGCGCCTGATCAACGCATGGCCAGAGTCTACAAGAACGAGGATAAACTTGTTGAAACATCGAGTTATAAAAGTATTTTCGAAAGGAAAATTGGTTTCGATATAAAAATATTTTATTATAAAGGTATTTCCAACAAATAAAATTCTTAATTTAATACCATTTCAACTAAATCCCAATTTATCTTCCTAACCTCAATGTATCCAAATTATTTGAAATATAAATTTTGTATTAATATTTGAAATTGAAATATATTTTTTGGTTTGAAATTTACTATTCGAGCCCGATACTATTTCTTGCATCGACCTTATCTACTCAGTTTATTTATTCACCTTGATTCTGTTTTCCAAATCCACCTTCCTTCCTTGTTGGATATATCCTTTAAAAATATTGTTTAATTATATACTACATGGTTTAATAGAAATTTTAGTGTTATAAACATTTTAGAAGTTATTTATCTAAAATAAAACATATTTTAAAAAAAATGATTTGTGATCTAATAATAATATTTGGAAGGTATCTTGAAACAATTTTTTTTTATGAATTTTGCATTTAATATTTCAATAGCTTCTTTGTAAATATAAGTAATAATGTAAATAATTGTTTTCAAAGGAGTTTGAAAAGTATTAAAGTATTAAAGAGAATTAAATTTCAAATGAAGTTATCAAATAAATATTTCAAATAAAATTTATATAGTTTTAAATTAATTGTTTATCTTGTCTTTCAATCTATTTTATTTCTGGTTGTTCTATTCTCCTACCTCCTACCTTTTTGGGGACGAAAAGTTTTGAGTGGGGGAGAGTGTAACGACCCATAAAATTTTAGCAATTTTTAATTGGTATTTAACGTATTGAATTGGATTTTGAGAAATTATTAATAATAAAATTTTGAAAAAAAAAGAAAATATGTTATGTATATTAATGATTTGTAGTGCGAGCTGTGTACATATATTTTAAAGTTTGGTTGTGGTTATACCTATAAGATCTAGTACAAAAACTTTAAAAACTATTATTTGTACTATAATATAAGTTAAGTTTGATGTAAATTGGATAGCATGGTTCATTTCTGTTGGGTATAAATATCAATAGTGTGGGTAATAAATTTACGGTCTCCTTTTGCTTTTCAACAAGGTGTGTAAATTTTAAGTATATTGAGTACGTTCCATGTATATTTATTTTGGAAAACCACTGTATATGTATGATGGTCTATTTGAAGTGTATATATATAGTAAAGCATGTTTATACCGAGTTTTATTTTATTTATATGTGTTATAATAGCTATATATATATATATGTTAGTCTTGATACTAGTATATAGTTTTACTGAAGTTTGATTTCTAGTCATGTTAAATATATATTTGATTTTGGGTTTTTGTGTCACCATTTCCAGTTTAATTTAGTGCATATTTAGTATATCTATACATATGTCGTCAACTATAAATACGATAGTTAAGGGTTTCATATATCATATGAACCGAAGAAGAAGAGAAGTATATACTATATTTAACTACATATATGAAGTGTATGTTTTAAGGGTTGATTTAAGGTCTGCATTAAAATTGGTAGTCAGCATGTTTGTTATGTACAAAGATAAGCATATATGAATTCATTCATACGTAGCCTTTATATTTTGAAAGAATATACATAATATTAAATGAATATTGATTTTTTTAATATTATATATAAGGTTCCTTCATCTTCATTTGTCTCATTTTCATTTATTTGTGTACGTTTTCGTTTTAATTATTGTACACATCATGGTTCCTTTTATAAATTCATCGCCCATAAATAGTTTATTTCTTTCCCCCTTCATCTTCATTTGTCTCATATTCATTTATTTATGTACATTTTCGTTTCAATTATTGAACACATCATGGTTCCTTTTATAAATCCATCGTTTCAATTTATTTTATGGTCCGTTACTCTGCCTTTTCAAATTTGAACGTGCAGCTGGTGGCATTAAAAAGTTGCTTTAATTATCCACTGAATTATCGTGACCATCCCACTACTCTATATTTATTCCTGTACGTTTTATCTTTGCTTAAATTTCTCTGTCCATTCCTTTTTCCATTTTAATATCCTTGCCTTTCCATACTCACGTGCTTTCCAATCAAGCAATAAATTATTTAAAAATCCACCTTATCAACTTGACCGTTATCAAACCAGTATGTAATTCAAATCTATCATTATTCTACCGTTTCTTCTTTAATAAATTATATGTAACAGTATATCATAAATGGACAGCTCATTCTCCACCCATTCATTTCTCCTATTCAATTAATAATGGAATATAAAGTTATATATTTGGTATACAATTCAAACAACCGTTACCATTCATACCTCCTAAATTCTAGCGATTGACCCCTCTATTTTCATGTTTCCAATTTTAGTTGCTGGATTACTCATTCCTACCGTTCAACTATATTAAATATTTATAACGTGTAGTCTCTGAGCCTATTTAGCTTCATTTTTCTTCCTCTCTGTTGCTTCTTGAAAAAAAAAAGATTTTTCCCATTACAATGCTAAAACACATATGATGGAAAAATGAAAAAGGACCGGTTCTCCTTCCTATAGCTTCATCAAGACTCCGCCACCACAGCTCGAACCACCTGTCAAGAGCCACAACCCAATCCATGCCTCCTCCCCTCGTCATCCATATTTTATAAACGGTATGCGTATCATATTGAAATATATGTTTCGTTTTTAAATGTTTGCATATAGCATGAATATGTACTAGTACTATATATAGTCTATTTTGTTTAATGGATATGTTATACAAGCTGTGTTTTCTTTTGTCTAATGGATTTCGAAACTTATAATAAATATTATTGCATTAGTTGTTGTTTTCAACTTCCTGCAACACTTTGTTTTTTTTATTATAAATTTTAGCTTGCTGCAATTCTCTTTTCATATATATTATTGTATTCTATTATCTAATATATACATTTCATCTAGTTATATATATTATACTATAAGGTGTATACATATAAGTTTTCATAGCCTTTTATAATATGTAGCTATGTATATAAGATTGGGCCTGTTATATATGAAAGCATTGGTTATAGAAATTAAAAATATGCGAAGGAATTTAACATGGTGATATTTACTTATGAATAGAACAAGATACGTACCAACATCTCTATCTTCGTCTCTCTCCCCATGTTTTTTTTATTATATATATTCTTTCTTTCTTTTTTTCTCTTTTCACTCCTTTCATTTTATAGATTTTAAATAAATTGACAAACGCTTTGGAAGTATTTAAACGCAGTACACGGCAAATTTAATAAGCAGTGGTGTTTTACGTCATTTATAGCAAAAACAAAATTGATAAGTTCATACATTTCTAAACTGAAAATAATAAATATATGATGCGATGGAATTTGAGTTTTCATACATCGTGCCATGAGCTGATCTTAAATTTAAAAGAGGTATGATATATCAATCGCTTACAAATAAGACAAAGATAACGTCCTAAATTAAATTTTAGCAAATTGAACGTTACTGTCGTTACTAAGAAACCAACGTATTGTGTCATTTGATTATTTGGGTACTAATAATACGTTACTTTATTCATTCCATCAATTCATTTCGCACCATGTTATTTTAAATAAATTGCTACTCTTCTACTAAAATTTATCCAAAAATTTAATAAAAATGATCTGACGGTGTAGTAATCTTCAGGACTAATCCCTGAATTCCAAACGTTGGATCCACTTTGCGTTCTGTTTTTTTCTTTTCTCTTTTTTCATAGAACATATATAAAGTATAAAGTTTATGTTTGTTTTCTAATGTTAGTTGAAATGTAAATATTGATTTTTAAATAGTATATCTATATATATAGGCTACTTTTGTTGTTCGTATATAAATGGTATTGTATGTGCATTTTTATGAAATAGCGCCTAATGTATATTATTTTATAAAAGAATTCATTTGTTATGTCAACTAAATATATGTTACAATTGGTTTATATAAATATATTATAACTGATGTTGACTTCTTTCATTATACTCTTTCTTACAGCTAAAATATGTCAGTATTGTAACCTAGCACATGATTTATATTAGTCTGTTTATATAAGTATTTATTTCAAATTTCATATTGTATATATGCTTGATTCTAATTTATGTGTTTTAAATAAAATAAAAAAAACAATGATTTTGGAAAATATAAATACATATATATTTAATTTAATTTAATATGTGTTGAATTTAGAATATGACTTTATATATATAGTTATATATAGTTATATATATATATGAGTCCACTCATACCATTATCTTCGCCAATCCCTTTCTGACTTGTTCCATCAATTCTTGTTATCAGCTTTGATCGTTGAATTCGTGTCGATTTTGCTTTGCTTCGATTCATAATTCAAATTCAGTGTCTGTAGCAGTATGCATATCCGTGTCATCTTCTGTATTCTCTAGGCTCGAGAGGTGAGCAATCACTCACGATTAACATATTTTTATTCATTAAATTTGATTTCAATTGAAACGACAATTGAAATATGCTGCTGTAGTTATTTAAATTTGTTATATATGCTATTATCTGTAACCATTCACCTGTGGGATATGACACCATATCCTGTTGTTTATATTATATTGTTATTGATGATATATGCCTGTTATTTTATTGTATTTTCCGTTATCACTCTGAAAGTTTCCTGTAGTTTAGAAATCACTATGGGTTGAAATGATACATACCCGAACAGACTTTAGAATAGGAGAAAATCGTTATGGGTTGAAATGATAAACCCAAGCGATTTTCATTTAATTGAATTTGGGATTACGGGTTGAAATTATATCCACCCGTATATATTTAGTATACGGATTGAAATGATAAATATCGGTAGCACTTGACTATATGATAGGAAATATATACAGACACAGTTGGTCCATATAAATATTTTGAAAATAATTTCTATAATTTTGGAAAGAAATATATGGTTTAATAAATTTAATTCTTAAGATATTATATAAATGGAAATTGTATATATAGATTTAGTAGTAATATTTGATTTAAATTGAGTTGAATTTAAATTGATAAATTGAGATTGAATTTAATTTGAATGGGAAGGTCGGGTTGATGTTGGAACGTTTTGTTAAGTTGAGGAAATTGAAAATACTTTACTGTATAAATTATTTAATATATATAAATACTATTTTGGGAAATATAGAGATATTTGAAGTGAAAATGAGATTTGGTTTTGAAGTATAAATTAAGCTGAAATGACCATGATATTATAGTGTATATTTCTACCTTGTAGAAAATTCCATGGACCCTTAGAGGATGGTTATCCCAAACATCCTTTAAGTTATTTGTATTTCAGTTGATTTGAGTTGGATTTATTGATATAAGAATGTTAATCCTGACTCGAGTGTTTTGTGTTTTGCTTTACGCTCGGGTCAGACTGAGTGATACATCATTTGAGACTCACCTTTGGAGTTCGAAGCTTCATTTGGAAATCCAACTATCGATTCAGATTCCAGCCTTTCCAGTTGATTGGTTCAGAGAAGCCATCTGTTGCATTGGAGACTTCACTGCATTTGAACTATTCGGTTGTATTTTTCTAACTCTGATGTATATAGTAGCTTCATGGACTACTATTCTTTATCTATTCCGCTGCATTATATTACTCTGTGATCTGTGATTGATTTATTTACTGTATATTTTATGTTTGCCAAATTTTAATTAACAATTCGGTATTTTGAATTATTCAAGTCGGATATGTATGGTTTTATTGTCGATTTGAATGGCCTAAAATAGCGGGTCGTTACAAAGCATATAATTGTATTTAATGCTTTTGAGCTTTCTAGTTCCATTTCTAATTCCATCTAACATTGTTGCTGTATTTGGGTAATGTTGGATTTCACCAGACTTGACTGCAATTTGTGAAAGTAGAACCAGAGGCTGGAAATTTTCTAAACAATCAAGGACATAGATTAGTTAAAAGAAATAAAGTCAAACAAATTTAATAACTTTAATAATATGACAATCAGAAAAACTATGATCTTAAAAATTTTAATTTTAGCTATCAACAACGGATATCATTGGAAAGCATATTAAATTTGAGATTTAATAGTGAAATTGATTCTTAAATCCAATTAATGTAGAAAAAGTTATCACATTTCAAAGTTTGAAATAGAAAGAAATTAAAAAGGTGACTGTTCATTTCCCAAAATATGAAGGAGGCATGTGTGCTCTTGAAATCTAACTCAATAATAATATTATGGTATAGATTTTCAAGTTTGATAATTGAAAGAATATACTAGATATGATATTTTCATGTACTCAATACTGCATCAATGAATTTTAAATTTGTTGAATTATTGGAGTCACATCTTACTTATTGGAAATAATTAATTGCAGATTGACAATATTTGCATGTTAGATATGCTGCAAATATATTAAATTTAATAGTGCAAGATGGTTCAAAGTGTATTTACTTCTTTCTTGAGTAACATATGTGAATACATGAAATATATTAAGGGTTCTCAATGTAGAAAAAGAGTTTTCTAGGATGCATGGTTATTCTTTATGGATAATAATAAAAAAGAATAGCGTCAAGATGTTCCTACTAGATGGAATCCCACACTTAAAAATGCAATGTATTATAGGGTTCTTTTTTAAGAAATTGTCAAGCTTCTGTTTTACGTTTTTGTTTGTGTATCAGATTTTATGTTTATTTTTGTATCTAAGAGCCTCTTCCATATGCGCGCGTGTGATATTCCAAATTCATCCTATCTTTCCCTAAATCTGTACCAATTAAATATGTACTTCTGTTTCAGCTATTTAAAACATTATAGGTATCTCTCTCAACCATTTTTTCAGTTGGGTACTTGCTATTGTTACGGCTGGCATCAATTATGCATGCTTTTTCTTGATTTTCCTAACACAGCGGTATGACACCTTCTCCAGTTCTTCTATATAAGACCATAACCTCTTTAACTTCTACTTTAAATAAAGTGAATATTAGCCATGCATCCTTAAAACCAAAGTTAGTTCAAACGGCATCCTCCTAAAAAAACTATAAAGCAGGTCCCTATAATTATTTTACTGTAGCAGCATGTATTTTTCATGTTATTTTGCGGCAGTGCTTAAATTTTTTTAAAAAAATTGTAAATATTATAACTAGGTTAAAAAATTAAAAATAAATTGCAGACATATCTACAATTATTGTAGACATAAATGCAATTATATTATATAATTGCAGATATGTATGTCATTATTCACCGAATAACTATATTCGATAAACATCTGAATAATTGCAGATATGTATGAAATTTTTCATTATAATTCACTAAATAATTGCGTTGAATAAAAATCTACATAATTGTAGACATGTCTGCAATTATTCTATATATTTGTAGAATGTATGTAATTATTCACTGAATAAAAGCACCTTGATTTAACAGTCAAGATATTTACATAAATATTTGCATTTATTCCTTAAAATTGTAGACATGTCAGCACTTATTTTGGATAGCATGCATTTGCAACCAAAAATGGCAGACATATCTGCAATTTTCAGTTGCAAAGGCATGTTATTCAGAATAAGTGCTGATATGTCTGCATTTATTCTCTAAAATTTCATACATGACTTTTCATCCTTGTTTTTTGATCTTTTTGACATGAATACGAAGATAAATATTAACTGAAATAAGTTTTAAAACTTGAAAGTTTTTTTTATATGTTTTTTTGATGATTTTCAAACAATAAGGACCTAATTTACATACTTTTTCCACTTGGGTTTTTGTGAATTTTGAAATCTATCAAGGACCTGTGCCAAAGCACCCTTAAATAAAACAAGAGACTTTTAGCGTGGAATATTGAAACTTCTTAATTCCATTTTTGTTGTCCTTGTATTAAATGAGATATATAAATATGGAATGAAACTTTACATTGTCAACACACCTCCTGCCCAATCAAATTCCCCATAAAATTGTGATGTTAGACTTGCTTATATTATAGAGACTTTTGTAAAATATCCTAGTTTCAAGCTACACGGTAGTCCATTCTCAAAGACAGGTTTTAGAAAACACCCTGTTTTCAGTGTCAGCCTAAAAGTGCAAATACATGCAGAAAAAATGAAAATATTTGCGCTTTTTTTTAAAAGTTTTGTTTATAGACATGCAAATAAGTTTTGTAACGACCCGCCTTTTTGGACAGTTTAAACCGACGATCAAACACACATGCCGATTTCAAACCATTCAAAAAGGCAAATGGTTATTGGGGTAAATAAGAAAAGAAGAGAAAGAGAAATAAAGGAAAAGAAACAACACAGAATCTCGCAGCGGAACGATAAAATATAATAGTCAAATAAACAGTTCATGAAGCTGTTTACTATACTTTGACAATTATTTATACAACATTTATCAGAGTTATACATATACAACAAAACAATTAAAATAATGCAGCAGATAGCATGATGCAAGGGTAATAATAGTAATAGTATACCAAATCTTCGTCTTCATCCTCCAGAGTAGATCTTCAAAAATCTGAAAAACTCAGGACTGACCGAGCGTAATGAAAAGACAAAACACTCGAGTCAGGACTAAAATATCCTTATGAAAGTTAAATCAATCGTAAATAAATATGAGTGTAACGGCGTCAGAGATGTTAACGGGGTTTGACATCTCATATCCAGTGTCAACGTGCGTGCAATAACTCAAGAGATGTTACGGGATTTTCCATCTCTTAAGGATCCGTTAAACTATCTACTATGTAGTAATGTACGCTAAGTAGATAATGCCTATCAGTAATATAAAGTATCAAAATAGCATTAAGGCGTTACCATAATCCCCCTTAACACATTTTTATAATGCCATAGTCTATACAACACCGTAATCCCCACCGTAAACTGGTGGTTATCAGAGGGTACCCCATAGATATAACACAAAATAAAATGTAGTGGTCGCGAATAGGATAATCAGTATGACAAGGTACATGAGGCGATACCAACTAGGATACTAGTGGTTGCGTGATCCGGACTGATGTTGAGCATAGCCAGCAGCTACCCCAACACCGTGAAACAACACTCCCAAATCAGGGGGTGCACCCAAATCGAATCACAAATGTAATAGAAATGGTATCGAAGAAGCGTGTCCGCTAGAGGTGGCGAACCTCAATGGCCCGACGCGGCTCCTGTTTTAGTCATGTCAGGGGTCATCCAATATCGTTCTCTTTCTTCAGTCAACGCGTTCACCAAATCATCCACTTCATTCTGGATCAACACTCCGCGTATAATAGTTATTAAAGTGGTGTTCGGTATCAACAGAGAGTATGTCCATATCCGATCCCGGTCTCTTTAATAACTACGTATTATTACACCGTTGGCTCTTTTATATTTCAAATCGATTCATAATTTATATCAAAATATCATATTCGCTTCAAAATCAAATCCATTTCAAATATCATCGTATCTATTCAAATGTAAGGTTTCGTTTCAAAATCTTTCCCGCATCAATATCTCATTTCGATTTCAAAATCATTTCGAAATTCAATTTAGGTTGCAACTTCATTTAACTCAATTCGTATTTAAATTCAAGATTTAAATATAAACATTTCACCTTATTAACCAGCTTGAAATTTTTAGAAAATAGTTTTAAGTAGTTTAAAAGTAGTTTAAATAATTAAAATAGTTAAAAATACTTAAAATCTTTAAAATGGATTTAAAATAGATAAATTAGTTTAAAATAAATTAAATTGGGTTAAGTAGATTAAAATAGTTTAAGTATACAAAATGGTTTATATAACAGAGTAATTTGGAAAACAAATTAAAACAGCTTCAAAACCAATCCATTTCAATTGTAACTTCCCAATTCAAATCAATTTCAATTTCCATTTTACCAATTCAATTTCGATTTTAATTCAAACCAATGTCAACTTTGACTTCAAATTTATTCAATTTTATGTTCACCTTTAATTTATTCAATTTCAATTTATATCGATTTTTAGCTTGATTTTTCAAAATATCAATTTATAACACTTAACAAAATTATCCTTCAATATTCAAATTTAAATCCCAATTACAAATATGATTCAATTTCAAGCTCAATTCAAAATATCATTTTTATGTCACTTATACTTAGTAATATTCAAAGCTCAAATTTAATGTTCAATCTTTAAAACAAATAAATTTCCGAAATTCAATCATATCCAAATTTTAAATCTCAAAATCTCCACTTAAATTTATTCAACAATTTCTTTTAACCTAAATTTTATTTCAACATTCCAAACTCAATTTTCCGATAAAGTCGATTTCTATAAATTGATTTCTATTTATAACTTCTAAATCAAACATTTAAATAAATTTCAAATCGACGATTTTAAAAATTATTAATTTAGCTAATTCGGTGTCCGTATATAATTTTCTATCCTATGGCCAAGTAATTATTTATTTCAATTAAATGTCAGGGATGAATATATATCACTTAAATTAAATCACAGTATCATATGTATGCATAACAGGATATATATAAGCAAATAAGCATCCAAACATTCAAATATCAACCAATAGCATCCATCGAAATACATCATCCAATAGGCAATACAATTCATGACAATTTCATAGTTATCGATGTCAGGTAATTAAATCGCAATTCAATTTTAATTTCAATTTAACTGTCAAATTAATTTTTCAACGGTTAATTCAAATGACAAGCTATATGACAATTAAATTTTTATCAAACAACGACAAATAAAATCATAACACTTCATAATGTCAAATTTAACTAGCATAAAGATATTCAGTACATTGTGAGCGTTATAAAACACTCACCTTGATTTTACGATTTCAAATCAAATCGAACGACGTTCGATTTAACTCAAAATTTTCTCTAGCTCCAAACGATTCCAATCCAGTTGCAATGCGTAGAGCTCGTCCATACGATTCCAAAGCAACTGGTTTCGCGCGTTTCCGACCTCGTATGAAAAAAGATATCATATTTTAAAGTTTACACGTCTAAATATAAATTAATTTACAATTTATTTAATTTATTTTCCAAACCCGTCAAATCTGGCCGTGCATCTCCTCTCCCCCTCCCTCGTTCTCCAGTTCTTACACGCGCATATGAACCCACCCTCACGCGCGAATCCCCGATGGCCGAGCCACCACGACGCGACCGGAAATCGATCAACTTCAACCAGAACGTTCGCCAACACCCCCCCGACCTCCATGCCAAGTGCGGCGACGTCCGGTGTCACCACCGCCTCGAGATACGCACATGGACTGCATACGAACGCGGCCCGTTTGCCATTGACCTGCTCCACTTCACGCCATCATCACCTTATGAATCTCTAGCTCTTGATGAGCTCCACAACTTTCGTGTTGAACAATCTTTGAATTGATGAACGAATTTGAAGCAATTAAGGAAGGAAGACGAATGATTTCTGGCCTTAGAATAGGAAAGTGGCGGCCGGCCATTTGAGAGGAAACCCTAGCTATTTTTTTTCCTTTTGTTTTTGTGAATAAAGGTCTATTTATAGAAAATCATCGAACACTATTCACTCCAAATTTTCGAACTCCGATTTACGCGCGGTGACCGGCGTTCCTAGGGTTTATCGCGTGTTCCGGACACAATGGAATAGGTTTCACGAGCTAATTCGATCATCTGTGCGAGTTACGGAGTTAAACGATCGATTTTAAATTAAACCGATTTAACTAATTTCTAGGCGTTTTAGCTCGCCTCCGACAAACGATAAATCCAATTGACACGAAATTTGAAATCTTAACATTACGGATCCGACGAAACTGGTTTCGTCGAAATCCAAGACTGTTTGAAAAATGACTATTTTAACTCGCCAAATTAATATTAAAACCATTTCGATGCGTTTCGAGCTGCCATAGTCAAACGAAAACTCCGATTGCTACGAAAATTGAAATCCAATAATAACAAATTATTACGGATCCAATGGAACTAGTTTCGTCCAATTTTGAGACGGTTCAAAAATTGGCTATTTTTCAGTCGATAATTAAATATTAAAATATTCAATTTTCACAATTAAATTTTAAATTCAGTTTTAAAAGTTCTATAACATCACTATAACTCCAATATGATAAAATGAAATTTTACAAATCATTTTTAATCATATTAAACTCGTTATTCAATTATCCAATAAATTCCAATTTTAAAATCTTATTAACTCCATTATAATCCCGATATAACTTACATTCACTTTGGAAACCAATTTGAATCATATTAAATCAAATTTCAATTATTCACTCTATTTTCATATATTAAATTACAATATCAAATTAATCATATCAAATTCGGAATTTAATTATTCAACATTAGTAATATTAAATTTAACAAATTTGATTATTCTTAAATCACTATCTTTTGAAATATTCAAAACGAACTTATAAAATTTAACAAATTCAAATTATAGAACAACCATTTTCATTAAAACAGTTATTCAATTCCCATTATTTAGTTATTCAATAAATTCCAAATATTAAATTTAAACAATTTAATTGTTCAATATTTGACGGATTTCAATATTGGATTTTTAAATAAAAATTTCATTTTACAGTTATTCAATTTCAATAAGTTTTAAATATTTAATTTAAACAATTTACCTGTTCAACATTCAATATTTGATTTAAATAGATTTCACGTATCAATCAATTACTCTATTATACCCAATGAATTCAACATTTATTATTATTCCAAACGACTTACAATTTTTTTCTAACACTAAATCACGAAATCTTATTAAATTAACTATTTTAATTATCGAAAATTTACGGGTCGTTACATTCTCCCCCACTCAAAAATTTTCGTCCTCGAAAAGGGAAAAGTGGGAAAAGAAACTAAGTAAAGAATTCAACATTTGATATATTTTATTCAAAATTATCCACTTATAAAACAATGAAATTCCATTTATAAATCGTTACTACACTTCCACTAACTTACTCCGAACGGCTTTCTAACTTTAAAAGTTAGTTATCAAAACAAGTTATAAATTTATTTTTTAAAACTTGAAAATTTTTCTAACACCCGGATTTTACGAAAAATTTCGGCAGAGTCTCCTTTGCGCGGCTCGATCGGTACAGCTACAAAACGCCACTACGGGCCCCAAACTAACAAAAGAAAATCAAAAGCCAAGTGGCTCATCAAAAGTCACCAAATCCAATGACAAAATAAACATGTACCTTATATTTTATTAGCGAGCATATACGATTAATATAGCGCGAAAGCGAGCTCCAAATGCGAAGCAAGCGCAATCCGCACCTACTAAAGACTCAACAAACAATGAGCATCATGCATATATGAAAATAGTACCAATATACATCATATAGCAACATAACAACTACATGTGCCAACATAGCAAATGCAACAAAACAACAAATGCAACCACCAAATCAACTATCATCCAACTATCATCCAACAAATCCATAACCAATCAATATAATTCACTTCTCATTAATATTTATTGACTTGGGTTTCAATTTTAATCACAATTGATTCATTCACGTTGGATTTTTACTAACATTCGTTCTCAATTCAATTAGTTAACATTCACTAATTTATATTTACATTAGTTCACTTCCAATTCGAATCAAATTAAATTCTTTTAAATTCATTTAACTTCCAATTTGATTTCAATGATTTATAGCTCTCAATTTCATTAATCACTTAATGAATTATATACAATCAACTAACAATCATATAACGACCAAATCATATAATTTTAAAAGAATCATTTTAGATTTGGCATCATAAATTTCCAATATTAACTTTAATTAAGTCCGTAAGCCGTACGTATATCATCCGTGAGCAATATCAATCTAATCGCTTATTCGATCACACAATTTCACTTCCAAACTAGTATCGTTCACACGACTTTCTAGTGCGGACTCAGATTTGGTTCCTTGATTGGAAACTGTTACTCTCCTTGCATAGCCATATACTATGATAGAGAATTCCAGAATCAAACCAAAATCTATATCCAGGGTTCGCCGTCGAGAATCGAGTGGAAAATCCTAACTTGGATCGATATAAATCATCTCAAAATTTTGTGCTCGAATTTGGATCAAATCGTTATGCGAATAAAATAATATACGTACAATCTCACGTATTACCTTCCAATGGATTTCTATCCAATTTATCTATACTAAATTATTTTGTTGATTTCTATATTATTATTTTTCACTTAATCACTCACAATCCATTATTCAGTTAGTATATTCATTTCTTTACATAGCATATTCTTTACATTATCTTTTCTTAAACATCATATCAAAGAATTTGCTTACTCAAGTTCATTTTAAACATTCTATATAAGTTAATTTAAATTCAATTTCATTTCCCAATTGATTCTTAGCTATACCAAATTCTTTTGTTTTCATTTACTTTAATTTCATAATTTTAGTTAATAACAAATTTATTTATGGAACATTTTATTAACCAGCACTTTAGTTTATTGACCATCCTATAAAAGTCTAACTTCTCATATATGACTTTTCTTAGTTTACAGTTATCTTAAAGGTTACAAATTCAAATTTTCTTGCAATCCCTCTGCAATTTATTATTTATTTTCTTTAACCAATTTACAAGGATATAATACGATTCATTTATCTTCTCTCCTAAGTTCACTTACTTGTTCCATTTATCCATTCAACATTTCATGTTATATTTAAGTATATAACATTTTATCACAACCAAATTTTCATTTATATACATTTTAATTCCTTTTGAGTTTTCCTTACTTGTATACTTCAATTATTTTCAGGTTCTGTTTGTTTGTACAATATCTCATTACATATCCAAAACATTATTTCAACTTCTTAATATTTGGTAAGTCATATTATATGTTATTAGAATGCAAATTTGGTATTATACAAATTTATAGAATTTCATTTTACTTAATTAGAATGTTCACAAATTTAATTTGTTTAAATCCTCTTTACCTTTCAACTTTAAAGTTTTCCCAAAACAATAAGCTTAGATATCTTAATCCTCTTATTTTATAAATTCTTGTTATTCACATTTCATTCAAATAATTTGAAATTTTCTAATTAACATAACTTAGAAATTTAATTGCCCGGTTCTTTTCAAATCATTTGAAATAAACATATATACTTATATCTTTAATAATTAAATCACACCTTTGGAGTTCAAATCAAAACCCATTTACCCAAAATAATTTCGAAGAAAAGCAAAGCTTCTTAGAAGTCTCCCCACTTTGAGACTCGAAAATGAACATCGATGATGTTGCGCGGTCATCACCGAAATTATTTTCCAGCGACAGAAGAGAGGAGTACTTAATTCATTCCTTCTTAAAAATCAATTCAAAATATTTCCTATATATATTTTCCAACTAATATCACAATATATTTTCTTCAAAACTTTGAGAACCATTTTCAAAATTTCCAGGTCTTAAATTCAATTTTTCCAATTTAAATCTATTTTAATTCATAAGTCACCTTTATAAAATATTCTTATAGGATTTTCTTTCTTAAAACATTCCACAAGTGCATTATCATTGTTCATTTTGTAATTCAACTTCTTTATTAAATTACAATATCAAATTAATGATAATAACTAATATTTTAATTCCTAACAACCAGGTAAGCTAGATAAGTCATAATAAATTTTGAAAATAAATTCTTTATACATAAAATATAATTAGGGCAAAATTATTTCATTTACCCAATTTCAAAACAATACTATGTCGAATTGTTCTGTTTAAGTGTTTAGAGATCCCTATCAATGACGTTAATTACTCGTATTGACCAGAATCCATAAGCCACTCAACAAATCAACCGACACAATATAAAACATTTTATATCACTAACAAATACGCTCTCTCGTATATATACACTCAGCGAATCACCATAGGGTATAACTACCCTATTTATAAAGAGTCAGACCCCACAAAGCTAAGGTTATCGCTAAACCAAAGCTCTGATACCAACTGTAGCGACCCGCCTTTTTAGACAGTTTAAACCGACGATCAAATACACATGCCGATTTCAAACCATTCAAAAGCGCAGATGGTTATTGGGGTAAATAAGAAAAGAAAAGAAAGAGATATAAAGGAAAAGAAACAACACAGAATCTCGCAGCGGAACGATAAAATATATTAGTCAAATAAACAGTTCATGAAGCTGTTTACTATACTTTGACAATTATTTATACAACATTTATCAGAGTTATACATATACAACAGAACAATTAAAATAATGCAGCAGATAGCATGATGCAAGGGTAATAATAGTAATAGTATACCAAATCTTCATCTTCATCCTCCAGAATAGATCTTCAAAAATCTGAAAAACTCAGGACTGACCCGAGCGTAATGAAAAGACAAAACACTCGAGTCAGGACTAAAATATCCTTATGAAAGTTAAATCAATCGTAAATAAATATGAGTGTAACGGCGTCAGAGATGTTTACGGGGTTTGACATCTCATATCCAGTGTCAACGTGCGTGCAATAACCCAAGAGATGTTACGGGATTTTCCATCTCTTAAGGATCCGTTAAACTATCTACTATGTAGTAATGTACGCTAAGTAGATAATGCCTATCAGTAATATAAAGTATCAAAATAGCGTTAAGGCGTTACCATAATCCCCCTTAACACATTTTTATAATGCCATAGTCTATACAGCACCGTAAGCTCCACCGTAAACTGGTGGTTATCAGAGGGTACCCCATAGATATTACACAAAACAAAACGTAGTGGTCGTGAATAGGATAATCAGTATGACAAGGTACATGAGGCGATACCAACTAGGATACTAGTAGTTGCGTGATCCGGACTGATGTTGAGCATAGCCAGCAGCTACCCCAACACCGCGAAACAACACTCCCAAATCAAGGGGTGCACCCAAATCGAATCACAAATGTAATAGAAATGGTATCGAAGAAGCGTGTCCGCTAGAGGTGGCGAACCTCAATGGCCCGGCGCGGCTCCTGTTTTAGTCATGTCAGGGGTCATCCAATATCGTTCTCTTTCTTCAGTCAACGCGTTCACCAAATCATCCACTTCATTCTGGATCAACACTCCACGTGTAATAGTTATTAAAGTGGTGTTCGGTATCGACAGAGAGTATGTCCATATCCGATCCCGGTCTCTTTAATAACTACGTATTATTACACCATTGGCTCTTTTACATTTCAAATCGATTCATAATTTATATCAAAATATCATATTCGCTTCAAAATCAAATCCATTTCAAATATCATCGTATCTGTTCAAATGTAAGGTTTCGTTTCAAAATCTTTCCCGCATCAATATCTCATTTCGATTTCAAAATCATTTCGAAATTCAATTTAGGTTGCAACTTCATTTAAATCAATTCGTATTTAAATTCAAGATTTAAATATAAATATTTCACCTTATTAACCAGCTTGAAATTTTTAGAAAATAGTTTTAAGTAGTTTAAAAGTAGTTTAAATAATTAAAATATTTAAAAATACTTAAAATCTTTAAAATGGATTAAAAATAGATAAATTAGTTTAAAATAATTTAAATTGGGTTAAGTAGATTAAAATAGATTAAAATAATTTAAGTATACAAAATGGTTTATAACAGAGTAATTTGGAAAACAAATTAAAACAGCTTCAAAACCAATCTATTTCAATTATAACTTCCCAATTCAAATCAATTTCAATTTCCATTTTACCGATTCAATTTCGATTTTAATTCAAACCAATGTCAACTTTGACTTCAAATTTATTCAATTTTATGTTCACCTTTAATTTATTCAATTTCAATTTATATCGATTTTTAGCTTGATTTTTCAAAATATCAATTTATAACACTTAACAAAATTATCCTTCAATATTCAAATTTAAATCCCAATTACAAATATGATTCAATTTCAAGCTCAATTCAAAATATCATTTTTATGTCACTTTTACTTAGTAATATTCAAAGCTCAAATTTAATGTTCAATCTTTAAAACAACTAAATTTTCGAAATTCAATCATATCCAAATTTTAAATCTCAAAGTCTCCACTTAAATTTATTCAACAATTTCTTTTAACCAAAATTTTATTTCAACATTCCAAACTCAATTTTCCGATAAAGTCGATTTCTATAAATTGATTTCTATTTATAACTTCTAAATCAAACATTTAAATAAATTTCAAATCGACGATTTTAAAAATTATTAATTTAGCCAATTCGGTGTCCGTATATAATTTTCTATCCTATGGCCAAGTAATTATTTATTTCAATTAATGTCAGGGATGAATATATATCACTTAAATTAAATCACAGTATCATATGTATGCATAACAGGATATATATAAGCAAATAAGCATCCAAATATTCAAATATCAACCAATAGCATCCATCGAAATACATCATCCAATAGGCAATACAATTCATGGCAATTTCATAGTTATCGATGTCAGGTAATTAAATCGCAATTCAATTTTAATTTCAATTTAACTGTCAATTTAATTTTTCAACGGTTAATTCAAATGACAAGCTATATGACAATTAAATTTTTATCAAATAACGAAAAATAAAATCATAATACTTCATAATGTCAAATTTAACTAGCATAAAGATATTCGGTACATTGTGAGCGTTATAAAACACTCACCTTGATTTTACGATTTTAAATCAAATCGAACGACGTTCGATTTAACTCAAAATTTTCTCTAGCTCCAAACGATTCCAATCCAGTTGCATTGCGTAGAGCTCGTCCATACGATTCCAATCCAGTTGCATTGCGTAGAGCTCGTCCATACGATTCCAACGCAACTGGTTTCGCGCGTTTCCGACCTCGTATGAAAAAAGATATCATATTTTAAAGTTTACACGACTAAATATAAATCAATTTACAATTTATTTAATTTATTTTCCAAACCCTTCAAATCTGGCCGTGCATCTCCTCTCCCCCTCCCTCGTTCTCCAGTTCTTACACGCGCATATGAACCCACCCTCACCGTGAATCCCCGATGGCCGAGCCACCATGACGCGACCGGAAATAGATCAACTTCAACTAGAACGTTCGCCAACACCCCCCCGACCTCCATGCCAAGTGCGGCGACGTCCGGTGCCACCACCGCCTCGAGATACGCGCGTGAACTGCATATGAACGCGGCCCGTTTGCCGTTGACCTGCTCCACTTCACGCCATCATCACCTTATGAATCTCTAGCTCTTGATGAGCTCCACAACTTTCGTGTTGAACAATCTTTGAATTGATGAACGGATTTGAAGCAATTAAGGAAGGAAGACGAACGATTTCTGGCCTTAGAATAGGAAAATGGCGGCCGGCCATTTGAGAGGAAACCTAGCTATTTTTTTCCTTTTATTTTTGTGAATAAAGGTCTATTTATAGAAAATCATCGAACACTATTCACTCCAAATTTTCGAACTCCAATTTACGCGCGGTGACCGGTGTTCTTAGGGTTTATCCCGTGTTCCGGACACAATGGAATAGGTTTCGAGAGCTAATTCGATCGTCTGTGCGAGTTACGGAGTTAAACGATCGATTTTAAATTAAACCGATTTAACTAATTTCTAGGCGTTTTAGCTAGCCTCGGACAAATGATAAATCCAATTGACACGAAATTTGAAATCTTACAATAATATCACATTACGGATCCGAAGAAACTGGTTTCATCGAAATCCGAGACTGTTTGAAAAATGACTTTTTTAACTCACCAAATTAATATTAAAACCATTTCGATGCGTTTCGAGCTGCCACGGTCAAAAGATAACTCCGATTGCTACGAAAATTGAAATCCAATAATAACAAATTATTATGGATCCAATGGAACTAGTTTCGTCCAATTCTGAGACTTTTCAAAAATTGGCTATTTTTCAGTCGATAATTAAATATTAAAATATTCAATTTTCACAAATAAATTTTAAATTCAGTTTTAAAAGTTCTATAACATCACTATAACTCCAATATGATAAAATAAAATTTTACAAATCATTTTTAATCATATTAAACCCATTATTCAATTATCCAATAAATTCCAATTTTAAAATCTTATTAACTCCATTATAATCCCGATATAACTTATATTCACTTTGGAAACCAATTTGAATCATATTAAATCAAATTTCAATTATTCACTCTATTTTCATATATTAAATTTCAATATCAAATTAATCATATCAAATTCGGAATTTAATTATTCAAACATTTGTAATATTAAATTTAACAAATTTGATTATTCTTAAATCACTATCTTTTGAAATATTCAAAACGAACTTATAAAATTTAACAAATTCAAATTATAGAACAACCATTTTCATTAAAACAGTTATTCAATTCCCGTTATTCATTTATTCAATAAATTCCAAATATTAAATTTAAACAATTTAATTGTTCAATATTTGACGGATTTCAATATTGGATTTTTAAATAAAAATTTCATTTTACAGTTATTCAATTTCAATAAGTTTTAAATATTTAATTTAAACAATTTACCTGTTCAACATTCAATATTTGATTTAAATAGATTTCACTTATCAATCAATTACTCTATTATACCCAATGAATTCAACATTTATTATTATTCCAAACGACTTACAATTTTTTTCTAACACTAAATCACGAAATCTTATTAAATTAGCTATTTTAATTATCGAAAATTTACGGGTCGTTACAAGTTTCGTAAGAAAGAACAATTTATTTTTTATCGAGAATAAAAATAGAGGTGTAATCTAAAATATTAAAGAAGGTTTTTCTCTTATGAAACTTGAAAATAAGGATGGATCCTAATTACACTATTATATCTGGATCATCTGGAGATGTACTACAGTTAAAATGAATTTACAAGCCATTTATCACACATCTAATATTTACATTATGACATTTATCTTTTTTTACTCTTTGAAAAACTAACATTTTCTTTCCAGCATTTGCAACGTCTAAAGCTGCTTCAAATTCTTGAATCAGAAACATCTGAAAGGTGTTGCGAATCTGCAGTTCAGAAACACCTGAAAGGTGTTGCAAAGCAGATCTCCATCTCTTCTCTCTTTTTTCTTTCAAATCATTTTGGGTTTGTGATATTGCAGATTACAAATTCGATACTCTTGTCACTACAATCAATTCAGAAGATAATTTGAATCGATTTTGACGGTGCTATCGCAATCAATTAAGAGAAAATCATCTCAGCTCCATTGTATCTTAGGAGACGATTTTTCTTAACTCACACCACTCATTTGTTTGTTTAAAAGAGTGGTGAAGGCAAATAATGTCCTAAGGAAAGCATCATCCACGTGCCTTGATATATCTCTCTTACTCTACAAATTTCAACCAATGTCTTTGCCAGGTCAAAGAATTTCCACCAACAATCTCAAAACATTATTTGACAATGGCTCCGTACAGTTTGAGAGAGTTCGCTTCTAATTTCACCAAATTGGAAAAGTTCAGGGTGTTAATTTCATGCATTGACAGAGGAAAAAGCGTTTCCTGTTGGTCGGAGTAAAAGTGATTTGTGTTTTTACGACCTCAGAGCCAGATGAAGAAGAGAACGAGATTACTGCACAAGCACGATCGAGACTAAAATGGGAGCAAGATGATTACATATGCAACGACACACATGCAATGCAATGACAAATACTTTGTTTGATATGTATTACAACAAATCAACTGTCAAAGAAGTTTGAGATGCACTAGAAGCAAATATTTAATGGAGGACCAACAAGTACTAGGCTAGGAGTAGAACAATTCAATGATATTATTGCATATCCTAAACCAATTCAACCAAAATAAAATGAATATGGATGAGGAGATAAAAATCTCATCCATAATAGACGAACTCCTTCCTTTTTGGAAAGATCAAAGGAAAATCCCTAAACACAAGAAGGATGATATGATTCTAGATAATCTTGCATAGTATTTGCAAGTGGAAGAACAACTTAGGCAGAAAGAAATCACTGTAACAGTATTTCCATCTAATATCTATATGGTGGAGGATAAAGAGGAAAATAAAATCTTTGAGAACTCTTTAATCAAAAGAGGAAATTTCAGAATAAGAAAATTTTCAATAACAAGAAGACCAAGAAAAAGATTGGGTGCTACAATTGTGGAAAACCTTGTCATTTTAAAAGAGATTGTCGTTTCCCTAAAAGGAAACCTCAATCGACAAAACTAAACCTGGCAGCCATAATAACTGAAATCAATATGATTGAAAGAAAGGATTCTTGGTGGGTCGACTCCGGTGCTATTAAGCATATCTGCAATGACAAGAGTTTAATCAAGAAACTTGAACCATCCGAAGATGAAAATTATCTCTATATGGAAAACACAATGAAAGCAACGGTCAAGGGTAAGGGGATAATAGACTTGGAGTTCATGTCAAGGAAGATTCTATCATTAAATGATGTATATTATCTACCCGAGGTTCGAAAGAACCTTATTTCTGGTAGTCTTCAAATTAAATATTAATAAAATGGTTGCTTCTGCATATATTGTTGATTTCTTTTCTTTATGATAGTAGATATGGACATGTTAATATTAGAAATATAGATAACATGATTTCATTAAATATGATCCCTAAATATGATATAAATTTGATGATAAGTGTAGGATATGCTCATTAACCAAAATAAGTCGAAAACCATTTCCAGTAAAATCTTTTAGTACAACTAGTCTGTTATAACTGAATCATAGTGGTGTTTGTGATATGCATAGTACTTCTACTAAAGGAGGAAAGAAGTATTTTGTTACATTTATAGCCGACTATTCAAAATATTGTTATGTTTATTTAATGCATACTAAGGATGAAGTATTAAATTCATTTATGACCTGTAAAATTGAAGTATAAGACCAATGTAATGTTAAAATTAAGACCCTTAGATCTGACAGGGAAGGTGAATATCGTTTCCTTGCATTTTGTGAATCTGTAGGAACATCAAACATCTGTAGGTTATACCCCACAACAAAATGGAGTAGCAGAATGTAAAAATAGGACCCTTGCTGAATGGTTAATGCCATGTTATGTAATTTAGGTCTTAATGCTAGTTTCTGGGGTGAGGCATTACTTACCCTTATTACATCTTAAGTAGAATACTTCATAAGAAAAGCAAAATCACACCGTATGAATTTTGAAAAAAACGCAAACCAAATCTTGATTATTATCGAATTTGGGGTTGTAGAGTTATTGTTCGATCGCCTGAATCAAAAATCAGGAAATTAGGACAAAATGGCATAGAGTGTATTTTCTTAGGATGCGCTCAACATAGCAAGAGTTATAGGTTCCTAGTATAGAACCTAATAATTCGATTGAGATAAACACAATAGTAGAATCTGGAGACGCGATGTTCTACGAAAATATGTTCATGTCTATTTCATCTATTAGAGAAATGGTGGAGGTTAATACATCTATTTGTGAGGTCACTGAAACTATTCGTGAATTTGAGAACATTCAAGAAAATAACGATTAAACCGGAACTCTTAGCAGAAGTAAAATAATGAGAACTGAAAAGTCATTCGAACTTGATTTTATCACTTATTTGGTTGAAAGATCAAGAGATGGTATTAGATAGCAAGTCATGCTTTCTACCACCATAGATTCTGATCCTTTAACATATACCAAGGCTGTAAAATCTGAAGATTCAGCATTTTGGCAAGAATCCACAAATGATGAAATGGATTCTATTATAGGATATCAGACATGGAAATAAGTAGACTTACCTTCTGGTTAAACACCAATCAGATGCAAGTGAATATTTAAAATGAAATTAAAAGCAGATGGTATACTAGATAAATTTAAGGCTAGATTATTTGCTAAGGGATAAACCCAAAAGGAAGAAATAGATTATTTTGATACCTATGCACATGTAGCTAGAATTTCAACTATTATTACATTAACATCTATTTATAAATTTTAAATTCATCAAATGAATGTCGAGACTGCATTCTTAAATGGAGAACTCGATAAAGAGATTTATATGTCTCAACCAGAAGGTTTTCTGATGCCTGGACAAGAACTTAAAGTATGTAAGCTTATTAAATCACTTTACGGTCTTAATAAAGCACCAAAACGGTGGCATGAAAACTTTGATAAAACCATAGTATCAAATATTTTTAGAATTTATAGATCAGACAAATGTGTCTGCAGCAAATTTCATGCTGGTAAAGATGTAATTATATGCCTTTATGTTGATGATATGTTGATATTTGGGACCCATACCTCAAGTATTGAAGAAACAAAAAGATTTATATCTTCATTGTTTGACATGAAAGATACAGGAGAAGCTGAAGCGATTCTAGGAATATGAATTGTAAAAGCTGTAGAAGGATTGATCATTACCTAGTCTCATTACATAGAGAAGATTCTAAAAAGGTTTAATCAATTTGATTGTAAACCTGTAAGCAGTCCATTTGACACAAATATGCAACTATATTCTAATACTGGTAGATAATCGATCAACTAGAATATACTAAAGTCATTGGTAGTCTAGTATATGTCATGGCTTGCACAAGACCAGATATTTCCATTGTAGTTGGCAAAATGAGTAGATATATTAGTAACCCTAGTCATATTCATTGGCTAGCTGTACAAAGAAATTTAGAATATTTGAAAGGAACATGGACTATGGTATATTGTACAGTGGACATCTAAGTGTAATAGAAGGATACATGGATGCCAGTTGGAACATTGAAAGAGAGGATAATAATAAATCAACTAGTGGATGGATATTCACTCTTGGTGGGGGAGCTATATATTGCATCTCAAAGAAATAGGCATGCATTGCACATTCTACCATGACTGCTGAATTTATAGTACTTGCTACTTGTAGTAAAGAAGCAAAATTGTTAAGAAATTTACTGTTAGAAATCCCTGTATGGCCAAAACCAGTGCCTTCGATATCTATGCATTGTGATAGTCAAGAAACACTATCAAGAGCACATAGGCGGATATATAATGACAAATCCATGCGTATTGGCCTAAGGCATAATGTGGAGAGGCAAATGCTCACTGATGTGGTAATTACCATAGATTTTGTGAGATCGAGCCAAAACTTAATCGATCCATTTATAAAAGGACTTGCAAGAGATTTGGTGTTGAAAACATCAAAAGTAATGGGTTTAAAGCCAATTTAAAAAATCATCTATGACATAAACTCAACTCAACATAATGAAATTCATTACCTTGATTCAATGAGCAAAAGTACATTATATGATGTAATTTGAAGCACTATAATATTAGTCTGAACAACTAATATTATATCCATTCCAAGAAGAGTGTTTGGTACCTGTAATGATACGATGGAGGTTGTACTACTTATTATTTAATAGGTTTATAACAGAATGTTGAAGTGTACAGTTATAGGGCACTTTAAATAAAACTACCTATATAAATGTATGAAGGTTGTGCAGCCCTCTAGGGCTTTCACGAAACCAAGATATAGACACAAGGTCAATCCACATGTCATCTTATGAACTATCCGAAGAAAAGAAAATGAGTGTGTGAAACACATCCGGTACATTGTATAGGATCGTTGGTTCAATGATCAGTCAACCATTCAATCCTAACGTGCTTTGATATGTTACCACTATGTATAGATTCAAGTCCACAAGACAACAGTACTTATGCACAAGTTTTCCTGTGACAAATGATACGATGAATTTTATTAAAATTTGATGGAGGATTATTAGTGTAAATTTTATAAAATGTTTTGTGCGTTATTTTATT
Organism: Allium cepa; assembly: GCA_030765085.1. Classification (NCBI taxonomy): domain Eukaryota; kingdom Viridiplantae; phylum Streptophyta; class Magnoliopsida; order Asparagales; family Amaryllidaceae; genus Allium; species Allium cepa. Next base: position 709,512,705 of record CM060932.1, read on the forward strand.
TTTAAATAAGAAGAAGAAAATGAGAAGAGAAAGATTGAGAATCGTCCCACATCTTAGAATATTGAAAAATATATTTGTTTAAATATAGTTTTCTCAAGAGAAGGTTGTGCCTTTTAGGCATCCAAATGTTTGCTCTATTGTGAGGAGGGAAACCATGCGTAATCAATAAACATGCATGCACCGTCGCCGTCTGTCCATCCTTTATCGACGTGCCTTGGCAAATCTCTCTTTCTCTATAGATTTCAACCATTATCTTTGCCAAATCAAAGAATTTCCACCAACAGAAATCCATTTTACACGTATTATTTAGTAGTTCTTGCCATCTTTTCCTTCGGTTGTACAAGTACTTCCTTATATGAGGATTAGGTTTTGTTGGTGAACTAGTGTGAACTCTTATTAATAGATTTTTTTGTTTATTGGAAGATTGTTTTAGGTTACAAATTTGTTTACTAGTGAATTTTTGCTCAATGTGAGGTCAATTTGAAATGCCACGTAATCAAGAGTTATTGCATGTTTAAAAATAAATTATTTTTGCTTTTTGTGAACCATATCTCTGGTGCATGTTTAAATTATTTTTTATTACATTATAATTTGAAAGGAAGTGTAGACATTGACATTTGTATTTTTCATCTTGTTTGATTTTAATGATTTTTACACGGTTAGATTTTAAATGAAAAAGTGAAGGAAAAAAAAGTAAACACATTTTAAGGGGAAGCGCAAATATTGACATTTATATTCTTCATCTTGTTTATTTAAATATGCATTCTTCAACATTGTTTTGCCCCTATCTTCCACATAGGATCCTGGTTTTGGAAAGTGTTTTCACTATTGGAAAACTCATAATACCTCTTACACTCATACATAAAATTTTGTTGCATATTTTTAACGCTCCACTTTGATATTTTATCTTCATATTAATTAAATATATTCCACCAATATCCACACTACCTATACATGCATGTTCGCCAATCGAGCATGCATTTAACACTTGTTCAAATATTGTTTATATAACCAAAAACAGATTTATATGGGTTTTGTGTCTCTTTTTCTTGCTTCACCGTGACTCAAGTAAATTTACTTCTCCAAGCCAGGTTGGAAAATTGCCTATGTCCTCCCCTAATTTCCTGACATCTTTTACAGATTATTTCTTTACCGTTTTGCACGTAGAACATCAATTTTCTTCTCCATGGTTCGTTAACTTTAATTCAAGTCAAAAATATTACATCTCATTTCTTGACTGTCTAACAAAATTAGGACTCTTTTTTATTTGCAGAACCTGTCAATTATTTGTCACGCCATACTTGTATCAAAGATTACTTGCTTACCAAACATTTTCAACTTCATCAAGCCAATATAGTTTATTTTCATCTTGCAACCACTCGTCGATTTCACTTTATTCCTTTGCTCCTTATATTTATGAATGCTTACTTATGCTTACATATATGAAAACAAGAAACTAAATCAAGCATTCATTCTTTGCTTTTGTCATCGTCGGCATGGAGCACGTATTCATGATATTTGGTACCAACATTTGCCTCTTTGTCATTGTGTTCCATATATTTGTTATTGACTTCTTCTAGCGCCTTCAATATCTCCTTTTCAATCTCTTGAACTTTTTGCATACCTAATGCACACACGACTTTTGGCAATAATAGTAGATGAAGTCATTTTCTTTGACTAGTTTCTTTTTCTCGCAATGTTAAACTCATCAAAATGGCTATGATCTCCCTTTTCATCTTTGGTATTCATTTTTCTCATCTTCTAATTAGGTGGATTAGCTACTAACTATCGTATTCACTAAAACAACTCCATCCAAATTTGAGCAGTCTATTGAGAAACATTGAGGTGTCAATCAATATTCTTTTTTCTTACTATTAATGTTTCCTAACAACAGTGAACTCATTAACACAAAACATCTTCCTTACTATTAACCTTGTAGTTTGCAACTACTAATTAATTCATAACTGCTTGTAAATCATTGAGGTGTCAACTGATTTTCTAATTAATGATAATAAAGAGAATTATTGTGAAAGAACTAATTACTTTTATCATGCCCTCGTTAATTTATCCAAATTCAACCATAGATATTGAGAGAGTTAGGGGTATCTCCTAGATGTAATTATGTATTTTATAACATTTTTCTAACTATATAACTAATCTTGTTCGTAATGAAACTATTTGTTTTCTGTTATATTATAATATATATTAATTAAGTAATTAATTTAAGTTTATTAAGTAGAGAATTCTTAAATGATATATTATATGATAATAATTATAATGAGTAGTGATCATGAAAAATTATCACAATATAAAATAATATACTATTTTAAATATTTATGATCAAAGATGTTTCAAGAAAGAATGTCGGGACATACATTGAGATCAGAGTATGTAACGCTCTTAATGTAGTGGATGGAGTATTTCTTACAGATGTAGGGGACACGAAGAGTTATGTGCTGATAGTTATTAGATAAATATAGAATGACTCACTCGAGAGTTTCGAATTGGTTAATAATAGCTAGGCCGAAAAGGAAATTTTAGATTGGCGATATTAAGCATTTTTCTTGACTTGAAAATACTATTAAGCTCTACTGTAGACACTGCACTTTGATTATAGTTACATGGAATGTTGACTATCGAGAGAATATAGTTGGGTCTAAGTTGAAGTATTGGAAGTGAAATACTATTCAATGGAGAATTCGTCTCCTCCATTGTATGAGGTTAGTATCATAGTTAACTTTAGTCAACTCAAAATTAAAATCTCTTACCAAAGTAGTACATTTAAAAATAAATGCTATTATTGGACCAAGGACTTTGTTTATGAATTAGTCGAGTTGAATATGAAAGATATTGAAATTTTGATCAAAATCAAATTCCATAAATCCTAAAGTGATATAGTGGTGACAAAGAGAATTTGTGTAAATAATCATTACTAAAATGGACCGCTTAAATTTTAAAATTGAATTTTACTGATAAAGACGTATAAACAAGAAATTCGATCAAAATATCACTCCACTAGCTAAGGTGACAGGTGAATGTAAATATTCGAATAGTTTAATACTAACCGCATATTGAATTTACACCTTTGAGTCGCGCAATTGTACCAGTGATTTCTCTAAAATGTCACACGATTTAATTGATTTATAGATTGTTATAAATTGATTAATATTCATAAAATATTGATTAGTTACATAGTGATGTTTTAGGTGCTGTTGATAATTTTCTTGATCTTATTGGTTGTTAATTGGATGCATGTGTAAAAGTTATATATGTACTTATCGATATACGATATCGATGCTCATTTAGATAGTAAATGATATTATTTACTAAATGGGTTGGATGTCGTATTAGCCTACTTAGTCCAATATTATGGCTAGCCCAGGGAGAAGAAAAGAGAGAGGGAATAGTTGTTTAAATTTTAAATCTTGATCTAAATCCAGTAAATGGAGAAGTAGTAAAAGGAGGAGAATTTGTCTCCTCCCTTTCCTCTATTTAAATAAGCCTACCCCTAATGACTTGAGTCCTTCCTCTCTTGCTTAGTCGTGAACAACTCTATAATCTCCTCACTAAAGTTTCTAAAGCCAAAACTCACCATATTTCAGTAGATTTAATGGTAATCTAGATCACTATAAAGTCCAGAGACCGATTTAAGATGAATCTAGGAGATACCACCAATTAAGGATACTCAAAGGCTGCATTCTTAAGATAAAAAAAATCTTATTTACCTTTTATATAATTCTTATAATGTGTATATTATATATACAACCATTTTATATACGCATTAATTGTCTCATATTTCATCTGTAATTTAGTAACACTGATCTATTTATATTAATTAACATTATTGTTTAAATTTAAAACTAATATATAAAAATTACTTTCAGCCATGCTTGGTTTCTAATTATTTATTTTATAATTTGTTAACTTTTATTTATTTAAATTTCCAATTTGATAATTTTAGTTCAGTTATATAAATGTAATATGTTTTAAATTGTTTTTACAAAAATTAATTATATATAAAATAGATTTTAGATTTTAAATTTTTTATGCCATATCTATACATACATACATACATTAATGTTTTACACTTAGTGATATAAACATACATAAATGTTTGAATGCATATATTTTATGAAATTAGAAAATGGCTTTGGATTTAATTTTTTTGTTATGGACGAAAAGAATTGAATACATAATATATATTCTTATACTTATTTTGTTGCAACCAATATATACTTTATTTTATTATGCAATTTTAATTATTTATGAGTTAAAGAAATTATTCGAATTTTTTTATATAATGTGTATATATATTAAATAATTAAAATATATTTTGTTTTGTATTTTACAAATCTTATATTTAAATCAAATAGTTTTGGTAAGCCAAAATTAGATATTTTAGACATTGAAATTGAATTCAAATTCGATCGACTTAGTTAAAAATATTCATATATAAGAAAATTTAATTTATTAAATATAAAATAAATTTAAAATATGTTTACTTACACACACACATTTTGAACAATATTTTAAGATAGCCACTGCGTATATAAATGACTAATTATACATTAGAGATGTGAATCTCAACATTTATATACATATACATTGACTATGTACACAATACTATGTTGCACATGCACGTTATACATATATGAGTATATAATGATATAATCATAAACTACACATAAATTAATATTAATTGACACATTAAGTGGTTAAATCGAAAATTTTTAACAAAATTGATTTTTATTTATTTAACTAGATTGGATCTAGTACAACCCATCAGACTTCGATGGCCAACTATGATCAAACTAAGGAATTTTTTTGAGATCTACTCCTTTCGCTCGCTGTATATCGGCCCAATTCCAATTGGTATCAAGCCCAACTTGTTTATATGATCTAATTAGTCAACATTAGGACTAAATAAACCTACTTATCCGATGGGTGCCTAGAAAAGTAGTGCCTAGTCTTGGGGTTGAATAATTAAGTATTATCCCCTTCTTGTTTATCGGTCTGTCCCAATGAGTGAAGTAAGTTGAAAATGTTGGCCCGAATATAAGACTCAGGGTTATTTGGGTTGATAATCATTCTCGATTTGTTTACCAAACTCAAGGTCGAGGTCGAGATTAGGCAAAGAATATGATTGGGAGTTGTATATGATGCAACCGATAAAGAGTTATCCATCTCTTGCAGGTCTATGATTTGTAAAACAAACCCAAGATAAGAATCCCAAGGCAAGCAGTCCTACCACTTACTAAAGGAACCAGAATATTTCTATATTTTTCTTAGAGTTTTGAGAAATATATAAATCCATTGGGAGCCTTATTAAAAATGAAATCAACAATTAACCTTTCTAATATTATAAGAATATATGTTATAAAGGTTAAAATAATCTACTTCGATAAAATTTTGCAACTAATATATTTGATACCAGTTAAAATACACAAATGAACTGAATTAGGATTGACATTGAAATATAAATTGAACATAACAATATATCTTCTGGCATGTTGTTACTTCAAGTCCCATGCAAGAACCAAATTACACGACCACTAAAATATTCGTGTCTCACTCGCTTAAGTTTTTATTTGTCCAAGACTTTGTATTATATTCTATGAGTTTCAAACTCTTAAGAAATACAGAAATATAGATATTTGATCCATATTTGATCCATATTTGATCACATATAAATGTTATATGGTAAACAATATTGATTCGTAATGTACAAAACCTAGTTCATTGGAAATGAGCAAGTAAACCATAATGCTAGATCATGTATTCAATATAATTGATTGAAATTTGTTAAATATAGCATTTAGAACGAAAGCTACATGATAGACCTAGGAATTCGATCACAGAAATGTTAGTCTAATTAGTTTACATAGAGTACAATTTATTTGATATCCTTAAATGTTAAGGATGACCAAATGCACTTTTGTAAAGAGTTTGGCCTGGTCTCATAGTAATGATTTCCTTTAATGGTTCGACCATTTAGTAAGAAAGTGATTGTATTAGAGTGGATGTAACTTAGGCCCAATTAGGATAAAGAAAGTGTATTTTCATCTCCACTTCATGAAGAGACATTGGAAATGAGAATTAAATAAAAATTAGTAGATACTTAACAAGAAATAAGTAATGCGATTTCTATCTCAAATGTATTTTTCTTATAGAAAATTGGTTTCTATGAGATTTATTTGTTTAAATTTAAGATAATTGATCTAAGACTCTCAACTGTAAACTAGTTGGAGTAAATGAAATAAATAGCCTATATTAAGTGGTTGAATGGAGCTTCATATTTCATACGTTGTTATAGTAATGGCAGAAATAGTAGGAGCATGCCATATAATACTTATAAGTGGATGCATCTTGATACAAAAAATATATTTGTAAATATACCAAATATTATTTATGAAACAGTTGTTTTGTTACATTCGTATTTTTCAAACTATGTTAAATATGGGCTAAGCAATGTATGAGGCTAGGAGAACTGCTCTTATATTAAATGTTACGATAAAAGAGAAGTAATTGAAGCAATCTGAACGATCCTGCACGATAAGTCAGGAAGAGAAGCAAGCCGTGTGAGATTGTGTTTAGTTATAATCGAAACCTTATTGCTATCGTCAAGACGGACTACAAAGTATGATAACCAGCCTGCAGTCATGACACTTGGCTCAACTAAAAGAACTGCAGCCAAAAAGCAAAAAATCATAATGAAATACAATACTATGCTCGTGAGGAAGGCCAAAAAGATATTAGATCTACACTTATCCCTTATTTTAAATATTACATTATGATAGTTGAACCATAATTTAACATAGTCATACGAAGCAGGCAACGATGTACTACATTCACAAGCTATAATGAATGGACGATTGAACTATGCTACCAACATCCCTAGAACTTCTTCTTTGTTAACACCATGGTTTTAAATCTTCTATATATCGCCCAGATCTCCTCCGAGATCTCCTTTTCACACTTAAACGAGATGAGACATCAAATCTCCTCCATATCTCTCTTGACACTCATCTCGTTTGAGATATTCAAATCTCACCCGAAATATGGATCAAAATCTCAATCCGAGATCTCACCCGAAATTATACATTTTTCTTATTTTGTATAATATTTTTTATTTTCATATTGATTCAAAAGAAACTACTCAATCCAATTATAATTTACCAACTTCTTGAACATATTCTTTACTTTTTATCTTAATGAGTCATAGCGAATGGTTTCACTTCTTTATTATGTTCAAATAAAATAATATTATTTAATCATTACCAAATCAATTAAGCTAATCAAGCTACTACTCCTCTAAAATATTCTTTTTTCCATGTAAATCAAGTATGTTACCATTTTTATTTTTACTAAGAAAGTTATACCGTTAAATATATTTTTGACACATCAATTTTAGACACATAAGTACATCTGAGATATTCTCGAGATGCATTATACGACCTGAGATGTCAATCCGAGATGTACACCCGATATGTACTCATCTCGTCCGAGATCTCCCCCGATACGAGATAACTTGTGTAAAAATTCCGAGATGAAACGTGACCGAATCTGATATTTAAAACCTTGGTTAACACCTTTAAAAGCGGATATGTACCACACATACTAAGGGCTATCTAAGCAATACCGCACGGAGTCAGAAGCATCCCAAAGGGCTGCACACAGAACACTCAAACAATGCTCCAACGCAGATCCACACTTGTGGGTAGATAGCAAAGATATAAATCACCTTATCAATAAATCATGTATATTAGTAACAAGGGCAACTCAGATCACAGTCAGCTCAGATCGTAGTCAGCTTAGATTTCGTTCGTACATGTATTGAACTAACTCTCAGGTTAAAGCAAGGCGGCACAACTTTACATACCCGGACATAATATCACTCAAGCAAGTACAAACTAGTGAACAACAATGGTATATGCATCCTGTAACAGCAAATCACACACCCCGAAGCCCGAAGCAACTTAGGACGATCACACATAAGTATCAGGTGAGCACCGCAGCATCATGTAAGTATCGCAAATCAACCAGCACAGCCTCATTCCAAATATGTCGGCAGTGCCGCAAAACCAACAAGTAACTCTTAACGTCCTCCTAAGGCAGAATGCAAACCTTCACTTCTTCGGATTGGAAATATATGACCCATTATGGTTTGAGTTTCCCACTCTAATTTCACATAATCCTGCTTCAATTTTGGGAGTTCCTGCCTTCATCTTAAACTTCCCACCAAAAACCTTAATACAACTGCCCAAATCATGGCTTCCTACCAAAGACATGTCAGAAATCCAAGTGCATCAAACAAACAATGTGGACGAGAGGCTAGTGACATGATCCAAAGGCGAAAACACAATGGCGGAAGAAGGATAGTGGCAAAATCCGCATACACCCTCTACACAATAAATAGGAGATGATATGGAATATTGAGGGGATCTTTTTCTTTTTTTGGGAAGGGAGAAAATTGTATCTTTCTATCTTTTTCATCAAACGCTTATAATAGGAGAAAGAATATAAAAAAATACTTTACTTGTGGATGTTGGATCAGAAGGAATCCGACTATGTAAAAAATTCTATATCTTCTAACTTTCATGCACTATTATCTTTTTATATTACATTAGATTGTAACTCATTAAGCAAATGAGAATTGGTTTTGGCATTCTAACAAACAATTAAAGTGCAACTACCTAATTATGTAAGTGTCCAGCAACATAATTACTACCCAAAGGTAAGCTTAATATAGCTTGAGTTTGTTGATTCAAATTTTTGAAAGAATGTTAATAATCACTTTCCTAATCAATTGAGGTGTTGTAGGATGAAAAATCTCACCAACATTTTTGATGCTATCAGGAGGGCCTGAACATCTGTTCCCCATTCCTAATCTCCAACAAATATGCTTAAACACTACTTCCTAATCTCCATTAAGCTCTACCTACATTTCCTTTACTACCGTGTATCTCACCAATTCATTCGCTCCCTTCACTCAAAAATAATCTTCAAAATTTCCATGGCCCAAGCAAAGGCGGAAGCCTCCATTTAAACCTCCATTGATTCCATCCTAACCATGATTCAGACCTTCATTAAACCAGGGAACCAACAGGAAAAAAGAGCCGAAGGAGATGTTGGCCTGATATACCTCCCTCAAGCAAACTTATCCCCCACCATCCACGGTTCATGCCTCTATTTACCAGCAGCACTTGCTATGCAGTAGGTAAGTGGTAACGACACTCTTAAAAATGAGAACGGTGAAATTAGCCCACAAATTAGATCCAACCCACCTGACATTAACCCACTACTACTTGATAGAAGGACTCAATCTATGGTATGACATGGAAACAATTTGAAGGGCTATTACTACTCGGTTCATGTCTTCTATTATCAATCAATGATTGCAAGTTGGACGAACGCACATGGGTGTTTGTTGATTTGGACAACGATTCCGATGATGGCAAGAAGCCCAAAGCCGGAATCCAAGAATCCTATTACTGTGCCAAGAGGATTTGGAAAAAACCCTCATGTTGCGGTCATTTTGATAAGGGTATTTGTACATTTTTCTTAGAAACCGAGAGATTCAACAGCCATGCCTTTCAATGACGATTGATATATAGGCTAAACAGTAAGCTAAACTGATTGAGATGAACACCGATTTGGTAGATTTTCTACCATCCTTAGTTGGAATCAAACACAGCTGATAATGCCTGGGTTATTGATGCTTTTCTCCCTATCCAGAAGAAATACCTATATCAATGAGATAGCCAAGATTGGAGGCTGTGATGGATTCGAAATCTGGTGGAGGAATTAAGGTTGGGGCATCAACCATAACCGTAAAAGAAAAGTGATAAAATACTACACCGGGTATCCCAGGCCTCATTCCAACCTACATCACTTATGTAATAAGCATTGTAATTATTATGATAAGTAGTAATACAATAAACCGACATAGGGATATTAGACGGCTCGAACCTTTATAAAATCTCTCCGTGTTAATCTGTTTGACGCGAAACAACTAGATGTAGGGATATTAGACTTCTTAAAGCGGATATAAAAACGTAGTTGATTATAATGCAACTCAGCTTATTCAGCCAATTAACTGGACTAGGGATATTAGATGGCATGAACCAGTACAAAAACCCCTCTATGTTAGTTCTACTGACATAGCACACTAGAGTATGGATACTGGACAGGCAGAACCAGTACAAAAATCTATGCGCCTGATTTAAAAGGTTGCAAACACATGACCCGACTTCACAATCAAACCATAATCCTCCCCCAAAATGGCGGGGAAGACCATGCTAAGTGCACGAATATGACACTACACCCTAAACAAGAGGGCAGATCATAATAGACATAAGGTAAAGCATGAGGACTAAAAATTAGGTTCATGAAGCATGAACTACACGTGAAGTTAATTCAAAAATCATAAGGAAAAATGATGCATGGAATGTACTACATCTCACGAATCAGGTGCAATTCCAGAAATTAAACCTTGCTAGGTAAACATCGGAAACGAAGATTTACTCTAGGTCACTTAGTTCTACTTTTACTTACCAAATATTTTTGTGTATGATTCAATATGCCTACGCATACTTCACAAGTGAAAATAATTAAAAAAAATCACAACATGAGTTACATTAAATTCACAAAATCACGCCTTATAGAAAAACAAAAACAATGCTAAGAATCTGACTCAGGCTCAAAAGAAGAACTAGATATGATTGTTCTATGGTGTAATGGTCTGCAGAACTACGATGCCAGATGTGGAGGAGAACCGCCTGTTGTTTGGAGAATAGGAGGTGGATCACTCAATTAGGTTATAATAACTGATGAATGAACGGAAGTAGTACGGTCGTAAGCAGTATTACCGTAGGCCATACGAGGGTCATAATTGACGCCAACCCATGTATCATTATAATCTTATAGGTTATACTCGTAATCAGTGTGATTATATAAAAAAGATAGGTTAAGTCGAGGTAGAATTTTTTTGAAAACATAGATCGCACACCTCCTACCGATTTCTGCCATTTCCTTCTTTACTTCCCATTGCGAACTTGCTTCCATAAGGAAGCCCTATCCACCCCACCTCGAGAAAAAATTATGGAGTCCAAGCGAGCTTTGCATTCTAAGTATACCTTATTCTTAAGGGCACTCCCATGCTTCATGGCCACCCTTCTAGTTTTTTCAATCTCATCTAAAAGGGGTTCCTTTTTTCTCAATATTCCTAGAGAAGGTGACAAAAAGCTCCTCCGTAGTAGAAATGAATGGCAAAACGCGAGTGCCCAATGCACCCAATTCTTTCTTATACTAATCCTCCAGCTCATTAAACTTGGCTTCATACAAATTTTACAAATCATTCTTCCACTTAAAAACTTCGTCCGGGTCAGCCCCGGAGTGGGACTGGGAACAACACCTAGTCTAGAAGAAGTACTTGGGGACAATGTGACAAAAGGAGTATCTTCTACGCTACTTCGCCTAGCAATCTCCGCGTCCAATTCTTCAATTTTTTGTTGTAAGGCCTTAGTTTCATCCTAGAGCACGATCCCGTATACATTTAAACTTTCTAATTCTGCAATTCTGGCCAGGGAAAAATCAAGCTTCCCCTTAAGAATGACCACCTCTAAATCCTTATCGAAAGAAGCCGACTGAAAACCAAACAATTCCGTACAATTCAAAATTAAAGAAAATCATGAACTTCATAAAAAATTTAATGAAAATGATGAGTAATTCACCTAACATAAGTACAAATCCAAAGATAGTATCAAGATCATGAATTAACAAAATGAATTTCTATCCCAAGGTCCAACAATTAAACACAACTACAGGACACCTAAGAAACATGGGGTAAAGGCGGTGCTGAGCTAACGAAAAAGTCCTTCGAGGATCGTAGCAAGCCCCAGCTCACTGATACGTTGGTTGTTTGGAGGACACCTCAAAACCTACTATATTACGTAAAAATCCCCTGATCCAGCGTAGGATAGAAGAACTCTAAGACATCCTTGGCGCGCTACAGGAAAACCTCTCCTCTCTTACTTTTAAATTGCTCTCACTTAAGTTTCTTCGAGTAGGAAGCAACCTTTCCTTGAGAGCATCACACACGGAATCCTCGAGATCATGAATCTTCAGTATAGCCTTCTCCCTTGTTTTCTCTAAGGTATCGATTAGCTCAACCTCGGTCTTTCTCAAGAAACCACCAAAAAAAACCATGGGCATTAAATTCTCCATCCCTCATCCTGTAAAGGGGAAGGCCCCCCGCGACTCCACTGTTTCTCATCCGATCAGTCATCAAAGATGACCTAGAACCACAGAAAGAGCAGGAACTGTGTTCAAATAAGGTCCTGCAATAGCCTTCCTGCATCTAACAACTTATTTCCTTCCAATTGGGTAAGCAATCTCTATAGACGTATCTTTAATGATTTTATTCTTCTTTTCAAGCTCATTCTCATAAACAATACCATAAAGCTTTTTACCTCTTTCATAGACTCCTGCATTCCTTCCAGCTTTGATGCAACTTCCCAAGCCTATGCACGCAATTCAGTGTTATAGTCATGTTAGTGTGTATGCGCATCTGTAGCTTCTTTAAGTTCGTTCTCAAGTTTGATGAAGCTAGCCTTTGCCTCAGTGGCAGCAAAAGGGTCCTTTACTTTAATCCCAAGTTCAGACACACCTCTGACATCAAGACCCTGGATGGGGAAATGAGGAATGTCAGGTCCGTAGGCTTCATTAGGTTCAGGAAAAGGTTCAGGGGAGCTAACCTAATTAGTAATAAGAAAAATTGACTCAAAGATAATCGGAATACACTGAATAACGATCTGATATTAAACACCTATTATTCATTACATTAATTCAAACAAACCCACATGTTAAATAAACATATATATAATGCAAGAATAGGAAAGTAATGTTGTTGAGGGCTTCCTTTTCTTGAATACTTAGTCAATCTTGGAAAGTAATCCTTGGGTCTAATCCCTAAGTTTTATAAAAGTCTCATCTAATTCTTTTTCACACTTTTGAATAGCCACAACACTAAGACCAAGGTGATCTTAAGTCTGAGCTTTAAGCCTAACTTCGCTTTCCCTCAAAAGTTTTGTAAACATGATTTCTTCAGAAGATTAAAACAAACAAAGTATTTTGCACAGGCAAGCCAGATTATAGTGGTCATATTACTTTACAAAGATATATTAGGTGTGCTTGATTCAGGGCTAATCACATGAATGAAATTTGAAAATAATCTAACCAAGTCAGGGATATATAGAAACAACTCAGGCGAATAGATAAAAGTCCCGCCCAAGAGTCATCCCCTAGAATCTCTATATTGTTTTCATCAAGTTGACCTATAGTGGAGAGAACAAAGTTGCCTTGAGAAATTTCATAGTAAAGATATCTTTCCTCCTCTTTATTGTCTGTCACATATTTATAGTTGGATTGTTCTTCAGGTGAATATCGTATTTATGAATGGCGATGAATCTGTGTCTTCTCTTTAGAGAACCAGATGATAGTAGGGCAATGAGGCCTAACATAGGTATGATCTGTAGAATGGGGCTTGCCTCACCTAACATGACAATATATACTCTGTCGTGCAAAACATCAGACAGGGTTTGCTTATGTAACGACCAAATATTTTCAACCATTTGCATCTGCACACGCCGGACTTGAATTGCTCAAAATATCATATTGTTAATTTATATTTGGCGAAACTCAGCATAAACGGTAAATAAAATAATCACAGAATCACATATACAGATTATTATAACAGAATGCAGTGGAATAGATAAATAGTAGTTCATGAAACTACTATATAAAAAACTGAGTTTGAAATAAAATACAACATAATATCTCAAATACAGACCGGTGACTTCTCCGAACAAATCAACAGGAAAGGCCAAAAGCTGAATCGATAGTTGGATCTCCAAACGAAGCTCCAAACTTCAGAGGTGAGTCTCAAATGCTCTATTACTCAGTTTGACCCGAGCGTAAAGCAAAACACAAAACACTCGAGTCAAGGTTAACATTCTTATATCAATAAATTCAACTCAAGTGAAATATCAACTGAAATACAATTAACTTAGAGGACGTTTGGGATACCCATCCTCTAAGGATCCGTGGGACTATCTACAATATAGGAATGTATGCGATTAACAACTAAACGTCATTATAACACCGTGGTCATCTCAAAATAATTTATACTTCAAAACCAAAATATCATTTCCATTTCAAACATATATATATTTCCAAATTATTGCACTTTCACAACTAAATTGATGATTTCATATATCACTTATTTTAACTTCATTATTATTTAGTTTTAAAATATTCACTTAATAAATCCATTATCACTTAAATAACCCTAAATTTCATTAAACAAAATATTTCCTTCGATTTTATTTAAACTTGAATATCCATTTAATCACTTTAAATTAAAATCAAGTTATAAAATTATATCTTCAAAATCTCAAATTTGATAAGTTTCAGATCAATTTTATTTAAGTCTATTTCTTAAAAAATAAATTTTCAAGTCAATTTCTATTTATCTTTCCAACCTTAATTTATAAAAATTATTATGAAAATCTATTTTGAGACATAAATTCTAAAAAATACTAAAACATATTATATATAAATTAAATCAATTTTAATTAAATTAAATATTTTTATTAAATCTATAAATAAAATATCATTTATATATAATATTTTAAGAATCAATATTTATTAAAACCATATATTTCTTTCCAAAACCATACAAATTATTTTCAAAATATTTATATATAGACCACGATGTCTGTATAAAATTGTCTATCCTGTGGTCAAGTGATACGGATATTTATTATTTCAATCCGTAATTTAAAATTTATATACGGGTATATATCATTTCGACCCGTAATCCCAAATTCAATTCAATTGAAAATCGCTTAGGTCTATCATTTCAACCCATAATGATTTTCTCCTATTCTATATATCGTTCGGTTTTATTATTTCAACCCATAGTGAATTCTATACTAACAAGGAACTTGCAGAGTGACAACATATATATGATAACAATATAACAGGCATATATCATCAATATAAATAACAGATAATGGTGTCAGACATCATAGATGAACTGATATAGATAATAACATATATATAGCAATGTAAATAACTAATAGCAGGATATTTCAATTGTCGTTTCAATTGAAATCAAATTTAATAAATACAAGAACGTTAATCGTGAGTGATTGCTCACCTTTCGAGGCTAGAGAATAGACAAAGAAATGGGTTACGAATCCAAGTACGAATTCCAAGACAAAGCTAGATTGGCCTGAATTGATGAACAAAGCCGATCAACAGGAATAGATGAAATCAAATTAGAACTGGATCGATGAATTTAATTGGTATTAGTGAACTTACATATAACTATAAATATACTGTATAAAAAAATTATATTTTAAATTCAAATACATTTATATTGAATATATAGGTATTTCAAATTCTATTATTCAAATTAAAACACATATATAGAAATCTAACACATACATTCATTATTATATATTTTGAAATAAATACACATATATATACACTTATTAAAAAAATGCAAAATACTCATGTGTTATATTTTTTTGAAATTAATATTTATAATGAAATTTATATTAACTTTCTTTATTTAATACATATAAACCAACATAAGTATATTATAAATTACAGACAACTCTATACATAACAAATGAATATATGCATATATATATCCTATCATAAACTAACTTTTATAGATATATAAGATGTACTTAACATATAATATTATTTGTAACAGGGACAGCTTATATCATTTTAACCGAGCACTGTCATACCTATATACAAAAATATGTATCATATAGTACCTTTCTCAAATCAATTTCGAATATCATACTTATATAAAGTCCATTACATATAAGATTTCATTTTCAAATTGAATATTTTCCAAAATCAATAGTATATCAAATCACACTTATATAGACTTCGATTATATAAGATTTCATTTTTCAGATTGAGTATCTTTCCAAATCAATAGTTTTCAAATCAATTTCATACTTATACAAATCAGTTTTATATAAGTCCCATACTCCCAAATCAAGTATTTAGTAAAACACGGTTCTCAATTTCAACTCCTTTCAATATCAGTTCAGTTTCAAAATCATATACGATTTCAGCAAATTATTTCTTCCAAATTAAATATCTTGAGTTTCAAAGATTCCAAAATAATAGGCTTAGAAAATAATCCTAGCTTCCAAATCAACATAATTTAGGTCAACCAAATTCATTTCCAAAATCATCATATAATTACCGAGCTTTAAATTTCAATCTATTTTTGAAACCAAATATATTTCTCAAAACCAATTATATCCAAAATTTATAACCATCCCTTTTTAAAACCTTTAAACTGCTTATTTATTTTGAAAGATTCAACTTACCTTTTGAAAATTATTATTCTACATATATATAGTTTTATAAAAGATGTTACTAAGTTAAAACATTTAAAACTAATTTTTTTTTCCAAACATTTCAAAACTAAATTTAATATTAGTATAATTCAAAATAGCATTATTCATTTACTTAACAAAACATTTTCAAATTTATTTAAATCATATTAAAAATACAAAACTAAACTTATATACTTTATCAAATAATTTATACTTTTCGAAATTACTTAGCTTTGAAAATTGAACCTCGATTTGGAAGTGTTCGAACATTCAAAATAGTCGGAGAAATCAAATTTCAATCCAAGAGTTGGAAATCAGCAACCAATCAGTAAATCAATTTCAATAGATAGGGTTATACCAAATCAAATCCAAAATTCGAGGACTGAACACCGGGCTCACTTCAAATCATTTCAAATATATATACATATATCTTTCGAAAATATCAAATCGTATTTCAGAATTTGAAATCAAAATTGGTTTCACAAAATCAATCGCATAGCTAAGCTACTAAAGTGGCCTCTCCCCCACTCCGAAACTCGAAAATCAATGTCGATGATGCATGCACTCATCACCGAAATTATTTTTCAGTGACATAAGGGGTTCTGGACTTCTATTTCCTTCAAAACTTCATTGAAATTTCTTTGAAATCATTGGAACTCATTTGAATTCATTTGAAAATTTTCTTATTCGTAAAATACTTTTAAATTGTATTATTATATTTTCAAAATCTTAAAACCAATTTCAAAACACCGGAATTCAACTCCTCGAATTTCCAATTTAAAATCCTTCAGTTATAAATCATTTCTAAATAAATCAAAATTTCTTATGTAATTTTCAAAATTTCAAATCCTTTCGAAACTTCAAATTCTTACTTTTAAAAGGTATATAATCCTTATCGAAAACATTTTCACTTTATATATAGAATATAATCATAATTATCAAAATAATAATTTCGATACATAAAACAACTTCTAAAATACAAACAAACCCGATTTTTCAAAAGATGATTCAAGAATGGATTTCAAAACAAAGATAGAGGTTCAAATTTGAGGGACTCTAATCAAATAGAATTCTGATCCGATGGTAGGCTCGAACGAAGATGAGATAATTAAATTAAAAAATAGAAGATGGATATGCTTTCATAAATCGCGGGCGACCTTAACCGGGTCAACCATGACTTTAGGAATATGATCAATGTTCTAAAGCGAATCGACATTCGATCTCCAGAAATGGAATTCAGCATAGCAAGAGATAGCAGCATCTAAACCGAGGGTATAGAAATCTTCGATGAGTAAATTCCTGTTGTAAAGGAGTTTCACTCCTTTACGAATCATTCAAAGATTGACGGGATCACCGATTTTTATAGAGATCATTCAAAGTAGAGTTATGGAATGCTCCAGAATCAAAAGAATACAAATAGGGGGAGACGAGGATGGATTTCAGAACAAGTGAAAGAGTTCCAAAATTCAAAGGAAACCGAATCAAAGAGGAAGAGATTCAAGCACGAATGAAAGTAATTCTGTAATTGAATCTACTACATATGCTAAGTTTGCCTTAAACTTGGCTTTGATACCAACTGTAACAACCTGATATTTTCAATCGTTCGCATCCGCACATGCTGGACTAGAATTGCTCAAAATATCAAATTGTTAATTTATATTTGGAGAAACTCAGCATGTACAGTAAATAAAATAATCACAAAATCACAGATACAAAGTATTATAACAGAATGCAGCAGAATAGATAAATAGTAGTTCATGAAGCTACTATATAAACAACATAATTTGAAATAAAATACAACAGAATATCTCAAATACCGATCGATGACAACTCCGAACAAATCAACCGGAAAGGCTGAAAGCTGAATCGATAGTTGGATCTCCAAGCGAAGCTCCAAACTTCAAAGGTGAGTCTCAAATGTTGTATTACTCAGTCTAACCCGAGCGTAAAGCAAAATACAAAACACTTGAGTCAGGATTAACATTCTTATATCAATAAATTCAACTCAAGTGAAATATCAACTGACATACAATTAACTTAGAGAACGTTTGGGATACCCATCCTCTAAGGATCCGTAGGACTATCTACAATGTGGGAATATATGCGATTAACAACTAAACGTCATTATAACACCGTGGTCATTTCAAAATAATTTATATTTCAAAACCAAAATATCATTTCCATTTCAAATATATATATATTTCCAAATTATTGCACTTTCAAAGCTAAATTGATGATTTCATATATAACTTATTTTAACTTCATTGTTATTTAGTTTTGAAACATTCACTTAATAAATCCATTATCATTTAAATTACCCTAAATTACATTAAACAAAATATTTCCTTTGATTTATTTAAACTTGAAATATCCATTTAATCACTTTAAATCAAAATCAAGTTATAAAATCATATCTTCAAAATCTCAAATTCAATAAGTTTCAAATCAATTTTATTTAAGTCTATTTCTTAAACAAATTTCAAATCAATTTCTATTTATCTTTCCAATCTTAATTTATTAAAATTATTGTAAAAATCTATTTTTGGGATATAATTTCTAATAAATACTTAAACATATTATTATATAAATAAGATCAATCTTAATTAAATTAAATATTTTTATTAAATCTATAAATAAAATATCATTTATATATAATATTTTAAGAATTAATATTTATTAAAACCATATATTTCTTTCCAAAACCATAGAAATTATTTTCACAATATTTATATATAGACCATGATGTCTGTATAAAATTGTCTATCCTATGGTCAAGTGATACGGATATTTATCATTTCAATCCGTAATTTAAAATTTATATATGGGTATATATCATTTCGACCCGCAATCCCAAATTCAATTCAAATGAAAATCGCTTTGGTCTATCATTGCAACCCATAACGATTTTATCTTATTCTATAGATCGTTCGGGTATGTATCATTTCAACCCATAGTGAATTCTATACTAACAGGGAACTTATAGAGTGACAACATATATGACAACAATATAACATGCATATATCATCAATATAAATAACAGATAATGGTGTCAAACGTCATAGGTGAACTGATACAGAAAATAGCACATATATATCAATGTAAATAACTAATAGCAGCATATTTCAATTGTCATTTCAATTGAAATCAAATTTAATAAATATAACAACGTTAATCGTGAGTGATTGCTCACCTTCCGAGGCTAGAGGATAGACAAAGAAATGGGTTACGAATCTAAGTACGAATTCCAAAACAAAGCTAGATTGGCCCGAATTGACGAACAAAGTTGATCAGTAGAAATAGATGAAATCAAATTAGAACTTGATCGATGAATATAATTGGTATTAGTGAACTTACATATAACTATAAATATACTGTATATATAAAATATTATATTTTAAATTCAAACACATTTATATTGAATATATAGGTATTTCAAATTATATTATTCAAATTAAAACACATAAATAGAAATCAAACACATACATTCATATATATATATTTTGAAATAAATACATATATATACACTTATAAAAAAAAAATGCAAAATACTCACGGGGGCTTTACACCAAAGGTCCCTATTTTCGATGTTGTTGTAAGAAAAGTCCCTATGATAATAAGTATGTAAATTAAGTTCCTGTTTTTTGTAAATCAGAAAGCGCAAACTATCTTGCGCTTTTCTTATAAAAGTGCAAGTTAACTTGCGCTTTTCAAAAATTTAAATTTTTGAGAAAATTTCAAAATTTTTTAAAAAAAATTCAAAATAAAAAAGCGCAAACTAACTTGTGCTTTTCTGATAAAAGTTGCAAGATAGCTTGCATTTTCTGTCAGAAAAGTGCAAAGCACCTTCCGTTTTCTATTTTTCAGAAAATAGGGACTAAATTTACATACTTATATATACAGAGACTTTTCTTATAACAACATCAAAAATATGGACCTGTAACTCGTTTCTTGATACTCACGTGTTATATCTTTTGAAATTAATATTTATAATGAAATTTATATAAACTTGCTTTATTTAATACATATAAACCAACATATGTATATTATAAATTACAAACAACTCAATACATAACAAATGAATATATGCATATATATATATTATATATATATGTATGTATGTATGTATGTATGTATAAGATGTACTTAACATATAATATAATTTGTAACATAGACAACTTATATCGTTTTAACCCAGTACTGTCATGCCTATATACAAACAACATAACTATCAACATATATAAACCTATATATATACTAGAACATACACACACACACTAAAGAAAGAACAAATAATATATTACTACTTTTAAAAATAGACATCTACACATATGCAGTTGCTAAAAATATATATTCGACTTGCATTTATAACTATAATATATACAGACAACCACAAAACACCTATATACCCCTGTTTTAGAAATTCAACCCGAGAAGAAGAAAATATACAACAATAAAGCAATTTTTTAATATGTATAAACTATGTATGTATATAAAAGAACAGACCCATAACCACTTATATATAACTCTTATATATCTAACAAACCATATTATACAATTATACTTAAGCAGATTTATATAGCGGGCTATAGACAACTGTTTGCAAACAAATGTTTTTATACACAAATATATATATATATATATATATATATATATGTATGTATGTATGTATATATGTATGTATGTGTGTGTGTGTGTGTGTGTGTGTGTGTGTGTGTATATATATATATGTATATATGTATATGTAACATAAAAACCATATTCTTTTATAACAAACAAAAAATAGAAGATTGTGCTCACCCATATCCACACCAACTGTAACTTCATATATTACTCTAAAATTTCAAAAAAATAACCCAATGAAACTGTATAGCTTTTGTAACTTTAAAACTACACACACACACAACTTGAAGAGAAAATATATATCTTACAGACTCATCTAAATAGATAACACAACTTAAATCTATATATACAGATCTTACGTATAACCTGCATTATATATCAAACGTGTATAAATTTATAAACATTATGGATATATACTAATATATATTCACCTACCCAAATGCAGCCGAGGAGAAAAAGGGAGGCCGATGAGAAGCTACGGCCAAAGGGGTTATCGGCTATTGGATGGGCGGCGGCAGGGAGAAGTAGGCGCAGCTACAGGGATTCGCGGCATGGGTTGCGTGATAGGCTACGGAGGGAAGGTCGGCATGAGAGAGAGGGTTGGTAGGTGGTGAACGAGGTCTGTGATGGTAAGGTTTAGTGCTGCTGCGTGAGGGCACGGCACTGGAGGCGGGTTCAAGGTCGGAGATGCTTTAGGATGTATGGTCGAGCATTGGGAAGGTAGCAGGCTGGAGACATGCGTGATATGTATCACAATTTCGGTTATGCTTCCAAAAATTTTCAAAGCCGAAAAGAAGAAAAGAAAAGAAAGATGAAGGAAAAAGAAAGAAGGGAAAAAAAGATATATCAGAGAATGCGAACAAGAAGGGAAGAAATGTTATGTATTAAAGTATTGAGAAGCATAGAAATTTGAAGGGCAGAGAAACGCCAGAAATGCAATAAATTGAATATATTGAATACAGACAATTATTGATTTGAGAAGTTATTAAAGAGATGTGGAAGCAAACCAATCACATTCAAAAGATGGAATGGTGTAGCACTAGAATTATTGAAATAGTAAAAGCAAATGAATTGGTTTTCAAACAGCTGAAAATTGAAAGGTCACAAATCGCTAGAGAACACAAGAGTGGTACCGATACAACTAACCGTTCCACGGACTACGTTGTTTATCGGACGCTAAATTACAGAGATGAATATGCTACGGAGATCAGCGTGACGAGACGATCAAAATGGTATACAGATATCAGTGGTACGATCATCCTATCAAAAGTCGATAATCGGTACCGATATACGTTACTATTCCGTATGGAAAAATCCAAATGGAGCTAAAGACGTCCGAATTTCGCGAACGTATTTCACAATCTGATTCAGAGTGTTCTAAATAAATTTTCTCATGTCAATATTATCAGATGAAAAATTTTCTGTTGCTATATTTAAATAAACGTATTCCAAATAATAAATAATTATTTTCAAATTTTATTGTTTAAAATTTCAAAAAAATTCAATTAATTTTATAAATAAAATCACTAAAATTTTGTGTCGTTGCAGCTTAAGTAAGCATATGCGCTTCGGTGATCTTGAAAGATGGACTTTTTTTAGGTATTAGAATTTTGATATCAAACACAGATAATGGAACAGTAGGAGGAGGAGCATCATAAGAATGTTCGTAGAGTGAGGCTAAGTGACCAAAGGAGTGACATGTAATGCATATAAGTGGCTTCCAATTGTAGTTAACATTAATTATTGAAAACTGGCCCAAAGCTGGCTAAACTGCAAGAACCATCGATAACAACTTATCAGGCTTTATCTCAATAAATGCTTTCACATAAACTAACACTTCCCTCTTAACAGTAGCCGAATCAAAACAAACAAGGTCTCCAATAAGATTAGCTAGCTATTCAATACCAATCATGGACTGTAATACCAAAGGGATTTTCGTGAAATGAACCTAAATAAGGATAAATAATCTACTCCTTAGCTGTGTCAGCATAAGGAGTCCACCTAGTAACAATAACCGATTTTCCATGAGTTATGCCAGGCTCAGCCTCTAGGATTCTTTGTCTACCATCCGAGTCAGAGAATTCAAAGTAAAATAAACTATTGTCATATCTCATAGTGATATGCCCCATCAACTTCCATACACGTTTCAAATGGTTTCTAACTTCTAAGAAGAAAGCAACTAGTTAGTCCTTCCAAAACAAAGGCCCAACCTTTAATGCTTCATTAGGAGGAATCATAACTCCATCAACACAATTGATCTCAAACGTTCTAGGGGAATAAACACCCACATTATGGGGTTTGTTGGTGAAAAGAGATGACCACGTTTTTTACTAGTGTCCTTGAGAATACTAACATTATTAGTTTGCATGATAATAGCCTTCCTATGATCCGTAACAGTTTCATTTAACATACCCTTTATAAAACATTCACGTACACAAATAATAGGAGCAACACTCCTTATTACATTACTATGTAACTCAACTATTGTTTTTGTTGAAAGCATAGCACCAAACTCATTTCCAGGTAGAGAGAAAATACATGTTTCTGTAACATGGAAGACAAGTTGCTCTTTTAAAGCTAGAGCTGGTTACTCATCACTAGTAGTAGTAACATTATTAAGGGGGAACTTGAAATATTCATAGAGGAAAAGTACAATTGCACAATATCTGATAGAGCATCTATAGGAGTTGTGGCAAGTTCACAAAAAGCGGCAGCTAGAGAAGATAAAGCCTTAGGCGAAACGAATTGTAAAATAACCGCTACGAGTACAGGGTGAGCTTCCACTATTAGGAAACTTCCCATCTATTGAAATGCAATTTATTTTTCCTATTCTTTGTCATTCGATAAATCTAGGTTGGCAAGCTAATTAAGGTGGAGGGAGAACAGAGGAAGGCGAGGGGAAAATAGAGGAAGCGTAGTGACCGGAGCGACGTTGGAAGGCGGAGAGAAACCCTAATAGCAATACTTCGTTTTTCTTGCAAAAAAACAAATAAAGTAACAAAGATGACATGATCATTCACCAAAACAACTACTAAATAAAATATTAAAAAAAACAAATGACAAGTTTTCATTTACACATTAAGAAGGATCCTGGAATTCGCATACCAAAAAGTAGACATCTGTATAAAGGTTTGAAGTAACCTAAGTTCCGGTTGTCTCCTCAACACCCTTAGACGTCAAGCCTTCATGATCCTCCTCTGCCACCTCATCATCAATGGTGCATACTGAATGGCCAAGAGCAGCACCTTGCCTAGTAAAATCTTTATCCCACTTGTCCCGGCAATATTGGTAGACCGAATCAACCCCAAACTGTTTACACAGAAAACTAAAGTCGATCTCTTCCTTAAACTGATGCTTGGCTGAGACACATAGATGGCAGACCATGTTGGAAGTGCTCATCCTAAGCTCTTCTTGTGAATCAGCTAGTTCTTTTTCCACCTTGGCCAGCTCTTTTCTTACGTTGGCCTGTTTTCCCTTTTCTATTGCAACTCATGTTCCGTTGAGGTCAGGGTATTCGCCGTAGACTTGGCCTCCCTCAGAGCCCTTTCTCGGTGCACCTAAAGTCTTCCTTGATCCTGGGCTTTGCGAAAGCAAGATTGGTTTTCTCAACGTTATATGAGGCAAGGTCTGCTTCAAGTTTAGCCACCCAATTAAGAGTGGCAGCATGTTTGCCTTACCACTTTCACGCCTATGTTATTAAAGCAGCATGCTAAAAATATATATATAAAGAGAATATCATTGGGTAAATTTGACTGGAATAAAATACTCAAAAAGATGGAAGATTGCTTACGTAAACTAGGACCACTCCAGCTTGGAGATTAATTCCGAAGGGGAAAGCTTAGGAAGTGGAAAAGGAAGGAGAGAGGATGGAGAAGACGAGGCAGTGCGAGATAGCGAACCTAGCATGATCTTCTCCATTCTCGTACTAGATTGGATATGGCCCTCTTGGGCGGTGGATAAGATTCATTAAGGGCAGGACTACTCTACGACAGGCATCGCCGTTGAATTAGAAGGGGGGAAGTAACATCTGGAGAAGGAGGAGGAGTGGGAAATAGCCACCTTTTTTAGGATCCCCGTAATAGTCATGGACCAGATCATGTTCTCTTTTTAAACTAACCTTTTGGCATTGGCTTTTTCGACTAGCAAAGAGCAGCTACAATAAAAGCATCCATTATACTTATTTAGAAAAGGAACATTAAGGTTAGGAGAATCTCCCAATAGAGGACATAATCATAAGAATTATAAGTCTAAAATCTATCATTGGCAGGCTGTACTCCTAGGATCAGCCGAAGTCAAGGAAGGCTTAAAAATGGAACGAGAAAGATGGCGGTGTGGACATAAAAACGCGTTCTTTGTCTGCAATTTTTCAGTAAAGAATATTCCAAGTTGCCTCTTCCCATCAGTTATTTCTTGAATATGAACTTTACACATCTCATACTCCTTGGTGTCTTTATCAGAACAGACAAACTGAGTAAAAATGCTGGTGGAAAGAAGAAGGAAAGTCACCGAAGTTGGAAACAAAGAAATACAACTCAACCCATTTTTGGGTCTTCCGTGGAACGATCATTATGACCGCCTTATTGGCTTAGGCATAGAAAAAGCCAGCATCACCCCTTTTAGGACTTTTATTAATGTCAAATAAAAACCATTATTCATCACAGGAAAGGGTATAACCGTTCTTGGCATAAAGAATAAAAGTGGCGATCATTGGAGAATACAAAGAGGAGCAAGCTGGAAGAGGAGCAAGCTGGACGGGTACAAGTTTGATGGAAGAAAGCTATTGATGAAGAATTTGGTATGGAGGAAGATACAGACCACAACGTATGTGTTAAGGAGTAACGGGAGTAAACCCAACTGAGGGATTATTGATATGTTCGTGAGATTCAAGAACCCTAGCTTCATAACCCAAAAACCCAAATTAATTCAAGAAACAATTGGCTTCGTCCAGCCGAGTGACTTTTAAAGACAAAAATAAAGGGGAAGATGAAGAAGAAGCCATTTCAAAATCTCAAAAAAATCTAACATAAATAAAAATTAAAACAAGATTCTTACTTTAAATCTAAAAGGAAAACCCGAATTTAGCGATGAAATCGATCTAAGGGCATCTCCAATCGTTCAATTACTTGCTGAATTTGAGCAAAAAAGATTTTCAGTCGTTCAATTCAACCTTAATATTAAGGTTAACGTTCAGGATCCGATTCAGGATCCTGAACTGGGCTTGGACGCCCATTTAATGGGCGCCAGGGCTTGGGCGCCCATTTTATGGGCGCCAGGGCTTGGACGCCCATTAAATGGGCTCCCACCCCCCCACCCCCCCCCCCCACCCAAATATCCATCCCTACCGGCCATATTTCCCCCCTTTTCACACCTAACGGCTATAAACGGTCATATTTCAATTACAACGGCTATAAACGGTCATATTTATGATTTCACTACATATATCAGAATGTTATCCAGATTGTAATACACACATCTCTTCTTCTATTACAATTTTATTCTCAATTCCTTAATATTGAAAGTATGTCTCATCCATTTCAATCATATACCGAAGCGATGAATATGGATAGCTGGGATTTAGATTCTCAACCCTTTCAAAATGGAATTCCCCAAACCGCCCCCCCTCTATCATTCCATTCTTCTGCTCCATGGTCTGGCGATGAAGATAAGGATTTGTGTTATATTTATTGTCATTTTTCTAATGACTCGGTAAAGGGGAACGACCAAAGTGAGAGGCGTTTTGGGCAAAAGTCATGAGTGCGTACAATAAAAACATGTTGAAAAGACGAGATCAATGTCTGCAATCACGGGTCGTTTTGGGAAGATTAATCGACAAACACAATTCTACGAGTCGCAGATCCACAAAATAAGAACAGCAAATCCAAGTGGAATGGGTGGCGAAGCTGAATTGGTAGCGTTTTGTAAAATCACATTTTTAATTTACACTCATTTCTAATCACTTTGTTAATATTTGATTTTGTTTTTCTGTTTCTGTAGAAGAGAATGGCGAACGATCAGTTCTTGAAATTATTTCCAAGAGAAAATGGTACAAAGAAACCCCACTACTATCAGTTTGCAAACTGCTATGACTTGCTTGTTAGTCAACAAAAATGGAACTCAAACACCGCAAAAGGCTTAAGAGATGTGCAGACGAAGTCAAAGGGGAATAAAAAGCAAGTAGATCTACTTACAATTCTAGCCCAGGCAATTCTTCTCATATGGCCTCAAATGAATGCCAAGATATCGAAGACGAAGAAGTAGTTCCCGCATTTGATGAGGACGCTAGACCGATGGCGCAACAAGCAGCTAAGAAGAAAATTGTTGTTCAATCTCAAATTGATTCTCGTTTAGCCCTAATGCATGAAAAACATGCGAGAGAAAATGCAGAACGTCAAAAAGGAAGCGTAGAAAAGCTTGCCGTGTTAAAAGAATTGACTGAGATTGAGAAGAGTCGTTTTGAGCTAGAGCGGCAACGCCAAGAGACCATAGTAACGGAAAAGGATGTTACCGGAATGGATCCAATTATATTGCAATATTGGATTGAGTACAAACAGCACATTGTTGAGAGTAGATCTGGAACAAAACATATGTAGTTGACGTATTAATTTGATATTTCTAGTTATTGCAGTTTACATTTCCATGTACCTTTAGTTCATTTAGGTAATCAAGTGTTATTTTCGGTTTAACAATATTTAATGGTATATCATTTTTTTCGATGCATTGTGTATATGCCCGTAATAGATTTACTTCATCAAACATAAATGACATTACAAACATAATAATTGAAGCATTACACACTTCGTTATAGAAATAAAAAAGGCAAACATATGTAATTAAACAAAGATCCACCATCTTCAACTACTGATTTCCATGAGAATTCCAAATATGCTCCATTAAATCCCTTTGGAGTCTATTATGAATAGCTGCATTACGATATACCTGATGATGATCGTTATGAATTGCGTACTGTTCTTCATTTCGTAACGTGGTTGTGCGAAACAATTCGGGTGGTTGTCTTGCCCCCTCATACTCGAAATCAGGATAATCCATACCGCGTTCATCTTCAATGATCATGTTATGGAGAATTATACAACAGAACATAATTGTAGCCATTTTGATCTCTTCCATAATCTACATGGATTGCTTACCATTGCAAATCTTGCTTGAAGGACCCCAAACGCCCTTTCTACGTCCTTCCTTTGTCCTTCCTGCATCGCAGCAAATTGTTTCTGTTTTGTCGTCATTGGGTTTGCAAATGTCTTCACAATCGTACTCCATTTGGGATAAATTCCATCTCCTAAATAGTATCCATGGTCATATGTGTTCTGACCAAGATTAAATGATACGGGAGTTGACTTACCTTGCGCCAAATCGTTGAACAAATGAGATCGTTCGACAACGTTTAAGTCATTAAGAGAACCTGGCATTCCAAAGAAAGCATGCCAGATCCACAAATCATGAGAGGCAACTGCTTCTAAGATGATTGTTGGTTTTTTTCCTTGCCGTTATATGCTCCGTGAAAAGCTTTTGGACAGTTCTTCTACTCCCAATGCATACAATCTAGACGTCCAAGCATTCCAGGCCAGCCCTTGCTTTCATGCATTTCACGCAAGCGAGTTACATCTGCCTCGTTTGGAGATCGAAGATATTCCGTCCCATAAATGTCTACAACTGACTGGCAAAAGTGATCTAGGTTTTCCAATGCCGTACTCTCTGCAATACGATATGCATCGTCAAGGGCATCGGCGGGTGTACCGCATGCTAACATTCTCAAAGCTGCAGTCATCTTTTGATGCCCACTCAAACCATGTTTTTTTGCGGCGTCCTGCTTAAAAACAAAATAATAATTATTCTGCTGAATACTTTCGAGAATTCTTATGAATAATGGTCGACTCATTCTGAATCGTCGTCTGAATGTCTCTGGACCGTAAGTTGGATCACGGGCAAAGTAATCTTGCAGTAGTGTTTTGTGAAATGCTTGCTGGTTACGGTTGATATATTTCCTACCCACTACGGAACCACCATGTTTTCCAGAATTTGATCCGTATGTTTCACGATATATCTCCATCAATTCCTCCTCCTCCTGTTGATGCGCTAACGCATACGTTTCTTCTTCAGAGTCACTGTCGCAAAGCAATACAACTTTTAGTAAATTTCCAGACATTGTTTGATATTTGAGAATAGTTGTCTGATATTTGAATGTTTTGTTAGAGTAAATTGTGGTGAACAAGTATGACATCTATATGGTTAGTGGATAGAGGGTGTGTCAGTGCGCGGTCTAATCACGTACTGTAGCCACGTTCGATTTGTCGGTCAAGATTCTCTGTTATGTTTAGTGGATAGAGGGTGTGTCAGTGTGCGGTCTAATCACGTACTGTAGCCACGTTCGTTTGCCGGTCAAGATTCTCTGCTATGTTTAATGGATAGAGGGTGTGTCAGTGTGCGGTCTAATCACGTACTGTAGCCACGTTCGTTTGCCGATCAAGATTCTCTGCTATGTTTAGTGGATAGAGGATGTGTCAGTGTGCGGTCTAATCACGTACTGTAATCGTTTGCCGGTCAAGATTCTCTGCTCATTATCCATTATATAAATTCACAAATCGTTATACGTTTAAATCATTTACAAACCTATCATTATTCAAATTACAATGTCCAAC
This sequence comes from Allium cepa, assembly GCA_030765085.1. Lineage (NCBI taxonomy): Eukaryota > Viridiplantae > Streptophyta > Magnoliopsida > Asparagales > Amaryllidaceae > Allium > Allium cepa. The sequence continues at coordinate 709,542,409 of CM060932.1, forward strand.
ATGACATTTACGTCTCATGAATTGAAGTTGCTTATGCAGTACTACATTCAAACCGATGAGAAGTGCGATAATCAGGAGTCAATGGCAATTAATTTTTGGGACACTCTGGCTGACCTGTACAACAACGATGTGGGCTCTCAAGTCAGACGTACGGCTCAAGAGGTCAGGACTGCACACAAAAACTTTACTAGGGCATGCACGTGTTACACAAAGATTATTAACGAGGTAATATTGGAAAATGTGTTTGAGACAACACGTTCGACTTATGACGGTCGATACAATTTAAAATATGGCACGCCCTTCATTGCCCATGATGCGTACTTCATACGTCAAAACTGGTTAGAAAGATTTGGATGGCCTTAAGATAACAGTATTGATAGTTGGTTATGTAACGTTCGTTAATGTATCATGAGCTTTTTGAATTGTCTTTTCAAATGATAATGTCTGCTTTTGTTGTCAAAGCTAATGCCTATGTCTAATGTTTGTTTTTGAATATGCCCAAGTGTAATGTATGTTGTCAGATCAAAATGTACTGCGACCAAAAGTGTATTGTTTATATATTCTCTTTCTGCCTTACTTATTCATCATTCATAATCATCTTCTTCCACACTCACAACAATAAATTCTTCATCGCAATGTCTTCTTGGCCTTCTTCTATCGATTCAGATGCAGGTTACGTGCCTACGGAAAGTCCACATACTGATGAGGATTGGCTTATCGATTATCAAGAACAACACTATGAAGATATCCGTAGTCAGTTTCCAAACCTTGAGCAGCTGAGACTTCAGGAAGTGGTCGAACCGCGATACGAACAAAATGTTGTACGCATGGCATATGAACAACATGAGAACCTGGATCAAGTAGTTCAACCTCCCACTAAGCAAGAAGTTGAATCGCAGCTAGTTTTTGTCTGTGCGGGTTTGAAGTTGAAGTTGTAGTTCGTGCGGATGGAGAAAATATTGGGCGTCGAATCCAACTATGTCAATTCTGTCCGAATGGTTGCAATTACGCGGAATGGTTGGATGATCCATTATATCCAAGGGGCATAACCTACGCAAATGAACTAGAACATGAGATAAGACGTCTTAGACTATCTGTACAGGAGTTGCAGTTTAATCGTCACGTCTAGTTTCTTCATATGTGTAGTCTATTATTACTGTGTCTGTAATGACCCTGAATTTTGACCCTGTTTATTTTAATAAATATTTAATCTGATTTAATAAAATATGAACTAATTATTTTCAAATGGATATGATTTTGGGATAATTGCCAATTGTTTATGTAAATTTGTATTTTTAAAAGGGAATTTGATCTTGGATATTTAAATAGAATCTTTTAATAATATTGACCTTATATAAGTGAATTAAAATACTGTACTTTGTTTATATTTGGAAATATACATATGAATGATAACGTTTAAATTAGAATCCCATTTCTAACAATGTAAAATATAAATGTAAAATATAAATGTAAAATATAAATCAAATATGTGTATATAACTTAATTTAAATAAGTAATAGTAAAGTACAAATGAAAATGAATACAAACATAAGTAAGTAAATCATTTTGAATATTGACAGTTAAATATAAAATACAAATGTAAAATTTAAAATAAGAATTAATTAGTTAAGATTTTATACAACATAACTTAATAATCTAAAATAATAACAAAGTATAAGACACAAAGTAAAGGAAAATGAAATCAAATATAATGTAAAACCAAACTTTAACTATCATGTATAACTTATATAAATTAGAAGTCAAGTTAACTAAATATCTTCATACACAAATCAATCAACAACTATATGTATATTAATTATTCAAGTTGGAAACAATAAAACAAATTTATTTTTACAAGTTAGAAACAATAAAACAAATTTGTTTTTCACAAGTAAACCAAAGTAAATATACATCTGACCCAAACATAGTCATTATTCAAGCAAACAAGGATAAATTTTACACCATATCTTCACATATAAATTTAAACATAGGATATACAATAATAAAACAAATGTTGCAAAGGAAATGTTCATCATTCACAAGTGTCAGTAAGTATGAAGAAACCTGACACATATTGCTTTGATACAAATATCTGTAAATATGGAAAAAAAAAGAAACCTGACTAACTAAGGAAGATTGAAATATAAAATGTTTATAATAACTTGTCCTTTTATGCAAGCTACCTACTGAAGAATATAACCCCATATAAATGCATACAATTTGTTCACAGTACAACATAATCTTAATTATGTAAATAAGTTAAACAACAATATTAATGCTCTCCTGTTAAAGCACATCTTTGTGTCTAATTATAATATGCAAATCTATTTTACAGTAGTGAAATCTGATTAACAGGATCGAATAACAGTAAGTTAAGGATAAAAATAAAATAAAATATAACAGGCTTGATATTTATGAAACCTGCAAATGATTATGCTAAGCAAACTATAAAAATCTATATACTAATAAGATTAAGTGTAGGCAAATAGTACATTGGCATTTAATGTTTTAGCATCTCAGCCGAATTCAAGAATCATATTAGTATAAAAAAAAAAGAGAAGCTTGCCTGATAAAACAAGAATGGAACAGTAGCAGATAACACCTTACCAGGTCAAAACCTTTTCCATTCATATTCTTATCTTCTTTATATAAGTGTATGCATCCTTTATTTAGTTTAGTCAGTAACATAGTATACCTGAGAAATAGATAAAAAAAAACATAAAGGAAGCAAAACTCAAGTAAACATAAAAGAACAGGAAGAATTTAGGAAGCCAGAAAGTTATAGAGTTCAAAACTTCAAGTTGCAGGCATCTATTAACAACCCTGCCTTGTTCAACAATGGATTTTGGTGAGTAAACAATCTATTTTCAAAATTTAATTTGTGAATTTTCTTTTTGGATGTTATGTGCTTGTTATAGTTTAAACAAACTTCTCTGTGAGTATTTCTGTTGCACTGGAAATTTATATGACTTATTCTTCAGTATTTCAAGTGTCAGAACAAAGTAAAAGCAGTGACAAATTTAAATACTTCTTCATGCAAATATTTTATACTTAAGAATTTAAGTTAAACACACTTGTTAAACTGCAATTACGGCCTGGAAGGATTGATGAAGGTGGTTAGTGAAAACTGAGGCACTTCATACTCAAGTTACAGTAAATAGAAATCGATATGTTAAAATTCAAATATTTAATTTTGTTAATCTGATTTCATATCTTGATTCAACAAACAAAGTTAGGATTTTTAGCATAAAAATAATGATTTTTAAATAAGAATTCAAAGTGCAGTTTAAAAAGGAACTGAATTTGATTTTTTGTCAATAACTGTCGATTCAATCAATTTTTATTTTTAAAAATTCTAGTTGAAGCAAGCTTAAACATGTATGGTCACGTAAAAATTATCAGATAATTTTTATATCACGTGAATTAAGGAATTGGGATTGATTTAGGGTTTTAGTCCAAAATTTTGATCTGTCTGTAATTGTGCCGAGTTCGACTTTCATTGAGGATCGAGTTGGTCGTAACTTCGGGGAAAGGAAGGGAGGAGTGTTGTCGAGGTTCGGCCAAAATTTGGAGGCTTCCGGTGGTCACGGCGGCGGTGACGAGGTGATATTGTTGGAGAAGTTCGAGTTGGGTTATGGGTTGGACTGTCGATTTTCGTTTCGACATTTCTGGAAATATTTCGACTTTGGATTTCGAATATGGGAGAGGATTGTGGTGTGTAATTTCTATATTTGGATAAGGTAATTAATTTGGAAAATAATTAAAAATGGTTACTTGAATAAAAATTAAATGTTAATTAATCAAGTGTGATTAGGTGAAATGAATTCATCAATTGATTGATAATTGGTTAATAGTTATATAAGCAAGATTATGATAATGTAGTAATTAATTTAATTTACTTTAAATTAATTAAAGATGCAAGTAATTAATTTAATTCATTTTAAAATTAATTATAGCTGACATGGTTGCTTATATAAGGATGGATGATATTGTTTACTCTGAATGGTTTGAAATTCCTAGTATGAGATAAATGATGCTGTATGAAATGTATGCTTGATTGTAATATGATGATAATATGGATTATCTGTTGTGATGATAATATTGATTATCTGTTTATGATGATAATGTTCTATTGTGATATTGTGAATTATCTATCTGTGTACATATGGATAATTACATTGTTTATTTTATAACTTTAAAACAACTTGGCCCTACAAGACACGTTTTGGATTTCGATGAGACCGGGATCGGGTTTCCACATTTGGAACATCCGAAAACCACATCGATCCGAATTAACGTTAGGTCGTGAATCTGATATGAAGATGAAGGTTCAGAATGCAAGAGTTGTCGTTGTTAACTCTGAGGGTGATTCCAAAATGAGTGTAACGAGATAATGCCTTCGGTTTCGTTCGAACCCGGAACGAACTTGTATGGATTGAATGCTTTCAACACATCGTCAGGCGGGCGATGAGCATTCTAAGAAATTTGTTCTCTAAAGGTAATCGTAGCCTCAAGCCTCATCAACCGGGAATGGCTAAAACAGGGGAGATGCAGCAAGGTTATGTGGGTCATGCCCAAGCAGGACAAAATATTTCCCCTGTCTAGATGTCCCTTTTATTTCGGCTTAGTGGGTGGTTGGGCGCACCAACCACGGGGTTTATCTTGTTCGGGACTGTTCAGTAAGGAATGGTTCCGGCCTTTTGTTGCAGGGGATGAAGGGAGTAATCCTCGGTACGGTGATCTAGGCCCCGTACTATGACGGGCGGTACCCCAGTAGCCCTGCCATTGTATGGAATCCATTTTCCAATAAGTGCCCACAGTTTTGATTGTATTACCCACTTTTGTGGCTAGTAGCTGGAATTTAATGAATGTAACAATTTCGGCTATTTTCTATTTACTTGAAAACCCTAGACACTATTATAATATCACGGAATTTCCTATGAAATGATTTGGTTAGCGTAAGGTAAAAACTTACCCGTATTTATTTGTGGGGAGTCTTACGTGATACCTTTATTTTCAAATGTTTTTCAAAGTTAAACAATTTAAACCGTTTACTCATACCAGACCCATGTCTGACCCGGAGTTTATTTTGTTTTTCATAAACTCTCGGGTACCCAAATTTTTACGGGTAGTCAAGGGATTCAGGTTAGCTTCGACGAATTCTGGAGGAGCAATGGAGCAGGAGGCTTCAGCGTTGTAGATATCTATCTAGTTCCGCTGTGTTAGTTAGAGTATGTTGTATTTGAAATGTATGTAGAGACTGATGTATGTATAAAATTGTCAAGTGTAAAATATTGTATAACTCTGATATATGTAAACTAGGTAAGTGTTATGTGATGTATCATATTTTATTCCATTCCGCTGTGAGATTCTGTGATTGTTGTTCTTTCTTTCTCTTCCTTTTCTATTTCTATCCCTTTCTTTCTTAATGATGATACGTCTTTCTGGTAGTAGAAGGGCGGGTCGTCACAGTGTCGTTTCTTATAAGTGTTCTATGTTTGAATCATTCACTAGTTAAACGAACATAAAGTATTCACATTGTACACCAGCATATAGTTCGTATTTAAACAGACACCTACAAATAATAATATACACCAACATGTATAAGTCACGGTACTCACAGACATATAGAATTCACAGTAACCACAAGCATTATAATCCAAAATCCAAGAAAGTGACAGCATATCAATAATACACAATATACTGAAACAATGACCTAAGTACATATACTCATACGCATAAACTAAAAAGTATACAACTAAAGGGAGGCAGCGTCGTCATCGTCAGCATCATCACCGTCATCACCATCTCCGTCACTGTCATCATCCTCATCTCCGTCACCAGCATCATCATCATCTCCATCATCATCATCATCATCTACATCATCATCCTCGTCATCCCCATCACCATCATCCCCCTCGTCCTCATCATCCCCATCGTCCTCATCTAAACCACCAGCACCATACCCAATGGGACCAGCATCACCTCCGCCCTGTGATCCGAAAGGCTCATATACAGCAAGTCTAGCTGATAGCTGATCAATCCGAGCCTCTAGCATCTGTGTATGCTGCATGTACATATCATGCATGGCGTGTGTATGTGCAAGAGTCATATCGCGAAACACACCAAACCCTACTTTGGCCTTATCCAATCTAACAGCATACTACATAAAGATGACAAAAGCCATAATAAAAAACAAGCATAAAATAAAGGAAAAATGACAGTAAACAACAAACGTACCTCATACAGAGGATATAACCCGACTGAAGGCACACCAAGATAGTCGGGGTGATCTGGAAAGACTAAAGGCTGCTCAATCAAAGTACCTGTCAAGTCATACGCTCTAAAAGTGGTATCAGGCTCCAACTGCATGGAAGCCTGGGAGAACTGTGACGGAATCGGGTCAAATGAAACCTGCGGTACCTGAACTCTACCGGCTGCCAGATGAGGTCCTATATGATCAGAGTTGACCCCACGAACATAATCTGGTACGATGAATCTACGGGGTGCTACTCTAGCCCAATAAGCGTCGTAATCCCCATCGATGAAAAAAGTACTACTATCCACCCATCCAGCCTATCGTAGAGCATGTAAGTACTGATCACCGATCACCCTATGTCTACCAAACATGTCCTCGCAGGATAAAGGATCATATGGTATACGACGATCACCCGTAATCTGATAAGCACATCTCTCTCCCAAATACCACATAGGCATAAATGCAGGCGTATGCAAAGCAACCCTACGTCTAGATACTGAATACGCAACCATCAAGGGATGGTCGTCCACCAGAAGACCTGCATCTGCTAGATGAGTCCAATGTGAGGCCCAACGAGTCCGAATGATGTTACCATGACTACGCATATCCAGCTGTGACCTAGCCTCCATCAAGTCATGCCGTACACCTAAGGGGACATGATGTACGTACTGCATGGTCTCCCATCGTCTCATCCTAGGGAAGTAATGCTCAGCAGCCTGACTAGCCGTGTCTTGGATGCGGGGATGCATGTTTGCCGTGTACTCGTAGTACCATAATGGCAAAATATACCCAAAAGTATACATCTTCCTGACATCGCCAAGCGCAAATGAATCTAGAGCGGTATATAGGGTGCCTAATATCACCGTGCCCCAGTCGATAGTATGTAGCTGGTCTAATCGGGCAAGGGAAGCTAAATAGCCCAGTCTAACCGTACCTTTTTGGTTCGAAAAAAAGGTCGAACCAAACAGGTACAACAAAAATGCTCTAGTAACCGCATCCATCATATCGGCTCTAGCTATATAACTGGTGATGTAATGCTGCAAGTACGTCAACTTAACAGAACCACTAGAGACGCAGGTAACATCTATCAGTGGTAAAAAAACAGTATACAAATTGGGCGACTCGTATAAATCATCGAATGGAAAAGGTCGAAGACCCTGTCGTCTAATCTCAATCCCAGTGAACATGTAGAAATCAACTGGGGTGATACCAAGCTCAAAATCTGAAAAATGAAACGTATGCGTGGTGGGCCACCACCTCTCAGCTAATGCCTGGATGAGAGGTCGATCAAAGGACTGAATAGGCCTAATCGACAAAAATAGACCAAAAGGGCTAGCCTGTAGCCTCTCAATAATAGGACCAGGAAGATAGTCATAAAACTGGGTAATGCACTTAGCCCAACTACCCCGACAGTGAATGTAATGGTCCTATAGATAGTTAATGAAACAACAATTTTTGATAGCGTAAGGTTTATTTAATATGAGTATGTAATGTACAAATTAAAATAACAATTTATAGTAAGGGTTGATTAATACCTGTATGGTCGTCAAAGCGGTTTCGGCTCTATGCCGATAACCATCTGGCAGCTCATGTAAAACACGTAGATCGTCTGGTGAAACTCCAGGCGGTGGCGGAACGTGTAGTGGTCCTGCTTGCTCCTCTGGATGTCTCTGAACCGTTCTTCGGTCGATTTTGGTTGGACGCGGCGGCATTTTGGATAAATTTTTGAATTTTAAAAAAAAATTGAAAACGAAAAGTGAAGAGAAATGAGGGGGGCGGTGCCCATTTTATGGGCGCCTTGCCTCAGGCGCCCATAAAATGGGCGCCTAAAGCTTAGGCGCCCATTAAATGGGCGCCTGGCCATTGGGCACCCCCACCCAATTACGGGCTGAATATTCAGCCCACTGAATATTCAGCCCGTAATTGATTGGAGATGCCCTAACATGTAGTGAATTTTTTCGTTTCTTTCCTTCTTTTCCTTTCTTGAGTAAAAGTGTAAAAATGAACAAAGGAAAGACGAAAGAAGTATATACACACCTTATTTTAAATGATGGCCACACAATCGAAATGACGAAGGAATTATCGAGACGTCAATCAATTAAGCTTCCAAAATTATGAATATAAAAATTGATACAGATTTACCTAGAAAAACGATACAGAATTACCTAGAAAAACGAAAGGTTTAATTTAACAACAATTCAAATAGTGGCCTAATAAGGGAATGATATGTGAACAAGAGCATTAAATGAAAAAGTAAGCGATAAGACTTTACCACTAATGGAAAGAAAGGATGGATTAAATGGAAGCAGCAGGATGTGCAGATCGAGTGTGAATGATAACAAGTATACATCAATCAGGAATCATCGCAGACTTGGGAAGCAAGCGTTACACCTATACTTCTCAAACTATGTTAAATATGGGCTAAGCAATGTATGAGGCTAGGAGAACTGCTCTCGCAGTAAAGTTAAGATCAAAAGAGAAGGAATTGAAGCAATCTGATTGATCCTGCATGTTAAGTCGCGAAGAGAAGCGAGCCAAATGAGATTGCGTTTAACTATTTAATCCAAGTCTTATTATGCAATGACCCACCTTTTGGGTGGTTTAAATCGACAAAAAACCACACATGCCAAACTCAAACTATTCAAAAGAGAGGATTGTTATGGGGTAAATAATAAAAAGCAAAGAAAGAAAAACACAAACACAGAATCTCACAATGGAATGACAAAATATAATAATCAAATAAACAGTTCATGAATCTGTTTACAAGTAACAATTCATTACACCTTTACAATACAGAATCAAAGTACATACAGCAATAATAAATAAATAATGCAGGGAATAACATGATGTAGTGGAATGAATAGAATGACAAATCGTATTATACAAATCTCCATCTTCGTCATCCAGAAAGCAGTCTTCGATACACTGAAAAGATCAGACTGACATGAGCGAACTGAAAAGACAAAACACTTGAGGAACTAAAAGAGCTTATGTAAGTTAAATCAACGGTAAATAAATATGAGTGTAAGGGCGTCGGAGAAGTTTACAGGTTTTAACACCTCCTATCCAGTGTCAAACGTGAGTGCAATAACTTAAGAGATGTTTGGGATTACATCTCCTAAGTGTTGAAACCTCGTTTATGATGTTTCATATGTATTTTGACTACGACAAACTGTATACGTTATTTTTTTACTAATATACTTTTGTAGGGATATCTACAAGACTGGAATCATATAATCTTCATGCTGCATATATGTTGTTTTGTGTCATTGTTTAGAATTGAAATATTGTGAAAATCTCTCCTTTGGATATATATAAACACACATAATCAATCACTCTTGCACAAGGCTAAAAATGAAAATTCAGGTCAAATTCAGACGTCTGAAGTCCTGCTCTGTCGTTTAGGCAAGTGAAGTCCTCTTCGACTGTTGAGGCGAAATCCTGTTCTTCTGCTCAGGTCCCTTGTTCGGCTGTTCAAGGGTTGTTGTAAACCTTTTCCTCCGGGTTAAGTGAGGATTGTTGTTAGTGAAATTCTAGAAGGAGTCTGGGACTGGACGTAGAACGGGAAGTTCGAACCAGTATAAAAATTCCTGGTGTGCTTGTTTCATTTTTACTTATTTACATTGCTATAGTATTTTTTAATTTATTTCCACACTAGTAAAGTTTAATTCCATATAGTACGATCCTTACAGTTACTTTCATTTAGTATCAAAGCAGGTTCTCTTATAACCGTTACAAAGTTATCTGATATTTTGCTAAAATGGAAAACAACACCAGTACTGTTAACACTGTCACTAACACTAGTTTTATTGAAGGTCAATCTACTACACGACCTCCACTATTTAATGATATGAATTACAATTATTGGGCAACTCGAATGCGTATTTATATGCAAGCGAGTGGTTTTGACTCATGGAATATTACTCAAACTGAATATAACATTCCTACAACAGAATATTCTACATGGTCAAACACACAAAAACTAGATGCGACTGCTAATGCCAAAGCTATGAATATGTAATTTTGTGCCTTAGATAGAAATGAGTTTAACTGTGTTAGCATGTGTACAACTGCTTATGAAACATGGAGAACACTTAAAGTTACTCACGAAGGAACTAACAAGGTTAAACAAAGCAAAATATCCATGCTCAAAAGTCAATTTCAAAATTTTAGAATGAAGCAGGATGAATCTATAAATGATATGTACTCTAGATTTCAAGATATATATCATTCATTACTAGGACTTGGAGAAAAGTGTTCTGACTTTGATATTGTTTCGAAAATCCTTAACTCTGTAACTGATGAATGGGAAAGAAAGGTCTTAGCAATTGAAGAAGCTAATGATCTTTCTACCATGAAACCAGAAGAGTTAATCGGAAATCTAATGTCCTATGAAGTGAATTTGCAGGCTAAAAGAGTACAAGCACAAGATAAAAAGAATATGGCATTCCATGTTGAAAAATAAGAATCAGATTCGGATGAAGAAGACTTAGCATTCATTGCTAAAAACTTTAAAAAGTTTTTGAAGTACAGAAAAGGAAATCGAAACAACGGGAAAAGGAACTTCAACAACAATTCGAATAAGCCATCTTCATCTATACTAGAATGCTTTAACTGTCACAAGAAAGGACACATGCAGAAGGATTGTGCAGAACAAAAGAAGATATATCACAATAAGAATCGAAAGGACAAGTCTAAAAGAAAAGCATTTTCAGTGACATGGGATGACTCAGATTCTTCTTCTTCAGAAAGCAGCAGTGATAGTGAGAAAGAACAAGAAAATGTTTGTTTTATGGCTACAGGAAATGAGGTAAATGATCTTACTTTTGATGATATGATTAAAATTAATTCAGAACTTCTTGATAATTTAAAAAGCATCAAAAGAAAATATAAAGAAGCTCTAGAAAATCAGAAGAAAGCAGAATTCGAGAGAGATATGCTTAACGATGAAAAGAAAATATTAGAAGAAGAACTTGGAAAACTTCATGATAGCTTCTCTAATGATAACTCTCAACTTACATTATTGAGTTAAGAAATTGAAACTCAAAAAGAAAAGAATGATTCTCTTGTCTCTGAAAATCATGAGCTAAAAACTAAGATCAAAATGATAGAATTAGATAATACTTGTCTCAAAACCAAGTTAGATAATATTACTAGAAATATATCTAACTTTAATAAAGGTAGAGAAAATCTATCCAATATTATTGAAAATTCTCAATCCACTTCCAATAAGAAGGGACTAGGATACTCTTAGAAATTAAAATCTCCATCTAAAAAGGAAATTAGGAGAAATATTTCTAATACTAATACTTATCCAAAAAGGAAAAATAATTCTAAAATCATAAAAATATGGGTTCCTAAAACAAACAATAGTATGATTAGGAATAAATATATAAATACATTTTTGGAAACTGTTCATAAAAATCAAAATTATATTATTAAGGGGGATACTGAACCTACTTGGGTTTGGTTTCCTAAGACCTAACTCTTAGGACCCTATCACAAAGTGGGCACCAATGGTATTCTTATTTTTTGTAAGACCCACGTATAAAGAGAGGAAAATGGATACTCGATAGTGGTTGCTCAAAACATAAGACTGGAGACAAAAATATGCTATCAAACATTACTTACTCAAATGGAGGCTCTGTCACTTTTGGAGATAACTCCAAAGGATATATCATTGGAAAAGGCGACGTCAGCAATGTCGGTACATCCGATTTACCTCTTATTTCTAATGTTTTATTAGTCAAAAATTTAAAACACAATCTTTTAAGTATTAGCCAGTTATGTGATAAAGGTTTCAAAATATCTTTTTCTGAAAATAAATGTAGCATTTTTGATAAAAATCAAAATCTTATATTTGAAGGAAATAGAGACAGAAATATCTATGTTCTGAATACGAAAATCAATCATAATTCAGATATGTGTTTAATAGCTAATGAAAATGATCCTTGGCTATGGCACAAAAGATTCTGTCATATCAACTTCAAAACTATAAACAAACTTTCTAAAAATAATTTAGTCAGAGGATTGCCAAAAATGAATTTCAAGGTCAATCATATTTATGATGCATGTCAATTAGGAAAATTAACTAAATCATCTTTTAAATCTAAGAAAGTTATTTCTACTTTACAACCACTTGAATTACTACACATGGATCTATTTGGACCAACTCAAGTTCAATCCATAAACCATAATAGATATGTGTTTGTAATAGTAGATGATTTTTCTAGATATACTTGGACCATTTTTATAAAAAATAAAAGTATACGTTTGAGCAGTTTAAAATTTTTGTCAAACGAATTCAAAATTTAAAAGGTTTGAAAATAAAGAATATAAGAAGTGGTCATGGAGTAGAATTTGAAAACGAAGTTTTTGATCATTTTTGTAAAAAGAAAGGAATTTTTCATAATTTTTCGTTTCCTAGAACTCCACAACAAAATGGGGTTGTAGAACGTAAAAATAGAACTCTACAAGAATGCGCATGAACTTTGTTAAATGGAAGCAATCTTCCAAAACATTTCTGGGCAGAAGCTGTTGCAACTGCTTGCTATGTTTTGAGTCGTGTTTCTATTCGACTTCTAACGAAAAACACTTCTTATGAACTTTTTACTGGAAGAAAACCAAAGATTTCATATTTTAAAGTGTTTGGTTCAAAATGTTTTATATTAAATACAAAAGATCAGCTTGGAAAATTCAATGCGAAATCCGACGAAGGAATCTTTCTAGGATATTCAGATCGTAGCAAAGCTTATCGTGTATTTAATAAAAGATCAAATACTGTTGAAGAAATGTTATATCTTTCGATGAAAATGTTCTATAAAAACCAAGTATAAAAGATGATGAAGATTTTCCAGATAACATTACAAAAACAGAAACTATAAATCTTGAAAATGATGAATACATTGTTGACAATAATGATGAATTAAGATCTTCACCAAAAATATTACGAGATCATCCTGTTAAAAATATTATTGGAGAAATTAATTCAAATGTTCGAACTAGAAGTTAACTACATCAAATGGGCCACGTAGCATTCCTTTCTAATATCGAACCAAAGAACCCTAAAGAAGCTTCCACAGATGACTACTGGATAACTGCAATGCAAGAAGAGCTAAACCAGTTTGAACGCAATGAAGTTTGGGAATTAGCTCCTAAACCAAGTAATCAAACTGTTATTGGAACGAAATGGATCTACAAAATAAAGCAGATGAACAAGGTAACATCACTAGAAATAAAGCAAGACTAGTTGCACAAGGATACAATCAAGAAGAAGGGATTGATTACGAAGAAACGTTTGCTCCAGTTGCAAGACTAGAAGAAATACGAATCTTATTGGCCTATGCATGTTTTCATAATTTCAAACTTTATCAAATGGATGTTAAAAGTGCCTTTTTGAATGGTTATATAAAAGAAAAAGTATATGTTGAACAACCTCCCTTATTTATTCACGAGAAATTTCCTAATCACGTTTATGAACTTAAGAAAGCTCTTTACGGTTTAAAACAAGCATCACGTGCTTCGTATGATCGATTAAAGACTTATCTAATTTCTTCAGGATTTCTAATTGGGAAAGTTGATCAAACACTTTTTATTAAACATTCGAAAAAGGATATTTTAATAGTTCAAATTTATGTTGATGATATCATTTTTGGTTCTACTAATGACAAATTGTGTCAGGACTTCTCCGAAATAATGAATAAAGAAGTTGAAATGTCTCATACGGGAGAACTAACATATTTTCTTGGTCTACAAATTAAACAACTTCAAAATGGTATTTTTATTAATCAAGAAAAATATTGTAATAATTTAATCAAACGATTCGAATGGAAAATACTTCTGCCAAACCAACTCTAATGAGTACAACAACACATCTTGAAAAAGATGACAATGGCAAAAGTGTTGGCCAAAAGTATACCGAAGTATGATTGGATCATTACTATATTTAACTGCAAGTCGTCCTGACATAATGATGAGTGTTTGTCTATGTGCTAGATTTCAAGCCAATCCAAAAGAATCACATTTAAGAGCAGTAAAACGGATATTACGTTATCTTACAAACACAGAGGATTTTGGTCTGTTCTATCCTAAAAAATGTCCATCCGAATTAGTTTCATATAGTGATGCTGACTTCGGTGGTTCTCAAACAGATCGAAAAAGTACAAGTGGTATGTGCCATTTTATTGGAAAATCACTCGTTTCTTGGTTTAGTAAGAAACAAAACTGTGTTTCTCTTTGTACATGTGAAGTAGAATATATTTCTGCTGCTTTGGCGTGCACTTAAGTAATTTATATGCAACAAACACTTAAAGATTTCAATATAAATTTATCAAACTCAACTATATTTTGTGACAACTCAAGTGTTATTAATTTATCTAAAAATCCTATCAATCATTCACGAACAAAACATATTGACATACGTCATCATTTTCTTCGTGAAAATGTTGAAAAAGGAACAATCAATCTAGATTTTGTTTCTTCTGAAAATCAGTTGGCTGATATTTTTACGAAACCACTTTTAGAAAATATTTTTATCAAACTAAGACGAGAGCTTGGTATTGTCTCTCTTAAAAATTTATAATTTTTTATAACATATTAAGATTTGTAACTTTGCTTCATAATCTCTTGCTAACAGTTAACTATTACTAAAATTCCATAAACATTTAATTTGACTTGTATTAATATTTGTTCCTTAGCTCATTTTTTGTTTTCTTGGTTGAAATCTAGTTAGTTTCATAGAAATCATCTTCTGCCTATGATATATTGCAAACTTAACATTTACTAACAATGCTAGTTCCTAACATATTTGTTTATTCTAATAAAAGCACATAACTATGCTTCTAACATATTCGTACTTAATTTAATTTTTTTTCCAATTTTTCAACAAACGTATGGATATCATTAACTTACATCTTTCAGCCACACATTTCTTCAAAATCTATGAGTTTTTTGTTACATTTTTTTAACAGTTAATTTTCTTTTGAAAATTTCATTTGGCTAAAATTATTTTACTTTATTCTTTACCGTTAGTTTCTTACCTTTTTAACAAATGGACAAAACTAACTAAAGATTTCCATCCATTCCTTTAAAACAAAATATTCTATAAATAAGCCTTCCATCTTCTATTAATACGCACAAACTTTGTTTCTTTCTTCCATCAAATAATTTCTGTTTACCAAAAGAAATTCTTTCTACAATGGAATTCAACTTGATAATTCTGCTTCTCTCCATGGCATCTAACCCTCACAATTCTCCATCATCTATTGAAATTTTGGCAACTCCAACACCTCATGAAAAGGATAGACCTCGTCCTTCATGTGAACGTTCCGGTTTTACTCCTGAAAAGAAGAAATCTCGACGGTTTCTTTTCTTTGGTTCTCCATTAACCAAAAAGGAAATATCTGAGATTCATCATTACCAAAGAGAACAATTGGATTTGCAACGAGAGATGTATTACGAACAAAAAGTTAATGCTAAACGACATAGTTTCATTGAACAAGTAGCATTAAAATTATGTTGTACATCTCCAAAGAAAGATGTAGTTCAACCATCAACATCTCATCAAATAACTTCATCCGGATGGAATCCATGGGAGCCGAGTCCACAACGTCCTCCGGTTTCTCCAAACTCTTGGGAACGTCGATCATATTGGTCTCCTTTGCGACCATACAAAGAGATAACCAAGATCGAACCGGAAGAGTGCAAAACTCCAAGCGATTCAGACAAATAATTTCTTCTATCTAAATATTTGTTAAAATGATCATATTTATATCTTGTAATTCTTTCAAATAATGATATAATTTTCTTCTTTCATTTTATATAAAAAGATTTATGCATATGTATAAAATTCAAATTTCAGATGTCTAAACTCATTGTTTCAGATGTCTGAATATTATAGAAGAATATTTTTTTCTTCAAATTCAGACGTCTGAAACAATAATTTCAGACGTCTGAAAATAGGCAAAATTACACTAATTTCTTTCTGTTTCAATTTTCTTTCATTCAGACGTCTAAAATCTTAATTCAGACGTCTGAAATCTGGTGACTTTTCAAATTTTGAAATTTTGCACGAATTTCAAAACACCTAACCCTTTATTCAACCTGTCCTTTACTTTATTCTCATACTTCATCTTCTCTTTTCAGTTTTACTTCCTCCATTAAAACTTATATCTTTCTTCTCATACAATCAAATGGCACCAAAATCAAAGAGATCGAGACCATCATCTTCTTCATCTACACCAAACATTGATCAGTGGCTATGGAATGAACAAGCTAGGCAACGATTTGCTCAAATGAGTAGATCTAACATTTTTCCTGGAGCTTTCATCAAATTTGAGGATTTAGCGCCTATTGTATTCATCAAATTGTAAGAGCGAATGGGTTAGAGTCTCTAATCTCTTTTGCTGCCAACAATATTAAGATTAATCATCTTTTAGTAAAATTATTTTATGCAAATATGAATCTAGACCATCATATTCCTCACAATCGCAATGATTGTATTTGGACTTTGGTATGTGGTGTTAAAATATATCTACCAATTGCAAGATTTGGTGAAATACTACAATGTCCAACAACCGGCAACGATTTAGATGAGATTGATGTGTCTTTAAACTTGGATGATAGAGATGAAGTCTCACACCAATATTTGAATGATGACATTACTCGACTCACTTCCATTCAACTTCGTCCTCAAGCTCGCATTCTACATAGGGCATTAATTCGATCCGTTATTCCATGGACGGAAAGTTATGAGATTATTAATAAAAGAAATTTCTAAGCCATATATGCTATATACTCCGGTCAACCTATAAATTGGGCTCAAGTAATTTTAGAAGAATTCATGGATGTGAATCATCGGAGACAATATAAGACTTTCCACTATGGTGCTTACATTAAGAAAATTCTTCAAAATTTCAACATTCCGTTTCCTGAGTCCGAATTTTCTTCAATCAAAGAACTTGGGTCTAAAACATTGGGTCTTATGGGGTTTCCAAAACAACCGGGAAGTTTGGCATATATCTCTTTTCAAGAATGGGTTGCCAACCGCGATCAAAACCGGCCATAACCTCGTCATCACGCTCCTCATGCTCAACCAAGTGTTCCTCCATCCGAAGAAGAAGACAATGATGATATTGTGATTCTTTCTCCCGACTCAAGCTCAAGGAATGCCTTAGTTACACTTTTCCAAAATCAAGCAAAGCTTCACAACCGAATGGTAAAACTTGAAAAGAAATCTGAGAAAAGTGTTAATTTCATTCGTGGCTTTCTAAACAAAATTTGGGAACGAATTATTTGTTCAACCTCGTCATCTACCAAAGTTTTCAACCCCACTCCCTTTCAATGGTCATCAAGCTCGGGGAATAACAATGGTGGTGGTGATGATGATGATGATGATGGAAGTGACTCAAGTCCTTGATTCTGATTACTTTTGTTTATTCATATTTATTTCTGAACTATTATGATGTTTGTTATTTGTCATGAACTCCTTATTATCTTAACTTATCTGTAATTTGTTTTAATTCAAGTCTACTTTGGTTTATCTTCTACATTATTGATTACCTTTTTGCAATGACAAAGGGGGAGAAAAAGATGTTGATGCTTTTTAACAGGGGGAGTTTAGTATATAGTTGATGTCGATGCTTCTTGACGGGGGAGTTTAGTATATAGTTGTCATCGTCAAAAAGGGGGAGAATGTTGAAACCTCGTTTACGATGTTTCATATGTATTTTGACTACGACAAACTATATACGTTATTTTTTTACTAACATACTTTTGCAGGGATATCTACAAGACTGGAATCATATAATCTTCATGCTGCATATATGTTGTTTTGTGTCATTGTTTAGAATTGAAATATTGTGAAAATCTCTCCTTTGGATATATATATATATATACACACCTAATCAATCACTCTTGCACAAGGCTAAAAATGAAAATTCAGGTCAAATTCAGACGTCTGAAATGACCTATTCAGACGCCTGAATCTGTAATGAATTTTAAAATTTTAACAATATTCAGACGTCTGAAATAGAAGTTTCAGACGTCTAAATCTAGGAAAAAATAGCCTATTTCTTTTCTGGTTTGCTCGTTTCAAATTTTAGAAGTCTGAAATTTATTTTCAGACGGATGACCTTCTTCAACTGCTATATTTTTGAAAATAAATTTCATTTTCATAAAGAGTTACAACCTTTTACTAAGAGATACATCCATACTCTTTCATGATAACTTTTCATGAATAATTACAACTCTTTATACTCTATATAAACATATTAGAGTCATTGGTTTAACTCACCCGATTTGGTAAAAAGCTTTCTATTTATATACTACACTGATTCTAACATTTTGAGTATTCAAATTTCTACATAATCATTCATTTACTTCCATATTCTTCACATACTCACATATATATATCAAAAGGATAAGATTATAGTAAGATTGTACTATCAAGAGACAAATTCGTGTTATTGAGAACACACTGTGTCATATACATTCTGTATAAGTTGAAGTCCTGCTCTGTCGTTTAGGCAAGTGAAGTCCTCTTCGACTGTTGAGGCGAAATCCTGTTCTTCTGCTCAGGTCCCTTGTTCGGCTGTTCAAGGGTAGTTATAAACCTATTCCTCCGGGTTAAGTGAGGATTGTTATTAATGAAATTCCAGAAGAAGTCTGGGACTGGACGTAGAACGGGAAGTTCGAACCAGTATAAAAATTCCTGGTGTGCTTGTTTCATTTTTACTTATTTACATTGCTATAGTATTTTTTAATTTATTTCCGCACTAGTAAAGTATAGTTCCATATAGCACGATCCTTACAGTTACTTTCACTAAGGATCCGTTAAACTATCCACATATATAGTACAAAACATTATTATAATAGTGTCTACAGGAAAGTAAAGTATTAAAATAGCATTAAGACGTTACCCTTATCCCCCTTAACACATTTTATATATTTGCATAGTCTATACAGTACCGTATGCTCCTCTGTAAACTGAAGGGTTACCCAGAGGGCACACTGGTGTGGTACAAAATAAACTCGTAGAAGGCACGATAGGGCGTGTGAGCACGGCTCGCGAGGTAATGCTACGGTAGGATCCTACCATTTTGTGAATCCGGACTGGTGCTATTGCATAGCGGCTACTACCGCCCACCATGAAACAAACTCCCAAATCAAAGATGCACCCAATCAAATCACAAAGTAATAAAATGGTACCATAGAAATGTGCCCGATAGGAGGAATGACCTCACTTGGCCCGGCATGACTCCTATTTTAGTCACGTCTAAGCTAACTCACGGGAGTCAGGGCTACGTAAATACCTCATATAGAATCGTACACCAAACCATTGTACTTCATTCTGGAGTCTCCGCCATGTACACAGTTGTTAAAGTGGTTTCGATATTGGCAGAGAGTATGACAATATCTAATCCCAGTCTCTTCTGCAACCAAACGCTTATTTCACACCGGATGGTTCTTTTAAATTTCCAAAACCGATTCTTAATTTATATCCTTCTCAAAACCACTTTCGAAATCATATTCACTTTCGAAACCATATTCATTTTCGTAATCATATCACCTTTGAAATCTTATTTTCAAATCATCGTATTTACTCAAAAGGTGTCATTTCACTAGAAAATATCATTTCATATCCCAATTTGGGTTATAACATCATTTAATCATATTTACTTTAAAGTCAAGGATTTAAATATAAACACTTCCTCTTTACACAATCTGAAATTTAGAAAATAGTTTAGACAGACATAATGGTTTAAATAGTTTAGCATTGTTTAAAATAATTTCAAATAGTTAAAATGCTCTAAAATAGTTTAAAATAGATTACATAGTTTAGGTGGATTTCAGATAGTTTAAATAGATTTAAAATAATTTTAAATAGATTTAAAATAATTTTAAATAGATTTAAAATAGATTAAATAGATTTAAAATGATTTAAATAGATTTGAAATAGATTAAAATGGGTTAATTAGTTTAAGATAGGTTAAAATAGATTTAACTAGATTGAATAGATAAAATAGATTAAAATAAGTTAAAATAGTTTAAATTGATTAAATAGATTAAAATACTTTCAAATAGATTAAAATAATTTAATAAATTTGAAATTCACATCAAATTATACTATTTCTTTCCTTTCAACACATCTTTAAAACCATTTAATCAATATCGATTCCAAATCCATGTTCGAACTATAAATTCAAATTATTTCAATTTAGCATATTTTGAACTAAAAATATTAGAATATTTTAATAACTCGATTTCAATCAATTTTATTTATACTTCGAATCTAACGTTAAAATTTTAATTTAAACCAATTCCAATTTCAATATTTAGAACTAGGAGTTTCAAGAATAATTCTGTTTATATAAATCAAATTTTCTTCAAAATATCATCCAACTAAATTCAAAATTTTAGGATTAAAATCATTTATTTTAACCAATTCGGTGTTCGTATTTAATTTTGTACCCTATGGCAAGTGATACAGATATTTATCGTTTCAATCCATAAATATTTTATATTTATGGATATATATCATTTCAACCCGCAATCCCGAATAAAATTCAAAATCCATAAAACCGCTTGAGTCTATCATTTCAACCCATAACAATTTTACCATAATCTATAGATCGTTCGGGTATGTATCATTTCAACCCGTAGGGAACTTGTAGTATTATAACAATATAAAATGTAACATCTAGTCATCTAATATCAACAATCGAACATACATCACAATCATCATTCAATCAACCAATAAACGTCGATAGATAACTGATTATCATTAACAGGTATAAATTGGAAAATTAAAATTCAATATTAAATTAAATGGCGAATAAATTCAATAAAATCATATTTAACTGGAATGACAAATTTAAATATACCAAACATCAACCAATCAATTTCTAATCACATCATGATTTAATTTAACTAACATAAGATAATCTAGTAGTTGTGAGTGGATCAAAACACTCACATTTGATTTCAAACCAATTTGAAATCCAAAATAAGGCCAAATTTGAATAGTTTTAGAATTCTTCAAACCCGTACTAAAATTTTCTAAATTCCGATACGATCTTAGCGGAGAAAACTGTAGATAAATCGGACCACGTTTGTGAAAGTTATGATCATTAGAACATTATACGTTTAAAATTAAAATAATAAAATATAAAATGAATACAATTACCTTTACGACACTATTTCTGGAAGAAATGATTCTTCCTCCTGAACCCTACATGCGATCAAGAACAGTGCCACCATTGTTCGCTCGCCTTTGACCATCAATCCACGCCCATAACCACGTCAGAGGCCGCCGACCTCGCCTCCGCCCCATCCACGACCACCGAGCCTCCCCCGGCTCACGTACGATGGTGCTCGGGCCCAAAAACGCAGCCACCACCATGCTTTTTAATCCCTACTCAAATTTTCCAGGTTAGTCGGATCATCATCTCGCCTAACAAACGATACGAATGAACTCCCCTCAACGATCTCCATAAACTTATACCATCGATTCGAAGGTCGGTCAAAGTTGATCACAACACGATGAAGGCCGAGATTTATTCATTGATTTTCGAACAAACGATGATCTAATTGAGAAACAAATCATTGCAGTAGATTGCGCTTGTCGAGAGCTTCGAATCGATATATAAGATGATATAATTTGAGGAGTCTACATTTTTGATTTGCAATTGAATTTGGAAATTTGGGTTTCTGCCATTGAGGAAGGAGACATGCAGATAGAATTATATGTACAGGAATGAGTAAATGACTGCTAGGGTTTCGGAAAATAAGACTATTTATATTAACAAAGCTCGATAAGAAAATAAACACGTATCGAATTAGTACGAACGACGAATAGCGACCCAAAAAACCTGTTCTGCCTCCAAAACGAAAGTGGATCGTCTCATATATCAAAATAGATGTTTTTGATATTTTTAAACTTAATGGATTAGGTTTCAAGTCCCAATTCCATCATATGAAGAAGCTAGCTTTTAAAATTAGCTTATTTCAATTTAATTAAATTAAATTGATTTCTACGCGTTTCGAACTCGTACGATCAAACGACAAGTCCGGTCACTACGAAACTTAAAATCTTACAACAATTCACCGTTACGGATCCGATGAGACTAATTTTGTCGAAATTCGAGGCAGCGGCCAAAATGGCTATTTTCGCATTGATTAAATAAATTAATATTAAATTAATTAAATCACTTTCGACTTCGAATTTAATAACTAACCATTTTTATCATTTTTTATTTCCAAGATATTTAAAATCTTTTAAAACAAATTTCCATATCAATTCAATGTTAATCACTTTACTAATTACAGTGTTTAATTTCAATTGCAATAGATTCATTGATTATAATTTAAATTCAAATAAATTGATTAACTTGATTTCAATACTTTTTATTCAATCATTCATATGTATTTATTTAACATTGGTTGATGGCTTATTACATTAAGATTCTTCAATTATTATCTTAATTCACATTAACACAATATTTAATTACAAACCAATTTAGTTCAATAGATTAAATAAATAGGTAACAAATGACAATTGTCACCTTTTACTTAATTTAATCACATTTATAAGTTTATTATCTACCATCAAATGTTATAACTACTTACACAACACTGATTTTATCCAATTCCAATTAAGTGCACATTATTTCATCAATGAATACAACATTTAATCTTTTACCTCATTTACAATTTATAATCAAATTTTATAATTACAATCATCTTAATTAATTGAAATTGCATTAAAGTGGTTATCAATGACCTTATATTAACACTATTACATTTCATTCTAATTATCTTCTTATTAGTAAATCTTAAATTTTTAATTTTTCCACAATATTAAATTCCAAACTTATTTAATTAATAAATTTAATTATCGAAAATTATGGGTCGTTATACTCTCCCCCACTCAAACTTTTCGTCCTCAAAAAGGAAAAAGAAGGGAAAAGAAGGAATTAAGAAATTAATATACCTTATTCAAAGTATTCAACTTTTAAACAGTTAATTACATAATTAAATGATTTAAATAAAATATATCAATTAAAACAATTAAATCCTTTTATATTCAAGTTAGCAAAAGTTTGGAAACCTTTTTATTTTCAAAAAAAATTCCAAGTCCAAAATTTATGGAAAATTTCGGTAGAGCCTCCTTTGTACAGAGATGTCCAAAAGAAATGATTATATAAATTATATATATATATATATATATGTCATATTTCAAAATAAAATATCCTAAACCATGGGAAAAACAATATAATACCACTATAAAATCATAATCCGAGAACGTACCTATTTGTCAGGCAAATAACGCTTATTTTATGAAACCAGAAGCAGTAGATATTAATTCCACAAACCTGTATTTCACTTATACAATCCAAAGAATTAATTATTTTGAAGAAGAGAAATATTTACATTGTTTCAAATTAATAATAAACAAATCAACACAACATAACAACAGTCTCTTGCAATCAAAACCATACAATCATTATATGCAAATCAAAGAAATCAACCATCCTTCATAACACCCAAAGCAAATGGTTTTTTCGGGTTTAGAAACTTTTAAATTGTATAGAATGATAAATAACTAGTAAGTATGCCATACACTCAACGGTCTTAGATAAAACTTATTGGGTTATTTATACATCCTTATACAGTTAGAAGTATCGTTTGCCAAACGTCCATCAGCCAAAACAAATAATGATTTTCAAGTATTATTCAAGTTCATTCTTATTAATTTATTTTCATATCATTTACTATTCATCGGTTTCATTTACCCATACATTAATTATTATTTTAGTTTAGATTCATTTCTTATTAAAAAAATATTTTTCATTCACCTATGTAATGCAAATTTCCATTAACTTACATTTATTTACTTACATAATTTATTTTCATTCAATTATTTAAAATAAATAATGGATTCATTATTAGAGTATTAGATACATTTTACTTCAGTCTAATTCACATTTATCGTTTATCTTGATTATAATTGGCTTCAAACATCACTTAATTTTATAGTCATTTACCTATAGTATTCACCATTCATCAATTATAAATGTTAGCATTTCAAATTATTAACTTAAGTTTATAACATTCTTATACGTTTTAATTCTTCATTTATAACATACTTTCCTTGAACACTCTCATTTCCTAAGTTTTACTTATACAATATTCTGTTACATATTCTTATTAAAATTTCAACTTTTAATAATTTGGTAAGTTATATATATGTCTTTTAGGATGCAATTGAATGTTACACAAGTTTGTTTTATTCCTTTTAGTTAATAGAATGTTTAATAGTTACATCTTCTAAATTTCATATTTACAAGTTATAGATTTTCAGTTTTCTTATATATTTCATTAATCGCTTAGCATCGAATTTCTTATTTTTCGATTTTAGAAGTTTACAATTATTAAAAGGTTAAGATTTCATTCATGAAGCTGTTTACAAATAACATTTGATTACACCTTTACAGTACAGAATCAGACAGTATAATAAATAAAATATAGCGGAACAACATGGTGTAGTGGAATGAATAGAATGAATAATAGTAGTGTACAAATCTCTGTATTTGTCCTCTAGAAAATAGTCTTCGATACATGGAAAAGCTCAGACTGACCCGAGCAAATTGAAAAGGCAAAACACTCGAGTCAGGACTAAAAGATCTTATGTAAGTTAAATCAACAGTAAATAAATATGAGTGTAATGGCGTCGGAGATGTTTACGGATTTTGACACCTCCTATCTAGTGTCAAACGTGAGTGCAATAACTTAAGAGATGTTCGGGATTACATCTCCTAAGGATCTGTTAAACTATCTACATACATAGTACAATACGCTATTATAGTAGTATCTACCATAAAGTAAAGTATCAAAATAGCGTTAACGCATTACCCTCATCCCCCTTAACGTATTTTATATATTCACATAGTCTATATAGTACCATACGCTCCTCTGTAAACTGAAGCGTAATCCACAGGGCACTCCATAGGTGTGGTACAAAACAAACTCGTAGAAGGTGCGACAGGGCATGTGAACACGGTCCGCGAGGCAATGCTAGGGTAAGATCCCGCCGTTTTGCGGATCCGGACTAGTGCTAATACATAGCAGCTACTACCGCCGACCATGAGACACACTCCCAAATAAAAGATGAACCCAATCAAATCACAAAGTAGTGGAATGGTATCGAATAAATATGCCTGATAGGAGGAATGACCTCACTTGGCCCCACTTAGCTCCTGTTTTAGTCACGTCTAAGCCGACTCATGTAAGTCAAGGCTACGTAAATACCTCATACAGAATCGTACATCAAATTATTCTACTTCATTCTGGAGTCTCCACCACATACACAGTTGTTAAAGTGGTTTTGATATTGGCAGCGAGTATGACAATATCCGATCCCGGTCTCTTTAACAACCAAATGCTAATTTCACACCGAATGGTTCTTTTAAATTTCCAAAATCGATTTTTAGTTTGTATCAAAATATCACATTCTCAAAACCACTTTCGAAATCATATTCACTTTCGAAATCATCATATTTACTAAAAAAGGTAGCATTTCACTAGAAAATATCATTTCAAATCCCAATTTGGGTTATAACATCATTTAATCAATTTACTTTAAAGTCAAGGATTTAAATATAAGCACTCCCTCTTTACACAGTCTGAAATTTAGAAAATAGTTTAGATAGTTATAATGGTTTAAACAGTTTAGTATAGTTTAAAATAATTTCAAATAGTTAAAATACTCTAAAATAGTTTAAAGTAGATTAAAAAGTTTAGGTGGATTTAAGATAGTTTAAATAGATTAAAAATAGTTTTAAATAGATTTAAAATAGTTTAAATAGATTTAAAATAGATTAAATAGATTAAAATAAATTAAAATGAGTTAATTAGTTTAAGATAGGTTAAAATAGATTAAACTGGATTAAATGGATAAAATAGAATAAAATAAGTAAAATAGTTTAAATAGATTGTAATAGCTCAAAATAGATCAAAATAATTTAATAGTTTGAAAATCGTAGAAATCAGGATTTAAAAATAATATATTTAAAATAGTTTATATTAAAATAATAAATTTGAAATTAATATTAAATTGTACTATTTTTTTTCGTTCAACACATCTTTAAAACCATTTAATCAATATCAATTCCAAATCCATATTCGAACTATAAATTTAAACTATTCAAATTTAGCAGATTTCGAACTCAGAACATTCAAATATTTCAATAACTCAATTTCAATAAATTTTATTTATACTTCAAATCTAACTTTAAAATCCCAATTTATACCAATTCCAATTTCAACATTTAAAGCTCGGATTTTCAAAATTAATTCTTTTTATATAAATTCTTTTTTTTTCAAAATATCATCTAACTAAATTCAAAGTTTAAGGATTAAAATCATTTAATTTAACCGATCCGGTGTCTGTATGTAATTTTGTACCCTACGGTCAAGTGAAACAGATATTTATCATTTCAATCCATAATATTTTATATTTATGGATATATATCATTTCAACTCGCAATCCTGAATAAAATTCAAAATCCATAAAACTGATTGAGTCTATCATTTCAACCCATAACGATTTTACCTTAATCTATAGATCGTTCGGGTATGTATCATTTCAACCCATAGGGAACTTGTAGTGTTATAACAATATAAAATGTAACATCCAATCATCTAATATCAATAATCAAACATACATCACAATCACCATTCAGTCAACCAATAACATCGACAAACAACTGATTATCATTAATAAGTATAAACTAGCAAATTAAAAGTCACTATTAAATTAAATGGCGATTAAATTCAATAAACTCATAATTAACTGGAATGACAAATTTAAATATACCGAACATCAACCAATCAATTTCTAGTCACATCATAAATTTAATTTAACTAACATAAGATAATCTAGTAGTTGTGAGTGGATCAAAACACTTACCTTTAATTTCAAACCAATTTGAAATCCAAAGTAAGGTCCAAATTTGAATAGTTTTAGAATTCATCCAAACCCACGCCAAAATTTTTGGAATTCTGATACGATCCTAGCGGAGAAAATGGAATATAAATCGAACCTCGTACGTGAAAGGTATGTTCATTAGAACATTATACGTTTAAAATAAAAATAAAAATAGAATGAATACAATTACCCTCCACATCACTGCTTCTGGAAGATATGATTCTTCCTCCTGAACCCTACATGCGATCGAGAATAGAGCCGCCACCGTTCACTTACCTTTGACCATCAATCAACAGCCACAACCACGTCAGAGGTCGTCGACCTTGCCTCCGCCCCATCCACGACCACCTAGCCTCCCCATAGCTTGCCTGCGATGGTGCTCGGGCCCAAAAATGCAGCCGTGACAATGCTTTTTAAACTCTACTCAAATTTTCCAGGTCAATCGGACTATCATCTCGCCTAACGAACGATACGGATGAACTCCCCTCGACGATCGGTAGAACTTGATCACAACGCGATGACTGACCGAGTTTAATTCATTGATTTCTGGACAAACGATGATCTAATTCGAGAAACAGATCGCTGCAGTAGATTGCGCTCGTCAAGAGCTTCAGATCGATATATAGTATAATACAGTTTGAGGAGTTTTAATTTTTGATTTTCAATTGAGTTTGGAAATTAGGGTTTCTATCATTGAGGAGGAGACAGGCAGATAGAATTGTACGTACAGGAATGAGAAAATGACTGCTAGTGTTTTGGAAAATTAGACTATTTATATTAACAAAGCTCGATAAGAAAATAAATGCATATTGAATTTTTACTCACGGCGAAGAGCGACCCAAAAAGCCCGTTCTGCCTCCAAAACGAAAGTGGATCATCCCATATATAAAAATAGATGTTTTGATATTTTTAAACTCAATGGACCATGTTTCAAGTCCTAATTCCATCGTATGAAGAAATTAGCTTTTAAATAAGCTTATTTCGATTTAATTCAATTAAATTGATTTCTACACGTTTCGGGCCCTTACGATCAAATGACAAGTCCAATCACTACGATACTTGAAATCTTATTACAATTCACCGTTACAGATCCGGTGAGACTAGTTTCGTCTAAATCCGAGGCAGTGGCCAAAATGGCTACTTTCACATTAATTAAATAAATAAATATTAAATTAATTAAATTGCTTTCGACTTCAAATTTAACAACTAACAATTTTTTTCATTTTTGATTACCTAGACAATTAAAATCTTGTAAAACAAATTTCCATATCAATTTAATGTTAATCATTTTACTAATTATAGTGTTTAATTTGAATTGCAATAAATTCATTAATTATAATTTAAAGTCAAATAAATTGATTAACTTGATTTCAATCCTTTTTATTCAATCATTCATTACTCGATGTATATATTTAACATTGGTTTATGGCTTATTACATTAATATTCTTCAATTAATATCTTAATTCATATTAACACAATATTTAATTACAGTTACTTTCCAATTTAGTTCAACATATTAAATAAATAGGTAACAAATGACAATTGTCACCTTATACTTAATTTAATTACATTTATAAGTTTATTATCTATCACCAAATGTTATAACTACTTACATAACACTGTTTTTATCCAATTTCAATTAATTACACATTATTTCATCAATTAATACAACATTTAGTCTATTACTTCATTTATAATTTATAACTAAATTTTATAATTACAATCATCTTAATTAATTGAAATTGCATTAAAGTGGTTATCAATGACCTTATATTAACACTGTTACATTTCATTCTAGTTATTTTCTTATTATTAAATCTTAAAATTTTAATTTTTCCACAACACTAAATTCCACGACTTATTTAATTAATAAATTTAGTGATCAAAAATTATGGGTCATTACATATTACTGCCATCAAGATATACTGCATTGTATGATAGCCAACCTATAGTCATGAACTTAACTTAACTAAAAGGATTGCAACCAAAAAGCAAAAAGTCATAGCGAAATACAATGATGCACTGGCAAGGAAGGCCACAAAGATATCATCTCTACACCTATCCCTTAGTTTCAATATATCGTTATGATACTAAAACCAAAATTTGACGTAGACACAAGGTTTAGGAAACAATGTACATCGTTCACGAGCCTCAATAATTGGATGATTGAACTACGCTATGAACATCACAAGAACTTACACTTTATTAACACCTTCAAAAGTGGATCTGTACAACACATATCGAGGGCTACCTAAGCGATACCGTACGAAGTATCCTAAAGGGCTACATATTTGGCCACTCAAATAATGCTCCAACATAGATCTACACTTAATGGTTGATAGCAAAGATATAAATCACCCTTATTAGTAATTCTTACATATAGCAACAAGGAAAACTCATATCACGGTCAACTCATAGTACAGTCAGCTTAGATCACGTTCATACGTGTATTGAACTAACTCCCAGGTTAAGGCAAGGCAGCACAACTTTATTTACCTCGATATAATATCAGTCAAGCAAGTACAAAGTAGATGAACAATAAAGGTAAATGCATCCTCTAACAACAAATCACGCATTGTGAAGCACAAAGCAGCTCAAGGCGATCACACCTATGTATCAGACAAGCACTGCAGTATCATGCAAGTATCGTACATAAACCAGTACAGCCTCAGTCCAAATATGTCGGCAGTGCCCCAAAACCAATGAGTAACTCTTAACATCCTCCTAAGCTAGAATATAAACCCTTCACTTCTTCAGATATGAAATATACGATCCATTAAGGTTCGAGTTTCCCGCTCCAAATTCATATATTTCTGCTTTAATTTCAGGAATTCCCGCCTTCATCTCAAACTACCCACCAAAGACCATAATTTAGTCGTCTAAATCATTGCTTTCCACCGAAGACATGTCGGCAATCTGGGTGCATCAAACAAACAATGCAGGGGGAAACACAATGGTGGAAGAAGGATAGTGGAAATCCACGTACACCCTCTACACAATAAAGGTGTGATGATATGGAATATTGAGGAGATCTTTTTCTTTCTAAGGAAAGGAGAAACTGTATCTTTCTATCTTTTTCATCAAACACTTGATCAGGAGGAAGGATAAAACAGACTTGACCCATGGACGTAGGATTCAAAGGAATCTGTACTATGTAAAAAAAAAAATTGCGTCTTCTTACTTTCATGCACTATCATCTATTTATATTGCATTAGCTTGTAACTCATTAAGAAAAAGCGAATTGGATTTGGCATTCTAACAAATAGTTGGAGTGCGAGTACCTAATTGTGTAAGTGTTCAGCAACATAATTACCACCCAAAGACAGGCTTAATTCAACATATGTTTGTCGATTCAAATTTGTGAAAGAATATTAACAATTACTTTCCTAATCAATTAAAGTGTTTTGGGATGAAAAGTCTCACCAACAAGTTGTTTTAAGCATTGTCTGAAATATTTGTAGTTTTTTATGAATATTGTGAATATTCATTATGAGATAAATCTACTATAATAACAATATTTGTTTTATAACATCAGCGATGCGTACGCTATAGAGAATGCAGAAATATTTGAAGCTATCATAATTATTATTAAATTATGGACTAAACCATGTCTTTAAGAAATAATAATTTAATCGTATGATTATGTATCATATTGTGACGACCCATCCTTCATTCCACAGAAAGACGCATCATCATGAAGAAAGAAAGTGATAGAAAAGATAAAAGATAGAATAGAAGACACTAAAAATATCAGAATCTCACAGTGGAAAGAGTAAAATATATTACATCAAATAAGGTATTACATAGTATCATATACATTAGAGATACACTACTTATACATCACAAATTAGACAGTTATAAACACCTATCTATTATACAACTCAAGTACAACACAGACATCAACACAGAGATACAGACACAGCGGAACCATTATATATCTGCACGCTGAAGCCTCCTGCTCCAAATCTTCTCCAAAATTCGTCGAAGCTAATCTGAATCCCTTGGCTACTCGTAAAAATTTGAGTACCCAAGAGTATAATAAAACAGAAAATAAACTCTAGGTCAGACATGGGTCTGGTGTGAGTAAACAGTTTAAGGTTGCTTAACTTTCAAAATCCTTTGAAAAGAAAGGTATCTAGTAAGACTTCCAATGCATAAACATGGAAAAGTTTTTACCTTACGATAACCAAAACATATGATAGGAAATCCAGTAATATTATAATAGTTTCTAGGGTTTTCAAGTAAAATAGAAAATAGTTGGAATGCTTACATCTCACGTTTCAACATAGTTGGGCACAATCAAAACGTACGGCACTTATTGGAGATTGGATTTCATACAATGGCAGGGCTACTTGGGTACCGCCTGTTACAGTACCTGGTCTAGATCAGAGTACCGAGGATCCACCCTAAATCCCCTACAACACAAGGGTGGAACCATCCCTTACTGGATAGTCCCGAACAAGACAACCCTGCAGTTGGCGCGACTAACCACACACTAAGCTGAATAAAAAGGGACCTCTAGACAAAGGAAAATCTTGTCCTACTTGGGCACGACCCACTTAGCCTTGTTGCACCTCCCTGTTTTAGCCATTCCCGGTTGATGAGGCTTGAGGCTACGATTACCTTTTTAGCACACATAACTTGGAATGCTCATCGTCCTCCCGACGATGTTCTGAAAGCATTCAATCTATACAAGTTTGTTCCGAGTTCGAACAAAACCGAAGGCACTATATCATTACATTCATTTTGGAATCACCCTCAGCGTTAACGACAATAGCCCTTGCACTCTGAATCTTCACCTCGAATCTGAAAGTACTATCTACGTTATACTCGTATTGGAATGACCCTCAGAGTTTTAATGACAAATATTCCTTACACTTCGAGTCTTTATC
Source organism: Allium cepa (assembly GCA_030765085.1). Lineage (NCBI taxonomy): Eukaryota > Viridiplantae > Streptophyta > Magnoliopsida > Asparagales > Amaryllidaceae > Allium > Allium cepa. Next base: position 709,574,547 of record CM060932.1, read on the forward strand.
TTCACTTGAGATTTCACGACCTAACGTTTAATTTGGATCGATGTGGTTTTCGGATATCCAAATTTGGAAATCCGATCTCGGTCTCACCAAAATCCAAAACGCCATTTTAATGTCCAAATTGTTTTAACGGTTTAAACAAATTAACTTATGTTTAGAATAACAATTATATACAGATAGATGTTTCACATTATCACCGATAGATAATTCATATCATCACAATTCAACCAAACATCTCATATCATCAAGTAGCACATACACATATCAGAGTTATCACATCCAAATCATCCAATATCATTCAATCATCCATAAGCAAGATTAATACAATTCCTAATTAATTTAATTGATCTCCAATTAAATTAATTACGAACTTTTAATCACTTGGACTACCTTAATCCTGCTTACTTAACATTAATTAATTACGAACCAATTAATTAATCATTCTTTAATCGTCCATAGTTAATTAATCTTCCTTAATTAATTTTTCTTTAATTACATTAAGTAATTATCCTTTAATTAATTAAGTAAATTAATTATCCTTTAACCATTCTCATTAATTAACCTTTCATTAATCTCATTAATTACATTAATAATCCTCTAATTACTTTCATTAATTAATTACTCTTTTAGTTAATTACATTTTAACAAGTAATCTTTAATTAATCACATTTATTAATTAATCTTAATTAATCACATTCAGTAATTAATTATCCTCTAATTAATTTACTAACCCTTTAATTAATTATATTAATTACACTTAGTGATTGATCCTTAATTACTTCCATAAAGTAATTATCCTCTTTAATTAACTACATTCCGTAATTAATAATTAATCACTTACACTAAGTAATTATACTTAATTAATTCATAAGTGATTATCCTTAATTAATTCAAACAATTAAATATTCTTTAATTAATTATTTTTAATTAATCATCTTAAATTAATTAAGTAATTGCTTAATTCCTTGTATTAAAAAACCTTAATTAATTAAGAAAAATCATTTATCTTAATTAAACTCTTACTTATCAATAAATTACTTACATTAACTAACTAATCTTTAATTATTAACAATAATTTAATTAACCCTCATTAACTTCACAAATTAATTATCTTTAATTAATCATAATCTTAATTAATTAAAGATAAACTTTTATTTATAAATGATTACTTAATTATATTATTAAACTTTATTAGAAAAACATTTAGGTATCAATTATATAATTAAAAACAAAACAATTTAAACATCTAATTAAACTTTTAAAATCTTTGAAAACTTGTTCAAAGTTGTTTATTAGTTTTTAGTAAATATTTATTTTTGAAAACTTAATTATCATATCTTTTAAAACTTATCTACCTTAATATATATTTTAAAACTTTGTTAACCATTTATCTTTGAAAATAATTATTTCCAAAACTTCAAACTTGTTTTTTACTTTGCTTTTAAACTTTGAACTTGATTTCTTAAAAGTTTTAAACCTAGAACTAAATTTACTTCACATTAAAAACCTTATAACATTGTTCCTTGTTAAATTATTTAAACTAGATAAAGGAACAAAATAACTCGAGCAACTCGCTAAAAATTCCTGAGCAAAATTATGATACACTCGCGACCTCAAAAACTTCGAGACAATCCCTGAATAAACTCGAACCAATACCGGAGCGAGCAGCTTCTTCTTCAAAGCTTAACTCTAACCTGACATGAACGTGTACATGCACCATGCACATCGTTCCGATCACCATCGATCGACGCCACGGCCATCTACCAGTTAAAAACAGCAATGTCAACTTCCTTGATAACCAGATCGTCGATATTGCCACCCATTCAAATTCGAGCACAAAGATCGAAACTAGAACTCAAACATCGATCAGAAACCTTCCATCGAAGTCGACCCCCTCCCCGACTTCCCGCTCCTATACCTCCATTGCAATCACCTCCGATCAACCACCGCCATGCATTCGCCTCAAATCGACAGCCTACATAAATCGACAAAAAAACCCTACATCGTCAATCTCAGACCATCCGGGCTTCTGATAAATCGCCTCACCAGCTTTCCTGAGTTCGTCGATATCCCAGCCATCTACAGGCCCAACCCCATCATCCACATCGCCGCCGATCATCAGCAAACACAAAAATGCCCAAATTCGAACATCTCCGACTATCTCAACTATCTCAAGCCTAAAAATCTAGATATTCATATCAAAATTCATGATTTATTAATACAAATCACAATATAAAATCCAAACTTGAATTTATAAACATCGAATTTTGAATTATTTTAGATTCTTATCGTGATTTACTCTTTTTGAATTAATCACTTAATATAAATTCTTGCAATTATTTTTAGAAACAATATTACACTTCCATAATCATTTTCTATTAAGAGATCCAGGCCTAAAACCGAATGTTTAAAGAGAATTGGAATTAAATTTGAATGGGTTAAATCCTGACATAGAACAGAGAAATATATATTCATATACAGACTTTTGTACATGCATTTTATTTATACGACATGCATTCACATGCATTAATATATGAAAACCATATTACTACATAATCCATCACAACATTTAAGTATTAATCATAGATCTGTTTTTAAGAGAAAAGGTTTACTCACAATTACAGAAAGAACAGAGAGCAGCATGTATATCTTTTTATTTTGATTCTGGACTTTATTTTGAGATGATCTTTGAAACAGAATTTGAAGCTTGTTTAGATCTGAAAGTTTGTTGTATTTGATATGCTTTTGCTTGATTATTTAGTTGGATTGATTCTTGTTCAGGCTGATGTTCTTGAGTTGAAATCTTGGAACAAGTTATTTTGATTCTTACTGCTGTTTTGATTTTCTTTTGAGATTTTGGTTCTCAGTTTTGATTTTGTTTAGAAGGGAAGAAGAAAGACAGAAAATAGTTTGAGGAAATGAAAGTGTTTTGAAAATAAATAACCTGGTTTCTTCTTTAAACATTTATTTATAAATTAAAATAAAACAAAAACAATGTTGTCACATGTTTATGTAGATTATACAATTGTCAATACATGTCTTTATTATTATACAAATGTCAAAAGCTATCTTAACATGTTTACACATGTTTTAAAATTTTATTATACCTATGTTATATATTTGTGAATTATGTTTATATATTTATATATATTTATTATTATTTTTCAAACTAAAAATATATACAAACTATGTTTATACATGTATGTTTTAAAATCTTCATATTTTTACAACTATACTTAGCTCATGAGACATTTTAAAAAGAAAGAATATTTAAACAAAAGAAATGAACTTTTAATTAAATCTTATTCAAACTAAAACTATTATACCCTTTTAAATAAACAAATATTTACTTTAAAATGTTTTTAAAATAAATGAATAAACTTTTAAATAGTTTTCGAAAAGTGTTATATTAAATTCATTCATAACTTCCAAATTACAAAATATATTAAAGTTTGAAAAATATGTTTTTATTTGTTAAATAAATCAAAGTTTTTTTATTTACAATATATACAAAAATATATATACATTATAATTAGAATACATTTTAGTATTAACTTTGAAAATTATTATATTGAATTTTAAAACATAACTTCAAAACACAATATATACATACATACATATATATATATATATATATATATTACAATTTGAAAACATATCTTTTATTAGATTTAATTCAAAGCCTTCCTATTTACAATATATATTTATATATACACATTATAGATAGAAAAAAATTATCTTAGAATTTTTTTATCTTGAATTTAAACAAAGCTTCTAATCATAATATATATACATATATGTATTATAATTAGACAACATATTTATTTTAGTTTTTTTTAAAATAAATTTTACCAATTAAATATTTATAAAAGAAGATTATTAAACCAATTTTAAATATTTATCAACAAAGATTATTAAATAAATATTGCCCAAAATCCCGAGACATCACATTCCTTCCCCCTTAAAAGAATTTCGTCCTCGAAATTTAAAAGAAAATATAATTTAATAATCCAACAAAGACTTTAATTTCAAACAATAAAGCATACATTAACCATAAACTAACAATCATGGAAACCAATTCAATCAAACAAACAAATCTAGCTATTCTAGCAAAATTCAGAATAGGCCTTCCTAATATTATCTAGAGTTCCCAGGTACAAATACTGGTATACTCGCTATACAGAACCTAACTAGCTACACCATAAAGCTCCCGAGTTCCTTCTCATCTAAATCTACAAATCTGAATAGGATATCCGACCATAAATCAAGTCCTTCTCAACTTCCAAATCCTTCTGAACTGTTGATTCCTCAACCAGTGATAGATGATACACGTACTTCCTCAGAGATACGTGAAATACATTGAATCCCAGTCATCCAAACTGGCAATTCAACCCTGTAGGCAAAAACACTAACCCTTACAAGAACACAGAAAGATCCAAAATACTTCGGAGCTAATTTCCAGACTTACTAAATCTTATTACTCCTTTTGATCGGAGAAAACTTAGACAAATTCCAAATTCTTCGTCTCTTATCCGCTTAACTTTCTGACCATCCTAGGCTACCCTCAACCTTCTTGATCAGCTCAATCTTCATAGATGTTTCATGAAATAAAACTGGAACAAAGAACCAGACGACCTTTGGATTCTACTCTACAAGATGGTCCTCCAAATTTTCCGAAATCCAAAACACAAACTCTACTCCGCAAACATTAGTGGACTTCAAACTTGCTTCTCCTATCCGGATAAAGCCAACAAAATTGAACTCACAGCCTCGCCTCAAGATCCTGAAAACTTCTATACCCTTAGGAGATCCATATAAACTTCCTGTAGAAACCTGCTAATCCAAGAATACTACGGACTTAGGGCCCTGAGGTTGCTTCCTTTATAGAACAGCTCCTACCTTGCTTCCGCTGCACAACTCTGATTTGAAGTAGATGAGAATGCCGTCGGAGAACTCAAGCATAAACTTATCTAACATATTCTGGAAACTCTATTAATCAAATCCATAAAATCTTAGTGACCCATCTGACTTGGTCACACAACCTTACAACAGAATCCAAACTTGAAAACTAGGTCAAATCAATCCTTCCCCGAGAAATTCTGAACTGCTTCACCAATATCTCTCTCAAGGAACCAAGTTGATACAAAACTCAATTTTCCGATTCAGGAAACCCTTTGACCTCTTCGATAGCTTTTACTTCCACTTGAGATGCCTGAACTCCAAAAGATCACTCAGAGGATCTCCCTACATTATCACAAGTCACCTTTGCGATTCTACCCAGTTCAGATTCCAAAGAAACTGTTCTCTCTTTACCAATTAGAATAGTCTTAAGCTTGACCAATCCATCCAAAACAAGGTCAATTCTTCAAGAATGCCTTTCCTACCAGAAGGGGAATATGATGGTCCACTTTCAAAACAAACACCCTGTCAGCTGAGCTACTGAAGAAGTGGGCAAGTTTCCACCCTTTGCCCGGGCTATTGGCAGATAGAACACAAAGACTTCTGAATCATCGAAGAAATGGGGCCACTCTACTGCTAAGCCAAAAGATCTTCATGCTGGCACACAAAACACCTCTGAGCTGCACTGCTGCCACAGATGTCAAAGACTTCCTATCCATAAACTCTTCGATCCTTAAAATCATCAACCAATTCCACAGAGAGTCTTCGAGATGGCAGACATCTCCTTGAGAAACTCGGGCCTCAAACCAAGCACAAAACATCTCATTCTTCTAAGGGGGTGACAATGAGACCATGTCTGTAGGGAGGTAACTCATTGACCTTAGTCTCATACTCCAATATAGACAAACTCCTTTTCTTGAGATCCAGAAAATCCTATACAATCGAGTTTTCTCTGTGGTAGGTAAAACTGCTCCTCAAATACTTCCTTAAACTTCCTCCAAAAGAAAACATCTTCGGAACATCCATAGTCACTGCGTCTCACCACGCAGCTGCTCCTTCCTGAAATTGCCAGGATGTTATTACTCGCTTCTGCTCATTCGACAGATCCAAACTCTTAAAAATCCGCTTGTATGAGCGCAACCAAAGATGGACTCCATACCTTCTTAAAAAGATCAATGAAATCCTTACTTAATGCAGCAAAGCTTAGTCGAGGCGGTATTGGGTCTTCAGCCTCGGCAGATACACTTCCAACCTCCACACTCGGACCTCTTCCATGGGTAGTCGTGCTACACACACCATTACCCTACCTATGTCTAGAACTCATGTTGGCAAACCCGAACAGGTAACCCAACAAATTATGTAGTTATAGATATATGTGTATAAAAATACAAGTATGCTCTCTCAAGAAAGAAATCACTCCAAAGCCTAGGTATTCACTCAACCTAGTGCTCTGATACCAACTGTGACGACCCGTCCTTCATTCCATAGAAAAACGCATCATCATTAAGAAAGAAAGGGATAGAAAAGAGAAAAGATAGAAAATAAGAAACTAAACAATATCAGAATCTCACAGTGGAACGAATAAAATATATTACATCAAATAAGATATTACATAGTATCATATACATCAGAGATGCACAGCTTATACATTACAAATTAGACAGTTATAAATACCTATCTACTACACAACTCGAGTACAATACAGACATCAACACAGAGATGAAGCTAACCTGAATCCCTTCAAAATTCGTCAAAGCTAACCTGAATCCCTTGGCTACTCGTAAAAATTTGAGTACCCAAGAGTTTAATAAAATAGAAAATAAAGTCCAGGTCAGACATGGGTCTGGTGTGAGTAAACGGTTTAGGGTCTCTTAACTTTCAAAATCCTTTGAAAAGAAAGGTATCTCATAAGACTTCCCACACATAAACATGGAAAAGTTTTTACCTTACGATAATCCAAACATTTAATAAAAAATCCAATTATATTATAATAGTGTCTAGGGTTTTCAAGTAAAATAGAAAATAGATGGAATGCTTACATCTCACGTTCCAACATAGTTGGGCACAATCAAAACGTATGGCACTTATTGGAGATTAGATTCCATATAATGGCAGGGCTACTGGGGTACCACCCGTCATAGTATCTGGTCTAGATCAGAGTACTGAGGATCCACCCTAAATCTCCTACAACACAAGGCTGGAACCATCCCTTACTGGATAGTCCCGAACAAACAACCCCGCAGTTGGCGCGATCAACCACTCACTAAGATGGATAAAAAGGGACCTCTAGACAGGGGAAAACTGCGTCCTACTTGGGCGTGACCCACTTAGCCTTGTTGCACCTCCCCTGTTTTAGCCATTCCCGGTTGATGAGACTTGAGGCTACGATTACCTTTTTAGAACACATAACTTGAAATGCTCATCGTCCTCTTGACGATGTTTTGAAAGCATTCAATCCATACAAATTCATTCCGGGTTCTAACGAAATCGAAGGCACTATCTCGTTACACTCATTTTGGAATCACCCTCGGAATTAATGACAATAGCCCTTGCACTCTAAATCTTCATCTCGAATCTGAAAGTACTATTTCCGTTATACTCATATTGGAATCACCCTCTGAGTTTTAACGACAAATAGTCCTTGCAGTTTGAGTCTTCATCTTCACTTGAGATTTCACGACCTAACGTTTTATTTGGATCGATGTGATTTTCGGATATCCAAATTTGAAAATCCGATCTCAATTGGAGTCCTAGGAGTTTTCCAATTCTGTAATAGAATAGGGAGAAATAAGGACCACAGAAAAGATAGAATGATCAAATTTCTGAAAGAGAAAGGAGGGAAAGACTTACATTGATCGCAGCGATCTTGACTGGATCAACATAAACTCCATCACTAGAAACAGTATGTCCAAGGAATCGGACATCATCTCTCCAGAAATGGCATTTCGAAAATTTAGCCTTCAACCGATGATTTCTAAGTGCCTCCAGAACATATTTCAAATGGGATTTATACTTTTCCTCAAACTTGGAGAAAACAAGGATATCATCAACGAAGACTAGAACAAACTTATTAAGCATATCACGAAAAACCCGATTCATCAAGTCAATGAAGAAAGCAGGAGCGTTAGTCAAACGAAAAGGCATAACTAACCATTCATAAAAACCATTCTCAGTACGGAAAGTAGTCTTAAGAATGCTTTCCTCCGCAACTCTGAGCTGGTGGAAACCTGTGGCAAGGTCAAGCTGAGAGAAAACAGTAGCTCCATAGAGCTGATTAAACATATCATTAATGCGAGGCATAGGATATCTGTTTTTCATAGTGTGCTTGTTCATCTCCCTATAATCAACACACATTCTTAAAGAACCATCAGACTTGGTGACAAAAACCACTACCGCTCCCCATTCTGAGTAGCTAGGTCGGATTAGACCCTTGGAGGACAAGCTTCAATTTGCTTTCTTAATTCGACCTTCTCACGGGGTGCCATTCTTCTGGGTGGAAGAACTACAGGTCGAGCTCCAGGAATAAAATCAATACAGAAATCAATTTCCCTCTTTGGAGGCGAAGAAGTGACTTCACCAAATACGTCGGGAAATATTTTGACTACATGGGTCGAATGGATGTCACCAAGAGAAGCATCAAGAGAATAAATAATACTGCCAGCAAAATCCTGGGGCAAACAACACTGAAGCACCAAAGAATTACCAAAATCATCCTCAAGGGAAACAGTTCAAGAACTACAAGAGATATGGGCATCATGCCTCGACAGCCAATCACCCCCAAAGCAATAGATCAAAAGCATCAAAATCTAGAATATAGAAATCACCAGTGAAACGTTGATCAGGATATAAAAGCTTCACTGCTTACAAATCCTACTAAGATTCGCAGGACTACCAATGGGATTCGAAACACACAAAGGCATAGAAGCAAATTCAGGCAAAAGACGATGCTCGAATTTATTACAGAGATCCAAAGAAATAAAGCTATGGGAAGCTCCGGTATCGAATAAAACACAAACAGAAGATTTAAACAAAGTAAAAGTACCCTGAAGTGTACCTTGGTTATCACTAAGAGCAGGAGCAGGAACAGGTGCAGGAGGTGGAGCCGGAGAAGATGCAGAAGTCACAACAAAAATACCTGATGACTTTCCCTTCTTCTAAGTAGGGCAGTCCTTCTTGAAATGGCCAGGCTGCAGACAAATGTGGTAGAGGTTACGCCTGGTCAACTGAGTTGGAGGAATAGCAGCACCCAAAGTAGGACAATTATTAGCATAATGTACTTTTTGATCACATCTGTAGCAAGTAATGGCAGATAGATCGATCGACTGGCTCTGAGATGAAGAAGATGATCCCAACCCTGGAGTCCTGTTCTGATTCCTCTACCGATGGTGAAAGTGGGGATTTCTCTTCTTGGGATTTCCAGAGGAAGACTAAGATGAAGCAGACTGAGCAGCTGGAGGATCCTTAGACGTAGGATTTTCATATCTAATGGCCATGTCCATCAGAGTGGTGAAAGGACTATGCACGTGGGCTATAAGGCAATCATAGTACTCCGGGCGTGCACCAGCAATGAACTTCTCGTTCTTCTTGAGAGGAGTGTCAATCATATTAAAGCCAAACATTGAAAGTTCATTGAACTTCCTCTCATATTCAGCAAAAGACATATCACCTTGCTTCAGATCCATGAATTCCCGATATAGCTGAGATTTTCCTGCCTCGGGCATCCACTTTACCAGAAAAGCATCCCTAAAGCACGATAAGAGATATAAGACAGATTTCAAAAGGAGAAGCTGGACCAAATTTGAGACAAACAGAAGAGGATAACTAAATTGTTCCCAAGAAATGTCAGCCTCAACGGTGAGAGCAGTGACAGACTGCCACCAATCCAAAGCTACTCCTTTCAATTGCCAAGCTGCCAACTGATGCTGCTGGGCATTAGTGATCTCAAGACCGGAGAAAATTCTCTCCAAGTCTCTCAACCACTGGTGAGCTTCTATAATGCTCTTAGATCCTGTAAACCTGTTGCCACCAAGCTCGGTGTACTCCTTACAAAGCTTAGTGAACCTGACTGGGGCAACATCACAGACCCTACCTCTGGCATTCCTATGGTCCATCCTAAGAAATTAAGAATGAATTTTATGACCAAGGAAATAGGGAACAAGACAAGATTAAATAAGATAAGATTCAACTTGACGAAGGTTCTAAACAAAGACATTACTAACAAGGTGGATAAGAGAAAGAAGACAATTTAGAAAATTTGGTTTAAAACAAAAAAAAGGTTTTTATATCAAAATACTCTTTTTAAAATCCTTTGAAAAATCATTTTATACTTTAAAATATGTTCTCTCACAAAGAAAGGATTCTAAGATTGATTTTTACTCATTCTAGGGTATTTCTACCCTATCTCTAATGAGTTTTTGCTCCGCAGGCCAAGGTTTTCCTAAAACCTAACTCTGATACCAAATGTAACGACCCACTATTTTGGACCATTCAAATCGACAATTAATCCACACATGTCTGAATTGAATACTTCAAAACAGTAGAATGTAATATAATTTAAGGTAAATAAAACCAATCATAGAATCACAGACATAGATAAAAATCAAAATAACACGTAGCGGAAATAGAAATAACCATAGGGGTTCATAAAGCCACGATAACTCAGTCTCAAAACAAGTATTAAAATACATTGTCTGGAAAAAAAATACAGTTCTGAAACAAATATAGTAGAAATCCCAAACACATATGTCTCTGATACATGAGCTAAAATGGAAAATTGAAACTGAAATAGACAACAACTTGATAAGCATGTAACTCTAGAAATCTCTAGCTTTTAGAAGATAGATCCAAGTTGTGATACTCAGGCTGACCCGAGCGTAAGAAATAAACACAAACACTCGAGTTAGGACATACATACTTATACAATGTAAACCAACTCAAGTGAACCGTAATATAAAGGTACAAATAACTTAAAGGATGCTTGGGACCGCCCATACTCTAAGGATCCGATAAACTATTTACTATGTAGTAATACTCGCTATTATAATAATGCCTATTAGTAAAATAAACTTACTTTAAAATAGCGTTAAGGAGTGACCCAGTATTCCCCTTAACACATAAATAGTGCCAGTAGTCTATACAGTACCGTAATACCTCCTGATCGAGAGGCTACCATAGGATACTCCATAGGTACGACACAAATCAAAATCGTACAAGGCGTGCTAGGGTAGGTGACACGGCACAACTAGGCAATGCCAGGGTAGATATACCAATTACGCATCCGGACCGGTGGTAACGGGTAGCAGCTACTACCGCCCACCTCGAACCACACTCCCAAAATCAAAGGTGTGCACCAAACAATCACAAACTAATAGAATGGCAAACGAAGAAGTGCGTCCAATAAGAGGTGCGACCTCCTTAGCCCAAGAATTGCTCCTGTTTTAGCCACCTTATGCCAACTTACGGGAGTCGGGTCCACGTACATACCTCAATAGAACGTCACCACCATCCTACTTCATTTTGGAATTTCCACCGCATACACAGTTGTTAAAGTGGTTTTCGGTATCAATAGAGAGTATGCCCATATCTGATCTCGGTCTCTTTAACAACCCAATGTTATTATTACCCGTGGTTATAAATTTCAAAAATGGTTTATATTCCAAATCAAAATAAAATTATTTGAACCATTTAAATATGAAGTAGTTATCCTTCCAAATCAACTATTCAATTTCCAGAATTTCAGCAATTTCTAAATTCATTAGTTCAATTTCAACATTTCAAAGCATTGAAATTTTCAAACTGCAGCACTTATAAAGTGCCGCGATATGTATATTTCGTATATATCGAAGCATAGTTCAAACTCAGAAACTGCAGCACTTTAGGAGTGCTGTTATAGGTTCATTTAGAAATTTCAGCATGTAGTTCAAATTTTCAGAAATTACAGCACTTCAGAAATGCTGTATAGGTCTTTTAGTGTATTTCCAGCCGTAGTTCAAATTTCCAGAATTTACAGCACTTCAGAAATACTGTTATAGGTCTTTTAGTGTATTTCCAGCCATAGTTCAAATTTCCAGAATTACAGCACTTCTGAAATGCTGTTATAGGTCCTTTTTAGTATAATTCAAGCCATAGTTCATATTTTTCACAGCATTTCTGAACCGCTATAATTTCTGTTATACCCTTTAAAACAATATATCTTCAATTTTTCTCTTTTTAACTTATCAAAACTTATTCCACTTTCCAAAAAAATTATTTTGATATTATCTAACTTATAAATTTTAATAAAATAACATTTTTATTAATAAATATCCAATTTAGAATAAATTCATTTGTTGAGTCAATACTTTATAAATTACTTAACTTCCATTTCAACCAACAACTTAACATTTGATTTAACATACCCATCTCCTAAATAAAATAAAATTTCCATTTATTTACCTAACTTAAATTTCCATTTAAACCAAATTTCCAAATTCCAAGTTTAGTCATATTAAAAATACACTTTTCCCATTTGTTTATTTATACACTTAACTTATAGAAAATAACTATACAATTTATTTAAATCATTTAATCCAATTTTTTTCTAAAATTTAATATTTCAATATTTCAAAATACTTAATGCCTCAAAATAATACTTTAAAAATAACCTCGGGTATGTATAATATTTTCTAACCTAGGTCAAGTGATACGGATAATATATCATTTCAATCCATAATTTAAAAAGAAAAAATTCGGGTTCTATCATTCAAACACGCAATCCTAAGAAAATAAATACAAATAAAAATTAATCGAGCCTATCATTTCAGCGCATAATGATTTTTTCTTATTCTAAAATCCGTTCGGGTATGTATCATTTCAACCCATAGTGATAAGGGAACTTGCAGTGTGAGATGCAGAAATAAAATAAATAGTTAAATATAACATGTCATATTAGATGGTGCAACAACCATATAAACAGGATTTGACATCATATAATCACATCACAGGCAAATATGAATAACATATCAATTCATACAGATCCCTTGCCATTATTTCACAATAATATAAGTACGTAACGTCTAGAGTGAATAACTCACCTTTTCTGAAGCTAGAGCTCAATTAAAATAAAAAGATCCATACACCGTAAAGAACGAGAAGGCACGACAAGATTTGGAAAGAAGTAACAACCAAATTCAGATCTTGTAATTCAAATAAATAAACAATTATAAATATATGATTTTCCACAAACCAATATGGATTAAACCATGAGAACAAAATTCAATACAAAATTTTTATCAAATCAAAGAACAAAATGAATTAAAGTGAAACAACAAGGCACGAATCATCAAGTGGGCTTAGCCACAACCCCTATAGGCTCGATCTCATCACCCCTAGGCTTGGCCATGGTGTTTAGATGCAAGCTAGGCTAGGTTATAGGGTCATAAGGCACGGCTATGGAATGAGGAAGGTGAATAGAGGCAAGTTACATGGCATGGAAGACTACAAGGCATGGATCTAGTGGATTTTGGCTCGGCCTATGTCTATGGTGGCTCGGCCTATGTGCTAATTTGGGTCAAGGCACATGGAAAAGGGGGTGCTTGGTCATGGCTTGGCTTGGTGGAGGTGGAGGAATTGTGGCCGAGGTGAGTAATAAGAAGAAGTGGTGAAAATGGAAGGTTTATAATGGTTTTGGTCAAAATTTGTGGTGGATCTAGGTTTTAGGGTCACGGCCAAGGCATGGGATGGTGAAAAGGAGTGGATGGCCGGTCATGGGGGAGGAGGAGAGGAGGTAGTGGTCGAAATAGGGTGGAGGCCGAGAATTTCATGAAGAAAACACAAGAAAAATAAAAGAAAATGTAGAAAAAAGAAGGGAGGAAGAGGCCATTAACTTACAGTATTTTCTTTCTGGAGACAAATGAAGATGAGATGTTTTTTTTTCCCTTGAATAATAAGGTTTGAGGCGGCTAGCTTTTAGAATACACGGCTATAATTAAGGAAGTAGAACATAATAAGTAGATATATACAAAAGAAACATTCAACAAATAAAAATAAAGTTTATTTAAACACCATAGAAAATAAATAAGGAGATGTATATAGAAATATATAAAATAAAACGCAGAGATTAATTGCTTTTTCAAACGTTGTATGTTATCTAATTTTCAAAGTATAGATCCGAATTAAATGAAAAAAAAGCAGAACAGATGTTATAAATATATAAAAATTTAAATAAAAACTAGAATTGAAAAATAAAAAATTTATTTTAATAAAAAATTTCCAAATAAAGTCAAAGTTTGACCTAAAAATACAATTCCAGAAATTTGTTTATTTCATTGAATTTAGGAAAATAATTTATAACCAATTCTAACATTATACAGGAAAAATTTCCAAAATTCAAATTTTATATAATTTAACACCGAAGTTTTTAAATAAGTGAATTAAAATATCTATTAAAATTTTTGGGTTGTTACATATCTATTAAATAAATGAATTAAAATATCTATTAAATTTTTTGGATTAAAACGTAAAAGTGTATGCAGTTCAAAGTCTAATGATACCAAAACGGATCTACTTACTTCATTTAATTCATAAATGAATTATCATAGAAATTAATACGTGTATGTGATACACAAGTAGTGTATTTATGATAAGTTCATTAAATATAAAAAGGAAGTAGAACATAATAAGTAGATCAAATTAAAGAATTTGATTTGATCAAATATGTAAGTGTACTAGAAATTAGTTTCAAAATACCTAAAAGTGAACAAGATTTCAATCTAAAAAGCCACTCGTCCTCATGATACATGATGATGTATCGATAAGGTGTAATCACACTTTGTTAGATAAAGTACAGTTGATGATGAGTGAATTTGAGATAAATTCTTTCTATAAGGATATATACATAAGAGTAAGTACATACATTAAATTTGATTTCATCTATATCATATTTTACAAGATCATACAAGATTGTAGTTGATAAGAAACCACTATATATCCTAGGTCAAGGGGTTGATAGGTTGTGTGAGTCAAGAGGCTGCACGTAATATTTGCTTATGAGGGATCTTGTGTGGACTACCTATAAGGAGTATGGGAACAACTAACATTAGTTGAATAATTTATGTTATGGATGTAGTTTTGCAAACTAACTCGGTTCTATACATATAAAGGTAGTTCATAAAATGTTTTTGAACTATCCCATCACACAGAGAAACAAATGTTCTTTCAAGAAACACCACCTTCACGATGAACGAATTTCTTTTAAGAAATTAGTGGCAGTACAACTGACTTTTGTACGATCCTAGGACTCCAATAGAAACTAATAACATAAGATGAAGTAAAAAATTAATCAAGCCTAAAACAGACACAACTCAATAGAATACCTAATAAGAATTTTTGAAAATTTAAAAGAAACTATAAGTTTCTTATCGATGTTGAAAAAATGATTTCCTCGATTTTAAATAAGTTATTAAGAGTATTGAATCTTCCATATGGCACGATGCGCAAATTTGAGATGGATTCCAAGTACGGTAT
The DNA here is from genome assembly GCA_030765085.1 of Allium cepa. Taxonomy (NCBI): domain Eukaryota; kingdom Viridiplantae; phylum Streptophyta; class Magnoliopsida; order Asparagales; family Amaryllidaceae; genus Allium; species Allium cepa. The sequence goes on from CM060932.1 coordinate 709,589,946, forward strand.
CAAAATATGATTTTGATAATTGTACCTAAAGGGATATGAACCATGGGCCGCAAATGTGTCTTTGAGAAAAAGACCAGCTAGAATTTAATAAGCAACCTTGATAAGGATAACATTATTAATTTTTAATTGTTCAAATTAACAACACAGATTCGTTATTCAACATGCTAAAGTTAATTTAGATTTTACTTGCAAAAATTATCACCTGTTATGATTTTGAGTTTTGGTACATATATGTTGAAACAAAAATTTTGAATAATGATTTAGAATAGACTATTTGCATATAATAACCAAAATGTTTCGAAATCAGTGGTAGCAACAACTGATTTTGTGAATGCTGGATAGAATCCAAGAATTGATATAATAGTATCATTCAACAAGCATCAAAATTAAGTAAATATTTTGATAAAGAATTCTTATATTTTGAATTTCATTCAAAATGCAGGAGAAGCTTATGTCCGTAAGAAATAATATTAGGAGGTATAAAAATATTTCTAAAAGTTAAATAATGTACTACTAACCGTTAATGATGTACATAGGTTGAAATCAGTCTTCATTTAATTGTTTAATTCCCAATATTAGATTTGAAAATAACATCTTTTATAATCAGTCTAAAAGGAAGCTGGTATGTCTCATATCGTATACATAAACACTATGTTAAAATGTTTAATAGAGCACATAAGATGGATTCCTTGTGCATTGGCAATAGGAATTGTCATATATGCTATGTAGTCTAATATATCATATTTTTTTATATCCTTGGTAAATAGAGCGAATATCAAATCCAAATTAAGGTCACTAAATGGCAGTAAAGAGTGTTCTCGAGTATTTAATAAATACTAAGGAATTGTTTATGGAAACAACATGCTTCTTCTGAGTAAGTATTATGACTCAAACTTAATAAGTGATATCGAGAATAATATGTCAGTTCTAAATTCATATTCAACCTTGTTAAGAAGCTTTGATTTAGAAATGTCCTAAACAAGAGGTTATGGTTGATACAACCAAGAGGGCAAGTACATCATCTTGAATAGTGCTACAACAAAAGCTGCATACATACTATATATATATAATGTGCAAATCTAAAACTTAGGGGTAGTTTCAAATGTCGACAATCCCATAACATTATAGTGAGATAATAATTCCATGATACAGATCGCAAAAGAACCCAGAGTATTAAAAGTTGACAAACATACTCCTAAGGATTCCCCATGATAAAGGCAATTTATTAGCATCAGAAAGAGTTGATTGACATTGTAGGTAAATATATTATATATGTTCACCAAGCGACTAGCTCGGTCATTTTAAGAAAACCGTTCAAAGGAATCGACTTAAATTTCATAATTGAACCCAAGTGCAAGTGGGAGATAGATGGAGTTAGGGTTATGCTATAGTAATTCTATAATTTGTTACATATTTCTAACTCTGTAACCAATCTGGTTCATAATAAAGGTATTTGTTTTCTATTATATATTTGCAATACTACGATATATGTGTTTATTAATTTATTTATGTATATTAAATAGAAAATCCTTAAATAATATGTTATGTGATAATAATTATAAGAAGTGGTAATCATGAAAAAATATCACAATATAAAATAACATATTAGTTTAAATATACATGGTTAAAATGTTTCGAGAAAGGATATCGGTAAATCCGTTGAGACAAGAGTACAAATGCTCTCCAAATGTTGGGCGGTGTTTTACTCGTTGTTGCTGGAGGGCACCAAGAGGTTATGTGCTGAGAGTTTTTGGATAATTATGTAATGACTTGCTCGAGAGTTTCCATTTGGTTAATAACAACTAGGTTAAAAAGAACTCAAAGTAACGGTATTACACAGTTCTCTCAACTTGAGAGTACCGTTGAGCTTTAATGTAGATATTCCACTTTTATTATAGTTAAATAATGGCATGGAAACCATCAAGCGACTATAGTTGGGGCTGATTCCAAGCATTGAAAGTGAGACACCATTTAATAGAGAATTTGTATCCTTAAATTGTACGAGGTTAGTATCACGGTCAACTATAATCAACTCAAAGCCAAAATCTATGGCCAGAGTAGTACAATTATTAATAAATGTTACTACTAAACCAAGGACTTTATTTATGGACTAACAGAGTTGAATGTCGATGATATTGGAATTTTTACCAAATCCAGTAAATCCTAAAGTGATATAGTGTTGACGAAGAGAATTGATAAGTACTACTTAAATTGTAAAGTTGGATTTTACCTATAAAGATTTATAAGAAATAAATTCAGCTAAACTTTCACTCCGCAAGTGAAGATGATGAGTGAACGTTAATATTCAAATAGTTCGATATAAACTACTGACTGAATTTACATCTACGAGTCACACAACCATATTGGTGATTTCTCCAAAATACCATAAGATTTAATTAATTTATAAATTATTATAAAATGTTTAGTTAATATTTATGAAATATTGGTTATTTACATATTTGATGCATTGGGCATTGTTAGTAACTTTTTAAGTGCCATTGGTTATTAATTGGGTGCACGGATAAAAATTATACACATATGTATCAATATATGATATCAATATGCGTTTAAACACGATTCAAATGATGTTATTTACTACATGAGTTGGATTTTGTATCGGCCTACTTATCCCAATATCATGGTTGACCTAGGGAGAAGAAAGTTTGAATTATAGATCTGGATCTAGAACTGGTAAACACAAAAGTTGTAAAAGGAGGAGAATTTGTTTCCTTCCCATTCTCTATTTAAATAGGTATACTACTCACCCTTTGTTGCTTGATTCCTCCCTCTCTTGCCTGGCTGTGAGCAACCCCATAACCCCACCTTTGTCAAAAATTTCTAAAGCTAAAATATAGCAGTGATATAGTAGGCCCATTGGTACTCCAGACCATTGTAAAGTCTGAAGATCGATTCAAGGTGAATATATGAGGTCCCATCAATGTAGGAGATCCTATCAATCAACATGTGTTCAAAAGTTGCACCCTTAAAGTATGTAATCTTATTTACCTTTTATATAAGACTTATCACGTAGTAGCTTGTACATACAATAACTTGACATATGTATTAGCTATCGCTTATTTCATCTGTGTTTAATAACACTAATTTTTGTTTATATTAATTAACACTATTTTTTAAACTTGAAATAGTATTTGGCTATGCTTAGTTTCAAATTATTTATTTTATAATTTTCAAATATAAATATTAATTTTTAATAATTTATAATTGTTGTTTGCCATTTCAATTCAGTTATATGAACGTAATATGTTTTTAGCTATTTAAAAAAGTTAATAATATATTAAACAGGCTTTGGATTTAAATTTTGTTTTTATGTCATACATACATACATACACACATATATATATATATATATATTAATGTTTTTACCTAACGATTTAAAGTAATGTTTATACTAATTCATATTATACACACACATATACATATGCATACACACAAGCTAATATATATAATGTAAAATTATAAAATGGCTTCAGATTACTTTTCCTGTTATGACCAAAAAAATTAAACACATAATTCATATTTTCAAGATTTATTTTATTTCAATTAACATATACTTTATTTTATTATGTAATTTTAAATTACTTGTGAACTAAAATAAAATTATTTTGAAAACAAGCTAACTTTATAATGCTCGTGTGTGTGTATATTATATGATTAAAATATATTTTATTTTGTATTTTATAGATCTAAATTTGAAATCAAATTGTTTAACTATGTCAACATTTGATATTTTAGATATTAAAGTTAAATTAAAATTTTATTGAATTAATCAAACTAAATTTAGATATTAAATAATTATTTTAATCAGTATAAAATAAATTTCAAATTTTGAGAAAGCCACGCATGCGCGTGCGTGAACACGTATATATAATAATAGTTTGAGATAGCCAAAATGCGTATATAAGTGGCCACTGTATTCATTATAGATGTAAATCCAACGTCCATATACATATATTAACTATGTATGCAATATTACATTGCATATGGACGTTATACATATATGAGTATATAATGAAATACACATAAACTATATATGAATTAATTTTAATTTACACATTAATTGTTCAATTCAAAAATATTAAATAAAATTGAATTTTACTTAAATTAGCTAAATTAACTTAGTTCCAATACAAATGACCTTATTTTCTGTAGTTATCTTAAATGATAAGGCATGGACTATGTTTGAATTTTAGTAATTTTAAATAAACTATAATCTAAAATCAAAAAAATTTGATACCAAATGAAATCTACATATCTATTTGGTATAAAGAAATAGTTTCATTTTAAACTCTTTTCTGGTGTCACTCTATCTTAAAAATTTATAAGTTCGACTACTGATGTCAATTATGTAATAATGAATATTATGTTTATAACCTTAACCTTAAAACATTTGACAAATACTTAAATCTTCCTTATTTTTTTAATAATCAAAAGCAGCTACCTATTTTTTATTTTGTTAATATCAATAAAGGCACTTTAACAATTCATCATACTATTTTTTCTTATTACAGATTCTCTCTTCTAGACGATTCAATCTAATTTTGCGATCTTTATTTTTTTTCCCTTTCACATGTATAATTTCTTCTTTCTTTGTTGAATTTGTTTTCCTTCATTTCATATATAACCCTAACTTTATCGATCTCTTTTTTTAAGGAGCATTCAATATTTGTTATTTTGTTATGAATAGTTCTTATTCTCTTGCTTTTTCCAAATCTAGTTCTCAAAGGTATTGATTACATATATTTTCTACTTTTGCCTTAGTATTGATTTATTGTATTATGTTTTGAAATTTCAATGATATTCGTGAATTTTGTTGTTGATATTGTTGAAATTATTCTTTTTAATGGACTATAAGTACTCATTTAATTTGGCTTCATTGTTTATTGTTAGTCATGGTATTATTTTGTTGCATTTTTATAATGCAAATTGGTAATTAACTTATTTTAGATAATTGTTCATATTAAGGGTCATGTTCATGTTATCTTATTTTATTCTTTTTTCAATAGTTAAATTTAGAAGTAATATTTTGTTTTAAAGGGTTTATATTTATTTTTATGTTGTTGTGGTTTCATTTTTATAATGCATTGTTTTGTTTCATTTTCGTTAGTGTCATTTCTTTTATTTTTGTTACTCAACTATTAATATAATTTTCTTTATTTTTCTAGGCTTACTAATGTGTTTTATTGCATTATTTCAATTTGGTGATAGTTTAGTCGCCATTGATGCTATAAGGCATGAAATTTAGTGGAAGTGGGCTGAATTGATTTCAAATGCTTTTTAACTAAGTTATGATCTTGGTATGTTGAAGAGAGATATGGAGCGTGATCTAGATTAACAAAGTATTATGTTGTGTTTTTATAGAAATATTTAACTATTTTCTTATATTAATTTCATTGAAGAATAATTCCAACAAATCAGTTATAAGAATAGTGTTACTTGTGTTGGTACAAATAGTTTTTTTGTTGGAAAAAGTGTTTGCATGGATGATGTTGAGGATGAACGAAGTTGTCTTAGTTATTTTAAATATGTTTTGCAAAGGGAACTTCCTAATCCTATTCTTCTAAGGCATACGTAAGTGACTTCTAGGTGGTATTATAAAACATTTTAATTTTATTTTATATTCTATATTGAATGGAAAGAAATTGGAATATTCAGGAAATGACCCTAGTGAGTTATAGTTATAAGGCCTGAACTGAAAATTTACCCATTTAAGCTTCGCATTGGGAAAATGTTTAAAATCTCTATTTTTATCATGACTATGAATTATACGTGGTGCTTGAGAGAGTTAGGGGTATGCTCTAGGGGAAACTATGTAATTTGTTACATATATCTAGCTCTATAACATATCCATTGTTCATAATAAAGGTGTATAATTTTCTATTATATAGTTGTTATATTGTGATATATATAAGTAAATTAATATAGACGATCCTTGAATGATATGTTATGTGATAGTAATTGCAAGCAGTTATAATTATGAACAAATTATTCCAATGTAAAATAACATATTATTTTAAATATTTTTAGTCAAGATGTTTCGAGAAAGGATATCGATACATCCATCGAGACCGGATTATTTGATGCTCTTTAAATGTTATGCAATGTATTGCTCATGACTACAGGAGCACCAAGGGGTTACCTACTTGTAGTTATTGGATTACTATTAAATGACTCATCCGACAGTTTCCTATTGGTTAATAACAACTAGATCACATAGGAAATTACAGTGCAATGGCCTAGAATTTTGTACGTTTAAGTTGACAATAAACCACACATGCCCAATCCAATTTGAAAGAAAAAGCAGATAGTTAGGGGAAAAAGAAAATAAAGATAGAAACAGAGTAGAAGACAGAACCTCACACGAACGGAATAATATATACTATTTCAACATATATTCTTTACAACGGAAAATTTTAAATATATTTATAAGAGTTTAACTTAACATCGACATAGATAATTATAAATCTCTATCCTTACAAATGTGGAATACAGAAGTACAAAGTGTGGTGCAAATGGATAACAATCTTTAGAAGAATCTTCTAACTCCATGCTCCGAGCTCTTTCCAAATGCTTTAAACAAGACCTGACTACTATGATGCCCAAAAAAATAGGGCACCTAGAGTTTAAAGGAAAGAAAATTAACCCCGGTTCAGTCATGAGACTGGTGTGAGAAACTCAAAATACGAATATTTGAAAATAAAGGGTATCTCATTAGACCACACCGTACTTAAGCATGGAATGGGTTTTACCTTATGATAACCAAATCATTTCTGCGTAAAATCCAATGATATTATTTTTAATGACATTCTTTGAAAACCATTAAAATAAATATATTCAAATAGCCGAAATTGTTACATTGGTTAAATTTAACGGGATAATAGATTTACAACTAAAATCGAAGGCACTTATTAGAGATTTGGATTTCCAATGAATAGCGAGGTAAGGGACTACCTCTCGTATAGTACATTTCTAGAGGAATGTACCGAGGATCGACATCTTTGAAACCTCTGTGAATTAAGAACAGACTACCCGTAGACCCATCTAGTGGTGGATAACACCGAATATGATATCAACTCGGTCGTTTCCGACCTATCCGGAAGCTCTCATACTATATACCACATATATTTTTACCCAACATAATAGTGGGTGCAAATAAATCTAGAAAGGTAATATCATACCATAATGGTAGTGAACCACTTAGCCCTAAAGCTACCTCTGTTTCACAATTTCCCAGGTGTAAGGCTCGAGGTTACATTTACCTTTCTCAGAACATTTCCACTTAAAATGCCACGTTTCCATTTCCCACAACACACAATTGATTTCTACAAAATTACAACCTCTGAGCTTGTACGGCTCAGAGAAGGGTGTTAAGTATAAGAGGGGTTACCTCCTACATCACCAAACAGATGTACGCTTGTAGAGATCAATACACAATGATCTTAGAAATGCAATGTTAGATATTCATCCATACAAATTGTTCAGGAATAAGACAAACTGAAGGCACTCTCCTATGACATCCCTTGGGATTAGTAGCGAGTAGTCCTTGTATTTGAAGATCCTAGAGTGAAGGGACCACTGTTATTGATTTATCTTAGGAGCTACTCCAAAATAATCAATAAGCAATTGTTCCGTTATGAAGATCCCCGCCTTCAACTTCATTTCCTTTAACATTTCTTCACTTTTGAACTTGTAAATTGGTTCGAAGTGGTTTTTGAATAAGAATCACTCAAATCCGACCTCGGTTCCTTCGAACCAATCATCGATAAAAAGATGTTAAGTAAATAGTTGCTTATCATTTGATTAATTACTTTTCTGTTTATCAAAAATATCTTTTATATATATACATATCTTTAAAACCTTTTTTCCTAGTGTATACAGAATCCTTAAACCTCTCTATAACTTTGGAAATATCAAATCATTTTCATAATTCATATTTTAAAACATTATTGAGTTAAAAAAGGTCGATAGGAATTATACTAATTCTACTCAACATCAATTTCTGTATTCAACCTTTACTATTCGTTGAATAGCGGTGAAATCACCTTTTAGATTCATATGGATAGTGTGAACCCCTCCTTAGAATTTAATACCAAGTGTAAAGATTATTTCTATACAATCAAAGTTGTATTAAATTTGGAAAATTTAAATCTTTATACTTGCCTCGTTTTCGACATTTCGGCCTTATTAATTCCACGCCTAGGAAAAAGACCAGGTGAGACAGGACACTGGTTGCTCTTAAACATCTTCTTAGTTTAAGCACCTCATATTTGGGTCTCATGAATGGAAAAATCCAGTCTACTCGTTGGCTTTTAGAGCCAAGATTAAATCACTTATTATAACAATTTTTCTTGTAATCATTTATTTAAACCCTTTCAAAGTAAATTATAAAACCTTAAATTCGGTTTTAAAATACTTAGTTTTTTATTTGAAAATATTTATAAAAGATTTGGGAAAGAATACTTAAGTTTAAAGACATATTTCAAAAGTTATTAAAAGTGCTGCAAAAAGCTATCAAAACAACTTTTCTATCATTTAGAAATCCATTTTTATAACTCAAATATATTTTAAATTTTTTAATAGATTTACAGAATTTATTTCATATTTTTAAAGAACTGAAAATATCAATTATAAAGAATTTATCACTTTGATTTCCGAACTGCCAAATCGCGATTATTTTGAAAACTTGTTTTGCTCATATTTCAAATCTTCTAAATGAAATCGCGATCCTTTTCTTTTATTTGAAAATTATGATTATAAGAGTTCAGAAAATTTTTATTATAAAGAATTCCGACTCCGAACCATCGTATAAATGACTTTAACTTCCTATGGCGCGAAATCGTGAACTGCCATTACACGATGCGCTTATTTTTGACTCAATTTTCATAACTTGTCAAAACTTCCCCGAATTGGGTATTAGTGTTTATAAAACATTTACAAACCAATTTAAACCATTTTAAAGAGGTTAAGAATATATATACACCATTTCATTTATTAAAGGAAAGTGATTTCCTTTGTGATATTCGACATGTATTTAACGTGACTTGTTAACACCATTAAACAATTGTAGTAAGTAACCAAACTTGATGGTCAAAGCATGGTAAACATCCATGGCAAACATATCACATCATCATATATACATATAGAGTTTCTCACCTTTATTGGATATTAAACTTAAGAAAATTTGTTATAGCTTCACTGTGATCGAATCAAAGCTTACGGAATCGAGCTTGCGACCTTTCGAAAGCTCGGCCTAAGCTTGTAAAGAGGTGGAATGCTTTGCCTTAGTGATGTAGGGTGGTGGTCGTGTATTTGGAAGTTGGAGAGGAGGTGTTTGACTTGGTTTTGAAGTGGATTGACATGGTATATACATGTGTGTATATTTTGCCATGGCTTTGCTAATATTTTTTCAAGGCATGGAAGCTATTAAGAAGAGCTCATAGAGCTTTATGAAGGAGGAATAAGAAGTGAATGGATGAAATGGGAGAGCTAAGGCCTTGTATTTATAGGCAAAAATTTATGAAAATATCCAAATGTGCATTTCCTTTTCTACCCTCAACCCACACCCCTCCTTTCCCATCATATTAATCCCCCTCCTCCCATGTGACTCCATCACTTCATTCCACGTGCATTGACTTTAAATGCCTTAAGGGTGAAGATAAATGAAAGTATCGTGATATTTGCTTCATAATATCATGATATTTCTATCCTATGTATACATGTATATATGTATGTCTATTTATATGTATATATATGCACGTGACATATATGTGGATCTATATGTATCTACACAAGATAAAAAATAACATTGCAACAACTTTGAACAACTTTCATTCATTAAAATGTTGAAATCGGGAAGCCGATTCCCGGTCACATTTTTACTTCTTAGTTAACATACATATATTTGTAAACAAAATTTTAAAACTAATTTGTTATAGTTTTTAGCTTAATAAAATGATCACTTTTGATTTGTAAAACCATATAAATTAATATCAAATAAATTTTTACAAAAAGTGCTGTAATATCGATAAAGTGAAACGAATTTTCTTATATTTTCAAATCAAGCATATATCTTTATAAACCTAGTATAAGTGGTTTATTATCACTTCATTACTAATTAAAATGAATTATTATCATTTTAAAACAATTATTTGAAATAATTATAATAATTATTAAATCATTAAATCTTAGTTTAAAATCATAAATCAATTATTAAATATAATGGCATCACTAATGATGTCATAAATACATTTAATTTCCAAAAATAAAATAAATAAATTTTATTTCATATTCTTGTTTAAACAGATAAATAAGTGTATGTATCCAGCTCCATGCACGACTTCTGATAATTATAGAGTTGTTTATTGATAAAATAGTTTTTGGTTATTTATTGCTATTTTTCCAAAGTATATATTTTTTTGTAAATACTTATTCAAAATAAGAATACCATTATTATTTATAGTTCAAAAAATCATAATTTATGTTAAAAACCTTATATTTGAATATTTTAAAAATAAATATAATTTATCAAATTGATAAATTTGCATGTCGTTACATGTAGGGTGACAATGTTATATAGTTTCCTTGACTTAAGAATACTGTAGAACTTCAATCTTATTACTCCACTTTAGTTATAGTCAAATCTTGACATGGTGATCTATTGAGCAACTATAATTGGATTGAGTTGAAGTATTAGAAGTGAAGCACTATTCAATAAAGGATTCATCTCTTTACTTTTATACAATTAGCATCACAGTCAACCGTATTCAACTCAAAGTCAAAATCTCTAGCCAAATTAGTATAATTAATAATAAATACTATTATCGATAAGAAGTTTGCTTATGCACCAAATGAGTTCAATAAGGATGATACTAGAATTTTCACCAAAACCAAATTCCATAAATCTTACAGATATAGTGTTGACAAAGAGAATATGTGTAAATAATAATTGCTAAAAGGTACTAGTTAAGAAAATGTAAAATTGGCTTTTGTCCAAGAGATTTGTAAATGATAAATTTGGACAAACTATGGCACCACTAGCTAAGATGACGATTGGACATTAATATTTGAATTGTTCAAAATTAAATTAATCGTCATCTGAATTCGCAGCTTTTAGTCTCACAACTGTATTTGTGAATTCTTCAGAAATCCAAAGGATATAATTACTTTATAAATTGTTCTAAATTAATTACATTAATTATATTTGAGAACATTAATTATTATTTAATTTATTTGATGATTTGGAGTTTCTTGAAATTATTTTCTAAATATATAAATTTATATTTTCTCATGTCGATATATGATATCATTATTACTTTAAACGAGTTCAAATAAAAGATAATTGCATGAAGGACTTTTTGGGAATTTTGCAATAAAGGTGGAAAATGTGGCTAGCCATAGATGTAAGAGAGAATAGAGCGAGAGAAAATTAAGGGATAAATTAGGAAAGTTTTAAATGAAAGAAAGGGAAAAGTTACATTCTCTCAATTAAGATAAATCCACTAGTTTTATTTCCATCATTCATTCATTCAACTTCTTTTCTCTCTTACTCCTACAACCATGGCCGAAATTCCATCTCTAACTTTCTAAAAATTATCAGCTTGAAATCAAATAAAAATGTCAAATAAAATGTAGAGCCACATGGTTTATCCATCTCTTGCAAAGTTTGAGTGTAGATTCAAGCATCTGGAGGGATTTCCAAACCAAAATGTAACTTGTTAGCTAGATTGAAAGGTATATTCTAATTTATTTATTTATTTAGATGTAATATACTTATAATAATTTTATATGTATATATTATTGCCTCATCTTGATTTAAAATTAGTTATGCAATTTAAACAATTTGTTGAATTATCATATTTTTTTTAAATATTAAAAATCAAACAAAATTTTATATATATGTAAAATAATGTTTAGGTTATGGCTCAATGTTTTAAAATTACTTCCATTTATATTTAAATACGTTATACAATGTAATGATTTAAACGTTTCAGTTTGAACGTTCTTAAAAAATCGCCGATATCTTGTTTGGTTTGTTGTGTGCAATTTTTGTGTTATAATATTTTAACTGTTTAGCAATTAAAATGAATTTTTTTTTTATTTTGGATTGAAACTTTGTATGTTTGTTTGTATTTCATCAATAAATTTAAGTATGCATATGTTTGCATATATATCAGAAATTTTTAATACAATTGGATGTTTTTTTTGAATCAATTGGAAAGTTTTGATTAGTCATTATATATATATGTATGTATGTATATGCATGTGTGTATAAACAATTATATTTGTATTTTATATTGTAATGACCCAGATTATTTGTCATTGATTTTGAACATTTAATTTATTTATTATTTTGTTTTGAAATGTGAATAGAATTTTAATATGTAATTTAACGATCAAATACGTAGAATAAAAACTTAAGATTCAAATATAGAAATTTATTGGATAAATTTTGTTGTTAAATTTATAATTGGAAATCGTTTAATTAAGTGGGTTGGAGAAGAATACGAATCAAAAATAATTTCTAATGTTGATATAAGATCTACTGGAATTATAATTGAGTTAGTAAGTTTTTAAAACTGAAATTTTAAGCGATTTCGTAAAAATAAGAAATCGTCGATTTAATCGATGATTAAAAATAGCGATCCAGGGCATTGTCTCGGAATTCAATGAAACTAGTTCCATTGGATCTGGAATAGTATATTATTATCAAATTTCAAATTTCATAGTGTTTGGATTTACCATTTGGTCGTATGGGATATAAACGCATTGGATTTAATATCAAAAATTCAATATAATAATTGAGAAGCTATTTTCTCCGTACGATCGAATTAGAACTCAAAACATTTTCCATTGCCTTCGGAATGGGGGCATAATATAATGAACGCCTAACGACATCCCTCCATAGGGGTATAACATTATGAATGCCTAACGGCACGCCTCAAGAGGAGTATAACATTAGGAATGCCTAGCTGCACGCCTCCATAGGGGTTCAAAATTTCGGGTTATGTAATGTGAGATATTTAGAATTAAATAAAGATATATATGATCAAATCGAAATCAAATCAACGTCGACAACATCGTACCCAAGCCCCCCTTCACGTTCAAATCATGTCTTTCCCTTTTCTTCAGATCAAAAATCACGAAATAAATTCGTTCAAAACATGCCTCTTTTGATTTAAATGTTTCTCCCTCCCATTTTTTTCATTTGGATCCACAACAATAAAATAAATCGAAGAAAAAATTGCCTGTAAAAAGAAAGTGACGGAAAACTATGATCAAGTCGGGAGTTCGATGGAGGCATGAGGGCATGCGGCGCCGCGCGTGTAGGTGGGGAGGCCAAACGATAGCTAGGGCTTGAGTCGTACGGGGCTTGATGGTCAGCGATGCCGAGCTGCTGTAGGAGTGTGGTCACCTTAGGCTTGTTGCGGTGAGTTGTATGGCTACACATCAGTAGTGAAGTCGTGATGGAGGGGAGCACTTCGTTGTTGAGCGAATATATGGAGAGAGAGAGAGAGAGAGAGAGAGAGTGCGGAGAGGAAGTGTTTAACGAATTCGAGTTCATGTGTTGTTTGGTGATTGACGTTTGGGTTGTTCAACGTGTAAGGTGGAGGGAAAGTTGCTTTATGTGCAGGGCATGGCAGTGGATGGTGCAACATCATTCGAAGGTGGGGTTTTCAGGTGGGTCGTGGATGGTTTAGGGGAGTTAGCCATGGCCAGATGTGGAGGAGGTAGTGGCGTGGGAATTTTAGGACAGCGAGATAGTCGGTTCCAAGCTGTAAGCAGACTCGTTTTGGAAAGAAGTAAAATATTTTTTTTTAATTATTTTAATTAGAGAATAATAGGTTTATTAACTATAGTTAAAATTTGAATCAATAACTTATATAGTTCGCACTTTGCTTACGAAGTTTAAAAATCATGAAGAAACAAGTCGGGTTTGGATCAGATTGCAAAACAAAAATCATGGTGAGAAATTCTCACTCATTTAGATTGCCAAATTTAAATTTAAATGTTTAAATTTAATTATTGAATGCTTGATTGGATTGGTAAATTATAATTATCTGTTGGATGTTATATATATATAGTAGTATATATATTAGTAGTTAGATTGATATTCCCGCATATGTTAGCATATGAGACCCTATGCACCTTGCATAATAGCGGATGACCCTATACACCGCGATATCCCCCTCGAAGTGGGACTGGTATTTTTTGTTATATTAACATTTGTGGATGCACGAAAACAGGTTGGAGGGGTCCAAATGGATTCCTAAAAAATATTGATTGTTTTTCATATATAATAATATATTATTTGTTGGAATAACCTGTCGTGATTATTGTTGTGATGTGAATCATTGGATACTATAGTAGTGATGGCCCTAATTTTGGTATTTTAAATACCATAAATATTATTTTGAATTTTTAAGAAATTAAAGGAGATTTTTAAGATGAAAATATTTATATCGAAATTTGGATTATTCAAAAGAAAAAGTTTTGGATAAGAAATAATTGATTTTAATCGTACTTAATAATTCGAAATATATATATATATATTTTTGTGGATAATTTAAAATTATTTATATAGAATATTTTAAACAATGGTTTTTAAAACTGATAGCCGATAAAATATGGAAAGGTGTTGAAATCGATATTAAAAATAGATTTGAAAAGAAAATGGAATTTATAAAGAAATGGACTTATATAATGGAATTTTATAAGTGAGGATAGTTTATAAAAAGATAAGGTCAAAGGACTTATAAAATTTATATAGATGTTTAAAAATAAAGGAAATCGATATCAGATGATAAATTTGGAATATGAATTTTTAGAGAGAATTCATACTGGAATATGGAAATAGGGTAAGGGAAAAATAGTGGATACTATTTTTGAAATGGAAATGGTTAAGGAGATCGAAATGGAAGCGATGTGATGGAAATCGGGAGGACTTTATAAATTGGACTGGTTATTAAGATTTTTAAAATTTAAGAAGTTAAGTTTGTTTTGAAAAGGAAATTTTTTATTTATTGAGCTATGAGATTTTAAACTAGTTAAGATTGAAATAATTCGGTAAGTGAATTTTTCAAATGTTTAACTTTTATTCTAATGAATCCTAAACTTTAAAATCAGCTTTGAAAAATGATGTTTTGCACGTTTCAATATTTTAGATAATTACTTGAACATGTCTTAAAAATAACTTTTTTACTATTCTTTTAAATACTTATTATATATATATATATATATAGTTTTTTAATGTTTTAAATTTATTTATAAACCTTCTCGGATGTCTGGAAATGGAGTTATTCAGTATATGGGATTTATAAAAGAATTCTCAAAATGGAATTAGGGAAAAAGTAAGAAAATTTCCGAAGTAGTTAAATAAAAGTGAACTTCAAAAAATGAAACAATATTCATAAAAGAAGTTGGAAGGGAAATTGAAATTATAAGCAAGTATATTTGACTTTGGAGATATTAAAGGGAATTAATTAAGAAATTCCAAATACTTGTAGAATTCCTTGTAAACGAGTTAAGAAATTTACGAATAAAATTGTAAATGATTTTGAGAAAATAGAAAGTAGGAAATAGATGGAATACTTCCTAAGTGTTGAACATGAAATGGAATTGGAAAAATATTCTAAGTATTGGAATGGTTGGCAATATTCCATTAAATATATAAAGATTTGAAATGGTTCCAAACGTTGGAATACTAGAAGTAGTTTAAATACATATCTTATAAAGATATTTTAAAAATCAATTTTGGGAAATTTAAAATAAGGCCCGATGTCTATTTATGGATGTTTATTGATAGTTAAATAACCGACTGTCAATTTTGGCCAAATTGGTTAATTATTTCGAAGAGACCGGGATCAGATTTAATTATCCAAAAACCACTTCGATCCAGTTTGAACATTACGAATGGATACTGTAAAGATAGAGAAGACAGTGATTCGGTTTGTCTAGACCTAGGACAACTTGTGCAGACGAATGCTATCAGAACAACGTCATTAGAGGACAATGAGCATTCTAAGTGAAAATTGTTCTTGAAAGGTAATCGTAGCCTCAAGCCTCATTAACTGAAATGACTAAAAACTGAAGGAGATGCCGCAAGGCTAAGTGGGTCGCACTCAATTAGGGTATGTTATCACCTTTCTAGATACCCTCGGATATTATCACTACGGTGCATGGAAGAATTCGATTTTAAGGGTGGGTACACCTGGAGTGATAACATATTCGGTTCTATCCAGGTTAGGGATAGGGTCGGTCTTGTGTTGTAGGGGATCCCGGTGAGGTTCTCGGTACATTTTTCTAGAAGTGTACTATGATAGATAGTACCATAGTGCCTAGTCATTGCATGAAATCCATTTTCCAATAAGCGTTGTACAGTTTTGATTGGGCCCAACTATGCTCAAACCTGAGATGCAAGAATTTCAACTATTTTCCATTTACTTGATTTAGACACTATTATAATATCAGAGGTTCTGATAAAAATGTTATGGTTATCTTAAGGTAAAAACCCGTCGTGTTTATATGTGACGTGGTCTTACGAGATACCTTTGCCTTTCAAAGGATTTTGAAAATAATAGTAATAATTCAAATTGAGTGTATTTTTCTCATGTTGGTTTTCCAGACCGACTCAGGTTTTATTTTATTATAATGCTCGTGTCAGGCTGAGTATTACAGATTAGGATAGGATGCTATGAAGCTCAGGAAGCGAGCTAAATGACAGAGACGTACTTCCATACTTGATTAATATTTTCTGCTGTATGAGGATAAGTTATTATAACTATCCGGATTGATGTATTGATTGTTGTACTCTGATGATTATAAGTACAAAATTGTTATAGATTCTTTTGTATAAAAATCTGTTATTATATATTGTATTTTTTTCGCTGCGATTATCAGATTCTGGTTTTATTGTTTCTAATTTTCTTCTACCTTTTCTTCTTCACCTTCAGCAATCGGTATTTCCGACACTTGAATACTCGGTAAGTTATACCGTGAACGTATTTTATGTCGATTTTTTAGGGTCGAAAATCCCATTCGTCACAGTTCGTATCAGAGCCGAAGGTTAAACGAGAACCTTGGCTCTGGTGGGGATTACTCATTAAAGATAGGGTCAGTAATACCCTAGACTGAGTTTGAGTGTATGAATACATATGAGCACGTATTTATTAGTGAATATAAAATGTTTTTGTTATATTGGTTGATTTATTGAGTGGCTTATGAACTCTGGTCGGCACAGTCCATACAGCTGTATCGATAGGGGTTTTTGAACACTTAAATAGGGTAATTCGACACGGTATTGTTTAAAATACGGTAAATGAATTTTACCCAAAGATATATTTTATATAAAAGAAATATATTTTTTAAAATTATTATATATATATTTGGAGTGTTTGGATGATAATATTATAATCTAACAAGATTATATATATTGAAATGGTTTATATAACCAAATAAAAATGTTTATAAGTATAAATTATACAAATGGAATATATTAAAATGGATTCAAAGTAGAATTTGAAATTTTAAAATTCTGGAAGCTTTGAGAAATGGTTAAAATGGTTTGAACTAAGTATTTGGCAATTTTGAAATTTCGAGGATTATTTAAATATTTTCCGAAGTGGTTGGAAAGAGAAATGGTGATATTATTGGGATATTTTTGAATGGAAAATGTTTGGATTTTGGAATTGGTGAAGCACTGAACTCACTACAGTCATTGGAAAACAACTCTAGTGATGACAGCCGCATCATTAGTGTTCATTTTTGAGTTTCTAAGTGACGGATTGTTATCGAAATAGTTGATTTGGAGATTTTTGTTGGAAAACAAACATAATTTAAAAAAATTTCCAAGAGAATTAATTTAGGATAAAACCGAATTTGAGTTTAAAATTCCCAGGAATGGTTTGTTGAAAACAAAGAGTTACGTATGTATATTTGATTTCAAGTGGTTTGAAATAAGTATCAGGTGCTTAAAAAAATTTGGAATTTGAATTTTGAAATTAAAATTTTAAATAGAGTAGGTTTAAATGGATTGAACAAATTGAAATTAACTTGGGCTAATTTAAATAAGTTTGGAAATTTTAGTATGAAATTAAAATTTGACTTGTGTAAGTTAAATAAATTGGATTTGTAAAAGAAAACTTATAGGAATTGGAATTTAACTTACACAAAGGTTAAGGAAATTAAATTAAATGAAGTGATTATAATAAATAAAATGAAATGAGTAGAGTGTGATGAAGTTAACTAAACACAAGTGCATATGTATGTGTAAGTGAATGCAACGAATAAATATAAGTAAGCGAGTGTGGAAAAATTGGAAAATTAAGTTAAATTCTTACTTGATTAAATTAAATAAATAAATAATAAAATGTGGATATACTCGAGTATAAAATTGTGGGGAATGCGGGAAAATAAGTTGTGTAACTTATAAAAATTGGAAAAGTGGATTAGAAAAACCAAAATAAAAATAATCAGATGTTGTAGCAAAGCAATAAAAATCCAAACTTGAATTTGAAAATGAGTTTGAACTCAAGTAAATTAAGTGAAGTGATTTTTGAAGCAAAAATCAGATATTGAGTTGTAAAATGGAAGTGAACTAATTAGATAAATTAATTAGTAAATCGAATATAGGAATGGAATTTAACTTGATTAAAAAGAATGGATTGTGGGATGAAACTGAAGTTGAATATAGAACTTGATTAATAAATAAAATTCGACTTATATATATAAGCTGATTAGATATATGTTGAATGTGATCAAATAAATTTGGATTGAAGTAAAAATGGCCTGAGTTATAAATAAATTCAATGTGAGTGTAAATATATTGAATATGGCCATGAATGTTATTTTAAATGAATTCGAGAATGAATTCGAGTATGGAATTGAAATTTGAAGTGGATTAAATGAAGGAACTAATTAAATAAATTAGTAAACGGGATGGAATTTGATGGAATGAGAATCAATCTAGAATTTGAATTGGAATTTGATAGAAAGGGAAATAAATTTAAGTTATAGAGTTGAATAAATGAATTGACTTAAGTAAATTATTTTGGATGGAAGCTTGGCTCAAATAAAACCATAATGCATAAGTAAATAGCGTAGAGTGATTCCAAGCTTAATAAATTGGATTTGAATATAGTGAATGTAGATATGAATGGAATGTAACTGAATTGATCGTGAATGAATTTGAAATGGAATAGAATTTAATATAAACTGATTTGGAATCAATTTAAAATAGCTATAAGCTTAAGTGGTTATTTTATTAATTAAATATCACCGTATTTGCATAGAAAAATTGGCATTGTCGTAAACGGAAGTAAATGAAATTCTGTAAAGTAATAGAGAGTGAATAAATGGATTTTTAATCAATTTGAAATGGATATGAAATTTTTTGGTATAAATATGAGTTGAATGCAAATTATTGGGTTGTAAATCATTCGAATTGAATGAAATGACATATAAATTGATTGAAATGAATAATCGAATGTTAGAACCTTGTAGTTATTAATAAATTCATGTTATGACATGGTTGTTAGTGGAAAATTATGTGTTTAAGTTGTTAAATGGATGAAATGTTATTAAACTATCACATTTTGGTATTTACGTGGTTAAATTGAGTAAGTACGGGTACCCAGAGGCTATTGGGCTAGAGTTGGTTTGTGAAATTTCATATAAAATAAGTCGTTTCCTTAAAAATGCTAAAATAAGGTAGGTTTTTGGATTAAATATCGCAAAATAATAAATATTGTTATCTATTTTGTTTTTCGACAGTGTGAGTCGATGTATATATTTTTATCTCTCTTGTCATATCGTAAAACGCTCTCCATACAAGGGAGACTCTGTCAAAAAAATTCGGGAATTTAGGGAACTAGAAATTTTTCTGAAAATTTTGATAACTAAAAAGTTGATGTTCAATTTAAAATTGGAATCAAAGATTTTGGTTTAGAAATGGAAACTAAATGTTTTGGATAGGACTAACGGTTTAAAAAAGCGAACGTCAAGTTTTAACTAAGTGGATTTTGTTAAGTTAATGGGTTTGAAGTATCTTCATGCCTTAGCAACTTCCGGACAAAATTCTTTTAACGGGGAAGGAATGTAACGACCCGGATTTTTGGTCATTGATTTTGAACATTCAATTTATTTCAAATGTTGAATTTTGAAATGTGAATAGAATTTTAATATGGAATTCAACGATCAAATAAGTGGAAT
Organism: Allium cepa; assembly: GCA_030765085.1. NCBI lineage: Eukaryota > Viridiplantae > Streptophyta > Magnoliopsida > Asparagales > Amaryllidaceae > Allium > Allium cepa. The sequence continues at coordinate 709,610,169 of CM060932.1, forward strand.
AAAAAGTTAAGTTTTAAATATAGCGATTTATCGGATAAATTTAGTTGTTAAATTTATAATTCGAAATAGCGTTTAAATAATTGGGTTAGAGAAGAATATGAATTGAAAACGATTTCTAATATTGATGTAAATTCTACTAGAATTATAATTGAGTTAGTAAGTTTTTAAAACTGAAATTTTAAGCGATTTTGTAAAAATAGGAAATCGTCGATTTAATCGACGATTTAAAATAGCGATCCATGGCATAGTCTTGGAATTTGACGAAACCAATTCCATTGGATTCGAAATAGTTATTATTATCGGATTTCAAGTTTCGAATGTTTATATTACCGTTTGGTCGTATGGGATATAAACACATTGGATTTAATATCGAAATTTCAATATAATAATTGGTTCCAAAACGCTATCTTCTCCATACAATCGCATTAGGACTCAAAACATTTTCCATTGCGTTCGAAATAGGGGTATAACATTATGAACGCCTGGTAGCACGCCTTTACAGGGTTCAAAATTTTCAGGTTATGTAATGTGAGATATTTTTAATTAAATAAAGATATATATGATCAAATCGAAGTCGAATTGAAGCCGACAACATTGTACCCAAGCCTTCCTTCACATTCAAATCACATCTTTCCCTTCTCTTTTCAGATCAAAAATCAAGAAATAAATTCGTTCAAAACGCGCCTCTTTTGATTTAAATGTTTCTCCCTCCCATTCTTTTCATTTGGATCCACAGAAGTAAAAGAAATCGAATCGTAAATCGCCTGCAAGAAGGAAAAAAAGAGGGAAAACTGCGATCGAGTCGCGAATTCGATGGAGGCGCATGGGAAGGCGGCACTGCGCGTGGAGGTGGGGAGGTCAAATGATAGCTAGAGCTTAAGTTGTACGAGGCTTGGTGCTCAGCAATGCCGAGGTGTTGTAGGAGTGCGGTCACCTGTGGCTTGTCGCGATGAGTTGTACGGCTGCACATCAGTGGTGAGGTCACGATGGAGGGGAGCACTTCGGTGTTAAGTGAATGTATGGCGAAAGAGAGAGTGCGGAGAGGAAGTGTTTAACGAATTCGAGTGTGTGTTGTTTGGTGATCGGCGATTTGGGTTGCCAGCGTGTAAGGTGAAGGGAAAGTTGCTTTGTGTGCACGACACAATGGTGGACGGTGTAGCATCGTTCGAAGGTCGGGTTTTCAGATGGGTCATGGATGGCTTAGGGGAGTTAGCCATGGCTTGACGTGGACGAGGTAGTGGCGTGGGAATTTTGGGACAGCGAGATGGTCGATTCTAGGCTATAAGCAGACTCGTTCTGGAAAGAAGGTATAAAATAATTAATTTTAACTAGAGAATAATTGGTTTATTAACTATAATTAAAATTGGAATCAATAGCTTATATAACTCATAATTTGCTTACGAGGTTTAAAAATCATGAAGAAACAAGTCGGGTTTGGATCGGATTGCAAAACAAAAGTCAAGATGAGAAATTCTCACTTATTTGGATTGCCAAATTTAAATGTTTAAATTAAATTATTGGATGCTTGATTGGATTGATAAATTATATTTATCCGGTGGATGTTATATACATATAGTAGTGTGTGTATATATATATATATATATATATATATATATATATATATATATATATATATATATATTAGTAGTTGGATTGATATTCCCGCATATGTTAGTGGACGAGACCCTATGCGCTCCGCATAATAGTGGATGACCCTATATACCGTGATATCCCCCTCGAAGTGGGATTGATATTTTTATGTTGTATTAACATCTGTGGATGCAGGAAAACAGGTTGGAGGGATCCAACTGGATTCCTCAAACACACTGATTGTTTTTCATAAATAATAATATATGATGCGTTGGAATATTCTATCATAGATTATTGTTGTGATGTGAGTCATTGGATGTTATAGAGTGCTGGCCTTAATTTTGGTATTTTAAATACCATAAATATTATTTTGAATTTTTAAGAAATTAAAGGAGATTTTTAAGACGAAAATATTTATATCGGAATTCTGATTATTTAAAAGAAAATGTTTTAGATAAGCAATAATTAATTTTAATTGTACCTAACAATTCGGAAAAAAAATTATGGAGATTTTAAAATAATTTATATAGAAGATTTTAAACAATGTAATTTTAAAAATGGTAGCCGGAAAAATATGGAAATGCACTGAAATCGATATTAAAATAGATTTGAAAAAAAGGGAACTTATAAAGAAGTGGACTTATAAAATGGAATTTTATAAGTGAGGATAGTTTTATAAAATGATAAACTCAAAAGAGTTATAAAATTTATACAATATGTTTATTAATAAAGGAAATCGATATCAGATGATAAATTTAGAATATAAATTTACAAGGAGAATTTATATTGGAATATGGTGAGGGAAAAATAGTGGATATTATTGTCGAAATGGAAATGGTTAAGGAGATCAAAATGGAAGCGATGTGATGGAAATCGAGAGGAATTTATAAAGTGAACTGGTTATTGTAATTTTTAAAATATATTTTTAAAATTTAAGAATTTAAGTTTGCTTTGCAAAGGAAAAATTTATTTATTGGGCTATGAGATTTTAAACTAGTTAAGATTGAAATAATTTGGTCAGTGAATTTTTCAAATATTTAACTTTTATTCTAATAAATCCTAAACTTTAAAATCAGCTTTGAAAAGTGATGTTATAAAAAGCGTTTCAATATTTTAGATAATTACTTGAACATGTCTTAAAAATAAATTATTATTATTCTTTTAAATACTTATGATATACTTATGTATATATGATATATGTATATAGTTTGTAATGTTCTAAATTTATTTATAAACCTTCTCCGAAGTCTAAAAATGGGGTTATTTGGTATATGGGATTTATAAGAGAATTCTAAAAATAGAATTATGGAAAACATAACAAAATTTCCGAAGTAGTTAAGTATAAGTGAACTTCAAAAAATGAAATATAATTCATAAAAGAAGTAGTTGGGGAAATTGAAATTATAAGCAAGTATATTTGACTTTGGAAATATTAAAGGGAATCAATTAAGGAATTTCGGAACTTACAGAATTCATTATAAACGAGTTAAGGAACTTACAAATAAAATTGTAAATGATTTTGAGAAAAAAGGAAGTAGGAAATAGATGGAATACTTCCTAAGTGTTGAACATAAAATGGAATTGGAAAAATATTCTAAGTATGAGAATGGTTGGAAATATTCTGTTGAATATATAAGGATTTGAAATGGTTTCAAATGTTGGAATACTGGAAGTAGTTTAAATACATATCTTATAAAGATATTTGGAAAATAAATTTTGGAAAATATAATATAAGGCTTGATGTCTGCTTATGAATGTTTATTGATAGTTAAATAACCGATGGTCAATTTCGGCCAAATTCGTTAATCATCTCGAAGAGACCAGAATCAGATTTAATTATCCGAAAACCACTTCGGGTTTGAACACTACGAATGGATACTGTGAAGACAGAGAAGATGATGATTCGGTTTGTCCAAACCTAGGTCATCTTGTATCGACGAATGCTATCAGAACATCATCATTGGAGGACGATGAGCATTCTAAGTGAAAATTGTTCTTGAAAGATAATCGCAGCCTTAAGCCTCATCAACCGGAATGATTGAGAATCAGGGGAGATGCAGTAAGGCTAAGTGGGTCGCACCCAATTAGGGTATGTTATCGCCTTTCTAGATACTCTTGGATATTATCACTACGATGCGTGGAAGAACTTGATTTTAAGGGTGGGAACACCCGGGATGATAACATATTTAGTTCTATCCAAGTTAGGGCTAGGGCCTATCTTGTGTTGTAGGGGATCCCGGCGAGGTTCTCGGTACATTTTTCTTGAAGTTTACCGTGATAGTTGGTACCCCAGTGCCTAGTTATTGTATGTAATCCATTTGCCGATAAGCGCCGTACGGTTTTGATTATGCCCAACTATGCTGAAACGTGAGAAGCAAGCATTTCAGCTATTTTCTATTTACTTGATTTAGATACTATTATAATAATAGACGATTTGACAAACATGTTTTGATTATCGTAAGATAAAAACCCATCGTGTTTATGTGTGACGTGGTCTTACGAGATACCTTTGTTTTTCAAAGGATTTTGAAAATAATAGTAATAACTCAAATTGAGTGTGTTTTTCTCATGCTGATTTTCCAGACTGACTCGGATGTTATTTTATTATAATGCTTGGGTCAGACCGAGTATTACAAATTCAAGATAGGATGCTATGGAGCTCAGGGAGCGAGCCGGATGACAAAGACGTACTTCCATACTTGATTATTATTTTGCGTTGTATGAGGACAAGTTATTATAACTATCCAGATTGATGTATTGATTGTTATAATCTGATGATAGTAAGTATAAAACAGTTACAGATTCTTTTGTATAAAAATCTGTTATTATATACTGTATTTTGTCCCGATGTGACTGTGAGATTCTGTGTTGATTGTTTCTAATTTTCTTCGACCTTTTCTTCTTCAACCTTAGCGATCGATATTTCTCGCACTTATACACTCAGCATGTTATACAGTGAACGTATTTTATGTCAATTTTCGAGGGTTGAAAATCCCGTTCATCACATATATTGTAAAAGCGTGTTTTAGAAACATTTTCAAAAAAATTCTATTGAATAGTTTAAAATTGAGGAAATAACATACGCATATAAATAGCGAATATTTACATGATAGATATAAATCCCAAGATCTACACATGTATATATTGACCATGTTATTAACTGTTGGTTTTGTCATTTTGTTGTATCATGTCATCTTATGTATGCTAATTAGATGTTGTGGCAATCATATTTTGCTAAATAGGAAATATGGAACCAATCAATGATGCCTATTTCATCTCTTTTCTTTGGGACTTGAAGTGATTACATCTAAATCTAATTTCTTTGTTTATTCCTATCTTTTAACACCCAACAACTATACCGGCTTTATGTTTCACATGTTTGTCATATAATTTAAAATAGGAACATATTTTATTTATTCAAACCATTTTAAATTACATTTAATCAACATGGATTTAATTAATTATGATGAAGACAATATTGATAAAATATGATTTTATCAAAAATAACTGGATTGAATCTAGTGAAACTCATTAGATTTCATAGGACCACTATGATCCAAACAGAGATTATTATTTTTTGAAATCTACTCATTTCACCCACTGGAGACCGAGCTAGTTCCTTCAATGCCGGTGTCTTGGATATGAGCATTCCTCCTATGAAAAGAAAATTTAATTAATATATTGCTGAAGGATCATATATATGCCAACCCTCATTTGAAAACCAAGGAAATAATCAATATTTTTACAACAAAATATAATTGATTGTGAAATACTATTTTCCTTATACTGGCCAAAGGTTTTCCATGGTACGATCTTACTTCTTATCATAATTCGACATTCTTTTATTATTCTGTGGAGGAGAGTAATTTTGAAGTTCTGTTACATTGGAAAAATATAGTAAAACATTGGAATTCAATAGAGTTTAAAATGGTTTGGAAGTTTGCATGTACGGGTTTCATTTTTACTATCCTTAACATTTTCTACATGGAGCATTTGAGAGACGTAAAGGTTGCTTATTATGGATCTAGTGTGTCAACCAATGGCATAAAAAGGTTGATTTCAAAAAAATTCTTTTATTATATTTTCCCAAAGATCAATTTTATACTATTGTGAAAAAAATATGCAAACTATACTTAATAAATCATATTTAATATAAATTCAATTTTAGTTGATTTGAAAATTTTTGGTTGACAGTTTAATTACTTGAATGTGAGTATTAAAATATTTATGTAAGATTAATATTTTGTGTACATGATACATACATACATATATATATATATATATCATGTACACAATATTAATCTTACATAAATATTTTAATACTACGTACACATGTGTGTTAATAACTAGCACTATATATATAATATATATTGTATTTGATATAATGCATGTGTATGTATATATAAGAAAGGTGCAACCTAGCGCACGAGGCTCCCGCATGATAGCGGGCTCTGAGGAGGTCGATACTGTACGCAGCCTTTCCCTCGCATTGCGAGGAGACTGTTTCCGAACTTGAACCTGGGCGCCTAGATCACTGTGCAAAAGTCGATAATGAATTTAATATAATTATATATATAATTATTTTTGGCTTAATATATATTAGTGTGTGTATATCTGTGGTGTGTGTGTATTGTTTTATTTAATATGTGCATATTATAAATATATGAAAAAATTGAATACACATATGTACATATACATTATATAAAAAAATCAAAACACTTATAAAAAATATTAATTTAATGAATATTATATATAATTGATATTTTAAACTATTTAATGGGTTGTTTAAATAGATTTGATAATTATAAATATATGGTCAAATAGATCCTATTAATTAGGATCTCAACTAATATAAATTTCAAACAATAATAATGTTCAAATTAATGATATATGATCGTAAAAAATATATCATATTTTATTTGAATTTGATGAAAATATATTTTTAGTTTTTTAAATGCCAAATGATATGTGTATGTATATATATCTATGTGTGCATGTGTGTATCTTTAATCCAATGATTCCAGCCTTATATAATCCAAAATATTTATTTTGTAAGAATAATATTATATTCTTATATTTATATATATACAAATGATTTATATTTGTATTTATATGTTTAAATAAATTAAAATATATACACATATAAAATCATTTTCGGTTATTAAATTAAAATACATTTTACATTTAGACATAATTATATGTGAATGTATATATCATATATTTATATATTATATTACGTACAGTAGTATATATAAAAGTGTATATTGATTACGAGGATGCCCAACAACCATAAATATGCATATTACACTATTTACAACGTAAATGACAAAGAACAACTTTATTTTAGATATATAATCCTAAACTAATAATAATAATAATAATAAGTATTACTGATTACGAGGAACGATAAGTATTAATATTACTCAATGACTTCATTTGTCATTTCATATGCATATATAAGCGCATACCTATATATTCATTCCTTATTTCTATAATAAATTTGGTATCAAACTTCAAATCATATTATTTAAATTTCCTATATATTATATAATATACTCTTATTTAATTATAACATTTATATTGTAATATTGAATATATTACCTATGTGTATATTATTAATTATCATTTTTATTAATATTACAACTTAATTGTAACGTTTTATGGACTATAACATTTATAGTTCATATTATAAATTAATATTATTTTGATTTTTGATTGTTTATAACCTTGGTATTTTTAGACTCAAAATGATTATAAATTAATTCATATATGAATGTTTAATAATGTTGATATTCCATCAAATTACCTAATTTACACTATTGCACTTTTCAGTTATAATTGGATTTTATATCTTAGCTATAATTACCCTAAAATGTTCCCTTCAGGGAATTTCTTCAAAATGTAAAAAGACATATTGATGTCTTGAAGATTAAAATTATTTACAACAATGGGAGAAACAATATGGACCTAAGAAATGACCTAGTAGACACTTTTAATGAAGATAACTCTTTGAAAATTTTACTATCAACCGGCAACTAATTCCTTCACACTTTTTGGTCTCGCTTTGCTTCACACACACAGATACATACATACATACATACATACATATATATAAAATATGTGTGTGTATGTATACACATTTAACTACAAACATACATGCACATATGTGTGTGTGTGTGTGTGTGTGTATGTATATATATGTATGTGTGTGTGTATGCTAGTCTCATTCTTTTGTTGAACTTTTTAGTTTTAATGGTTGTTGTGGATCGGACTGCTTATGCTGACGGAGTGTGAGTGCTAGATTACTATGATTGGTTGTCGTTATTAGGCTTACCATGCTATTTGGCCTTGCCTATAGGCTTAGGTGTTTAGAGATGTTGTGCTTCTATTGACTACAATCATGCTTTTTGTCCTTTATTGGATGATATAATTTATTTGATCGACATCTTTAGTGGCTCACTTAGTGTTTTCAATGCATTATTTTATTATTCCTTTTTACTCTTAGGATATAGGAGGGGTCTATTTTGTAATGATCCATATTTTTAACAATTTTAAATTATTAAATTTAATATGATTATTGAATAAAAATGGTTAGAAATAAAATTTAATGATTTATTAATGTAGTTATTGAATATGAACTTGAATAAAATCTTGAAATAAACAATTTCGAAAACTTAGGAATTATTTGTATTGAAATAAAATTCTATGTATTGAATGTGTTTATAACCAATAGTTGAAATTCAATAATAAATGTTGAATTATATACATGATAATAAAATAATTGTTAATAAATGTTGAATTATTTTTAATGTAATTTATTGAAATTAAATTGTTTACATTTAATATTGGAAATTATTTAAATGATTGAATTTTGAATCTAATATGAATAAAAATGGTATCGAACTTTGATGTAAATTATATTTAAACGAGAATGAAGATTATTAAATTTTAAAATTGAATTTAAAGTGATTAAATTAATTTTTGGAAATTACCTGTTTTAATTATCGAGCAAAAATAGCCATTTTGGTCACTATCTCGGATTTCGACGAAACCGGTTTCATCGGATCCGTAATAGTGAGTTATTATTGAATTTCAAGTTTCGTAGGGATCGGACTTATCATATGGCTGTGCGAGCTTGAAACGCGTAGAATTTAATTTTAGAATTTAATTAAAATAATTTGATTTTGAAATTCTATCTTTTGAATACGATCGAATTAGGCCTCGAGACTAGTTTCATATGCGTTCGAAATAGGGGTATAACATATAGAACGCCAGACGGCACGTTTCGTTTGGAGTTCGGAATTTCGCGGGCCAATCGAGTTAGATATTTTCCTTATTATAATAATATTTATTTCCTTTCCTCGATCATACGTACACTCATCCCCTTATCTATTTCCTCATACTATCTTCTTTCCCCATTCTCTCATTTTAATCGCAGCCATCGAAAGGAAAAAAACTAAGCGATGTCGCTCGATGATGTGGGTGAGGAAGGAGGCGGTAATGGAGGGTAGTCGCGTTGTTAGGGTTTTGGGCGCGGTTTGAAGCAGCGATCACGCACAAACGGCGATTAGAGGCGGAGGCACGCCTCGAGGCACGACTGTTGGAGACGCGGCAGCGGCGGTTCAGGCAGGCCGTGGATGGTGGGCGCGCGCGTCTGCATTTGAGTGCGTTGGTGGGATTTTCTTTTGCATGAGGCCTGAACGTGTACGAGAGGATCAGTGGGGTTTGTTTTTCTTTTTATTTATTTTGTTAATTAAAATTTATTAGATTCAGATATTAATTGCCATATAACTTCTGCATATGAAGTCCGATTCAGACGAAGCAAATCGTGTTGCGACCGTAGCGACGTCATCTACAGCATGAAGTCAAATTGGAATTTATTTGAGGCTGAAATATTTTCAGTTTCAAATAAAAGGTGAGTGTTTTATAACACTTATGACGTACTAAAATGTTTTGTGTTCGTTTAAATTGATATCGTGAAGTAACTTAATTATTGATCGTTGTTTGATAATTTTAATTGACATTTAAAATTGACATCTGAATTAACTAATAGAAATTTGAATGAACAGTTAAGTTGAATTGGAATAAATTACTAGTAAAATCTTGATTATTGATAACCACTTAATTGTTTTGATATTTTGATTGTTTGGATGATTGATCGTGATGAATTTTTATTAGGCAATGGATTGGATGATTGGATGTTTATTTATTTTTATATATATCCTGTTATCACGCTGTAAATTATTGACAGTATAAAAAACTATAAATTGAATTATTTAGAATAAATTATAGGTTGAAATGATATAGACCTATGACATTTATTTTGGATTGAAATGATATATATCCATTCCTGAAATTAAATCCAAATAATTGATTCACTTGGCCATATGATAGAAATTTATATACAAACACCAGATTGATTAAATTAAGTGATTTTAAAATTTTTGATTTGAAATTATTTAAATGATTTTGATTTAAAGAAGTAAAAATCGAATTTATAAAACTCGAATTATTTTCGAACATGAGCTCAAAATGTTGGAATTAGAATTTGTTAAACGAAATTGTTTCAAAAAATTGAGATTTTGAAGTGATAATCGAAATATGATTTGAATTCCGGAAATTGATTTGTTTTTAAAAAGATTTGAACTTTTATTCGAAATTTGAACTATTGCTAAGTGAAAGTAATATAAATGGATATACAAAATTTGGACTCGAGAATGGAATTAATTTTAAGATTTGAATCTAAATTCGAAATTGAAGTTTAATTCAAATTCAGTGATTTAAATTGATATTCTCAAATTGAACTCGAATTTATATAAATCAAAATGCTTAAAAATCGAGAATTGAATTGAAATTAATTCAAACTGCAATTAAACTGAAATTAATTGAAATTGAAATCGATATTGAAATTAATTTGGATTGAAGTTGAAATTGATTTGAATTGAAATCAAAATTGAATCAGTTCGAATTGAATTGAGACTGAAGTAATTTGAAATGGAAGATTTGAAATTGAATTAGTTTGAATTTGAAATTATTTTAAATAAATTATTTTAATATAAATTATTTAAATTTTATCTTTTCAAATACTCAAATTATTTTGATTTTCCAAACTATTTTACTCTATAAAACATTTTCAATACTTAAAATCATTTTATATTAAACTATTTTATGTATTTAAACTATTTAATAAAAATTCAAACTATTTTCTGAAAATTCAACTAGTCAGAGTGGAAATCGTTTATATTTAAATCATGGATTTAAAGGCGAATGAGGTCAAAATAAAGTTATAACCTAAAATGTAATTCAAGTCGAATTTTGGAGTGGAATTAACATATCGTACTAAATTGACACATTATAAGAAAATATAAGGATTTTTGAAACGAATGATGTTTTGAAGCGAATATGATGTTTTGATATCAAGGATGAATTGTTTTCGAAATGTAAAAGTACCAAACGCTGTGTTAAACGACGTTTGGTTGTTAAAGATACCGAGGCCTCTTCTTGGCATACTCCCTATCAATATTGGAACAACTTTAACAACTGTGCACGTGGAGGAGACTCCAGAACGAAGTGGTTGGATTTGGCGTCGTTTGCTGGATTTGAAGAAAGAGAACGATAATGGATAGACCCCGGCACTTGTGCCAATATGAAATGACTAAAACAGGACGGCTTGACAGGGCCAAACGGGCTAGCTAACCCCAGCGGACATCCATTCTTCGATTTTCTTGGACTTGGTCCATATTATTACTCTTGTTGTCGATTTCTATTGGTGCACCTTGATTTAGGATAGCCTCCCTTTGACTCGGTATGGGATGGATGTACGCAATGAGCGGTTGTGGCTATGATGCATTACCACCAGCCCTGCTACCCGAACTACTAGTATCCTACCTTGGGCATTGTCTCACGTGCCTTGTCATACTTTTATCCCTATACGAGACTCCTATGTTAGTAAACCCGAGCCTAGATTCTATGTCCTTTTAGCAAGTGGGGCTAGTTCTACCCATCTTTAGTTTTCTATCACAAACATAAAGAGCACACCCTACAATTGACCTGGATCTGTATATCCAAGCTTTACATATGGGATACTATAACTAAATGAAAAAAGGTGTGAAGCGAGCTTCTCCCTACACCCCATATGAACAGGATGAAGATATAGAGCAGAGAATCAACCACACCTATGGCCTTTCTTTAAAAAAATGGTTCATGTGAGATACGGAATACATAAGTACCCTTTATTATAGCCCCGAAGAGTCATGTGACTCAAGTATGTAGAACAAAATGATTGTTAATGAGCTACCTGCTTCACAAATAAATTTGTACCATTCTCCTATATTGTATAATGACAAATCTTGATTTCATGAATAAAAGTGACAATTCCAACTCAGATTATTCATAAACCCACCTCTGGCTTAAAAAACTATTCGACTCAAACTGTACTGAACCTATATCACTTAGCTCTTATTGCAACATTCCTTGATATGACACTTATTTCCATGAAAGCAAATTGTCACTTGAGCATTAACCCCATAGTAACAACTGTAATATCGAAAGATGGGGGTTTAAGTCCTTCTTCCTAACATCTAGGAAGATATGGTTTTGCACCAAAGAGAGGACCATAAATAAGTCAAATCCATCCCTGTCTCAAGCTCAATACTGACTTGAGTTACAGGAACCTGGTTCGCAATGAGTATTAGGCGACCTCTTTCATGACATGAAAAGCAGATTCTTTTCATTTTCGATCCCTTGAGTCATCTTGTATAGGACCCCTTCACCTAACGCTCTGGATGCAATCCAATTCATTGTGTTCCTGTATGTTGAGGGCTATGCTCAAAAAAGGAATATTATGGGGTTGACCGCCATTTTTCCTACTGGTGCTCCCTATAAAGCAATTATAGCAGCTGAGACCTACTGGTGTAGATCCTAATTGAAATGACTATGCAGTGGAAATTCTTGTTAATGTTCAAAACACTCTCGCATGCTCAATGAATGGATCGATCTTTGTACTAAGTTCTCTTTGTTAAGATGAAATTGTCCACTTTACAAGAGATTAACTGGATTAGGTGCTCCTCGAATAGAGAAGGATCGATGCAATTGAGTTGGCTGTAGACAAGGATCAATGATATTTGTATAAAATTAGTTTGAATCGGACCATAGACTTGGCAAAAACCTTCCTTCTATGGTGAACCAGAAAAAAGGGTTGGCGTTGTGCTTTGAACTTAGTGAATCTTAATGGGCCCTACTAAGCCCCCGCAAATTGTTTTATTTAATGGTAAATCCCATTTTTTATTTAATAGTATATCCGGGACGTCCATACCTATTTAATTGTACCCTTCAACATCTCTCATAATGTGTTCTACTCCATTGAAAGCTAGATCTACACGAGGTGTGTAATGCATAGCTAAATAAATGCCAGTCACTATTTGAATGACTAAACAATACCAGCTAACGAACTGCACCCCTATAAATAACTAAGATTGCTCGGGGTTGGACAATCTATCGAATGTTGATTAAATTTGGGGGATATAGGTTGTTTAAGAAGAGATAATCATTGGTTCCTTAGAGTCATTTCTCTTTTCTATCGTGGCAACTCCTCTTCCCCCTTCTAGTTTCATACCTTGCCTTGATTTCTACTACAACTCGAACACTACAAAGAAGATTCAACTTACTATACCATCAACGCTTGAGCCTGCATCAGAGCAAGGATGTCCTACGCATATGCAAAAGTCTCAAACAAGATTCACATCCAATATGTGTCACTCTCAGTAATTATCTTGGTTAAATGATTCTTAGACTATAAAACAGCCATGGAATCAACATGAAGGCCTTTCGAGACCCTTATATATTAAGCAGCCATAGAAGAGAAAGCGAGGGGTCCTAATCGAGAAATCGCATCGTGCATTGGTATATTCGAATAAATAAAAAAGTGTTTACCATAGCCAATGAATCAGAGAGCTAGTGTGATGTTTTTTTTCAAATGAAAAGTATCTAATCGATACGCTCAAATAGAGCAATTCTAATTGGAAATGCCTGTTTGGAGAGCTGTGAAGAGACTAAAGGCTACCCCAAATCAATAGGGGAAGTGGGAAGAGAGGCAATAGTACTTTCCAATCATGCATTAATATGCAAGAAAGAAGTAGTTGAATGATTCAAAGATTCAGTACCTATAGACCAAGAGTTGCCACCATCCTTTAGGGTGGGATATGAGGGGCATGGATACTAAGAAGGGATGGAGCATTATCAAGATCTAGTAGTAGGTAGAGAGGATCCACTAGTAAACCAAGAGAAAGGATAAGTCACTGCAAACCTTACCTCTAGGAAATTAGAGCAAGATCCCATAGCTTTCGGCGCAGCCAGGGATCAATCGCTTCTTGCTTCACAAATAATGGAAGAAAAAATATATCTAGTAGACAGAGATGCTAAACTAGAGCAAGAGCCAAGGAGTATCCTAAACTAATCACAAGGCGTGATAGTCAATTTACCATTGAAAGAAATAAGAGCTAGAAGTGGGATGGGTTTGCTACTTGCCAGAGTTGATGCTAGCTCTTTTTTAAAGTGGGGAATAAAATTATATGAGTCTTCTTCTCCTCTAGAGCATCACCTATTTTCTTTATAAAATAAATATTAATTGAAAACAATATTGAAATTATGTATTTATAACTTTTAAGACTTTAAATTTAAATCAATTTAGAATTTATTCATAACATTTATAAAATTTTCTTTAACTAGTTTTGAATTCTAATTTTATATATTATTCAAACACCCTTATTTGAATCAAGCCAAGGTACAAAATATTATGGCCTTACAATAAGGGTGCACCCTTATAATAGACTACTTCGATGAACTAAGTTACGGCTAGGAGTAAGGGAGGTTTTGCATTCATAAGAATATCCATTAATTAGAGTAACCAAGCTCTTACACACCCATTCCTAGACACCCATCAATTTAGCATTTTAAGAGACTATAGTATGTGTTGGTCAATTATTCATGTTAACACAATACATGATTTAATACCACTTACAACATCTTTCTTGTGTTTTCCATATATATATATATATATATATATATATATATATATTTGTGAGGATGTTTAATCGTGAAGGCACAAAGTAGTGATATGTGGACACACACACACACATATATATATATATATATATAGTGGGAGGCTGAAGCTTGTTCTACAGGCTTCCTTGTCTCATATATTTATTTCTTTGTCCTTTCACATATTATATTATATTTTTTTCCTTTTGATTTGAAAACAAGTAGACCTGAGTTGGTTTGATTTATCTTTAACTTGATTTTGTTTTGTTTTGACTTGATTAAATATAAAGTTGATTTTGATTTTTCATGTGACTTGAATGGACGTACATTTATGGTGTTATATCCTTTTGTGTTTACAAATATTTTTATATGAATTGATATATATATATATATATCCTTTTGTATATATATATGCATAGTTATGTAATTTATCCTATTTTACTTGCATAATCATTATTTAATATATATACATTTGCTTGTATATTGTCATTATATTACATATATATATATATATATATATATATATATATTCACATTATTCCCTCTTTACATATTTATCTATATTTGGATAAGTATTGCTTTTATGCATATGTACAAACTCATATATATTATCAACATCATAAAGCTTGTATATATCTACATATATACGTTTATGGATATTTATCTTAATTTAAATGGTGGAGTTATATATATACATATAATTTTTTTTATTTTTTTAAAAAGATATATCATATCCTGAGATTTCATAATCCAATATTTAATATAATTTTTAAATCAATTTATATATCAGATATTTTAACCATCAGAAATTTATTTGTTCGACTTACAAAATCAATATTTCAATAATTGAAAACGGTTAATTACCCAATTAATAGACGTCAGAAATCCGGGTCGTTACATTAGAAGTGCAAAATTTTTATCTAGGGATATTTTATTTGAAAATATCTTTATAAAAGGATGTTTAGTTACAATATTTTATTTCGATAGAAATATTTTAGTCAGAAAATATTTTAATATGGATGATTTGATTTGGAAGTAAAGACTGAAAAAGGTAAAATATTTAATTGAATAACAACTTTGGAGGTATCTGTTAAAATGTACTTATTACATGATGTTATATTTGGAAGTTTTAATTGAGAACTATGAACCTAGACTTTGTAACATGGGGTGTAAAATAAAGGGGCAAGATGAGTCTTTGTTTGCGCATCATCCATTATAATGATGTTACCTTATGATTAGTGTGTGTGACTTTCCTCACTGAGTTGTAGAGAAATATAGTTATTTCCTTCCGTGGAGAGAGTGGGAATGATGTAGGGCTACATATTCCGATGATTGGGATAGCGGCCTAGTTGCTGTATTCGTTTACTTTGGTTGAATAGTTTGCACTGATCTATTTCTTGTTAGATTCTGTTTTATTCCTTGTTTATATGGTACTGTTTCGCAATTTATTTAATTAATTTATGTCATGCTTATTCAAATTATTTTCTTTTGTTTCTATTATGTTGTTATTGATTACCCAATTTGCTAGGATTGGTTTTAATTATTTTTTTTGTTTACTTGTTTGCTTAATTGTTTAGATGACTGCTTGTTTGTCTGCCTTGTTATGATTGTTTATACTATATGGTATGTTATATTGATTGCAACATAGGATATTTTTATGATGAGGTAGTAATCCAATGTCGAATTTTAATAGGGTATGCAATGGAGAAGCTAGTAAGTTGTTGAGGGACATTCTTGATTTAGTCGTAGCGGGATAACTCCTATATTGAGGAAGACTAGATGTTCAGGTTCACTAAGAGATATGAAGATGTTCCTTGAAGATGAGTATTAGCGCTTCGAGAATTTCTGTAACCGAAGACTTGATGGCTCCCACCGAGGAAGAAAAACAACGGATGGGAGGTTCATTATACATTTAACAAAATAAAGGGTTCTAAAATATGCATTTCGAAATCTATTGTATATAAACAATTACCGATTTCCGTAAATACTAAAAAAACAGTTTCTATTCTGAAGAAATTATTACAGTTTTATATTTTCTCAAAACTTATATTGAATTTATTTAAAATGGTGAAAATGTTTTGGAAAATTGTTTTATAAAATGATGTTGATATTTTAATAAGAAAAAGGTTTTAGTTTTAAACGAAGATGATAGCCTTGATGTTTCTCTTTGAAGATGTATTAGAACTCTCTTCCTAGTAGATCCCTCTTTAGTATTTTGGATGAGTCATCCCAGTCATTAAATGAAGAGATCATTATAGGAGGATTTCAGAATCAGATTTTTTGGCATGAACAAAAGAATGGAATAAGATATTTTTTGATGTGGGTGCGTACAAAGGGAATGTTGATGAACAAAGGCGTTGTTGTATGCTCGTGAAGAAGGCATAAGTGGGCTTCCAAACTATAGATCGATACAAGGAGATCCGTTTAACCCTAGACCTTTGTGGAGTGGTCTAATTTCCTAGCCGTACGGAGTGGCAATGGTTCGAGCATTCATGTAGCCGCGATGCTCTTACAAAAATGAGTATTTGTTGACTCTACGGGGGTGGTCATTTGTGGTATCATATTCCAAGAGTATTTGATATGAGACCTAGACCCTACGGAGATGGTTTGGTTTTCAAGCCGTATGGATTCGAACGGATTTAAACATTAATGATACCTTGGTGTTGGGTGGTTGCTGATCATACGAGCTATCATATTACGATGACTGTCGTTGATGCCAAAATTGAGCATCAACATCCAATAGAATCTAGAAGAGATTAAATGAAGAATGAAATTGAAACAAAGCAAAAATCATAAATGAACACACAGATTTTTATAGTGTTTGGCAATCTTGGCCTATGCCCACTTCATATTCTTATTGATCTTCCACTTGATTATGATTACAAGAATGTTTGGATCAGCTGAGATCCGTTAGTACAAAAGTGAAGAATAAGAACGACCGAGCCTCGACAGAGAAAGCATGACCCCTTTTCTAATGCCATGCCTGTTGTATTTATGAGGGATGACTCGCACAGATCGGACTGAAATTTTGGAAGAAGATTTGGGAGATCAAGATGAGGCTACCCAAAAATTTGTAGGTCAATCGGAGTCCATAATAGGGATCATACCGATCCCTATTAATTCATCCAAATGGATTGCGATCCTTATGAGGAATTCTCCATGATGTTAGCTACTTGCTTCCTTAATTTTTTGCAATATCGACATATGGTTTGTGAGATATCGCATTTTCCATGAAGTAGTGTTGCTTGAATTTTGATTTCTGTCGATCCCACCAAAGGGAGTTATGTCGATCCCTCCAACATCCTCTAATTGGAATGAGATCCCTAAGGGGTGTTCCACATGTTGTATAAGCTTGTACTCCAAATCTCATGTTGATAGCATGTGTGATATTTGAGTTACTGACCGATCATTGCTGCAAAATTGAGTTGTGGAATCGTTACGATATGATCCATAGTGTTGAATATGTATCGTACCTGTTCCATTTTCGGAGAGTAGTGAGCTTTCATGCTTGCGCTTCTTATTATCATCTATGCTTGATTTTTGGGCTTCACAATCATCCTTTGGAATATTGGCTTTGATGACAGTCGAGTCTAACTTGTCTACTCAGTTCAGATATAGCCAAGTCAAAATGCCGGATAACAACTGCCTTACACCATCGGTACCAAATATAACTAAATAGTGCACTACTGCCAGGCTTGACCGATATAGGATGATTATCAATGGTTAAAGAAATAAAATATCATAGAACCTATTATATATCTCAAGCATGTGAAAGGACATACAATATACATCATAGATATAAAACATGAGAGATAGTTATAACTAGGTGAACCAAATATCATAGCACAGATCACAGAGTTAAACAACATACTAATAGAGTTTATAAAAAGCAAAAATAAACTTACATAAATATCTCATAATAGTAAAGCAAAGACTATTTAGACCCCACAGTATTGCACGACGGAATAAGCATAATATCTATATATAATATGAGAAAGCTCCATCCAGCTTGTCCTCTACACAGCCAGTGCACATCACCTAGACTTGTTATCTAGTCTACTTATTTGATTATACCCAAGATAATAAGAAGCAAAGCATAAAACATTGGGTCAGATCACAGTCTAGTGTGAGCGATAAATGAATCTCAAACTACTATACAAGTCGATATAGTGAGGCACAAGGGCATACGAACCATACTTGACCTGTCCCTGCAACCAAAGAATTAGCACATAACGAACATAATATGTTACTCTACAAACATCATAAATGTATTGCAAACTAAGTACAATGAGGGTGGCAAGGTGTCCTTATTCATAACACCTACATCAAACAACATCCCTACGGTGATAGACTATGGGAGATAGCTATCAAAGCAAACATAACATTCATCAAATAATGTTCACCACCACTTAGTGTGCTCTACACATATGATAACTTGTATGACCTTTCCCTACCAGGGATTAATTGAAATCCTGGTTTTCAGTGTACTCGCCCTTAGCTCGAAGCTGATATTACACCCATTCTACCGATCCAGGGTATACGGATTTATTCCACTAATTCGGGGCAGCCAAATAAAGTACCCATAAGTGTACTCACAATACCTGTGTTTTCAAGTACGTCGAAAAACACTTCGAGTATTAACGATTCTTTAGCATGCTTATCCAACCCTTACCTTACTTCATCTAGTTTCCATTATTCTCAAGGAACCATTCCATATTCTATTTTTCCACGATAGGGCAATTCAACATTCTATCCATGAGTCACCCTTCCTAAAATCCGCCCTTTATGGATAATCACGCTCATAACTCCTTTCAACATCGATTCGCCATCATCCAAACCTAACTTCGTTCACCATCAAGTTGCCATCACCTATGTTCCACAGCCATCATCGTGCTACTACATCGCCATTAAACCCCTAAGCGAGAAATGAACACCTTCAACATGATCTGTGGAGCCAACACTTCCCCTCTTAGAAGTTTCATCACCCACGGCTCCCAGAATTAAATGTCGGTACCAAATAATAAGGATCGGTACTAAGATGATTCCTCACTCCATACTTAACCAATTTTAGCTAAGTAAATCCTATAGCTCTATTTCCCCCAAGCTACCAAGTCCAAAGCATCGATCTACTGCCAAAGAAAACAAGTTGCTACCGAGAAGAATTGCTTGGTACCGAGTCCTGTACTTAGGCAAATTTTAGCTTTTGATTCCAGGGACTCCCTTCCTTTGCCATCCTAAGGTTTGGCTCGAAGCACCCTTGCATTTTCCTTAAGCATGACTCAAGGCATCTCTTCGCTAGTAAGATTTGGCTATCCCACTGACCAGAATTCTGGTCGTCACCAACCACTATTCCTCTACCAAAATCACATGCGACTTGAACCTTGGGCTCCTCCTACGTTCCAGAGCTCCTCTTTCAAGTTTCATTCAATTCCGAGCTAATTTGACTTCGTTTTTCTCATCTCATCTATCAATTCCTAAGTAACTAAAAGCACTAACAAACCATATCAAATCACAACATACCAAACTAAAATATCATCCATATACATCGATATAAACATATAATTTATCACTACATGATAATCAAACAAAATTCTATTCTAGATCTAACATTCACATTTGCATGTCAATATTATCAAAAAATGTTGTAAAACCATTTAAAATCATTTTAACTTTGGCCATAAAAATGTATAAAGGTGTGATTAAAATAAGAAAACATTTTAGGATCAAAATCATGTTAAAAACATCAATTTTTACTACATAAACATGCATATGATAGTTTAAGGTCAAGAACCACTCACCACTTACCCAAAATATCAACTTAAAACCCTAGATCTGATGTGAATAGCAAGGAAAGACAGATTCCTAAGCACCAATGTGATAGATCTACAATCTTCTTTGCTAATTACCCTTTTAATGATGATTTGCGTAAGACTAGTAAGGAAAAAAGATGATTTTTGAAGAGATTAGGGTTAATGAAAGTTTAGAACTATTTTAAGGAAGATAGAAATGATTTTGATCAATTCCTACAGCCTCACCTTAGCAGGCCAGTAGCAGCCAAAACTTAAAACAAGCTTAACTTTAAAATAATAAGTTCGATTTACTATTATGACTACTCTACGGAATGAAAAACTATCATCATGAAGCATTAAAAGTAATTTTAGACCCTAAATCTCTTTTTATTAAAAGCTATAGTCCACATAAGACTTTTAGTGTCAAAATAGTCACAAAGAAATTCGATAAAAATCATAGATGTGGAAAATATTTCTAAGAATCATTTTCCAAAATATCAGAGTCATACATCCTAATGTAAATTAAATAAAAATATTTTATGATCCTACGATCATAGAATATGGGCCATTACACTCTTTCCCCATTTTGGAATTTCGCCTCCAAAATCCTCAAACAAGTCAACGAATAGCTAACCATGATTACCCCGCATGCCTAATAATCATATGCAACTATCAAACATATCGAACTGGCAGCCATGCAATCAATATTGTAGACAAATCTATCCTAGCATCGAGACACTGAACTTTCCTACATGATATCAAAGGTAAAAGTAAATACGACAAACAATAGGCCTTACTGTTTCCTGGGGAATTGACCAGGCAACTTAGTACTTGGCCTCCCTTTCGATCGGTCAAACTAGATCGTTCGGCATCACGTTACGTCCGGCATCCAAGAAGCACTCGGCATCCAAGCTCGGTCAGCGTCAACGAACGTTCGGCATGACAAGGCCGTTTGGCACGAGCGCCTCGTTCGGCGTCAAGGAGCGTTCGACATCAAGAAACATTCGGTGTTGAATATCGTTCGGCCAAAGAAGAACACTCGGAATAAGATCGTTCGGCAACCAAACATTGCTCGGCCTCCCGAGTACGTTCGGCTAAAGACATCGTTCGGCCATGGGATGTTCGGCATCCGTGAACGTTCGGCCTACAGGTTACGTCCGGCTCCTGGAGCGTTCGGCCCTCATGCTCCAGTCGTCATTCCTGGACTGCACGGCATTCCAGCCTCGTTTGGCCTGCACCCCTCACTCAACATCACATCCCGTTTGGCACATATCTCGTTCGGCCATCACCTACCGTTCGTCATCCAGAATCGTTCGACACCAATGGGTGTTTGGCATGAAGAGCGTCCGGCCTCATGTTTTTCGACATAAAGATGGAGGTTTGGCACTTGGTTGTTCGGCATGTTTGGGTCGGCACACAGAGATTATTCCATTTGGACCGAGATACTCAGGTACTAGGCCCACCAGGGAGTCTAACCCATTTTCGTCTATAAATAGAGGGGCAGGGGCACATTAAAGAGGGGGAATTGAAAAGAACACTGGGGAAACTCTGCCGCATTCAACCCTCATTCAAGATTTAAGCTTTTTATTCAGCAATTGTATTCAAGTACTTAGAAATGGATTATATATGTAATCAAGCATCAAAGAAAGAAATAAAGATCAACTTCAAAGTGGACGTAGGCTACTACGCCGAACCACTATAAATTTGGTGTTCTTACTTTCTGCATTTAAATTTACGTTCTCTTCTCTGTTTTAATTTGCTTTCCCCATTAATCACTCTACACAATCTTTCTAAGGGTGTTAGTGACCAATTTTGGTGCTTACATTTTGGTGCTTTCACTGAGAATTGAATTCTCAAGCTATTAGGATCGGCTTTGTAGCTACTTGATTACATAAATCCCCCGAAGGAGATCCAAAATCATTCACAATGCATTTGTTGATTCTACTCAGAGTTACAACCAACAACTCTACCATGGAGAGACTACGAACCAGATCGGCCTCTCATAATGCAGATGTCCATGAAACTGCTAGCGTACAACAAGTTGGACCTGGAAATCAGCCGACAACCAGAGGTGCAGGGCCCTCCACCCAAATCCAAGCGGAAGTCGTTTTCCGAACAGAGTTCAATGACCTGATAAGAGAACTCAAGGAAAGTAGAAGATGGCTTGCTGAACAGATTCAAGCCAACACTAACCTCATGACTCAGCTCGCTCAGCAGCAGCGCCAGAATGCCGAAGGAAACCCTGCCCCCTATTCTGAATCTAATAGCTCAACCTCAGCTGACAAACCTCCTAGGCGTAGACGCCGTAAGGAGGAAGATGCACAAGCAGGCATTGGGAATCAAACCCGCGAAGAGACCAGACACCCGAATCTCCAAGACCTAAATCAGGCGGGACATCAACCCGCACGGTCCCGTGGAACGGAACCCAACCTTCCATCCTCCATACAAACTCCAGACTTAACAGCTATGGTCAGGCAGTTGATGAGAGAGAACCAAGGCTTGACCAATGAAGATTGGGAAGTGACCAGAAGCCATACCCCCTTTAAGGATTGTATCCTGCAGGCTGAGTACCCTAAGAAGTTCAATATGCCGACTATCCCAACCTATGAGGGGAAGACTGATCCCAGACAACATATGATGAGGTATGGATGGATGATGGATTCTACAAGAGCCAATGATGCGATCAAGTGTAGGTGCTTCCCAATCACTTTGTCTGGTATTGCCACCATGTGGTTTACTCCACTCCCACCTCAATCTATATCCATCTTTGACGAATTAGCAACGAAATTCATAGAATAATTCAGGATACACACCACTCGTCCAAAGGATGTGATGTCCTTATCAAGAATAATCCAAGCTTCGGGAGAGTCATTGAAAACATACTTGCAGAGATTTCATGTTCTGCCACTGAAGTGAGCAATCCAAACGACCATGCAATTTTGACGGCGATAATGCGTGGATTAGATCCTGACTCTAAATTTGGAGATTGGTTGGCGGGAAAGCCCCCAGCCATGCTGGAGCGTTTTTATTCTAAAGCTCACCAATTCATAAGAAGGGAAGAAGCTCGATGGACAAGACAAGACAAGGCAGCAGGGCCTGCTCAGGAGACTGTGAAAAGGACCGTCGCCATGAAGTAAGCTGGCGATAATTTGGGAAAAGCTCAAGCCAACGTCAAAAACAAGCCCGGACAGTCTAAAGGATCCGAAGGTGGAAATCCCGAGAAGAAAAGAGAGACGGGGAAATGGAAGTCAAGGATCCCGACCTACCATGAATACATCCCGCTCAACGCATCACTTGAGAACATCTATTTGTCAACTTGCAACACTTTCCAGTATAGAAAACCACGCCCAAAGGAATCAATGGAGGAACAGAAGCGGACTGGGAAGTATTGCCGCTTTCACGAGTCTTATGGGCACAACACAGAGGAGTGCATGCACCTCTATGACGCTATTGAAAAGTTGATTAGACAAAAGAAGCTCCAGGAGTTCGTCAAAGATCCACAAGACGGAAGACAAGAGACGTCGGACCCCGGACGTGGGCCAGCTCCACGCCAACCAGAGAAACCTGCTCGAACTGTGGGTAGATTGGTTATCAACACATTACGGAAGGACCTCATCCTGCGGATAAGAATTGGCAGGATATGGAGCGATATGCTAACTCTTTAAGACATGCGGAATATGAGTGCTGCTCGGATGTGGAGGATGGGACTCCTGCAAAACAGCAGCGAACGATGGATGATGATATTGTATTCAGAAGCCAGGATGTGGACAAGGTGGAGGCCCCTACCATCGACCCGATGGTCATATCTGCGACAATCGGGCCGGCATATGTGAAGATAATTCTAATCGATTGTGGAAGCTCCGTTAACATCATCTTCAAGAAGGCATATGACCAAATGAAACTGGAAGCTAAGGATCTGAAACCCTCCAATACCAGAATCCATGGCTTTAACGGCGCAGCAACGGATGCAGAAGGATATGTGGAGTTACCGATTGAACTGGGGCAAGACGAGTGTAGGAGGGTGCAAATCCTACCATTCATATGTTAGACGTTGACTCTCCATATAACGTATTTCTAGGACATCCTGCCTTGGCAGAATTTATGGCAGCATTGGACCCTTGGTGTCTGACATTAAAATTTCCCACAGACAGCGGTGTTGGGGTTGTGCACGGCGATCAGGCGACCGGACGTGCCTGCTATGTGGCTAAGCTGAGAGAGGCTCAGCGTAGAAAGAGATGAAAGGTTGCAGACCGCTCCGTCCGCAGCCGAAATGCTGATGATTGAAAAGTAGCGCCCGAGCCCTGACTCGGGAAACATTCCCGGATCTATAGGAACATAGATCTGAGAGACGATGGTGGGGAACCCAGGGAAACAAATGCAGCATTGGCTGAACTAACCATTGACATCCCAGGTAGCCAGAGCGACCCATCACGAGTTCTTAAAATTGGGCCGCAACTCGACCCTTTGGCCGCTGAGAGCTTTACAGATTTCCCCCAAGCGAATCTTGATGTTTTCGCCTGGACGCATTCTGATATGTGTGGGATTTCTCTTGCGATTGCGAGTCATATGTTGAACATAGACCCGAAACATGTACCTGTGAAACAAAGAGGCATGGACTCGGAGAGGTCCGCAGCTCTCAAAAAGGAGGAGGACAAGTTCTAGGCCAATGGGTTCGTCCACGATGCCCTCTATCCCGAATGGGTATCTAACCCGGTGTTGGTGAAGAAAGCGAATGGAAAGTGGAGGACTTGTGTTGATTACTCCAATCTGAATAAGGCATGCCCGAAGGATAGTTTTCCTTTACCTAGAATCGACCAGCTCGTCGACTCTACCGCCGGACATGGATTACTATCATTTATGAACGCGTACTCTAGATATAATCAAATCCCAATGCACCTCCCAGACCAAGAATACACCAGTTTCGTCACGAATACGGAACTGTACTACTATGTAGTAATGCCATTTGGGTTGAAGAACGCAGGAGAGACTTATCAACGCCTGGTGAATCGAATGTTCAAAGATTAGATCGGTAAAATAATGGAAGTCTATGTGGATGACATGCTTGTGAAGTCACGGCAGTCAAACGACCACATACGGGACTTGGCGAAGATGTTTGACATACTCAGGCATTATGGAATGAAAATCAACCCGTTGAAGTGTTCATTCGGCGTAGCGTCAGGAAATTTTCTGGGATTCATTTTAAATGCCCGGGGAATCGAGGCTAACCCAGAGAAGATTCAGGCTATCCGAGATATACAAGTGCACAGAAATATAAAACAGGTACAAAGCTTGAATGGAAAGGTAGCCGCGCTGAGCCGATTCATGTCCAGGGCCATAGACAAATGTATTCCTTTCTTCGATGTCATAAAGAGAGGAAAGAGGAATTTTGAGTGGACATCCGACTGTGAGGAAACATTCCGGGCTCTTGTAAGGCACTTGGAAAGTCCCCCGATATTGTCTAAACCAATAGACCACGAAATGTCGTACGTATACTTAGATGTATCCCAGCACGCTCTCAGCACAGCCCTGGTTCGCGAGGAAGACCGGGTCTAGAAGCTCGTTTACTATGTTAGTAAAAGCTTGACGGAGGCAGAAAGAAATTATCTGAAAATTGAAAAACTAGCCTATTGCTTGGTGATTGCAACATGCAAGCTTCGCCCGTATTTTCAGGCACATTCAATCAGTGTTTATACTGATCAGCCTTTGCGACATATACTCCAACGACCGGAGACTTCTGGAAGGATGTTAAAATGGAATATTGAGCTAAGTCAGTTCGGCATCGCCTACCTGCCGCGAAGGGCCATACAAGGACAGGCACTAGCTGACTTTATTGCTGAATTCACTACGACAGACGAATTAAACGATCATAATGTCATGCCTCTCGTTCGATGGAGGATGTACACCGATGGGGCATCTAACGACCGTTGTTCGGGGGTTGGCATAGTTCTCGTGATTCCTGAAAAACGATCAGTCTGCTACACTTTGAAGCTTGAATTCACAGCAACGAATAATGAAGCCGAATATGAAGCGTTGATCGCCGGCTTGAAACTTATCAAAGAACTGGGAGTAAAATCGGTTGAAATCTTCTACGACTCGCAGCTGGTGGTGTACCAAGTGCGAGGTGACTACCAAGCAAGGGGGCAGAGACTTGCCCCGTATTTGGTTCGAGTTCAGGAACTGCTAGCGAATCTCGAGTACTACGATATTTCACATGTTCCGCATGAGAAAAACAGGGCAGCTGACTCGTTGGCAAAATTCACAAGCACAGGCAATGCACAACAAATGGGATTATTTCCTACCGAGACCCTCCATGCTCCGAGTATAGATATGATGGAGGTAGATTTTGTGTTGGAAACAGAAATTGAGAAGGGATCGTGGATGACCTCAATCAAGCAGTACTTGCTATTCGAGATCTTGCCCAAAGAAAGGAGCGAAAGACGACAAGTCCTTCGTAAGGCTTCTCGTTATGTAATACATGATGGAATAATGTATCGAAGGGGATTCTCGACCCCACTACTCCGGTGCATTGCCCATGATGAGATAAAATGAGTCCTGAAGGAAGTCCATGAAGGAGAGTGCGACGACCATACTGGGGGGCAGACATTAGCAAAGAAGATCCTCCGCTATGGATACTACTGGCCAACTGTGAATCGGGATGCTGCAGACTATGTGAGAAGATATGATAAATGCCAGATATATGCAAAAATCCTAAGAGCTCCGCCCACGGAACTCATGAAAATGGTAAGTCCCTAGCCATTTGCAATGTGGGAAATTGACTTAGTTGGTTCTTTACCCACAGCTAAAGGCAGAGCGAAATATGCAATAGTTGCAGTCGACTACTTTACCAATGGGCAGAAGCAGAGCCTCTGGCCACGATAACCACGAAGAAGGTCATTAATTTCGTCGTACGAAATATCATATGCCGCTTCGGCCTTCCACAGACCATCATTACAGACAATGGGACTATATTGGAAAGCAAGGAGTTTAAAGAATTTTGTCAGAAATATGACATTGAAAAGAGGTTTACAGCGGTTGCTCACCCAAGGCTAACGGACAAGTGGAAGCCGTATACAAGATAATCAAGTCCATATTAAAAAAAAGTCTAGAAAAGGCTAGAGCCAGGTGGGTGGATGAACTTCCAACACCACTTTGGGCCTACAGGACCACCTACAAAACCGCGACTGGCCATACTCCATTCGCATTGGCATATGGCATAGAAGCTGTCATACCCGTGGAACTTGAGGTCCCATCACATCGGGTAACTTATTACGACCCCGAGTCGAACCAGAATCTTTTATTGGAATCGTTGGATCCATTGATGAAAAACGCGAAGAAGCCAATTTGAGAGCGGCCGCATATAGACATAGAGTCGCTAAATATTATAATGAGAAGGTCTGACCAAGAACTTTTAGTGTGGGATACCTCTTTTTGAAATGAGTTTTTCCGATCCCGTCTCATATGAATCCCGCATGGGAAGGTCCATATGTCATCAAACGGAAGCTTGGAGAAGGAACTTTAAAGCTAGCGACCGTCGATGGTGCGACACTACCCCGAGCATGGAACAACGAGCACTTGCGGCATTATTAACTTAGTCTATTTCTTTCATGTATTAGTTGCACTCATTTCCAGTATGCTTTTATTTCTAATTCTTGGCATGTAATAAGGCAACTTAGCTTATAGTCGTTAATAAAGGCTTGAAGCCATCTTTTCCATGAATTACTCATGTCTCTACAAATGATGATCCTGTGAAGGGCAAATAAATTATGTTATTCCGGCTAATGTACGAACGCGCACGGACACTTAAAATCTCCAAGTCCTCGGAGTGTGGACTGGAGCACTCTAAGTCCTCGGAGCGCGGACTCGAGTATAAACAATTTAAAATCTCCAAGTCCACGGAGTGCGGACGAGAGTACTCTAAGTCCCCAGAGCGCGGACTCGAGTATAAACGACTTAAAATCTCCAAGTCCCCATAGTACGGACTGGAGTACTCTAAGTCCCCGTAGCGCGGACTCGAGTATAAACGACTTAAAATCTCCAAGTCCCCGGAGTGCGGACTGGAGTACTCTAAGTCCCCGGAGCGCGCACTCGAGTATAAATGACTTAAATCTCCAAGTCCCCGGAGTGCGGACTGGAGTACTCTAAGTCCCCGGAGCGCGGACTCGAGTATAAACGACTTAAAATCTATAAGTCCCCGGAGTGCAGACTGGAGTACTCTAGGTCCCCGGAGCACGGACTCGAGTATAAACGACTTAAAATCTCCAAGTCCCCGGAGTGCGGACTGGAGTACTCTAAGTCCCCGGAGCGTGGACTCGAGTATAAACGACTTAAAATCTCCAAGTCCCCGGAGTGCGGACTGGAGTACTCTAAGTCCCCGGAGTGCGGACTCGAGTATAAACGACTTAAAATCTCCAAGTCCCCGGAGTGCGGACTGGAGTACTCTAAGTCCCCGGAGCGCGGACTCGAGTATAAACAACTTAAAATCTCCAAGTCCTCGTAGTGCAGACGGGAGTACTCTAAGTCCCCGGAGCGCGGACTCGAGTATAAACGACTTAAAATCTCCAAGTCCCCGGAGTGCGGACTGGAATACTCTAAGTCCCTAGAGCGTGGACTCGCGTATAAACGACTTAAAATCTCCAAGTCCCCGGAGTGCGGACTGGAGTACTCTAAGTCCCCGTAGCGCGGACTCGCGTATAAACGACTTAAAATCTCCAAGTCCCCGGAGTGCGGACTGGAGTATTCTAAGTGCCCGGAGCACGGACTCGAGTATAAACGACTTAAAATCTCCAAGTCCCCGAAGTGCGGACTGGAGTACTCTAAGTCCCCGGAGCGTGGACTCGAGTATAAACGATTTAAAATCTCCAAGTCCCCGGAGTGCGGACTGGAGTACTCTAAGTCCACGGAGCGCGGACTCGATTATAAACGACATAAAATCTCTAAGTCCCCTGAGTGCGGACTGGAGTACTCTAAGTCCCCGAAGCGAGGACTCGAGTATAAACAATTTAAAATCTCCAAGTTCCCGAGTGTGGACTGGAGTACTCTAAGTCCTTAGAGCACGGACTCGAGTATAAACGACTTAAAATCTCCAAGTCCCTAGAGTGCGGACTGGAGTACTCTAGGTCCACAGAGCGCGGACTTAAGTATAAACGATTTAAATGACCAGGTCCATTGAAGACGGACTGGATATAAATGACTTGAAGACATCGAGCCTTCAGCGTGCGTATTAGAAAATATTCTAAGTGCTTGGGGCACGGAATAAAAAACAGATGGTTCTCAAAGAATTTCCGAGCTATATGAAGATGAACCAAGAGGTCTATTATATCCACAATAGCTTGGATTTGAATCACAATCACAAAGAAAATTGAACAACAAGAGCCATGGAAAGACAGAAAAACTAAGTTTTATTCATCAAAGATAAGTTTCCATTACAACTCCTTTGAAGCTCGGAATCAAAAGTTTATTTGCACAAACTAAGAAAACAAAAGTACTTGCCTAATCTAAACTAACCCTCGTTGAACGAGAGTAATGATTACTTCTTATGCTTCTTCGCCTTCTTTACCTCCGTTGTTTTCTCAGACGACCCCACTCCTCCGCGTTTACCCTTGGTACCCTTCATCGATGGAGAAGTGACAGCCGAAGAAGTATGAGGGACATCCACGGGTTTAGACCTGCCAGGGAGAATGATCTTCAGTGGCCTATACAAGGGATCGTCGGGGTCCACGGCTTGAGGTTCGACCTTGATCTTGGTCGTTTCTCTCTTCTCTTTCTCCAGCCGCTCCTTCATACTCAGCTCAGACGTGTGTTTGGAGGTGCCTGTGATCTCTACTTCATAACTCCCCTCGATGGGAGAAGAAGTCTCAGATTTGTCTTCATCTAGCGCCCCAATCACCTGAGCATCTGGCCCGGGAGCTTCTCCTGCCTGACTAGCCTCACCTATCTTCTCCTCCACCTCCTTGGCGACATCGCTCCTTGGAGTGGGCCCGGGATCAGAACGACCTGCGCGCATGCATGGAAAACAAACATTAGAATACAATGGTCCCAGGATGTCAACATTTCGAATCTCAAAGTGAAGAGTTATCTACCAGCTTCTGGCAGGCTCTCAGCCGTCAAGAGGGTCTCACCCTCCGGAATGAGAGACAGAATATGGGCACCAAGGCCAGGGTCCTCCAGATTGTAACCAATATGCTGCTCGAATGGATCAAGTATCGGCCGATCCGCCGATCGAATAGGGGCATGAGCTGGAGGCGCGGCCCCGGATGGACCAGTGATAACTTCTTTCCCTTTCTTTGAGGGGGAGCCTTTGCAATAGATAGCTTTGGCCGCCGACAAGTCCGAAGGCTCATTTCCCTTGAGATATTCTTTTATCAGTGCCCCCTCATCAATCTCTTCGGTGTCGTGCTCGGCCTTCATGATTTCGATCAAAGCCTCCCATGCCTCGGCTAAAGATTCAAGATAGCCCTCGCCCAAAAAAGTTAAGTCTCGATGCATGAGAACGCGGGCGTTGAACTCAGCAATTAGCGGGTCAAACATGCTTTTGACCTCTTCCCTGCCCTCTTCTCTAGCCGGCTCGAGACGCGAATCGATATCCACGGACGCTATCTTTTTCCCTCTTCTCGGGCTTCACTCTTTATCGCCTCAACTTGGGAAAGCTCGGCCTCAAGTTTTTCCTTTAAGAGTCGAGTAGTAACGATCTCGTCACAGTACCGTTGTGACTCTTCTTGAGCGACCATTTTCTCTTCCCTCTCCCTGCGGAGCTGCTTCTCAAGGTCCTTGACTCGGAGGCTGAGCGCGTCCCTCTCCTTTTGAATGGAGTCCTTCTCTAGAGCCAAAGCCCCACACCGTTGAACCGCCTCGTCAAGTTCTTTCTTATGAGTTGACTCCAGATGAGTAACGACATCTGTAGTGTCCTTAGCTCTCTGATGGGCGACCTCAAGGTCAGACTTGTAAGTGGCCATTTCTTCGTCCTGAGCTGTAATGATATCCTTATCGTGGATAGCCTCAAGCTTCAAGCGGTCGATTTCATGCTGGCGCTTCATGGAAACTTCAGAAAGTTTTTCGACTAGATGAACAAACGCGTCATGTTGAACATAGACGTCATTCGTACAAGCAAGGGCGCTCTGTTTGGCATGTCTGGGAATAGGGTGAATCTTCAGGAGGAATTTCAAGCCATCGAAGCAGATTTTTGGAAATTTATCTTTAAGGTCGGCTAGCCTCTCTGATACTGTTGGGTCTGTTGCAGGAGCGGGGGGAGATGGCTTTGAAAGTTCGCTCCTCCTGTAAGAATCTCGGGACTGTCGAGTGGAAGAGGAGTCAGAGTGTTGGTCCCGGGGAGCATTAGGTTGCGACCTCTTATGGTCGCGCTTGTCTTCACTTTGCTCCGCGTGAGAAGAGGTATCCTGGTGGTATTTTGGCTGATAATAAATTTTTCACCGAGATGACAAGTCCCGGGAATGATAGTCTTTATCACCGTCACCATCCCTATCTCGACGTCTTCCGGAACCCGAGTCCCATCCAGAATGGTGAAGAACAGACGAGCCACAAAGGCGATCGAATCCATGTGAACGCCCCATACCACCTGTACAGAATTCAAATAACAGCGAATTAGAAAAGAGTAGTGTGACGAAAAAAGTCAAAGCGAAAAATTGAAGTGCAAGTGTTCGTGTGTGTCCTAGTGTTTCCCCCCAACGGACCAGACGCTTTGCTAACAAGAGTTTTCTGTCCCTCACTCTGGGTTGGAGCACCCGCGTCGTCTCTAATGGGTGAATGAAGTCTGAATGCCTCCGGATCGTCAAAGTCATAATTTAGCAGATCATTCAGAATAGAGAGGTTCGATAAGCCCATTAAAGAACTTTCTATGTGCTGCGAAGAAGTCTCTTTCTCCATCGGGATGAGCGTAACTTTAGAAGTTCCGCTAACCTTCTCCTTTCTGATTTTGTACGTGTTGGGCGTGTTTCCACCGGATCAGGGTCACCGGACCAATGCTGCCGAATCGAAACAACGAAGGCACCGCCGAATCGAAGCAACGAAGGCACCATCGAACCAACCACACTCCTCGCACTACCGAATCAATCCACGAACCAACCCACTACCGGACCAACCACACCCACTACCGAACCAAAGCAAGACCGAACACCCCCACTGCCGAACCAAGGCAGAACCAACCACACTCCTCTCGCCACCGAATCAATCCACACACCATTCACTACCGGACCAAGATCTCAAACCATCACCGGACCGAGACACTACCGAACCCATATGAAGAAGGCCCTACCGAACTAGAAGCATGCTACCACAACCGAACCAGAAGCATACTACCCCTACCGAACCAAAGTGAAGAAGGTATTACCGAACCAACAATGCCAGGCCAGATCACATCAGCCCAGGCCCACCAGCAGCTATATATATATCCAAGACCCCTGCCCCCAGCCTCACTCTATAAATAGAGGGGCAGGGGTACAACAATGGGGGACAAGTTTGAGAGCTCAAGCATGGACAGAACTTTCCGACAACTTTCATACACTTGTAATCGAAGCTTTGTACTTGTAATCTGAACAGGAAAAGAGAATAAGATATGAAGTGATCATAGGCATATTCTAGCCGAACCACTATAAATCTGTGTGTCTTTTACAGTTTAGTCCCTGCTTTTTACATATCTGCATAAATCACCTAAATCGCTAAGAACAACATAAAATTGACTAAATCATATGACTTGGAGGTGTTTGCCCATTTTTTGTGCAAACATTTTTGGTGCTTTCACCGAGAACTCGAGCTAGAAGCTCCAGCTTCTCCCACTTAAACTTCTTCCCGACAGCATCGCTTATTGCTTGGAAGACATGCCTCCCAGGCAGAAGAAAGATGTTAGCAAAGGAAAGAACATTGTAACTAGCAGCGTTCCAGATCCAGTGATCACAGATCAAGAGAATCATCCCGTTCCAACAGCAGTACAAAATGGAAATCAGGCAAATCAAACATCCCCTACCACGGAACAGCCGGCAGCGATTACTAGGGCATATCTAGACAGGGTTGTGGCTGAAGTAACTGACTGCTTCACATCCCAACAAGAAGCCTTGGTGAACTGACTCATGTCACGCTTAAGCGATGCTGAAAAATCCAACCGCAACACTGAATCATGGGATGAGTCCCAGTCGGGAGGATCTCGGAGGCGAAAAAGTTCTTTCTTCTTCGAAGAAACTAGCAACAGGAACAACAATGATAGGAGCCGAGCCCGAACTCCGACCCGAGGAAACACTTGGAACCAAACCCAACGGGGGAGGTACCAGGCGAGGGTCGGCTGTGGCTGAGCCGGTCATGCTACCTAGCCATGGAAACACCAATGAACGGGGCCGAGCTAGAGTCCAGCCCGAAGTTGGACC
Organism: Allium cepa; assembly: GCA_030765085.1. Taxonomy (NCBI): domain Eukaryota; kingdom Viridiplantae; phylum Streptophyta; class Magnoliopsida; order Asparagales; family Amaryllidaceae; genus Allium; species Allium cepa. The sequence continues at coordinate 709,643,956 of CM060932.1, forward strand.
CGAGGAAGTGCTCAGAACAGAATCCAACAGGGGAAGATCAAGGCAAGGGCCAACTGTAGCTGACACTAGCATGCTCCCAGAAGACCAGAGACAACCACTGGAAAATATTAGGCGTGACAGATGATACCACCCCTACATATCATCTGGACGGAATCAATCCCGTAGAGAAGAACCAAACTCATTTCTATCTGCTTCAAATTCTGATGAAAGGATGGCGCGATTGTTCAGAGAGTGCGTCCAATGGGATCAAAGAGATCGAGGGATAGGCGCTAGGGTAACCAGCCCTTTCACCCGCAATATCGAAATTGCTATCACCTCCCGAGAATGGAAAATGCCAACAATGGAACATTACAAGGGAATCTCTGACCCTGTTGTACACTTGCAGAGATACACAAGGACGCTTATTCCCTATCTAATATCAAACAGAAGCCTGGAGAGACAGTTCAGCAATATCTAACCCGATTCAATACTGCAGCGGCCGCAGTCCAAGATGCCGATGAGAAACTTATCTTAATGTCCCTCTGTAGTGGTGTGCATCCGAATACTAAGTTTTCTACAAGATTAACGAAAGAAAAACCAGCTACCTTACCCGATTTCTTCCATGAAGCCGGAAGATATATGAGACTTGAAGACGCTGCCACTGAAAGACAGACAGGGCAACAAACCAAGGCAGCTCATGGCGACACACCCTCTGTAGCAAAGGACGTTCGAAGAAATGACTCTAGAGACAATGCTGGGGGCAAGAAGGGAGAAAAACGTCTATATCGGCCAGGACCGAGATTTGACACTTACACTCCTTTGAATGAAACAATCGAAAACATCTTCCTGGCCACCCAAGACGAAGTTAAATACAGACGCCCCCGTACAAGAAGGAATCAGATAACGTAATTAAGTCTAGAAAGTTCTGCCATTTCCACGAATCTCATGGGCATGATACCAATGAATTCCATCATCTCCGGGACTTAATTGAAGAACACATCAGAAGGAAGAGATTAGAACGCTATATAAAAGGTCAGAACAGTACCCCAGATCCTGCCAATGAAAACCCAAGGCTACACCTCCCAGAAACAGGAGGGGGAAATCACAACACCAGCGGCTCCAGTCAAGAGAAGATAGTGGTCCATACCATATCGGGAGGACCACACATCGCCGACAGAAGCTGGGTAGAGATGGAAAGATACGGAAAGTCTCTTAGAAACAATGAAGGCTACATTAATTCTGTTATGGAAGAACGCCACCCGAAGCGAAAAGAGAATGATGACATTACATTCAATAGGCATGACCTAGAAGGAAGGAAGTACCCTCACATGGATCCTATGGTCATCTCTGCTCGGTTCGGCCCAGCCGAAGTTTTTCGAATTCTAGTAGACACTGGAAGCTCAGTAAATATCCTATCCAAGCATGCTTTCGACAGAATGAAGCTGTCAACGAAGGATGTGTCTCCCTACAACAAACCACTACACGGTTTCACTGGAGACACAAAGATGCCCCTCGGGCAATTGGACCTTTTTGTTGAAATAGGAAGTCACCCCCGCTCCGTTGTGCGGAAACAAACATTTGTGCTAATAGATAACCACTCGGCCTACAACGCCTTTTTAGGAAGACCAGCCTTGTCTGACCTCCAAATTGTCTTGGCCCCGTGGTGCCTGAAGATGAAATTTCCAACAGACAATGGAATATGGAAAGTAGAGGGAGATCAAGACGCCGCTCGAGATTGCTATGTAACTGAACTTCGCAATAATCACCGGAAGGATAGAGGGAAGAATGCAGAGACTACTCTCTGCATGAAAAACTTGAAAGCATAGCAACTAAAGAAAGCCCCTCCTCTTCGATATACCAGTGATCCTTTCAATGAAGTAGACCGCAGAGACAAAGAGGAGAAGGCCACCGCCGAGCCTGCAGAGGCTATGGAGTTTGTATCTGTAGACAAACACGACTTAAGTAGACTGTTGAAAATCGGATCTCAGCTAAGAGCAGAATTGAGGGATCAACTCATTGATTTTCTCCGCCACAACTTGGATGTATTTGCATGGACACACGCTGACATGAATGGAATCTCCCCAGACGTGGCATGCCACGTACTAAACATCGATCCTACCAAGGTGCCAGTAAAACAAAAAAAGAGAAGTATGGGGGTAGAACGATCGGCAACCCTCGATGAAGAAGTAAAGAACCTACTTGCCAATAACTTCATACGAGAAGCCATCTACCCAGAGTGGATCGCTAACCCGGTACTAATAAAGAAGGCAAATGGGAAGTGGCGAACATGCATTGACTTCTCCAACTTAAATGACGCTTGCCCGAAGGATAGCTTCCCACTCCCCGGAATCGATCAGCTTGTGGACAGCACAGCCGGACACGAACTCTTATCTTTTATGGACACATACTCAGGATATAACCAAATTCCTATGCACGTTCCCGATCAAGACCACACTAGTTTCATCACTGACCGGGGATTGTACTGCTATAAAGTAACGCCTTTTGGACTTAAAAATGCCGGAGCTACTTATCAGTGCCTCGTCAACAAGATGTTTGCGGAACTGATAGGACGAACAATGGAAGTTTATGTGGATGAAGTGCTGTAAAGTCGAGGAAAGCCAACGATCACGTAAGCCACTTGGGCGAGATGTTTCAGGTACTTCGCCAATATGGAATGAAGCTGATCCTCCAAAGTGCTCCTTCGGAGTATCATCAGGAAAGTTCTTGGGATTCATCGTCCATGCCAGAGGAACTGAAGCAAGCCCCGAATAAATCCGAGCCCTGAAAGATATCAGGATACCTTCCACTCGAAGAGAAATGCAAAGCCTAATTGGGAAGGTGGCCGCCCTAAGCAGATTCATCTCTAAAGCGATTGACAAGTGCGTCCCCTTCTTCGAGGCTCTAAAGAAAGACAAAGGAAAGTTCGAATGGACTGACGAATGCTTAACAGCCTTCCTTAACCTAATCGAACACCTCCAGAGACCACCAGTACTCTCAACTCCAAACGAAGGCGAAGAGCTATACCTATACCTTACTGTGTCATCTCATGCTCTAAGCGCCGCTTTGGTGAGAGAAGATAAACGCACGCAACGGCCAGTATGCTTTGTAAGCAAGAGGTTAACGAGGGCAGAAGCCAGATATCCTAAACTTGAGAAGCTAGCATACTGTTTACTAATCACGTCACGGAAACTGCGACACTATTTCCAATCTCATTCCATCAGAGTTCTAACTGATCAACCGCTAAGGCAGGTACTCTATCGTCCCGACACTTCTGGACGACTACTTAAATGGTGCATTGAACTGAGTCAATATGATATCACCTACCATCCTCGCACCGCCATCAAGGGACAAGCCATGGATGATTTCATTGCCGAATTCACTACCAACGAAGGTAAGGAGCAATCTGAAATAGCAAAAGACATCAAGTGGAATCTCTTTGTTGATGGAGCATCAAACGAATAAGGCTCGGGGGCAGGTATTGTAATAATCACTCCCAGGGGAAGGAAGCTACATTATGCTCTAAGGTTGGAATTCGCTGCTACCAACAACGATGCGGAATATGAAGCAGTAATAGCTGGATTAGAACTTGCCTTAGAGATTGGAGTCGGTTCTTTATGTCTTCATAATGATTCTCAACTTATTGTAAACCAAATACTAGGAGAATTTCAGACTCGATGAGAACGACTCACAACATATCTAAAGAAGACCAAGCTGCTACTCGATCAATTGGATCACTATTTAATCAAACACATTCCTCGAGAAGAGAACCAAGAGGCCGACGAATTGGCAAAGAAAGCTAGCATGAAAGACGGCACCATTTCCAGAACAGTGGCCATCTCAAGGCAACTAACCCCGAGTTTCGAGCAAGTGAATCTGATAGCTGCAACCGAAGAGGAAACTTGGATGACTCCCATCCGAAAATTCTTACAAAATGGCATACTGCCCGACGAGCGTAACGAAGTCAAGAAAATCTTGAGGAGAGTTTCCCGCTACACAATACAAGAAGGCACCCTCTATCGGTGCGGCTTCTCTAAACCCTTATTAAGGTGTATCGCTGGAAGGGAAGCCAAGGAAATCTTATCAAACATCCATCAAGGAAGCTGCGGAGATCACACTGGAGGGCAGACTCTGGCAAAGAAGATATTTCGATATGGGTATTTCTGGCCCAACTTAAACAAAGACGCCTTGGACTTCGTCAAAAAATGTGACAGATGTCAGAAGTTTGCTAAGATTCCTCAACTACCAACAAATGAGATTACTCAAATGACCAGCCCTTGGCCCTTTGCAGTATGGGGAGTTGACTTAATTAGCGAACTGCCGGTGGACCGAGGCGGAGCCAAATATGCTATAGTGGCAGTCGACCATTTCACTAAATAGGTGGAAGCGGAACCTCTAAATAAAATATCCTCGGCAAAAGTTATTAACTTCTTGATAAAAATATTCTATGCAGGTACGGGGTTCCACTCAAAATCATATCGGACAATAGACTTCAGTTTGACAGCGAAGAGTTTGCCGATTGTGCCAAAAGTACGGAATTCACAAAAGCTTCTCATCTGTGGCTTACCCCCAAGCAAACGGACAAGTCGAAGCTGTCAACAAAATTCTCAAAACTCTAATAAAAAAGAAGCTTGAAAAATCGAAAGGCGCTTGGGTGGATGAACTTCCTACGGCACTTTGGGCCTACCGCACATCTTTCGGAACATCAATGGGGCATACTCCTTTCTCTTTGGCATACGGATCGGAGGCCATGCTTCCAGTCGAAACTTTAGTGCCTTCCCACTGCAGGATCCACTATAACCCAGAAGAGAACGAAGAACTCCTTCACATGTCTTTGGATCTAATTGAAGAGAGAAGAAACGATGCAGCGCTCAAAGCAGCAGCTCACAAGCAAAAAGTGGCAGCGCAATACAACTCCAAAGTCAAGCATCGTAGCTTACAAGAAGGAGATCTTGTCCTCAAGCGAATCTTCCCGTGCCCTGGTGCACTAGATCCAATCTGGGACGGACCATATGTAATTCATAAAGATCTCCACAACAGAGCTTATATTTTGTCAACAATGGACGGAGAGGTGTTCCAGCTGGCATGGAACATCCAACACCTTCGTTGATACTTTTCTTAACTTGTACTGCCCATATGAAATGAATTAACAAAGAGAATCAGTGGACGTAGGCATTTTCATGCCGAACCACTTTAAAAACTTGTCTCTTTTTTAACTTGTTCCTTTATATCTTGGTTGCTTGTTAACTTTATCCTTTTCTGTTGAACAAAATCCTGTGTAATGGCATTTCCATTCAAGACACATCACAGCGCGACTTCACTTGGACAAGACCTAACAGGTACTATACGAATCTATGCCCTCGCCAATGAGACACTTTTGCTCCAGCATCCCTCTGCTGCGGGTCAACTCATTGCTCGCGATTGGCCCTTAAAGCCGACTGTAATGAGCCGATTATAAGCCACCGAGAAGGCCGACTATTGCCGAGGCAGCTCATTACGGCGTTCGGCTCGCCGGCAACTGTGAACCTACTTTAAGCCCCAACATAAGGTGTGCCCAGCCAAGGGTAGTTCACAGTTGACGATCGACACCCACGCTAGCCGGCCATGGTAAATCGAATAATACCCATGATTACGGGCCATAATGGCCCTTGGTAGTTACTGTGCGCGATCTCGGCTACGAGTGTCTTAAGTACGGCTGTGGTAAAAAAGAGAAACTCCCTGTGGAGGCGTAAGATGGGTGACAAATGTCTCCAAGACCCACAGCTAGGGAAAGTGACTACAAAACCCGTTTGTCACGAACTTAAGCACATCGCAGGCCTTCCGTGATTGGAAGTTTACTATTTCTTATATTTCTATTTTGTTTACAAACTTTCCTCATATCCTCTATAACGATCCCTAAAGTACAAGACACAAAATAGGAGACACTCTCTAATGGGAATTGGAACTCACAACTGGATGACAGGTCACTCGGCTGCATTCCATGCTTAGTCATACAAGACATTCAAAGAAACCGTCTACGACTAAAACATGAAGGGCGGTACTTTTTTATTTTGTATATGAATACATAGCTGTAATTTATTCGCACATCACACTAACATTGCAAGATATGAAATTATATTTTAAGCAAGAACTTGACATCAAACACAACTGAATCACAGGAATATGCACAGCTCTATTTCTTATGCAACACACCAAAATAACGATAGCATTAAAATATGACAGAATCAGCTTAAGTTAAAAAATTACATGCCAAGAATAAAAGTCGTTCGTTACAAATAACATAATTACAGCCTAAAAGTTACATTAATGTTTTGAGACTACCATAGACAGCAATGTCAAGTAAACCAAAAGATATCCAGATCAAGTCAAGGAGTCGGCTGCATCGGAGCTTCACCTCTATCCTACTGGCCCTCCGAGATCTACTTAACCACAGGATTGGAACTCTCACCATGTTGACCAGAGGTAGTTGGTGCTTCAGAGGTCCAGCCTGCCCAATTCAGGAGAAGAATCCATTAAATAAACAAAAGGCAATCAAGTTACGAAAAGCTAAAAGGGAAGACTTACCAGCATCTGCTCCTTGATCATCATCCTCTTACTGCACACCTACCTCCTCAGCAGTAAGCAGCCGCATACCGTCCTTCACCGCCGCTTTCTCGTCCTTGGTGAATTGAGCCGTAACCATGTCCATTCTAAAGGCCACGCCACCCTCCTTATCTGCATCGGCCTTAGCCTCCTCCAGGGCCCTGAGATAAATCCTGGCCATGACTTGGGGATAATCATCCATCCAAGATAAGTTTCCCTGTTTCCAAGTGTGAAAGTACATATCCTGAAGCATCTCATCCATTATCCCCTCATTCTCCTCGAACTCCCTTATTAGATTCTCAGAAGCCAACAGCTTTGCAGTGGCAGCATCCCTCTCCGATTGGTATCGTGAGAAGTCAGCCTGAAAGGATTTCCTCGTCGCCTCCATCTCCTCCTTCAGTTTGGTTTGAGCAAGCTCCGCGGCTTTAAGTTTCTCGGATAACTCCTGTACCCTCTCGAGATCCGCTTTCCGAACCTCATCCACCGTTGCAATAGCCATATCAATCCGTTCCTTACAAATAGCCTCCATTTTCCGTAACTCAGCCCTGCTGGCCTCTTCCATGGTTTTCTTTAATTGCCTAGAAGCGGCCTCGTGTTGAGAGATCTAAATGGCCTGATCAGCGAGTTGTTTGGCTTGGTTGGAAACCATTAACCGCAGTCGAATGTTAGCGTTGCCGATTTCTTCTCCAGTCTTGACCAGTCGGGCATGATGCCCCATCAGCTTCCTGGTTTCCTCAGCAACCCGGTCAATGTTTGCCTTAGCTTCGTCCCCCAAAGTTACGACCCGAGTGGTAAGCAAATCAAGGTCCAGGGACTTAGCTTCATCCAATCTCTTACCATAGGATTACGGGGAAGAAGGTGCTCACCGGTAGCCTCATCAAAGATAATATCACAAGAACCCGGATCCAGATCCGGATGACCTGCAAACAGATTACGGGCCAAGCCGGGATGGCCTATCCGGATAAAGGTAGGATTTTCAGACGGGTGTGGAGGAGGTATAAATTCGGTATTCTTCTTCGTGGTATCCCGAAGAGGCTGAGTTGGGGACTGAGGACCAGGTGAGGGTTCAAACAAGGAACGACTCCTCTTCTTCCTTTGGATATCCTCCTCGATAACTCCAAGAAGAGGGCGGTAGCCGACTACGTCTCCAGGGCAGTTAGTCGGAGGCTTTGATTTAGCAGAAGCCTTGAGAAGTTTGTATTGTTCAGAACGGTGCCGAACATCTGATGTATTGGCCACCTTACCCGCTTCTGTGATAAAAACCAAGTGTTACAGGCATACATTGAACTATAATTCAAGAAATATATCAAGTTAAGAAGAGTAAAGAGGCGCTTTTTTTATACAAACCCTGGGGAGGAGTGGGATATTGCAATAAGTCCTGGATATCGTTCTAGGACGGGAGATGACCATAAAATATTCCTAAATCCTTATCATAAATGGAGTCGGCAGGAGTCAAAATTCACCTTGAATCGCAGGAATTGCCTTAGCTGGAGCGCTCTTAGAAGATGAATCAGCGCCAGTCTCGGCCTTGTCAGCTTTCTTAGGCTTCTACACTAAAACCGATCCTTCCTCCAACCCTTCAAAAGCTAGACGGAAAGCATCATCTGTCCACTCATGGATCACACCTGCTTGCTCAGAAGACAAAGCCCCAGTGCCATCACCACTCTGTCCGTCGCCACCATTATCGCTATGACAACCACCATCACCTTCTCCACCACTTCCACTCTCCGCCTCACCTCCTTCATCCTCGCCTCTTTCCTCCTCCACATCTTCCTCCTCCGGGACATCTGGACATGTGCTGGGGGAGGGCCCATCGGACTTCTTAAGTTTCTTCCCCCCAGCAATTGGATGTTTCGAGAAGGGTTTCCTTTTGCTGCTCTTCGCCGTAGCCCCTCCTTTAGCTTTGGCGGCCCTCTTCTCAGCTGTGTCTCTTTGCTTGACCACAGACTGGTGTGGCAGAATCAAGTTATGCCCCAAAATAGTAGCATTCCTGATCAAATAAGAAGCTGCCCTCTCCTTTTCTGGAATGGCTTCTATTTCCTCAGCCATCCGAATCAAACGATCATTCTCTACAACCGCAAAGCCACCTTTCGCTAGCAAGAAACAAAGCACATAAGGAGGAGCATTGCAGTTAGAACGGAAATTATAAATAAAAGTCGACTTACAGCCAGAAGTGAAGCGTTGGAAAGAAACAGAGTCATCCTTGACAAAGAACCATTCCTTCTTGAACATACTACATTTTGAATATAAGTCCAGAACTGGCTTGAAAGACACGGCCGATTCTAAGCTAATGTATGGAGACCCCTTCTTGTAGCCTCTCAAGTTGTACAGGTACCGAATTTCCCGGTTGAAAGGGGGACGCCCGTATTTTCTCTGGAAGATAATAAACAGACTCACCAAGATGGCATAGGAGTTGGGCTAAAGTTGGAAAGGGGCCACTTTCAAGTATGTGATGAAGCTGACTATCCAAGCGTTGATCGGAGGAATGGCTCCACACATGCAGTGATACCTACTGTAAGCGAAATATCCTTCAGGGGGGTTATACGGCATCACTCCTTTCCCCGGCAACATCATATGCACTCTGTCAATTCCAAAAGATCTAGGTATAACGTCAAGCTGCTCATCTACGAAGGAGCTGGGAAAACAGTCAGGCGGTGAGTTCAAGAGCTCCTGAGGACCGTATCCGTCTACTAACGATCTCGGGGTTGGCCCATGTCGTTCCGCTTCTACCTGAACTGGGGGCACTATGGAGGACTCTCCTTTGTCCTTGGATTTCTTCTTGTCAGAACGAGTTTCTACTTTATGAGACATTATCTGCAACACGAGAAAACATATTGTTAGGGCAAGGAGTGTAGAGATATAAACAAGGAAATACCTACAGCCTGGAATCTCATTCATAATTCAAAACATAAAAGTTTCATTCGGTAGTTCGAGTCTTAGAGTTCATTTGGCACTCATGTTCCCTAAGTGTCATTCGGTAGTCCGAGTCTTAGAGTTCATTCGGCGCTCATACTTCCTAAGATCATTCGATAGTTCGAGCATAAAGTTCATTCGACAGAAGGAGACCTCACCTGATTCGAAAGACAGAGGTTTGGTCCGGCTCTCTCAGATGGTAAAGAATGACAGGCATGAAGCCCCTACTTATAGACAAGCGGAGGATGACCGGACCAAGTGGTTCGACACTTGGGCCAAATGAAAGTGTCCAAATTAAGAAAAACAAAGCACGACATATGCAGGCATATGCCCCACTTTGGGGGGCAAATGTTGGGCGTGTTTCCACCGGACCAAGGCCACCGGACCAATGCTGCCGAATCGAAACAACGAAGGCACTGTCGAATCGAAGCAACGAAGGCACCACCGAACCAACCACACTCCTCGCACTACCGAACCAATCCACGAACCAACCCACTACCGGACCAACCACACCCACTACCGAACCAAAGCAGGACCGAACACCCCCTCTACCGAACCAAGGCAGAACCAACCACACTCTTCTCGCCACCGAATCAATCCACACGCCATTCACTACCGGACCAAGATCTCAAACCATCACCGGAGCGAGACACTACCGAACCCACACGAAGAAGGCCCTATCGAACCAGAAGCATACTACCACAACCGAACCAGAAGCATACTACCCCTACTGAACCAAAGTGAAGAAGGTATTACCGAACCAACAATGCCAGGCCAGATCACATCAGCCCAGGCCCACCAGCAGCTATATACATCCAAGACCCCTGCCCCCAACATCACTCTATAAACAGAGGGGCAGGGGTACAACAATAGGGGACAAGTTTGAGAGCTCAAGCACAGACAGAACTTTTCGACAACTTTCATACACTTGTAATCGAAGCTTTGTACTTGTAATCTGAACAGGAAAAGAGAATAACATATGAAGTGGACGTAAGCACATTCTGGCAGAACCACTATAAATCTGTGTGTCTTTTACAGTTTAGTCCCTGCGTTTTACATATCTGTATAAATCACCTAAATCGCTAAGAACAACATAAAATCGACAAAATCATACGACTTGGAGGTGTTTGTCCATTTTTTGTGCAAACAGTGCGTCAATACCTTTTTCCTCTGTGAAGGAGAAGATGACGTTTCGATATCATGCACTTCAACTATAGGATCTTGGGTTGGACCCAAATTGTCACCTTGTGCTTCGTGTGTTTCATCCTCCTTGATTTCCCCCTCTTCTTGTACATCAGGGGTATGGCGTGCTGACGACTCGGCTAATTTTTTCCCTTTGTTGGAGACTGGCCTGTGTACAGTAACGCCTTCAGGAAGACTTACTCGGCAGTCTTCTGCTAACAATTCGAACCTCGATAGTGACTCATTTGAGATAAGAGCTCGGATGTCTCGTTCTTCGACGGGAAGAGCTCTAATAGCTTCAACGGCCTCAGAATACCCGCGGCCGTCGGGACGTGGATTGATACCTGAGAAGATGAAACAAGAGTTAGCATAGGCATAGCTTAGGCCAAAACATAAGTATCGTTCCAAGAAGAAGACTTACTTCCTTCGACCCATCTCCTCGCGAAACCAGGGAGGCGACGCACATAGAACCACTTCTGTTTGTACAGGGAAAACTTGCTCCACTCCCCGGTTAAAATTTGGCATTTGTGATGCGGCTCAAGGAACACAAAGGAGGGGCTATCTCTCCGATTCTTGATCATATAAATATATCTAATGTCGCCAGGAGTGGGAGGCCTAGAGAAGACGGTCATGAAAGTGCCATATATGAAGGCGTGACCATTTGGGTGGAATTGCGACGGGGTGATGTCGATGTATTGCAGCACATCCCGAAGAAACAAATTGAACGGTGGCACACTTCCAACCCAGCACATGAATTTGTTGCATGCTGTGTATCCGATTGGGGGCTAGTGTGGCCAGTCGTGCCCCAATGGAACCAGCACGTCGTCAAAAGGTATTCCATGGATGGAGCATATTCGCCGGAGCGCAACTTCATTGATTTTTGAAGCCTGTGAATCGACAAGGTTGTCCAAGAAGGTCGATGCCTCCAGGGCATCGGGGGCCAAGTTATGTGCAGAGGAAGTGGATGGATTTGAGACGTATACGACTTCCTGCCGAGAGGATGACCCTGGTCTATCAAAAATCATGGCAGAGATGGATTTTTTCGACATCTTCAATAACTAGTGAATTTGGCTAAGCACCTGTGTGAACTATACTTGAAAAATGTTCGACGTTAGAATCAACAGCACAAATATTTCCCTCCAAGTGGTGTGTGAACTAGTGCGATCAATCGTGTGTAAGCATTAAAAAATTAAAAGTCACAGGGTTACTGATATAAAACTAAGTTTCGAATCGTCGACTTCGAGGACCGTCATCGCTGACCGTCTCCAAAAGCCTGCCTTATGGTGTTTACAATTTCGGATTTAGAAAATATCAGAAGCAGTTATCTGATTATGTCAATTCAAGTTCAAATTTATGTCTACTGAAGCTAGGAAGTTGTCAGTGCGGATCAGTTCGATATGCTAGCATGTTGGGGTCCTTGTCTTTGTTTTGATATTTGATTAGGCAAGGTAAATAAGTATCCGGCCTAAGCTAAGGGATGGTCCGGCATTCATAATGGTTCGGCCTAAGAGTCGTTCGGCTTAACTATCGTTCGGCCAAATCATCATTCAGCCTAAATGTTGAATGGCCAAACTACCGTTCGGCCAAATTATTGTTCGGCCTAAGTTTGTTCGGCCAAACCATCGCTCGGCCTAGGCATCATTCGAAAGAAATACTGTTCGGCATAACTGCCGTTCGGCCTCCTGTCCACTCCCTGTTACCTTTTGAACTTGTCCTACTCCAACTTCGTTCGGCACAGGGAGATTATGCCGAACCACAGCCCAGTCAAAAAATTACCTATAGTACCGAACACTAAGTCCACTCTCGTGCTACCGTAAGACTACTCGGCATTAAGAGATCATGCCGAGTCGCCACAATACACCTGCCACCCTTGTCTTCTCCGGTCCATTCACCTCGAAATCACCTAATAGCGTGCTAAGTTACAACCCTAGACCACGACTGAGCTACAACTCATCACCCTTATTCACACGCCTTCTATTTTTCTACGGTCCATGAACGATTTGTTTGAGTAATATCTAATGCCTCCTGAGTCGAGAGGGATCAGAAGTTTCTTACCAAAGATTATGGAGGGAGCTTGGAGATCGATGAGTTTCGGATTGAAGATTGCTAAAATTTGACTAAAGCAAGGCGTGATGGTTTCCAGGGAGGTGAATTGCAAGTTCTCGGAAAATAACGGAAATAAAAGTGAAAAGAGGGGAAGAAGGAGGACGCCAGGTTTTAAAGGGAAGAAGGAGAAGTTGAAGAGGCCATAACCGGTAGAGCCGGTCAAAAAGGTATCGTTCGGCACGCATAGAACGTTCGGCTTCGACTGTATCGTTCGGAATTTACATTACGTTCGGCACACACCCCCACAACTGGTATCACAAGAAAGCAACCCCCAAGAGTGATGGGCCAGGGTTTGAAGAGAGCACAAAGGACTCATGATCCAAAGCGTATCACGTTCGGTCACGCGATACACTTTGAGGGGCAAGTGTTTCCTGGGGAATTGACCAGGCAATTTAGTACTCGGCCTCTCTATTGATCGATCAAACTGGATCGTTCGGCATCACGTTACGTCCGGCATCCAAGAAGCAATCGGCATCCAAGTTCGGTCAGAGTCAACAAACGTTCGGCATGACAAGGCCGTTCGGCACGAGCGCCTCGTTCGGCATCAAGGAGCGTTCGACATTGAAAAACATTCGATGTTGAATATTGTTTGGCCAAAGAAGAACGCTAAGCATAAGATCGTTCGGCAACCAAAGATTGCTCGGCCTCCCGAGTACGTTCGGCCAATCGTTCGGCCAAGGGATGTTCGACATCCGTGAACGTTCGGCCTACAAGTTACGTCCGGCTCTTGGAGCGTTCGGCCCTCATGCTCCATTCGGCTTCCTGGACTGCTCGGCATTCCAGCCTCGTTCGGCCTGCACCCCTCACTCAACATCACATCCCGTTCGACACATATCTCGTTCGGCCATCACCTACCGTTCGTCATCTAGAATCGTTCGGCACCAATGGGTGTTCAGCATGAAGAGCATCCGGCCTCATGTTGTTCGGCATAAAGATGGAGGTTTGGCACTTGGTTGTTCGGCATGTTTGGGTCGGCACACAGGGCTTATTCCATTTGGACCAAGATATTCAGATACCAGGCCCACCAGGGAGTCCAACCCATTTTCGTCTATAAATAGAGGGGCAGGGGCATAGTAAAGAGGGGGAATTGAAGAGAACACTGGGGAAACTCTGCAGCATTCAACCCTCATTCAAGACTTAAGCTTTTTATTCAGCAATTGTATTCAAGTACTTAGAAACGGATTATATCTGTAATCAAGTATCAAAGAAAGAAATAAAGATCAACTTCAAAGTGGACGTAGGCTACTACGCCGAACCACTATAAATTTGGTGTTCTTATTTTCTGCATTTAAATTTACATTCTCTTCTCTGTTTTAATTTGCTTTCTCCATTAATCACTCTACACAATCTTTCTAAAGGTGTTAGTGACTAATTTTGGTGCTAACACTTACCATGCAAAAAGCTTCGAATATGTAGCCTTCATGCTCTCCTTGATTTTCCACATGCAATTCACTTCACTAACTACACCGTCTTACTCTTAAGTTGTTTCGCATCGTGTCCGACAACATATTCGGTCTACGAGGTCTTGAATCTTCTAGATCAGTTTCGATATCATTAAGTTGATCCGATGAAATTATTACGCTTGGGTCATGGACAAACTTCCGCATATAAGAGATGTGGAAGACTTGTGCATGCCCACCATCTTCTTAGGTAAGTCAACCTTATATGCTATGTTTCCAATTCTTTCTATCAGAAAAGGAACTACGAATCCCGGCACCAACTTCCCCTTATTACTCAATAAAATAACACTCTTCAATGGATAAATCTTCACAAGCACCATATCGTCGACAGAGAACTCCAAATCTCGACATCTCTTATAAGCATAACTCTTCTGCCTATCCTGAGCAGCTCTCATATATTGCCAAATGATCCCAATCTTCTCTAAGGTTTCTCTAATCATATCTGGCCCAAGTATCAGTTTCTCGCCTACTTTCACCAGTATGAAGGAGCATTACAAGGTCAGCCATACAAAACTTCGTAAGGTGCCATATAGACACAAGACTGATAGTTATTGTTCTATGCGAACTCCATCAAACGCAAATGATCGTCCCACGAGCCTTCAAAATCAAGAGTGCAAGCTTGCAAGAGATATTATAATATATGATTCACTCTCTCGGTTTACCCATTAGTTTGCGGGTGATAAGCTGTATTGAGATGCAGCTCGGTCTCCAATGCCTCTTGTAAGCTCTTTCAAAACCTACTAGTAAACAAAGGTTCTTGATCACTTACAATGCTCTTCGGCACACTGTGGAATCATGCTATCCACTTCACATACAACTCGACCAACTTAGATGTCACATTAGTAGGCTTAATGGGTTTGAATCGAGCACTCTTCATCAATCTATCGAGTATGATCCTTAAGCTATCTTACCCTCCTTCGATCCTCGACGATCCATCTATAAAGTCCATCGAAAGTTGCTCCCATTTTCATTCGAGAAGTTTAAGCAGTTGCATCAACCCACTTGGATTCTTCTACTCTGCCTTCACCAACTAGCAGTTCATGCACTTTGAGATGAATGTCCCAACATCCTTCTTTATCCCTTTCCAATAATAGGTCTACTTCACATTATGGTACATTTTATTGCTGCCGGGATGTATAGTCAACCTAGAATGGTGGCACTCTCATAGCACCTTATCTCATAATCCATCAACATCAAGAACAAAAAATCTTCTATCCTTACGGCGCCAACTATCTCGATCGAGTCCATATTGCTTCATATGTTTAGACCACTACTTCTATTTTCACCATGATCTCTACTAGTCTTGCATCTCACCTCTATCTAGTACCCATTTGCTCAATCAATGGAGGTCTTATAGTCAAACTCACCAACATTTCTGACTCTAGCTCACAATGAGGTCAGAAATCATAACTAGTAGCATATGTCAACCGCTTTCACTCTAGGAACATCACTCCTAAACTGGCATGTCTTCTACTTAGTGCATCAGCGATGGCATTTCCCATACCGAGCATATAGGAAATGTTATAGTCGTTGGAGGTAAAGAATTCCAACCATCACTGCCGGCGAAGGTTGAGATCCTTCTGGGATTAAAGGTAAATCAAAGATTTGTGGTCCGTGAACAGCTCGAACCTTTCTCCTAATTGATAACGCCTCCAAATCTTTAAAGCAAACACTATTGCTGCCAACTCCAAATCTTGAGTCGCGTATTTCTTCTTATGCAGTATAGGTTTCGACTAACATAGGAGATAACTCTTCCCCTCTGCATCAACACCACATCTAGTCCAGTACCATAAATGTTTGCGTATATTGTAAGCTCCTCATTCCCGCTCGGAATAATCAATAATGGCGCAATCGTCAACCTCTCTTTCGGACTTACAAATGCATGCTTGCACTTCGCATCCTAAACAAAATTCTGACCATTCTTCGTCAAATTGGTCAACGACACTACTACCTTCGAGAAGTCCTTGATAAAACGTTTATAATATCCTGATAATCCTAGAAAACTTCTTGCATCAATAGCATTCTTGGGGTGGTTCCGATTCTAAACCACTTCCAACTAGGCAGGATCTAGTGCGATGCCCTTCTTCTAGATGACATGACTCAAAAATCTCACTTTCCTCCCCTAGAAGCGACACTTCAAAAACTTTTCCTTTAACCTGTGCTTCCTCGATACTTCAAGCACAATCCTCAAGTGCATCTTGTGTAACTCCTTCATCCTAGAATGGGCTAGAATATCATCCACAAACACGAGCATAAACTTGTTTAGCTAATCTTTAAAGACATGGTTCATGAGATCAACAAGGTATGTTGAGCATTGGTTAGCCCAAACGACATAACCAACCACTCGAAAAAACCAGATGGCGATCGAAATGTAATAATCGACACACTTGCCTTCACAACTCTCAACTGGTGAAATCCCATCGCCAAGTCCAATTGGGAGAACACCTTTGCACCATGTAGTTGACTGAACAAGTCATCAATACACAGGAATGGATACTTGCTCTTCCTAATTACTTTATTTAGCTCATGGTAATCTACACTCAATCTCGGAGTGCCATTTGCCTTAGTGGCAAATACTATAGGTTCACCCCACTCAAATGTGCTCATATAAACGGGTCAGTCACTTGCACCTCCTACTCCTTCTACTCTCTGGGTGCCATATGCCTCAAAGGCATAACTATCGATCTGACATCCTTTATTAAATCTATGCAGAACTCAATCTCTCAATGTGGCGGCAGCCCGTTATCTCCTTAAATACATTCAGATACTCACTCTCGATAGGCATAGATGACAACTCATCCCGTGGAACCTCGAGCGAATATAAAGAGCTAACCAGAACCCCATCCTCTAGCCGGTATCCAATCACTACCATCTGCCTCTCCATAACCCTAATAGTCACCAATGGCTTTTCGCAATCGACCACCACTGCATACTTTCTTAGCCAGTCCATCCCTAAGATAATCCTAAACCCAATGTAATTAAAAACAAAGTAACCACAAACAAAAAAGAAACCATGACTCAATAATACCAGGTCACGACAAACTGTGTATAGGCTAGTGGAGGCTCTAATAGGGTTTGTCACAATCAAAAGTCGGTCAACTTTTTTGAGTTCAGTCCCAATCTATCTATTAGGTCACTAGATATGAAGGAGTGTGAAGCCCTGGTATGAATAAAACACATAAGAAAACATCATAAGTTGAAATCATAGCTTAAATAACGACGCTCTTCCCCTTTTCCTTCGTTGAAGGAGCATCCAATGAAGTTGGGACATCATCCAAAGCATATCCCTTCATAACCTGCTTTTACTGTGCTGGTTCTAGGCAATTCTTTTGCATATGCCTGAACTTGCCCTAATTGTTGCACTTCTCTTTTCCACCAGCTTTTCAATCTCTAATAAAGTGATCTTTGTCCCTACAACCATAACAAACAGGATCCTATTTAGCCTTCTTCTAGGCATTCTTTCCTTGAAACTGCTTCCTCTTATAATTCCATTTCTTCTTGCCTCTACCGCCTTATTGTTGTTTTGGCTCTTCCTTAACTACAACAACCGATTTGGACTTGGGGTACAAACTCACTTGGCGAAGAGCTTTCTCAGCAAGTCTCTTAAATGGCTCATCAATGTGGCACAATTACCTTCTCCCTCATATCATCGTCTAAACCCATAAGAAACTTCTCATTCTTCCTTAGCAAAGTGTCATTGAAGGGCATCCCGTACTTCGATGAGGTATCGAACTTAGCAACATACTCGAAGACATACATATCTTCCTACTTCAAATTAGCAAACTACCTAAATAGAACTGACTTTTGAGCAACCAGAATGAACTTCTTCTCAAATTGGGCTTTGAACTAGTTCCAAGTAAACCAATCCTGAAGTGTAGCAACTCTAACAACATTCCACCAGTTCATGGATCTCCCTTAAAGCTATTAGGAAGCCAACCTCTTCTTCATAGCATCAAGGTCATCAAAGTTCCACTCGTAGGTGTCCAACCAGTACCGCACTTCCATAATTGATTCTATTCCTTGGAATGTTTTTCCACTAAGACTGACAAAATTCTTATTCAGCTTAGCAAAATTAGCTCTGGACACCTACACTTAAGCATCATTTTCAACAGCAATATTCAGAGCGACCACTTAGGCATTTTGTAGCATGTTCACCATCATTACGTTGAACATTGCTTGCAATTCAAGGTTAGTAGCCCCTAAACCCGCTTCTTCCTCCACTCCAAAAGATGGAATTCCCCATGGTATTTCTTTTTATGCCGGCTTATTCTTAATCTGTAACAAGAATGATCAGTCTCTCATATAAGAAAACAACAACAATGGAAATTGTGTGTGCATGCGACTTATATATTATATGTAATACTATATAGTTCTAAAAACCAAATTTATAACAAATATACTCGCTCTCATATGTGTGAATTTATACACACACACACACATACACACACGCACTCTCGATCCAGTCTAGGGTGATAACTCCTTCCATATCTTTATTGGACCACAATATCATCTCAGGCAATCGTGTAACCTAAATCTCTGACACCAAATATGATGATCTCCTTATGCCACTGGCACCCAATATAACCAAATAACACGCTGCTGTCGTGCCCAGTCGATGTACGATGATAGTCAAGGTTAAAGGAATAAAATATCGATCATAGAACCTACCGTATATCTCATAGCATGTGGAATAAAATATATTATACATCATAGATATAAAACATGAGAGACAGCATTAACTAGGTGAACCAAATATCAGAACATAGATCCATAAAGTTATACAATATAGTAATAGAGTTTATACAAAGCGAAAGTAAACTCAGGTAATTGTCTTATAATAGTAAAGAAAACATTATCAAGACTTCATAGTGTTGCATATCAAAATAAGCATAATATCCATATATAATATGAGAAAGCTCCATCTAGCTTGTCCTCTGCACAACCATCGCATATCACTAAGACCTGCTATCTAATCTACTCATTTAAGAGTACCTGAGGTAATAAGAAGCAAAACATAAAACTTTGAATTATTCAACAGTTTGGTGTGAGCGATAAATGAATCTCAAAATATTATACATGTCAATATAATAAGGAACAAGGGTATATGAACCTTACCCGACCCATCCATGCAACCAAGGAGTTAGCATATAACGAACAAAATATGCTATCATACAAACATCATAAAGGTATACTACAACCAAGTACAGTGGAGGTTGTCCAGGTATCCCTATACATAACACATATCTCAAGCGACATCCCTAGGATGATAGACTATGGGAGAAAGCAATCAAAGAAAACACAACATCCATCGAACCATCCTCACCATCACCTAGTGTGCTCTAGATATATGATAACTTATATGACCATTCCCCTGCCAGGGATTAATGGGAATCTCTATTTTCATTGAACTCGTCCTTAGCCCAAAGCTAATACTAGACCCATTCCACCATTCTAGGGTATATAGATCCATTCCACCGATCCGGGGTAACCAAAAAAAGTACCTATGAGTCAAATCACGATACCATTGCTTTTGATGACATAAAATAACACTCCAAGTATCAATGATATCTTAGCACACATATCCAAGTCCTTTCCTTACTCCATCTAGTTTCCATTATTCTTAAGGAATCATTTCACGGTCCTTCTTTCCATGGTAGGACCATTCAACATCCTATCCATGGGTCACCCTTCCTCAAACTCGCCCATTGTGGATAATGACTCTCATGACTCCTTTCAACATTGAGCCACTATTATCGAAACCTAACTCCGTTCATCGTCGAGTTGCCATTACCTACGTTTCGAAGCTATCATCATGCTACTACATCATCATCAAACCCCCAGGAAAGAAAACAAACATCTTTAGCATAACCTGTATAGCGAAAAACTTACCCTCCAAGAAGTTTCATCACCCCTGGCTCCTAGAATTCATGTCGGTACCAAATAGTAGTGGTCGGTACTGAGATGATTCCTTACTCCATACTTAGCCAATTTTGGCTAAGTAATCCTCTAGTTTCATTTCTATAAGCTCGCAAGGCCAAACCATTAATTTGCCGCCAAAGAATCGGTAATGAGATGAAATGCTTAGTATCGAGTCCGGTACTTCGCCAAATTTTGGCTTCTAATTCATGTTTTTGGGACTCCCCTCCATTACTATCCCAAGGCTCAACTAGAAGCACCCTTGTGTTTTCCCTATGCATAACTGGAAGCATCTCTTTACCGAGTTAATTTGGCTTTCCTACCAACCAAAATTTAGGTCGTCACCAACCACTATTCCTCCACCCAAATCACCTACGACTTGAACCTTAGGCTCATCCCATGCTCCAGAGCCTCTCCTCCAAATTTCATCCAATTCCGTGCTAAATTTGACTCTTTTTTTCTTGTTTCATCGACCAATTCCTAAGTAATCAAAGGCATAAACAAACCATATCAAATCATAACATTCTAAACTGAAATATCATCCATACACATCCATATAAACATACAATTAATCCAAACATGATACTAAAGGAAATCATTCTAGGTTTAACATTTACACTAGCATGTCAATATAGTCAAAAGAGGTTGCAAAACTATATAAAAACCATCTTAATCATTCTAATTTCTGCCATAAACATGTATAAAGGTGTTATTAAAGTTAGAAAACATTTTAGGATCAAAATCATGTTAAAAAATTAATTTTTACTACATAAACAGGCATAAGATAGTAAGAGGTCAAGAACCACTCTCAATTACCTAAAGTATCGATTTAAATCCCTAGATCTGATGTGAACAATAAGGAAAGATGGATTCCCAAGCACCAAAGTGTAGACTGCAATCTCCTTTGCCAATAAGCCATCTAATGATGATTTGGCTAAGATTAGTATGAAAAGAGATGCGTTTTGAAGATATTAGGATTAATGGAAGCATAAAACTATTTTGGAGACGATATAAATGATTTAAATCAGTCCCTATAGCTTTTCCTTAACACAATTCCCAAAATTCATAGTAGGCCTACGTATGGCTTAGTTAATTACCAATAAGTGCAGGAAAGCAATAGCCAAAACTTAAAATAGTCGTAACTTTCAAACGGTATGTCCGTTTTACTATTGTGACCACTCTAGGAAATGGAAACCATTATTATGAAGTAATTGCAGTAGTTTCAGATCCTAACTTGGATTCTATCAAAAGTTATAGTCCATACAATACTTTTAGGGTCAAAATGGTCATATATAATTTGATAAAAATTATAGATGTGGAAAATATCCCTGAGGGTCATGTCCTAAAATATCAAAGTCATATGACCTAATGTGAATTAAATATAAATATTTTACGATCCATCAATACGTAAAATATGGGTCGTTATGGTTATATTCCAAAGTACAATGCTCGTACAATGTTGATTGTTCATTGACCTTACAATGGTGGTTATTTGGTATAAGACCTTATGATGTTGGTCTTTGAAATCGAGGATTGATGCAATCGTAACATATATGTATGGTCATATTATTTTGATGAAGTAACCATAAGTAGGCACATGTACTGTTTAGGAAGGGTGAAAATGAGATGGTACACCAATTATTTAAGGATGAGATTACGAGGAATTTCATCGACAATTTTGAAGATATTCATATTATGGTGGACGTATAGTCGGCATAGTGATTAGAACACATTTTATTTGCTGGTACGATGATGCGATTATTATCATTTTTGGGAGTGTATGTGCCATACTTTGATGATCTATGTTGATCATTGATTTATGAATATATTTTGATTGTGCATGCATTCTTGGACTAACTAAAATCTTGTTGTGTATTTTTATTATGGGTGGTTATGGTTGGATTATTGAGATTTATGTTATGGTTAGTGTATGGAGTTGATCTATGGTTGAGATTGTTTGCATTTTATTGAGGAAGTGTTATTTTACATGCTATAGTTTGGGTTGCATGATTGACAAGCGTATTTGACTATGGTAGCAAGTAGAAATTTTAATTCATTTTGTGGATGAATTTGATTGTGTCATGGTTGATTGTTATATGGTCGTTGTATACTACTTTATAAGTAGTTGGCATGCGATTGATGTAGGTCTCCATATTTGCAATTAAACACATGATGATGCTTTATTAATATGCTTGGGGTTTATGTCTTGGGAATTATGAGGGCATAATTCTTTTAAGAAAGGAAGAATGTAATGATCCAAAAATTTGATGTTGTTAATATTAAATTAATTGAAAATGAATTTTTAACTAAAAGGTAAATCAGATATCGTGTTTATAACCATTGTGAAGGTCTTTATGAGTTAATCGGTTTGGTATATAATTTTTATGGCTTAGAGTTATGGTTTGCAAAATAGAAGCGTTACAATGTTTAAGTAGAGTATGTTATCGCATTAGGGACAAACAGTTACATATATCGGAACCTGCCTTATTGCCTCAGTAAAAAAAAGCTTAGAAATCCTAAGGTGTAGCGTCACATCTATCTCTCTTCTCTAATCCTTAAATCCCCTTTAATCTCATTTTAATGGTGGATAATTAGGACTAATTACAAATTGGTTCAAAATTTAGAGTGTCCAAACCATATCTTTTATATATCATTTCAAAGCTCTCGAGGGATAAAGTCGATAAGTAGTGCTTTTTTGTCAAAACAATGTTCAAATTGGAAGAAAAGTGATGGTCAAAGGCATGGGCAACGCTTGGATTTTTGAATATGGGCATTTCCATGATACGTCAGATTAGGTGATGCGGCTGGTGGTAAAAGGTCGACAATGATGAGTGGAGGTAGTTGTTGCTTGCGTCGGTGGCCAACTCAGTCCGTCGGACTACAATTTGGGGATTAAGGATTTCGCTATGCGATGGTAGTTGTATTTAATGCTAGCACTGGGGGTTGACTAGTTGGTGTTGTCGGGTGGAGCTTGCGACACCGAGTCCACATATAGCAGTCGGTTGTGTTAATTCGTCATATGGTACGGCTATGCTCGGTCAAAGGAAGAGGCATGTGCATGTATTCTGTAACGTAATGATGTAAAACTTTCAATTTGAACCCTATTATTTTCGTATTTGTAAAATAAACCCTAAATCTACTAACAAGAATAGCTTTTGCGTATGAACCCCGATTCATGCACAGTTTTCTTCCATTTGACTCATAATGGAATTTTGGATGATTTGGCACTAGGTTTGCCGAGTTTTGAGGGTGTTCACAAAAGCATGTTGGTATGGTTTATTTAATTCAACTGAATTTTAAAGTGTAAAATTAATATCCATTGGTGAAAAATTATATTGGTTGATATGTGTTGTGCTCTATGGATGACTATTTAGTTATTACGAGATTTTGGATGTATTACGCTTTGATTGGATAGTTTTATTGATTATGGTATCTTTGGGGTGTTTAATTTAATTAATTTTTGATTTGACTTAGAAGATGATTAACTGAAATAAAATGGATAATAATGGGAAAATTAGATATATAAATGAAAAATAAAATTATTTACAGATTTTGGATGGTATTTTGTAAATAACAATGATTTAACAAATTTTATTGAAACTAGAGTATGGAATTAAATATGGTTATTATTTATAAATTTAAGGGGAATTCATAAATGAGAACTAAAATATATTATAAACTGAGATAGGGAAGTTTATTGTTATTTATAAAATAAAATGAAACTTCTAAATAACAATGATACGAATTTCAATGAAAATGGTATTATTTTGCGTAAATGATAAAATAATCTATTTTATGCTATTTGTGGTAAGAAATATTATTATTATTGTTTGAATAATAAAATATAAAGGTATTATTACTCAATTTTCTTGCAAGTAATTAGCAGGCCAAATCAAGACAATCTGGCATAACAAATCCAACCCAACCATTTTGTAACCGGCTCACATATGCCGTCCCGAGCCAATGATGATCTCAAACCATCCTTCCATTCAGCAAGGCATCAAGGTGAGACCCAATCACCTCATACCTTGGCACACTTCGCATTTACGTAGTATCTGGGCCTAGCCCTTCCCTGTCCAGTCAGGCTTGGCGCATTAATAACCAACCTTCTAACCTTCTTATGACACAACTCCACGTCAACATGTTCACATAACGTCACTCTAGTTGAAGGATGGAACCTTTCCAAGCCTACCTCAAATGGCAAGACAAAAATCAAGATAGGCTCAAGCATGGTCTGTCCTTGACCTGGCTTCAGTACAGTTGCTTTCGACCAGTCCCAGGCAGCCCTTTTGGTCACCTCGTACCCACCAGTGCACCATCTTCCCAACATGGTCCTTGGCTAGATTACTATTTTCTTTCATATCGTTGACAGTTGGTCAACCAGCTTAGTAAGATTTTCCATATGAGCATTCAAGTAAATGACAAGATGTCCATCCACCTAACCGGGTATTATAACTGGACGGTTGAACTGATATGGAATACCATCGTAATTAAATGCACATTTAGTGTGAAGTATACGCATTTAATGCGAAGTTTATGCATTAAATGCAAAGCCCACGCCTGATGTAGAGGAGCAATGAGTATATTTCATCCATCGCACATCTTCTTACACCTTGAATCCTGTCATCCATCCGTCTTTGCAGGGATATCAATGGTCAGGCATTTTTGCTACTAATTCTAGTGCTTAATCTCAACCGTCCATCATCTACTTTAGATATTTGAATTGCAACTTCAAAAGGGTTGGAACGTATAAGGATTCTAGATACTATACATAATTCAAGGCTCTTGATACCGCAAGTCCTAAAGGCTATACAACCTTATCGGTTTTAATTGCTTCACATTTTCTTATTATTCCCATGTAATTCCTTGTAGTTATAAGAGAACTTCATAATGGACATCGATAGCTGTTATCCTACCATTTGGTAAGGCCATGATATTATCCACTTGGTTAGAAATGGACGGTTACAAACTTTGAGAATCAGTTGTATACGATACCATGGACGATGGTCGAGTAGATCCGGACTGGGGTCCAAACAAGGTGCAATCAATATGAAGTCATAGGCATAGCCTCATGAAGCTCCATTCCAAATTTCAAGTCGATCGGAGTTTATATGCTCGAGTTGCGGACAAAGCAAGGGTTTATATGGATCGATTGGAAACGATCCATAAAATAGCTCAAATCAGCGAAAATCGATCGATATCTCAAAATCCACAAGGCCAACTCACTTGGAACTTTTAGAGCATTTACGTATTGAAAAGTGGAGCCCATAAGAACAATCGTAGGACATAACTCATCAAGTTACATTTTCACTGATCGTTCTCTTCTCTACTGATCATTCGGAATGATTGGTATAGGGTTGCTAATGTGCCATATCCAATAAGGATTGATCCATATCCCACAAATGACAGCTCAGAATGACTTCATATTTTAGGAGCAAGGTCTAAAGCATGTGGGAACCCCCATAAGTGATCGCATGGCAATCAGAGGCAAAAATAACGATTGGTATAATTTATACCGATCGTTCTAAAACAACAAGTTATGACCACCGATCATTATGGTAGGCCCCTATGGACTTGGAGAGCCTTCTGTCGAAATCCTAGCGAAATATATCGTCATCTCATCCTATAAATATAGACCCATCGGTTCATTTTGATGATCTTTACGTTGCTTGTTGCTCTAGACTCCATTGTAATCAAGTGCTAGCTTTGTTCTACTATTTCAATCAAATTCACTAGAGAGTAATAAAGGATAATCATCAAAGTGGACGTAGGCATACATCACAGAACCACATTAAACCTCTGTGTCTTTTATTATTGCTTATTCTCTGTTGCTTACTTATACATTACTCCTTTTAATTTTACTTCTCTTCATTTAATTCTTTACAAAACTATTCTTGGGTGTTTGTGACCATTTTTGGTGCAAACATTTTGGCGCTTTCACTGAGAACCTTGATTCTCAGCTTACCAGGATCCCTTTGTTGCTGCTACTGGATTGCATAAATCCCCCCAAGGAGATCCATAGTTATCTTCTAGAAGTTTGCTCGTACTACTCAAATTTGCAAAAATCTAAGAAAAGATATCAACAATGGCGAGGAAAACTAGATCTACTTCTCAGAACGTGGAAGGAAATGAAAATACTAGTATCCAACAAGGAGGCCCGAACAGTCAACCAATAGATGTAAATTCTGAACCGGTTGAAGTACAGAATCCAACTTATTCTATTACGAGAGTTGAATTCCAAAATCTGATGAGAGAGCTAATGGATAGTCATTGACAATTAAATTGGCAGATTTAGGCCAATATCAACCTAATGAACTAACTCACTCGGCAATAGCGAGAAAAAGCTAAGAAGGACCCTACCTCTCATTCGGCATCGAAAAGTTCTAGTTCATCGGATAAGTATCATAGGCATAGGCATCGTAGAATAGACGGATATCACATAAAAACATCGGGGTGTCAACAGGAAAACCATCGTGGTCTGCAAGGAACGATTGGTGCTGATCCCTCCTCCATAGAAGGGAACTTACCTATGCACACTGGGATTCAAATTGGAGCTGCTGCTGTTGATTTGGATGATGCAGTTCAATTAAATGTTGACCAAGCGCTTCCTCGGAATGACGGTGAAGTGAATTTACGAGATACAAACAGAGAAGATGTTGAACCGAGAAGGTATGGAATGGCCCGTAGACATCGACGGGACCATTCACGTGAGATGGAACACGACCACTGCTTGGCGCCAACTATCCAAATGCTAGATTTGTTGGCTATGATAAAAGCTAGTGAGAGAAAGCCAAGGCTTGACCAATGATGATTGGTGAATCTCAAGAAGCCATAACTCGTTCACTGATAATGTCCTATATGTAGAGTGTGCGAGAAAGTTCAACATGTCGTCAATACCTGCCTATGAGGGAAAAACTTACCCCAGGTAGCACATCATGAGATATGAATAGCTAATTAATTCAACATAAGCAGAAGATGCAACCAAGTGTAGATGTTTTCCCATACTCTCTGGAATAATAATGATGTGGTTTACAAGTCTATCTCTGTGATCGATCTCTATATTTGATGATTTGGCGACAAGGTTTGTGGAGCAGTTTCGAATGCACTTAACTCGCCCCAAGGATGTAATGTCCCTGTTCAGCATGATCCAAGCTCTGGGAGAACCATTGAAAGATTAATTGGAGAGATTTCATACAACTGTTACAGAAATCGGTGATCCAAATGACCATGCAAAATTAATGGAGTGACAAGAGGGATTGATGCAGAATCTAGCTTTGGTGATTGGTTAGCTCGCAAACCACCTGCAATGTTGGAATACTTTTACGCAAAAGCGGCTCAGTATTTAAGGAAGGAGGAAGCCATATCCTACAGTAAGAAGAATGTTGTAGGACCGAGTGGTGAGGGAGTATAGAGTAATATTGCTGTAAAACAGTCAGATGAAAACTCTGGAAAAATTTAGGTGAATATCCAGAAAAAACTGAATCAACAAAAGAAAGGTGGACCTATGAGCCGAGAACGAAATGGGGATTCTGAAAGAGAAAAGCCTAAGATCCCGATGTAAAATTCTTACACGCCACTGAATACGTCCCAGGAGAATATCTATTTATCTATCTGCAATACCTTGCAGTACAGGAAGCACCCTCCAAAAGAATCAACAGAGAAGTAGAAACAAACTGGGAAATATTGTCGGTTTCGCGAATGTTATGGCTTAACACCAATAAATGCAGGCATCTCCAAAATATTATCGAAAAGATGATTTGAGAAAGGAAGTTACAACAGTTTGTGAATACCCCTTAGGATGGTAGGTATGGGACATCTGACCTTAAACAAGGACAAGCACCACACAGGGTTGAGGAGCCTACGTGAACCGACAGAAGATTGATGATCAATACAATAGTTGGAGGACCACATCCGGCTAATAAAAGTTAGCATGAGATGGAGCGATATGCCAGCGCGATTAAGCATATGGGTTTTGAATACTATTCAAAAACGAAGGATGGAGCTTTGGCAAAACAGCAACATACGATGGCAAATTATATCGTGTTTAGAAACAGAGATGCGAACATGATGGAGGCTCCAACGATTGACCCAATGGTCATTTCGTCCATGATTGACTCCGCTTTTGTGAGAAGATATTGATTGACTATGGAAATTCTGTAAACATAATTTTCAAAAATGCTTGTGATCAGACGAGGATGGAAGCCAAGGATTTGAAACCATTTAAAGCCTGCATTCATGGCTTTAACGGTGCTGCAACTGAAGCTTTTGTTTATGTTGAATTACTTGTGGAATAAGGAGAAGGGGACCATAGGGGGGTTTGGATTTTTCCTTCTGTTGTTTTGGATGTTGATTATCCATACAACGCCTTTTTGGGCCAACCGGCTCTAGTTGAGTTTCGAGCAACTTTTTCCCCGTGGTGTTCAAATTTGAAGTTCCCGACATATAATGGTGTTAGAGTTGTTCATGGTGATTAGACGACCGAACGTGCCTGTTATATAGCTGAGTTGAGGGAGGCTCAACGGAGTGAGAAAGGTAAGGGTGTAGAAAAGACCGTTCGCATCCAAGCCGCTAAAGATTGACTACTAACGCCTGAGCCTTGGATCAGGCACCATAGTCGGTTCTATAGAGATATAGATCCGAGAATGACGAAGAGGATCCCAAAGAGACCAAGGTTGCACCAGTTGAGCGGATGATTGACATTACAGTTAGCCTCATGGGTCCTAAAGATTGGATCACAGCTCAGTCCCCTGATGATGACAGAGCTTGCTGGATTTCTCTGAGTGAATCTCAATGTGTTTGCTTGGACTTACTCTGACATGTGTGGTATTTCGCCTTCCATTGTGAGCTGTGCATTGAAAATCATTTCGAGGTATGTCCTAGTGAAACAAAAACGATGTAACATTTATCTGGAGAGATCTACCTCTCTTAAAGAGGAGGTGGATAGACTCAAAGACAATGAGTTTATTCGCGATGCCTTCTACCCTAAGTAGGTATCTAATCCTGTACTTGTGAGAAAGGAAAATGGGAAATGGTGGACGTGCGTTGATTACTCAAACTTGAACAAGGGATGCCTAAAAGATAGCTTTCCCCTTCCAAGGATCGACCAGTTGGTGGACTCAAGCGTGGGACATGAATTGCTATCTTTTATGGATGCGTAGTCAGGATTAACTAAATCCTTATGCATATTCCCGATAAAGAGCACACCAGTTTCATTACCGATGCCATATTATATTGTTATGTGATGATGTCGTTTGGACAAAAAAATGCAGGAGCGACCTGCTAGTGCCTAGTTAACAGAATGTTTAAAGATCAGATCAAAAAAACGATGGGGGTATATGTGGATGATATTCTCGTGTAGTCACGATAGTTTAGCGACCATTAGACACTTGGCAGAAATGTTTGACATCCTCCGACATTATAAAATGAAGATTTATCCTCTGAAATGTTCCTTTGGCATTGCATCAGGAAAGTTCTTAGGTTTTATCGTTTATGCCTGCAGAATAGAAGCTAATCCCAAGAAGATCCGGGCTATTAACAATATCCAAGCGCCAAAGACTATCAAATATAAGTATAGAGCTTGAATGGGAAGGTCGCTGCCTTAGGCCGATTCATTTCAGAGCTATTGATAAATGCATTCCTTTCTTTGATTTGATTACGAAAGGAAAAAGGAATTTTGAATAGGCACAACATTGTAAAGACGCATTTCAATCTTTGGTGAATCACTTGGAGATACCTATATTATCAAAGCTAGTGGATCATGAAGATTTATATATCTACATAGCCATGTCGGTACATGCTATAAGTGTCACATTGCCTCGTGAAGAGAATCGAATTCAGAGACCGGTGTATTATGTTAGAAAGCGATTGTTAGGGGATGAAAGGAACTATCCGAAGATACAGAAACTAGCATACTGCGTGCTGATTGTATCATGAAAGCTTCAACCCTTACTTTCACACACCCTATTAATTTTTACACCGACCAACCGTTATAATAGGTCTTGCAGCGACCTGAGACATTTGAAAGGTAAATCAAGTGGAATATCGAACTTAGCCAGTTTGACATCATTTATCGCCCTTGGAGGACTATCTAGGGTCAGGCACTGGTAGATTTTATAGTAGAATTTACTACGTGATGATTTCTCGGAGAGTAGTGAAATCCCTCCATAAATTGGAAGTTGTATACAGATGAAGCATCCAACGATCGTTGTTCTGGAGTTGGGATTGTGCTTGTAACTCCCAAAGATCGGTCAATTTGCTAAGCTTTAAAGCTTAATTTCTCTACAACAAAAAACGAAGCTGAGTATAAGGCTCTGATTGTTGGACTGAAGCTCGCCAGAGAACTGGGAGTAAAGTCTCTGGAAATCTTTTGTGACTCACAATTGGTAGTATACCAAGTTAGGGGAGATTACCAAGCTAGAGAACAACGACTTACTCCATACCTTACCCAAGTCCAAGAGTTGTTGACTGACTTTGAGTATTATGACATTACATACATTCCTCGGGATCAAAATAGAGAGGTTGATTCTTTAGCAAAGTTTGCTAGCACCGTAGATGCACACCAGATAAGCTTGGTTTCGGTCGAGGTAGTAAATGCTCCAAGCATAAGCCTGATAGAAATTGACCGGGTACTAGAGACGGATCCTGAGAAGGAATCGTGGATGACTCCGATTGAAGACTATTTGCTACAGGGAGTTCTTCCTCAACGAATGAACGAAAAGTGACAAGTCCTTCATAAAGCTTTACGATATATCATACAGGAAGGATTTACGTACAAAAAGGGTTTCTCCATTCCCCTTCTCCTGTGTGTCACTCATGATTAAATAAAATGAGACCTAAAGGAATTTCATGAAGGGGAATGTGGCGATCACATTTGGAGGCAAAACTGGCGAAGAGAATACTACGTTATGGGTATTATTGGTCGACCATTAATGCGATGTTGCTGATTATGTAAGGCGATGCGACAAATGTCAGATATATGCAAAAGTTTCAAGAGCTTTGCCGACCAAAATTAAACAAATGGTTAGCCCGTGGCCATTTGTCATGTGGGTATAGATATTATCGGTTCCTTACAGATCTCTAAAAGTGGTGCGAAGTACGCTATTATTGCAGTCGATTACTTCACCAAATGGGCCGAAGTGGAACCTTTATCCACTATTACAACTAAGATATTAATCAACTTTATTTTTCTAAATATCATCTGTGGTTTTGGTCTTCCACGAACTATTGTAATATATAATGGGACCCAATTCGACAGTGCTGAATCCAAAAACTTCTACCGTCGGTATCATATTGAAAAGAGATTTACGGCAGTCGCTCACCCTCAAGCGAATGGGCAAGTTAAAGCTGTGAACAAAATCATAATATCCATTTTGAAGAAGCATTTGGAAAGGGCTAGAGGCAAGTGGGTGGATGAACTTCCGACAGCACTATGGGCTTATAGGACTAACCACAAATTCGCCAATGGCCATACTCCGTTTGCCATCACTTATGGTTCTGAGGCTGTTATTCCCGCTGAACTCAAAATTCCTTCTCATCGAGTAACTTACTACGATCTCAGAACAAATAAAGATCTCCTCTTGGAATCTCAAGAGTTTATAGATGAGAAGCATGAGAAAGCTGATTTAAGGGCAAGCTACACACCGATACAGAGTCGCCTGATATTACAACACTAAAATCCGACCTAAATTGAAAAATCGACGATCTTGTCTTAAAACAGGGGTTTTCCTACCCCGTCGCATATGAATCCAACTTGGGAAGGACAGTATGTCATTGAGAAAAGGCTTGGAGAGGGAAATTTCAAGCTGGCGACTGTTGATGGCATCACACTCCCAAAGGCATGGAATAGAGAGCATTTACGACGCTATTTCACTTAGTTATTTCTTTTTCACTTAGTTATATTTAATTTCAAGATTTACTTTAGCATTGGTTTTTCAAATATATAATAAGATAAATTATGTCATTTCTTTCCATTCAGCAATAGATCTTTGAATTTTCCATCGTATCTGTGACCTGCCATTGCAATATGATAGTTGCGATAGACGACTGACTAAATCCCACTGTTCGATGGGACCAACATAAATCGGAAGTGATTGAGATTCGGCCGTTCACTTGTTGAGTCGAACCCCATACTTGAGGGAAGAACAACTGACCATAGAAAACTGAACTAAACACTTTTCCAATTGACTCACGTCCCTAGAGCATGGATATGAGTATAAATGCTAAATGGGTACGACTAACCACCAATGAAATAACTCATGTTCCCAGAGTGTGGATATGAGTATAATGCTAAATGGGTGTGACCAACTACCTATGAAATGACTCTCATCCCCGGAGTGTAGATATGAGCATAAACGAAATAAAAAAGGGGTGTGATGCGACCGCTCACTAGCTAACTCTTATCCCTAGAGTGTGGATATGCGTATAAACAAATAGATGAGTGCAGTTCGACCACTCACTATTCCATAAACTCCGGCCTGAAACTGACATGAGGAGTATAAACTCGCTAAGGATGGAGTTCGACCATCCACTACCTAACTCCACTAACCTGAGACTATGGGCAGTAGTATAATTACTCAAACCGCCGAATTCGTTGACGTAACACTAAGGCTCGAGCCCAATTTTGATACGAATCGAGGCCACAACCATAGGGGGGCCTTGGGATGGATAAATCAGATCGATATCCGACCCAATGAGCAACGAATCACAAATACATTAAATGGAAAACTAATAGCTTGATCCTTTAAATAAGCATGTACGAGAATTCTACGCAAGAATAAAAGAATTCGTATTCACACTAAACTTGTTGTTCACAATACAAGTTTATCCGAAATGAGAAGTAAAGAAGGGGTCGTACCCATACAAAAATGACTAACAAAAAGAAAAGGCAGCAATCCAAGCTATTTACACATTACATTAACCCAACGATTATTTCTGGGATTTCCACTCCTTCTTTTGTTTCTTGGGAGTGGCTTCATCAAACTACTACTCGATCCTCTCTTTGATCCTTTTCCGCCTTGGCTTTTCTTCGAAGAAACATCTTCGGTTATCGGGTCGAGGCAACACCATCTTTAGAAGTAGGAGGGATCAAGGCACTCTCAACACCGGAAGCGGGGGACTTCATCTCGGGGAATTGTCCCATTGGGAGGGATTATCTGGAATGGGATAGGAATTGGCTCAGCTTTCGCCTTCTTTTTCAACAACTCTTCCTTCTCAACATGCTCTTCCATGCTGAGCTCATCAATAGGGTTGAAAGAGCTCAAGATTACAACATCCTCATCAAAAGGAATTTTGTGGTGTGGTTTGCCTCCTTCCTTGAACAGTGCCTCCATGAATTGATCATTGACAACGAAGGTTTCTTCTTGAGCACCTTGAGCAGTGGCAGAAGTTGTAACTTTAATGGATACCGTCATGGCCACATGTGATCTCGATTGAGGATCTTACAAGGGAGGAGGAACAATACCTGATGGATTTAAAGCTGAGGAAAAATAGGTGAATATATTAGAAATATCAACTGTTAACACCCTAATCTTTTGAAAGACAAAAGATGACGGTGAAGTACCTTCTTCAGTGTGGCTTCCAAGTTGATCGAAATACCCTCAAAACTGCATTCAAGAATTGGAGAAAGATGAGGCTTGTCCTAATCATACTCGGGGATGATTGAAGAATCTGCCACGGAGCTTGGAATAGCCTGGGATGCTGGGGGCAGTTCAATTGTAACATCGGATTGTGCCGACTCGGATCCTTCACCCACTACATGTAAAGAGGCAGAAACTACGGGTGGACACGGTCGGTTAACTGATTCAATCAGTTAAATTTTTTGGTTAACTGTAAAAACGTCAACGGTTCTGTCAACCTGTTTTCGGTTAATTTGACTCTGGTCCATCAACCGAACCGATTAAAATTAATCACGGTTAAACAGTTAACCGGTTAATTTAACCAGTTAATCGATTAATATAAACGGTTAACTGTTAATCAGTTAACCGTCTATATTAATTGGTTAACCGGTTAAATTAACCGATTACCAGCCAAACAACATATACACAGTTACCAGCGTTAAAAACACATATGCATGCAAATAATCACAGTTTTAAACTTTAGTTCATACATTAGTGAGATAATTGCAACTACAGTTCAATTCATACATTCAGTTCAATAGTTCATACTTTAGTATAGTTCTCACCTCCCACTCTCTCAGTTCATACATTACAAGCCACCAATTATCATTACAATGATTACATTACATTAGTAATCTAATCCAAAGTCCAAATAAATAATTGAAGTAAATTAATACACTACAAAATCTCCACTCTCCAACTTCTGTTTTCATTCTCCAACTCTGTCAGACAAGGGTAAGCACATTAATTTAGCAATTAACTGAAGCATATAAGTGTAAAGTGTAAACATGTATAAATATAACTATAGATAACTGAAGGATGAACTTAAAGCATACATGTTTTAATTTATATATATACTGCTACACAAAGTCAACATTAGTTTGCACGCGCACAAATATATATATATATATATATATATATATATATATCAACAATTGTAACATATATCAAGACATACAGCTTTACTACACAACAATGGCACTCTTTGAAATCTCTATTTGTTACCTACCTTATGTAAACATTATTTGCATATTAACGTATATTTTGAGTTTGCAATATATGAACTGCTATATATATGGTATATAAACCGTATATGAACTGTTATATATATGGTATGGAGTGATATATATAACAGTTCATATATATATTATATACCTTATATAATATATATGTATAGACTGTACAGTCTATAACTTATAATTATAATAGTCGTCTACACCATATATTCACTTAACCAATTATGTATGTGTGTATGCACTGAGGGATAGACTGAGTTCACTTATAAGAAAACGAAAACTGAGCATATATAGATGGACTAAAGTATATAATATTTGTGTTCGATACTATTTATAGATGCAAACATTGCAAATTGAGCATATATATGTATATGTATGTATGCAAGTATGTTTGTGTGTGTATCACTATCACTATACAAACATACAAATTTGTTTCAGCTTTATATTGTTAGTCATCGAATGTGTTCTCTTTCAATCAAAAACGCAACTAATACTATTACATATTAAGGATGTACCTCCAACAATACTCGTTAGTCGTCTATCTGTGTTCAAAAGGTTGTCGCTTACTCCATCTCTCGTGGTTCGAGATGTTAGATCCGGGGAGAGATATGAACGTGTGGAATATGCTACTTAACTATTATGGCAGCCTTAACATATACAGAAAAAGCATCTGGTCACCTCCAAACCAAATTTCATATAGTCACGAAGACTCAGAACCATTTAAGAGCTTAAAAATTCCAGTAACTGAGTTTGCTTTTTAGTTAGGGGATATTGCTCCTATTGGTACTGTTATAGTGAGAGACAAGTACGAGTTAGAACTGGGATGGACATGCAACATGACACTTACACATATAGCGCCTAAATTTGTGTTGTGGCACACTAACACAGCTGACATAATAGGAGACTGTTCTGTGAACCTGGATAACGATGGAAAGATGAAAATCAAGTATTTGGGTAGCGCTACTGTTTGGGATAAGACTATTTGTTCAAGTTGGGGTGCAGAATATGTTCTTGTGATCAAGCCTGAAGGGGTACTCACAGTGTATGGTCCGGTTATTTGGTCATTAAAGAAGACTTTTGGCTGTGAAGGAAACATTGCTATGATGACGGCATAGTAGTGAATGTGTAGGTTTTTCTTCATCTTGTCTGTAATTGTGTGCTTTGTTTTGAACTTCGTATGGATTGTACCTGAAATAAGATCATCCGAATGTAAGACTCAAGGCTTAGAATGAAAGTTAACTTACATGAATAGATGTAAGACAGTAAATTTTACTATTTCATTTAACAAGATTTAAGAAAACCAAATTAAAGCTCTGAGAAGAACTTGAATATGAAAAATGACAGCTTATAACTAAATTAGCTTTCATGTGTTTGTCGAACTATTATTTATTTAGAGCCCAACTATGAAACAGTCGTTTATATTTACGAGGTATGCATAAATTATATAAAAAAAAAGAAACTGACGCACATCATAAAAAAAATTCGTACCTATGCAAGTCCATGTGTTTGTTATACCTCCACTAGAAAGTAGTAGATTCATAGTTTGGTCAAGTCCACATTTTGTAGCACAATGCAAAGTTGTTTCGGAATGAGAACCTACATCATGTAACAATCGCAAATCAGCCAAACTCAAATACTAGAGGACAAATTAGTCATTTCCTTCACCATTGTGCGTGCCCACACAACCACATGTCCTTTGCAATCTCTTTTCCCTGTTATTTCCCAAATGAATATTGCTAGAGGCTAGATAGAACTAAACATAGAAGAAACTATAAAATTAACAGTTATGCGATTCATATCACTACTAATTACCTTTGTTCCTAAATTTTTTACACCAAGTTTTGATTTCACTTTTTTGCCTCTGCTTTGCTTCCTCTTTCCGATGATGCCAGAAACACTACAAAAGCGGCTGGCCTAGCGATGGCAAAAAGGCATCGGCGGGATTCGCTAAAAGCCGTCGTTATTTATCCCGTCACCAACAGAGAAAGCGACAGCTCCGTCGCCATATTAGCGACACGTGGAAAAATCCTAGAAGTAGAAGGGCTACCGCAAACCGACACCAGCCATTATTAACCTGAGACCAATCAATCGTCGCTAACCTGGAACCATTTCTGCGTCACTACTCTTCGCTAATCTGAAACCATTTTCTATACCAAACTTCTCCTTATGCCATCCAAACGCATAAATCTTCATCCATCTTATTTACAACACATATATACTCAATTTCACAACTACTACCAACACAAGAATCGTATAATCTCATACATATCGTACATAATCAAATATATAATGCAAATATTAATATTTACACATCCATTTCACCAACCAACACCAATATCTCATCAAACTACAAAACCATGCTTATAAACAAGTACATCAAACAAAACATCACAACCAACTCATGTACATTAAACAAAACATCCACTAATCCATCAAATAACCCAACTAACAAACAAGTATCAAATCCATAAATGTAACAGATGTCACATATGTATAAAACTAAATGATAAAAATCCATCAGAAACATAACCATACCTACTCATCATCGTCGTCATCCCCGACATTGTCTCATGCTCAACTAGTATGTCGCAATATGCTCATCTAGCTGTTGCGCCAACACCACACTCTTTCACCAATCATTGATCTCCGCTAGCTGTTGTTTCAATTGAGTTATCTCCTCTTCATCCTGGGATCTCCTGTAGGACGGCTGGATCATCATGGCCTGTAAATTATTGTTAGCGGGTTATAATTTATGCTTAATACTAAATGTTGCTTATAAATTGGTTAATAAAGCATTTTACCTCCTGATTTCTAAAACCGTAACGCCTATTTCGCGAAGGAGGATCAATCAAAGCATCCCATATACTGTTTGACTCCTCTAAAGTCAACTGACGGTTAGTGGATTGCGCCACTTGAGCATGTTCTGTGTCATATCTTTTCTACGATCATGAACAAAATTTTGCCATAATTAAAATTTAATTAGAAGTTTTAGAGTTTGAAGTAAAAAAAATTAAGCATGTTTACCATTATTGATCCGGACATCCAACTCATATAAGCCTTCCTGGATACCTGTACGATGTAGTCCGAAGGCTCAACTTCAAAACCCCTGTATAAATTTTAACATAGGAATTTAATTAATATAATTTCAAATATTAAAACAAGCAATAAATTTGATACTACCCCGCACTTTTAGGGACAACCTCTGCCACTGGACGTACATCTGGCGCTATGCCGCTGACACCCACGTCCGGAGAAGGAGAAAGCTGTGAAGGCTGAGATATGCTAGAATGCCTCTTGAAAGGCATATCTGCTACGAACGAATCATTTCATATAGTGATAAAATATATCATTTCATAGAATTCCAAAAATAGAATAATACATAGCTTGCAACATAGTCATCGTTATTAACATATAACATCGATAACTCAGAATACACAATATTACAACAACCGAAACATAGCTCACAACATAGTCATCATTATTAACATATAACATCGAAAACTCAGAATACACAATATACAACTACCAATACATAGCTCATGACATAATCATCATTTAGAATTATCAATCTTCGTCGTTTTCTGATTCAAACTCAGTCTCGTACTCTACGTCGTTTTCTTCTGTGCTCTCAAAGGCATCTATTAATTCATTCGATTCATCATTCAACAACCCTACATTAATATCATCAGTTATTACTATTTCATCATTTGGCTCAATATCTACTTGATATGCTGCTTCGCTTGGAACATTAATTCCATCAAACGTAAATCTTGCCTTTGTTTTTAAAATAGCTAACCAGTCTATTTTATCTCTTTTTAATGATGGATATGGAGCAAAATAAACTTATAGTGCTTGCTTGGCTAATATGAAAGGATCATACTTATAATAATGTGAGGTATGCTTTATTTCAATAAGCTTATAATCTTTGTGCACGTTGATTGCAGAACCAGGAACATTGTTGAACCAATTGCATTTGAATAAAAAAAACTTTTTTTGCAGGTAGCATATAATATGTCAATTCTAAAAGATGTGTTAAGATGCCATAAAAATCTTTTATATGCTCATCTGGATTATTACTACCTTCGTTGTTATATGTTAATTTGTCAGCACCATAATCCATGGTGTTGAATTGAAATCCAGTAATGAAGAATATTGGATAAGTCTTGACATTTCTTTTTGGTCCGAGTGCAAGATGTTGTAATCCTTCATCAATGACACTGTTACTTGGATCATAAACGTAGTTTGAAAACAATTTAGCAAAGTCTTTACTGAGATCGCCAGATGGATGCTGTGATTCGTATATACTGTGAATATATATATATATATATATATATATAATATGTTCCATTATAAGTAACATGTAAATATAATTGAGATAAGTATGAATTTATTATTACATAACAAATAGTGCAACTTCAGCACAATTGAGAAGAACAACTGTAGTAAAGACCCATATTTTTACCCATTTTAGATTTTTAAATTAAATGTAATTATTAAATAAAATGGTTAAAAATAAAATTTAATGGTTTATTAATGTATGTTATTGAATATGAACTTGAATAAAATTTTGAAACACCAAATTTCGAAGATTTGGCTATAACGAGTATTGAAATGAAATTATATATATTAACAGGGTTTATAATCAATAACTGAAGTTGAATAATAATTGTGAATATTTAGATTGAAATAAAATGATGTTGAAAACTAAAATTTATTTTGAACTTAATGATTTATTTATGTTGATTTATAGGATAATTAAATTTTTTAAATTCAATATTGGAAATTTAATTGAATTCTGAATTTAATATGATTGAAAATGATGTTGGAAGTTGATTTAAATTTTACTTAAACAACAATGAAGATTGTTATCATTTAAAATTGGATTCAAAAGTGAATAGTTAGAAATTGGAATTTTCATATTATAATTGACGAGTAAAAATAGCCATTTTGGCCACTGTCTCAGATTTCAACGAAACTAGTTTCATCGGATCCATAACAGCGAACTACTATAGGATTTCAAATTTCGTAGCGTTTGGTGTTATCATTTGGTCGTTCCGGATAAAAACGCGTTGAAATTAATATCGAAAATTCAATATTTTAATTCGATTCAAAATGCTATCTTCGACATACGATCGAATTGGAACTCGAAACTTATTCCATTGCGTTTGGAATAGGGTTATAACATTACGAACGCCTGGCGGCACATTTCAATCGGAATTCGAAATTAATTGTTAGATATTTTGAAATTTTAATCGATTTCACATCAGACGCACTTTTAGTCATCTGTCTGCCATCCTATAATCGTGCCTATTCCTTTCCCTTGTAAGAAACGCTTCCCTCTTAAAAAAAACACAGCAGTTCATAGAAAAGAAAAAAAATGAAAGCTTTGAAAATTTAATTCTCTTGAAATACGAAATGAAAATCCATGAAACAATTCATCGTTTGGCAAGTACTTCGATCTGGTATGCTCGAGCGGGGTGCAGCAGCGCTTTAGGGTGATCGATAGGGGGTCGTTGAGTGGAAGATTCGAATAGGGTTTAAATATTTAGGAGCTTTGTCCATCGATTTGCGAAATAGAGACCAAATTTGAGTTCGTCGTGGTAATTAGCAGTGATGGCCGAAGATTTGTGTGGTCCGATCAACTTTTGATCACCACGTGCGAGCAGTATTTGGCGAAGGGAAGGAGCACTCGTGACTCACGTGTGTGCTCTGGAGTTGCCATCATGTGTGCAGGAAGGTGGATGCTTGATGAGAAGAAAGATGGCTGGTTGGATTTAGGTTTCGACAAGTGGGGTTTGGTATCAATAATTTTCGTGCACACGACGTTTGGGTTTTTTTCGTGTTCGTGCACAGTTGTATCATTTGGGGAAGAAAATGATTTTGCTTAATTGGATCGGGCTGTAGTCTATGTGGGTAATGAAAAATAATATAAAGATGGTAATTTATTTATATAAATTGTTAATAAAATCCCAATTCTTGTAAATTTAATAAACTGTTCGTTTTAGGTCCAAATCGAACGCGATCTATCATGTTTGGTTCGTATTGAATAACGTTAAAAAATGGAACTTATTTGGAGACGATTGGAGCTAACTAAAATTTTAGGTCAAATTGAACGTCGTTCGATTTGATTTAAAAATTAAAAACTCAAGGTGAGCGTTATATAATGCTCACAACGTACTAAAATATCTTTATGCTACTTAAATTCAAAATTATGGAGTGATATAAATTTATTGATTGTTGTTTGATAAATCTAATTATCATTCGAATTAACTGTTAAAAATTAAAATTGACGATTAAATTCCGATATTGGTAACTATGGAATTGTTGTGAATTATTGGCTAATTTAGATGTTGATTGTGATGGATGTTATAGATTGATGTTTTGGATGGTTTGGATGTTTATTTATTGTGATATATCATGTTATCACTCTGTATATTATTTACAGTATATAAAACTGTAAATAGAATTATTTCGAATAAATTAAGAAATAGGTTGAAATGGTATATACCTATGACACTGTGATTTGGGATGTAATGGTATATATCAATCCCTGAAATTAAATGGAAATAGCTGATCACTTGACACTGTGATTTGGGTTGAAATGATATATACCTATGACACTTTGATTTGGGTTGAAATGGTTTAAGTGTTTTGAATCGATGTTTTGAAAATCGAGCTCGGAATTGATAAAAATCGAAATGGAAATTTAAAAGTTATTTGAATTGGAAATGTGAAAATTGAATCAGATTGATTTTGAAACTATCTTCAAATAAATTATTTTGATATAAACTATTTAAATCCATCTTTTTAAATGTTCAAATTATTTTGGATTTTCCAAACAATTTTGCTATATAAACCATTTTAATGCATAAACTATTTTAACCATTTAAAGTAATTTTAACCATTTAAACTATTTTTAAGTATTTTAATTATTAATCTATTTTAAAATTATTCAAACTATTTTTCAAAAATTCAACTGGTCAAGAGTGGAATGTTTATATTATATCTTGGATTTAAATATGAATTGGGTTAAAATGAAGTTATAACCTAAATTGAAATTCGAAACGATTTTTGAAGCGAAATCGAATTCTCAAGGCGAAAATGATTTTTGAGGTGAAATATTATAATTTTAGTAAATATGATAATTTCGAAATGGATTTGATTTTGAAGCGAATATGATATTTTGATATCAAGTGCGAACTGTTTTCAAAATGAAAAAGTACCGACCGGTGTGTAAAACGACGTTTGGTTGTTAAAGAGACCGAGGCCGGATATGGGCATACTCTCTGTCGATACCGGAACCACTTTAACAACTCTGTACGTGGAGTGATGATCAGAACGAAGTGGTTGGATTTGGCGTGCGCTTATTGGATTTGAAGAAAAAGAACGATGATATATTAGTCTAGCACTTGTGCCAATTTGAAATGACTAAAATAGAAGTCGTACCGGTCAAGTGGGCTAGCTTCCCCTAGCGGACACACTTTTTCGTATTACCATCATTTACATTGTGATTGAATGGTGCACAACCTCGAATTTTGGGAGTTTTGGATGCGGTGGACGATCATGGCTATAATGTGTCGCCACCAGCCGGGAAGGTTAAGCTGGCAGTATCCTACTTCGGGCATTGCCTCACATGCCTTGTCATACTTTTATCCTCATACGAGACTCCTACGATTTTGGTTTAGCGTTGTAGTTTCACGATGCATCCTATGACATGTATTTTTAGTCATTTTAGATTTTTAAATTTATTGTAGTTATCAAATAAAAATGATTAAAAATAAAATTTAATGATTTATTAATGTAAGTTATTGAATATGAACTTAAATTTTTTTTGAAATAACAAATTTTCGAAGATTTGGCGATAACCAGTATTGAAATGAAATTATATATATTAACTAGGCTTATAATCAATAACTGAAGTTGAATAATAATTGCGAATTATTTGGATTGAAATAAAATGATGTTGAAAACTAAAATTTATTTTGAACTTAATGATTTATTTATATTGTTTTGTAGGATAATTAAATTGTTTAAATTCAATATTGGAAATTATTTGAATAATTGAATCTTGAATTTAATATGATTGAAAATGATGTTGGAAGTTGATTTAAATTTTATTTGAATAATAATGAAGATTGATAACATTTAAAATTGGATTCAAAAGTGAATAGTTAGAAATTGGAAATTTCATATCATAATTGAAGAGTAAAAATAGTCATTTTGGCAACTACCTCTGATTTTGACCAAACAAGTTTCACCAGATCCGTAACAGTGAACTATTATAGAATTTCAAATTTCATAGAGTTTGAAGTAATCGTTTGGTCGTTCGGGATAGAAACGCGTTGAAATTAATATCGAAAATTCAATATTTTAATTCGATTCAAAAAGCTATCTTCCATATGCGATCAAATTGAGACTCAAAACTTGTTCCATTGCGTTCGGAATAGGGGAATAACATTACGAATGCCTGGCGGCACGTTTCAATCGAAGTTCGAAATTAATAGCTAGATATTTTGAAATTTTAAATAATATATTTTAATCGATTTCACATCAACCGCACTTTTAGTCATCTGTCAGCCACCCTATAATCGTGCCAATCCCTTTCGCTTGTAAGAAATGCTTCCCTCTTAAAAAAACACAGCAGTTCACAGAAAAGAAAAGAAAATGAAAGCTTTGAAAATTTAATTCTCTTGAAATACGAAACGAAAATCCATGAAAGAAGTTGTAAAATTAATTGTTTGGCAAGTACTTCGATCTGGTATGCTCGAGTGGGGTGCAGCAGCGCTTTAAGGTGATCGATAGTGGGTCGTCGAGTGGAAATAGAGATCAAATTCAAGTTTGTCGTGGTAATTAGCAGTTATGGCCGAAGATTTGTGTGGTTCGATCAACTTTTGATCACCTCATGCGAACAGTATATGGCGGAGGGAAGGGGCAGTTGCGACTCACGTGGGTGCTCTGGTGTTGCCATCGTGGGTGCTCTGGTGTTGCCATCGTGGGTGCAGGAAGGCGGAGGCTTCGATGAGAAGAAGGATGACGTGGTTGGATTTAGGTTTGGACAAGTGGATTTTAGTATCATTGATTTCCGTGCACATGACATTTGGGTTTTCTTCATGTGCGTGCACAGTTGTATCATTTGGGAAGAATATGATTTTGCTTAGTTGGGGTGGGCTATAGTTTATGTGGGTAATGAAAAATAATATAAAGATGGTAATTTATTTGTATAAATTGTTAATAAAATCCCAATTCTTTAAACTGAAAAAACTATTTGTTTTTAGGTCCAAATCGAACGCGGTCTATCGCATTTGGTTTGTATTGAATAGCATTACGATATGGAATTGATTTGGAGGCAATTGAAGTTAACTAAAATTTTATGTCAAATCGAACGTCGTTCGATTTGATTTAAAAATTGAAAACTCAAGGTGAGAGTTTTATAACGCTCACAACGTACTAAAATATCTTTATGCTAGTTAAATTCAAAATTATAAAGTCATATAAATTTATTGATCGTTGTTTGATAAATTTAATTATCATTCGAATTAAATGTTAAAAATTAAAACTAACGGTTAAATTTGAAATTGGAAT
Organism: Allium cepa; assembly: GCA_030765085.1. Taxonomy (NCBI): domain Eukaryota; kingdom Viridiplantae; phylum Streptophyta; class Magnoliopsida; order Asparagales; family Amaryllidaceae; genus Allium; species Allium cepa. Next base: position 709,688,302 of record CM060932.1, read on the forward strand.
TTAATTGCCAGTAAAATAGCTGATATTGATAACTATGAAATTGTTGTGAATTATTGGATGATTTGGATGTTGATCATGATGGATGCTATTAATTGATGTTTTGGATGGTTTGTATGTTTATTTATTGTGATATATCCTATTACCACCCTGCATATTATTTATAGTATATAAAACTGTAAAGTGGATTATTTCGAATAAATTAAGAAATAGGTTGAAATGATATATACCTATGACACTGTGATTTAGGTTGAAATGATATATATCCATCCTTGAAATTAAATTGAAATAATTAATCACTTGACCATAGAATAGAAAATTATATACGAATACCGGATTGGTTAAATTAAATGATTTTAAAATTTTAGATTTGAAGTTCATTTAAATGATTTGATTTTAAGAAAATGAAAAATCGAATTTATGGAAATCGAATTATTTCGAAATTAAGCTCGAAATTGAATTATATTTGAGGATTTGGATTTCAAATTGGGTATTGAAAGTAAATTTGATCTAAGTGTTCTGAACCGATGTTTTGAAAATCGAGCTCGGAATAGATAAAAATTGAAATGGAAATTTAAAAGTTATTTGAATTGGAATGTGCAAATTGAATCAGATTGACTTTGAAACTATCTTCAAACAAATTATTTTGATATGAACTATTTAAATCAATCTTTTTAAATATTAAAATTATTTTGGATTTTCTAAACTATTTTGCTATAAACCATTTTAATACTTAAACAATTTATATTAAACTATGTTAACCATTTACACTTTTTTTTAACTACTTTAACCATTTAAACTATTTTTAACTATTTTAATTATTTAAACTATTTTAAAATTATTCAAATTATTTTTCAAAAATTCAACCGATCAAGGGTGGAATGTTTACATTTAAATCTTGGATTTAAATACAGACTGGGTTAAAATGAAGTTATAGCCTAAATTGAAATTCAAAAAGATTTTGGAAGCGAAATCGAATTCTTGAGGCGAAAATGATTTTGGAGGTGAAATGATATATTTTGAGTAAATATGATGATTGCTAAATGGATTTGATTTTGAAGTGAATATGATATTTTGATATCAAGTGCGAACTGTTTTCGAAAATATAAAAGTAGCGACCGTTGTGTAAAATGACGTTTGGTTGTTAAAGAGATTGGGGTCGGATATGGGTATACTCTCTGTCGATACCAGAACCACTTTAACAACTGTGTACAAGGAGTGTGATCCAGAACGAAGTGGTTGGATTTGGCGTGCGCTTGCTGGATTTGAAGAATGAGAATGATGATGGAAGCCGTACCGGTCAAGTAAGCTAGCTACCCCGAGCGGACACACTTCTTCGTATTACTATCAATTACATTGTGATTGATTGGTGCGCACCCTTGGATTTTGGGAGTGTTGGACAAGGTGGACGATCATGGCTATGATGCATTAACACCAGTCGGGAAGGATAAACTGGTTATCATACCTTGGGCATTGCCTCACGTGCCTTGTCATACTTTTATCCCTACATGAGACCCCTAGGATTTAGGTTTAGTGTTGTCGTATCACGGCGCATCTCTATCCATCGACGGTTTACTGGTGTTTTATATGCAAACTGTACGACAATGCTTGAAAACGCGTTAAGGGAATTAATGTAAAGCCTTAATACTATTTTATTGATTAGACATTAAATATGCAGCGTATTCTGCTACATATAAATATTTTGACAGATCCTTAAGAGATGGAAAATTGCGTAACATCTCTTGAGTTATCGCATGCACGTTATACATTGGATAGGAAATGCGAAACCCCATAGACAACTCTGGCGCCATGACACTCATACCATATGCGATATGGATTTGACTCATATAAGAATATTTTAGTTCCGACTCGAGTGTTTCGTTTTTTCATTATGCTCGGGTTATCCCAGAGTTTTCAGCTTATTGAAGATCATTTTCTGGAGGACAAAGACGAGGAATTGGTATATTATTACTATTATTATTCCCTGCATCATGTCATTCTGCTGCTTTATTTATTTATCCCTGATGTATATATAACTCTAATAAATGTTGTATAAATTATAATCAAATGTATAATATAAACAGCTTCATGAACTGTCTATTTGATTATTTTATTTTAACATTCTGCTACGAGATTCTGTGTTTGTTTTCTTCTTCTTTTCTTATTTTTCTTAATATGTCCCATTGGTTATCTATGTTCTGGATTGTTTAAGTCGAACATGTGTGGATTATTGTCGATTGAAACCTTCTGAAATGTGGATCATCACATATGTGTGCGCTATATGGCAATCTCTATCGTCTAACCGTAGCTCCACACATTTTCCACCAGGTTTGCCATGTTGTCTAAAAATTGATAACATTGTTTGAGACGAATCTTATTCAATGGTTTCATCATTACGAGGAACACTTACAAATGATAAATTCACATGGTCACTGAAGTAATGAGAGAAAAAGAACGAAGCTCCTTCGAGATATGATATGCAAATCGAACCTTCAACTCGTGTCTTTTGTCTAACTTTTTTCTTCAGATGATTCAAGTATGTTTTAGAAAATTAATTCAATTCAAATTTTCTTATGTAAATCTGAATTACCTCTTAAATGAAGACCTATTAGAAAATTAATTCAATTCAATTTAGAATAACATAAATATTATGGATAGTCGGTATTACTTCTCAAATGGATACATCAACCCATATTACACAGTACCTCAAGGAAGTGCTTCGGATGGAAGAACGGGTAAATGCTCCATTACACTAAAAAAAATTGGAGGATACATTTTCTTCAATTTTCTTCAGTTTGTAGAGCAGTATAGGGTTATCTACTTCAAGTTTTCGTGTACGGTCGAGTTTTAACGTCGTCGAACAAAGATGTTTATAAAACATACTTAATTCTGTTATAACACTCCATACTTTTAAGGGCAACAGTTCTTTAAAAACCACCGGTAATAAATATTCCATCATGATATGACAATCGTGACTTTTCATCCCACTAAGTTTATTGTTTGTAAAGTCAACACATCTACGGAGATTAGAAGAAATCACATCAGGACATCTTAGTCCTTCCACCCACTTTAGCACGATTTTTACTTGCTTGATGTCTAGTTCATTGCATACTTTGGGTTTTTTATTGTCATCGGGCTTCATATGAAGTTCGGGACGTTTACAAAAGTGTGCTATATCAAGTCTTGAATTCGAATCGTCCTTAATTTTGTCCATTGTATTCATAACAGTATTATACATGTTATCAAATACGTTTTTTCATTGTGCATTACGTCAATATTATGTCAGAGTAAGGTATCTTTCCAATATGGTAACTTCCAAAATATACTTTGTTTGCACCAATTATGAATATACGATTTACTTGGAATTCCAATCTGTACTCCAGTTTCATGTATTTTCGGATAGTCCTTCACAATCTCATATATTTCTTCGTCTGACCAAACCTTTGGTGGTTGTCTATTCTCTTCTTTGTTAGTTTTAAAGTTTTTTTATCTCTCCTAAAAGTATGATTGGGATGGAGAAAATACCGATGTCAATCAAACCACGAAATTTTCTTTCCATACCGTAAAGAAAATGTTCGTGTTTCCTACATGCAATAAGGACAAGCTAAACGACCAGCTGTACTCCAACCTGAAAGCATCTCATATGCAGGGAAATCACTAATAGTCCATAACAAAGAAGTGAACATATGAAAATTCATTTTTCTCGAAATGTCGTATGTTTCAACTCCTTCATGTCATAGTGTTTTCAACCCCTCTATCAATGGTTGTAAATAAACATCGATTCCTTGTGTTGGATCATCAGGGCCGTGAACGATAACAGTCAGAACCATATATGGAGTTTTCATACACATCCATGAAGGTAAATTATACGGAGCAACGATAATAGGCCAAGATGAATATATACTACAAAGTAAGAGAATAGTGAAAATCCATCCATACATAAACCAAGTCTCACGTTACGACTCTCTACAGCAAACGCAGGGTATGTTTTATCGAAATGTTTTCATGCTTCTCCATCAGATGGATGTGCCAAAGTTCCCTCTTCTTGTGTTCTCACACTGTGTCATCGCATATGACATGCCGTAGCTGAAGACGCATATAACATTTGAAGTCTAGAAGTGATGAGTAAATAATGCATGCTCTTGTACTTGACTTCCTTTCCTTTCTTTTTTCTTGGTTTGTATCTTTCCTCATTGCATATTTTACAGTTTCTAAGGTTAATGTCATCTTTCAAATACAACATATAACTTTTTATACATGTATCTATCTTTTGGTGCGGCAGACCGAAAGCCGACATAAGTGTTTAACTGTATAATGACTATCGTACATCAGATTATTAGGTGGCATATGTCGTTTTGCAGCTTATATAATTGCTGTAAATCTAACTTCTACAAAGTTGAATTTTGATTTCATAATGATGTATTCGACGGTTACTGATAATTCGGTTCCAGTTTTACAACCATCCCACAACGACCTCTTAGCAGCATCCAGTAAATCATTAAAAAAAATCGCTTCCACATTCGGCTCTTCTTCGTTGTTTACGTCTTGATCGTCAACTTGGACGGTATGGAACATTGATCGTACTGCATCTTCCACCACATCTTCTATTGGGTTCGTCATAACATGATCGTCCTCTGACGTTACAGAATTAGGTGTAGGTACGGCATGTTCTCCATGATGATCCCACAAATAATAATTTGACACAAAACCAGATTTATACAAATGTACTTTAACTGTGTCTGGCTTCCAATGCTTCAAATGTTGACATTTACTACAAGGGCATTGATGTTCTTCGTTATTTTGATTATTAGATTAGCGAATCTAATAAATTCGTGTACACTGTTGTAGAAATGTTCCTTCATCAAAATTTTCATACCAGTTCTGACTTCATACATCCAATTACAGTCGAGAAAATAATCGAACATTGTTCCTAATTTTAAAATATATGTTAGTAATTTCATACACCACACTTCTGTCCAAAACAAATTAAAGTCTTTTGGACTAAAGACTTTATACACCACACTTCTGTCTAATTTCGATAGCACTTCACTACTCTTCTACGCATAACTTTGTATCCAAGAGTTGTATTGTTGTTGTTGCTGTATTTCTAAATAAATTAAAGCCTTTTGGGACTAAAGGCTTTAAATTGTTGTTGTTGTCGTATTTATTAAAATAATACTTAACGCTTGTTTTATATTCATTTCTTAGTTTTTTAGAAAATTGATTTCAGTAGAATATTTGTTGTTGTCATATTCATTTATTAACTTTTTAGTAAATCTATTTTAGTACAATATTGTTATTGTAATACTCATTTCCTAATATATTTTTACAAAATCCATTATAGTAGAATATTTAATGTTCTTATATTCATTTCTTAATTTCGTATAAAATCGATTTTAATAGAATATTTGTTGTTATATTAATTTCTTATTTTTTAACAACATTGATTTCAGTGTAATTTTTGTTGTTGTTATATTCATTTCTTAATTTTGTTACAAAATCGATTTCAGTAGAATATTTAATGTTCTTATATTAATTTCTTAATATTTTGTAAAATCGATTTTAGAAGTATATTTGTTGTTATTATATTCATTTCTTAATTTTGTTCCAAAATCGATTTTAGTATAATTATTTGTTGTTGTTATATTCTTTGCTTAATTTTTTTACAGAATCAATTTCAATAGAATATTTGTAGTTGTTATGCTCCTTTCAAAATTTAATAATTCATTCAACTATTTAAATATTTTATTTAATAAATTTGAAAATTTAAAACTTATTTCAAAATTCAGTTAACAATTTAAAACTTTAGCTTAACTATTTTGTAAATTAAAATTTTATCTTACTATTTTATACTAACCACTAAAACTTATAATTAACACACACTTATCAAACATTATGTACACCTATCAATAAACATATTAATCAACGATTACACACTAATTTTTGAGTTTTAAATCAATCCTAATTTTTATTTACAAATTAAACAATCAAACAAATTATTAACATCCTTAAATCAAGTAACATACTATTATTATCAACTAATACATAAATAATCATCAATTTCAAATCCATAATAACTAATTTTCTAAACAAGGGTTTTAATTTTATCCCCAAATCAACTAATAAACTATTACCATCATCTAATATCAATTATTCTAACATATTCAAACTCATAATCAAATTATTTTTAAAAATTAAGGTTTAGATATTATACCTAGAAATTGAGAAATTGAAGAAGATGTAGGAAATGCAGCAGCACCAGAGGGTGACGACGGCTTCTGGAGGCGGTTGGCGGCAGCACGAGGTGGTTGGAGGTAGGGGGACTCAAAACGACGGCAACAAATTTGGGGGAAAAGTGAAAATGTTTTCATTTTCTGTTTTCGGGTTCGCAGTATATCAGCAGGTTTTATGCTTGATTAAAACAAACTGAGTTTCATTTTTATCTATTGTATCGCAAGAGCTTCATTGACACTAACTTTGGAATTTTTTATCACAACCGTACCATCTATTTTTATAGTAAATAATATAGTAAATTTAAAGTATTGTTCTACAATATAATGAAGGTACTGACTGTCAAAATTAGCAATCTAAGGATATAAGTATCAAAGGAAGAGTAGTTCATACTCAACTAATTTTATAAATGTGTTCTTTTGGTATGTTCATGTATCAATTCTTATTGGAAACAAATATGAACGCGAATTTTTTTTATATCACAGATACTTTCTGAAAGCAAGTTTGTCTGCTGGCCTGTTGCTAAAGAATGACAGAATATAGGGAAAACGTAGAGTGGGTAAGGAGTGCTTGTGTGTGCGTATGCGTGTGTATGTGTATCACTATACAAACAAGCAAATTTGTTTCGGCTTTCACTTGTTAGTCGTCGAATGTGTTTTCTTTCTGTCTAAAACACAACTACTACTATTACATATTAAGGACGTACCTCCGACAATTCAATCTATATGGTCTATTTAGTATTTTAATGTATATTTAACATGCTAATCATTATTTTATAGTATATTAACAGATGAAAATGATTTTTCTTATCACGTATCAATATTTTAGTATACTGAAAACATAATGATTAACAGTGAATCTAAATCAGCAATTAGTATATGAAATTTACAGCTAATTTAGTAAACCCTTGATACAAATACAATAACTTACTACCCATTTACTAATACAGTAATCAAAATCAAAGCAAATTCAGTAAATTAAAGCGGATTGATGTCAAAGAGACTTTACCACATATATATCATATATGTGTCTTGATTTTCTAAGAAAACAGAAAGAAATTGAGCGTGGTTTTAAATAAAAAGTTGCGATCCAAGATATTTAGCAAACGAAAGCAGCTTCATTTGTTAAATCGCTAATTTACCAATTAATTACAGAAACATACAACTAAATTCGGTTAACTAACTAGACTAGAACTTAGTTTAAATATGTACAGTAGATCAACAGAGTAAATAGTAATTTACTCACAGGCTTTCTCTTCCTTCTTGACACCGTTTACTTCTAAGATAGCTTCGGTGGTGGTCGTCACTAGCGTGAAGTGTTGAAACCAACGCGAAGAATAGAATAATTGACGCTGGCGATTAGCAGATGAGATGAGCGAGCAGACCTAGGTTTTGACTTCTCTCGTTTTTTTTATATGTTTTATCTTGATCTGAAAACTGGAAAACTGGAGAGAATAGACTATTCAGAAGCACGCTGACTATTGGATTTGTTCGGGGATGGGTTCTTTACAAGTGGGCTAAATGCGCTGTGGTTAAAAAAAAAATTAATTTCTTGATCGGTTAACGGTTAATTGACCGAACAGATATTATTAACCTTTACCAAACCGAAAATGGTCGGTTAACATCGGTAAATCAAAGGTTTGATTACCCGATTTTGTCGATTCAATCAGATCGGTTAAGGTCAGTTTAGTCGGTTCGGTTAAGGTCAGTTTAGTCGGTTAAATGCTGATCCCTAATTGATATATTAGATAGATGCATCAATGTACATATGAAGACAAATATAGAAAGATACACTGAATAGCAAAATGTGCAAATGGGCATAGTACGAAAAAGATACTCTTTTCACTATTTTATGATTTTTATTTATTACAATCCAAACATGCATATAGTAGATCAGTGCTTATCATATGAATTTGCTTGTTATTATATTTATTTTGCATGTTGTGATGAACTACTTTTTGCCTACAATTTTTCCTTTTGTAAAAAGATGTATATGTTGTAATTAATATGAAATAGTAATATAAAATCTATCATTTATATACATAGATTTAAATTTCTATTTTACCAATAATATGTATTATTAATTTGGATTTTGACAGTTAAAATGACTATTTTATCTGAAATTCTATGCTTATGGTATTATATATTTAATAATGTTTTTGACACATGATTAAGAAAAATCTTTGTACGTGATTTCAGTGAAATAAATATAAATCATGTTCTTTTTCAATTAACCTTTGTGTACAATAATTTTAAAGAAAAAACTTAAGCAGTCAATCAATAAAGCATGGGCCGTTCCCAAGGCTTCAGTTAGCTTTGTGCGTTGTTAATAACTATTGCATGCATATGTACAACCAATAATCCCTAGAAATACACATCAAAGAATAACATTCTGTTACAAAACTAATTGATTACGTAAAAGGTGATCAGTTAGTACTTGTTTAGCATCTACTGTATTAGTTGTGCGATAAGGTTTGTCAAAATGCCCCTACACAACTGGATATTACAAATTAAAGCTGTTATAATGCCATATCTACTGTAAAAGGGGGTTACCACTAAACAATAAAAACTCCCATTATCTATCTCTTCATTAAAATTCGATTCTTTCGTTCTTACATTATCAGTTTTTGCTACACTCTTCTCCCCTCTCCTTCTGAATGCAACCTTGCATGCCTCAGATGCCATAACTAACTAAAAATGGCTGTTAAGGATTCTCATTCAATTGAGAATTTCACAGTGGAAAGCAAAAAAAGAAGAAAAACAAAACTGGTAAGTAAGAAAAGCAGTTATTAAAATGCAGTATACCTGTTTGAACAAATGCGGCTGACAAAGCAGCGTTGATTAACATTCACAAACAATACAACTTAACTTGCAGCTATACCACCGACTCTCACCACCAAACACAATCACACGTATCCACCATTAGCCCTAATCACCTGCCCATTAACCCATTCAGCCTCATCAGTACACAAAAACCCAACCAACGGTGCCACATCCTTCGTCTCCCCAATCCTCCCCATCGGGTTCACATCCACCAACCTCTTTATCATCTCCTCGCTCTTCCCTTCGTAAAACAACTCCGTTGCAACTGGCCCTGGAGCCACGCAGTTCACACTAACCCTAGATCCCTTCATCTCCTTCGCCAACACCTTCACCATCGTTTCAACCGCCGCCTTCGACGCCGTATACGCCCCGTAATTAGGTATCAACGCCCCAACCAGCGAGCTTGATATCATAACTATCCTTCCGCCCCCTCCTTTCACGATCCGCTTACTCGCTTCCTGCACGCATAAGAACGCACCGCGTGCGTTCACTTTGAATATCGCGTCGAAGTCGTCGACGGGGAGGGAGGAGATTGTGGAGTAGGTGGAGTCGATTACGCCGGCGCTGTTTACGAAGATGTGGACGGGGGAGTTGAAGGTTTGCTCGGCGAGGTCGAAGAGAGATTTGGGGCCGGATGGGTCGGATACGTCGGCCTGGACCGCGATGGCGCGGATGGAGGTGGAGGTGGAGTTGAGATGAGCGACGAGGTCGTCGGCTTGGGTGGAGTTTTTGGTGTAGTTGATGATGAGGTTGGCGCCTAGGGAGGAGAGGTGGGTGGCGATCGCTCGGCCGATGCCGCGGGATGAGCCTGTTACTATTGCTACTCTGTCTTTGAGAGGTTGGGACATTGTAGGGGTTTTGAGTAGAGGCGTGGAAGAAGAGTGATTGTGAAATGGGGAAGGATGTGGGTTGGTATAAATCTGGATCTGTGGTACTCTTTTTGTCAGCAGTGATGTCAGAAGCTTTTATAAACTAGACATTGTCACATTGAGATAGTAATGACAGTCAAGGTCGTAATTTTGTCTAAAATATTATCAAATTAAATCTATTAGACCCACCGCAAGGTTGAAGGTTTAGTTACCTTCCGCAGTTAGGCTGCTTTTGTTTTAGAAAAAAGTGGCTTAATGCTTAACCAAATAAGGGATAAGAGCCCGTTGGATTGTTTGTTTTTAAATAAGTACTTTCATTAAACTCTTTTATTAACTTAATTGAATAAGCAAAATTTTAATTCTTATTGTAAGTGCTGATCACTTATTGCACTGCAATTTTCAATTAGACCCATATGCGACGTAACATGCAACTATTTTATAAAGTTTTTTCTAATTATATCAAACTGTTAGTAAAGTTCACGTATAACATCAATTTTGTTTTTACTTCTATCTCCTTCTATGGTGAGGTAATTTTTTCTCATTTTGTTTTGATTTTAATTTTATAATACAGTTTTCAATCAGTAGAAATATACTAAAAACCAATGATAAAAAAAATTAATGACATCCTGGCAACGTTTGCATATAATTGAAAATTGAAATATGATAATTTAGAAATTGTTTAATAAGAATGAAAAATAAAAAAAATGAAAAAGGTAATACAAGTGTGAAAAAATATAAATAAATAATTTCGACAAGCTGAACATTACTGATTTATATTAAGACATATGAAAACTTAAATAAAATATGCAATACATATATGGAAACTCAACATTTTTAATAATTATGAAAAGTTGGACAAAATCGTCTAATGTTTTTATAATAATTTATTTCGATACGTTTAACATATATATAAATACACACACACACATACGTATATACATACATAAATATATACACACATACAAACACATAAATAAATAAATATACATGTAATGCTGAAAACATTAATTAATAATCCAAACACACTACAAGATTTAAATTTATTATAATAAAAAAATTTCTTCTCGACCAAACTTTTATAAAATATATCTACGTCATCAAATTTACTATTTTTGATATGTTCTGTAGCTTTGATAGTACCTATACATGTGAACATTTATTTTTATGTAAAATATAAAATATAAAATAAGATGATTTAGTGTGCTTTGTATGGCAGTTACATGAAAGAATAATTAATTTTATCTTTGAGGGGTAATATTATCAAAGTATTAAGTTATGTTCACAAAACAAATTTCTAAACAAACAATATTTTAAGTATTCAGCCATTAACATTCAGCAATTGTTATTCAGCATCCAGTGTTCAGCCTTCAATATTCAACGTTTTAAACAAACGATACCTTACAGTATCCCTAGCTGGAGAGGGCTTTTTCGGGTGGGGACAGGAAAGAGGAAGGATAGATAAATAAATAAATAAATAAATAAATAAATAAATAAATAAATAAATTTTTTTTACCGCTCCTGTAGTTGGGTGTGAGAAATCTATAAACGGTTATTACAAAACCGTTTATGTAATTAGTTGGGTTTCAAAAACTATTTTGATTTAAACGGCAATTCGAAAAGCTTTTAAGGTATAAACGGTTTTCATTTTGCCGTTTATGAACCCACGCTGTAACAACCCGCATATTTAACGATTTTATATTTAAATATTTTATTTAAATATAGCGTCGTTAGTCGGATTTAGGTCCGAAATGTCACTTTCTGCAAATGGCCGAATTGGAGCTCGAAACCACCTCCATTGGTTCCAAAATGGCGTTTGCGATCTTTTTGAGTATAATCTTTGATATGTTTGGAGTTTGTGAAATTTTGACCCTTTTTCTATTGGGTTTGGGTTCAGCCCACTAGCTTAATTAACCCTCTAACTCAACCCCTTCTCTTCATTCATCTTCATTTCACTTTCATTTCTGAAGCTAAAACCGAAATGGTGGAAGAGAAAGAGAAATAGAAATTGTAAGCCCTAGTTTCCATTTGCAAACTCCAAATTCTTTCTCCAAAATCAAAGAGAATCCATTGGTAAGCTCTTCTTCATCTTCTCCAACTCTTCTCCTCTTCAATTTCAGAAAATTTCCTAAACCTAAATTAGGAAATACTTGTTTTATTCTTAGATTGAAGCTTATTGAGTTGAAGTAGAGTTTGGTTGGTCTTCTTCTTGTTGTTGAGCTTCTTCTTCTTGTTTTTGGGTTAAAGGTGAGTTTTATGCTCACATCTACTTCTCTTGATTTCATTGATGTTGGGTATGAATTCCTAACAAGTATGCATGTGCCATTGTTTTGGATTTGGAAAGAATTTGCATATCAATGAAAATTGGGCAGGAAGTGCAAACCATCAGGTTCGGCCGACCAACCCAGAGGTCCGGTCGATCGACCTGTTACTTGGCACTTCCCTGCCTTTGTTTTGGAAGTGCAGGAATTTGGCTTCAGTCGACCGAGCCCTGCAAACGGTCGACCGACCTGCTACCCCGAGCGATGTTATGTTTCCTGCATCTGGCGAGCCGACCGAGCCCTGCAACCGGTCGACCGACCTGCTCATGTTTTGCATGTTTTGCCTATTTTTGCATATTTTGATTGGTTATCCAAATTTTATCGATTCAAGTTGCTTTTTAGTAGTTGTTATTGCATCTTTGACTTTGATAACTTATTCTTGATTTCATCCACGGAGTTTTTATAAAATAATCTCTCGAATCACATTTAAAAGCTCGTTTCTTCAATTTATAAATTCTAATTAAAACACACACACAATTTCGCACTTCGAGCGGAGTGGAAGGGAGATTAAATGGTTAGGTAAAACACGGACCATGAATCTGTGCGTTTATCTTTCCGATTAGCCCCCGACCTATTCGATTGATTGTTTTGACCTTTGCGTTGGGTTTACGATGATATGAGGTGAACTTTGTACTGCTTTGAGTGTGAAATTAACTAACGGATAGTAAACCGTTTAGTGCGAACGAGTGGTTATGGGACATACGTTAACACTTTTTGAATTCCTCTTCGAGAGTTGTGACACATTCCGCCAGTTAGTGGTGTCCAGTACTGAGTCTCTGACCTTCATCACTACGGTTTGTTGCCTTCGGGTATGTGCCTTCGGGTTTGTGCCTTCGGGTTTGTTGCCCTTTAGTATCGCTTCCGATGTTGGTCTTTATGAGCCGCATGGGTGATATTGGGTTGCCCTTTAGTATCGCTTCCGATGTTGGTCGTTATGAGCCGCATGGGTAATATTGGGTTTGGAGTCTTCGGGCTCATGGATCCTTGTTTATACAATACTGAGCTCGAGCAATTTTCTGATGTTTCATTCATATGTATATTCCCTAGGTATCGCCCTTCGATGTTGGTCATTATGAGCCGCATGATGCGTAGCGTTTACCTTACGGAACTTGTATACCTTATTGGTATTTGTTATTTGCCTTTTTGTCTTGATTTGGGATATTTGTATCCTTTGTTTCTATATGTTGCCGATGATATGAGGCTTGTTATCATATGATTCATCTTTTGTTAGATGATTGTGTTATCTCTTTTAGATATATTTGTTATGCTTTGTAACCTTGCAGGTTTATTGTTGCTCAGTTTATCTAACTGATTTGTTTAGCTAGACTGACCCGTGTATTTTATACTCGGGTCAGACCGAGATGTTTCAGGTTAGGTACTTTTGGACTTAGCCTATTTTGCTTCCGCATGGACTACTCCGCTAGCTTCTTTTTGTCATAGCTTTTTGTGTAGTCCCATTTTGTAGTAACTCTGATATATGTATTCATCTGGTATCGTCTGTATATTGTGGTTTGTTATACCACTTGACATGTATTATTTTGTATACTCTGCTATGTATCAGTATATGTGTATATGATGATCTACTGTTCTATGATGTATATTACATTTGAGTTGTTATATTCTGTTCTGATAGATCCTTCAACCACCTATGGTTTTGTTTTAAGTATTCATTGGGTATGTCGACCTGCTTGGTATGTTTATTGTCGATGTATTCAATAGATAGTTAGAGCAAGACTATAGATGGTCGCTCTCAACCAGCCTTATTCTCCGTGTTAGTTGACGGCATTATCCTGTAGTGTCCTTGGCTAGCGTGGGTATAGAGGTGGGGCGTCACACGCGCTCTAAAACTAATGCGGAAAACCCTAGGTTTTTTCCTTTTTCCACACTCAAATAGACGTAGCTGCAGCGTGAAGAAGGGAAAAAGGCGACGATTATCCAATTTTTAATTAAGCTCGTTTCACTGGAGATACTCTTAAGGTTTGCCACTCGTCTAACGCATCAAAGATGAGTCACATGTTTTTATCCTTTGAATGAAACATTGGAATTGAACGGCTGGCTTCTAACATGTCAAACGTCACCGTCAAGTTTCAAATATCGTTGATTTTCTTCTTTATAATCTTTCATTCTCTTTCATTTCTATGCACCAAATCACATTTCCTTCCCCTAATACTAAAACTTTACCAATTTTAACCGCTTCTACAACACTTATTGCAGTTATATATCGTCGAATTTGTGTTATCTACCTCTTATATTTTTCTCGATTATGTTTCTTAGACTGTAGACGTATGGATCTTTCAGCTCGTTTACCCACCACATTGTAGATTGGAGTGAGAAACGGGCGTTTGGCTTTATCGATAGTTGCTTCGTCAATATCGGATCTTGTAAAGGTCGGGTTGGCTGTTGATACAACGAACTCACCAATGCCTCAACACACAGATGGACATCAGTTATAACCCAGTTAGATAAAAAATAAGTTAGACAACTTAAAGCGTGAATAAAGCCCTTGGAACCAACTGCTACGGATTGAAGGTAGATTTTGCAATGCGGAGAAGAACATCGTCTGAGGAAATGATGAGTGGTGGGACAAGACTGGTAGGAAGTTCATGAAATTCAAAGTTTGCTCGCCTTTGAAATTCAGGGAGTTGAACATTATATTTGAAAGCTTTATCGGAACTTTCTCCTGCAAGTTCATAGTTCTGAAGGCTACACCTACCGAAGTCTAGTTCGAAACTCAGTTGTATGTCGACTTTCTTAGAGGCGACGCTGCCGACTTTCTTAAAGGCGATGCTTCTTCACATCTGCATCGCTCTACTGTTACTTCCGGTCCTCGTAGACGTAAACTGAGTGGAGCTTCTTCCCATGATGTGGAGAAGACACTAATCATTGATAAGTGTATGGCTGTGTGGTAGAAGAATGATCCATTTTTCGAATGACAAATCACGTACATTCTGAATAATAGGGAGGCAGACTACTGATCTCTCTATTGTCTTATGGAAAAGTCTGAGGAGCTTATGAAGCTTGTGATCTATCTAGTAGGGCGATTTGAGAGAGATTTATGGTATTTATTTGTATTCTAAACTACTAGTATTTATTAAATTGTCATTTTTGCACTTTTTCTAGTATTTCATAATTTATAAATAATATAAATTTATAAAATAATTAAAACAAAATAAAACAATAACAAAAACAATAATTCATAACAAAACAATTAAAAGACCTCTTTCAAATGCTTCTTTCGCAACACGATAATGCATTATACTTTCGTTAAACATTTTCCTTTTATGTCCGCGGGTGCGACATGGTGAAAATGAGGCTTGGGTTTCTACCTGACGCTTTCCTATCTTATATAAATTTATCTGGGTATATGGAGGCTTTGATCAGCGGACGACTTTTTCATACCCTCCTCAGGAGTTTATCGGCATGTCGGATTCTTCTGGATTTTCATAAAAAGAAAAAAAAACGTTCCCCTTTCATGCCCCTTTCAATAGACCATTTCCGTACCTCCTTTCTTAAAAGAACGCATCCTTAACCTTGTACTCTTAATTTTGATAGTTCATTTTTTAATTTGTTATTATTATTATGATTATTATAAGGGGAAATAATTTTAAAGGACAAATTAAAGTAAATAATTGCTCAGAAGGACACGCGCAAAAAACTTTTACCGTAAGGACAAAGGCCAAGCCCAGATACAAATTAAAACAAAGACAAATAATTATGCTCGTCTCCTCCTTCTCGCTTTCACTCAGAAATCGACGAACTTTCTTTTAAAAATAAAATTAAATCAAAACAAATCGATTTCTCGTTCAATTGCTCAGAAGCAAAATCAATTTCCACAGTCTCCCCAAAACCAAAATCACTTTCACAAAACCAAAATTACAATTTCCAATTTCTTTGAGTCTGTGTTTGATGTCGCGGTTGTGGTTGGTGTTTTGCAGGAGGCGGTGAGGAGAAAATTTTGATTAGGTCGCGATTTGGTCGAGGTTGAGTTCGCGAGTTGTTGGCGATGATTGTGTTAGTCGAGGAAGGTGGATTGGAGTCTGGCCATGGCAGATGAGTTGAGTTTTTGGGCAGTGAAGTCAGAGAAGCAATTTGTTGTATATGCAGAAAGGTGGAGCAATGTACTTGAAAAAAAATGATTCATAACAAAAAATTGAAAAATATTATCTCTCAATTTCAAAAACAGTTAGTTCAAAAATAAACAGTTACTAAAGGAAGAAAATTGATACCTACATAAAAGAAACTGATACCTACAGAAACAAAACTGATACCCACATAAGAGAAACTGATACCTACAAAAACAAAATTGATACCTACATAAAAGAAACTGATACCTACAGAAACAAAAGTGACACCTACGAAAACAAAAAAGATAACTACATAATAAAAAATAAAATAAAATATTTAGCAAATATGTCTTAAAGTAATAGCTACAAACGAAAAAATTCATACACAAATCGATACTGAGTGTGCTAGTAAAAATATTAAATATTTTAATTCAAAGCATACTATATGCTCGTACCATTGAATTTGATGTTTCACAATTAAATTTGATAGTTGTAAAGTAATGTAATTCTGTTGAAATTTGTACTTGTGAAGTAATGATATTCTGTTGCAATTTGATACTTATGAAGTAATGATGTTATGTTCTTAAAACAAAGCTGCTCTTACTTGTAAAAACACACACTAGAACTAATACTGTAAAAACATTTAAATGATACTAAAACTGAATACATCCACTTACAATAAACTGAACACAAATTAACAACAAATTCCATGATATACTGAATACAAAGTAATAACAAAAGGTTCAATTACAATAAACCACCAAAATAAGTCACACATCCACTTATTAATCTGAACAAATTCAAAATGAAAAATCAAATCATATCCTCTTCGAAGCTTGACAATTCCATTTATTATGACAAGCTGCTTTGCACTCGCCACATCTGTCATGCTTGTTCTGAAAATATGAAAATCCTCCTTTAGACTTAGCTGATGGTCTACCTGCGCCACATTATCACCACTGCCAAAAAAAACATTAGTAAAAACATGTTCAGTTTAAGTCATTAGTTTTTCCATTTCATAAAACTGATACCTAAGGTATACAAAACTGATACCTAGTTACTGATAATCAAAAAAAATTTATACGAAGAAAAATAAAAATGATATCAGAAAACTGATCCTAAGATATGATACTTTTCCACTCTATCACAAGCTTATATACAACCCAATCAATAATACTTTTCCAATCATAACAAGCTTATATCTCATTTTTCAAATCATATAAAGAGCAATCAATAGACAATCGATTGCTAAAAGTATTATAATTCAGCACAAACATACAAAGAAGACTGTTATCCCCGTAGCCAAAAGTAAATAAAAAATAAACATTAGTAAAAATATGTTCAATGTAGAACATTAATTATTCAATTTCATAAAACTGATACCTACCGTATACAAAACTGATACCCAGTTACTGATAATAAAAAAAATGATAATAAGAAAAAAAATAAAAATGAAACCCAAAAACTGAACATGAAATATGATACTTTTCAACCCTATCACAACTTTATATACAACCCAAACAACCTCATATCAAAACTTTTAAAAAAACAAGATCACGGTAGAAATATGAAAAGAACGAGGTCGACAAACGCGCATGAGAAAAATATAATAGACGAACTATAATTTTCAGAAGAATGAAATTGAAATGACCAAACAAGGTTGATCGATATTTTGATTGCGAGAGTAAATTGGATCGCGGCAGAAAAATTTGATCGAAACGAAGAAGAAGAAGCGCGTGAAAGTGGCTGAAAGGAAAATACGTATGTGTGTACTTGTGAGAAAATAATTAGCGGACTGTCCTAAATCTAAAAAAAGCCCTAAAAATTGTCTTGAGGAAAATTTCCTGTTGTTATAATATATGAACCGGTCATTCGAGCAATGCATTTGAGTGGACAACGCTGATTTGTGTTATGAATGAAATATTTAAACAGCGTATTTGAAGGTATAGAAAACTGATTTTTTTTTCTCTCATCAAAAATGACCAAGCACCGCAATTAGGGATTGATGGATACTAAAACATTGAATGTGGTTCTAGCGTTAATTTTAAGTGGGTTTGGATGTCTAGCTAGCGAAGTAGGGTACTCCGACGCTATTATATTATCCGTACAATAGATAATACATGAGAAAAATCAAGTCGTACTCTAATTCAGATCACAAACTATACATAATTTGTACTAGAAGCAAACATAGATCAAATATTGGGATGAAAACTAAACGACACACCAAATTTTTAGAGTACATTGGTAAATAATTTGTAGACTGCCCCTTTATATATTTATTGTTCATTTTCAAAAGTACACTGCTGTTAGGATGCTTTCAAGATCTCTCCAGATCGGTAATAACAAAAGTATATAATGATGTCTTCAAATTAATAACCACCTTTCATCTCGGATCTGATGTAAATTGGTTAATTGTATTTGGATACTGATTGCTTGGATTACGTCATATTGCAATAGCAAATTGATAGAGTTTCTTCAATGGTTGGTAGCATGAAATGGAAAAATCAATATGGTTCGGTCGACATGGATTGATTAGGGGAGAAACTCCTAGGACGATCTTAAGTCTCCCGTCTTGTCGCTAATTGTTTTTGTACGTCAATCGATTTTCTTTGGAACTTGATTCCTTTACTTTATTTTTCCATTGTGTTGGAGTTGAGTTAAATCTGTACTCTGACGCTCATAACTCTTTTCTCATTATTCGAACAAAAGAAAAACTTTGTATGATATCTTTGTATCGTTAAGTAAATCCAATGCGATTGAACAAGAACTTGTTCGCTAAAGTATTAAATACCTCATAGAGGCTCTAGAGCAACCAAAAGCTTGAGGAAGCGGAACAGGCATAGGGTAAAGCGAATGGGTCATTCATTGCTGGTTAAGGGAAGTTTCAGAATGCAAAGAGAGGGAAGTTTGAGGCAAAAGGGTGTGGAGGCAAGGTTGGTGATAGTCAAGGCATTAGGGCTGAGGGGGTCAAAGGGTGTGACAATCCACACCTCCCGACACAACGATCCAAAACCTACAATGACTTTTAAACTCGTATTGGCGTCAAGAAGTACGAGCTATTGAGTTATTAAACATTATAGAAACTAGAAATAAAATCTAATACATTCTACATTTCCAGATCTTACAACGAAAGAAAATAAAATATAAATGCAGAAAGAGGTAATTAGGGAAAATGACAAACTTTAATAAAAAATTAGTCCTAAGGACACAAAGATTCATTTTTTGACCGAAGGACAAACTTTGAAAAAAATTATACTGAAGGACAATGCTAGTTCTAACTAGCATTATATTCGGTTTTTACACTATACAAAATGCTTGTTCTAACTAGCATTTAATTCAGTTTTTACACTATACAAAATGCTAGTTCTACCTAGCATTGTCTTTCAGCCTAATTATTTTCAAAGTTTGTCTTTCAGCCTAAAAATAAAACTTG
This sequence comes from Allium cepa, assembly GCA_030765085.1. Classification (NCBI taxonomy): domain Eukaryota; kingdom Viridiplantae; phylum Streptophyta; class Magnoliopsida; order Asparagales; family Amaryllidaceae; genus Allium; species Allium cepa. The sequence goes on from CM060932.1 coordinate 709,708,036, forward strand.
TTGTCAATCAGCATAATTTTTTTTCAAAGTTTGTCCTTCAGCCTATTTTCCACATGCAGAAACTATTGATCAAAGAAAATATCTCAGACCACAGTCTCAAAATAGTACGTAGTCAAATACAGAGTATCTAGAAATACAACATATAGTTTGATAAGTACTAGGTATGATAAATAGTTACACGGAGGGTATGGAAAATAAAAAGCAACTCTAATGACAAGATCGCCTCTCCATGTACTAATCTTTGGGCCTATCACTTGCTGCCCTATCTTTCTGTAGGGTGCGGAGAAAAAGGAAAGGAGTGGGTCAGATAAAAATTTAATGAATGAGTTACATCATTAATTTATATGGTGATCACATGCAATTGACCTCATCTATCACCTATATGACTAAGGTTGTCATACTTGTCTCTGTGTATCACTAGTTCCATTTATCTAAGGGGTATAGTTTTAAACACACATACATTAACATCTTATGAAGGCTTACTAGGGTCGAACAAATAATTGAACCTCAACCATGGACCGTCTAACAGTTACTGAAGCACATTCTCAAATTACGACTATATGTATCTTATTTGCATATTGAGGAAGAGCCCGCAATGTCGACTCATGCCGAAGATGTATCAAGGTCACTTTATCTATGTCCACCTCTCAATGGTAACGTAACGCATCTTATCGCATCGCATGGAGACCCATCAACAACGTAGTATCACGTCCGTGCTGTCGTGCATACCAAGAAAGTCCCTTTAGTGTCGGGCCATATACTTCTCTATGCACCATCATCAGTGTGGGCGTACACCATAGAACCTCATATGGGTGCAATTTGCGACAAAATCGCCCCAGTCGAAAAATCGACCCAGTTGAATAAATTGTACCTAGGCTTTGTTGTCCATGCACTCATTTATCCTGTCTCGTAACGTCCAAGAGTCACAAACCTAAGGAGCTAATTTTCCTACTTATACTAACATCCTTATATTTATATATAATATACAATTAAACTAATAACCCGAGCCTTAGTTTGAGATTTATACCGTGTGCAGAATTTGTTAACTGATCAACCGTCAATCATTGGAGCGGTCAATCGCTTGCCGTCGACCGACTCCAATGAGCGATCGACCGACCAGAGTCTATTTTTTTAATTTATTTATTACCATCTCTGTTTGTTAATCATCATTTTTAAATTTTAATTACAGTAAACTATAATTTTTTGTAAATCTACAGTTTATAATCGCCCTAAAACTCCATATTCGATTTCATTTATAATTTCATATACAACTTTGAATAAATCAATTTAACTTAGAGACCAACTGGTTATATCTATTCATATTTTATTTAACAAAAGGTGCGTAATCAACCTAAATCAATTCTTATTCAACGGATTTACTTCCTCCAAAAATTTGATTAGAAAGAAAGGGATCAAAGTCATATGTGTTAAACCATTATCAAATTTCCAGTTCACTATAATTATTAGATAAACATCAAATTAAACAATTCTAGATCAATTAAGGTATAACAAAATCAATTATATGTTAATCCGCATATTAATTATGAACTCGTTCACCAATAAAAATCTATTCTTCTTCGATTTGTGTTGAATCACCCTCCTTGTAGTTGTTAATCCCTCCCCACTGCTTGATTTCTTCTTCAACTTGTTTTTAATTTTTATTTGAGAAATTTGTTTTAGAGGAGATAGAGATTTGAATAGAGTTTGGACATACCACTTACTGATTAATGAATTAGGGTTTAACATTAGTGACCTATTTATAGCAGAGAAAACTAACATCGACCGTTGATTTCATTTTAATTAAATTCGGCATGTTCAGCCAGCATAACCTTGGTCCAGAAACTTCGACCGATCGACCATTTGACTTGGAGCGGTCGAGCGGTCAAGGTCGGGGTGTCGATCGTTGGGGCTTCCATTTTTAACATATTTTCTTTTCTTAGGTAATTGTTTAATTATTCCCGATCTTGAATTTTCAAACGCTAATAACTTTTTCATACTAGCCCCGATTTCAAAACATTACATATGAAAATTGTCTAGAAAAGCGCTACAAATGCAACCGTGCAAGTTTCCTTTCCAAATTCGAACGTTTGAAAAAATGAAGACCCTCGTTATATTTAAATCTAATTCTTTTGTTAAATTCCCGATTAAATTTTTCGTGATGTTACATTCTCTCCACTTAAAAGGATTTCGTCATTGAAATCTCCAAAAATGAGAAATATGCAACTCATACGTACAAAAGTTAATACTTATATCCATCTACTCATTTTTAACTACCGGTAATCATTGTCCTTAGTTCAATCTCTAATGTAATATGTACATGTAAACATAAAATGCATATGAACCTATACTGATGCAAAAATTAGGCAGTATCTTGATCTAGCCGACATCTTGAAATGCAAGTGCTTATGCCATATATTCAAAATATCTACAATATTCTAAGTAAATATAATGGCAATTCTACATGTATGCGCAGTCATTCAATCCATATGTCGCACCTATATGCATATAACTTGGTAAAAGAAAAGAAGTGATGGTGTGCGTATATGCTAACTCAAGAATTTTTTTAAGTGTGCAAATATAAATTTAGTAAATACATCCATTAGCATCCATCATCCAAAACATGTCCTAGTGGAACATTCGCAACCATTCCTAGCCTCCAATTGTCTCTACCTATGAGGTATATTAAGCTAGAACCTAAACATAGAAGTAGTTAATACTTAGTTAATTAAAATGGAAACATACCAGAAAAGAGTTCTGGATGGATAGTTCTAAAATTTTCCTTAGGCTTCTATGTACTCTTCCCTAGATATGAGTAGGTGCATGATGAAGAAATGACTCCCTCTCCATCTCCACTTTATGTAGCTAACTCGGTTTGACTACAATGGCTGTATTATGTAGACGTGTTCGCAAGTATGACACATGGAAAATGTCGTGTACTCCCACTAACTTCTCAAGAAGCTTCACTCTATATGATAACTTCATTACTCTACCAGTGATTGGAAAAGACCCTACAAACCTCGATGCTAACTTTCCCAAACTACCAAATATCATGACATGCATGAGCGGTGAGACTTCACAAATACCATGTCACCCACTACGAGCTCTGATTTTATGCATCTCATGTCGGCGTAAGACATATGCATATCCTGCATGATTTTCACCCTCCTACGGATCAAATCTTCCTTCTTTGATGTCTCCTTCATCATATCTAGTCCAAGAATAATCTTATCTATAGTGTCCTACCAACAAGATAGTGATTTACATGGCCTCTCATAAAACGCCTCAAATGGTGCCATTCTAATACTTATTTGATAGCTATTATTATAGGTAAACTCCACTAATGGAACATGATCTTCCTAAGAGGCACAAAAAATCTAAGATACAAATTCGAATTAAGTACTCTAACATCCGGTTTACCCTCTCCGGCTGGCCATTCGTCTATGGATGACAAGCGGTATTCAAAATCAATTTAGTGCCTAACACCTCCCAAAGACTGTTGCAAAATTCGCTGGTAAAAAGAGGATCTCGGTCGCTAACTATACTAGAAGAAACTTCATGTAACCTAACTATTCCCCTCGTGTATAGTGTTGCCAAATATGTAGCAGTCCTCATACTCCTTACTAGAGTAAAACGAGTGCATTTGGTCAATTAGTGTTGAAATTTCTTCGTTATTGATCATAGTGGGGGCTAACTTTATCAAAGAGGATTCTTCGTTATTGATATTCCGACCCTAGTGTCAATCAGGATTCATTTGATTATTCTAGGAGATGAGATAAGTGGTATAAATATGAAAAGATTCTCAAAGCCCAATCCAATGGGCTTACGTGAATGGTTAGTCAATGGTCGTCTACAATTTAAGAATTGACATTGTTGAGGTGCTAAATGTCGAAGGGCGTAGCAAAGTATGTAATCTTGGTTGTGGACTACTTCAGAAATGGGTAAAGCAGATCCTCTTATAACGATCATTTTGGCAAAAGTTATCAATTTTTTGGTAAAGAACATTTTGTGTAGATCTGAGGTTCCATGGAAGATTATCATTAACAACAAAAATCATTTCGAAAGTGCAGATTTTTGAGACATATGTGCCAGATATCGAATTAAGAAGAGATTTCCGGTAGTTGCACACTCACATGCAAATGGACAAGTGGATATGGTGGAAAAGATCATCAAATCCATCCTTAATAAAAGATTGAAGAGGGCTAAGGGAAAACAGGTGAATGAGCTACCTATGACATTATGAGCCTATCAAACTACCTAAGATTTGGGTTATACTCCATTTTCCTTAGCCTATGGAGCTAAGGACATGATACGAATCGAATCTGAAGTCCCTTCCCATGGAAGATTGCATTATGATTCTAAGATGAATGAGAAACTCTTGCTTAAGTCCCTTGACTTGGTAAAAGGAAAGTGAGAAGAGGCTGATCTGAGGGTAGTTGCTCACCAACAAAAAAAAAAGTAAAGCAATTCATTGCCAAGATTAGAAACTATATGTTTGAGATAGATGACACCCGTTTTGAAATGGTCTTTCCAATTATGGCACACTTTTACCAGAATTGGGAAGGTCTCTTTATGGTTGCATAGAAACTTAGAGATGGTGTTGAATATACGAATATAAGATTTTTGTTTGATGATAATAAACATACATATATATATTTAAATGTATTTGTTAACGTACTATTTTATTTTCACAGATTAAATAAATATTTGCTGAATAAAATAAATAACACAGTTTAAATTCAAACAAATATTTATTACAATTTTGAATAGTACAAATTTAAGCTCTCACTATATACAAAATTTTCAAACAATACAATTTTGATTACATCACAAATTTTCATTTACAAATGTCCTCACTACATATCGCTCATTCACTCATATTTTTATCTTCAACTATTCCAGATTGAATCCAACATCTGAGCTATCTACAAAAATACACACCAACGCAATAAAATTGAAAATTAAATATTTTTGCAGTATAAAATAAAATGTGATTTTGGAAATTTTACCTGCCTCGGTTATTTGGGTTGTTCGCCATCATTTAATTTTGAATTCATCACACACGAGCAGCTTGTGACATGCATAGTGTATCACTGTACATTTGCATGTCACAAGGTCGTGCACACCGATATACACTTGATAAACTTACAGAGACAGGTGAGTACAAGGTCAAACCTAAATAAAAAGCTGGGTTCAACTTAAGTCACGACACGAGCACAAGGTCAAACCCGAGCCTTAAGCTGGATTCAACACAGGTGTAATCCAAACATACCAATTCAATAAAATTGTCAAAAATCCAAAAACAATATAAATCAAGCCTCGACCAAAAAGTTTAGTGATATACACATGAAGCAGAGACTAGACAGTCCAAACCAGACTCAAGGGAATGAACTGGTCAGAATAAAGGCATTGCAACAATGGTGAACGGAACATAAACGAGGCATGTACAAGAAACTCACCACAATACAATACAAGACTCAAGTTTGCAACGGATAAAAGCAATGCAGTACACACATATGTACTGGAGGCAACCAGTTCAAATGCCAAAGTGAAGCCACCAGACCTCAAGTCTAACAGGCAGTGGCAACAACAACTATGAAGTATATAAGTGCAGACAAGCTAATCTAGACTTCGAGTCAAGCAGTAGACGGGGAAGTGCAGAATAACCAAAACATTGCCCAACACAAATGAACAGACTATGCAACATAAAGAAGACTCAAAGCCATATGCAGTAAACAACATGAAGAACATCAATCCAACAGACTCTCATTGAAGACAACAACAAGTTTATATGGATATGCAAGTAGTACAAGATTAAATGTCACTAGATAAACGAACCAGTGAACATCAAGCACATGAATGCACAAGAACAGTGACAGGATGAACACACAAGAAATAAATGCAACAAATTAGAATGTTGACAGAAGAAGCCGTGGGTCAAAAATTCAAGCAGAAATTTATTAAAACAAAGTCAAAATTTTACAAATTCAAAACACTGGCCGGTGTCAACAATGAACCAGACAATATGCAATTAAAGTTTACAGTTGACAATGCACAAGAACAAAAATGAAACAGAGGTGGCTATAAGGATGAACAGACATAGCCGAACCTAGTTAAATGTCAAACTCAAAGCCGCAACGAACAAGTCAGAACACAGAACCAAAATCAACATCGTCAAAGAATTCAACACCGTGGTGGCCAAGCAAAGTCAGAATCGAGTCGTGATAAACAAGCAATAGAAATATACGATTTGAATAAGTCATACAAAATCTCTAGCATTCATGCAAAATCAAACGACGGAGCAACTTATCAGACGAACAAAGAAATAGGAATTCAAATCCTATATAAACCTTAATATATCGTCGGCAAATGAAGCATTCGAGTTCAAGTAACAACAGAGCAAAATTATTCAAATCGGATCATCGATCGAGTTCAAGCGAGCAAATCAGAAGAAGAAAACGACATAAATTACATACCAAATTCAGAAGTTGAACTCGATCAAAAATTGAAGGAGCCGTATGCAGAGAGAAGGAATCACCAATCGACAAAGCAAGGGACGAAATAATCATTCGATCAAACTACTGAAAGCGGCGCTTTCAATTTCCAACAAAAACCCTAAATCAGCAGGAGGAAATGAACGAGAACAAGAAACCATTTTTACAGAAGCAAAGCGGGCCGAAGAAAAATAGAAAAGATAATATAGAAAGGGAAATTCACTTGTATTTTATTTAGGGCCGGCATCCTCCTTGGGCTTTAATAGTTTAAATTAGGGTCTAGTTGTTCTCTAATTGTTTTTTAATTTTTTTTTTAAATTTTGTAAAACGATTGAATTTTCTAGTCGTGTGACTAGGATACGAACTACGGTGGTGTAGTTCGAGAATTCACAACTCAGTGGTTGAGTTGTAGCAGGATTTTGAGCATAGAGTTAGGTTAGTCGATAGCGAGTGTCGTAAGTTTACGTATGTAAGCGTTTGACTATCTAATTTCTAGTAGAAACCTTGGGGGCAACATGTAGGCAGGGTTTTGCCAAAGCTGGGTAAATCTGTGTGTTATATTTTTTGCTTTTATTATTCTCCTATTATCTGTGCTGCTTTTACTCTGCTCTATATTTGTTGCAATTTTTTATATAAACCTCTGCAATAATTTTTACAACTAATAGTATCATCCTATTCACCCCTTCCCTCTAGGGTGAAATCGATCCTACTAGTGGTATCAGAGCTAGGAACGAAAGCCATTTTTGTTTTAAAAATTGATTTTTTTTTTCAACGACTGATTTTACTTTACAAATCTGAATTTTTAAAATGGTTTCTTTTAATACTAGTTTTGCTGAGGGTTGATCCAGTATATTTCCTCCTATATTTGATGGAACAGATTTTTTTTTAAATTGGAAGTTAAAAATGAATTTTTTTTTCAAATCCATTGATGTTTGGAATATTGTTGAAACTGGTTATAAGACACCAATAGTAATGATAGATAATCAAGAAATAGAAAAATATATGAATCTATGGACAAATTCTGAAATTAAACTGATGGCGGAAAATTAAGGCTATGAATGCTATTATTTGTTCATTAGACCAAACTGAATATAATTGTGTTTCACATGGTTTAACTGCGCAGGAAATCTGGTACACACTTGAAGCAGTTCATGAAAGAACATTCCAATCTCATCATGAAGATTTTAATAATCAGTGTTTCATAGGGGAAACAAATGACAGTGAAAGTGAAGAACCAAATGAAGTGTGTTGGCAGGCTAAGGAACGATGAGAATGGCATTTAGATTCCGGTTGCTCCAGACGCATGACAGGCGACAATTCAAAGGTTTTTAGCCTAGAAAAACACAAAGGAGGGAGAGTCACTATGGGCAACAATGAGAAATGCAAGATTATTGGTAAAGATAAAATAGGTAATGGTAAGTTTACATTAAACGACGTGTTATATGTTGAAAACTTACACCATAATCTGACTTGTGCAAAATTGTTGACTAATCATCAAAAGAAATCTTATTTTCAGGTAAGAGGAAAGGTAATATATACTCTCTATCTTTTGATGATCTCACTCTTTCAAAATGTTTGGTAGCTAAGGATGTAGAAGAAAATTTATGGCATAGAGGATTACGGCATGCTAGCATGAACCTATTAAACCAATTAAAAAGTAAAGATTTGGTAAGAGGTTTGCCATCATGTGATTTTGAAACGGAAATTTTATGTAAAGCATGTACCATGGGAAAACTTAAAAAATCATCGTTTCATGCCAAGAACAATGTAAGCACTTCTAGAGTTCTTGAACTAGTTCATATGGATTTTTTTGGACCTAACGATATTGCTAGTCTAGGTGGCAAGAAATATTGTTTCGTATTGGTTGACGATTACTCTAGATACACGTGGGTATACTTCTTAGCTAAAAAATCAAAAAAAAAAATTCTTGCTTCACCAAATTCACAAAATTAGTTCAAAATGGAAAAGGAGTTTCTATTATTTCACTAAGAAGTGATCATGGAGGAGAATTTGATAGTTATGAATTTGAAAACTTTTGTGATGAAAATGGATTTAGACATGAATTCTCAGCCCCACGTACTCCATAGCAAAATGGAGTAGTCGAAAGAAAAAATCGAACCTTACAAGAGTTGGCTAGATCTATGATAAACGAGTATGACTACCCTTGTCTTTTTGGGCAGAGGCAGTAAATACAGCCTGCTACGTAATGAATAGAGTCATGATTAGGCCAATTCTTAAGAAAACACCATATGAACTATGGTTTGGCAAAAAGCCAAACATTGCATATTTCAAGGTTCTTGGTTGTCTCTGTTTCATTTTTAATACAGGCGATCAACTGGAAAAATTTGAGGCCAATGATGACGAAGGGATGTTCATGGGATACTCATCCAGAAGCAAAGCTTATAGAGTATACAATAAAAGGACAAGAACAATCATGGAGTCAATCAATATGAAATTAAAGAAGGAATTGAGGATCAAAATAAGAAACAATCAAAAGCGATATAGAAGCGGAGAACGACAAAGATGAAAATGAAAAACCAAAAGAAACCATAGCCCCAAAAGAAGTCCAAAGAAATCTAGATACAGAGAAATTGAAATTCAAAGCAGATCATCCTCCAGAGTTGGTAATAGAAAATCCTATTGTAGGTATTCAAACTCATTCTTCCTTTAGAAATTTGTGTGATTTGTGTCTGTACAGTGGATCTATCTTAGAAATTGAACCCAAAGACATAGATGTATCTCTTAATGATGAAAACTGGTTTATGGCTATGCAAGAAGACCTAAATCAATTTTAGCAAAATGATGGTTGGAGTCTAGCTCCTAGACTTAATGATTATCTAGTTGTAGGAACAAAATGGATCTTTAAAAACAAATATGATGAATCTGGAAATGTGATTAGGAATAAAGCTAGGTTAGTTGCTAAAGGATATAATCAAATTGAAGGAATTGACTTTGATGAACCTTTTGTACCAGTAGCAAGACTAGTGTTCATTAGGATATTGTTAGCTTTTGCTTGCTATAAAGAATCTAAACTAAGACAAATGGATATTAAAAGTGCTTTTCTTAATGGAATTTTGAAAGAAGATATATTTTTTGAACAACCAAAAGGTTTTGAAAGTCATGAATATCCTAATGATGTATATAAACTTAAGAAAGCATTATATGGATTAACACAAGCTCCTAGAGCTTGGTATGAATGTCTTAGCACTTATCTCCTTGAAAATGGGTTCAAAAAGGGTTGTGCAGACACCACACTGTTCTTATTGCATGAAAATAATGATCTTTTGATTGTTCAAATGTATGTTGATGGTATCATTTATGGTGCCACTAACCATGTGTTGTATGAGAAATTTAAAAAAGTTATGCAGGAAAAGTTTGAAATGAGTTTGGATGGAGAGTTAAAATTTTTTTTAGGATTTCAAATCAAACAAAGCGACAAAGGTACATTCATCTCTCAAACGAAATATATTAGGGATCTGGTCAACAAATTTGGATTGGAAAATGCTAAACCTGCAAAAAAAACCATGAGCACAACGATCAAACTTGACAAGGATGAAAAAGGTAAGGCAGTTGATCAAAAACAATATCGATGAATGATTAGATCACTTCTTTATCTTACCACTTCTAGACCTATCATGTTTTTTGTCTGCTTATGTGCACGATTTCAATCTAATCCAAAAAAATCTCATTTAAAAGCTGTTAAAAGAATTATAAGATATTTGTTGCACATCCCAAGTTTTGGTCTTTGGTATCCAACTAATGATAACTTTGAATTAAAAGGATATTCAGATGCAGATTATGCTGGAAGTTTAGTTGATAGAAAAAGTACAAGTGGCACGTGTTTTATGTTAGGACATTCATTGGTTGCATGGTCAAGTAGAAAACAGAATTGTATTGCATTATCCACCATAGAGGTAGAGTATATTGCTCTGGTCAAATTTTATGGATGATACAAACTTTGCAAGGCTATGGTCTAAATTTTAAACGTGTACCACTAATGTGTGATAGTACAAGTGCAATTGATCTCACAAATAATCCGTTACATCATTCACGGACAAAACATATAGATGTTAGACATAATTTTATTAGATATCATATTTCCAAAGAAAATATATGCATAAATTTATTTTCAATCGATTCTCAATTGGCAGACATTTTTGCGAAACCCCTTCCATAAAATAATTTTTGTCAACTCCGTCTCAATTTGGGCATTTTAGAAATTTGATTCTATATTTTTAATTATGACCTTAAATGCCAAAATTAACTTATATGGCATCCTATTGATTATTGAAAAGATAAATAGTGATTGAAAAAGTGACGAGTGTCGATATTAATCATATATTATAACTTAAAAACGTATATTTAGTAAATTTCTTTAAAAATTTGAACAAGAGTTATAAAAACTTTTTGTTGGTAAAAATTCCATGATCATCTCTATTCCTATCATATTTCTATCGACCATCACTCATCAAAGTTCAATATGGTTTGTCAATGTGTGGTATTTTAAACGGGAATCATTCGTTTTTCATTTCGTTGTTTTTTAACAAATAAAAACATCCAAAGTATTCACTCTCATTTAAAAGTCCTCACGGTTATGCATAGGTGAATTTCTTGGATTTTTTGATTATGTGCTTCCATGCTCATTTAAAAGTCCTCACGGTTATGCATGTATGGAACACATATCAAAATTGATTTATTTAATAGACAAGTTGATTCTAATCCCATTTAAAAGTCCTCACGGTTATGCGTGGTTAGAACATACTTGAATTCATTTTTAAAAGAAAAAAATAAGGAATACTACTAATCTCATTTAAAACTCCTAACGGTTATGAATGGTTAGTAGATATTCAAATTCCTGATATAAATATACCACAATAGACACAACTATATGATTTTATATGATGATATCATTCCTATCATTCTAAAAGTGGAATATGCGCCTAACAAAGTATTTACGATTTTTTTTATTGAAATTTAATATTTATATTCGATCGAGTTTTAATGTTGTATTAATGTCTATCACTTTATCTCTATTTTTCTAACATTATTACTCTTTTGCTAATAATAAAATGGGGAGAGAAAAGTTAAGGTTTTGGCAAATAAAGGTCAAATATTTTCTATTTGCATCTAGGCCCATTTGCATATTTTTTATTTACATGCACATATGAAGGGGGAGCTTGTGTAGAGAGGGAGCATTTAAATAGGGGGAGCAAATAGAGTCTATCAAAAATCAAATACATTTAATAAATTCAAAATCTTAAATATGTGTTTGATATCAAAAGGGGGAGATTGTTCAATATGCGAATATATGATTTTTGTTTGATGATAATAAACATACATATATATATATATAAATGTATTTGTTAATGTACTATTTTATTTTCACAGATTAAATAAATATTTGCTGAATAAAATAAATAACACAGTTTAAATTCAAACAAATTTTTATTCAAACAAATTTTTATTACAATTTTGAATAGTACAAATTTGAGCTCTCGCTATATACACAATTTTCAAACAATAAAATTTTGATTACATCACAATTTTTCATTTACAAATTTCCTCACTACATATCACTCATTCACTCATATTTTTATCTTCAACTATTCCACATTGAGTCCAGCATCTGAGCTATCTGCAAAAATACACACTAACGTAGAAAAATTGAAAAATAATTATTTTTGCAGTATAAAATAAAATGTAATTTTGGAAATTTTATCTGCCTCAGTTACTTGGATTGTTCGTCATCATTTAATTTTGCATTCATCATACACGAACAGCTTGTGACATGCACGGTGTATCACTGTACATGCCACAAGGCCATGCACACCGATATACACTTGATAAATCTACATGGACAGGTGAGCACAAGGTCAAAACCAAATAAAAAGCCGGGTTGAACTCAAGTCACGACATGAGCACATGGTCAAACTCGAGCCTTAAGCTGGATTCAACACAGGTGTAATTCAAACGTACCAATTCAATAAAATTGTAAAAATCCAAAACGAATATAAATCAAGCCTCAACAAAAAATTTCAATGATATACACATGAAGAAGAGACAAGACAGTCCAAACCAGACTCAAGGGAATGAACTGGTCAGAATAAAGGCAGTGCAACAATGGTGAACGGAACATAAATGAGGCATGTACAAGCAACTCACCGCAATACAATACAAGACTCAAGTTTGCAACATATAACAGCAATGCAGTACACACATATATACTGGAGGCCACCAGTTCAAATGCCAAAGTGAAGCCACCGGACGTCAAGTCTAACAGGCACTGGCAACAACAACTATGAAGTATATAAGTGCACACAAGCTAATCCAGACTTCGAGTCAAGCAGTAGACAGGGAAGTGCAGACTAACCAAAACAATGTCCAACACAAATGAACAGACTATGCAACATAAAGAAGACTCGAAGCCATATGCAATAAACAACATGAAGAACATCAATCCAATAGACTCTCATTGACAACGGCAAGTTTATATGGATATGCAAGTAGTACAAGATCAAATGCCACTAGACAAGCGAACTAGTGAACATCAGGCACATGAATGCACAAAAATAGTGACAGGATGAACACACAAGAAATACATATATACAGCAGTTACAAAAATAATGTAACAAATTAGAATGTTGACAGAAGAAGCCGTAGGTCAAAAATTCAAGCAGAAATTTATTAAAACAAAGTCAAAATTTTACAAATTCAAAACACTGTCCAATGTCAACAATGAACCAGACAATATGCAATTAAAGTTTGCAATTGACAATGCACAAGAACAAAAATGAAACAGAGGTGGCTACAGGGATGAGCATACATAGCTGAAGCCTAGTTAAATGTCAAACTCAAATCCGCAATGAACAAGTCAGAACATGGAACCAAAATCAACATCGTCAAAGAATCCAACACTGTGGTGGCCAAGCAAAGTCTGAATCGAGCCGTGATAAACAAGCAATAAAAATATACGATTTGAATATGTCAGACAAAATCTCCAGCATTCATGCAAAATCAAACGGCCGAGCAACTTATAAGATGAACGAAGAAATAGGAATTCAAATCCTATGTAAACCCTAATACATCATCGGCAAATGAGGCATTCGAGTTCAAGTAACAACAGAGCATAATCATCCAACTCGGATCATCGATCAAGTTCAAGCGAGCAAATCAGAAGAAGGAAAAGGCATAAATTACATACCGAAATCATAAGTTAAACTCGATCAAAAATTGAAGGAGCCGTATGCAGAGAGAAGGAATCATCGATCGACAAAGTAAGGGACGAAATAATCATTTGATCAAACTACTGAAAGCGACGCTTTCAATTTCCAACAAAAACCCTAAATGAGCAGAAGGAAACGAAGGAGAACAAGAAACCATTTTTACAGAAGCAAAGCGGGATGAAGAAAAATAGAAAAGATAATATAGAAAGGGAAATTCACTTATATTTTATTTAGGGTCGGCAACCTCCTTGGGCTTTAATAGTTTAAATTAGGGTCTAGTTGTTCTTTAATTGTTTTATAATTTTTTTTTAAATTTTGTAAAACGATTGAATATTCTAGTCGTGTGACTCGGGTACGAACTGCAGTGGTGTAGTTTGAGAATTCGCAACTCAGTGGCTGAGTTGTGGCATGATTTTGAGCATTGAGTTAGGTTAGTTGATAGCGGATGTCGTAAGTTTACGTATGTAAGGGTTTGACTATCTAATTTCTAGTAGAAACCTTGGGGGCAACATGTAGGCAGGGTTTTGCCGAAGCTGGGTAAATCTGTGAGTTATATTTTCTGCTTTTATTATCCTCCTATTATCTGTGCTGCTTTTACTCTTCTATATCTGTGTTGCAATTTTTTATATAAACCTCCGCAATAATTTTTACAATTAATGGTATCACCCTATTCGCCCCCCAATGTGAAATCGATCCTACAGATGGAGCTTTCAAGCTATCAACGGTAGAAGGGTTATCTTTTCCATAAGCATGGAGTAGCAAGCATTTACGATGTTATTTCACTTGATTTCCTTTTATGCAAACAAGGTAATCTAGCCATCATGATTCAATGTGATAAGGCGATGATTTCCTTTCTTCTATTTATAAATGAAGGTGATTTTTTGAATCATTGGAACCATATTCTTAAAGTCTTTTGCTACATGATCCATGGCACAATTAGTTGTTCTGTGTTTTGAAAGCTGGATGTTTAGGTACTTGGAGATATGTATCGATGAACTGCTTCGATCCATGATCAGTACGTTGGAGTATAATTGGACTGGGGTCAATCAGATGACTTGCCCTTATATAGGTTGGCTTTGACCAACGTCCAAAGATAAGCAAGGTCAAGGGTGGATGCCAAGATATAAGCATTAGACACCAACTCCCAGATATAAGAGTAGGAGTAGAATTAAACTTGCTTTGCAGGTACACTACTGGATTATATCGTGCTCGTGTTGACATGAGCATATAAGTCATAAAATTTCAGCCATAACGATAAACCATAATGTTGTTATGGTCGAATGAGATGTCCTCAACCAATGATAAGTAATATTTATTGTTGATATATAATTTGTTTAGTTAAACAAGAAATGTTTAACCCAAAATAAACAAAACTAAGCAATGGTGGAATGAGGGGCAATTTTAGAAATTTATTATATGTATAGAATTATAGTAAATAAAAGCGTTACACAAATCATAGATACAGGCAGGAATGATATACAAGTTATCTCATCACAAATAATTGTATATTATACATGCAGGTAAGTATATAGGTAAGAAATTAAAAGTTGCAATAATGTAATGAAATGAAGATTGAACATAGAACAGTCTTTTATTTACACGTCTTTGAATATAAAGGTTGCAGGGGCCTCTCGCCCACCACGACTACCTCTGTCCACGGAAAGGATGAAAAGATAAAAAAAAGGCTAACAACAATTGTCCTCATAGGGTGGCTGGGATCAGTTACTTGTTCCTTTCCATCTTCCCTCCTATGGTCGGATGCTTAGCGTGATGCTTCCTCTTTTCTGGAGTGCTTTATTCTAAATTTGATTTTTCTTCCTTGGTTGTCCAGTATAAGGACTCATCAGAGTTATCATGAGCTTATAGCGGTGTCTGAGAAGTGTTAGTAGCATGACCCGAAAGGTAGTACGGCCTTGAGCTAGGGCTCGATAGAGCGGTGGATACATGGGGTTTGATCGATTCCAATCTAGGTTCTTTCTTTACGGCTTTCAACTTGTCAATGTCAATAGCCTTTATGGATGCCATTAAAGGTTCCTTATTCACGATAAGGGTAATAGCAAGCTCGTCATTATCAGTAACATTGAGTTAATCCAAAGTCTCATGATTAAGTGCACCGATCTTTTCGGCTCTAGAGCCAAGACTGGACTGGTGGTAGAAGTAGGAACAGGGTGGGAGTTATGACGATGAATGATGCAGTGGTGATGGCAGTTGTTATAGTGTTGAAGCTTGAGAGACTACTAGAAAATCCATGGCGGTTGCTGGACTTGAAAGTTAGCAGATAGAAAGGTAAAGGTTAGAGATGTCTTTAGGAGAGAATTGAAACTTCTTAAAGACTAAAAAAGGTTCCTTATTCACGATAAGGGTAATAGCAAGCTCGTCATTATCAGTAACATTTATAATGACGATGAATGATGGCAGATGTCAATAGCCTTTATGGACGCCATTAAATGTTCCTTATTCACAATAAGAGACTAAGGAGATACCTCAAGTGCGTGATGACTCATGCTAAAAAGATTTGTCAATTTCCCCTTTCTCGATAACTTTCTAAAGTGCAGGTAAAGTAGGAGAACTACTGATGGAATGAAGGTCGGAGTCATTAGATTATAGTGTTTGGTGGTAGTTATAGTAGTGGTTGTAGTAGAAGTGTCGGAAGCAACGAATGCGAGTGTACCTATTATGTCAACCTCAGAGTGGTCATCAAAAATGTGATAATCTTTGCTTGAGACTCCTTTTTAATAGGAGCAGTGTCATTCTGATGAAGCGCTTACCTCAGCCCATCGCAGCCATCACCGCGACCTACGACCTAACCTCCACGATCGCCGTTCCCACGACCTAAGCCCTCTCTGCCCTCTCCGCGACCTTCACCGTAGCCACGACCTAACTCCCCACGACCTAACTTTTCCTTCCCCGCGACCTAACTCCTTCCTCAATTCGTTAATACACGGCTCCGTCTCCTGATGTCGCAAACGACATAACTAGGTCACTGCAGTCAAAAGCCCTAAGTCGCGAACGACACAAATCCTAGGTCGCGAAGTTAAGTCGTGAGCGGCCCTAGGTCGCTGCCATGCTTCTTGAGTCGTTCAAGCCCAGTAAGTCGCGATGTTGAAGCCAGTAAGTCGCGTGCGTTGTCCTTTAGGTCGTTTGTGTGTTTGTAAGTCGTTGTAATATTTGTGTTTCATTTTTCTTAAGTCGCTGTGTTTGTTGTACCGCTTTGTTAAGTCGTATGTATTGTAAACTCCTATAAATAGGGGAAAAGTATCATTGTAAAAAAAGGGGAATTTTGAATAAAATTTTGTTTGAGAAGCTTTGTGCCTCCATTAAATTGATAGTTGAGTGTTATCTCCTATCTCCACTTTCGGTATTCGAGTGCGCTCGAATCAACGAACGTTGAAGCCAATTCGCGGAATCAAGTGCGCTTGATCAACGCTCAAAGAATTGTAGATCTTTCTTCACGGTATCGTGCGCGATCAACGTGTCGAAGATTGCTAAAATTCGGTATCTTCGTGATCAACGGATTTGGGCCTTTCAGCATTCTTAAATCCATCAATTTATCACCGATTCACCGATTATTTCCGCTAATCGTGTGAGATCCTGAACGGATTCGATTTACATCATCGAATTCGCTTCTCTCACTGCGTCACATTCACTAGATCCAAAGAGCTACCATCAGCAGGAGTATCAGCTGGAACTTGTTCAGCAGTTGTAGCCTCAATTGCCTTGATAGCCATCCCTTCTTCAAGGGCTGCCAAGTTTTCCTTGTTGAGCAGCTCGTTCTTTAAGTTACCCTTACTGGCTTTGTAGCCCAACTCTATGGCCCTTTTTAAGATCTCATCTCAAACCTTAACTAATGTAAGTGGATAGCTGTCTTCTAGCCATTCCAAGTTCTTATCTTCATATGGTGTGAAGAATCCTAGGAGGTTGGCTATAATTTTCTCCTCGGACTGGGTGAGAGTGGCTTTAATTTTAACTATCTTCTATTCTAAGCCAGCCATCTT
This sequence comes from Allium cepa, assembly GCA_030765085.1. Classification (NCBI taxonomy): domain Eukaryota; kingdom Viridiplantae; phylum Streptophyta; class Magnoliopsida; order Asparagales; family Amaryllidaceae; genus Allium; species Allium cepa. The sequence continues at coordinate 709,725,745 of CM060932.1, forward strand.
AATTCTTAATTCTGCAACTTCTTATATGCAAGACTATGTAATGCACTGAGTTTGATTCCACCTCTTTCTCAATTTAAAGTTATGCATAGAGATTATCGATTTTGGCTCTTTGATCTTAACCACTTTTTCAAGGCTGCCAATGTAGATGTATGTAGTTTCTAATCGATCGTTGAGAACAGTGCAATTATCCTTGAAAGTGATAGCCTTGTCAGCTAAATTTTTCTTGGCCATTTTTACAGCCTTGAAAGTGACTACATATCAAGTCGCGAGGGCGCTAGAGGATGTAGCAGTGGTGTTGGAGGTCTTAGATCATAGGAGGACAGAAATACGAAGATAGGATAACTTAAGGCAATGGAAAATGAAGATGAAAATGTGAAAAATCATAAGTGTTGTTTATAAATTCAATACTTGGAAAAGGGTCGGTACCGACGAAGTTTGTTCGGTACTGAAGGGTTTTAATTTCCATGTTTTTTTGGAAAAAAAAGAGAAGAAAGAAAGAAACTGATGGGTCAAAAACTGACAGAATGCCCCAACGAATCCAAAAATGAGAATAAACACGGTAAAAAGAGATGAAATAGCTTGCACACACAAATTTTATAGTAGTTTGACCTTAAATTACCACCTATGTCTACTTCAATTTTATTTCAAGAGTTTTTGCATGATTGTAAATAAGTTGCAATGCTTCAGGTCTAGAAAATAAAGTAAATTTGAGTTTGACTACAATTCATGGCAAAGTATGGTTAGAAAAGAGAATAAGAGATTCAATGGGCTGAAAATCCTTTCTACATTGCACTGACACTCACATTAATATGCCAATCAATTCATTGAAGTAGCTAGCTCGTAGAAGACTAGGTAGGAATTCAGGTCCATATGATCAGGAAGGAAGAACGAGTAAATCTCATAATAAAAATCATATCGGTACCAACCATACTTTCTCAGTGCTATTCTACTACTTCCTTCATACTTGTTACATCTTCAATTTGAAAGCTTCATTGTTAAAAATTTCTCTTGCAAATAATATTGGTGCCGGCATGATTTTTCCTACACAAGAATTTTTTCATTCTATAAAGTACTGGAGTAGTTCACCTAGTTGCACAGAATGGTTCTCTATCAAACCATCAAGGTACCAACCACAACTATGTTCGTGTCGACCATATTTGACTTACAACTTGGATGATATTTTTTCTCTAACTTCTTATGCTCCATCATTCCATAAAAACTCCTTAGATTCTTGATCCATTTCATTATCTTGAAGTTTAGGTCCATCAAGAAGTTTCTTGGTTCAAATGTTAGATAAAACTTGTCCCCCCAAAGTATGCTTTCATGAAAATAAAGCATGCTCTGGATCAAAACAAGCAATCAGATTTCAACTACATAGGATGCCATGGATCACTAACCATTATCTTGAAGCACTATGCCTATTCCAAGAGTGTTTCTTCTTTTTTATACCGAGAAGCAAAACATGTCGGTACCAAGCATATCATATCTGTACTGACATGATTCTTAAGTGTAGTATAATTATTAACACTTGGAAACTTTGCCCCTTCATCTCATTTACGGGGATTTCATTATCTTTGTATCCTCGACTTTGCAGCCACCATTTCTTCCTTGCCTTAGCTATTATCGCCAATATCAACATCAACCACTGTATTCAAATTTCGATATCGAACCGCAATCTAGGCCTCATCAACAACTCGACATCGACTAGAACGAGATTAACTTTTCTACCAGAACTTGATTCTAATTCAGGTGTATTCTTGGTATGGATTTTGATGCCACTAAAATCGCTGTTGCCATTCATTATCCTTTTCTTTGATGCTAGATTGGTGTCGCCTCAAACTCAACTTGAAATCCATGCTTTACCTTGACTACAGCTGAATTCTAAAGACAACACGTGGAAGCTACATCCTACTTAGAGTTGTCTCTAAGATTTCTTGGGATTGCCTCCAAGATCTCCTTATTCCTCTTGTTTGGTGTCTACTTTCATGTTTCCAAAGCCGAAACTTTGCCCCTTCATTTCATTTCTAGGGATTTCATTATTCTTTGTAACCTCGACTTTGCAGCCACCATTTCTTCCTTGCCTTAGCTGTTATCGCCAATATCAACATCAACCACTGTATTCAAATTCCGATGTCGAACCGTAATCTAGGCCTCATCAACAACTCTACATCGACTAGATCGAGATTAACTTTTCTACCGGATCTTGATTCTAATTCAGGTGGATTCTTGGTATGGATTTCGATGCCACTAAAATTGCTGTTGCATTCATTATCCTTTTCTTTGATGCTAGGTTGGTGTCGACTCAAACTCAACTTGAAACCCATGCTTTACCTTGACTATAGCCGAATTCTAAAGACAACATGTGGAAGCTACATCCTACTTAGAGTTGTCTCTAAGATTTCTTGGGTTTTCCTCCAAGATCTCCTTATTCCTCTTGTTTGGTGTCGACTTCATGTTTCCAATGCCCTGACTTAGAGTTCTCACTGAGGTCGGCCCTTGGTTTTACATATGTTTCACATACGAAAGTGGTGTGATCATCTTTCATGGAATAACGATTGAATTTGGATTGACGACTTAACTTCGATGGGATGATTTCAAAAACGCTCACAGTGCACGCACTCCAACGTCCAACTAAATCACATGCCAACACTTCAAGTTGAACATCACAACCCTGGGATCCTGTAAAGAAAAACTCCATGTCACTTAAGAAAATGGTATCATCATCGTATATTCTACGATAATGAGTAGAATCCAATACAATTCCACAACATGATGGGGCATATTTTCCAACATGGGTGGACTATCTACATAGGGTGTTCGCATACACTATGCCCTGAATACAGGACACACACTACATAGATTTACACTTCACACTGCATGGATGAGACCACACCGCCGGTTTTTCCTTCTCTAATATCCCTTTTAAAATATATCGTTTGCAAATCAAATTCCTGCAACAAAAGTGGTTAAAATAGAAAATATAGACACCATAAACATACACATGCATGCAATCTGGGTAATCATGATTATCCATCAAATCAGTGGACTCTGTCCTAATGTTTAGTTTTCACATAATAGCTACCAACCTACATGGCCGAATCGGACCTACTAGGTATACCAAATTTTCTAACTGGGTGTTAGAAGAAAACTGAACAATCTGTCGAAATATACTTATCCTAGTTCTTACCTAACTATCTATCAGTCTCATAGTTTTTATAGGCTTACTATGAACCAAAATGTTTTGCAGGCCAACTTAGAACCTACCTTGTCTATATGTATTCTTTTCTGTACGTAAACCTACTTTTTGTCTTACCCTTGACAAATCCTTACATATTGGAATTTTGGATTTATATTAGCTAGTGCTAATAATTGAAGTATAAGGTGCAACTCTACACTAGTCCCATTTGGTTTTCTAATTTCTGAGTCAATTCATCCTATCATAATCTATCCAAAAGTGATAACAACAATAATTTTTTTAGAAAAATTTTGGGCTAAATACCCTTTTCTGTTTCCTTGAAAACACTTTCTCTATAATGATTATTCCTTGAAATCATACGTTCAAAATATGGAAAATATAGCCCTTTACTATATCCAAAATAATTATGCCATAATATATTGTTTTATAAAATAGTATTGGTGAATCTCAAAATCACTTAGAAGTTAACTTACCTCGAAACCATAGGCTATAGATTCAAAATAATATTATACCTTTATATTGATAACGTCGGTGACCTTATCGCCACTAATGGTCTTTGCCCTTCTTTAATATAAAAATATGTTAAAGTCCTTACTCTTAAAACATAAGGCCATAAGGATGATAACTGGGATGCCGCACTTCATAAAATGTTGGCGACGTAAGGTATAAAACTTATTTTGCATAGGAGTAAGTCTTAAGAAAATAGGGTCAGCATAGTTAAGCCTCAACATTACTGTCTTAAGAAAATAGCAACTTCATTAAAGCCGAAGAGATAAAACGCGACACTATATTGCCATCTTTGAAACCAGGTTACTAGGATTAAAGCGGCAACCATTAAAGTCGAAATGATAACATACGGCACTGTACAACTGAAGTCATTATAGTAGCATAGTTTCCTATATATCGAAGTCGGTATGTTTAAAACATGCAATATCATTATTATCGCTATAAGTACTTCGCAAGCAATAGGGTCAGCGACGTTATGGGTGTGCAACTCCATATCCTTATATATATAAAATGCGGCACTATCGTAGCACATGCGTCAAGGTCGACGTCGACGATGAGGATGCCAACTTCTAACCTCTTCAACCTTGATTGATTCACTTTATACCAATATAGGTTGATATCATGTTCCTCGCTATTGGTTTTCATTGAAGTTGTAGTAATGATGAGATAAATGACGACGTCATCATTACCAACATGACATTTCCGTAATTAATATTAAAACTGTTTAATTGCTAATAAAAGTAAGTTCTTTTCCAGCATCCCCTATTGTTTGTCAAAATCTTATTGGTTAACAAATGCTTTGTCTTAATTCTTTCGAAAAACTGACCCAAACAGGTTTATCATTTCCTAAACATTTTGCAAGCCCTACATTTTATTTTAATATTTTAACATAATAATTATGCTTTTCTAGCTCAATTAATTCATATTAAATCATGAAAACTTGGAAAAAAGATCCCCAAAAATCATAACAAATCCAACTTATTATATCCTTTAACATATAAAAATTTAGGGACCAGAAACATAACTTAGTTATTTTAAAATAGTTAAAACCCAAAATATCTCATTTTCCAACTTTAGAAAATTCAACAAATATTCTCATTAAATTAGAAAATTATGAAATTAAAAACCCACTTCCAAAATAATGTTTCTAACACATATTAAACTTCAAATCATTCATGTATCATACGAGCGATTTTCTTACTCAAACATATCATTTAATTTCATAAATAAATTCCATAAATTCTCCAATAAGCATATATTCATTCAAACTATCATAAGATGATGTAATATAAGCAAAAGAATCGGATTTATAATTAAAACCAAAAATAACAACTAAAACATGAGATCATAACTATTATTCACCTTGAATGGTTTAAGAAGTTGATATTTGAATTTGATTTGATTTTCCTAAGCTTGTTTTCCTAGCTTTTCTTCCTCTTGAATCCTCTAGCAATGACTGGCCAAAGCTTTAATTTAGTTGTACAAGTGTAAATGAATGAGTGAGAAAGGAGGTAGGGGTTTGTATTAGGAAATGTAACCCTTTTCTTATTTTACACTTCTCATGAATTCTTCTTTCCTATTAATGTTCTAGTAATTCCATTAGTTCATTAATTAAGGTCCAACCCCTCTTAATTATCAAATCTCAATCTCCTTAACCTTTTACATTATTTTATTTTATTTATCCAATTCAATTTTCTAAATAATGTTAATTAGAATTAGGGTTGTTAAAGTCTTCACTCCATAAAGATTTCTTCCTCGAAATTATGATAATGTACATACATCAAACATAAAAGCATAGATGTAGAACATACCATCAACGAAGTCAAGATAAATTTCCATAATCCCACTCTTTTTTTCACATGTAATTTCTCTCTCATCATCACTCTAGTGGACTTTTGCTAGTTCGACCGTCTTGTTTCTTAGCTTCTTGTCATCTTTAGCCACAATACGCACTGGATGTCTAACTATAGTCATGTCCAACTCCACTACTAAATCTTCCAATACATTAGGAGTAATAGTAGTCTCTGGATCTTGAACACACTTTCTTAGATGATAAATATGAAATGCATTATGGACTCCTGCCAAATTGTTCAGTAACTCTATCCTATAAGGGAGTTTCTCAATCTGTGATAGGAAATGGTCCAACAAACCTAGGTGCCAATTTTCCTGATTTCTCAAATCTTACTATACCCTTCATTGGTATACTTCGATGAAAACATGTTCTCTAACTGAGAATTATAAGTCTTTCTATTTCTTATCTACATAACTTTTCTGCCTAGATCGAGCTTCCTTCATTCTAGCCCGAATCAGCTTAATCTTTTCCGCGGCTTCCCTTACCATATCCAGACCAAGAACTAATCTATCTTTGGTCTTTAATCAACATACTGATTTATGTGGCCTTCCATATAAAGCTTCAAAAAGCGCTATTCCTATACTAGTCTAATATATATTATTATAGAAAAACTCAACTAAGTGTAAATGGTCTTCCCATGATCCACCAAAATCTATTACGTAAGCTCTCAACAAATATTCGAGCACCTTATTGACTCTCTCTATCTGCCCATTTATCTATGGATAATAAGCGATACTCTCTTAAGCTTGGTACCTAACACTTCCTGTAGACTACTCCAGAGTTCACTAGTTAACAAGGCATCTCTTTCACCGACTATACTACTAGAAACTCCATTCAGTTTAACAATATAATGTATAAATAACTTAACCAATACATGTGCCATCTTGGTTGACTTAATATGAATGAAATATGCACTTTTGGTCAGTTTAGCCACCATGACCTATATACTTTCATTTCCCTTGTTTAATCTTGGCAGCCCGTCAATAAAATCCATGGATATTAAATCCTATTTCCAAACTGGAATATCTTAAGGTTGAAGCAATCCATTAGGCTTTTGAAGTTCGGCATTCACTTGTTGGCAATTTGAACATAGTTTTATCTGTAAGCCTACATCCGTTCTCATATCCTCCTAAAAGAAACTTATCTTCATATGCTAGTATGTCTTAGTTCCTCTAGAGTGAATAGTAAACTTCGATCGATGACAATCCCCAAGAATTTCTTTCCTTAGATCAGCAAAATCAGGAACACACAATCGTCCCTTCTTTCTCAACCATCTGTTTTGTCAGGATAAAAATCCTTCAAATCATCAATCTCAGTTCCACCTTCCAACCTTCTAATTCTTTAATTAGCAATGGATAATCTCTTTGCAATGAATCATTCTCCTAAAAGGCAACGTCTCAACACCTTCAAAGCAAAAATTACTGTAGCCAACTCTAAATCATGAGTCAAATTTCTAACTTCGTGCGGTCTGAGCTGTCGAGAAGCATAGGCAATCATTTTACCTCTCTACATTAACACAGCTCGTAATCATGTTCCACACACATTAGTATACACCATCAAATCTTGATTTCCATCTGGAATAACTAACATGGGTGCGTTAGTCAATAAATGTTTAAGCTTCTAGAATGCCTCCTCACATTTATCGGTCCATACGTACTTCACATCATTTCTTATTAGTTTAGTCATCGATATTGCTATATGAGAGATATCCTTACCGAATCTTCATTAATAGTCAAGTAGTCCAAGAAAACTCTTTATCTCTGTCTCTGTCTTGGGTCTCTTCCAATTATTTACAGCTTCTATCTTAGCTGGATCGAGAAACAACCCTTTTTCTAAGATTACATGACCAAGAAACTTCATCTCCTTCTTCTAAAAAATGACACTTCGATAACTTCGCTTTTAACTTATTCTGGATCAATGTCTCAAGCACTATCCTAAGATGAACTTCATGATCTCTTTCATCCTTGGAATATATCAAAATATCATCAATGAATACTAACATGAACCTATCCAAATGCTCTCGGATATCTGGTTCGTCAAATCCAAAAAAATGTTAGTGCATTGGTCAACCCAAATGGCATTACTAACCACTCGTACGAACCATATCTTGTTCGAAATACCATCAATGGAATACTCTCTTCCGCCACCCATAGTTGATGGAACACTGTCGCCAAATCCAACTGGAAAACATTTTGATTCCACCTAACCGATCAAATAAATCATCGATTCCTGGCAGGGATATCGGTTCTTTATCATCTTTTCATTCAACTTACGATAATCGATACAAATCTTAACAATCCATTCAGTTTCTTAACGAACATCGCGGCCGCTCCCCAAGGAGAACTACCTGATCTAATAAAAATATTTCCTTCTAAGTCCGTCGGATTTACCTTTAAATCCTTTATCTTGGTTGGTGCCATTCTGCTAGGCGGTCTACTTATGGGTTCGGCTCTAGGTGTAAGATCTATTCAAAACTCAATAGATCATTTCGGCGGTAATCCTATAATAGGCTCAAAAATATCTGCAAATTCTCTAACTACGAAAGCCCGATTCAATTCATCTTCGTCCTCTATTACACCTAACAAAGAACAAACATCAAAACTTGGATTCTTTGCTGAGTATATAACTCGGTTGCTTCATTAGGGTGTCTTAGTGATATTTTTTGCCATCGTAACAAAATACCTAGCATCATATTACTTAATCGGTCCATATACAAAATAATCCCAAATCCCATGAAATCAAACATAAGCAAACTGCAGGCAAATATATGACCAGAAAATGCAAATAAATGGTCACATATCATCCCTAGAGTTGCATACCCTCCTATCAGATTCGTAATATTAAGGAAGTAACTAGGTATGGGGGTTCTAGGTTAAGCTTATCTACCAAACAATGAGATATAAAAGAATGTGATGCACGAGTGTCAAACACTAATCTAACAAGTATACCATGAATCAAAAGTGTACCTCCCATCATAGCCTTCCCTTTCTCCTTAGTTGTTGGTCTCAAGGTAGCTTGTTCCATAGCAAATACAATTTCTTTTTCCACTTTGGCCACTTTCGAAAATTATTCTTGTAATGTCCCACATTGTCGTAGTTAAAGGACTTAATGTTCTTTCCAACTACTTCCTTCCCTTATCGGTTCGACATTCATGTGCATAATGGCCCTACTTATCACCCTTGTAACACACAACCTAAGACCTTCCTTTCTTGGCAGCACCCCTTCTGAGCTCGCTTCTTCTACTAAAACTTTCGCTTCTGATTCTGTCCACTGGGACTCTCTACTTTCTTGGTGTTATTGAACAAAGAAAGCATCTCTTTATTTTGTAAATCCATCTCCATGACTACGTCACATGGATCCTTGTGATGTTGTAAAGTTTCCCTAGGAAGCTTAGGTCTCAGTCTATGGATGAAACTCTCATTCCTTTTTATCACTGTACCTACGGTAGCATACCTATATCGGGACAGCTCGTTGAATCTGATTGCGTACTTAAGCATCATCATATCACCTTGCACCAACTCAAAAAACTTCCTCAGCAAAGTTGACTTAGCAATCTTAGACATAAATCTTTCGTCAAATCTCCTTTTGAACTCAGCCCAAGTCAACGTTTCATCTGCTATTCCAATAATAATATTGTTCCACCAGTATAATGTAGCTCCTTGCAATTACCTAGATGACAATCTCCTCTTTTGCTCATCATTCAAATAAAGATTAGAAAAAAATCCTCTCAAAGTGAAGTAACCAATTCTTCACTTCAATTGCATCCTCCGTTCCAATAAATGTCTTCCTTCCAAGCTTTGCATAGTATTTACTCAAACCAACATGATTGTCGACAACTAGAATTTCCTGACTAGCTCATCCAGCATTTCCTCCAAATAATACAACAACAGCTTCTGCTTGCATCATGTTCATAAAGAACTGATACATAGCTCCTACATCAACCAGTGTTGTACCTGCACCCACACTAGCAGTTGTCTGTCAGCCCGGATTCCTTCTAGTATTGGGTCTGACATTTCCATTGTCAGCGATGCTTCCTCCACCAAAATTCACTTCTCCATTTCCTCCCTCCATATATTACTTCTTTAAATCTATATTCTAACCTTAATGAGCTATGGAGAACGGTCTAAGAGTGAGGGAGAATAGAGATAAAGCATATACTTATATATAACAAATACAAATATTTTACTATAGCATTATCCCATACCCTTTGATTCATTAGGATTATGTTTTCAAAACTCCTTTTAAGTTCAAAATCCTATTAGTTTTACATAAACTCATGCTCTATACCCAGTTGTAACATTCCCCATTTTGAGGCCTGAAACTAAGCGCTACAAATACTGCAGTCATCTATAGTATTTTCCGATGAAAAAATACAGGTGTATTAATAGTATCAATAATATCAAAAGCACAATAATATGAAATAATTTTAAACACAACTTTTAAAGCAAACTTTCACAACTCTTTATCAAAGATATATTTCATATTCAGTACATAATCCCATACATTTCCCAGGTTCAAATAAAATATAATTATTACAAAATACTCCAAGACCCACATACGAAGAAGCCCCTTTGGTTGATCAGAGTTACTAAATAGACAGATACATCAACTATCCATACATGCATACAACAACCGATATAACATAGTGGATAATAGTAATTGGTAGACTCCTACATAGCTAGTTTTGCCTCCTCTACATCTTTGGAAGCTTTATTCATCCAAAACCTAATTAACATGTAAAGCCCTTATTTCCGTTCTACCTGAATCAAATTTTACGCCTCCGAGAGTTTAAGGGAAAAACATAAACTTCGAGTCAAATAAATAGCCTAGTGCAAATAATATTATGCCATCTCAGTTTACTGATATCTAGTGCAACCACGCCTTAGAGAAGAATGGGTTTTACTTCACTAATATCCCTTTAAAAATACATCTTTTGCAAATCAAATTCCTGCAACGAAACTAGTTAAAATTAACAATATGAACATTATAAACATATGCACGTACGCAAACTAGGTAATCCTGATTATCCGTCAAATCAGTGGACTATCTGTCTCAATATTTAGTTCCACATGGTAACTACCAACCTACATGGCTGACTTCGGCCTACTAGATATACCAAATTTTCTAACTAGCTATTAGAAGAAAATTGTATGATCCATCCAAATACACTTATCCTAGTGTTTACCTGACTATCTGTCAATCTCATAGTTTTTCTAAGCTTACTATGAACCTAAAAGTTTTACAGGCCAACCTTTAACCTACCTTGTCTTTATGTATTCCTTTCTATGCATAAACATACCTTTTGTCTTGCCCTTGACAAAGTCCCTCACACTGAATTTTGGACTTATATAAGCTAGGGGCTAATAGTTGAAGTATAGGGCATTACCCTACACCAGTTTCATCTGGTTTTCTAATCTCCGAGTCAATTTATCCTATCACAATCTATCCAAAAGTGATAAGAACAATAAATTCTTTAGCAAATTTTTTGGCTAAATACCCTTTTCTATTTCCTTGAAAACACTTTCTTTATAAATGATTTAACCCTTGAAATCATACTTTCAAAATAAGAAAAATATAGACCTTTACTTTATCCAAAATAATTATGCCATGGTATGCTTTTATAAATTTGTATCGACAAATCTCAAAATCACTTGGAAGTTAACTTACTTCGAAACCATAGGTAATAGAGCCAACATAATATAAAACCTTTATATTGATAACGTTCGTGACCTTATCGCCACTAAGGTTCTTTGCCTAATATAAAAATATGTTAAAGCCTTTAACTTTTAAAACATAAGTCCATAAGGCCGATAATAGGTATGTCACGCTTCGTAAAACGCGTCCTAAGGTATAAAACTTGGTTTGCATAGGAGTGAGTCTTAAAAGAATACAGTCAGCATAGTTAAGCTTCGACATTACTGCCTTAAGAAAATAGCAGCTTCATTAGAGCCGAAGTGATAAAATGCGACACTATATTGCCATCTTCGAAAACTGGTTACTATGATTAAAAGCAGCAACCATTAATGTCGAAGGTACTACACACAACACTATATAGTCGAAATCATTAATAGCGAAATATTTGCCTAAAGAATCGAAGTCAGTATGCTTAAAACATGTGGCATCATTATTGCCGTGATAAGTACTTCGTACGCAATAGGGTTGACGACGTTATGGGTATGTAGCCTCATGTCCTTATATATATATATAAAATGCGGCACTATAGCAACACATGCGGCAAGGTCGACATCAACGATAAAGATGTCGACTTTGAACCTCTTAAACCCTAACTGATTTAGTTTATACCAACACAAGTTGAGATTATGTGTGTCGCTATTGGTTGTCATCGAAGTTATAACAGCGATGAAGAGAAATGACGACGTCGTCATTGTCGACATGACATTTCCTTAATTAGTATTAAAACTGTTTAATTGCTAATAAAAGTAAGTCTTTTCGACCATCCCTTATTGATTGTCAAAATTTTATTGGTTAACAAATACTTTATCATAATTCCTTTTAGAAAACTGACCAAAGCAACTTTATCTTTTTCAGAACATTTTGCAAACCCTACATTTTATGTTAATATTTTAATATAATAATTAAACTTTTATAGCTCAATTAATTCATATTAAATCATAAACACTTGGAAAAATCCCCAAAAATCATAATAAATCCAAATTATTATATCCTTTAACATATAAAAATTTCGAGATCAAGAATATAATTTAATTATTTTAAATAATTAAAACCCGAAATATCTCATTTTCTGACCCTAGAAAACACACCAAATATTCTCATTGAATCGAAAAATTATGAAATTAAAAACTTACTTCCAAAATAATGTTTCTAACATCATATTAAAATCTAAAGTCATTTGGGTACCGTATGATAGGTTTTCTAACTGAAACATATTACTTAGTATCATAAATAAATTCCATAAATTCTTTCTATTTGGGTTTGCCTTTGATCACTTCTAGAATTACCAAACAAGATTGTATGCCTCTGTTTGAAAAGATTATTGAAAAGCTTCTGATATGGCCTACTGAAAAATTATCACAAGCTGGTAGGTTAACTATTGTACAGTCAATTGCTGTGGCCATGACTACCTATTGGACAAGGCATTATATTCTTCCAATTAAGCTGATTAATATGATTTCTAGTGCTCTTAATAAATTCTTATGGCATGGTGATCCTTTTTCAAGGAAGCTTATTCCAATTTCTTTCCATAAACTGTTTGATGCTAAGAAGCATGGAGGTCTTGGAATAACAAATATTTTTCAGTGGAATAAGGCTGCAGTCTCAGTGTATTTCAATAAAAATTTTACAACTGATAAGAATTTATGGTCACAATTGGTTAATCACAATCTTATTGGTAAGAGAAATTTCTGGACTATGTCAATTCCTCAAAGCTGTAGTTGGAGTTGGAGGTGTATTCTAAAACTTAGAGAATCATTTATACCTTTAATACAATGCAATTATGTTTTGATTAAAGATTTGTCTTTCTGGCATTCTCCATGGGCTAAACAGGGATTAATCCTTAGCTCTATTGTTGATTATAATTTGAGAAGAAATTCTGGAATATCAGAAGAGGCTAAAGTTGATGATTTTATTCATGATGATAGTATAGTTTTGCCATATTCATTCCTTCTAAGAAACTTATGGAGCCTCATTTCAAATAACCCTATTATCAAGTCTGATGATGTACTAGTCTGGTCTGGGAAGAAGTTTACTATTAAGCTTGTTTATAAATCTCTCTGTGATAATGGTTCACAATTTCCCTGGCATACTAGAATTTGGAAAATAGGTGGTAGTGCAAAGGAAAATTTGTTGCTATGGAAAGTGATGGCTAATGCTTTAAATACCAAGGATAAACTTTGTAGAATTGGTATTATTTCAGAGGATCTATGTGTCTTTTGTAAGTCTGGTACATAATGTAATACTCACTTATTCTTTGAGTGCCCTTTTGTATTTCAAATCTGGTACAGATTATTATCCTATGGTGAATTTTATAAGCCTTCGTCTGTAAGTGCTATTGAGTGGTTTAATATCTTCAAAGCAACTAGATGGAAGTCACGTAATACTAGGCTTTTGTTAAAGATGCTTAAGAGATTGATCTATGAGGTGTGGCAAGAGAGGAATAATAGAATTTTTGGTATTGGTATTAAAAATTCTTCTCAGTTGTTTAATCAGATTCATGGTAATATTCTCAGGTTTTTGAAGACAGATACATTTTAAAGTTTGATGTATCATCTTTCTACTATGTATATCTCTGAAGACTTGATAGAATGCTTCATTCTGAAGGTTATGGAAATTGTCTTAGTTTTGCTTTCATTTTAAAGTGTGATGTTTCCTCCTGTTGACATGTAATTCTGGTAAATTTATGGCATGATGCTGTATTTTGCTGTTGGTCAAGATTGGTATGGAGAGCTGTTGACATGATGTTTCCTATTATCACTGGTCCATCTGATTTCAATGCTATTGGCATGTATTTCTATATGAAGTTTTAGTTTAGTTGAAATGCTGTTGTTGTTGATGTAAGTGGTAATATTATTGTCTTTTGTAGCGGTCAAGTTATTATGGGTCTAGTGGTTATTTTGTAGAATTGTAATTTTGTTTGTATTTGGTTGTATGTCAAGCTCTATGTTTGTAATGATACTTTAGTTAATAAAGTGAGCTCTTTGCTCTTGACTTTCAAAATAAATTCCATAAATTCACCAATAAGCATGCTATCATTCAAACTATCATAGCATAGTATAATATAAGCAAAAGAATCAGATTTGTACTTAAAACCAAAAATAACCATTAAAAATGAGATGTATAACTATTATTCATCTTGAATGGTTTTAAAGTTGAGATATGAATTTGATTTGATTCCCATAAGCTTTCTACTTGTTTTCCTAGCTTTTCTTTCTCTTGAATCCTCTAACAATGGCCAACCGAAGCTTTGATATAGTTTGTATAAGTGAAAAATATATAAATGAGAAAGGAGGCGGGGGTTTGTATTAGGAAATGTAACACTTTTCCTATTTTACCCTTCTTATGGATTCATCCTTCCTATTAATGTTCTTGTTAATTCCATTAGTTCATTAATTAAAATCCAACCCCTATTAATGATAAAATCTCAATCTCCTTAGACTTTTACATTATTTTATATATTATATAATTAAATTTTCTAAACAATGTTAGTTAGAATAAGGGTTGTTGAAGTGCATCGGCTACACGGGTTTTAACAAGGTAAGAAATAAAGTAAAAACATACGTGTCCTCATTTGTCATCAAGTTTTTTCTATTCAAAATGACTATTACTAGGCGATCTCCTCATCTTAGAATTGGCATCAGCCCTTCCACTCCTCCGAAAGTGAGCTCTTCTACTGCTCAAGTATCTACTTCCACTTCGTTTGGAGCGAGACATCTATTACACGAGAACTTTAGCAACGCTACCTCATCGCCCTACCCTACCGATGGAAGATCAACCTATTCCTATAGTTTTGGACAATCCTCGAGACCAAACACCTTTTAACGAACTACCAAGGAGCTTAAGACGATTCGCATCAAGCATGGGATCGTCAAAGATGAGGTCCTTTTACCTGCACTCATCAAAGGGCTCATCTCCCACCGGTAGGCTATACCACATGTAATCAATATATGTGTCTATATGGTGCTATGCCACTGTTTTGTGAGTTACTTAAATTATTTCTTCAAGAGCTCGAGCTGGCTCCTACCTAGATGCATCCAAACGGCTATGCTTTGCCTAGATCTCTCTATAACATCATCATGATTCACTTAGCTCGTCCTACTTCTTTCGAAGGGTTCTCCTTCTTACCCAGCTTCAAAAAGAGGCAAGATTCACCTTCTTTGCTAATAATCGAAGCATATAATCGCTATAAGGTTATTAAGGCACTCCATAACAAACTTCGCTATTTTAAGCATGAATATTTCTTTAATCGCTATCTTGTAGGCTACAACTGCCTCTGGCTACTCGGTCATAAGTTCCTTCATCTATTTCCTTTTTATATTCTAGCTTTATTCACCCACACATCTAGTACGCTTTACATATCCTTGACAGATCTCACCAAATGAAACCCAACCGACGATCTTTGTGCTTTGAAATTCCCAAAGGGGATCAACAACAACTTAAGAAGGACAACATATCTCCTCACCAATGCTCAATTATGGAAATACCACCTCTTTACATCGGAAGGAGTTTGTAAATATTACAGTTTCTATAAATGCTGCTCGAGATGCTGGTGCTCATTCTGCTCTGAAAGGCAACTCCAATGATGATGAAAAAAGGAGTCAAATGGCCAAGAAGTTGAGGAAAATCTTGGTGAAGAAGAAGAGGATAGAGGACTCGGAGATCTGGGTGAGGAAGGGATAACGGGAGGAGAGAATGATAGAGTTAGGGCTATGCCCTAGGGGCTTTTCCGTAATTTATGGTAATAAAATCTCGTTCCAAATAAATGGTGTTTTCTTTTTTATTATATACTTGATATATCATGTTACATTAATTAACTATTTAATTTAGGTATATTTAATAGAAAATCCATAAACAATATTTTTTGTGATAAGTATTTATAGTATGTTATAATCATCAGCAATTTATCACAATAAAAATAGACATATCATTTTAAATATTCCTAATCAAGATTTATTGACGGATATTAATACATCTTTTGAGACTAGAGTGTGTAATACCCTCCAAATGCTAGGCAGTGTATTACTAATGACTGTTGGGGGCATCAAGGGATTATGTACTGGTAGTTATTGGATAATTAGGAAATGAATCACTTAAAGTTTTCTGTTGGTTAATATAACTAAGGTCAAACCAAGTGACACTATTACATAGTGCTCTCGGATTTAGAATATTATTGAACTTCAATATGGAAACTCCACTTTTAGTATGGTTAAATTGTGGCATAATGTCCATCGAACAACTATAGTTGGGTCTGAGTTAAAGCATCGGAAGCGAAAAACTATTCTATAGAGAATTCCTCAGTTATATAAGACTAGCATTAAAGTCGACTGTAGTCAACTAAAAGTCAGAGTCTCTAGTTGAAGCATTTTAGTTAATAAAAGTTGTTATTATTGAACCATGGACTTTTTTACTGGATTATACAAGTTTAATGTTGACGATAATGGAATTTTGACCAATACTAAATTCGATATGCCCTAATGTGTTATATTTTTTACAAAGAGAATTGGTGTAAATAATAGTCACTAACGATGACCTCTTAAAATTGTAAAAATAGATTTTACGAAAACTATATGAGCGATAAATTTGGCCATACTATCATACCACTAGCTCAAGTGCAGTATGAAATTTAATATTTAAATTATTTGATATTAATCGCTATCTGAATTTACACCTAAGAGTCACACAACCAAATGTTGAATACTTCTACTACCACTTGATTTGATTAAATTATAATTTCTATAAATAAAAAATTATTTAATATTTTTGAAATATTTATTGTTAAATTTTGTTTGATTTTTGTTGATCAGTATTGAAAATAATATGTGTATAAAAGTTATGTACACACGTATGGATATACGATATTAAAGTACATTTGAATATGGTTTAAATGTAAATTGTTTAATCTAGTTTGAAGTAGAATGGAAGCCTATAAGCGCCCATGGAATGGGTGGCCTAAGAAAAACCGGAGGAGGGATCTGCGTTGACATATTTTGGTTTGAATTAGTAGAGAAAAGGTGGATCTATATCCACATTTTCTCTTTTTTTTCTCTTATTTAAACCCATTTCCCTTCACTTTTTCATTTTGATTTTCGCTCTCCTCTCCAGCTCCTCTCTAGCTGAAAATACCATTGCCCCTCTTTCATCATTTTCAAACTAAAAAATATAATTTCAAATAAAGCAAAATAAAGACACATAGATCTCTTTGAGTGGTAGCGTTTTTCTAAAAGAGATCAGATTCTATCATAGGAGTTCTATTGATTCAACATTCAAAGTGTCATTAATAGGCTACAATAGAGATAAAACTTTACTAGATATTTATTTATAATCATATATGACATTTGTTATATTAATATATCTGGTTAGATTAGTTTCATAACATGAATCATTATATGTATATGTTGTCGATCTCGATAATGTATTTGTTAATTATTGCCATAAATAATTTTTTTTATATGCTTACATTTATTTTTGGCCTAAATATAAAAGGAATTCGAATTTAGTTTAATTAAAAATGTATTTGTAAATGAAATAGAATTTCAAAAAAAGTATATATACATGCATGCATTTCTAAGTTATTTTAACAAAATTACAAATTACATTTTCAAATATATATTGAAAATGTGCATACATACATATTTTAATTTGAAATTGAATTTAATATTTATTAATCAAAATTGTTAAATTACAATATGTGTGTATGTGTGCGTATATTAAGTATATCCATATAATTATGTGAAATAATTCCACACTAAAAACGAGAAAAATTCCCTATAGAAATATACATTTATCTAAATTATTTGAAATAAATTAAAAATATTTATGAATAAGTCCAAACTTGTTTATTTAAATAAAATAAATAAACTTTTTTGTTTTTATCAAATATACATTACAATCGTACAAAATATAACATATATTAATATATACATATATGCAATATTATTATGCATTATTATTCAAATATATAAAAATGATTTAAATTATTAAATTTTAAATAAAAATATGTATTTTCGAGAAAATAATTTCATATGTATATGTATTTATATAATATATGTATATATTTTATTTATGAATTTGAAATTTGGATTTGAATTTTAAGATATTTTATATCTAGGTCTAATTTAAAATTTGATTATTGTAATTTAAATTTAGAATTTAAAATTATTTTATACTTATATTATAAATAATCTTTTTATATAAATATGTACGTGTGTGTGTGTAAACATAAAATTGTTTTATATAATATTAATTCTATAATATGGATAACACATGTGTGAATGGATGGGCTAACATATTTGTTGCGGTGTAAATCCCAACATTTAGATATGGGTATATTAAACCATGTACATTGAACATATTGTATGTGCACATTTACATACATGTGTATATGACATATGTACATAATATATATTATTATATATAATTAAATATAGCCCTTTTATTAATAATTAAAATAATGGTTTTAATTAAAATTAATGTGGATCAAATCTAAGTCAAGACTTCATAAGCTCAATAAGATCCTAAAATGGAAAAAAATTGAAATTCACCCATTTAACCTGTTGTGTGCTGGCCTAGATCCGACAATGATATCTTATCTTAATAACCTATGAAGTCTAAATTGGCAGCATTATGGCTAATTTATTAAAGCATACGCATATGGTAGGGTGTTTAGAATAGTAATGTCTACGGTTGGGTTTGAATAATCAAGTACACTACCCTACCTAGCTGCCGGCCATGCCTGAAAGAGTGAGGTAAGCCTAAAAGTTATCCCCAATATAAAGGCCCAAATTTATATTAAGCATTGTGCTAATTTTAAAAATCTTTTTTGAAACTAGAATAAAATTTATAATGTTAAATTTAAAATAATATAGATAATATTTTAAATTTAAAAGAATAAATTTAAAATATGTAATGATTTTATAAATGTTATGAAATAATTTTCAATTTTTTTTAAAATAAAATAATTATTTTCCAAAACGTATTATTAGTTCATTACATTAATTAAATGAATAAATAATTAAATTAAATAACATATATAATATTATTTTACAATGTTAAGGTAATATATATATATATATTGAAATTAATATAATTAATTAAAATTGTTTTAATAAAATAAAATAATCAAATGTTAATTAATAAATAATAATACATATATATAAGATATACGTGTATAAAAATAAATGTTATAGCGTGCATATTCAATTTAATATGTTTAAAAGGAATAACATAAAACAAATTAAAATATTAGTTAATTAATTAATTTAATTAACTAAATAAATTATTTAGTCAAATTAATATAATATTATCTATAAGACTATTATATAAGTTAAATAAACTACAATATGTTATATAAGAATCAAACTTATGTAATATAAATGTATAATAAATGGTAGAACGGTAAGAAATCTAATTAGATTTAAGGAGTAAATACATATGTATGGTATGTATACCATGATTTCAAATGTGTCTGACAGTTAAATCACAATGATATTTCATAAGAAATACATTATTCCATTAGTCGGTACCACTCAACTGAATATATAAAATTTTGTATAAATGTAGTCCTCTACCATTTAGATGTTAATAAATTATTTGCATACTCTCTCGTAGTTGAGCAAACTCAATCTAGGAATGTTATGTGTAGTATTGTTAATATGCGAACTACATGAGGTAAGATAAAAATAAACATATGTATTTGTTGGACAAACTCAAAGTACATATATCATACTTGGGCCGTCGTGAAATGGTAGACACGAGCGAATAATTTCTTTGAATTTGTCATGAAAACTCAAGGTCAAAATGAGATTAGAAAAGGAGCATAAGGTTATAAGTTGTATATGAAAGAATCAATAAAGTGTTATTCATCGTTTGTGGGTCTATGAATTGTTGAGCAAACTCAAGGTCAGAATCCCAGAACATACGAGTCCTAACCTCATTAGAGAAGTCATAAAATTTCTATGTTTCATCTTAGGGTTTTAAGAAACATAAAAGACTAGTGGGAGTCTTATCTGAAAAATGAAATGGTAATTGTTATTCGACCTTTTGACCCAGCTATATCTAGACTAATTGGACAAGTTATACTCGATGATAGACAAGGCAAGCAGCCAAGAGAAATGATCATGGAGTCCAGAGATTAAGAATGGACAATGGTGTGAAGCAACACTCATACGGGACCAAGAGATGGACTCTCTAGAATATTCTAAATATGGCTTAGTGCATTCCCTAGGCAAGGGATCGATACCTATCCCTTCCCCTATATAGGGGACCAGATCGTATCACTATGGTAATGAATAACACAAACCAGCAATTTAACTCAATGAGAATTGATCAATATCTTTGAAAGCATGAAGGCAACTATGGAATTTTTTTTTAAAAAGAAGCTAGAATAGATGGGACCTACCATACTGATCGCATGATGCCATGTGGCCTCTAAGATCGAGCGGTGTCGATGGCCTAATATTGGGAATTAGGCCTTGAAACTTTTTGGATGAGCTCGTCTACGTCGTGAGATCTATCCGCGAAATTCCAAGAAAATATTTGGTTGTCTGCACCTGTAAATATAGAATTCTTTGTTCATTTGAGGGATCTTTACGCTGCCGTTTTACTTTAAACCTACTGTAATCAAGGATCTATTACAATCTAATCCCCTTGTACTCAGAAAACCAAGTGAGTAATAAAGCAATTCATTTAAAGTGGACGTAGGCAATCAACGTCGAACCATAGTAAATTTGTATGTTCTTGTTTTCTGCTTGTTTCTCTCTATTTTAAGTTTAATTCTTCATATTATTTTTCTACTTTTAATCTATTAGGTGTTTGTACCAACTTTTGACACAAACATTTTGGTGATTTCACTAAGAAGAAATTCTCAGCTTAATTGGATCTCATCATCTAATAGTGGATTCTCATATCCGAGAGATAGATCTTGATTTCTCTCGATAATTTTTCATTTCTATTCAGATTTGAAGAAGACCTAAAATGAAGCTATTAGCCATGACCAGAGGAAAGTCTACTACTTCTCGTGTTGTTGAAGGCAATGAAGATACCAATGTTCAACAGATTGACCAAAATGTATAACTGATGGCTGCTGATGCCCTAAATCCTCCTAATTACATCACCAAAGTTGACTTTGAAGTCCTAATGAAGAACCGCTTGATAGCCGTTAGTAGCTCAATCAGTAGATCCGGGCCAATATTGACCTGATGAACCAGTTGAAAGATCAACGTGGCAAGATAAGGAGGAAGCCTACTCCATGCTCAAGATCAGAGAGCTCCTCTTTATTTGACGCTTATCATAGAAGTGGATGGCGCAAGACGAATACGTATGATGTTGGAACGTCAAAGAGCAACTATGCAATTAACCATCATTGCGCCACCCGAATCGCCATCCAACCCTCAAGGAGGATTGGGACCGAACCCTCCAACCAAGGGGGAATATTCATGCTGGCAGAGGTGCTAATTCCAAAGCCTCCATGTTCGAGCAAGGAGATGGAACCTAGGAGAATTTAGTTGAACCACATCTAAGAAATGATGATAGGATTACTACTTAAGAGGCACATGAGGAGCATGCTGTGCCAAGGCAATGTGGTGCTGCTCGAAGGAATGGATCGAGCCATTCACATGAGGTGGAGCATAACCACTACTAGGCACCGGCTATTTAGATACCATACCTAACAGCTATGGTGAGACAACTTGTGAAAGAAAGTCAAGGCCTGACCAACGATGATTGGGGATTCTCTAGGATTCATGCTCCATTCATTGAAAACATCCTACATATAGAGTATCCACGGAGGTTTAATATGCCTATGATGCTCGCTTATGCAGGAAAAATTGACCCCAAGAAGTATCTCATGAAGTAGGAGTGGCACATGGACTCCGCAGAAGCCACCAATGCAGTCAAGTGCAGATGTTTTCCCATTTTTCTAGAAGGGTTTACGACCATGTGATTGACCAAGCTACCGTCGCTATCAATTTCTTCATTCGATGACTAAACAAGTAAATTGGTGGAGCAGTTCCACATGCACACAGTTCGCCCCCAAAGATGTCATGTCCCTCTCCAACTTGACCAGACTATTGAAAGATTATCTGGAAAGGTTCAATACGACTATTGCAAAAGTCAGTAGTCTAAAAGATGATGCGATACTAAACGTAATGACCAAGGGAAGTGACCCTGATTCTGATTTTGGCGATTGGTTGGCGGGAAAGCCTCCTTATACTTTTGACTGTTTTTATAAGAATGTGTCTTAATTTCTTAGGAAGGAGGAGGCAAAGCTGACCAAAAAGAGAGATATTGTAGGCCAAAGTGCCGTGGGAGTACAAAGTAATGCGATGATGAAACAATACGAAGAGTGTTTCGAGAAAGTTGAAGTCAATGTTCAAAACAAAGTAAATGAGCAAAAGAGAGGTGGAATCGGAACCATGATCGAAGATGGGATTTTGGAAGAGGGAAGCCAAAAGATCCCGACATTTGACACCTATACACCATTGAACACAATATTAATGAACGTTTATCTATCGACTTGTAATACTATGCGCTACGGAAAACCACCTTTGAAAGAACAAACGGAGAAGTATAAACAAACAGAGAAGTAATGTAGATTCCATGAAAGTTATAGCTATACCATTGATGAGTGCCACCACCTCCATGATGTCATTGAAAAGTTGATTCATGAAGGAAAATTGAAACAGTTCGTTATAGCCCCACAGGTGGAGAGTCGGGGACGTCCGATACCAAGATAGGACAAGCCTCGCCTAGTACTGAGGAATCTAGGTGGGCAGGTGTAAGGTTAGTCATTAACACTATTGTTGGAGGACCACATCCAACTGATAAAATCTGGAAAGAGATGGAACGTTACATGAACACCATAAGACATGTTAATATTGAATGTCGCTCGAGGATGATGCTTCGGCAAAGCAGTAGAGAACCGTCACTGACAATATCCTGTTTCAAAGTAGAGATGTAGACAGGGTGAAAGCCCTTACTATTGACCCAATGGTGATCGTGGCCATGGTCGGCCTTGCCTTGGTGAGAAAGATTTTGATCGACTATAGAAGCTCTGTTAATATCACTTTTTTAGAAGGCCATGACCGGATGTTACTGGAGGCAAAAGGCTTAAAACCATGCAAAGCTTGTATTCATGGCTTTAACGGTGTTGACACTAAATGGTAAGCTACGTCGAGCTACTGGTGGGTTAGGAGATGGCAACCGTAGAAGAGTGCAGGTGATGTCATTTGTTGTGATGGATGTGAACTCTCCATACAACGCTTTCTTGGGCCAACTGGCCCTTGTTGATTTCAAGGCAGCTATCGCCCTTTGGTGCTTAACACTCAAATTTCCAGCAGAGAATAGCATGACAATTATTCATGTAGGTCAGGTGACTGACTGTGCCTGCTATGTTGCTGAGTTGAGTGATGCTCAGCGGAAAGAAAAAGGAAATGATGTGGAGAAACCTCATTGCATCAAAATTAATGAACCTTAACAATCAACGTTCGAGCCTTGGCTCAGGTACAACAGTCGGTTCTACAAAGATATAGATCTGAGAGATGAGGAAGAGGACCCCAAAGAACTTAAAGCCGCACCTCTGAGCTGATGATCAACATCACTATCAGCTACGATGACCCATCACGGGTCCTGAAGATCGGATCACAGCTCAGTGCAACATTGATGAAGGAATTAGTTGGCTTTCTCCAAGTGAATCTTGATGTTTTTGCTTAGACCTATTCTAACATGTGTGTAATCTCACCAACCATTGTGAGCATGCATTGAATACCGACCCAAGGCATGTCCCGGTGAACCACAAATGACACAGCATGGATCCGGGGGGATCTGCTGCTCTTAAGGAGGATGTGGATAAACTCAATAATAATGGGTTTATATGTGATGCCTTCTATCCGAAATGGGTATCTAATCCTATACACGTAAGAAAGGCTAATGGAAAGTGGAGGATATTTGTTGACTACTCAGACCTGAATAAAGCGTGCTCGAGGGACAACTTTCCACTTCCAAGGATCGACCAGCTAGTAGACTAAACCATTGGACACGAACTGCTTTCATTTATATATCATACTCTGGTTATAATTAGTTCTTGATGAATGTCCTAGACTAGGAACACACCAACTTCATTATCGACTTTGGATTATACTGCTACATTGTGATGCCTTTTGAACTAAATTTTTTTGGAGCTACTTATCAGAGACCGACCAACCGGATGTTCAAAGACCGGATCAAACGATAAATGGAAGTATATGTAGATGATATGCTCGTGAAGTCATGATGATTAAACTACCACGTCGATGATTTGGTGGTGTTAAGTATTCTCCAAGAATATAGAATGAAAATCAACCCCTTGAAATGCTCTTTGGTGTTGAGACGTTAGAGAAATTCTTGAGTTTCTTCGTTAACTCTCACAGAATTGAAGCCAATCCTGAGAAGATTTAGGTGATATCCAAGCACCCAAGACGATTAAGCAGCTTTAAAGCTTAAATGGGAAGGCCATTGTCTAGAGTTGGTTCATCTCCAGAGCCAACGATAAGTGCATTTCCTTTTTCGACTTGATCAGAAGAGGAAAGAGGAACTTCGCATAGACGCAGGATTATGTTGACACGTTTCATGATCTGGTAAAAACACTTAGAGTGACCCTCTATCTTATCTAAGCCACTGGATCATTGTGGCGTGTACATCTATTTAGCGGTGTCGCTACGTACCATAAGTGCTCCGCTGTTGCGTGAAGAGAATCGGATCCAAAGACCAACATACTATGTTAGCAAGCGGTTGACAGGTGTTGAAAGAAATTATCCAAAATTGAAGAAGCTCTCATAATGCCTATGGATCACATCAAGGAAGCTCTACCCGTATTTTCAGGCTCATCCCATCAATGTCTTCACCGACTAGCCGTTACGATGGGTCATACAGCGACCTGAGGCGTTAGGAAGGTTACCGAAATGGGACATCGAATTGAGCCAGTTTGATATGACTTATCTCTCTTGAAGAGTCATCCAGGGACAAGTATTAGCAAACTTCATAGCTGAAGTCACTGCATAAGATAACTCTCCTGAGAGTAGTGAAGAACCTACCATCCAATGGAAGATGAACATGGATGGAGCATCAATGATCATTGTTCCGGCACCGGAGTCATACTAGTCACTCCTAAGGAACGCTCGATCTGCTATGCCCTTAAACTAGACTTCCCTATGACAAATAACGAAGCTGAATATAAGGCCTTGATTGTCAGGCTCAAACTTGGTAAGGAGTTGGGAGTACAAGATTTGCATATTTTCTGTGATTCCCAGTTAGTCGTGCGTCAAGTGAAGGGAGAACATGAGGCCAAGGGAGCGCGACTTTCTTCTTACCTCCATCGGGTCCAAGAGCTACTAACCGATTTTGAGTAGTATATATTACACATATCCCCAGAGAACAAAATAAGAATGCCAATTCACTGGCCAAACTGGCTAATTTTGGGGATGCACATCAGATGGGCTAGTCCCAGTTGAAGTACTTAATGCTTCGAGCAATGACTGGATGGAGATTGATTGGATCTTAGAGATAGAGTCTGAAAAGGAGTCGTGGATGACTCCATTAAAAGATTATTTGCAAAGGGAATCCTTCCCTAACGGAGGAATGAAAAGCGATAAGTCCTCTATAAAGCTTCATGACACATCCTTTAAGAAAGAGTTATGCACATGAAGAGTTTTTCCATTCCCCTGCTTTGTTATATCGCCAACAATGAAATCAAGTAATTATTAAGAGAAGTCCATGATGGAGAGTGTGGCGATCACACCGAAGGGCAAACCTTGGTGAAGAAGATACTTTGCTATGGTTATTACTGGCCAACTGTCAATTTAGACACAGCTAATTCTATTACACGACGTGATAAGTGCCAGATATTTGCAAAGATTTTGAGAGCCGCACCGACAGATATTGTAACGATCTGCCTTTCTTAATACTAAAGATGACATTTAATACATCCTCGGTATTCATGTGTCGATCGTTTAGTCATCCGAAAGACAGGTCATTAAAGGTGAAAGAAACAAGAAAGATAGAATAGAATCTCACACAACATCATGAGTAATATATAGCATACAATCAAGACTTTACAAAAGGAAAGAATTTTAATTTACATACACACATCAGAGTACAACACTAACCTATCAACAACCCTGGACAGTTATAACAACCTGCCATTACAATTGTCGAAGAATATAACAATAATATAGCGAAAATAAATAACTAGGTAACTATGGAGCCTCCTGCTCGTTCATCATCTTCAAAGAGCCCAAAGGAAACCTGCTACTCTTGGACTACTCAAATATAATTGAGTACCTGAGAGTTTAGGGAAAATGAAGAACTTGGGTAAGACAATATGTCTAGTGTGAGTA
Organism: Allium cepa; assembly: GCA_030765085.1. Lineage (NCBI taxonomy): Eukaryota > Viridiplantae > Streptophyta > Magnoliopsida > Asparagales > Amaryllidaceae > Allium > Allium cepa. The sequence continues at coordinate 709,752,362 of CM060932.1, forward strand.
ATTCTCAAAACAAAATGGTGGAAATAAATAAAATATGTGAGACCACGCTGTAGTCTGCGGAATAGGTTTTCCCTAATGATAACAGCATCCAATCACAACAATGTATACAAATAATTAAACATTACGAAGTGCTCATGACACTCCCTATTGCAATTAAGAAGGTAAATTTAGAAATTTGGAATCAAAGGAAAGAAGAGAAATTTTTCAATAAATGACTAGAAGGGTTAGCCTCCCTTTACCAAAAGTATACCTCTAGAGAAATTTTCCAAAATGACTAGGAAGTTGAATAAAGGTTTTGAAATTTTTTTGGGTGGATAGGCTTGGCCATGATTGTTAAAGGAGGGTTTGGCTTTGTGAAAGAAGTAGAAGTGAAGTAGGAAGATGAATAAAGGTTTTGAAAAAAGTTTAAGAGCTTTTAAAGTTAGAAGGAATTAATTTTTAAAATTTTGGAAAGGCATAGAAGCCATTAACAAGTTTTAGAAAGCTTAAAGAAGATGAAAACTTTTAAAAAAGATGGAAAATGAAGTGGTAAAGGGGAGATAAATTTTAGAGTTAGTTTTATATAAATGGAAATTGTAAATTACCAAATAGCCTTCTTTACATACCCACCACACATTAAACTCCACATTATCACCACATGCTCCTTTCTTACCTTGTAACACACATTCCCCCCTCTTACACACTTTCACAACAAGTACAAAACCATGTATTACATGTTGGATAATAAGGTGCTCTTATGTACCTTACGTTTAAATTTAAACTTAAACTTCAGTGCATGTCACATCTCCTTCATTTTGTTTAAGTAAATCTATATATTTACCTTATTATAATTAAACTTAACCATACTTATTTTATTTGTAAATGCGTATATCTTAACTACAATATACACACTGTTTTCAACAACTTTTAGATATTGAAAAGGCGAAAATTAGAAAAATGATTTCTGTTCACATTTTCTAATTTCCTTTGAACTATTTATTTTTGTAAACATATTTTGAAACTCATTTCACCATCACTAATCAATATTCAAAAAGGGTGTTTTGAATAATAAAATCCATTAATTATATATTTCATATCCATATGTAAAGTGATTAAATTTCAGATCGTTACATTCTCCTCCTTAAAAGAATTTTGATCCCAAAGTTCCACCACAACTCAAACCTATAAAGAAACATCCAAATTATTTATTAGTCCATATGATGTTCATAGATCATCCTTATGAAAAAAATCTGATCAAAATACGACTTCTTTTCTGGGCTGGTATCGCTCACCCGATTTCATAATAAGGACTCCAATTAGTCTCTTTCTCTTGGCATAGCAATATACTATGATAGAAAACTTGGGTTTCATATTAGGAACTCTTACTAAGTGTTCGTGTCAAAAATGGACTGATAGGTCCTTTTTGGACCAATGTGACACACCTCAAAGTCATGTACTTAAAATCTTGTATCCAGCCTATGTGAAAAGAAGAATGGTTTATGTCTAACTTACGTACTTATTTTATTGGTTGTTACTAATACCAATTCTATTTCTATTAGAATACTTTATAAAAACATTTCAGAAAAACTAAACTTAAGTTCAACTTGTATAATACCATACTACACCCTAGAAGTATATACCGCTATCTGGTTCAAACTTTTCTATTTTGAATTTATTTCTCTTAAGTAAACTCAAGATCCAAATACCCAGCTTTATTTCAAAACTCTTTTGAAATGGTTTTTTTGTACATTTTAACCATAGAAACTATATTTATATAGCGAACCCCTAAATTAATACTAGGGAACAAAGTACTACTAAATAGTATTATATATTCCCTTACCAAGAGGAGTAATGCTTAAGAGAAGTGTTTACCATCCGAACACACCACGTTCCTATTTTTAGTTATTTTTGGGCTACTCGAACTAGCAAACATAAAATTCTTCTTCATTTTAAAATCCACTTTATAAAATAATACATGTATATGTATATATGTATGTATTTACTTCTTACTTAAAATTCTGTTTCCAACATATTCATATTTGTAAAACCTTGCAAGTGATACTATTTATTATTTTCTCCAAAAATCATTCAAAATAATAATATACATATATTTTTTAAGTCAACTCATGCTTTTTGGATTTAATCAAAATCTACTTTATTAAAACAATCTTATAGCAAATTGCTATGGTAGCATTTCCCCACTTAGGTATTCGAATATGAACACCTATGATGTTGCGATCATCATTGGAATTATTTTCATACGATCGCAGTGAGTTATTGCTTTACCCTTTTTAAAATAATTTCAAAATACTTTTATTCATAAATACTTTTCAAAATAATACCACTATTAATTTTCCCAAAACTTTGAAAATAAATTTCAAAACACCTTGCTTTTATTTCTCAAATTCTAAGTTTGAATCCTCTATCATTCATAACCCATATAAATCATACTTACATAATTTCACCTTTTTATAAAAACATTTCACAACGTTTATTCTTAATTTAGATTAAAATAAACAACTGTTTTTAAAATAAATTTTTAATTTTAATTTTATCCCAACACTATCACCAAAGGCCCTATAATCAAATTGTGAAACTGAATTCACAAGGGGTTCATATTTAATTTAACTAAAACAATAAACTCTCGTAAACTTCCCAAACCAAACTAATCAACAATAAATGGCAATGATCAAATATTATCATTCTTTAACAACAAGCATATCATTAATAACTATAATAACTTTCTAATTTTTTTTCTTTTATATACGAAATATAATATAGGTAAAATTGTTTCATTTACCTAATTTAAAAAATAATGTGTCGGTTGGCCCTGTTTAATTGCTTTAGAGATCCTTATCAATAATGTTAGCTACTCATATTGACCCGAATCCATAAACCACTCAACATATGAACCATCATTGATATAGAACATTTTATAAAAATAACAAATACACGCTCTTATATATATATCCTAATGGGAGCAACCCCACATAGCTTGGCCCCTATTCGCTTTCTAGCTTTAGTCATTTCCAAAAAAGGATAACAATGCTCAAATAAGCAAAAAATCGTCTTAGATTAATGATACACAATGAAGTAAGCTGAACCAATAGTTAATAAATCAACTATCGTGTATAATTAAAAATGAACATATATGGAAATTAAATTTCATATTCTTAACATTATTCATTGATTGCAAACAAGTGCTATCCTTCGGTTAAAAATGAAGTCGAGCAAGTTGACATAGTGTACCTCTAGGCATTGCCTTGATGATAATTTTAACCTTTGAGATAGAAACGAGACATGCCTCGACATTTAATGTTAAAAGTATGACTAAATCCTTACCATATAAGCGATATCGTTTACGGAACTACTTTTCCATAATCGAATTGAATTTTTACTTTAAAAACCAAACTTGTGCTGGGGTTTCACATTAAAAAAAATAATTAACTTTAAATAATACTATCAAAATGGTTAGCTTTAAAACCTGATTAATTTCTTCAATATCATTGTTCAAAATAATTAATCAACTTTGTCAATGATTAGTTGCCTCAAACATCTTTATTAAAATAATTAATTAGCTTTAATCCTGATTAATCACTCCAAAACACTCTATTTTAAAATAATCAATTAACTTTAATCAATCTTGTTTAAATGATTTATTAATTTTAAAACATCATTATTGGAATAATTAATCAACTCTTAAACATTATTATTAAAATGTATAATTAATTCTGAACATTGTTATTAAAAATGATTAATTAAATTTAAAACATTAATATTAAAGTAATTGATTAGTCTTAAAACATCATTAACAAAAAGGTTAATTAACTTTAATACATCATTAATTAAATAATTAACTCTCCTTAGACATAATTAGTTAAAATGATTAGTTAATTTTAAAATGTCATAAATAAAATAACTAATAAATCTTAATCACATCATTACTTAAATAGCTAATTAACTTTAATTTTCATTATTTAAAATGATTAATTAATTTTATAATGTCATTAATGAGATAATTAATTAACTTAAATGTCATCTTTAGTTAAAAAAATTAATTAGCTTTGTGAAACCTAGGAATAAGATTTAACAAAAAATATTTCAAAGGGGATTACATTTCCATTCCAACATCACATAGCAAAGGGTGTGCACAAATGCACAGGCAAGTAATAACTATACATAAATGGAGAACATCTCTTATTTACTATGAATTCACTGTTACACAGTGTCCCAATCTATAATATAATAGCAGAACGGTGATTTATTTTGCTAAATGGATGTCCTCATAATCTACTTAATTGATTTATAGCAGAATGAGGATTTATTTTGCTAAATGGGTGTCCGCATAATCTACTTAATTTATTTATAGCAGAATATGGATTTATTCTGCTAAATAGATGTCTAAATAATCTACTTAATTTATTTATAGCAGAACAGAGATTTATTCCGCTAAACAAATGTCAAAGTTTATTATAACCTATTCACATTTGTATGGTTACCTAATGGTATCAACAGTAGAATCCCTTGTATTCAAAACTATGCTTTGTAAAAGGAAGTAACCTTTACAAAACAAAGTAACTAAAAACTTAAACCTCTTTTTAAGTAATTAATACAAGTTAAACCTTTAACTAAATCATAGTCAATTTTTAATTAAGTCTTTACTTAAACTTAATTATTAATTAAGAAAATAATTAACCTATAACATCCCTTTATTAATTACTTAGTCATAACTAAACACTTGCTTATTAATTAATTAATAATTAACCTTATACTTAATTAATAATTAATTAAAAAATAACCTTATATTTAACTCATAATTAATTGAAAATTAGTCTTACTTAATCAATAATTAATTAAAATTTATCTCACTTTAAAAGATAATTAATTAGTAACTAATCTCCACTTAATTAAAATTAATAAACCTTGTTTTATATTATTAATTACTAAACTTAATTAATTAAAAATTATTTATTGAATTCTTTATTAACTTTCTTAAACATTATTATTAAGTTTGTAAAAGCTTTCTATAACACTTTTGAGTATTAAAACTTAATTTTGTAGAAAGTTGAATTTTCACCAAACTGCATCCATAGTGACTATCGCTATAGATACTATAAGTTGAAATTGTTTTCCTAATTTTACTTTGAAAGCTTATCACTTTTGAAAGCTCACTTACTTTTCCAAAACATAAAGTAAGTGTTTATAAAAGTAAAACTAAGTTTAGAACTTGAAGATTTTTTTATTTGATAATATTTCAACATAACTTTCCACAAGGAATCTAAGTTGCAATACCATATATAGCTACCCACTTTTCTTAGCATATAAGCACATAGTCATGTCCATAGAATATAGAACATATAAAAAACGATAAATACAGGCAAAGATTTCAACTTTACATCATCCATCACATAAAGATCCTAGCTTTTAACTTTTACTAACATTTAACTTCCATTTTCAAGTTTATACTACATCACAACCAAATACATATATACACAAACTAACTAACATCATATCAACTAAACAACCAAGATACAACATGTCAAGGTTAAATATTTTCCCTAAAAGAAAGAAATTTACTCACCAAAATCAACCAAATCTTTTCTAAAACTTGAAATAGGCCTAAATCTTTGAATTTTTCTTTAAAAGAGATGATATTTGGCCTTAAACATCACAAAGTGAGCTTGGCCTATGGGTTGGGTAGGCTCGACCATGATTTTTAGAGGAGGGTTGTCCTTTGTTAAAGAAGTGGAAGTGGAGTAGGAAGACGAATAAAGGTTATGAAATAAGTTCAAAGGAATTGATTTTTAAAAATTTAAAAAGGTATAGAAGCTATTAACAAGTTTTAGAATGCTTGAAGAAGATGAAAAACTTTTAAATAAGATGGAAAATGAAATGGTAAAGAAGAGAGAACTTTTAGACTTAGTTTTATGTGAATGGAAATTGGAAAATTACCAAAATAGCCTTCCTTACATACCCTCTACACATTAAACTCCACATCATCACCTCGTCCTCCTTTCTTACGTTATAATACACATATCCCCCCTCTTACACACTTTCACATCAAGTACAAAACCATGTATTACATGTTGGACGATAAGGTGTTCTAATGTATCTTAAGTTTAAATTTAGAGTTAAAGCTTCATTTCATCTCACATCTCCTTTGTTTATTCAAGTAAATTTATATATTTACCTTATTATAATTAACTTTAACTATATTTACTTTATTTGTAAATGTGTATATGTTAACTATAATGTACATAATGATTCTAACAATTTTAGACACCGAAAAATTAGGAATTCGAAAAACGATTTCTAATCATATTTTCTAATTTCCTTTGAACTATTTATTTTTGTAAACATATTTTGAAACTCATTTCACTATAACTAATTAGTATTCAAAAAGGGGTGTTTTTGAGTAATAAAATCTATTTATTATTATTTAAAAATATATTACATATATGTATATAAAATGATTAAATTTCGGGTCGTTACATTCCCCCTTTTAAAAGAATTTCAACCCTGTAGTTCCACCACAACCCAAACCTAGAGAAAACATCCAAATTATTTATAAATCTGTATGGTGTTCATAGTTCCTTCTTGTGAAAAAAATCTAATTAAATCCCCACTTGGATAAATAACTTCTTTGTTGAACTAGTATCGCTCACCCAATTTCCTAATGCGGACTCCGATCAGGCTCTTGATCAAGAACCTCCGTTCTCCTTGCATGATAATATAATATGATAGAAAACTTTGGTTCCATATTAAGAACCCTTACCAAGCATTTATCGTCAAAAATCGAATGATAGGTCTATATTTGGAACAGCGTGACATGCCTCAAAATCATGTACTTGAATCTTGGATCCACCCTATATGAAAAGAGGAATGATCTACGTCTAACTTACGTAATTATTTTTTTGGTTCTTACTACTACCAATTCTATTTCAATTAGAATACTTTATGAAACTTTTCATAATAACTAAACTTGTTCAACTTGTATAATACCCTACTCCACCCTAAATTATATACCACTATCTAGTTCAAACTTTTCTTTTTTGAATTTACTCCTCTTAAGTAAACACGAGATCCAAATACTTGGCTTTATTTTAAAACTATTTTGAAATGGATTTTTTATACATTTTAACCATAGAAAATATATCTATATAGCTCGAGTAACCCCAAAAATGATACTAGGGAACTGGGTACAACCAAATAGTATCATATATTCCCTTACAAAGAAGAGTAATACTTAAGAGAAGTGTTTACCCTCTGAACACATCTTTTCCCATTTTTAGTTATTTTCGGGCCACTCGAACTATTTAACATAAAATTGTTCTTCTATTTTTAAATCCATTTTATAAAATAATACACACATACGCACTTCTTACTTAAAATTCTCTTTTCAACATATTCATACTTATAAAAACTTTCAAGTAATACTATTTATTATTTTCTCCAAAATTCATCTAAACATACATACATACATACATACATATGTATATATGTTTAAGTCCACTCATACTTTTTGGATTTAATCAAAATCTGCTTTATCAAAACAATCTTACAGCAAATTGCTGTGGTAGTATTTCCCTACTCAAAACCTAAGAATTAACACCAATGATGCTGCAGTCATCATTGGAATTATTTTCCAGTGAGCAAAGTGAGTATGTCCTTCCTACCCTTTTTAAAATAATTCCAAAATACTTTTATTCATAAATACTTTTCAAACTAATAACTAATACCATTATTATTTTTCCCAAAATTTGGAAAACAAATTCCAAACACTAGGTTTATAGTTATCAAATTCTCAGTTTGATTCCTCTATCATTCAAAACCCATATGATTAAATCATGCTTATATAATTTCACCTTTTTATATATAAATTTATCAATGTTTATTCTTAATTTAGATTGAAATAAACAACTCTTATTAAAATCAAATTTAAACTTTATCCCAACACTATTACCAAATGCCCTGTAGTCATATTGTGAAACTGAATTCACAAGAGATTCGTATTTAATTTAACTGAAATAATAAATGCAAATAAACTATCTAAGCCTAACTAATCAGCAATAAATTATAATGATCAAATGCTTTCATTCTCTAACAACAAGCATATCCTAGATAACTGTAACAACTTTCTGAAAAAATTTCTTTTAGACACAAAATATAATCTAGGTAAGATTATTTCATTTACCTAATTTAAAACAATACAATGTCGGTTGGTCTTGTTTAAGTGTTTTAGAGATCCTTATCAATAATGTTAACTACTCATATTGACCTGAATTCACAAACCACTCAATAGATAAATCAAAATAATACAAAACATTTTTATAAAATTAATACATTCGCGCTCTTATATATATATATATATATATATATATATATATATGCACTCACAATCATTCTATGGTGTCACTTATCCTATCTCTAATGAGTTTACCCCACCCAAAGCCTAGGTGTTCGCTCAACCTAAGCTCTGATACTACTTTGTAATAATCTGCCTTTCTTACTACTAAAGACGGCACTTACCATATCCTCTGTATTCATATGTCGATTGTTAATCGTCCAATAGACAAATCAATAAGGGTGAAAAAAAGAAGAAAGATAGAATATATTCTCCCACAACATGACAAATAATATATAATATAAAATCAAGTCTTTACAAAAAGAAAAACTTTAATTTACGTACACACATCAGATTAATTATTTAAAAATATATCACATATCCATATTTGAAGTGATTAATTTTTTGGTCATTACAGAGATTACTCAGATGGTTAGTCCATGGCCGTTTGCTACATGGGGCATCGACATCATCGGCTCCTTGTCGATTTACAATGGTGGCATAAAGTATGCCATCGTAGCGATCGATTACTTTACTAAATTGCCAAAAGCTGAACCATTGTCCACGACCACTATGAAGAAGGTAATCATCTTTATTGTTCTAAATGTTATCTATCATTTTGGTCTCTCTAGGACAATCATAACTGACAAGGGGATCCAATTCGATGGTGCGAAATTCAGAGACTTCTATCATCGACATCTTATTGAAAAAAGATTTGCGGTAGCTGCTCACCCTTAAGCTAATGGAAAGGTCGAAGCTGTTAATAAAATCATAAAGTCCATTCTGAAGAAACATTCAGAAAAGGCTAAAGGCAAGTGGGTTGATGAACTTCCATCAACAATTACGGAACCACCCATAAGTCCACGACTAGCCACACTCCATCGGTCCTTGCCTACATCTCTAAAGCCATGATTCCTATAGAATTTGAAGTCCCTTCTCATTGAGTGACTTACTTCGACCCTAGAACAAATAGAGACATCCTTTTGGAATCTCTAGACATGGTCGATGAGAAGCATGAAGAAGCTAACTTGAGGGCAGCTGCACACTGACATTGAGTCGCCCGATACTATAATGTTAAAGTCCGAGCTAGGACCTTCGAAATTGACGATCTTATTCTAAAACAGATCTTTCCTGACCCCACCAACATGGGTCCAAGATAGGTAGGACCGTATGTCATTAATTAGAAGCATGGGGACAGAACTTTCAAGCTAACAATTGTCGATGGCATTACACTCCCTAGGGCGTGGAATGATGAGCATTTACTATGTAACCGTCTGTGGATAATCCATTTGCCGACTCTGACCTGAACCCGACAATGAGATTATAAAATTGTAATGAATGGAATACGATCATTTGTGGAAAAACTCTAACAACTCGAGACTGGGAGCAGGATTATAATCACTAACTATTGAATATGATAGCATAACACCATGGCTCGTGCCTAGTGTTTAATGGAATTCTAGGCAATAAACGAGAAAAGGCCTTGAGATAGATTTATCGGATCAACGTCCAAAGTAATGATCGACCGAATGACATTACAACTTGAATGATGAGCAACAAATTGCAAGTACACTGAATAAAAGATGTAATAAATTGGATGTGAAAATGGATTCACATGTAATGAAATAGGATTTTCGACCCTCGAAAATCGACACTAATACATCCTCGTGCTGCAAATCCAAGTGCCGGAATGCCCGATTATTAGAAGAAAAAGAAAATAAGGATAGAACATAATCTCACACAAATGGAATAACATATATTATTTCAGTAGTAATCTTTGCAGTGGAGAATCTTAAATACAATACTAGAGTCTAACCGGGATTCAGCTGGGATAATTATAAGCCCTTCATCCTAATAAATGTAAAAACAATTGTAATACATACAACATATAATAAGATACGTCCATACGTAGATGAATATCTCCATCTCTCCTCTGGAAACTCTAAGCATCTTCAACTAAACCTAAAACTATTCGGATTTGACCCGGGTTTTAAAAATACCATGATCCGGCATGATAAACCAGTGTGAGATACTCAAATTTTTTAATGCAGATATCAATAGAAAACCTTTTAAATGAAGGGTATCTCATAAGACCATACCCACACATAAATACAGATGGGGTTTTACTTTATGAAAACCAAATACTTTAATACTTAAACCATTTGATGTTATTTCCAATAACATTACTTTGAAAACCTTTCCAAGTAAATATATATAAACATAGCCGAAATTGTTACCATTATTAAATTACAGCAAGGGGTAGCTGAATGTTGCAAAGCATTACAACTATTTTGGGACTACAATCAAAGCCATAAAGCTCATAATTGGAATTTGATTTCTAACATGATAGGGAACTAGTGACCATTCAGACCCGAAAATCCACATATAATAATGTTAGTTCCGTCCAGTGGGTTTACACGATCTCCGTCAGCCTCCGAACTATACTGCTGCACTAACATGGAACAGAGTATTACTCGGTGGCTTTACACGATCTCTGACAGCCTCCATAGTTGTCTATTTCATCATCTTAAGGCAACAGATGCCATTCATACATCATAACTGATAACCATAAAATTGTCCTGTAGACCACATAATTTCCCATATCATTTTTGGGATGTGAGGCTCGTAAGGTCACCTTCCATAAAGCCATGCTTTGGTTATATCAGATTCCACTTTGAATGCCACATTTCCATTCCTTCGATCACTATTGACTTTCATGAATATACAACCTTTGAGCTCGTACGTATTATAGAAGGGTGTTAAGCAAAGAGAAGCTTCCTGATCGGCCACCAAACAGATGTACATTTTTAGAAGTCAACGTTGTGATCTCAGAAATGCAATGTAAAGCATTCGTTCATACAAATTCATTCTAGGACCGAACGAAACTGAAGGCACTTCTCCTCCTACTCACTGTTGGGAAGTATCCCTAGGATTAGTAGCGATTTGTCCTTGTAATCGAAGATTTTCATAATAGAGCACTACTGCCACCATAAATATATGATATGATAAATTTCACCCCGATGGACTAGTGGCAAGCAACCCTTCATCATGAATATCCCAGTCTTCAAAAATCATCATCTTTACCATGTCTTTACTTCAGAACGTATACAATGGTTTAAAGTGGTTTTCATATAGGAGTTACTTAAATTGGACGTAGGTTCCTCCAAACCAATCATCTATTAAAAGATGTTAAGTTTATGTATGATTATCAACCATAATTCAATTTAATTTACCTTTTTATTCATTCATAAATATCTCAAATAGACATATTATTTTAAATTATTGCATTTATCTTCTTAATAGTGTATGGAATCATTAAGCCTCACTTATCAAATCCTTTTGGTTAATTAAACCTTTTTGAATTTTGGAATAATTCCAAATCGTTTCACTTTTTACTTAGGAAAAACATTAACAAATTATTTAGTTAAACCTAAATCAAAGATTTCTTATATTCAAATCATAACATTTTAATGGGTCAAAAACAATGTTATTTAAGACATAGTTTACTGTAAACCCCAAACCAATTTGTATTGAGTAAAAGATTAGACTAATCATACCTAAATTTACGTCCATATTCAACTCGTACTATTCATGGGATAACGGTGGAATCACCTTTTAAATTCACATGGATAGTACTAGTTTCCTCCTCCAACCTTAATACAAAGTTTGACCAAAATATCCTTTATACTACTAAAAAACTGGTTTAAATTAACTTTTTTGAAAATTCCTTACTTTTGGAAAAGCTTAAATGAGATCTATTTTTCAGAGCATCTGAGCTTTACCTTTGATCTATTCCACCCCTCATCTAAAAGGGAAAATAGAGGACAGGTAAGTTCAGGGCACTGGTTGCTCTATTCTTAACCTGAGTTGCACACTTTGTTTTACTGTTTAGATCTCACTAGCGGGACAAATGCACTACTCGTTTCCGCGTACTCTTTTCAATTTTAGAAATGATTTATATAAATTTCAAATCATTATTTAAAACACTTAATTATTCTTTTAAAAACCATTTATAAAAGATATGAAAAAGAATGGTTAGGTTTAAAATCATATTTCATAAGTTATTTAAATTTGCCGCGAAAAGTGTTTTAAAAGCTATATTGATCGGTTTGAAATTTGGAGATCCAATGCATTTTTTTGGGGAGTTGGCTTCTTCTTTTAAAGGTGATGTATAAGTGCTGGATAAGATGTCAGTTTTCAATGATAAAAATGGAGTTTTACGTGATTTTGATTCTTCAGTTATCTCTGTTATGACTCCTAAAGAAGAGTTTAAGACCTTCGATCCTTTGGTTTTTGATCCTGCTGTTTCATATTGTAATGTAGTTACTATTTCATCAATCTCCAGTTATACAGTAAGTGATTTTGGGCTTTTAGTCTTTTCTAAAGAAGATTCAGACTCTTTTGTTCATGGTGCTGAATCTTATGATATATAGGAGACTGAGTTAATCACAAACACAAAATCTGTATCTTTACTTTATGATAACAGATTTAAGAATGGTTTCCATATTTGTTGTGTTTCTTTTGGCAAATAATAGAGGAAGTTTGGGGTAGTGTTGCAAATAAGGTGATGGGTTGTAATCAAGTTTTTAATTCTCATTTATATGATCACTGGAGTGGTGATTCTGGTAGTCAGATATTAGATAAAGTGCATAGTTAATTTTTTGATTTTCTCGATGTATTCATATGTCAGCTGTTAAGGGTTGGGGATGAAAGGTGGTTTTGGGTAGATTATCAATCTCTAGTGAAGTTCAGTTTATGCCTGAGGCTGTGGCAATCTCTGGTATCCTTCTCAATCTTAGTTCTTGCGATCCTATTGATTTTGGTGCAAGACTATTGGGGTCTATGATTTGTATTCAATGTCAGAGGAAAAGAATGCTATTGGTGTAGTGGTAGGTTCAATTTTTAGATGTTTCCTATTCTGGTGTTGTTTGTAAGCATTTGGTTGATGCATTGGACACGGCCAGTTTGTGTTCGACTGTGCATGAGAATAGTGCAGCGTGGTTTTGTAGTCCAGATGATAAAGGTGTGGATTTCATGAATTCGGTAGTTAGGAGAGCGTGATAGATTGTTTAAGTGATATTGAGTTTAGATCAGATATAGATGATGCCATTTCTATTTCTCTTGTTGGTAGCGTGTCTTTTGATGATCTCGGTGATGGTGTTGAAGAGAATTTTAGTGGCGTAGTTGATAATGCTCTTGATGGTTTTGTTATTGTGAAGAGGATCTTTGTGTACATACATAGTGTGCACATGTAATAAATGCAACACAGTGTGTGAATGGTCCTAAAAGTGACGTTGTTTCTTATAATATCGTGATAGAGAATGTGATGGTAATACCAGAGTGTTCTGACAGTGAGAATAAGCGATTTATTGATGGCGTTCCTTTATTAGTTGATATAAAAGGGGTATTTCGGTCTGTTGTTGATATCTCTAATGAGGTTGTGAGTGACAGTGTGAGGTTAAGCACATCTGATTCTTTGATCGGGGAAGTCGTTTCTAAGCAGTCTATGTATTATCATAACGGGGGCTTCAGATTTGTAATGTATTGTTGTCTTGCATCTATAGGTAAATTTTCACGTTCTCCTATTAATGGTTGTGACTCGACTCATGCATTCAAATCGGGTAAAAGAAATAGTAAGAGTTATTCATCGGTTAATATTAGGAGAAGTCCTCGTTTAAATCTTAAAGCTTTTAAATCATATGCATGAGGTTTGATGTTTTTATGGGGTATTTTTGTTTGATTGTGGTTTGGGAGAATGTACATGGCTTGTGCAGTTGCTTTTTGTTATTTTAAGTCCTTTCAAGTTTAGTTGTTGAGGTAGTGGAAGTTGTTATTGATGGCAGATTTTCTTTTAGAGACGTTTCAGACCCTAGTTTCTTGATATATTTGTTTGGTTAGGAAGAGTCTATGGTTTCTTAGACTTCTGGGAGGGTTTTAATTTTTACCTTTTCTGTATAGGGGGTTTATGCTACCTGCCAGACTTATTGGCAACTCTTTTACTTTTTGTGATATATATACATGCATATTTCTCTCAAAAAAGCTATATTGATCATAACAACTTTTCTATCTTTTGGAAATTGATTTACATAACTCAAATCTCTTTTAAAACATTTTGAAATATTTATAAAATTTATTTCATATTTTCTAACATTTAAAAATATTCATTTTAAATCAATTTCAAATTCGGGTTTTAAATTGCAAAACCATGATTTTTCTAAAAACTTGTTATGGGCTTGTTTAAAAATTTACAAGATGAAATCTTAATTTTCTTTCTTCATTTAAAAACTATGGATACAATAGTCTAGAAAGTTCTTATCTCAAACAATTATAAGCTATATTCCATTTTGCATATTCCTTTGAATTTTTAACGTGAAATCACAAACTACCATTACGTGGTGCGTCTAGTTTTGACTTGTTTTCCATTTTCTGTTTAAATTTCATGGAAACACTTTTATATGTTTATAAAACATTTCTAAACCATTCTAAACTCATTTTAAATAATATTTCACATTTCAAACCCATATTTCATTTCATTCCATACTGTAATATTATATTATTAAAATATCGTTTTCAACCATTTTAGACTTTTTAAAATCATTAAGAGGCTACATAATTTCCATACATGTGCTTATATGGATTTAATTATCATTCAATTAGCTATGGTTAATTACTAACTATTTCTCTTACCATTTATCATACCAAGTAATCATCCATATTAATATCCATATATTCAAACAAGTAATCAACCAAGGAATCACACATTTAATCATCCAATATATATTATACATTCATATCATTAAACTTGGAATTATTTAGAGTTTAGTTAATAAATTTAAGTGTGAGCACTCATAATCGCAGTTGCTCCCTCCTTTTCAAGCTCCATAAAATCTGGCAGAGCTTCCATGGCACTTCGAACTTTTTTCTAACTTCTTAAAATGAAACCGATGACACTTCCTTCTCTTTTTATTGCTCCGGAGCTTTCCAGACTCCTTCTTTGCTCCTTAATGGGCTTATCCTAGCCTTGTTGGGTGGTGGAGCTCCGCTTTAGTGATGATGGTGGGGGTCATGCACTTAGAAGAGAAAGAGGTGGAGTTTGGACTTGCTTTTGAGGAGGAACACTATATTTTTACTTCCCTTTCTTTTTCTCTACTTTTTTTCACTATTATTTACCTACAGAAAGAATCCATTAAAATAGCTTAAGGGAAGAAGAATAAGAGATGTATTTGTGTGAGAAAATGAGAGGGGGTGTGCATGTATTTACAGGGTTTTCAACCCTTAGTTTGCAAGTAATGTCAAAATGACAAAAATGTCCCTCCTACCTCATGCTTTGCTCGGACGTACACTCCCCATCCCCTTCCCCTTCCCATCATCTCCATCACTTCCTCGCCTTCTCCTTAGCTCTTAAGGAAGGTATATAGCACATGATGTTGACCCTGCCTTGGTTTTGAATGAAAAGATGCATTTGTAATGATGAGATGTTTGCTTTTTCTATTCCTTTATACTTAAGTATCCCTTTTTATATTATTTCTTCATGATTTGACTAAAGGTATACATGGTTCTAAAATGTGTATTAATATATGTGAAAGTCATGCTAACAAGTTGCAACGTTTCGAAACAACTTTCGTTCGATGAACGGTTGAAAATACGAAAAACAATCGATGGTCACATTTTCAGTTTTTAGTCACTATTTATTTATGTAAAAAAATTGAAGATAAGTTTCTTATCATCTTTAAATAATTAAAACAATTTTATTTTAGTTATAAGACCATATTAAATAGTATTAAAAACCAATTGTAAAAACACGACGTCGGTTTGTCAAAATGCGATGAAATTTGTCAAACATTATAAAACAAGTATTTATGTAGTTACAAAACTTTTATCGACCAATTACTATCTCTATATAACTATTATAAAAATAATCACTTATCATTAAAGACAAAAATTGAATTATATCCAATTTTATCGAAAACTGGGTTTTGTCACTTTTCGAATAAAATCCAAACTACTTGATTTTGTAATCAAATTCTAAGCATAAGTTTATCATGTTTATTTATCATATAAAATGTGAACATATATTGTTTGAAATTTCTATATTTGAATATTTAAAGTTAATTAAATATTCCATTTAAAAGTGATTAAATTACAGGTCGTTACATTCTCCCGCTTAAAAGAATTTCGTCATCGAAATTATATCAAAACAAAACCCAATGGTATCTTCCCAAAATATTTATTTTTTAAACTTACATTTTTATGATGTACACAGATCATCCATATGCAATATCTGATTTAATTTTATATTCGAATTCACAACTTTACTTCTGAACTAGTATTGATCTCCCGATCCTTTAATGCAGACTCTATCGGACTCTTTGATTAGAAACCTTCATTTGCCTTACATAGCTCTCAAATATGATAGAAAATTCAAATACCCAATCATAAACCCTTATCAATGTTTGTCGTCAAGAATCGAGTGATAAATCCTCTTTCGGACTGATAAAAATACCACCACTTTCTGCACTTTAATCTTAGATTAGAATCGTTTAACGAAGTGTTCTGTACAACATTCGTACATTATTTAACTTTTCAAGTCTTCATGAGAACATTTCATAAAACTATTATCTTTTGCTTTAAATACTTTTATGAACCCTTTACATCTTCAATATATTTATTTCTAAAAATGTTCTATCTCTTTTCCAAAAGAAATCAATTATCCTTTATTTGAAATAATACCATTATAATTCTTATTCAAAAATCTTTGGTATTCTTTGCTAATACGTCACATTATAATTTTAATTCCTAATTTATTTTATATTATATAACTTTCCCTTTAATACTTTTTCAAAACATCAGGATATGAATTCTCAGATCCTTCTTTATCAAACATCATTTTATTTTTGCTAATTACATTTTGTTTTATGAAATATACTTCTATAATTCTTAAATGAAATTCTTAATTTAAATACTTTTTAATAAGCCATTTCTAATATTTATTTAAGCTTTTATTTCTAAATATCTTATTAAACTGATTTGATGGATGATAGGAGAAATGCACAAGGAGAATGATCAAAAGAGATTTATCAATAAATATTATATTTATACATTCATTATTAACACTAGCATGTGTTACAAAATTTTAGAGATAGCCCCTAGGGAATACTTCCTATCATACATCACCATCTTATATATAGATACTTGAATTGCTATATATACTGTTCTTGGATCCCTTTCGAGGTAATGGTGCTTTATCTTTGAGGCCTAAGTCAGCTACCCTCATTTTTGGACAGTTCTGCATTAAGTTTTTTCCTTGGAAGCATCAAATGCAAGTTTGAGGACATTCTTTAGTTATATTCTCTAGTCCTTTACAACGGTAGCAACCCTTAGCCTGTTCTGACCAAAATTCTAGGTTTCTTCTTTGTTTTAGGGCATTCACATAGAAAATGACCTTGCCTTTTACACGTGAAACAGAATATATCAACCCTAAAAGATTTTTCTTTCTTTTTTTTCTCTGCTTTCCTATTGTCCCCTTCCTTCTCTTTTCTATCCTTACACAGAACTGCATAATGCCCCTTTTTACCGCATCTGTAACAGAAGATACCAGCATAAGTTCCTAGTTTTAGTCTCTATTCTGCCTCTTTTTGTGCATGTAATCTTCGTGCTTGCTTTGGATTAGCCCAAAACTCACCCCCCGCATAAAATTAGACATCCTGACCTAAATGATACACTAAGTTATTATCAGAAGTTTCATATCATTAATTTCTTGACTTATCCAAATTACTTGATTCATACTTGTTCAGATTTAAACTTGCCTTGATTGTACGATGAAAAGAAGAAAAATTTACCAAGTGTTCGATACCATTCGTCCAAGCCAACATGTGGTCGGTACTTAGAAGATTATTCCCACAATCATCAAATAGATCAAGACCTTATTCTTGGAACTTTCCAAAGGGATAACATCTTATAAAATTTTCAAATCACACAAATATTTATGCTTTTGTATATATAAAATATACTCCTTTTAAAACAGTGTGTCGATTCGCCTTTTGAGTATTTAGGAATCCCTATCGATTATAAGGATTCTTCATGCACCGAACAAAATTCATAAACCATTCAACAAATTAATCATCGCAAAACATTTTTACATCAAATAACAAATACCACTCATATATAATACTTTAAGCTTCTTTTAGGGTAATGCTAACCCTATCTCTAATGAGTCATTCATTTTGGGGTTTTACTAACCCTATTTATAATGAGACCTACCCAATAAAGCCTAGGTGTTCTCTTAACCTAAGCTCTGATACCAAACATATCGAACCAGGATTTTCAACCCCCGAAAATTGACACTAATACATCCTTATGTCGCAAATCCAAGTGTCAGAAATCCCAATTATTATGGAAAAACGAAAATAAGGATAGAACAAAATCTTACACGAGTGGAATAATATATATTATTTCAGCAGCAATCTTTACAGTAGCGAATCTAGAATACAATATCAGAGTCTAACTTAGATTCAACATGGACAGCTATAAACTCTTTGTCCTTATAAATGTAAAAACAATTGCAATAGATACAATGGATAATAGAATACGTCCTTACGTAGATGAAGATCTCTAGCTCTCCTTTGGAAACTCCAAGCATCTTCAACTAAGCCTAAAACTACTCGGATCTTACCCAAGTATTAAAAATACCCATATCAGGCTTGATAAACCAATGTGAGATACTCAAAATTTTTAATGTTGATGTCAATCAAAAACCTTTGAAAAAAGGGTATTTTATAAGGTCATGCCCACACATAAATACAGACGGGTTTTTACCTTATGATAACCAAATTACTTTATACTTAGACCATTTGATGTTATTTCTAATAACATTATTTTGAAAACATTTCCAACTAAATATATATAAACATAGTTGAAATTGTTACATTATTAAATTCCAAAAAGGGTAGTTGAATGTTTGCAAAGCATTACGGCTATTTTGGTACTACAATCAAAACCATAAAGATCATATTTGGAATTTGATTTCCAAAATTATAGGGAACCAGTGACCATTCAGGCCAGAAAATCGACGTATAACAATACTAGTTCACTCTGGTGTCTTTACACAATCTCTGTCAGCCTCCGAACATGAGATGCAAGCATTTTAGCTAATTCCTATTTACTTGCTTTAGAAACTATTATAATATCAGATGGATTTGATAAAAATGTTTTGGTTATCATAAGATAAAAACCCGTCGTGTTTATGTGTGACGTGGTCTTATGAGATACCTTTGTTTCCAAAGGATTTGGACAAAAGTTAATATTCAAATTGAGTATGTTTTCTCACGCTGGTTTTCCAAACTGACTTGGGTTTTATTTTATTATGATGTTGGGTTAAACCGAGTATTACAGATTCATGTTAGAATGCTATGGAGCTCAGGAGACAAACTGGAGGAGTTCAGACGTATATCACATACTTAGTTATTTCCGCTATATGAGTTATGTATATCAGGACAAGTTATTTAAACTACCCAGAATGATTGTTGCCAATTGTACTCTGATATGGTATGTATATTAACAGTACAATTCTTGTATTTAAAATCTATTATTATATATTATATTTATTATTATATATTATATTTTGTTTCGCTGCGATTGTGAGATTTTGTGTTGTTGTTTTCTGTTTTTCTTCTTCTACCTTTTTCTTCTTCACCCAAATGAACTGTTATTTTCGAAACACAGTTGCTCAACATTCTATATAGTGAACGTATTGATGTCGATTCTCGAGGGAAGAAAATCCCATTCCGTCACAGTTGGTATTAGAGCTGAAGGTTAAGCGAGAACCATAGCTCTAGTGGGGATTACTCATTAGAGATAGGGTCAGTAGTACCCTATAATGAGTTTGAGTGTATTAGTAGATATGAACGCGTATTTGTTAGTGAATATAAATGTTTTATATTGTATTGGTTGATTTATTGAATGGCTTATGAACTTTAGTTAGCATGGTCCATACAACTGAATCGATAAGGGTTTTTAAACATTTGAGTAGAGTAATTCTACACGGTATGGTTTTGAAATAGGGTAAATGAAATAATTTTACCTAATGATATATTTTGATATAATACAAATAATTTTTTGAAATTATTATATATAGTTGGAGTGTTTGGATGATAATGTTATAATCAAACAAGATTATCAAATTGGAAATGGTTTATATAACCAGAGGATAATTTGTATAAGCGTAAATTATTCAAATGGACTATAATTAAATTTGGATCCAAACCAAAATCTGGAAATTTATAATCCAGGAAGTTTGAAAAAAATCAAAGTGGTGCGAAAATAATAATAAGAGTATTATTTTTGGAATATTTTCGAAAGGAATTTTTTTAAAATGAATTTTGGAAGAGATATAGCACTGAACTCACTTTAGTCGCTAGAAAATAATTCTAGCGACGACTGCAGCACCGCCAGTATTCATTTTCGAGTTTCTAGGTGACGGATTGCTACCGTAATAATTTAATATGAGAATTTTGTGAAAAACAAATGTTGTTTTAGAAATTCTGATGGAAATTATTTTAGAAAAAATCAAGTTGATTTTTAAAAGCTGAAGGAAGTGGTTTGTTAAAAACAGTGTTATGTATATATAATCTCAAATGGTTTGAAATAAGTATCGGGAGTTGAATTCTCGAATTTCTAATTAAAATGTGAAGTGAAATCAGAAGAGGATAGGATTTAAAATAAAACTTGAAAAGGGTGAACTTCAAGATGAAGTTAAAAATTTAACTTGTGTAAGTTGAATAAATTGAATTCGCAAAAGAAAATTTGGAGGAATTGGAATTTAGCTTAAGCAAAAGCTAAAGAAATTAAATTAAATAAAGTGATTATAATAAGTAAAATAAAATGAGTAGAATGTGATGGAGTTAACTAAGTATAAAGTGCATATGATTGTGCAAGTAAACGGAATAAATAAATATAATTAAGGAAGTGTGGAAAAATTTCAAATTGGAATAAAATTCTTAGTTGATTAAATGGAATGAACTAAAAATAAAGTTGTTTGGAATGTAATTAACTAAAGTGTAGATAAATTCGAATATGGTTCGGAAATATTGGTTGAAGGAAATTGAAATTTAATTTAAATTAAACTAAATTTGAACCATATTGAATTGAATATATAAACTTGGATTATTAAATGATTAAATAACTGTAAGTTATAAAATTTAAATGGAATAAAATTTGAGTGAAAATTTTGGATTGTAAATAAATAAATTTGAATAGCTTAGAAATATTGAAATAAATGAAATAAATTTTTACTTAGGATATAAATAGATGTATAATCTTAAGTTAAAACTAAAATGTAGATGTACTCGAGTATCAAATCTGAGGGGAATGTGAAGAAAACAAGTCGTGTAACTTCTAAAAAATTGGAAATTGGAATTGAAAACCAAAAATAAAAATGATTTGATAATTTAGAGAAGAAAGAAAAAAATCAAAACCTGGATTATTAAATAAATTTGAACTCAAGTGGATTAAATAGAATGATTTTTGAAATAAAAATTAGGTATTGAATTATAATTTTGAAGTGAACTAATTTGATAAATTAATTAGTTAATCGAATATGAGAATCGGATTTAACATGATTAAATAAAATGGATTGCTCTGAAATTGAAGTTGAATATAGAACTTAGGTAATAACTAAAATTCTACTTACATATATATGCTGATTAATATCTGTTGAAGGAGACCAAATGGAAATGGATTAAAATAAAAATGGCTTGGGTTATAAAAAAATTCAATGTGAGTGTAATTAAATTGAATATGGCCTTTAATAGAATTCGGGAATGAAATTGATCGTAATGAATTTGAAATGGAATAGGATAAAATATAAATTGATTTGGAATCAATTTAAAATAATTATAAACTTAAATGGTTATTTTATGAAATAAATATCGCCGAATTTGCATTGAAAAAATTGTTTGACGTAAAAGAAAGTAAATAAAATTATACGAATTGATAGAAGGGGAATAAAATGATTTTCAATCAATTTGGAATGGATATGGATTTGTTTGATATAAATATGAGTTAAATTCAAATTATTGGGTTGTAAATCTTTTAATTTGAATGAAATATATATAGATGGATTGAAATTGAATAATCGAATGTTAGAACCTTGTGGTTATATAGTCGTGCTATGAGAATTATACGTTTTATTGGTTAACTGAATGAAATGTTATTGAACTTTCTTATTTTGGTACTTACATGGTTTAAATTGAGTAAGTATAGGTAACTAGAAGCTGTTAGACAAGATTTTGGTTGCGTATTTGCATATGAAGTAACTTGCTTGCTTAATAACGCTTAAAAATGCTAAAATAAGGTATGTTTTTGGACTAAATACCGCAAATATATATAATACTGATATATATTTTATTTTCCGACCATATGGGTCGATGTATACATTTTTATCTCTCTTGTTATATTGCAAAAGGCTCTCTGTACAAGGGAAACTCTGCCAAAAAATTTCGAGAATTTAGGGTGCTAGAAATTTTTTTGTTAACTTAAAGGCTGATCTTTGAATTATAACAAAAATAAAGGGTTTGAACAAGATATGGAAACTAATTTGATGGTTGAAAACTAAGATATTAGAAAAGTGAAATGTCGAGTTTCACTAAGTGGATTTTGAATAAGTAATGGGTTTGGAGCATTTTCCTACCTTAACAATTTCGAGGATAAAATTCTTTTAAGAGGGAAGGAATGTAATGACTCGGACTTTTCTGTCGTTAATTTTGAATATTTAAATGGCTTAAATATTGAATTTGGGATTTATAACCGAGTTAGTAAGTATTTAAAACTGAAATTTTAAGCGATTTCGAAATTTTAAAGATTTGTCGATTTAATTGACGAGTTAAAATAGCGATCTGGCGCACAGTCTCGAAATTCGACAAGACGGTTTCCATTGGATCCATAATAGTATATTATTATCGGATTTCAAATTTCATAGTGTTTGGAGTTATCGGTTGGCTATATGGTATGTAAACACATTGAATTTTATATCGAAAATTCAATATAAATTGGGTCCAAAAATCTATCTTCTCTATACGATCGAATTAGGACTTGAAACCTTTTCCATTGTGTTTCGAATAGGGCTATAACATTATGAACACCTAGAGGCACGCCTCGATAGGGATTCAAGATTTTAATCTATGAAATCGAGACGTTTTAAAATTTAAATAATATAATTATATAATTCACTTCAACTTTTAATTCACGTCAGCTGGATTCCTTCATTTTCAAATCACTGTACATCTATCCTTACAATTACCTCTCACTTCTATATTTTCCCTCCTTCTCTTTTAAATTGCCGAACGAAATCAAATTCTTAGAGGAAAAAATACAAACAAACAAAATCTATTTAAACCAAAATCAAAATCAAAGTGAGCCATTTCCTATTCACTTTCGATTCAAATTCACAACTTTTTATCCCCCTTCAAATCAATTCGATTCGAATAATAATAATAATAATAATAATAAAAGGATGAGGCGCACTCGAATCTCGTTCGAGCAAAAGAGGGATGGGTGCTCGCATGGACACGTGCGAGGCTATTACGGCGACAGAGGATCGAGCGTGAGTGGGTTTTAGGTCGCAAGGAGTTGGTAGGTTGTGCGATGGAGGCAGAAAGGCATCGCGTGCGAGCGAATCTTAATGGGTGGCTTTGGTTGTTGGGGCGGCAGAAAGTGGAGGGTTTCATGGCGATTCGAATGAAGTCGATTTGGGCACGTGAGTAGCTGCTGCGACGTCAGAGAGTGGAGCTCCGCACCTCGAGGTAGGGATTGTCGATGGAGGTTGCTCACATGGTTGGGCATGGGCTCTTGACCGAAGGCAGTAGTGGTGAACGAGTGGAGTGGCTGCTGGTCGAAGTCGAGGCGGTTAGTGTTGGTTGAGGAATTGGTCGCGGCGATGGGACTGGATGACTATAGTGGCGACGACTGACTGAAAGGAGGAAGCGCTGGTGGTTCTCTTATGTGAACAGTTTGGGAAGGAGATAGATATCGGTAATTAGCTTAATCTAATTTTTATTAAGTTATTAAATATATAATGTCGAATTTCTAATAAACCCATAATTCATTCATACAAGGTCTAAAAGTCACAGAACCAATCATTTTGATTTATAGTTGCATAAATTAAAAATCTGGATATTTGGCAAAATTAAAAATCAAGGTGAGAATTTCTTTTCTCACTCTTATGGATTGCAACGTTTAAATTTAAATTTTTAAATTTAAATTAATTGATGGTTGATTGGATTGATAAATTTAAACTCATCTGTTGGATGACTATATATATAGTAGTATATATAGTAGTAGTTGGAGTGATATTCCTACACATTATAGCGGATGAGACCCTAAGCTCTCCGCATAATAGTGAATGACTCTATATACCACGATATCCCATTCAAAGTGGGATTGGTTCTATAGATTATCTAACATTTGTGGATGCAGGGAAACAAGTTGTAGGGATCCAACTAGATTCCTTAAACATGTTTAGTGTTTTTCATATATATAGAATATATGATGTGATTGAATATGTGTTGTAAATTTTTAAATGTTATAATAACATGGAAATTAACTTCGGTATACGAAATACCATAAATATCATTTTGAATTTTAAGGAATTAAAAGGAGATTTTAATATAAAAATATGTATATCAGAATTTAGATTATTTAAAAAAGATTTATTTGAATAGGAAATAATTGGTTTTTGATCGCACTAAATAATGCGATAAAAATATTTTAAATAGAGATTTTAAAATAAACTTATAAAGGAATTCTTCAAACTTGGTTTTAATATGACAATCAAGAAAGAATACAGAAAGCAGTTGAAATCGACAGTAAAAATAGATTGGCAAAAATAAATGGAATTATAAGAAATTGAATTTATAGATTGAGATTTTATAAATGAGATTATTATTAGTGGAACTCAAAGGAGTTATAAAAATTTATAAACGATGTTTATGAATAAAGAAAAATTGATATCTAGTGATAAATTGGAAATATAAATTTACAGGAAGAATTTATATTTAAATATTGAAATAGGGTGAGAGAAAATAGTGGATATTATTTTTAAAGTGGAAATGGTTAAGGAGATCGAAATGGAAGTGATGTGATGGAAATCGAGAAGGATTTATAAATTTAAAATTTGGTTATTGAGATTTAAAAATATATTTTTATTAATAAGTTAAGTTTAATTTTAAAAAGGAAAATTTTATTTATTGAACTTTGTAATTTAAAGTTAGTTAGTATTGAAATACCTCAGAAGCGAATTTTTCGAATACTTAATATTTATTTTAGTAAAACCTAAAATTTTAAACCTGCTTTGGAAGGTGATGTTATTAAGAGTGTTTCAATATTTTAGAGAATCATTTGAACATGTCCTAAAAATAAATTATTATAATTATTCTATAAAAAACTTATTATATATATATAGAGTTTTTGTGATATTTTAAATTTATTCATAAACCTTCTTGAAAGTCTAGAAATGGGTAATTCAGTATATGGGATTTATAAAAAAACCATAAAAATGGAATTGGGAAGAAAAGTAAGAAAATTTCCGAAGTAGTTAAATAAAAGTGAACTTTGAAAAAGTGAAATAGAATTCATAAAGAAGTACAAAGGGAAATTTGAACTTATAAGCGAGTATAATTGGCTTTGGAAATATTAAAGCGAATTAGTTAAGGAATTCCGGAATTTATAGGATTCGTTATAAACTTGTCAAGGAATTTACGAATAAAATTGTAAATGATTTCGTGAAATAGGAAGTATGGAAAAAGATGGAATACTTCCTAAGTGTGAATATAAATGAAATGGGGAAAAATATTCTAAGTGGAATGGGTGGAAATATTTAGTTGTGAACATAAGGATTTGAAACTATTTTCAAATGTTAAAGTATTGAACGTGTATCTTTGTAAAGATATTTTGAAATGAGTAATTTGGAAGAAATTACAAATAATGGCCTGGTGATTGCTTATGGATGTTACATTGATAGTTAAATAACCGACTATAAATTTTAGCCAATTTCGTTAATCGTTTCAAAGAGGCCGGGATTGGATTTAAATCCGAAAACCACTTCGATTCATTTTGAACATTACGTATGAATACCGTAAAGACATGGTGATTCGGTTTGTCTATTCCTAGAACAACTTGTATGGATGATTGTTATCAGCACATCATCATTATAGGACGATGAGCAATCTAAGTGAAATTATTCTTCAAAGGTAATCGTAGCCTCCAGCCTCATCAACCGGAATGACTAAAAATCAGGAGGTATTTAGCAAGGCTAAGTGGGTCATACACAATTAGGGTATGTTATCACCTTTCTAGATAACCTTGGATATATTATATTAGATGGATACGGTGCATTCGAAAGAGTTCTCGGTAAGGGTGGGAACACCCGGGGTGATAGTGTATTTGGTTTTATCCAGGGTAGGGGTTGTTTGCACCAAAATTAGGCACAACACTATTCGGATGTGTTTGAAGAGATAAAATGATAAGAAAATTTGCAGAATGAAGCAGATCTAACAAACACACCAATAAACATACAAGAAAATGCATAGAAACACAGAGTTTTAGAGTGGTTCGGCGTATCGCCTACGTCCACTATGAAGTTTTATCACTTTATTGCTTGATTCTTGAAGATTACAAGTTTTTTAAAGCGAAGTACAACAGATAATAAGCTTAAATTCGAGATCAATCGCAGTGAAAACGATATGGAGTGATTCTGGCAGCGTCCGGGCGTGCTTTATCTCTAGAAATTCTCCCCTCCCCTTTCTGAATGACCAGGGGCTCTAGTTATAGGTGTAAGAGGCTGATATTTCGCCTAAAATCCGTGGAGACCGCTTCTGGCACGTGAGGGGGCCCACATGCCAGGCTTTAGGAAATTGGGGCCCGTTCCGGGATCGATTCGAACTCAATTTAGAATCGATCAAGATTTGATCCGATTGAGCTGAAATTTGGCATGAACATTCCTCATGTTGGCAGTAAGATACTGTGAAAATTTCATAGCATTTGGACATGTGGATTGTGAGACATGATCGATGCAAGTTGGTCCGTGATCGATACGAAGCAACTTCGAATCGATCAAGATTTGATCCGATTGAGCTGAAATTTGGCAAGAACATTCCTCATGTTGGCAGTAAGGTACTGTGAAAATTTCATAGCATTTGGACATGTGGATTGTGAGATATGATCGATGCAAGTTGGTCCGTGATTGATACGAAGCAACTTCGAATCAATCAAGATTTGATCCAATTGAGCTGAAATTTGGCATGAACATTCCTCATGTTGCCAGTAAGCTACTGTGAAAATTTGGTGGCATTTGGACTTGTAGATCTTGAGTTATGATCGATGCAAGTTTGGATTTCTCAACCGTGATCGATCAATATCTTGAGCATACCAATTCCGATTGACTTGAAATTTGGAATTTTGGCTTTATTAGCTTTTCTTGTCATGTCATATCAATTGTAGCTCGATCTGGACTCGGAAAAAATTTACCGACATCCATAGCAGACCTATGCGTTAACGATCTCCAGGACGAACCATCCTTGATCTCTAGTCAAGTTCTTGGTGTCACGGCCTTGCCAAAAGGCGGGATAACATTTGCCCCCCAAAGTACGTCTTGTGTGAACATGACGTGCTTTGAAAACTGCCATCTTCATTCTGAAAAGTTCTATCCAATTCACTGAGTAGTTGCTATCTTTTCCTCAAAAGATTTTGACTTTGGTTGATCTTCAATGACGTAGATGTCAAACTGTTGACTGTCAATGATCATGAAGTGTTTTGTTGTAACCGAGTGTTGAGCACTAGCGATTTGTTGTTCATCATTTTGATTGTCATCAGGTAAGCATTCAATTCCTGGTAACTTTGAAAATTGAGTGTTAGTTTGGCATACATGCACATACGTTAGGCTGACACCTATTCATGTTTGCACATTTGCGGGTCATCATCAAGTTCTTTAGTTGTTGTTTGGATTGAGTTTGTATCGATCCTCTCCTGGATCGAAGTGAAATTTGAGTTGTAACAACGCTCGATGGTTGTTTTTAAGTCCTTCCTTTCGTATCGATCCTCTCCTGGATCGATTTGAGATGTTAGAATGTATGCTTCGTATCGATGAATACGTAATATTAGGTCTTGGATTGGTGGATATATTGCGCGAATGATTGAGCCTAGCTTCTACTGTGTTTATACTATAGTCCAAGTTGTAAGAGCTAGAGTTGTTTGATAAAAGATCAAATTATATTCATCTCATTTCTCGTGCATGCCCCCAAGTCTGGGGAATATCTCGATAAGCAGCAAGGTAGATAATGTTCGCTTCAATTTCGCACTCTATCCCATTGAACCGTGATATCGAGTTAACCGATGGAAGGCCGAGCCGTGCCATATTCTGCATTCTGTCCTAGTTCTTTCCTCTAGGTAGAATACTTCGTTGCCTCATCGACATTCACTTTGTTGCTTATGTCGTCATACTCCAGGCAAAAATTGAAGAGTGAATCGTCTAGTAAGATCCTATGTAGGGTTGATACTTCCCTTATCGGATCGAGGGTAAGAGTCGGTGCGTGGACAGTTCTGTTGCACTCGTTGTGAATAGCTCGTTTAGTCGGATCATGGTAAGAGTCGAAGAATGAATGGTCGCATTGCATTCTTTCGGAGTTGGGTGATCAACCACGTCCGTTTTGATTTACGTTCTCCCGTCAGATCAATGGACAAAATCAGCTCAAATGTAGTCAGGTCATGCTCATCCAGTCTCATGCTCTTTCTGGCGGATCGAAGGAAGGCGACGGAGGATGAATGGTCAAGTCACACTCATTCGTGGTTCTATCCATGCTCTGATGGTCGAAGGTATTCGATGGGAGCTCGTGTCACATCGATTTGTAATTGAAGAGGATCGACATTGGCCGTTGATTTAGCGACACAATGTAGAATGTAAGGACCTCATTGCCTATGACCCATTGGTATGATATGAAAGGTGCAGATCGATATTGCCCGTCGATCTGGCGGTATGACATAATTGGCTCCCCGTAACTTCGCGCATCATTCTAATTGGTTAGCATTAAGGACTCCTTGCAGTCATTGCCTTAAGTTGTAAAGGACGCTAAGCTAGCGATGTAGCGAGTCACCTTTCTCTTCTTTTCAGTGATTTGTTATTCTGCCCACAGTCGCAGAGTTAGTTTGTGGAGAGTCTAATTGCATCTGTAGCGAGTTTATATTCCTCCTGTCGACTTTGGTCGAAGTTGGTGAATGAATGGTTGAATCACATTCATTCATTTGTCCACGCTCGTAGTCGTACTCCAGAGACGAGAGTTAGTTGAAGGGCCATTAGTCACACCTATTTGATCTTTACATCCCTGTCCACACTCTGGGGACTAAGAGTTTTTGCAGAAAATGGTCGATCCACATTTTCCTCGATTAATTCCTCTGGCACTAGTCAATGGAAAAAGTCAAAGTGTAGTCAGCCACATTGCGACAACTTTAATTTGATGTTCCTCCTTCTGAATTGGAGAAAGGAGCTAATTGGCGGATGGTTAGGTCATATCCAGCCACGTTGCATGCACAACCCGCCAGATCATTGGCTAGAGTTAGCGGATGAATGGTCATGTCACGTTCATTTGCGATAGGATGGGTAATCACATCCATTTAGAATGAGACGTTCAGCTAGGTCCGTTTTTCTAATCTGCATCTCCCTGTCGAATCATGGAAGAAATTCTGTCTTGTTCGGTTGGAGTGCATCCCTATAAGATTATGTTATAGGTCCCAAGTCGGGGATAAGTGTTGATGCGTGAATGGTCGTGTCGTTCCCGCTTTATGCTAGATGGTCAGAGCATTCGATTTTTAATGATAAGTATGCCCCCATATCAGGGGAAGATAGGAAAGCGGATAGTTGAATCACATCCACTTTTTGTCTACAGGACTTGCTATGGGATCAGAGTTGATAGATGGACAGTCGAATCTCATCCCTACTGATATTTATATTCCAATTCTAGCTTTCAGGACTAGAGTTGGTTGATGGGTTGTCAGTCAAACCCGTTTGGTATTTATACTCCAGTCTTCGCTCTCGGGACTAGAGTTAGTCGATGTTTATACTCCAGTTTGCACTCTGGGAATCTGGAGTTGGCATGTATATTTTGGTTCATGCTCCGGGAACCTGGAATTGATGTTTATACTCCACTTCATGCTCTGGGAGTATGGAGTTATCATGTATATTTTGGTTCGCGCTCCGAGAACCTGGAATTGATGCTTATACTCCACTTCACGCTCTAGGAATTTAGAGTTAGCATTTATGTTTTGGGTTTGCACTCCGGGAACCTGGAATTGATGTTTATCCTCCAATTCACGCTCTGGGAACTTGGAGCTAGCATTGACGTTTCGGTTCGCACTCCGGGAACCAGGAATTGATGTTTATACTCCAATTCGCGATCTGGGAATCTGGAGTTGGTATTTGTATTTTGGTTCGCGCTCCGGGAACCTGGAATTGATGTATATACTCCACTTCACGCTATGGGAATTTGGAGTTGACATTTGTATTTTTTCGGTCCGCCCTCCGGGAACCTGGAATTGATGTTTGTACTCCGACTCGTGCTCTGGGAATCTGGAGTTAGCATGGATGCTTCCGTTCGTGCTCCAGGAACCTGTAATTTATGTTCATACTCCAATTCATGCTTTGGGAACTTGGAGTTCGCATTGATGGGTTGGTTCGCACTCTGGGAACCTGGAATAGATGTTTATACTCCAATTCACACTCTGAGAAGTTGGAGTCAGCCGATAGATGGTCAGTCATACCTATTTGGGCTTTTTAGGAATTCATTCACAATTTGGGAACGATGGATTTGATGTTTATACTCCAATTCGCACTCTGGGAATTTGGAGTCCGTTCACACTCTGGGAACGATTTATTGGATGTTTATACTCCAGTTCACACTCTGGGAAGTTGGAGTCCGTTCGCACTCTGGGAACGATTTATTGGATGTTTATACTCCAATTCACACTCTGCGAAGTTGGAGTCCGTTCACACTCTGGGAACGATTTATTGGATGTTTATACTCCAATTCACACTCTGGGAAGTTGGAGTCCGTTCTCACTCTGGGAACGATTTATTTGATGTTTATACTCCAATTCGCACTCTGGGAATTTGGAGTCCATTCGCACTCTGGGAACGATTTATTTGATGTTTATACTCCAATTTGCACTCTGGGAATTTGGAGTCCGTTCGCACTCTGGGAACGATTTATGTGATGTTTATACTCCAATTCGCACTCTGGTAATTTGGAGTTAGTTGTAGGACTGTCGTGTGTCGTTCCAGTTCATCCTTTGATGTGATGGCTTGTCCCCGAGCTGAGGTTTCACTTAGTGAGTGGCCGGTCGTATCAAAGTCACTCGCTATTTGAATAAAATCCGTTGTTCGATGGAACTTAGCTCTTCATGTGTCGTGATTGTGGAATGTTGCATTCGGTGAATCACAGCTTTAGCTTGAAGAGATAGTAATTTATTGCTGGAACGGAAAAACATGGAAAAGTTAGTGCGTTATTACAAATTCAAATTTCAGAATGTAAAGGAAATTGCAAAGTATTCGTAGATTGAATAGAGCCTGTCATGTGTAACAGTGACGAAGATCCTCGTCGTTCCAGGCTCCTGACAAAGCGGGTCTGCCACTGACGGCGTTTATCACCAATCTTCCGCGGGGACAAGTGGAATCCTCCTGTCTCGGTCGACCGAGATCATTGTTTTGATTTGATGGGCACGTTTCTCTAGGCTGCGATGCCTGCACAAACTGTTCCAGCTTCCTTTCTCTTATCAATTTTTCAACGAGATCTTGTAAGTGACGACACTCGTTCGTATTGTGCCCATAGCTTTCATGGAACCTGCAAAATTTTTCCGTCTGGATTTGCCTCTCTAACGACGGTTTTGGTGCAGGTTTTTGGTACTGAATTGTATTACAGGTTTGTAAATACAAGTTCTCTAGTGATGTATACAAGGGAGTATAACTGTCAAACATGGGATTATTGCACTGTGGGCCATGATTTTGATCTCGTTTTCTATTTTGATTCACGTTCTCTCTCTGCCGAGCTTGTTTGTTTTTAAAATTCAACATAACTTTTCCGGAGCTCTCACCGGACCGTTTAATTGCGACATTGCTTTGGATTCCTTCCGTGCTTGGCCCTGCATCAGTTTGCTTCCTAGACTGTTTCGCATCTTCCCTTCTCAGGAATTGAGCCGCCTTGGCATGGAAATGGTCCAATGATGCAGGTGGTTTTCCAGCTAACCAGTTGCCAAACTCAGAATCGGAGTCAATCCCCTTAGTCAACGCCATAAAGATGGAGTTATCGTTCGGATTGCTGATCTCCACATATGTAGTAGGAATCTCTCTAAGTAGTGTCTGAGCGTCTCTCCAGGAACTTGAGTGACGCTAGATAGAGTGTTGACATCTTTTGGGCTTGCGACGTGCGTGCGGAACTGTTCAACAAATTTTCTGGCAACTGGTCGGATGAAGAGATGGATCGTGGATGGTCGGATCACATCCACCCCAAGTTAACAAGCGAGGTCGTTAGATGGACGGGTCCATCCTCCTCTAACTTGGTTAGGATACAACCAAAGTCGTTAGGTGAAGGGATCCACCCTCTTCGAAACCGCATTTATGAGTTTTATACCCCAACTCGCACTCTGGGAGTTTGGAGTTAGTTAAAGATTATCATGTATCAATCCTTTTTTGGCTTCGGTGTGGTGACTTGTCCGCGTGCTCAGGGTTTCACTTAGCAAGTGATCGATGGGATCTCGATTACTTTCCACTTATCTGCTATCAACGAAGGATGAGATTTAGTTTATGGACGGTTGAATCACATCCATCTTCATTTGGATCCCGATTCTGCCAAGCCTAAGGAGTAAGATTGGCGTTTTGGCAAGCTTTGAGCTCGAGCAGAGGAGAAGATGGCTGAACTACATCTACTTTGAGTTGTGTATTTTCCCTTAAGTTGGGGGCAAGAGTTGGAGAGTAGACGGTCGAGCCACGTCCACTTTACGCTTTGCGATCTTCCAGTCGAGTTGAGGAAGAGAGTTGGAACAATGGCTTATGATGATTAGCGAGTAAGCAGTCGGTTGTTGATGTCTATAAATTGAAGGTTAGCCCCTGATGAAGTCGATTTAAGGCACGATTGTTCTGCGGAATCACAAACGTGAACTGGGGAGTGAATGGTCAAATCATATCCACTTCAAACAAGTGTTATTAAGTAACGACAAGCGTCTAATGCAGGATTGGATGCATGGACGGTCATGTCCACCCTTGGTATGATTCTGATTCTACTGGGCATCAGAAGAAGCATAAGTATTTTGGCGAGCTTCAAGTACGAGATGGAGAGTGCATTGTTGGGACACATAACTACAAGTCTTTCTCAAATCTCCTAATTAAATTGCATAGGCAAATGGGTGGATGGTCGGTTGCATCCACTTTGTACTGGAGTCCCAACCTTGTCAGTCTCTTCTGCTTTAATGCCCTGCCCCCAAGTCAGGTGCATATAGCAGCCGACGAGTGGTTGAATCATGATCGTCATGATGATACCTCAATGATTTGAGCATAGTACACGGAGGTTGTTTTGCACCCATCCTTAAGTACTCGGTTACCTGCATCATTTGCAAGTAGTTTAATTCAAGACGGTCATATTTCGCAACATAAACGAAATTGAAATAGAATTAATTCAAAAGAGATCGGATTAAATCTCATTGATGTGTGAAGCAGCGTCGTATGCTTGCTATTGCACTTCGGTCTAGCCCTTCTCTGTTGGAAGTCTAATGCAAGTGGCTCAGTTTGACCAAAGTTTGTGACTGATAGGGGATCAGGGATTCTCGGCCCTTCGTTTTATAGGGCTCGAACATATTGTTAGAGTTATCCTTTTCGAGGCAGCCCTATGGCGTTGGCATTCACGGTAGCCATCTAAAGAAGAGGATCTTCCTGATTTAGAGCATGGATTTTGCATTTGATGGCATTCATCATTCTTCATGGATTCCATGCACCATTCTCCCTTCATGAGATAGTGTCGGAGGTTGAATTTCCATAGTACACTGACATAGTCAGCATGTTGAATTTTTGCTGCAAATTTTGCATGTAGGATGATTTCAATGAATGGGTCCTGGCTAGGAGAGACACTAATGTCAACATTATCAAGTTCATTTTAAGGCTACAGGCCCTTGTATACTATTGAATGATGTATGCCCGATTTCCCAACGTTCGAGTGGTTGGTAATGTCGATTCGATGTGAGTTGGTTAAGATGGGCTAACAGATAGGTGACCAGTACAGGGTATTAAGGAAGTTATCTGGAGGTTGTATGCCATGCTTTTAGTCGTATAGATGTGGAATGATTAAGATGTGGGCATTTGAAGATGATTCAGTGGTGACCAGCTATGCTTTAAATTGGCAGAGTTGACAGTATAGAGCAGTTGTCATATTAGCCATCGTACCATAGTTGTCAATTCAGGAGTTCTAAAAGCTGGTCAATTGGAGGAAGTTGCAGTCCACCTTTGAAGCATGATATATTAATCAACTTTAGTTCTTGGCATATTAGCTAGGTTCTCCAGCCTCTAGGGGCACCGGTTGAGTAGTTTTTCAATACCCATTCCTCGATTGCAATTCAACAATTGTTGTTGTAATCTCTTATGTCCCGTCCAGTCATGGAATGATTAGAATGTTTCTTTATTAAGTTAAGTTTTGAATTAGCTCTAGTAGCATCGATACGAAATGGCTAGATCGATACGAATTAAAGGCAGATGGATGGATACGAACTGCATGTGCGTATCGATGCGAAATGGAGGCAGATGGATGGATACGAAGCAGCGCTCCCTGATGGATACGAAGGAGCGCTCCATGATGGATACGAAGCAGCGCTCCATGATGGATACGAAGCAGCGCTCCCTGATGGATACGAAGCAGCGCTCCCTGATGGATACGAAGCAGCGCTCCCTGATGGATACGAAGGAGTGCTCCCTGATGGATACGAAGTAGCGCTCCCTGATGGATACGAAGTAGTCAATAGGTGATCGATACGAAGAGAGACTATCTACTGATGGATACGAAAACCACCACATTTACTGGATACGAAAGCATGGGTACGAAAATCACCACATTTACTGGATACGAAAGCATGGATACGAAAACCACCACATTTACTGGATACGAAAGCATGGATACGAAAACCACCACATTTACTGGATACGAAAGCATGGATACGAAAAGCATCACATTTTCTGGATACAAAAACATGGATACGAAAATGATCATATTTTCATGGATTCGAAAATATGGGTATGAAAGAACAGCATATTTTCTGGATTCGAAAATATGGGTTCGAAAATGATCATATTTTCATGGATTCGAAAATATAGGTACGAAGAACAACATATTTTCTGGATTCGAAAATATGGGTTCGAAAATGATCATATTTTCATGAATTCGAAAATATGGGTACGAAGAACATCATATTTTCTGGATTTGAAAATATGGGTTCGAAAATGATCATATTTTCATGGATTCGAAAATATGGGTACGAAGAACACCATATTTTCTGGATTTGAAAATATGGGTTTGAAAATGATCATATTTTCATGGATTCGTAAATATGGGTACGAAGAACACCATATTTTCTGGATTCGAAAATATGGGTTCGAAAATGATCATATTTTCATGGATTTGAACATATGGGTACGAAGAACAGCATATTTTCCGCGTTCGAAAATATGGGTTCGAAAATGATCATATTTTCATGGATTCGAAAATATGTGTACGAAGAACAGCATATTTTCTGGATTCAAAAATATGGGTTTAGAACTCATCATATTTTCATGGATACGAAAATATGGATACGAAAAACAGCATATTTTCTAGATTCGAAAATATGGGTATGAAAAAAAACATTTTTTCTGGATTCGAAAATATGGGTATGGACTTCACGATGAATATGGTTCCTCTTAGATCTGGGGCAATCTGAATATAATAGAAGGAACCGCTGAACAATAGATCTAGATCTTCTCCTTAGATTTATGCAATCCGACATCGAAAGTAGATCCAACGAACAGGAGAAAAACTGGGTCTTTCTCTGTGAAAGCACCAAAGTGTTTGCACCAAAATTAGGCATAACACTCTTCGGATGTGTTTGAAGAGATAAAATGAAGAGAAAATTTGTAGAATGAAGCAGATCTAACAAGCACACCAATAAACATATAAGAAAATACATAGAAACACAGAGTTTTAGAGTGGTTCGGCGTATCGCCTACGTCCACTATGAAGTTTTATCACTTTATTGCTTGATTCTTGAAGATTACAAGTTTTTTAGAGTGAAGTACAGCAGATAATAAGCTTAAATTCGAGATCAATAGCAGTGAAAACGATATGGAGTGATTCTGGCAGCGTCCGGGCGTGCTTTATCTCTAGAAATTCTCCCCTCCCCTTTTTGAATGACCAAGGGCTCTATTTATAGGTGTAGGAGGCTGATATTTCGCCTAAAATCCGGGGAGACCGCTTCTGTCACGTGAGAGGGCCCACATGCCCGGCCTTAGGAAATTGGGGCCCGTTCCGGGATCGATTCGAACTCAATTTCTAATCGATCAAGATTTTATCCGATTGAGCTGAAATTTGGTATGAACATTCCTCATGTTGGCTGTAAGATACTGTGAAAATTTCATAGCATTTGGACATGGGGATTGTGAGACATGATCGATGCAAGTTGGTCCGTGTTCGATACGAAGCAACTTCGAATCGATCAAGATCTGATCCGATTGAGCTGAAATTTGGCAAGAACATTCCTCATGTTGGCAGTAAGGTACTGTGAAAAATTCATAGCATTTGGACATGTGGATTGTGAGATATGATCAGTGCAAGTTGGTCCGTGATTGATACGAAGCAACTTCGAATCGATCAAGATTTGATCCGATTGAGCTGAAATTTGGCGTGAATATTCCTCATGTTGCCAGTAAGCTACTGTGAAAATTTGATGGCATTTGGACTTATAGATCTTAAGTTATGATCGATGCAAGTTTGGATTTCTCAACCGTGATCGATCAATATCTTGAGCATACCAACTCCGATTGACTTGAAATTTGGAATGTTGGCTTTATTAGCTTTTCTTGTCATGTCATATCAATTGTAGCTCGATCTAGACTTGAAAATTTTTTACCGACATCCATAGCAGACCTATGCGTTAACGATCTCCAGGACGAACCATCCTTGATCTCTAGTCAAGTTCTTGGTGTCACGGCCTTGCCAAAAAGCGGGATAACAGGGATATGGCCGGTCTTCTGTTGCAGGGTATCCTGGCGAGGTCCCCGGTGCATGTTCTAGAAGTGCACCATGATAGGTGGTACCCCAGTGCCTAGTCATTGTATAGAATCCAATCTCTAATAAGCGCCATACGGTTTTGATTGTGCCCGACTATGTTGAAACATGAGATGCAAGCATTTCAACTATTTCTTATTTACTTGGTTTAGGCAATATTATAATATCACATGGATTTGATAAAAATGTTTTGGTTATCGAAAGGTAAAAACCCATCATGTTTATGTGAGACGTGGTCTTACGAGATACCTTAGTTTCCAAAGGACTTGGATAAAGGTTAATATTCAAATTGAGTGTGTTTTCTCAAGCTAGTTTTCCATACCGACTTCGGTGTTATTTTATTATAATGCTCGGGTCAGACCGAGTATTACAAATTCAGGTTAGAATGCCATGGAGCTCAGGAGACGAGCTGGAGAAGTTCAGACGTATATTACGTACTTGGTTATTTTCGCTGTGTGAGTTATGAATATCAGGAAAAGTTATTTAAACTATCCAGAATGATTGTTGTCTATTATACTCTGATAATGGCATGTATATTAATAGTACAGTTCTTATATTTAAAATCTGTTATTGTATATTATATTTTCTTCCGCTGCGATTGTGAGATTCTATGTTGTTGTTTTCTGTTTTTCTTTTTCTACCATTTTCTTCTTCACCCAAATGAACTGATGTTTCCGACACTTGGTTGCTCGGCATTCTATACGGTGAACGTATTAATGTCGATTCCCAAGGGTTGAAAATCCTGGTCCGTTACAGTATGCATGTATTTATAGGTTTCAACACTTAGTTTCCTAGTAATGTCAAATGACAAAAATGACCCTCCTACCTCATGCTTAGCTCGGCTGTACCCTCCTCATCTCCATCACTTCCTTGCCTTCTCCTTAGCTCTCTAGGAAGGTATCTAGTACATGATGTTGACCTTGCCTTGGTTCTGAAGGAAAAGATGCATTTATGGTGATGAGATGTTTGCTTTTTCCATTCCTTTATACTTACGTATCTCCTTTTATATTATTTCTTCATGATTTGAATAAAGGTATACATGGTTATAAAATGTATATTAATATGTGTTAAAATCATGTTAACAACATTGCAATGATTCAAAACAACTTTCGTTCGACAAACGGTCGAAAATCCGAAAAGCGATCAATGGTCACATATTCAGTTTTTAATCAAACTATTTATTTATGTATCAAAACTTGAAAATAAGTTTCGTATAATTATTAAATAATTAAAACAAGTTTATTTTATTTATAAAAGCATATTAAATACTATTAAAAACCAATTGTAAAAATACGACATCGATTTGTTAAAATGCAATGAAATTTGTCAAACATTATAAAACAAGTATTTATATAGTTATAAAACTTTTATCAACCAATTACTATCACTATATAATAACTTTAAAAAAGAATATTTTATCATCAAACACAAAACTTGAATGTATGTCTTATTTTATTAAAAACTGGCTTTCGTCACTTTTCGACGAAAATCCAAACTACTTGATTTTGTAATCAAATTCTAAAATTAAGTTTATAATTTTTATTTATCATAATTTTGTTTGGAAAATTCTATATTTGAATATTTTAAAGTTAATTAAATATTCCATTTAAAAGTGATAAAATTACGGGCTGTTACATCATGCAAAAACTAAACTGAAATGAAATAAGTTTTTATTCACAAGCGAAATGCTTGGAAGGCTAAGTACAAGCCGTTCCCACACAATCAGGCCAACAAAAAGAAAAGCTACCTAGCTATACATAACCCAAGTCGAATCGACGGTTATTTCTCATCCTTCTTAGGCTTTTTTGGAGTAGACTCACTAGACTTCTCACCTTTGCCTTTCCTCTTTGACCTTTCTCCACCCATGCCACCCTTAGGTGAAATGTTTTTAGAGAAAGAAATGGAAGCAATCTCACTTTTGGATACGGAAGGTTCGACCTTTATAGGGATGATACAGCTATGTAGTATGATTTGGCATGGAATGACATTTACCTCGGCATGCTCCCTCTTGACTTGCTTGTCCAGCTCTTCCTTCTTAATGCACTACTTTAGGCTGTGCTTGTCTGTGTGCTCGGAGGCATGAGTCACCACGACATCATCCGCTTAATCTTGGGCCTATTCGTCAACAGTCTATTCTTTATGCAAAGCCACTATGACTAACACATCCGGGCCAAGAATCTCAATGGGCTGGACGGTCTGGGCCATCTATGAAGTGGCGACCATTATAGATTCTACGATCAGAGCCCACTGTCCTAGGATGGCTTCACTACACGAAGCATGTACAAAAGTAGGCAGACCTACAATTTCATAAGGTTCAACGGATAAGCCCGTGACTTCTGTGTGCAAGATGTAAACTTTCTCGAACGTTTCTAAGGTGTGAGATATACCTTCATTGGATTGGCCTTTGATCAAAGCTGGAGTGCTACCTTCAAGAATCGAAGATAGCCTAAAAGACATGTGGGTTTTAGGATAATCTACATCAAGCCTATTTCCTTGTCAAGGGAATGAAAAGCCGAGGTCCAGTTGCTTGACTTGTGAGAGGATCTTGAGAGCAAGACCGCTTCACTACCATTTTCTCCTTCTCAGTTGTTGCCGGGTCATGAAGAAAATAGACCGAGCAGCTTTGAGATCATCTAGTTATTCATCGTGCAAGATTTCATGCATAAGCTGGTCCTCATCAACTCGATGCTATCGAGAGACTTTTTCTTCGAGTCTATAATATAGTCCCAAGCTTCGACTAGCGACTCAGGATATCCTTCTCCAAGGAAGCAAAGGTTGTAGTTCATGAGGACATTTGCACTGTAGTATATCAACAGTGGATCAAAATCATCTTTTATCTCTATCCGACCAGCCTCCCTAGCTTCATCTTTGAGGGCCTCTATTTGCTGGAGTTGTTTATCAATATTTATCTTAGTTAGGCGAGCCTCGACGGTTTTCTCCTAATATATGTGAGACTCTAATTGAGCCTCGAGCTTATCTT
Organism: Allium cepa; assembly: GCA_030765085.1. Lineage (NCBI taxonomy): Eukaryota > Viridiplantae > Streptophyta > Magnoliopsida > Asparagales > Amaryllidaceae > Allium > Allium cepa. The sequence goes on from CM060932.1 coordinate 709,792,998, forward strand.
GTTTCCCTCTTAAGTTCCTCTTCAAACTGCTGAATGCGAAGCGCTAAGGCATCATTATCTTTTTTTCAGGGCGTCCTTCTCCTTTTGTAGAACATCTTTCTCAAGAGATAAAGTGCCATTGTGACAAACAACGGTGTCCAGTTCAATTTGATGTACTTTCATCAAACACTTATCTACTTCAGAAGACTCGCTAATACTCTTCTCGGCATCATCCGGCTTTATGTTCAACCCCTTGACTTCCTCATCCAAGTGTTTGATGGTTTCTTTATCATGAACTGCTTCAAAACTTAAGCAATTAATCTCGTACTTTATTTCCATTGACACTTCGAAAATCCACTTATCCACATGTATAATTGTGTTATGCTAGTCATAAACATAACCGACATAAGAAAGCGTTGTGTCCTTGGCCTCTAAAGGAATCGGGTGTAAAGAAGGGCTAAATTTGAACTCATCAGAGCATATTTTTTGAAATATAGCCTTAAGTGCGACCACCCTTTCTAGGCAGAAACATCTAGCGTTGTTGGAGGTTTAACTAGAGCAGTTGAAGATATAAGGGACAATTTTCTATGCATATGAAATGATGTATAGAGGCTTCCTGTGCCAGATCAACGTTCATAGGAACGTCGGGTGTCGAAAGAACCCGAATGTTGCTCAAGTACTATACCTGAAGTAGCTGCATGAGAAAATGACTTGCCTTTACTATATACTATAGGATATGGATCGAACTTCAAGTGATGAGATGACTAAGACTTCGACTTATGTATAGACAATGAATACTTGGACTAGTAGCTTCTGTCCCGATCATCCCTTCTGTCATGGCCTTCCCTCTCTTGACCAACTGTCGGCCAAAGTCCGGACCTTGAATAGACTCAAAGTAAGAAGGCTGGGAGCTCTTTGACTTCTTTAAGCGATCAAAATAACAAGAACACCCCCATGATACCTACAAGTAAGATGAAGATGTATCAGCATCATTAGAATTAAAGATGGATAGGAGTCGTGCAGTGTGGTGCACATCATCGTGAGTGACCTAGTCTCCCCCCCACAGACCAGGTACTGGAGCCCGAGTGACCTCCCCATGCTAGTAGGAGTAATGTCGACACCAATTTGAATAGGAGAATCGATCCCTCCAAGGATCATGCTAGCAAAATCATAACTCCTGACATCCTTTGGTATCAGGATGTTCAACAATCCCTCGAATAAATTTTCTAGAGGCAAAGAAGTAGATTGATCTGCGACAGTGGCTTGGGCTGCTTAGCGACTTTCCTTTTGCGAAGTTTGTAAACGAGCCTCTTTTTTTCTCTTCTTTGAGGAGGGGAGTTGTGTGTTTTAGGAGGACCCAGAAACAGGCTCAAAGTTTGAACCCACATCATCATGGCCAGGCTCATTAGCATTACCACTTATCTCACCTTCTTCAAAATCATCATAAGCCTCCTTGAGGGGGAACGACAGGATTAACATCGCTACCTCCATACTAAGCAGCGCATCTTCTTCTTCTCACTTCCTTATCAACATCCTGATTTACCCGGTGGTACGACCGTCTTCTAACAAACCAAAGGCAACGAGATGCTTATCGGTAATAAGGGATCTAACATCTCCATCCTCTAGTGATATATTACTAAGCTCGAAGACCGCCTCTTAATATCTATCACCGATGGGACATGGATAACTACCTACAACTTTCAAAGAACTGCTTAGTTCAAGTTACGACTTGGATAAAATACTAAAGATTAAGTTCAGATGGCACTTATGTCCTACTAGCCCTCGTCCTATGAAACCAGGTGGGCAACACATGAAAAACCATTCATTATTAAAAGCACTTAGCTTGTTCCAAGTATCGGTTATAACCTACAAATTACTGATTGATTCCAAAAAAGTATACAAGAGCCTTCCCTTTCGTCGCTTGAAATAGAAATGAATCTGAATCTAACATTCTGTGGAGTTAGTTCATGATATGAAAACTCAAGAAATATCATATATGTGTAATGCAATAATAAGTAGATGTTTGGATGCAACTGGACTGGAGCCATTCCCAAGTAATGAAGCATCTTTCGAATAAATGGATTAAAAGGAAGGATACAACCTACCCAACACATATATCTATTAAAGTGGTCCACACCTCCAAAGGCGGGTGAGCTCTTTTATTGTGAGTCAGGACTCGTACATCCTCATACGGTATCCCATGTTTGATGCAAAGTCTGCAAAGGGAAGCCTCATCGACCTTTGAAGCCAGAGAATCTTCCGGGTCATCTAAAAATAAGGCATCTTCTCAAGTGTCAGGGGCCGGCTCAATTTTTGCTTCTGGGCCTAAAGGGATGTCAGCCTGGTGAGAACTTTTGGGTTGTTCTGATTGATGTCCCAAAATATGTCAAGGAGATATTGTTGTGGAGCTTGACTCATCATCAGAATCATCGTGTAGAGCTATCTATTCAGTAAGAAGCTAAACGCTCTGAATGTTTGTAATCCTTAGTTATTAAACCTAGTAGATATTTTTCGGTTGGAAAATAAACCTATTTACCCCTATGTAAAGTGCAAACTAGTGTGATGTAGTTTAGTGTCCTGCACCGTAGTGATAAATAATTCAGAATTAAAACGACAACTCCGACGAGACACTAGGATTTGACTGGACTGGACCTCATTGTTGACTATCCCAATCGGCTTTCACGTTGATGTTTGTGGATTTCATATAAGCTTACGGATCAATTATTGGCATATTGGAGTACGATGCCCATATTCAAGTCCATATGTTATGCATATTCCAGCTCAATTCATCTTCACAAGTCTGCGACTTGAAGTTCTAATGTTCTAGTCATTTGTGTTCGAATGCAAACGAGTCCAAGGTCATATGCAAACCTCCCAATCATGTTTAAGCTCAACAAAAATGCTCACGTTTAGGTTCAAGTTCATGTGATCTCATATGCAAGTATTAAAGTTGAAGTGTTTTCATTCAAGCAAAAAATCATCTTGGTCCCCATAGGCAAAGGGATCGTATCTGATCCCATACCTAGGCAGTGCTGCATTATGAAATCTCGAACCACATTGGCCATAACCGATCCTATACCAAAACCAATCCTATGCCAGAACAGATCACAACTCAAATGCCACTTCCCTTCATATTCTCCAATACACTGCTTATCCGGTTATCCATAACTACAAATGCGAGTCACCAAAATCACCTTGTCATCTCTGTCACCACCAACTTGTACAAACCTTAAATTGAACCCACCTTTATGCCAAATGCATTTGAAATCTAAGACGGATAACTCAAGTCGAATTGGAATGGAAGATTTGGGGTTAAATCGATAAAGGTGGGATGTTTGGATTCGAATGAAGGCGACGGCGAAGGCTGTAAAGGATGGGGAAGGCTTGAATCAATAAAGAGATTGAAGGGGTTGATGGATCTCTTGAGCTTGAGCTCATCAATGCCGATAGAAAGGAAAAAGTAGGGTCTAGTAGTGAATGGAACAAGTAAAGAAGAACGAACCAGGTGCATTAGCTTATATATGGATGCGGCCAACTTTCTAAAAGCCCAAAGTGGCTAAGTATTTGCAAACAAAGGGATCGATGTCGATCGCCCTACCTAGGGGATTGGTACCGAACCCCAATTTAAAAAAATGATGAATGAAAAGTAGCAGTGCAATTGTTTTTAAACAATGGGAATCAGCGATAATCTATAAGCATAGAACATGTTCGGGAGTCGATTATCATGGTGTGTACGTGAACGTGGGAACATCTACGCACTCCCACCATTTGATTTCTTGAATCGACATGAATTGAACTACTACTTGATAACTCTTAAGAGAGAAGACCGGTTCAAGTAGCGAAGACCTAATAACTTGATCGACAAGCTCAATGGAACCGAGCATAGATAATGACTAGGAATGAGATTCCAGATTTATACTGACTAATATCGATCAAGCATTGCAACAACAGAGAGATACGACTCTTCGAAAAGACAACTCAACGAAAGGATAATGACTGTTAGAAAAATGAATGGAATCCTTTCCTGCAACTCTAACTGGCCTCGATTCAAAGCATATCATGTTTGAAACAACAAGCACTTTATGGGGCAAGTGTAATCCGGCCTTTTGACCTGGCTATATCCAGATTAAGTGGACAAGTTAGAATCGATGGTAGACAAGAAAAGTAGCCCGAAGAGGTGATCATGGAATCCAGAGATCAAGCATGGACAATGGTGTGAAGCAACGATCACACGAGATCAAGATATGGACTCTCTAGAATATTCTAATTATGGTTAGTGCTTCCCCCAAATAAGGGATCGATACTTATCCCTTCCCTTATGCAGGGGATCGAATCATATCACTATGGCAACAAACAACACAAACCAGTAATTCAACTCAATGAGAATCGATCAATTTCTCAAAAAGTATGAAGGCAACTTTGCAAACAATTTTGGAAACAAGAAGCTAGCTTGAAGGGATACACAGTAGATCGATCACATGATTCCATGTGGCCTCTAAGGCCGATCGGTGCCGAATATCTAATGTTGGGAATTAGGCCATGAAACTTTTGGGGTGACCTCGTCTGCATCGTGAGAGTCTGTTGGCTAAATTGCAGGAAGATATTTGGTTGTTTACACTTATTGATGTATAATTCATTGTTCATTTAAGGGATCTTTACGCTGCTGTTTTACTTCAGTCTATTGTAATCAAGGATCTATTACGATTCGACCACCCATACTCAGAAAATCAAGTGGTTAATAAAGCAATTCCTTCAAAATGGATGTAGGCAATCAATGTCAAACCACTATTAAAGTTGTATGTTCTTGTTTTTACTTGTTTCTCTTCGTTTTATGTTTAGTTCTTCACTTTATTTCTTTACTTTCAATATATTGGGTGTTTGTGCCAAATTATTGTGCGAACAATAACATTTAACTTTTCTAACACTGTAAGAACCTCTATCATATAAAGTTGAAATAATCTACATCGATAAATTTGTGCAATTATTATAATCAATAAAACATTTATCAGTTAAAATATACAAAGTAATTGAATTAAGATTGACAAATAGAAACACAAAATATACTTACTAATATTTTTTTTGCATGTTGACCCATGCAAGCGCTTAATTATACAACTATTAAATACATTCGTAACTTGGGTCACTTACCTCTTTGTTTGCCCGAGATTGTGTATTGTCTTCAATGTGTTTCGAACTCTAAAAGAAATACAATGATATGAATATTTGATCCTTATCCAATCATATATAAATTTTATATGGCAAATAGTCACAAAATCGTAATGTACGAAACCTCGATGAAAATTTGTTCATTTGAAATTAGCAAGTAATCTATAGTATGAAATCGTATGTTCAATATGATTGATTACAATCAATATATTGTTGTGATAAATGTAATGGTAGCCCAAAAGTTACAAAATAAATTTAAGAACTGATCATTGAAATGTCAGTTCGACCAGCTTTTGTGATGTGCAACTTATTTGATATTCTTAAATACTAAGAATGACTGAATACATTTTTGTAAAGAGTTTTTTGTGGTCTTGTAGTAAAGGTTTCTTTTTGAATGGTTCGATCATTTGGAAAGGAAAGTGAATGTATGAGAGTGGATGCTACTTAAAGCACTATTGGGATGAAAAGAGTGAATGTTCACTTCTGCTTTAGTAAGAGATGTTAGAACCGGGAATTATATAAAATAATCATAAACGCTAGACCAAGAATAAGTTATATAATATCTATTCCAAATTTATTTTCACATCAAAAATTATTTTTATAAGATTTATTTCTTAGAGTTTAGGATATTTGATCTGGAAACTCTCGAGCATAAATCAATTATGGTAAACGAAATATATGGTCCACATTAAGGGGTTGAATGGAGTTACCTATTTCATACGTTATTATAGTAATGGCGTAAATAGAAGGAGCATAGCATATACTACTTTTGGTGATAGTATAAAGTGACGAAATTATTTTCGTGGACATAATAAATTTTATTAGTGAAGTAATAACAAGTTTTCAGTATTGACTAAATGTATACATAGTTCTAGTTTTAGTGGTATTTATTTTCATAACAAAAGTAATGCATTGAAAAATACAAAAGTATCTAAAAAATTTGCAATTATTTTAGAAATATGGACTAGGCCACAGTTTTGAGAAGTAATTCTTTAATATATAATTATATATCACATAATACTAGTGAACTATGTCTCAAATGATAAAGAGAAAAGCACCTATTCAATGGGAGCGCATAAGAGTTAGTGAACTCTTGGGATTGATACATATTGATATATGCAATCGTAAGTTTAATGATACCAAAATGGTTCCTCATACTTTGTTAAATTCAATAATGAACTATTAGAGACATGAACATGTGTATTATATAAACACGTTGTTTACCTATGGTAAGTGATTCAATTTGATCGAATAGGTAAGTATACTAGAAAGAGTTCCAAATATATCTTTAAATGAATAAAAATTCAAACTCAAAAGCCACTCCTTCCTATGACACATAATGATGAATTGATATGGAGTAATCGAACATTGTTGAACAAAGTACGATAAGTAATGAGTTAACTTCCTGTTGCAAGGTCATGTACTTAAGCAAATTATATAAGGTTAAAATTAATTTTATCTAAAGAATAGTTTATAAAATCATAGAGATCTTTGACTGATAACGCCTTTTGGAACAGATCGGATTCAATCCTAAAAGTTCTACTGATTTACCATTGATGGTGTCATTACTTGGCCACAGTAGAGATAAAACTTTACTCCATATGTATATTTATACATGTCACTTATTATGTTGATAGCCAGTTTTATTAGTTTCGTTTCATCATTCTTATGTAATGTGAATTTAGATAATGTATTTTTTAATTTTTGTCACAAATATATTTTTATATATGTTTGCATTTACTTTTGGCCTAAATATTGAATTTTTTTAAATTTTAACTTAATTAAAAATGCATTTTAAAAGAAATAGAATGAAAACTAGTTCATATACATCTATGTTTTTAAAAATTATTTTAATAAATTTATAAATGACATTTTTGTATATATAAAAAAATTTGTTTATACATCCAAACTTTTGTTTTAATTTTAATTTAATATTTATTATTCAAAATTGTTAAATTACAATGATGTCATATACGTACATACATATATATAAATTAAATGAGTTTATATAATTATGTAAAATAATTCTACACGAAAAGAAAAAATCAATCATTTCCATATGAATATATATATATGTGTGTGTGTGTGTGTATGTATATTTAATATAATTCAAAAAAAACATTTTTGAATAAATCCAAACTTATTTATTTAAATAAAAAATTTATTTTTGTCAAATATATATTATGGCCGAAGTAAATATAACATATATTATATTTATATAAGTAATATATATATATATATATATTATCATACATTATTATTAAAATATGTATAAATGATTTAAATTGCAAAATCTAAAATAAATATATAAATTTCTAGTAAACAAAATTATAATTTTCATATATATACATATCTATAATATATATAATTTATTTATGAATTTGAATTTTAAAGATATTTTAAATCTTGATCTAATTTAAAATTTGAATTTTGTAATTTAAAGTTTGAAATTAAAATTGTTTTATATTTATACTATAAATAATCATTCTATATAAATGTGTATATATTTATATATATAATACAATTGCTTTATAATTATATATATATATATATATATGTGTATGTATGTATGTATGTATAAACATTTGATCGTTCTATATTATATTAATACTATAATGCAGACATCACATATGAATATGAGGGGGCAAATATGTCCATTGCAGTATAAATGCCAACACTTAGATACGAGCATATTAAACCATGTACACTGCATATGTTGCACATACATGCTCACATACCGGTTTATTTGATACACATATGCATAATATATATTATTATATATAATAAAATAAAATAACGATTTTATTTAAAATTAACATAGATAAGATCTAAGTAAATTTAGACTTCATAGGCACAATAAGATCCCAAAATGGAATTTCTTTTTCGAAATTCACCCATCTAATCTGCTATGTGCTGGAAACAATCCTTCATAGAATGTAAAAGAGATTGAGGGCAAAGAGATGGATGAAGGAAACAAAGAGGGAGAGGATGATGAAGATGAAGACTCTTACGTTGGTGGAGATAAAGGAGAGACATCCCCTAAAAACAGCGTGGTCACTTCACCTCCATGGCCAAAACGATTGGTGATCAAATTTTTGTCACTTACACTAGACTCAGAGTCAACATCTTTGGTGGCTGCATCAGAAAACATATTTGGCTCTCTATGTGACCTTTAGTTGATCGTTTATTCCTTTAACACAACAAGGGATGATTATAACAGAATATGCAAGGACTACAAGAAAGAGTGGGCTACGATCACAAAAGAAAGAGAAGAGAAAGAAAAGTCGGCCAAGAACTCCCAATAGAAATTAAACGAGTTGATTGCCATTCATTTGAAAAAGACTCTAGTCGTAAATTCTCAACTAAGGACTACCCGCGCTGCCAGTACTGAGTTCAAAAGGATAGCCAAAGAGAAAGAAACTGAAAGTGAGGCACTTCAGGCTTGTAATTGAAAAACTCAAGGTTGATTTAAAAGCTGAGAAAGATCGAAAGAACAAGCTCAAGGCGAGTCTGCCACTTTAAAAGTCAAGCTAGCCAAATTTAGAAAAAAGAATGAAGACCACAAAGATAAAGCTATTAACACTGTGGAAGAGATGTAAGCTACACTTCTTCGATTCTTTGCCAACATCATAGAGACCAAGAATCCAAAATAGCTTAGAAACAGCTATCTATAAACACTTGCTGATGCTTTGGAGAACATCTCGCGAAGGTCTAGAAGTTCCAGTCACAACAGTAACGAAGAATTATTGTAGAAAAATGTTTTTTAGATGAAGATGATTTGGTGGCCATAGAGAAGGGCAGCCAGATCTTGGCAACATAAGCTGTTGTCAGAGAGTAGGCGCCTATTGAGGCTCATGCTAGTCCCAACTCATTGGATCATGCATATGACTCCTTTCCTACTACAAAGGAGCCTTTAGTGGACATTAGTACTTATGAGGCACCCACTTCAGCGGTTGTCATAACCGAAACGCTTGTCCCTACTGCATCTGACACTAGCATTTCATCTCTTACTCCTCCAGCTATTCATTAACTCCACCCACTATCGAGAAAGGGAGAAATTTATAAGTCCCTAACAAAATACACTCTATCTAATCAAGATATATCTCATGTATCCCCAGTCTTTGAGAAACTTCACTTCTGGCCTGAGGACATCACTTATCTTTACTTTTTTGTCTATTAACTTATAGGTCAAACATCTTTGCCTCCTTCACCACCAACTACTCTTGCATTAGGCCCAAGCACCATCATGACTATCTTTACCGCTGTCACTACAACTCCTCTAGTCCATCATTCCAGTTTTGGCTGCAGAACCAATTTATAGAAACTAGGGGCATTAGAGGTATTGGAGGATGTTGACCCGTGTCTTAAAGAAGAAGTAAAGATGACTAGTGAAAAGGGTATTGATACTATGCTCTTGGTGAAGAGGATAAAAATTGACATTTCCAAGATCAAAATGAAATAAAAGTCATGCATCGAGAAGCCTATTCTTGTAGTTCCAACTTCTATCCTTTCGTTTGCTGGCATGTATGCTGGCATTCCCAAGTCTCGTACCTATTTAGACAGTGACCACGATAGAGAGGAAGACCCTAAGGGTCGTCTTACATCACCAAGGGAGAGCAATGGTTCGAAGTGAAAGTCTCCTTCTTCCAAGAAGGAAGGAAATGGAAGTCAAAGAGGGGGGAGCACCATTAGGGATAGTTCTGTAGCTCTTTTTTTATTTTGCTTCCATTTTTTCTTCATTTTGCATACAGGCCGACATTGTACAAGTGCCTCCCTCGTAAATCTTCTATAAAAATTATGTGAATAAAAAGATTGTTTTTTGTTAAACCTTTCTCCTATTTGAATTTATGCATTTCTCTTTTTTTTTGCATACATTCTTTCCTGCATATATAATATAACCGTCTGTAATTCAATTACTTATATGTTATTCATGCATGTGTCTATGATCTATGTAAGGCCATTATTTACAGTAACTTCGTACATAAATTAACTTTATGTAATTACTCTGTATCGCTTTACTACCTTGTTTTGTTTATCATCGCCAACATACTTCCTATTTGGTGAAAAAACATTATTCCTGTTACTAATCCTATTTATCTCTGGTTGAGCATATCCCATTCAATTGTAAATAAACTCATGTTTCTTCAACAAATTTTGTAACGATCCTTGTTCATCTTTAGTTGGGCGTATTCCATTCAGCCATAACTGAGATCATATTCACGAAAGAGTTAGTTTTGTATGACGACTACGTCCAAGATTAGTGTCTTGGATGTATATCTCAGGATATCTGACTTAGATTTCACTATCTCCAGGCGACGATCAAAGATGCCATGTCAATCAACCTTATATACGGTTAGCTAAACATATTGCATTAGACCATAAATAGGGCTGTAGCTACAAAAAATTCCAATCATACACCAACTCATATCTCTAGAAATCGGTGTTTTAGATGTCTGTCTATGGACATCCGCCTTCAGCCTACTTATTTTCAAGCATTGATCAAAGATACTGTGTCGACCATCCTCGCTTATCATCGGCTGAGCATGCCCTACCAGACTGTAATCGAGGTCCTACCAGCAAAATATATAATTCTACACCGGCTTCTATCTCTATAATCCATTGTCTTAGATGCCTAACTTCGGGCATCAATCCTCGACCTTGCCCATCTCCAGGCATTGATCAAGGATTATATGTGTAAAGGAAATTGTTTGATCAGACCTAATAGGAGATTATTCCAGCGACCTAATCATGAATTGAAGAAGTTCATCGATACCTATCTTGGATACCTAGACATCTGGTTTTTCAAAAAATAGACTGTTTGATTTTGCTGTTAATTATGCAGCACAAAGTCACATGTTTAAGGATACAGTTCCATTAATTCTAAAACCCAACTTTATTTGAAAACAAAAGAATGGAGGACTCCGCCTTATTGTAATGCATCCTATTAATCATGACTCCTAATTTGGAAAATGTAAATCTAAGTGAAACAACATCGTAGATGCTCGTTATTCTATGCCTGTGGAATTGGGGTCCCGTCAAAAGTCAATACCTTGAAAGTTCTATCTCTAAACTATGTTCAATCACATAGATAGCTTCCCAATTCAGGCCTAGTGCCCCTATACCAAGAAAGCCCCGTTTCATGATGAGGTCACTTATCTCAAAATTATAGTTTCTGATCTTGGCACTAAAATAACTTGCTACTCTTTTCTAGTAAGCGCTACCCTTAGTTTAGCTTCTTCTCGTTTCTCGTCGACCAAGTCAAGGGACTTTGGAAAGAGTGTCTCATTTATCTTGGGATAATTCATACTTTAGTTAGAAGGGACTTCCAATTCTTTTGGAATCATGGTCTTAGCTTCGCAGGCCATAGTGAATTGGGTATGGCTAGTTGCAAACTTATGTGTTGTTCTATAAGCCCATAATGCAAATGATAGCGCATCAGTGTAGTTGCCCTTGGCTTTTTTCAACCTTTTCTTGATGATGGATTTGTTGATCTTGTTCAACGCCTCTACCTATCCATTAAAGTAGGACTATCGAGAAACACTTCTAAATTCATTATCGAGCATAGAATTCTTTGAATTCGACACTTTTAATTGAGTTTGGTTATCAGTAATGGTCTTCTATGGAAATCCGTATCCACACAAAGTATTTTTTCACTATAAAATCTATCGCCTTCTTCTAATTGAACAATGTTAGCGGTTTCGCTTTAGCCTATTTTGTGAAGTAATTCACTAGCACTGTAGCTTAATTTACTCTGCCTCTCAACATCAACAACATACTTATAATATCAATACCAACACCACAAACAACCACGGTCTAACCATTTTCATAAGCTCGGTGGATGTGGCTTTTAGTACTTCATAAATATCTGGCTCTTACAACATCTTCTAGAATAGTCAATGGCATCTCGACTGACCTTTGGCTAGAAATATCCATAGCGAAGAACCTTCTTTGCTAACATCCACCCCTAATGTGATCATCACAACTACCTTCATGCACATCTATAAGAATTTTCTTAGCTTCCTCTTTGGTGATACACCTCAGCAAAGGCATCAAGAATCCTCTCCTATATAGCCGTCCTTGTGTAATAAATCAAAGTACTTAGCACATGAGTTTTCGCCATTCATTTCATCGACTTGGGAGAGTCGCTATTAACAAATATGATTTAATTGGAGTCATCCACGATTCCTTTTACTCCTCTACCTCCAAGATCCAATCGATTGGAGCTGATAAAAATTCTACTGGAATGAGTAATAAAATTTGTGTGTCACTAAAGCTAGATAGTTTGGCCTATGAATCGGCTTTCATGTTCTCTTCTTTAGGAATATGCTTCATCGTATAGTTCTCGATATCGTTCGATAGTTTCAATATTTTGGTTAGGTAATGGTTAAGTCTTTCTCCCTTAGCTTGAAGCTCCTTTTCCAGTTAATAGACCACTAACTAAGAGTTGATAAATATATGCAATGTTTGGACTCCTAGTTTCCTTGCTATCTTGAGTCTCGCAATCAATGCTTCTAATTTAGCTTCGTTATTTGTCGCAGCGAAGTCTATCATTAAATCATAGAATATTCTCCATCCTTTTGCGGTTAGAAGAATCACTCCTACCCTATAATCATGTTCATTAGAGGCTCCATCTACATATAATTTCCATTAAGTTGGTTGGACCAAATCTTCTTCCATTTCTTCATCCCGAATGGTGAACTTAGCAATGAAGTACACTAATGTCTATCATCGGATCACCTTCATAGGATAGTATGTTATATCATATTGATTCATCTCAAAATTCCATATTATTAACCTCTTCAAGGTCTCGAGTGAGTGTAGTAATTGCCTCAATGGCTGATTAGTGGGTACTTTTCTCAGCTGAGCATGGAAGTATGGCCACAACATTCTTGAAGCAATCAACAAATAGTATGCCTACTTTTCTTGCTTAGGATAGCTACACTCTACTCCAATGAATCATTTTTTGATATAATACATGGACCTTTGGATTTTTCTCTTCTCACTTATCAAATTTGCACTCGGGGCATGTGCAGGGACTGCTAAGTAAATGAACAAATATTTCTCTTTCAAAGGCTTCGATAACGTCTATAGTCTCTCTATGTTTCTAGCAAATTCTAGAAAGCGTCATGGCATTACTTCATCTATACAAACTTTACATTTCCTTCTCGAGGGATTTGAATAGCGGTAATAATTCAATTTGTGGCTTTTGAAATAAATTTATTCAATGCTGCGACCTTCCCATTCAAGCTTAGCTTTTCCCTCATTGTCTTTGGGGAAGTGATCTCTTTCAATGCTTTGATACCCCTTAAATTTACAATGAAACCCAAGAACATTCCTGATGCAACTCCAAAAGAACATGTAAGTGGATAATGTTTCAATCCATACTTCTAAAGCATTTTGAACATTTCAGGAGATCGTCCATGTGATTCATCGATCGCTATGACTTCAAAAGCTTATCGTCCACGTAGACTTCCATTGTCTATCCAATTTTATCTTTGAATATCTTTGTTACTACATTGGTCAGTACTCCAGCATTCTTCAAATTGAACGGCACCATTTGGTAACAAAACAACCCTAGATTAGTGATGAAACTCATATGCTCGTGATCTAGAACGTGCATTGCTGCCTGATTGTATTCGAAGTATGCATTAATAAAGGATAGCAATTCATGATCAGCTGTTGCATTTACAAGTTAGTCAATTCTCGGTAAGGGAAGCTATCTTTAAGCATGCCATATACTTCTTTCAATGCAGTAGATCGCTCCAGATGAATGCTATGTATTTTCTACTTCACATGAGGGTATCTCGGGTCCACATTCAATGCATGGAGCGTCATCTCCAGAAAAATTTCATATATCAGAATGCATCCAAGCAAACACATCCAAGTTTTCTTGGAGAAACCATACCTACTCCTTCTTCATCTTTATGCAAAGTTGAGATCTAATCTTTAGAACCCACATGAAATTGTCATTGTCGATCAATATGTTGATTGTCAAATCCACCAGTGTTATCCTTGCTTCCTCCGTCTCTTTTCTGGGGTCATAGGCTTATAGAACTTACTATGGGACCCAAGCAAGGCTTGGGCAGTGGTTGATATGCATCAACAGTCTTGATGCAAAGAGAATTTTCTGCATCTTTCTTTTTCTCATATTGCTTTGCCATGTAGAGCTCTATGATGTACCGTTCATGACAAGAACTCTAGTCACCTTGATTAGCTCCTACTCCATTCCCAATGGGGAAATAGAAGGGTAGCCGTGCGCATTAAACAAATAAACTAAGAGAATTAAAATGAATTAACTTGGGTAAGTAGACAAGGGAAATATAGAAATAAGTAACATCCTTATACTCTAAACCCTCACATACATTAGTTTTACACAAACAAAGGCATAATAGGACAGACACTATTAGGAAAGTAAGAAGAAGATAAAAATCAAGGGGAAGAAGCTTAAGAAACTTAATCAAATATCAAATCTAAACTCCTTAATCACAAAGCTAAGGTGAATAATAGCCACATCTAATGTTTTTAAAGAATTTGGGCTTTAGATCAAATTCGAGCGAATTTGCAAATGTTTTGCCTTGTTTCGATTGTTAAATCGGATATATATGCCTATTGATGGTTTATGATAATTCATATAGATTTTATGATATGCTTTAATGTGAAAACCCTATTAAATGACATTCAAATGTCTTGCGATTTTAGTACAAGATCAAAAATGACATTTTAGAGATGGGTTTCAATTTTTATAATTCTCTGAATTAATGTGAATTTAATATTAATTTTGTAGTGAAGAAAATGATTATTTGGGTTTAAAATTAATTATGGAAAATATAAGTATGTTTTGGGTCTGTAATTAATATATGTTAGAAAACATATTATAACTGATATATGGGAATTTTTATAGATTTTTCCCAAGCGTTTTAATAGATACATAAAATTATTTAAGGTGTAGGACTTAAATGTTTTATATATTTATAAAAGAAGAAGGCATATTTGTAAATAAATAAAAATTTTATTTCAAAAATTTCGGCAGTACTTTTAGAAACGTAATTAGCAGCCAATCATGTTTTGACAAACAAAGCAGGTTAGTTGAAAAGAATTACTTTAAAAGTTAAAATCAGCTTAAACATGCTTTTTACATGTTTCGCACTTTTGGCACCTAGCTGTCGATTAAGTTCCTCCGATCCATCGCCATCGAAACCAATGTGCACAAAATCAGAGACTTGGTACGTAGTGAATTGGACATTGGCGAAAGGTATGAAGCCGAAACATGGGGTTCCGAAGGGGTCAAAGCATTACTTTATTTTTGAATGAAAAATGAACCTTTTTGCTTTTTCTTTTGACTTGGTTAGCTTCTTACTGGGTCAAATTATTTTAAAGGAATGGTTTCGAAAGAGGTTGCGCCTTTTGTTTTAAGTTAACGCTTCTAAAGGGGCCGAAACCCCTTGTTGTTGCTTTCTACCTTTTGAAGCAAATGATTTCGAAAGGATTACTTCGTTTTTAAAATTTAGTCACTTCTCCAATGCTTTCGAAGGGTTGGTTTTGACACCATCACTTCTTTACTAAGGAAATAGCTTTAGGAAGAGTGCTTTCGACTTAATTTTTTTATGACCCTTTGTGCTATTGAAAGTAAAACTCAACTGTTTTCGAAAGAAAAGGTTTTAAATGGTTTCTAAAGATTATTCCATACGTTTTACTTGAACCCAATGCTTTCAAAAGGTTTTTTTTATATAAAAGAATTTGAATGCTTTCGAAAGATTTTAAATGAATGTTTCGAAGGGGTGGTTCTCCAATGTTTTCGCAAGGCTTTAAATGAAAGGTTTCCAAAAGTTTCGAAAGGTATGTTTATAGCGTTTTGGTAAAAGGATGTGCAAGGTTTTAAAGCTTGAGAAAGAAAGTTTTTTTCAAGATTTTTGAAAGGTTTGTTAAGAATGGTTTCGAAAGGTATATTTTAGCCTTTCGGCCAAAGATTTTACTTGGTTTCGAAAGGGGTACTTGCAATAGATTCGAAATGGGTACTTTCAAAAGTTTAAATGTTTTCGTCAAATTTTTTTTGTGTATAGTATATATAACATGGCAAGGTGATTTTAGTAAAGCATAGAGTATATTTTCCTTGTTTAAGTATGATTTAAAAGGATTAAATCACTTTGAAAGAAAAGGTTCTCAAGGAAAATTTATGAGTAGTTGACCCTAAGTAAAATGAATTAGGTATTAGAATACCATATAGGACTGGTATAGGGTCGCATCATATACATTAGCTATTAGTCCCTAGCTAATTTAGTCAAAAATTCCAGTGTATAGGTCTTTGTCATAGGTAAGACTAAAATGATATTACACACAGAATGGAATACATAGCGAGAGGATAGGTTACTGGTGAGCCCGCGAAACCATTAGGATCAGCTGACCCTAGAAGAATGAAGTTAGGGACAAATCGTCCAAGAGAGGAGTATCTAATAGAAGTTAGATTATTTGTTTATTTTGTATGGTAGGCTCGAGTCAGCCAAAGGTTGGTGGTTAGCCCAACAAAATTATAGTGTCCGGACCGATAGTCCATTCGTTACCTGATTTATATGCTTTCATGATATTGATATTATTGTTTTAACAAGTTTTGTTGCAAGATTAAGAATTGAAAAAGATATGTTTTAAAAGTAAATCCATAGAAACTTGTTCCCATTTCCAATTGGGAATCTCAAGGAGTTGCAATAATCCAGCAGCTTTCTAATGATCAGCCTTAACCTGTTGACAAGTCACACGTCTACTAACAAAAAGGGAAATATCATGCTTCATATCACTCCACCAATATAGCTTCTTCATATTATGGTACATCTTCGTCACACCTGGATGAATAGAAAGTCTGGATCGATGATTTTCCCAAAGTAACTCTTGCCTCAATCCATCGACATTTGGGGCACAAATCCGATTACTAATCCTTAAAATCCCTTTATCATCAATCTGAGCTCCACTTCCTTCTTGGCTACCACCGCCAACTATATTACGAACATTCTCCTTAATAAGCCTAATTATCCTAACCTCATCTTGCTTAGCAATAATACAATCCATGAGAGGAGAAGAAATATCAAGCTGACATAACATCGCCTTCTTCCTACTCAAAGCATCGGCTATAACATTAGCCTTTCCGGAGGTATAGTTGATGTCGAGGTCATAAGAAGCTAGAAACTAGAGCCACGTAACTTGCCTCAAATTCAATTATTTTTGGGTGAAAATATATTTCAAAGACTTATGATCCGTAAAGAGCTCAAACTTCCCAAAAGGTGATGTCTCCAAAGCTTCAAAGCAAAAACTATGGCGAGTAATTCCAAATCATGGGCTACATAATTTGCTTCATGAGTCTTCAACTATCGACTGGCATAAGCGATAACTTTCCCATCCTACATCAGAACGGCTCCCAAACCTTCACAACTAGCATCAGTGTATACCGTTAGTCCCTTATTTCCATTTGGAATGGTAAGAACTGGTGCGGAAGTAAGCTTACGCTTCAACTCATTGAATGTAACTTTACACTTATTATTCCATAACTTAGCATTCCTACGAGTTAGAGTGGTGAGAGGTGCAGCAATCCGAGCAAAATTCATGATGAATCTCCGATAATAACCGGCAAAGCCTAGAAAACTACAAATATCGGATGGAGTCCCAGAAGTTTCCCAATTCTGAAATAGATTAGGGAGAATAAGAACCGAGAAAGAGATAGAATAATTAATGTACAAAGGAAAGAAGAGAAGATAGACTTACATTGATCGCAGCGATCTTAACTGGATCAACAGAAACTCCATTACCAGAAATAATATGTCCAAGAAATCGGACTTCATCTTTCCAGAAATGGCATTTCGAGAATTTGGCTTTCAACTGATGAATTCTGAGAGTCTTCAGAACATAATATAAATGGATCTCGAGCTCCGCCTTAGACTTAGAGAAAAAAGAATATCGTCAACAAAGATTAGAACAAACTTATTAAGAACATCATGGATAACCCGGTTCATAAGGTCGAAAAATAAAGCTGGAGCGTTAATCAAACCAAAAGGCATAACTAACCATTCAAGGAAACCGTCCATAGAAGGAAAAGCAGTTTTGGGAATAGTTCCTCAGCGATTCAGAGCTGGTGGAAACCGATGGCAAGAACATGCTAAGAGAATACAGTAGCACCATACAGTTGATCAAACATATCATTAATGCAAGGCATTGGATATCTATTTTTCATAATGAGCTTGTTCAGCTCCCTATAATCAACAACATCCTCAAAGAACCGTTAGACTTAGTGAAAAAAACCACCGTTGCTCCCCATTCAGAATGACATGAGTCTGATCAAACCTTTGGATAACAAGTCTTCGATATGTTTCCTCAACTCAACCTTCTCACGAGGTGCCATTCTTCTGAGTGGAAGAACTACAGGTCAAGCTCCTAGAATGAGATCAATACGGAATTCGATTTTCCATTTAGTGGGTAAAGAAGTGACTTCACCAAATACAACGGGATAGAGTTTGACCACATGAGTAGAATCAAGATCGCTAGGGGAAGAATCAAGAGAATAAACTGCATGCATACTCCTGAGGCATACGATACGAAATCACCAAAAGATCACCCTTATCACCAACAAGAGAAACGGTATAGGCTTTATAAGAAATAACAATTTCATGCTTCTTCACCCAATCTCCTCTCAGCAATAGATCAAAAGCATCAAAACCAAGAACATAGAAATCACCAGAAAAATGATAGCCAGAATAGAAGAGTTTCACATTGTAACAAATCCTACTAAGGTTCGTGGGACCACTAATAGGATTAGTAACACACAAAGGTATAGTTGCGAACTTAGGTGAAAGAATATTCTTAAACTTGTCACAAAGGTCCACAGAAATGAAAATATGAAAAGCTCCAGTGTCAAATTAAACAAGAATAGAAAGATCAAATAAGGTAAAGGTGCTCTGAAGAGTACCTTGGGTATCACTAGGAGCAGGTGGAGCAAATGAAGTAACTGCAAAGATACCAGATGGTTTGCCCTTCTGTTGGGTAGGAAAATCCTGCTTGAAGTGGCCAGGCTGCTAGCAAATATGGTAAAGATCATGCGTAGTCATCTGAGCTTTAGGAATAGCGGCTCCGGCTAAAGTAGAACGACTATTGGCATAGTGCCCCTTCTGGTCACACCTAAAACAAGTGATGGAAGAAAGATCAATAGGCTGCTTCCAGGAAGAAGAGCAAGATCCTAAAACTGGATTCTTAAGCCTATTCTGCTTCTTACGCTGGAAATTAGATTTTCTCTTCTTAGAGTTGCCAGAAAACGGCTGAGATGAAGGTGCACGAGTAATAGCTGATTCCTTAGAAGTGGGGTTCACATATCTAATGGCCATATCCATCAATCCAGTAAAAGGGCATGATCATAAAACTCCAGGTGAGCTTTGGCTATAAACTTCTCATTCTTCTTAAGAGGGGTATCAATCAAACTAGAACCAAAATTTGAAAGTTCATCAAACTCCCGCTCATACTCAGCAAATGACATATCCCCTTGCTTAAGATCCATAAATTCCCTGTATAGCTGAGACTTCCCAGCCTTTGGCATCCACTTTATCACAAAAGCCTCCCTAAACTGTTCCCAAGAAATATCTTCCTCAATAGTGTTGGCTACAACAGACTCCCATCAATCCAGTGCTGCCTCCTTCAACTGCCACGTTGCTAACTGGCGCTTCTGAGTGTCAGAGATCTCCAAACCTGCCAAAATCCTTTCCAAGCCTCTCAGCCATAGCTGAGTCTCAACGATAGTCTCTGATCCCAAAAACTTAGTACCACCTAGCTAGGTGAACTCCTTACATAGGGTGGTAAACCTAGTGGGTGCAACTGGTGCTGGAACTGGGGCAACACCATGACCCTGACCTCTAACATTCCTACGATTCATCCTGGAAATTCAAGAATGAATTTTAGGACAAAGATAAAGGAAAAGATAGAAGAAAAAACCGAACTGGACTGGAAATCCTAATTAAAAAATTTTAATAAACAAAGTGGATTCGAAAAGAAGGAAATTCAAAGAAAATGAATTTAAAACAAGAAAAAATTTGTAACCAAAAATAATCTTTTAAAGATCATTTGAAAAACCATTTTATACTTGAAAATACGTTCTTTCGCAAAGAATGATTCTAAGATTGATTTTACTCATTATAGGGTATTTCTATCCTATCTCTAATGAGTTTTTGCCCCACAGGCTATGGTTTGCCTAAAACCTGGCTCCGATACCAACGGTAACATCTCACCATTTTGGACCATCCAAATCGACAATAAAACCACATATGTCAGACTTGAATAATTCAAAATAACATATTGTTAATAAAAGTTGGGGCAAATAACATCAATCATAGAATCACAGACTCATAATATCAGAATAACTTCGTAGCGGAATAAAATAAATATAGGAGTTCACGAAGCTCCTAGATACAAGTCTCCAAACTAATACGTAATACCAAGTCTGAAAACAAATATACTTGGAAAGTTAGATACATAAGTTCTCTACTACAAAAGCAAAAACTAAGTGGAATAAGTGGAATAAAATATCAAGTAGACTGCTAAATCTTCGTCGGATCTCTAGCTCCAAAGAGGATGAAACCAAAGCTGTGAAACTTAAGCTGACCCGAGTGTAAAGAAAAACACAAAATACTCGAGTTAGGACATACATACTTATAAAATGTAAATCAACTCAAGTGAGCTGTTAAAGAAATGCATCAGTAATTAAAGGAAACTTGGGATCGCCCATCCTTTAAGGATCCGTTAAACTATCTACTATGTAGTAATACACACTAATATAATAATGTCTAAAGTAAAGTATGCTATTTAAAAATAGCGTTAAGGCTTTACATTTTCCACCTTAACACATTTTTGGATGCCAATAGTCTATACACTACCGTAACTCCCCGTAAACTAGAGCCGTTGGAGGATATCCCATAGGTACGACATAAAACAAACTCATAGAAGGTGTGTTAGGGTAGGTGACAGGGCACAACTAGGCAATGCCAGGATAGATATACAATTACACTTCCAGACTGTTGGTAATACGTAGCCGCAATACCTCCCAACTCGATCCACACTCCCGAATCAAAGGTGCGCATCAATTCAATCACAATGTAATAGAATGATTAACGATGAAGTGTGTCTGATCGGAGGAGCTACCTCACTTGGCCCGTCGATTGCTCCTGTTTTAGACACCTTATGCTAACTCACGGGAGTTAGGTCCACATAAATATACCTTTAGAATTGTCGCCGCCTTCCTACTTCATTTTAGAATCTCCACCGCGTACACAGTTGTTAAAGTGTTTTTAGGTATCGACAGAGAGTATGCTCATATCTGATCCCGGTCTCTTTAACAACCAATCGTTATTATAACCCATGGTTGTATAAATCTCAAATGGTTTATATTTCAAATCAAACATATTCCTTTCAAAACCATATAAATTCCATATCACTATTCTTTTTAACATAATATTCATTTTTCCAAAGTAGTAACACTTCCAAATTCATTTAGTTACAACCCATTGAAACTTAAAAGTTTAGAGGTCATAACACTTAAAAAATGCAACCTTTAACCATAACATGTAACCGTTTAGAAAATTGTATCATTCTGAAAATGTCACTTTTAAGAAAACGCGGCAGAACAGAAGTGCTACTGTAAGCATTTGCAGCAGTGCAGAACTGTTACGGTAGGAATTCACAGCAGCATAGAAATGCTCCTGTAAGAATCCGGGCAGTGCAGAATTGTTACAGTAAGGAAATCGCAGCAGCGCAGAATTGCTACAGTAGAAAATTACAGCAGTTTTGAATTGTTACCGTAAGAAATCGCAGCAGTTTTGAATCGTTACTGTAATACTTCCTACTACCATAGTTTATGAAATCAAATAGTATATATATTTGTAGTTTTTATCATAGTCGTTCTATCATTCCTATTATATTACTCAAATTTTTAGATAATTGTACATTAACTTACCCTTTATTTTCTTTTCAGTAAGTATCATTTATCATTTTATTAATTAAATTATACCATTTACATTAGTTAAAACATACATGTCAAATGTACATCTTAACTTACATTTTTTTGCAAAATCATTTATCATTTTAATCACTATTACATGAATAAAAAAACTTATAATTTATAGGTTAGAATAAAATACCATTATTAAGTCAAATCGGATTATTAAATATCAATCAACCTTCATAATGTAAATTATATTCCAAAATTTACATTTTCAACTCTTATACCTTATAAAAATCTTAACCCTTATAAATAAATTTACAAAAATCATTACATTAAATTTTAGTTGAGATTCGTATATAAAATCCAAAATACTTATTAGAAAAAAATCATTTTAAATCAACCACGGAGTCTGTATAAATTTCTCTACCCTAAGGTCAAGTAAATGTTAGGAACTGAGTTGATGATGTTTTGATGACAACAACCTTATATAGTTATTATACTTTACTTTATAAAATATATACTAACATTTTCATATATATATATATATGTATGTATGTATATATATATATATGTATGTATGTATATATATATATATATATGTATGTATATATGTATATAGGAAGTATATGCAGGTATTATCGAAGACTAATCAGTATAAAGACTCAAGCATCAAGATGAAGATTAGAGATTCAAGATTCAAGACTCTAGAGAATCAAGCTTTCAAGATCTCAAGATAAGTGTCTAGTATTTTGTTAAAAATTCATAATAGCACTCTCATCTTTCTTCCAATTTTCTTTTGGGATGGAACCCAATTTCTATCGAAACCAGTGGCTTATAAACCCACGACAAGTAGCTTACAAACCTACGACAAGTGGCTTACAAACCCACGAAAATCAAAATCATTTAAACTACTTTGTACAAGTTCTCGAGTCCTATGGAGGAGCTCTGTAGGAAGGTTCTTGCAATTTCAGTTTGAATAGATTTTTCAAATGTTTTTAAATCTGCTTTTCAAAATGTTTTAGCTTTCAAAATCATGTTTTCAAAAATGTTTTCAAACTTTGTTTTAGCCTTGAAATATTCCTCCATTCTGATTTTAAAAACTTCTATTTTTAAAACATCAAAACTTGTTCTGATTTTAAATATTACTTATATAATTGACGGTCTATATCAATTATATATATATATATATATTTAAAATAATGTTTTATATTCATTCTCTATCTCAAAATATTGTTTAAACGCTTTATTTTGCTTCAAAGAAGTTTCAACTTGTTTTAAATTCAAATGCTTTTACAAAACAACATCTCTACAATTTTGAACTGAGGGATGTCGACATATGGGGATACCCCATGTCGACATGGTGACAGTTGGATTCAAAATTCAAATTTCAAAAGAAGTGTCCATTCGTTCAAAAACCTTTCGCCAATGGTTATGACTGTTGAGCATCTATATAAAGGCTTCCAAAACGAATTTTTTAACAACTAACTTTCTTATTTTTCTTCACTCTTTCTTCTCCACCATTCCATATCCATAAAACTTCATATTTTCAAGATCGTGCCATCATTCTGCCAAATTCTCAATAGGAAATCATTTAGATACTCTCTCTACTTGATTCTCCATCACTCTACTAAAGATCAAAGTGCTATTCAGAGTTATAGGATTAATTTGTATTCAAAAAGTCCATAGAGTCTATCCATTCAAAAGGATTGTTATTAGAAAGTATTAGGGTGATCTTGTGTCCCGTAAATCAAGAGAGTTTACCCCAGACTCGGAGATAGGAGGGTTCCTCAAGGCCTTAGAAATTGAGGGTTGTAATTTGGATATTGGCTTATAAAAATCTGTACAAGGATATTGCCTTGGTGTAGGACTGGATGTAGGAGGATTCCGAACCAGTATAAAATCCGGTGTGTTCTTTCCTTTTACTTGCTTTACTTTACTATTTGCATTTGTTATATGTTCTGTGATCACTTTGTGTTAGAATTCTGTTTAGATTTGTGTTGAAAGTTTTAATTTAGTCATATAGTTCATATATTCTTTAAAACACTATTCACCTCCCCTTTAGTATTATTTCAGCCTTAAGATCCTTAATCCGCATCCCCAACAATTGGTATCAGAGCATTGGTTTTCATTGTTTCATAATCTGAAACTTGAAAAATATAAAAATGGCATTTTTGGAAAATTGTGTTAAAACTGTTTTGAATATATGCATTTCATCAAAGTTTCATAAGTCTGCATATAGTTATTTTGAAAAATCAAGTTATCTACTGAATTGGTGTGTTATGCAGGAACAGACATGTTATATGGCTTTTGACGAATCAACACCCAATGGACAAACTGTGCAAATTGAGAAAGATAAATGGATACTTGATAGTGGCTGTTCGAGGCACATGACTGGAAATCCCGAGATACTCAAGGACATTACTTATCAAGATGGTGGATTAGTCAATTTTGTTGACAACTCTAAAGGATATGTGGTTGGCGTCGGCAATGTCGGTAACTCTAAAACTTTACTTATTTCTGATGTTTTATTAGTTAGGAACTTAAAACATAATCTTCTTAGTATAAGTCAATTTTGCGATAAAGGTTTTAAAATTAAATTTGAGAAAGATAAACGTCACATTGAAGATGATAAGTCTAATATAATTTTTGAAGGTATTCGGAAGAAAAATATTTATATCCTTAGTATGAAAATTTCAAATGACAACCTATGTCTTTTGGCTAATACAAGTGACCCTTGGATTTTGCATAAAAGATTTGGCCATTTGAATTTCAAATTATTATCTAGGCTATCAAAACTTGACTTAGTTAGAGGTCTACCCAAGTTAAACTTTAAAATAGATAGTATTTGTGATGCTTGTCAATTAGGAAAACTTAAGATAAGTTCATTTAAATTAAAAGATGCTATTTCTACCTCTAGTCCTCTAGAATTACTTCATTTAGATTTATTTGGTCCATCTCAAGTTCAATCAATTAACCATAGTAAATATGTTTTTGTTATAGTAGATGATTATTCAAGATATACTTGGACAATCTTTTTAAAACATTAAAAGTGATGCTTTTGAAATATTTAAAAACTTTTCTAAAAGAATTCAAAAACATCATCCTTTCAAAATTAAAACTATTCGAAGTGATCACGGTGGTGAATTTGAAAATGAAAATTTTGAGAATTTCTGTACTCAGAAGGGAATTACTCACAACTTTTCATTTCCAAGAACTCCACAACAAAACGGAGTAGTAGAACGTAAGAATAGAACGATTCAAGAGTGTGCTCGTACAATGCTTTCTGATAGTAATTTACCTAAATATTTTTGGGCTGAAGCAGTTGCTACAGCTTGTTATATATTAAATAGAATTTTAGTTAGACCATTAACAAATAAAACTCCATA
The DNA here is from genome assembly GCA_030765085.1 of Allium cepa. NCBI lineage: Eukaryota > Viridiplantae > Streptophyta > Magnoliopsida > Asparagales > Amaryllidaceae > Allium > Allium cepa. Next base: position 709,818,489 of record CM060932.1, read on the forward strand.
TGAATTACTTTATAATAAGAAACCTATAGTTGCTTATTTCAAAGTATTTGGGAATAAATGCTTTATACTTAATACAAAAGATAATTTAGATAAATTTGAACCAAAAGCTGATAAAGGATTCTTTATTGGTTATTCTAATAGAAGCAAAGCATTTAGAGTTTTTAATTTAAAAACAAATACTATTGAAGAAACTATGCATGTATCTTTTGATGAAAATCTTAAAGATATTGTACAAATAGATGATGAAGAAGAATTTATAAATTTAAATCGATCTAATGAAACTATTAGTGAAATAAATCAACCTAATAAGAGATTTAAAATATCAAAAGATCATCCTATAGAAAATGTTTTAGGAAATATTGAATCTGTAGTAAGAACTAGAAATCAATTAAGTAGTATGAGTAATGTAGCCTTTATATCAACAATTGAACCTAAAAATCCAAAGGAAGCATCGTCTGATGATTCATGGAATCTTGCTATGCAAGAAAAATTGAATCAATTTACCACAAATGATGTATGGGAACTTGTTCCTAAACCTGAGGATAAAAGTATAATTGGAACTAAATGGGTTTATAAAAATAAAATGAATGAACACGGTGAGGTCGTAAGAAATAAAGCTCGTTTAGTCGCGCAAGGTTATTGTCAAGAAGAAGGAATTGAGTATGATGAAACCTTTGCCCCCGTAGCAAGATTAGAAGCTATAAGAATTCTACTTGCTTTCGCTAATTATAATAATTTCAAATTATATCAAATGGATGTTAAAAGTGCTTTTCTAAATGGTTTTGTAAAAGAAGATGTTTATGTTGAACAACCTCCACTTTTTGAAGATAATAAATTTCCAAACCATGTATACAAGTTAAAGAAAGCTCTATATGGTCTAAAGCAAGCTCCTAGAGCCTGGTATGAAAGACTAAGGTCTTATTTACTTCAATCTGGTTTTGAAATTGGTAAAGTAGATACAACACTTTTTATTAAAAGAAATGATCAAAATATTCAACTGGTTCAAATATATGTAGATGATATAATCTTTGGATCAACTAATAACATATTGAATAAAGAATTTTCAGATATAATGACTAAAGAATTTGAAATGAGTCACATGAGAGAATTAAGTTTCTTCTTAGGGCTTCAAATTAAACAACTAGAAAATGAAATCTTCATAAGTCAAGAAAAATATGCTAAAGACTTAATCAATAAATTTGGTTTAAGTACCTCTAGTGGGAAACCAACTCCAATGTCAACAAATGTAGGTTTAAGTAAAGAAGATAAATCAAAAGATATTGATCAAACTTTATATAGGGGAATGATTGGTTCGCTACTCTATATAACAGCGAGTCGTCCTGATATTATGCATAGTGTTTGTCTCTGTGCAAGATACCAATCACAACCTAAAGAAACTCACTTAAAAGCTGTTAAAAGAATTTTAAGATATGTAAAATACACTTTAGATTATGGTTTATTTTATCCTAAAAATAATACTTTTGATTTAATATCATATTGTGATGCTGATTATGCTGGTTGTAAATCAGACCGAAAAAGTACAAGTGGAACTTGTCACTTTCTAGGACATTCACTGGTTTCCTGGTTCAGCAATAAACAAAATACTGTTTCCTTGTCAATAACTGAAGCAGAATATATATCTGCTGCTCTGGCCTGTTCACAAGTCATATATATGCAACAAACTTTAAAAGATTTTGGAATTAACATAAGTAAATCACCAATATATTGTGATAATACTAGTGCAATAAATCTATCTAAAAATCCAACTCATCATGCTAGAACTAAACATATTGATATAATACATCATTTTCTTAGAGATGATATAACTAAAGAAATAATAACTCTAGATTATATAAATACTGAAAATCAAATTGCTGATATATTAACTAAACCGTTAACCGAACAGAATTTTACAAAATTTAGAAGAGAATTAGGTATTTGTTCAAAATATGAAATATAAAATATAATCAATAAAAATTCAAAATAAAAATTACACTTTTTCTTAAAGACATGTCGACATGCCCCATCCTCTGTTGTCGACATACCCAACAAAAATTTGAAAATAGAATTTCCCTCCAAAGTTAGTTGTTTGGTTATTTATCTATTTATTTCATTTTCTCTCCTCTTTCTTCACTATATTCTCTGTAAATAACTTCTGAAACAATAAAATAATGGCCTCCTCTTCTACTAATGAACCCACTTCACCCACATCTCCTCATTCTGGTCCATTTCAACGATCTACGCACGCTCGAGTGATCAAATTGCAAGAGAAGATGAAAGATATCCTTCAATTGTTGACTGAAATTCAAGTAAGTCAACTTAGGATGGCTAGAGAACAACAAAGGCAAGGGAATATTCTTAGGAATGTACAAAAATTCCTTATGGATAACCGTACAAATCCTATTAATATTGAAGACACTTCACAAGCCATGGAATCAGAGGAAGAAGAACCTATGGAAGAGCCACAAGAAGACCAAGAGAAAGATCAACCTTTTCCTCAACCCGAAGTCCCTATAAATGAGGACGAGAGCGTTATTTGCGTTGGTGAGATCCTTGTTGATACTAATGGAAACATAATTGAACAACGTGGAAACTTTTGTCTCCACTACCCCAATTGTACGATTCATAAGTCTCCTATAGTTAAGGATCGCCATTAAAGCGTACTTTCTTTTTAATTCTTCGTTTTACATTGTTCTGTTTGTTCGTGTTTATGTATGTTCTTATATATGTCGTAATAACAAAAATGTGTTCACTTATACTCATTGTTTCATGCTTGTTCTATACATATTATTTGTTCATACTAATCATTCTTGAATTCTTAAGTAGTTAATAGTTTTTGTTGATGACAAAGGGGGAGAAAGTTATAAAAATATATGTGCTTGGTGTAAGGGGGAGTCATGGAATAAAGGGGAGTTGTAGTTTTGAGAAGAAGTCACGGAGTAAGGGGGAGTTATGGAGAGTTATGGTATGGTAAGAATATTTTATAAATAAAGGTTGTCATCATCAAAAAGGGGGAGATTGTTAGGAACTGAGTTGATGATGTTTTGATGACAACAACCTTATATAGTTATACTTTACTTTATAAAATATATACTAACATTTTAATATATATACATATATATGTGTGTGTGTGTGTGTGTGTGTGTGTATAGGAAGTATATGCAGGTGTTATCGAAGACTGATCAGTATAAAGACTCAAGCATCAAGATGAAGATTAGAGATTCAAGATTCAAGACTCTAGAGAATCAAGGTTTCAAGATCTCAAGATAAGTGTCTAGTATTTTGTTAAAACTTCATAATAGTACTCTCATCTTTCTTTCAATTTTCTTTTGGGATGGAACCCAATTTCTATCGAAACCAGTGGCTTACAAACCCACGACAAGTAGCTTACAAACCTACGACAAGTGGCTTACAAACCCACGAAAATCAAAATCATTTAAGCTACTTTGTACAAGTTCTCGAGTCCTATGGAGGAGCTCTGTAGGAAGGTTCTTGCAACTTCAGTTTGAATAGATTTTTCAAAATATTTTTAAATCTGCTTTTCAAAATGTTTTAGCTTTCAAAATCATGTTTTCAAAAATATTTTCAAACTTTGTTTTAGCCTTGAAATATTCCTCCATTCTGATTTTAAAAACTTCTATTTTTAAAACATCAAAACCTATTCTGATTTTAAATATTACTTATATAATTGACGGTCTATATCAATTATATATATATATATATTTAAAATAATGTTTTATATTCATTCTCTATCTCAAAATATTGTTTAAACACTTTATTTTGCTTCAGAGAAGTTTCAACTTGTTTTAAATTCAAATGCTTTTACAAAACAACATCTCTACAATTTTGAACTGAGGGATGTCGACATATGGGGATACCCCATGCTGACATGGTGACAGTTGGATTCAAAATTCAAATTTCAAAAGAAGTGTCCATTTGTTCAAAAACCTTTCGCCAATGGTTATGACTGTTGAGCATCTATATAAAGGCTTCCAAAACGAATTTTTTAGCAACTAACTTTCTTATTTTTCTTCACTCTTTCTTCTCCACCATTACATATCCATAAAACTTCATATTTTCAAGATCGTGCCATCATTCTGCCAAATTCTCAATAGGAAATCATTTAGATACTCTCTCTATTTGATTCTCCATCACTCTACTAAAGATCAAAGTGCTATTCAGAGTTATAGGATTAATTTGTATTCGAAAAGTCCATAGAGTCTATCCATTCAAAAGGATTGTTATTAGAAAGTATTAGGGTGATCTTGTGTCCCGCAAATCAAGAAAGTTTACCCCAGACTCGGAGATAGGAGGGTTCCTCAAGGCCTTAGAAATTGAGGGTTGTAATTTGGATATTGGCTTATAAAAATCTGTACAAGGATATTGCCTTGGTGCAGGACTGGATGTAGGAGGATTCCGAACCAGTATAAAATCCAGTGTGTTCTTTCCTTTTACTTGCTTTACTTTACTATTTGCATTTGTTATATGTTCTGTAATCACTCTATGTTAGAATTCTGTTTAGATTTGTGTTGAAAGTTTTAATTTAGTCATATAGTTCATATATTCTTTAAAACAATATTCACCCCCCCTCTGGTGTTATTTCTGCCTTAAGATTCTTAATCCGCATCCCCAACAGTAAATACGGACATATATCATTTTAATCCACGGTTTATAAATTTTTTGGGTTTTATGTCATTTCAAACCCGCAATCCCAAGTCAAATAAAATTGCTCAAGCCTATCATTTCATCCCATAATAATTTTCCTTAATATAAAGATCGTTCAGTATGTATCATTTCAACCCATAGTGAAAAAACTTGCAGTGTGAGAATATTAAATGACATAACAATATTCAACATACATGGCTTATGATCGAAAAAGGTATAATATGATATGAAATAACATAATAAAATCATATGAATGACATAATATAAATATATGAAATAACATGATATAAATATGTGAAATAGCATGATATAAACATGTGAAATAACATGAAATAAACATACGGAATAACATGAAATAAACATATGAAATAACATGAGATAAACAGATGAAATTACATGAAATAAACATATGAAATAACAAGAAACAAACATATGAAATAACATGATATAATCATAGGGAAATGTCAAACTTGCATATACATATCCTCACAATTCAATTATCATCAATTCACCAAAATTATAGTATGTTGTCTAGAGTGATTACTCACCTTCCTTTGGTTAGAAAAGTGATTCAAAGCGCAACACAACAACGATAAATTACAGACAAGCTTGAGTGAGAGGAGAATCCAAATCCGTCGCTTTTAAAAAAAATTCCATACGTAAACAAACAATTCACATAGAAAATTAAAATACAAAATTATATATTTGTAAACATGTGAAGAGGGCTTGACCAGGGGTGCATAGGCTCGGTCATAGGCTAGTTTTGTTTGGGTTTAGGTTCGGCCATAGGGGTTTGGGCCAGGCCAGGGTTCGGCCATAGTGTTTTGACTGTGGAGGGCTCGGCCTATGGATTAGGTGATGGAGGAGGTGGTCACGGCCAAGGCAAGGCAAGGGGAAGGGTTGAGGAAGTACGGGCATGGTGGTTTTGGTTGGAGGAAAGGAGGTAGAGGCCGAAAATTGTGAAGAAGGAGGGAAAAAGGAAAGAGGAGAAGTGGTTTTGGTTGGAGTTTGGTGATGGAATAGGTGTGGCAGAACTTTCAAGGGAAGGAGAAGGAAAATTTTAGAGGAGAAGAGGGAGAAAGTCTTGGGTTTTGAGGAGGAAGATGAAGGAGAAGAAGACGTACATTTTTTTTGTGGTGGCACAAATGAATGGATGTGGAGGCTAACCAAAACCCTTCGATCTTATATAGGCTCAATTAACAAGTGGCTTCTCATCTACTAAAGGAGTTCCTAGCCCATTAGTACAAACCCAAAATCCAAATGTAATTAATATAAAAGTTACGGAGAAAATAACCGTGTAATACGCCAAAAGTTGTAGAATTTTATAAGTAGAAATCAAAATTTAACAAAACGAAAAATAGAGAAAAATATCAGAATTAGATTCATCTTCATAAAAAAGTAAAAGTTAAAAATTCAAAATTTAAAATTTTCACAGAAAGTCAAACTTTGACTAAAGTTGACCAAAGTTTGAAATTTAAGAAAAGTCTTTATTTTATTAAATTTGGAAAAACATTTCACATCAAAACTCAAAATTATACATTAAATTTCCAATTTATAAATTTTAGAATAATTATATTCAACATTTCATCGAATTTTCATTTAAAATATGTTCAAAGTTTTTGGATTGTTGCACATACACTTATTTATCCATTTAAATAAGACTATGAAATGAAATTATTTATTTTAATTTTTGGAATAAAATGTAACTATGACATCGTTAATAATGGCATCGTATTTAATAATTGATTAATGAATTTAAATTGATATTTAATGATTTAATAATTATTATAATTATTCAAATGATTAATTTTAAATGATAATTATTCATTTTAATTAGTTATGTAGTGATAATAAATCATCATATTAGTTTTGTAAAGGTATACACTCGATTTGAAAATATAAGAAAATTCGTATCGCTTTATCGATATAATAGCACTTGTTGTAAGCAATTGTTTAATATTAATTTATATGGTTTTAAAATTCAAAAGATATTATTTTAATTATTTAAAAAGATAATAAATTTGTTTCAAATCTTGTTTACATTGATATGCAAATTAGTCAATAAGTGAAAATATGGCTGGGAATCGGCTTCCTTATTTCCAATGGTTTAACGAATGAAACTTGTTCAAAGTTGTTGCAACCTTATTTATATTACTTGTGAATATATGTAACACACACATACACACCCTAACATATACGTGAACACATATATTTATACAAATACTCTTATCATTTACATTAGAATTTAAATATAGTAAAAAGTACAAATATTCAAGATATTTTCTACCCTAAAAACATACATCAACTCACTTACACAGCATCATCATCACAAACACGAAATCATAAGGGGTGGCCTTGCCATGCGTTTGGAAAGGTTGGAGGGGGTGTGGGCAAGGGGCAAAAGTGTAATTATACACTTAGATATTTATTTCCAATTTTTTTTATAAATACCCACCATTCTCTTTGTAATTTTACACACTATTCTACTTCATCTTCTTCCTCATTCTCAAGTTTTTTAACGGTTTCCCATCTTAAGGAAATTATAAAGAAAAAAATTGCAAAAAGAAATTAAATTTATATAAGTATATATACATAAGCAATCCACTTCAAAATCACGGCAAGTCACCTCCTTTCCTCACTTAAACACCATAGCCACCCCCTCCAACAACCAAAGTCTAGCACTCCACCTCTTTCCAAGCTAGGTCGAGCGCATCCCTTGGTCCAAGGCTCGATTCGTGGGCTTTAATTCGATTATAACGAACATATAGAAAATTTTCGAGAAGTTAGAAGCCATGAAGGTGTGAAACTCTATATTCATATATTAATAAATATGATAATATGATAGGATTGCTATGGATGTTGAATATGTTTGATCATCAAGTTTGAATGTTGATTATATGTTTATTTTGATGTGTAAATGATTCACGTTTAATACATGTCGAATATCACAAAGGAAATCACTTTTATTTAATAAATGAAATGGAGTATATGAGATGAAAACCTCTTTAAAATGGTTTATAAATGTTTTATAAACACTAAATCCAATTTTGTAAAGTTTTGACAAGTTATGAAAATCCAGTGAAAAATAGGTGCGTCGCGTAATGGCAGTTCGCGATTTCGCGCCATAGAAAGTGAAATCACTTATACGATGGATTCGGAGTCGGAATTCTTTATAATAACAAATTTTTGAACTCTTATTAATCATAGTTTTCAAACAAAATAAAACGATCGGTATTTCGTTTAGTAGATTTTGAAATATGAGCAAAACAAGTTTTCAAAATAGTCGCGGTTTGGCAGTTCGGAAACCAAAGTGACAAATTCTTTATAAATGATATATTTAATTCTTTAAAAACATGAAGTAAATTCTTTAAATCTTTAAAAATGTTTTAAAAGAGATTTGAGTTATAAAAAAGGATTTCTAGATGATAGAAAGGTTATTTTGATCAAATAAGCTTAAAAACACTATTCATAGCATTATTTGCAGCGCTTTTAATAACTTTTGAAATATGGCTTTAAATTTTAATATTCTTTCCCAAATATTTTATAAATATTTTCAAACAAATAATTAAGTATTTAAAAGATGATTTGAAGGTTTATAATTTATTTTAAAAATTTTAAATAAACGATTTTAAAAAAAAACTGTTATAATCAAGTGATTTAATCTTGGCACTTAAAGCCGATGAGTAGGCTGGATTTTCTATTTATGGGATCTGGACGGGAGGTGCTTAAACTAATGAGATGTTCAGAAGCAAATAATGCCATGGCTCACTTGGCATCTTTCTTGGGCGAGGAATAGATAAAATTGAAATGTCAAAAACGAGACAAGTATAAAAGATTCAATTTTACAAATTTAATTTAATACAACTTGGATTGTATAGAAATAATCTTCTTATGTTTGGTATTAAATTCCAAGGAGGGAACTCGTACTATCCATGTAAATTTAAAAGGTGATTTCACCGCCATTCGACGAACATATAAGGTTGAATACGAAAATTGATGTTGAGTAGAATTAGTATAATTTCTATGGATCCGTTTTACTTAAATACTAAATAATTTAGATTTAGCATCTTAGATAACATTGTATTGGGAAAAAGAAATCTTTTGTCAAGATTTAAGTAAATGATTTGGAATTAATTTAATTCCTATACTTAAAATTAATTGCTTTGGGTTTACAGTAAATGATGTCTTAAATAACATTGTTTTGGACCCGTTTGAAAAGTTATGATTTGGAAATTTTTGTTAAGATTTAAATAAATGATTTGAAAATAATTTCCTATGTGAATAATGAAATGATTTGGAATTATCTTAAGATTTAAAAAAGGTTTTAATTAAACAAAGATTTGATAAAGGAGGTTTAATGATTTCGTATATGTTGGAAAGAAAGGTTTTAAAGATATATATCTCTAGAAGATAGTTTTGATAAAGAGAAAGAAATTAAACAAACGATAAGCACATATTTACCAGCATCTTTTTATTGATGATTGGTTGGAAGGAACCGGGGTTGGATTCTGTAATTCTTATCCGAAAACCACTTCGAAACAATTTACGAGTTCGGAAGTGAAGACATTTAAAGACAATGAAGTTGAAGGAAGGGATCATCATAATGGAAGAACTACTTATTGATACTTTCAGAGTAGCTTCCGCGACAAAAAAATTGCATTGGTCCCTTTGTTCTGGGATCTTCCTATGCAAGGACTGCTCCTTAATAATCCTAGGAGGAATTCCCTACAGGATGTGGTAGGAGAGTGCCTTCTTCTGTCATGTTCCTGGACAACATGTATGGATTAATGTCCGACATTACATTTCTAAGATCATTATGCATTGATCTCTACAGACGTACATCTGTTTGGTGGTGTAGGAGGTAACTCTCTTATGCTTAACACCCTTCTCTGAGATGTATGAGCTCAGAGGTTGCACTTTTATGGAAATCAGTAGTGGGTTATTGGAAATGGCAATATGAAATTTTAAGTAAAAATATTCTATGAAAGGTAAACGTTACCTCGAGCCTCACACACAGGGAATTGTGAAACAGCGGTTGCTTTTAAGGCTAAGTGGATCACTACCATTACTGCATGATATCACCTTTCAAGATTTATTTTGCGCCTGTTATGACGTTAAGTAAAAAATATGTGGTGTATGGTATAATAGCTCTCATATAGGTTTGAACAACAGAGATGACGTCATATTCGGTTTTATCCGCCATTAGATGGGTCCGTGGGTAAGCTAGTCTCAATTTGCAGAGGTTTCGATGATGTCAATCCTTAGTGCATCCCTATAGAGATGCACTGTATCGGAGGTACTCCCTTACCTCGCTATTCTTTGAAAATCCAATTCTTCAATAAGCGCCTTTAGATTTAATTGTATAACCTAATATGTTAGAATTTAATAATGTAACAGTTTCGACTATTTAAATATGTTTATTTGAAACGCTTTCAAAGAATGCCATTAAAAATAATATCACTGCATTTCACGTAGAAATGTTTTGGTTATAATAAGGAAAAACCCGTTCCGTGTTTATGTACAGCGTGGTCTTATGAGGTACACTTTGTTTTCCAAATACTTATATTTTGAGTTTCTCACACAAATCCCATGACTGATCCGAAGTTTATAATTTTTCCCTTAAACTCTAGGTGCTCTATTTTTTCAGGTAGCCTAGTAGTCAGGTTTTGTTTAGAGAATTTTGAAAGAGCATGGAGTTTGTGACGACCGCCCATGACTCCCGCACCAAATCAAGGAAATAATGCGCTAAAAGGTGTGCCAGGCAGCCATGGACGATAGTCAGGGTAAAACAAAACAGAAGAATCTCTATCGCATAACTCACAGCGCATGGATAAAATACAATAGAGAAATATAATATAGTGAAGCTCCATAGAACAGAACATCATCATATAAGCATCACAGTAGTTTCATACAATCATCTACTCAAATCCATACATGAAAGCCTCACTACAAATCACTCAACCAAATACAGCAGCGGATACCCAGTACATATAGTAAGAAAACTAATATGCAAAGCCTCCTGCTCGTCTTCGTCATCTTCATCGTAGAACTCCTAGCACAGCACCTGTCACCTGCTACCTAGTCTGCCCATCCCAACATGGATGAACAGCCCAAGGTAATAAGAGGAGACATAAAACCTTGAGTCAGACAAAGTCTTAGTGAGCAGTAAATCAACTATCAAGCATACCAAAAGAGCATAAAGGATAAAAGGAATAGGAACCAAACCATCCCACTCCACCTCTTTCTACCGTGATAGCCCCAGACATACACTAAGGAGAAGCAAGCATAACAACATAGACAATTAAGGTAAAGCGAATACCACTCGAGTCAAGGACGATGTTTTCCAAATACAAACCCCCAAGGCCTAAACCAAGATCAGATAAGCACCCAGAAAACACCGCTCTTGAAGCCGAATGATAATACAACCAAACATCCATGACTCTGGCTATCACTGTTATCCTTGCCTCGATTTCACCGTTAGTTGAATGACCATCTGTCAAGGGCTAATGGTAACCCCGGTTCTAACCATAACTCCGCACACTGCCTTGTGCCTAGGACTTATCTACTTTGCCCAGAGTACTCAACTACCTACCTGTAGTCTTTTGGGTGTCCCGACTACCTACCTGTAGTCGTTATGGGCGCCCCATGTACTCTTGCTTTTGAGCATGCTAGAACCTTCAACAACGACGAGATCCAAGCCTCCTAGCCATCCTTCTTGACGACTATCCTCATACAAGCTCAAGCTACCTCTTGAACAATCCATTATCAACCAACTTGAACTACTCTTCAAGTTATCAACATGCTTGGAATGATCCCTGCTTGGATTAAGCCAAGACTCACATCATACTTCGCTTCATCGCATCAAAGCAAAGTCTCAACTCAACAACATGGTTTGCCTCATCAAATCATGGCAAAGTCCCATCTCAACATCATCCAATCTATACATATGAGCTTCAACATCCGCTACATATGCCTTAAGCAGCTTTCACCATTCAAGAGCCTTCTTCCATAGCTTTTGAATCCTCTTTCATCATCTTGTTCCAAATCAACTACTAGCTAACTTGGAAACAATCAAATCAATCATACATTCAAATAATCAATCATTCAAACAAGATCTATTAAGCAATTTAAGCAATATCAACTATAATGGCAATTTCGTAAATAAACGAGCAAAAGTCCAACATATGTGAAATCATGGTTTTTAGCATAGATCTATCAATTATAAAACATGGGTTTTGTCTCTAATGCTTATTAAACAAACTTGCATAAGTAAACATCTTCAAAAAACCATGAATCTAGACTTAGATCTAAGAAAAATGCATGAAATCTCTAACTTTAACACCCAAACATGCCACCAATCCAATATACTCCTTTGGATCCGCGTGAGAGATAACTACCACTCACCAAATCACCAAAACACCTCAAAAACTAAACACTTCAGATCTGGACAGCGAAGATCAAGGCTTGATCCGGCAATATCTCGTCTCAATCGATGAAATCTAGCTCAAACGGATGAAGATCTTCAACTTTGGCACTTGAATCTTCAATCTAAATCTTCGATCTTGGATGGATGTTAGAACTAGATTGGAATAGAGAAAAGAAGGTGAAGAAATGTTGTAGTCGAGTCTTCAAAATGGCAGCACTTCGTCGCTTCAAAAACCGGTGCCAAAAAGTGAGCCAAACCCCTCTATTTATAGGCTGGATCAACCATGAGTCGTCGTCCCTATGAGTCGTCCACGACTCATCATGAGTCGTTGCCGACTTATCAGCCCTTACCGACTCAACATAACACTGCCTACTTACCATGAGTCGTTCACGACTCATTGCCATGACGACCTACCCCAGCCGACTCAACTGCACAGCCTTCCGACTCAAGCCAACGACTCAATACACCAAGGCACAAGGTCATACGACTCAAACCCAAACCGACTCAACACCTACCGACTCACGACTCAAGACCAGTGCCGACTCAACATAAGTCGGTCACGACCTAAAAGCCTCCGACCTAAGACACTGCCGCGTTTTCCCCAAGTCCTAAGTCGTACGACGACTCAACAATACACACTCACGACTCAACTATGATGCCGACTCACGACTCATCAGGCCCTACGACTCAAAACCCTGCCGACTCATTACCCACGACCTAAGCCTAAACCCCTTAAGTCGCTACACCCTTAACCCGTTAACTCCTTAACTCGGCAAACCCTATGAGTCGTAACTCGTTGACTCGGCCACACTTCTTATCTCGGCCCTCTATGAGTCGGTCATCCTATGAGTCGCCTAACTTCTTGAGTCGGTCCATCCTTATCTCGGCCAACACTTTAAACCGCTACCCCTCCTTGAGTCGGTCCCCTATGAGTCGGTCACGACTCATCACTTGTACCCGGGTTAACTTCTAAACGACTCAAGCTAGAAGCAACACAAACAACACTATCGACCTGCAAATTCTACGATTTATCGACTCGTAAAATACGGGTCGTTACATTCTCTCCCCCTTAGGAATTTCGCCCTCGAAATTCCAAGCAAACAACAGCAATCAAAATTATTCCGCATGCCTATCATCCATGGCAATCAACAATCCATGCAACCAATTCTAACCTAGCATGCAGAATTCTAAGACTTAGAACAAGCTACAAATTCATGAGATGTCACGACACTTTAGGGCCATACCTCGAAGAGTTCGGGATGAGCTGCCTTCATCCTCTCTTCCTCCTCCCACGTACAGTCGTTAACATCATCACTCCATTGTACCTTGAGCAACGTAATCGTCTTCCTCCTAAGCTGTTTCGTATCGGTTTCAACAATACGAAGCGGCTTACGAGGTCTCGAAACAACTGGATCAACCTCCAAGTCTTCACAGCTATCAGCAGAAACCACCGTAGTTGGGTCGTGCATATACTTCCGTAGATAAGATACATGAAAAACACTGTGCACACCCGCCATCTTTTCCGGTAACTCCAATCTATAAGCGAGCTTTCCAATTCGCTCGATAATCGGAAATGGTCCAACAAATCTCGGAGTCAATTTCCCTTTCTTCCCGAATCTAACAACATTCTTCAATGGGGAAATCTTCACAAAAACCATATTACCCACGTCGAATTCCAAATCCTTTCGACGATTATCTGCATAACTTTTCTGACGATCTTGGGCTGCCTTCATTCTTTGCCGAATGATCTCTATACAATCTGAAGTCTGTCGAATCATCTCTGGCCCAAGTATCAGCTTTTCTCCAGTTTCCAACCAACATGTCGGAGAGTTACACGGTCTTCCATATAATGCCTCATATGGTGCCATACCGATACTCGACTGATAACTGTTATTATAAGCAAACTCCACCAAATGAAGGTGATCTTCCCATGATCCTCCGAAGTCCAAAACACATGCTCTAAGAAGATCTTCCAAAACTCGGTTGACTCTCTCAGTCTGACCATCTGTTTGAGGGTGATAAGCTGTACTCAAACACAACTCAGTTCCCAAAACTTCCTGGAAGCTCTTCCAAAATCTACTAGTGAACAATGGATCTCGATCGCTCACTATACTCTTCGGAACACCATGGAAACGAACTATCCACTTCACATATAATTCAGCCAACTTCGATGCAGTCCTAGTCGATCGAACAGGAATGAACCTTGCACTCTTGGTCAAACGATCTACTATGACCCAAATCCCTTCATTCCCTGCTCTTGTCCTAGGTAGACCATCGATAAAGTCCATCGACACTTGCTCCCACTTCCATGTAGGAACCTCTAATGGCTGAAGCAATCCACTGGGCTTCTTCTGCTCAGCTTTCACCAACTGGCAATTCATACACTTGGAAATAAAATTTCCAACATCCTTCTTCATACCTTCCCAGTAGTAGGTTCTCTTCATATCCCGATACATCTTATTTCCACCTGGATGAATTGTCAACTTCGAGTGATGACTCTCCCTCAGAACTTCATCTCTCAATCCATCTACATCGGGAACAACTAGTCGCCCTTGCTTTCGAAGCCAACCCTCTCGATCGACTTCAAATCCTTTATCCTTTTCTGGATCCAATCCGGATTCCAAATCACGGATAATCTTGATAAGCTTATCATCTCTCCTTTGCCTCTCGCCAATTCTTTCCACAAGAGTAGGCCTTATCGATAAGTTTGCCAACATCTCAGGTTCCAATTCACATCTAGGCCTGAAATCAAATCCAGCCAAATACTCAAGACTCTTCCATTCCGAAAACATGGCTCCCAAACCTGCATGTCTTCGACTTAACGCATCTGCCACTACGTTACCTTTTCCTGGAGTATAGGCTATACCAAAATCATAAGATGCTAGGAACTCTAGCCATCGTTGCTGTCGAAGATTTAAATCCTTTTGGGAGAACAGATACTTCAACGACTTATGATCTGTAAACAACTCGAATCTAACTCCCAATAGATAATGTCTCCACATCTTCAAAGCAAACACAATTGCCGTTAACTCCAAATCATGAGTCGGATAATTCCTTTCATGCGGCTTTAGTTGTCGACTAGCATACGCAACAACTTTATGCTTCTGCATTAGCACCGCTCCTAGTCCAGTGCCACATGCATCGGTGTAAACCACCATCTCATCATTCCCACTTGGAATAGTCAAAACAGGAGCGCTCGTCAGTCGCTCTTTCAGGATTACGAAAGCTTGCTCACACTTATCATCCCATCTGAACACTTGGTTCTTCTTCGTCAATCCTGTCAACGGTGCAGCTATCTTGGAAAAGTCTTTGATAAACCGACGATAATATCCTGCTAATCCAAGAAAACTTCTCACATCAGATGCATTCTTAGGCCTAACCCAATCCTGGATCGCTGCCACCTTAGCGGGATCAACCGCTATTCCATTTCCAGAAATAACATGACCTAAGAACCTCACTTCATTCTTCCAGAAGTGACACTTCGAAAACTTAGCCTTCAGCTGATGTTTCCGTAAGATTCCTAAAACAATCCTCAAGTGCGTCTTGTGCTCTTCCTCAGTTCTGGAATAAACCAAAATATCATCCACGAACACAAGCACGAACTTATTCAACTGATCTCTGAATACTCTATTCATAAGATCCACAAAATATGCTGGTGCGTTAGTCAATCCAAACGGCATTACCAGCCACTCATAAAACCCGGATGGTGTCCTGAAAGCAGTCTTCGGCACACTATCCTTCGCCACTCTCAACTGGTGAAATCCCGTTGCCAAATCCATCTGAGAAAACACCTTAGCCTCGTGAAGCTGATCAAACAAGTCATCTATTCTCGGCAATGGATACTTGTTCTTCCTAGTCACCTTATTCAGCTCACGATAATCAACACACAACCTCAACGATCCATCCGTTTTGGTTGCGAACACAACGGGCGCACCCCATTCGGACACACTTCTCCGAATGAATCCTTTCCGCAAAAGGTAATCAACTTGCACCTTCAGCTCTTGCTGCTCCCTCGGTGCCATCCGCCTAAGAGGCATCACAACAGGTCTGGCTCCCTCAACTAGATCGATACGAAACTCGATCTCCCTATGCGGCGGCAACCCTTTGACTTCGTCAAAGACATCCTCAAATCCATTCACAATAGGCACTGATGACAGTCCATCCCGTGGAACAACCAGCGAATACATGAAGCTCATGAAGACGCCTTCCTCATGCTTACATCGTATCACAACCTTTCGCCCTTCCACATTCCCGACTGTCACCTCCAGCCTCTCACAATCAATCCTAGCCGCATACTTCCTAAGCCAGTCCATACCCAAAATAATTCCGAACCCCGCAAAGTTCAGAACAAAGCAATCACAAACAAACGAGCAATCATGACTCGACACAACTAGACCACGACATAACATACACAAACATGACGAACCCCCTACCGGATTAGTCACAACCAATGGCCTATCAACAATATCCGGTTTCATACCTAACCGGCTTACCAAATCATCACAAACAAAAGAATGCGACGCTCCAGTATCAAACAACACTCTAACTGGAACACCACAAATAGAAAGAGTACCTTGAACAACCACACTCTTCCCCTTCTCTTCAGCAGTAGGAGCTTTCGAAGACGATGGAACAGCCCCCAAAGCATAGGCTTGCACAACCTGCCTATCTTTCCTCGGTTCTGGACAATCCTTCTTGATATGTCCCAGCTTATCACAGTTGTAACACTTTCCCGGCACTTTGGGATTCTTACAATCTTTGTAAAGATGGCCCTTCTGCTGGCAGTTATAGCAAGTCACTTCACTCTTCGGCTTCTTCTGGCCATCCCTACCCCTCTGTTGCTGTTGTTTCCTCTTCTTATTGCCACTCTGCTGTGGTTTAGATCCTTCCCTAGCTACAGCAATAACAGAACTTTCCCTAGGAAACAAACTCTCATGCCTAAGAGCTTTTTCCACAAGCTTCTCAAATGGATCGTCCAGATGATCCACTAACTGCCTCCCAAGATAAGCATCCAGACCAGTCACAAACTTTTCATTCTTCTGGTAGGGAGAATCAATATACGATCTGGCATACTTAGACAAAGCTTCAAACTCAGAAATGTACTCAAGAACAGGCCTTCCCCCTTGCTTGAGCTCCACAAACCTCTTAAACAAGACAGATTTCTGGGAAGTAGAGATGAACTTAGCTTCAAATCTAACTTGGAATTGCTCCCAAGTAATCTCTTCTTCTGGAGTATCGATGGTGATAGAATTCCACCAATCAGCAGCTCTTCCCTGAAGCTGTCTCGATGCAAGCTTCCTCTTAGTTGCATCCTCAATCCCTAAGTCACCAAAGATTCTTTTGCAAGCATCAATCCATCTCTGCACCTCAATAGTCGACTCCGTCCCCAAGAAAACTTTCCCTCCAAGAGCAGTATAATCCTTGCAAAGCTTGGCAAAATCCACCGGTCTCGGAGCTTGGACTTGAACTCCCACATCCACAGATGATCCTGAAGCTGGTATTCTCCTCATGATTGAAGTCATCATGGCCTCAAACATAGGAGCATAATCAACAGCTTCCCTAGCATCACGGCTACCCCTCGCAGCTTGTCTCTCACTTCGACTCATCCTTAATATCTGTAAATAAGAATGATTAGAACACCTTAAGAAACAACTGCATAAGGAGTTCAAACCCTTCTAAACTACTATATTATATATAGTAATCATCCATCAAATTACAATTACGTCTCTCTTACGTAGTTACATCAGCGAGCGTTGGCTAAAATCGATTAACCAAAGCTCTGATACCAAATGTGACGACCGCCCATGACTCCCGCACCAAATCAAGGAAATAATGCGCTAAAAGGTGTGCCAGGCAGCCATGGACGATAGTCAGGGTAAAACAAAACAGAAGAATCTCTATCGCATAACTCACAGCGCATGGATAAAATACAATAGAGAAATATAATATAGTGAAGCTCCATAGAACAGAACATCATCATATAAGCATCACAGTAGTTTCATACAATCATCTACTCAAATCCATACATGAAAGCCTCACTACAAATCACTCAACCAAATACAGCAGCGGATACCCAGTACATATAGTAAGAAAACTAATATGCAAAGCCTCCTGCTCGTCTTCGTCATCTTCATCGTAGAACTCCTAGCACAGCACCTGTCACCTGCTACCTAGTCTGCCCATCCCAACATGGATGAACAGCCCAAGGTAATAAGAGGAGACATAAAACCTTGAGTCAGACAAAGTCTTAGTGAGCAGTAAATCAACTATCAAGCATACCAAAAGAGCATAAAGGATAAAAGGAATAGGAACCAAACCATCCCACTCCACCTCTTTCTACCGTGATAGCCCCAGACATACACTAAGGAGAAGCAAGCATAACAACATAGACAATTAAGGTAAAGCGAATACCACTCGAGTCAAGGACGATGTTTTCCAAATACAAACCCCCAAGGCCTAAACCAAGATCAGATAAGCACCCAGAAAACACCGCTCTTGAAGCCGAATGATAATACAACCAAACATCCATGACTCTGGCTATCACTGTTATCCTTGCCTCGATTTCACCGTTAGTTGAATGACCATCTGTCAAGGGCTAATGGTAACCCCGGTTCTAACCATAACTCCGCACACTGCCTTGTGCCTAGGACTTATCTACTTTGCCCAGAGTACTCAACTACCTACCTGTAGTCTTTTGGGTGTCCCGACTACCTACCTGTAGTCGTTATGGGCGCCCCATGTACTCTTGCTTTTGAGCATGCTAGAACCTTCAACAACGACGAGATCCAAGCCTCCTAGCCATCCTTCTTGACGACTATCCTCATACAAGCTCAAGCTACCTCTTGAACAATCCATTATCAACCAACTTGAACTACTCTTCAAGTTATCAACATGCTTGGAATGATCCCTGCTTGGATTAAGCCAAGACTCACATCATACTTCGCTTCATCGCATCAAAGCAAAGTCTCAACTCAACAACATGGTTTGCCTCATCAAATCATGGCAAAGTCCCATCTCAACATCATCCAATCTATACATATGAGCTTCAACATCCGCTACATATGCCTTAAGCAGCTTTCACCATTCAAGAGCCTTCTTCCATAGCTTTTGAATCCTCTTTCATCATCTTGTTCCAAATCAACTACTAGCTAACTTGGAAACAATCAAATCAATCATACATTCAAATAATCAATCATTCAAACAAGATCTATTAAGCAATTTAAGCAATATCAACTATAATGGCAATTTCGTAAATAAACGAGCAAAAGTCCAACATATGTGAAATCATGGTTTTTAGCATAGATCTATCAATTATAAAACATGGGTTTTGTCTCTAATGCTTATTAAACAAACTTGCATAAGTAAACATCTTCAAAAAACCATGAATCTAGACTTAGATCTAAGAAAAATGCATGAAATCTCTAACTTTAACACCCAAACATGCCACCAATCCAATATACTCCTTTGGATCCGCGTGAGAGATAACTACCACTCACCAAATCACCAAAACACCTCAAAAACTAAACACTTCAGATCTGGACAGCGAAGATCAAGGCTTGATCCGGCAATATCTCGTCTCAATCGATGAAATCTAGCTCAAACGGATGAAGATCTTCAACTTTGGCACTTGAATCTTCAATCTAAATCTTCGATCTTGGATGGATGTTAGAACTAGATTGGAATAGAGAAAAGAAGGTGAAGAAATGTTGTAGTCGAGTCTTCAAAATGGCAGCACTTCGTCGCTTCAAAAACCGGTGCCAAAAAGTGAGCCAAACCCCTCTATTTATAGGCTGGATCAACCATGAGTCGTCGTCCCTATGAGTCGTCCACGACTCATCATGAGTCGTTGCCGACTTATCAGCCCTTACCGACTCAACATAACACTGCCTACTTACCATGAGTCGTTCACGACTCATTGCCATGACGACCTACCCCAGCCGACTCAACTGCACAGCCTTCCGACTCAAGCCAACGACTCAATACACCAAGGCACAAGGTCATACGACTCAAACCCAAACCGACTCAACACCTACCGACTCACGACTCAAGACCAGTGCCGACTCAACATAAGTCGGTCACGACCTAAAAGCCTCCGACCTAAGACACTGCCGCGTTTTCCCCAAGTCCTAAGTCGTACGACGACTCAACAATACACACTCACGACTCAACTATGATGCCGACTCACGACTCATCAGGCCCTACGACTCAAAACCCTGCCGACTCATTACCCACGACCTAAGCCTAAACCCCTTAAGTCGCTACACCCTTAACCCGTTAACTCCTTAACTCGGCAAACCCTATGAGTCGTAACTCGTTGACTCGGCCACACTTCTTATCTCGGCCCTCTATGAGTCGGTCATCCTATGAGTCGCCTAACTTCTTGAGTCGGTCCATCCTTATCTCGGCCAACACTTTAAACCGCTACCCCTCCTTGAGTCGGTCCCCTATGAGTCGGTCACGACTCATCACTTGTACCCGGGTTAACTTCTAAACGACTCAAGCTAGAAGCAACACAAACAACACTATCGACCTGCAAATTCTACGATTTATCGACTCGTAAAATACGGGTCGTTACAGAGTTAGAAGATTCTTCTGAAGATTTTTATCTGTTTCCACCATACTTATGTACTATTATATTTCGTATTTGTGACGATGGTTATTATTACCGTTTGTGTTAATGTTAAGTTAAACTCTGATAAAAGTATTTTAAAAAATTTCATTGTAATATTATATGTTGAAATACTATATGTTATTTCATTCGTGTAGGATTTTGTTCTGTCTTTACTTTCTTTCTACCCTTAACGATCGAGTTTTTGGACATTTGGATTTGCGGCACATGAATAATGAGGATGTATTGGTGTTGATTTCCAAGGGTCGAAAATCTGGGTCGTCACTAAAGAAGATCAGGTAGATATTTAACATAATGACTCAAATATATTGCATGTTTTATTGCATTAAAGGGAGAAATGAATTATCTATGTGAGAAGGAGAATGATTTGGAAGGTTTATTTAATCAAACAATTACCCAATTAGCTGATTAAAGAAGGAAACTTATCAGGCGCATGCAAATTGGAGGAAACTAGAAAGTCAAACGAATAAACATTTTCCATTTGAATAGGAGAACTAATGAGGCACTTATTTATAACCATAAATCAATCACTTCAACCCTACGTAATAAACTCTATAACAGATATATCTAGAGATTAGAATCATCCTCTCAAGTTGTATTTCTTATTCTTTTTTTAGCCTCCACTATCAATCTTATAAAATTCTATTTTCTTAGAAAGTAATAAAATCTTCCCTCCCTAAAGTGGATGTACACTATCATATCATAGTGGAACCACTATAAATCCATTTGTGAACTCTCTATTTGCTTTCTTCTATGATTTGATGTTTTGTATTCTCCTGTTGCTATTTATTTTATTACTAAAACACAATCTTATTGCTTCCATGTTTATTTCCGTTGATTTATAGTCATTTATGTAAAATTACCCCAATAGTCTGATCTTAGAACTTTATAGGTTGTTGTTGAAGCCTGGAGCTAGAAGGTGATCAATAAGATGGCAGGATCTATATATGGAAGTGAGATTAGACCTACCCAAGAGTATACACCCTACATTAGGGATTCATATGAAGCATTTGGCTCGCAGTTGGCTATAGAGAAGTGGAACAGAGATAATGATTTTAAGAAGTAGCGGTGGAAGAAGAAGGAAGTGTTGAGAAGAAATCATGTTCACTGGGTTGTGTTTGACGCAGAATTTTTGCCGGTGGATATCTCAAAATTAGAAAGGAAGAAGATGGAAAATTGGGCCTTTACTACTCTCCAATTAGCCATGGGTGAGAACGTCATCCTAGAGATTAGCAGTGAAAGTACCACTAGAGGCTTGTGGAAAAAATTGGAGGATCTCTACATGAATAAGCCGCTCATGAATAGACTGATTTTGTGAAGATTTTCTTCACTTATAATATGTAGGAAGGTACGCCATTAAAAGCACACTTAACTTCTTTGATGACTTGTTGATGAAGATGAAAGCTATTGATCTGAATGTGGACAAAGAAAAAAAGTCTATGGTGGTATTGTTCTCTCTTTCAGAGTAATACACGATATTCGCTAACAGTTTGATCTACGGTAGAAGCATGGTGACATTAGAAGATGTGCAGATGGGACTCCGGAGTGAAGAGATGAGAGATCAAATGAAGATTTTGAGCGAAGTTGTATAAGCTGGTAGTAGTCAAGGGTTGTTCGTAGAGAAAGGAAGAAAGGAGAAGAAGGAGAATAATTTTTAAGGGTGTTCCAAGTTGAAAAAGCTTGGAAGTGGTTGGAGAGGCAAGCCTAAAGATAACATGTGTCATAATTGTAAGAAGCATAGCCACTAGAAGAAAGATTGTCCAGATTTAAGAAAGAGATATGAAGTGGATGGTTCTTCATCTATTGTAGGGGAGAAGGTTGTTTCTGATGATGTATTGACTGCATCTGTTTCGATGTATTAGACCATTGGATGCTAGATTCAGGAATGTCTTTCCACATGACATCTAGGAAGGGGAATTTCTATTTTTATGAGGATAAGGAGTAAAGTGTTATATTGATGGGGAACGATACTACGTGCAAGTCATTAGTAGAAGGATCAGTGCGTATTTGCATGCATAATGGTGTGGTGTGCGCTATCACTGGATTCTACTATGTTCCAGGTTTAAGGAAATCTCTTTTGTCTTTGGGCCAGCTTGCATCTTTGAGTTGCAGAATTACGATAGAGTTAGATAGCTTGAAGGTGACACGTTGTGCTCTTGT
This sequence comes from Allium cepa, assembly GCA_030765085.1. Lineage (NCBI taxonomy): Eukaryota > Viridiplantae > Streptophyta > Magnoliopsida > Asparagales > Amaryllidaceae > Allium > Allium cepa. The sequence goes on from CM060932.1 coordinate 709,841,369, forward strand.
ATTGATGAAAGGAGTAATGGTTTAGAATCTTTATCTGTTGAAAGGTTCTATTGTTCTTGAAGAGTCGTGTGTTGGAGTTGATAGTTCAGAGCTTTGGATGCCACCAGACTTTGGCATCTCAGATTGGGTCATGTTTCGGAGAAGAACTTGGACCTGCTTCGTAGTAGGAAGATGATCAAGGGTGAAAGCTTTAACCATTTCAATTTTCGCTAGAAGTGTATTAGGGAAGCAGATGAAAGTTTCTTTTGGTGTCGGTAGACATGAGTCCAAAGGACTGCTAGAGTATGTCCACACAGATGTTTGGGGACCAGTAGCTATAGCTTCTATAGGAGGAGCTAAGTATTTAATCTCTTTTACCGATGACTACTCTCGAAAGGTTTGGGTGTCCATCATGAAAGCTAAGTCGGAATCGTTTGACAAATTCAAAACGTGGAAGGTATTAGTAGAGAATGAAGTCAGAAAGGAGTTGAAGGTGTTGAGATCCGACAATGGCGGTGAGTTTTTTTCTAAGAAGTTCGTAGATTTCTATAACATCATGGAATTCGAAGAAACTTTACTACACCCTAATATCCGTAATTAAACAGAGTCGCTGAAAGGATCAATAGGACTCTACTCGAGAACTGTTGTTTGGGAATGACAACAGGCTTATCTAGAGGCTTTTAGACTGAAATTTCATCGATTGTAGCATATATTATCAATCTAATTCCATGCTAAGCCTTTAATGGAAAGACTCCAGAGGAAAGGTAGAAAGGTGCATCTATACATATCGGTTATTTTCGTATATTTGGTAGTCCTGTATATATTCACCATATAGGAAATGACAAGTTTGTGGCTAGAGCCTATTAATGTATATTTTTTGTCTATACATAAGGCATCAAAGGGTATCGCATTTGGACCCATGATGATTGGAAGGTAATGCACTCTAGAAATTTCACATTTGATGAGTCGACTATGTTCAATCCGAAGGAGAATCCACCGTTCAGTAGATTCAGAAGCTGAAAGGCCTAAGGAGATGGAAACTATTCCCACATATCCGCCTAGTAGTAGAGTCGGAGCTGCAAAAGAATATAGTGTAATTGCAGTCACTGACACATCACATGAAGGTCCACAAAACTCCTTCAGTGATGATGGTGATGATGGTGAAACTAAAGATGATTCAGCTCTAGGTGGGGTTGACAGAAGCTTAGGCGAAGTTACACTTATTCGGGCTAGTTCTAGAGTTAGAAGGCCAACAAACAGTTATGAAAACTGGAACTATGCAAATCTTAGACTCGATAATCAGTTTGACTACGCACTTCATATAGTGTAAGATGAGCCTTTCGACTTTGAAGAAGCCATAAGTTCGAGTGCTAACTCGAAATGGATGGATGCTATGAAGGAGGAGATGGATTCGTTGAAGAAGAATCCGACTTAGGAATTGATACTACCCCCTTAAGGAAGCTGAACCATATGGTGCTAGTGGATATATAAGGTGAAGGACGATGTGAAATACAAGGCTAGATTGTTGAAAAAGAGTTTTCATAAGGGGATGGAGTATGATGAGGTGTTTTCTCCGGTTGTTAGACATACTTCTATCCGGATATTGTTAGCTATAGTTATAACTCATGACATGGATTTGGAACAATTAGACATAATGATAGCATTTTTGCATGGAGAATTAGAGGAGACCATCTATATGTAGCAGCCAAAAGGATTTGTAGAAGATGGAAAGAAGAAATGGGTTTGCAATTTGAAGAAGTCTCTATATGATTTGAAGCAATCGCCTAAGTAATGGTACAAGAGGTTGACTCTTTTATACTTACTCTTGGTTTTGATAGAACTGTTAAAGATGCCTGTTTTATTTTAAGCATATAGATGATGATAGCTGGATATATCTACTCTTGTATGTGGATAATATGTTAATCTCTTCAAGGACAAAGCTAAAATTGATAAGTTAAAATTGAAGAGAAAAGAAGAATTCAAGATGAAAGACCATAGTGAAGCAAAGAAGATCTTAGGGATGGAAATCCCATGAGAGAGAAAGCTAACGGTGTTGAGATTGACACAAAAAGAATATATCATGAAAGTTCATGCTTGGTTCAACATGGAAAAGGCAAAGGCAATCAGTACTCATATGCCTTTGAACTTTCAACTTTCAGAGGAGAGCTCTCCGATCTCGGATGAAGACAAAGCTTATGTGAAGAAGGTACCTTATGCTAGTGTGGTTGGAAGCGTATTGTATGCTATTGTCTGGATGAGACTGGATATTGCACATGCAGTTTGTATGGTCAGTCGCTATATGGCTAATCTGGGAAAACCACATTAGAAAGCAGTGAAGTACACTTCGAGGTATCTTAGACGAACAACAGAATATGGGCTTGTTTTCGACGATAGGAAGAAAGATATCATCTTGGTTGGATTTTATGATTCTGATTTTTCTGTAGAAAATGATCGAAGGAAGTGGACCTCAGGTTACGTGTTTACACTTGGAAAGATAACTATTATTTGGAAAGTGAGATTGTATACTATAGTTGTCTTGTCTACTATAGAGGCAAAATTCATAGCTGCTTTTGAAGCAGCTAAGGAAGCACTTTACTCGAAGTGATCATTGTGTGATTTATCATTGTTCATAGGAGCATAGTAGTAAATTGCGACAACCAAAGCATAATACATCTAGCTAAAAATCTAGCATTTATTTCAAGGATGAAGCACATAGAGGTAAGAGAGTCTTTCCTTGTCTCTATGGGTGAAAAAAGCAGATACATTTTCAGAAGATTCATACTGAGGAGAATGCAACAGACATGTTTACTAAGTCATTGCCTATTGCAAAGTTCGAGCACTGCTTGAACTTGATTCGCTTGCTGAAGTGATAGGTGCCACTTGGTGGCACATGGGGAGAATGAGTTAGTAGTTAGAGATGTTGGCGGAGATTGATAGGTCTTACATGAAGAGAGTACTTTCAACACTTTGTCGGCAGACGACGGCCTTACCGGAGTTCGTTGATAAGATGTAATGGATGACTTCTATGCCGAAGCTCAATGGAGAAATATCCATAGTATCTTGTCTGAGAGTTGCTTGGAGTAAGAGGATGTAGGTGGAGTTGGTTGGCTTAGATGAAAATATAGTATCAAGATGAAGATTGTTATATTTGGTGATACAATATTTCTATATTATAGAAAATTTGAAAGATATTATTGGTTTGGTGATACAATATTTCCAAGTAAACAAGATTTGAAAGATATTTGAGATAACGACTCAAATATATTGCCTCTTTTATTGCATTAAAGAGGGCAATGAATTATCTTCATGAGAAGGAGAACTATTTGGAAGATTGAAGTAATCGTACAATTATCTATTTAGTTGATTAAAGAAAGAATCTTATCAGGCATGTGCAAATTGGAAGAAACCAGAAAGTCAAACTAATAAATGTTTCGCATATGAATATGAGAATTTACTAGGCATTGATTTATAACCATCAATCAATTACTTCGACCCTAAATTATAATCTACATATAAGATATTTGTAGAGATTAAGAACATTATCTCAAGTTGTATTTCTTTCTTCTTAGCCTCCATTATCAATCCTGTAAACTTCTTTTTTCTTGAAAAGTAATAAAATCCTCTCTCCTTAAAGTGGATGTACACTATCTCGCGGTTGTGGAACCATAATAAATCCGTGTATAAACTCCTTATTTACTTTCTTCTGTGATTTGTTGTTTTATATTCTTTTATGGCTATTTGTTTTATCGCACAACAACACGACCTTATTACTTCCGCATTTATTTGTATTGATTTACAGTCATTTGTGTAAAATTACCCCAACACTATACATAATGCATGCAAGAATATAGTAAGCAAATAAATTTTTTAGAAAAGAATGATTGAGTACACAAATAGTGGGTACAATACAAAATTGCATCCATACCAAACCCGAAAGTGTCATTTTTTAAGCCAACAACCCTTCCAAACAAAAAGTATTGCAAAAAGGGGAACATTTACAAATGAGTCCAAATGTAACAAAAAGTATTCACCCGGAAGGAACTACCAATTATTTAGAGTAATCTTAGCTGCTCTACTACCTTCTGTTCACATAAAATTATTTACTTGCAAAACTCACAAATCACACCACGGGGATGACAAAAAATAAAATTAAAAGCCAAAAGAAAGATCGTATAGATTTGATCTTTAGTGTAATATTTTAGAGAAATTATGGTTAGTGCAATGTCACAAACCATACTATAGGAAACGATTATCAACTACTATGTATCTCTAATATTACATGAATTGTTTAAGCTAGCTTAACTATTCCTCTGCTTAATTATTGGACACATTCTTATATCAGGAAATTATTGTCAAGGATAAAATTTCACAGCTTTTTAGCCTCAAGGACAGACCTTCAATATTTTATCCTAAATGACAAGTTTCTGTAAGTATCAGTTTTTGGTTATTGATAGCAGTTTTTAGGTATCAGTTTGTAGTTATCGGTAGCAGTTTTTAGATATCAGTTTTAGCTTGGTAGCAGTTTTATTGTCCTTATGAATAATTTTAGAAAATGTTTGTCCTTATGAATAATTTTTAGAAAAATGTTTGTCCTTGTGGTAAAAATATTAAGATCGTGTCCTTGAGGCAAAAAATATAAAATTTTTGTCCTTTAAAATAATTCCCTATCTTATATTTTAAGCACCCACTATTTTTTGTTTTCCACTATGTTTTTTATGAACCAGGAGGAGCTGCACAACTGTACTGATGGCTAAAGTTAAAAGAACCAATTGTATTACCTACATACCCCGACTCAGATAAATCATAAAACATATTTTCCACATCACACTAATCATGTTATTTTAAACCAAACAGTGTGAGGAAATATACGTTAACTAGACGTACACCATCAAGTTATGACTTTCTTTACTAATACGGTCATTTTCAGGCATTATAGCCATCTTTAACTAAAATTAGTATTGGTAGAACCCATACAGGAGATTATACAATTTCCATCATACAATGGGAAAAAATTAACCCATTAACTACAAATCCAACTACAGCTCATCAATTAACGAAATACATAACAATCTAACTTATATTTCATAATAATTTACATTTCTTCAAGAAGGATGCCAAGTTTTAATATTCGTAGGTTACAACAGGTGAATGAACACTGTACATCACATTAGCTGAAAATACAAAATTAACTTCTGTAGGAGTCTCCTGAAATTAAAGATAACAGAATATTTTGTGAAGAAGGTCAAGCTTATAAATTTCAATCATATTTAACTTCTTTGCAAGTCTTCTGTGGTGGACGGTATATTCCATTACAATAGTAAAACCAAGGTTTTAAATTCCGTCCGGGACGTCGGAATTCCGGCCAAATCATTCCGGTTCCGGCAGTCAGCGGGTCAGAATTACACTAGAATTCCGTTTTCCGATTTCACACACAAAAATAGAGAAAATCGAATAACCTCGTTTCTCTTTTTCAATGTATAATCATTATTCAACTTTCTTTCTGCTAATGAGTCTTGCGGTAGATCAATGAGCAGTTTTCCCTTCTTCTTCTTTTTTTTAGGGCTGAACTCGAATTGGGGAAGACGGTAATGCAAGAAACGTTGTTGAACGAAGAGGAGAAATGACACGTGAGAATTAGTTTTTAATTATTATTCTTTTTAGTTGGGCCTGGTTCTTGGGTTGGGTTCGTTTTGGATTCAAAACACTTTTGTAGCATAAACTTGTGCATAAAGTATAATAACAAACGAATCTGGATTAATGCTTGGACTTGAATAATTCTATGAATAAATTTAGTGTATAAAAACTACTGAAAATAGATTTTTTTTTTTTTGATCACTGCTTTTATTTTTCTACGTTTGGACACTATAGGGATGTAAGTGGAGATCTTATCATGTATAAAGAGGAATGCATTCTTTTCTTCTTTGTCTGGATCAAGGTTTCAGATTCCGTCCGGCATGCCAGAACTTCGGCCATCTCGGTCCGGTTCTGACGGTGACCGGAATGGAATCCGTTCAAATATCCGTTCTGCTATCTAGGGTTCTAATTTTTTTTTACAGCAAGGTAAAAATTAAAAAACATAAAACAAATAACTTTAAAGGGTTCAAAAAGCAAGAATCCCATGACGCGCTACTCGATTTCAGTGTATCATTTTGCAAAGAAAATTAGACAAGAAAAACTGTGCTTTAAACTTCCAATCAATGAAATTATAGCAAAGAATTAATATTTGCCTGTAAATACCCATAACAATCTTACAAAAATATATAAAAACATACAAACGCAAAGCCTTTTGAAATCGCAGCTTACTCCAAAATCACTAAATTTAAATCGCAGCATACTCCGAGCAATTGTAGCTTACTCCGTGGATCAAATCAAGGTATCGAGCTTGTAGCTGCTGGTATTGATTATTATTGTTTCTCCTCTCTGGATCCACGAATTTGAAATTGAGCCCAATTGTTTTTGATGTTTGAGTGGAAATGACTTAGGGTATGGAGTAATATTAAGCGGCACTGACAGAGTAATGTATTAAAACTTAATGAATTAGGTTGTTCAAACTGGGCTGGGCAATGAGATTTAGCAAAAGCAGCTCTAAACTGGGCTGAGACATATTACTTTAACATGAAGTTTAGTTTTTAGTTTATTATTTCATGGAATTCATTGTTAACATGGTGTAAATATTAATAAATTTGAGGACACAACAATTAGTATTGCATATTTATTGACATATTTACAAATAAAGTACCGGAATTTGCAAATCGGAATTAAAACGGAATTTACGGAATTTCCAAAACGGAACCGAAACTATAAAAAAATTCAATAAGCGGAACGGAAACGGAAACCGGAATTTTGAACGTTGAGTAAAACCCTTTTACAACATTTACGAATGACTTGTAAATGTAATAATGCATAGTAAAAAAAATTAGAGGTTAAACAAAGTTGAACAAAAGTACTCTATCTGGTAGAGGTTAGATTATTTGAAGCAACCTATGATTTAGAGTAGAGATAATTAAAGTGGATTAAGTCATACCCAACTAATGTTATAAAACCCCATAATCCTCAATAGTTTCTTTTTGCAAGTTTATGTTAGTGTAAAAATTGATATCTAAATAACCTTTCTAAGATTTAACCAAATTTTATTGTATAAGAAAAGTATAGGGCATCTGGGCATCATTATTTGAAACAATAATCATTCAACAAACTAACATGTAGTTCAGGTGCATAAGATTCCTTATTGAACGTAGCTGAGGCTAGAAAATAATTTAAAGTGTCCATCTAAAAAGTATACTGGAAAATTAAGCATCAGTTGGTACATCCAACTCTAGCAATACCAACATTAATTCAAATGTAATATTGCATAAAACATATGTAAATTCTGGTTTCCCAAAAAAATTGAATAAATTATCTACTAACAATTCTACTACATCCCGTTAGTTTAGTAAAAAATTTATAATAATTCAGAATACTTTAAATATCAAACCAATGGTTGTGGTTTCATCCCTTCCATGAACAGGAAGGTTTAATCTTAATCTGCATTAAACATTGCAATAAGAAATGATAATTTGCAGTAATAAATAGAAATTAGTGTTAAGTTTGGTTAATCTTAATCTATAGCTACAATATGCAACATCTAAAGAACAACCAAATATAAAAGCAAGCTAGTGATAATTTGCAGCAGTGGTAGTAATTATACAAAATACAATAGTTTAAAAACTACTTAAAAGTGGTCTACTGTAAACATTGCAGTAATAAATAATGTAATATAATATCGCGGACTGCCTCTCTCTACCTGCAAATGGAAATAAAGAGCTAGTCAAATCAATAATACCATGTATCACCACTATTAATCTTAAATTTACTAAAATTGTTCTTCATATTTAATTTGTGTATATTTAATTAATTATGATGTCCAAGCACTGACTAATAAAAGCATATTTAATTTGTGTGTATTTAATTAATTATGATGTCCAAGCACTGACTAATATGGTGCAATTATTATCTTACACGTACACTACATATATGGAACCAATCGATGAAAAAGTATTTAACACAACGCTGATCGAATTGGACTAACCAATAAAATTGTATAACGTACGAAATATAACAGTTGATGAAATGTGCACTATGGTTAATTGGTTCATTTGTAACATGAGAAAGTAGTTGTTAACTTATGGTATGGAAGCAAAGGGAAGATAACATGTGAAAACATGTAGTACAAATGCTCCTGAAATCAAATTCCAAAGGCTACTGCAATAAAATTTCAGAATCTAAATGCTACTTAATATAGTATAGTGAGTGAGTTAATATACGAAAAAGAGGCTCAAAATTCCAAACTGCTTCCGAATCAAAGAACGAGTAACAAAAGATAAAAAACAATATATGTTCAGTCGATATGCGGTTGGTGAATAATTGATAATAAATCTTGAATGGTGGTTCGTTGAACTAACTTTAATCGCAATAATGTCAAAAATAATGAAACAGTAATGGTATTAGGTTAAATTTGACTGTACACATTGTATAATAGAATAGAGGATGCGGGCGTGAAACAAATGGGCCTTATCTCAACCCAATATCACTTCATTTGTATTATAAAAGGCACCGTGTATCAGCTTGTATTAGTAATCATATACAAAAACAATACATTCATTTCATTCATATTTTCTTTTAAATTCAAATATTAAATCATCAAATCGGAATACAAATTGATCACCAAAATCTAATATGGCATCAGAGCCTTTAGCTATACAGTAACAGGCAATCACACACAAGAATCAAAGCATTACAGCAAAGATTGGAGATAATCAATCTGTTTTATCATCAGATAAATATCACCATTTGATAAATCAGAGAAACCCATCAGAAAATTCTCATCATTTAGGGTTCGGTGAATTTATTAAGGAGAAATCAAGAAAACTAGTGCCATGCCAAGAGAACTCATTGAATTCTTGGCTACAATAAGTTTCCCTTCTAAATAAAGCAAATTCAAACAAGAAAATTCAGAAAGCAGAACCAGAAAGAAAGTAAATCATTAAAAAAAGAAATAGAATGAAGGTAAGTGCCAAGCCAAGAATTCATCACAAGACTCTTATCATTTGAATTTGGCTGCAACATACCGGATTCTGTAATCGATTCTGCATTCAAATCTTTTCTTGCAAACCCTATATATCTGAATTCTCAGCGTTCTTTTGGTTAACAGCTTTTTATCCTAGATGAAGGAGATCAACATTCAGCCATTTCAGAGAATACATCCTCTTCCCTACAGTACAGTGCAACGACGACTGAAGAACTGATTAAGACAGTCATCAGCCCTCAAAGTCAACTCATCACAGTGCAGCTTGATGATGATATCTATCTACTTTGGAAGTTTCAGATAGAAACAACAATTGAGAATATGGGCTTGAGGGCTTTGTTCATGGAACATCAAGTGTGCCACCAAGATTCATTACTGACACAACTAGAATACTTTAAAATGGGGACGGAGCATGGAGTCAGCCGGAGTCGGCTCCGTCTTCTATTTGGAGTCGGCTGGGGAAGGTATAAAATTTTATTGAATTTTGCGTCGGCTGGAGTCAGCCTGTGACGGTCCGAGGCGGCTAGCGTCGGCTATTTAATTATTTTCTCCATCTACTTCTTATATACACCTATTTCATTTGAAAAAATGAAAAACAATAGTAAAATGGCCAAAAAAATGAAATTGACATTTATGATTATTAATATTCACCCAATGACGGGTCGTGATAGGTTAGATTGGTATTTTCGATGACATATGTTCGTGTAATTCAAAAAGTTATCGTTGTTGAAAATCTAACTCGCACGATCAATCGATGCAACTTTTAGTCGATCCGCTATACAAATTCGATAAAGGTGGTTATATGTAACATTTTAAAGAATTAAAATAATTTTTTAAACCGTTGAGTAATCAATTTTGAATTTTTAAATGTATTTGGTATAATAAAATTATATAAAATAAATCTTGCAGCGTAAAATTAGGTTCTTTGTGTGCTATGTCGATCTAAGGTATTTTGGACATATTTTCAGAATATGGTTTTAAAATAAACGAATGTGGGGTGTCGATCATGAATTTCAAATTTATTGCTAACTCCTAGACAATGACATATTTCTTGGATAGTTTTATTTTCGATGATCTTTTTTGTGAATCCCACCGTACAGATTCGATTAAAACACTACAAAGCATCACTAGTTCAAATTTGGTCTCGTTTGAAGGTCGTTCGGCCATCGAACGAATGTTTTTTCTCCGAAAGTCCACGAACGGTCATAAATTTGAAATTCAAGATCGACACCCGGCCAGATTCGTTTATTTTTAAACCATATTCTGAAAACATGTCCAAAATACCTTAGATCGACATAAGACACAAAGAATTTAATTTTACGCCGCATAATTTGTTTTATGTAATTTTATTGTATCAAATACATATAAAAATTCATAATTGATTATCCAACGGTTTAAAAAATTATTTTAATTCTTTAAAATGTTACATATAACCACCTTTATCGAATTTGTATAGCGGATCGACTAAAAGTTGCATCGATTGGTCATGTGAGTTAGATTTTCAACAACGATAACTTTTCGAATTACACGTACATATATCATTGAAAATACCAATCTAACCTATCACGACCCATCATTGGGTGAATATTAATAATCATACATGTCAATTTTATTTTATTTTATAATGTAGTAGTGATTTTTATTTTTTTTAAACGAAATAGGTCTAAAAAAAGAATTTAAAAAAAATGTATATGGCCAATGCTAGCCGACGCCATGTCGCGTGTACAGGTTCCAACCGAACCCTTCTTCCTTGCTTTCTTTTCTCCCCTAAAAAAACGATTTTTTCTCCTCCCCATCACCGATTCCGACCCTCTCCAGGCGCCACCCTCCGTCTTTGTCGCCGTAGAAGCCTAGAGCTCGTCGGAATCTCTTCTTCTTCTTGAATTTGGTTATTTTCTCTAAGCCCTAATTTCGAATTAAATTGTTTAATTAGGTTTAAATGTACATTATTGTGATGATAATTGGGTATAGGCATTGCTAATTTAGTGTATTAGGTTATTTTTAATTAGTATGAAATCGTTGAATTTGAAAGTGCGAATTGAGAATAATTGGAGTGTAGGTATTTGGCATTTGAAAGTGTGAACTGGAAATTGAGAATTTGAAAGTGTGGAAGTGTGAATTGGGAATAATTGGGTTTATGTATTTTAGTCTGTCTCTAGTTAATATAAATAATTTAAGCGAAAATAAAATAGCAACAAAGCCTTTAGTCCCAAAAGCTTTGGTAGATTAGAAAATACGATAATAATCACATAAAACTTCAGATGCAAAGTCTATATGCGTATAGGAATAGAAAAGAAATGCTGTCGAAATTTCTAATATATATATATATGTGTGTGTGTTTTTAAATTAGGAAAAATGTTCAACTATCTTCTTGACCGTACCTGGATGTATGAAAGTCGAACAGGAACGAAAGGTTCAACGAAAAAACATTTTAAGGATGGTGTAGATGAATTTGTTAAATTCGCTAAAGCTAATAATGAAGAAGGCGACACACAAATTCGTTGTCCGTGTTGTAAATTTCGACATTTGCATTATCGGGAACCGGATTTAGTTATTGTACGTTTGTGTAAATCTAGTTTTATACCAAACTATTATTTCTGGGATCATCATGGAGAAAAAATTGGCGCATCTAATTCTATAGTGTCCGATGTTGAGGTGAATAATAATAATGTCACGACAAATCCAATAGTAGATATGGTGGAAGATGCAGCACGGTCAGTGTTCCATACTGTTCAAGTTAATGATGTAAATGTCGAAGAAGAACCATCGAGAGGGTGAGAAGAATTTATGATTTACTGGATTCTGCGAAAAGACCGCTGTGGGATGGTTGTAGTAGCGGAACAGAATTGTCAGTTACTGCCGAATACATTACCATGAAATCAAAATTCAATTTTACAGAAGCTGGATTTACAGCAGTTGTAAAAGCTGCAAAACGACATATGCCACCCAATAATCTGATGTGCGATAGTCATTATAAAGTGAAAAAACTAATGTCTGTTTTCGGTTTACCCTACCAGAAGATAGATACATGTATAAAAGGTTGTATGTTGTATTGGAAAGATGACATTAATCTTAAGAAATGCAGAATATGTAATGAGGAGAGATGCAAACCAAGAAAAAAAAAGGAATGGAAGTTCCATATAAGAGAATGCATTATTTACCCATCGCTCCTAGACTTCAAATGGTATATGCGTCGTCCGCGACAACATCACATATGAGATGGCACAGTGTGACAACGCAAGAAGATGGGACTTTGATACATCCATTGGACGGAGAAGCATGGAAACATTTCGATAAGACTTATCCTGCGTTTGCCGCAGAGAGTCGTAATGTGAGACTTGGTTTATGTACAGATGGATTTTCACCATTCTCTCAATTTGGTAGTAAATATTCGTCTTGGCCTATTATCGTTACATCTTATAATTTACCTCCGTGGATGTGTATGAAAAATCCATATATGTTTCTTAAAATTGTCGTCCATGGTCCTGATGATCTGACACAAGGAATCGATGTTTATCTATAGCCATTGATCGAAGAGTTGAAAACATTATGGTATGAAGGGGTGGATACATACGACATGTCAAAAAGAAAAGAATTTTTGTATGTTTGCATCTTTGTTATGGACTATTGGTGATTTTTCAGCTTACGCAATGCTTTCAGGCTAGAGTACGGTCGGTCGTCTGGCTTGTCCTTACTGCATGGAAGATACACGGGCATTTTCATTATCGTATGGAAGGAACAATTCATGGTTTGATTGTCATCGATGTTTCCTCCATGTTAATCATACTTTTAGAAGAGATAAGAAAAACTTTGTAGTAAATAGAGCAGAGAACAGACAACGACCAACGACTTTATCAGGTGAAGAATTATTTGAACTAGTTAAAGAATATCCAAAGATACATGAAACCGGAGTACAGACTGAAATTCCAGGTAAATCGAACTGGCATAATTGGTGCAAACAAAGTATATTTTGGGAGTTACCTTATTAGAAGCATCTCTTACTACAACATAATATTGATGTGATGCACAATGAGAAAAACGTGTTTGATAATGTGTTTAATACAGTTTTGAATGTCAAGGGTAAAACTAAGGACAATCTCAATTCAAGACGTGATATAGAACAATATTGTAAACGTCTCGAACTTCATATAAACCCTAATGACAATAAAAAACCCAAACCATGCTATGGGCTAAACAGCAATAAAGTAAAACTTGTGTTGAAGCGGATTGAAGGGCTAAGATGTCCTGATAGGATTTTTTCAAATCTTCGTAGATGTGTTGACTTGAAAAACAATAAATTGTGTGGGATGAAAAGTCACGATTGCCATGTCATGATGGAAAATTTCTTACCCGTCGTTTTCAAAGAACTATTGCCCATAAAACTGTGGAGTGCTATAACAGAATTAAGCATGTTTTATAAAGAGCTTTGTTCGACCACGTTAAAAGTAGAACATATTCGTAAACTTGAAAATGACATCTCTATACTGCTCTGCGAACTTGAGAAAATATTTCCCCCAGGATTATTTAATGTAATGGAGCATTTACCTGTTCATCGTCCATATGAAGCACTTCTTTGAGGTCATGTACAATATAGAAGGATGTATTCATTTAAAAGGTAATTATGAATATTTGAAATAATAATTTAAATTTGAATTTGATGTAAGTAAATTTTAATCGAATAAATTTTGTAATAGGTACTTGAATCATCTCAAGAAAAAAGTTAGATAAAAAGCACGAGTTGAATGTTCGATTTGCAAAACATATATCGAAGTTGAAGCTTCATTCTTTTTCTCTCACTATTTCAGTGACCATGTGAACTTATCATTTGCAAGTGTTTCGCGTAATGATGAAGCCGTTGAACAAGATTGTTTTGAATCAATGTTTTCTATATTTAGAAAGAATGGCCAAGCTGCTGGAAATGTATGGAAATATGGTTAGACAATAGAGATTGCCATATAGCACACACATACGTTCTTCTTAATTGTGCTGAAGTTGCACCATTTATAGGTAAATATTGAATGATAATTCTCGATAATAGTACATATTTGCATTATTTATGAGTTACTCAATTTAAGTTGATTTTGCACTTAATATACATATACATATATTTGCAGTATTTACGAACCAGAACATCCACTTGGCGATCTCAGCAAAGAATTTGCTAACTGGTTTACGAAATACGTTTATGATCAAAGAAATTGTATCGGTGATGAAGGATTGAAACGTCTTGCGATAGGACCAAAAAGAAATGGCAACACTTATCCAATATTCTTCGTGAATGGATTTAAATTCAACATCAAGGAATGCGGTGCTGAAAAAATGACTTATAACAGTGGTGTATTTGTCAAAGGGACTGATGATCCAGATGAACATATAAACGATTTTTATGGCGTCTTAACATAGGTTTTGGAATTGACATATTCTGTCCAATCTGTAGGAAAAGTATTTTTATTCAGATGCTGTTGGTTTAGCAATGTTCCAGGCTCTGGTATCAACGTGCACAAAGACTATAAACTTATTGAAATAAACCATAACTCACGTTACTCAAAGTATGATCCTTTTGTGTTAGCCAAACAAGCATTACAGGTTTATTTTGCCCTCTATCCATCACTAAAACGAGATAAAGCAGATAGGTCGGCTGTTTTTAAAACAACAGGCTAAAGAAAAAATAGCGGCCCTGAAAGCACAAGTCGTCGAGTTGAACGCTTTGAGGAAGACTGGATTGAAGCAGCAACTAGACGAGGCGATTGCTGCTTACTTGGCAGAGACGGGACGAATATGCCGCCATAACAGGGATCTGGCGCTGATGACGATTGGGATGAGTGGTAGCATGTTTTTATATATGTTTTCTGATGAACTTTTGGTTGAATTTTGTAAATATTATGAATATTTGTGATGATGAACGTTTGGAGATGTATGGACGTTTGGAGATGTATATTGATGTTTGTGGTTCTTAGTTGGACATATTTTTGATGTATATTGTTGTGTGGTGAAGTATATTTGTGGAATATATATGATTGTGTGGATGGATGGTAGAAATGGGTGCTGGAAATACAGAAAAAATTTACCCAGATTAGCATCGGCTGGCATCGGCTAAGGTCGGCCTATGGGTCAGGTATTTTTTTACACGTGGACTACGTTTAGCATCAGCCGGAGTCGGCTAGCCGGCTCGAGACGACGTTAAATTAAGGGATGGAGCCGTCCCCTTTGCCGTCACCATTTCACTTGGTGATGAGGTATTTAGCGTCGGCCTTTAGCGGCGGCTAGAGTCGGCCGGAGTCGACTATAGGCCGACGCTAAATAGAGTTATCCTTGTGGCGTGATCAGGACAATAAAGATTGAGGAATAATGAATATACAAAGTATCAGAGATAAGATGACCTGATAAGTTTATGATGTCGACCTCAATTGGTACAAACTTATTGCAACAAATGGTTGGATGCAAATCATCCAATGAAATCTGGTTAATAATAGAGTAAATTTGAATTCATGATCAAGTGCTAGAATAATGCACTATAAAAGGAAATTATATAATATTAGAAAGGACAACTTATTAATGAGAGAGTACTTATAGAAAATCAAGACAACATGTGATCTATTAGAGGTTGCAGGATGCAAAGATATATGATACTGAACAGATAATGGCCATCCTAAATGGTACAAATGAAGAATATGAATCAGCGATTGCAGTAATTTCATCTAAAGGAACCCTACCATCAATGCAATATGTACATTCAACACTCCTTTCACATAAAGGAAGAATAGATCACAAGAAACCAGTAGAGGTAGATCTGTCAGTAATTATGCATACAAGAACAAGAATCAAAATTATGGTAAAACAAATCAATCTTATCAAAGAGGTGGACAGTCAAATAGAGCAAGAGGTAGAGGAAGGTGGAAAAACAGTAAAAGACCCAAGTGTCAAACATGTGAAAAAGTTGGCTATGTAGCATTGAAATGTTACTTTAGGTTTAATGAAAGTTACAAACCAAATCACAATGCGAATAGTAATTGAAGTGGTACTCCAAGTGCAAATATGGCTCAGGTGCAACAAGAAACTAATAACAGCCAAATTACTCATCAGAATGATACTACCAGACCTGAACACATTCAGGATTAGATATGATACCCTGATTATAGAGCAACCAACCACATTACAAACAACCTAGACAATATAAACCTTGGCAATAATGAGTATAAAGGTAAATAGTCCATATATAGGGGAAATGGTTAGTCTATTAATATTACTCATACTGGAATTGCTTGCATTAAAGGTGAAAGACAACTTTATCTCAATAATTTGTTAGGAGTACGTCAATACAGAAAAATCTTATAAGTGTATCATAATTTGCAAGTGATAGCAATGTTTATTTTGAATTTTATCCCAAATATTGTTTAGTTAGAGACATACTAACTAAAGAAATTCTTTTGCTGAGTGATGCAGTTAAAGGTCTATACAAGTTTCATCTTGTCAAACCAAAAATTCTAGTAAAGAATATAACTACTGCAACTTTTCTTACTGTAATCCCTTTGAAATGTCTCGGTTGGATAAAAATGTGAATGTTTTTTATATATGGCATTACAAATTAGGCCGCCCTAATACAAGTGTTGTAAGATAAATATTGGCTGAGGGTAAAATTTCTTTTGAATTGTTAAGTCTGGTCTCATGCTTCTTGCACAAACATCTTCATCTTCAAAATTCTGGCCAGACTTTTTTACTACTGCTGTGTACTTAATTGATAGGTTACCAACTAAAGTTTTAGGAAACAAGTGCCCCGTCAAAAAGTTATTCAATATAAAACCAGACAATCATTGTCTAACAACGTTCGGATGCTTATGTTTTCCATACTTAAGGCCATATAATGCTCAAAAACTAAATTTTAGGTCAATACCTTGTACTTTCTTAGTAAACGCTTCCAATCAAAAGGGATATAAATGTCAGACGGTAATGGAAGAATATTTGTAAGTAGACGTTTTGTATTTAATAAGCATGTATTTCCATTTATAAGTATAGATATGGAGATAACTCAGAAAGTATATATCTAAGAGTATTCATACCATTGATACCTTTGTATTCAACTGCTTGGCATGAAAGGGGATGAAGCGAATCTAGGAAGCTTAGCTCCACAACACACAGTGTCTAATGAACCAGGTCATGAGGAGGGAGGGAAACCTAATATCAACCAACTCCCATCTACTCAACTACTCAAACACATAGCATCAATCAAGAACACTCAAATGTACAACAACAACGATCAAAAGATAATATTAATCAAGTCAGTAATACAGAATCACATGATGAGCAACATAGTGAATCAATGGAAAGGACTGGACATCATATGATTACCAGATCAAAGAGTGGAATATTAAACCAACGATGTATACTGCGATAGTAACATCAAAGGGACCAGAAACTTATGATCAAGCTAACAATGATAAAAATTGGAGAATAGCCATGGATGAAGAATATCACACTCTTATAAGAAATAAGACATGGGAACTTGTATATCTAACCGAACACATAAACATAGTTGGATGCAAGTGGACATACAAGCTAAAGAAAAACCCAGATGGCTCTATAACAAGATACAAAGCAAGGCTGGTTGCAAAGAGGTACATATAGCAATATGGAGTTGACTTCAGTGAAGTTTTCTTTCTAGTAGTAAAGCCAACAACTACCAAAATTATTCTTAATATAGCATTACACGAAGACTGGAATATTAGACAACTGGATGCCAACAATGCCTTTTTAAATAGTGATTTATATGAGGAAGTATTTATGGAACAACCATAAGGTTACAGTTAGGACAAAAGACTTGTGTGTGAGCTAAATAAGGCTATCTATGCCCTCAAGCAAGCACTTAGGGTTTGGTTTAATAAACTGAAAAACACATTAGTTAATCTAGGTTTTCAGTCTACCAAATCAGACACCTCATTGTTTATGTAAACTAATAAAACTTCAACTATTTATATACTAATATATGTAGATGACTTGATTATTATAGTTGACAATGAGGCAGAAATCAGAAGTCTAATTAGATATCTAGACAATCAATTTTTAATCAAAGACCTTGGCAACTTAAACTACTTTTTGGGTATTGAAGTAAAAAGAAAATCATCACAGTCAGAAATTTTCTTATGCCAAAGGAAATATATTGCATTACTCAATCAAAGAAAGAATGGATGATGCCAATTCATGCCAACACCTATGACAACCAATCATCATCTTTCAAAGAACATGGGAGAATCCATATTTAATGATAAACAATATAGAAGCATGGTTAGTGGTTTACAATATGTAACAATAACTAGACCTGAAATCTCATTCAGTACAAACTGTGTCAATTTATGCAGAAAACATTGGATAAGCACAAAAGCAGTAAAGAGAATACTAAGATATCTAATAGGGATAGTAGATTATGGACTAATAATGAAGGCATGCAAAAATCTTAATATAACTGGGTATGCGGATGTTGATTGGGCAATGGAACCCGATGATATAAAACAGACCCTGATGATAGATTGTCTACAACAGCTTACTTCATCCTTAGTGGGCATAATCTAGTGTTATGGTATTTAAAGAAATAGTCTACTATTTCCATTTCAGCACTAAAGCTGAATACAAAAGCATAGCTAGTGCAAATCATGAAATTATCTAGATACAATCTCTAATGGATGAACAAAAAGTGAACACAACAGTTAAACTAATGCTATAGTGCGACAATTTAAGTGTAGTGTATTTAACGGCAAATCAAATACTTCATTCCGGAACAAAACATATCGAAATCGATTTGTATCTCGTTCGAGAGCAAATTCTAAAAGAAAGATTGGAAGTAAATCATCTACATGCATCTTACCAACATGTCGATGTTCTTACCAAGGCATTATCAGCAAGAAACTTCATCAAATTTACAAGAAAATTAAAGATAGAGCAAAGCAGTAGCTGAATCTCATTATTAGTAAGAAACTTCACCAGATTCAGAAGCAAAGAGCAAAGTAACAACTAATCTGGTGAAGCTACCAAGTCTTGCCTCGCCCTCACTCATTCACAAGCTAATTAGAAGAGATTTTACAAGAATTAACTGGAAATTTCATCAAATTTGAAAGAACTCTAAAGATTGAATAAAGGCAGCAGATGATTTGGAGATTCGCTTAGATCGGTTTGAGGGGGGCAAAATAATGAAATAGATCTGATGATATTAGGTTAAAAGTGCACACATTATACAATAGAATAAAGATGCAGGTGTAAAATAAACGGGCCTTACCTTAGCCCATTATCATTTTATTTGTATTATAAATGGCGATGTGCATCAGCTTGTATCAGTAATCAAATACAAAAACAATACATTCATTTCTTTCATATTTTCTTAATATATACCATGATTGCAATCCTATAAGCGCCCTGATTTGACCAAATATCCAACTATATTCTGATGTTGGCGAATCAAAAGATCAACTAGACAATGCTAAAGTTATTGGTTGTCTAATATATACCATGATATGCATAAGACCTGATCTTGCCTGCGTTATTGGCAAAATGAGTAAACATATTAGTGTCCCTAGTCATATTCGCTGGCTAGATGTACAAAAAAATTTAAAATATTTAAAAGAAACCATAGTCTATGGTATATTGTATAGTGGGTATCCAAGTGTAATAGATTGATACACGGATGCCAATTAGAACACTGAAAGAGAAGATAACAATAAATCAACTAGTGGAGTATTCAATCTTGGCGGGGAGTGATATTCTGGGCCATAAGAAACAACCGTGTATTGCAGATTCTATCATGGTTACTGAATTTACAGCACTGGCTTCTTGTAGTAAAGAAGCAGAATAGAAAAGAAATGTGCTGTTAGAAATTCCTGTATGGCCAAAACCAATGCCTCTGATATCTATGTATTGTGATAATCAAGCAACTCTGTCAAAAGCATATAGTGGCAAATCTAGACATATTGATCTAAGGCATAGTGCAGTGAGGCAAATACTCGGCGATAGGGTAATTATGATAGATTTTGTGAGATCTAGTCAAAACATGGCCGATCTATTTACAAAAGGACTTGCAAGAGATTTAGTATTGAAAACATCAAAAGGAATGAGTTTAAATCCCATATAGAAATCATCTATGATGGAAACTCAACTCAATATAATGAAATGCATTATCCTCGGTTCAATGAGCAAAAGTGCCTTATAGATGTGATTTGAAGCACTATAATATTAGTTTAACAACTATATTATATCCATTTCAAGAAGATTTCTTAGTACCTATAATGATACGGTGAAGGTTGTACTACTTAGTACTTAATAGGTTTATAACAGAAGTACTATTGAAGTATATATTTGTAGAGCACTTGCAATACACCTACCTATATGAATGCACGAAGGCGATGCCGCATTCTGTGAGGTTGTGGCTTAAATCTCTAAGAGATTTCATGAAACCATGATATAGATACAAGACCAATTCATGTGTAGGCTTATGAACTATCTGAAGAAAAGAAAATGAGTGTGTGAAACCCATCTGATACGTCGCGTACAATCGTTGGTTCAATGCTTAGTCAACCACTCCATCTTGAGGTGCTCTGATAGGCTATCACTATGTATAGATTCAATTCCACAATAAATCTATACTTATGCACAAGTTTTCCTACAACATCTGACAAAGACATTTTGTAAAATTTAGTGGAGAATTGTTAATGTAAATTTTTTAAAATTACTTGTCTGAGTTACTTGTTTTAAAATAAGAAGAAGAAAACAAGAAGAGAGAGAGTGTGGGATTGGAAATAATATCACATTATTGAAAAGGAGGGATAACATTTGTTTAAATATAGGTTCCTCAAGAGAAGGTTTGACATTTTGGACATTCAATGCTTGTTCTTTTGTGAGAGAGAGGTTATACACAACTACCACACACGCGTACCATCGTCCGTCAAATCGAACAGAGTTTGGATGCAAATTATAATTCTGGACAGAATTATTTTAGTTAAAACATGCCAGATCTTAATCCTTTAACAAGCCTAGAATTCAGTATAAAATAGATAGAAACAGTAGGATATTTGACTGTTACAAACAAGATAGAAACGATGGGAAACATGTCTGTTACAAACGAGATGACATTTTGAAACAAATGGACGCATCCTCTCACAACGAAAAGGCACATATTTGCAACTATAAATAGGAACGCCTATAAACTATTTCAGTTTTTAAGCTTCTTCTCTTTGAAAACAGAAACGTCTGAAAAGTGTTTCAAAATGCAATTCTCCTTTGTTTCAAATCTCTTTCTCTTTTCCGCTCTTATTTCTTTCAATACTGTTTCCGGTTTGTGATACTGCAAATCAAAATCTCGATCTTCTTGTCATCGCAGTCAATTCAAAAAATAGTTTGAATTGATTTCGACAGTGATATCGCAATCGATTGAAGAGATTAATCATCTCGGTTTCATTATATTAATCATCTCGGTTTCATTATATCTTGAGGGACGATTTGTCTTAACTCATAATACGTATTTGTTTGTTCGGAGGGGGGTTAACATTTTAAGGACGTGTCTTAGAGCGATCTCTACAGATCTAATTTTACCATTATCGTGCCACTTGACTAAAAATACACACCTACAAATACTAGAGATGGAAGTAGACATCGAAACAACTAGATGCGGATCATTTACATGTTAAACCTTAACTTTCAAAAATGAAAAATAAATTTGCCTCATCCATGGGTAAAAGAACATCACATAACCTGTAAAACTATCCATAACTTGACTATAAGATGGGGAACTTGATTTTACAAACGTTTCGTTTCTACTCCGCCTCTGAACCAAATCAAGTTGTCCAAGCCTCCACTAATATATAGCCCAAATTTGTTGATTTATTTCTATTCAACTTACAGTATATATTGGCTGCTTAATGGTCTAATATATTGCATGATATTACTGCAGAAGTGTAGTTGCATAAGCTCCGGATCTTATATTCGGTGATGTCAATATGATTTGAGTACTAGTAAATTTGCGCCATTGTGTTAGACATCTTGACAACAATCTGTCTTTGGTAATAGTTTAGGATGGTGTTGGTGGTAGACTTTAGGTCTGGATGGTCCTTGCTACTTTGGTGCTATTTATTTCTTTATAGACTGGAGCATAGAGGAATATCCAGCACTTAGTCATCAAATCGTCATCCAACTTGCACAGAAAGTACCAAGGGATCTGATATTTGCACTTAACTTTACATGTACATCCTAGAGTATATCTTGTTGCATAAAGTTTAGAAATTCTTCTCCCAAGTATCGAAAAATGCTAAGAAAAGAAATTATGGATGGAAACAAGCAAGTAAACACGGTAAATAATATAAATTATGGACATTTATTAAATACTTGTCGCCATTCATTGACATAATTGGCCGTTATCTTTATTGATATTTCGACCTGCTCAATATGTCTGAAACAATGTGTTCGAAGGTTTAAAACTCTTTGTTGACCAGGCAACTTCATTTGTTTGAATCAATACGTTCCACTTTATGTTCTCGCATTGATACACAACTTCTTACACGCTGGTTGAAGGTTTGCACAAGCTTTAATGTAGTAGACGTTTGCAGATACTCTAGTTTTAACATGCTTAATATTTAACAGAATCTCGCTTATATCATGAAAAGAGCAATCCGTTCATAATTCCTGAATGTCATGGATGGGTTGAATCTGAAAATGACACAGTCACCAATGTTTTAGATTCAAAAGATCATAGTAATGGAAAAAAAACATGATAGCTAACAAAAATCAAATTATTTTAGTACTAAATGGAATTACTTCAAAATGACATTGTAGAAACCTGTTTTTTTGAACGTATTTTCAAGGGATGGTGATAAAACAGAAGGTGCATGGTGATCTTATATAGAGGAATTAAAAGCTCTGACAAAATTGGTTATTTAGCCTTTGCGTCCAATGCAACAACTCAGCAATAGATGCTAACTATTGAAAGGGCATGCCGTAACCAGAAAAAAATGTTGATGATTTGACTTTGCAGTATTGGAAGTCATCGAAAATCAGTGCATTCACTCACAAATGCAATTTATTCTCAGACACGGCATATAAATGCATCATATTGTTCATTTTTCATTGCATCAGTCTTGCAATAATGCGTATACATCTATAAGTGCACTCTCAAGTTAATATATATCTATATTCAATTCCAAACAGACTAATAGCTCTACACATAATTATTCTGGTTTCTTCAAATTCGACCAACTGTCTGCTGCTTGGTTGAACAACTCCTGCACCTGCTTCAACTCTGCTTCCACACATCCCACAAAAAGTATCAGACAATGCTGACCCTTGGATACTCGTAAGTCACAAGGCGAGAGTTGTGATTTGGTTCTGTGTCTGTAGTTATATTGTTTTATTAGTTTTGTTGAAAGCTTCTTTGATATGCTGTTATGGACTTGGTCTAAAGATAAAAGTTCTAGAAAGTAAATGTTGACAGTAGGCAAATTCTGAAATAGAGCTTAGGCAGTCTAACATTACTTATTTGGTGTGCAGTACTCACAGTTTACTTGAGTTTTAAGTGTCCAACTTACCATGAGTAATGTAAAGTATGAATGATGGAGCTTATTTGTTATCTTTACTAATTATAGCATGTTAGTTTGTAGGTAGCCTGTACAACGTGTAGAGAAAGTTCAGGTGTCAACTTCACTTCAAAATTTGCACTTGAAGAATTGGAATGAATCTTCATGGACTAAGAAACAATTTCAGGTCAGTAGTTAGCTTTATATTTATATTGAAGGTAGGAATTGGAAAGGCAGGGGTGTACTTAGCAACAGACGATGTAAATAAGGTCAGTTTGGTTTTATTTTATGTTTTGCGTTTCTAAAATTCATAACAAAATATCAGGATAATGGAGAAAAAAATTAAAATTTTAGACCATTAATGGAAGGACGATAGAGGGGATTGAGAGAAGATGGAGAGGATAAATTGTTTTTCATATTTTTGTTATTTATCGAAACATGAAAAACAAAATAAATTTGTTTTCTATTTTATATCTTAACATCATTTTTCAAATTAATTTTTTGTCAAAGATACATATGCATTGCGCATGTTATAAAAAAATAAAATTAAAAATGAAAAACAAAACATGGCTTAATGTTTTTAACAATTGTAGTTCTTTTGAAATATTATTTGTTAAAAAAATAATGGTTAGCATGATAAGTTAATGAGGGGTTTTCTGCACGAATGTGACCTACCATTGACGGTTGACATAACCTTGCAAACTGATTAACGACCGGCGAACAAATTACTAGTGTAAAATTGGAGGTACGCAGGGTTACACTTTTAATTAGATTTATTCTAGTCACTATTAGAACAGGCTCGTCTAGTGTCAAGGCCTTGCGTCGGCTAGAATCGGCTAAAAAACGCGGCTGGTTCTAACCGATTCTATCCGACGCAATATCAACCCCAACCCGCGAACTCCTTCCTCATTCCCTTCCCTCCATTTTCTCTTCCAAAACCCTTCTCCCCGTCACCCACCGCCGCCGCCTACCGTCAACCCCCGTCTCCCATCACCATCTAGCCCCCGACGCTCTTCTGTATCTCCTTTCTTCCCGATTTCAGTTTGTTTGAGGTATGATTTAAACCTTAAATTTTGAAATTAGTTGATGATATATTAGAAATTGATGATTGGTTGGTATTATTCGATGATTTTACTGATTTAGATTGGTTTGGAAATATAATTTTGACATTGTCGGCTTGAAATTAGAAAATTCGGGAAAATAGTTGATTATCAATTTGTAATTGTTGATTATTTCTTACGGGTTGATGTTAATGGTATACATTAGTTGATGATAAAAGGTATTAGTTGATTTAGTATAAAAAAAATCTATTTTTACTAATTATATGTGTGAACAACTTATTTTAGTTTACATAATCGGTAAATTAAAAATTAAAATAGCTAAACGAAAGTAAAATACATTGTAAAATTTCAAATTTAGTTAATAAATATTTAAATAGTTGAACGAATATTGTTAATTATAAAAGTTTTATATTTTAAACCATTAGAGAATTTGTGGCCCCGTCCGACAAGTGTTGTATATGATCGTTATATAGCTGTTCGGTTTTTCACAGAACGGACATCTATATTTATCTGATACAATATTTGTCGGACAAGTTACGAATACAATAAAGTATAATTACATTTTGTAAAATCATATCATTTTAAACGGTTCACAAAATTTCGATAACACTTCCATTTTATTCTCTGTGTACACGTATTTGTGTACGATACAGGGAACAAAGGGGAAGTGCTGCAGAAATTTTGTAAACCGTTTAAAATGATATGATTTACGAAATGCAATTACTTTATTGTATTTGTAATAGGAAGTAGGATGGTCGACCATCAAAGTTAAAACAATAAAGCAAAAAGCAAAAAATAAATCGAATTGATTATTTGGATTAATAAATGATAAACGTTATTATGTTCCTAACATATATTTTCAAATCAGAAAAAATGTTCGATTATTTTCTCGACCGTAATTGGATGTATGAAGTCAGAACTGGTATGAAAGGTTCAATAAAGAAACATTTCTGTAACGGTGTACACGAATTTATTAGATTCGCTAAATCTAATAATCATAATAACGAAGAACTTCGTTGTCCGTGTAGTAAGTGCAAACATTTGAAGCATTGGAAAGCAGATATAGTTGAAGTACATTTGTATAAAAATGGTTTTGTGTCGAATTATTACTTGTGGGATCGTCATGGAGAACTTCTTGCACCCACACCTAACACAAAGTGGAATGAATTTTAAGACTATTTATGCACTAGAGGGCATGTAATGTGTATTAACTACTTATGAAATTAAAACTTTGTCTATTCTAATTGTAAACAGAAACAAATAATCACACAATTAGTAAGTAGTAAAGTAAGATGCAGTAAAATAAATAACACCAGGAATTTTTTTTACTGGTTCGGGTTGACCAATCCTACATCCAGTTGTGATGACGCTACTTTCTAACTCCAGAAAGACGTGTCATCAATAAGAAAGAAAGGGATAGAAATAGAAAAGAATAGAAAGAAAGAATAACAACATCAGAATCTCACAGCGGAATGGAACAAAATATAATACATCAACATAATTATTACATAGTTATATATACATCAGAGTTATACAATATCATACAACATGACTGTCATATACATATCTGTCAGAACAAACATCCCAAATACATCATATACTAACTAACACATCGGAACTATATAGATAGATACATACGTCTGGTCTTCTGCTCCAACTCCTCCAGAAAACTCTATACTCCGAATACCTATCACTTGGCTACTCATAAAAATTTGAGTACCCAAGAGTTTATGAAAAACAAAATATAAACTCCGGGTCAGACATGGGTCTGGTATGAGTAAACGGTTAAAGTTGTTTAACTTTGAAAATCATTTGAAATAAAGGTATCACGTAAGACTTCCCACACATAAATACGGGTAAGTTTTTACCTTACGCTAACCAAAACATTTTATAGGAAATTCAGTGATATTATAATAGTGTCTAGGGTTTTCAAGTAAAATACAGAAATAGTTGAAATGCTTACATCTCACATTCCAACGTAGTTGGGCACAATCAAAACGTACGACTCTAATTGGAAATTGGATCCCATACAATGGCAGGGCTACTGGGGTACCGCCCGTCACAGTACGTGGCCTAGATCACCGTACCGAGGAGCCACCCTAACTCCTCTGCAACACAAGGCTGGAACCATTCCTTACTGAACAGTCCCGAACAAGATAACCCCGCAGTTGGCTGCAGACCAACCGCCCACACAACCGAATAAAAGGGACATCTAGACAGGGGTATACCTCGTCCTACTTGGGCATGACCCACCTAACCTTGCTGTACATCCCCTGTTTTAGCCATTCTCGGTTGATGAGGCTTGAGGCTGCGTTTACCTTTATAGAACATATCTCTTAGAATGCTCATCGTCCGCCTGACGATGTGTTGAAAGCATTCAATCCACACAAGTTCGTTCCGCGTTCGAACGAAACCGAAGGCATTATCTCGTTACACTCATTTTGGAATCACCCTCAGAGTCAACGACAATAACCCTTGCATTCTGAAAACACCATCTCGATCTTCACTTCAGATTACACGACCTAACATTTAATTTGGATCGATGTGGTTTTCGAAATATCAAATCGGTACCCGATCCCGGTCTCATCGAAATCCAAACGACATTTTAAAGGCCAAGTTGTCTAATTAACTTATACAATTGAATTCATATAGCAATTTAACACAGATAAATCATGCACAGTCATCACAGATATATCCAGAATATCACAGAACATCACAGGATATAAATAAACATCAGAGTCAATCAAATAGAATCATCGATTCATATCAACATTTAGTTTGATTTATCTTAAACTTAATTGCATGCTTAAGAATAAACTATATTTTATTCTTGCTTAATCAATTATTAATTAACTAACTTATTTCAATTTATTAATTACTTATAAATTATTCACTTAATTAATTAATTAATTCTTAATTCTTAATCAATAACCTTAATTATTGATTTATAAAACTCAATTACACATTTAATTATTACTATTTGCTTAATTAATCATTAATTATTAATTAACTAATCGTTTAATCCTTAATTAATTATTTAATTAGTTAACTACGATTTGTTAAATTATTAACTTCCAATGATTAATGAAATTCGTAATTACACATGGGTTAACACAAGATTATTATTAAAATCTTTGATTACAAATTTTATTAAATTTTGAACTACTTATTAAATTTTAATTATAAAATTTATTACATTCTTAATTAACTTTGATTTAAATTAAGTACTCATCCTTGTTTCAGTAAAGCTTTAAAGTTCATCTTGGCTTAAAAAAAATTGGTCAACACTAATAATATAATTTACACTTAGCTTATTTACCTTTAATTTAATATGATAGTTAGCAAATTTCTGGAATTGCTAAAACCTGAAGATAACCACGCGACTAACTCGGGTCGAACTCGAGATTTCCTTGAACTTTCCTCGCGTCCTTCCCTGCAATTCTTTTCTTCTTCCTCTATTCTTTCTTCTGGTTTTTTTTAAAGCTTAAGTTTTTAAACTGTAAACAAACTCACACACGCGCTCAACCCTGATCCAGAGAACGAAAACCCGAAGTATCCATTTAGTAAACTCGAGTTTCACTCGAGTCGACATCAGCAGGCACTTCCCCGCCGCCGTGCACGTGCACGGCGGTTCGCCACCGCTCCAACACCACACGACTTCATCAACTAACCATAATCTCACCTCTCGATCGAAAACTAAACTCAAATTGATGCAATAGGAACTCAATCAAAAAAAGCTTGAAAATTCGAACAGTAACAAAACACGAAGGAAGAAATCGCCTCATCCACACCATCTCGACCTTCTGTGATGACGTGGCTTCGGCCATACATTGCCGACAACACACTCTAACACCCTCCCAAGTCTCGTGGCACTCGGTTGAGCCATGGCGACGCGAGCATCGAATGAACCGAACCCAAAACGTTGAACCCATAAACCCTATTTTAAATCATCCCCAAAAATCCATGCATTCGAATTTTTTTTAACATTTTTCTGTTAATCTCACATCAATACCCTAGCTTCATGTCAAATTTCATCATCAATAATTGGATGAATTATCTGATATTCATATAAAAGCAATTTTGGTTCACTAACAAACTACTCTGTGAATAGTTAATTAAAAATTATGATTTTTGTCTCAAAAATCATAGCTTTGCATGTTGTTTCAATTTATAAGTTCAAGTTTACAATTCGAGTTATTCGAATTTTGACCTTTGTTTTATTTTTTTACTGTAAATTTTAGTTTACAGTGTTTTACATTTCACAGCTACATAGAAAACATTTCCCAAACCTTAATCTTAAGCTTAAACAAATTTTATTTAGTTAATTTACTAATTAAAGGAAATGACTTTATATAAAAGTATGATATATTCTCTGATTTCTTTGCCTCAACAGAAATTTGAAACCTGGAAGAACAACAGAACTTACAGTAAACATTCCAGAACATTAAACATCAACATATCCATTCTTCATAAACTACTTATTAGAAGTTAGATTTTAAATAAGTTCACTCACCCTATACTGTTGAAACAGAGGCTGGTTGTTGATAGTGAAAGAAGATAGCTATTTGAAGTTTTGAATTCCTGTAAACTTTTATTTCTTCCTGAATTTTGTTTGAACTTGAAAATATGAAGTTTGTCTATATTTCTTTTGCTTTATCAGGCTTTACTTATGAAGTTATAGACCGAACTAATTGATATATACAAATAGAATGATGTGGTATTTATAGCTAAGAACAATTTTATCTTTTTTTTTGTATAGGATATTAGCTTCTCAGATAAGCCTTCCCTAGATATAATAACATTTTGCTTTATTTTTATGTACTAAGACCTGAGATGAATCAACTATTTCGGCTGAAAGATTTTTATAAAACCTGAAATGACAATTGTAGTGCTAATTAAATGTTTGTGTTTACATTTATGTTAACATATCATTAATGTTTGCTGACACATGAAATTGGTATAAAGATATTTGCAGCTCCTTGTGTTTTATTTGATGTGAATATTTGTTTTCTTATGCGTATAAAGTTTGCTTGCAGGTTTTCATATTGTCTTTACATACTTAACATTCTATTTATAACTTATATTTATATCAAAGTTTTACACTTATGTTTATGTATTATGGTTTTCTTATGTCTGTACTTATGTTTATATTCATATTTTTATGTTATACTTATATTAAATATTTATAAGCTTATTTTACTTTAATTACAAAAGTTGTTGTTAGAAACACTTCTTGATCTTATTTTTATTTAAAGTTAAATCTTTGTAATATTGATTTGTAACTTATATTTGCATTAATTTTTTTTAATTTTATATTGAATATGAATAGAATTGTGTTATTGTACTTATTATTATTAACTGCATTCATATATTTGATATTAAATGTCAATAATACATAACTTTTAATTTAATTGATTAAAACAGATTTAATTTTAAATATTGTTAAAAGAGTCTATTTTACATTTTGAAATCATAATCCTTTATAACACATATACTACTAATTATGTCCAAAATCTTAATTATTTATAAATGAAAATCTTGTATTTTATTTAAATTTGATTAAAAACATATTATAATAATAGGGTCAAAATTCCGGGATGTCACATTCCTCCCCCCTTAAAAGAATTCCGTCCCCGAAATTTAAACAACAGTTAATTCAAAAGCTTAATATTAACATTTCAAACATACATATCATCCATACAAAAAAACAATCAAACAGTCAGTTCCAACAACATTACTAGCTATCCGGACATAAATTTGGATAAGCTTTTCTAAAACTATCAAGAGTTTCCCAGGTACAATCTCCGGGATACTCACTCCATTGCACCTTGACAAGTTTCACCACTTTGTTCCTGAGTTGCTTATCGTCTTGATCTACAATCTGAACAGGATTTCTAACCACAGTCAGGTTGGGTTCAACTTCTAAATCTTCCTGAACAACTGGTTCTACCACCAATGATGGGTCATGAATAAATTTCCTTAAATGAGACACATGAAATACATTGTGAATCCCAGACATCCGTTCTGGCAATTCAATCCTGTAGGCTACAGTTCCAATTCTTTCCAGCACCCGGAATGGACCAATATATCTCGGAGCAAGTTTTCCCGTCTTTCCAAATCTTATAGCACCTTTGATTGGGGAAACTTTGATAAAAACTAAATCTCCGATCTCAAATTCCAATGGTCTCCGTCTCTTATCTGCATACTTCTTCTGATGATCTTGAGCAGCTTTCATTCTTTTCTTGATAAGCTCAACCTTCGCAGAAGCTTCACGAATTAAATCGGGTCCGAGTACAAGTCGATCATTTGATTCAATCCAACAAGATGGGGATCTACACGGTCTTCCATACAGAGCTTCATAAGGAGCCATCTTAATACTCGCTTGGGAACTATTATTATAAGAAAATTCCACTAAATGAAGATGGTCTTCCCATGATCCACCAAAATCCAATACACAAGCTCGTAGTATATCTTTCAGAATACAATTAAGCCTTTCTGTTTGTCCGTCCGTCTGAGGATGATAGACCGTACTTAATCTCAAACTTGTTCCCATTGCTGATTGCAGAGCTTCCCAGAATTTGCTAGTGAAAATAGGATCACGGTCACTTACTATGCTGACAGGAACACCATGCAATCTGACTATCTCCTTCAAGAAAATTTCCAGTGAAACTGCAGTACGAGTTGCCTTAACCGGAATAAAATGGGCACTCTTCGTTAAACAATCCACAATAACCCATATTCCTTCATTTCCTTTCCTGGTTTTAGGCAAACCGTCGATGAAGTCCATCGAGATCATCTCCCACTTCCAATCTGGAATTTCCAAAGGTTGCAATAGTCCGGCAGACTTCTGTTGATCTCCCTTCACTTTCTGGCAGATGGCGCAACTATTTACAAAAGCAGCTACATCCTTCTTCATATTCGGCCACCAGAAAACTCTCCTCTTATCTTTATACATCTTCGAGATTCGCGGGTGAATATTCAATTTGGAGCGATGACACTCAGCTAAGACTTCTTGCCTCAGTCCATCAATATTAGGCACACACAAACGACCATTAATCCTTAAAGCACCTTGATCGTCCACCTTGAAATCCGAATATCGACCGTCCTTAGTTCCAAGAATTATTTCCTCAAAATATTTATTCTCCGTTTGCTTACTAACGATTCTTTCTTGGAGAGATGGAACAACTTCCAAAAGAGATAAACCGCATTTCTACTAAGAGCATCAGCCACGACATTCGCTTTCCCCGGAGTATACAAAATATCTAGATCATAAGATGCCAAAAATTCGACCCATCTCTGGTGTCTCAAATTAAGATCTTTTTGAGAGAAAATATATTTCAACGGTTTGTGATCCATGAATAACTCAAACTTTTCTCCCAAAAGATAATGTCTCCAGATCTTCAAAGCAAAAACAATAGCTAACAGTTCTAAATCATGCGTAGCATAGTTCTTCTCATGTGATTTCAGTTGCCGACTAGCATACACAATTACTCTGCCATTCTGCATCAGAACTGCACCCAGTCCAACTAAACATGCATCCGTATAAACTTCAAATTTGCTCTTCCCATCTGGAATAGCAAGCACTGGTGCACTGGTTAGCCTAGTCTTCAATTTCTGAAAAGCTTCTTCACACTGAGGTGTCCACTTGAATTTAGCTCCTTTCCTAGTCAGCTTAGTCAGATGCGAAGAAATTTTGGAATAATCCTTAATAAATTTTCTATAGTAGCCAGCCAAACCCAGAAAACTGCGAACCTCAGTCGGTGCCTCCGGCTGCTTTCATTCCAAAATAGTTTCAACCTTTACTGGATCTACAGAAATACCTTTACCAGAAACAATGTGCCCTAAAAATTTAACTTCTGATTTCCAAAAATGGCACTTTGAAAATTTTGCCTTCAACACATGCTTCCTCAGCGTCTCCAATACAATTCTTAAATGCTGCCTGTGCTCTTCTTCCGATTTGGAGTAGACCAAGATATCATCAATGAATACTATCATGAACTTATTCAACACATCCCGAAAAACTCGGTTCATGAGGTCAACAAAATAGGCAGGAGCGATGGTTAACCCGAAAGGCATAACCAACCACTCATAAAAACAATTCGCCCCCCTAAACGCTGTCAAGGGAATACTATCTTCAGCTACTCTCAAATGATGGAATCCTGAAGCTAGATCCAGTTGAGAAAAGATAGAAGCTCCACGCAACTGGTCAAAAAGATCATCAATGCGAGGAAAAGGGTATTTATTTCGAATGGTCACTTTGTTCAATTCTCTATAATCAACACAGAACCTTAGCGAACCATCCGATTTGGTGACAAACACTGCAGCAGAGCCCCAATAAGAAAAACTGGGTCTAATCAAACCCTTCTCCAAAAGATCTTGTGTCTGCTTAATCAACTCTTCTCTCTCTCTAGGAGGCATTCTCCTACTGGGCTGAATCACCGGCACTGCTCCTGGAATCAAATCAATACGAAACTCAATCTCTCGATGTGGAGGTAGACACTTAACTTCTTCAAAGACATCAGAAAAATCTTGAACCACATCGATTTCTTCAACTTTCTCTTGAGAAGTCTCAACTCCTAGCAAAAGACTACTCAAGTGAAATCCAGAACTATCGCACGACACTTTGGTAATCCTACCCAAATCAGTCTCCAATGAAACTGTCCTCTCATCACAATTCAGGACTACTTTATACTTATCGAGCCAATCCATTCCCAAAATAAGATCAAATCCCCTAAAATTTAACACATACGGGTCACAAGAGAAACTATGGGACAAATAAGAAATCTTCAAGTCCTTACAGATTGTATCCAATTTTGTTGCTCCACCTATAGGATTAGATACAATAATGGGATGATCCACCGTACTGGGTTTGATAGAAAACTTTTCTACTGATTCCAGAGATATGAAACTCAAAGAAGCACCCGAATCAAATAAAACTTTAATATATTTGCCATCTAAGAGTAAGGTACCTTCCAATACCCCTTTTCCTTGGGAAGAAGAAGATGGACCTGCTTCCAGAGCAAAAACTTTATTCTGCAGTGTCCTGTGCAAAAGTGGACAATTCTTAATCATATGACCGGACTGACAACAATTAAAACACAACGATCTCTGAACTACTGCCAATCCTGGACCACTCTGTCATTGCTGTTTCTGAGATCCTCCTTGAGAACACCGATCTGCAAATGTCCAATTTGCTAACAATTATAACACTTGGGGAGCCCGTTATTGCTTCCTCCCGATTTCTTTCCCTTAGCTTGCCTTTTCCAAAGTGGGTTAAACTTGCTTTTATTTGGGTTAACGAAATGTCCTCTCGAAACTGCTATTATTGCCTCCAATTTCTTGCTCATCAAATTCTCATACCTCAAAGCCATATCAACTAAATCAACAAAAGATCCTTTCAAGAGCACTGTCGTCTTATTGTGAAATTCGGACCTCAATCCTTGCACAAACTTTTCATTCTTCTTGAGGCGAGTATCAATGAGTCCTGATCCATAACACGAAAGTTCGCTGAATTTGGTCTCATACTCAGAAACAATCATGCTTTCCTGCTTTAAATTCAAAAAATCCTGGTACAATTGAGTTTTCCTTGCTGTTGGCATAAACTTCTCCTCAAATAACTCCTTAAATCTTTCCCATGAAATATCTTCTTCAGGAATATTTGCAATTGTTGCATCCCACCACGCTGCTGCGCCTCCCTGCAATTGCCACGATGCCATTTCCCACTTCTGATCATCCGACAATCTCATACTCTTAAAAATGCGCTCACAAGAACGTAACCAGGCTTGAACTTCGATTATCGATTCTGAACCTTTAAATGGTTGGCCTCCCAGATCGATAAAATCTGTACATAAGGCTGCAAAACTAACTTGAGGCGGTACTAGATTTACAGACTCTCTAGCAATTTGACTTCGAAAATTATCAATCGAAGTACTGGCCCTAACTCTGCCTCTTCTTCCAGAACTCAAGTTGGCCACCTGAACAGGCAACTCAACAAATTTAGATAGGTATATATATAATTTTATGAAAATACAAATACGCACTCTCAAGATAAATATTACTCCAGAGCCTAAGTACTCGCTCAACCTAGCGCTCTGATACCAGCTGTGACGACCCGACTTTCTAACTCCAGAAAGACGTGTCATCAATAAGAAAGAAAGGGATAGAAATAGAAAAGAACAGAAAGAAAGAATAACAAAATCAGAATCTCACAGCGGAATGGAACAAAATATAATACATCAACATAATTATTACATAGTTATATATACATCAGAGTTATACAATATCATACAACATGACTGTTGTAGGATCGATTTCACCCTAGAGGGGGGGTGAATAGGGTGATGGTATGAATTATAAATATTAATCGTAGAAGCTTATAAATTAATTTCAATTCAGATCACAGAATAGCAGCACAGATATCGCAGAATATAAAATAACAGAATAAAACAGAACAACACAGAATTTACGCAGCTTCGGCAAAACCCTGCCTACGTGCTGCCCCCAAGGTTTCTACTAGAAATTAGATAGTCCCTCGCTTACACACGTAAACTCGCTATACCCGCTATTGACTAATCTAATTCTACGCTCAAAACCCTGACCACAACTCAACCACCGAGTTGCGAATTCCCAAACTACACACCGTAGTTTGTCCCCTAGTCACACGACTAGAAAATTGAAAACGGTTTAAAAGAAAAAATACAATTTAAAAACAATTTAAATAAAATAGCCCTAATTCAAAAATAAAACCCTTATTATAATTTTAAAACCCTAAATAAAATAGAGTTCGAATAAACCCGGCCCTCTTTAGTAATTCAGCCCGTCTCTTTTTCATTCATAGTGGCGGCCGCTGTTTTGTTCGTTCTTCTTCCCTTTTTACAAATTAGGGCTTCTTCGAAGTGCCTATAGATCTGATCGATTCTCCGGTTGATCAAAAGTTGCCTTGCTCGATTGATTCTTGTTGCTCTCACTGGCTACTTCGATGAGTTCGATTCTTGCTTCTGGTAAGAATTTATGCTTCGATACTTTTCGATTTTAATTTTTTTGTATTCGAACTCCAATCCTTTATGCCGATGATGATCTGGGTTAAATATGCGTTCGAACTCCTTTATCTTCGTTCGTATAAACTTATTTGAATTTGTCAAATAAGTTGTTCGACCGTTCGATTATATTTTGATGCTGATGATTTATTTGACTTTGTCAATCTCGTAAAATTGATGCTTGCTTGGTTGACATGGTTTTGAATCAATTTCGTGATGACCACGGCTTTAATTTGTGAAATTTGACTTTGTCACATTCGTATATTTTTACGACTTGATTCTATGCCTTGCATTTGAGACGTTTGGTTATCACTGGCTTTGACTTGGTTACATGGCTCTGTGAATTGCTTTATTGCTAAGGCTCTGACTTTAAATCGTGAGTTCAATTTCTTTTACCTGATGACTTCGGCCATTTTGAATTTTTTTTACACTGCTCTTCTGGATATTGTTCAAACTGTACTCATGCTCGATTTTATTTAAAGTGTTGTTTACTTTGCTGCATATCACTGTACATGTTGCTGCTTCTGGTTACTGAGTTGTTTGTTGTGAATACTGTGGGTTGCCATCTTCATGTACTTGATTTGTGACTGTTGCATCGAGTTGTATTCATGTTTGTTGTTGTCAGTTTGCCTTGTATTACTGAGTTACAATGAGTAGCTATCGTCTGCACTTGCATTCGTGTTGTTGTTTGCTTCATGTACCCTACTGCTTTGAACTTCTGGTTGGTTTGGCCTGGACTTCACTTGACCATTGCTTCATGTATACTTGGTGCTTGTATTTGTATTTGGTCGACACTTGCATCATTATCTGTTGTGACATCCATGTGCATCTGTTGTGTCTCTGGTGATGCTTCACCTGTTATGTCTGTAACTTGTAGCTGGACTTGTGCACCTTGTTTCATATTTAAGACTTGAGTCTTTGTGGTCTGGTTGCATGTTCACTATTTGTATCTGCAGTGGTATTGTTTTGTTTGCATATATATCACTGGTTCATGTTGTTACTGAGTGTTGTAGTCCTGTCCACTCATGTACATGCTTCACTGCAGCCTTCTATGCATTGTTCATTTTACTGTCTTTATTGTGGCATACTTTGATTCTTTTGAAACCGAGTTGCACACTACTGTCTTGGGTCTGGCCAATAAAAATATGCATTTGAATCAGTTTCACTTGGGTCTGGAGCTTCAACTGTGCTCGAGCTCGTATCACAGCAAACTGCATGTTATGTTTGTTTGGTAGTTGCTTCACCACAGTTTGCATTTGAGTTTGTAGCTTGGTGTCATGTTTGCTGGACTTGTTGTTGGTTGGATCATTATGCTGTCTGCATTGAACTTTGAGTTGTAGTCTTCTGTCTTCATGTAGCTTGGTACATTCCTGTAGCACATCTATGTCGTAGCCTGGACTGGTGCATACTGTTGCTGGACTAGTGCATACTGTTGCGGCCTGTACTTGTAGTTGCACTGATATTCATTTGAGTTGGGCATCATGTATTTGTTGCAGTCCATGTTGTTGCTTGAGTCTTCATTTAGTTTGTTGTCACTGGTTCATTGGGCTGCATACATGTTGTAAGTGATACTTTGGACCTTTTGCCTTCAGTTGCTTGTCGAATTTGCATGTATCTGTATCACTTTGGTATACTGCAGCTTGTATTCTGCCTTGAGTTGAATCCCGTGTGTTATTTGGGTTTGACCTTGTGCTGAATTGTTAACAGTGCTTTTGTTTGATTTTGTGCACACGAGTTGGCGGGGCAGTGCACACGTGTACAAATGTATGTGTGTGTACTGCAGCCACTTATGTATACATGTCCCTGTAATATCTATGTGCACGACTTTGTGATGAAATCAAGTGTGAATGACGACGAACAACCCAAATAACTGAGGCAAATCATATTTTCAAAATCCATCTTTTATTTTATATTGCAAAAATATTTCTTTTTCAATTTTACTGCGTTAGTGAATATTTTTGCAGATTTCTCAGATGCTGGATTCAAACTGGAATGCAGTTGAAGATAAATACGAGTGTGAGTGATATGTAGCGAGGTGAATTGTAAATGTGAAATGTGAATTGTAAATGTGAAATGTGATGTAATTGTAATCAAAGTTGTATAGTTATAGTGAGAGCTTGAAATTGTATACTATTCAAAATTGTACTAAATATTTGTTTGAATAAAATATTCGTTTGAATTCAAATTCCGTGTTATTTATTTTATTCAGCAAATATTTATTTAATCTGTGAAAATAAATAGTATATTATCAAATACATTTAAACGAATGTATATATGTTTATTATCATCAAACAAAAATCATATAAGCGCATATTCAACAATCTCCCCCTTTTGATGATAACAAACATATATTTAAGATTTTGAATATGTTAAATGTATTTGATCATTGATATATTCTAATTGCTCCCCCTATTTAAATGCTTCCTCTCTATACGATGCTCCCCCTACATATATGCATATAAATAAAAATATGCAAATGATCCTAGATGCAAATAGAAAATTATTTGACCTTTGCTTGATTTTATTTGACAAAATCTTAACTTTTCTCTCCCCCTTTTGTTATCAGCAAAAGAATAATAGTGTTAGAGAAAATAGAGATAAAGTAAATGATATCAATCCAACATTAAAACTCAATTGAATATAAATATTAAATTTCAATAAAAAATTAAACAAAAATTATAAATATTTTGTTAGGCGCATATTCCACTTTTAGAATGATAGGGATGATATCATCATATAAAACCATACAGTTGTGTCTTTTTGTGGTATATTTATATCAGGAGTTTGAATATCTACTAACCATGCATAACCGTTAGGACTTTTAAATGAGATTAGTAGTATTCCAATTTTATTTTTTTAAAACAAATGAATTCAAGTATCTTCTAACCACACATAACCGTGAGGACTTTTAAATGGGATTAGAATCAACTTGTTTATTTTACAAATCAACTTTTGATATGCGTTCCATACATGCATAACCGCGAGGACTTTTAAATGAGCATGGAAGCACATAACAAATTCCAAGTAATTCACCCATGTATAACCGTGAGGACTTTTAAATGAGAGTGAATACTTTGGTATTTATTTTTTTATTTAATTTTTTTTATTTTAAAAAATGTAAAAATGAAAAACGAACGATTCATGTTTAAAGTACCACATATTGACAAACTATATAGAATTTTGATGAGTGATGGTTGATAGAAAACATGATAGACATAGAGATGGTCATGGAATTTTTTACCAACAAAAATTTTATAACTCTTGTTTAAATTTCTAAAGAAATTTACTAATTATACCGTCTCGAGTCATAATATATAATAAATATCAACACTCATCACTTTTTCAATTACTATTCATCTTTTCGATAATCATTTGGGAGTCAGATTAGTCAAAATAGTCATTTAAAATCAAATTCAAAAATAATTATGAAATTAATTTCTCAAAAATGAATAATCTGAAATATGGTCAAAAAAAATGATTTTCTTCAGGGGGTTTTAAAAGAAAATTTTCTGCTATTTGAAAATTATTTGAAATGAAGAATATGTAGATATTTTCTTTGAAAAAAATGATGCAGTCATTAAATGTCTCAACAAAAATCACGTTTCACTAGTAATTTTTCTATCAACTAGATTACCAGTGTAATCTGCATCTGAATTTCTCTTTCACTCAAAATTATCATCAATTGAATTTTATAGACCAAAACATGAAGTGTGCACCAAAAATTTCAAATTCAATTTTAACAACAATTTAAATGACATTCTTTTGAATTTGAAATGAAGCCGTGTAAATAATCAGAAAACCGTGAACAAAGATTTAGCCATATTAAAACCAATTGTAATATCCAACAAAACACTATTTTTAACTCAAACTGATATATATGAAATAATTCAAATAATCTAGAGATTTTTATAGTGTTTTTGGCATAAGAATATAATTGGCCAACAATTTTGAATAAATTAGAATCAAAAATCATCATCTTTTCATCAATCTCAATATTGGCTGAATTAATTCAAAATACGGTGCATATTATCACATTTAATATATCGTTTAAAACATACCATACCTGTTTTACCTTTACGATATTTTTCGTTATTGTCCGTTGTGATTCTGTCACCTTTATACTAGGCTAAGGAACTTAGCTTTGTCGCCCGTTGTGTTTCTGGAACAGCCAAAAT
Source organism: Allium cepa (assembly GCA_030765085.1). Taxonomy (NCBI): domain Eukaryota; kingdom Viridiplantae; phylum Streptophyta; class Magnoliopsida; order Asparagales; family Amaryllidaceae; genus Allium; species Allium cepa. The sequence goes on from CM060932.1 coordinate 709,881,227, forward strand.
CCAGAGAACACTATTGTTGTTCCTTAGCCTGCCACCACACCTACACGGAAAAGGATTTATGTGACCTATTTGTTTTTATAGGTCCATGGTTGTTAGTGGCAGAAAATTTTGAAAAATAATTTTGTGTAGACCCAAAACTATTTATAATTGTTCCCTTTGGCACCCAAATTTGTTTAACTTTGAGAGATTTTATATTTGTGCCTTTTGGAACCCAAATCGGTATAGTTTTCACATGTTTGGGTCTATACCAACAATTATTGTGACCGTGTCCAAATTTTCTACAAATTGTGCACATAGAATTAACTTGATTAATCTTGGTTTCAACAATTTTCGAATTATTATATCCAAGTCCTTGTCTAACCGTATTAACAGTTTGCTTTCCTAATAGCATATTCAACGATTTTTCACTTTTTGAAAATTTATCTAAAGTCGTTGACAATTGTTGGACTTGTGATTTGAGAGATTCATTTTCGTTTAACAACTGTGTGCACTTTTTAATAGAATTCTCTCTCCTAGTATTTTCATTCTCCTTTAAAATCAGAATTTCATTTTCAAGCGATTTTATTTTAATTTCTGATTTTTTAATTTCTTCATCAAATGTTGGACACTTATCACACTTAGGGATCCTACTTTGATAGGTTTTAACTAATTGATCAAGTTGTTTATTACATTCTATCAAAGTATCTTTTTGAGATTCAAGTTTGGCGTATTTTTCCCTAAGTCGTTCAAAACAACCGTTTACTTCATGAAAATATATAAGCAACTCAGAATGGGTAAGTTTTGATACCTCACTTGGCTCGTCATCGTCACTGTCAGTTGTATCACCTCGAAGACACAATTCTGCCTTTTCGCTTTCACTGCCAGTGCTTTGATCATTCTCGTCTATTTCATCCCAAGTGGCTGCAAAACTTTTCTTTTTCTGTTTCTTTCCATGGCTGGATTTAATTTGTGGACAATCGGGCTTGATATGGCCGGGTTTGTTGCAATTATAACAAATAAACTTTTGTTCTTCTGAGTAGTCTAGTGCTTTGGCTATTCTGCTTTTTGCTTTTTGATTTCGAGCTGAATTTCCATGTTTTTGTTTCCATTTTTTGAATTTCCTTATTAACAGCTCCAATTTTGCTGCTCCATCATCTTCATCGTTATCATCATCACTTTCGGTTGTTCCTTTGAGATCTATTGATTTCTTTTGAGTGTCACCTCCTTCACGCTCTTCTTTGAATTTCATTTCTAGCTCATAAGTGGTGAGGTTTCCGATGAGTTCTTCAACTTTAAGTTGTTTTAAATCTTTCGATTCTTGTATGGCAGTTACTTTTGCTTCAAAGCTTCGTGGAAGGACTCTGAGGATTTTCCGGACTATTTCTAATTCGGTGTATGTTTTTCCGAGAGCTTTTGATTTGTATACGATATTGGAGAGTCGTCCGTACATCTCTTTGACATTTTCTTCCTTCGCCATTTTGAAGTTCTCGTATTCGCTGCTTAGCATTGCAAGGCGAGATTCTTTGACTTGAGATGTTCCTTCGTGTGTTACTTCTAGTATGTGCCATATTTCCTACGCAGTTAGACAATGTGAGACACGATTAAATTCAAATTGATCCAATGAACAGATAATAGAATTCATAGCTTTGGCATTAGTATTTTGTAATTTGTTTTCTAGTTCTGTCCATTGTTCCTTTGGTTTCTCTATTTCCTGATTATCTACAGTTATAGTTGGTATTCTATAACCTGTCTCAATAATATTCCAAGCGTCAATGGTTTTCAGAAAAATTTGCATTCTATTTTTCCAATAAGCATATTCACCATTGAACATTGGTGGTCTAACTATGGATTGACCTTCTGCAAAAGCATTATTAAAAGAAGCCATTTTAAAAATTCAAATTTTTAAACAAAAACTGATTTTTTCAAAAAAAATAGAATTTTTAAAACAAATGTTGACTTCTATTCCTAGCTCTGATACCACTTGTAGGATCGATTTCACCCTAGAGGGGGGGTGAATAGGGTGATGGTATAAATTATAAATATTAATTGCAGAAGCTTATAAATTAATTTCAATTCAGATCACAGAATAGCAGCACAGATATCGCAGAATATAAAATAACAGAATAAAACAGAACAACACAGAATTTACCCAGCTTCGGCAAAACCCTGCCTACGTGCTGCCCCCAAGGTTTCTACTAGAAATTAGATAGTCCCTCGCTTACACACGTAAACTCGCTATACCCGCTATTGACTAATCTAATTCTACGCTCAAAACCCTGACCACAACTCAACCACCGAGTTGCGAATTCCCAAACTACACACCGTAGTTCGTCCCCTAGTCACACGACTAGAAAATTAAAAACGGTTTAAAAGAAAAAATACAATTTAAAAACAATTTAAATAAAATAGCCCTAATTCAAAAATAAAACCCTTATTATACTTTTAAAACCCTAAATAAAATAGAGTTCGAATAAACCCGGCCCTCTTTAGTAATTCAGCCCGTCTCTTTTTCATTCATAATGGCGGTCGCTGTTTTGTTCGTTCTTCTTCCCTTTTTACAAATTAGGGCTTTTTCGAAGCGCCTATAGATCTGATCGATTCTCCGGTTGATCAAAAGTTGCCTTGCTCGATTGATTCTTGTTGCTCTCACTGGCTACTTCGATGAGTTCGATTCTTGCTTCTGGTAAGAATTTATGCTTCGATACTTTTCGATTTTAATTTTTTTGTATTCGAACTCCAATCCTTTATGCCGATGATGATCTGGGTTAAATATGCGTTCGAACTCCTTTATCTTCGTTCGTATAAACTTATTTGAATTTGTCAAATAAGTTGTTCGACCGTTCGATTATATTTTGATGCTGATGATTTATTTGACTTTGTCAATCTCGTAAAATTGATGCTTGCTTGGTTGACATGGTTTTGAATCAATTTCGTGATGACCACGGCTTTAATTTGTGAAATTTGACTTTGTCACATTCGTATATTTTTACGACTTGATTCTATGCCTTGCATTTGAGACGTTTGGTTATCACTGGCTTTGACTTGGTTACATGGCTCTGTGAATTGCTTTATTGCTAAGGCTCTGACTTTAAATCGTGAGTTCAATTTCTTTTACCTGATGACTTCGGCCATTTTGAATTTTTTTTACACTGCTCTTCTGGATATTGTTCAAACTGTACTCATGCTCGATTTTATTTAAAGTGTTGTTTACTTTGCTGCATATCACTGTACATGTTGCTGCTTCTGGTTACTGAGTTGTTTGTTGTGAATACTGTGGGTTGCCATCTTCATGTACTTGATTTGTGACTGTTGCATCGAGTTGTATTCATGTTTGTTGTTGTCAGTTTGCCTTGTATTACTGAGTTACAATGAGTAGCTATCGTCTGCACTTGCATTCGTGTTGTTGTTTGCTTCATGTACCCTACTGCTTTGAACTTCTGGTTGGTTTGGCCTGGACTTCACTTGACCATTGCTTCATGTATACTTGGTGCTTGTATTTGTATTTGGTCGACACTTGCATCATTATCTGTTGTGACATCCATGTGCATCTGTTGTGTCTCTGGTGATGCTTCACCTGTTATGTCTGTAACTTGTAGCTGGACTTGTGCACCTTGTTTCATATTTAAGACTTGAGTCTTTGTGGTCTGGTTGCATGTTCACTATTTGTATCTGCAGTGGTATTGTTTTGTTTGCATATATATCACTGGTTCATGTTGTTACTGAGTGTTGTAGTCCTGTCCACTCATGTACATGCTTCACTGCAGCCTTCTATGCATTGTTCATTTTACTGTCTTTATTGTGACATACTTTGATTCTTTTGAAACTGAGTTGCACACTACTGTCTTGGGTCTGGCCAATAAAAATATGCATTTGAATCAGTTTCACTTGGGTCCGGAGCTTCAACTGTGCTCGAGCTCGTATCACAGCAAACTGCATGTTATGTTTGTTTGGTAGTTGCTTCACCACAGTTTGCATTTGAGTTTGTAGCTTGGTGTCATGTTTGCTGGACTTGTTGTTGGTTGGATCATTATGCTGTCTGCATTGAACTTTGAGTTGTAGTCTTCTGTCTTCATGTAGCTTGGTACATTCCTGTAGCACATCTATGTCGTAGCCTGGACTGGTGCATACTGTTGCTGGACTAGTGCATACTGTTGCGGCCTGTACTTGTAGTTGCACTGATATTCATTTGAGTTGGGCATCATGTATTTGTTGCAGTCCATGTTGTTGCTTGAGTCTTCATTTAGTTTGTTGTCACTGGTTCATTGGGCTGCATACATGTTGTAAGTGATACTTTGGACCTTTTGCCTTCAGTTGCTTGTCGAATTTGCATGTATCTGTATCACTTTGGTATACTGCAGCTTGTATTCTGCCTTGAGTTGAATCCCGTGTGTTATTTGGGTTTGACCTTGTGCTGAATTGTTAACAGTGCTTTTGTTTGATTTTGTGCACACGAGTTGGCGGGGCAGTGCACACGTGTACAAATGTATGTGTGTGTACTGCAGCCACTTATGTATACATGTCCCTGTAATATCTATGTGCACGACTTTGTGATGAAATCAAGTGTGAATGATGACGAACAACCCAAATAACTGAGGCAAATCATATTTTCAAAATCCATCTTTTATTTTATATTGCAAAAATATTTCTTTTTCAATTTTACTGCGTTAGTGAATATTTTTGAAGATTTCTCAGATGCTGGATTCAAACTGGAATGCAGTTGAAGATAAATACGAGTGTGAGTGATATGTAGCGAGGTGAATTGTAAATGTGAAATGTGAATTGTAAATGTGAAATGTGATGTAATTGTAATCAAAGTTGTATAGTTATAGTGAGAGCTTGAAATTGTATACTATTCAAAATTGTACTAAATATTTGTTTGAATAAAATATTCGTTTGAATTCAAATTCCGTGTTATTTATTTTATTCAGCAAATATTTATTTAATCTGTGAAAATAAATAGTATATTATCAAATACATTTAAACGAATGTATATATGTTTATTATCATCAAACAAAAATCATATAAGCGCATATTCAACAACTGTCATATACATATCTGTCAGAACATACATCCAAATACATCATATACTAACTAACACAGCGGAACTATATAGATAGATACATACGTCTGGTCTTCTGCTCCAACTCCTCCATAAAACTCTATACTCCGAATACCTATCACTTGGGTACTCATAAAAATTTGAGTACCCAAGAGTTTGTGAAAAACAAAATATAAACTCCGGGTCAGACATGGGTCTGGTATGAGTAAACGGTTAAAGTTGTTTAACTTTGAAAATCATTTGAAATAAAGGTATCACGTAAGACTTTCCACACATAAATACGGGTAAGTTTTTACCGCTAACCAAAACATTTTATAGGAAATTCAGTGATATTATAATAGTGTCTTGAGTTTTCAAGTAAAATACCGAAATAGCTGAAATGCTTACATCTCACATTCCAACGTAGTTGGGCACAATCAAAACGTACGACTCTTATTGGAAATTGGATCCCATACAATGGCAGGGCTACTGGGGTATCGCCCGTCACCATACGTGACCTAGCTCACCGTACCGAGGAGCCACCCTAACTCCCCTGCAACACAAGGCCGGAACCATTCCTTATTGAACAGTCCCGAACAAGATAACCCCGCAGTTGGCTGCAGACCAACCGCCCACACAGCCGAATAAAAGGGACATCTAGACAGGGGTATACCTCGTCCTGCTAGGGCACGACCCACCTAACCTTGCTGCACATCCCCTGTTTTAGCCATTCCCGGTTGATGAGGCTTGAGGCTGCTGTTATCCCATTTTTGGTCAAAACTGGAATATCAATGTTGTGTGCATTTCCACCATGACCGAACCAAGAAGAAGCAGCCAGCAAGCGTATATAAGTCTGGGATTTCACTCATGATTCAAGTATAAAAGTCCATTCGGTATTAAAGGTTTAGAGTTTCATTCGGCAATGTAGAGCGAAATCTCATTCGGCATTCAAGATGCCTTGGTTCATCCGGCGTTCCCAATACAAGAGCTCATTCGGCACTCCCAAATATAGAAGTTCATTCGGCATTCCCAACTCACTGCCGAACTAAGTACACCCCTTCAACAGTCGCACCTTACCACGAATGGCTCGATCTCGAACGATCGTCATCCGAAGTAAGGCGCTTGACCGCGAACGGTCCCATTTCATCTTTTGCCGCGAACGGCACCGGCCGTGAACTGTCACATTTCACCCCAAGTGGGTTGATCGCGAACGGTCGCCATTTGAGATCCGCCCTCTGACCGGGCTCGGTCGCACTTTACCTCGAATGGCTCGATCCCGAACGATCGTCATTTGAAGTAAAGCGCTTGACCGTGAACGATCGCATTCCACTGCAAATGACTCGATCTCGAACGATCGTCGCATGGATTTAGACGCTTGACCGTGAACGGTCGCACTTCACCTCAAATGACCCGATCGCGAACGGTCGTCATTTGAAGTTAGGCGCTTGACCATGAACGGCCGCGCTTCATCCCAAATAGCTCGATCCCGAACGGTCGTCATTTGGGGCCATATAAAATATCAAGCTCTTTACAGGTTGTCAACAGGATATGAACATCCAGCTCATGGCATTACAAAACACGCCTTCCTATCGCAAGGCATGTTTTGGGGGGCAAAGTGTTATCCCATTTTTGGTCAAAGCTGGAATATCAATGTTGTGTGCATTTCCACCATGACCGAACCAAGAAGAAGCAGCCAGCAAGCGTATATAAGTCTGGGATTTCACTCATGATTCAAGTATAAAAGTCCATTCGGTATCAAAGGTTTAAAGTTTCATTCGATAATGTAGAGCGAAATCTCATTCGGCATTCAAGATGCCTTGGTTCATCCGGCGTTTCCAATACAAGAGCTCATTCGGCACTCCCAAATATAGAAGTTCATTCGGCATTCCCAACTCACTGCCGAACTAAGTACACCCCTTCAATACCGAACCACACTTCCATGTACTACCGAACGAGCTCCACCGAATCACCTCCACCGGACCAAGCTCCACCGGTCCAAGGCCACACCGAACCAACTCACCACCGAGTCAACCTCCACCAAACCAACCACTACCGGACCGGAGCTGCCGAACCAACCCACGCTCCACACACTACCGGTCCAATCAACACTCCACTCACCACCAAACTAGGGTATTGCCGAACCAACGTTGCCAGACCAGATTGCTTCGGCCCAGGTCCACCAGTAGCTATATACATCCAAGACCTCTACCCCCAGCCTCACTCTATAAATAGAGGGGCAGGGGTACAACAATGGCAGACAAGTTTGAGAGCTCAAGCACGGAAGGGACTTTCAAACAACATTCATATACTTGTATACAAAGCTTTGTACTTGTAAACTGAAGAGAAAAAGGAGGATAACATATAAAGTGGACGTAGGCACGTTCTGGCCGAACCACTATAAATCTGTGTGTCTTTTACAGTTTAGTCCCCGCTTTTATAATATTTGCGTAAATCACCCAAATCACTAAAAACAACATAAATCGACTAGTTCATACGACTTTGAGGTGTTTGCCCATTTTTTGCGCAAACAGCTGCGTTTACCTTTATAGAACATATCTCTTAGAATGCTCATCGTCCACCTGACGATGTGTTGAAAGCATTCAATCCATACAAGTTCGTTCCGGGTTCGAACGAAACCGAAGGCATTATCTCGTTACACTCATTTTGGAATCACCCTCAGAGTCAACGACAATAACCTTTGCATTCTGAAAACACCATCTCGATCTTCACTTCAGATTACACGACCTAACGTTTAATTTGGATCGATGTGGTTTTCGGAATATCAAATCGATACCCGATCCCAGTCTCATCGAAATCCAAACGACATTTTAAAGGCCAAGTTGTCTAATTAACTTATACAATTCAAATTCAACAATTGAATTCATATAGCAATTTAACACAGATAAATCATGCACAGTCATCACAGATATATCCAGAATATCACAGAACATCACAGGATATAAATAAACATCAGAGTCAATCAAATAGAATCATCGATTCATATTAACATTTAGTTTGATTTATCTTAAACTTAATTGCATGATTAAGAATAAACTATATTTTATTCTTGCTTAATCAATTATTAATTAACTAACTTATTTCAATTTATTAATTACTTATAAATTATTCACTTAATTAATTAATTAATTCTTAATTATTAATCAATAACCTTAATTATTGATTTATAAAACTCAATTACACATTTAATTATTACTATTTGCTTAATTAATCATTAATTATTAATTAACTAATCGTTTAATCCTTAATTAATTATTTAATTAGTTAACTACGATTTGTTAAATTATTAACTTCCAATGATTAATGAAATTCGTAATTACACATGGGTTAACACAAGATTATTATTAAAATCTTTAATTACAAATTTGACTAAATTTTGAACTACTTATTAAATCTTAATTATAAAATTTATTACATTCTTAATTAACTTTGATTTAAATTAAGTACTCATCCTTGTTTCAGTAAAGCTTTAAAGTTCATCTTGGCTTAAAACAAATTGGTCAACACTAATAATATAATTTACACTTAGCTTATTTACCTTTATTTTAAAATGATAGTTAGCAAATTCCTGGAATTGTTAAAACCTGAAGATAACCACGCGACTAACTCCGGTCGAACTCGAGATTTTCCTGAACTTTCCTCGCGTCCTTCCCTGCAATTCTTTTCTTCTTCCTCTGTTCTTTCTTCTGTTTTTTTTAAAGCTTTAGTTTTTAAACTGTAAACAAACTCACACACGCGCTCAACCCTGATCCAGAGAACGAAAACCCGAAGCATCCATTTAATAAACTCGAGTTTCACTCGAGTCGACATCAGCAGGCACTTCCCCGCTGCCGTGCACATGCACGGCGGTTCGCCACCACTCCAACACAACTCGACTTCATCAACAAACCATAATCTCACCTCTCGATCGAAAACTAAACTCAAATTGATGCAATAGGAACTCAATCAAAAAAGGCTTGAAAATTCGAACAGTAACAAAACACGAAGGAAGAAATCGCCTCGTCCACACTGTTTCGACCTTCTGTGATGACGTGGCTTCGGCCGTACGTTGCCGACAACACACTCTAACACCCTCCCAAGTCTCATGGCAATCGGTTGAGCTATGGCGACGTGAGCATCGAATGAACCGAACCCAAAACGTTGAACCCATAAACCCTATTTTCAATCATCCCCAAAAATCCATGCATTCGAAAAATTTTTTTAACATTTTTCTGTTAATCTCACATCAATACCCTAGCTTCATGTCAAATTTCATCATCAATAATTGGATGAATTATCTGATATCCATATAAAAGCAATTTTGGTTCACTAACAAACTGCTATGTGAATAGTTAATTAAAAATTATGATTTTTGTCTCAAAAATCATAGCTTTGCATGTTGTTTCAATTTATAAGTTTAAGTTTACAATTCGAGTTATTCGAATTTTGACCTTTGTTTTATTTTTTTACTATAAATTTTAGTTTACGGTGTTTTACATTTCACGGCTACATAGAAAACATTTCCCAAACCTTAATCTTAAGCTTAAACAAATTTTATTTAGTTAAGTTACTAATTAAAGAAAATGACTTTATATAAAAGTATGATATATTCTCTGATTTCTTTGCCTCAACAGAAATTTGAAACCTGGAAGAACAACTATATGCAGAACTTACAGTAAACATTCCAGAACATTAAACATCAACATATCCATTCTTCATGAACTACTTATTAGAAGTTAGATTTTAAATAAGTTTACTCACCCTATACTGTTGAAACAGAGGTTGGTTGTTGATGGTGAAAGAAGACAGCTATTTGAAGTTTTGAATTCTTGTAAACTTTTCTTCCTTCCTGAATTTTATTTGAACTTGAAAATATGAAGTTTGTCTATATTTCTTTTGCTTTATCAGGATTTACTTATGAAGTTATAGACCGAACTAAATGATATATACAAATAGAATGATGTGGTATTTATAGCTAAGAACAGTTTTTTCTTTTTTTTTTCTTTTTTTTTGTATAAGATATTAGCTTCTCAGATAAGCCTTCCCGAGATATAATAACATTTTGCTTTATTTTTATGTACTAAGACCTGAGATGAATCAACCATTTCGTCTGAAAGATTTTTATAAAACCTGAAATGACAATCGTAGTGCTAATTAAATGTTTGTGTTTACATTTATGTTAACATATCATTAATGTTTGCCGACACATGAAATTGGTATAAAGATATTTGCAGCCCCTTGTGTTTTTTGATGTGAATATTTGTTTTCTTATGCATATAAAGTTTGCTTGCAGGTTTTCATATTGTCTTTACATAGTTAACATTCTATTTATAACTTATATTTATATCAAAGTTTTACACTTATGTTTATGTATTATGGTTTTCTTATGTCTGTACTTATGTTTATATTCATATTTTTATGTTACACTTATATTAAATATTTATAAGCTTATTTTACTTTAATTATAAAAGTTGTTGTTAGAAACACTTCTTGATCTTATTTTTATTTAAAGTTAAATCTTTCTAATATTTGATATGTAACTAATATTTGCATTAATGTAACGACCCATAAATTTTCGATAATTAAAATAGCTAATTTAATAAGATTTCGTGATTTAGTGTTAGAAAAAAATTGTAAGTCGTTTGGAATAATAATAAATGTTGAATCCATTGGGTATAATATAGTAATTGATTGATAAGTAAAATCTATTCAAATCAAATATCGAATATTGAACAGGTAAATTGTTTAAATTAAATATTTAAACTTATTGAATAATTGAATAACTGTAAAATGAAAATAGTGTTCTAAATTGTGAATTGGTTTTAAAAGTTGAATCTTATAAGTTCAATTTCAATATTTCAAAAGATAATGAATTATTGGATAATCGAAATTGTTTAAATTTAATATGTGGAATTTATTGAATAATTTAATAATGGGAATTGAATAACAGTATAATGGAAATGGTTGTTCTATAATTTTAATTCGTTTCAAAAGTTAAATTTTTAAGTTCGTTTTGAATATCTCAAAAGATAGTGATTCAAGAATAGTAAAATTTGTTTAAATTTAATATTACGAATGTTTGAATAATTAAATTCCGAATTTGATATGATTAATTTGATGCTGAAATTTAATATATGAAAATAGAGCGAATAATTGAAATTTTATTTAATATGATTCAAATTGGTTTCCAAAGTGAATGTAAGTTATATCGGGATTATAATAGAGTTAATAAGAATTTAATATTTGGAATTTATTGAATAATTGAATAACGGGTTTAATATGATTAAAAATGATTTGTAAAATTTTATTTTATCATATTAAAGTTAGAATGATGTTGTAGAACTTTTAAAATCGAATTAAAAGTAAATTTGTGAAAATTGAATATTTTAATATTTAATTATCGACTGAAAAATTAGCCAATTTTCGAACAGTCTCAAAATTGGGCGAAACTAGTTCTATTGAATCCGTAATAGTTTGTTATTATCGGATTTCAATTTTCGTAGCAATCGAAGTTTTCGTTTGACCGTGGCAGCTCGAAACGCATCGAAATTGTTTTAATATTAAATTGGCGAGTTAAAATAGCCATTTTTCAAACTGTCTCGGATTTCGACGAACCAGTTTCATCGGATCCGTAACGTGATATTATTGTAAGATTTCAAATTTCATGTCAATCGGATTTACCGTTTGTCCGGGGCGAGCCAAAACGCATAGAAATTCGTTTAATCGGTTTAATTTAAATTTGATCGTTTATTTCCGTAACTCGCACATACGATCGAATTGGCTTCCGAAACCTATTCCATTGTGTCCGGAACGCGGGGTAAACCCTGTAAACGCCGGTCACCGCGCGTAAATCGGAGTTCGAAAAATCGGATGAATAGTAAATTGAAAATATTTTAAAGCACCATCTTCTTCACAAAATTATCAAAACCCTCACTCCTTTTGTTCAGCCGCCTCCATAGAAACCCACGGCCAGAAATTGTCCTCGTTCCTCCTCATTTTTGTCCCAATCCGTTGAAAATTTCAAAAAGTGTTCAACTACAAAATCATAGAGCTCAATGAGAGCTACAGACTCAACGGTGATGATCAAATTCGGTGAGGCGAATCAACGGCAATTGGCTCGAGAATGCCGGCCGTTCAATATCGTTTTGCGCGCCATAGGGGAGGCCGAGCGCCAAGCTATTGAAGCCGAAGGTGGCTCTGGTGATGGTCTTCAGCGTGGTGGTGGAGTGAAGGAGTTCCGAACGACATGGAGGGAGCGGCCTTAAGCCCTAGAACGTGATGTTGGGTTCTTCTCGTACGTAAGTGACCTGGGGAAGAGGAAGAACGCACACGGCCTGATGTGTAGGCTTTGTGATGGACGGCTCAGATGTAAAGTTAGTTATAAAAAAAAAATTGTGATTTAAATTTTATATAAATTCGTTTAAAGTTTAACATGTGATAACTCTTTCATACGAGGTCCGTTTTGGACGAAACGAATTGCGTTGCAATAATTTTGTCGAGCACTACACAATGAAGCTGGATTGGAATCGTTTGGAGCTAGTGAAAATTTCGGGTAAAATTAAACGTCCGTTTAATTTTATTCGAAATAAAATGCTGGAACTGCATTGAAATCAAGGTGAGTGTTTTATAACGCTCACGACGTACTGAATATCTTTATGCTAGTTAAATTTGACATTATGAAGTGTTATGAATTTTATTTGTCGTTGTTTGATAAAAATTTAATTGTCATATAGATTGTCATTTGAATTAACCGTTAAAATTTAATTGACAGTTAAATTGAAATTAAAATTGAATTGCGATTAAATTACCTGACATTGATAACTATGAAATTGCCATGAATTGTATTGTCAATTGGATGATTTATTTCGATGGATGCTATTGGTTGATATTTAAACGTTTGGATGTTTATTTGCTTATATATAACCTGTTGTGCATACATATGAGCTGTGATTTGATTTAAGTGATATATATTCATCCCTGACATTTAATTGAAATAAATAATTACTTGGCCATAGGATAGAAAATTATATACGGACACCGGATTGGCTAAATTAATAATTTTAAAAATCGTCGATTTGAAATTTATTTAAATGTTTTTGATTTAAAAGTTATAAATAGAAATCAGTTTATGGAAATCGAATTTATCGAAAATTGAGTTTGGAATGTTGAAATAAATTTTGGTTAAAGGAAACTATTAAATAATTTAAGTTGGGACTTTGAGATTAAAAATCGGGATATGATTGAATTTCGAAAATTGATTTGTTTAAAAATTGAACCTTAATTCGAGCTTTGCGTATTACTACGTAAAAGCGATACAAAAATGATATTTTGAAATTGAGCTTGAAATTGAATCATATTTGAAACTTGGATTTAAATTTTAAATATTGAAGGATAATTTTGTTAAGTGTTATAACTTGATATTTTGAAAAATCAAGCTCCAAATCGATATAAATTGAAATTGAATTAATTGAAGGTGAATGTAGAATTGAATTGAATTGAAGACAAAGTTGACATTGATTTAAATTGAAATCGAAATCGAATCGGTAGAATAGAAATTGAAATTGATTTGAACCAGGAAGTTATAATTGAAATGGATTGGTTTGGAAGCTGTTTCATTTTGTTTTCCAAATTACTCTATTATATAAACCATCTTTAAATACTTAAACTATTTTAATCTATTTTTAATCTACTTAACCCAATTTAAATTATTTTAAACTAATTTATCTATTTGAAATCCATTTAAAGATTTTAAGTGCTTTTAACTACTTTAATTATTTAAACTACTTAAAAATATTTTCTAAAATTCCAAGCTGGTTAATAAAGTGAAATGTTATGTTTAAATCTTGAATTTAAATACCAATTGGGTTAAATGAAGTTGCAACCTAAATTGAAATTCGAAATGATTTTGAAATCGAAATGAGATATTAAGGCAAAAAATGATTTTTGAAACGGAATCTTACATTTGAAAAGATACGATGACATTTAAAATGAACTTGATTTTTGAAGCGAATATGATATTTTGTTATCAATTATGAATCGATTTGAAATATAAAAGAGCCACCGGTGTAATAATACGTAGTTATTAAAGAGACCGGGATCGGATATGGACATACTCTATGTCGATACCGAAAACCACTTTAATAACTATTATATGCGGAGTGTTGAATGAAGTGGACGGTTTGGTGAACGCGTTGACTGAAGAAAGAGAACGATATTGGATGACCCCTGACATGACTAAAACAGGAGCCGCGCCGGGCCATTGAGGTTCGCCATCTCTAGCGGACACACTTCTTCGATACCATATCTATTACATTTGTGATTCGATTTGTGTGCACCCCTTGATTTGGGAGTGTTGTTTCGCGGTGTTGGGGTAGCTGCTGGCTACGCTCAACATCAGTCCGGATCACGCAACTACTAGTATCCTAGCTGGTATCGCCTCATGTACCTTGTCATACTGATTATCCTATTCGCGACCACTACGTTATGTTTTGTGTTATACCTATGGGGTACCCTCTGATAACCACCAGTTTACGGTGGGGCTTACGGTGCTGTATAGACTATGGCATTATAAAAATATGTTAAGGGGGATTACGGTAACGCCTTAACGCTATTTTGATACTTTATATTACTGATAGGCATTATCTACTTTGCGTATTGTACTACATAGTCGATAGTTTAACGGATCCTTAAGAGATGGAAAATCCCGTAACATCTCTTAAGTTATTGCACGCACGTTGACACTGGATATGAGATGTCAAACCTTATAAACATCTCTGACGCCGTTACACTCATATTTATTTACGATTGATTTAACTTTCATAAGGATATTTTAGTCCTGACTCGAGTGTTTTGTCTTTTCATTACGCTCGGGTCAGTCCTGAGTTTTTCAGATGTTTGAAGATCTATTCTGGAGGATGAAGACGAAGATTTGGTATACTATTACTATTATTACCCTTGCATCATGCTATCTGCTGCATTATTTTAATTGTTCTATTGTATATGTATAACTCTGATAAATGTTGTATAAATAATTGTCAAAGTATAGTAAACAGCTTCATGAACTGTTTATTTGACTATTATATTTTATCGTTCCGCTGCGAGATTCTGTGTTGTTTCTTTTCCTTTATTTCTCTTTCTTTTCTTTTCTTATTTACCCCATTAACCATCTGCCCTTTTGAATGGTTTGGAATCGACATGTGTATTTGATCGTCGGTTTAAACTGTCCAAAAAAGGCGGGTCGTCACAGTTGGTATCAAAGCTTTGATTTAGCGATAACCTTAGCTTTGTGGGGTCTAACTCTTTATAAATAGGGTAGTAATACCCTATGATGAGTCGCTGAGTGTATATATATGAGAGAGCGTATTTGTTATTGACATAAAATGTTTTATATTGTGTCGGTTGATTTGTTGAGTGGCTTATGGATTCTGGTCAATACGAGTAATTAACGTCATTGATAGGGATCTCTAAACACTTAAACAGAACAATTCGACATAGTATTGTTTTTAAATTGGGTAAATGAAATAATTTTGCTCTAATTATATTTTGTATACAAGGAAAAAAAATTCAGAAATTATTGTGACTTATCTAGCTTACCTGGTTGTTAGGAATGAAAATATTGGTTATTATCATTAATTGGATATTGTAATTTAATAAATAAGCTGAATTACAAAATAAACAATGATAAAACACTTGTGGAATGTTTTAAGAAAGAAAATCCTATAAGAATATTTTATAAAGGTGACTTATAAATTAAAATAGATTTAAATTGGAAAATATTGAATTTAAGACCCGGAAGTTTTAAAATGGTTTTCAAAGCTTTGAAGAAAATATATTGAGATATTAGTGGGAAAATGTTTATGGAAATATTTTGAAATGATTTTTAAAAGAAGGAATGAATTCAGTACTCCTCTCTTATGTCGTTGGAAAATAATTTCTGTGATGACCGAGCAGCATCATCGACGTTCATTTTCGAGTCTCAAAGTGGGGGAGACTTCTAAGAAGCTTCGCTTTTCTTCGAAATTATTTTGGGTAAATGGGTTTTGGTTTAAACTCCAAAGGTATGATTAGATATATTAAAGATATAAGTGTATATATTTATTTCAAACGATTTGAAGAGAACCGAGCATTTAAACTTCTAAGTTATGTTAATTAGTAATTTTCAAATTATTTGAATGAAATGTGAATAACCAGAATTTATAAAATAAGAAGATTAAGATATCTAAGCTATTGTTTGGGAAAACTCTTAAGTTGAAAGGTAAAGAGGATTTAAAAAAATTAAATTTGTGAACATTCTAATTAAGAAAATGAAATTCTATAAATTTGTATAAAACCAAAATTACATTCTGATAACATATAACAAGACTTACCAAATGTAAAAAGTTAAAATGAGGTTTTGGATATGTAATGAGATATTGTACAAATAAACAGAACCTGAAAATAATTGAAGCATACAAGTAAGGAAAACTCAAAATGAATTACAATGTACAGAAATGGAAAATTTGGTTGTGATAAAAATGTTATATACTTAAATATAGCATGAAATGATGAATGGATAAATGGAACAAGTAAGTGAACTTAAGAAAGAAGATAAATGAATCGTATTATATCTTTGTAAAATGGTTATAGAAAATAAATATAAATTGCAAAGGAATTGTAAAAAAAAAAATTGTAACCTTTAAAATAACTGAAAACTAAGAAAAATCATTTATGAGAGGTTAGACTTTTATAGGATAATTAATAAACTAAAGTGCTGGTTAATAAAATGGTCCATAAATAAATTTGTTATTAAATAAAATTATGAAATTGAAGTAAATGTAAACAAAAGAATTTGGTATAGCTAAGAATCAATTGGAAAATGAAATTGAATTTGATTAAATTGTATAGATTGTTTAAAATGAACTTGAGTAAGCAAATTCTTTGATATGATGTTTAAGAAAGATAATGTTAAAGAATATGCTATGCAAAGAAATGAATATACGAACTGAATAATGGATTGTGAGTAATTAAGTGGAAAAAAAATAGAAGTCAATAAAATAATTTAGTATAGATAAATTGGATAGAAATCTATTGGAATGTAATACGTGAGATTGTACGTATATTATTTTATTCGCATAATGATTTGATCCAAATTCGAGCACAAAATTTTGAGATGATTTATATCGATCCAAATTAGGATTTTTCACTAGATTTTCGATGGCGAACCCTGGATATGGATTTTTAATTTGATTCTGGAATTCTCTATCATAGTATATGGCTATGCTAGGAGAGTAACAGTTTCCAATCAAGGAACCAAATCTGAGTCCGCACTAGAGAGTCGTGTGAACGATACTAGTTTGGAAGTGAAATTGTGTGATCGAATAAGCGATTAGATTGATATTGCTCACGGATGATATATGTACGGCTTACGGACTTAATTAAAGTTAATATTTGAAATTTATGATGCCAAATATAAAATGATTCTTTTAAAATTATATGATTTGGTTGTTATATGATTGTTAGTTGATTGTATATAATTCATTAAGTGTTAATGAAATTGAAAGCTATAGATCATTGAAATCAAATTGGAAGTTAAATGAATTTAAATAGAATTTAATTTGATTAAAAGTGGAAGTGAACTAATGTAAATATAAATTAGTGAATGTTAACTAATTGAATCGAGAATGAATGTTAGTAAAATCCAACGTTAATGAATCAACTGTGATTAAAATTGAAACCCAAGTCAATAAATATTAACGAAAAGTGAATTTATATTGATTGGTTATGGATTTGCTGGATGATAGTTGATTGATGGTTGCATTTGTTGTTTTGTTGCATTTGCTATGTTGACACATGTAGTTGTTATGTTGCTATATTGTGTATATTGATATTATTTTCATATATGCATGTTTCTCATGGTTTGTTGAGTGTTTGGTAGGTGCGGATTGCGCTTGCTTCGCATTTGGAGCTCGTTTTCGCGCTATATTAGCCGTTTATGCTCGCTAATAATATATAAGGTACATATCTCGGATTACATACCGTACTTTTACACTTTTTTCCCTGCGGGATGCCTCATCACTTGATGAGATGTATATTTGTGATATATATACTGTCATTTTTTTCCGATCGAGTCGCGCAAAGGAGACTCTGCCGAAATTTTCCGTAAATCCGGGTGTTAGAAAATTTTTCAAGTTTTAAATTTTTTTTTTATAACTTGTTTTGATAACTAACTTTTAAAAGTTAGAAAGCCGTTCGGAGTAACTTAGTGGAAGCATAGTTATGACTTTATAAATGGAATTTCATTGTTTATAAGTTGGTAACTTTGAATAAAATATATCAAATGTTGAATTCTATGCTTAGTTCCTTTTCTCTTCTTTTTCCTTTTCGGGGACAAAAAGTTTTGAGTGGGGGAGAGTGTAACGACCCGTAAATTTTCGATAATTAAAATAGCTAATTTAATAAGATTTCGTGATTTAGTGTTAGAAAAAATTGTAAGTTGTTTGGAATAATAATAAATGTTGAATCCATTGGGTATAATAAAGTAATTGATTGATAAGTAAAATCTATTCAAATCAAATATCGAATATTGAACAGGTAAATTGTTTAAATTAAATATTTAAACTTATTGAATAATTGAATAACTGTAAAATGAAAATAGTGTTCTAAATTGTGAATTGGTTTTAAAAGTTGAATCTTATAAGTTCAATTTCAATATTTCAAAAGATAATGAATTATTGGATAATCGAAATTGTTTAAATTTAATATTTGGAATTTATTGAATAATTTAATAATGGGAATTGAATAACCGTATAATGGAAATGGTTGTTCTATAATTTTAATTCGTTTCAAAAGTTAATTTTTTAAGTTCGTTTTGAATATATCAAAAGATAGTGATTCAAGAATAAAAAAATTTGTTTAAATTTTATATTACGAATGTTTGAATAATTAAATTCGGAATTTGATATGATTAATTTGATGTTGAAATTTAATATATGAAAATAGAGTGAATAATTGAAATTTGATTTAATATGATTCAAATTGGTTTCCAAAGTGAATGTAAGTTATATCGGGATTATAATAGAGTTAATAAGAATTTAATATTTGGAATTTATTGAATAATTGAATAACGGGTTTAATATGATTAAAAATGATTTGTAAAATTTTATTTTATCATATTAAAGTTAGAATGATGTTGTAGAACTTTTAAAATTGAATTAAAAGTAAATTTATGAAAATTGAATATTTTAATATTTAATTATCGACTGAAAAATTAGCCAATTTTCGAACAGTCTCAGAATTGGGCGAAACTAGTTCCATTGGATCCGTAATAGTTTGTTATTATCGGATTTCAATTTTCGCAGCAATCGGAGTTTTCATTTGACCGTGGCAGCTCGAAACGCATCGAAATTGTTTTAATATTTAATTGGCGAGTTAAAATAGCCATTTTTCAAACAGTCTCGGATTTCGATGAAACTAGTTTCATCAGATCCGTAACGTGATATTATTACAAGATTTCAAATTTCATGTCAATCGGATTTACCGTTTGTCCGAGGCGAGCAAAAACGCATAGAAATTCGTTTAATCGGCTTAATTTAAATTTGATCGTTTATTTCCGTAACTCGCACATACGATCGAATTGGCTCCCGAAACTTATTCCATTGTGTCCGGAACGCGGGGTAAACCCTGGAAACGCTGGTCACCGTGCGTAAATCGAAGTTCGGAAAATCGGATGAATAGTAAATTGAAAATATTTTCTATAAAGCACCGTCTTCTTCACAAAATTATCAAAATCCTCACTCCTTTTGTTCAGCCGCCTCCATAGAAACCCACGACCAGAAATTGTCCTCGTTCCTCCTCATTTTTGTCCCAATCCGTTGAAAATTTCAAAAAGTGTTCAACTACAAAATCGTAGAGCTCAATGAGAGCTAGAGATTCAACGGTGATGATCGAATTTGGTGAGGCGAATCAACGACAATTGGCTCGAGAACGCCGGCCGTTCAACATCGTTTTGTGCGCCATAGGGGAGGTCGAGCGCCAAGCTATTGAAGCCAAAGGTGGCTCTGGTGATGGTCTTCAGCGTGGTGGTGGAGTGATGGAGTTTCGAGCGACGTGGAGGGAGCGGCCTTAAGCCCTAGAACGTGATGTTGGGTTCTTCTCGTACGTAAGTGACCTGGGGAAGAGAAAGAACGCACGGGGCCTGATGTGTAGGCTTTGAGATGGACGGCTCAGATGTAAATTTAGTTATATAAAAAAAATTGTGATTTAAATTTTATATAAATTCGTTTAAAGTTTAACATGTGATAACTCTTTCATACGAGGTCTGTTTTGGACGAAACGAATTGCCTTGCAATCGTTTTGTCGAGCACTACGCAATGAAGCTGGATTGGTATCGTTTAGAGCTAGTGAAAATTTCGGGTAAAATTAAACGTCTGTTTAATTTTATTTGAAATAAAACGCTGGAACTGCATTGAAATCAAGGTGAGTGTTTTATAACGCTCAGAACGTACTGAATATCTTTATGCTAGTTAAATTTGACATTATGAAGTGTTATGAATTTTATTTGTCATTGTTTGATAAAAATTTAATTGTCATATAAATTGTCATTTGAATTAACCGTTAAAATTTAATTGACAGTTAAATTGAAACTAAAATTGAATTGCGATTAAATTACCTGACATTGATAACTATGAAATTGCCATGAATTGTATTGTCTATTGGATGATTAATTTCGATGGATGCTATTGGTTGATATTTAAATGTTTGGATGTTTATTTGCTTATATATAACCTGTTATGCATACATATGAACTGTGATTTGATTTAGTGATGTATATTCATCCCTGACATTTAATTGAAATAAATAATTACTTGGCCATAGGATAGAAAATTATATACGGACACCGGATTGGCTAAATTAATAATTTTAAAAATCGTCGATTAGAAATTTATTTAGATGTTTTGATTTAAAAGTTATAAATAGAAATCAATTTATGGAAATCGAATTTATCGAAAACTGAGTTTGGAATGTTGAAATAAATTTTGGTTAAAGGAAACTGTTAAATAATTTAAGTTGAGACTTTGAGATTAAAAATCGGGATATGATTGAATTTCGAAAATTGATTTGTTTAAAGATTGAACCTTAATTCGAGCTTTGAATATTATTACGTAAAAGCGATACAAAAATGATATTTTGAAATTGAGCTTGAAATTGAATCATATTTGAAACTTGGATTTAAATTTTGAATATTGAAGGATAATTTTGTTAAGTGTTATAACTTGATATTTTGAGAAATCAAGCTCCAAATCGATATAAATTGAAATTGAATTAATTGAAGGTGAATGTAGAATTGAATTGAACTGAAGACAAAGTTGACATTGATTTGAATTGAAATCGAAATTGAATCGGTAGAATAGAAATTCAAATTGATTTGAATCAGGAAGTTATAATTGAAATGGATTGGTTTGGAAGCTGTTTCGTTTTGTTTTCCAAATTACTCTATTATATAAACCATCTTTAAATACTTAAACTATTTTAATCTATTTTTAATCTACTTAACCCATTTAAAGATTTTAAGTGTTTTTAACTACTTTAATTATTTAAACTACTTAAAAATATTTTCTAAAATTCCAAGCTGGTTAATAAGGTGAAATGTTATGTTTAAATCTTGAATTTAAATACGAATTGGGTTAAATGAAGTTGCAACCTAAATTGAAATTCGAAATGATTTTGAAATCGAAATGAGATATTAAGGCCAAAAATGATTTTTGAAACAGAATCTTACATTTGAATAGATACGATGACATTTGAAATGGACTTGATTTTTGAAGCGAATATGATATTTTGTTATCAATTATGAATCGATTTGAAATATAAAAGAGCCATCGGTGTAATAATACGTAGTTATTAAAGAGACCGAGATCGGATATGGACATACTCTCTGTCGATACCGAAAACCACTTTAATAACTATTATATGCGGAGTGTTGAATAAAGTGGACGGTTTGGTGAACGCGTTGACTGAAGAAAGAGAACGATATTGGATGACCCCTGACATGACTAAAATAGGAGCCGCGCCGGCCCACTGAGGTTCGCCATCTCTAGCGGACACACTTCTTCGATACCATATCTATTACATTTGTGATTCGATTTGGGTGCACCCCTTGATTTGGGAGTGTTTTTTCGCGGTGTTGGAGTAGCTGCTGGCTATGTTCAACATCAGTCCGGATCACGCAACTACTAGTATCCTAGTTGGTATCGCCCCCGTACCTTGTCATACTGATTATCCTATTCGCGACCACTACGTTATGTTTTGTGTTATACCTATGGGGTACCCTCTGATAACCACCAGTTTACGGTGGGGCTTACGGTGTTGTATAGACTATGGAATTATAAAAATGTGTTAAGGGGGATTACGGTAACGCCTTAACGCTATTTTGATACTTTATATTACTGATAGGCATTATCTACTTAGCGTATTGTACTACATAGTAGATAGTTTAACGGATCCTTAAGAGATGGAAAATCCCGTAACATCTCTTAAGTTATTGCACGCACGTTGACACTGGATATGAGATGTCAAACCCCATAAACATCTCTGACGCCGTTACACTCATATTTATTTACGATTGATTTAACTTTCATAAGGATATTTTAGTTCTGACTCGAGTGTTTTGTCTTTTCATTACGCTCGGGTCAGTCCTGAGTTTTTCAGATGTTTGAAGATCTATTCTGGAGGATGAAGACGAAGATTTGGTATACTATTACTATTATTGCCCTTGCATCATGCTATCTGCTGCATTATTTTAATTGTTCTATTGTATATGTATAACTCTGATAAATGTTGTATAAATAATTGTCAAAGTATAGTAAACAACTTCATGAACTGTTTATTTGACTATTACATTTTATCGTTCCGCTGCGAGATTCTGTGTTGTTTCTTTTCCTTTATTTCTCTTTCTTTTCTTTTCTTATTTACCCCAATAACCATCTGCCCTTTTGAATGGTTTGGAATCGGCATGTGTATTTGATCGTCGGTTTAAACTGTCCAAAAAAGGCGGGTCGTCACAATTAATGTATTTTATTTTTATATTTAATATGAATAGAATTGTGTTATTGTACTTATTATTATTTTTAACTGCATTCATATATCTGATATTAAATGTCATTAATACATAACTTTTAATTTAATTGATTAAAACAGATTTAATTTTAAATATTGTTAAAAGAGTCTATTTTACATTTTGAAATCATAATCCTTTATAACACATATACAACTAATGATGTCCAAAATCTTAATTATTTATAAATGAAAATCTTGTATTTTATTTAAATTTGATTAAAAACATACTATAATAATAGGGTCAAAATTCCGGGATGTCACACCAGTCCTGTATTTGACCATAAAAAATGTCACTATCACCATTTGCTTTCTGTGAGTGGTAGGAAAACCATTACAGTCTTGATTTCAAGGACTAAAAGATGTACCCTCTTGATTTATCGGGCTACAAGATCGCCTTCTTGATTTCACAGGCTACAAAAACACCTTCTTCTCTTTATAGTCAATAGCATAGTATGAAGAGTAGTTGTATCTTCAATACAGATTCTCATAGATTTAATAAAATGATCTTATAGACCTCCAATATTAATATATCTTTGAATTCTTTAAGGAATATGATGAAATCATAGAGAGGATGATATGAATTCAAGTACAAATTCTCTAATGTTGTATGGTTCGCCAATCTTTGAAGAATTAGAGTGAAGAGTATGGATTTGCAAAGAAAGTAGAAGAATATGTGATGGATCTCTCTCAAAAATATATGAATATGAAAGAGTATGAGAAGGAAGAGAAAGTTGTTGTGAAATTTTGTTTCCAAAAGCCCTTTAAATAGTGGTTAAAGAGACATGTCTATTGGTGAAGACGTGGTGAGAAAATCCTTTCATTTGAATTTTTAAAAACTAAAACACGGCTAGTATGTCAACATATATGGAGAGCATATGTCAACATATGTGTGTTTCAAAAACAAGAACCCCAATAAAGGTTTTAGATTTTCAGATTTCAATGTACCTTATATTTGTGGATATTTTATGATTCATTTGAGGTAAATGGTTGGTGATCATCAAGTATAATTTCCATGGGGTCTTTACAAAGAATCTAAGATTCATCACTTCAAATACCTATGTTAAAATATTCTTCTTCAATCAGTTTTGTTCTTCCATTTGCCCTGATTATTCATAACATGCATAATTCATTTGCTTCGATCGAGTTCTTGTTTATCTCTGTAAAATGCCTGCAAAACATATCTGAAAGTACTACATAACTCGGAGATATATCAGTAGTAATATTTATATGATTCTTCATTAAAATCAGCATTTGGGTGTTAACAAGTGGGTGGTGTGATATTTTGGTCAAATATACCGCTTACTCGGTTTCGGTAAAATCAATTTTCCTTTATTAATCGTGATCCGGTTGTGACTTTTATTTATACCAATTCTCTTCGTCAAAACTATATCACTTTAGACTTATGGGATTTGATAATGATCAAGATTCCAATATTATCCATATTTAACTCTGAAGTTCGAACACAAAGTCCTTGGTTCAGTAATAACAATTATTATTAAATGAAATGCTATGGCCAGAGATTTTGACTTTGAGTTGACTTTAGCTTACCCTAATACTAATCTCATATAACCGATGAGACGATGCTAGAACCTAGTATTTTGATGTTTTGATTGTGAAAACTATATATGTATATATTATTTGAACTAACCAAAATTACAGGAGAGGATACTATTCTACCCGACAATAGATAAATGACAAAAAGATTTCGATGACAAGTTTCAATATTAACAATTGGTTTGTCATAGTCTGATTAGTAGTTAACATTTGTTAAAATCTCTCCTTAGTGGTATATGCACAAATACACGATTTTTAATCTTATTCAAATTAACTTACATAACTTGGGTTTAACTATATAAATTTATAAAACAACTTGCATTCAGAACTAGCTCAAACAGGCAAAAAGTGATAGTTTCAAACAACTGAACTGGGGTATCCAGCCGACTGAAACGTGCACACATGCACAATATATTTTGCGTATTCAGTCGACTAAACACCCGGGTTCAGTCGACTGAATTAAGTTCCTATTCGATATATTTTTAAATTTCAAATTCCTTTGAATGTTCCATCGACTTAATCCATATTTCCAGTCGACTTAATATTAATAACAACTATTTTTCTGAACAGTCACCACTATTCAATGAAAAGAAACATCTATTTTTCGTATCTCTTGGCTGAATTTTTTCATGAATAGTTACAACTTTTTAACACTATAAATATCCTTTATTTCAGATTGCAAAGAATAACAATATTCTCTAAATCTATTCTATATTCTAGCAAATTAATTTCTGCCATTTGTTTTCATAAACGCTTTCAAATCACTTGTACATTCAAGCATAAATCTATCTGTGATTCTAATTGCTTCCAATCTTCACGTAGTACACTATATACCACAAAGGAGAAGATTATAAGTAGGGTGTACTATAAAGACTCATCCATCCTATCTACAGAGCACATTCAATCAAGAAAATTTTCTGTTTTGTAGAAGTCTTGTTCAGTTGCTCAGCTGGTAGAAGTCCTATTCGACTGTCTAGGTGGTAGAAGTTCCTTTCGGTTGCTCAGACGGTGCAATACATGTTCCTCCAGGCTAAGTGAGGGTTGATAGTTAAATTCCAGATGAGTCTGATACTGAAAGTAGAACGGGAGTATGAACCAGTATAAAAATTCCTGGTGTCATTTACTTTACTGTTTACTTTTCATATTCATATTCTGCATTAGTAGAAAACTTTGATTATATTTGATATAACGACCCATATCAGCACTTTCACTTGGTATTAGAGCTAGGCTATCTTATAACCATAACACAGTTGTCTGATACACTGTTAATATGGAAAATAGCACTAACATAAGTTTTGTTGAAGGTCAATCCACTGCACGATCACCACCATTTAATGGTTTGAACTATAATTACTGGTCAACTAGAATGAGTTTTCATGCAAGAAAATGGATATGATAATTGGAATATTACTCAAAATGAATACACTACACCCACTACACCATTTGCAGAGTGGTCAAATACGCAAAAGACTGATGCTACATCAAATGCAAAAGCTACAACATGTTATTTTGTGCATTAGACAAAAGTGAATTTAATATAGTTAGCATGTATACAACTTCCTATGATTGGAGAACTCTTAAAGTCACACATGATGGAACTAATAAAGTTAAGCAAAGCAAGATTTTTACGCTCAAGAATCAGTTCCAAAATTTAGAATGAGATCAGATGAAACCATAAATGACATGTATTCTAGATTCCAAAACATACATCATTCAGTATTGGCATTAGGAGATTTTTTTTTCAAATTTTGATATTTTTTCTAAAATTCTAAACTCTTTACCGGATGAATGGGAACGAAAGGTCTTAGCCATTGAAGAAGCTAATGACATTTCTACTATCAAACCTGAAGAGTCAATTGGAAATCTGATGTCATATGACATAAATTTACAGGCTAAGCGAGATCAAGCACAAGATAAAAGAAATATCGCTTTCAAAGCAGAACAAGAAGACTTAGATTCAGATGACATGGCATTGATCGCAAAGATTTTTAAAAGTTTTTGAAATTCAGAAAGAACAAGAAATTCGGAAATAATAGAAAAGGCAACACTAGCAAACTGCCAGTCCCAAATCTTGAATGCAAATGTCATAAGAAAGGCCATATGAAGAAAGAGAATCCTAATAGAAAGGTAGATATATTCAAAAATAAGAAGGACAAATACAAGAAGGAGAAAGCATTCTCAGTAACATGGGATGATTCAGAGTCGTCGTCATTATCGGATAGTGATTCTGAACAAGCCAACTTTTGCTTCATGGCTTCAACTGACGATGTAAGCAATTTATCTTTTAAAGATATAATTGACATAAACTTAGAAATATTAGGGAAACTCAGAGAAACTAAGAGAAAATATAAAGATGCACTAGAAAGACTAAAGAGAACTGAAATAGAAGTTGATATGCTAAGAAATGAAAAGAAAATTTTAGAAGAAGAACTTGTTGATGCACACAAATCTTTATCTAATGTTTCTTCTCAACTATGTTATCAATTGAAGTGGAAGTGAAAAAAGAAAAGAATATGACACCTGTATTAGAAAATCATGATTTAAAATCAGATGTCAAAATTCTTGAGTTGAATAACACTAGTCTCAAAACTGAGTTATAAAGTATTACTAAAAATGTGAAAATTTTCAATAAAGAAAGGGAAAATCTTTCTAAAATTATTAGTAGTTCTCAGTCTAACAATAATAAAAATGGATTAGGATACAAAAAATCTTCAATACCAAAGAAGAATAATATATCTTATAAAAATTATAATTGGCATACTAATTTTGTGAAAGCAAAATCAAAGGCCAAGGTTGTTACTCAATGGAAAGAAGTTCGTAAATCTAGCACTATAAAAATTTGGATGCCAAAAACCAACAATAATCTAATCAGAAACAAGTATGTAAAATCTTTTCTATTTACTATTCATATAAATAAAGATTTTATTTATAAAGGGAATTCTAAACTCTCATGGGTTTGGCTTCCTAAGATCTAACTCTTAAGACCTTAATAAAAAGTGGGTATCAATGTTATTTACATATTTTTTGCAGGTACCGACTTAGAAAAGAGGAAAATAGATACTAGACAGTGGTTGCTCAAAATATATGATAGGAACAAAGATATGATGACCAATATTGTCTACTCGAATGAATGGTCTGTCACATTTGGAGATAACTCCAAAGGATGTATCATCGGCAAAGGCGATGTGAGCAATAATGGTACATCTAATTTACCTCTTATTATAAATTGTTTTTATTGGTTAAAAATTTAAAACATAATTTACTTAGTATAAGTCAGCTATGTGATAAAGGGTTTAATATAACCTTTTTGAAAATAAATGCAATATCTTCAATCAAAATAATAACCTTATTTTTAAAGGAAAAAACAAAAGAAATATTTATGTATTAAATATGAAAGTTAATTATAATACAAATATGTGTCTAGTAGCCAAAGACAATGATCCATGGTTATGGTGCAAAAGATTTTGTCACATAAATTTTGAAGCTATTAACAAATTATCTAAGAATAATATACTTAAAGGATTACCAAAAATGAATTTTAAAGTTAAAAATATTCGTGATGCTTATCAGTTAGGAAAATTAAACAAATCTTCCTTTAAATCAAATAAAATGACTTCAACATTACAACCACTTGAGTTATTACATTTTTAGATCTTTTTGGACCAACTCAAACTCAATCTATAAATCATAATATATATATTTTTGTAATAGTAGATGAGTTTTCAAGATATGCATGGATAATATTTTTGAAAAATAAAAGTGATACTATTGAAAATTTTAAAATATTTGCTAAAAGAATTCAAAATAGTAGAAATTAAAAATATTCGGAGTGATCATGGTGGAGAACTCGAAAATGAGTCTTTTGAAAATTATTGTAACAAGAAAGGAATTGTTCACAATTTTTCATTTCCAAGAACTCCACAATAAAATGAAGTTTAGAAAGAAAAAATAGAACTCTTCAAGAATGTGCTAGAATTTTATTAAATGTCTACCAAAACATTTCTTATTTAAAAGTTTTTGGATCAAAATTATTTATATTAAATATAAAAGATAAGCTTGGAAAATTTAATCAAAAATCTGATAAAGGAATTTTCATTGGTTATTCAAAACGAAGCAAAGCTTACAGAATTTATAATAAAAGAACTAAAGTAATCGAAGAAACACTTCATGTGTCATTCGATGAAAATTTCAAAAATAATCATAACATAGAAATTAAAGAAACTATTTCTAAAACTAATGACTCGGATGATGATCTTGGTAATAGTGAAAATAATACAGAAAATAATTTTCAAAATAATAATGATATAAGATCACCAGCAAGACTTTTAAGAAATCATCCAACTGAAAATATAATTAGAGAAATTCATACCAACGTAAGAACTCGTAATCAATTAAGTCAAATGGGCCACAAAGCTTTTCTTTTGAATATTGAACCTAAAAATCCTAAAGAAGCTTCAACTAATGATTACTAGACAATAGCTATGCAAGAAGAATTAAACGAATTGAACGTAATGATGTTTGGGACTTAGTTCGTAGACCAATAACCAAGCTGTTATCGGTACAAAATGGGTTTATAAAAGTAAAGCTGAAGAGCAAGGAAAAATAATTAGAAATAAAGCTAGGCTTATTGCTCAAGGTTATAATCAAGAAGAAGGAATAGACCATGGTGAAACATTTGCACCCATAGCTCGTTTAGAAGCTATACGTATTTTATTAGCATATGCTTTTTTTAATAATTTTAAACTTTATCAAATGGATGTAAAAAGCGATTTCTTAAATGGTTTTATAAAATAAAATGTATATGTAGAACAACCTCCTTTATTCACACATGAAAAATTTCCAGATCATGTTTACAAATTAAAAAAGGCTTTATACGGTTTAAAATAAGCACCTCGTGCTAGGTATGACCGTCTTAAAAGTTATTTTCTAAATTCTGGTTTTAAAATTGATAACGTAGATCAAAATATTTTTATAAAATAAGATAATAATAATTCTAATTCAAATTTGTGTAGTTGACATTATTTTTGGTTTACAAACAAAAAATTATGTCAAGAATTTTCAAAAATTATGACAAAAGAATTTGAAATGTCTCACATGGGAAAACTTTCATATTTTCTTGTATTATAAATTAAATAATTAACAAATGGAATTTTTGTTAATGAAGAAAAATATTGTAATAATCTCATAAAACGATTTAGTATGGAAAATACTTATGTTAAACTTACTCTTATGAGCGTTGGAATTGGACGAGCCCGCAGCAGAAGTTATGGATGAATTTCAAAAAATTTACCCTATTGGATCTTTATTGGGCCTATGATGTCTAACTAAATTAGAAATTTTCTGAATTTCATTTACATAAAACCATTTATTTTATTTAAATTCAAATATATTAGGATATGAAATTAATTTTATTAGACTTAGTTTATGCATAAATGTATCATATACATATATGTGTGAGTGCATGTGTAACATAATAATCCGTGAAAGGTATAATATGTCATATATAGATGCTGCGATTTACATCGCAACGGAGATATTAGCTCATTCTGTATGTCATGTATGTTGTCCAAATATGTGCATGTATATGTGTTACAAAATACACACACATGTATGTATAAATATATTATATAATACATAAACATAAAACATTTATTTATAGATAAATAAATAAATATATATGTAGAAAGAGAGAAAACAATTAATAAAAATTATTTATAGTTCAAAATTCACTCAGTTTTGCAAATATAAAAATCTTAGTTTTTAAATTTTTATATATTATGAATAAAATAATGTTTTATCCATAAATAATTAACATAAAATAATCTATTGATGAAAATTCAAATTTTACAATTTTCGAAAATCAAGATCATAAATTAGAGCTTAGAAAAAATCTAGAGATTTTTCAAAGTTGAAATATTATCTTTAAAAAAAATACATTGATTTCGGCAATAATTATTTAATATAAAATAATATATTATTGAAAATTCAAATTTTAGTATGTAAGAAAGTCTAGGATCATGAATGAAAGGTTACGATTTTTTTTAAGAATTTTTAATTAAATTATTGTTTTCAATAAATTATAAACAGTTTTTCCAAAATAATATTAATTATTAAAAAAAATAAACTTTATCGAAAAAAACTTAAATTTTTTCTTTACGTTTCTCGAATGATATAATATTTTTAAAAACATATATACTTGAATTTTTAATGTAATAATTATTTTATATATAATAAACAATTCAAAATTCAATAAATATTAATTCAAAATATGAATATATGTTTGATAATTAATGTTCGAATTCATAAATTCATATTATATATAAATAAGTGCACTAAATTTTTGAAATATATATATATATCTTATATAACGCATATATGCTATTATGAGAGAGAAATGTACACTAATATATATATATATATTAATTTATTAATAAATATGTACAAAACAATTATTAATGATAAAAATTGATTTTGTACAGTAAACAACCTTTGACCATACATAAATCAAAAAGTATAATAAAAAATTATGCACATACCAAACTGATTTGTGACATTTACATCTATTTACAAAATGTCGCATAATTAAACATATTGTAATGAAATATTTAAACAGGTATGAAATTGCTCATTATAGGATCATAGAATACAATTTAGTTACTGTAATATGACTAAATTACCAATTTAATGGTGCCTTGGAATCCACGTTGAAGCAATGAATTCCCTTCCTTTTACTATTCATGATTTGTTGGATTGCAAGTCCAGAATCACCGACCTCTAACTATTGAATAGTGTTATTTTGGTTTGAAATATATTTGAGAATTTTGGAGTAGATTGAGAGCTATATTTTAACCAGCAATGTAGAAGGTAATGGCGGCCAAAAAAGGTTCATCTTTATTTTTAGAGATACATACATACATACATACATACATACATAAATACATACATACATATACATATACATATACATATATACATATATATATATATATATATATATATATATATGGTTGTATTAGAGAGAAACAAGGAAAACCTTTTTACCCATTCTCACTTGATCTCAACCCATTATCTCTAAGTTGATTCCCTATGTTTGAGCGACCCTTAGACCTTTCCAAAACTGAAATTTTGCAGCCCTAATAATGGGCCTTAAAACCATCTAAGCCCAAGTGAAAATACTGTGCAATTAAATCTAATTTAATCGCTTGTCGATATTGTATATCGATCGATATATTAATAACCGTTACAAATATATATTTATTTATTTATTTCTCAAATCATTCGAATTTTGTAATTAATATTTCATAAATATTAATTTAATTAATTTATAACAATTATAAACAAATTAAACCACTTGGTTTTAAGAGAATTCATCATTTCGACTGTGTAACTCTTAGGTGTAAATTTGGTCAGCGATTAACATCGAACTATTCTAATGTTAACGTTCACATGTCACTTAGCAGGTGGTGTGAAATTATGGTCAAATTTATCGCTTACTCATTTTCGGTAAAAATCCAATTTTAGTTTAATGAGGTTACCCGGTTGTGACATTTGTTTACACCAATTCTCTTCGTCAAAACTATATCACTTTGGACTTGTGGAATTTGGTAATGATCAAAATTCCAACCTCATCCACATTCAACTTTATAGTCCAAATACAAAGTCCTTGATTCAGTGATGACAATTATTATGAACCGAAATGCTCTGGCTAGGGACTTTGACTTTGAGTTGACTGTGATACTAACCGCATATAACCAAGAAGATGAATCATCTCTTGAATAGTGCTTTACTTCCAATACTTTCACTCGACCCAACTATAGTCACTCGATGGACGCCATGCCATGATTTGACTATAATCAAAGCGGAGCTTTAATATTTAAGATCCACAGTATACTCAAGTCGAGTGAACCATGTAAATCAGTCACATCGATATTTTTTGTTCGACCTTAGTTATATTAACCAACAGAAAACTATCGAGTGAGTCGTTCCATAGTTATCCAATAACTATTAGTACATAATCCCTAGGTGCCCCCCAACAGTCATGAGTAATATAGTGTTGAACATTTGGAGAGCGTTACATACTCCAGGCTCATTGGGTACATCGATATCCAGTCTCGATGAATCTTGACTAGGAACATTTAAAATGGTATAATTGTTTCGTTGTGATAAATTAGTCATGGTTACAACACTTTATAACTACTATCACAAAATATACCATTAATGGATTTTTGTGTTAGATATATTTTAATTAAGTTGACTGATTAATATAATCACATTATATCAAGTATATAATAGGAAGAAAATACCTTTTATTTCAAACAAGATTGGTCAACAAGTTAGATATACGTAACGAATTACATAATTGCCCCTAGGGCTTACCCCTAACTCTATCAATATCCTACTTGCACTTGGGGTCAATTATGGGATCTAATTCTAACTTCTGCAATCAGTTTTCTCAAAACCAATTAGGTCAGTCCCTTAGTGAATGAGCATGCTATTATGTTTTAATTATCTACTTTGTCGATTAACTCTCTCTGACACTGATAAACTGCCTTTATCATGTGGAACGATTCGAAGTATGTATTTCGACTTCTAGTGAGCTTTAAGTTCTATCATGACCAATTTCCTGACATTGTTATCTTATAACAATATTATGGGATTCTCAACATTTGGATTCACCTTTGGCTCAATTATAAATTTGTGCATTTATATCTATATACATTAATTTATTGTAGCGCTATTCAAGTTAATGTTCTCAACATTTCATTAAATCGACCACAATCACTTTTATTTTGAAACATTTTCAAATTAAAGATTTTTACTTGAATTTTATAATTGACATGTTATACTCAATATCACTTATAAAAGTTTGTGTCCAAACGTTCCATCATAACAAGTTCGTTGTTTCTATAAACAATTCTCTAGTATTTCATAAATACGTGAGAACACCTCAAATAACCATTTAGTGATATCAATTTGGATTTATATTTGCTCCATGTGTCAAATACATAAAGAAAACACAATATCATACACAACATTATTTGTATGATTATTCATATTGGTAACACATAAAAAATCCAACTTATATGTTCTTTTTTTAATAGGGTGCTCTTGTATATCGTTTTAGGAAAATCTCTATATGTTTTATACTCACCATAAAAGACATCATTTACAATCCAAAATTGAGTATTAAAACAACTAAAGTTGATTTTAATACAAGCATATTGTTAAAATCAACAACGTGTTGTATACTTATAGTTTATAAATATCAATGTACCTTTTAACGTTCTTTTTTATGAACACACGCTTCGTCTACACTTTGACTGAAAATCAAACTATTTGATATTTCAACCAAAATACTTATTCAATGTTGATGCTTATAAAATGATACGATCGTATCATTTCTTGGAGGCATTTTTGGTTAATATGTGTAAATGGCTTACTCTAAATCATTATTTAGAATTTTTCGTTTCAATACATAAGTGCCAAACACTGTCATATCGAATGATAATTTTATGAGTAAATCTGAATTAATTTGAGCATGTTGAATACCGAATCTGATATGTTAATTTCAACAACTGAAATTTGCGATATTATTCTTATCAACATTGCTCATTTAATTCCAACCACATTAGTCTTTTCTAATAAAGACATAATCTCGGCCAATGGATCACATCTCTTTGGTTACAACCACCAAAATCATATTTTGATAGCGTACTTGAAATTCTTTCAGATTTTGCGCATCATACCATATAGAGTCAACAGCCTTAATGGTTTAATTGAACAACCGAGGGTAATGTATATTTTCGACATTAATAAAAAACTCATAGTTTCCCTTCGATGTACGAGAATACTTATTGTACAGTCTAATGCTATGTGTTCATTTAGTTTAGTTAATTTCAATTCATCTCATATAATCAGTTCTATCTTTGGATCGAATCCAATTCCATTTAACTACCAAAAATTTCTTAAATAAATTCCTTCACAATGAAGTTGATATATCTTGAAACAGCAATTGTTTCTTAGTGCAAATAGAATATGGATACATAAACGCTTTATGAACCTTTTATTTATAAAACTGAATTTCGTTTACAAAAATTATGTTTAAAACATAAATATATCATTCGATGACAAACCTTTTCAAAAAACCTTTTGGAGATTCATACAAAGATCCCTCATGAACAATTATTACGTGCAATCTTTCGACTCGCATAACATGCCAACTCCTTAACCTAGGGTATGTTAGGATTTCTTACAAACCCTTATCTTGTATGATTTTGTGAACTGTTGTTTAGATGAAATAATATCAACCTTGTGTACTACTCTTAAGTACACGACCTTATGGAAATAAACCAACTCAACTTCACTCACAATTAATCGTAAATTATCCAACAATGTCTAAATACTCCTTATCGATGTATCATTATGTATCACATGGAGGAGTGACTTTTGAGATTGAATCTGTATTCATTTTTAGGTATATCTGGAACTCTTTCCAATGTACTCACTTACTAGACCAAATCAAATCATTTTATTCTATTGCATGTTATTTTGTTTACTTTTCTTTTTATATTCTATGATTTTGTTATAAACTTACTACATGTGTATCCAATACGTATGTCCATGTTGGTAATAAATCATCGATGAATATAACAAAGTATGTGGAACCCTTTTGGTATTAATAGACTTGTGATTGCATACATTAATATGTATTAATTCAAAGAGTTCGTCAACTCTTATGATGCTCCCACTAAATGGGTACATAATCATTAATTGCTTGAGATATAATTAACCATATCATATGATTCATAATCATATAGTAAAGTTATTTCTCAAAATTGCGGCTTAATCTATAATTCCAAAACAACTATAAATAATATTAGACACGTATATATTTTTGTTGCATCACTTTTACTATGAAACAAATTCCATAATATAGTTCTATTTCATAATGAATATTTATAATACTCATATTGAAATGTAGTTATATATATTTTTTAGTCAATACCAAAAAAAACATTATTTCACAAATAATGTTCGGTACATTTTACGAAAATAATTTTTGTTATTTGATGCAATCATTAGGTGCTATAAGGCATGCTCCCACTATTTCCACCATTACTATAATAGTGTACTAAATTTAGGGGTCCACCATTCACTTAATATTGTTTACTTAATTCATATGCAGCAACTAGTTTATAGTGGAGAGTTCTTTGATCAAATATCTTGAAACTCAAAGAAATAAATGTTATAGAAAATAATTTTCTGTATGAAAATACATTTCGAAATAAAAATCATATTTCAGATTCCAATATTAAGTATCAATTATTGTTACAATTCTTTTTTTTCAATGTTTCTCTATGAAGCAGAAGTGACTATTCATTCTCTTCATTTCAAACTTTGTTTTTCTTTTACTTATTCATTCTCTATGAAGCAGAAGGGACTATACATTTCGTTTTTCTTTCAAATGGTCAAACTATTCAAAAGAAAACATTTCTACAATATCATTACAAACTTTTTACAAAAGCGCGTTCGATTATTCTTAACATTTAAGACATCAAATATGCTGCATTTTATGTAAACCGATCAACATGACATTTCAACGAGCGAATTCTTAGATGTATCTCGCAGTTTATGGTCTTGTGTTATATTAACACAATATGATCCTTTTGAAATCATCCAAGTTGAATACATGATCTTAAAATATCGTTTATTGGCTTACTTTGAATGAACTAACTTCATCGAAACTATGACTATTCACCATATAACATTTATATGTGAAAGTACATGCATCAAATATCCATAGTCTACAATTGCATTTAGAGTTCAAAAACTCATAAAATGTAATACATGGTCTAAACCAAATAAACATATAAGCGACCAACTTACGAATGTATTATGTAGTTGAAATTAGGCACTTGCATGGGTATAGAAACATTATATAACACTCAATTAGAATTATTAATATGTATTATATTTATATTTGTCAACTTTCAATTCAGCTTGTTTATATATGTTAATTGACAAATGTTATCAATAAAATTAAATGCACAATTTTATCGTTAGATAATTATAACATTATATAGCATATGTTCTTACAATATTAGAAAGATTAAATGTTACCATTTCATTTTTTCTAATAACGCTCCTACTAATCTTTTATGTTTCTTCAAACCCTAAGATGAAACATATAAGTCTTACAACTTCACTAGTGGGTGTTAGGACTCATTTGTTTGGTATTCTTACCTTAAGTTTGCAACAAATTATAGCTCCATAAACGATGGATAACTCCTTATTGATTATATCACATACAACTCCTAATCCATTTTTCCTTGTTCTAATCTCATTTCTACCTTAAGTTTGCTCATCTAATCGAAAGAGATTATCCACTCATACCTACCATATCATGATTGCCTAAGTATAGTATATGTACCTTGAGTTTGCTCAACAAATATATATAGTTATCTTACATCATCCATTCAATATATTAATAATACTACGCATAACATCCATAGCTTAAGTTTGCTCAACAACTAAGGAGTATGTAAGTAATTTATAAATATATATGGTAGATGACAACATTATATTGAAGATTCATAATCTTCAACATATATATTGAGTGATATCGACTTATAGAATAATATATTTCTTATGAAATACCTCTGCGATTCAAGTGTCGAACACATCAGAAATCACGGTATATGTACATTTACATGTGTATTTGTTTCTTAAATCTATTTGGTTTTCTTTAATTTTCCACATTTAGTTTATACACATGTCATACAAGTTTTATTGTTATATAACTTTTATATTTCATATTACTTATATGATAGTTTTACGTATAATATACCATTAATTAAATCATATCTAATTACTTTTAATCAATTAACTCTTTAGTTAATCTTAAATTAGTATTCCAATAAAACTTTTATATTGGACATATCTACTAGTGTATACTATAACCTTTATAGTGTAACACACATATATTATATATATGTGGATTTTATTTAATTAATTAACCTTTAATTAATTTATTCAATTAATTTTTTTATTGAAATTTATTAATTTCAAAATTTATCTTGCATACATACATGTGTACTTATGTTGTCTTAAACATTTTGAAATAACATAACAGATGTTAGCATATATAATACATGCACATATACATTAATTAATTAACATATTTAATTAATTTATTTTATTAATCTTGTTAATAAATTTGAAATTTGAAATTATTATATAAATATTTTCAAACATTTTGAAAATATCATTATCTTTTCAAACATTTTGAAAACTTTCGTAGAATTATAATATTTATAATAAACATGTTTTATTTTAAATTTAACTATAAATTTAAAATCTCTAACATTAATTTTCAAAATGATTTTGAAAACTAGCCCAAGGCCCAAATTAAGTTGGGCCTTTTCTATTAGGAGCTTGAGTTCGCTTCACCTTTCGGGCTAGGCCGGTAACCAGATAGGACATGGTACTTGATTACCCAATTTCAATCCTACACATTTCCTTTCTAGACACCGTACTAAGTGAGTAAGCTTAATTAATTAGCCCTAATATCAATAATTTAGACCGCATAGGCTATTGGTCTTTGACACTATTGTTGGAACTGGATCAGCCCGTAGCGGAAGTTATGGGTGAATTTTAAAATTTTACCCTATTGGATCCTCATTGAGCCCATGAAGTTTGACTGAATTAGAACATTTTTAATTTTTATTTAAATAAAATCATTTATTTTATTTGAATTCAAATATATTAAAATATGAAATTAATTTTATTTGATTTAGTTTGTACGTAAATGTATCATATACATATATATGTGAGTGCATGTGTAACGTAATAATCTATGAAAGGTATAATATGCCCGTATGTAGATGTTGGAATTTACATCGCAACAGACATATTAGCTCATTTTGTATGTCATATATGTTGTACAAATATGTGCATGTATATGTGTTACAAAATACACACACACACACACATATATGTATAAACATATTATATATAATATATGAACATAAAACATTTATATATAGATAAATATATACATAAAAAGAGAGAGAACAAATACATTAATTTCGGCAATGATTATTTAATATAAAATAATATATTATTAAAAATTCAAAATTCAAAACTTTTGAAATTCTAAGATCATGAATGAAAGGTTACGAAAATTTTTAAAGAATTTTTCAATTAAATTATTATTTTTAATAAATCATAAACAGTTTTTCTAAAATAATAATAATTATTAGAAATAATAAACTTTATTAAAAAGATCCTAATTTTTTCTATACATTTCTGAAACGATATAATATTTTTGAAAAATATATAATTGAATTTTTAATGTAATAATTATTTTATATACAATAAACAAATAAAAATTCTATAAATGTTAATTTATAAATATGAATATATATATTATAATTAATTTTTAAATTTTTAAATTCATATTATATATAAATAAGTGTACTAAGTTTTTAAATCATATATATATATATATATCTTATATATGCATATATGCTATTATGAGAGAGAAATATACACTAATATATATATATACACGAATTTATTAATAAATATATATAAAATAATTATTAATGACGAGAATTTATTTTGTACAGTAAACAACATTTGTCTATGCATAAGTCAAATAGTATATTAAACAAATTATGCACATAACCAAACTGATTTGTGACAACTACATCTACTTACAAAATCTCACCCAACTAAACATATAGTAGCAATATTTTTAAACAAATATGAAATTGCACATTAAAGGATCATGATTTTTATTTAATTGCTGTAATATGAATTAAAATTATCAATTTAATGATGCCCTCGAACCCACGTTGAAGCAATGACTTCCCTTCCTTTTACTGGTCTTGATTCGTCAGATTGCAAGCCCGGAAACACCGACCTCTAACTATCGAATAATATTATTTTAATCTGAAATACATTTGAGAATTTTGGAGTGGATTGAGAGCTATGTTTTAACCAGCAATGTAGAAGGTAATGTGGCCAAAAAAAAGGTTCAACGTTATTTTTAAAGATATACATACATACATACAAATACATACATACATACATACATACATACATATATATATAGGGTTGTATTAGAGAGAAACGAGGAAAACCATTTTACCCATTCTCACTTGATTTCAACTCATTATCTCCAAGCCAATTCCCTATGTTTTAGCCAACCCTAGACCTTTCCAAAACCAAAATTTTGCAGCCCTAATGATGGGCGTTAAACCCATCTAAGCCCAAGCCAAAATATAATGCAATTAAATTTAATTAATCGCTTGTCGATATTTTATATCAATCGATATATTTATAACTTTTATAAATATATATATATATAACATTATTTATTTCTCAAATCATATTCAAATTTTATAATTAATATTTCATAAATATTAATTAGTTTAATTAATTTATAACAACTATAAATTAAATAAATTGTTCGATCTTAAGGGGAATTCATCATTTCGGCTGTGTAACTCTTAGGTGTAAATTTGGTCAGCGATTTACATTGAAATATTCTAATGTTAACGTTCACATGTCACTTAGTAGGTGGTGTGACATTATAGCCAAATTTATCACTTACTCATTTTCGGTAAAAATCCAATGTTAGTTTAATACACGTTACCCGGTTGTGACATTTGTTTACACCAATTCTCTTCGTCAAAACTATATCACTTTGGACTTACGGAATTTGGTAATGGTCAAAATCCAATCTCATCCACATTCAACTTTATAGTCCAAATACAAAGTCCTTGGTTCAATAATAACAATTATTATTAACCGAAATGTTCTGGCCAAAGACTTTGACTTTGAGTTGACTTGAGTTGACTGATAATAACCGCATATAACCGAGGAGGTGAATCCTCTCTTGAATAGTGCTTCACTTCCAATACTTCTACTCTACCTAATTATAGGCACTCGATGAACGCCATACCATGATTTGGCTATAATCAGAGTGGAGCTTTAATGTCTAAGATCCATATATTCTCAAGTCAAGAGAACTGTGTAAATTAGTCACATCGATATTTTCTGTTTGACCTTAGTTATATTAACCAATAGAAAACTATCGAGTGAGTCGTTCTGTCGTTATCCCATAACTATTGGTACATAAGTCCTAGGTGCCTCCAGAAGTCATGAGTAATACACTGCCCAATATTTGAAGAGTGTTACGTACTCCAGTCTCAACGGATACATCGATATCCAGTCTCGTTGCATCTTGACAAGGAACATTTAAAATGGTAAAAATTTGTTTCGTTGTGATAAATTACTCACGGTTACAATACTTTGTAACTATATCATAAAATATTCCATTTATGGATTTTTGTATTATATATACTTTTAACTAAGTTAATTAATTAACATATTCACATTATATTAAGTATATAATAGGAAGAAAATACCTTTTATTTCGAACAAGATTAGTCAACAAGTTAGATATATGTAACAAATTATATAATTGCCCCTAGGGCATACCCCTAACTCTATCAATGAGTACTACACTACATCTCGACAGAGATGACCAAAAACTATATCGCAGTATGATTGGTTCTTTACACTATTTAACTGCTAATAGATCTGATATAATGATGAGTGTTTGCTTATGTGCACGATTTCAAGCAAGCCCAAAGAATCACATTTATAGGCGGTGAGGCGAATATTGCGATACTTAAGCAAAACTAAAGACTACGGTCTCTTTTATCCAAAAGAATGTTCTTTTGAGTTAGTATCGTATAATGATGCTGATTTTAGAGGATGTCGGACGGACATAAATAGTACTAGTGGTACTTATCACTTTATTGGACAATCTTTAGTATCTTGGTTTAGTAAGAAACAAACTTGTGTTTCACTTTCGATATGTAAAGCAGAATATATCTCTGCTGCTTTGGCATGTGCTCAAGTAATCTACATGTAGCAGACACTACAAAATTTTGGAGTTAATCTTTCAATTTCCATAATTTACTGTGAGAATACAAGTGCTATAAATTTATCCAAAAATAAATAAATCATTCTAGAATTAAGCATATAGATATAAGATATCATTTTCTTGGAGATAATATAGAAAAAGAAAATATTTCACTAGAATTTTTCTCTTCAGAAAATCAGAGAGCTTACATATTTACAAAACCTTTCAATAAAAATATTTTTATAAAATTACGTCGAGAATTAGGTATTATATCTGTACATGATTTGTAATTTTATTTTATTTTAATTTTTTTTGAGAAATTAAATTTTTACAAAATTGTTGCTGCTAGCACTCAAAATTGGGTCATTGGTGAGGAGTTTTATGTCTTTTCATCTTGCTATTGTGTTACTTGCTACACTTCACACTATCATCCTCACATCTCATGAATGATTGTTATTTCTATTCATTTCTTTCCTCAAAATGTTTTATGGGTGTTATCGATCAAGGCTTTTGAATCTCAGTTCTCTTTACCTTAATTTAGCCTCATTACTTATATACATAAAGCTTTATTCATTCTTTTTATTCATCCTCTCTAAAAAGTTTTCTAAAGTTTAGAGATTTTTTATTCTCTCAAATATCAACATGGCCTCAGAAAATGATTCAAACCAACCATCTATCAGCATTCACTCACCTACCTCATCATCATCAAACCACTCCAGACTCCTACCTCGATTTATATTCCTGTCAAAATCACTCCAACACCGACTCACCATACAGGATATACTCCACAAGGAAAGAGAAACAAACACACTTTACATTCGACTAAAGAGAAAATAGACAATATTCACCATTACCAGAGTGAAACTCTGGAACTCCAGCATGAATTCTACTATGAGCAGAAAGTAAATGCTAAGCGTTTAAGTTTTCTAGAGCAGGTTGCGTTGAAGTTCTGTGGGTCTTCATCGAAGGAGACGGTGCATCAACCTTCGCCTATCCATTCTCAAGCTCTAAAAAATTCTTAGGAATGTAGTCCACAACGTCCTCAGGTTTCACCAAACTCCTGGGAATGAGGAAATGATTGTTCACCGATCCATCCATAAAGATAAATCGCGAAGATTGAACCACCCTCCGATCACTCTCACTCTTCTAAAAATTAATTTCCTTTGTATATTGTTTGTATGTTTGTTTCTATGTTTTTATACTATTTTTATTTATAATGGCTATAAATACTATTATAGTTAAAATTGTATAAATTTTTATTGCGAAAATCATTGCTTCATAGGCTACATGGGCTTCCAGGCACAGGAACAGTTGACTGGGCCTTTCTGTCAATCGACTAAATATTCAAAGTTTTCTTTTTTTAAATACATAAGTTAGTCAACCGACACTGCAATTTCAGTCGGCTGAGATAAGCCATTTCCAAACTTTAGGCACGGGTGAATTTTCTGTGTTTTTTAGTCGATCGACTTATATTTTCAGTCGATTGAAAATTCATACTACTTGAAATTGATTCGGATTTAAGTCGACTGAACCTACAATTTAAGTTGACTGGATTAACATTTTTAAGGCTAAATAACTTAGGATTCAAGCCCTGTAAATTTTAGTCGACCGCATTACAAATTCAACCGATTGAAATATTGTTTTCTGGTTTTCCAAAATCTTTTTGCACAAATACCAATGCACCTTTCTACCTACCCTATAAATACATCATCTTCTTACCCAAAACCCTACCTCACTTCTGAAAAAACCCTAGCCCTCATAATTTTCAAATCAATTTGTCGACTTCAAATTCCAATCAATCTCCATGGCTCCAAGAACTAAACGACCACGACAATCAACCGTCGGGCCTACGGAAAGCCAAATCCGGTCTTCGTTACATGATGAAACAGCCGCCACTCACTTTGAATCGATGAATAGCTCTCGAATTTTCGATGGATCCTTTCTCGTGTAACAACTCGCAAATCCATATCCTTTGAATCGACAA
The DNA here is from genome assembly GCA_030765085.1 of Allium cepa. Classification (NCBI taxonomy): domain Eukaryota; kingdom Viridiplantae; phylum Streptophyta; class Magnoliopsida; order Asparagales; family Amaryllidaceae; genus Allium; species Allium cepa. The sequence goes on from CM060932.1 coordinate 709,924,811, forward strand.
TAATCCACACATGTCCGACCCAAAAAGCACAGACTGACGGGAAATCAAGGGAAAGAAAAGAAGAGAGAAGAAGAGAAGAGAAGAAAGGGAGAAGATAGAACCAAACAGAACAATACAAAATCTCACATCGCAGTGGAAAATATATAATATCATATCAATGATCTTTACAAAACAGAAACTATATATATACACACATCAAGCAGAGTTCAACAATCAATCAACAGCTATCAACGTGAACAATTATAATAATCAGTCATCACAAATGCTGATAATATACAACAACAAATAAAGCAGCGGATAATCAAGAAAATACAGATGTACGGAAATGAAGATCTCCAGCTCTCATGTTGAATCTCCAAAGGCACCAAAACTGAACCTGTAAATATACTCGGTCTGACCCGAGCATTGAAAGGGAAGAACTCTCGGATCAATCTAGTAAACTAGCATGAGAAACACACTCAGCTGAATTTATTAAATTACCAAACTTTTCCTTTATCAAAACAAAAGTATCTCGTATGACAGGTCCACACATAAACCAAACATGTTTTTACCGCACGATAACTAAAACATTTCTTTCATATCAAATCCTCTTATATTATACTAGTGTCTACCATATACAAGTAATATTAATCATAGTCGACATGGTTACCCATATAGCATTTTCAGGCTATTCATTACGCCTTTAAAAACAAAATCGTAGCTCGTAGTGGGGCTTGGATTTCCATACAAATCACCTGGTGAAGGAACTACCTTCCGTAGTGGTATCGAATATATCATCCTCCGGTCGTTACCGACCTATACCGAGGGCCCTCATAGCATACAAACCACAATAATCAGATACACGACATCATAGCATGTAATGATATATCTAGAAGAGGATGATCATATCCTACTTGGGAATGACCCACTGCTGCATCTAACCCCGTTTGGTCATTTCCGGTTGATGAGGCTAGAGGTAACGATTACCTTTCACAAAGCATAATCACATCACTTTGAATGTCATATGGCCATTTCCGCTTGACTACTAATAGCCTTCCACAAAATACAACCCTTAAGCTCATACGTCTCAAGGAGGGTGTTAAGCTAAGAGAAGTTGCATTCTCCGCCACCACTGATGTACGTTTGTAAAAACCAATGTACTTAATCTTTAAAAATGTAATGTCAGAAAAACATCCATACAAGTTGTCCAGGAATAGGACAAACCGAAGGTACTTTCCTACCACATCCTGTTGGGAAATCCCTAGGATTAATAGCGAATAGTCCTTGCATTGGATATTTCATAATGAAGAGACCACTGCTACTGGATGCATATTGGGATTTTAACCCAAACGATCAACAAGCAGTCCCCCACTATGAAAATCCGGAATATCAATATCATCACAAGCAACCTGCACAATCATCGCATATACGTTGGTCTGAAGTGGTTTATAGATGATTCTGATCCCGGTCTGTTCGCACCAACAACGCAAAAGCGTTTCACAACCTCACAAAGAAACTAAGTCTCATAGATTTATCACGTCTCCAACTTTCAACTTGCTATCCTTCGGGCCAAGAAGGAAGCTCGATAGATTGGAGTAATACTCCGCACTATACGAATCAACATCCTCAACACAAACGATAATCAAGCCTACAAAAAAGGCTATGTACTAAGTGCACGACTAAATAGTTCCCACATCAAGTCGAGGAACTAAAATTTGGCTAAGTTTGATAGTCGGTTATTTAACTATCAAAACAAACAAACAAATATTTAGCACCATATGCATTCACTAGGCCCTTGTAATTAATCTTCTATTAATCAAATCATTAGCCAAATATTCACTTCAAATTATCTTTAAAAAGATATATTCTCAAAATTATTTCAACATTGGAAAACATTTTCAAATACTTATTTAATAATAAGTAATTCACAATTCAATTTATTTTCAACACTTAAAAAATATTATATATACTTAAATCGCCATTAAGTATAGATTTTATTCTTTAGGAAAACATTCTTTTAAACATATTTATTCGGGGCAAAACGGATGTTGCGTAAAACATCGTTACGACAACCCAAAATCACTAGTATAGGGATTCAAAAATAAGATAGATATATAAACCGTGAAACTATACAAAAATATTTCCTTTCGAAAATTATTTACTATAACAACAGTTTATAGTCCATCATTTCCTCACTTCTCGAAAACATCTATTTCAACAATGAATGTTAAAATCTATGTATTCGATACTTAAAACCTTCAAAACATCTTTTAATCATTTTATTCCATTTAAAATATCACTTCCCAAAACATTTCTTTAATATATTATTCACTGTCCAAAATCGTGAATATAAGTCATTTACCAAATTCAATGTTTCTACACCTTTATTAAAGATAATCTCCAAAATCATGGATATGATTCATTTATCAAATTCATTACTATTGCAAATTTAATTAAAGGATTATCCACTGTCCAAAATCGTGAATGAAATTCCTTTACCAATTCAGACTTCTACATATTTAATTAAAGAATAATTCACTGTCAAAAATCATGAATATAATTCCTTTAATAAACTTCCATATTTAACTTATCAAATTCAATTGATTTTGGATTTATAAATCAATGTTTATAAATTCCATTCATCTTTTTTAAAAACTTCAAGTTATAAGATTCCTTTATTAACCGATTCCATTTATTATTTCATTTAAATGCCAAAGTTAGGTTATACGTTAATTACTTATAATCCATTTATTTACCCAAATTCATTCTTTTAATAGCTTTACAAAATTTATAAATCTTATTACTTATAAAATTCCATTTATAACTTCACTTTAAACACTTATAAAATTTCTTTAAAATTCCATCACTTTTGATTTATAAAATATCCATTTTATAAATCTTATATACATACCAATTATAATAATTCAAAAATCTCGATTAAATAAACTTATTCTTTTACAAATCATTATTAAAACTTATATAACTCCAAAAATCGTACTTAAGTGTTATTTCACAAAAATCATAATTTTTATATCAATAAAAATTGTAACTTTTATTTATTTAAAATAAATTCATTTTTAACAATTCAAAAATTCAACAAAACATATATATCCAAAATCACTTTTACAACCCTTTTAAGTTTGGAAATCATCACTTAAACATTTCTAAAATTCCAAAAATAGGCCCAATGCTGCAACAACACTAAATACATTAATCACGGCATCCAAACATCATATATCATATGATAACAACATATATAACAAAATCTGTAAATAAATAAATACAGGTGAGGAATCCAGTTGGATCCCTCTAACCTGTCACCTGCAACAAATATACATATCAGAATATGTGTACAATGTCCGCTTCAAGGCAGACGTGCATACAAAGGGTCGTCCGCTCATATACGGGAACATATAGGGTCATCTGCTCCACTAGGCAGGAATATATCCAAATACCAATCAATATATCATATATCATCCAACCAATCATTAATCATCATAAATAATATTCATTCTCACTTATATAAAAATATTAGTGAGTCAGAAAGAGTGAGTTGTGCTCACAATGGTTATAGTCGTCGCGATAACGATTTATTCCGATTAAAATTAAAAAAGCGTTTAATTTCAATCAAAATTTTCACTAGCTCAAATAAATCCCAATCTAGCTCCATAATCTAGTGCTCGTCAATACGAACCCAACGCAATTCGTTTTGCCAGTTTTCAAACTTGTATGAAGAAGTCACAATATTTTAAAGTTTAAACGAATTTATATAAATCAATTTACAATTTATTTTTTATTTCAAACCCTACTTTCCATCTCTGTCACACGTTCTCCCCTCAATCAATCTGGGTCGCATCTTCCATCTTCTCCCCCTTCGTTCATTTCCTATTCAAAGAACCCAAATCGGTCGCCACTAACCCTAATTAAAGCGCATCCTCCGACCAACTTCACGTCGATTGAGCCACGCCATTCCCTTTGCCTACACATGCTCCCCCCAAGCCCGAAGTATCATGAAGCTCGGTCCCATTTTGGCCGTGAAAATTTAATGAAAACGTTGAACGAACGCAGCCCTCTGCTTCGTTATATAGATTGTAGCCGTTGGATATGAAGTACTCGGCGTGCTCTGTGTTTTGCTAGTTGGGAGTTTCTTGTGAAAGATGATGGATTGGGAGATTGGCGGGGACGAAGCTTGGATGTTTTTGGCCGTGGAAATCAAAATGGCGGCCAGCCCTAATGCTCTAGGGTTTTGTATAAAATGAAAGAAATCACGAGATTTTATAGAAAATATTCGTGCACTATTCATTCGGAAAATTTATGAACTCAAAATGAAGTGTGCCGCCTGGCGTTTATATCGTTTTACCACTATTTCGAACACAATGAAATATATATTAGGAGCCAATTCGATCATATTTAGAAGATAGATTTTCGAATCGACTATTTAAATTTAAAATTTACTTAAACAGATTTCTATGCATTTTAGCTTACCCTGGACAAACCGTAAATCTGATTGACATGAAATTTCAAATCTTACAACAATATAACATTACAGATCCAATGAAACATATTTCGTCGAAATCCGAGACTGTTTGAAAAATGACTATTTTCACTCGCCGGTTAAATATTAAAATATTCAATTTTTACAAATTAACTTTTAATTCAATTTTAAAAGTCCTGTAACATCATTCTAATTCAACTAGGATTTAATTCACTTTATAAATCATTTTCATTCACATTAAATCCAATTTCCAATTATTTACACGATTTTCAATATTAAATTAACAATTTAATTATCCAATTAAATCACTATATTCAAATATAAGTTATTCAGCTTATAAAATTTACTTGTGAATATTTAAAAACAATTAAATATATGAATTTCAAATGACAGAAATTTTGGGTCGTTACATCTCAACTACCCGGATTTCAATGCTTATGGAATTCGAGATACGGCGAAGGCAAGAGGTCTCAAGAACTTGATAGGTTTGGATGTTAACAACATCAAGATCGACCATCTTCTTATTAAACTTTTCTTTGTAAATATGAATTTGGATCATCAAAATCCGAGGAATAAAGATGACTGTATATGGACTCTAGTATGCGACATTCCAATTTACCTTCCACTCAAACGACGTGGATTTATTCTTCGTTGTCCATCCAAAGGCCTCGACATCAACGATGTCGAAGTCAACATGCATATTCGAGTTAAGGTCTCTCATTGGTTTCTTTTCGATGACATGACGGTGCTCAAGTCCGTCGCATTGCGACCACATGCATGTATCCTACACTGTGCTCTCATCCGCTCCATCCAGCCTCGTACCGAAAGCCACGAGAATGTTTACAGGCGTGACTTCCAAGCGCTTTAGCCATCTATTCCTCCCAACATATCAATTGGGCCAAGGTCATACTTGATGAGTTCCTCACCGTCAATCACAAGAGTAGCTTCAAGATGATCTTCTATGGATCATACATCATGCAGATTCTCCAAAACTTTAGTATAATGATTCCCTATGCCGACTTCATCACCATGGGTAAGCTTAATTCTAAGAAGCTAAGTCTTATAGGCTTGCCGAAACACCCACCGCCACAAGATATAACTAGCTTCCAACAATAGGCGCTAACCAAGCTCAAGGGATTCTGCAACCTCGTGTGCCTCACATTGGCTCATCCTCCTCCCAACCTTCCCGACAAGCTAAGGAAGAAGAAAATGACGAGAGAGTTAAACTCCATGGTGATTTTCCCCCCAAAGAAGGTCTTATCACCATCTCTAGGAATCAACGAAAGTTTAATCAATGTTTGGTCAACGTTGAAAATTGAAAAGAAATGTCGTCAAGACCAATAAGAAGCTTAACTCAATCAAAGGCTTCTTGAATAAACTTTGGAAAAAGATCTCATGCATAGGCTCAACATCCACTAGCGTAGCCGAGAATCCTCCTGCTCCTTTCTCATGGACCACTTCTGAAGAGGAAGAATCCCAAAGTGGGGAAGTGTAGTTTTCTTGTTTTTATGTCTATGTATGTTTTTTGTTTTAGTTCTTTGTACCCATGAACATGTAGTGATTATTTTGCTTCAATGTTATGTTGTTCTTATTTTTCATTTTAATCTCTATGATTTCTATACTTCAAGATCTATATTGTCTTGATTAACAATATTCTATAACACTCTAATGGATGTACAACTATTATTCCTTTTTGTCGATCATAAAGGGGGAGAAATATGAAGATAAATAGGTAATTCATCGATTCAGGGGGTGTTTCGTTATTTTATTAAGTTTTATAAACTTTTGAACTTACATAGTTGTCATCATCAAAAAAGGGAGAATGTTAGAACCTTGTATTTTGATGTTTTGATTGTGACAACTATATAAGTATATATTATATGAACTAACCAAAATTGCATGAGAGGATACTATTCTACTCGACAATAGATCGATGACCAAAAGATTTCAAAGACAAGGTTCAATATTAATAATGGTATGTCTATCGTCTAGTTAGTAGTTAACATTTGTTAAAATCTCTCCTCAGTGGTATATGCATGCACATACGATTTTTAATCTTATTCAAATTAACTTACATAACTTGGGTTTTAACTGTATAAATTTATAAAACAACTTGCATTCAAAACTAGCTCAAGCAAGCAAGAAGTGACAGTTTCATTTGATTGAACTAGGGTTTCCAGTCGACTGAAACGTGTACACATGCACAATATATTTTGCATATCAGTCGACTAAACAACCTGGTTCAGTGGACTGAACTAAGTGCATGTTCAACATATTTATAAATTTCAAATTCCTTTGAATGTTCACTCGACTTAATCCATATTTTCCGTCGACTTAATATTCATAACGCCTATTTTCCTGAATGGTCACCACATTTCAATGAATAGAAACATCCATTAATTCAATAATTGTTTCCATATCTCTTGGCCGAATCTTTTCACGAATAGTCACAACTTTTTAACACTATAGATATCCTTAATTTTAGCTTGCAAAGAATAACAATATTCTCTAGATTTATTCTATATTCTTACAAACAATTTTTTGCCATTTGCTTTCGTAAATGCTTTCAAATCACCTGTACATTCAATCACAAATCTATTTGTGATTCCAATTGCTTCCAATCTTCACATACTACACTATATACCACAAAGGAGAAGATTATAGGAAGGGTGTATTCTAAAGATTCTTCCGTGCGATATACAGAGCACATACAGTCAAGAAAACTTTCTGGTTTGTAGAAGTCATGTTCAGTCGCTCAGGCGGTAGAAGTCCTATTCGATTGTCTAGGTGGTAGAAGTCATGTTCGGTTGGTCAGCCAGTGTAATACATGTTCCTCTGGGTTAAGTGAGGGTTGATGGTTAATTCCAGAAGGAGTCTGGGACTGGACGTGGAATGGGAGTTCGAACCAGTATAAAAATCCATAGTGTCATTTACTTTACTCTTTACTTTTTATATTCATATTCCACATTAGTAGATAAATTTGATTATATTCCATATAATGACCAATATCAGCACTTTCAGATGAATCCTCACTTGAATAGTGTTTCATTTCCAATATTACATTCGACCCAACTATAGTCACTCTATGGACATCATGCCTTGATTTGACTATAATCAAAGCAGAGCTTTCATGTTGAAGATTAAAAGTATTCTCAAGTTGAAAGAACTATGTAAATTAGTCATATCTATATTTTTTGTTTAATCTTAGTTATGTTGACCAATATAAAACTATTAAATGAGTCATTCCACAGTTATCCACTGTCCATGTAGACAATAACTTTGATCAGTTAGTTGGAGCAAAGGTATTCTCTCAACTTGATTTAGCTACCAGATATATCATTTGCGTGTAGCTAAGGAGAGTACTTAGGAACCCGCTTTCCACGCACTCAACGAGCTTTACAAGTGGTTAATTATTCCATTTTAATTTACCAATGCACCAGCATATTTCATCTCGAGTCTTTAGAGGATTGTTAAATAAGTTCATGGTGGTATTCGTTGATAACAAACTTGTCCATTTGAAGAGCAAGGAAGAGAACAGGCTGCATTTAGAAGAAGTTGTCAACACTCTCCGTAGGCTTAAGCTAAAGATGAAAATTTTCAAATGTCACGTTTGGCACAAGGAGGTTCGCTTTCTCGGACATATCATCTTTGAGCATGGACTAGCAATCGATCGTAGTAAAGTTGCTATAGTAAGGGATCGACACATATCGAGTGATGCTACAAATATGAGAAGCTTTCTTAGTTTGGGTGACTACTACAGGAAGTTCATTAAGGACTTCGCTAAAATTTCCACACTGCTACCACACCTTACCATGAAAATTTTAGTTTTGTCATGGAATTCAGAATGTAAAGATGCTATTCTTAGCTGATGGAGTTGTTGACTAACGCACCTATTTTAGTACTCCCTAATGGTACGAAGACGTCCGTAGTATATATCGGTGCTTCTGGTACAGGATTGGGCACAGTGTTGATGTAGAAGGGTAGACCTGTTTGTTATGCTAGTTGATAACTGAAAATATACAAGAGAAACTATCCCACCACGATCTTGAGTTGATGACCATTATCTTCGCCCTCAAATCATAGAGTCGTTGTCTTTTATGGGAGTAATTTGAATTATTCATCTATCATAAGTCTCTGAAGTATTTATTCTTCTAAAAAAATTTGAATTTGAAGCAGTAGAGGTGGATGGAGTCCTTGGCGTCGTATGATTTCAGTATCTCATATACTTCAGGAAAGGGTGATGTCTTGAATAGAAAGCATATGATATCGAGTCCTATGTTTTTGGAATGGAAGCATTTGGAGGTCATTTTTGCATTTTGTTTTCGACCTTCATTGTGTGTTGGGGTGACGATAGGTGTGATAACCTAATCTATATTATAGTGGAATGGAACTAAAGGCTATTTTACAGTATATGGGGTGAATAGTGTATTTAAACTTCTTATAAAATATTTGTGAATTTCAAACTTTGTCGTGGAAAATTCAAACATATGTATTAACATAATCATAGAACAATCAGATAATTGTAAGTAAACGGAGTAAAAGTAAAGGTAAAAAAGACACCCAGAATATTATACTAGTTTGGATTCTTAATCTTACGTCCAGTCGTGTATCCCATATAAAATTTCACTAATCACGTCTTAACTTTAAATCAGGTGGCAAAATCACCCTTTAGACTTTTTGACTTTTACACTGGTGGCAATGACACTTACTGTAATTTGACTAGGATAACCAGCATATCCATAGGAATTTGACTTAGGTAACTAGAACACCTATCCTACCTTTGACTCTGGAGGCAGGACAACTCCCTTTATAGTCTCGTCTTAACTTTCACTTAGGTGGTTAAGATTACCCTTTTACAAGTAATAGTAGTGGACTATAAGAAATCAAATTTTTCAATCACAATTCCAAGTAGTTTGTTGATACATTTTCTTATAGGCTTTTGTAGCTGAATATCGTTGCTTTAAAATAGAATTATGTGAAGATAGGAGTTTTAATGGGGTAGAACAGAATTGAATCCTCTATGATGTTTTGTATGAACGTAAAGAAAGAGAATTAATGCAGAAACTAGCAGCGCTTTTTGAAATCTTAAAGAGAATAGGAGAGAAGAGAGAGCTGAAGAAAATAGTCAGAATTGTTGTTAGAAATTTGAAATCAGAGACCTTTAAATAGAGGTTGAAAGGTTGTGCCCATTCACAAAAAATGGTGTCAGAATTCACTTCTTTTGAAAATTTAAAACATACCTCAACGGTCTTTATATCGACGTATGTATTTTGATATGTTGACATATACAAATTAACTTATATATTTTCATAAACACTTTGAATATGTTTTAAAATATATTTCTTTATAAAAAATACATAAAAATTATTATAAAAATATTTTGAGTGGAAAATAATTTTCGATGTGAAGATAATCAAAGATATGATACTATGCAGGTCCTTAACATTTAATTTACGACTCGATAAAATACTGACACAAATTTCTTGAAATCTTCGTGCTTTTATTCTCGAATTCTTCAAAAATCATGAGTCTTCAAATATATCTCGATCAACTCTTGATTTTGTTGATTGGTTCTCGAAGAATTTATTCAATCATCACTGTTATAAACCTGTTAATATTCCTGATATCCTACACAATATATTATATAACTCAAGAAAACATTAGAAACAATATTTATATGGTTGTTGTCACCAAAATCAAGAAGTAAGTATAGCATTCCCCTTATTTGATGATATTGACTAGCAAAATATTATGTTATAAAATATAATGATGTTTAGTTAAAAATTCCCCCTAACTCCTCCTGAATATATGCTATACAACTCACCCTATAAACAATTTCTCTCTTTTGTCATCAACAAAAATGGTGAATAAGTTGTGTTAATGAATTGCATAAGGAGTTATAATATTTCTACTCTTAGTGATGAACATTATATAGATTATACATAGGGAGTTATCAATTTATTTTTGTACGAGTGAAGTAATATTCTAAAAAGCCATCGAAAAATCAATAAAACGCTGCTTTTATTAATATATGTACACATATATTTAGACACTTAAGTACATTAATTTAGGAAAGATAAAAACCAAACAATATAACATAAAAAAATACAAGAAAAATACAAAAAATTATTTTATGGAAATCATGGTTTCTTTCATGAAACTTTTTCCAATCCGTCGCCTGGACCAAAAATTCCTTCAACATTATTTTCTTCCCAGTCTATGAGTTTCTCCATGTCCATATCCATGTCTTCATCATCAATCTCCTTATAACATCCTTTTTAGGAATAATTTTTTTCTCTTAAGACATAGCATATAAAGCATCGAAGTGATGTGAGGTGCCTTTCATGTTCGTGAATCAATTTCTTTTGTTTCATTTCCAAATGTTTTTTGTTTCTCAAAATTACATGAAAAACCTTTTTGAAAGATTGTAGTGTGTCCCTTTCATGTTGTCACTCAAATTCTTTTTATAAATACCCTTTCCTAGATCCATTTTTCTTTGAAAATAAATTTGAATTTTTAGTAAAGAAGGTATGGATTTCTTTGTGTCTAGACGTGTCTTTATAAAAGAGGAATTTTAATTTAATAATTGTTCCCATTTAAAATAATTGAAGTTTTATTTTTTGAAACTTGATCGTTATTTGTCAACATAAAGGTTTATTGTATGCCAACATACATGTCTTTCCTCAAACAGTTATGATTTTTATTTTGGTTAAGTATTTAATTGTTTTATACAGTAATTATTATTCCCAAATAGTAATTAACATTTTCTTTATGTCAAAATCAATATTCTTTATGTATGAACATTATATTTGTTTATTAATAGTAAGTGATACCTTCAAATATTCGTATAGCAATATAATAGCAATACTAGTTATATAATAAACAAATTAAAATATTATTATATAAACATATGTAATTACACACTATTAACAAATACAGTTACAAACATATACATAAATAAACAACTATCCTAACGAGGTTTCTTGATGATTGGAGATTTGTGGATGCTACAATTTGGACAATGGAAACAAAAATCCCCTTTTTGTTCCACTAAATTTCCATTAGAATCAAAAGTTACTTCTCCAACACATCTAACTTCATGTTCACCGTCAACTTCCATTTCTACTTCCTCTTCTTCATTCTCTTCCTCTTCTTCGAATTCACTTCCCACATTAAAGGGATTATGAACAACCAATTTTTCAAGTTCTTCCATATCTATTATAACAGAGTCCGTTTGATTTTCCTGAAGATGATTCTGAAGATTCCTCCATGCCTCTCGCATTCATTCTTCATCCGGATCATAAAATACTTTTATATCAGTAAGCATGTTGATGACATGCTTCTTTTCTTTCTCCATTTTACGTAGTTTTGAGAATGTGAAGTCGCGAAAAGGAAAATATCTTTCAATTGGGTGTTTATATCCATTAATGGTGTGTGTTTTTAATTTTTACAAGAAGAAATGCGAAAAAATAGATCTGAAGATGAAATATTTTAGTTATATACATAGTTTTTACTTTTAAATATTAAATTAAGGTGAGAAATCTGTTTCAGCGGTGTATATGTTGACATACGAAATTATTATATGTGGACAAAACATATCCATTTTTATGATATATAAATATATTAAATATTTTAGATAATAAGCAAACTTCTTGTTTTCTTCTTAGTTTAATAAATTTATTAATATTTTTGTTAATATACTGTCCATTAAATTTTCAAGCTCTATAATTTGAATTAATTGTTTTATGATTTTTGATAATAGAAAATTATAAAAGGCATATTTAATATTTCAAAAGAAATTATTATAGCAAAAATTCTTTTAGCCAAACTAGAATGTTTCGTGAATTTTCGTTTTTGTAAGGCTAACCGGCTTTATAGCGAGCTTTCCACTTCTATAAAAAAAACATTTAAAACAGGTGTTCAGCACATGCGTCAGAACAGCTTAATAAAGAAAAGAACAGAAGCTAGGCAAAAGGATCTAAACTACTAAAAAATAGACTATCCTCCTCCAACGAGTAGGAAACACTGGCTTTATCCTTTGAAGCAGGCCCAATGACCTGAATATACCCTGAAAATAGAGCGGCCAAGTTCGGAACAAAATGTGTTGAATGACTGGAATATAAATATTTTCCATTCCAAGTGACATCCTCTAGAACAATTCTACTGAAATCACCGTCTTCACCGAGAGACGTAAGATCAAGAACGTCCCCAACATGTGATAACATAACTGATGCTCCTCTGCATCACCTCAAATAAACATATGGTAACCATCACATGCGGGAGTATATCTAATTTCAATTTTCTTATAATCCCAAGCATGTTCATTGAAATTCCAAAAAATCACATTATTGGCCGAAGGAACTGCTTCAAGTTCAATTAATGTCCAAGCTTCAATAATAGCAATCGAGGGCTCAGAACAAGGTAAAGTAACAGAAGGATAATGCCAGGATCAAGGCCTAAAGGCGTAATAATGACAGCATCAACTAGAGGAGGACTAGGGATCCTAGTCATAGGAACTCACTTCCTAATAGGAGGTCAAGGAAGGGGGATCTTAACTAGAACATGCATGGGGAAATCAACGGTCTCAAGCTTAAAAGCTTCAGCAATATGCCCAAAAGAGTGGCATACTAAGCAAATATCAGGTTTCCAGCTGTAATTAACATCAACAAAAACATCTCATTCCTTAGCCATTTTAACCTTTAGCTTAGAAGGCAGTGGCTTATCTTAGGTAATTTCAATAAAAACATTAGTGCAAACTAGTCGCTTTCTAGCCATAATATTAGCATCAAAACTTTTGAGAATACCAACAAGACTAGCTAACTAACTCAGGCAATCATGGATTGCAATACACAAGGATATCAATGAAATGAGCCCACACCAAAAGACCAAACTTGGTTCCTTACACCATCTACTATCGGATTCTACAGTGTAATTATAAAAGGCTTTCTAGCAACGATGGACAGTTCCACTTCGAGAACACGAAGTCTTTCTTCTTTACTAGAATATTTGAAATGAAACATATAATCATCATAGTGAACCCATAGTCTACCTATAAGTTTCCAGGCTCGATGATTATGTTCTCTAATGGCATAGTACGATGGGTTAGAATCAAGAACCAACCAAAAATCAACCCTCGCTTTTAGAACCTCAGTTGGAGGCATCATAACTCCATCGATTTCAAAATTTTCAAAAGATAGAGGAGAGTAATCACTTGCTTTTTTGGCAATGTTGCAAACAAAGAAGGCCACTTGTTTAAAACAATAAGGGAGGTCGGAAGATTGGCATTTAGAGGATCCATCGCGTATTCATAAGAGAATATATTGATAATTAGAACGCCAGACATATGGGATTGAGCTATTCCATGCATTGAAAGCATGGAACTAACAACAGCAACAGATTTTGAATGGGCTTTTTTGTGAACACCTAGAGTGTAATCAAAAAAACTTAACATCATAGGTGCAATACTTTCCTTATCACCTTCAATAGCTCTCATAAACCCAACACCAAACTGAATGCCATCATTATTCTAGGTCATAGTGCCACAACGTGCAGTAGCAAAGTGCATAAGAGAAATTGGCAAAGCTAAACTGGATACATGTTCAAAAGAAAATAGACAAGAAATTGGAGTACTTTCATATTGTAGCATTTGAGGGACAAATCCAAAGTGCATAGAGGGTTAAAAATTTCAGATCGAAAGATTAGGACATGATTAGGTGCTAAAGTGGGGTGAGTAGGAGGCATGCCAAAAGGTGGAAATTCAGTAGCAAAATGAGAGAGTAATAGAGGAGGCTTACTGGCATCAGTCCAATTAGAAGAATCCACATTGAAAACGCGACCAGATCTAGTCAAGTAGAGCTCCTCATATGGAGACATCGACTTTGAATAGAAGCCTTTGGAGCAAGGCATGAAGAGAGACGGTGGAGAAGGGATGTGCATGACAGAGGTCAGTAAAGAGTAATGGAGGTTTGTGGGGTGCTCCAAAGATTGAAGCAGCTTCCATTAAACTTGAACTTGTTTATGTCATTTGCTGATATTGTAACTAATTAAAACATCTATTTCATAAGTTTTTATTGTTAATATATAACTTAGAAGTACTTATATTTATAATATAGTATTATCTTATTATTAATTAATATCCATGTTATGATATATTTTTTATGTTTATTCTTCTAATATATGTATGTATGTATGTATGTATATTTATAATTTTATTATTTATAAATTTGTATATCATATGACATTTTGAAATAATTTTTTTTCAAATTATATGAATTTTGTATTGAATATAAAGATCGTTATTTCCCAATTTCAAATAAAGTTTGTAACAATACTAATAAAATCCGAAACACATATTATCTACTTACAAAAGTCTATGTAACTTAACAAATGAATTCTAATGAATATATTAAACAAAAAACTATGGATTTTTTAGTTACTCTCGGTTTCCTTCAGTGTCTATGGCTTTTGCTATGTGATCAACTGGTGTTTGTTCATCTTCTTTTAGGAAGCACAGATCTGAATTTTATGTCTTCGAGTCACTGCAGCTTGATGTGGAGTTTGAATTGTCCTATGTTGTATAATTTTGTTTCCTCTTTATGTTGACGGAGTCAGTATAGGAAGAGAACTTCAATTTTTTTTGATTGGAAATTCCCTCTGAACGTGTTCAGTTTTGTTGCATCTAAAACATTTGATGGTATCTTTGCTTTCTGATTTGTTCAGTTTTCCATCAGTCCTTTTGAATTCTGTTTCTTTCTTGATACTTTAGGAATTTCCTAAAATTCCTAGTCATAAACATCATTTTCTCTTCATTTTCTGATCCTTCGTCTCCACGAGTAGTGTTGAATGCCAGTGTTTTCTTCTAACCCAATTGTCTTGCCTTTCTGTCCTACAATTGAACTTCATATGACACTAAATTACCTATTAGTTCTTCTACTTTCGTCATACTGGTACCATTAGCTTGTTCTATGGCCCGAGTCTTCTTATCCTATTGACTATTAAGTAAATGAAGAATCTTTTGGACTTAATCCTCTTCGGTGTATTCTTTTCCTAATGATATTAAAGCATTTATTATGCCTTAAAATATAGAATACATGTCAGAAATAGTCTCATTTGATTTCATTGTAAATAACTAAAATTGGTTAGTTACATAGAAATCTGTGTTTTTTTAACCTTACTAGTGCCTTCATGTTTAACTTACACCATTCTCCATATATCATGTGTAGACTTACATACATAAACTCTATTTAATTCATTTCATATAGTGAAAAGAATAGTATATTCATAACTTTTGAATTACTGAGTTCTTATGCCTTTTTCTTATTTGTCCATTGAGCATATGTAGTCTTGGGTTCCCTATGCTCACTTTTGGTAATATTCCAAATTTCAAAGCCATTGGATTGTAAGTAAATTTTCATTCTACATGACTGTATTCATAATTAACACCATTAAAAGTGAGGGTTTAGTAATTGATTGGCAATCTACAAAAGTTTTAAAATTGTGTTAGTAGTGTTAGAATCCATTAAAATCAAAAATTAGATTACGAGTTTTTGAGAACTTTGTGCTTTGATACCGAATGTGGATGAGGTGACGATAGGTGTATAACCTACTTTATATTACAGTGGAATGGATTTTAAGGCTATTTTCCTCTAGAAAGGGTTTATCAATATACTTGCAAATTTCGAACTTTATCATAGAAAAATCAAATATATGTAATAATATAATTGCTGAATAATCAGATAATAGTAAGTAAATGAAATAAAGATAAAGGTAAAGAAGACACCAAGAATTTTGTACTAGTTCTAATTCTCAATGCTACATCTAGTCCTATACCCTATATGGAATTTTACTAATCATGTCTTGACTTTAAATCAGTTGGTAAGAACACCCTTTACACCTCTTCTCTTTGACTTAAGTGGCATGGACAACCACTAGAATTTGATTTGGGGAACCAGTACACCCTCTGGAATTTGACTCATGTAATAGGAACACCTATCCTATCTTTGATCCATAAGGTGGGACAACTCCCTTTATAATCTCATCTTAATTTTTGCTCGGGTCGTTAATATCACCCATTTACAAGTAGTAGTGGTGAACTATAAGAAATCAATTATTTCGGTTATAATTTCATGTATTTTATTGATACAATTTCCAACAGACCATCAGTAGTTGAATATCTTTGCTTTTGAGTATAGATGAGTAAAGATTAGAGAGTTAATGATGTAGAACAGAAGTGAACCTTTTTTGATCTTTTGTATGAATGTAGAGAAAGAGAAATGATGTAGAAATCACCAGCACTTCGTTGAAATCTTAAAGAGAATGTGAGAAAAGAGAAAGTTAAAGAAAGTAGTTAGATTATTGTTAAAAATTCGGAATCAAAGGCCTTCAAATAGAGGTTGAAAAGTTGCATCCATTTACAAAAGGATGGTGCCTAAAGTTGCTTCTTTTGAAAACTTAAAAAACACCTCAATGGTATACGTCAACATACATATTTTTGATATGTCGACATATACATATTGATTTGTATATTTTCAGAAACATTTTGAATATGTTCAAATATATTTCTTAATAAAAACTCTATTAAAACTTATTTTATAATTTATTTAAATATTATTCTTTTATAAAAATATTTTAAGTGAAAACATAATTTTCGAAGTGACGATAATCAAAGATATGATACTACTTAGGTCTCTAACATTTAATTTGAGACTCGATAACATACTGACACAAATATCTTAAGCTCAACATACTGTTATTCTTGAATTCATTAACCCATGAGTCTTCGAATATACCTCAACCAAGTCTTGATTTATGCCGATCGATTCTTCAAGCTTTTATTTAATCATCACTTGTGTAAACCTAATATCATGCATAATATACTATATAACTCGAGAGAAAAACAGTAATAATTTTTGTATGGTTGTCATCAATTGGGTATTAACACATCAAAAATTACACCAGAATTGCTGGCAACGTTAGATGTTTAGCCTTTGCTTATGGGAAATATTGGTTCAAGTCAGAAGCAAGACAAAAATTTATTGGACAATTTTGAGAAGTTGAACAGAGGAGAACATTCGAGTCATTTGGATTGCTATTCAATTGATTTAGAAGGATGGTTGCAGAGATATGGCAGGTTGTGTGTCACTCTTATTAAGGAGTTGGTAAACATGGATCTCATAGTTCTAAGATGACTATTCATTCCGGTGGTGACAGAATGCAATGTGATATAAAGAGAGTATTTTACTGGCCTAGTATGAAGAGACACATGGCAGAGTTTGTTTCCAAGTATGTAACTTGTTAGAGGGTAATCATGGAGCAAAAAAAGCATGGTGGACTATTACAGCCATTGGATATTCTATAGTAGAAATGAGAGGGTATCTCTAAAAATTTATTGATTAGCTACCTAGAAGTATAAAGGGGAATGAGAATATTTTGGTCATAGCCGATTGACTGGCAAAATGCGCTTGTTTTATTCCAGTCGGGAGTTAGGATAGTTACGTCTTTAGCAATCTTATAGTCAAGTGAGATGTTTAGTTGCATGGAGTTCCTTCTACCATTGCTAGAGACTAAGATCTTCCTTTCACTAATGAGTTTTGGAGGAATCTTCAAAAGGCCTTGGGTACCAAATTAAATTTGACTATCGCTTATCACCCGTACGTGAACAGGCAGACTGGGATGGTGAATTGATTATTTGAGGACTTACTTTGGATGTGCATTTTGGATTTTGGAGGTTCTTAGGAGGATTACTTGCCGCTAGTAGGGTTCGCATATAATAATAGCTATCAAACAAGTATTAGGATGACATCATTCGAGGCATTGTATGAGTGGTCATGTAGATTACCATCTTTTTGGTTAGACATTATATGTAGAATTGTGCTTTGACCAGATATGATAAGGTAGACTTCAGGGAAAGTGGAGTTGATCCTTAAAAGGATGAAGAATTCCCAGTATAGGTAGAAATCATATGCTAACAGGAGATGCACGAAGTTGGAATTAACTATGAGTGACATGGTCTTTGTGAATGTCTCGTCGATTAGATACACTATGAGGTTTGGTAATTCAAGAAAGTTAGCACTTAGGTTTATAGGGCCTTTTCTAATCATGGAGTGAGTAGGGAAATTAGCTTACTGAGTGGAGTTTTGTGAAAAATTAGCAGGTGTTGAACCTAAAAACGGCGCAACATGCAAACCAAACTGATATAAAGAGGAATCTAGTAAAAAAAATAAGTAAATTAGAAAGAACACTAGAAATTTTTATAGCAGTTCGACAAATCTATGGCCTACATTAATAGTATTTTTATCGATTATAGAATTTTAGTCACTAGTATAATCGTTTGACAGATCTAACATTCTAGAACAACCAATAGTAGCTTCCTTAGTGACTATGGTCGAGTAGAGATAGAAGATGAAGAAAGAAAAGTACCCAAAGTCCTTTTCCACATGCCATAGGTGCTATATTTATAGGAAAATTATCCAGTAGAATCATCAGATCTTAATATACCTTGTTTAACTTTAGATTCAAAAAAAATTGAAGGGGAAGATGGAGTCTCCAGAGTCATAAAACTGCTCATTACCGACCAGAAGTGGTCAGTGTCGACCTAGTTTCTAGAGGGGTTACTTCTTCTTCCCTCCTTTGGTCTTCTATCTTTGAGTCATTAAGATCGAAGCACTTTTCCATAAAGATCATGTTGTTTCCAAGAGGTTTTGATATCACTTTTACTTGTCTACTTTCTTTCAAAATTTCCCTGGAGTTTCTTACCTATTCCTTCAGAAATGGACCCCAAGACGGTCACTCTGCCCTGCTATTTACGATTCATAGCTCCAAATATCCACAGGCAGCAAAGAAAGAGGTCATACCGATCATAAAGTGGTTAGTACCAGGCTCTTTCCTTAGCTCCAGCCTTGCTCCAGATTCTTGTGTCCACTTCTGTTATCCTTCCAAGCATGTTCCTAAATTAGTAAATCGTTTCATCTTCACTCTAATATCCAGATTCGTTTGAAAGCCACTTAGCTAAAAAGTATGGTAACACTTACCCCGTAGAGTATGCTTCTGTTTGAAACAAAGCAAGCTCTAGAACAAGACAAGCACATATCTCCATTCTTATATGTCTTTTTTATATCCAAGAATTGCTTCAAAGCATTGCTACTATAATACTATTCCATGGATATCTTTTTTTTTGTTTTTACAGTTCATAATACTTTCCTACTTCCCCTTTCATTAATTTCTGGCTAAAAATTCATCTCGGTATCAAGCTTTTCTTAATACAAAAAAAGTTCCCGAGCCATCGATCCCTTTAAGCACTCAACATTTAGAGATTTCCTTCATGTTTCTTCATTTTCTTTCATTGGTTTTTCCTTGCTTGCTCGATGCTGATCCCTCATGAGTCAAATTTCGATGCTCGAACCACTCATCGCTAATCAACTCTTGTCGTTGCCACCTTTCCTTAGCCGCTATCACAACCAAATATCCAGTTCGATCACTCCTGCATCGCTAAGAGATCTCTTCCCCAAATTCTCCAAGTCGCCACCTAGATCCGAAAGCAACCTAAGGCTAGTGGCTTCATCATGGTGGTGGAGCTTGTTGCAGGCGTTGGCTGAGGGCTATCTATGAGAAGCAAAATGTTGATGGCTTGATTTTGTGGTCGGCCTATACCTTACTTCTTGGTTTTTGCAAGTACAGAAGTCCACTTAGGGAAACCTTTACCATAGCCCAAAGTCAGCAATTGCAATGACTCAAGTCACGGTAGGTATCACCTATATAGTGTAGGCTCTGGGACTTCCACGATCCTGCTTTGGGCTACCCAAAGTCTTACGATAGCCTTGCTTCCTTGTTCAATTTTTAGGTATATGCACACTCTTGTGGGACATGGTCGATCCCAAGATGCCACTTCAAGTTTAATGATACGGTTCTCTTCTAAAGAACAGTCACGTTGAACATGTTTCATCATATAAAATTTACAACTACTACAATGCCAGTATCCGTGTAAAAGAAACGATCTATGTCGCTCTAGCCAGTGGTTCCATTATCAATTATTGATAATGGGTAAAATTCGAAGCATAGTTCCTTAGTGGCATGGCTCGTTTTCTATAACGAGTAAGCTATTTACGTAGGATGGTCCATTCTAGGTGTTTTAGACACATAACTCATGCTACATAGATTAACACTTTCACTTGTCCTGGTCAACGTCTAGAACCTGATTGGTCAACATACATCGACATCCGTTGAGTTTTGAGTGTTGATCATATTGGTTCATAGTTGAAGTAAGTTCCAAATAAAACTATTATCCTTCCTTTTGGCAAGGCCATGATATATCGACTTGGCTAGGAACAGATGGTTATCAACTAATCGATTATATACGACACTGTGGACGATGGTCGGGTAAATCTGGACTGGGTCCTAATCAAGGTACAATCAGTGTAGAATGATTGACATAGTTCCATGAAGTTATAATTCAAATTTCAAGATGATCATAGTTCATAAGCTTGAATTACAGACAAAGCAAAGATTTATATAAATTGATCAGGAACAATCCATGAAGTAGCTCAATTCAACGAAGATTGATTGATATCTAAAAATCCATAAGGCCAATCCATTTGAAACTTTCAAAGCATCAATATATTGAAGAGTGGAGCCTACAAAAACAATCGTAGGTCAAAACCATGAGATAAGAAGATAGCCGACCGTTTTTGGCCGATCATTTTTGCCAATCCTTCATAACAATTAGTGTAGCTCTGTGAACATCTCAAATGTGAAAGGTTGATCCATATCTCATGGTCTACAACTCAAAATGACTTCTTATTTTAGGGGCAAGTTTAGAAGGCACATGAGACCCCTTAGAATTGATCGCACATCATTTGGAAGCAAAAATAATGATCGGCATAACTATAGCCGATCGTTATTAAACATTGAGTTAGGGCCACCGATCGTTATGGTGGGCACCTATGGACCTAGAGAGCCTTGTTCCAAAATCTTAGTGAAATATTTTATCGTCTCTCCCTATAAATACATGCCATTTGGTTCATTATTAGGATCTTTATGCTGCTGTTTACTCCAAACTCCATTGTAATAGAGCGCTTGCTATTTTCTACCGCTGTACTCGAATTTATAAGTTATTAATAAAGGATAATCATCAAAGTGGAAGTAAGCATACAACCCCGAACCACTATAAATTTTTGTATCTCTGATTATAGTTGATTCTCTATTACTTGTTAATTCATTTTCTTAGTTTAATTTTTCTCTTCCTCATTTACTTCTCTATAAAAACTATTCTTGGGTGTTTGTGACCAATTTAGTTGCAAACATTATGGCGCTTTCATTGAGAAGGGGTTTAATTCTCCATTTATTAGGATCCCTTTGTTGCTACTAGATTGGATAAATCCCCCAAAGGAAATCTATAGTTATCTTTTAAAAGTTGCTCGTACTACTCATATTTGTAGAAATCTATGCAAAGCTATTAATAATAGTGAGGAATATTGGATCTACCTTTCAGAACATGGAAGGAAATGAAAATGCTACTAGCCAACAAGGAGGCCCGAGCAGCCAACCAACGAATATGAATGCTGAAACAGCGAAAGTCCAGAATCCAACCGACTTTATTACGAGAGCTGAATCCCAGAATATGATGAGAGAGATGATAAATAGCTATCGAGAGTTAAATCAGTAGATCCATGCCAATATCGATCAAATGAACCAACTCCTCAGCAATAGTGGGGAAAAGCTAGGTGCGACCCTACCCTAACGCGGCATCGGAGAGCTCTAGTTCATCGGATGGGTATCAAAGGCATATGTGTCGTAGAACAAATGGATATCATGTAGAAACTTTGGGGCATCAACAGGCAGACCGTCGTAGTCTTCCAGGAACGATCAATACCGATCCCTCCACCAGAGAAGGGAACTTACCTATGCATACTGAGATTCAAATCGGAGCTGCTACGACAGATTTGAATGATGGAGTTCGATTAAATGTTGACCAAATGATTTCTTAGGATGATGATGGAGTGAATATACAAGACGCACATCGAGAAGATGGTGAATCAAGAGGGCGTGAGATGGCCCACAGGTATCGTTCAGACTATTCATGCGAGGTGGAACACAACCATCGCTTGGCAAGATGCCAGACTTAGTCAGACATTTAGTGAAAAAGAGCCAGGGCTTGACTAACGATGATTGGGGAATCCCAAGAAGGCATATCCCATTCACTAATAATGTTCTGCACATGACATATCCAAGGAAGTTCAAGGTACCGATAGTGCTTGCTTACGAGGGGAAAACCTATCACATGCAGCACATCATGAGATATGAATGGCTAATGGATTCCGCATGAGCGAATGATGCAACTAAGTGTAGATGTTTTCCCATAACTCTCTTTGGAATTGTGACCATGTGGTTCACAAGGTTACCCCCGCGATAAATATCTAGATTTGATGATTTGGCAACAAAATTTATGGAGCAGTTCAAAATGCTTGCAACTCGTCCCAAGGATGTAATGTCTCTGTCTAGGAATGTCCAGGCTCCGAGAGAATCGTTGAAAGATTATTTGGAGAGATTTCATACAGCTATTAAAGAAATCAGTAATCCGAATGTCCATGCGATATTGATGGCCATAATGAGAGGGATAGATCCAGAATCTGACTTCGACGGTTGGTTAGCTGGCAAGCCGCCTAGGACATTAAAACACTTTTACGCAAAGGTGTTTGCACAAAAAATGGACAAACACCTCCAAGTCGTATGAATTAGTTGATTTTATGTTGTTTTTAGTGATTTGGGTGATTTATGCAAATATATAAAAAGCAGGGACTAAACTGTAAAAGACACACAGATTTATAGTGGTTCGGCCAGAACGTGCCTACGTCCACTTTATATGTTATTCTCCTTTTTCTTTCAGATTATAAGTACAAAGCTTTGTATACAAGTATATGAAAGTTGTTTGAAAGTTCCTTCCGTGCTTGAGCTCTCAAACTTGTCTGCCATTGTTGTACCCCTGCCCCTCTATTTATAGAGTGGGGCTGGGGGCAGGGGTCTTGGATGTATATAGCTGCTAGTGGGCTTGGGCTGAAGCAATCTGGCCTGGCAGAGTTGGTTCGGCAAAGCCTTGGTTCGGTGGAGAGTTAGTGTGGACTTGGTCCGGTTGTAGAGGGTCGAGGTAGTGGTTGGAACGGGGAGGCCTTGGACCGGTGGAGGTTGGTGAGGTTTGGTCCGGTGGAGGTGAGGTTGGTCTGGTGGAGCTTGGTTCGGTGATGGAGGAGAGGGTACTCTGGTTCGGTGGCGATGGACCGGTAGTGGATGGAAGGTAGGTTGGTTCGGTGATGGTCTATCTTGCTTCTGGTTCGGCAATGGGAGGAGGTAGCTGGTTCGGTAGCAATATGAACCGATAGTGGATGGAGAGGGAGCTTGGACCGGCAATGCTTGGAGATGGTATGGTTCGGCATTGTTTAGAAATGCGCCTAACACTTTCCCCCCAAAGTGGGGGCATACGCCATCATATGTCGCGCTTTGTTTTAGCTTAGGTGATTTTCATCCGGTCTTGTGTGCCGAACCACACGGTCCGGTCATCCTGTGTTCGTCTATAAATTGGGGTGTTAGGCCTTCGTTATCCCTTTATCGTTTTGAGATAGCCGAATCAGCCGAATACCGGATCAACCAAGTGCCGAACCAGTCTTGTTTGCCGAACTATTTGAAGTGTCGAATCAATTCTGATTGCCGAACCAGGTGAGACATTCTTTTGCCGAACGATCTTATATACCTGAATCACCGGATGGACTCGTGGATTCTGAGTACCGAATGAACCTTGTGGGTTTGAACTACCGAATGAGTTTGGGAAGTGTGAGGCTGAACGGTCTTTGGATTTGAGTTTTACTGAATGAACTCGGGAATTACGAGTGTTGAATGAACCCCTTACCAGATGGACTTTTATACTTGAATTACCAGTGAAATTCTTAGATTACATAGTTTATGTGTTTTAACGATATACTTTTTTGTGTTGCAGACAAATGTCTCAAAGATTGGAAACCCGATCAGAAAAGAAAAAGTCTACGGACAGAGGTGAGTCTTCCGCTGTGCCCCCAGTCCAGCCGGGGCCAGCGCGACATGGACCTACCCTGAGGTCATTAGTGGACGGATATGGCCCTCAGGAGCTCTTGAATTCCCCGCCCGACTGTTTTCCTAGCTCCCTCAAAGAGGAGCAGCTTGACGTTATATCCCGTTCCTTTGGGATCGATCGAGCGCGCATGCTATTGCCGAGGGAAGGAGTGATGCCGTATGACCCCCCTGAAGGCTACTTTGCTTACAGCAGATATCATTGCATGTGTGGTCCTATCCCGCCTCTCAACACCTGGATAGTTAGCTTCATCACATATCTGAAGGTGGCTCCATTCCAGCTTCAGCCTAACTCCTACGCCATTCTGGTGAGTCTTTTCGTCATCTTTCAGAGGAGATACGGGCGTCCTCCTTACAACCGGGAGATCCGGTATCTGTATAATCTGAGGGGCTACAAGAAGGGGTCTCCATATATCAGCTTGGAATCGGCCGTATCCTTCAAGCCCGTCCTAGACTTGTATTCGAAGTACAGCATGTTTAATAAGGAATGGTTTTTCGTCAAGGACGACTCCGTTTCCATCCGTTGCTTCACCTCCGGATGTAAGTCAAGGCTTTATTTATATTTTCCGTTCTGGTTGCAATGCTTCAACTTATGTGTTTTTATTTCTTGCTAGCGACAGGTGGTTTTGCGGTCGTGGAGAATGATCGCCTGGTTCAGACGGCAGCGGAAATAGAAGCTATTTCGGGAAGAGATAGGTCGGGTGCTTACTTGATCAGGAATGCTACACTTTTGGGGATCAACCTGATCCTACCACATCAGTCCGTGGTCAAGCAGAGGGATACGGAGGAAGAGAGGACTGCTCAAGCTAAAGGAGGGGCCACGGCGAAGAGTGGCAAGAGGAAGCCTTTCACAAAACCTCCAGTCGTCGGGCGAAAGAAGCTTAAGAAACCTGATGGACCCTCTCCCAGCACATGCCCAGATGTTCCGAGGAGGAAGGTGGAGAGGAGGAAAGAGGCGAGGAGGAGAGCGGAGGAGATGGAGAAGGTGAAGGACAGGGTGGTAGTGGTGCCGGTGCTTTGTCTTCTGAGCAGGCAGGGAAGATCCAGGAGTGGACGGATGATGCCTTCCGCTAGGCTTTTGAGGGGTTGGAGGAAGGATCAGCCTCGGTGGAGAAGGCGAAGAAGGCTGACAAGGCTGGGACTGGTGCCGATCCATCTTCTATGGGTCCTTCAGCTAATGCGACTCCGGCGGTTCAAAGTGAATTCTTAACTTTCGCAGACTCCCTTTATGATAAGGACTTAGTAATATTTTATGGCCGGCTCCCATCCTGGAATGAGATTCAGGACTTATTGCAGTATCCCACTCCCCCTCAGGGTTTGTAAAATAAGCGTGTCTTCCTACTTAACATATTTCTTGGATCATAGTTTCATGCATGCTTGTAACACCTGGTTTTTATTCCAGGAACAGGTAAGGTGGCCAAGACATCAGATATTCGACACCGCCTCGAACAGTACAAGCTACTCAAAGCTTCTTCCAAACCAAAGCCGTCAACTAGCCATCCTGGAGATATGGTTAGATATCGCCCTCTTCTCGGAGTTATTGAAGAAGATATGCGAAAGAGGAAGAGGGGGCGATCTTCGTTTGAACCATCACCTGGCCCTCAGCCTCCAGTCCAGCCTACCATGATATTACTGAGGAAGACACCAAGCTTATGCCTTCCTCACATCCGTCATAAAATCCAACCGTTACCCCGATAGACCACCCTTGTTTGGTTCGAAACTCATTTGCCGGCCACCCGGATCTGGAACCGAGTTTTCAGGACATCTCTTTTGACAAGGCCACGGGTGAGCATCTTCTTCCCAGCAACCCCATGGTACGGGTGCTTGATGAGGCTAAGTCCTTAGATCTCGATTTGCTTACTACTCGGATAGTTACCATGGGGGACGAAGCCAAGGCTAATATCGACCGGATCGCGGAGGAGACCAGGAAGTTGATGGGGCATCATGCCCGTCTGGTCAAGGCTGGAGAGGAGATTGGGAGTGCCAACATCCGACTACGGTTAATGGTTTCTGACCAGGCCAAGCAGCTCGCCGATCAAGCCATTCAGATTTCTCAGCATGAGGCAGTCTCCAGGCGGTTGAAGAAGACTATGGAAGAGGCTAGTAAGGCAGAACTACGAAAGATGGAGGCTGCCTGCAAGGAACGGATTGACATGGCCATCGCAACGGTGGACGAGGTTCGGAGAGCGGATCTTGAGCAGGTGGAAGAGTTATCTGGGAGGCTTGAGGCCGCAGAGCTTGCTCAGGCCAAGCTGAAGGAGGAGATGGAAGTGTTGCGGAAGTCCCTTCAGGCTGATTGCTCGAGATACCGATTGGAGAGAGATGCTGCTGTCGCACGACTGTCGGCTTCTGAGGCCCGGATGAAAGAGTTTGAGGAGAACGAGGGGATGATGGACGAGATGCTCCAGGACATGTATTTCCGTACTTGGAGGCAGGGCAACCTGTCCTGGATGGACGATTATCCCCGGGTTATGGCTAGGATATATCTCCGGGCTTTGGAGGAAGCTAAGGCCGATGCGGATAAGGAAGGTGGTGCGGCTTTCAGGATGGATGTGGTTACGGCCCAATTTACTAAGGAAGAGAAGGTGGCGGTTAAGGAGGGCATGCGGCTGCTTGCTGCGGATGAGGTAGGCGTGCAGCTAGATGATGATGATCAGGGAGCAGACGCTGGTAAGTCTTTCCTTTTAACCTTTTCATGATTTGATTGCTTATCTTTCGTGATTATTGATGGATTCTCTTTTGAATTGGGCAGGCGGGACCTCTGGAATACATGCGGGGAGTTCTGACCCCGCAGTTAAGTAGATCCGGAGGGCCAGCGGGATGGAGGCGAAGCTCTGATTCTTTGACTTGACTTGGACATATTTTGGTTGCTGTCTATGTTAGTCCGAAACATTAATGTAACTTGTAATTATATTATTTGTAAAGAATGACTTTCTGTAATTTTATAACATAAACAGATTCTGCTATATTTGAATGCTTTTGTTATTCTGATGTGTTGCATAAGAAATATAGCTGTGTATGTGCTAGTGATTCAATTGTGTTTAATGCTAAGTTCTTGCTTAATATGTAATTTCATATCTTGCAATGTTTGTGTGATGTGCGAATGAATTATGGTTACATATTTGTATAAAAGAGAAGATAGTACCGCCCTTCGTGCTTTAGTTGTAGAGGGTTGCTTTGAATGTCTTGCGTGACTGAGTATGGAATGTAGCTGAGTGTTCCGTCATCCGGATGTGAGTTCATATTTCCACAAGCGAGAGTTCCCCTATTTTGTGACCTGTACTTTAGGGATCGTTATATAGGGTAGGAGAAAAGTTTCTGAATGAAATGGAAATATGAGAAACATTAAAACTTCCAATCACGGAAGGCCGTCGATATGCTTAAGTTCGTGGCAAACGGGTTTTGTAGTCACTTTCCCTAGCTGTGGGTCTTGGAGACATTTGTCACCCATCTTACGCCTCCGTGGGGAGTTTATCTTTTTTACCACAGCTACACTTAAGACATATCGGAGCCGAGATCGCGCACAGTAACTACCCGAGCCATTATGGACCGTAATCGTGGGTATTATTCGATTCATTGTGGCCGGCTAGCGTGGGTGCCGATCGTCAACCGTGAACTACCCCTGGCTGGCCACACCTTATGTTGGGGCTTAAAGTAGGTTCGCAGTTGCCGACGAGCCGAACGCCGTAATGAGCTGCCATCGGATATAGTCGGCCTTCTTGATGGCTTATAATCGGCTCATTACATTTGGCTTTGAGGGCAGTCGCGAGGAATGAGTTAACCCGCAGCAGAGGGATGCTGGAGCAAAAGTGTCTCATTGGCGAGTGCATAGAATCGCATAGTACATGTTGGGTCTTGTCCAGGTGAGGTTGCGTCGTGAAGTTCCAGTATGGAAATGTCGTTATACATGATTTCGTTCAACAGAAAAGGATAAAGCTTAATAAGCAGCCAAGATATAAAGGAACAAGTTAAAAAGAGACAAGATTTTTAAAGTGGTTCGGCACGAAAATGCCTACGTCTACTGATTCTCTTTGTTAATTCACTTCATATGGGCAGTACAAGTTAAGAAAAGTATCGACGGAGGTGTTGGATGTTCCATGCCCTCTGGAACACCTCTCCATCCACTGTTGACAAAATATAAGCTCCGTTGTGGAGATCTTTATGAATTACATAGGGCCCGTCCCAGATTGGATCTAGCGCTCCGGGGCGCGGGAAGATCCGCTTGAGGACAAGATCTCCTTCTTGTAAGCTGCGGTGCTTGACTTTGGAGTTGTATTGTGCTGCAACTTTTTGCTTATGAGTTGCTGCTTTGAGTGCTGCATCGTTTCTTCTCTCCTTAATTAGATCCAAAGACATGTGGAGGAGTTCTTCATTCTCTTCTGGGTTGTAGTGGATCCTGCGGTGGGAAGGCACTACAGTTTTAACTGGAAGCATGGCCTCCGATCCGTATGCCAAAGAGAAAGGAGTATGCCCTGTTGATGTTCTGTAAGATGTGCGGTAGGCCCAAAGTGCCGTAGGAAGTTCATCCACCCAAGCGCCTTTTGACTTTTCAAGTTTCTTCTTGATTAGAGTTTTGAGGATTTTGTTGACAGCTTCGACTTGTCCGTTTGCCTGAGGATAAGCCACAGATGAGAAGCTTTTGTGAATTCCGTGCTCTTGGCACCAGTTGGCGAATTCCTCGCTGTCAAATTGAAGTCCATTGTCCGATATGATCTTGAGTGGGACTCCGTACCTGCATAGAATATTTTTGATCAAGAAGTTGATAATTTTTGCCGAAGATATTTTATTTAGAGGTCCCGCTTCCACCCATTTGGTGAAATAGTCGACTGCCACTATAGCATATTTGGCTCCGCCTCGGCCCGTTGGCAGTTCGCCAATCAAGTCAATTCCCCATACTGCAAAGGGCCAAGGGCTGGTCATTTGAGTAATCTCCTTCGTGGGTAGTCGAGGAATCTTAGCAAATTTCTAACATCTGTCGCTTCTCTTGACGAAGTCCAAGGCATCTTTGTTTAAAGTGGGCCAGTAATATCCATATCGGAGTATCTTCTTTGCCAGGATCTGCCCTCCAGTGTGATCTCCGCAACTTCCTTAATGGATGTTGGATAACACTTCCCTGGCTTCCCTTCCAGCGATACACCTTAATAAGGGATTAGAGAAGCCGCGCCGATAGAGGATACCTTCTTGTAATGTGTAGCGGGAAGCTCTCCTTAAGATTTTCATAGCTTTGTTACGCTCGTCGGGCAGTGTGCCATCTTGTAAATATTTTCGGATAGGAGTCATCCAAGTTTCCTATTCGATTGCAGCTATCATATTCATTGTCTCGTAACTCGGGGCTAGTTGCTGTGAGATGGTTATTGTTCGTGAAGCGGTGCCGTCCTTCATGCTAGCTTGCTTTGCCAGTTCGTCAGCCTCCTGATTCTCTTCTCGGGGAATGTGTTTGATTAAATAGTGATCCAATTGATTAAGCTGCAGCTTGGTCTTCTTTAGATATGCTGTGAGTCGTTCTCCTCGAGCCTGGAATTCTTCTAGTATTTGATTTACAATAAGTTGAGAATCACTACGGAGACATAAAGAACCGACTCTTATCTCCAGGGCAAGTTCTAATTCGGCTATCACTGCTTCGTATTCTGCGTCATTGTTGGTGGCAGCGAATTCCAACCTTAGGGCGTAGCGCAGCTTCCTTCCCCTGGGGGTGATTATCACAACACCTGCCCCCGAGCCTTGTTCATTTGATGCTCCATCTACGAAGAGATTCCACTTGATATCTTCTGCTATTTCAGATTGCTCCTTACCTTCGTTAGTAGTGAATTCGGCAATGAAATCAGCTATGGCTTGCCCCTTGATAGCAGTGCGAGGATGGTAGGTGATATCATATTGACTCAGTTCAATGCACCACTTAAGCAATCGCCCAGAAGTGTCGGGGCGATGGAGTACTTGCCTTAGCGGTTGATCGGTTAAAACTCTGATGGAATGAGATTGGAAATAGTGTCGCATTTTCCGTGACGTGATTAGCAGACAGTATGCTAGATTCTTAAGTTTAGGGTATCTGGCTTCTGCCCCTGTAAATCTCTTGCTTACAAAGTATACGGGCCGCTGTGCGCGGTTGTCTTCTCTCACCAAAGCGGCGCTTAAAGCATGGGACGATACAGCAAGGTATAAGTATAGTTCCTCGCCTTCATTTGGAGTTGAGAGTACTGGTGGTCTCTGGAGGTGTCCGATTAAGTTAAGGAAGGCTATCGAGCATTCGTCAGTCCATTCGAATTTTCTTTTTTCTTTCTTTAGAGCTTCGAAGAAAGGGATGCATTTGTCATTTGCTTTAGAGATGAACCTACTTAGGGCGGCCACTTTCCCGTTTAGGCTTTGCATCTCCCTTCGAGTGGATGGTATCTTGATATCTTGTAAAGCTCGAACTTGTTCGGGGTTTGCTTCAATCCCCCTGGCATGAACGATGAATCCTAAGAACTTTCCCGACGATACTCCGAAGGAGCACTTTAGAGGGTTCAGCTTCATTCCATATTGGCGAAGTACTTGAAACATCTCATCCAGGTGGTTTATATGATCGTTGGCTTTCCTCGATTTTACCAGCATGCATCCACATAAACTTCCATAGTTTGTCCTATTAGTTCCGCAAACATCTTGTTGACAAGGCGCTGATAAGTAGCTCCGGCGTTTTTAAGTCCAAAAGGCATTACTTTGTAGCAGTACAATCCCCGGTCAGTGATGAAACTAGTGTGGTCTTGATCGGGAGCGTGCATAGGGATCTGGTTATATCCTGAATATGCGTCCATAAAGGATAAGAGTTCGTGTCCGGCAGTGCTGTCCACGAGTTGGTCGATACGGGGGAGTGGGAAGCTGTCTTTCGGGCAAGCGTCATTTAAGTTGGAGAAATCGATGCATGTTCGCCACTTCCCGTTAGCTTTCTTTACCAGTACCGGGTTGGCGATCCATTCTGGGTAGATGGCTTCTCGTATGAAGTCATTGGCAAGTAGGTTCTTCACTTCTTCCTCTAGGGCTGCTGATCGTTCTGCCCCCATGCTTCTCTTTTTCTGCTTTACTGGCACCTTCGTGGGATCGATGTTCAGTACGTGGCATGCTACATCTGGGGAGATTCCTGTCATATCAGCGTGCGTCCATGCAAATACATTCATGTTGTGGCAAAGAAAATCAATGAGTTGATCCTTTAATTCTTCTTTTAGTTGAGATCCGATTTTCAATAGTCTACTTGAGTCATGTTTGTCTACAGCTACGAATTCCATAGCCTCTTCAGGCTCGGCGGTGGCCTCCTCCTCTTTGTCCCTGGGGTCTAATTCATTGAAAGGGTCACTGATATATCGAAGAGGAGGGGCTTTCTTTAGTTGCTATGTTTCCAAGTTTTTCATGCAGAGAGTTGTCTCTGCATTTTTCCCTTTATCTTTTCTGCGGTTATTGCGAAGCTCAGTTACATAGGAGTCTCGAGCAGCGTCTTGATCTCCCTCCATTTCTCCTATTCCGTTATCTGTTGGAAATTTCATCTTCAGGCACCATGGGGCTAGGAAAATTTGGAAGTCAGACAAGGCTGGTCTTCCCAGAAAGGCGTTGTAGGCCGAGTGGTTCTCTATTAGTACAAACGTTTGTTTTCGCACAACGGAGCGGGGATGACTTTCTATTTCAACAAAGAGGTCCAGTTGCCCAAGGGGCATCTTCGCATCTCCAGTGAAACCATGTAGTGGTTTGTTGCAGGGAGACACATCCTTCATTGACAACTTCATTTTGTCGAAAGCATGCTTGAATAGGATGTTCACCGAGCTTCCAGTGTCTACTAAAATTAGAAAGACTTTGGCTGGACCGAACCAGACAGAGATGACCATAGGATCCATGTGTGGGTACTGTCTTCCCTCTAGATCATGCCTACTGAATGTGATGTCGTCATTCTCTTTCCGTTTCGGGTGGCGTTCTTCCATAACAGAATTAACGTAGCCTTCAACGTTTCTAAGGGACTTGCCGTACCTTTCCATCTCTGCCCAGCTTCTGTCGGCGATGTGTGGTCCTCCTGATATGGTATGGACCACTATCTTCTCTTGACTAGAGTCGCTGGTGTTGCGATTTCCTCCGCCTACTTCTGGGAGGGGTAGCCTTGGGTTTTCATTGGCGGGAGCCGGAGTCATGTTTTGGCTTTTTACATAGCGTTCCAGTCTCCTTCTTCTAATGTGTTCTTCAATCAAGTCCCGGAGATGGTGACATTCATTGGTGTCATGTCCGTGGGATTCGTGGAAGCGACAGAACTTTTCAGACTTGAGTGCATTATCTGACTCCTTCTTATGCGGGGGGCGCTTGTATCTAACTTCGTCTTGAGTGGATAGGTTTTCGATTGTTTCATTCAAATGAGTGTAGGAGTCAAATCTTGGTCCTGGTCGGTATAAGCGCTTTTCTCCCTTCTTGCCCCCAGCGATGTCTCTACAGTCACTTCTCCGAACATCCTTTGCTGCAGCGGGAACCTTGTCCGGAGCTGTCTTAGCCTATTGCCCTGACTGCCTCTCAGTGGCAGCATCTTCAAGTCTTATATACTTTCCAGCTTCATGGAAGAAATCAGGTAAAGTAGCTGGTTTTTCCTTGGTTAGTCTTCTAGCAAATTTAGTATCCGGATGTACACCACTGCAGAGGGCCATTAGGATAAGTTTCTCGTCGGCATCTTGGACTGCGGCCGCTGCGGCGTTGAATCGGGTTAAATATTGTTGCACTGTCTCTTCGGACTTCTGTTTGATATTAGATAAGGAATAAGCGTCCTTGGGTTGTTCCACATGAATGCGGAACTGGCTGATAAACTTTTCTTTCAACATTTCCCATGAGCTGATGAACCCTTGGGGTAGGTGGCAGAACCAGGAGGTAGCTAGATCTGCCAAGGAAGTGGGAAGCATTTACACAATACTCCCTCCGTTGCTCCGCTCATGAGCATATGCTGGGTGTATCTCTATAAGTGTACTATGGGGTCAGAGGTTCCCTTGTAAGGTTCCATTGTTGGTATTTTCCATTCCCGGGGGGTGATGGCGGTTTCGATATTGCGGGTGAAGGGGCTGGTTACCCTAACACCTATCCCTCGATCCCTTTGCTCCTGTTGGACGCACTCTCTGAACAATCGCGCCATCCTTTCATCAGAACTTGGAGCGGATAGAAATGAGTTTGGCTCTTCTCTGCGGGATTGAAATGAGTTTGGTTCTTCTCTGCGGGATTGAAATGAGTTTGGTTCTTCTCTGCGGGATTGAAATGAGTATGGTTCTTCTCTGCGGATAGAAATGAGTTTGGTTCACTGAGCTTCCAATGTCTGCTAAAATTCGGAAAACTTTGGCTGGACCGAATCAGGCAGAGATGACCATAGGATCCATGTGTGGGTACTGTCTTCCCTCTAGATCACGCCTACTGAATGTGATGTCGTCATTCTCTTTCCGTTTCGGGTGGCGTTCTTCCATAACAGAATTGATGTAGCCTTCAGCGTTTCTAAGTGACTTACCGTATCTATCCATCTCTGCCCAGCTTCTGTCGGCGATGTCTGGTCCTCCTGATACGGTATGGACCACTATCTTCTCTTGACTAGAGCCGCTGGTGTTGCGATTTCCTCCGCCTGCTTCTGGGGGGGTAGCCCAGGATTCTCATTGGCAGGAGTCAAAGTCCTATTCTGGCTTTTTACATAGCGTTCCAGTCTCTTTCTTCTGATGTGTTCTTCAATCAAGTCCCGAAGATGATGGCATTCATTGGTGTCATGTCCATGGGATTCGTGGAAGCGGCAGAACTTTCCAGACTTGAGTGCGTTATCTGACTCCTTCTTGTGCGGGGGGCGCTTGTATCTAACTTCGTCTTGAGTGGCTAGTAAGATGTCTTCGATCGTTTCATTCAAAGGAGTGTAAGAGTCAAATCTTGGTCCTGGTCGATATAAGCGCTTTTCTCCCTTCTTGCCCCCAGCATTGTCTCTAGAGTCATTTCTCCGAACATCCTTTGCTGCAGCGGGAACCCTGTCTGTAGCTGTCTTAGCCTGTTGCCCTGACTGCCTCTCAGTGGCAGCGTCTTCAAGTCTCATATACTTTCCAGCTTCATGGAAGAAATCAGGTAAAGTAGCTGGCTTTTCCTTGGTTAGTCTTCTAGCAAATTTAGTATCCGGATGTACACCACTGCAGAGAGCCATTAGGATAAGTTTCTCATTGGCATCTTGGACTGCGGCCGCCGCGGCGTTGAACCGGGTTAGATATTGTTGCACTGTATCTCCGGGTTTCTGTTTGATACTAGATAAGGAATAAGCATCCTTGGGTTGTTCCACATGAATGCGGAACTGACTGATGAACTTTTCTTTCGACATTTCCCATGAGTTGATGGACCCATGGGGTAGGTGGCAGAACCAAGAGGTAGCTAGATCTGCCAAGAAAAGTGGGAAGCATTTACACAATACTCCCTCCATTGCTCCGCTCATGAGCATATGCTGGGTGTATCTCTGTAAGTGTACGATGGGGTCCGAGGTTCCCTTGTAAGGTTCCATCGTTGGCATTTTCCATTCCCGGGGGGTGATGGCAGTTTCGATATTGCGGGTGAAGGGGATGGTTACCCTAGCACCTATCCCTCGATCCCTTTGTTCCCGTTGGACGCACTCTCTGAACAATCGCGCCATCCTTTCATCAGAACTTGGAGCGGATAAAAATGAGTTTGGTTCTTCCCTGCGGGATTGATTCCGTCCAGATGACCTGTAAGGATGGTATTGTTTATCACTCCTAACATTCTCCAATGGCTGCCTCTGGTCTTCCGGGGGCATGCTGGGGTCAGCTACAGTTGGCCCTTGCCTTGATCTTTCCCTGCTTGGTTCTCTTCTCAGCACTTCCTCGGGTCCAACTTCGGGTTGGACTTCAGCTCGGTCCCGTATACTGGTGTTTTCATGGTTAGGTAGCATGACGGGCTCAGCTACATCCGACCCCCGCCTGGCACCTCCCCCGTTGGGTTCGGTTCCAAGTGTTTCCTCGGGTCGGAATTCGGGCTGAGTCCGGGCTCGGCTCCTACCATGGCTGTTTCTGTTGTTAGCCTCTTCGAATAAAAAAGACCTTTGTCGTCTCCCAGATCCTCCAGACCGGGACTCACCCCATGATTCAGTGCTGCGGTTAGTTTCTTCGACATCCCTTAAGCGTGACATGAGTTGATCCACTAGGGCTTCTTGTTGAGATGTGAAGCGGTTAGTTACTTCAGCCACAATCCTGTCCAGATCCGCCTTTGTAAGTGGTCGTTCCGTATCAGGGGCTGTCGGACTTGCTGATTTAAATTTGCTGTTGGAACTGGACGATTGTCTTGGTCTCTGATTACTGGATCTGGGATACTGCTAGTTGCAATGTTCTTTCCTTTGTTAGTATCTTTCTTCCGTCCGGGAGGCATGTTTCCCAAGCAATGAACGATGCTGATAGGAAAAGAGTTGAGTGGGAGAAGCTGAAGCTTCGAGCTCCTGTTCTCAGTGAAAGCACCAAAAATGTTTGCACAAAAAATGGACAAACACGTCCAAGTCGTATGAATTAGTTGATTTTATGTTGTTTCTAGTGATTTGGGTGATTTATGCAAATATATAAAAAGCAGGGACTAAACTATAAAAGACACACAGATTTATAGTGGTTCGGCCAGAACGTGCCTACGTCCACTTTATATGTTATTCTCCTTTTTCTTTCAGATTATAAGTACAAAGCTTTGTATACAAGTATATGAAAGTTGTTTGAAAGTTCCTTCCGTGCTTGAGCTCTCAAACTTGTCTGCCATTGTTGTACCTCTGCCCCTCTATTTATAGAGTGGGGATGGGGGCAGGGGACTTGGATGTATACAACTACTAGTGGGCCTGGGCTGAAGCAATCTGGCCTGGCAGAGTTGGTTCGGCAAAGCCTTGGTTCGGTGGAGAGTTGGTGTGGACTTGGTCCGGTTGTAGAGGGTCGAGGTAGTGGTTGGAACGGGGAGGCCTTGGACCGGTGGAGGTTGGTGAGGTTTGGTCCGGTGGAGGTGAGGTTGGTCCGTTCGAGCTTGGTTCGGTGATGGAGGAGAGGGTACTCTGGTTCAGTGGCGATGGACCGGTAGTGGATGGAAGGTAGGTTGGTTCGGTGATGGTCTATCTTGCTTCTGGTTCGGCATTGGGAGGAGGTAGCTGGTTCAGTAGCAATATGAACCGATAGTGGATGGAGAGGGAGCTTGGACCGGCAATGCTTGGAGATGGTATGGTTCGGCATTGTTTAGAAATGCGCCCAACAAAAGGCAGCTCAGTACTTGATAAAGGAGAAAGCCAAATCCTCCGGAAAGAAGAATATTGCAGGACTAAATGGAGAGGGAGTGTAGAGTAATATTGTAGTAAAGCAATCCAATAAAAGCTCTAAAATGGTTCAAGTGAATATCCAGAACAAACCAAATTGGTAAAAGAAAGGCAGAGATAGGAGCTAAGAATGGAAGAGGTATTCTGCAAGAGGAAAGCGTATGATTCTAATGTACAACACTTACACGCCACTGGATACGACCCTGGAGAATGTCTATTTGTCTACCTTCAATATTATGTAGTATAGGAAGCCGCCTCCGAAAGAATCTATAGAGAAGCAGAAATAAAATGGGGAAAATTTCCCATTTCACGAATTTTATGGGTATAACACCAATGAATGCAAGCGCCTCTAGGAGGTTATGGAAAAGCTGAATTGAGCAAGGAAGTTACAGCAGTTTGTATAAAACCCGTAGGATGGAGGGCAGGGGATATCCAAACCCAACTGAAGACAAGCACCACATAAGGTTGAGGAACCTATGCGGACTGAAAGAAGATTAGTGATCAGTATAATAGTCACAGGACCGCATCTAGCTGGTAAAAGTTGGCACGAGATGGAGAGTTATACTAGGGCGATTAAGCATGTGGATTTTGAATGTTGTTCAAACACAGAGAATGGAGCTCCAACGAAATAACATCGTATAATGACAGACGGTATCATGTTTAGGAGCAGAGATGCAGACAAGGTAGAGGCTTCAGAGTAGATCTAATGGTCATTTTGGCTATGATTGACCCTGCTTTTGTGAAAAGGATATTGGTTTACCGTGGAAGTTCGGTAAACATAATTTTCAACAAAGCTTATGATTAGATGAGGATGGAAGCAAAGGATTTAAAGCCGTCTAAAGCCTACATACACCTTTTAATGGTGTTGCAACTGAAGCTGTTGGTTATGAGGAATTACCTGTCGAGTTGGGAGAAGGAGACCGAAGAAGGGTGTGAATCTTGCCTTTTTTGTTTTGGATGTTGAGTCTCCGTACAACATTTTTCTGGGTTGATCGACCCTGGTCGAATTCTGGACAGCCCTTGCCCCAAGGTGTCTAACTTTGAAGTTTCTGACAGACAATGGTTTTGGGGTTGTTCATGGTGATCAGGCAACAGGACGTGCCTATTATGTAGCTGAGTTGAGGGATGCTAAATGCAAAGAGAAAGGTGTGGACAAGACTGTTTGCATCCAACAAATCGAAAATTGATAACCAGCTCTTGAGCCTTGGCTCGAACGCCACATTTGGTTCTATAGAGACATAGATCTGAGAGATGATGAGAAGGATCTCAAAGAGACCAAGTCTACACCAGCTGAGCTAACGATTGATAATACAGTCAGCCACTATGAACCATTACAGGTCCTAAAGATCAGATCATTGCTCATCCCCTCGATGATGAAAGAACTTGCCGAATTTCTTCAAGCAAATCTTGATATGTTCGCTTGGACTCACTCTGACTTGTGTGGAATCTTGCCTGCCATTGCAAGCCATGCATTGAATATCGACCCGAGACTTGTCTCGGTGAAACAAAAAAGATGCGACATGGATCAAGAAAGATCTATAGCTCCCAAAGAGGAGGTGGATAGTCTCAAGGACAACTAGTTTATCCATGATGCCCTCTACTCTAAATCGGTATCTAATCCTATACGTGTGAAAAAGGAGAATGGAAAATGGAGAACATGCATTGATATTCAAACTTGAACAAGGTATGTCTAAAAGACAGTTTTCCCTTTCCGACGATGATCAGTTGGATGCATATTCAGGATATAACAAAATCCCGATGCACATTCCCGATCAAGAACGCACTAGTTTTATCATTGATGTTTGATTATATTGCCATGTGGTGATGTCGTTTGGACTAAAGAATGCAACATCGACTTACCAGTGCTTAGTCGATAGAATATTTAAAGTTCGGATGGGAAAAATGATGGAGGTATATATGGATGATATGCTCATGAAGTCATGATGATCAAGCGACCACATTAGAGACTTGGCAGAAATGTTTAGTATTTGCTGACATTACAAGATAAAAATTAATCCTTTAAAGTGCTCTTTTGGCGTAGCATCAGGGAAGCTCCTGGGTTTTATTATTTATGATCGTGGAATAGAAGCTAATTTCGAGAAGATTCAGACTATCCGCTGTATCCAAACACTGAAGACTATTAACCAAGTACAAAATCTGAATGGAAAGTTGTCGTCTTAAGCCAATTTATTTCCACAGCTACCGACAAATGCATTTCTTTCTTTGGCTTGATTAGGAAAGGGAAAAGAAACTTCAAATGGACACAATATTATGAATACACATTTCAAGCTTCGATGAATCATTTGGAGAGACCCTCCATCTTATCAAAGCTGGTGGATCGTGAAGATTTGTATATTTATTTGGCTGTGCCAGTACATGTTATAAGTGTCGCGCTACTTCGTGAGGAGAATCGAATTCAAAGACCGATTTACCATGTCAGTAAGCGATTGATGGGAGCCAAAAAGAACTATCCAAAAATAAAAAAACTGCCATATTGCTTGCTAATCGCATAACAGAAGCTCCGCCTGTACTTCCAGGCATACCCTGTCAATGTTTACATCAACCAACCGTTACGACGGGTCCTACAATGACTTGAGATGCTAGAAGATTACTTAGGTGGAATATCAAGCTTAGTCAATTTGATATCACTTATCCCACTCGGAGGTCTATCCAGGATCAGGCGTTGGATGATTTTATAGCAGAATTCACTACAGGATGATTCCTTGGAGAATAGCGAAATCCTACCATATAGTGGAAATGGTATAGCGATGGAGCATCCAAATCGTTGTTTTGGAGTTGGAATTGTGTTTGTAACTCCAGAAGATCGGTCGATCTGTTATGCTTTAAAACTTGATTTTCTAGTGACAAACAACGAAGCTGAGTACGAGGCCCAGATTGCTAGACTTAAACTCGCTAGAGAACTGAGAATAAAGTCTCTCAAAATCTTTTGCGATTCACGGTTGGTAGTATACCAAGTTAGAGGAGATTAACAAGCTAAAGGACAACGGGTTTCTCCATATCTAGCCTAAGTCTAAGACGTATTTACTGAATTTGAGTATTATGACATTTTTCATATTACGTAGGATCGAAACAAAGAGGCTGATTCATTAGCAAAATTTGCTAGCACTGGTGATGCATAAAAGATGGGCCTAGTTCCAGTTGGGGTATGAAATACCCCAAGTATAAATCTGATGGAAATTGATCAAGTACTAGAGATGGAGCCTAAGAAGGGATCGTGGATGACTCCATTTAAAGACTATTTTTCTACAGGGAGTTCTTCCCGAATGAAGGAATGAAAAGCGACAAATCATTTGCAAAGCTTCATGATATATCATGCAAGAAGGAATTATGTACCGAAAGGGTTTTTCGTATTCCTCTACTCCTATATATCTCTCATGATGAGATAAAACTAGTCCTAAAAGAAGTTAATGAAGGGAAATGTGGCGATCATATTTAGGGGCAAACCCCAGCAAAGAAAATACTCCATTATAGGTATTATTGGCCGAAAGTTAATCGAAATGATAGTTAATCGAAATTGTTTCTGATTATGTAAGAAGGTGCAACAAGTGCTAGATATATTTGACAAGAGCTCCGCTGACCGAAATTACATAAACAGTCAGCAAATGGCTGTTTGCCATATAGGGCATAGATATTATCGGTTTCTTACCAATCTCTAAAGGTGGTGCAAAGTACGCTGTTGTTGCGGTTGATTACTTCACTAAATGAGCCGAAGTAGAACCATTAGCCACGATCACAGCTAAGAAAGTAATCAATTTCATTATTCAAAACATTATCCGTTGCTTAAGTTTTCCATAAACTATTGTAATAGACAATGGGACTCAATTTGATAGTGCTGAACTCAAAGACTTCTGCCATCAACATCGTATTGAAAAGAGATTTGCGGGAGTTGCTCACCCTCAAGAGAATGGACAAGTTGAAGCTCATTCTAAAGAAGCGTTCGGAAAAGGATAGATGCAAATGGGTGGATGAACTCCTGACAGTTCTTTGGCTTATTGGACCACCCACAAGTCCGCGACTGGCCATACTCCATTTATCCTCGCTTACGGTTTCGAGGCTGTTATTCCCGTTGAACTCAAAGTTCCTTCTCATCGAGTAACTTATTATGATCCGAGAAAAAACAAAAAAAAAATCTCCTTTTGGAGTCTCTAGACTTCATAAATGAAAAATGCGAGGTAACCTATTTGAAGGCAGCTACATGCCTATAGCGAGTCGGCCGATACTACAACACTAAAGTCCGACATA
Source organism: Allium cepa (assembly GCA_030765085.1). NCBI lineage: Eukaryota > Viridiplantae > Streptophyta > Magnoliopsida > Asparagales > Amaryllidaceae > Allium > Allium cepa. Next base: position 709,965,928 of record CM060932.1, read on the forward strand.
GAACCTTTGGAATTGACGATCTCGTCTTAAAATGGGTTTTTCCGCCCCGTCACATATGAATCCAACATGGGATGGACTGTATGTCATCAAGTAGAGGCTTTGGGAGGGAACCTTTAAGCTGGCGACTGTTGGTGGCATCACACTCCCAAAGACGTGGAATAGCGAGCACTTGCGATGTTATTTTACTTAGTTTGTTTCCTTTTCATTAAGCCGTGTTTAGTTTCAGAATTTGCTTTAACATTTGGTTTTCTAAATATGTAATAAATCAGATTATGTCATTCTTTTTCATTTAGGAAATAAAGTCTTGGACTTCCTTTGTATTTATGTTTCTTGTAGCATTACGTATTAGTTACATGACAAAACTGATGATGTTGATACGTCCGAACAGGTACCTACAGCTTGGAATTAATCAATTACGCTAGCTCCTAATATAACTAAATAGATGAGCTTGGTCCACTTATTCATTTTATAACTCTCGTTCATAATCCAACAGATAGGACACACAATGAGGAATAGATGTGACTCGACCATCTGATGATCGAATAGATACTACCAAATGGTAGAACAGAAATAAAATAAGAGCGATCATGACGTGACCGATGGCTTGTTAAATAAAACCCCTGACCCTTGGGTGCAAATCAATCAATTATGGAGAGCGTGATCCAATTGCTCTCCAAAATAATTCTAAGTCCCCAATGTGTGGAATGGGGCATAAAAATAAATAGCTTATGGTTAGACCACTCGCAAAATAACTCTAAGTCCCTAGAGTGTGGAGTGGAGCATGAACATAAATAGGGTGCGAAACGACCACCTATGAAATAACTCTAAGTTCCTATAGTGTGACTAGAGTCTTAATACAAAATAGGGTGCGATTCGACCATCTATCAACTAACTCTTATCCCTAGCGTAAGGATATGAGTATAAATAGATATATGAGTTAGGTTCGACCATTCATTATTCCAGATTCTTTGGCCTAAAATCGATAGGAAAAGTGTAAACTTGCTAAGGTTGGAGTTCAACCATCCATCGCATAACTCCGCTAACCCGAGACTAGGGGTAGGAGTAATGTTACTCAAACCGCTGAATTTGATAAGCGTAAAACTAAGGCTTGAGCACAGCGTTTGATGCGACTTGAAGCCACAACCTCGGGGAGGCCTTGGGTTGGATAAATCAGATCGATATCTGATCTGACGAGCAATGGATCATAAATAAATTAAATGGAACACTTGATAGCTCAATGATTTAAACAAGTGTATACAAGAATTATACACAAAAATAAAAGAATTCTTATCCACACTAAAACTTGTTGTGCGTAGTATAAGTCATCCAAAATGAGAAATAAAAGTAGGGTTCACACGCAAAAAAATACGACCAATGAAAAGAAAAAGTAGCCATTCTAACAATTTACATATCACTTCAACCTTAAAGATTATTTCTTGGATTTCCTATATTTCCTTTGCTTTTTTGGAGTGGCTCCTTCCGAACTTCCACTTGACCCTTTCTTCGACCTTTTCCGCCTCGGCTTCTCTCCGAAGAAATATCTTCAGTTGTATAGATCAAGGCGGTGTCATCTTTAGAAGCAGGAGGGATCGAGGCACTCTCAACACCAGAAGCGATGGGGATCTCATCCTAAGGAATTGTGCTGCCATGAGGTATCACCTAAAGCGGGACACGTATTGGTTCTTTGAAATCTAGATCAACAGGCTCGGTTTTGCCTTCTTTTTCAACAATTCTTCCCTCTCAACATGCTCTTTCATGCTGAGCTTGTCAGTGGGGTTGGAAGAACTCGTTATCACAACATCCTCATCAAAGGGAATTTCATGGTATGGGTTACTTCCTTCCTTAAATTATGCCTCCATGAATTGATCATCAATAACCAAGACTTCTTCTTGAGCACCCAGAGCAGCGACCGAAGTTGTAACTTCAATGGATTCTGTCGCGGCCGCTTGTGATTCCAACCGAAGTTCTTACGAGGGAAGAGGAATGACACCCAACAGATTCAAAGCTAATAAAAAATAGGCAAAAAGATTAGAAATATCGATTGATAACACCAAGCTTTTTGAAAGGCGAGAAATATCAATGGAATACCTTCCACGATGTGGCTCCTAAGTTGAGGCAAAATATCCATAGAATTGCATTCTAAAATTAGAGAAAGCCGATACTTGTCTAGATCATACCCAGGAATGGCTGAAGAGCCTGCTGTGGAGCTAGGGATGACCTGGGGTGCCGGGGCAATTCAGTTGTAATATCGAGTTGTGCCGACTCGGATCCTTCACCCACTTCATGTGATAAAGCAGCAGTAGACTCTTTCTGAAGTGCAAGCTAGATATCATGTAATGTTTTGGGTTCATCGCCAAATAGCATTTCACTTTCAAGCCTTGATAGGTCGATATTCTCCAAATTAAGAAGTTTCTTTTCTTTTGCAATGATAAATTCTCATCTGCGCCAGAGCTGGTAGGGATAACCGTCACCAAGCCATGTTAAATTTCTATGCTTGAGAACATTGGCATTGTAAAGAACAAGAAGTAGGTCGAGCTTGTTCATTATCTCCTCCTTAACCTTATCCTTGGTTGCTTCTACCTCATGCTAAATGAGTGCATCAAATTTTTTGGCCCTTTCAACGTCGTTTCTCTTTGAAATATAACATTTACCAGCTTGTCACAAGCATCCTGAGTGATTATATGAGCATCATCTTTCTCTTTGTTTTCATACTCGAGCTTAGCCTTGAGTTCCACTATCTCCTTCAAGGTTACGAATTTATTACATCGATCTATATCCCTCTCAAGTGCAATTTCTTGATTTCGATGATGCAATACTAGAACCATATCAAGGTCACTGAATTTGAACTCCTCTATGGATTTGACAGCAGCATTAGCTATTCCTTCGGCATCTGCTAGATAGGTCCTAGAAGCCTCTAGCTCATTCATTAAAATATCTATAACTATTTTATTTTGAGCTTCCTGGCATTCTATCTTTTCAATTTCCACCGTGCGCTCAAATATACTTTTGACATTTTCTCTGCTTCCATCATCCATTCACAGTACTGCATGTGGATATCAATGACATAGTCAATAGTCATTTTTTGAACATGGTTTAGGACCCTCTTCAGGTTAGGAGGGAAAAATAACCCTTTAAAGCATAACTTTGGAAACTCTTCATGAAGTTGTGCCATACAAGCAGCTGGATTGACCATAGGATCTTCAATAGCAGTTTCAACTTCAATACTTTCCTTGTCGGATCTTTAAGCAATAACATGTTTGCTATGGTGATGAAGATCACTGGACCGTAGAGAATGAGAAGGAACCAAAGGCTGTGGAGGAACTGAAGCGGGAGGAGGACCACAAGAGGGATCGTTACATAGGTCTCGGCGATCAGTAGGCTTCTCGGGACCCTTTGGAGGGGGTGATCTCCGTTTTGGTCAATGTTTTTCTTGGGGTGGCTTATCCATATCGCCTCTATCTTGATGACCCCGGTCCCGACCAGAGAGATAACTAAAATCATAATACTTTCGACTACCATCTTGACGCTAAGAGATAGAGCGTGAACCAGAGGATTGGAGGTGTATATCCTAGAGGGTATCAAACATGTTCCTTTTCTTTACCGTCATTTCTGTGAAGGAAAACATTAGCCAATCAACTTTAAGCATTAAAAAGTACAAGTTGAGAATAATGCAATGTTGAGGGATGCAAGTTATGTAAGTGTCCTTGTGTTACCTTCCGACAGACTAGGTGCAAGACCTTTTCTCGTTGGAGTACTTCTCCTCTGTAAGTAGGAATCTCGGTGTGAATTCTAGTGGGAGATTTCGACCCATCAATGCTCACATAAGTAAATGAAAAGTGTCAAGGTCATGTGGGATTAGGTAGACCAAAAAAAGAATTAAGTGGAAGACTTGAATGATCTGACGATTGAGAAGAAGATTAATCTTGAACAAGCTTAGGAGCTATCGATGATTTGAGTCGATTAGAAAGATGATTCTTTGGAAGTTTATGAGCAAATATTCTTTTTCCTTTATCAGGAACAGAGGGCTATGAGCTCTGCGAGGATCCGACCTTAATTTCAAGACCGAACTCGTCATAATTGTGACCGCGTGCATCGCTTTTATCTCCTTCAACATTCATACAAGTGAATTCCTAGGTACCCATGGTTTGGGGCACAACGGGATCAATTCGATTGTCCCTTTGACTGACTATAGCCAATGGTCTTATCCCTGTAGTTTGAGCGATTTTGTTTGCCCTACGCTGAGGCCCTCTTCTATCAAGCAAAAAAGTAATGAGGCATTCGTCCATAAGCAAATGCTTAATGTTCTTGTCTTTAAGTGGTGCATTTTAAAAAATCGTGACTGCTTCCTCGTAAAGATTACCGCTGGGCCAAGTAACGATACCTCAAAAGGAGTTATTTAGTCAAGCATATGACCTAAATGTTAGTTTTCCATGCTAATATAAAGATGGCGGATAACACTTACGTCTTTCCAGCCACTGTCGAGCGAAATCGGGTGGACAATGAATAAAGAATCACTCGCTTTTAAGGGCACTTAATTTCTTTCATGTGCCAATTAGAATCTAGCACCTCTTCGCCGACTCAAGAAATATAAATGAAAGACTCCATGTCCGTCGCTTGAAAGAGAATATGAATAGAATGTCATCTATAGGTAGAGGACGGTGCAAGAACTCCATAAATACCTTATAATTACAATTGAGAAGAGCGTAGTCATTTGATTGAAGCTGCGCTAAAGCTATCCTTGTCTAATGAAGAGTTTCCTGAATGTATGAATTAAATGGCGGGATGCATATGGCCCAACACATGAACTTGTTGCATGCCATATATTCTTCTAGGGGTCTACGAGCCCTATCATCCTACGACAGAACCAACACATCGTCAAAAGGAATTTCGTTCCTTACGTAGATTTAGTGAAGAGCATCTTCCTTAATTTTAGAGGCTATCGAATCAGTGGGGTTCTCCAAAATGATTGCATCCTCTAGAGTGTCAGGAGCATGGTCGACAACCGCTAGTGGAAGAATGGGAACAGCATCAGAAAGATCAAGTTAAGGGCCGGGGCTTTTCGATTATTCCGCATAATGACTAAAGGACGGACTATCAGATTCAGTTATAGAACTTGATTCAATGTCAGGGTTATCCTGTTGAGAAGATCCAGCTGGCATAGCTGTAAGACGTCCATAACCCATTGCTATTAGACTTAGTAAAAATCATGATTTGATAAAGTAACCTATGCCCTCAATGCATAGGGTGTGCTAGTGTGATGTGGTAAAGTGTTATGTAATGTTGTAATAATTTATGCGAAACTAAAAGCGAAAATGACGACTAGACTTCGAGGTTCAACCGGAGAGACCATCATTCCTGACCTCTCAACCGTTTCTTTATGTCATCAGGGAATGATGTAGTTTGAGTTTCATGATCGATTTTGAGCAAGTAAAAGTTTGATTCTTATGTTCAAGTTGCTAATGAGATTCAGTAGAACATCAAAGACATTGATTCTTGACAAAGTTCAAATGTCACGCATTTCCGAATATGCAGTTCAAGTCATGTAAAAGTCATATGTCATTCGAATATGCAAGGCCGATGCTCATCTTTGTGTTCAAGCTCATTTATTTGAGTTCCATTTTTAGAGTCTATATGCTAAACATCGATCGTTCTCCTAAATGCCCCAATACCGATCATTCCCGTAGCCAACATCTATCGATCGTTCACAGTTGGCCATGTTCATCGACGGTCCCACTTTACCTTGTCCACCTCAAAAGCCTTCAACTCTAAAACATTGTCGATCGTTTGTAGACGAGCGTTAAACACCCGAGCTTTAACGCCACCCATAACAATAGATACATCGTCACGATCTTCTACTCCATATTCGTCCAAGTCTAAGGTTTTGCCAATCATCTAAGAACGATCGTAGTGCATCGATTGAACAACTTCCCCAACTTTTCTACTTCATCCTCCATAATAAATGATCAGTTAAGGCCACTGCCTCATCTTGTTTCCATCTCCTTCAACCTTTCTGAATCCTTTTACAGATTGATTCCATCATAGAAGATGAAGGCCATGACCTTAAGAAGCTCACGGTCTCATCCTCGGATCATAAAGTAGGTTTAAATCGTCCTACCTAAATTTGAGAACTGAGAAAAGAAGCTAGATTCGTGTTTGAATCGAAGAGAGATCTGGAGAAGTACAGTGTTCGTAAATAAAGGAAATTGATTTTTGGAGTTTGGATCATTTTTTGGAACGGTAAGGGAAAAAAGGACGGAGATTTGGTTTTTCTATTGCTACCTCAAGTTGGAAGGTATGAAATAAACTGAAGGATGAAGGAAAAATGGCTAAGTACAAATGCTTATATAGGTAGGACGTATACCGATGGTTTGTAGCCCCAAATTATGCTGATCGTTTCGTGGTAACGATCTTAAACCGACCGTTCCACAAATCCGAGCGGTCCAAACTATATGTCCTAATGATCAGTAATAATAATAATAAGAGAGAAGAGAAATAATAACGGTCAATGATGATCATTTCTATAAAGAAAACGAAAATAACAATCGGTACAGGTTGTTCATAAAATTTAAAAACTTGACAACAACCCATGAACGTGGAACCATGATCGCGAGTTAGGTAAAAACACATATACGAGCTGGTATACGTGATATGCACATAAATGTGCATATTTTTACTTCCATATTTTATCGAATTTAATTAAATAATTGAGCATATAGGGTATTTTAACATGTTTAAACGAAAATTCAAATTATTTTCAACTCATCATTTATTCATCTTTATATATATGGGTAAAATGGTCATTTTTGTGTATATATTAATTTGAGAAAATTTACTCGGAAATTTTTATGTTATTTTATAGGAATTTGAATTCTAATTACAAGTGGTTTCATGGAAAATATGCATGCACAAAAGAATACAAGCAGATGAAGATGGAAATAAATCATTTCATGACAAAATGGAGGACCCTACCCACCCACTTACCATGATGTACACTTAGGAGCTAATGCACATGCTAATGAAGATTAAAGTCACATGCACATCTTAGTAGAGGATTAACACATGCTAATGATAACTTGATGGCCACATTTCCTCAAAGACAATTTGGGTAGTTCTCAAAATTAGGATTAGGGTTTCCAAACGTGTATGAATACCCCATATGTTCATGTAATTAAGCTCTTAGCCTTTGAGCTTCCTCTTTAGTTTAGTTTTAGGCTCAAAATAAAATACAAGCTCTCTTTTGTTTCATGACTACTTAGCCATTTTCTTCTTCTTATGTAATTTTCTTCTTAATGCAATTTAATTTTTGCTTTTTTATTTATTTATATGCTTTTTTCTTTCATGTTAGTAGTGTAGATCTTTTTATTTATGCAAATAAAATAGCTTTTATTTCATTTTAATTATCCCTTTTTTTACTTAGCTAACATATTCTTCTTGTTTTTGTTTTATGTTGAATGCTACATTTGTTGAAATGATAACAAATATGAGAGGCCAAACCCCTTCAATTTAGGGGTAATGAAGCTCTCTTAATCATGTAGATTCAACATTTTTCTCATTTTTGATTTCTTTTTGTACTTAATGGCAATATTTGATGAGGTTTAACTTGTTCTTTTAGCTTTGAATTTGATAGCCTATGTTGTTGACTCCAAATAGGCTATGCTAAAACAAACACAAATTACCTCTTCATCTACACATGATTATGGTAATGAAGCGAATGTTAAAATCAAAATTTGATGGTCTATATTTCTAATCAATAGTTAATAGGTCATGCTTAGAATAGATTTTATTTTCATGTTCATTATCATTTTCATGAGAGTTAAGAAGTGGTTTAATGAGTGTATTATAGTTTTATGATTTATATTGTGCTAATTAATAACACAAATATTCCATACTTATGATAAACACATCAATTAAATTCACTAATGACCAAAAAAAAGATCATAATTTCATGTTATGTTGATTTATGTGATCGTGAGAAGGGATTTGCTTCTAAATTGCCTTCAAACTCTCATATTTTTATCCATTTTCTTTTGCTAGTTTATTTACATTTTTTAGCTCAAAAACGTCTCAAAACCTTGGTTTAATTTGATTGAATAGAATTTTAAATCTAAACAATTCCCTACGGATCGACCCATACTCGCTACATACTAACATTATATGTCGTGCGCTTGCGGTTATTTTTATTAAAATTTGATCGGCTATTTTCTAAACCGATAAAGATTTAGTCGGTTCAAACAATACACTTTAAAATTTAATTCGCTTAGATTAAGAAAAATTAAATGTTTACCTGAAATCGACCAAGGAAGGATTAAAACCAATTTATTAACGCTTAGAAATTTCCAAAAACAAAGCAAGATGATTACCAATTAAGTTATGATCCCGTATTTATACTATTGGAAATCATCCAATCGTCTTGATGGATAAGGACATTATGAACCTTGATAAGAAATCAATTCGATGGAAGAATAACGACTATTTGATAAACTAGATGGATTTCTTTCCGATGATTCTGGTTCACGATGATTCAAAGCATGTCATGTTCGCAATAATACGTACTATAAGGGGCAAATATTATCCCTCCTTTTGGCAAGGCCATGATATCATTGACTTGGCAAGGAATGGATGGTTATCAGCTCTAAGAATCGACTATATACTATATAGTGGACGATGGTCGGGTAAATCTAGTCCGGGTCCTAATCACGGTACAATCAGTATAGGGCTACTGGAATAGTTCCATGAAGTTACAATTCAAATTTCAAGATGATCGGAGTTCGTAAGCTCAAATAATGGACAAGGCAAAGGTTTATATAAATCAATCGAGAAAGATCCACAAAGCAGCTCAAATCAGCGAAGATCGATCGATGTCTCAAAATCCACAAGGCCAATCCACTTGAAACTTACAGAGCATCAATATATTGAAGAGTGAAGCCCATAAAAACGATCGTAGGTTAAAATATTGAGATACAGAGATAGCTGATCATTTTAGGCTGATCGTTTTTGCCGATCCTTCGTAACGATCGATGTAGCTCAGTGAACATCTCAATTGTGACAAGGTATGATGCATATCTCGCGATCTACAGCTCAAAATTACTTTATATTTTAGGGGCAAGTTCACGAGGCACATGGGACCCTCCAAAAAAGATCACACATCATTTGGATGCAAAATAATGATCAGCATAACTATAGCCAATCGCTCTTAAACATCGAATTAGGACCAACGATCATAATAGTGGGTCTGTATGGACCAAGAGAGCCTTCTGCCGAAATCTTAGTGAAATATCTTATCTTCTCTTCCTATAAATACAGGCCTTTTAGTTCATTTTCAGTATCTTTACGTGCTGGTTACTCTAGACTCCATTGTAATCCCGCGCTTGCTATTTTCTACCACTGTAATTAGATTCGTAAGTTATTAATAAAGGATAATCTTCAAAGTGGACGCAGGCGTATACAACGCCGAACCACTATAAATTTCTGTATCTCTGATTACAGTTGATTCTCTGTTACTTGTTAGTTCATTTTCTCAGTTTAATTTTGGTCTTCTTTATTCACTTCTCTAAATAAACTATTCTTAGGTATTTATGACCAATTTAATTGCATAATAAAAACATACCATGTTGAATGAAAAAGTTTTCCTATTCAAGATGACTTGTCATTCTCCTACAATCCATGTTCGTATTAGGCTATCTACTTCATCTGAAGCTGGGTCTGCTACTGCTCAGGTTTCGTCCTTCACGACTTTTGGACCTAAGCGTTCAACTACTGCTGAACTTCAGAGAATGATAGTACCAGCAGAACCAACATAATATCCACGTCCTCCCACTAAGATCCATGTGGGCTTAAGAGTTTTGGATGATCCTTCGGATCAAATGTCAATAATTCTTACCGCTAAGATGCTCTGAACCATTTGTCAACATCTCAGGATCTCTGAAAGTGATGTCCCACTTTCGATATAAATTCAACTAACACACAATCCTCCAATGTGCTATATGACATGCAACAGATATATGTTCTTAGGTGCACTGTATCAATACCTAATCCATTCTTGTGTGTGTTCCTTCAAGAGCTCAAGCTAGCTCCATCCCAACTCAATCCCAATGGATACGCGCCACCAAGCTCTTTATACGTATTATTTATGAACCAGTTTCAATGGCCACCAAACTTTAGAGCGTTAACTCATGTCCTAAACTTCAAACAATGGCATGATTCGTCGTCTTACTTGATCATCTGAGCCTAGTGTTGATGCAAGGTCGTTGAAAAGCTCCATAATAGATGTTCATATTTTAAGAACGAGTACTTCATCCGATTCCCATAGACCTTGGCTTTCTAGCAGTAAGATCTTTTGTCTTTTCTCTCTTCATGCACATGGATTCTGCCATCCAAACATTTTACTTGTTATCTAATCTCTTCGTAGATATTCCCACTTGAGACACAAGTGATGAACATGCTAAAACCCTGAAAACTCTCAAGAGAGTCAGCTTCCTATATTGCACCACCACTAACTTTTTGAAAACTAAGGACCTTTGATGGTGCAACCTATTAAATCTTGAATGCTTCATCATTCCTGCAGCCACTCCTCCAAGTAGTTCTAGAATACCTACCATATCTTCGACCCCTACTCGTAGCTTCAGCGAAAATCTCCAAGGGCTATTTAAAGATCCATTTGATATGGCAAATATCGATGAGTCGGTTGATAAGGCATTGGGTAAGCATATCGTCGTCGAAGCTCTAGGAGAAAGAGGTGAAGGAGTGGAAATGAAAAAGATTCAAGAAGATAGTGATGAGGAAGAAAGAAGAGAGGGAAAAGAGAAAGGAGAAAGAAGAAAAAAGCGATGATGGAGGCGATGAAATCGTGTGGAGAAACATCTCTGAAGGCACCCAACGTTCTGCCTTGCGTCATTCGAAGTGCACCGTTAATAAAAATCCAACGCACATCGCAAAATCAAGCATGGAACAACTGTTGAAGCGTTTCCTCCATCTTATTCCTTTAATGAAATTTTTGGCTCGAAGAGTGGCTTCGAAGTTCTAATTGATGTGCTCCTTAAGGATGACTCTAAAGTCTTCAACTTCCTATTTTGGGATATCCTTGCTGAAGGAGGCAAGACTCCATCCTTATTTCCTTGTAAACGCGGTCCGTAGAGTACTTAAGGAGCCACTGGAACTCTACACACTTCCAGGATCACGAACACACATGATTTCCAACCATTTGAACTCCAATCTTTAAAACTTATGTGATCCCCTCTCTTGTTTCAGGTACCGTTGGCATAGATAAGTTTAGCAATTTTTGGCACGACGTCATTATAGAGATAAAACACACTCTAGAATTACCTCGTTTTAGTTCTTAACGGGTTGAGAAACTGAGGAAGAGAGCGCTCGAATAAAAGATAAAAAGCACAAGGCGAAAGAAGTCCTCCAGTCTGAGAGGCATCGAAAGAAAAGGCAGGCCAAAGAAATACAGCCTTACGATCAAGGTAAGCAACATAAGACTCAAATGATCGCTATGACTCATCTTCTGGCATTCCTATGCCACATTCTCAACCCCAAATTCCTTTACAACTACAAACTTCAGCTTCACTTTTTCTTGCAACTACCATTCTCCCTCGGTCCAAAAGAACCACTAGTCTTCCAATTTTTATTCCATCTCCATCAACTAGCATGTAGGTCGGTTTCCCCAATCTCTCTTCACTGATGTCATGTTTGACCATGAAATCAAAAATATTCCCAAGGATAAAGCAGAGCAGAAGGTAAGATGAGTCTAGGAGTTCATTGAACAAGGCTATGAGTGGAAGAAGCTCTGTTACGCCCTCTGTAAGGTTAACCAAATCAATCAAATGAATATTCGATCGTTCGAATCTGAAAAGAAGAGCTATGATAGCCTTATATAGGAGTATGAATTATATTGGAGAATATGTAGACTGAGTGAGATGTGACTTTAAAATCTGAGACAGTACCTAAGCGAAAACCATGATAAAAGATTTGTTAAAGACTGCTACCGAGGATAATGCTACTTTAAAAACAAAGCTTTTGAGAAGGACTTGGCCCTCGTCGCGAAGGATAAAACTATCCAGGAAAATACTGAAGTCTTAACGGATGAAATCCAAAAGCTCGCATCAAAAAGGAAAATCTTAAACCCAATTACTCTGGTAGAAAACTAGATGTTGGAAGCTCAAGTTGACCACACTGCAGTTACACATGATCTAAGTAGGTAGAAGGAACAAAAGGCCAAAGAAAGAGAAGAATTCAATACCACCCTTAAGCTATTCTTTACTGGCGTATCCAATACATGAACTTAAAGTGGTTGGGCAACACTTTTGTCATTACCCTCGCTGATGCCTGGGAGGAAGTGCCATGCTGTATGGAGGCGATCGATGAAGACTTCACCAAAGTTGAGCTGAAAGCCAAGTACCTTGATGCTGAAGACATCTTAAAATATGAAGAGGGAAAGGATATCCTTGTCGTGGAAGACGCTACAGCTAAAGTTGCCGCCGAAGCCCCTATCAATCCAAACGCATTGGGTCTGGCAATATCATCAGCTCCCAAATCTTAAGAGCTTACAACGGAAATTCCTACCATCGACGGGACAGCTCTAAGGCTACCCAAGTTATCCCAGCCTTCACAGTAATCGCTCTAATTGAAGCTTATGTTCCCCCTTCGTTCATTCACCAATTCAGCATTCACTCGAAGAGGGGGGAATATCTAAATCTTTCCAAGCCTTCCCTCCAGCTCTATCCCCAGTTCTGAGGCAGAAAGAATTACATCTTTAGAGGGATTGGACAATGTTTCCCGATCCTAGGGATATGATATCACTACCTTAGGCCCCATGCAATCCATTTTCATAGCGGAAAGTAAAAGATCGATATGCCCAAAGTTAAAATCAAGACCAAGCTTGGTCTTGATAAGCTAAAAAACACTAGAGAACCAAAACCTTCTCCTTGTGTTTCTCCTATCTTTACCCATCCTCCAAGGAGTGACAACACCGGCGTTGTGATAGAGACACCTGGGCTTTCTTCCAACTATCCTGAAGATTCCACCATCGTTGTTTCTAAAGGTGACACCACTCATTCTAGAGGCAGCACATCAAAAAATGATAAGAGCCATAAGAGGCCTTATGATGGCTCAGGTAGCAAGGTCGGGGAATGAAGAAAAAGTGCCAGAAGAAATAAACTTCTTAGGTATCCTTCGGTGAAGGCGTGGCTTTTTTCTGTTTGTATGTTTAGGAACATTTTGTTTTTCCATTTGTAATATATAGGTCGCATCTGCATAGGAGTGGACGCATGGTTTGTATGTATAAAAGTTGTAAGTAATGGAAGACTATTTTTCTTTTGTAATCTCTGTTCCATTTACTTTTATGCACTTTTATATTCTTCGCCTTCTTATAACAACTGCCTGCATATATAATATGATCGCTTGTACTGCTATTTATCCCTACGAATTATCCATATCGTGCATATTTGTTTTCATGTAATGATTTTATTTTACAACTTTATGCATATAAATAAAATCGTGCAATTGTTTCAATTATACTTTATTACTTCAACCTGTTTATAACAGCCATAGTGTTTCGCCCGATAAAACAAAATTGTAGTTTAAATAATTCCACGATCTTCCTATTTATTTTAGATTAATTTCCTTCGACCTTTAATGAATTATAAATTATCGAAGTTCCATGTGATTCCCAATCTCTGGGGGACAATGATTTGAACTTCAATCTCCTGATGTCCCTAATCTTGCCGATAATTGGGCATGATTGGTGTTATTCATAAGTTTACACTATTAAACCTCGGTAAATCGTATCCTGCTACATTGTGAATAAAACCAAAACTTCTATATTGTTCTATCACACTGCAAGTCCTATTTTAGGACTCATAGACCCAAATTCAAAACTCGAGCACTACTTTCTGACCTTGCCAATATCCAAGCATGAGGGGCAAATTATCCAAATCCCCCTAGTCCGATAAACCCTCCCGGCTCTGATCCTGGACTGGAGGAGTCCGGTTGTTTTCGTTTTCAGATTTCAACGACTGCTCTTGGTTATCCTTGGTCAAGCGCATCCTTCTAAGCCGCAAGTGCGGTGATGAATATCCCGACCGTAGATCGGTTCATATGTCCAAGAATTTGTGCCTTTGGATGCCTGTTTCTGGGAATCCACTCTCAGTCCCACCTATCTCTAGTTGTTGATCGAGAGTATCCCTTGACTATCCTCTCTTATCCTTATCTTTGTGTATCCACCCAAACAACCAGCGTGGTCTAGAAATTTCTATCCATGTGCCAGTTTCTGTCTTCGAAAATTGGGGCTTTTTGCTACCTGCCCCAAGATATCCTTTGTTGACCTTGCTTATTTCCAAGTGATAGTCAATATCGGAGGAATAAGGTTGAATTTTTCAATCGACCCTTATGGTCAAATTCCTTTGTCTAAATCCTGGATTAAAGGAATTAGTAGCAGATTGCAAAGCTAATTGCATAGTATAAGATTTTGCCTAAAATAACACGGTTTCATTGGTTCAAGAAGCTAACATTTATTTATAAATAGAAAATGTGGCAAGTCCTACTTTATTACATTGTTCTCAGAATCCTTGGGTGGTTTATTTGCAGAAAGTAAATTAAATAAAGCTAAATAAAATAGTGTTATGGTGAGTCGTTATTCCATGTTCATGGAATTAGGATTCCATCAATAGTAGCCATCTTGAACATTCCATCTCCAAGCTTTTGTTTAACTGCATAAGAATCTTCCCAATTTGAACTAAGTGCCCCCATACCTAGAAGAATTCATTTGAAAATGAGATCCACTATAGGAACAGTTTCAGACATTGGTGTTAAAGTGTTACGGTACTCTTTTCCGATGAGTAGCAACCTTTAATTCTGCTTCCTCCTCTCATCCCATCAACCAAATCAAGGGACTCAAGAAAGAGCTCCTCGTTTACCTTTGGATTGTAATGCCGAGAAAGGACTTTCAAATCTATTGGGATCACAACCTCCAATTCGTAAGCCAAAGTGAATAGCGTATGTCTAGTCGCAAACTTGTGGATTACCCTATAAGGCCACAATGCCAGTGGAAGCTCATTGATCCAGTTGCCTTTGGATTTTTTAACCATTTCTTTAAGGTGTACTTGATGATTTTATTTACCACCTTCATTTGTCCGTTCGCCTATGGATGTGCTACCGTTGAAAAACCTTTCTTAATAGTTGTGCAAATCCTTGAACTCGGTACTTTCAAACTGAGTTCCATTATTCATTATGATCTTTTAGGGTACTCCGAACCTACATATGATGTTTTTCACCATGAAGTTGATCGCCTTTTTTGTTGTAATCATGGCAAGCGATTTCACTTTGACCCACTTCATGAAATAATCCACTGTAACTATTGCATATTTGCTCCTTCTTTTGCCATTAGTAGCACACTAATTATATCGATTCTCTAAACCGCAAATGGCCATGGGATAACCATTTGCAATAGCTTGGTCGATGGGACTCTTGGGAACTTCGCAAATCTTTGGCAATGGTTGCAATACTTATTATAATCGGTTGCATCTCAATTTATTGTTGGTTGGAAATATTCATAGCGAAGTACCTATTTTGCAATGTCCACCCCTGGTGTGGTCACCACATCTACCCTTATGGATTTCCATGAGGGTTTTACTAGCCTCGTCTTTAGTTATACACCTAAGCAAGGGGTAGAGAATCCTCTTATGTGTACTGTTTCTTCTTGCATCATGAACTATGGTACTTTTCGAAAGAGTTTCTTCCGTTCATTCTTGTCTCTCAAGAGAATTCCTTGGAGTTAATAATCCTTGATTGGCATCATCCATAACCCCTTGTCCTCTTCAACCTCCAAATCCAGTCGATCTCCTTCTAGTCGATGCTTGGAGTAGGCAGTACCTCAATTGGAACCATTTCTAACAGCTACGCATCCCCACAACTAGCTAGATTGGCCAATGAATCATCCTTTGCATTCTCCTCTCTGGGGATATGTGTAATTATGTAGTGTTCTATGTCATCTAATAGATCTAGAGCTTCCATCGTGTAAGGGGCAAGCTTTACTCCCTTTGCCTGGTATTCATTCTTCACTTGACAAACCATCAATTGGGAATTAATGAATATATGCAGCGCTCTTATCCCTACTTCCTTTGCTATCCTTAGTCATGCTATCGACACCTTATATTCAACCTCATCATTAGTTGTGGTAAATTCCAATTTCAATGCATAAAAAATGGATCATCCCCTTGGAATTACAAGCACTACTCCTACACTTAAACTATATTCATTCAAAGCTCCATCCATAAACAATTTCCAATGAGAAAGTGTGGCCATGTCATCTTCCTCTTCACCATCTTATGTAGTAAAATCAGCAATGCATTCTGTCAATGCCTACCCGTTTATTGATCTCCTTGGATGGTAAGTAATATCATACCAATTTAATTAAATATTCCATTTCAACAATCGACCCGTGGTCATAGGACGATACGACATCTATTACAGGGGCTTATCCATTAGCATCTTAATCGAATGAGCCTGAATATATGGTCGTTGCTTCCTCGATGCAATCGACAAGTAATACACACATTTTTCCAACTTTGGTTAATTCTTCTCATCTCTAGTGAATCACTTACTGATATAATAAACCGGATTTTGAATCCTCGCCTCCTTACATACTATTATTGCACTCAGTGCATGAGTAGACATTGCGAAAAGGATGAACAAGTCCTCTCTCTCTCTCCGGTGGTCTGGATAGAGTCGATGGCATCTCTATATGCCTTAGTAACTCCTCGAAGGCGTTCTGACATTTTGTCATCCATTCGATGTTCTTATTTACCTTTTTGAAAGTGTCGAAGAACGGTATCCATTTATTTGTTGTTTTTGAGATGAATCGGCTCAATGCGACAACCTTCCCACTCAAGCTTTGCAATCCTTCTTCATAAGTTGGCGCTTACACTCAACAAAGCATTAATCTACTTTGGATTAGCCTCAATGCCCCTTGAATTCTAGATAAATCCCAAAATTTCCCCAATGCAGCTCCAAAAGAGTATTTCATGATATTCAGCTTCATTTTATATTTCTGCAATGCCTCTAACATCTTAAAAAGGTTGTCCATGTGATTCCTTAATAGCCGTGACTTCATGAACATATCATCCATGTACACCTCTATTGTCCGTCTAATTTTCTTTTTGAGCATGGAATTTACCAACCTATAGTATATTGCCAATGTGTTTTTCAAACCAAACGACATTAATCGGTAATAATACAATCCTAAATCCAATATGAAGTTTGTGTACTTCTGATCCGGCACATGCGTCGACATTTGTTTATAATTTGAATAAGCATCCATGTGCAACTCATATCCTATGGTCTAGTTTACCAATTGGCTAATCCTCGGTAAAGGAAAGCCATCCTTCAAACATGCTTTATTCAAGTCAGAATAGTCAATACACGTCCAACACTTTTCGTTCGATTTTTTGACCAGCATGGGGTTTGATTCCCATTCCGTGTACAAAGCATCACGAACAAAACTGTTCTCTTTTAGCTCATCTACTTCTTCCTTCAGCACAGCAGATCGCTCTAGACCTAGACACCACCTCTTTTGTTTTACGGGTGGAAACTTTGGGTCTATATTCAATGCATGACAATCTATCACCAGTAACATCCCACATATATCTGAATGTGTCCAAACCAACACTTTCAAGTTTGCTTATAGAAAACTAACCAATTCCTTCCTCAATCTTGCACTGAGTCGAGATCCGACCTTAAGAGCCCGAATAAGATCATTCATATTGATCGAGACATTGACCTTTAGCTCAGCCGATTTTGCCCTCACTTTCTCTGACTTCTTCCTAGGATCCATTGACTTATCAAACTTATTATGATGCTCGAGTCAGGGCTTGGTCTTTAGTGAAAGTGACTAAGAATTGTATAATATGGAATATTAACTAAGTTATCTACTAGTGCAGATTATAAATGTAAAAGCGAATAATAAGTAAATAACACCAGAGATTTTTATACTGGTTTGAACTTTCCGTTTTACGTCTAGTCCCAAACTCCTTCTGGAATTCAACTATAAACCCTCACTTGACTCGAAGGAACATGTATTACACCGCCTGAGCAACCGAACGGGACTTCTACCACCTAAGCAACAGAATAGGACTTCAACCGCCTAAGCAGCCGAACAGGACTTCTAATACAAACAATAAAATTGCTTTTGACTAAGTACGCTCTTGAGTAGCATTGATAAGCCAATAACGTACACCCTTTCTGTAATCTTCTCCTTTGTGGTATATAGTGTGATTCGTGAAGATAGGAAGTTTATTTAATCACTAATGAGATTTGCTTGAATGAACAAGTGATTGGAATGAAAGTATTAAATGTGCATGGTAAGATTGTTTAGAAGAATGAGAAATAGAATCAGAATTAAGTAATTAAAACAATTAGTTTTATGGCTATATATAATGATTAAGAGTTGCAAATATTCATGAAAAGTAGCGATCAAAAGATACGGAAGCAACTCTTGAATCAAGAGCTGTTTCTATTCGTTGAAGTGAAGTGTATTTTCAAAATATAGCTGTTATAAAGATTCAACCATCTGAGCGGAATAATTTAGCCAGCTGAATTGATTGAAAATCGAATCAGAGAAGAAACAGTGCAAAAATCATGCAATTCATCCGGCTGAAACATATAATTCAGCCGTCTGAGTATTCAATATTTGTTGTACACGTGCACAGTCATTCAGTCGAATAAATGACTTATTTTTTGCCATATCAAAGATTTTTTCAAAAACTTTTTATAAATGAACTTTCACGAAATCTTTAGCGTATGAAGTATTTTTTGAAAACAAATTAGATTATATGTGTGTGCATGTACCACTTTGGAAAGATTTTAACATGTATTAACTACTAGACTCAGACCGTGGACTAAATATATTACCGAAGCTTCTATTCGGAATCTAATCTGCAGTCTGTTAGATTATTTCTTAATTAACATGGTACCTTCTCATTCATATGTGATTAGTTCATATAATATTTACTTATATAGTTGTCATAATCAAAACATCAAAATTCAAGGTTTTAACATTCTTTCCCTTTTTGATGTTGACAACTATGTAAGTTTGTAAATGTATAAAAGCAATTTACTCCCCCGACTGAAAACTCCTTCTATCAATCATATTCCCCCATTTGTCATCGATAAAAAGGAAAAGTAATCGATATGAGAAATATAGACAAATAAGCACACAAATAAACATATAGTTTAGAGGAAGAAATAAAACATGGACATCATAGATAGCGAGCATATAAGAGCATGTAAATATGACAAATAAAGGGCAACCTTACTTGGAAACATCAAAATACAATAAGCACATCAGGAAATGTCTTAAAATATTATGACAAGTTGTTCATGAGTGAAATGTTGAAAAAATCTAGAAAACCTCACTGTTTTATGCTTCTTCTTTTCCAAAGTCGACCAAGTGAATGGAGCCATATTTTCAACAACATCAGTCGATGTAGAGCTGGAACAAGAGACTTTTTTCCACATCTTGTTTAAAAAGCCTTTGATTGAGTTTAGCTTTTGGTTCGTTTTATACATATTCTTTTCTACGTTAGCTAAATGTCATCCAACCTTACTTTGATTTCGAGATAATGTTACAAGAGCTCGTTTCAGAGGCACTCAACATTAAGTTCATGAATATCGTCGTCGTCTTCTTGTTCTTCTTATCGAGGAGGTTGAGAGGAGGAAGAAGCGATTTTGGTGTCTCTCGGTTGAGGGATTCCTTGTTCACGATTAGCGGCCAAATGTTGAAAGCTAATTATTTGTTGATGTGTAGGGCATTTAGGAAGACCCATTAGATTTAGAGTCTTCGAGTTAAGCTCTCTGATGGTCATAAAATTGGAATCGGGTTAGGGAACTCCAAAATTTTGTAAAATGCGCATGATATAAGCTTCATAATGAAGCGTCTTGTAGCTTCTCTTATGATTGACAGTGAGAAATTCATCCACAATAATTTTTCCTAAATTTACTCTTTAGAGTGAGTAAATAGCGTATAAGGCTTGAAAATCCCTCTTATAGACCTTTTTGTGGCTTCCGGTCCAGCGTTGCAATGATTGAATGAGCGCACGGTGGATGATTCGTGCCCTCGGACATAAGGCACTAGATATTAAAATTGTTAAATCGTCCGATAAAAAAATATGTGACACTTCATCACGATTATACATATCTACCTCAACATCATCAATATCCAATCCTTCAGATGGACATCTTATTACATGACCTAATCGTTGAAAAGATAAATACAATTTTACTCCATACACCAAGGTCTATATACAATCATCTTTGTTTCGGGGGTCGAGATTCATATTTGCAAAAAAGAGTTTAATTAAGAAAGGATAGATCTTAACATTGCTAGAATCATACCTAATAAGTGAATCTAAGTCGTCAGCTTTAGCTATTTCTCGAATGGCGTAGTCGTTGGAATCGGGGAACTCCATAAAAGCTCCTTCAAAAAAATTTTAATTTCTCATTGTATTGAATCGATTTATCGTCATTTCGTTGTGTAGCCAAGTGTGAATTTGGCTCTCGGATGGTCTGGTAGTTGATTTACGAGCTATTTTGGATCTTGGTGCCATTTGATTGATGAAAGTTTGAAGAAAAAAATGTAGTTTTTGAGGAGGCTAGGTTTTATATTTAGGTTTCTTCTGGAATATTAAGTGATTAGGTCAAGTGAGAATAAAGGAGTATATAGGAGTTATGTAGGGTTTGTGTGAATAGGTGTGTTGGAAAATGTGTAGAACTATTTTAAAAAATTGAAAACCGGTGGGTCAGTTGGATAAATAGAGAAAGACAGTCTGTTGGTGTGCAGGAATATTGAACCCACAAGTTTATAGTGTAAAAAGTCATAATTCAGTCAGCTGAGATATGGTGGTCAGTCTGCTATTTGCTGAGTTAAAACTTAAAACTTTGAATATTCAGTCAGCTGGGTTGAGGAGTGAGCCGACTGATGTGTAGGAAAGTTCTTCCCGCAGAAATATAGTGCAATTTTGATATAATTCAGCTGGCTAGTGGGTGGAGGCCAGTTAGCTAAGTTTCGAAAGAAATTTAAAAATCTTCAAATGTTCAGTCAGCCGAGAGCCTATTGGCAGCCGGCTGAAACTGTTGTTTGGAAAAGGTCGGGCTTTCTTCTAGTTTATCTTAAATTAGTTAAGTTATAAACTATATATATATATATATATATATATATGTTTTTGTGCTTTATTCTTATTTTAAACATAACTATAATTATTATTTCAATAAACACATTACATGTTCATACTACAACGTTAAATAGATATACATAAAAAAAATTAATTTCCTGAAGTCTTTGAGTCATCTGAACTTGGTTCAACTTTGTGATTTCACATAATGGATGCATAAGAGACCAGTCATTACATTGAGCGCCTTATTCCCAAGAATTTGGAAACATGGGAGGACGTTATGGAGATGAATGGTGAACACTTTGCTCTGGAGATGATCCACAGAATTTAAGAGCGAAATATTCAAGGAAATTTAATCGTCTTCCATGGTGTTTTTGTTCATAATACATTTCCCATTATAATCCTAAAGTCTCACGTTGATAGTGATGGATTTCGTCAATCTTTTTTTGGTAGATGGTGAACCAAAATCTAAGTTTTTCTTAGCTCGCTTCTCGGTTAGTGTATATCTAGTATAATGATTTGGTGATGGAGTAATCTTTATTGGAATATACACCGGAGTGGATTTGTTTGAGGAATCCGTAGAAGGGATGCTAAAGACAATCGATGAAAGGTTAGAACCTTCTTGAGATGACATTGTAAAGAGAATGTTTATTTATTTGTAAAGTTTGTATATTTGAGTGTAAATGAAATTTGATCACATATGTATACTGAATTTATTATCTATTTAAGGTTTATTGTTTTAAGGCAAATATTCTTTAGAAATCTATAGCTTAGAGAAAATGGAAGGGTTAATATATAATAGAGACTATAACCGCATATAAAATAAAAGATACATATGGTCTTAAACAAGTAACATAATAGAACATTTGAAAGTCATGCAACTTTCTCCCATGAGTGTAGAGTTCGAGTGCCATCTTCTCCAATTTTTGTTCTACTAAATAAATTATTTATTTATAATTTAAAAAAATTATACTTTAGTAGTGAATTATAAATCATGTAGCGGCATAATTCCTAGTTCATGTCTTATATAAGAAAAATATTTTCATTTAAGTGTTTACTAAACATATCTACAATTTGATTTTCTGATGGCACAAAATCAAGTGAAATAGTACCTTTTTCTATATTATCGTGAAGAAAATGATGTCAAATTTTAATATGTTTAGTTCTCGAGTGATTTATTGGATTTTTTGATAAATTTATGGCACGTGTATTATGATAATAAATTGTTGACTTAGATAGGTTTATTCCAAAATCTTATAGTGTTTGCTGCATGTATATTACTTGAGAACATGCCCAAGCACTGGAAATAGATTCTGCTTCACACGTCGAAAGTGAAACGCAATTTTGTTTCTTACTAAACCAAGATACTAAAGATTGTCCAATGAAATGACAAGTACCACTTGTACTCTTTCGATCCGTTCGACATCCTCCCAAATCAGCATCACCATATGATACTAAATCAGAAGGACATTCTTTCAGGTAAAAGAGACCGTAGTCTTTAGACTTGCTTAAGTAGCACAAACTTCGTTTCACGGCTCGAAAATGTGATTCTTTAGGATTTGCTTGAAATTGTGCACACAAGCATACACTCATTATTATATATGGACGATTGGCAGTTAAATAAAGTAAGGATCCGATCATACTTCGATATAATTTTCGGTCAAAATTTTTGCCATTTTCATCTCGATCAAAATGTACCATAGTGCTCATAGGTATTGGTTTAACAGAAGAATTTTCCATACCAAAATAGTTTATAAGATTATTACAATATTTTTATTAATTAACAAAAATTCCATTACTTAATTGTTTCATTTGTAGACCAAGAAAATATTAAAGTTCTCCCATCTGAGACATTTCAAATTCTCTTATCATTATATTTGAAAATTCATAACATATTTTTTTCATTTGTGGAATGATAAATAATGTCATCTACATAAACTTGTATGATTAAAATATTGTTTTTATCTTGTTTTATATATAAAGTTTGATCTACTTTTCCAATTTAAAATCAGAATTTATAAGATAACTTCTAAGACGATCGTACCAAGTACGAGGTGCTTGTTTTAAATCATATAAAGTTTTCTTTAGTTTATAAACGTGGTCTGGAAAATTTTCATGTCTAAATAAAGATGGTTCTTTTACATATACATTTTCTTTTATAAAACCGTTTAGAGAAGCACTTTTTATATCCATTTGATATAGTTTAAAGTTATGAAAATATGAAAATGATAATAAAATTCATATTACTTCTAGTAGAGCTACTGGAGCAAATGTTTTCTCGTTGTCTACCCTTCTTCTTGATTATGATCTTGAGCGGCTATTCTAGCTTTGTTTTCAATAGTATTCCTTCGCTCATCGGCTTTATTTTTGTACACCCACGTAGTATCGATGGCTGATTGATCACTAGGTCTAGGAAATAAGTCCCAAACTTCGTTTCATTCAAATTGATTTAATTCTTCTTGCATAGCTATAATCCAGTAATCATCAGTTAAGGCTTCTTTAGCATTTTTTGGTTCAATGTTCGATAGGAAAGCTACATGACCCATTTGATTTAACTGATTTTGAGTTCTTGCGTTAGCATTTACTTCTCCAATGACATTTTCAATTAGGTGATTTATTAGAAGTCTTAAGGGAGTTCAATTTTGATTTTCATTTGGTAAATTATTGTTTTCATTTTCAACATAATTTTCAATATTTTCAGTATCATCTTCTATGATATTTGATTTAGGAAATGTATCTTCGTCTTCATTTTTATGATTAAATTTGAAATTTTCATCAAATGACACATGAATTGTTTCTTCGATTATTTTAGTTCTTTTATTATAAATTCTGTATGCCTTGCTTCGTTCCGATTATCCAATGAACATTCCTTTGTCGGATTTTGGATCGAATTTACCAACTTTGTCTTTTGTATTTAATATAAAGAGCCAAAACTCTAAAATATGATATATTAAATTTCCTTCCATTAAAAAGTTCATATGAGGTATGTTTTGTTAATGGTCTAATAGAGACATGATTTAAAATATAACAAACAGTTGCTACAGCTTCTGCCCAAAAATGTTTAGGTAGGGTGCTTCCATTTAATAAAGTTCAACCGCATTCTTGAAGTGTTTTATTTTTTCTTTCTATAATTTCACTTTGTTGTGGGATTAATGAAAAATTGTGAAATTTTCCTTTCTTAGCACAGTATTTTTCAAAGATACCACAATCGAATTCGCCAGCATGATCGCTTTGTATGTTTTTAATTTTTATATTCTTAATATTTTGAATTCTCTTTGCAAAGATTTTAAAATTTTCAAAATAACACATGTGTTTTTCATAAATATTTTCCAGGTGTATCTTGGAAAACCATCTACAATTACGATCTATTATGATTTATACATTGTACATGAGTTGGTCCAAAAAGATCTAAATGTAATAACTCAAGTGGTTGTAGTGCAGAGATTATTTTCTTTGATTTAGAATAGGATTTTGTTAATTTTCCTAACTGACAGGCATCGCAAATACTATTTATTTTAACATTCATTTTTGGTGATACTTTTACCAAGTTATCCATAGATATTTTGGTTATATCTTTAAAATTTATATGACAAAATCTTTTGTGCCATGGCTAAGGACCATTTTCTTTAGCTACTAGACACGTATTTATGTTATGATTTACTTTCATATTTAATATGTATATATTTCGTTCTCTAGTTCCCTCAAAAATTATATTTTTGTTTTGATATTACATTTATTTTCCGAAAAAGATATATTAAAACATTTATCGCACAATTGACTTATACTAATCGAACTATTCTTCAAATTTTTAATTAATAAAACATTAGTAATATGAGGTAAGTTAGATGTACCATCCTTGCTCACATCGCATTTGCCAATGATATAATTTTTGGAATTATCTCCAAATGTGACAGATCCTCCATCTAGTAGATAATGCTAGTTAGCATATCTTGGTTTCCTGTCATATGTTTTGAGCAACCTCTATCAAGTATCCACTCTCCTCTTTTCTTAGTTGGTACCTGTAAAAAATGTAGAGATGACGTTGGTACCTAACTTTTATTAGGTCCTAAGAGCTAGATCTTAGGAAACCAAACCCATGAGGGTTTAGAATTCCCTTTATTAAGTAAAATTTTCATTTTTACGAACTAAACTCATAAAAGACTTAATATACCTATTTCTGATTGAATTATTGTTAGTTTTTGGCACCCAAATTTTTATAGTATTTGTGTTGACGATAACCTTCTTTTGAGTGAAAACCTTTGGTTTTGCTTTTGTAAAATTCTTATGTATATTGAAATTTTTATATGGTAAATTACTCCTCTTTGAACTAGATTTTGAGGAATTTGTATATCCTAGCCCTTTCTTATTAAAAGTAGTTTGAGGGTTATTAATAATCTTAGAATGATCTTCTCTACCTTTATTAAAATTAGATACATTTTTAGTAATATTTTCTAACTCAAATTTGAGACCGGTATTGTTTAATTCAAGAATTTTAACACTCGACTTTAAATCATGGTTTTATGAAGCTAATGTCATATTATCTTCTTTTTGAACTTCAATTTCATTTGATAGCATAGTGAGTTGGGATACATTAGACAAAGATTCTTTTGTTTTAACTAGTTTTTCTTCTAGGATTTTCTTTTCATCTCTGAGCATATCAACTTCTATTTCACTTTTGTTTAGTTTTTCTAAAGTATCTTTATAATTTATTTTAACTTCTTTTAGTTTCTGCAATAGCTTTGAATTTATATCTATTAAATGGTCAAAAGTTGGATCACTTACATCGTTAGTTGAAGCCATAAAGCAAACATTTTATTGTTCAGAATCACTGTTGGTGTCACTATGTGATAATGAAGATGATTCAGAATCATCCCATGTAACAGAGAATGCTTGATTCTTCTTACATGTATCCTTTTTATTCTTGTATCCGTCTTTTTTTCAATTCGGACGGTCCTTCTTTATGTGACCCTTCTTATGACATTCATAACACTCAAGATTTG
This sequence comes from Allium cepa, assembly GCA_030765085.1. Lineage (NCBI taxonomy): Eukaryota > Viridiplantae > Streptophyta > Magnoliopsida > Asparagales > Amaryllidaceae > Allium > Allium cepa. The sequence goes on from CM060932.1 coordinate 709,992,092, forward strand.
AAGCTGATGGTCTATTGGGATTGTCTCTTCTGTTGTTACCCAATTTCTTATCCTTTCTAAATTTCAAAAACTTTTGGAAATTTTTTGCTATAAATGCCATGTTATCTTTATCTGAGTCTGAATCTTTTTTTTCAACCTAAAAAGCTATATTCTTTCTATCTTGGGTTTGATCTCGTTTTACCTGCAAATTTATTTCATATGACATGAGATTTCTTATTAACTCTTCAGGTTTGATGGTAGAAATATCATTAGCTTCTTTAATAGTTAGGACTTTTCGTTCCCATTCATCCATTAATAAGTTTAGGATTTTTAAAACAATATCAAAATCAGTATATTTTTCACCTAATGCTAATAGTGAATGATATATGTCGTGGAATCTAGAATACATATCATTTATAGTTTCATCTGGTTCCATTCTGAAATTTTCGAATTGATTTTTAAGCATAGAGATTTTACTTTGTTTAACTTTGTTTGTTCCTTCGTGTGCAATTTTAAGAGTTTGCTAGATTTTATAAGTAGTTTTATACATGCCAACTCTATTAAATTCATTCTTATCTAAAGCATAAAATAACATATTCATGGATTTTGCATTTGAAGTAGCACCTATTTTTTTGTGTTTGACCATTATGCATATGGTGTAGTAGGTATAGGTATTCATTCTGAGTGATATTTCAAGTATCATATCCATTTGCTTGCATATGAATACTCATTCGAGTTAACCAATGGTTATAATTCAAACCATTAAATAGTGGTGGTCATGCAGTGGATTGAACTTCAATAAAACTTGTGCTAGTGTTGTTTTCCATATTAACTGAATATCAAATAACTGTGTTATGGTTATATGATGATCAATGCTCTGATACCAAGTGAAAGTGACTAAGGATCATATAATATGGAATATTAACTAAGTTATCTACTAGTACGGATTATAAATGTAAAAGTGAATAATAAAGTAAATAACACGAGAGATTTTTATATTGGTTCGAACTTCCTATTCTACGCCCATTCCCGGACTCCTTCTGGAATTCAACTTAAACCCTCACTTGACCCGGAGGAATAGGTATTACACCTCCTAAGCAACCGAATATGACTTCTACTGCTTAAGCAACGGAATAGTACTTCAACCGACTGAGCAACTGAACAGGACTTGTAATAAAAAACATAAAATTACTTCTGACTGAGTATGCTCTTGAGTAGCACTGATAAGTCAATAACGTACACCCTTCTCTAATCTATATATAATGTGATTCATGAAGATAGGAAGTTTATTTAATCACCAATGAGATTTTCTTGAATGAACAAGTGATTAGAATGAAAGTACTGAATGCAAATGGAAAGATTGTTTTGATAATAAGAATGTGAAATAGAATCGGAATTAAGTGATTAAAACAATTGATTTTATGGATATATATAGTGATTGAGAGTTGCAAGCATTCGTGAAAAGTAGCGATCAAAAGATACAGAAGCAACTCTTGAATCAAGAGTTGTTTCTATTCACTGACGTGAAGTGTCTTTTCAAAATGTAGCCATTACGAAGATTCAGCCTTCTGAGTGGAATAATTCATCCAGATGAATCAATTGGAAATTGAATCCGAGAAAAAATAGTGCAAAAATCATGCAGTTCAGCCGGCTGAAACATACAGTTCGTCCGTCTGAATGTTCAACATTTATTGTGCACATGCACAGTCATTCAGGCAACTGAACTGCATACTTCAACTGGTTGAATGACTTGTTTTTTGCCATATCAAATATTTTTTCAAATAAGTTTTTGTAAATGAACTACGTTATGAAATCTTTATCATATGAAATATGTTTTGAAAACAAATTAGATTATGTGTGTGTGCATGTACCACTTCGGAGAGACTTTAACATGTACTAACTACTAGACTCGGACCGTGGACTAAATATATTAGTGAAGCTTCTGTTTGGAATCTGGTCTGCAATCTGTTAGATTATTTCTCGAGTAATATAGTATTTTCTCCTGCACATACGGTTAATTCATAAAATATTTACTTATATGGTTGTCACAATCAAAACATCAAGATTCAAGGTCATAACATTTAGTTGTTATGCTCCTGAGTTTCTAATGCAAAGAGTGTTCCCTATATTCTTACCTTTTTCTCATCGCTTTGCCTCCCTTAACTCAGCGACTAAACATTCTCTGCCCGCACTCTGGTATTGTTTTACTAATCTAACCCCATTTTTCTTTGGGAACTTCATCATTAAGCACCAAAGAGCTAGTGTTATTCTAAAATTAGCCAGGGTCGATCTGCCCAAAAGGGCGTTATACGTCGAATACTCATCCACTATAACAAACTTTTGAATTTGCAATATCTTACGGTTTCCGTCACCTAACTCTATGAACAAATCAATTATCCTAATCGATTATTTCGCCTCACCTATAAATCCCCAAATCCTTGGTTTACAAGGTTTGACATTCTTCATATCGATCTTTATCTGATCAATTATTATTTCGAACAAAATAATTACAGAATTTTCTCTATCCACCAAGACCATATGTACCATTGTCTGGCCAATAATAATCATAATCGCCATAGGGTTGAAGTTTGGTGCTTTGACTACTTCAGAATCCCTATTCATGAACACAATGTCATATGTTACCATCCTTGTGTTTAGTCGAAGCTCCGTCCTCTATGTCAAAGCAACTATCTTATTGTACGTACTTTAATAAACTTGCGTACCGCTCCATTTCCCACCAGATTTTCTTTGTTGGATGAGTTCTGCCTATTATAATATTTATGACTGTCCATCCATCGGTTCATCTGGGCCCCTCTCCACCAAGTCTAGGTTGATTTCCTTGGGTGCTCTACCCTTGGGTCTTGCATTTTGTCTACTATCCTGCGGCTCTCTCACGTACTGATGTAACTTTTTCTTCCTTACCAATTCTTTGACAAAATCCCTAAGATTTCGGCACTAGTTCATGTTGTGTCCATAAGTTTAATAAGAGTGACAGTGCTTCCCCAAGAGTCGCTCTTCCTTATTCCCTCCTTGGAGGCTTTTTATACCTTTCGGTGCCTTGCATGGCAAGGTACATATTTTCCAATGTATATTTCAGAGGCATGTACTCATTATGCCTTATATCCCTTGGGCACTTTTTGGCTTCATTCTGCATTCCTTTAGAGCGCTGATTCCTCTTCTTCTGATAATTAGAATTCAACATGTAACCTTCTTCGGTCATTCACCATCAGTCTTTTCTACATACTGAATTGCTTCTTCCAATTGTAAGAAATGATTGACCTTCTGATGGATTCTATTGTCGATCGATTCATTTTCAACCATTTCTCAAAGTCCGTGTTTGGATGCATGCCCCATACTAATGCCATAAACACCAAATCTTCCTTCAGATTATTTACCTCAGTTATTGCAATATTAAACATGTTTAAGAACCCCTTCAATGACTCCTTAGGTCTTTAAAAAAGCATGGCAAGGACATCATATCCTTTGATTAAGCAATGTGGAGCTTAAATTGCTCCAAAAACTTCTTTGTGAATTCATTGAATGTCGATATGGACTTCGGCATAAGCCGAGTAAACCACATCGATGCAACACCTTCTAGAAAAATAGGAAAATATCTACACCGAACCATGTCCGTTTCCCTAGCACCATCCATATTATTTCATATTTAAATAAATGCTTCTTAGGATCAGTTATCCTATTACATGATGGAAGTATTGGCATCATGAACCTCCTGGGATACTCAACCTTCAGATTATTTTCCTTGAACGAAGTTCTGCTTAGTGTAGAACCACATTCCTCATTCTTTCTCCTTTTGTTACTAATTGCTTAACCACAACTGCTATATACTCCTCACTAGCTTAGATCTCAAAAGGTTGACCGTCAAAAGATGCGTTGAGTGTTTGGCTTTGCAAATGGTCTTGGTTTGCTTGTTGATGTACAGGCTCTCTAGTCTCTCGGAGAACCACCCTTTCGGGTCTTCTTTGATGCATGATCGGCTCCGTCGCGGTTTTTTGTACGCCAGCATCTCAAACTTTAACATCCTGAGCTCCAACATCAAGCTCATAATTATCACCATCATGTTGTAAATCATCATTAGAATCTGACAAGTCAATAGCATCAGCTCCTTGCCCTTCTAAGGGTCCAAGATTCATCTTGGTACTGACCTGATTGTTGTCAGTATCGAGTTGAATCACCTTAGATGGAGCCTGCCTACTTCCTTCAATAACTCATCCTGCTTCCCCAGTAGCCTTTTCCTTTTCCTTTTGTTTTCCATCTTGCCTATTCTGACCAGAAGTAGATCCTCTTGGTTCTCTACAACCACTGGATCGGCTGAGCTACGTTGGCATCCATCTTGTCCAATAGATCCTTTCGACCATCATCCATCCTCTAATTTAGCTCCTGCATAATCTTATCAAACTCTACCCTTTTGTGACTATCTTCTAAGGAGTAGACTCTTAGCAACACTATTGCTGGCTGATTTCTAACCTCCATATGATGAGAAGCTCCTTACCTACACCAGCTACCACACTGGATGATCTTCCACATCTCCTAGGGGACATTGATTCATATATGCAAGCTCTTCAAGTTCTTCAAAAGAAATATTTTGGATCTAACCTTTGTACACTCCAATCCATAAGAATTAGCTAGAACCGTGTTTGAGAATCTCCTCTCTCAGTGAAAGCATCAAAATGTTAAGCCTAAATATGGAACAACACCAAAGGAAAACTGATATAAAGAGATATCTAGCAAAAAACCATAAGTAAATCAAACAGAACACCAAAAATTTTATAGTGGTTCCATAAATCTATGGCCTACGTCCACTATATTGTTATAGATTATATATTTTTAGTCACTGGTGTAAGGTTTTGACAGATCTAACAACCTAATACAACCAATAGAAGCTTCCTTAGTGATTTTGTTTAAAGAGGGATAGAAGATGCAAAAAAACAAAGTGCCAAAGGTCCTTTTCCAAATGCCATAGCTGCTGTATTTATAGGCAAATCATCCAGTAGAATCGACGGGTCTCAATATACATAGTCTAACTTCAGATCTGAAAAAGTAAAAGGGGAAGACGAAGTCCCTAGTGCCATAAAAATAGCTCTGTATTGACCTGATTTCTAGAAAGGGATTACTCCTCCTTCCCTCTTGTGGTCTTCTATGTTCGTGCCATTAAGCTCGAAGCACTTTTCCTTAGAGATCCTGTTATTTCCATGAGGTTCTGATATCACTATACTTGTCTCCTTACCTTTAGAACTTCCTTGGAGTGATTTACCTATTTCTTTAGAAATGGACCACAAAATTGTCACTCAATCTCACATTTACGAATCATAGTTCTAGGGATTCACAAGGGGCATAAAAGGAGGTTAGTATCGATCAGAAAGTGGTTGGTGCCAAGCTCTTTCCATAGCTCAAACGTTGCTCTAAATTCTTGTGTCTGCTCCTGTTATCCTTCCAAGCATGTTCACAAGTTCATGATCATTTCGTCTTTGTTGTCACATCCAAATTCGTCTAAAAGCCACTTAGCTAAACTGTCGTATAATAATGGGAGTTCATAATGTCTTACGTGCATCACACCTGCAGAAGTGTGTACATGATTCAACTACTGTAGTGAAGCCGAGTCAATTGGAAGATGTTGAAAGAGAGTTACTTGTTTGTCATGTACCTACCTGTATTGTTGTGCATTGGAAAAATCGACTCTATAATAAAGTAATTGGAACATTTAGAATCCAATGAGGAGACGACCCAATCGAGAGTACATGGGAGCCCTATGAGGAAATCTATGCCACACTTCTAGAGGTCATTTCTAGTACATTTTTATTTAAGTTAGTTTATTCGCTCATACATATAGTATTTTGCTTAGTATACTCCACGGGTAGGAGTGCTTGGATGCTAGGATTAGTTGTGAACATGTCGCTAGGACATGTTATGGATAACGTTTGCTAACGGATGAATATTGTTAGTTAGTATTGCACATATGAGCTGATATGTTCATGTTGGTCTACGATACACATCACATTATCCATTTTATTTTATCAGTTATATGCATAATGGTTATTGGACTTCTGCAAGTGCATTGAAATGTTGCTCATCCATATAGAATTGCAAGTATAGGACATTGCATACATTTTTGATACATGGCATAGCCTTGCATTTCAAGAGGTTAACTAGTTTAGGAGACCGCCTAATTTTATCTTACCTATATGTTCATATGAATTTCATACATATATGTATATGTTGAATTATAATTTTTAATTTAAGGTAATGGTTTAAATAGTTGATGGTTGAGTGGACGATTATAGATATTGGTCATATGAGCGACTTACATTTTTCAATCCTTAGAGATTTCAAGGATGAAATCCTTTTAAAGAAGGAGAATATAACACCCCAGAAATTTTAATAATAAATTAAAATATTAATAAAGTAAAATTATCATTTTAACAAAAGGAAAAAAGTAGTAAATTTTCATAAACATTGGAATTGGGCAATGTGACATATTCCATTGTGTCCAAAATGTTATTTACAATTAGAATTTTTTTATTATAAATTTGAAAGAATAGGTCAGAATTAATAAAAACTATAACTAGTGACATTTGTAATTTTTATTTTGTGTTAAGACTAGATAACCGTAGTTTTTAACTGTAAATTAGACCTTAACATTCACTCTTTTTTCACTCAAAACCCTAGTCGTCATTTCTCTGTTATATACGCACAATTCTTCTGCTTCCTTTATAGGAAACTCCTTAAATCTAAATAAAACTTCTATTCTCTTAAAAAATTCTCCATCAAAACAAAACATGTCTAATTCAAAGGAGAGGAAGAGTGAATCGATATCAGTGGAGAAGGAAAGAAGGACAAATCAATCAACTTAAAGGCCTAGGAAAGGAGATTTAGAGTCAAATTAGAAGAAGGGAAGCTTTGTAATAGTGAGCAAATTGATTACGACGTTATGATGATTTATATATAATTAAATTCGTTTATAATTCTACTTGATTAAAAATACGATTGTTGAATTTGGAATAGTAACAACCTGGATTCTATTTGAATTACAATTTCAACTATAAATAAAAAAGGATGGAAATGAAGGGAAAACCCTAAGAATTAATTTAATAAGAATAATTAGAAATGGTAGATTAGTGAAATTCATGTCAAATTACATGAAGATAAATCTTTATTGATAAAGTTTGGTTTGACTGGATAAACAAAGAAATCGAATATCACTTTCCTTACTTTGAGTTGATTATATAACTTGGAATATATATATGTATGTATGTATGTATGTATTTGTTTGAAGGTATGTAGGTAGTTTATTTAAAAGTTATATATATAGATAATTTTTGAAACTAAAACGTGAATTTGTGTATAAAATGATAACAAGATTTGGTCTAAACTGAACCTTAAATCCATAATTGAGTCAACAAAGAAGACAAATAAAATAAACAAAAATCATAAAATTATGGAAAATATTAGGCTAGATGTGCGAATAGAAAATCAGACACTTGATTTAAGATTCAAACGTCTGGATTTTAGACAATCATAATCCAAGAGCAATTAAGTCAAATTTGACTCGATTCAAATGTTTGAATCATTTTTCAAATATCTAGAATCGAAGTCGAGAATATGAGAAGGAAAGTCAGACATCTAAAATCCTAAATTATTTTAAGAAAGAGGGTCAGACGGCTGAAGCGAGCGTCTGAATTGTTTCAGGAAGCCCGGGTTGAACCTAAACCTGGTGCCAGCCAAGTAGGATGAATATGGGGATTGTTCCCACTTTCTCGGCTGTTCGGGGTTCGCAAAATTTCATGAATCAGGTCAACATGGAGTATCAGTTCTATACTGAATGATGTATCTAGGTTCACACTTCATAGTGGGCGTAACATGGAACTCGATAAGGCATGCGATAACAGTGCAATTAGAAGTTCCTATTGTTAATGGGGAACACCTAATGATATGTTAAACATGTAGGTATCAGGGAAGGAAGATGAAGATGTTCGTAATAGTTGGGCTGTATGGTTGGGAAGTGGCTGGACTTGTAGGGGGATTACTATCGTGATTTCTTTAGCTTTCAAGTTGAACGAGAAAGATATAAGACACATTTACCATTGAAAATTTGATACAAATGCTTAGGTAGGCCATAAATCGTCAATCCAGTATACTCGGTGAGAGACTAAACATTGTGATGTTCGCTCAGCGTACAAGTGTGATATATGTAATTCGTCATTGAGAATGTTAACTCAATGTTGGTTAGAAGGTCATTTATAAGGATCATATATTAGGAATTGTCATAGAGTTATTAGTTTTTGATTGCTCAACCCTCGATTAGAAACCCTTATAAGTTGTTTATGGAAGTTGGTGTAAATAGAATCACACCTCATGATTTGTAAAATAACCAATCCTTAATAAGTAATATAAAGCACAAATAGACACCCTAGGTTTTGTAACTAATAGAGGAAGTTAATTACTTGTGAACACCATACCCCAGCAATACAATTCATTCACATGACTTTGTCCGATCCACTCCTTTTCTTCTCCCTTTTATTACCTATTATAAGAGGATAGGTCAGCAGGTGATTTTGCCAAGATACAATACGTAGAGGAGGAGACTAAGCACCTACAGTTGTTTACTTATAGGTATCCTCCATGTACACTGCATAACATTATTCTACGAGTTAGACTTTATGATGTTATTTGGAGACATCGTTGTATAGACAACCTATTGCTGAGGCTATTATCTGATTTGATTATTTTTAATATTTTTTTTTATTTCTTTCCATTGTGAGACCTGAAAGTGTAGAATACTTCAAATCTTAGATTAATCTTTGTATCATGTAATGTACTAAAACCCCGACGACCCATGCTTCTTGGCATGCCGCGAGTTCAAAAGTCGCATTAGGCTTTGAATCAGTGTGTCCGGTGGTGCGAGCTGTTATAAAAAGCTATTTTTTCTTCTATGATTGTTTAATGGTTAGTCTGATTACTCATAAAATAAAAGATAAAACTCATTATAAACTATGGAAGATTTCATCTTAAGCTCAAAATTTCTAAAAATGTGGGGTTGTTGGAAAAATGCATCTTTGGCCTTTTTTTCTTTAAAAACTAGAAAAAGAAGGACCAACCAACAATTTACCTAATGACATTAAATGTGTATTCTTTAATTATGATTTTATAGTGTTTTATATAGATTCATTTCTTTACATCGAATATATGCAACTATGGTACAAACTTCAATGCCAAGAAAAAGGCTAATTATTTCAAATCGATATGAATGACTTAGGGGAGATATATTTGTAAACAAGTTAAATTTGAAGAAAGCGATGTTTTTCTCTTTAATTATTAAAACTTTCATTAATTATGACGTGAGAAGTTACATTTATAACCCTAGTGATGTACACTGAATTTCTATAAGAGTGTATAAGGGAAGAGAATACACATCTATTTCAGATCTAAAACAATTATGAAATTGGTGAGAAGAGAGATCTCATCAAAATGAATATGTTCAAATGGTATTTGATGGAAGTTCAAACGATATTTGATGGATCCATTTCTAAATTGTTTACAAAGGAAGTTAGTCCTTAAATCATCAAGAGGAATGGTCCTCGAGCCTAATGAAGAGAGAAATTCCCATTAGTGGTCAAACAACGCAACACGATTACTCTGTCCCTTCTCATTTTTGTATCTATGAGTTTGATTGCCTTTATATAATCCGTAATCAGTTTTTTGGTGGTTGATTTCAAAACTCACTTGATAGATTTTCTATTTGATATGATTTTAAGCTTATTTACATTTATATAATCCATAATCATTTTTTTTCGGTCCTGCTTTTGAGATGCACTTGATAGATTTTGCTATTTGACATGATTTTAAGCTTTTTACTTTTATATGATTCATAAATGTGCAGTTAATGCGCTCGATAGATTCAAAGCGGTGGAGGTGCAAAAAGTCATAGCGGGGATACAACGAGGATATAGCGGGATATAGCGGACGGCTCTAAAATAGCATATAAAACTCGTACTTAATGTTTTTAAAAATATATAAATGGTAATTAAATGAAAAATTATCATTCAATTAAATTATAAATAATACATAAATAATTTTAAATAAAAACATGTGCGAATATACTTTAAATAAACGAAAAATAAACGAAAAATAAACGAAAAACATGTTATATAACAATTTTTCGTTTATTTAAAAAAAAATAAACGAAAAATTGTTATATAACATAATTGAATTTGCTAGAATATTAGAGCATTTTCATTTCTGAAAATATATTAAAAATTAAATCAAATAAATTAGATTCATAATTTTACAATGTATAAATGCAATTTTTCAATTCATTTTATTAAAAAAGATATAGCGGAAATAGCGGAATATAGCGGAAATAACTGGATATAGCGGAAATAGCGGGGATTAAAGAAGAAAGGCTATATTCTGGGGCTATATGGAAAAATCGTAGCGGTAGAAATCCGCTATGAGATATAACGGGGTTGTAGCGGGGTAATAGCGGAGCATTAACTGCACAAATTCATAACTAATTTTTGATGGTGCTTTTGAGACACACTTAATTAATTTTGCTATTTGATATGATTTTAAGTTTCTTTCCTTTTATATAATCAATAACCAATTTTTAGAAGTGCTTGTAAGATGTACTTAATGGATCCTGCTATTTGATTTGATTTTAAGCATGTTTGATTTTATGTAATCCATAACAAATATTTGTGTTGCTTTTGAGATGCACTTAATGGATTTTGCCATTTGATTTGGTTTTCATCTTTATTGCATATGTATAATCCATAACATATTTTTGGTGGTACTTTTGAGATGCACGTGACGGATTGATATGAGTTTGAGCCTTTTTATTTTAGTTTTTGATATGCACTTTATGGATTCTTCTATTTGATATAAGTTTTAGCTTCTTTGTTTTATATAACCCATAACCAATTTTTGGGTGGTGCTTTTGAGATGCACTTGATTCATATTTGATATGAGTTCGTGCTTCTTTGTTTTTATTTAATCCATAATCAGTTTTTGTTGGTGCTTTTGAGACGACTTGATGGATTTCACTATTTGAAATGAGTTTGAGCTTCTTTGCTTTTTACATATTCCATAACCAGCTTTTTAATGGTGCTTTTAAGATGCATCTGATGGATGTTTGATTTACCTTAGTTTGATTATATTTTCTCTTTTCAAATCTGTAACCAATATTGGTGGTACTTTTGAAACGTACTTGATGGATTTCATTGATTTATTTGAGACCACTCCTTACAACTCATACATAATTCATCGCCGGTATTAGTGGTGCTTTTGATAGGCATTTGGTGAATTATATTTGTTTATTTTTGAGGTTGATCCATTTGCTTTTAATGATTCCATATCCATAAGTGGTAGTGTTAAAGTAGAGTATTTGATGGATTCTCCTACTTGGGTGTGAAGGTGGGTCACCTCCTATGAGATATTTGATTTCTCTAAAGCACTCATGAGTTCCCAAGGTGGGTGCATGATCATTAAAAATGCATTTTTGTTGTGGAGTTTGTAGAAATTGAAAGTCTAGTATGTATTGTGAGGTGTCAACCTAAATCATTGTAGTTCAGAAAGGAATTCACTACTTGGGTTAATTTGTAAACTCACTTCTTTATGTATCAATTCAATAGCAAGGCATTGGTGCTTACATTTGTCTAGGATGTTTTTCTTTGACAATTCTTGTAGTTAGTGGGTGATTGTTAGATAACTACAATAAAAGTTAGTCTTTTAATTTTCCCGACCTTTTTATTTTACATTAATGGGCTACCATTACTATTTATTTTGAAACTAACTTCTATATTCCATATTATATTTATTCCTTCCGCTATGGGTTTCAAAATGTATAAATTTTTGTAGATAGCTCTATGATCTGTTTTATATATTTTACCTTAAAACTATCCACTGCTAATGACATCCACGATGTTAGTGCCACTCTTAGGCATGAATTGAGATGTCGTAAATGGTAGGTTATGACATATACTCTAACGGACTAACTAGATCTAGAGTTTTAAATGTGTAGACCTAAATGATGAAAATCGAGTTTTTTTTCAAAACTTTTTTAACTAATAATATCACTTTTAATATTTTGACCAATAAGAAATTATGTTCGTAAATAGTTGAAAGAGCCTATAATTACTTACTCCTTTCTCTCTCTTATTCAAGTTTTTTGATTCATCATATTTGTTCCACTCAACCCAAATTTTGCTCAAACCGAATTTGATTCATAACCGATCCATTTGCATTTTTTACTCAATCCATATATGTTAGACCAAACAAAATTAGTGTGTAATGTTAGATAAGAGGTTCTTAACATCTAAAGTTAGATGGAGCGAAGTCGTTGGACAAGAGTTTGACTAGAGGTTGGGTTAGGATTTAAATTTTTTATTTAATTATTAATTATAGTAACTCTTAAATATCGTAAAGTAATAATTAATTATAAATATTAACATTAATATTAATTTACCATTTTATCGAAAATAAATAATTAGCAATAAATGAAAATGATGCAATGAAATGGAAATTAATTACAGGTAATATTCAGTACATTAAATTAAAAAAAAATGCATAAAGCTTAAAAAAAAATTGATCTCTAGATCGCTTGACAGTCTACAAGATGAACGCGAACACATTCTTGAAACACGTCACCTCCCTCATAGTCCAACATCACCAACACAAAATCCAAGTTCGTATGGACCGACAAATTTTGACCAGGAATAACCATCTCTTTTACTACTAGTCCCAATTGGTACATCTATTAAATGATACCCTAAATCATAAGGTGTTTGTAGTCAATGTTGTGGGATAAAGACTGAAACCACTAGAAAAGTAATACTACCAATAATACGAGTAGAGTACGAGCCAAACATTCGCATTGCCGTCTAATATAGTGGCTTAATGTTGATTGTTTCCATTGTGTGTTATGTGGGAGCTGAGGAGAAAATGCATCATCATCGAAATTTTCAACCTTTGCATGGTCCAACCCATCCATAGCTTATTTAGTGTTCTCATCACTTCAGGCTTATCTATATGGGATCACCCTATGGACAAGAGTCTTTGCATCCCTATACTTAAAGAATATTTGAATTATGACTATATTTAATTGCTAAATGGATATTCTCTTGTTGAACAATGTGACGCTACAGTAGGCAACCGAGCAACTATCACCTACACAGTGATTTTTTTGAATGCTGTGAAAAGTCTTTCTTCTTAGCACATGCTTATTACCTGAACTATGTTCCGTTTCATGATCTTATCCAGCCCCTTCAAAACTAGAATTTGTTGGATTTTTTTTTGGAATCTCACGTGATAGTCTCATTTGTATGTAATTACACTAATGGTTCAGTGATTGCCATAAATTTAGTACACAAGTTTGTATTTGTTATAAATTTCACTTTCTATTTATTAGGCTCCATTATCTATGTAGTAAAAAGGCATCATTTATAAAAATTTACATTTAGAATCCGACCACTCATGTATTTTTCTCTTGTTTCAAGGAAGAAGAGAAAGTAGTCATTAGATTGAAGAAATTGATAAATTAATCAGAGAGGATATATTTTACTTTAGTTAATTGCAATGAGATATTTATGAAAGGAAGGATAAATGCTTGCTCCTAAACGTATGTCTTATATTCCAAAAAAATCTCCATTTTAAGTGATCCAACATACTTTCCAAAATGAAAAATATTAGTGGATCTTATAGTAGAAGTATAACTAACTAACCTAAGCTAATAATAATAATTATGCAAAGTAAAGTAATAAAGGAAGTACACTAAGAATTTATACTCGTTCGGAGCACCTCTTCTACGTTCAATTCCCAAGCACCCCTTAGAAGTTTCACTAGCTACGCCCTCGCTTAACCCGGAGGAATAGGTACACTAAAAATCGTCTTGACTTTGTGCCTAAAGTTCTCCAACAGGACTTGATATAATAGAATACAATAAATCTGACTTTGTGTGTTCTTAAATAACACGTATGAGTCAATATAGTACACTCTTCCTACAATCTCCATAATATGATGATTTGAATGTGTTGATATAGGAAATTGAAGAATCGAACACTTTTTGAATTGAAAGTTTATAGAAAGCACAAAGTTTGAAAGCAAGTAAGAATCTATAATTCAAAAACATGAATTTCAGCTCTATTTATAGTGTTGAATGGTTCTTTATTGAAAGATTATAGCCATTGAAAAAGTTGCAACCCTTAGGAAAGAAGATATCTCTTCAAAATCTGATTTTCAGCGAAGAGACACTTCTTTTTGTCTAGGTCAAATGGCTGATTTTAAAATCCAGACGGTTGAAATTGTATAGAAGAAAATAGAAAGTTTGAAGTGTAATTTCAGTGCTTTCAAATGGTCAGGAATAGATTTTAGATGTCTGAAAATATTCCAGGTGGCTGAAAGCCTTTTAACCTTTTATTTTGAATAATATAAGGAAAATAATTTTCATAAAAAATATTTTCAAAGCAATATTCATGTGATTACATGAAATCATCATATATGAGATTTTTCAAAAGCAAAAATACAACCAACTTTGTTTTGGATCTTCGACTGGCCCGATTCCACTGTTGATCGCTGTTTCTCCATATGTGAATTTCTTGCAAGTGATACACACACACACATATGTATGTATGTATGGAAATGTATAGTTGTCCGATTAAAACCTATAAGGGCGGGATCTAACACAAAACACTCACACTAACTTTATATATAACATAAACCACCTTTAGATAAACAATAGAAACACCAAATATTATTCCTTAAACATTTCTAATGTCCAACAATGCACCCATAGAGCATTGTCATTTCAAATAATGCATTGGCAATTAACAATATTGACCGAAATTCCATCCCTAACGCTAGTGGAGTAAAATGTTAATTTCATATGTCAAACAACATAAAAAACGCTATTAACTGTAATGTCGAGTAGTGGACATTGAAATTAACAATGTGAAACCATTTTTGTAAATTATTTTTACAAACTGTTGATTACATGTATAAAATTATTGTTATAATAGTAGCTCGAAAATAATTGTAAGCAAGGAATGAACTTAACTACACAAAAAATTTGACATCACTGAGTTCCACCATCAAATCATAAAGATTCATGATTCCTACTTTAATTATCTAGGGCTTGTAGTAGTATTCTTGTTTATAAGACATTTACATTGGAGTGCTTAAGTGTTTTTTCTCTTCTATTTTTTTCATCATTTGTTTTTTAATTACATTGTTTTTGACATCGTCCATGTACATTAAATTGGATAATTCTACTATGAAATGGATTAAAAGGGAGAAAAATAGGAACTCCGTGAATTCCACAATTTTAGCAATTTTGGGTCTCTTATAACCTTTTTTGTCCAATTTTTTTTATCACATTAGCAACGTTCCACTGAATTAGAGGCAACTGGATGCTTTTAGACTGCAATCTACCTTTGGAAAAAGAACATGTTCATACTACTTAAAAGAGATATTTTATCCAACCGGTTCTATTCTTCTCTCGCTTTCATCCTTTTATCCTCATTCAATTTAAATTTTTTTGTTACACCTTACTTTTTTCTTTCATCCCCTAGTTTATTCCCATAATTCCCCTACTATAACGCTCATCTCTATACCTATACTACCAAAGAGAATTATTAGGTAAATCTTATACGCTAATATAGAGAATGAGATTGTTATGAGAGACCACACGTGAATATTTCCTTGGGCTAATACCAATACGTATTAAAAATCTCATATAACACGTCCATACATAATCGGTATTGGCATGAAGCAACAAACACATCGATTTACCAGGATAGAACAATGCACAATATATACAAGTGAACAAAGAGTCACAAATCACAACAGATAAATATAATACATAACAAACTCATACCAATTGTAACGGTGTGTTGCTAGGATAATATATAACAAATCAAGTTCAAAACAAACAAATCGTAGCCATCTCATCAAAAACTAATACATGGAGATATCTACAAATGAAATATACATAGTCATCAGTCAAAAATATATAATGTATACATATACAGTCGCATCTAAAGCCCAACCATCCAAAATGACCAATGTCCCTATACCTAAAAAGTCTCGGACTGACTCGAGTGTTATATAAATAATAAACGGGTCAGACTATATCTAAATCCCAATGTGAGTACATAACAACAAGGATGCAGATGATAGAATAACACGAACATTACATTACATAGTATACAACATAACAATATACCATGCCACTCATCTCTATAATCACCTATGAATTAAGCAAGCAAGGATCACGATAGCTAAAATTTGGTCAATGACAATCAAACACATCGAAATCTAAAAATACTATGGATAAGCAAACATCATATCCATAAAATACACAATAAAAGGAATGAATCCTGATCCAAACCAAATTCTAGGGTCAACAGCTAAAATGTATATTTTGTCTTGCAGTCCAAACAGAAGTGTAAACTTCTAATAGCCAAGCCCTAAAATACAAATCAAAAAAGGCATATCCCAAATAAATAATTAAAGTATCAAATCGCTACTTGCGACTCTAATGAAAGTAATTACTTCCGACTGTTAAATCATAGAAGATAAATCAAGAAATGTAGAACCCAAATAGAACTCTATCCATATAAAATAAGAAATCAATATCCAAGAGTACTATCTCGAATTTCAGTTTTGATGGAAGTAAATACTTATGACCGTTTGTCCAAGGAGATAGCAACAAATACAAATCCCGAATAAACCATAATTCATATAAAACATCGAAAGCAATATCCAAATAATTATCTCGACATTCGGTCCTAACGGAAGTGATAACTTCTGGCTGCTAGTCCCTTAGTGACATCAAACATCAAAATTAATTAAATAGTCAAAGCACAAACCATTTATCTCGACCCTAGTCCTTAAAGAGGCGAGACTCTTGACTTAAAGGTCTTAGGAGATAGAAATAACAAATCATTTAAAAAGGAGATCTCTCGGCCATAGGCTCTTATGAGAGAATGATAGACATGCCCACGGTAGATCTCCAATGTCATAGATAAACAACACGCAGCTGTCTTAGGTTGGGCTATCTCAAATGACATTCAAACACCCAGCCAGTCTTAATGTCCAACAATCATCATCTCCAATGAGGTGATAATATCAAATATCGCATATATAATGGATCTACCTAAGCCATCCAAATGGAAGACTGACATACCGCAATAATGCTCCAGTAAACGCTAATGATTGTAGCCTGTTTTCTGTAGTCCCTTAGTTACTCCTAGAATCATGACACTCATATCCATTGCATGTCATAAACATGCTGCAAGAATACATTGTGCATTGGCTATAACTTTTACTTGCCCTTGGTAATGGATTGTTGGTTCCTAAATGATGTTGGAGCAATGACTCTAATGAGAGAAATAACTCTTAGTCTACAAACTCAACAAGGTGACATCACAGACTCAGGGCATGACCCTATAATCGGGACTGCTAGGATGAATAACTAGCCTATTTGGTGGGTCTAATTAGCATGCCCTCTATAGTGGTGTAAACTTTATGATGTAGATTCCCAGCAAATACTCTCAACTATATAAATCCTACAATGAGAGTAATAACTAGTACGCTCGACTCTATGAGTCCTATGAGAATGAAAACAGCTGCTCTCGACTTGGTAAGTCCTATTGGGAGTGATAACTAGTAATCTCAACTCGATGAGTCCTAGTGAAAGCCACGTCAGATACTATCGACTCTAATAGTGATGATAAGTGATTGCTCTCAATATATGGGTCCCGATGATAGCATCTCCACATATTAAATCTTCTATTACTAGCCCTTAGAGTAGATAATGATACTCGACCGGTTAATCCTTAGAGGATGCAACAAAATACTCTCGACAAAATGAGTCCTAATGAGAGTAATAATAAGTAGTCTTGACTTTATACGTCATAATTGGAGCATCACAACATAATAATTCCTCGACTACTAGCCCTAAAAGTAAATGAAAATATCACTCGGCTAGTTACTCTCAAAAGGATAAATCTGTAAATCCCAACACATCTCCAGCTTGTAGCCCTTGGAGATTAATATAACACAACAACTACGGTTTAATAAATCACCTCTAAGCGATATCACAAATTCCTAACCCATGTCTTAAATATAAGTGACATCTACTCACTAATAGTAATTGAACAATTATTACTTGAACATCCCATACCATTCAGTATTACTCGATCATTTACTAGAAGCTAGTAAACTACACTCATCAAATCAATAATTATTTATAATATGGATTAATAGAATAACTGAGAAAATATTGTCAAGCTTCCCATACCATTTGTGTAACGACCTGCTTTTTGGATATTTTAAGCAACGCGCCAACTCAAACCATACAAAGAGGCGGATTATTATTGGGGTAAGTAAGAAAAGAGCAAGAAATAAAATAAATACAGAATCTCAAAACGAAACGATAAAATATAATAATCAAATAACAGTTCATGAAGCAGTTTTGTAAATACATTTGACCATTCTTTTAAGACACAAAATTAGAGTACGGAACAAGAAGAAATAAATAATAAATGCAGCGGAACAACACGATGCGGTGGAATACATATCATTAATAATAATAGTACAAACCTTCCCTTCGTCCTTCAGAAATAAGGTTTTCAACCCTAAAATGCTCAGGCTGATCCGAGCGAATTGAAAAGACAAAACACTCGAGTCGAAACTAAAAGATCTTATGTAAGTTAAATCAACAGTAAATAGTACGAGTGGAATGACGTTAGAGATGTTTACAGGGTTTGACAGCTCCTATCCAGTGTCTAATGTGAGTGCATTAACTTAAGAGATGTTCGGGATTCACATCTCCTAAGGATCCTTTAAACTATCTACTGTGTAGTACAATACGCTATTGTAATATGTATACAATAAAGTAAAATTATTAAAATTGCGTGAAGGCATTACCCATGCCCCCCTTAACACATTTTTATATATTCACATAGTCTATATAGTACAGTAATTCCTCCGTAAACTAGAGGGCTATCATAGGGCATTCCATAGGTATGGTACAAACCAAACTCGTAAAAGGCTTGCTAGGGCATGTGAACACGACAGTCGAGGCAATGCCAGGGTAGATATACCAATTGCGGATCCGAACAGGTGGTAACACATAGCAGTTACTACCGCCCACCTTGGAACACACTCCCAAATCAAAATCAAGGGTGGGCACCAAATCAATCATAAAGCAACAGAAATGGTATTGAAGAAATGTGTTCTATCGGAGGTGCGACCTTACTTGGCCCGGTATGGCTCCTGTTTTAGTCACATCTATGCTGACTCACGAGAGTCAGGGTCACGTCATACCTTAAACAGAAATCGTTCACCAAACAATCCTACTTCATTTCTGGAATCTCCACCACGTACACAATTGTTAAAGTGGTTTTCGGTATAGGCAAAGAGTCTGACAATATCCGATCCCAGTCTCTTTAACAACCAAATGCTTACACCGGATGGTTCTTTTACATTTCAAAAAGTCAATTTACAATTGGTATCAAAATATCATATTCTCAAACTATATCACTTTCAAATCATATTCGCTTCCAAAAATCACATTCATTTCCCAAAATCATGTTTACTCAAATATGTCATTTTACAAAGGTATCAATTCAAAATTCCAATTTAGATTGTGTCATCATCAAGGATTTAAATAATAAAAACTTCAATTTTACATAGTTTGAAATTTTAGAAAATAGTTTAAATAATCATAAATGTTTTTAATAGTTTAAAAAACAATTTATATAGAATTAAATAGTTTAAATAGTAAAAATAGTTTTAAATAGACTTGAATTTAATTTAATTAGATTTAAGTTTATTTAAATAGATTTAATAGATTTTTAGTTTTAAAATATTTAAAATAGGTTAATTTTAGATTAAATTGATTTAAATTATATTAAGTATATTTTTAAATAGATTAAATAAATTTAAAATAGACTAAATGTATTTAACTTATATTAAATAGATTTAAACTAGATTAAATACATTTAATTAGTTTAAAATAGGTAAATAGATTAAATTTGATTAAATAGGTTATAGTAGCTTAATATAATTTAAAATAGTTTTAAATTGGTCAAAATAGTTAATTTAATTAAAATAGTTTAAATTAGTTTAAATAGATTTCAAAGTTATATTCAAACATTTCGATAACTCAATTCCAATAAATTCATTTATACTTGATACTTCAACTTTGAAATTCCCATTTTAAATCCTTTGAACAATTCATTAAATCAATTCCAATTTCAATAAAAATAATTCAGTTTATATAATTTTTAGTTCAAAATACCAGTTAACTGAATTCAAAATTTAAAGATGTAAAAATCATTTAATTTAACCAATCCGTTGTCCTTATATAATTTTCTACCCTAGGATCAAGTGATACAGATATTTACCATTTCAATCCACAATTTACAATTTTACGGTTATATATCATTTCAAACCGCAATCCAGAATTAAATGTAATCCATAAAATCACTTGAGTCTATCATTTACGTACATAACGATTTTTTCCAAATCTGTAGATCATTCGGGTACGTATGATTTCAACCTATAGGGAACTTATAGTGTTATAACAATATAAAATACAACATCCAATCATGCAATATCAAAAATCAACATCCATCACAACATCATCCATTTCAATCAAATAAATTACAGCAATTAACAGATTATCATTAACAACAATTAACCGGCAATTTAAATTCAATAATACATTATAACAATAAATTCAAAAATAAATTAAAATTAACTGAAATGACTATTTAAATATACCAAACAATCATAAATAAATTTCTAATCACATCATAAATTTAATTTAACTAACATAAGAAAATTTAGAAGTTCTGAGTGGATCAAATCACTCACTTTTGAATTCAAATTGATTTAAAATCCATTATGGCTTAAATTTGAACAATCTCAGGATTCGTCCAAACCAATGTTAAAATGTACGAAATCTCGATACGATCCCAGCAAAATAAATCGGGTGTGAATCGGAGTTCGTATGCAAAAGTTATAGCAATTCGAAGATATTCGATTTATTTTTATAAAAATAAATAAAATAAAACGTAAGGGCCTCACCACCTCCAAGATAACACACGCGACATTCGAAACCCTCAAGGCCACCACAATCAACACCACACACATTCAGTGGTTACGAGCTCCTAGCGCCGCCGCCACATAAACCAACCGTGGTCGCGACCTCGCCCCAAGGCCCGTGAACCCCCAACGACATCTCGATCGGCCACGTTTCGCGATGAAAGCAACAGCCGCGGCCATCTTGCTTGAACCCTAATCGAATTGTTGATGATGATCCAGCCACTAAATCTCTAAGTGAACACCTCAGATGAACTCCCCTCGGTCCTCTCTACAAAACTGTATCCTCAATTTGACGATCCGACAAAGTTGATAGTGACATAATAAACGGCCGAGGCTTAATCATCCAATTTCGGCCACATAGAAGCCCAGATCAAAAAATGAACTGTAGATTTGACTTGCGCTCGTCCGGAGCTTTAAATCGATATATAATTTGATATATTTTGAGGAGTTAAATTTTTGGAATTGAATTTGAAATTGAATTGAGGGTTTGGAATTTCAGATATGTTCTGCCACTGGAAAGGAGTAGATAGACAGGAAATGTACGTATATACAGATGAAAATAAGAAGTACCTAGGGTTTAAACGGACTATTTATAGGTAGGTCAGAAATAGGAATGAACGGACTCGATCGATTAGGGTTTTGAATGATAAACGACCCAAAAGCCCGTTCTGTCTCCGGAACGAAATTGGATCATCTCATATATCAAAATAGATGTTTTCGATAATTTTAAACTCAATGGAATAGGTTTCAAGTCCTAATTCTATCATATGGAGAAATTCGCTTAAAATCAGCTTATTTCAAACTGATTTCAATTAAATCTAATTAAATTGATTTCCACGCGTTTTGAGTCCGTATGAACAAACGACAAGCCTGATCGCTACGAAACTTGAAACTGCATAATAATTCACCGTTACGGATCCAATGAAACTAGTTTCGTCGAAATCCAAGACAGTGGCCAAAATGGCTATTTTCACATTAATTAAACTAGTATGCATGTCACGTCCATTGGACGTGTGCAATGACAACCGTGAGTTAACATCCTTTGAATGTAAAATAGTACATACAGACATGCATATTTTTTCAGTGTATAAATTTTTCATGTACTAATGTTTATATAATAGCTGACTTTGTTTTGCACGCAAGCCCTATGTTGTATAAACAATTGGATGATCTTTAGTCCTTACCATAACATGATGTTGCAAGTAGCTTGGATTTTGTCCGCATATCCAGAATAGGCCCGTATGCTCAGATCATCGCATGTCCAAAACATGCCTTGTCCTACAACTGCCTCGGCTTACTGGTTCAGTTTGCATACTCATATTGTCATTTTGCTGCTAATCCTGCATGACTATAGTGTTGCAGCCTGTTGACGTGTACGAAGAAAAATTCACCATTTATTCATAAATTGTTCGCTCTCGTCCTTTATCCGGGCTTGAGACCGGCATCACTAATAGGTAGGTGATGGCGGAGTTAAAAACATTTTTTAAAGGTAATTTTATGTAATTCATGTTACTATAATGACCATAAAAGTTTGAAATTATTGTTGTTATATATTTGATGTAAACGAAATTTTCAAATTTTAGCATGAATCAATACAGGTTAAAAAAGTAAATGAAATAAAAGTGAAATCATGAAGTCCCTTTGGTAATGAAGAATGATATTACTTAAAAAAATTGAAAATGAATAACTTGAATAAAAATAAGTTTGATGGAAAAGATACTCTTAATTCTAATTAGTTTAGGCTTTTATTACACGACAATAAAACATTGTTGTATACTACATTTCTAGTGTGAGTTCCCTTGTTCCATATAATTTTTCCATTTTGTACTAAAATTTTGTTGAGTTTCGTGCAACTCCTCTAAGATAACGCCACATATAGTTGATCATGACTAAAAATGTGCTCAAGAAGATAAATTCCAACAAGAGGAATGGTTTTCCTTGTGATTTATTAATCGTTAATGCAACGACCCGAAATTTTCACACTCAAAAATTCCAGATAGTTATGGAAAAGAAGAAAGAGATAGAAGAAGAACAAAATCACCAAACATCTCACATTCGCAGCGGATAAAATATAATAAATAATAACAGTTTACAAAAGAAAATTATATCTGTCGATTACATTAATATACATCAGAGTTTCACATATATATAGTCACTGAATATATATACAATTATCATGTCCCAGCTTAACAATAATATATATATACAACGGAAATATTCTATACGCTATTGCCATCCAGCTCGCATCCTGAGCTCCAGAACGTACCTACCTGAAAATCTGTAATACTCGGTCTGACCCGAGCATTACACCAAAGTAACACCCGGGTCAGGCTGGAAACCAGCGTGAGTAAACCCAACTAACAAGGAATACCAGGTAATCAACTTAAATAAAACCTGGGATGACTCAAACAAATTTTACAAATCCACAATGTGACATAGACATAATTTATTTCACACATAAGATTCCTAAGTGCCAACATTTTGTTCAAATAGTCCGATTCACTTAAAATGTTTCATTCCAACTTGTTAATCTTACATATCAACTTATAAAAATTCGAAGTGGTTCTGGGTATTTCCCAATACACGATCCCAGTCTCTTCGATTCTCATGTCATCCAAACCCAAGTTATTCAAATGAAATACACAACATTTCATATCAGAGATATCAACTCATCCAAAACACTCAATATCATTCAATCATCCATAACCAAAACTTAATCACACAAATCGATTCAATTTATTCTAATCGAATTAAATTAATCCTGATTGAATTACTAATCTCATCCACTTAGATTTCTCCATTAAACATTAATTGATTTCAAATCAATTAATTCATCATCCTATCATTTCCATCTTAATTAATCACCCTGGATCAATTATCCTTCGATTTTATTCAAGAATTTAACTTTAATCCATTTCACGATGTTAATTATTTTTAACCAGAATCAATAAGAAATCTTTAATTACCTCATAAATTAATTAAATATATTAATTTCATTTATCCTTAATTACTTATATTAATAAATTTCTCGTAAGTCATTGATTATGCATTAATTAATCTTAATTTATCAATCTTTGATTACATCTTTAATTACATAAATTAAGGATTCCCCATTTTATTTTTTATTTATCATAATCATTTTTTTTAATCTTAATTAAACCGCAATATTAATCATTTTCGATTAATTCCAAACTGTAATTAACTATTCTTTTAGTTACTTCATTAAATAAATCAATTGCTCCTTTATTAATCATCTTAATTAATCTCTTGATTAATTTCACCAAGTAATTATATTTTATTAATACCATAAAATAATTTCTATCAAACCATCCCTTGTTTTTTTCCAAATTAATTCGACTAAATTAACTTAAACCTTAATGAATTCAAACCTTTACTTACTAATTTATCAACTCTATTTATTAATTAATTTAATTAATAAATCATCCATTTCAATTACCCTGCTATTTCGATGAGTCACAAATCATTAAGCTTTTTATTTACGATTTAAGTTTTAACAATTTTAAAAACCCAATTACTTCGAGTCAAACTGCAGTTAACTCGAGAACCAATCAAAACCAAGCCACATCATCATCAGTGCACATCAAATCAATTTAATCATTCAACCAACTATTAAAAATTTAACCATTTAAATTAAAATTAAAATCCAACATAGTGAGATTTACCCACCTTTGCTCCTATTTGCAATCCACCTCAAACTTGCCTTGGTTTCCTCGATTCGACCTTGTATAAATAATTATATGATTTTGTTAATATTTGAATCAAGTCAAACAATTAAATTTTTGTTTCCTAAATTTAATTAATTAACAATTAAATTTTAACCGATGATTACTTCAATTACTGATTTAATTTTAAATCAAAGGATTAAAATTTTAAACTAATACTTTTATTTTTAAACCAATTTCTTTTAAATAAATTTAAGAATTAAATTGTCTTAACAACTAACTGTTAATCAATAATTTCTTTTTACTAACTAACATGTAATAATTTTTTTTCTTCAGTAAAAACATGTCTACTACAAAAAAATAAACATACAGAAGTTATACCTCATCGAATCCAGGTTGAAACTCACGAAACCCTAAATGCGTCGAACCCCTCCATCAATCACCGCGACATCGCCATACCGTACGAGGCCCCCTTCCATCGAGCGTTGCACCTGCAGCCTCGAGTCCCACGGCCTCCCCAATCGATCACCATGAAACTTTGAATCGCGAGTTGTCGATCTCGTAAACCCTCTCCCAATTCAAAAACCCCGCGCGCAGCGATACACCCCAACAAACGAAACCCTAACTCCCCTTCAAGCAATCGCGACAGCGCCTCCTCCTCCCCAGCTCGAGTTCGAGCTTGATTATGCCCGTGTCGCCATGTTTGTTTGTTTTTTTTTTAATTTCGAATGCTTCGGCCATTCTATGTTTTATTTTATTTTTGTTTTTAACGATGAGTTTGATGTTTTTTCTGTTGAAAACAAGAGAGGACGGGGTAATTAAAGAAGGAAGCAAGAGTCTCGAGTACGTGTTGATTAAAATAATTAAATATAGCAAATATCTCGAGTTGCATAACGGAAAATCCCGAACCCTAATCAGACATTTCGACAGACGTTTATAAGGTTTTACCCGCATTCCGAACACGATGGAACGTGTTTCGGAGGCTAATTTGATTGTATGCGCGAGTTACGGAAGTAAACGATCAATTTTAAATTAAATCGATTAAAATAATTCTAAGCGTTTTGAGCTGCCAGGGTCAAACGACAATTCCGATTGCTACGAAAATTGAAATTCAATAATAACTAACTATTACGGATCCAATGGAATTGGTTTCGTCGAATTCCGAGACTGTGCCTCGGAAGGCTATGTTTAAATATCGATTTAAACGATATATTATTAAAATTGAACAAATCACCTTTAAATTAAATTTCAATCATTCTATTATCTTCCGTATCATCATTATAAATTTTATAAGCCTTCAAATTATTTGAAACAGGCTTAGAAATTTCAGATTCAACAATTTACCAAATTTCAATTATTAAATGCAATATTTGAACTATATAATTCAATGATTTAATTATCAAGTAAATATTGATTTCTGGAATTCAAGTTAAAATAACCTTTTAAATATTTAAAATCAATTAATTATTCAAATTTAAATTGGTAGAAATTCCGGGTCGTCACATTCCTCCCCCCTTAAAAGAATTTCGTCCCCGAAATTACTAACTAGGAAGAATGGACTAATACCCGTTTATTTTTCCTCCCAAAACCAACAGTCCAACATCTTACCAATTATCTTTTACAAAAGACCCATTATCATTCTTACTAACTTCCCAACCACTTTTCCTTAAACATTCAAATTTCAATTTAAAATCAAAATTTGAATTATCAAAAATTTTCTCAAAATTTTTCTAACTCCCTAAATTTCTGAAATTTTTGCCAGCGTCTCCTTTGCGTGGCTAGCTCGGTACTACTACAAAAGGCCTCTACGGGCTTCGAATTCCAAAAAGAAAACAGAAAGCCAAGTGGCTACATCAAAAACCCAATCCAATTTCATCTAGAAATTTAAATACGTACCTTTTTGTCGGGCAATACAAATTTATCTTTTGGACCCACATCCAATTTTCTTTCCCTTTAGTACCTGCATAACCTACTTAGCAATAATATCCAATCAAAGCCCTTTAAATCATTTTATACATTTCCTCACAGAAGTTTTCACCTCTACTTCTATGCAAGTTAGTTTTTCCCATTTTCATACGAATTCAATTTATTTTCTATTTTGAACATTGAATTTCTATCTTTTATTTATAACTGATTTATATTAGTTCATCTACTAATTTACTTTAAATTTCCATTTGAAATCGTTTTTTCGTTAACAAAAATTTTTCCAAAATTTTCAAAAATTTTCTAACTCCCAAAATTTTGGAAAAATTTTGGCTGAGTCTCCTTTGTACGGAGGAGCTTTTGCAATTTGACAAGGGATATAAATATATATACATCGAACTACACGGTCGGAAAAAGCAAAAACAGTTCATATTTCCTATTTTATTGCGTAGGCGTACCTTATTTAGCATTTAAGCAAGCAGCTTATTTATTCTAGCAATTAGCATACCCCAAATCTAGCCAAACGGCCTTCAGGTACCTGTGCTTACTCAATTTACACAATATAAGCACTATATATATGAAGTTATAACATTTCTCTAACTTAAACAACTATAACATTTCAATTCTAAAAGAAATGCATTCAAAATAACTTCCACAAGCAATTTATATGGTTTCAAAACTAACTCAATTGCTTTCAAACAATTTATATACCATTTCATTCAATTCCAATGGTTTGGAACTCAATTTCTTACATTCCATTGATTTCTTTTTCTTTTTAATCCAAACAAGCTCATATTCACTTCAAATGATTCAGAACCAATTTTATTTAATCTCTATTGACTCATAGCATTTTAGTTACTTTCATTTACGCCGAACGACAACCATTTATTTAACTCGACACATTCCATTTTTGTATACTTCTAACCATTCCCAAATTAATTCAATCCAAGCATTTATTTAATTGGGCTTTTACTCTTATTTTCCCATAAATTTTAAACTTAAGTGGATTTACTTTAGTTTATCCCAACATCAAACTTAAGTTTGCTTCTATTTGATTCTTATTTAAGCAACTTCCATTAAATACAGTTAGCCCATTCATTTTAAATTTTAATTTCAAATTCACCTTCTCAATTTATCAAAATAATATCCAAGCACATACTTAACTCATTTATACTTTAAATTAATACACCACCAAATTTAAGTTCAGTCTGATAATCTAATTCCAATCACAATTTTGATTTAGTTTTTATTCTATCAGACTTCAACCATTTATTATTTAACTCAATTAACCCATTTCAATTTTTAATTCACCTTCTCTTATTTAATTCATTATCAAATCCAAGTCGAATTCTATTTACAAGTCGAATTCATTTCCAAACTTCATTATTAACTTACAACCCATTTTATTCAACCGAATTAAATTTTTATTAACATACTCTATTAAATAATTTATTTAGCTGATTAGCTTACTTCCAACTTTTATTACAAAGGAAATCACTTTATCCAATTTTCCTGAGTTCAGTTTTATTTTATAATTCCAGTTTAGATTTTCTTTCATCATTCAAAATGCCAACACTTTTATTTTCAAATTTTCAGAAAGGTATTTAAATTCATAGCATACTAATAAAATAGCTTCTTATAAAAATACTTCTTATAACTCGATGTCTCAACCAATCCATCCTTGTTCTCACAGAAATTCAATCATACGTTGATCAGGCATAGGACTGAAAATCTATAAGTACTTGGTAAACCCGTTTTCAACACCTAGTGAAAATACTTGAAAAATAATGTTATTAAAATATAGAAAATAGTTTTTTTTGGAAAATAGAGGAAATATCTTTGGTGAGAATGCTTTGGAAATCATCACCCCCATCCATGGTCACAGTTACATCCAGGGTTACGTTGCCGTCACAGCAAAAGTCCATGTAACTGCAGGCTCTCTGCGGCCTCTCGATTACGCCATGGATCCCACACAACAGATCACAGTTACTTCCAGGGTTACGTTGCCGTCATAGCAAAAGTCATGTAACTACAGGCTCTCAGCGGCCTCTGATTTTCGCTATCGAAATGAAACTCCTCCACTCCTACATAGGTCGCAGTCTGCCGATATAAAATCAAACGCAGACAGTTGGCTCTCAGCGGCACACACGACTTTCGCTATGGTATACTCAACTCATAATCCTCAGGAACTAGTTTTGTTCGAACTCCTCACAGGATCAACTTTAGAACCCCCCTTGGGGCTCAAGGCAGCACCACCCGGTGGCACTCCTGAGAAGTTCATTTCAAGGGAGCACCATTTTCCCCAGAGCCATCATCAAAACACTTTATACTATACATATATAGTATCTTTCAAATCATACACCTAGTTTGATATCATACAAAGCTCTTTACACAAAATCGATTATCCCAAAATCGTTAATTCTCAAATTAAGCTTCCAAATTTCAATATTGATTTTACCCAAAAATCAAAAGCCTTTCAAATTACAAAGGTTCCAAAAACCTTTTCCAAATTCCTCATAAGATCCTTTATATATATAGATATATATATATAAAATTTAAAAACTTTGGATCCTTTCAAACTTGTATAAAACTCCTTTTATACCTCAAACAATTCAAAACATTTTTCTTCCAGAAATAAATTCAACAAGGGAAGATTTATCTTATATAACAAAGATATACAACTTTGTTTATTCAAAATCAAATATTCAAATTTGATTACTTTGTTGTTGTTTTTTTATATCAATTTCATTCAAATCCGTACATATACACTTTCGTACGCTATACCAATCTGATCGTCCACTCGATCACACAATTTCACTTTTGAACTAGTATTGTCCACCCGACTTCCTAGTGCGGACACTGATTTGGTTTCTTGATCAGAAACCGTCATTCTCCTTGCATAGCTATAACTATGATAGAGAACATGCAGAACCAATCAACAATTCATATCCAGGTTCGCCGTCGAAAATCAAGTGAAAAATCCCAACTCGGATCGACAAACTACCTCGAAATTCTATGCTCGAATCTGGATCAAATCACTATGCGAATAGAATAATATACGTACATCCTACATATTTATTTTCATTGATTATTAGCCAAAATCAATTTCCATTCTATTCACATTTCCATTAATTCCCTTTCACTTACTTACAATTGCCTTAATTCTCATTGAATTATCACTTCAATTCTTATCTCAGTTGGGTATTAAATCCATAACAACTTGAACTCCGACCAGTTTATATTTAGAAAATAGCTTCAAAATTTTAAAAATAGATAAGTAGTTGAAAATAGTTATTAGTTTGCAAAATAGCTATAAAATAGTTAACTAATTATAGAATAGTTGAAAGTAGTTAAATAGTTTCAGAATTTTTTAAATAATTGTAAAATAGTTGTAGAATAGAAATTAGTTTGTGAAATAGTAGAAACATAGTAATTAGTTTAGAAAACAATTTAAAAATGGTTAAATAGCTCCAAAAATAATGGTACAACAAATATAAAATAAGTTAGCTTTAAAAAGAAAGGTTGAACATATTTAATAGCTTGGAAGAATAATTTATATTTAAAACAATTTATATTGGAAATAGTCTAGAGTCAAACTGTTCACTACCCCAACAATTCAATGTACACTTCCATTAAAATTGATCCAATTCCAATCTGAATAATTCCAATTTCCATTGAAATTTATTTAATCCCACGATAACTTCGATTCTAATTAATTCGAACTAAATTCAATTTGTACTAATGGAATTTAAATTTCAACTTTAACCCATCTCGAATTATATAAATTCGAGTTAAATCCTCAAAAGTTGGTTCAACTCTTTAAACCAAATTAACTTTTATTTTAAGCTTTTTAATCTATTTAATTTATGAGTCCAATTCTCAAAATTCCAATTTAAATTATTTTTATTTTAACAATTTAATTTATTACTACATTTTATCTTCCAGTTTGAAGCCAGTTCTTAAACAAGTTTAATTTACAATTCAATTATTCAAATTTATTTTATTTATACAATGCCATTCTCAATTTAAAGATTTTTATTAACAAAAGGATGATATCATCCAATTTATTTTAAAAACGTCCATCTATTTTCAAATTTTAAATCTCAAACCCGTTTTGAGATCACACAAATCCCCAATTTAAATCAACCGTCTAACTTTCCAAGTTAAATTCCAATTTCATCTTGAAATTTCCAATTTACTTAATCTAAT
Organism: Allium cepa; assembly: GCA_030765085.1. Taxonomy (NCBI): domain Eukaryota; kingdom Viridiplantae; phylum Streptophyta; class Magnoliopsida; order Asparagales; family Amaryllidaceae; genus Allium; species Allium cepa. The sequence continues at coordinate 710,023,009 of CM060932.1, forward strand.
CAACCTTACTCAATTAGAATTTCCGCTTCAAATTTCAAAATTCTTTCCCTCTTATAAGTTCAAAACTTATATTACTTATATTACATCACACTTCAGGGAAAAACCAAAACTCAACACCTTAGAGTTTATTTCCAATTATCTTTGATATCATGTATATCCATACCTATATACATATTTATTTCTTGGCCCTCCCAGCCATGCTTTAAAATTTTAAACCACCCTTTGTTTTAAATCCAAATCAAACTTCAAACAACCCATTGTTTTCAACAAGTCCCAGTTATCCAAATAATACTTATTTAATATTTTTCATTATTTTGAAACAAAATTTCAAATTCTGGGACCAGGTTTAAAATTTCATTTTCAATCACTTAAATTTTAATTTAGTTGTATTTCTATTTCTACTTGATTTAATTCCAATTCAAGATTTCAATTTGGTTGTATTATATTACTTCTTAATTTTCATTTCAATAAATTTAACAACCAATCACTTTAATATTTATTAGAATGAAATATTGCTTATATATCAAAATATATTTTATATAAAATCATTTAAAACCTTAAAATAAGAAAATAACAAGTACGCGCTCATATATATATATGTTCTCAACTCATTCTAAAGTACTACAGACTCTATTAAATGAGTAATCCCCACCAGAGCCAAGGTTCTCGCTTAACCTTTCAGCTCTGATACCAAATGTAACGACCCAAAATTTTCACACTCGAAAATTCCAGATAATTATGGAAAATAAGAAAGAGATAGAAGAAGAAGAACAAAATCACCAAACATCTCACATTCGCAGCGGTTAAAATATAATAAATAATAACAGTTTACAAAAGAATACTATATCTGTCGATTACATTAATATACATCAGAGTTTCACATATATACAGTCACTGAATATATATACAATTATCATGTCTCAGCTTAACAATAATATATATATATACAGCGGAAATATTCTATACGCTATTGCCATCCAGCTCGCCTCCTGAGCTCCAGAACGTACCTACCTGAAAATCTATAATACTCGGTCTGATCCGAGCATTACACCAAAGTAACGCCCGGGTCAGGCTGGAAACCAGCGTGAGTAAACCCAACTAATAAGGAATACCAGGTAATCAACTTAAATAAAACCTAGGATGACTCAAGCAAATTTTACAAATCCACAATGTGACATAGACATAATTTATTTCACACATAAGATTCCTAAGTGCCAACATTTTGATCAAATAGTCTGATTCACTTAAAATGTTTCATTCCAACTTGTTAATCTCACATATCAACTTATAAAAATTCGAAGTGGTTCCGAGTATTTCCCAATACCCGATCCCAGTCTCTTCGATTCTCATGTCATCCAAACCCAAGTTATTCAAATGAAATACACAACATTTCATATCAGAGATATCAACTCATCCAAAACACTCAATACCATTCAATCATCCATAAGCAAACTTAATCACACAAATCGATTCAATTTATTCTAATCGAATTAAATTAATCCTGATTGAATTACTAATCTCATCCACTTAGATTTCTCCATTAAACATTAATAGATTTCAAATCAATTAATTCATCATCCTATCATTTCCATCTTAATTAATCACCCTGGATTAATCATCCTTCGATTTTATTCAAGAATTTAACTTTAATCCATTTCACGATGTTAATTATTTTTAACCAAAATCAATAAGAAATCTTTAATTACCTCATAAATTAATTAACTATATTAATTTCATTTATCCTTAATTACTTATATTAATAAATTTCTCGTAAGTCATTGATTATGGATTAATTAATCTTAATTTATCAATCTTTGATTACATCTTTAATTTCATAAATTAAGGATTCCCAATTTTATTTTTTGTTTATCCTAATTAATTTTTTTTATCTTAATTAAACCGTAATATTAATCATTTCCGATTAATTCCAAACTGTAATTAACTATTCTTTTAGTTACTTCATTAAATAAATCAATTGCTCCTTTATTAATCATCTTAATTAATCTCTTGATTAATTTCACCAAGTAATTATATTTTATTAATACCATAAAATAATTTCTATCAAACCATCCCTTGTTTTTTTTTCAAATTAATTCGACTAAATTAACTTAAACCTTAATGAATTCAAACCTTTACTTACTAATTTATCAACTCGATTTATTAATTAATTTAATTAATAAATCATCCATTTCAATTACCCTGCTATTTCGATGAGTCACAAATCATTAAGCTTTTTATTTACGATTTAATTTTTAACAATTTTAAAAACCCAATTACTTCGAGTCAAACTGCAGTTAACTCGAGAACCAATCAAAACCAAGACACATCATCATTAGTGCACATCAAATCAATTTAATCATTCAACCAACTATTAAAAATTTAACCATTTAAATTTAAATTAAAAACCAACATAGTGAGATTTACTCACCTTTGCTCCTATTTTCAATCCACTTCAAACTTGCCTTGGTTTCCTCGATTCGACCTTGTATAAATAATTATATGATTTTGTTAATATTTGAATCAAGTCAAACAATTAAATTTTTGTTTCCTAAATTTAATTAATTAACAATTAAATTTTAATCGATGATTACTTCAATTACTGATTTAATTTCAAGTCAAAGGATTAAACTTTTAAACTAATACTTTTATTTTTAAACCAATTTCTTTTAAATAAATTTAAGAATTAAATTGTCTTAACAACTTACTGTTAATCAATAATTTCTTTTTACTAACTAACATGTAATAAAAAAAAATTCAGTAAAAACATGTCGATTACAAAAAAATAAACATACAGAAGTTATACCTCATCGAATCCAGGTTGAAACTCACGAAACCCTAAATGCGTCGAACCCCTCCATCAATCATCGCGACATCGCCATACCGCACGAGCCCCCCTTCCATCGAGCGTTGCACCTGCAAAATAAGCTTATAAAATCAGAAAGCTTTAAGGGTATAAGTGGAATTAATACCCTTGTACCATGATAATGACCGACTGTAATTTCTGCATCAATGAGATTTCTATGGAAGATACGACATATTAATCTTATTCTGCTACATAATCCAATTTTTGGGTCAATATTTCTAAGTAACATTATTGGGGATCTTACTTTAAGTGTTAGTTTATGCAATGGCAAACCGTCTAAAGCAAGCGAGTTGTAGCAACTAAAGCAGAAAGTTTCTGATGACTGATTGAATGGTTTTATTTTAACCGAGAGGAGGTTTGAATGTTGTAGCAACTCATCAATGTGTTTCTTCCCTGCTCGCTTTAACTATTACTTTCGAGTGCATATTGAATTATCATTTTTGTTACATGTAGATTAATCCTAGATTACAGTATGTAATAAGCACATTTAAAAAGAGAGAAAAGTATTATACAATATAAATAAATATAATTTTGAATTACCTTAGGCATGATCAATTTATCTCAAGAGAACAAAAAATATATAGCTTGATATTTTTTCTAGAATGGAGAAGAGATGCTAGATACTTTATATGGACATAGATAATTATAGAAAGTGAAAGTTACTCAACATAAATGTGGGCATTAAAGTAGGCTGAAATAATGGGTCATGCAAACTAAAACAGTAAACCTATTTTTGTAGGAGAGACATAGTCAATTATATGAATCATACACTTATAAATCATGTGAGTGACCAAGTGCATGAGTACGTTGGCTCACTATTTCAGCGTGTGATATTTGTATGTACGTTAGCTCACTATTTTAGTTTAGTTTGTTATTTATTTGTTGCTTTGGCGTGCATGTAGTGATTTTAATTTCTGACCGTGTGTGTCTTTTCTTTGTATCATATAAAGTGTAGTGGGGAACCAATATATATGTGTGTTTCAGAAGTGTACATGTGTGTTTAATGTGTATAAATATTTCTATGCAAATGCAACTGAGGCCTGCATGTCATACGTCAGGGATTATTCCCATTTTTTTTTTGTTACTTTACATTGTATATTTGAATTTTGCACGAGAAATAGTAGGTGTTGGGTCATGTATGCCTGAGAGAACTGCTTTTGTTTTGTGTACGTGCTTTCAAACATGTTGTGTTAATGTGTTACACACATTATGGTGATCCACTCGAGCATCCACAAACGGAAACATATTAGGGAAATGTTAATCCTATAGGTTCAACATTTACCATTGCCTTTTAAATTTTTAAGTAAGAGACCTTGATTTATCAATTGATATATGATAACTTCTGGTGAAAGGAGTTGCTACGATAAAGGAAAAAGAACAGTTGAGACATTAACTATAAATTATCACAAAGGCGCTGGCCTTGAGGTATCTACATACTTTTAACAGTGTGTGTCTTCTGTTTGTATCGTATAAAGTATAGTGAGGAACCATATATATGTGTGTGTGCTTCAGAAGTGTACGTTAGGTGAACATAAAGTCAGTTTATTGTTGCAAAACATCCTATATAACATATTTCAACTATTAGTAGTTACCAAAACTGGTGTTATTTTATGTGATTATGTACTACTATAGAGAGAGTATAGTCATATGCAATGATACATTATATAAGTCTAGCATATTGTATAAAAAAATTGTGAAAAATTAAAGAGTTGTTCCGCTCTCGTAGGATCAATATTAGCTATTTTAACAGCATGCCTGAAGGTTTGCAGATAACGAAAGTTTAAGCATATTGGAAAACAAAATAAAAAATGAAAATGACGTACAACAGGAAAGTTAAAAGAAAGTTGTTTTAGCCAATGGAGAACATGGGTTGAGAATTGACCAAAATATCCATGGATTGTTATGGAATTCTATAACGGTATCTTCGTAACTTCAAAAGCTTCAAATGGATGTATTTCTATTATATATAGATAAATTAATATTAAATTAATTAATTCACTTTTTAATTCAATATTTATTAACCAACAAATATCATCATTTTTGATTACATAGGCATTTAAAATAATTCAAAACAAGTTTACACATCAATTCAGTTTTTAAAATTTTACTAATTACAGTGTTCAATATCATTTTTAATTAAATCTAATTAATTATAATTTAATTCCAGTAAGTTGTTTTAAATTTGATTTCACTCTTTATGGTCGATCAATGATTACTCAAATAACATAGTTAATATTTGTTTGTCTTTCATTTCATTAACATCCTCCAATTTGCATCTTTATTTGTATTAATATTTCCATTTATATTAGATTTTTGTCAAATTTATACATTATTTAAAATTTAAGGTCCCAATAATTCAAAACTTTTATTAAACTACTTGTTTGCTTATGAATATAATTTACATATATATATATATATATATATACATTCATAGATTGCATTTATTGTCTTAACTCGCATTAATGTAACATTTAATTTTGATTTCAAATTTAATTTAATAGACTAAATAAATAGGCAACATATAATAGTTTTTCAACATTTGTACATTTAATAACATTTTTAAGTTTATTATTTCAGACAAATATTATAATTACTTATATAACACTGGTTTTATTCAATTCCATTAATCATATGCTATTTCATAAATTAGTTCAATATTCACATTTGATTTCCTATATTCACTTTATAACCAAGTAAAACCTTTAAATCATTTCAATTGATTGGAATTTAATTCAAATTGTTAATAACGAACTTAAATTAACATTATTACATTTCATTCTATTTATTATTTCATTAATGATTCACAAATTTTTTTATTTTTCCCATTATTAACTTACAAATCTTTATTAAATTAACAATTTTTAATTATCGAAAATTTTTCGGTCGTTACAATCTGGTACTACTAACCTGTTTATTCAACATCCTCATTATATAGAATTAAATCACAAAATCATTAAATGCTCCAATTTCGAAACAATAAATATATAAAAGGGGGATAAATCTCCGAACTCTTTAAAAATAAAATTTTGTAATCAAAAATCCCTTTTCTAAATTTCCTTTAAATCCTTTAAACGTTTCACAATTTGGCTTATCTTCAAAATAAGCTTATAAACTCAAAATCGCCATTTAATAATGTTTCATAAATCCATTTCATTAAATATACACTTTACAAAATAATTTCCCTTTTGGAAATATTATTAAAACCTCTCATATAAAAATTCCATACATTCAGTTACCTTTGAAAATCTATGTTTTCAATTTTAAAATAACTTTTATTCCCTAAACAAGTTCCAATAAATCATTTCATTTTCCAACTATTTTTATTTATTTATAAATGTACTTCTCTTAAATTTAAAACCCCATGAATAATTTTTTAAAGCTTTCAAAATATTTTTAAAACTAAAAAATCAATAAAATGCCCAAAATATAAATCATGGAGAGAAATTCTCTAAAATTATAAATATAAATTCTATCATTTCGACCGAGTCGAATAACATCAAATCTGCCCATCGGTAAGATGTACACGTACATATAAAGTAAACTACATATCAAAATGCAATCATACAACATCTCCTTTGAATTTTGGCAATCCAACATACACAACCTCAACATCAAATCCAAATTCATACCCAATAGCACAACAATCAATCCAATATCCCAAAAAAACACCTCAACCAAGCGATCCAATCGATATTCATAACCAATTCAATTAAGCAATGCAATATAATCGATATATATATATATATATATATATATATATATAAAACTTGCAAAGGAAAAAGATATAGATGTGGGTATAAAACTCACCTTATCCCAATGCTTCTGTAATTTTCCTGTGACGACCCGGGATTTGGGCAATATTATTTTAATAAGAATTTAATCTAATTAAATAAAATGTAAACTCATCAATTTAAAAATGAATAAGACTTTTGGGATATTTTCCATTTATTTATATACATATATATTTTGAAAGGAAACTATGATTGGAAAATTTAAAATAAATCCTTTCAAAAATATTTAAAATAAAATCTATTTTTTTCACATTAAATTAAATTTAAAAGCTCTACATTATTAATATTTAATCAAAATATATGCATATGAATGTAATATAAATAATAATGTTTAAAATGTAATTAATCCTATTAATATTAAATATAAGTATAAAATATAATTATAAAAATATTTGAATATAAATAAAGTATTTGGTAGTTTAAGCTTTAAATAAAAAATAAATGAAAATAAGAATTTATGTTAAAAATAGAAATAAATATATAGGTTAAATTTTATGGTTACATGAAAACATAAAGTAAAACATATCAGATAATTCTATAAATATATAAACTATTAAAATACATGTAGATATGCAAGGAGATGAGACAAAATGTATGTATGTGAATTATGCAAAGCAAGAAGATAATAAAACAAAATATCTATATACAAAATCCAATAGAATAAGTGTGTAAACATAGAAGGAAACAATTGCATTAAATGCTCTCTATTCAAGCACAAAACCAGGTCATTCCGAAATGTATATGAATCATCTCAATTTCCACAAAAAATCTAGTTTAGTCAAAGAAGGAAAAAAACTCTGACCAAAGGAAACATGATGTACCAGTTAAAGCCTACCCTGTACAAACTTTCTCTTTATATGTACATCTTTTAGTTAGTTCATTCACAACTAAGCAAAACCGTAAAAAGAAAATAAGTTTCATCATTTTATAAACTCAAATCCAATTCAACTAAAGAAAACAAGAAGTTTTAAAGGCAGATCAAACTGTAGTTTTTCAAACAGATATTGGCTCTCTGTTCACACACTTTTCAGGTGATCACAAATTTTAAAGATTTAAGTATAATTAAAAACTGTACGGGTGATTCATTGCTAATATTGTGTTGTATATGTATTATTTTTGAATATAGTTCTGTGTTTATATATAGGTTGTTCTGTGAAAAATTAAATATACAAGTCTTCTCCGTTTGTTGTTACAGAGTTGAATATTTATTCAAAATTCAAAATATTTTCATCCAAACATTTTTAAGCTTAGGGTTTCAAACAAAACACGTTTGTTTAAACTTAAATTTTGGTCTAAAATTTGTTTTAAGTTTGATAATGAAAAATTGACTTTGTAAATTCAGTTTTACAGTAAAAAGACAATCACATGGTAAATTCAAATATTTTAAAATATTAATTCGATTATATAACTTGAAACAACATTCAAAGATAGGATTTTTAAAACTAAAGTGGTGATTTTTAGTCGCGTATGCTAGTTCATAGTTGAACAGAATATGCTTTTTAACCATTTTTTGATGATCGAACCAATATTGAATGTTGAGATCACGCTTGAAGCTAGCTTGACCATCGAAGAAGTTAGGAAAATTGTTAAACAATTTTTCTATTGCCAGAATTGATTGAATGAAGCACGATTAGGGTTTATGCTCGAGTTTTGACGTTGTCTGGAAACAAGGTGATTTCGTTACCACAAGTTGATCGAGTTGCGTGGGGTTCAAAGGGATGGTAGCATGGGGGATCGGTGAGGTGAGGCCGAAGTTGTAGCGCTTCCGATGGTCGGCGTGAGTGAGGCGAAGTGATTTGCTGTGGAGATTAAGTTATAGTTTTTCGAATTGAAGGCTCGATTTCACCATGGGTTTGATCACGTCGAATTGAACCTTGTTTTTCGATTGCAGTGACAGTACGTGACTTGCAGGAGGATAAGTGGTTTACCGAAGCGCCGTGCACGTGCACGATCTCGATATGTTGTCAGAAGCTTTTGAGTGATGAATGACTCGAGTGGATGCTCGAGGAAATGGAAGGTTTTCTTCGAGTGAGACCTGTGTGCGTAAGCGTGCATCCCAGTTTATTGAAGTTTAACTTAAACTTAAAAAAAAAAGAGAAAGGTATGTGGAGAAGAAACAGAACTCGGGGAAATGGGTGAAAAACACGGGTTGTAACTCGAGTAACCTGAGATTTTTCTCGGGTTTTGTTTTCAAAAGGTTAAGCCTAATAAGTTTAAAGTTAATGATGTTAAACAAATTTTAGTATTAATGAAGTAAGTAATGTTTGACAATTCTAAGTTAAGAATTTATTTTAAGTTTTAATTAATTAAGAGAATATTTTAGAATGTTTTTAAATCTTAATTAATGTTTTAATTAAGTAGAAAATTTAAGATAAGTATTAACATTTAATTACATTAAAACTTTTTAATTAGCAACTGATTTATTTAAAGTTATTAAGGAAGGTTGTAAAATGATAAGTAAGAAGGTAATTTAGATAAATGATTATTATTTAATTAATCAATTGTTTTGGAAAGTAATTAAGAATGATTAATTAATAATTATAATTAACTAAGTAATTAGGGATTTATCAAATTGTAATTAAAGATTGGTTAATTAATAATTAAGTGTCTAATTAATTTGTAATTAAGAATTATTAATTAGATAATTAAAGTTAACTAATTTATAATTAGTAGTTAATTAAATAAATAATTAAGGATTAATTAATTTGAAATTAAGTTTTATTAATTAATAATTAAGGGGTAATTAATTAAGTAATTAAGGTTTAATAAATTGATTAAGAAGTGATTAATTAATTAAATGGTTTGAAATGGAATAATTAATTAATTGATGATTAATTAAACATGATTAAGTGATTAATTCTCAAGTAACTAATTTAAATTGAATTAATTACAATAAGGATTAAAGATGCTTGCTTATGGATGAATGTATAAGTAGAATATTTGGATTTGTGATATCTATTTGGTAATATTCTGTGATACTCTGTAATATGCCTTGATATATCTATGATGATTGTGTATGATTTATCTATGATAAATGCGATGTGAATTCAAAGTGTTGAATTAAATTGTTTAAGACTATTAAACAACTTGGCCTTTAAAATGGCGTTTGGATTTCGATGAGACCGGGATCGGGTATCAGTTATGATTATCCGAAAACCAAATTGATCCAAATTAAATGATAGGTCGTGGCATCTCAAGTGAAGATCGAGATGGTGTTCAGAATGCAAGCATTATCGTCGTTAACTCTGAGTGTAACGAGATAATGCCTTCGGTTTCGTTCGAATCCAGAACGAACTTGTATGGATTGAATGCTTTCAGAACATCGTCAGGTGAACGATGAGCATTCTAAGATATATATCCTATAAAGGTAATCGCAGCCTCAAGCCTCATCAACCGGGAATGACTAAAACATGGGAGGTGCAGCAAGGTTAGGTGGGTAGTACCCAAGCAGGACGAGATATACCCCTGTCTAGATGTCCTTTTTTATTCGGTTGTGTGGACGGTTGCTAGCTACAACCGCAGGGTTATCTTGTTCGGAACTATTCGGTAAGGAATGGTTCCGGCCTTGTGTTGTAAAGGGTCAAGAGTGATCCTCGGTACGGCGATCTAGGCCCCGTACTGTGACGGGCGGTACCCCAGTAGTCCTGCCATTGTATGGAATCCAATCTCCAATAAGCGCCGTACGTTTTGATTATGCCCAACTATGTTGGAATGTGAGATGTAAGTATTTCAGTTATTTCTGTACTTTATTTGAAAACCCTAGACACTATTATAATATCATTGGATTTCCTATAAAATGTTTTGGTTAGCGTAAGGTAAAAACTTACCCGTGTTTATGGGTGGGAAGTCTTACGTGATACCTTTATTTTCAAATGTTTTCAAAGTTAAACAACTTTAACCCGTTTACTCATACCAGACCCATGTCTGACCCGGAGTTTATTTCTGTTTTTTATAAACTCTTAAGTACTAAAAATTTTATGAGTAGCCAAGTGATAGGTTTTGGATTGTCGAATTCTAGAGGAGCTTGGAGCAGGAGTCCCGACGTATCTATCTAGTTCCGCTGTGTTAGTTGATGTATGTTGTATTTTGGGAATGTACGTAATGGAAGATATATATATATGTATATATATGACTGTCTTGTTTGTATGATGTTATGTAACTCTGATATATGTAAACTATGTAATAGTTATGTGAAGTATTATATTTTGTTCCGTTTCCGCTGTGAGATTCTGATTTTGTTATTCTTTCTTTCTATCTTTTCTATTTCTATCACTTTCTTTTCTTATCGATGATACGTCTTTCTGTGTATAGAAAGATGGGTTGTCACAGTTGGTATTGGAGCTTAAGTTGAGATGATACCTAGGCTCTGGAGTAGTATCTATCTTGAGAGTACATATTTGAATTTTTTTATAACTTTATACCTATCTAAATTTGTTGAGTTACCTATCCAGGTGGCCAACATGAGTTCTGGAAGGAGAGGCAGAGGTAGGGGCAGTACTTCGACTGATAATGGAAGAAGTCAAGCTGCTAGTGAGACTATAGATCCAGTACCGCCTCAGTTTAGTTTTGCTGCTTTATGCAAGGAATTCACCAACCTTGGAGGTAAACCATTTAAAGGGACAGAGACTATAATTGAGGTCCAAGCTTGGTTACGCTCTTGCGAGCGGATCTTCAAGAGTATGAAGTTGTCTGATGAGCGAAAAAGGGAAATGGCTTCATGGCAATTGCAGGAAGGCGCTACAGCCTGGTGGGACGTAGCGATAGCAAATATCACTAAGGATGACATTTCTTGGGAAAGATTTAAAGAGTTATTTGAGGAGAAATTCATGCCAGCAGCAGGGAAAACTCGTATGTACCGGGATTTTCTAAATTTGAAGTAGGGAAGCTTGACTATAGTGGAGTATGAGACCAAATTCAATGAACTTTCTTGCTATGGACCAGGGCTCATTGATACTTCTCTCAAAAAGAACGAATTGTTTGTGCAAGGTCTTGAGGTCCGAATTTCATGAGAAGATGACAGTGCATTTAAAAGGATCTTTTATTGAGTTAATTGATATGGCTCTGAATATGAGTATTTGATGAACAAGAAATCAGTGGCACCAATAGCAGCATCGGGAGGGAATTTTGCTAATCCAAATAAGAGGAAGTTAAATCCCAAATAGAGGAAGCAGAACAAGAAGAAGACTGGAAGTAACAACGGACCTCGCAAATGCTATATATGTCAACAAGAAGGTCACTTGGCGAATAAGTGTCCCAGGAAAGGATTTCAGCAACAACGGCAGCAATCGAATCAAAGTGGACTGGGTTCGGTTTTGGTTCAGAAATCTCTATGCTTCAATTGCCACCAACCAGGTTATATGATCAAAGATTGCCCGTTACTTCATAAAGCTCAACAGAATAAGGTATTTGCTTTGGAGGGTGCACCATCTACTTCATCTAAAGGCAAGGGAGTATTGGAAGGTACATTACTTTTAGATGGCAAGTATATTAAAGTTTTGTTTGATTTGGGTTTTTATTTGAGTTTTATTTCTCTGTAATCTGTAGAGAAGTTCTTTCTTACCCCTGGTACTGTTGACCATCCCATCTTTGTATCTAATCCTACAGGAGGGGTAACCAAATTAGATATGATCTGTATAGATTTGAGGATTTTCTGTCTGTCGCATAGTTTTTCTTGTGACCCTTTTGTGTTGGATTTTAAGGGATTTGACTTTATATTAGGGATGGATTGGCTCGATAAGTATAAGGTTGTCCTGAATTGTGATGAGAGAATAGTTTCGTTGGAAACCGGTCTGGGTAGGATTGCTAGAGTGATGTGTGATAATTCTGGAATTCACTTGAATAGTCTTTTACATGGAGTTGAGACTTCTCAAGAGAAAGTTGAAGAAATCGATGTGGTCCAAGATTTCCTAGACGTATTCGAGGAAGTCAAGTATTTGCCTCTGCACCGAGAGATAGAGTTTCGCATTGATTAAGATCCAGGAGCAGTGCCAGTGATTCAGCCTAGTAGGAGGATGGCTCCTAGAGAGAGGGAGGAGTTAGTTAAGCAGACTCAGGGTCTTTTGGAGAAGGGGTTGATTATACCCAGTTTTTCTTGTTGGGGTTCTGCTGCGGCGTTTGTCACCAAGTCGGATGGATCGCTAAGGTTCTGTGTTGACTATAGATAAATGAACAAAGTGACCATTCGAAATAAATATCCTCTTCCTCGTATTGATGATCTTTTTGACCAGCTGCATGGAGCTTCTGTCTTTTCTCAACTGGATTTAGCTTCAGGTTTCCATCAGTTAAGGATAGCTGAGGATAGTATTCCCGTGACTGCATTTAGGGGACCAAATTGTTTCTATGAATGGTTGGTTATGCCTTCCGGGTTAACCAACGCTCCTTCTTACTTTGTCGATCTGATGAACCGAGTCTTTCGGGATGTATTGAATAAGTTTGTTCTGGTTATCATCGATGATTTCATGGTCTATTCTAAGACTGAAGAAGAGAACAAGAAGCATTTGAAGATTGTGTTGGAGACTCCGAGGAGGTATGTTTTGAAGGCGAAATTCTCTAAGTGCCATTTTTGAAAATCGAAAGTCAAATTTTTGGGGCACATTGTTTCTGGAAAAGGTATCTCTATAGATCCAGCGAAGGTTGAGACTATTCTGGAGTGGAAGCAACCAAATACACCGACCGAAGTTCGTAGTTTTCTTGGATTAGCTGGCTACTATAGAAAGTTTATCAAGGATTATTCCAAGATTTCTTCGCATCTAACAACATTGACAAGGAAAGGAGCTAAGTTTAAATGGACATCCCAGTGTGAAGAAGCTTTCCAGGAGCTGAAGACGAGGCTAACCAGTGCACCTGTGCTAGCTATTCTGGATGGGAAAAGAAAATTTGAGGTTTGTACAAATGCTTGTATAGTTGGACTGGGAGTAGTTTTGAAGCAGAATGGAAGAGTAATTGCGTATGCGAGTCGGCAATTAAAGCCACATGAAAAGAACTACGCTACGCATGATCTTGAGTTGTTACCCATTGTTTTTGCTTTGAAGATCTGGAGACGTTATCTTTTAGGAGAGAAGTTTGAGTTATTCACGAATCACAAACCGTTGAAATATCTTTTCTCTCAAAAGGATCCTAATCTGAGGCAGCAGCGATGGGTCGAGTTTCTGGCATCCTATGAATTGGATATTCTGTATACCCCAGGGAAGGCGAATGTTGTGGCAGATGCTCTTAGCAGGAATGCAGTTCTGCCTCTTTTGGACGTTGTTCCATCTCTCTAGGAAAGAATCATAAGTAAACAAATAGAGGATAGATCTTTTGAAGAACTGATTCTTGGAACGAAGGATGGTCTATATTCGAATTTCAAGGTGGACGATCAAGGTGCTTTGAGGATTAATGGTCGTTTGTGTGTACCTAATATAGATGGATTGAGGCAAAAAGTCTTAACTGAGTGTCATCGCTCCAAACTGAATATCCATCTAGGAATTTCTAAGATGTATAAAGATATGAGAAGTGTTTTCTGGTGGCCGAGCATGAAGAGGGATGTAGATGCTTTTGTCAATAGTTGTGCTATCTGTCAGCAATTTAAAGGAGATCAACAGAAGTCGGTAGGTTTGTTGCAGCCTTTGGAAGTTCCAGAATGGAAATGGGAGATGATTTCGATGGATTTCATCGACGGTTTGCCTAGAATCAAGAAAGGAAACAAAGGAATATGGGTTATTGTGGACCGGTTAACTAAGAGCGCCCATTTTATACCCGTTAAGGCAACTCGTACTGCAGCTTCTCTAGCAGAGATGAGAGAGATAGTTAGATTGCATGGTGTTCCTATTAGCATAGTAAGTGATCGTGATCCTATCTTCACCAGCATATTCTGGGAGGCTCTGCAATTAGCTATGGAAACGAGTTTGAGATTAAGTACAGCCTATCATCCTCAGACAGATGGACAGACGAAGAGGCTGAACCGAATTCTAGAGGATATGCTGCGAGGTTGTGTTTTGGATTTGGTGGATCTTGGGAAGACCATCTTCATTTGGTAGAATTCTCCTACAATAACAGTTGCCAAGCGAGTATTAAGATGGCTCCTTATGAGGCTTTATATGGAAGATCATGTAGATCCCCATCCTGTTGGATAGAATCGAGAGATCGTCTTGTGCTTGGACCCGATCTAATCCGTGAAGCATCTACGAAAGTTGAGCTTATCATGAAGAGGATGAGAGCTACTCAGGACCGTCAAAAGAAGTATGCAGATAAAAGGCGTAGACAATTGGAATTTGAGATTGGAGATTTAGTCTTTGTCAAAGTTTCCCCGATCAAAGGAGCAGTAAGATTTGGAAAGACGGGAAAACTTGCGCCGAGATATATTGGACCATTTCGGGTGTTGGAAAGAATTGGTGTTGTGGCTTACAGAATTGAAATGCCTGAACGGATGTCTGGAATTCATAATGTATTTCCTGTATCCCATCTAAGAAAGTTTGTCCACGATCCATCACTGGCTGTGGAACCAGTAGTCTGGGAAGATTTGGAGGTCGAGCCAAACTTGACTATGGTCAGGAATCCAGTTCGGATTGTTCATCAAGATGAGTGGCAACTCAAGAGCAAGGTAGTGAAGCTCGTCAAAGTGTAATGGAGCGAGGATACCAGAGATTGTACCTGGGAAACTCTAGATAGTTTTAGGAAAGCTTATCCGGATTTGTGTCCGGATAACTAGTGATGTTTGTTAGGATAGACTATTTGGTTGATTGTTATTGTATGGATGATATGTATGATTGGGTTGTTGATATAAAAGCTTTTAGATTATCTTTTGTTTTAAATTTTGGGGACGAAATTCTTTTAGGGGGGAGGAATGTGAGGACCCGGGATTTTGGCAATATTATTTTAATAAGAATTTAATCTAATTAAATAAAATGTAAACTTATCATTTTAAAAATGAATAAGACTTTTGGGATTTTTGGCATTTATTTATATACATATGTATTTTGAAAGGAAACTACGATTGGAAAATTTTAAATAAAGCCTTTCAAAAATATTTAAGATAAAATCTATTTTTTTCACATTAAATTAAATTTAAAAGCTCTACATTATTAACATTTAATCTAAATATATGCATATGAATGTAATATAAATAATAATGTTTAAAATGAAATTAATCCTATTAATAATAAATATAAGTATAAAATATAATTATAAAAATATATGAATATAAATAAAGTATTTGGTAGTTTAAGATTTAAATAAAAAACAAAAAAACAAGAATTTATGTTAAAAATAGAAATAAATATATAGGTTAAATTTTATGGTTACATGAAAACATAAAGTAAAACATATCAGATAATTCTAGAAATATATAAACCATTAAAATACATGTAGATATGCAAGGAAATGAGACAAATTGTATGTATGTGAATTATGCAAAGCAAGAAGATGATAAAACAAATTATCTATATACAAAATCCAATAGAATAAGTATGTAAACATAGAAGGAAACAATTGCATTAAATGCTACCTATTCAAGCACAAGACCAGGTCATTTCGAAATGTATATGAATCATCTCATTTTCCACAAAAAAAACCTAGTTTAGTCAAAGAAGAAGAAAAAATCTGACCAAAGGAAACATTATGTACCAATTAAAGCCTACCGTGTACAAAACTTTCTCTTTATACATATATCCTTTAGTTAGCTCGTTCACAACTAAGCAAAACCAGAAAAAGAAAATAAGTGTCATCATTTTATAAACTCAAATCCAATTCAGCTAAACAAAACAGGAAGTTTTAAAGGCAGATCAAACTGCAGTTTTTCAAACAGATATTGGCTCTCCGTTCACACACTTTTCAGCTGAGTAAACACTAATTTTAAAGATTTAAGTATAATTAAAAACTCTACAGGTGATTCATCTTTTTGAAAAAATCCCTTTCATCAAAGATACAATTTGAAGCAAAAAAAAACAAGAGACTTATTTTCTTCCAAGGAATAGATGATAATATTGTGTTGTATATGTATTATTTTTGAATATAGTTCTGTGTTTATATATAGGTTGTTCTGTGAAAAATTGAATATACTAGTCTTCTCTGTTTGTTATTACAGAGTTGAATATTTGTTCAAAATTCAAAATATTTTCATCCAAACATTTTTAAGCTTAGGGTTTCAAACAAAACACGTTTGTTTGAACTTAAGTTTTGGTCTAAAATTTGGTTTAAGCTTGATAATGAAAAATTGACTCTGTAAATTCATTTTTACAGTAAAAAGGAAATCATATGATAAATTCGAATATTTTAAATTATTAATTCGATTATATAACTTGAAACAACATTCAAAGATAGGATTTTTAAAACTAAAGTGGTGATTTTTAGTCGCGTATGCTAGGAGCATTTCATAGTTGAACAAAATATGCTTTTTAACCATTTTCTGATGAACGAACCGATATTGAATGTTGAGATCATGCTTGAAGCTAGCTTGACCATCGAAGAAGTTAGGAAAATTGTTAAATAATTTTTCTATTACAAGAATTGATTGAACGAAGTGAGATTAGGGTTTATGCCCGAGTTTTGACGTGGTCTGGAAACAAGGTGATTTCGTCACCACGTGTTGATCGAGTTGCGTAGGGTTCAACGGGATGGTAGCATGGGGGATCAGCGAGGTGAGGCCGCAGTCGTAGCACTTCCGGTGGTCGGCATGAGTGAAGCGAAGTGATTTGCTATGGAGAGTAAGTTACAGTTTTTCGAACCGAAGGCTCGATTTCACCATGGGTTTGATCGCGTCGAATTGAACCTTGTTTTTCGATTGTAGTGATAGTACGTGATTTGTCGGAGGATGCTTGGTTCACCGAAGCACCGGCGAAGCGCCGTGCATGAGCACGATCTCGATATGGTGTCAGAAGCTTTTGAGTGTTGAACGACTCGAGTGGATGCTCGAGGAAATGGAAGGTTTGCTTCGAGTGAGACCTGTGTGCGTGAGCGTGCATCCCAGTTTATTGAAGTTTAACTTAAACTTAAAAAAAAGGTATATGGAGAAGAAGAAGAACTCGGGGAAATGGGTGAAAAACACGGGTTGTAACTCGAGTAATCTGAGATTTTTCTCGGGTTTTGTTTTCAAAAGGTTAAGCCTAATAAATTAAAAGTTAATGATGTTAAACAAATTTTAGTATTAATGAGCAAGTAATGTTTGACAATTCTAAGTTAAGAATTTATTTTAAGTTTTAATTAATTAAGAGAATATTTTAGAATGTTTTTAAATCTTAATTAATGTTTTAATTAAGTAGAAAATTTAAGATAAATGTTAAAATTTAATTAACATTAAAACTTTTTAGTTAGCAACTGATTAATTTAAAGTTATTAAGGAAGATGGTAAAATGATTAGTAAGAAGGTAATTTAGATAAATGATTATTATTTAATTAATCAATTGTTTTGGAAAGTAATTAAGAATGATTAATTAATAATTATAATTTACTAAGTAATTAGGGATTTATCAATTTGTAATTAAAGATTGGTTAATTAATAATTAAGTGTCTAATTAATTTGTAATTAAGAATTGTTAATTAGATAATTAATGTTAATTAATTTATAATTAATAGTTAATTAAATAAATAATTAAGTATTAATTAATTTTAAATTAAGTTTTATTAATTAATAATTAAGGGGTAATTAATTAAGTAATTAAGGTTTAATAAATTGATTAAGAAGTGATTAATTAATTAAATGGTTTGAAATGGAATAGTTAATTAATTGTTGATTAATCAAACAAGATTAAGTGATTAATTCTCAAGTAATTAATTTAAATTGAATTAATTACAATAAGGATTAAAGATGCTTGCTTATGGATGAATGTATAAGTAAAATATCTAGATTTGTGATATCTATTTGGTGATATTCTGTGATATTCTGTGATATGCCTTGGTATATCTATGATGATTGTGTATGATTTATCTGTGATAAATGCTATGTGAATTCAAAGTGTTGAATTAAATTGTTTAAAACTATTAAACAACTTGGCCTTTAAAATGGCATTTGGATTTCGATGAGACCGGGATCGGGTATCAGTTATGATTATCCGAAAACCACATCGATCCAAATTAAACGATAGGTCGTGGCATCTCAAGTGAAGATCGATATGGTTTTTAGAATGCAAGGGTTATCGTCGTTGACTCTGAGTGTAACAGGATAATGCATTCGGTTTCGTTCGAACCCGGAATGAACTTGTATGGATTGAATGCTTTCAGAACATCATCAGGTGGACGATGAGCATTCTAAGATATATATCCTATAAAGGTAATCGCAGCCTCATGTCTCATAAACCAGGAATGGCTAAAACAGGGGAGGTGCAGCAAGATTAGGTGGGTAGCACCCAAGTAGGACGAGATATACCCCTGTCTAGATGTCCCTTTTTATTCGGCAATGTGGGCGGTTACTAGCTACAACCGCGTGGTTATCTTGTTCGGAACTGTTCAGTAAGCAATGGTTTCGGCCTTGTGTTGTAGGGGATCGGCAGTAATTCTCGGTACGGTGATCTAGGCTCCGTACTGTGACGGACGGTACCCCAGTAGCCCTGCCATTATATGGAATCCAATCTCTAATAAGCGCCGTACGTTTTGATTGTGCCCAACTATGTTGGAATGTGAGATGTAAGCATTTCAGCTATTTCTGTATTTTATTTGAAAACCCTAGACACTATTATATTATCACTGGATTTCCTATAAAATGTTTTGGTTAGCGTAAGGTAAAAACTTACCTGTGTTTATGTGTAGGAAGTCTTACGTGATACCTTTATTTTCAAATGTTTTCAAAGTTAAACGACTTTAACCCGTTTACTCATACCAGACCCATGTCTGACCCGAAGTTTATTTTTGTTTTTCATAAACTCTTGGGTACTCAAATTTTTATGAGTAGCCAAGTGATAGGTTTTGGATTGTCGAAGTCTGGAGGAGCTTGGAGCAGGAGTCCAGACGTATCTATCTAGTTCCGCTGTGTTAGTTGATGTATGTTGTATTTTGGGAATGTATGTAATGACTGATATATATATATATATATGACTGTCTTGTTTGTATGATGGTGTAACTCTGATATATGTAAACTATGTAATAGTTATGTGAAGTATTATATTTCGTTCCGTTTCCGCTGTGAGATTCTGATGTTGTTATTCTTTCTTTCTATCTTTTCTATTTCTGTCTCTTTATTTTCTTATTGATGATACGTCTTTTTGTGGATAGATAGGCGGGTTGTCACATTTCCGTTTTTCCTTTTCAACCTATACCCAAATGCCTAGCATGATGATCACCATAATTCATGCATACTAGTTCCAAGATGCCGTTGCCTACCTCCGACCTTATCTTTTGTCGGCACACCACAGCCCCAACACGTCACCAAGTTCGAGTCCTTTATCGCCTGAATGCCTTTTTACCATGTTCGCTTGATTGCACATGCGACTCTAGATCGTGATTCTTGCCTCGAAGCCCCCTCGACCATGTGACCTCCTAAGTCGCCACCAATTCACGGTTTCCATCGCTTACGGCTTCGTCGCCGCGCTAGCCTCCATTGTCCTCTCGCATGTGAATCCATCTTCTTTTCTTGTGATTTTTCAAATCAAGAATTTCTAGAGTGTGGAGGATTAGGCTAGGCTAATGAATGGAAATGAACGAGGACATAGGTTGATTTTTGGAGAAAAATAAAGAGGAGGGAAAAAGAAAGGGCCTGAGTTGGTTTGAGCCTTAATTTGGGCTCTATTTTAAATCAAATAAATTCTCCGTTTCTTTTATTTTAAATGATTCTTTTTATCTTTTATAAATAAAATTCATTCCAATTAAACTAATTTACACTTTATTCTGCAAATTATATTTCAATAATTAACCAATTTCCTTTATTTCATGTAGCCACTCGAAATTTTATCACTTTGATTTTTAAAATATTTAATTAATTTTAATATTCGATTTATAGTTTTAAAAATAAAATGAAAATCAATTTGGTAATAAAATGAATTTATAGCATTTTTCTATAATTTTTAATTTGGTAAATATTTAAACTGTCGTTTGACGTATTTTACTTTGAACATTGGTATTTTTGAACTTAATAGGATTGGATAATTATGTATTTTATTTCATTATCGTGATCATGTCATATTTCTATATGCAATCGTATTTTATTTGATTTCGTCCTCTGTTTTTCTCCCATGGCCTTGTCCGTGTTAGCTCCTTATCCCTGTTGATTTTTGACCCAGATTTGAATCTTAGTCTACTTGGTGTTGAAGGAGGTGCATGTGTGTGTGTGTGTGTGTGTGTGTGTGTGTATATATATATCTGTGTGTGTGTGTGTGTGCGCGCACGCACTCAAGAGAGCAAAGTCTTCTTCTTCTTCTTCATGTTGTTTCCTAAATTTCTAGAACAATGAAATTTTTAACTCCTCCTCTTCTAAAATTGATAATTCTCAAACCGTAGTGAATTTCAATATACTGTCAACTAGAGAGTTGTTAGTTTTTGTGTCTAGTTTATTTTTTAAAATAGTTTCATAGGTTTTCATCAAGTAGTTTGGGAGATTGTTGTAAATTACAGTAAGTGACGGAAAAAACGATCATTTTCGACGGTCTTAGATTGATAAACAGAAGGTATGAACGGGTTCATATTAATGATTAGCAATTTTTGGAAGTGTTCGTGTGATTTTTAGTAGCTTGGTTTGTCGTGGAGGAGAAGATGATCAGAATTGGGTTAAAAATTAATTTTCGGCGATTCGGGCGGCTATGAGGTGGTGGCGTTGGCTGGAGCAACCTTGAAGTGAGACGAACATAATGACCATGACCGATTTTTGATTAGTAGTCTAGAGTGTCGTGAATAGTTCAAATTAGGGTATTTGACCTCATTTTTCTTGGTTTTGGGTCTTGATAACATCGACGATGGGGAGGCATGGAAACGGCCGTGAGTTGCTTGGAGATAGATTAGGGAATGGGGGTTTCGTTGACGTAGGAGTTGACGGTCGTAGTTAGTGGAGGCAATGAGAGTTATGGATGGATGCAAATGGTTTTTGTTCACATAGTCGAAATTTGATAGGAGAAATTAAAGATGATGAGGATGGGTGTATTTTGCTGAGGAGGTGAATCATAGGCTGCGTATGACCTTCGTTCACCACTCCAATGTTCGAAGTTGCTGTGCACATGCACATGTGCACGCATGTGCACCTCCTTTTGGCTCCAGGCGATCGCATTTTTGAATTGGGTTTTCTGCGTTTGGGAAGAAGGAGCATTGGTTTGGGCTTTGGAATCGGGTGTCGGGCTTTGCGAGGGGTTTTGATGTTAGTATCAGTGGGGGCAGTGAAGTTTGATCGAAGAACGAGGCATGGATTTAGGTTGTTGAAGCTTGTCGTTGAATTAAGGCTAAGGAGGTGGTAGGGGAAGGTAACTATGCAATATGGAGCAATTATGGAAAAATGGGATTTGGCCCATTTGTAATTTGATGGTGAGGAAATTTATTTAATTTATTTATTTATTAAGTTTTAAATTATTCCATAAACTTAAATTGCTTATATCTAGCCTGTTTTGGACCCATTACCCATTTAAACTGCAAATTTTTGCATTATACTCGTGTTGACGAGTATTATGCTTTGACATAAATTTTTGGTAATTTTGGTATAGTATAATTTAATAATAAAATAATTTCCGCCTGATGATAATTACCTTAAATAATGTAGTTTAATTAAATATAAGTAATGGGTGTTATGTATTTGGCCAAACAAACACCGTATTGCTAAAATGAATTGAACATGGTAATTTGAACATCTATTTAATGGAATAAATCATCATTCCACTGGTTAAATTTATTGGACATTTAATTAGCAGAATAAACCTCCGTTCTTTTATTTTACAGATTTGGATAACTAATTATATGTCGTTAATAGATATGCCAATTTGAATAGCAACATGTTAACCAAGGACGGTTACGTGTTGGATTTAACATAGTCGTTGATTATGTAAATAACATTTGTCAACTTGAACAGTTAAACCGAATGATATGGTAGCTTGTTTAAGTACCATTGTGATCGTTAAGCCTCTTTCAAATTTAAAAAGTTAATTATTGATATAAAGGTTCTTTTAAGAATAATTATTATCTATTATAAAGTTTTAAAGTAATTATTATTTAGTGATAAGATTTAAATGGTAACAACTATTTAATAATAATGTTTTAAAGATAATTAATAATTTTTTTTTATAATGATTTAAAGTTAATTATTTTATTAAGATGATTCTTAAAAGTTATTTCTTAAAGTTATTTAAGAATGTTTAATTATTATTTTTAAAGTTATTTAATTATTGTTTTGAAATGTTTTAATTATATTTTAATTACTTATTAAAATAATTTAACCATACTCAATTTTACTGAAGTTATTGAATTATATGGATTTAAGTTATTTAATTACATTTATAGGTTAATTAATTATCATATTAATATTATTTAAAAGTTAATTGATTATTGTATTAATAACACTTTAAAGTTAATTAATATAACAAGAGTGCTTACAATTAGTTTAATATATTATCAATGAGATTCTAAAGTTATTATTTTGAACGAGGTTTAAAAATAATTAAATAAAAGGTTGTTTAATAATGACTTAAAAATTATTAAACAAGTTTTGTTTTAAATAAGAAAGTTTATAAAATAAGTTTTATAAATGATTTTGGATAATTAGATAGAAGTTTTATAAATGATTTGGAAATTTATAAAAGTTTTTTATAAATAAACTTGGAGATTTTTAAAGTATTTTATAAATTAAGTTGGAATTTAAATAAAGAAGCATAAATGGAAGAGGTCAATTTACAAGGATTTATTGAAGAAATTTATAAAAGGAATTGAGATTGGATTTCTTTTAACTGACCTCCTTAATTATGGTGGTTTGGGACATTCATTCAACGGTTAACACCGAAGGAATAGTGTTTGGGGTTATCCTTATCTCCATTTTAAACAACATTTCGGTATGATCATTTAATATGATTTGAAATTGGAAATTTTCTAAGAGTTTTTGAAAATATATTTATACCATTTTATAAGTATGTAAAAGGGTTTTCCAAGTTCGAAATAATGGGTTGTGGATGTACTTAGCCTAGTGGGATAAATACATGGATGTTTAGATGAATATTCTAAAAGAGTTTTGAATTAGTAAAGGATAAATTTTAAGAGGCTTAGTGGCTTCCGTAGGAAATGTAATCTCTACTGTGAATGTTTATTTGATAGTTAAACCGACTATCAAATCATGGCTTAAATATGTAATCCTTCTAAGTTTTGGTGGTATGGAAATATTCTCTACTAAACACCGAACTATTTTAACTCAGGAAATATCTAGGAGAAACATAAGGATTATATGGAACAGTTACCCTACCGTTAGTGGTGCTATACTATACATATAAACTCATTTTGTTCCTCTAGTACAAATAATGAGGAGATTCGTTCACGTAAACGGTTAAGCGGTGATCCCTGTTCTTATGTATTGTCTGATTGTTTTCAAAAGAACCAGTATTGAGCATTTCAAAAAATCGATGATGGTTTTTAGAGTGACCGCTAAATGGGAGAGTGTACTAGTCAGAGATGACTCATACCGTAACCACTCCAAAAACCATACATCGTTCTATGGAGGAGTTTCATGATCTATTGAGATGTTTGAATCCATATATGGTTCCATGATCCGCTGGGGTATAGGAATCCGTGTGTGATTCCAAGGTTTATTTGAGATGTGAGGGTCCATGAGTGATTCTAAACCCATTAGGGTTATGAGAATCCATATGGGATTCCATGATCTATTTTGATGGCGGTGTGTAAGCTGGAATGTCGAACGTAGCCTTATCAGCGAAAATGACTAAAACCAGCAATATGAGGCACGGCCAATAGGGTTAGCAAACCCATAGGGTGAAGTTGTCTCCACCTAGATGTTCCTTCGGTTGTTATGCATGCATGGAGTGATGCACTTGGCCTTAGCAAGACCAGCTATGTTTTTCCTATTGTACATCACTAGAGATATATGCTTCTTTGGAAGGGTATCTCTAATCCTTATAGGAGGACCGTTCTCGAAGTACCGAGAGCACCTTTGTGGAAATTCTACACAATTAGCGAACACGCCATAGCGGATTTTGATTATATACCTATTGTTGTTGTGATGTACATTGCATGAGCATCACAACTACTTGATTCTTATTATTGTCATCTTTATAAATTATTATAATATCGCTGGATTTCATAATATAAGGGGTTTGGTTCAGTAATGTAAAAACTTGTCCGTGTTTATGTGCAGCATGATCTTACCAGATTCTTTGGTTCCGTAATGTAAAAACTTATCTGTGTTTATGTGCAGTGATCTTACCAGATTCTTTATTTAGAAAGAGTTTTCAAAATATAATAATCAATATGATTGATTTGATTCAAGTTTTCCCATGCTGGTCTATCAGACCGATCCGAGAGTCATTCTTTTACAATGCTCCGGTTAGCCCGGGTATATTTTTCAGATTTAGCTGGATGCTTTGGACCTTTCAAAAGATGAGCTGGATTCTCCAAGATGCCTTCATGTAACTTATATTCTTCCACTGCTTTTGTTGTTCTTGATTTTGTCTATATTTATTCCAAATTGTAAGGACAGGGTGTTATAACTATCTAGGCTGGAAATAGATTGGTATACTCTGATGTTGAGCATAATAAAGATGTTTTCTTCTGTAAAGATCTTGTATATATTATATATCTTCTCGTCACAATGTGAGATTCGGTTCCATCTTCTATATCTTTCACCCCAATAATCTGTCTTTCCAGCATTAGATATTCGGCATGTGAATACCGTGGATGTATTACTGTCGATTTCTAAGGATCGAAAAGGCGGGTCGTTACATTTCAATTACTATTCATTTTTCACTATTTTAACCACCTAAAATTATTTACACTTTAAAAATATTTTATATTCAATTAAATTATTTTTATTCAACTTCAATATATTATTTGAAAAGAATTTATTAATTTAATTCGCCGCACTTAAAAGAAAATTTTATATTAATAGCAGTCAAATAAATAAATATTTAATTACAAAAATTATTATTATTAAATATTGAATTCAAATTTTTTTAATTTAAATTTATTTAATTTATGGTATAGAAAGTAGAGTTGTTACACACATTCTTCTTAAATGCATTCAAATGTGACATGGTTTTTTCATGAACTGTTCCCGATCAAAGCATGATTCTCTCATAAACCTCGCTCAAGTCGAGCAAGTTAATAATTCTCGCTTGGTCTGAGGAAAGGTTTTACATGAATCTTGCTCTATTGGAGCATACTTTAATGGTTTGAAGATATTGACAACTTTGGGACATTTCAAAATTAATAAAGTAGGAGGGTGTGTCCCAGAGGGTAGCCTGTTGGATAAGGCATCTATAAAGCAATCGTTTGATATAATTTTAAATCCAGGCGGCGTAATCTCCTTTGATGTATCTTTGGAACCCAATTGACAACTTGAGGGTATGTATTTTTGGGGGTATGCAATTATATTTTCACTTTATTAGAGCATCTCCAACAGAAGTATAAATATTATGAAATGTAATATGTAACCTCAAATCTCTCTCCAACCGAGGTGTTCGTTTTGCAGTCGATCACAAATTCAGCCATATTATTTCAAAATCTTAAGTTGGTTTGGGAAGCTTTTTAATGAGTACCTAAATTTTATGTGCTTATTTAATAAGCGCCCAATAATGGTTACCCCCAACGGCTACAAAAGACATATTTCCCCATTCTTCTGTAAAACCACACACGAACTTCAACTTCTCGCTGCAATAATCAACTACACAAAAATTCTTTCTACTCTAGATTATCTTCCATAAAAATGTTACGTAATTTTGACTTTGATGCTACAATGCATAGTTTTGAGTGGTTTGGTTTTGAAGATAACATTGTTTCGACTGGAGGGGTGTTTACTACTTCTAGTTGGACAATAAACGAATATTTTGATTTATGCTATGTGATGTACACTCTTAAACGATTAAATCCTAAGTTTTGACCCAAATGGTGATAGTTTTTAGGGCAAGCTTATAAATTGTTATAATCAAAAGAACTTGAATCGGAAAAGATTGTTTGCTTCGATCAAAGGGCGATTCGGAAAAATCTCAAACATAGACATTTGATTATCAAATGTTTAAGTTAAAGTGACGAATCCTAGTGGGTTTGGAGGTGAAATGCATTTTGTAAGCATAATAAATTTGTATATGTTTATAAAATATATTATTATTTTTTGAATGTTTCATTTCTTTTTTTTAGAGGGTAATCGCAAATAAACTTTTCAAACAAGTCAACATTCCCTATATTAAAATGGCATCCTATGTTTATCAGTTCATTCATGTTTATAATATGCTTATTGAGCATGCAAAATGGAAAATCTCACTTTAGAAAAACTATTCAAGGAGTGTAATCGCATAGAGTCGGAGAAACCTACAGACCCAACGAATTACAAGGAAGTCAAAGTATGAATTTGAAAGATAAACCCACTGTGAATGAAGATGATTTTTGTTAGGTCTTAGGATCCAAAGCAGTGAAGAAGAAGTAGGTTTTTGGTAGGTTGCATGGTAGAGTAGAAAGTCTTTTATACGCATCTATAGAAAGACATAGTGATGCGATCGAAATTCGAGTAGCTCAACACCAAGAAAAAACGATGAGGTTGGACCTACATAGTGCTGGGAATACAAAAAGAAACGACGATGCAAAAATGTTTGTAGACACATAGAATACTGAACAACAACTGACTTATGTGGAAATGAGGAGAAATGAAATTATGAGATGTTAGAGCGAAGAGGGACAGTAGTATTATTTGTAACTTTAGAACTATTGTATCTTTTGATTTTGATTTAGTGATGTATCACTTTTGACTTCAATTTAAATTAATCAATTTTATTTCACTTTTTGGGACGATAAATGAAATTTAAAGAAATTACGATAACATTAATAACTTACAATACCAAAAATAACAATAGCAATCAACTATAACACCAACAGCCTTTTCCAACAATAACAACAACATTCTTCTACCGTTCACCATAGAAGTTCCAAATATGATTTACTAGATCATTTTGAAGTCTGCAACCACCTTCAGAATGTCGTAGCCTTTGTTTATTAAGAAGTGTTGATATTTCATTTTCAAATACCATGACATAATCAATGGCTCGTTTAGGCAATGGATCGTCAATCCATTGCCATAACCCATAACCATTCAGGGAGCTGAAGCATTTATAGTGACATCGACCGATGTCATTTAATTTCTTACAATGGAAAGTATAACAAAAACTCCATAGTTACAATAAATTTAAGGAGAAGCAACTTCTTTATGACGACCCGACTTTCTACTCCCAGAAAGACGCATCATCAATTAAGAAAGAAAGAGATAGAAGAAGAAAAGAAAGAAGAAAAGAAAGACGAGAAAGAAGAAAAGAAAGACGAGAAAGAAGAACAACACTAGAATCTCAACAGCGGAACGAATAAATTATATTAATAACATAAGTATTTACATAAT
The DNA here is from genome assembly GCA_030765085.1 of Allium cepa. NCBI lineage: Eukaryota > Viridiplantae > Streptophyta > Magnoliopsida > Asparagales > Amaryllidaceae > Allium > Allium cepa. The sequence goes on from CM060932.1 coordinate 710,051,141, forward strand.
ATACAACATCAATCAGAGTTACATAACATACACAACATATACTAGATAGTTATAAACACTTGTCTAGTATTTACAACTTAATACAACTCAACAACATATACCAACTCAAAGAACACACAGCGGAAACTATAGATCTACAACGCAGAAACCTCCTGCTCCATTGGTCCTCCACAATTCGTCAAAGCAGACCTGAATCCCTTGGCTACTCGTAAAAATTTGAGTACCCAAGAGTTTAAGAGAACAAAGATAAACTCTGGGTCAGACATGGGTCTGGTGTGAGTAACAGGTTAAGGTTGCTTAACTTTTAAAAACCTTTGAAAAGAAAGGTATCACGTAAGACTTTCCACACATAAACATGGAAAAGTTTTAACCCTATGCTAACCAAAACATTTGATAGGAAATCCGATGATGTTATAATAGTGTCTAGGGTTTTCAAGTAAAATACAGAAATAGCTGGAATGCTTACATCTCACGTTCCAACATAGTTGGGCACAACTAATACGTACGGCACTTATTTGATTTTAGATTCCATACAATGGCAGGGCTACTGGGGTACCGCCCGTCACAGTATGTAGCCTAGATCACCGTACCGAGGAGCCACCCTAACTCCCTTGCAACACAAGGCCGGAACCATTCCTTATTGAACAGTTCCGAACAAGACAACCCCGGCAGTTGTTGTAATCAACCGCCCACACAGCCGAATATAAAGGGACTTCTAGACAAGGTAAATCTCACTCTCAAGTGGGGGCTACCCACGAAGCCTTGCTGCACCTTCCCTGTTTTAGCCATTCCCGGTTGATGAGGCTTGAGGCTACGATTACCTTTAGAGAACACATCTCTTAGAATGCTCATCGTCCACCTGACGATATTTTGAAAGCATTCAATCCATACAAGTTTGTTCTGCGTTCGAATGAAACCGAAGGCATTATCTCGTTACACTCATTTTGGAATCACCCTCAGAGTTAACGACGATAACCCTTGCACTCTGAATCTTCATCTTCACTTGAGATTCACGACCTATCGTTAATTTGGATCGATGTGGTTTTCGGATATCCAAATATGAAAACCCGATCCCGGTCTCATCAAAATCCAAAACATGTCTTTTAGGTCCAAGTTGTTTTAAATGTTTAAAACAATTCAATTCATTATCTATATATGCACAGATAGATAATACACAACATCACAATAGGTAATCAATATTATCATCACAACAGATAATCTATATTATCAGCCCAAACTGATAATTCATATTATCAACTCAAATGCAACCATAGCATCCAAATCACATAACATCATTTATCTCATATCTGAGATCTTAACCATTCAGGGTAATCAGTATCAAACAACATTCATAAGCAATGACTTATTAATCATCATTCTATAATTAATTTAAAATGAACTAAATTAATTACTTCTTCCTTAATTAATTTAAAATGAATTAAATTAATTACTCATCCAAATAAATCTTGCTTACATATCCCTTAATTAATAATAAATCAATTAATTAATCACCATCAAATAAATTACCCTAATTAATCATCTTGATTAATTATCTTTTAATTACATTCAAATAATTAACCTCTAATTAATTTCGCAAATTAATTATTCCAAACCAAATCAGTAATTAACCTGTAATTACTTCATTAATTAATTAATTATAATTAATTACATAAATCCTTAATTAATTACATTAATTAATTCCTTCATTGATTAATTGTTCTTATTAATCAGTCTTTAATTATATCATCAATTATTTAAATTAATGATCCTAAATTATTTATTTAAAATTACCTTATTAAATTAATTATTAATTATCCATATGGATTAATCACTCTTGATTAATCACATTAGGTAATTAACTATATTTAGTTAATTACATCTCTTTATTATCTTCAAATAATTTAATTAACAAAACCTAAATTAATTACACTTAGTAATTAATTATTAATTACTTCCTTAAGTGATTATTCAACATACTAATTTCATATTAATTACATAAAGTAATTAATTCCAAAATTCCTCCATTATCCAAGTATCCTTCAATTAAATTACATCAAGTAATTTATCTTCTTAATTACTTCACTAAGTAATTATTCATTTTTTTATTACATTGAGCAATTACTTCCCAAATCAACCAGTGAATAATTTAAATTAATTAAACTTAATTAACTAACTTAATTAATCAAAATAAAATTAATTAATTACAATTAGTAATTAATTTCCTTAATTACTTTCATTTAATAATTACACTTAAACAATGCAAATGATTATCTTTAAATTAATTAATACAATTAATCATTAAAATTAATTACATTAATTAATTATAAAATAATATTAAGTTAATGACCTTCATTAATCAATAAAAAAACTTTAATTACTTTTCTAAAGTAATTAACTGAATTAATAAATATTAATCCTTAATTTATTTATAAAACTCATTAATTAAAATTTTATTATTAAATTAATCAAGTGATAATCAAAAACTTAATTAATTATTAATTACTTGATTGATAAATTCAAATCACTAATTAAATTAAATCAAATCTTATTTAATTAATTGATTTCTTAATTACATTTTAATCAAGTTTAATTAACTTACTTAATCTTTAATTAATTAAATAAAACACTTAATTAACCTAATTATTAATTAATTAAATTAATAAATTACAAACTTAATCACCTTAATCATTTAATGAATTATAAATTATTAAGTTCTTATTAACTTAATGATTATCATTAATCTCATTAATGATTTAAATATCATTATCAAAGTAATTTAAAAACAATTAGCTTTTGCATTTCCTCTAAATTCCATTTTAAATTAAAATGAAATTAAGTTTAAACTTAAACAAGGTTTAAGTATTTTAAACCTTTTATTTCATTTAAAGAATTACTTAAGGTAAATTTAAAAATAGTTTAACCCATAATCAATTTAAATAAATTTAAATTATACATTAAATATATTCAAGTGATTTTAAAACATTTAAATTGAAAAATCTTATTTCATTTCAAACTAGAATTCAAATCATGTTTCAGATTCAGATTCAAAAATTTAAATTTAAAATCCTGTTTTAAATTTCATTTCAGATTTATAAAAACACATGTTATAAATGCTAAAATATTCAAACTTGATTTTAAAATTATAATTTATCATTTATTTCCTTTTCAAATCCTAAAATTTAAATTCAAATTTGAATTCAGATTTACCATTCAGATTTGTAAACTTAAATTTAAAATCATGTTTTAGATTTCATTTTTTTCTTCAGATTTTTAAAACACCGTTAAAAATACTGTAAACAAGTTTCAGTTGTTAAATATTCCATTTTATAAAGTTTATTTATTCTGAAACAAGAATTTAAATTCATATTCAAACTTGCTTCAACTCTTGTTTAAATATGGCCTTGCTTTCTTTTTAAATTTAGTTTTAAAATTTTAAAAACCTGAAACAGTCAGGTTTCAGAAATCAAACCTGAAACTAACAAAATACTCGAGCCAGGAACCATTTGCTTCGAGTATTTTGCCCTGCTGCTTCGAGTCATATACTTGAATAACTCGAGTTTTCCCCGAGTTAAAATACTGCGCACAAAAAAAAAACTCCTCAGCACTTCAACAACACGGTGCACGTGCATCGTGGCTCTGGCCATCTCCGGCCATCCACCAGCGCTTCATCACAACACCGACCATCACCAGACAGCATCTCGATCACCAGAATCCTTCACAACCACTCGAATCAAAATCGAGTTCTCCATTTCAAACTTGGGAACAAAAGCAGGCCTCCCCCCTCGAAACCTGGAACATCGCCGTTCTCGCAACCAAGACCACCGGAATTCATACCACTCCGGCCAACTACTCGTCAGCCTTCCCCCTTCCATCCCCCAGAACCACGATACACTCGATCGATCGCCGTAGACGAACGAAGCAAAATGCGAACCCATGACAAAACTAGGTTTAGAAACTCCAAAAAGCTTGCCGCTGCGCCACCGTGCTCAGACCAACCACCAGACTTTTTTTTCTGGCCTCCCTGATCACTCGCCTACCTCTAGAGGAAACCCCAAACTTCCAGTACCCAGAGATCAACAGGATTACCCAAGAAACCAAAAACAGTGCAATTTAAAACTGCACCCCCGATCCTTAACTAAAAAAAAAATGTAATTCTAGCTTTAAAAATCAAAGTTTTGATTAAGCATTCGGTTCATAGACTTAAATTGATAATTTAAGATATTTGAAAATATCACTTATTAAGTATTAACTGATCTTAAGATTTTCAGAGCAGTTCTGCTTTATTTTACTTAAATACAAAAAATTACAAATTTTACTTTATAATCAAACAAACCTATTTTATTTAGATCCTAAGTATTAACATCAAGTAGATCAAAAGAAAATAAGTTTTGAATTAAACCCGAGTTGAAAAATTTTAAATACAGAGGTAACTTCAGGTTACACTAGCCTGCAGATATCATATTTCACACATACAAAAATTTCATCAATAAATAAACACGAATTCATGATTATCTTCATACTTAAATCAAGCAACCAGATACTTAAGTTTAGAAAATAAAGTTACTCACCTTTTTAAACAGAGGTGATTGCAGGATATCAACACACATACATGCAGTAACACATATACACAGGAATGCATTAAGATATATACACATCTCAGACAATAATTAAGCGACATATATACTTAAGTATTTTAAAATTTAAGTTACTCACCTTATTTACAGAAGAACAGAGCATATTTTCCCAATCTTGAAACTGCAATGCTTTTGCTTCCTATCCAAAATTATATGCATGCAAGCTTCCAGGTTTTGAAAAGAAATGCAGGTATGAATTTGACACTGATCTGTAGTTTTACTTGCATGATGATGCTATCCCGAGGAAGAAAAATGCAGGTTTTCATGCTTGATTTCCAGATTTTGTAAGAATGCAGTTTTCATTTGATTAGAAATGTGCAAGAAACAATTTCAGATTGTTTGCATGTGCTTTTAGATTGAATACAATACAAACTTGCATGCTAATATACAGGGATTTTGCCATGCATTTTTGAGGACGAGTTACAGGATTTAGATTTCAATTTGGAAATGGTTTCAGAGATTTGATTTTGCAGGTTTGCTATTTTTGGTTTTTGAAATATGCAGATTGATTATATGCAGGAATTTATTTGACGGATTTCAGATTTTTGAAGATGATGTTCCTCTTTGATTTACCAGCTTAGGTATTGCAAAGAGAATGAGAGAAATGAAAAACGTTTAAAAGGCTGAAAATACTTGAATTAAAATAAAAGAAAGATATAAAACAAAATGACACTTGTCATGTTTCCTTATTTTTAAATAAACACATGTAGCTTGATTATATTCATAAGTTAACACTTGTCTTTTACTTAATTTGGTTGTATTTTCTTTTTATTTAAATGTTAGATAAAGCTTTAAACTTAATTTATTTATATTTATGTAAATATACATGTGAATTACTTATTTAAAGAAAATGTAAAGATAACAAATTATAAATTAAAACTTATACAAATATTTTTAAAGAATCTATTAATTTGAATTTCAAAATAGAATTCCAAATTCAAATTAATCCTTTGAATCCCAAATTAAAATCAATTTATTTAATTTAAAATGATAATACTATTTTCTTATTTTAATTCTTTTAATATTTATGGAAAATAATACATTTATTAATACGGTTTGAAAATAATCAATTTAACAAATTTTAAATGATTTATAAAGAGATTATAGATCACTTTTATTAATAAATAAATTTAAACCATATGCTATTTTATATTTTAAACTTATATATAATATTTTCAAATCATATTTATCAATAATATTTATAAAGAAATACATTTTTTGTTTAAACAAAAATTAAGCTAAGATATAACTTTAAACAATTTAACGTTTATTTTAAAATATTACAAACCATATAATTATTAATTTAAACAACTTTGAGAAACTTAAAATTAATTTAAAACATAATTTTCCCATTTACTAAATATATTATTAGAATTTAAAAATAAAACTTTATTTATCTATTAAATTCTAAAACAAAGATTATCTATAATATATATAAAAAAATATATATACATTATAATTTAAAACATTTATTTTAGCTTTTAAAAGATAAATCACTAATTAAATATTTATTTATTCAGATTATTAAACCAAATCATATTTTATTGATCAATATTATCAAATTAATTTAATTTTATATAAAGATTATTAAATTGATATTGTCAAAAATTCCGGGGTATCCCATTCCTTCCCCCTTAAAAGAATTTCGTCCCCGAAATTTAAAACAAAGGTAATTTAATAACCTATTTAAGATTTTTAATTTTAAAGCACAAGCATATATCAAACATATGCTAACAACCATAGCAATCAATTCATCCAATCAAACAAAATTAACTATCCAGACAAAATTCTGGATAGAGTTTCCTCGAGTTTCCCAAGTAAACACCGGGTTACTCGCTCTATAGGACCCAAACAATCAACACTACTAAGCTACAAAACTCCTACTCATCTAGATCTATAACTGAACAAGACATCAGACCACAGACAAGTCTGACTCAACAACCAAATCTCCCAGAACAGCTGATTCCAGAACCAGAAATAGATCATACACGTACTCCCTCAGAGATACGTGAAACACATCGAATTCCAGTTGTCCAAACTGGCAATTCAATCCAGAAAATTAAACACTTATCCATAATAGAATACAGAAGAAATCCAAAACATCTCATAGCTAGCTTACCCAACCTTACCAAAATTTATAGCTCCCAAAAAATGAGAAAACTTATCCAAAATCAGATTTCCGACTTCAGATCCACAAAACTCTTCGGACAAACTCGAGCTGCCTACCTCCAACCTGATCAGCTCAATCCTCGTTGATGTCTCAAGAAACAAACTGGACCAAACCCAATCCACCAGAATGATCCTCCATGATCAATCAAGATCAAGAACAGCTCCACTCGCAACCATCAGAAGAAAACAAACCTCTCCTATCCGAAAAAAAAAGTAGATGCACTTCCAAACTGCTTCCGCTGCACAACTCTGATCTGGAGTAGAAAAGAATGCTGATAAAGAACACAAGCATAACTGGACAACATAACCAAGAAGATCTCTGATAACCAAGAGAAAATTCAGAAGTTCCTCAAATTCTGAGCTGCTTCATTAAACTTCATCTCAAGGATCCAACCTTCAACTAGTTGAACCACCGGTACTACACTTGGAATCCTAGTCGATAAGAAAACTGAATTTCTAGATGCGGACAACCTCTGACTTCCCTGAATATATCCAGAAAAATCTCCAACAATCCAAGAGAATACTCAACTATCGCAAGTCACTGTTGCGATCAATCCAAACTACAATCCAAACTAAACTGTTCTCTCCTTACCAATCAGAACAGCTTATGCTGGTCTGGCCAATCCATCGAAGAAATGGATTCTACTTTACTGCTTTTGAACTCCATCTCCAGAAAACTGCTAAGCCAGAAAATTCTGCCGACACACAGAACATACTGAGCTGCACTGCCGACACTAATGCCAAAAAATTCCTATTCCAAAGCTCTTCGAGAAACTCAGACTTCAAACCAAACAAAAACACCTTGCTAAACTCAGCCACAACACCGAAGCAGACCTACTTCCTTAAACTTGTTCCAAAGAAATTATCTTCGGAAACATCCATAGTCACTACACCTCATCACACAGCTACTACTTCCTGAGGTATCAAGATATCATCACTTGCTTCTGATCAGCCAGCAGATCCAAACTCTACTCATCCAACTTCAAAGATAAACTCCGAACCTTAACAGGTTACCTTCAAAGATCAATGAAGTCTTTACACCACTGCAAAGCTCACTCGAGACGGTATTAGGCCTACAGTCTCGACAGATACACTTCCAACCTCAAACATACAAACTCCAACCAATGGCAGTCGTGTTATACACACCACTACCCCAATCTACCTTTATAACCTACATTGGAAAACCTGAACAGGTAACCCAATAGATGGGTAGAAATAAAGAAATATATATAAATATATTAAAAATTACAAATATTCTCTCTCATGATAGACACCACTACAGAGCATAGATATTCACTCAACCTAACGCTCTGATACCAACTGTGACGACCCGACTTTCTACTCCTAGAAAGACGCATCATCAATTAAGAAAGAAAGGATAGAAGAAGAAAAGAAAGAAAAGAAAGAAGAACAATACTAGAATCTCAACAGCGGAACGAATAAATTATATTAATAACATAAGCATTTACATAACATACAACATCAATCAGAGTTACATAACATACACAACATATACTAGACAGTTATAAACACCTGTCTAGTATTTACAACTTAATACAACTCAACAATAGATACCAACTCAGAGAACACACAGCGGAAACTATATATTTACAACGCAGAAACCTCCTGCTCCATTGCTCCTCCACAATTCATCAAAGCAAACCTGAATCCCTTGGCTACTCCTAAAAATTTGAGCACCCAAGAGTTTAAGAGAACAAAGATAAACTTCGGGTCAGACATGGGTCTGGTGTGAGTAACAGGTTAAGGTTGCTTAACTTTTAAAAACCTTTGAAAAGAAAGGTATCACGTAAGACTTCCCACACATAAACATGGAAAAGTGTTTACCTTACGCTAACCAAAACATTTGATAGGAAATCCGATGATATTATAATAGTGTCTAGGGTTTTCAAGTAAAATACAGAAATAGCTGGAATGCTTACATCTCACGTTCCAACATAGTTGGGCACAACTAATACATACGCCACTTATTGTATTTTGGATTCCATACAATGGTAGGGTTACTGGGGTACCGCCCGTCACAGTATGTGGCCTAGATCACCGTACCGAGGAGCCACCCTAACTCCCCTGCAACACAAGGTTGGAACCATTCCTTACTGAACAGTTTCGAACAAGACAACCCCGGCAATTGTTGCAATCAACCGCCTACACAGCCGAATATAAAGGGACTTCTAGACAGGGGTAAATCTCACTCTCAAGTGGGGGCTACCCACGAAGCCTTGCTGCACCTCCCCTGTTTTAGCCATTCCCGGTTGATGAGGCTTAAGGCTACGATTACCTTTAGAGAGCACATCTCTGAGAATGCTCGTCGTCCACCTGACGATGTTCTGAAAGCATTCAATCCATACAAATTCGTTCCGGGTTCGAACGAAACCGAAGGCATTATCTCGTTACACTCATTTTGGAATCACCCTCAGAGTTAACGACGATAACCCTTGCACTCTAAATCTTCATCTTCACTTGATATTCACGACCTATCGTTAATTTGGATCGATGTGGTTTTCGGATATCCAAATATGGAAACCCGATCTTGGTCTCATCGAAATCCAAAACGTGTCTTTTAGGTCCAAGTTGTTTTAAATGTTTAAAACAATTCAATTCATTATCTATATACACACAGATAGATAATACACAACATCACAATAGGTAATCAATATTATCATCACAACAGATAATCTATATTATCAGCCCAAACAGATAATTCATATTATCAACTCAAATGCAACCTTAGCATCCATATCACACAACATCATTTATCTTATATCTTAGATCTCAACCATTCAGGGTAATCAATATCAAACAACATTTATAAGCAATGACTTATTAATCATCATTCTATAATTAATTTAAAATGAATTAAATTAATTACTTCTTCCTTAATTAATTTAAAATGAATTAAATTAATTACTCATCCAAATAAATCTTGCTTACATATCCCTTAATTAATTATAAATCAATTAATTAATCACCCTCAAATAAATTACCCTAGTTAATCGTCTTGATTAATTATCTTTTAATTACATTCAAATAATTAACCTCTAATTAATTTCGCAAATTAATTATTCCAAACCAAATCAGTAATTAACCTGTAATTACTTCATTAATTAATTAATTATAATTAATTACATAAATCCTTAATTAATTACATTAATTAATTCCTTCATTGATTAATTGTTCTTATTAATCAGTCTTTAATTATATCATCAATTATTTAAATTAATGATCCTAAATTATTTATTTAAAATTACCTTATTAAATTAATTATTAATTATCCATATGGATTAATCACTCTTGATTAATCACATTAGGTAATTAACTATATTTAGTTAATTACATCTCTTTATTATCTTCAAATAATTTAATTAACAAAACCTAAATTAATTACACTTAGTAATTAATTATTAATTACTTCCTTAAGTGATTATTCAACATACTAATTTCATATTAATTACATAAAGTAATTAATTCCAAAATTCCTCCATTATCCAAGTATCCTTCAATTAAATTACATCAAGTAATTTATCTTCTTAATTACTTCACTAAGTAATTATTTATTTTTTTATTACATTGAGCAATTACTTCCCAAATCAACCAGTGAATAATTTAAATTAATTAAACTTAATTAACTAACTTAATTAATCAAAATAAAATTAATTAATTACAATTAGTAATTAATTTCCTTAATTACTTTCATTTAATAATTACACTTAAACAATGCAAATGATTATCTTTAAATTAATTAATACAATTAATCATTAAAATTAATTACATTAATTAATTATAAAATAATATTAAGTTAATGACCTTCATTAATCAATAAAAAAACTTTAATTACTTTTCTAAAGTAATTAACTGAATTAATAAATATTAATCCTTAATTTATTTATAAAACTCATTAATTAAAATTTTATTATTAAATTAATCAAGTGATAATCAAAAACTTAATTAATTATTAATTACTTGATTGATAAATTCAAATCACTAATTAAATTAAATCAAATCTTATTTAATTAATTGATTTCTTAATTACATTTTAATCAAGTTTAATTAACTTACTTAATCTTTAATTAATTAAATAAAACACTTAATTAACCTAATTATTAATTAATTAAATTAATAAATTACAAACTTAATCACCTTAATCATTTAATGAATTATAAATTATTAAGTTCTTATTAACTTAATGATTATCATTAATCTCATTAATGATTTAAATATCATTATCAAAGTAATTTAAAAACAATTAGCTTTTGCATTTCCTCTAAATTCCATTTTAAATTAAAATGAAATTAAGTTTAAACTTAAACAAGGTTTAAGTATTTTAAACCTTTTATTTCATTTAAAGAATTACTTAAGGTAAATTTAAAAATAGTTTAACCCATAATCAATTTAAATAAATTTAAATTATACTTTAAATATATTCAAGTGATTTTAAAACATTTAAATTGAAAAATCTTATTTCATTTCAAACTAGAATTCAAATCATGTTTCAGATTCAGATTCAAAAATTTAAATTTAAAATCCTGTTTTAAATTTCATTTCAGATTTATAAAAACACATGTTATAAATGCTAAAATATTCAAACTTGATTTTAACATTATAATTTATCATTTATTTCCTTTTCAAATCCTAAAATTTAAATTCAAATTTGAATTCAGATTTACCATTCAGATTTGTAAACTTAAATTTAAAATCATGTTTTAGATTTCATTTTTTTCTTCAGATTTTTAAAACACCGTTAAAAATACTGTAAACAAGTTTCAGTTGTTAAACATTCCATTTTATAAAGTTTATTTATTTTGAAACAAGAATTTAAATTCATATTCAAACTTGCTTCAACTCTTGTTTAAATATGGCCTTGCTTTCTTTTTAAATTTAGTTTTAAAATTTTAAAAACCTGAAGCAGTCAGGTTTCAGAAATCAAACCTGAAACTAACAAAATACTCGAGCCAGGAACCATTTGCTTCGAGTCTTTTGCCCTGCTGCTTCGAGTCATATACTTGAATAACTCGAGTTTTCCCCGAGTTAAACTATTGTGCACAAAAAAAAAACTCCTCAGCACTTCAACAACACGGTGCACGTGCATCGTGGCTCTGGCCATCTCCGGCCATCCACCAGCGCTTCATCACAACACCGACCATCACCAGACAGCATCTCGATCACCAGAATCCTTCACAACCACTCGAATCAAAATCGAGTTCTCCATTTCAAACTTGGGAACAAAAGCAGGCCTCCCCCCTCGAAACCTGGAACATCGCCGTTCTCGCAACCAAGACCACCGGAATTCATACCACTCCGGCCAACTACTCGTCAGCCTTCCCCCTTCCATCCCCCAGAACCACGATACACTCGATCGATCGCCGTAGACGAACGAAGCAAAATGCGAACCCATGACAAAACTAGGTTTAGAAACTCCAAAAAGCTTGCCGCTGCGCCACCGTGCTCAGACCAACCACCAGACTTTTTTTTCTGGCCTCCCTGATCACTCGCCTACCTCTAGAGGAAACCCCAAACTTCCAGTACCCAGAGATCAACAGGATTACCCAAGAAACCAAAAACAGTGCAATTTAAAACTGCACCCCCGATCCTTAACTAAAAAAAAATGTAATTCTAGCTTTAAAAATCAAAGTTTTGATTAAGCATTCGGTTCATAGACTTAAATTGATAATTTAAGATATTTGAAAATATCACTTATTAAGTATTAACTGATCTTAAGATTTTCAGAGCAGTTCTGCTTTATTTTACTTAAATACAAAAAATTACAAATTTTACTTTATAATCAAACAAACCTATTTTATTTAGATCCTAAGTATTAACATCAAGTAGATCAAAAGAAAATAAGTTTTGAATTAAACCCGAGTTGAAAAATTTTAAATACAGAGGTAACTTCAGGTTACACTAGCCTGCAGATATCATATTTCACACATACAAAAATTTCATCAATAAATAAACACGAATTCATGATTATCTTCATACTTAAATCAAGCAACCAGATACTTAAGTTTAGAAAATAAAGTTACTCACCTTTTTAAACAGAGGTGATTGCAGGATATCAACACACATACATGCAGTAACACATATACACAGGAATGCATTAAGATATATACACATCTCAGACAATAATTAAGCGACATATATACTTAAGTATTTTAAAATTTAAGTTACTCACCTTATTTACAGAAGAACAGAGCATATTTTCCCAATCTTGAAACTGCAATGCTTTTGCTTCCTATCCAAAATTATATGCATGCAAGCTTCCAGGTTTTGAAAAGAAATGCAGGTATGAATTTGACACTGATCTGTAGTTTTACTTGCATGATGATGCTATCCCGAGGAAGAAAAATGCAGGTTTTCATGCTTGATTTCCAGATTTTGTAAGAATGCAGTTTTCATTTGATTAGAAATGTGCAAGAAACAATTTCAGATTGTTTGCATGTGCTTTTAGATTGAATACAATACAAACTTGCATGCTAATATACAGGGATTTTGCCATGCATTTTTGAGGACGAGTTACAGGAGTTAAATTTCAATTTGGAAATGGTTTCAGAGATTTGATTTTGCAGGTTTGCTATTTTTGGTTTTTGAAATATGCAGATTGATTATATGCAGGAATTTATTTGACGGATTTCAGATTTTTGAAGATGATGTTCCTCTTTGATTTACCAGCTTAGGTATTGCAAAGAGAATGAGAGAAATGAAAAACGTTTAAAAGGCTGAAAATACTTGAATTAAAATAAAAGAAAGATATAAAACAAAATGACACTTGTCATGTTTCCTTATTTTTAAATAAACACATGTAGCTTGATTATATTCATAAGTTAACACTTGTCTTTTACTTAATTTGGTTGTATTTTCTTTTTATTTAAATGTTAGATAAAGCTTTAAACTTAATTTATTTATATTTATGTAAATATACATGTGAATTACTTATTTAAAGAAAATGTAAAGATAACAAATTATAAATTAAAACTTATACAAATATTTTTAAAGAATCTATTAATTTGAATTTCAAAATAGAATTCCAAATTCAAATTAATCCTTTGAATCCCAAATTAAAATCAATTTATTTAATTTAAAATGATAATACTATTTTCTTATTTTAATTCTTTTAATATTTATGGAAAATAATACATTTATTAATACGGTTTGAAAATAATCAATTTAACAAATTTTAAATGATTTATAAAGAGATTATAGATCACTTTTATTAATAAATAAATTTAAACCATATGCTATTTTATATTTTAAACTTATATATAATATTTTCAAATCATATTTATCAATAATATTTATAAAGAAATACATTTTTTGTTTAAACAAAAATTAAGCTAAGATATAACTTTAAACAATTTAACGTTTATTTTAAAATATTACAAACCATATAATTATTAATTTAAACAACTTTGAGAAACTTAAAATTAATTTAAAACATAATTTTCCCATTTACTAAATATATTATTAGAATTTAAAAATAAAACTTTATTTATCTATTAAATTCTAAAACAAAGATTATCTATAATATATATAAAAAAATATATATACATTATAATTTAAAACATTTATTTTAGCTTTTAAAAGATAAATCACTAATTAAATATTTATTTATTCAGATTATTAAACCAAATCATATTTTATTGATCAATATTATCAAATTAATTTAATTTTATATAAAGATTATTAAATTGATATTGTCAAAAATTCCGGGGTATCCCATTCCTTCCCCCTTAAAAGAATTTCGTCCCCGAAATTTAAAACAAAGGTAATTTAATAACCTATTTAAGATTTTTAATTTTAAAGCACAAGCATATATCAAACATATGCTAACAACCATAGCAATCAATTCATCCAATCAAACAAAATTAACTATCCAGACAAAATTCTGGATAGAGTTTCCTCGAGTTTCCCAAGTAAACACCGGGTTACTCGCTCTATAGGACCCAAACAATCAACACTACTAAGCTACAAAACTCCTACTCATCTAGATCTATAACTGAACAAGACATCAGACCACAGACAAGTCTGACTCAACAACCAAATCTCCCAGAACAGCTGATTCCAGAACCAGAAATAGATCATACACGTACTCCCTCAGAGATACGTGAAACACATCGAATTCCAGTTGTCCAAACTGGCAATTCAATCCAGAAAATTAAACACTTATCCATAATAGAATACAGAAGAAATCCAAAACATCTCATAGCTAGCTTACCCAACCTTACCAAAATTTATAGCTCCCAAAAAATGAGAAAACTTATCCAAAATCAGATTTCCGACTTCAGATCCACAAAACTCTTCGGACAAACTCGAGCTGCCTACCTCCAACCTGATCAGCTCAATCCTCGTTGATGTCTCAAGAAACAAACTGGACCAAACCCAATCCACCAGAATGATCCTCCATGATCAATCAAGATCAAGAACAGCTCCACTCGCAACCATCAGAAGAAAACAAACCTCTCCTATCCGAAAAAAAAAGTAGATGCACTTCCAAACTGCTTCCGCTGCACAACTCTGATCTGGAGTAGAAAAGAATGCTGATAAAGAACACAAGCATAACTGGACAACATAACCAAGAAGATCTCTGATAACCAAGAGAAAATTCAGAAGTTCCTCAAATTCTGAGCTGCTTCATTAAACTTCATCTCAAGGATCCAACCTTCAACTAGTTGAACCACCGGTACTACACTTGGAATCCTAGTCGATAAGAAAACTGAATTTCTAGATGCGGACAACCTCTGACTTCCCTGAATATATCCAGAAAAATCTCCAACAATCCAAGAGAATACTCAACTATCGCAAGTCACTGTTGCGATCAATCCAAACTACAATCCAAACTAAACTGTTCTCTCCTTACCAATCAGAACAGCTTATGCTGGTCTGGCCAATCCATCGAAGAAATGGATTCTACTTTACTGCTTTTGAACTCCATCTCCAGAAAACTGCTAAGCCAGAAAATTCTGCCGACACACAGAACATACTGAGCTGCACTGCCGACACTAATGCCAAAAAATTCCTATTCCAAAGCTCTTCGAGAAACTCAGACTTCAAACCAAACAAAAACACCTTGCTAAACTCAGCCACAACACCGAAGCAGACCTACTTCCTTAAACTTGTTCCAAAGAAATTATCTTCGGAAACATCCATAGTCACTACACCTCATCACACAGCTACTACTTCCTGAGGTATCAAGATATCATCACTTGCTTCTGATCAGCCAGCAGATCCAAACTCTACTCATCCAACTTCAAAGATAAACTCCGAACCTTAACAGGTTACCTTCAAAGATCAATGAAGTCTTTACACCACTGCAAAGCTCACTCGAGACGGTATTAGGCCTACAGTCTCGACAGATACACTTCCAACCTCAAACATACAAACTCCAACCAATGGCAGTCGTGTTATACACACCACTACCCCAATCTACCTTTATAACCTACATTGGAAAACCTGAACAGGTAACCCAATAGATGGGTAGAAATAAAGAAATATATATAAATATATTAAAAATTACAAATATTCTCTCTCATGATAGACACCACTACAGAGCATAGATATTCACTCAACCTAACGCTCTGATACCAACTGTGACGACCCGACTTTCTACTCCTAGAAAGACGCATCATCAATTAAGAAAGAAAGGATAGAAGAAGAAAAGAAAGAAAAGAAAGAAGAACAATACTAGAATCTCAACAGCGGAACGAATAAATTATATTAATAACATAAGCATTTACATAACATACAACATCAATCAGAGTTACATAACATACACAACATATACTAGACAGTTATAAACACCTGTCTAGTATTTACAACTTAATACAACTCAACAATAGATACCAACTCAGAGAACACACAGCGGAAACTATATATTTACAACGCAGAAACCTCCTGCTCCATTGCTCCTCCACAATTCATCAAAGCAAACCTGAATCCCTTGGCTACTCCTAAAAATTTGAGCACCCAAGAGTTTAAGAGAACAAAGATAAACTTCGGGTCAGACATGGGTCTGGTGTGAGTAACAGGTTAAGGTTGCTTAACTTTTAAAAACCTTTGAAAAGAAAGGTATCACGTAAGACTTCCCACACATAAACATGGAAAAGTGTTTACCTTACGCTAACCAAAACATTTGATAGGAAATCCGATGATATTATAATAGTGTCTAGGGTTTTCAAGTAAAATACAGAAATAGCTGGAATGCTTACATCTCACGTTCCAACATAGTTGGGCACAACTAATACATACGCCACTTATTGTATTTTGGATTCCATACAATGGTAGGGTTACTGGGGTACCGCCCGTCACAGTATGTGGCCTAGATCACCGTACCGAGGAGCCACCCTAACTCCCCTGCAACACAAGGTTGGAACCATTCCTTACTGAACAGTTTCGAACAAGACAACCCCGGCAATTGTTGCAATCAACCGCCTACACAGCCGAATATAAAGGGACTTCTAGACAGGGGTAAATCTCACTCTCAAGTGGGGGCTACCCACGAAGCCTTGCTGCACCTCCCCTGTTTTAGCCATTCCCGGTTGATGAGGCTTAAGGCTACGATTACCTTTAGAGAGCACATCTCTGAGAATGCTCGTCGTCCACCTGACGATGTTCTGAAAGCATTCAATCCATACAAATTCGTTCCGGGTTCGAACGAAACCGAAGGCATTATCTCGTTACACTCATTTTGGAATCACCCTCAGAGTTAACGACGATAACCCTTGCACTCTAAATCTTCATCTTCACTTGATATTCACGACCTATCGTTAATTTGGATCGATGTGGTTTTCGGATATCCAAATATGGAAACCCGATCTTGGTCTCATCGAAATCCAAAACGTGTCTTTTAGGTCCAAGTTGTTTTAAATGTTTAAAACAATTCAATTCATTATCTATATACACACAGATAGATAATACACAACATCACAATAGGTAATCAATATTATCATCACAACAGATAATCTATATTATCAGCCCAAACAGATAATTCATATTATCAACTCAAATGCAACCTTAGCATCCAAATCACACAACATCATTTATCTTATATCTTAGATCTCAACCATTCAGGGTAATCAATATCAAACAACATTTATAAGCAATGACTTATTAATCATCATTCTATAATTAATTTAAAATGAATTAAATTAATTACTTCTTCCTTAATTAATTTAAAATGAATTAAATTAATTACTCATCCAAATAAATCTTGCTTACATATCCCTTAATTAATTATAAATCAATTAATTAATCACCCTCAAATAAATTACCCTAGTTAATCGTCTTGATTAATTATCTTTTAATTACATTCAAATAATTAACCTCTAATTAATTTCGCAAATTAATTATTCCAAACCAAATCAGTAATTAACCTGTAATTACTTCATTAATTAATTAATTATAATTAATTACATAAATCCTTAATTAATTACATTAATTAATTCCTTCATTGATTAATTGTTCTTATTAATCAATTTTTAATTATATCATTAATTATTTAAATTAATGATCCCAAATTATTTATTTAAAATTACCTTATTAAATTAATTATCAATTATCCATATGGATTAATCACTCTTGATTAATCACATTAGGTAATTACTATATTTAGTTAATTACATCTCTTTATTATCTTCAAATAATTTAATTAACAAAACCTAAATTAATTACACTTAGTAATTAATTATTAATTACTTCCTTAAGTAATTATTCAACATACTAATTTCATATTAATTACATAAAGTAATTAATTCCAAAACTCCTCCATTATCCAAGTATCCTTCATTTAAATTACATCAAGTAATTTATCTTCTTAATTACTTCACTAAGTAATTATTCATTTTTTTATTACATTGGGTAATTACTTCCCAAATCAACCAGTGATTAATTTAAATTAATTAAACTTAATTAACTAACTTAATTAATCAAAATAAAATTAATTAATTACAATTAGTAATTAATTTCCTTAATTAATTTCATTTAGTAATTACACTTAAACAATGCAAATGATTATCTTTAAATTAATTAATAAATTAATCATTAAAATTAATTACATTAATTGATTATAAAATAATATTAAGTTAATGACCTTCATTAATCAATAACAAAACTTTAATTACTTTTCTAAAGTAATTAACTGAATTAATAAATATTAATCCTTAATTTATTTATAAAACTCATTAATTAATCTTTAATTATAAAATTAATCAAGTGATAATCAAAAACTTAATTAATTATTAATTACTTGATTAATAAATTCAAATCATTAATTAAATTAAATCAAATCTTATTTAATTAATTGATTTCTTAATTACACTTTAATCAAGTTTAATTAACTTACTTAATCCTTTAATTAATTAAATAAAACACTTAATTATTCAATTATTAACCTAATTATTAATTAATTAAATTAATTAAATTAATTAATCATAAACTTAATCACCTTAATCGTGTAATGAATTATAAATTATTAAGTTCTTATTAACTTAATGACAATCATTAATCTCACTAATGATTTAAATATCATTATCAAAGTAATTTAAAAACAATTTGCTTTTACATTTCCTCTAAATTCCATTTTAAATTAAAATGAAATCAAGTTTAAACTTAAACAAGGTTTAAGTATTTTAAACCTTTTATTTCATTTAAAGAATTACTTAAGGTAAATTTAAAAATAGTTTAACCCATAATCAATTTAAATAAATTTAAATTATGCTTTAAATATATTCAAGTGATTTTGAAACATTTTAATTCAAAAATCTTATTTCATTTCAAATTAGAATTCAAATCATGTTTCAGATTCAGACTCAAAAATTTAAATTTAAAATCCTGTTTTAAATTTCATTTCAGATTTATAAAAACACATGTTATAAATGCTAAAATATTCAAACTTGATTTTAACATTAGAATTTATCACTTATTTCCTTTTCAAATCCTAAAATTTAAATTCAAATTTGAATTCAGATTTACCATTCAGATTTGTAAACTTAAATTTAAAATCATGTTTTAAATCTCATTTTTTTTCAGATTTTTAAAACCCCAATGAAAATACTGTAAACAAGTTTCAGTTGTTAAACATTCCATTTTATAAAGTTTATTTATTTTGAAACAAGAATTTAAATTCTTTTTGAATTCATATTCAAACTTGCTTCAACTCTTGTTTAAATCAGGCTTTGCTTTCTTTTAAAATTTAGTTTTAAAATTTTAAAAACCTGAAACAGCCAGGTTTCAGAAATCAAACCTGAAAATAACAAACTACTCGAGCCAGGAACCAATTACTTTGAGTCTTTTGCCCTGCTGCTTCGAGTCATATACTCGAATAACTCGAGTTTTCCCCGAGTTAAAATACTCTACACAAAAAAAAAACTCCTCAGCACTTCAACGACACGGTGCACCGTGTCTCTGGCCATCTCCGGCCATCCACCAGCGCTTCATCACAACGCCGACCATCACCAGACAGCATCCCGATCACCAGAATCCTTCACAACCACTCGAATCAAAATCGAGTTCCCCATTTCAAACTTAGGAACACAAGCAGGCTTCCCCCCTCGAAACCTGGAACATCGTCGTTCTCGCGACCAAGGCCACCGGAATTCATACCACTCCGGCCAACTACTCGTCAGCCTTCCCCCTTCCATCCCCCAGAACCACGATACACTCGATCGATCGCTGTAGACGAACGAAGCAAAATGCGAACCCATGAAAAAACTAGGTTTAGAAACTCCAAAAAGCTTGCCGCTGCGCCACCGTGCTCAGACCAACCACCGGGCATTTTTTTCTGGCCTCCCAGATCACTCGCCTACCTCCAGAGGAAACCCCAAACTTCCAGTACCCAGAGATCAACAGGATTACCCAAGAAACCAAAAACAGTGCAATTTAAAACTGCATCCCCGATCCTTAACTAAAAAAAATGTAATTCTAGCTTTAAAAATCAAAGTTTTGATTAAGAATTCGGTTCATAGACTTAAATTGATAATTTAAGATATTTGAAAATATCACTTATTAAGTATTAACTGATCTTAAGATTTTCAGAGCAGTTCTGCTTTATTTTACTTAAATACAAAAAATTACAAATTTTACTTTATAATCAAACAAACCTATTTTGTTTAGATCCTAAGTATTAACATCAAGTAGATCAAAAGAAAATAAGTTTCGAATTAAACCCGAGTTGAAAATTTTTAAATACAGAGGTAACTTCAGGTTACACTAGCCTGCAGATATCATATTTCGCACATACACAAATTTCATCAATAAATAGACACGAATTCATGATTATCTTCATACTTAAATCAAGCAACCAGATACTTAAGTTTAGAAAATAAAGTTACTCACCTTTTTAAACAGAGGTGATTACAGGATATCAACACACATACATGCAGTAACACATATACACAGGAATGCATTAAGATATATACACATCTCAGACAATAATTAAGCGACATATATACTTAAGTATTTTAGAATTTAAGTTACTCACCTTATTTACAGAAGAACAGAGCATATTTTCCCAATCTTGAAACTGCAATGCTTTTGCTTCCTATCCAAAATTATATGCATGCAAGCTTCCATGTTTTGAAAAGAAATGCAGGTATGAATTTGACACTGATCTGTAGTTTTACTTGCATGATGATGCTTTCCCGAGGAAGAAAAATGCAGGTTTTCATGCTTGATTTCAAGATTTTGTAAGAATGCAGTTTGCATTTGATTAGAAATGTGCAGGAAATAATTTCAGATTGTTTGCATGTGCTTTTAGATTGAATACAATACAAACTTGCATGCTAATGATACAGGGATTTTGCCATGCATTTTTGAGGATGAGTTACAGGAGTTAAATTTCAATTTGGAAATGGTTTCAGAGATTTGATTTTGCAGGTTTGCTATTTTTGGTTTTTGAAATATGCAGATTGATTATATGCAGGAATTTATTTGACGAATTTCAGATTTTTGAAGATGATGTTCCTCTTTGATTTACCAGCTTAGGTATTGCAAAGAGAATGAGGGAAATGAAAAACGTTTAAAAGGCTGAAAATACTTGAATTAAAATAAAAGAAAGATATAAAACAAAATGACACTTGTCATGTTTCCTTGTTTTTAAATAAACACATGTAGCTTGATTATATTCATAAGTTAACATATGTCTTTTACTTAATTTAGTTGTATTTTCTTTTTATTTAAATGTTAGATAAAGCTTTAAACTTAATTTATTTATATTTATGTACATATGCATGTGAATTACTTATTTAAAGAAAATGTAAATATAACAAATTATAAATTAAAACTTATACAAATATTTTTAAAGAATCTATTAATTTGAATTTCAAAATAAAATTCCAAATTCAAATTAATCCTTTGAATCCCAAATTTAAATCAATTTGTTTAATTTATAATACTATTTTCTTATTTTAATTCTTTTTATATTTATGGAAAATAATACATTTATTAATAAGGTTTGAAAATAATCAATTTAACAAATTTTAAATGATTCATAAAGAGATTATAGATCACTTTTATTAATAAATAAATTTAAACCATATGCTATTTTATATTTTAAACTTATATATAATATTTTCAAATCACATTTATCAATAATATTTAAAAAGAAATAAACTTTTTATTTAAACATAAATTAAGCTAAGATATAACTTTAAACAATTTAACATTTATTTTAAAATATTACAAACCATATAATTATTAATTTAAATAACTTTGAGAAACTTAAAATTAATTTAAAACATAATTTTCCCATTTACTAAATATATTATTAGAATTTAAAAACAAAACTTTATTTATTTATTAAATTCTAAAACAAAGATTATCTATAATATATATATAAATATATATATAGACATTATAATTTAAAACTTTTATTTTAGCTTTTAAAAGATAAATCACTAATTAAATATTTATTTATTCAGATTATTAAACCAAATCATATTTTATTGATCAATATTATCAAATCAATTTAATTTTTTATAAAGATTATTAAATTGATATTGTCAAAAATTCCGGGATATCACATTCTTGTTCTCTTTCAGTCTGTGGGTTATGGAGGTTCTCTTCTCTACCTATGTCCATGCAGGTCTCGACATTGTTCTCCCTAACGTCTTCACTCTTTCTGTAATATACGCTCTTGTATCTCCCTCTCAAACCGCCTTAGATCTTCATAGCATATATCTTACATTTTGACAAACTACTCGATCAGTGCTTGACGAGATGATGGATTCGACAAAACAACTCATATAATGATTCTGACTACTGATATGACAATATACTTAATTAAATAACATGCGCAAAAAATAACAATTGGCAACGTTAATATACATGACAACTCACTAAATGATTCTAACTATTGGCTAGGCAGTGTACTCAATCAAAAGACATACACATAAAAAAATAATGTGGCCATGGTGATAGATACATAACAACTCATTAAATGATTCTAGTTTTTTGTGTTTGTTTCTAAGTGTTTTTGTTTATTTCTTGCATTTATGTTATGAATCTATCGTGAAATGACAATGGATAGCATTGTAAGCAGTGCTAGTACGAATGAATCCATACATATCATCCCATGACAACGGATCGAAAGGAACACAAACTATACCATATAACTGTAACCAATAGTGTTTTCTTAAATACCATATGAATGAACATGTAAGAACCTAAAAAGCATACCATATATTTGGAGATAGAAAGCTAAAAGTAACGAGATGGTCAACGTCAGACTCTAAAAATACCATATACTTGTGCTAGGGACGGGAAACAATATTGTTGCACCTTCTCAAATTCATTTGTTGTCTGGCGTCCATCAACTCATTATGCATCCCCTTTGCAGCACGATGTACATGCAAAATAGTACCTCAACGACTTGTCCAAGGAAGTAAATATACGAAACAGATCTTACTTCATCAACAAGTTGTCAATGCATGTTGATCTTATACTCATACTACCAATATGGAAGGATGTATCAAAATCCAAAAAACTATTTAAATTCCTATAAAACATAAGTGTCTAGTGCTATTTTTAGATGCCTAAGGATGACAGTGCCATAATCGTAAACATGAAGTGCATTCTACCTACCCAGTTGGATACATCTAGCGGTGCCTTTGTTATTTGAAAATGTGACGATCCGGAATTTTCAAGCATTTAAAATCGGGATATTTAATTGATTGTAAATATTCAAAGGAGTAAATTTAACTTGTATTACGAATATCACAATTTATTTGATAATTGAATTATTAAATTAAATAAGTAAAGTTGGGTGAATTGTTGAATCTAGAGTTTTAAACCTGTTGAATATTATTTGAAGGCTTGTAAAATTTATATTGATAGTACAGAGGATAATAGAAGTTGTAAAATTGAATTTAACAGTGGTTGGTTCAGTTTTAAAATTTTATCGTTTTAAATTGAATTTAAAAAAATAGTCTTCTGAGGCATAGTCTCGGAATTCGACGAAACCAGCTCCATTGGGTCCGTAATGTTTTATTTTTATCGGATTTCAATTTTCGCATTGTTTGGAGTACCGTTGGGTCGTACGATTGGTCAATGCCTAGAATAATCAAATTGAATTTAAATTAATAATTGAGTCTTCCCTTATACGCCAACATTTGCCGTTATCTTCTCATATACGCCTTTTTCTTCTACAGAAATCGAACACCCCTTCCTTTCAACAAAAGCCTTCTTCTTGTTTAGAAAATAAAAATCAAGACAGTTTTATAAAATTTCAATGTCAAATTCGATCAGAAAAAGGGGCGCTTTTCTTTCCATTTGAATCAAAGCCGATTCCTCCTTCTCCTTTCAATTCGTCCGCCTCGTTATATAAAAAATAATAATTAAACAATGGCCGAAGTCTCTTATTCCTCCCCTCAACAGTCAATGCCGCGTTCAATTTCTCGAGCAAGGCGACGCCTTTTCGTTCAGTGCGATCAATCAAAGCTTTCTCTCTTTGTTACGACTTAGAAATCAAATTCGAGAATTTAGGGCTTCCGCGTGTCTTCAAATCAGCGAGCGACGGCACGTGAGGTCGCGAATGGGGACAAGGCTCGCGCGAGCAAGAAGTGGTGACGGCGGTTTCACGTTGTAGTTAGGGTAGGAGATGGCCGCGTTTGAGTAAGCGAAGGCGAAGGCGTGAATTTCTAGGCACGTGGAGGAAGAAAGCACGGCGGGTGGAGGAAAGTTTTGGCGTTCGATCACCGTTACTTGGGGCTAGGGCTAGTCGCGAGCATAAGGACAGCAAGGTATTCTTAAATTTGCAATTTAATTTTGAAATTTAATAGATTACTGTTGAAGATTTAAATTATATACAGAAGGTTTATTTGGAAAATCTGAATTAATATTAAACATGTATAGAAATAGAAAAGACATTTTACAGTAAAATAATTTAGGTGCAGTAAGGTTCTAAAGAATAAATATAGATAATTAAATACACATGTTAACTTAATATTTTAAAATATAAGGCAGGGTAATTATTGTATTTAATAAGCTAATTTAATTTATCTTAACCACTGAAATAATTTATTATAGGAAGCTTGTTTAAGTAAAAAAATTTAGATTTGAGTTAGGATTTATTAAATGGAAATAAATTTTTTAATTTGTTTAAGTAGAAATTTTTAGGGTAAAAATTCGTTAAGTAAATTTATCTAAATAGTAAGTGGTTAATTTATTTCATGTGTTAATACACCGAAAAATGTTTATACAAGGTTTAAAGACGTGAGGAAAACAAGTCAGAATGGAAATGGACTGCAAATAAAACAAAGGTGAGTTAATCTCACTCAGTTGAAATTTAAATTTAAATGATTAAAATTTGAATAATTGATTGTATGGTTGGATTGATAGATGTGATGGAGTATAGTATAATTTGAATTTGGCATATTATGTAATGCTAACGTCTGTGGATGCAGGGAAAACAGGTTGGAGGGATCCAACTGGACCCCTCAACATTTATTTAAATTATTTAAATTACCCTGTTATGATGATTTGATATTTTATAATGGATTATGTTGAAATATTGAATGTTATGGTTTGATTGGATAATTGGGTATATTGAATTTCCAGAAAAATATACAACTTGGATGTTGGAAAGAAAAGAAAGGAAGTGAATTTGTAAGTAAAATAATTATGGAAATTTGAATAAATTTAAGAATGAAATAAAAATAAAATAAAGTGACATAAGAATTCTAATTAATAAATCTTAAATATAGAAGGGAGATTTTTGAATTAATAGAAAGTTAATGAATGGTAAACTCCAATGCTAATATCTAAAAGAACAGAACATTTATTTTAAATTTAAGATTTTAAATTTTGAAAGGAATAAAGAAGAAAATGGAAAAAGCCTGAAATTTGTATATTTCAGTTAAAAGATTTAAAACCAAACAGCAAATAATAATAACAAAAATAAAGTCCATAATTAATGAATTTTGAAATAAACTGAGCAAGTAAGGAAATTTATTTAAAATAGAATGAATTGGAAATCAATTCGGGAAGTTGATTTAAGTGCTTGAAGTTGGAATTTTCTCTGGATGGCCAAGTACACGTATTTAAAAGTAAATTTGTAAATATAAATTAAATGTTTTAAAGTTGTTTTTAAAGAAAGCAAGTTTTGTAAAATTTATTATTTCTAATATTTAATTTCTAAAGTAAGTATTTCCTTTTAATATATTATAGCATTAATTATTTAAAAGTGACTTAGTATTTGTTTTAAAAGTGAAAACCTGGTTTTATATTTGATAAAGTAACCTTATTTTCTTAAATTCATATAGTATGTATTATTAAAAAATTATTTAAGTAGTTTTATCCTAAATGTTTTAAGGTATATATTTCAAAGTAAAGTGTTTTAAATTATTTAAAAAAAATCTATTTTTGTGCTTGGTGATTTCAAAGGAGATAGAAAATATTTGGGAAAATTGATTATGAAAAGAAAGATGGTTTTGAAACTGTTTTCAAAGGATTGAAAATAGAAATACATCTTGTAAAGATATTTTGAGATAAATAAATAATTTGGGAAATTATTTATTGATTGATGGTTGTTTTGTGAATATAATTGATAGTTAAATCACCGACTATCAATATTAGCCAAATGCGTTGATTATTTCGAAGAGACCGGGATCGAGATTTATTTCTCGAAAACCACTTCGATCTGGTTTGTACGTTTCGTGAAAACGATTTTGGATTCGAAGATGGAGCAGTGAAGTGCAAGGGCTAGTCGCTACTAATCCTGAGGATATTTCCAAAATGGATGTAGTAGGAATAGTGCCTTCGGTTCCGTTCGAACCCGGGACGGACTTGTATGGATGAATGCTTGCGAAACATCGTCAGGTGGACGATGGGCATTCTAAGAGATATGTTCTATAAAGGTAACGCTTAGCCTCGAGCCTCATCAAATGGGAATGACTGAAAATCAGGGGTTATGCAGCAAGGCTAGGTGGGTAGCACCCAAGCAGGGTGAGGTCATTCCAGTCTAGATGTCCCTTTTTATTTCGTCTTAGTGGGCGGTTGCTGATCCCAACCGCGGGGTGATCTCACTCGGGACTGTCCAGTAAGGGATGGTTCCGGCCTTGTGTTGCAGGGGAGCGGGCGTACTCCTCGGTACGGTGATCTAGGCCCCGTACTGTGACAGGTGGTACCCCAGTGCCCAGTCATTGGTTGGAAATCCATTCTCCCTACGAGCCTTGTACGAGTTTTGTTTGTATTACCCACTCTGTGGCTAGTAGCTGGAATTTAATCATGTAACAATTTCGGGTATTTTATAAGTATTTGTATATAGACCCTATTATAATATCAGAGGATTTCTATAAAAAGTGTTTTAGCTATCGTAAGATAAAAACCCGACATGTTTATTTGTGGAGTGGTCTTACTAGATGCTTTTGTTTTCAAAAGATTTTTGAAACTTTAATAATCAATTGGGTGTGATTTTATCACGCGGGTATTCCAGACTGACTCGGGTGTTATTTAACTGTAATGCTCGGGTCAGACCGAGTATTATAGGCTATACAGGATGTGATGCTGTGGAGCTCAGGAGACGAGCTGGATGACGACACGTACTCTCGTACTTATTTATATATATATATATATATATATATATATATATATATATATTCCTCTGTGTTGAGTTGTTGTGTATCCATTTGTATGATATTGATGTTGAGCTGTGATTGATGCACGTTGATGATGTAATAAATAAACAGAGATATTTGATGTTTGAGTAAAGAGTATTTATTATCTATTATATTTTATTCCGCTGAGATGGTTAGACTCTGTTATTGTTTTCTATTTTCTTCTTCTACCTCTTCTTCTTTAACCCAAATGGTTCGTATTTCTGTGAAACTTGAGTTGATTGTTGTAGAATAGTGTTGACTCAAAGGGTACGGATTTGCGGGCTGTTACACTTGGTATCAGAGCTTAGGTTGGTGATAACCTTGGCTCTGGTGGGAATTACTCATTTAAATTAGAGTCTATAGTACTCTAAAATGAGTTTGAGCGTATTAATAGATATGAGCGCGTATTTGTTAGGGAATATATATTGTTTTAATATTGTGTTGATTGATTTATTGAGTGGCATATGAACCTTCGTCGACACAGTCTGCGCAACTGTATTGAAGGAGTTTCTAAACACTTGAATAGAGCAATCGACACGGTATTGTTTTAAATATGGGTAAATGAAATAATTTTACCTAAAAATATATTTTGATATAAAGAAAGTTTTTGAAAACTATTTAGCTACTATATGGTTGCTTGGATGTTAATTGAATGTTAGGAATGATAATATTAAAGTATTATCATTATTAAGTGAAAATTTAACTAGAAATTGAAATATAACTAAAATTTAGGGAAATAAATTCATTTTAGAATGAAATTTATAAATATGAATTATAAATGTAAATTATAATTTGAAATATAATCAAATAAGAATTTGTATGAGCATAAGCTATGCAAATGAATTGTAGTAAAATTGAATTAAGCAGGATTTGGAAATTTAAATTCCGGACATTTGGAAGTGTTTTAAAGATAAATGATAGCATTATTGTTTGGAGATATTTCTGAATGTAAATCTGTTTTAAATGAATTTTGAAAGTGATATAGCATTGAAATCACTTGGATTATTGGAAAATAATTCTGATGATGACGGTCGCATCATCAGTATTCATTTTCGAATTTCGAAGTGACGGATTACTGCCAAATTGTTTTGTTCAAGAAAAGCTAGTTGTTTTTGAAAATTCAAATGGAAATTTGTTGAAAATAAAAGCCAGGATTGGTTTGAAATTTTTGAGAGATGAGATTTGAGATGTTGGAGATTTCAAAATGATTTGAAACCAAAAGTCAGGTGTTTGAAATCCTGATAAGATAGGTTGTAAGCTTATAAATTGAGATGAGTTTTAAATCAGGAAGAAAATATAAGCTTTGAAGGTTGAAATTAAAATTTAAGGTGAAAAGTTAAATATGGAATTAGCATGGATTGGAGAATAAAATTTAACTAGATTGAAATTGATTGAATAGGCTGAAAATAATATCCAGTTGTATTCGAATTAAGTTAAAATCGAACCGAGTTAAATAAAACTGAGTTAAAATAAAATTTAATTGGAATAAGAATTCAATTGAATTATTGAATGGAATTAAATTCTTACCTGGATAAATGGAAAGTAAATTGGATAAGAAATGGGAATTGAAATAAATAGATCAGAATAACTTATAAGAGAATTAAAAAATCCATAAAAATAAAATATGCTTAGGACATAAATAAGCATGATGCTTGAGTTAAAAATAAAAGATGAACATATTTAAGCCTAAAATGAATGGAATTGTGTAAATAATAAGTTGTGACTTATAAAATTGGAAATGGAATACAAAGCCCAAATTTAATATTTTGATGAATTGGAAAATGAAAAGAAAATCCAAACTTGAATTATAAAGTATATTGAACTTAAGAAAATGAAATGAGGTGGTATTTGGAAAAAATAATAATAATTAAGTATTGAACTATAAATAGGAAAGAACTAATTTTATAGTAAATTAGTGAATAAAATGTGTAAATGGGAATGTAATGTAGCTTAATAAAAGCTGAACTGGTGAGTTAATATTGAAGTTTGGAAATAAAACTCAAGTTATAAATCAAATTCGACCTGGATCGATAGTGAAGTAAATGTAATTAAATTGTGGTTAATAAATTGGGTGGTAAATTGAAGATGGATAGTGGATTTAAAACTTGAGTTATAAATTGAAAATTTAGCTTGAAGTGTTAACAAATTAAATATAATTGAAGTGTATCGGATAAAAATGTAAATGGATTAAAATAGAAATGATTTGAATGTGCAAATAAAATCCATAAGTGAAGATAACTTGGAAATAGCCAGGTAATAAATTGAATGAGCTGAATCTAGAAAGCTAAAATGTATAATAATTGATCAAATAATTTGTAGTTGGAAATGGGATTGGATTAAAATAGGATCAAGATAAATTGAAGAGAGAACTTTGTTTGCAAAATGAGAATGAGCTTAAGTGTAAAATTTGAATAAATTTAAGTAAATTGACTTAAGCTAAATAAATGGAAGAAAGATGACTTGAATTTAACTTAAACTAAGTTCAATAATATTGGATTGGATTTAAATCAAATGAAAATAAAGTCTAATCGGAACTTGAGATATGGTTTTGTGGGCTATAGGTAATATTTAAGGGAATGAAAATTTAAATGGATTGAGTGGGTAAACTAATTATATTGAATAAATAATGATGAAATAAATAAGAATCAAATGCAATGTGGTTTAAATAGGTTGAGAAATGGTTATGGAATGAAATAGCTTGGATTGTTTTCGAGCTAAATAAAATAGTTTGGAATAAACTAACATGGAATGAAATGTAAATAAATGGATTGTAAATGAAATTTAAATGGAATGTGTCAAGCTAAATAAATGATTGTGAATGAATTAAAATAAAAGGGAAATTTAATTGGCAATTAAGATGAACCTAGGTTGTAAATGGTTTGAATGAACTAGTTGGTTAATAAATAAAATGCAAGTGAATGTATTCAAATTTGATATGCAATGAAATGAGAATATATAGATGGTGGATAAATTTGAAAATGGAATAGAATTAAGTATAAATCGAGTTGAAATCCGTTTAAATTGGTTACAAAACATAAATATTTGTTTGTTCACATAGATCTTGTCAAATTTGCATAGAATAAATATCATTGGATGTAAATGGAGGTAATTAAAATTCTATGAATTAATAGGAGTGAAATAAATTGATTTTGAAAGCAATGGAATTAAATTGAATTGAATTTGCTTAAGGATAAATTAAATGTAAACGATTGAGTTTTAAACCATTCAAATTTGAATGAAAATGGTTTGTAAATTAATTGAAATAGTTGAATTACTATGAAAGTTGTAAAAATTGCTTACGGAAAATGTTGGATGTGCATTTCTTTAGAATTTATATGTTTTAACTATTGCAAGTAAGTGAAATATGTTAAACTTCTTATATTTGGCACTTACAAGTTTAAACTGAGTAAGTACAGGTACCTGGAAGCCGTGAGGCTGGATTTGGTTGTGCTATTTGCTAAAAATAATAAGCCGCTTGCTTAAAATGCTAAATAAGGTACGCCTACACAATTAAAATAGAAAATATGAACTGTTTTTGGTTTTTCCGACCGTGTGGGTCGATGTACATATATTTATCTCTTTTGTCAAATTGCAAAAGCTCCTCCGTATAAAGGAGACTTTGCCAAAAAAATTCAAAAATTTTGGGAGTTAGAAAATTTTCGAAAATTTTTGGAAAATTTATTAACGACAAAACAATTTCAAACTAGAAATTGAAATAAGTTAGTGAATGAGACTAATTAAAATAATGACATGAATTAGTTATAAATGAAAAATAAAATTTAACATTTGAAGTTGAAAATAAATTGAATTCGTATGAAAATGAAAGAATCAAGTTGAATAGAAATAGATATAAACTAAAGTGGAAGATGAAAATAAATATAAAGAGCATATAAAATGCTTAAACTAAACTTTAGAGGGAATGGTGAAGTCTTAAATGGAAATTGATACTACCAATGTAATTTAAGTCAATATTGGAATGAATAGATATTGGCATTTTGTGAGAAAGTGGATAAAATGTTTTGGAATGTTGTGAATGGATATTAGTGCTAAGCAGGATATGCAGGTATTATAAAAGGGAAAGGAGAATTGGTTTTTGATTTCAAGAAGATAAATTTGAAATACTCGACAAAAAGGTATGTATTTAAATTTGGTAGGAAATTTGATTGGGATTTGGATTGAGCCACTTGGCCTTTTTGTTTTCCTTTTGGATTTGGGAGGCCGTAGAGCCATTTTATAGTTGTACCGAGCTAGCCGCGCAAAGGAGACGCTGGCGAAATTTTTCGGAAATTTAGAGAGTTGGAAATTTTTTGAGAAAATTTGAAAATTTTAAACTTGGTTTTGAATTATAATTTGAATAGTTGAATAAGTAAGGTTGGTTGGGACTAGGGAAAAGTTTAAGAAGTTAATAAGAAGATAATGGGTCTTTTATAAAAGATAGTTGGTAAGTTGTTCAATTGTTAGAAACCGTTTGGTCACGGAGAAAAGTAAACGGGTAATAGATCATTCTTCTTAATTAGTAATTTCGGGGACGAAATTCTTTTAAGGGGGAAGGAATGTGACGACTCGGAATTTTCAAGCATTTAAAATCGAGATATTTAATTGATTGTAAATATTCAAAGGAGTAATTTTAACTTGTATTACGAATATCACAATTTATTTGATAATTGAATTATTAAATTAAATAAGTAAAGTTGGGTGAATTGTTGAATCTGGAGTTTTAAACCTGTTGAATATAATTTGAAGGCTTGTAAAATTTATATTGATAGTACAGAGGATAATAGAAGTTGTAAAACTGAATTTAACAGTGGTTGGTTCAGTTTTAAAATTTTATCGTTTTAAATTGAATTTAAAAAAATAGTATTCTGAGGCACAGTCTCGGAATTCGACGAAACCAGCTCCATTGGGTCTGTAATGTTTTATTTTTATCGGATTTCAATTTTCGCATTGTTTGGAGTTACCGTTGGGTCGTACGATTGGTCAATGCCTAGAATAATCAAATTCATTTTAAATTAATAATTGAGTCTTCCCTTATACGCCAACGTTTGTCGTTATCTTCTCATATACGCCTTTTTCTTCTACAGAAATCGAACACCCGTTCCTTTCAACAAAAGCCTTCTTCTTGTTTAGAAAATAAAAATAAAGACAGTTTTATAAAATTTCAATGTCAAATTCGATCAAAAAAAGGGGCGCTTTTCTTTCCAATTGAATCAAAGCCGATTCCTCCTTCTCCTTTCAATTCGTCCGCCTCGCTATATACAAAAAAAATTTAAACAATGGCCGTAGTCTCCTATCCCTCCCCTCAACAGTCAATGCCGCGTTCAATTTCTCGAGCAAGGCGACGCCTTTTCGTTCAGTGCGATCAATCGAAGCTTTCTCTCTTCGTTACGACTTAGAAATCAAATTCGAGAATTTAGGGCTTCCGCGTGTCTTCAAATCAGCGAGCGACGGCACGTGAGGTCGCGAATGGGGACAAGGCTCGCGCGAGCAAGAAGTGGTGACGGCGGTTTCACGTTGCAGTTAGGGTAGGAGATGGCCGCGTTTGAGTAAGCGAAGGCGAAGGCGTGAATTTCTAGGCACGTGGAGGAAGAAAGAACGGCGCATGGAGGAAAGTTTTGGGGTTCGAGCACCGTTACTTGGGGCTAGGGCTAGTCGCGAGCATAAGGACAGCAAGGTATTCTTAAATTTGCAATTTAATTTTGAAATTTAATAGATTACTGTTGAAGATTTAAATTATATACAGAAGGTTTATTTGGAAAATCTGAATTAATATTAAACATGTATAGAAACAGAAAAGACATTTTACAGTAAAATAATTTAGGTGCAGTAATGTTCTAAAAAAATATATAGATAATTAAATACACATGTTAACTTAATATTTTAAAATATAAGGTAGGGTAATTATTGTATTTAATAAGCTAATTTAATTTATCTTAACTACTGAAATAATTTATTATGGGAAGCTTGTTTAAGTAAAAAAACTTAGATTTGAGTTAGGATTTATTAAATGGAAATAAATTTTTAAATTTGTTTAAGTAGAAATTTTGGGGGTAAAAGTTCGTTAAGTAAATTTATCTAAATAGTAAGTGGTTAATTTATTTCATGTGTTAATACACCGAAAAATGTTTATACAAGGTTTAAAGACGTGAGGAAAACAAGTCAGAATGGAAATGGACTGCAAATAAAACAAAGGTGAGTTAATCTCACTCAGTTGAAATTTAAATTTAAATGATTAAAATTTAAATAATTGATTGTATGGTTGGATTGATAGATGTGATGGAGTATAGTATAATTTGAATTTGGCATATTATGTAATGCTAACGTCTGTGGATGCAGGAAAAACAGGTTGGAGGGATCCAACTGGACCCCTCAACATTTATTTAAATTATTTAAATTACCCTGTTATGATGATTTGATATTTTATGATGGATTATGTTGAAATATTGAATGCTATGGTTTGATTGGATAATCGGGTATATTGAATTTCCAGAAAAATATATAACTTGGATGTTGGAAAGAAAAGAAAGGAAGTGAATTTGTAAGTAAAATAATTATGGAAATTAGAATAAATTTAAGAATGAAATAAAAATAAAGTAAAGTGACATAAGAATTCTAATTAATAAATCTTAAATATAGAAGGGAGATTTTTGAATTAATAGAAAGTTAATGAATGGTAAACTCCAATGCTAATATCTAAAAGAACAGAACATTTATTTTAAATTTAAGATTTTAAATTTTGAAAGGAATAAAGAAGAAAATGGAAAAAGCCTGAAATTTGTATATTTCAGTTAAAAGATTTAAAACCAAACAGCAAATAATAATAACAAAAATAAAGTCCATAATTAATGAATTTTGAAATAAACTGAGCAAGTAAGGAAATTTATTTAAAATAGAATGAATTGGAAATCAATTCGGGAAGTTGATTTAAGTGCTTGAAGTTGGAATTTTCTCTGGATGGCCAAGTACGCGTATTTAAAAGTAAATTTGTAAATATAAATTAAATGTTTTAAAGTTGTTTTTAAAGAAAGCAAGTTTTGTAAAATTTATTATTTCTAATATTTAATTTCTAAAGTAAGTATTTCCTTTTAATATATTATAGCATTAATTATTTAAAAGTGACTTAGTATTTGTTTTAAAAGTGAAAACCTGGTTTTATATTTGATAAAGTAACCTTATTTTCTTAAATTCATATAGTATGTATTATTAACAAATTATTTAAGTAGTTTTATCCTAAATGTTTTAAGGTATATATTTCAAAGTAAAGTGTTTTAAATTATTTAAAAAAAATCTATTTTTGTTCTTGGTGATTTCAAAGGAGATAGAAAATATTTGGGAAAGTTGATTCTGAAAAGAAAGATGGTTTTGAAACTGTTTTCAAAGGATTGAAAATAGAAATACATCTTGTAAAGATATTTTGAGATAAATAAATAATTTGGGAAATTATTTATTGATTGATGGTTGTTTTGTGAATATAATTGATAGTTAAATCACCGACTATCAATATTGGCCAAATGCGTTGATCGTTTCGAAGAGACCGGGATCGAGATTTATTTCTCGAAAACCACTTCGATCCGGTTTGTACGTTTCGTGAAAACGATTTTGGATTCGAAGATGGAGCAGTGAAGTGCAAGGGCTAGTCGCTACTAATCCTGAGGATATTTCCAAAATGGATGTAGTAGGAATAGTGCCTTTGGTTCCGTTCGAACCCGGGACGGACTTGTATGGATGAATGCTTGCGAAACATCGTCAGGTGGACGATGGGCATTCTAAGGGATATGTTCTATAAAGGTAACGCTTAGCCTCGAGCCTCATCAAATGGGAATGACTGAAAATCAAGGGTTATGCAGCAAGGCTAGGTGGGTAGCACCCAAGCAGGGTGAGGTCATTCCAGTCTAGATGTCCCTTTTTATTTCGTCTTAGTGGGCGGTTGCTAATCCCAACCGCGGGGTGATCTCACTCGGGACTGTCCAGTAAGGGATAGTTCCGGCCTTGTGTTGCAGGGGAGCGGGCGTACTCCTCGGTACGGTGATCTAGGCCCCGTACTGTGACAGGTGGTACCCCAGTGCCCAGTCATTGGTTGGAAATCCATTCTCCCTACGAGCCTTGTACGAGTTTTGTTTGTATTACCCACTCTGTGGCTAGTAGCTGGAATTTAATCATGTAACAATTTCGGGTATTTTATAAGTATTTGTATATAGACCCTATTATAATATCAGAGGATTTTTATAAAAAGTGTTTTAGCTATCGTAAGGTAAAAACCCGACATGTTTATTTGTGACGTGGTCTTACGAGATGCTTTTGTTTTTAAAAGATTTTTGAAACTTTAATAATCAATTGGGTGTGATTTTCTCACGCGGGTATTGCAGACTGACTCGGGTGTTATTTAACTGTAATGCTCGGGTCAGACCGAGTATTATAGGATATACAGGATGTGATGCTGTGGAGCTCAGGAGACGAGCTGGATGACGACACGTACTCTCGTACTTATTTATATATATATTCCGCTGTGTTGAGTTGTTCTGTATCCATTTGTATGATATTGATGTTGAGCTGTGATTGATGTACGCTGATGATGTAATATATAAACAGAGATATTTGATGTTTGAGTAAAGAGTATTTATTATCTATTATATTTTATTCCGCTGTGATGGTTAGATTCTGTTATTGTTTTCTATTTTCTTCTTCTACCTCTTCTTCTTTAACCCAAATGGTTCGTATTTCTGTGCAACTTGAGTTGATTGTTGTAGAATAGTGTTGACTCAAAGGGTACGGATTTGCGGGCTGTTACAGAAAAAAAGTGGAACTAAAAAGATATAATATAAAGGCATGTGTGACAGGCGTGTGCATCTCAACAGTGTCCCTATACTCGACTATACATCTCTGTAAATTTGTAAGGGTCATTGCACTTCCTCTAACCTCATCATTTGACAGTCCGGTAAATGTGGAATATGACGCAAACTCCTCATAACCATCATCAAAAGGTGTCGACTCACGGTCTAATCGATCTACATCTATATTAGTGGGCATATAAAAGTCCAAAAATGTCAGTTCTAACTCAAAATTCGAAAAATAAAATGTATGTGTAATAGACCACCGTCTCTCTGTAAGAGCCTTCACTAAACAATGGTTTACGTGTGCAAATATGATGACTGAAGAATATCATCGAACGGTGATGCATATAATCTGTCCCGAATAGGTTAAAGTAACATGCTAAAGTCTATGTAATATACTTATACCAACTTAACTATATGACCATACTATATAAGTAATGATATAAAGTTAACACTAATCTAACCAAAGCGACAACCATAATATTTCATGATAGCCATAATTATCTACTAAAATGCGTGTTAAAGATATATCTCGGCATTGCTATTGCTGCACTAAATCGATACGTCTTCTTTTCCAGTAGGGATGAGCAATATTCGGTTAGAATCGAATTAACCTATCAAACTGATTCACTTCGGTCGGTTCGATTCGATTATGAAATTATATCGGTTTGAATTTGGTTAGTAAAATAATTTTATCTTGGTTATCAGCTTAACAGAAATAACCGAACTTTTATTATATTATTCAAATTCGTGGCATTGTAATACTCTTAACCATCAGTTTAGTAATAATAAAACAAAGCTTATCTATTAAAAATAGGTTAATTTTTTTATAAACTTAAATTAAATATTCAAAATGGTTTATATAAACATAAATTTATGTTTTTCATTAACTAAATCAATCGTTTGAATAATACCATATGGTAAATTCTATTACTTGTTTTTTTAGTTCGATTAAATCGTTACTGACTGAGTTAACCAAAATTAATGCGGTTCGGTTTTGTTTTTTTTCAGTTTCAATTAGATTTGATCTTTTTTTTACTTCAAAACCGACTAAACGCTTACCTTTAGCCCCTAGCAGCTCATGCAAACAATGTAAGCCATCCGCGGTCACAGCGGCATTTGAAACGATATGCACTGGACCAACATAAAATATTGTTTGTATAACAAACAAGTCTATATCTATTAGCCCCCATTTATTTGCCTTTCCCACCCCAGCTGCAATTATAAAAGCAAAAATACATAGTTTGCCCAATATATTTCAAATAACATGTCAAACATTTATTTCATCCTTCATTATTTAAGGCCCCTTTGAAAATATTGTATAAACTTCCATTTTTATATCTAATTTTATTCAATGAATCTAAATATGAAGTAAATTTTGATTCAATTCCACAAAATTCACAAAGTATTTAATTATTTTTAAAAAACATGCACATTTATAAACTCCAACCTAAGACAAAGAGAAACAAATATTTTCTTTTAATAGTTCAATTTTCAATTTTTTGAAGATGATAAAAGTTATGATAAATCTGCAGTCTAACTATCATAAACCAAAGAAGATATGAATCGAAGAATGTGAGAAGGAAGAAAGAGGAAATTAAATGCAAGAAAAACAAAAAAAGAAAACAATAGAAGGAGAAAGGCTAAGAATGGAGTGAGAAAAGAAATTACGGGGTGTAGTTCTTTTTTATCAAATACCGGGGTCAAAGGAGGATCAGGGGTGTTAATAGGTATAGCCAACGAACAATTGGTCTTGCAATTCTGATGGACGGTTGCTGCTTTTTGACGTCCTTTGTACTGAAAAGAAATAATAATAATTGAAAATGAGATGCCCGTAGTGGTTTTTATAGCTGGTCAGGTGGTAATTTCGCTGCCCCTTTTTGGTATATTTCTCACGGAAGAAATCTGCTTTTACTGTACAATTTTGTCACGCAATCCTTAAATTATATTGCATTAAAAACTTATAATATTTCATTTTTGTGAACAAGAAGCCAGTCTCAGATTAATTTCAAAGGTATGATTATTATTTCTTTTTATCGATTTTAAATTTTAGGTTTATGGAAAATTTTGCTTCTCAATATGTTTTTCTAAGATATATGAGTATATCTACAGGGGGATGGAAATGTTTTAAATACATAGTAGCGCATGCTATCAAATCCACAGTTTCTATTTTTTTTTTCTTCGACCATTGAAAGACAAAGAAAAAGACGAAGACAAGAACTAAGATTATGTGGCTATTTAATTTGATTAGATGTATAAATTGGCATATGTTAATAGGCTTTCTCGGAAACTAGTTGTAATCATTGTCATAAATGATTAATACCGTGTTTATGAAAATTGACATAGATACACCATATTGGAGATTTATTTTTATTTAAAAAAAAGGCTTAAAAAAATATATTCAAAAATTAGTGTAGCATTAGCCTGTAACCAAGCAGAATCGTCAAAAATTCATATGGAACTGTTAATCATGTAATCAGTTCCAGGTCATGTGTACGAAGTTACTTTGGCTGGAATACCATAAAAATAATGTCCTGTTGCTTGGAAAAATCTTCATTTTGTAGAATAGACTCAAAGCAAAAGTCATGTACAGTAACTGAATGTTTTCATTGATGCATCTGATGCTATTCATACATTTGTGCAGACCGACACGTAACAGCATACTATGCCTATCGATCTTTAAATATATTGCAAAATTTGCTAATTTGCATAACTTAACCAGGTCAACAGGGCCGTTCCTAGAAGTGCTGGTACCTATAGCTCATTGTGAGTGAAGGCCCAATTTAGTACTAATCAGATTAATAAAATTAAAGCATCAAAGTAGTTTATATACGATATACATAACCAATAGAGTAACCAAATTAAACAACTGTCTTGTTAATAATACTTCAAGTCATACAACAGTCCAAAACAAAAATTATTTTTTATCAACTGATTCTTGTCAAAAATATTAATCATTAAATTTTAAAACAAAGAATCTTATTTATCATGAATTTTAGCATTCAAAACATATTAATATTCTATAAATAGAAATTTCTAACATAAAGTTAATAACAACAAGTATAAAAATGTCCGTCCTTTTTGCAAAAATGTGATTTCTGGAATTGATGCGATGCTCAAATATTTCCTTCCAATTTCTTTCAATGAACGTAGATGTTGAAAAATATAAATTTGTGCTATTTTTGAAAGCTACGATTTTTAAATTTAGGAACTATTGATTGAAGGAATAGCGGATGACTTGATGTTCGTCTTCCTTGCGCCTAGCGATTACATTTATTTCCATATAATGGTTTTTGTTGGAGCCTACTATAAATTTGTACATCTTGGTCTTATTTTAATTTTTCTATTTTGGTGCCTAGTGTGAAATGAGCCCAAAGCTATGGCTTTAATGACTTTACCCAAGGGCCTCCATTGTAGGTCAAAACATGTCACTAGTACCGACTGTGTATGTTTGGTCTAGTCCTTTTCATGTTTCATTATTTCTGTCTGAATTTCTTAATCTGATAGTGGACTCTTTTTTTCTGTTTTTTTGGGGTACTAGAATGCTTTTTCTCACTGTATACTTAAAAAATATTTTTGTAGATATGGAAACACCTATTCTCCAGCATCTGGCCCCTTTGGGATTTATGATATTCCCAATGAAATTGCAAGTTTCCAACACCACATCTAAAGACATGGTGGGATTTCCAGCGTTTAGAGCAAAAGCTTATAAGCGGATAGGCTATTCTAGAATCGTTCCATTTTCAAAAAGATCTGCATATCAAGGTATATGGTCATTATATTATTCAGAATTCTGAGAGCTCTGTTTGTTAAACAACAGTTCAATAACTATATATTTAATTGAAATTCTTTTCTGTGAAGTGTGAACACATATGATCAGACATGGATTCTCAGAAGAGTAGAGGGTATTGGAGTTTAGGCTAGGTCAATATTGAACTTCAATGCAATTTATTAGAAAATCCACAACACAGCTATACTTTTAAGGACTTACTAAAAAGAGCTACTGACATCGATATGGGAAACACAAACAAAATAATTCCTTTTTTTTTTTTTTGTATAAAGGGATTTTATTTCTTTTGCAGTTTCTAAAATATGTTTTTATTTATAGATGTTCAAACTCGAAGTTTTTTTTTTTTGATTGTAAATCTGTCTTTTTAAGTATGTTTATTTTTTATAAATGCATTTGAAAATGAGGGGCCTTTGTTTTAAGTGATTAATAGTGAGATATATAGTTTTGAGGACTTCTTTTAATATAAATTATAGGATTCAATTTAGGTCTAAGGGTCGCTATTGTATAATTTGTTTGATTATGAAGTCAGTATGATTTGGTTTTATTTGAACATAATGTTTTTATTTCAGAAGAGTAATAGTTTGGCATGTGTGCGTAGAAATGTCTTTTGCAAATTTTTTTATAGCGAATCTAAATACTCAAAAGCCTTATGTTTGCGTAAAAAATGGCCACAAACACCCAATACCGTGAAAGCACCAGTGTATGAATATAAGTCAGCGATATTCAAACACAAATCACAGATCTCAGCAAATAACTCAAATACGTTTGCACAAAAGATGGGCAAAAAACTCCAAGTCGTATGAATTAGTTGATTTTATGTTGTTCGTAGTGATTTAGGTGGTTTATGCAAATACGTAAAAAGTAGGGGCTAAACTGTAAAAGACACACAGATTTATAGTGGTTCGGCCAAAGTGTGCCTACGTCCACTTTATATGTTATTCTCCTTTTCCAATCCGATTACAAGTACAAAGCTTGTAGTACAAGTGTATGAAAGTTGTTTGAAAGTTCCTTCCAGGTTTGAGCTCTCAAACTTGTCCGCCATTGTTGTACCCCTGCCCCTCTATTTATAGAGTGAGGTAGGGGGCAGGGGGCTTGGAAGTATATAGCTGCTAGCGGGCCTGGGCTGAAGCAATCTGGTCCAGCATCATCTGGTTCGGCATGGCTTTCATTCGGCTATGCTTGGATAAGTTGGGGTTTGGTTCGGTAGTCTTCTGGATCGGTCGTAGTGGAAGGTTGGTTCGGTGATCACCTTGGTCCGGTGATTGGTTGGTGATAGTTTGGACCGGCTTCGGAGTCGTTTGGTTCGGTAGGACTATGGGGGAGGCCGGTCCGGTAGTGCTTGGGATGCCGAATGAGCTTGGTTTAGGGAGTGCCGAATGAACCAAGGGGAGGCCGGATATGATATGCCGAATGAAGCATGCCTTTGCTCTGCCGAATGAACTTGAGATTTTAGTGGAATTCCGGACTTATGCATGCTTGCTTGTTTATATCTCTGTACTTCCTGGTTTGTTCGTGGTGGAAACGCGTACAACA
The DNA here is from genome assembly GCA_030765085.1 of Allium cepa. Classification (NCBI taxonomy): domain Eukaryota; kingdom Viridiplantae; phylum Streptophyta; class Magnoliopsida; order Asparagales; family Amaryllidaceae; genus Allium; species Allium cepa. The sequence continues at coordinate 710,093,193 of CM060932.1, forward strand.
TTGATATTCCAGTTTTGACCAAAAAGTGGGATAACACTTTGCCCCCCAAAACATGCCTTGTGATAACAAGGCGTGTTTTGAATAATTCCGAATCCACTATTCGAAGTCCATAATCACATTGCCGGAGAATATCATCCTTGACTACTCCGAGTCGATGTTCAGTTTCAAATTCTTGTCAAGCATAATCCACACCTGACGATCTCGGTCCAGTGTGCCTGGATGTTGAGCTAACCTCTTCCAGTTCTTGCCAAGTGCGATTCACATCTGACGACCTTGACCCAGTGTCCCTAGGTGCTAACCTCTCCGGGCTCTTGCCAAGCGTAATCCACATTTGACGACCTTGACCCAGTGTCCCTGGGTGTTAACCTCTCCGGGTCCTTGCCAAGCGTAATCCACATTTGACGACCTTGACCCAGTGTCCCTGGGTGCTAACCTCTCCGGGTCCTTGCCAAGCGTAATCCACATTTGACGACCTTGACCCAGTGTCCCTGGGTGCTAACCTCTCCGGGTCCTTGCCAAGCGTAATCCACATTTGACGACCTTGACCCAGTGTCCCTGGGTGCTAACCTCTCCGGGTCCTTGCCAAGCGTAATCCACATTTGACGACCTTGACCCAGTGTCCCTGGGCGTTGAGCTAACCTCTCCGGGTTCTTGCCAAGCGTAGTCCACACTTGACGACCTTGGCCCAGTGTCCCTGGGCGCTGTATAATGCCATGGCTTAAGTCCTAAGCCGAATCCTGGTCTCTCCGGACCCTTGCCGAGCACAGTCCATACTCGACGACCTGAAAATAACAATTGATAATATAGGGCCTAAGTCCTAGGCCGAATCCTGGTCACTCCGGACCCTTGCCGAGCATAGTCCATACTCGACGACCTGAATGAGTCAATTTACCACGTTCGGGCAAAGCGACTCACCCCTTGCCAGGCATAATCCATACCCGACGACCGTTTATCAAAAGTCAGATAAAAATCCAATTAAAATCCAACTCAAAATCCAAATCGAGAATCCAAATCCAAAATCCAAATCCAGAATCCAAATCCAAAATCCAAATCCAGAATCCAAATCCAAAATCCAAATCCAAAACCATAAAAACAGAAATCCAAACTAACATCCAAAACCGAAAACAATTGTCCAAAGGAAAATCCAAATCAAAAAGCAAGAAAAACCAGGAGCTCAATCCAAGCTCCAAAACCGAAAACCAAAAAGAAAAGCAGTGTCCAATCCAAAAGCGAAAGATAAATTTCACAAACCATAGCATCGCAGTTTATTATCATTCAGAGCATGCCTAGGGGCTATCTCCGTCCCCGTACATGTGTAAATGACTTGGTTGCTTGCCAATAGTTTGCTACTTATTTCATATTAACCTGGTCAAGGGACGATCAACCGACCATCATTCCTGGGCCTCCCACCATCGTAGCTTGAGGTAGGCGGCGGTTGCTCCTGCCTCGCCGTTGCATTCCGAGGTCCAACATATTGCGGCAGTTGTCCACTTCTTACATGTTCCTCAATTATGTCCTTTAAGTGCCTGCAGCTGTTGGTGTCGTGTCCATCCAAATCATGGAAGAGACAGTGCCTTCCTGATGTCCTTTCCCGTTCTGTTGGTTCTCTCCTAGCCGGCCTCCGGTAGTGAAGGCGATTTCGAGTATCCAGGTATATCCGTTCCAGTGTTTCGTTCAATCCTGTGTATGTGGAAAACTTTGGATCCTTCCATTGCTTCCTAGCATTTCCAGAATCATCGTCCAACTTCCTTTTTCCTTTGTTTTTATCCGAACCATTGCTGGATGGTCCTCCCCCTTCAACTGCATTAACCTTTTTCAATTTTAAATCCGTACTCGCATCTTCTTGTCGAAGGAACCTTTCTGCCTCATGAAAGAATTCGTCGAGATTCCGTGGGGGGTCTCGTATCAGAGATACCTTGAAATCCGAGTTCTCCCTGACTCCTGATGCTGCTGCCATTAAAACCATCGATGGATCGGGCCGATCCACCGAAGCAACTGCGGCACTGAATCGAGTTAGAAAAGCTCTAAGCGATTCATCCATCCTTTGCCTTACCGATGTCAATGTCATCACGTTCTTCGGTCTCTTGACATGAACCCGAAACTGTCCCAGAAACCTTTCCACCAATTCCCTCCAAGTCCCGATAGATCCTTCTTCCAGCTGCCTGAACCACATCGCAGCTAAGTCCGTCAAGTACAAAGGGAAGCATCGGGCCATCACCTCCTCTGATGCCCCCAGCACCTCCATGTGTCTAGTGTATCTCATCAAGTGATCCGTTGGGTCTTCCTTGCCATTGTATACCTCCACGCTAGGTAGCTTGAACTTAGGTGGGTTCTGAGCCATCCTTATTTCCCGAGTGAACGGACTCCTGTTTACTCCTTCCAAGTCTCCGTTGGTCAAACCACCTCGCACAGTCTTCCTGATTATATCTACCAATCCACCGTTGTCTGTCGGGGGTTGCCCCCGAGGGAACTCCGGTACATACTCTTCGTGTGGCTCGTTAGCAGCAACGTTGGTTCTAGCCTGTTGAACTCCTTCCAAAGGTTCTCCTGTGTTGAATCCCGTGGGCCTGCCCCCAAGCCCTTGTTGATTGCTACCTGGCTCCGTATCTTGTCCTTCGTTGGGTTCCATAACCCTAGCTTCTTGCCCTGCATCCATAGCCGTTGTAGCTGTACCTAAATTCTGCATCCCTGCAGCTCTCATTTGCTCCAAGAAAGTTTGCATCATTTCCTGTTGACTTTTCAGCAACCTCTCTTGCAGTGAATTTGTTATGGCTTCCATTTCATCCCGGGTTATGTAGATCGAAGCCGGTCCTTCCTCACCTCCGGAGGATGCTTGTTGACTTCCTCCTTGTTGGCTTCTCTCAGCCCTTAGCCTTCTACTGTTTTGCCTAGTCATTGTCTTTCAAATCCAAGCTTCTATCCGATGTAGTGGGAGCTGGTCCCTCTCAGTGAAAGCACCAAAATGTTTGCGTAAAAAATGGCCACAAACACCCAATACCGTGAAAGCACCAGTGTATGAATATAAGTCAGCGATATTCAAACACAAATCACAGATCTCAGCAAATAACTCAAATACGTTTGCACAAAAGATGGGCAAAAAACTCCAAGTCGTATGAATTAGTTGATTTTATGTTGTTCGTAGTGATTTAGGTGGTTTATGCAAATACGTAAAAAGTAGGGGCTAAACTGTAAAAGACACACAGATTTATAGTGGTTCGGCCAAAGTGTGCCTACGTCCACTTTATATGTTATTCTCCTTTTCCAATCCGATTACAAGTACAAAGCTTGTAGTACAAGTGTATGAAAGTTGTTTGAAAGTTCCTTCCAGGTTTGAGCTCTCAAACTTGTCCGCCATTGTTGTACCCCTGCCCCTCTATTTATAGAGTGAGGTAGGGGGCAGGGGGCTTGGAAGTATATAGCTGCTAGCGGGCCTGGGCTGAAGCAATCTGGTCCAGCATCATCTGGTTCGGCATGGCTTTCATTCGGCTATGCTTGGATAAGTTGGGGTTTGGTTCGGTAGTCTTCTGGATCGGTCGTAGTGGAAGGTTGGTTCGGTGATCACCTTGGTCCGGTGATTGGTTGGTGATAGTTTGGACCGGCTTCGGAGTCGTTTGGTTCGGTAGGACTATGGGGGAGGCCGGTCCGGTAGTGCTTGGGATGCCGAATGAGCTTGGTTTAGGGAGTGCCGAATGAACCAAGGGGAGGCCGGATATGATATGCCGAATGAAGCATGCCTTTGCTCTGCCGAATGAACTTGAGATTTTAGTGGAATTCCGGACTTATGCATGCTTGCTTGTTTATATCTCTGTACTTCCTGGTTTGTTCGTGGTGGAAACGCGTACAACATTGATATTCCAGTTTTGACCAAAAAGTGGGATAACACCTTATTTTCTGAATGTATACATTGATTATTTTTATTGGGAACAAGTTATGATATGAACAAAATGTAAAGTTGAAGTGATCTTAGGATGATTGTGTGTAAAATAAAAACTTAAAAAAACTATTATATAATATTGCATATTTTTAGTTATAAACAATAATTGTTTTTAAGCAACTTTATTTATTTTTTTTCAAAAAAGAATTGTAGTCGTGATAAATTTTTCTTAAAATTCAAATTTACCCTTATATATATGTATATGTGTGTGTTTGTATGTATGTATATTAAAAAAAACATACGTTGCTAAAGTTACTTTCCAAAAGGAAATTGGAATTCTTTTGAAATCAGTATAAAGGGTTCAAAATTCTAATACAACAGGAAATCTGGTAAAAAGTTAGAATGTGAGGTTGAAATAATCAAAACAATTTTTTGAATTAAGTATCGATTACATTACTATCATTACCATTATCACTCTTACTATATTAATACCATTATCACTATTATTTTTCTTTTTTCCTTCTCTTTTTTTCTTTATATATACACATATTTATCTTTATTTTTATTTCACTTAATTATTATTATTAATTTACTTATTTGACTTTATTTTATTATTGTTATTGTTATTATTATGACTTTTAAATTGACTTTGTCATTTAGTTTTGAGTTCCATCTTTAGCCGACCTCAACTTGTTTGGGAATAATGGCTTAGTTGTTGTTGTAAGTATTGATTATATTTTATTTTGTAAAATAACGATATAGCAAATATAAATAGCTCCAATTAACTTTGAAACTATCTAAGATCTAAAATTTAATATTTCTGCAAATGAATTGGAATATATTTATTCTATGTTTAATATGAAAATTTGAAGTTGCACCATGTATGTTTCTTTGGCACATGCGATGAATGTATTGAGAATACGTTATTTCAGAAATTAAATACATTGAATCAAAAAAAAAAAAACCAATTCATGAAATCAAAAATGCCAAAATAATGATACATGAAGAATATGAGGTTTTAAGTGATTTTTGAACTTCCTTATATTTAAAATCAAATTATATCAACATACATCAAAATTTTAAATGTTAATTTTTTTTGAACTTAATATAAACCAAGTAACCATAATAGTGCAATTAAGATAACTATTGTATCTAAAAGCAAATAGTACAAATGTTATTGATCTGTTGGAACAACGTATTTCAGCCACTTTGGTCCACTTTCGATGATGACCACAAAATAATACAAATTAAATTCATATTACGTTTATCTTATGCTCAAAATAGTAATTTTTATACTGAAACATGTAAATAAATGTAGCATATGTATGTAAATGAACATTGCAAAAACAACAATAACTACTAAGTCATTATTCTCAAACAAGTTGAGGTTGGCTAGAGATGAAACTCAAAACTAAATGACAAAGTCAATTAAAAAGTAGTAGAGTAATAATAATAATAAAATAAAGTAAAATAATTAAACTATTAATAATAATAATAATAAATAAGCGAAATAAAAATAAAGATAAGAATAAAATAAATATATATAAAGATTAAAAAAACATGATAATAATAATACTAGTAATAATGGTAACAATAGTAATATGGACCGAATATCAAAAACTATGTCTTAGACTTCTATTCACTAGTCCTATAATCTAAAACTTATAGCAAAACTCTTAAACTAACCTTATGCGCAAAAAAAGCTAATGGTTTTGTACGTGGATCGCTAACTTCCACGCGTTCCTGTCCGACACCAGCTCTTCATATATATTTCAATCCTTCTAAGTCTATTTTTACTACTTCCTCTCATGTCAACATTGATCGACCTCTACCTTTCTTTGAGCATTCGATGCGATTTATAATTCTAACGCGCGCACAGGTGCCTCGGGAGGCCTCCGTTGGAGATGTCTAAACCATCTTAAGCGGACTAGCTTCTTTTTAATTGATGCTACTTCAAGTTTGGCATGTATATCAACATTTCTAATCTGATTTCGTCTTGTATAACCATAGCTCCATCGCAGCATACACATTTCTGCTACACTTATCTTCTGAACGTGTTGTCTTTTAGTAGGCTAACATTCTGCGTCATACAACATCGCAGGCCTGATTGCCGTTCTGTAGAACTTTCCTTTAAGCTTTTGTGGGACTTTCCTGTCACAGACAATGCCATGTGCTAGTCGTCATTTGGTCTATTTCGCTCGAATTCTAAAACTGTCATCTTCATTAATTTTATCATCATACTACAAAATTGATCTTAGATACCGAAAGGATTCCTTCTTAGGCGCTACTTGTCCGACCAGAGTGATATCTCCATCCTCTGACCTGATACCACTGAACCAGCACTTCATATATTCAGTTTTAGTTTTGCTAAGCCTAAAATCCTTGGATTCTAAAGTATGCCTCCACAGCTCCAATTGTTTATCAACCCCTATCCTACTTTCGTCAATTTGCACAACACCATCAACAAAGAGCATACATCACGGAATCTCAATTTGTATATTCTTTGTAATCTCATCCATCACCATGGCAAAAATGTAGGAGCAACTTTTCAAACCCTATAAACATAGGTCAAAAGATACCAACCCATCAACGTATTTTTATTGAAAAAAGCATTGAAATCGAATTCGGAATTAATACTGGAATTTTTGAAACTTAGGTTTCAGAAATCTCAAAGCAGAATCCGAATTTGATATCTTATACCAAAGAAACAGAAAACCGTGAAAAATGAATATTTTAAGATCGATGTGCAATAACACTGAGAATATAATAGATAAAAATAAGTTGAGCTTTATTTTTTAGAATCGAAATTCAAACTCACGACTTCATTTGTGTACTAAATTTTCTATCAGAAAACTGAAGACCATTTTAGATTCAAATTCAGGCCTTTTTGACTTCAGCATCAAAGACCTAAATTCAATCGTAGTAAATGGGTTGAAGTAAAGAAGAAAGTAAGATTCAAATTTGTAACCTCATTTATATACACCCTAGAAGTATTTTACAATGTTTGAAGACACAAGAAAATTGTAAACAAAAGAGAGTAAACTATTTTAAAAGATAACAATTGAAGATCCTTAAAACTATGATGCATATGATATGAGGTCTTCAAACTAGTTTCATTTGAAATATTTTGACCATTCTCAAATGTTTTCAATATTTTTAAATTTTTGCACCGTGTTTAAAAACTCATTTTGTATGATTTTTTCAACAAAAATTTGATTTTTTTTCTATTTTTTATTTTTTGATTATAGAATTTGAATTTTTACTAATATAAATTTGATGGTTTTTTCATTAATAACCATTTCCGTAATAATATGTGATTTGTTTGGAGAAGGGCTGCCTTAAGGGCTTGGCTCACTAGGCAACTGCCTAGGCCAATCCCCCTTCCACGGATGAAACTACAAATGGTGTAAAATACGTTCTCACGCGTTTTCTATCCTGGAGAGAAGGGGCGAAGCTCTGGTTGCACAGCTCTTGGAGCGATAGGGCTTTAGTTATATCAATCTGTGTTCAACTTCTTATTATTCTTGGCGGCCAACCATACTCATGGACAGCGGACTGGTGATCAGAAGTCTGAAGTCCATGTAGGTGGTTTGGGCCAGCCAGTATATTAATTGGCGACCAACGGGAGGTGGAACGACCGCAGGTGACTGAAGAGCGAGTACCCCGCACAAAAATATATCGGTGTGCAGAATTTGATCCTAAATAAAAAACCACGCCATGTTTGTCAACCACGCCATGTACTGACAACCATGTTTGCCATCGATGACAACACAATGCAACCTTTTTTTTGTTGGAAAAAAGCATATTCTGCCCTACATTTGAATTTCTTGGAACTATTTTTTGGTTGCTTTGAATCTATTTGTTTAAATTTCTTTGGATTGATTCAAAATTTATGATTCAAACTGTTTGAATTCAAAATTTTGGATTTACCGTGTTTTGAGTGCCAGCATATCTTCAAATATATCTGATTATTTGACTCCGATTTATTAGGGATTATATGTGTTGACCTATCTTCAAGTACTCCATTGAATTGAATTTCATTGATTATTCATTTATTCATTTGTAACATAGTAAGAGTATTACTGTAAATCAGGTGATAATGGAAGTTAGTAACAATTGGAATGTGCATGCTTAATGCTCTAAAAGTTAACTAATACAATTTTTTTGTAAAGTTCGCAAAAATTCACTTTGTGGAAGTGTGAATTTTGAAATTCATTGTGCTGTTATTTCATTGTTATGATTAACTGGGTCAATTGCTCATAATTTTGTTATATACGTGAACTTATGAAAATAAATTATGGAATTGGTAATATTATTTTTGAACTTTTTTCGAAGGCAATAAATTTTTACTAGTATAGGGCAACCCAAACCATAGAACCAGCCCTGGTTATGACTTGGGAGTATATGGTGAGATAATAGCACAAGAAATAAGGGAAATGAAATTTTACATTCCTCATATTTATACCTCTGATATCAGTGCTGATGTGCCTCTTTATTCATAGTCCTATTAGTAATACCCTAATTTAAGGATGATGTTAAAGACATGCCTAGATCATATAGACATGGAGTACTGTGATTTCTTGATTTTCTCTCCCTTCTTATTAAATTGGTTTATGAGATGTATGTAATCACACATGCAGATGCACAACACAACACATGCACACATTGCACATACACATGCAGTACATATGTGAAATCCGTGCATGCGCACTAACACATGCTATGCCATGGGCCTTTAAATTTTCAGCATAAGCAATGCAATATTGTATAGTTTTGGTGAATGTTATCAGACACTCTGCTCTGAATATCAAGCACTGTATAGTTTTGGTGAATGCAATATTGGGGGCTTCAATAAACTGTGAATCATATTACAGTTGGTAAACTATATGAAATTACTATTATGGACTTAAATGCAGTCATGTTGTTGATGTGTGTTAATCTGTTTTGAATTGTTATTAAGTAAAAAAAATCTGCATTTCCTCACGTTATCTTATTTACAGATCTTTTATTATGTGTGCTGACAAAACTAACATCCATGGTGCAGATTTTCAAGGCTTTGCAAAACCGTCTCGTCTTTTATCAGCAACAAAATCATATACGATTAAAAAATACATACCCGATGGAACATTATCTACAGCGGAACAGGAACTGAACAATTCTAACTCATACTACGTAATAGAGTTAAACACGAGTAAAGACTTTGGTTCTGGTTTGGCCTATTTAAATGGTGCTATACTGCTTAGTCTCATAGACAAAAATGGTGATTCCATACTTCAGAGAATATCACCAATTTCATTACAGAGCTCAAATCATAGAGATGATGATACTGAAACTATACACTTTCAAAGAGGTTCGGTAGATATAGTCTCTTTCAAGGGTCCCAGACTCACAGCTGTTGAATCAATTTGGATTGGCGTTGAATCAGGTGAACATTGAAGTCATGCCTGAATTATGCTTAATACGTATTGTTCGTATTGTCTCTACTTTTTTTTTTCTTTCCGGTCTCTGTTTATTTAGTTCTAGGATATGATGGGATACTCCGAAGAGCTGCACGAGTAAACTAATGTAGCACTCAGTAGTATAGTTTTGGAGTTGTAAATACGATTGGTTATAATTCTCAAAAATTGAAGACGAGTGTAACTCTTATTATCATATTGCATTCAAGGTTAGGTTCATGGAGGTTGGATGGTGCATCTCTAACAGTTATCAACCGGCCAGACTATTTATCAGATTCCACTACAGATTCAAAACAAGATAATATTCAAATTATGCAATACAAATTCGAAGCAAATAACATACTTCTTGGAGAAGGAGGAGAATCTATAGCTGAACTAAGGCCGATGTTTGTCACCGAATCTTCTAACGAAAATTTGACGACTCTATTGAAGAACACTAGTCCCAGTCTATCAACTTCAAAGATGTCAAACGAGGAAAGCATGAAAGAGTATTCCAATCTCAAATTTTCATTGTTACTTTATGATTTCATGATATTTTTCTTCGGATCTTCAATCATATTACTTTTCTCTCATGACGAGAGGTATGCCTACTCCTTCTTTGGCGGAGGAGTTGCTGGTTTCTTTTATTTACTACTGATTCAGAGGTCAGTTGATGGATTATCTACAGACAACAATTTAACGCAAGGATCTGTTAATTTGAAAGGGCCATTGTTTGGGTTCTCATTGATTATAGCAACCAGTATTGTTGCTGCAAAGTATGGTATTGGTGGTTATACTGTTGCACTTACACCAGCTGAATTATTCATTGGTGCTGCAGGATTCCTTTCTTGCAAGATAGCCATCCTACTTGCTGCTTTCAAGTCAATCGATAAAATTTGAATATAGGAAAGTGATCCAAACTTGTAACTGTAAATAATCAACATTACATGTATATATTATACAGTTAGACAGATATATGTTTACTGTTTCCTTTTACACAATAAAAATAAAATTTTATCCCTCCAGCTTGAAGCAGTGAATTTCCTCAACAGGAAACAATTTTTGTGTCCATAAATGCTGATACATGCAGATATTCCATGTTTTTTGAACTTTTGAAATCATGCAAAAAGTTTAAAATGTTGGAAGTTTATAATGAATAAAATTAATGGTAATGTCTCCTCACCACGAAGGGGTAAGGGAGGTGGCAGCCCACTAATTAGTTAGATTGCATGGTAGCACTGTATTTGAAAAACAATATCGAGTCTTGATTACATGAATATGAATTCAAAACCAACAGTTACATCTGTTAATAACAACACGTGAGTATTAGTACTAGTAGTCACCTTCGACCGACTTCTCCAATAGCTACCAGATTGTTGGAACGAGTGCGGCATAAAATGACTGAATTTTAGAAATCTTCTTGTGAATCAATTTTGCAAGTAAATTTTGATGATACAAAATCATAAATAGAAGAAAACAAATATGCAAAAATAAAAGTAATCACGTGTGTTTATTATGAAAATGTATAAATTATCGGATTGCATTTTCATTAGAAGGCAAGGAAATAAACGCATGCTCACGTTATGAAATAATATACATGCAAAATAACATGCATATTGTTTCTTTTTCAGTAAATCCATTGCTTTGTGATTATTGTCTTCCATCTTTGCTAATTAGATGAATGAGCGAATTGCTTGCTATGTTTGCACTATTTGTTACCATTGTAACTTGCCTTCATTATTTTCTTAGCATATCTTGGTAATTTGATCAACGATTCACTGGCTATATATTGATGGTAGATTTCATTGTAAACCATCCTGACATTTAGCCAGCGATCCCCAAATAGAGTCTCTTTTTGTAAACCTTAATTTAGGGCTTTGGTATGTAAACTTTTATCTCGTAATCTCTTGTAACTCTCTCATGTGCAATAAAATTTCTCTCCTTTGGACTATACGTACACTATTTTGATGATAGTATTACCAGTATAAATATTTTGTGTCTCTTTTCTTCTTTATAGTTATTTACTATTTATTTGGAGCAATATAATAATTGCTGCTAGATTGAGTGATGTTCTAATTGGCAAATCCAGATCTTGTTTATTGATTTTCTGCATTTGTGCAATCTTTGCACAACACATATTATATCATATTTAATATAATTTGGATTTGTTTTTGAAATTTGAATTAATAGTTTATTTAGGGTCTTTTCAAACAGGAAGGAAAAGTTTCAAAATCCAGGCCCGTCCTCGTTGATAACAGGTTTCACAAAAAAATCAACGTCAATATTTTCAACGAAAATGTGAATTTCAAACTGCACATATTTGCAGTTAGAACTACAGATATTTGCAGTCCTAACTGTATATATTTGTAGAATGAAAATTTACAGTCTATACCACAATAATGCTCATTCTACTCTTTAAATATATGCAGAGAGCTGTCAATTTCCAGCACGATCCTAAACACGACTTAAAGATGATACGAAAATTAGCTGTTTTGAGTGACATGATAACATGGACGGGTCAATTTCAGGTCAATCCGCCGTAACCCGTTTAATGATCGGGTGGGTTTCAAGTTGATCCGTGAACCCAATTTTGATCCGCCAAACTCGTTTATTATAAAATGTTTTCTTAAATGCTTTGCAACTTGGGCTGTTTGGAATTCGGGTTGACCCGTGACTTAGTGACTATAGTAGTTTCGTCCATTATCTGATTATCATTTCCTCCGCAATACATTACACAGGTCATAGGCAGTTAGAGTTTTCATTTCTGGTTTTTATTACGTCGCTTTCGGTTCTCCTCCGTTCTCCCTTTTCATTTCCACATCGGCCCCTCAATCAATCGCGCGGCTGTGCTTGCCGCCCCTAATCGCTCGCGGTTGGGAAGTTTTCTAGAAGAAATCAGCAAGACATATGTAAGTATTTTTGACAGAATTTCTAGTATTTCTGGTAGAATTTGGAAGGAAGAACTAAACTATTTCTATTTTTATTTGGTTGCTGCTGTAACTGCTGCTGCTGCTGCTGTTTTATTTATTTTTAGGGTTGAATTTGTCGAGTATAATTGATTATATAGTTAAGAACTTAAGATGTTTCAATAGCAGCGAACTCGTTTTGCTTTTGTGGTAGACCATTTTGAGTTGTGAAATTGTGAATGGACAAAGTAGATGATTTCTTTCACTGGTGGGAAGCAAGAACAAAAGGAGAAAGCTAACACTTAATGTGCTATAGGATATAATATTCTGGTTGTAAAAGCATACATTCATATCTAATAATCTGTTCAATGATTCTATCTAATTGCCTACATGAAAAAGTATAGTTAGTTTCATGTATCTTGATCTATTTCCAGTTTTGCTACAATGATGATCACCGATTCACTATCATTTATGCAAATCTCAGATAGCAAAACTGAATGTCCACTATAGGGTTTGAATAGCACAATTTTCGTTTTCAACGTGCTGTAAATCACACACCACATAATGAGACAACATGAATTCTCAAAGTTGCGTAATATTCCTCGTTCTTGCAGTCATTTGCAAATCTTAACTCAACTCCCTTTATTTTCTTAGGTTTACCTTAATTTCCTTGTCCCAATTAGTATGTTATAGTAGCATAGACAAGACTACAACCGTTAAGGCAAAATGAATTGAGGTAAAAAATTATTGCCTCTGTTCATACTTGCTGACATATAAAATAGCCTTTGATGTTCTTATAGATTATAGGGAAGAATGCATATTGTTTTAACCGTTCAGTGCATTCAATGCATGATTTTATTTTTATTTTAACTGTTGTGTTGCAAGGAATATATTAGATGTTTGTATATTATTGTCTAATGTTACCGGATTAGGATTCTCAAATGTTGGTACACCATAACTTCGTTAATGAATCACTAGTGATGGGTTTTCTTCTTCATTAATTTTGTGGAAAAGAGATGGACCCTTTTACACCAAGTTGTGAGAGCGGTGAAAAATTTGAAGATGCCAATATGAAAGCATTGGAATTAGACGACGTAGAAATAAAAGGTGCAAAAGTTGTTGGTAAGAGACGTAGGAAGCTTACTTTTGAGATATGAACTAAGTTTGAAATTATTCCCATGCAAAATGATGGAAAGCAAAGAGCTAATTGTATGAAATATGATGCTGTTTATTTACGTGATAATACTTATGATACTGGAAACCTAAAACGTCGTATTAAAACTTGTTCCAAAACTACTAATCATGATCTAGGCCAATTTCTTATAAGTCAGACCGATGACTCTTTTATAACAAGGTCTTCTGAATTTGATCCGGATAAGTTTAGAGAATTATTGGTAATATCAATATTGATGCATGATTTGCCATTTTAATTTGTTGAGTATGCTGGAATTAGACAATTATTTTCTTATGTTTATGCGAATGTTAAGTTGATTTCTAGAAATACTGCTAGAGCTGATGTGATGAAAGTGTACGAAAGGGAAAAGTTGAGACTTAAAGACGTGTTAGTTTCAATTCCACGAAGAATTTGTTTAATTTGGACCATTTCTCGGTTTTTGCGTGTCATCCTTGCGCAGAGGCCATGCTAATCTTCTCTGTATCTTCCAATTTTATCGGATGTCCCCGAAGGGTTAATTGATTCGGTTTTGGTGCAAGATGTCACAAGTTCGAAACTTGCTTTCGAACGTTTATTTGACATGGGATATGTTGTCCCAATGATTTGTTGTATATAAAGTACCAGTTCAAAAAAAAAAAGAATTTGTTTAACTTCTTATTTATGGACTTCTATAGCAACTGATCGGTATATTTGTTTGACTGCTCATTTTGTCGATGCTAATTGGATACTTCAAAAGAATGTTAAATTTTAGTTTTATGCCTCCTCTACATACCGGAGTTATTTCATCGGAATTTTTTTATAATTTGTTGCTTGATTGGGGCATTGAAAAAAAAAATATTTTTCATTACCTTAGACAATGCTAGTGCAAATGATGTATTTGTTAATCTACCGAATGAGCAGCTTTTGTTGAGGAAGTCTTTGGTGATGGATGGTGATTTTTTTCACATTAGATGTTGTGCTCGTATTCTTAATCTTATAGTGCAAGATGGGATAAAGAAGTTGATATATGTGTGTCTAAAATTAGGGAGAGCACTAAATATGTAAGAGGTTCAAAAGGGAGGAAACAAAATTTTTTAGAGTGCATATTTCATGTTTCTTTGGAATGTAAAAAAGGTTTACGTCAGGATGTTCCTACGAAATGGAATTCCACATTTCTCATGATTGAGAGTACTCTTTATTATCAGCGTTCTTTCTACCATTTACAATTGATTGATTCAACTATAAGCACTCTCTTTCTCAGTCTGAATGGGTGAAAGTGGAATAAATTTGTAAATTTTGAAGGTTTTTTATGATGTGACTTGTCTTTTTTATAGCTTCAAATATCCTATGGAAAATTTGTATTTTCCTCAACTATTTGTTGTTCAAGACAGTTTGCAAAGAGCTAAGGCTGATGGCGATAGTTTTATGAGTAAGATTACATATGGTATGATTGGAAAATTTGAGAAGTATTGGAAGGCATACAGTCTTATTCTCTCGATTGCTGTTATTCTAGATCCTAGATATAAGATTCAGTTTGTGGAGTTTTCGTATAAGAGGCTTTATGGTGTGGTTCTATAGAAACGAGTAAAGTTCGTGAAACGTTGTTTGCTCTTCTTGATGTTCATATACAAATATATGGTAAAAAAACAAACACCTCTTCTAGAAGTCAGAGTCAATCTTCTTCTGGTGATATCTTAGTTTTTAAAGAATATTTGGATCTTATGAAGGTAAACTTTATATAGCGACGCGTTAAACTTTACAATTTTTCCTCTATTACACTATTTAGTATTTACTATATCTTACTTATATGTAGGACTTTGACAATTTTGAGAGTGAAGAATTTACCTTTTCAGCTCAAAAAACTCCATTGGAATTGTAATTGGATGAGTCGAAGTTGGATAAGAAGACAAATTTGGATATTCTTGAATATTGGAAAGCTAATCAGTTTAGATTCCGAGAATTGTCTATCATGGCTCATAACGTGCTATCCATTCCTTTATCTACGGTTGCATTAGAAGCATCATTTAGTGTGGGTGGTCAAGTTCTTGATCAATACCAAAGTGCACTTAAGCCCGAAGTTGTTAGGCAATCATATGTGCACGAGATTGGATATTTGAAGATAAAGGTTAACTTTCTTACTCTATTTTATATTTTCTACTGCATGAAATTTGATTTTCTAAAAATTTAATAACTTGATAGGTGCTACTACTTTGCCACCTAATCTTGAAGAGTTAACAGAGGACATTAGCAATTTAGAAATCAGCGGTACCCACTCTCAAACCAATGAGTGTTCTTCTAATAATCAACATATGGATATATGATTATGGCAACATATGTATAAGAGGTACTTATTACTTGACTTATTAAACTTCATATTTTATAATTATAGAATTTGTTTCATTTTTAGTTGTAGTAATATTAGCATGGATTAGATTATACAAAAATGAAAACTGATTCATAAAGTCAGTTTAAAAATACTTAAAACAAACAAAACTATAATAGAGATAAATATCTAAAGTAACATAATTTTTGTTCTTATCATGAATATTATCTAACATAACTGCATTAGAGTAGCATAATTTTTGTTGAAGGAGAACCTAATTTTTTTAAATTATGATCAAGCAATTTTATAAGAAAATACTAAGAGGAAACAAGAATACCATAACCTGCACTAAGAAACCATATCAAATTGAAATCAAGTAAGGTTGAAAACAGATAGTAGAATGTGATGTACTAAATGCAAGTGATAGTTATATGCTTTGTGCGTATCTTTAATTTAGTTTCCTTAAAATTTATTACAAGCATCCACAAACTGTTTGTTGTGCAATGATTTGCAACTATAACATCACCTACGCATAGAATCCATTCTTCTAACATTTGTTTTGGTATTTAAGATAGACATGAACACTAACAGGCTGGTGTATTCGAAATTTTAATTTGATTCATGACAAGTGCAGTAATATAGACAAACATGGTTCATAAGATGAAGATTTCTTAATGCCAAATGAGTGGTTGATTGTATAGAAGGTAAATTTGTAAATTTTTACATAAATGTGATGGTTGTTTGGAACATACCATTGTGGGTTATACAAGCTCTTATGTTCAAAATTTATTTATACATATAATTTAACTTAGGTAAGGAATTTTTTTAGTCAAACGTCGGCGGTTAATTATACTTCTTTTTGTAAGTATTAATTTTCATATTACAACATGTATAACTCACCTTGTTTGACATATTCGCTTCGGTTTTAGTCATATTCAAATTGACGTAAGTTATATTCATACCCAAAATTTATTGCTTCATTAACTTCTGTCCTGAAGCATGCTTTAACGTTATTTATAAATCATCTTAAATACGTCTGCATTAAAACTCCGGGTAGAAGTAATTATCGAAACTTTTCACGGTCTTATCAAACAGCTGTAAAAATAAATAAATAAATAAATAAATAAATAATGAATGAATGAAAATTTACAAAACTAAAGATAAGAAATGAAAAATAATTTCATCAAATTCTCATTTTATTCAGCACAATACACCTTACTACACAAATCGCACATTGCTCATTACAAATTACTCTCATTTTAAAGATTAGCCACATTAACACAAGTAGATTGAGGTCCAAGACAAATAGACAAGCTTAGTGTGTTCATATCAATGATATCACCAAAACCAACTTCACCATTTAGCCCATGCTCCCATTTTTTCAAGCTTACCATCTCTTGAAATGGTTGAAAATATGATATATCTCGTACTTGGTTTCTGTCTTCTTCATGTTCTTGATTTTGACTATTGTAATAGATATTACTTTCATTGTTGTTGTAGTCTTGAGGTCCACTTTCTAAGAAATCTTCAAGCTTGGGAGAATCAATAGCTTACACAATAGCTTCACATATTCACAAGTTGCATAAATGTCAAATGAAAAAAATAAAGACACCTATCTCAAAAGAAAAATATGTGAAAATGGGAGAGAAAAATCATGTAAACCTGTTTCTTCTGATCGATTAAAGTTGTCCATGAAGCAAAGAGAGCCATCAGAGTTAAGAGGCATTGAACCGAGATAGTTAGGGTAGTAAACTCTATTTTGTGCTTCTTCAACTCCATAGCATAGACTTTGGCGATTGAAATGAGGAGAAAGAAAGAAGTTATTATGAATAGAAGAAGCTTCGGTTTGGTTTTGCTCCATGTTCATATGAAAAGAAAGAGTAAACCCCAACAAATTAGTATTATCGGTATTCTTTCCATCATTTATAAACCTTACTACATAAGAAATGCAAATTACAAATGCTGCTTTAAAATGACAGATTTTAAATGATTAGTTGCACATTACTTATCTTTAAAATGAAAGAATTATTTATCATTCTACCTTTTTTTTCAATTATTGCAGGCAGAGCAAGGCTGTAGGCCAAGTGCCAACGATTCAAGGAAGCTTCTCTCATATGTGTCGAATTGCTTGCAAGATTGTTTGTTGTCGTAATGTCATTGTCATTATAGGTTTCATATTATATTTAAATATCATTTTCATGTTGATTATTGAATATTTGCAAATTTGGAGGAACTATTTAGGTAGATTTATATGCTCGAATGTTGTATCATGTTAAATTGTATTACTCTACTCATATATGCTCATGTATGATGTTATTTTATTATATTTGATGATCTAAATGCTCATGTATGAGTTACAATATGTGTGTGCTCTTATTTTAGTAAACACAACTGAAAAGAATTACTGATTTTGCAAATATTGTGTAAACGAGTTATATGGGTTACACAGGTCAACCTGTTTAAACCCGACCCGACACGAATCGTTTAGTTAAATGGGTTACACGAATCGTGTCGGATCAACCTGTTTATAAATAGATCGGATTCGGGTTCAAAAAATATGACCCATTTAATAACAGGTTTACCCGACCCGTTTAAAAATTAAGCCGAACCTGATTTGACCCGACCTGAACCCGACTCGACACGATCCATTGACAGCCCTATATGCAGTTCACACTATCAGTATTTATTTTATCAATTTATGCATTTTAAACTACAAATATTTGCAGTTTTGACTGCAAATATATGGTGCTTAAAATACGCATTTTTGCTGAAAACGTTGAGGGGGTGTTTCATGAAACTTGTTTTTGAGAAATACTTTTGAGGTAAATCCTAATTTTCACTTTTATTTATCCGTTTTAGTATTCATTTAATTAAGCAACATTATGGTATCAATATTCTCAATTATGTGTAATGTTAATATGTATATTATATTATATTCATGTTTAGGTAATATATATCGGTATACACGTAGATATTGGGTTTAATAACTACACATGGACATGTTAATAACAAGCATTACACACACACACACTCTCTCTCTCTCTCACGCACACAATATGTGCAATTTTTTGAATTCAACAACATGGAATTTGGATCCATCTCTTCTTTTCAGGTTTAGTAGTAAAAAATACATCTTAAAAAATATTTTAAATTACACTCCTATCATTGTTTTCGACATTTTTCTTAAATTAAATATGAACTTAATTGCGTGTTTCTGTGAACAAAACTAATTTTTTTTTAAAAGTACAGATATTTGCAGTTTATACTGCATACATTGGTATTTTTTGAAACTGCAAATACTTACGGTTTAGATGAAACAAAGAACAATGGTTTTCTAGAACTTGTTTTTAAGGAGAGGAGGCTGTACATATTGAAACTTAAAAGGGGGTGTTTTACAAAATCTCCCTATAGTAATTTTATAATAATATTATAATATCAAAATCCTAGAATCTAGGATACACACACACACTCAAATATTAAAAATGCATATGTTTTGAATATCTTTCTCAACAAAAAAAAATCTTTTAAGCAAAATTGATAATATTGTATTTTTTATTAATATAAAGTTTGAAATTTAAAAATTATGCTCAGTTTATTAATTTGAAATTTAAACTAAATAACATGTTTTATTTTTTGAAGATGTGTCAAAATTAAAATGTATCCAATTATAAACTTCAGCTATAACTATATGTCCGTGTGTGTGTTCCCTTTGAACTAAATCATACTAATATTATTACATTCAAAAATTAGTTTAATTAATCAGTAAAATATTTTATTACCAAAGTATTTTCTAAGCTAAAAATCCAAGAATATGAAATATTAGATTAAATGCATAAATAGATTTTAAAGTGAATTATATACATATGTATGAGCTACATAATTATTAATCTAAATTAATTGGTTTTAGTAAATCTGAAAGTACAAAAAATTAACTTTATTGTTTTAAAATTATAATATGAGAATTAAAATATTATTTTAATTTTATAAATGCATATTAAAGCATATGTATGTATGTATGTATGTATGTATGTATGTATGTATATAAATTGGTTTTAAAACTATTAATTCAAAATTAATAATTTATAAATCCAAAACATATTACTTTATTTTGTAATACATGATTGAAAGTCAAGGGTACCGGATCAATGTATATGGCCAAGTGATTAAATATAATTAAGTATTAAAAGTTACTAACCAATAACTAGTAAATTTATAAATATGATGTAGTGAAACAAAAAAAGACCATGCCCAAATTTTATACTGGTTTGGACCCGTCGTCGTACATCCAGTACTGGAACTCCTTTCTAAAATTTCACTAACACAACCCTTATTTTAGCCTGAGGAATAAGTATACAACTGCCTTGACTGAGCTGTCAAATAGAACTTCACCCACTGTTTAATAATTCCGCAACTGGACTTTGACTTCAATACTAGATGTATTTGTATAACTTTGTATCTTGTTATACATATGTATTCTTTTCAATAAAACTGCTATAACCTACTCAGTAGGATCTCTGAATGAATGAACAACAGTTATAGAAGTGGTTTGAAATGACCGCTTCAATTTTTTTTGCAAGAAATGAATGTATAAAGAAATATTAGAAGGGTGAGAAAAAAATTTGACCTTGGTGTGCTCAAGAATATTTATAGATGATCTAGGGATGTCTTTGAGTGGTTGCTACCATTAAAAATGAGAAGCGGTATGTAGACGAAGAGGAGTAAAGTGAAGAGATGCGACCAAAAGTTTCAAAATTTCCTAATCAAAAAATATCTAATACTGACTTCGGTGGAGCTAAAGAGAAACCCAGAGGCACACATAGAGTTGGACCGAATCAGATGCAGGGGTCAAGCCTGGGCAAGAGATGGTGAACCGACTTCGAGTTAGGTGATAGGATAACTCAGGGAAGATGAAGGAAAATCCTGAGTTCAATAGTGATTTAAAAATTCAACCAAATTTTCATACATATTGACCTATTGATTTACTTAGTCGCTAGTTATAAAACAACAGGCCACGCTTTGTAAATCTTCAGTTCGACATGTGTGTGTTCTTCTTAATTAAAAACTATTTTTATTTGGATTTTGATTTTTGTTCAGACCTTTTGATACTTAGAAAACTCTTGAAAATTTCTATTTTTTTATGATGTTTAAAATGATTTTTCAACATTTGGAGTACGAAGATAGTTTATAGGATTTTGAGAAATCTAGACAAATAGGAGTCGATAATGACTCGATAAATAGAATATTTGACTTTTGCACACATTTTCCATCTTCGAGCATTTTTTTAATGTTCTCATGTTCCAATAGATTTGCCAACTCCATTAAATGCCTTTGAAAGTTTCTTCTCCATCATAAATGCTTCCGTTTGATTTCGTTTGATATTTTTGATATATTTTCCTTTATTCAATTCCTATTGATTTTGTTATAAGTGTGTTTCTATATCATAGTTGTTGTACCTGAAATAGCTCAATGTAATCATTAATAGCATTTTTATATGATTTTTATCATCAAAACACTATAACCGTGTTCCTAACATTCCCCTCCCCCTTTTATAATGAAAGCCATATGACTTACATACCCTAAATTATTACTCCCTCTGTATCTATGTAATCCCGCTATCGATTCACTTGGCAATTTTCTCCTCCTTTGTCGTCAACAAAATGGAACAAAATTTTGGAAAATGTACATGAATATTTAACACATATCTCTTCCTTTGTAATTTTCTTAATGAAGACAATTAATCATATTTGGCACAATTATCATCAAAACACAAATTTAGGTTAGCGAATATATGTGTAATGTGTTAATAAAAAGTCCATAGTATATCACCCTATTTTAACATTTTACATTTTAAATTCATTATTTTTTATAAACTAATAGCTTAAAAAATGCTAATCACTATCTGAATGAATAAAAAAATTACCAACTAACGAACCAAACCTCCACCAATATCTAAGGTTGCTCGGGGTTGGATAATCTATCAAATGTTGATTAAGTGTGGAGGATATAAGTTGTTTAACAAGAGATAATCATTGGTTCCTTAGAGTCATTTCTCTTTTCTATCATGACAACTCCACTTCTCCCTTTTAGTTTCACACCTTGTCTTGAATTCTATCGCAACTCGAAAACTACAAAGAAGATTCTCCTTTCTTTAGTCAGTGACCTTCTTATTGTTATAAAAAGACAACATTTATGGAAAATCAATTTATATTAAAAATTGATTTCTCATCTTTAAAGCTTACATCTCATTTGAGAGATAAATTTCAAGATTTGAATGTTGTAATTTAAATATTTAAAATAATGGTTCTACAAATTTTTAATAGTTTTATTTCCAATATTTCAAGGCTTTCAATATTTTAACTTAATAGTTTTATATAGGATATTTATCATTTTAGAGAAAAATAGAATATATAAATTGGATTTTGTATGAAACGGGATAGATATACCTGTTGTAACACCTAGAAAATTTTAATAATCAAGTGAATAATAAACGAAGGTCAAAATGACAATTTTGCTAAAAATAACAAAATAAAAGCTTATATAAATAAGCAAATTTGATGAAACTTGCACGTTGCGTAGAGCATAGTTTTCTGGTTAAGTTTCATCGTAAAATCAATAAAAATGGACAAATGGATTTGGAAGTGCACTTAAAAGAATAAATTTTAGTTGAGTTGGGCTCGTTAGTTCTTGTTGCTATGATTTTGGTCACACCTAACACGCCAATGTTCGAAAGTAATAACTTCAAGGCTTAGATGAAAAGTTGTTTCGACTGAAAGCTTAGTGTAACACTCGAATATTTAATAAGGAAAATTAATTTTAAATAAAACAATAGCTGAAATGAAATTTTCACAAACGTTCAATTTGGCTACGAAACTTGTACCATTGTGTTTGTAGTGATTTTCTAGATAATTTTCACATATAAAACTTTAAAATTGAAGTAATAATGGAGAAATTGTGGATGTTTGAAAATTGGAAAAATAAATAAAATATAAATACTTCCAAAAGTTCACATTATAAGCAGTCGACCCGAAGGGTTCATCGGTCGACTGGCAGCGATTGATTGGTAGCAGTCGCTGATCCCCATTTATGGTCGACCGTTAACATGTATATTTGTGGTATTAGAGTGTGAATTTGAATGGAGATGATTGAACTGACTATTTTTATTCATTGTCAAGTAATTGATGTGCGTTAGGGTGAAACTAAAGATTTTCTAGGCTAAATCCAATTCTCCAAATCAATCTCTAACCCCTATAAATTAATAACTAAGATAATCCTATCACTACAAGAAAAACCATTTATATTGCAAAAATAGGTGGCGTTTTATTGTAAATGCAACAAAAAATAGATTACCAAATAATATAAACGTGGCAAAAAATAATTCACATTTCCCGCTTCTAAAAAAAAGAGTCCGCGCGAACTAAATAAACGTAACCTATCATTTTACTCTTGTACTTAACAAAATTCTCGTCCCTAATTTGCTTTCTTCTTCAGAAATTTTTTTCCCCTTTTAACCGTGTTAAATTTTCATCGCACTCAAGTATCATCGTCAACTCCGTCGTTTCCCCCTTACTCAACATCGAGTCGCGGCAGCCAGCAGATCTAGGTATAATTAGGTATGAATCTTTTAAATCGATTAGGTATATTTAGGTATGAATCTGTTAAATCGACTTTGTGATTCTATTTGGCTTTTATATGAATTTGAATGCATCTTATTTTCGTATTTTTTCCTAAACTATTACTGAAATGGTTGATTTAACCTTAATTGCAATGATCTGTTGGGATATCTGCTTTGATTTCTTTGAGTATATGAATGTTCTGTTGAAGTGGTTCAGTGAATCAATGGTTGCTTGCTGAGAGGAGGTTGAGGTTGCGTGTTTCGGGAATTTGGTGGGTTCAAGTAGCATTGATGGAGGTCGCGGTTTTGTTTGCGATTGGGTATTGGCTGGCTGAATGGTTGAGAGTGGTAAATGTTGGAGCATAAATAGTCTTTTGTGGAGTGGCGGGCATTGGAAATATGTCAGTTGTGTGGATGTGAGGTAGTGAAGAGGAGGCGGTGAAGTTGACGGTTGGTTTGGTAAGAGGGGGCGAGGCTGGGGGAAAGATGTGAGTATGTGTTCGTAAGGAGTGGTAGAATGTCAGAGGGCAAGTTGATGAATGTTGCGTGAGTCTCTGGTAGTTTGCTGCAGAGGCTGGGTTGTTTATGTTTTGTTGAGTTGTAGTATGAAGTGCGGTTGCGAACAGGTTGCAGGTTGGAGAAATGGGAAGGAGGATGGTCTGTGGTTGCTTGGGGTTTGTAGTTGGAGTGGTCACTGTTGTAGTGTGTGAATATGGTGCAGTTGGTTGTATCAGTGCAGTAGTCAGTAGGTTGTAGAATGGTTATTGAAGCAGGCTACAGGAATGTAGGCAAGTGGATATTGTCTTTGGTGATATGAATGAATGTGGTGTGTATGAGATGACAGTGGGTATTGTTATAGGCTGGTATGAAACTGTGTTGTTGTGAGGAGTGAATGAATTGTTTAACAGTGGAGTGGGGGAGTGATTGCAGTGTTGAAGTATATTTATGGAAGTGGTTGAATTAAACAATGTTGTGAGAAGTGGTAAAATAGGAGGATTGAGTAGTATGGTGATGAGAGGTTGCTGCGTTTTTTGAAAGTTGCAGCAATGTGTGGCAGCGGAAATGCACCGGCGTTTGTTGGTGATAGGTGGGAGGAAGTTTGGTCAGTGGTCTGTGTGTAATGGTGAAGTGCAGAGATTTGCAAAAGTTTTGTTGAAGTGGAGTGACTGGAATGTTGTTTGTTGAAGTGGAGCGTTTGTGGATGGATTGACAAAGGAGGGGCAGATAACTGTAACTATTATGCAGCAGTTTGGAGGGTTGTGACTTGGTCAGTTATGTGTGGGTAGGAGTGTGGTGTTATGCATGGATTAATTATAAATACATGTAAATCTGAGGTTAAATGCAAAATTTAAGTGTAAAATTTATATTTTTGGAAAAGTATTCTTTGCCTTTGTCTACTAAACCACCATGGCTATATGCAGTAGTGCTACAAGTATTTGTACTTCAACATCTAGTTATTTTTTTGATTACAACAGAAAACCAATTTATACGTCAAAGATTGAAAACTTATTTGCCTTCAAATGTCGATAATGGAAAAAGGCTGGGTTTTTTTAAACAGGTGCTAAAACCATGATTAACTTAATATGTATTTTGAGAATTAGAACATATAATCTAATACTAAAGCTCACTTTTTTTTTTACTTTTTTCAAAGAACTAATATAGAATACCGACAAGGAGCAATGAATTTCGTGCGTGCTGCAAAGAGGAATGTAAGAAGCGTAGAAAATTTTTTATGCCCTTGCAAGGATTGTCGGAATCTTAGTCGTCATGATGACCAAATCATCGTTGAACATTTAATTATAAAAGGAATGGATCCTAAATACATTGACGGTGTATGGTTTAACCATGCTGAAGAGATAAATGTAGAGAATAAAACAAATACGTTTGACGTATATGAAATATTCAAGATGATTCACTATGAAGATGAAGATTTTTTGAATCAAGATTTTTTTGATGATGATAAAGACGATGTTGATTCTCGAAGAAAAGAGGATGAGTTAGTCAAGAACTTGGAAGATGCAGAAACTCCATTATATCCTGGTTGCACAGATCACACAAAATTATCTGCCATCACCGTCTTGTATAATCTTAAATGCGAGACTGGCTTGTCCGATAGTGGTTTTGATAAGCTTTTAGCTGTGCAACATCTATTTCTGCCGAAGGATAACGTGCTTCCCAAAACCTTATATGAAGTCAATAAATTTCTTAAAGCATTCGACATGGGTTTTGAAAAGATACATGCTTGTGAGAATGATTGTTGCCTTTTCAGAAAAGAATACAAAAATTTAGAAAGTTGTCCAAAATGTGGTTCCTCGAGATGGAAGAAAAATCAAGATATTGAATAGGTTATACAAGGTGTTCCAGTTAAAGTATTGAGATATTTCTCAATTATTCCGAGGTTTAGACGAATGTATAGATCTTAAAAGATAGCTGAAGAATTAAGATGGCATTTTAATAATAAAAGTAACGATGGAAAAATGCGTCATCCCGTGGATTCTATGACATGGAAAATGGTGGACGAAAAGTATAAATCTTTTTTATCTGATCCACGCAATCTTAGGCTTGGCCTTACTACAGATGGATTCAATCCATTTTCCATGTTGAGTTCGAAATATAGTTGCTGGCCGGTAATGCTTGTGACATACAATCTCTCGCCTATGTTGTGTATGAAGAAAGAAAATATTATGTTAACTTTACTTATTCCAGGCCCGAAGCAACCCGGGAATGATATTGATGTATATTTGGCTCCTTTGGTGGAAGACTTGCATCACTTGTGGTCTAATGGAGTTACTGCTTATGATGCATTTAGTAAAACTTTATTAAAACTGAATGCAATTTTGTTATGGACGATTAATGATTTTTCGTCTTATGGAAATCTTGTTGGATGTCGTGTGAAAGGGCAAAAAGCTTGCCCATTATGTGGTGTCAATACCCATTCTCGTTGGTTGAAACATAGTCGAAAGTTCGCCTACATGGGTCATAGAAGATTTCTACCTCCTTCAGATTCAGGAGGAAACAGAAGGCATTGTTTGATAATACCGTAGAGACAGATGGTGCTCCTAGAATGCTTTCTGGGAGAAACATCTATGCATTATTAAAGGATTATCCAAATGATTTTGGAAAAGGAATAGAGGAGAAAAGTAAGAAGAGAAAGCATGTCTATGATAAAGAAGATGAATATGATGATACTAACAGTTCTACAGAAGTAGAGCTATCAAGGTGGAAAAAACGATCAATTTTCTTTGATTTGCCTTATTGGGAGGTTAGTGGTTAATTTATTTATTTTTCATTGTTTTAATAAAAGAAAAACCCAATAATGCATTATTGTTTTGGTTTTCATAGGAACTTCCATTACGTCACAATTTAGATGTGATGCATGTGGAGAAGAACATTGGTGAAAGCCTATTGGGCACAATGTTGCATGGAAATAAATCCAAAGATGGAACCAACTGTAGAAAGGATTTAGAGGATTGGGGAATTCGAAGTGAGCTTCATACACAACCTCGTGGGAATAAAACATATCTTCCACCGGCTCCATATATGTCGTCAAAATCCGATAGAAAAATATTTTGCAAAAGACTGTATGATTTCAAAGGACCGGATGGCTACTGTTCAAATTAAAAAATCAGATTTTGTTGTCGGATTGCAAAATTAGTGGATTGAAGTCACATGATTACCATGTATTAATGCAACATTTATTGCCAGTAACATCGAGAGGGTTCATGGCAAAGAAGGCAAGAAAAGCGACAATTCGCTTATGTTCTTTTTTCAACAAATTATGTCAACGTGTTGTTGATAGAGAGAAGGTAGAACAAATCAATGTTGAAATTATTGACGTTTTATGTGAGCTTGAAATTTTTTTTCCACCATCTTTCTTTGATATAATGATACACTTATCCATTCATCTTGGAAAAGAAGCACAAATGTGTGGACCTATTCATTTTCGATGGATGTACCCATTCGAAAGATATATGAAGACACTCAAAGATTATGTCAGAAACTATGCACGACCAGACGGATGTATTGCAGAATCGTATCTTGCAACAGAATGCATGTTGTTTTTCAATGAATTTTTGAAGAAATTAGGACATATAGAGGAGAAAGGAGCTCGAAATGAAGATTATGAAAGTAGTAGAATATTAGAGGGGCGTCCAATTTCAGTATCGAAGACAATTAAATTGCCAGTTAATGAGAAAGAAAGTGCTCATGTAGCTGTGTTAATGAATATGGCCGTGGTGGAACCGTTTATAGAGTAAGTTTATGTTATATTGTTTTAAATATTTTGATGTGTTCGCAATGATATATATAACTTATAATCAATTGTTCAATACTAGTTTGCATTTGGAGGAATTAGAAAATTCAGACCAACGCATGACAAAAAATGCGACCTTACTTTGGGAAACACATACAAAAAGTTTTGTCGATTGGATTAAAAGGAAGGTTAGTTAGATTTCAAATATATTCTCATTCAACTATCAATATTACTATATAAATTTACATGCTAATGAAATTTGTTGTAGATACCTATTACCTCCAAGGATCATAATGACATGTTAAAATGGATTGCTTATGGTCCGAAGGATGATGCCATGTCTTTCAAAGGATATATCATCAACGAGCAACGTTTTCATGTAAAAGATTTAGGGAGAGAAACTCAGAATTGTGGGGTGACTTTTGATGCAACTACTATGTGTAGAGAAAGTGCTAAAGATATGTCCCAAGTGGTTGATGTGGTCACTTATTATGGAATATTGACAGATATAATTTTATTAGATTATCATTTGTTTTATATTCCAGTTTTCAAGTGTCGTTGGACGTATAAAGGAAATGGAGTAAAAGTTGATGATGATGGGTTCACTCTTGTTAATTTATGTAAAGACCCGTAAGTCCGTACTCCTTAAATAGACACTAATCTCCTTTGTTTAATTCAAGATGAACGAAAATATGAACCCTTAGGGGTTTTAAGAAAAATTTAAGAAAAGAAAAAGAAGATAGAAAGAAAAGAAGATAATAGATAAGGTAGAAGATGGAGGGAAAAGAAAACAGAAAATTAGAAAATAGAATAGAAAAAAAATAGAAAATTTGAAAATAGAAATTAGAGAGAATAGAAAACATAGAACGGAACAGAAAACAACAGAACAACATCAGAATCTCACAATTCGCAGCGGAACAACATATAATAATAAATGAATAATCTTTAAACAAAGAACTATATCAGTTATTACATTTTATACATCACATTTCATCACATCATATCATCAGAGTGTACAACAACAAACAGTGCAGCGGAAAAAGAAATACTATATAAGTAATACGCCATGCCATCCAGCTCGCCTCCAGCAACTCCAGAATATCCAGAATATCCTGATAAACCTAACTCTTAACTGCCCGTGTGGAAATTGGTGGGCGCCCAGAGTTTAGGAAGGAAAACAATAAACTCCAAGTCAGTCATGTGACTGGTGTGAGAACTCAAAACAGTTTATTTATCTTTGAAAACCAAAATAGAGGAATATTTTTAAATTCAATTCGCAATGCTTTTAAAAATGAGACTACCATAAGGCCTCCCGCACACACACACAATGCAAACGCAGAATCGGAGGAGATTTCTCCTTATGATAGTCAAAGATGCTTGATACGCATTTAAAAGAACATTTCATATTATTACTAGTGCATAGTGTAGAAGAAGTTCATTTTGAAAGTAGAATATAAATCTTAGCCAACATAGACATTTCGAACTATGCCTACTATAGCTACCATCCAAACAGTGTTGCGACACCATAAGTGAATGATAGGTTCTACAACTAATACCGTACAAGTTTCGTATTGGGAATTGGATTTCCAACAAATGGTCAGGCCAAGGAACTTCCCATTGCCACATGAGAATGCCTCTGGAAAGACATCCCCGAGAACCAAACCGGAACTCTGCCAACACAAGGCCGGATTACCCCTAACTGGGTAACTACTGACACGAGCACGCCATTCCCCGATCGTAAACGACCTTTCTCACAGGATCCCGATAGCCAACAACCACAAAGTAATAAATTCGTAGTAACCACATAGGTTAAATATCTGGGCTCCATACCATGATACCACCTCTATCCAGAAGGAAATGTACATACCCTAAAGGGTGCTACCCCTCATAACCTTGCCGCATCTTTCCTGTTTTGACCATTTCCGGGGTGTGAGGTTCGACGAAGTCACGTCCACAAAAACATACTTTATACAAAAGCCATGCTTTGGGTCAACAAATGATCAACACAATGATCATTAAGATAGACGATCAAATAAACGATCCTATCACAATAATCAACACAATGATCATTTCAGCATCACTCAGCATATCACATTACCAAATTGGGAATATATCGCTGATAACTTCAACTATATAACCTCTGAGCACGTACGTCTCAGAGAAGGGTGTTAAGCTAAAAGAATAAATTCTTCGCCACCAACAGAAATATATTTGAAAGAAATCGGCTTTATATCTCAACTTGTAATGTCAGACATACAATCCATACAAGTCTGTTCCGGGCTCGAACAAAACCGAAGGCACTTACTAAGAAGTCCTTGCAATCCGGATATTCACAATCCTGATCGGATTCACCATCACATATGGAGAACTCTATACCGGAGCAACTCGGTGCAGAGTAAATCGACAGGTCATCCTATCGCTCTCGCAAATACCGGGTCTTCAACACCGATCTTCAATGCAATTATAACGACGTATCACATATTCGGAATGGGTTATACGACCCCATGGTCCTTTCCCGGTTAACCCGAATAGTGAGCGCTTATTCAAAAATAAGTGTAGCATTCACATTCAAACAAATCACATCAATTACCCATTCAAAGGGAAATATTGATAGTCGGTTATTGAACTATCTATGGATATGCACACATCGCCAGATTCCAAATAATTTTCCAAATTATTTATTTTCCAAAAATATCTTCACTAGATATATAATTTCACACTTCAAAAATAAATCAATATTTATTTTCACACAAATTCCACTTTCCGTTATAAATTCAGTAGTGAATTTATATTTCACAATATCTATTGATATACGATTTCAATTATCCATTTTCAATTTATCTTCAAAACGATAAATTCTAAATATCACTTCATATTGGAAAACAATTCCATACTTATTTAATAAGTAATTCACAGATTTTACTTATTTTCAACACTTAGAAAACATTCAATATACTTAAATCGAAATTAAGTATATATTTCATTCTTTAAGGAAATCATTCTCTTAAACATATTTATTTGGGCCAAAAACGAATGTTGCGTAAAACATCGTTACGACAACCCAAATTCACTAGTATAGGGATTCGAAATTAAAATAGATATATAAATCCCAATACTATACAAAACATTTCCTTTCGGAAATCATTTACTATAACAACAGTGTTATAGTCCACTATTTCCTTCTATTTCTCGAAAACGTCTATTTCAACAATAAATGTTGAAATCTATGGTTTCGAATCTCAACACATTTTTAAAACATCGTTAGATCGTTTTAAATCCTATTTGAAATATCACATTCAAAACAATTTCTTTAACGTGTTATTCACTATTCAAAAACGTGAATATACTTCATTAACAAATTTCATCCTTTTTATTCATTTTATTTTAAAGGATTATTCACTGTTCAAAAATGTGAATATAACTCCATTTATAGGTTTCAACAATTTTCTTATCAAAATAAGTCATTTGCGAATTTATAAAACAACGTTTATAAATTCCATTTCTATTTATTTATAAAAACTTCCTTTTTATAAATTCTTTTATTAACTTATTCCAGTTTATAACTCAGTTATAAACTAAAAGTTCATATTATAAGTTAAATACTTGTAAAACGATTATTTTACAAAATCGTTCTTTTAAACTTCATAATTATAAATCTTATAACTTATAAGATTTATTGATTTATTCAAGACTATTCTTTTAATACTTCACAAATTTATAAATCTTACTATTTATAAATCTCATTTATGACTTCTCCATTTATAATTCTATAAATTTCATTCTTATAACTTCACCATTTAAATTCTATAAATTTCATTCTTTAATGAAATTCATTTTCACTTCATTCAAACACTTATAAAAACTCGTTTTATAATGTCTATATTTCAATTTATAAATATCCATTTATAAATCACTTAATATAAATCAATTTATATTATTCTTTAAAACGTCTTTAATCTCCTTTATAATTTCACCATTCTCTTGATTTATAAAATAATTAAATTTTATGAATCCTATATTTAAACTTTTCACAATAAATTCAAAAATCCCATTTAAACTATTTTATACATCATTAACCCGTATTTTCAAAAATCAATCTTTTAACTATATTTCACGAAAACCATAATTTTATAACTTTAAAAATTATAGCGTTTAATTATTTAAAATGGGTCAATTCCAAAAATATAGTATATTTTCAAAAATCACTTTTAAAATCATTTTTAAATTCCAAAATCTGGGTCCAATGATGCTACACACCAAATAGTCAATCACGACTACAACGATACCATATATCAATATGAAAATCCATCAAATATCAAAATATCTGAAATCAAATAAATACTGTTGAGGAATCCAGTTGGATCCCTCCAACCTGTTTTCCTGCATCCACAAACATTAGCACAATACCAATTTCGCTCCAGTACGAAATTATCGCGGTATATGTTCTTATTAAATATTATCCGCTTAATAACGGCGTAATAGGGTCTCATCCGCTAAACAAAAAATGCGGAAAATCAACAACTGCAATATATACATATGCCAATTTATATATATTGATATTATTTATAATACCAATTTCACTGTTTATGAAATATTCGCGGTATATGTTTTTAATAAATAACATCCGCTTACTAACGGCGTATATTGTCTATTTTAACAATTAATAGATATCAATCAACATTCAAACATGCATTCAAATATTTTAAATCTAACTATTTAAAATAAAATCGAAACTGATTCGATTGAGTGAGAAGTTCTCACCTTGATTTTAATTTCCGTTTTAGCGATTTATTTCGAATAAAATTAAACGGACGTTTAATTTTACCCAAAATTCTCTCTAACTCCAAACGACTCCAAACCAACTCCATCGCGTAGTGCTCGTCCATACGATTCCAACGCAAATGGTTTCGCGCGTTTTCGACCTCGTATGAAAAAGTTATGAATTTTTGAAGTTTGTACACGATTTTTATAACTAAAATCACAACATTAATTTATAATTAAAACCTACACTAAACCATAGCCACTGGATCAAGCTTCTTTGCATCACATCCGCAAGCTCCTTCTCTCCTCTTTCACGCAAATGTCCAGTATGAAGCCGAACCCATCTCAAATGCTAGGGTTAATTTTAGCAACCAATCCATACACCTAGAACACGATCAGGGACTTGCAACTTCTAGCTCACCCCCTCCTCCACCTTCGGCCCCAGGCACACGAAGCTCGGCCCCCTCTACATGCGCGCGCACGAGGGTGAACACGGCACGCACGCGACCCCCTATCTCCCCCATCGTCGCTCCAAACACGATCTCCACCGTTGAACTTGTAGATATCACCATGCTCTTCGATTCTCTAGTTGAAACTTTAGCCTAATTGTCGACGGATTGAAAGATAAAAGAGAGGGAAGGGGAGAGTTTTCTGGCCATTCATTCGGGAGGGTGGCGGCTAGGGTTTGATTAGGGTTTTTTTTTTTTTTTAATTTATGAGGATGGTGGTGTCTATTTATAAAGAAAAAATCGAACACTATTCATCCGGAAATTCCGAACTCCGATTTACGCGCCGTAACCAGCATTTCTAGGGTTTACCCCGCGTTCCGGACACAATGGAACAGGTTTCGAAAGCTAATTCGGAAGTATGTGCGAGTTATGGCTGTAAATGCTCAATTTGAATTAAACCGATTTAAACGATTTTCTAGGCGTTTTAATTTGTACAGGACAAACGGTAAATCCAATTGATACGAAATTTGAAACCTTACAATAATATCACATTACGGATCCGATGAAACTGGTTTCGTCGAAATCCGAGACTTTTTGAAAAATGGCTATTTTAACTCGCTAAATTTAAATTAAAAACAATTCGATGCGTTTCGAGCTGCCACGATCAAACGATAACTCCGATTGACACGAAAATTGAAATCCGGTAATAACTAACTATTACGGATCCAATGGAACTAGTTTCGTTCAATTCTGAGACTGTTCAAAAATTGACTATTTTTACTAGTCGATTTAATATTAAAATATTCAATTTTCACAAATTAACTTTTAATTCGATTTTAAAAGTTCTAAAATATCATTCTAACTTCAACATGATAAAATAAAATTTTAAAAATCATTTTCAATCATATTTAACTCAATTTTCAATTATTCCCATAATTTAACATATTAAATTATCGATTTAATAATCCAATTAAATCCAATAATTCAAATAAAAATTTATTCGACTTATAAATTCACTTATTAATATTTAAAATTAATTAAATATTCAAATTTTAATTTCTAAAAATTCCGGGTCGTTACAATCTTTCCCCCTTAAAAGAATTTCGTCCTCGAAATTACAAGTAAGAAAAATTACAGAATCTATTAATTTTCCAAAAATTCATAATTAAACTTCTTACAATACTTTACTAAGTTTTCAAGTCATACTTAGTTATCTTTTCAAAAACAACTACTATTGTTTAACTTTCAATTCCAAAATCAAAGTTATAGTTTTCAAAATTTTCCAATTTTCTCAAATTTTTCTAACGCCTTAAATTTTCGGAAAAATTCGCCATAGTCTCCTTTGCGCGGCTCGATCCGAAAAAAAATGACAGTATATATATCACAAATATACATCTCATCAAGTAATGAGGCATCCCGAAGGGAA
This sequence comes from Allium cepa, assembly GCA_030765085.1. NCBI lineage: Eukaryota > Viridiplantae > Streptophyta > Magnoliopsida > Asparagales > Amaryllidaceae > Allium > Allium cepa. The sequence continues at coordinate 710,127,384 of CM060932.1, forward strand.
AAAAGTGTAAAAGTACGATATTTAATCCGAGATATGTACCTTATATTTTATTAGCAAGCATATACGGCTAATATAGCGCGAAAGCGAGCTCCAAATGCGAAGCAAACGCGATCCGCACCTACTAATCACTCAACAAACAACATGAGAATCATGCATATAGATAATAGTATCGATATACAACATATAGCAACATAATAACTATATATGTCAACATAGCAATTGAAACAAAAGCAACAAATGCAAACATCAACCAACTATCATTCAACTAACATCCATAACCAATAAATATTCATTTATATTCTCATTAATATTAAATGAATTGGTTTTCAATTTAATCACATTTGATTTATTGCAGTGGATGTTCTTACTAACATTCCTTTTCACTTAGTTTATATTCACTAATTTATATTCAAGTTGGTTCACTTCCAAAACAAATTCAATTTCATTAACTTAATTTCATTAACACTTAATGAATTATATACAATCAATCATCTAACAACCATATAATATAACAATCAATGTATATTAATTACAACCAAATTTCCTTTGCTTACAATTGGTTTAATTAAATTGATTTTCATTCAATTTTTCAACTTTCTAATAACATTAGATTTTAATGAATTAACACTTATATTCATTATTTCATATCAACTTAATTCACATTTAATTGATTAATATTCAATCCATTCATTCAATTCAATTACAAAATCGAATTTCATTTACATAACTTAAGTTCACATTTATCTCTTAACTTTATTATTTTACTTTGATACTAATATCAACTTCATTCAACAACTCTTAAGTTATATTTCATTTCATAAACATCACTTGTTTTACATAACTTAAATTCATTTTTATTACAACTCATATTCATAAATATATTCATATAATTTCAATTCTCATATATATAAGTTTATTTCACAATTGTAAATCACTTTAATTATAATTCAATTCTTATAATTCTTTTCACTTATACAATTATTCTTTAATTTAAATTATTCAAACAACTTAACAATCAACTTATATACTCTTTAATAATTCTGAAAAATTATTTCTTTTATATCTAAAATATAATCAAGTAAAATTATTTCATTTACCCAATTTAAACAATATTGTGTCGAATTGTTCTATTCAAGTGTTTAGAGATCCCTATCAACAACGTTAATTACTCGTATTAACCAGAATCTATATACCACTCAACAAACCAATCATCCCAATATAAAACAATTTATATTCACTAACAAATACGCTCTCATAGCTATTATTACACTCAAATTCATTCTAGAGTACTGCTGACTCTATCTCTAATGAATAATACCCAACAGAACCATGGTTGTCGCTTAACCATAAGCTCTGATACCAACTGTAAAGACCCGTAAGTCCGTACTCCTTGAATAGACACTAATCTCCTTTGTTTAATTCAAGATGAACGAAAATACGAACCCTTAGGGGTTTTAAGAAAAATTTAAGAAAAGAAAAAGGAAAGAAAAAGAAGATAGAAAGAAAAGAAGATAATAGATAAGGTAGAAGATGGAGGGAAAAGAAAACAGAAAATTAGAAAATAGAATAGAAAAAAAATAGAAAATTTGAAAATAGAAATTAGAGAGAATAGAAAACATAGAACGGAACAGAAAACAACAGAACAACATCAGAATCTCACAATTCGCAGCGGAACAACATATAATAATAAATGAATAATCTTTAAACAAAGAACTATATCAGTTATTACATTTTATACATCACATTTCATCACATCATATCATCAGAGTGTACAACAACAAACAGTGCAGCGGAAAAAGAAATACTATATAAGTAATACGCCATGCCATCCAGCTCGCCTCCAGCAACTCCAGAATATCCAGAATATCCTGATAAACCTAACTCTTAACTGCCCGTATGGAAATTGGTGGGCACCCAGAGTTTAGGAAGGAAAACAATAAACTCCAAGTCAGTCATGTGACTGGTGTGAGAACTCAAAACAGTTTATTTATCTTTGAAAACCAAAATAGAGGAATATTTTTAAATTCAATTCGCAATGCTTTTAAAAATGAGACTACCATAAGGCCTCCCGCACACACACACAATGCAAACGTAGAATCGGAGGAGATTTCTCCTTATGATAGTCAAAGATGCTTGATACGCATTTAAAAGAACATTTCATATTATTACTAGTGCATAGTGTAGAAGAAGTTCATTTTGAAAGTAGAATATAAATCTTAGCCAACATAGACATTTCGAACTATGCCTACTATAGCTACCATCCAAACAGTGTTGCGACACCATAAGTGAATGATAGGTTCTACAACTAATACCGTACAAGTTTCGTATTGGGAATTGGATTTCCAACAAATGGTCAGGCCAAGGAACTTCCCATTGCCACATGAGAATGCCTCTGGAAAGACATCCCCGAGAATCAAACCGGAACTCTGCCAACACAAGGCCGGATTACCCCTAACTGGGTAACTACTGACACGAGCACGCCATTCCTCGATCGTAAACGACCTTTCTCACGGGATCCCGATAGCCAACAACCACAAAGTAATAAATTCGTAGTAACCACATAGGTTAAATATCTGGGCTCCATACCATGATACCACCTCTATCCAGAAGGAAATGTACATACCCTAAAGGGTGCTACCCCTCATAACCTTGCCGCATCTTTCCTGTTTTGACCATTTCCGGGGTGTGAGGTTCGACGAAGTCACGTCCACAAAAACATACTTTATACAAAAGCCATGCTTTGGGTCAACAAATGATCAACACAATGATCATTAAGATAGACGATCAAATAAACGATCCTATCACAATAATCAACACAATGATCATTTCAGCATCACTCAGCATATCACATTACCAAATTGGGAATATATCGCTGATAACTTCAACTATATAACCTCTGAGCACGTACGTCTCAGAGAAGGGTGTTAAGCTAAAAGAATAAATTCTTCGCCACCAACAGAAATATATTTGAAAGAAATCGGCTTTATATCTCAACTTGTAATGTCAGACATACAATCCATACAAGTCTGTTCCGGGCTCGAACAAAACCGAAGGCACTTACTAAGAAGTCCTTGCAATCCGGATATTCACAATCCTGATCGGATTCACCATCACATATGGAGAACTCTATACCGGAGCAACTCGGTGCAGAGTAAATCGACAGGTCATCCTATCGCTCTCGCAAATACCGGGTCTTCAACACCGATCTTCAATGCAATTATAACGACGTATCACATATTCGGAATGGGTTATACGACCCCATGGTCCTTTCCCGGTTAACCCGAATAGTGAGCGCTTATTCAAAAATAAGTGTAGCATTCACATTCAAACAAATCACATCAATTACCCATTCAAAGGGAAATATTGATAGTCGGTTATTGAACTATCTATGGATATGCACACATCACCAGATTCCAAATAATTTTCCAAATTATTTATTTTCCAAAAATATCTTCACTAGATATATAATTTCACACTTCAAAAATAAATCAATATTTATTTTCATACAAATTCCACTTTCCTTTATAAATTCAGTAGTGAATTTATATTTCACAATATCTATTGATATACGATTTCAATTATCCATTTTCAATTTATCTTCAAAAAGATAAATTCTAAATATCACTTCATATTGGAAAACAATTCCATACTTATTTAATAAGTAATTCACAGATTTTACTTATTTTCAACACTTAGAAAACATTCAATATACTTAAATCGAAATTAAGTATATATTTCATTCTTTAAGGAAATCATTCTCTTAAACATATTTATTTGGGCCAAAAACGAATGTTGCGTAAAACATCGTTACGACAACCCAAATTCACTAGTATAGGGATTCGAAATTAAAATAGATATATAAATCCCAATACTATACAAAACATTTCCTTTCGGAAATCATTTACTATAACAACAGTGTTATAGTCCACTATTTCCTTCTATTTCTCGAAAACGTCTATTTCAACAATAAATGTTGAAATCTATGGTTTTGAATCTCAACACATTTTTAAAACATCGTTAGATCGTTTTAAATCCTATTTGAAATATCACATTCAAAACAATTTCTTTAACGTGTTATTCACTATTCAAAAACGTGAATATACTTCATTAACAAATTTCATCCTTTTTATTCATTTTATTTTAAAGGATTATTCACTGTTCAAAAATGTGAATATAACTCCATTTATAGGTTTCAACAATTTTCTTATCAAAATAAGTCATTTGCGAATTTATAAAACAACGTTTATAAATTCCATTTCTATTTATTTATAAAAACTTCCTTTTTATAAATTCTTTTATTAACCTATTCCAGTTTATAACTCAATTATAAACTAAAAGTTCATATTATAAGTTAAATACTTATAAAACGATTATTTTACAAAATCGTTCTTTTAAACTTCATAATTATAAATCTTATAACTTATAAGATTTATTGATTTATTCAAGACTATTCTTTTAATACTTCACAAATTTATAAATCTTACTATTTATAAATCTCATTTATGACTTCTCCATTTATAATTCTATAAATTTCATTCTTATAACTTCACCATTTAAATTCTATAAATTTCATTCTTTAATGAAATTCATTTTCACTTCATTCAAACACTTATAAAAACTCGTTTTATAATGTCTATATTTCAATTTATAAATATCCATTTATAAATCACTTAATATAAATCAATTTATATTATTCTTTAAAACGTCTTTAATCTCCTTTATAATTTCACCATTCTCTTGATTTATAAAATAATTAAATTTTATGAATCCTATATTTAAACTTTTCACAATAAATTCAAAAATCCCATTTAAACTATTTTATACATCATTAACCCGTATTTTCAAAAATCAATCTTTTAACTATATTTCACGAAAACCATAATTTTATAACTTTAAAAATTATAGCGTTTAATTATTTAAAATGGGTCAATTCCAAAAATATAGTATATTTTCAAAAATCACTTTTAAAATCATTTTTAAATTCCAAAATCTGGGTCCAATGATGCTACACACCAAATAGTCAATCACGACTACAACGATACCATATATCAATATGAAAATCCATCAAATATCAAAATATCTGAAATCAAATAAATACTGTTGAGGAATCCAGTTGGATCCCTCCAACCTGTTTTCCTGCATCCACAAACATTAGCACAATACCAATTTCGCTCCAGTACGAAATTATCGCGGTATATGTTCTTATTAAATATTATCCGCTTAATAACGGCGTAATAGGGTCTCATCCGCTAAACAAAAAATGCGGGAAATCAACAACTGCAATATATACATATGCCAATATATATATATTGATATTATTTATAATACCAATTTCACTGTTTATGAAATATTCGCGGTATATGTTTTTAATAAATAACATCCGCTTACTAACGGCGTATAATGTCTATTTTAACAATTAATAGATATCAATCAACATTCAAACATGCATTCAAATATTTTAAATCTAACTATTTAAAATAAAATCGAAACTGATTCGATTGAGTGAGAAGTTCTCACCTTGATTTTAATTTCCGTTTTAGCGATTTATTTCGAATAAAATTAAACGGACGTTTAATTTTACCCAAAATTCTCACTAACTCCAAACGACTCCAAACCAACTCCATCACGTAGTGCTCGTCCATACGATTCCAACGCAACTGGTTTCGCGCGTTTTCGACCTCGTATGAAAAAGTTATGAATTTTTGAAGTTTGTACACGATTTTTATAACTAAAATCACAACATTAATTTATAATTAAAACCTACACTAAACCATAGCCACTGGATCAAGCTTCTTTGCATCACAGCCGCAAGCTCTTTCTCTCCTCTTTCACGCAAATGTCCAGTATGAAGCTGAACCCATCTCAAATGCTAGGGTTAATTTTAGCAACCAATCCATACACCTAGAACACGATCAAGGACTTGCAACTTCTAGCTCACCCCCTCCTCCACCTTCGGCCCCAGGCACACGAAGCTCGGCCCCCTCTACATGCGCGTGCACGAGGGTGAACACGGCACGCACGCGACTCCCTATCTCCCCCATCGTCGCTCCAAACACGATCTCCACCGTTGAACTTGTAGATATCACCATGCTCTTCGATTCTCTAGTTGAAACTTTAGCCTAATTGTCGACGGATTGAAAGATAAAAGAGAGGGAAGGGGAGAGTTTTCTGGCCATTCATTGGGGAGGGTGGCGGCTAGGGTTTGATTAGGGTTTTTTTTTTTTTAAATTTATGAGGATGGTGGTGTCTATTTATAAAGAAAAAATCGAACACTATTCATCCGGAAATTCCAAACTCCGATTTACGCGCCGTAACCAGCGTTTCTAGGGTTTACCCCGTGTTCTGGACACAATGGAACAGGTTTCGAAAGCTAATTCGGAAGTATGTGCGAGTTATGGCTGTAAACGCTCAATTTGAATTAAACCGATTTAAACGATTTTCTAGGCGTTTTAATTTGTACAGGACAAACGGTAAATCCAATTGATATGAAATTTGAAACCTTACAATAATATCACATTACGGATCCGATGAAACTGGTTTCGTCGAAATCCAAGACTTTTTGAAAAATGGCTATTTTAACTCGCTAAATTTAAATTAAAAACAATTCGATGCGTTTCGAGCTGCCACGATCAAACGATAACTCCGATTGACACGAAAATTGAAATCCGGTAATAACTAACTATTACAGATCCAATGGAACTGGTTTCGTTTATTTCTGAGACTGTTCAAAAATTGACTATTTTTACTAGTCGATTTAATATTAAAATATTCAATTTTCACAAATTAACTTTTAATTCGATTTTAAAAGTTCTAAAATATCATTCTAACTTCAACATGATAAAATAAAATTTTACAAATCATTTTCAATCATATTTAACTCAATTTTCAATTATTCCCATAATTTAACATATTAAATTATCGATTTAATAATCCAATTAAATCCAATAATTCAAATAAAAATTTATTCGACTTATAAATTCACTTATTAATATTTAAAATTAATTAAATATTCAAATTTTAATTTCTAAAAATTCCGGGTCGTTACAATTTACATCAAGCATCATTTTCACGAGACCCATACATACTTGCATCTCAAGCAAAACAAGTATTTTATTCAAGAGAGAACGATGTTTCTAATTGGTACGTTGTAATGAAAGCACCATCAAGAAGTTTTAATGATATAGAGGAGCACGATTGCATCGAGGAAGATATTCAAGTGGTGGAAGATGAAATGACTGAAGCGGATGATGAAGATGTTTGCTATGTTAGAGAGGATTGCGAGGGCATAATTGAGTAGATTATATGTTCTACTTGAGCATAGTTGTTCATTTGCTTTAGTGATGGTTGAACTTATATATTAAATCCGGGCTATTTGGAAATTTCATTGAACTTGTATTGATTTTCTTTAGTGATTGTACCATTTAATTTTCTAATCCATTGCAAATGAATGTACCATTCAATTTTTGTTCTTTGTGTTTTGATCTTTGTATACTTCCAGAGACAAAGCATTATATATTCTTATCAATTCTGTTTGCATATATTGCTTGATAATGAGTAGTGTTCTTATCAATTCTGTTTGCATTACATGTACATTTTCTCATAAAATTACAAATCTGTTCATCATCTCAAGGCTTTTAGGCCTGCTTGTTTGGTATGCAAACTGCCACATCTCTTTTCAGCTACATGTTGATGATATTTAAGTGTTGTTTGTTAATATTTATCGCTGTTTATTGTTTACATGTGCTTATTGGTTTATACTGTGTTTTCTGTCACTTGCAGAAAAATATGTCTACAACATCTGTACGTACCCGCTTGCAGAGAAAGGCTGAAGAACAAGCAGTCAAAGGTAAGAACAAGCAGTCAAAGGTAAGAACAAACAGTCAAAGAAAAAACGTAAAGTTCCAGCTAGTATAAATGAAATAGAAGAACAACCAGACAATGCTAAGAAGCAAGCCACTGTTCACAATGAAGAAGACGAACAACCACTAGATGATATCCCCTCTGACCCAAATGAAGGACTCCGCTCAGAAAATGAAACCCGTCCTGAACAAACTGCTGATGCCGAGCTGGAAATTGGGAAACAAATTGAAGCTGAAATCGGAAGTACATCGCGGAAAAGAGGCGGTAGAGGTCCAGCAAAAGCAAAAAGACTCCCGTCATGCAGTCAGGATCGAATTGAAGTTGAGTTCAATGATCTAGGTATACCAGTAGGGCAAGGGTCGGTATATTTATCCTCTTTTCTTGGACCGCTTGTGCAGGAGTAGGTTCCATACACCATTGATGATTGGAGGAATATTAGTGATGACTTGAAAGAAGTTTTGTGGCAGTCGGTTCTGGTATGAAGCAGGCATCTATTATTTAACATTCTGACTCTAATATGTTTTGAAAATGACTTCTAATATTGCATGGTCTTGCCAATTATAAATTGATATTGCCATCTACCTATCAGTCGTATTTAAATTAAATAAATTTTACTAATATCATGTTTTGATGTATTGCTGCAGATTAGATTTAAATTGGAAGAGGAATGGCAAAGAAAAGCTATATTTCAACAAATGGAAGTACTTTGGATATCGTCAAAAAGCAAATTGGTTCGAAATTTGCAAAAAGCGGAGAACAATGAGGAAAGACTTAAAATGAAACCTACGAACATAAAAAGCATAACCGATTGGAGGAAGTTTGTGAAGGCGAAAACAAGTCCGAAGTTTAAGGTAAATCATTCCCACTGAACTCGTCTGGCATGTTTCTGCAAATCCATCTGCATAGTTAGCAACCGATAAATTTCTTTAGAAGTGAAGTCCAAGTGTTGGTGGATGCTGAGGGTTCCTGTTTAGGTATTAGCTGCAGGAACCTATGACAGTACAAAATACAAATTCGTTATGACAAGCACAGGAACATTTTAAATGAAGTAAAAAGAACACTTTGCAAGTTAGTTCAATCTATAAATATTATTAGTAGATATGGAATGCTGTATATGTCACTGAGTTATCCAGCACTAATAATACCAAATAAGTATATGACCATGATGAATTGATTTTCAAATAAATTGCAATCCTCACCATACATATTTACCCTGCATTATAAATATTAGGTAGTTCTTTTTTTATGATTTTGGTTGTTGAATTCTAGCATCTTTCAACATTTTAAGCAAAAAAGTGAGAAATATTCAGCCCTTAGGTACACAAAAATTCCGCATACAACCGGTCGTAGGGGAATGGCTAGAAAGACCGAAGACATGGTAAGTTAATTAACTATAGCATTATTTAACATTATTTTATACCTGTCAGTTTATTAATTTAATGTTATTCTATTTTTAGAAAAAAGAAAGTGTAGATCCATCGTCCATAAGTAGAGCTGATGTGTGGATTAGATCTCACATTAAAAAAACTGGTGAACCAGTGAACATGGAAGCTAGGAATACTATTGTAAAATTGTTTTTAATTTTATTGTTATATTTTTTTTTGAAACTATGATATTTTTACCATTGTACATTATCTATGTGTATTTATTTATATAGGAGGAGATCAAAAAATATGGTAGCCTATCCCAATCCGGCTCGTCACAGACTGATATTGGAAAAGATGCTCTTGTACATGTACTGGGACAAGATAAACCGGGACGGTTAAGCACATTGGGTAGGGGTTTCACTTTAACCAAGCTAGCTTTGGCCCAGTCCAAAGATAAACAAGTGTCTCGGTGTCGAGAGGAAATAGCAGAATTGAAGGGAATGATACAGACTCTGATGGACCAGAAGGTAAATTTTTGGAAATTAATTTATATTCGTAAAATATTAATTTATATTCGTGCTTCGCTGCATGGTAAAGAAAGTTCGAGAAGGAACTCACCTGATTCGGTAAAAATAATATTTATATTACTCAATAAATGAAATTTATATTTTAATTTTTTAATCCAGTAATTGATTTAATTTTCGGTTGATTAATTGTAGAGCGACGACGAAGTATGTTTGCTGTTGAATTGGGATGGAACCTCTGGAGTTGTTGCCCATGGGAGGCTGTTGTCCATGGACCCAGATAACGTTATCAATGGCATTCGTCTGGGACCAAAATGCCGGGAGCGTTGTTATAGATTCAGTGGATAAAGCAGATACTTATTTATGGAGGCCTACACCTGAAATGGCAGTCTTAGCAGACGCTAAGAATAAGGTAGTTGCTTGGCCATCAGTTTGCATCAAGGTCCCGCTGCGAACACGGTTGAACTGTAGTGCAGCCAGTACGGTAATTTTTTTCACGTTAAGTATATTAGTGTAATATGCTGCGAGCTTATTGATGTCTAAAATGCAACGAGCACACCCCCCATCTGAATAAAAATTTAATACATATTCGTTGTTTTTGTATAGCATACTAAAGTCTTGAATTTCACTTCTCATTTTTAGAGTACCAGCATCATCGAAGACACTTGCAAGATTTACGGTTGGACTGAGGGTGAAGGTGTAATTGCCGAAGGAAGAATCCATGCCACTGATCCAAAATATACTGTTAATGGTATTCCACTCGGTCCGTCTGCTGTTGTGATTTGGGTGGACAAAGTAGTAAATAAAGATGCTTATTTGTGGCGACCCACATCTGATATGTCGTGCATTGGAGATGCAGTTGGTATGAAAATAGCATGGCCAAGATCAAAAGTAGAAGCTGATCAAGAAAAACTAGATGAGAGTCGTGATGATACTGAAAATGTTGTGAATTCTCCCATGAAATCTGCACATATGGTCATGAATAAATCGCAAAATGTAAGTATTAATTTTCAAATTTGAAGAAGTTAACTGTGTATGAAATTTTATTTAATGTGCATGTATACATTGTGCATAATATTCTCTTTTCTTTCAGCCAATTGCAACCATGCAAAAGGATGCCAAATGCCAGTTGATCGATTTGGGTGGAGCAGACGTAGTGGCGGAAGGAAGTATTGCATCAACTGATTCGATAACGATGGTCCATTGTCGTCCACTGGGACGTAATGCTGTAAAAGTTTGGATTGAACTGGTGATAGTTCCAGATGCAGAGATATGGAGACCAACATCGGCTCTGACGTGCATGGATGATTGCTTTGGCGTTCCCATAGCTTGGCCAATGGAAAAAATCATTATTAAGTCAAAATGAAAGGTATATAATTTTTTTTATATATAAATTAGGAATGCTAGCAGCTAAAGTGCAGATAGATTTTTGGTAAACTGATAAAAGTACATAAGTAGGGGTGTTATATTCGAATTGTGATTGAATGATTGTGATTGGTGAGGAGTTATGTATGGATTGTGGTGGAATGTTAGTGATACAATATCATATCTACTTAAGAACTTTCTCTATCATATAAAATATCTCACGCATATTCACTTTAACAGGATTCACTCATTGTTCTTCTGGAATTAATTAGAACCTATTATTGTCATTTTCTAAATTAAAAATAAAATCCAAGAAATTATTATAAATTCTGATATTCGAGCATGTTCATTAAGACACTCTTAGGCTTTTCTGGCACAAGTCCATCTATCGCATTACTAGGTTTTGGGCCCTGTGTCGCGTGCGTAATCTAAGATAAGAAAAACAGTGGAAGGAGACAGAGTGGAACGTGATTTACAGGTGAGTGTTACCACTCACAAACCTATGGCAAGCTGCTTTTGTTTTGTGTTTTCCCAAGTACTATGGTGTTTGAGAGTGTGTGCATGCTAGCCTGCTAGGTATATGTGTTGCTACTGCCTTGAATTTCTATGTGCATGAAGAGAGTGTGTGTGTGTTTTAGTGTTTTGTATTGGTGTGCATATAGGTGTGTGTTGCCTGGAGTATATGTGTTCTTACGTACGATCTGTGTTTTTGTATGTACATATGAGCGTGTGTGTTGATTAATTTGTATGTGTGTAACCTGTAGGTACGTGCGCGATTTTGTATATATGCGCTAGTGTGTTTATGAGGATGTGTGCTTACCCAACTGTGTGTGTGTGAATGTGATTGTGTTAAAATTATCATCTGTTTACTCAATATCATACTACTGAGTAAACAGATGATAATTTTAACACAGTATCTAGCACGAATAATTTTATTACGGTACATTAGCATAAAGTAGCGAGAAACTTATAGCAAGTAAATTCCTAGTTATAACTAGAAGTGTTGGATGTGCCATATTATTCACTAATTAATTTTTTATATATATAAACCTTGTCTTAAGCGGTTAACTATCATTTAAGGCCATGTAACCATGATTAAGCAATGTGTGTTCTGCATTGTGTTGTGTGTGTGCATTCAAATGCTATATGTTTATGCGTGAGTGCATTTGTGTCTATGTGTCTATATATATAGTGTTATGTATTGTAAGAACTGTTGTGTTTATATTGAATGGATGTTGTGTGTGTTTGTGTGTTGTCTTCATATATTTGAGTTTCAGTTTTGTTGTTGTGTATCTCACGTGCATGGGGTGTATTGTTGTGCTTTTTGGTGTTTTAGACTTGTTTAATTGACCGTTACACTGTTACAATACTCTTACTATATCATCTCTTGTCCATTTTGTAGAATTGATTTCATTTCTTTTATGCGTAGGTACATCCCTATTTATCTATGCAAGTTTTAGTAATTTATATTTTTAAAATACATATGTCTGTATATTTATTCAGATATTACTTTAGTATAATTGATGGTGAGGAGTAATGTATGGATTGTGGTGGAACGTTAGTGATACAGTTTTAAGTTTAGGTTTTGTTTTCTCACTCTTTTGTTCTGTTCTTTGTTTACAGGTAGTTCAGGTTTTGAAGACATCAGCAATGACAGGTAGTTCAGGTTTTTATGGTGGTTCAGGTTTTGCTCGGTACTTTGGTTATTTCAGAAGTTTATTTCAGATGTATATGTACGGTTATGACACTTATGGTAGTTTGGTTATAACACTTATGGTAGTTTGGTTGTGTATGTGTACGGGTAGCTTTTTGTCGACACTTATGTATGTGGATGTATGAATGTCTATGTATCTTGTGGATCTTCAATGTGTATACGTATTTTGTAGTTGTTTAATATATTGTGTTCAAAAGTGTATGTGCTTGCGTATTCTGTTATCATATAATTGCATGCTAGATCAATGGTAAATCTGGAGTAGCAGGTGGAGGGAAACAAACGCTACTGGATATTATTTATTTTGGTAGCGTTAAAATGTCGCTACAAAAGAGTGATTAAAAACTCAAGTACACTTATGCTGGCGTTTATTAAGCGCTACAAAATAGTGATTAAAAACTCAAGCACACTTATGCTGGCATTTATTAAGCGCTACAAAAAATGTATATAACGCCATGAAAAGGTAACGTGGAGGAGAAAACCCTTTCGGTGGCATTAAACAGGCGCTACAATTTAGATAACGCCATAAAAAAGTATCATGGAGGAGAAAACCTTTTCGGTGGTGGCAAATAGACGCTACAAAAAAGCTATTCTATGGCGTTATAAAAATGCTATCAAAAAAAAAATGGTAGCGTTTAAAAAAGTGCAACTAATACTCGAGGATTTTTAGTGGCATGTTTTTTCGTAACGATTATCGAAACGCCACTAAAAATACTTAGTGGCGGTTTTTGGGCGCTACAAAAAATCAGTTTTCTTGTAGTGTATTTTCATTAGAAAACTTATTAAATATCGAAACTCTGCCAAAATTTCTTCCCTCCACTTATAAAACTTTTTCCCAAAACAAATTAAAAATAAAGTAAGAGAGCGCCAATAAATCTAATCAAGGAAGGAACAAACTAATGGAAGACGACCCTCCGATGGAGTTTAGAGCTAGATCTTGGATCTGAGGTGGGTGGAAACGAGTTTAATAAGCTGATTACTTATAGTCAAATTTAACATATTCTATTTGGTTTGGAATGTTAGTAATTAAATTACGTATCCCAATTGTTTAATTCCGAAGTTGAATTAGAAATTGAAGAAGATATAAATTTATTTATCCGATTTTAACCAAGATAAACCCCTTTTACTATTGAATTGAAACTCCTAAAATTGATTTACCTTAAATTAAACTATTATATATAAACTGTGCAAACCTATGAATTTGAAACAAATAAAAAGTATGGTAAATTGCAAAGACTAGTAAACTGATTTTTAGGGTTCACTCAGTAAGTCGGAATTAATGAGATTAATAAATAATTCAAATAGAAAGATTAAAATGAGAAAGTCCTAAATTTTACAATGCGACCAGTCGACCGTTCACCCTGAGGGGTCAACCGATAAGGTGTAGCTGTCGCCTAATTAAAAGCTAAAATGTGTAATCTAAACCTTGACCCGAGGCCTAGGTTAAAATATAAACTATTAATCGTATGTATAAGTATATTGTATACATATGTGTGGAAATTAAGGATAGTAGGCAAGCTAGTTCCCTATGAGATGATGCTAGGTCATTGCAGGGTTAGGTAAATGTACTATAGCCAATGTCGGCGACGATTATATTCCAGATCACACTTGTAAGAGGTTTTGCGACGGACATACAACAACGACTGATGTCTGATGAAGTGTGTGGGATCGGCACAATCGAGCTCCTTGGTATTCACGATTCTGACATGACGTGACACCGTGTTGTCGATGGATCCCAACCCATGAAATAAGAGGCGTACACTACGATCGAGAGTTGGACAAGGATGCAGACGATGAGACACATCGGTGATTTGGCATTGCAACCTCCCCTTCGATGCGTATTTTGGTTATGTGTCGTCGTAGTTATGGGAAATTTATTCCCATGTAGCTCTAGTTGTGATGTTCATATATTGAGTGGCTCTAGCAGCGGTGTTTCCATATCGAGTAATCATATGTATGGTGTTCCTATACCAAGTAGCTCTAGTAACGATGCTTCTGTATTGAGTAGCTTCAGGAGCGGTGTTTCCATATTGAGTAGCTCCAGGAGTGGTGTTTCCATATTGAATAACACTAGAAATGGTGGTCGATCGTTAGCTATTGAGGTTCAATATGTAGTTCGATCCTTGCAATTACCAGCACAAGTTTTAATGTAAGTGTGTGTTAGATAAAAATCCTTAGGTAATGGACCATAGGAATGCACAAATACTTGTAGGACACCCTAGCACACATAGAGTAGAATAAAAATTAATTGCACATGATCCCATATATTAAACCTATACCCATTCATCAAACTTTTTCCCGACCCACCTTTTTTCTTTCTTTCCCCACCATAGGAGGACAGGGCAGCATGTGACTTGGCCCGATTTCAGTATATGGAGAGGCAAGCTCATCACATGAGTTGCTTATCCTTTATTTACTGTCCATGTTACCGTTTATCTTATTAGTGCTTAGTATTTAATTTATCAGACTCCGAGTGATATTTCTATGCACTCTATATTTGACCATGTACTATTTTTCTGAGACCGTGTTTTGGATATTTTCTAAGATGGATATTTTTTGTATTTGTATTTTGTTCCATTCCATTGTAAGTTATGAAAGTGTAATATATGTTAGATCATATTTGTTTATTTTTAGTCTCTGTAACATTATAAAAACCCGATAGCTCGTATTTCTTGGTACCGACGTGAGTCGAAAAGTCACACTAGACTTTGGATTGGTGTGTCAAGGAGTGCGGGTTGTCACATTTGGTGTCAAAGCATAAGTTCAATGTTCCATAGGGATGAAGAGCATATTGAGAAAACATACTTCAAAAGTTTTTGAAAAGAAAATGAATTTTTGAAAAAGTTTTCAATATGGTTTCCAAGGGGGAAGGGTGCGTGTGTGTGTATAAATAAAAGTTTTCAAAAAATTATGCATATCGTAATTTCTCTCTTATTCATGCATATGCTATATATGGAAAGTTGCAAAATATTCTTAAAAACCACAAATAGAAGATGAGCGACCCCATAGGTTCAGGAGACGAGACCGAGATTTTGGGCGTGAACTTTCCAATTTTCTTTCATCGATATCTTTAGGCGAGGGGACAAGTTAAGCATAATCCCATTATAAGACCCAGGAGAGAGCGATAGGTGCCGTTGCTTTTCACCCACTTACCACTGTTTTTTCAAAGTTATGTAAGGATTTCGTTAGCCTTAGAGGAAAGCTGTATATGGAGACTGAGTCATATATAGATTCGAGGACAAGGATTCGTTCTTGTGAGAGGATCTTTGGTTTGATGGGACTTGCTAATGAGATGAGGAGACATTTAGCTACTTGGAAGTTATAAGGCGAGGCTCTTATTTGGTGGAATGTAGTTGAGGCAAGGACTGATGGTGGAGAGATCACTTGGGGAGAGTTTCAAAGATGCTTTGAGATGAAGTTTCTTCCTAGAGCTGAGGAAGGAGTGCAGTTAGAGAAGTCTATTTACTTGAAATAATGAGACATGTAAATAAAGAATTATGTTAACCAATTCAATGGTTTGGCTAGCGTTGGGATTGGACTGATCGATACACCACATAAAAAGGCTTTAAAATTTGCTAAAGGCCGAACCAAACTCTTTAAGGTTTAGATTTGAGTCATATTCCCATTGGTATTTCATACGAGGGTTTAGTGGAGATGACCTTGCTGAATACCATCTCCAAGGTGTAAACAAAAGAGGAACCCAAGAAGACCGAGGGAAGAGCGCAACAGCAGATTCAATGCAAGGGAGGATTTGCACCCAAAGGGAAGCTTAAGAAACAGGATATGCATTGTAGGAAGTGTGGTAAGAAGGGACATTTTGCAAAGGAGTGCGGATTAGAGGGTTCAAAGATCAAGTGTTATAATAGCAATTAGTTTGGGCACATGAAGTGAGAATGTCCAACACCTCAGAAGACATCTACCTAGGTGGTCCTAGCTTATGCACTAGATGCAGTACCTAGTTCGATTATGCCACCAATTACAGATAAGGGGAAGAAGGCCAGATCGAAGGTGTGTTGACTTTATCTGTTTTATCTATTTGCACTTTATTTGGCATGGGAGCGTCACATACTTGTATACCTAGTAGACTTGTGGATGAGCTATACCTAGACACTTGCATAGATACAGACCTTGTAGTTGTTTCAAACCCTGTTGGAAGATCAACCTATTTGTCTATGAAATGTAGGAGTTTGAAATTATTTATTTTGGGGTCGAGTTTGATTATAATGCTTTTATCTTAGGATTTTCTGGGTTTGGATTAATATTGGGCATGGATTAGATGACGATGTATGGGGTTATTTTAGATTATGATAGGAAGGTTGTTAGATTGGTTACGTGTAATGGATGTAGGTTGGAGATTTATTTTGATCCCCGAGTATCAGTTATGTTGAACTACTTATATTCTTTAGGCCTATCATACCATGAGCTAGATACAGTGCATGTAGTTAGAGATTATCCATATGTCTTTTACAAGGTTACTGGTCTCCCACCAGAGCAAGAGATCAAGTTTTGAAATTACCTTGTAGAAAATGCCAGACCTGTTGCTTTCCCCTTGAGGCATATGGCTCCCAAGGAGAGATGTGAGTTGAATAGGCAGGTAAATGAGTTATTGGAGAAGGGCTTTATTAGAAGGAGAATTTCGAAGTGGGAAGCACCAATCGTCTTTGCTACCAAAGCAGATGGTTCGCTGAGGCTTTTCACTGACTACAGGGAGCTAAATAAACTGACAAAGAAAAATTGGTATTCACTGTTCCATATAGATGATTTCTTTGATCAGTTGGTTCAAACGAGGGGTTCTCAAGCTTGATTGGGCTACCGGATTCCACAAGTTGTGTGTATCTGAGGATGGTATCTAGAAGACCGCCTTTCATATACCTAATGGACTTTATGAGTGGTTAATCATGCCCATCGGACTGACTAATGCACCCGCTTACTTTGTTGATCTGATGAGTCGAGTTTTCAGAGAGTTGATTAATAGGTTCATCATGGTATTTGTGGATGATATTTTGGTCTATTTGAAGAGTGAGGAGTAGCACACGTTGCATTTAGAAGATGTGTTAAATATACTCCATGAGTATAAGTTAAATGTGAAGTGTTCAAAGTGCCACTTTTGGCGGGAGGAGGTACGCTTTATGAGATGTGTTGTTTAGGGAAGTAGGCCAGCGGTTAATCTTAGTAAAGTTGCAGCAGTTCAGGATTGGCATGTTTCGAAGAATGCCATATAAGTGAAAAGTTTCCTTGGTTTAGTGGGGCACTATCAAAAGTTCGTTAAGAATTTCACAAAGATCTCTGCCCCTTTAACCCTTCTTACCAAAAAGAATATAGTTTCCTCATGGGACATGAAGTGGGAGGATGCTTTTATTTGACTAAAGGAGCGTTGACTAGTGCACCTATTTTGATATTGCTCGATGGTGCAAGGACATTCATAGTATATAACGATGCATGTGGTACGGGATTGGAAGTGGTCTTGATGCAAGAAGGAAGAGTGGTGAGCTAGACTAGTCGATAGCTGAAGGTCCACGAGAGAAACTGCCCTACCCATGATTTTGAGTTAGCGACCATTTTCTTTGCATTCAAGTCATGGAGGCATTATCTTTAGGAGCGGTTTGAGCTGTATACGGATCACAATTCTCCGAAGTATTTGTTCCTTCAAAAGGACTTGAATTTAAGGCAGTAGAGATGGATGTAGTTTTTTTGCATTGTATAATTGTGATATCTCATATACCCCAGGCAAGGGCAATGTAGTGGCGAATGCCTTGAGTGGGCAATATGCAGTATTGAGTCCTTTTTCCTTAGAGTGTAGGCATTTGGAGTTCATTTCTGTATTTGATTTTCGATCATCATCAGATATTGCCCCAAGATTACTAGCAGCCTTAGATGTGCAACCTACACTTATTGAACGTATTTGATCTAGTCAGAAGCAAGATAAAGAGCTAGTATATATTATTGAGAAGCTTGATAGAGGAGAGAAGTTAAGTCATTTGAGGTGTTGTGCCGTTGACTCGAAGGGATGGTTACAAAGAGATGGTAGATTTTGTGTTCTTATCATTATGGAGTTGATTGATATGGTACTAGCTGAATCACATCATTCGAGGATAACCATTCGTCTTGGAGGAGACAAAATGTACCATGAACTCAAAAGAGTCTTTTATTGGCCAAGTATGAAGAAACATATGGCGAAGTAGTAGCTCAATATATGACTTGTTAGAGGGCAAAGGTGGAGCAGAAGAAGCTGAGAGGGCTTGTGCAGGTTGGATATTCCTTGGTGGATGTGGGGGAGTATTTCTATAGATATTTTCGATGGGTTACCGAGGAGTAGGAGAGGGAATGAGAATCTTTAGATCATAGTTAATCAGCTGACCAAATGCACTCATTGTATATCAGTTAGGAGTACAAGGATGGAGACATCTTTGGCGACTCTAAATGTGAGGTAGGTCGTTAGGTTACATGGAGTTCCGACTAGCATAGTTAGCGACCAAGAACTGCCTTTCACCAGCGAGTTTTGAAGGAGTCTATAGGAGGCCTTAGACACCGAGTTGAGCTTGAGTATCGCTTGTCGTCCACAGACAGATAGAGAGGGTGAATCAAGTTTTAGAGAACTTTCTTTAAATGTGTATCTTCGATTTTAGAGGCTCTTGGAGGATCATTTGCCCTTGGTGGAGTTTACCTATAATAACAGCTATCAGGCAAGTATTGGAATGGTACTATTTGAGGCTCTATACAGTAAATCATCGTCATGTTTGCACAACTGAGAGGATTATCTTAGGCCGGATATGGTGAGGGAGACATTAAAGAAAGTACACTTGATTCGTAGAAGATTGAAAACTGCGCAATATAGACATAAATCTTATGGTGACATGAGATGTATGGAGTTAGAATTGGTAGCGGGGACTTGGTGTTTGTGAAGATCTCACATTTTAGGCACGTCATGAGGTTTGGCAGTTCAGGGAAGCTAGCACCATGATTCGTAAGACCTTTCCTATTATGGAGAGGATACGAAAGTTGGCTTATGGAGTAGAACTTCCAAAGAAGTTGGCGGGAGTACATGATGTTTTCCATATGTCGCGCTTGCAAAAGTGTTTGCATGATTCAGCTTCCGTGGTCGAGCCAAGTTAGCTAGAGTAGGTGAAGGTATAGAGGAAGTCTCTTTTTAACCATGCACCCACTTATATTCTTGAGCATGGTACAAAGCGACTCCACAACAAAGAAATCAAACTTGTTAAAGTCGAATAGGAAGATGATCCAGCGGAGCATACATAGGAGCCCGGGGAGAAGATCTAAGCTACCCACCCACAACTCTTTTTTGGCACATTTCCAATTTAAATTTAATTAAGTAGAGGTTACTTAGACGTTACGACTTAGCTTGGTATACCCTTTTAGGTAGAGATCATTGGATGGTAGAGATGGTTGTAAACATGTCATTAGGACATGTTTTGGTTGATGGATGATAAAGGATTTATAGTTTGGATGATTTATTTTACACTTTTAGGATGGTATATCCTCTAGATAGTACACACACTCACATTATCTCTTTTTTATCATTTGTCTTGTTAAGCACTATGCATATGGACGTTGCATATGGATTGAATGGTTGCACATACAGGTCGAATTACAAGTGTATTACTTAGGATGTTGCATATATTTTGGATTCATGGTATGTACACTTGCATGACAGGAGGTCGACAAGATCAGGAGACTGCCTACTCTTTTCAACAGTATAGGTTCACATGAATTTCGCGTTGCATATGTATGCATATTGCATTAGAAAAAATTATCAAGGATAATAATTGCCCGTGGATGATGGATGAGTAGATGGTTGTATCTATTTTTTTTGCATTTACGAGTTTCATTTTTCCATCCTTTGAGATTTCGGAGACAAAATCCTTTTAAGGGAGGGAGAATGTAACACCCCATAAGTTTGGCGTAAAATCCAATAAGAAAAATTAAATTTAAATAAAATAAGGGATAAAATGAAATTTTCACAAATGTACGAATTTGACAATGAAACTTGCACCATTATGTTCATAGTACTTTTCTGGATAATTTTCATATATAACACTTTGATATTGAAGTTAGAATGGAGAAGTTATAGACGTTTAAAAATTTGAAAAGAAATAAATTAAATATATAAACTTTCCAAATATTCACATTATAATTAGTCAACCCCTATGTTCAGTGGTCAACCGGTAGGGTCGACCGGTCCCCATTGCCGGTCGACCGCCAACATGTATTTTTGGGGAATTGGAGCGAGAATTTGGATGGAGACTATTGAACCGACTATTTTTATTCATTGTCAAGTAATTGATGTACGTCCATGGTGAAGCTAAAGATTTCCTAGGATAAATCCAATAGTCCAAATCAATCTCTAACCCCTATAAATTAACATCTAAGTTAACACTAATTTCGTTAGAAATCTTACCGCGTGCTGAAATTCTAAAAAAAATTATTCTCTTCACTTATAAAACTTCTTTCAAAACAAAACTAAAAACAAAGTAATTGAGCATCAATGAATCCGATCAACGAGGCAACAAGCTAACGGGTGAGTATTCTCCGATGAAGTTTAGTACTAGAGCTTGGATCCGAGGTGAGTGAGAATAAGTTTAATAAGCTGATTATTTTTAGTTAATTTTAATCTCTTCTATTTGATCTAGGATGTTAGTAATTAAATTGCAGACCCCAGTTGTTTAAATCTGAAGTAGAATTAGATATTACAGATGATACAAATTTGTTAATATGACTATAACCCAAGATAAATTCCTCTTATTATCGAAATGAAACCCCTAAAATTGATTTACCCTAAATTAAACTATCAAATATACTTTGTACAAACCTACGAATCTGAAATAAATATAAAGTAAGGTAAATTGCAAAAATCGTCATTGTAAATTGATGCTTAGGGTTAAGTCAGAATTGATGAAATTAATAATAATTAAAATCGAAAAATTAAAATGAGAAAACCCTAAATTTTCCACTATGACTAGTCGACCGTTCACCTTGAGGGGTCAGTCTATAAGGTGCATCGGTCGATCGGTTAAAAGCTGAAATGCGTAATCTAAAACTCGGCCAGAGGCCCAGGTTAAAATATAAACTATTATCGTATGAATATGTTAATCGGGTTTTTAACCAAGAAGAAGTCCATGGAAGGTAGAACGTCGAGACGAAGACAGAAGTGATTGAAACTTGGATGGTGGGTTTATATAGGTTACAGAAGCAAGATAGGAAAATGTGGGCCATTATGGAGCTTAGCCCATAACTCGACACCGAGTTATGGTACTCCATTGTAGGGAGCTCCAACTTTCCTCAATCCATCCTCTATCTACTATAAGCAAGCTTAAGAAATTTTGTAAAGTTTTGGATGACATATCTTAAGAAGTGAAGAGTTAGCTTCGGTGAACTACATAATAAGCTAGGTTATGAAAGAGCGATCATCAAAATAAGTCAACAGGCTACGAAAACACAAGGGGAACTACAAAACAAAGCGAGAAACCCAATCCAAGAAAAAGCATCAAGTTTTCCCCTAAGAGGATAGCTTGATACCGATTTATAGGGATAACTCGATACCAAGTTATCACCTTAACTCGGTGCTTACCCAAACTTGGATCGATGTCTGGACCTCTATGGTAGCGGGCTTCTTGTCTATATGGCTGTTACCCCTAGAAATAAAAACCTTAGAGCAACCAAGAAAGGATTGAGGTTCTAGTGTCACTATGTTGGAACTCTATCTCTTCTTCAGCTCTTTTCTCTACACCATAGTTACCAAGGCAGCTACTTTAGGTGATTCTATGATTTAGAACCTATCTAATCTCTCTCGAACCCCCTATAGTCCTAAATAAACAAGATCTGATCTATAAGAAACAAAGCTATTAAGTGGACGTAGGCTACAGATTGCTGAACTACTATAAAATCAGTGTCTCCCTTTCTTATTTCTTTGGCTTTATTGCCATTCTCTATTATCTTTGCCGTATTCTAACGTGGCTGGTGCTTGCACATAATACTCTAGGGTGTCGATCCATTTTTAAGGTTAACATTTTGGTGTTTTCACTGAGAAAATCTGGACCCATGCTTAGATCTAGCTGGCTATTCTAGGTTAGAAGAGATCCTGCAGTTAGATCCAAGGAATCTTCTTTGAAGATTCATAGGCTTGCCATTAGGGATCAATGACGTCTAGAAAACTGAAAACAACTTCTAAAATATCAATAGGAGAAACATTGGTTGTGATGACGCAAACCCCCAACAAACTGAAGTAAACAATGCTATCAATCGTTGAACAAAGGTTAATACTGGAAATCTAGCACCAGGTTCCTCCGCTCAATAGGATGTTGTGACTACAAAAGAGTTAACTAGATGGTTAATGAACTTAACCCAAAAATGGTCGATAGACAAAAGGCTGTCATAGATAATATCAATGCTTTGCTAGCACCGCAGCCACCGAATGCTCCAAGAGGTAGATAAGAAACTACAGTTGCTATGGAACAAGAGAATTCCTCAATTTCACATTTGAAAAAGAGAAAATATAAACAAAAGCAGAAGGAAGTTGTTGGTGGAGCTATTGGAATCGTGGTAGAAGACAGTGGAAGTACTTCTATTGGAAAGCAACCTACTGCAAATCCAAATCTTAGAGTGAACACTCATCAAGTGAACAATGCAATGCTTGTTTCTGACTTTGAAGATGACATGCAACTTGACGATGATAGATTAGAACCGAACACTGATGTAAACAGGCAAAATGCCGAAAATGAAGTTCAAACCGCCCCAGTAAGTCCAACCGAGCGCCAGCTGGACCTTGTAGTAGTGGTTCTCCTGGAGAATGGAGAACCTAGGTTTCAGTTGGCAAACCGAAACTGTTTACGGAGTCAAACATTTGGCTTGTTCCCCGATAGCAGACCTATAGACCACAGTGCTAGCGAGGAGTATATCGCTGATATGGTCAAATGGTTGTTGGAAGAGAGTAAAGGCAGAAAGAATGAAGGTTGGAGTTCCGTTCCAAGCTGAACTCTACTCGCTGAAAACGTTCTAAGGGAAGAATATCTTAAGAAATTAACTATGCCAACTATGCCATCATATAATGGAACGACGGACCCTAAACAATGCTTGTACAAATATGAGTGGCATATGGATGGAGCTAGGGCCACAGATGCTGTTGGTTGTAGATTTTTCCCTATCTTCTTGGAAGGAGTTGCTTCTGTGTGGTGTACTAAACTTGCAGCAAGATCTATTTCCTCCTTCAACGAATTAGCAAAAAGGTTTCAAGAATAATTTAGACTCCATACTACACGACCAAAAGACATGATATCCTTATCTGGCTTTTTCTAGGGACCCAATGAGTCACTGAAATCTTTCATAAACCAATTCAATGTTGCAGTTACCGAGTTAAGCAATCCAAAGAAGGATATGATTTTGATGACTTTGGTTCGAGCCATTCACCCGGATATGGATTTTGGTAGATGGATTAGATGAGACAACCCATTACCATGGAGTAATTCCACCAAAAAGCAAACCAGTTTCTAAGACTGGAAGAGGCAAGTGGGTTAAAGGTAGATCTATTGGTGAGCAATCAAAGAAAATGGTTCAAAGCAATGTCTCGATTAAGCAAGATAGAAATAGTTCTTGAACTATAATAGGAAAGCATTTGAATCATGAGAAGAGGAATCAGAACTCTGGCAGGGGCAATGGGAATGGGAGAAGTCTAGGGAATCTTGACCTTAAGGATTATACGCCATTGAACGATAGCTTATAGAATATCTATCTACCTTGCTACTATGGGAACCGAACAATACAACAAACCTCCCAAGCGGGAGGCATTTGAACAACAAAAAAATCAGGGAAGTTTTGTCGCTTTCATGGGTCTCACAGGCATAACACAGGTAAATGTTGGCATCTGAAGGACTTAATCGAGGAATTAATAAGGAACAATAGGCTCCAACTGTATGTGAAGAAACCATAGAATTCTGACCTACACGTTGGACCCTAGGTTTCGAACAATCAATGAAATCAAGCTGGGCCCTGTAACAACCCGAGGTTTTGCTGTTAATTTATTATCGTCAAATGACGATTAATATTGTTGGCTAACTGCTATTAGGCGTTTTTATCGGTTTAAATTCATTTAAAAAATTTGTTAAAAGGGTTACGGGCTTTAAAATTTATCTCGGCCCATACTTTATTCATGGTGCCGTGATAAGGATCAGAGAATAACCCGATCCTCTTTTATCTTTTCCATTCGTTCAAAACACTCGAAAAAAATAAATAAAATAAATGGCGGCTTCATCGCATCTCGTTCGTTCCACTTTCAAAAAATTAGGGCGTCGTTCAAATCGAAAGCGCCAACTCCTGCAGCTCGATCGAGTGATGGTTTCATCCTCGCCGTGTCGGTCGTCCATCTCTTCAAGTCGCTCAATGGCTGCTAGGGTTCGCTCGTCTTCGAGTGCCACGGCTTCAAATCAAATTCGTGCTCTTCGACTAAGGTGAGTGAATTTATTTACTCACATCTAACTCAAGTTTCGAATGATTTCTAGCTTGTTCAAACTTGTAATTTTGCTTCTTGGTTGTCTGATTTTCACAGCTTTGAGATTTTTGATTTCTTGTAGACTTTGGTCACTTTGATTCTGTAGATTGCTTTGTTGTGATGTTGATTTCCGTGTTCACTTGTTTCGAATTTCTGGCAGTTGATTTATGTCGATTGTTGCCGTGCTCCATGTATTCATGTAGTCCGGTCATCATGGCACCGTTGTGATTTTGGATCACTGTCACCATATATTTGATTCTGTTTTTGGCTGTTGTCTTCATTTGGTAGTTGTCTTATGCTCTGAATTGTTGATGACTTGTTCATCACAGTGGTTCCCTTTTTGACTTCGGTCATTTGTAACATTGTCACTTCTGATCATATCTGTAGCATGCGTGACTTTCACCTGCTGTTGTAGCCTTTGTTCTTGAGTTGATTTTTAAGCAATTTGACCTGTTCGAATTTTTTTTGGCAACCATGGCTTTTATTTGTAATAGTTCGAACATGCCTTGGGTATTAGTTTGAACTCGGAAGCACAGAACTTTTGTGATTTGGAATTTCATCATTTCGTTGCTCTTTGATGTGCTAGCCTTCACTTGTTATATGCTGCACTACAGTATGGGTAGTTGTTAATTTGCTTGCATTATTCATTGACACTGCTTTATACTTGGTTTTAAAGCTGGCATTGGCCATTGGTTTGATCTATTTGCATTGTTCACTTTGGGCTTCATGTAGCTATGTACTCCATTGTCCACATTTTAGTGAGTTGCATATCAGGGCTGTTGCACAAGTAGCTTGTTTTGTTATGTGGTAGTTTGGTTCACTGGTGCATGCCTTTCACTGTTGGCATGTGCATTTCCTGTGTACATTGTTATGCGATCTGGTTTCATAATGCATCTCTGCATTGTTTTCAAAACTGTTGTAGTTCTGTTGCTATGTCAGTTGTTTTCTTTGAGTATGAGTTTTGTTGCACCTAGCTACTTGACTTGATTATTGCAGTTTGAATTGAACTGCATTTTCCTGTCGTCTTCGACATCCTTGAGCATTTGATTACTGCAGCCCTACTAGACTTGATGTTTTAAATGATGTTTTCTATTGATGGAAATTTATTTTATGTTGCCAATTCAATATATTTTGAATCGCATTTTGATGATTTTGTAGTTAATTGCCGTTTTGGCAATTCTGTTGTTTTCTAAATTTTCTTCATTAATAATCCTTCTATCTATCTGTGTTGGAAATTTGAATCTACTGATTTGTTGTATTAACACTGTTAAGTGTTATATTTACCGTTATTCGATTCCTTGTTAAAGGATCGGATAAGTGAATTTATCTTTGACTGTCGTCTAATTGTTATTTAATTATTATTGCCTCTGTGCACTAATAACTGAGTTTGAATTAGACTGACCCGTGTATTATTTTCTTTTGAATGTAATACTCGGGTCAGACCGAGTATTTACAGGTTGTTGATATCTTACTTTGGGTTGCTGCTTGAGCTATGAAGTCACTTCATATCTTTTGGAGTAGTCGTCGTCATTTATGGTAGTCGGTTTATTTATATAGGTTGTTATGTATTCATGTATATTAATCACGTTAATGTACTTGTGTATATAACTTCCTGAGTCGACAGTTGTAGTTGTATCACATGTATTGTAACCGACATCAGTTATTATATATATGAGACTTTTGTTTTACCTGTGTTCCGCATTTATATTATCTGTGTTATTATTATATCTATTGTCCTAAACTATTATGAACCATCGTAGATCGTTTTATACTGTAATTGGGTATGTCGATGGGAGTAAATAAATAAGAGATGAAAAATTAAAAATATATATCACTCCTATCGAAATAACCAATACTAGTGTAAGGCCTAACTACGGATGGCCGCTCCTATCCAGCCTTATTCTTCGTGATAACAGACAGTATTTCTTTTAATACTCTTTGTTATTGCGAGCATAGAGGTGGGGCATCACAGTCCCAGTGGAGAAGGAACTCGTCGGACTGATTATATGCTCGCCATAAGTACCATCATTGGAGGGCATCACCTAGAGCAGAAGAGTTAGGGTGAGATGGAGAGAAATGCTAGCTCTTCGAAGCATGCTCCTAAGGAAACCTGTTATTCCATTAATGATGAAGCCGTGGCCAAACAGAAGAAGTTGATAGCTGATGATATCGTATTTTGAAATTGAGATACTGAAGATATAGAGGCGCCATCTCTCGACCCAATGGTGGTAACAATTAGAACCGGCCCGACAGTTGTGCAAATGGTGTTGGTTGACAATAGAAGCTCAGTCAACATCCTTTTTCAAAAAACGTTAGATCATATGAAGATCAACATGAAAGATGTGATCGCTTATAGGAAAAAGATTCAGGGATTTACTAGCGAGTCAAAATAATCAATTGGGACGATTGACTTACCTGTAGAACTCGAAGAAGGAGAACGCAGGGTAGCTCTTATTCAAACCTTCATGGTAATCGACCAATTCTCAACTTATAATGCTTTCTTGGGTCGACTGGATCTTGCTGATTTCAGAATAGCTTTGGCTCCAAGGTGCCTTATAATGAAGCTCTATATGGAAAACATGGTCGGAGTGGTAAGAGGAGACCAAAGAATGACAAGAAAATGTTATGTCACCGAATTGCATGAAGCCAAATGCTGTGAGAAAGGAAAGAATGTTGGATAGACTCTCCACATTCATAACCCATAAGCATACAAATTATAGAACGACCCCTGGCTTAGGGACTATAGTCACTTCGATAAGACTGTAGGCCCTAGGAAGAAGAGCGGAAGGGACGAATGGGCAGTGCCGATGGATTTTACGGTTACTGTCCCGGTCAACAACGACCCAACTTGGGTCTTGAAGGTAGGTTTATAGCTTGGAGTGAAGATATGAAATGAACATAAAATTTCTTCGTGCTAATCTATTCAATTGGACGCATTCCGATATGTGTGGAATACCATCGAAGATAGTGTGTCACGAACTTAGTATTGACCCCAATTTCGCACCAGTAAGGCAGAAGAGATGCAGTCTGGATCCAGGGCGATCCACTGCATTGAAGAAAGAAGTGGATAAGCTATTGGCCAACGGCTTTATCCATGACGTAACAAATCTTGAATGAGTGTCAAACCCTGTACTAGTCAGGAAACCGAATGGGAAGTGGTGGAATTGTATCGACAACTCAAAATTAAACAAAGCTTGCCTTAAGGATAGCTTTCCACTACCTAGAATCGACTAGCTGGTTGACGAAACCGCGGGATATGAGTTGCTCTCATTCATGGACGCCTATTCAGGATACACTCAGATTATGATGCATGATCCCAATCCGAAGAACACCAACATCATTATCGACTTGGGACTATACTGGTACAGCGTGATGTCGTTTGGCTTAAAGAATGCTGGTGTTACTTATCAAAGATTAGTGAATGCAATGTTCAAGAATCAAATTGGATGGACGATTTAGGTATATGTGGATGACATGCTTGTGAAATAATGAGTATTTGGAAACCATCTGGATGATCTCTCGAAAATGTTTGAAATCCTTCGAAAGTACGGTATGAAATTGAACCCTTGAAGTGCTTGCTCTGTATTTCATCACAAAAATTTCTCGGGTTCATAGTAATCACGAGGGGCATCGAAGCTAATCCAAAGCTGATAACTACCCAACGGAATGTCAAAAACCCCTCAAAAAAGAAGGAATTGCAAAGCTTGAACGAGAAAATCACAACATTAAGCTGATTCATTTCTAAAGTGATAAATAAGTGCATACGATTCTTCGATGCACTGAAGAAACGTAAGAAGAACTTTGCGTGGAATCAGGATTATTAGAAGGCTTTCGAAGAACTACTACGGCACATGGAGACTCCATTGGTCCTCTCCAAACCGATGAAAGGAGAAGATTGTTCATCTACTTGGAAGTGCCTCCCCATACTCTAAGTGCAACACTTGTATGAGAGGATTCCATAATTCAAAGGCCTATCTACTACATCGGCAAACACTTCACTAAAGCTGAACAGAACTATCCAAAGTTAGAAAAATTGGCATATTGCTTTCTAATGGCATCAAGGAAGTTGTGACCGTACTTTTAAGCTTATCCAATTAAATGTTGATAGATTAACCCTTGAAATAGGTACTCTATCGACCTTAGACTTTAGGGCGACTTCAGAAGTGTAATATTGAATTGGGCTAGTATGACGTGACTTATAATTCTCGAAGGGCAATCACCAGACAAGCATTGGCTGGTTTCATCGCAGAATTCACCATTTTAGATAACGTAGAGCATGAGAAAATGGAAGTGTTAATGCAATGGAAGCTATTTGTCACTAATGCATCAAACTAATTTTACTCAAGAGCAAGAGTTATGCTTAAGACCCTCAAAGGATGATCGATCTGCTATGCCTTAAGACTGGAATTCTGTGACACCCCTAATTTTTCTTTAACATTATTCAAGAGATTTAATTAGATTAATTAAACGTAATAATGTGTGGCATGAAAGGATTAGGCCTTAACTAGTCAATATATAAGATTACTTTAACTTAAACATAAGTAGGAGGAGAGTATTATTTTGTAATATGAAAATGAAAACAAACATGGCCGCAACAGCTTTCTCGATCATGCATTCATCTTTCTCAATCTTGCCTTCTCTCTTTCCTAAATTTTGCCAATTCTTATTCTTTTATCGATTAAGATTATTCATCTAATCGTTCCTATGCTCAGGTGGTTAAGGAATTTAAGTATTCTTTTCCTCAATTTTTCTACCAGAATCCTAAATCCAAGAATTGGGTCAATTCTTGAAGAGGGAGAAAAATATGTTTTCATTGCAGGGACTATTCTCATTTGGATAAGGATTGTGGTGACCCTGTTAGATGTTTTGGGTGCAGTTTCTTTGGTCATAAAATGACCGAATGTTTGATGAAATTCAATCTTATTTCTAACAGGCGTAGTAATATCTTTATCTCTAATCATGGATTCTTTTTATTTTAAATGTATGAAACGTAAAAGAATATTATTAGATCATCTATGGATTCAGAGAATGAAGGAATTGAATTCTTGGAGGAATTATTCAAGCATTTTATGCGATCAATGAGGTTAATAATGGTAAAAGTTATAGAAAGAAATTTGAAGATCCTGAGGATTGTTTTGGAAAATCTGCTTTTTATTTAGATGATGATGATTCAACTATTGATATGTTGTT
Source organism: Allium cepa (assembly GCA_030765085.1). Taxonomy (NCBI): domain Eukaryota; kingdom Viridiplantae; phylum Streptophyta; class Magnoliopsida; order Asparagales; family Amaryllidaceae; genus Allium; species Allium cepa. Next base: position 710,157,900 of record CM060932.1, read on the forward strand.
AGCTTCTAATAAGAATAAGGGAGTTTTGAGCATTTTTGAAGGTGTTATTGAAGCTTCAGATATATCTGTTGCAGTTCAAAGGGAGAAGTTTAATATTTTTGATCCATTGCTACTAACCCTGATGTTTTGCATTATAAATTGGATCCAAATTCTTTGGAAACCAATGATACAATATACGATTATAAGTATGCAGTCCATTCAAGGGGGGATTTCAGTTCTACATTTCATTTGCGTGAGTTGAGAAAAGATTTCATTTATGTTAATGGCAAAAATTCCAGAGCTAAATCACGTGACATGGGAGCTTTGAATCAATCACTGCTAACCATGTTGACAGTCTTAAGTCATTGGAGGGTTCAAGAAAGAAATACGATTTTTTTGAAGGAGTAGATGTGAATACTCAATGTAATGATGTTAGTATTGTTGTTCCTTCATTTTTTTGAATCTTTGGCATATGATGACAAATTTGAGAATTGGCTACATGACTGCAATGTAACTTCTGAATGTTTGATTGAGGATTTTGAGGGTAGAGAAGTTAACAAGGTGGCTGACTCTTGTGAAGGATTTTTTGAACGATATAATAAAGAAGGTTTTAATCAGACCATTGATTCTCATGTTTTTGATGATTGGAATGTTTCATCTGACTATTTTGAAGAAGATGATGTACATAGTGAATCTAGTGAATTATGTGATGATGTGCATAAGGTTATTGGTGCTTTAGATAATGGTATGCACAAGGTTAATGATGTTATCTCAAACAACATGGTTTTTGATGGTGATCGATTTTGTGGTGTGGTTGGGGATCTAGATGGAGTGGCTATGAGTAGGTTCTTCGGTGTTCTGTTTGATGGGAATATAAATCTTGTAAATGATGTTTATAAAGAAAGAGTAATGGCTACAATGAGGGGCAAGGAGATTCAGACTGATGTAGTGGAGAACTCTTATGTTCTTTTTATGTCTATTGGTCAAATATAGGAGTGTAATTCCAAAATCCAAAATAAGGATGCTCCTAAGGATGTTTTAAGGGTGCTTCAAGCACTTCTACAATAATTGATATCGAGTGCAATATTGATAACAAAGATATCTTCATCGACAAGAGAGGCAGGCGTAAGAAATCAGTTGCTGTCAATAATGTTGTGCGACGTAGTGCCAGGGTCCATAGAAGTCATTCTCTGTTTATGGGCGAGTCACATGATTCGAGTGCTATGAATGACACTACGAATTTAGGCTCATGTATGGCTTTTGTTTTAGGCGATACTTATTCTTCCTATGTTTTAGGTTGTTTATCCACTAGTGAGTTATATCAGTTAGCTAGGGATACCATTTTTGTTCTTACTAATGTTGAATTAGATACTGCTTACGTTAGGAGTAAGGAAATAAAGAGGGTTAGATCATCTGGATTATGAGGATTATTAGGTGGAATATTATAGGTCATAATGATTTAAATAAATATGATAAAATTAGAGCATTTTTAAAGCTTACTTTATTGATATCGCCCGTCTACAGGAAATGAAAATAGGTTGTCTCGATCTTCGTTTTTATAGAAGATTAGGTGGTTATCATTTTCGGCATTGGGCATGTTTACCTTCAATTGGAGCTTTTATGGGTTTCTTGTAGGGTGGTATGATAATTCTTTTAAACTTCTTCAAACTATTACTAAGAAACACTCTCTACATATTTTTCTCATATCTTAACGACAACTCTTTATTAAATATAACTAACATTTATGGATTTTCTCAAAACTAACATTTATGGACAAAAATCGAAAATTGGTCGTCGAGTTCTATGGAGCCAATGTCTAGAATTTATATCATTTTCTCCTGGATCTTGTATCATGGGTGGTGACTTCAATGTTATGTGTTTTTAGGGGAGCGATCACCCCGGGAAGGCGATTTCTCTTTTCTATGGAAGAATTTGATCAATTTTTTATTAGTAGTAATTTGATAGAATTGCCACTAACTAATAGAGAATGTACCTGGAGTAATACAAGGGAATCTCCTTAATTGGCCCTATTAGATAGATTTTTCATCAGCGATGAAATTGAAGATAAATTTCCAACTTGTAAAGTCAATGTTTTGCCTTATACGCATTCTGACCATTGCTTTAACATTCTTACATGTGATTATCATAAAATTATTAATAAATATTTTAAATTTGAAAAAAAATATGTGGTTATTAGAATCTAACTTCCATAATTTAATTAAAAATAAATGGATATCGATGAATTTTTATAATATTAGAAATACAGATAACTTAGCAAAAAAATTTGTTTAAAACTTGGAGATCTTAGGAATTTTCTTAAAAATTGGAATAAGAATGTATTGACAATATTCAAATTAAAAAGATAATTTATTTTTGAAATGTTTAAAATTAATAAGATAGAAGAAATTAGACAACTAAATATTGGAGAGCGTAATTGTACTTGCTAATTTAAAAGAAGAACTTAATTTAATTTTAGAAAAAGAAAAGGTTATGTAAAAGCAGATATCTAGAATTCAATGAATTAATAAAGGTGGTAATAATACAATTTTTTTCATCATATGGCTAGCAGTAAAAACGTAGCAGCACAATAAATTCTATTTTTGTGGATAATGTTGAATTGGTTGATCAAAATGATCTAAATAAGGCCTTTACTGATTACTACGGGGATGTTTTTGGCAATAAAAACAAGCATAGAATAAACGTTAGATGGAATGAACTATATCCTATTGAGTCTAGAATTAATCTTAATGACATTGATAATCGTTTTTCTGAAGAGGAAATTTTAAAGGCTATTAGAAACATGCGATAAATTTTGAAATAAGCGTCAAATTTTCCATCGATTAGAAAAATACCGATAAATTTTGAAATAAAAATAACCGCAAGCGCAAGGCGTAAAATTTTAGTACGTGGCAAGTACGGGTCGATCCTTAGGAAATTTTTAAGATTCTAAAATTTTCAATTCAATCAAATTAGAACGAAGTGAGAGGAAATTGTTAACTACAAAAATAGAAGCTAAAGCTAGAATTGAAATATGATTTAAAAACTATTAGACTAGAGAACAATTTAGAGGCAAATCCACTCTCATATTTTTGTAAATCAACAAACAAATAATTTTTGATCTATAGCTTTGATATTAAGTGAAATAATTATTGTATTTATCATAAGTATAGTTTGTTTATACCATTAATTAACATAACTCAAACCATCAAACTATAATACAACAAATAAACCACTTGCCAATTCTCATGAAAATGAAGCCAAAGCAAAATCTATTTTAAGTATGATCTATTTACTGTTGTAACTAGTAATATAGAACATTAAATTTCATTTTTACTTTCATTTCAAAATCAAAAATTAATTAGAAAATGATGATGTAAATTTTTTTTATGTTGAATAAAAATAACTCATTTGCATAAGCAATATAAGCTGTCAAACCCACTTGTATAAACTTACATCAAAATTCACTTTCATGAAGCACAAGTAAAGAGATCATAAATCAAAAAAATGTTGAAATTACATAATATTTGAGAGCTTCATTACCCCTAAATTGAAGGGGTTTAGCTACTCATTTGTGTTATCAAATCAACACATGTAAGTTTCAACGTTGGAAAGCAAAGAGAAGTAGAAATTAACAAAGGAAATGAGACTAACTACTTGCATGAAATAAAATCAAACTAATTGCATGAATATAAATCTAAGCTATGAACATAAAACGAAAGAGTGCATAGAAATAAACATTAACAATAAAATAAAGAAAAGCATGTAAAAAAGAGAGGAGAAAAAGGCTTGGAAACCATTTTTATTTCACTTTTGTTTACAACTTGCTAATTTCCTAAGCAAATATATGAGAGAGTAGGAGATATTTACACGTACATAAGAGGGCTATTTATACATGAATAAAGTCCTAATTCTATTTTTAGCGTGCTTCCCAAAATGCCCTTTAGGAAGTGTGGCCACCAAGTAACCATTATGCACTAATTACTCCACCATTTAATGTGCATGAAGCTTTAATCTCCGCTTAGTTGTCCATTAGCTCCTAATTGTACATTTAGGTAAGTGGGGTCCTCCATGATCTTGAAATTGAATTATTTTCTCTCCATTCCTTTGTACTCTCTTGTACATACATATATCATCATGAATCCCTCTTCCATATGCATCAAAATTTTCTATAAAAATCATAAAAAATGTCCAAGTAAAATTCTCAAATTGACATGCATAAAAATGATCATTTTGCCCCTGAATGACGACAATATATGATGATTTGAAAATAATTGAATTTTGGTTTTATACATGTTAAAATGCCCAAATATGGTATTTATTTAAATAAAAAGAGATAAATTACGGAAGTAGATATATGCACATTTACATGCACATTAAATACCCCCACATTTATATTTTTATTCGTCCTCGAATAAAGGAAAATTAAGATAAATCAGTTTTCATAAGGAGCACGATTGCATTGAGTGTATGCAACAAGCCGTTAAACCTCTAGGTGTCCAAAGTAGGACGAGTGTTGTCTCGTGAGGGTTTTTTACGGATACTACCCACAAAATCCAAATGCATGATGAAAATATTTACAAAATGCAAGATTTATTTACAAAAAGATGAATGCGAGTTTTTGAAAATTTTTACAAATGAAAATTTTACTTTTAAATAGACATGAATAAGTTAAATATAAGTTTTAGTTATTATCTTGAAAATTTAAATCATTTACTCGTCCAAATTTCCAACAAAAACTAAGTTGTCATAACAGATAGACTATAGTTTAGCTAGTTGTTTCGGTTGATAACACAATGTAATTGTGAAATGAATTGTTAGTTGATTATCAATGTTTGTGAAAGTGGTATTCTCATTTATTTTCAATAACAAGTTAAATCATATAAGTAAAATAATGCCTAGATTTCAATTGCTTACTCTCTCTTATTTGAAATTTTTATTGATATTAACAATATTTACATATGCGTAACTCAGATAAACCGAGCCAGATATATTACCTGTGCACTGCCTTGCAGACTGATGTGAGGGGAATATAGAGCGTGACGAGTGAACACACAAGTGTGAACACTTATCGATTGTAGGTGCTAATAAAAAGAATTTTTATATACATACACCTAACTCGGATAAACTAAGGCTAGATATTCCAATCGTGCACTGCCTTTCGGGCTTACGTGAGAAGGGTACGGAGCATGGCGAGTGAACATACGAGTGTGAACACATGACTTTAGGTGTTAAAAATATATACATGTATTTAAAAGTTTTTTTTACTCTTTTTTTATATTTGTTTAGAAAGCGAGAGTTTTGCAAAATCATTTTAGCACCATTTAACTTAGAAGATAAAATTGTTATATCCTTTACTTTAAATCTACCACTTTTTTAAACAACGATTTTCAATTATAACATACTTCATAATTAACACATATGAACCTTCCTATATACTAGTTAAAACATTGTTATTTGTAATCAAACTTCATTTTTATTTTTGCTAAGACAAATAAATTTTCAAAAATTTCAATTTATTAACCAAAACTTATACTTATCCCATAGTGTTTCTTCAAAAATAAATCAAAATGCTAAACAGAAAATGTTTTTGAGATTTAGAAATTTTGAGATTATTTTTAGTTAAAAGAAAATAAAAATTCAAAAAATGCCGCGAAATTTAAAAAAATTAAAAATGAGACTCCCCCCAGACTTAATTTGACTGTGTCTCCATAGTCAATGCATGTTATAATGAACGTAACAGGGAAAACTATGCACATATTTACAAAAGAGGGTTAACGTTCTTACTAGACGTAGCTTGGCTCATGAAGGTCATGAGCCCCTCCTCTTGGTTACTGGGTAATTCCAAGAAAGGTTTCAAACGATGACCGTTGACTTTGAAAATCGAACCATCCCTAGGGTTTTCTATTTCCACGACACCATGTGGAAAAAAAGTTCGTACCACAAATGGTCCGGTACATCTTGATTTAAGTTTCCTATGGAATAAATGAAGTCTTGAGTCATATAAAAGAAATTTCTGGTTAGGCGAAGACGTTTTCCTTAGGATTGACTTGTCATGAAAAACTTTTGTTCTTTCTTTGTAAATTTTCACGTTTTCATACGCGTCGTTCCTAAGTTCTTCTAGTTCGTTGAGTTGTAGTTTTCGGTTTTCTCCAGCTTTTCAAGATCAAAGTTTACGTATTTTATTGCCCACAATGCTTTGTGTTTGATTTCAAAGGGTAAATGGAAAGCTTTACCGTAAACTAAATGAAATGGAGACATCCCAATGTTGATTTTAAAAGCATTTCAAGTAAGCCTAGAGCACATCAGTTAATTTCTAAGACCGATCTTTTCGATTTTTGTTGACAATTTTCTCCAAGGTTTCTTTTATTTGATGATTCGAAACTTCAACTTGCCCACAAGTTTGAGGATGATATATGGTGGATAACTTGTGGGTTATAGTATATTTCTTCATTAATGCTTCAAAAGATCGATTGCAAAAATGGGTTTCGTTATCACTAATTATTGTGCGAGATGTGCCGAACCTCGAAAATATGTTTTCTTTGAGAAATTTCACAACAATTCTATGGTCTTTGGTTTTACAAGGAATGGCTTCAACCCATTTTGAGACGTAATCGACAGCGAGAAGGATATATAAGTTTCCAAAAGAATTGAGAAAAGGTCCCACAAAGTCGATACCCCAAGTAACAAAGATTTCGATCGTAAGAATAGGGTTTTGAGGCATCATATTCCGTTGAGAAATTCGTCTAAGCATTTTATATAGATCACAAGTTTTACAAAATTCAAACGAGTCTTGGAAAAGAGAAGGCCAATAGAAACCACACTGAAGCACCTTTTTCATAGTTTTTCGAGGATCGAAATGTCACCGCATGCTTGATCGTTGCAAAATGAAAGAAAACTCCTGATCTTATTATCCGGAATGCAACGTCGGATGATGTGGCAGGGATAATATTTAAACAAGTATGGATCGTCCCAATAGAAATATTTCACCTAGGACATGAATTTGCATCCGTCCTATTTGGACCAAGATGAGGGAGTTTCTTTAGTGACTAAGTAGCTCACCATGTCAGCATACCATGGATCGGTGGAAATTGAAAGAAGTTGTTAATCGGGAAAGTGTTCATTGATTGGCAAAGAAGATGGTGCGTTCGAAAGACGAAACAACTGATCGGGTATGACATTATCGTATCCTTTTTGTTTTTAATTGTAAGGTCAAATTCTTAAAGTAAAAGGATCCAACGAATCAAATGGTATTTAGCATCCTTTTTAGTGAAGAGATATCGAAGCACGCAGTGGTCCGTGTATACGGTAATGTGTGAACCTATCAAGTAAGGTCGAAACTATTCGAGCGCAAAAACGACAGCTAGAAGCTCTTTATCGGTTGTTGTGTAGTTGAGTTGAGCGTCGTTCAAAGTCATACTCGTGTAGTAAATGACATGAAGGATTTTGTTGATGCGTCGTCCTAAGACAGCACCAACCAAAAAGTTAGAAGCGTCACACATTATTTCGAAAGGAAGATCCCATTTGGGTGCGTAAATAATTGTAGCAGAAATGAGTTCGTTTTTGAGAGGTTCAAAAGAAGAGATACACTCAGAATTGAAAACGAATGGAACGTCTTTTCCGAGAAGAGTCGTCAAAGGACGGGCGATTTTGCTAAAGTCTTTCACAAAGCATCATTAAGAGCCATCGTGTCCTGAAAATGATCGAATGTCTTTAACAAATTTGGGAATGGGTAGGTTTGCGATGACATCGATTTTTTCTTTATCTATCTCAATGCCTTTGTTTGAGATGATATGTCCAAGGACTATGCCTTGTTTGACCATAAAGTGGTATTTTTCTCAATTCAAAGTCAAATGTTTTTCTTTACATTGATTTAGAACTAACTCGAGATGATGTAAACATCGGGAAAAAGAATCGCCAAAGATTGAGAAACGTTTATAAAAATTTCTAGAAAACGTTCAATCATGTCAGAAAAGATGCCAACCATACATCGTTGGAAAGTCGCAGGAGCGTTACAAAGTTCGAATGGAATATGTCGATAGGCAAAGGTACCGAATGGACATGTGAAATTCGTTTTCTCTTAATCTTCGGGAGCGATTGGAATATGGTTATAGCCGGAATAATGATCAAGGAGCCAGTAGAATTCTTGGTCGGCTAACTGTTCAAGCATCTGGTTAATGAAAGGAAGAGCGAAGTGATATTTTCATGTTGTGGAATTTAGTTTTCGATAGTCAACGCAAACACGCCTACCCGTTTGAGTACGAGTTGGAATAAGTTTTTTTGAATCGTTCTTGACAACGGTTAGCCCATACTTTTTCAGTACAACATGAATTGGGCTAACCCATGAACTATCAGAGATTGGGTAAATGATTCCGTTGTCGAGAAGTTTGAGAATTTCATCATGCACCGCATCTTTCATTTTTGTATTAAGCCTTCGTTGCGCGTCACGAACAAGCTTGGCATCGTCGATTAAATGGATGCGATGTTGAACAAGAGCGGGACTAATTCCTTTTATATCGAAAATTGACCATCCAATTACTTCTCTGTTTTTCGAAATAATAGGGAGTAACGAGGTTTCTTGATCGAGGGAGAGAGTTGTGGAAATTATGACGGGCAATGTTTCGTTATCACCTAAGTATGCGTACTTAAGGTGATCGAAAAGTGGTTTGAGGTCCAACTTTGAGAGTTTTTGGATCAAAGAAATGGGTTGAGATTCAGACTCAACTGGTAGCGATTCAAAGGGAAGATTTAATCAATTTCGTTGGGAATTTCGTGAAACAATTTTCGTACTCAGCTTCGCATTCGTCGTTAAGGTCAAGTATCTCATTTTCAAAGTTTTCGTGAGTGGCACTAACTTCCAACGTTTGGTCACAAGGTTCATTCGATTGGCTTTCAAGATTGAAAATATTGAGATCCAAAGTCATGTTTCCAAAAGTGATTTCATCGATCCATTACGACAATTGATTAAGGTATTTGAGGTGGCTAAGAATGGTCGGCCTATAATCAATGGAATTTGACTATGGGTTGTGTTTCGAGAACGATAAAATCAACGGAGAATATTAATTGCGCTACTCGAATAAGCATGTCTTAGATTTGTCCCACGGGCTTCTTAATGGAACGATCGGCGAATTGAAGCGTAACTTTTGTGGGTTTGAGCTCTCCTAAGCCTAATTGTTCGTATACGGAGTATGGAATCAAGTTGACACTCGTGCCTAAGTCTATCAAGCATTTGTTAATCGTCTTGTCTCCAATAGTACACGAAATTGTAGGGCAGCCAGGATCTATGTATTTGATGGGAATGGATTGGGACAAGACTTCTCTCAAACTGACCGCTAAGAAGACTTTTTTGGGCCCTTGAGAGTCTCGCTTTTGGTTGCACAAGTCCTTAAGAAATTTCGTGTAAGTAGGGACTTGCCAAATGATGTCAAGAAGTGGAATGTTAACTTTGACCTATTCAAAAAATTTCAACTACTTTTCCATTTGGTCCGAATGTTTCTTTGGTCGAAGACGATGTGGAAGGAACACGATACTCGGTAGGCGGGCTACTCAAGTAGAAGAAGAAGAATTTTGATTGGCATTCGATTCAATATTTGGCTCCATGTTCTGTTTAGATTTGTTCGTTGTTTTAGAAGTATCGAGAGAGGTTTTCGATAAATCATTTTGGTTAACAACTTGATTATTGATTTGTTTACCGGAATATAAAGTTGTGATAGCATTCGATTGGGTGACATTGCTATCTTAAACAACATGGGCTTGATTTGAATTTGCGTTTTGATTTTTGGGATTTGGAATGGGCTGGCTTAGGAATGTTCCTTGTTTGCGTTCACTTACAGACGTGGCTAATTAACTCATTTGCATTTCGAGTTTAGCAATTGATTGGTTTGTGTTTTGCATATATGAGATCAATAAATTTTGCAAATTGTTGTTTGATTGAAGGCTTTCAGTAGTTTTTAAGCCAACGTTTCAAGAGCTTTCTCAAGTGAACTTAAACGTTTATCATGTTGGGGAGGATTAGCAGAATTTGGTTGAAAATTTGATTGTTGCGGTTGATTATGGAACGAACCCGCAAAATTTGGTTGAAAATTATTAGGCTGAAAGGGAGGATTCGAAGCATTATTTGGGAATGCTTGAAAATTGGGATGAATCATATTCGTGTTGGGATTGTTTTGGTTCCATGCAAAATTCGGATGATTTCTCCAACAAAGGTTGTACGTTGGAGTAAATGGGTCATTTTTGGCTTTATTGAAAGCAATGATTTGTTCAATAGAATTGGGGCACTGATCGACTATATGATTAGGATCATTGCATTTATTACATATCGGTTGGGAAGTTTGGTTCATTTGATTCGATGAGAAAACGTTATTAAATTTTTTAATCATTGCGTCGACACTCGATCGTGAATAAATTGATTTTTCTTTCGAACATTCCCATTGGGATGACTTTTCGGCGAGGTTTTCAAGAAATTGCCAAGCGTCGTCGTGATGTTGGGCAAGAAAGTTGCCTTGGCACATCGATTCGAGCATGGTTCGTGAGCTGTTTTCGAGTCCATCGTATAAGATTTTGCATATCGTCAATTTCTCGAAGTTATGGTGTGGATATTTTATCAAAAGCTCTTTGAATCTTTCAAAATATTTTCTGAATGGTTTCCCCTTGAATTGATGAAAATTTACAATTTCGTTTTGGATTCTACTTGTTTTTTTCCAAGGAGTAGAACTATTTTAAGAAAGCTTTTATGAATTTTCCCATGTTTTAATCGAGTTTGATGGTAAGCTGTACAACAATTTTCAGTATAATCCGTAAGAGCGAATGAGATAAATCGAAGTCCGATTCCATCATTAGAAAGTTGTTGGAGATTGATGGTCGCGCAAACTTGTTCGAATTTAATCAAGAAAATGTATGGGTCATCGTGCACGAAATTGCCAAAATTTGGAAGCGTGACAATATGGTTCGAGTGAATTTTGAAATGGTTACCCGTAGGGGCTGGTATGCAAGATGGAATAGAAACTCTATCGGGAAAGATTCTATCCATAAGAGTTCGATGGCGTTTTTGTTCGCCATTTCTAGAGGATCGTCCATTCGAGTTAAATGATTAGTTGTTGAGTCATGAGTCCAACGATTTGTTGTTATGTCACGAGTCCGAATACTCATGTACAAGTGAAAATCGGGAAGAGAAAGAAGTTAGAATCAAGTTTAGAGAATGAAAGAAGATTTGAAAAACAAAGTGAAAAATTGTCTCTCTTTTTTTAAAAAGAAAGGAAACTATTTACCAAGCGAAAATTATTTTCAAAAGAAAAGTTTGATTTTTGTTTTGTTTTTGGCTTTTCAATTTTTTTGTATGTGTTTGTTTTTAATTTTGAATTTTTTCAAATTTTCAAATATTTACCCAAAGGATTTTTGTTTTTTTTGTTCTCAGAAAATGGAAGTTTGATTTTTTTTTATGTTTTCGTATTTCCAATTTTTTTTTGTTTTTTTGAAAGATTTTATATTTTGTTTTTTGGATTTTTGTTTTTGATTGAAAATTTTCAAAGGAATGGGAAAAAGGATTGTTTTTTTGGATTCAAAACTAAGTTAAGTAAAATCTACAATTTTTTTTTTAGATTTTGGACTTTTTTTTTATTTTTTTTATTTTTTTAAATATGCATGAATTAATGGAACGGAACTAAATGAATGCAAAGGACTTAATTACAGTTTTCTGTCCTTAGTAGCTCCTAACCCAAAATTCTATAATCACACTTTGTCTTAAATCAACAAAAATATTTCTCAACTAGGTAATGGATAGGGGTTATCAGTGCAACACGAATCACCATTGCAATGCAGCCGAAGGTTTAAATACCTTCAGAGGAACAACCAATATAATATTTACGAATCATCGTAATTTTTATAACTGGTTATTACTCTGCCGTAGCCTAGACACCAAGAAATAAAATTGTTCAAAAAAAGCAATTGTGAAGATACAATTAAGCCCTAAGTGAGCTTGTGACACCCTTAGATCCAACGTCTAACTGTTATTACTTGTCAAATTCTATGATGAAATGCGTTTATGGGCTAAGGAAATGGTGATGAAATCCCCCACCTTATGTGAATTGGGATATTGTCCTTAGAAAAGAAAATAAGATGAGATGAATGCAAATCAGAAATTATACGTGAATTTATAATGCAACTAAAATGAAGTTTGCTTTTGAATTTTGAATTTTTTTTATAAATGCAAATGCAAGCAACCAACAATGTAATTCAAATAAAAAACAAGAGATAGGGGTACGATACCAGAGTTTGCATAATTATTAGCAATTTATTTTTAAGCAGCGATTTTTTAATGCAAGAAAGCGAAGCAGTTTTAGCAATCAATTCTTCCTTTTATTTCCTGCAAGCTAAAAATTAAAAACAAGATGTATATAAAGTTTTTTCTTTTTCTTTTTTTATATATATCAAAGAAGAAACTAAATCAAAACATAACAAACAAGTGAAAACAAAATAAACAACACAAACTGAAAATCAAACAAATCGATATTTGTGTTTTTTTTTAAAGTTATGATAGAACTAAAAACAATTTAAATCTAATTTAAAATTAAATAATTTTTTTTAAAGGGTAAATCAAAAACAAAACTAAAAGAAAGCTAATTTTTTTTTAATAATGGAAGAAATGAAACAAAGAAAAATGTGTTTTGGTTATATATTTTTCTTGGTATGTGTGTTTTAAACAAAAGAAGGAAAAACCGTATACAACAAAATAAAAATAAAAATAAACTCGGCCCACTTAGTATATTAATGCAAACAGAGAGCACCACCCAATTAAAGAAATCACGAAATCGAATTCTCAAACAAAAAGAAAATCGATTTCACCGACTCAACAATCAAATTCTCAATTCCACAAAACAAAAAACAAAACTCAATTCGTGAACACTCGAATTCGAGAATCAAAAACGAAACTGAATTACAAAGGTCCGAGGAGGTTGAGGGATGCAGTGGAACAGTGATGGGGTTGGTTGTTCTGGTTGTGATGGTAACGTCGCGATGCAGTGTAGTTGTGGTTCGAAGTTGAATTCATGGTGTTGCGGTTGGATTTTCTGTAATGGTCAGGAAAAATATTTTCTTTGTTCTCTCTTTTTTTTTTTTTTTTGTATCAGCGGTATGAGATGGTTTATTGTGTGTTGCAGTTGTCAGGGCAGGCAATTGCAGCGATGGTTTTTTTTGGAGGAGGTCGAAGTATTGTGTTGTAGTAAGGAGTCAGTGGGATGGTTTGTGAGTTTGTAACAGCAGCAGTTTGCTGTGTGTAGCAGGGTGAAGAAGTAGAGGACAGTGCAGAGGGCAGTACTGTGTTTGGATTTTGGGATGAAATGTTGAATGTATGCTGCTGGTAGTTGTTGACGGAAGGAATGGTAGTTGTGAAGTTGTACCCAGTAGTTTCTATGAGGTGTTGAAGCAGGGGCGGTGAATGGTCGTATGGAGGGATGAAATGAAAGTGAATGTAGAAGGAAGTGGATGTTAGGGGTAGGTCAGTTGGTTTGTTTGTGAAGTCGTATTACAGTAGCTGTCGATGTAGACAGTGATTGGGGGTATGAAGTGGGAAGATGCAGTAAGGGAGGGTGACAGGGCAATGGGATGATTTAGCAGCGACTGTGTATGGTATGTAGATATTGAGGAGAGTGGATTTGTTGTGAGGCAAGCAGTATTTGGTCAGAGGAGATTAGAGGAAAAGGAATGGTACAAATATATTGTGGTTAGAGGGGGAGCTGTCTGCAGTGAAGTATGGTAGACTGAAGTGGTTACAGGTAGATGACTGAGTTGCAGGTATATGAATATGCAACAGGAAGTGCATTGTGGCGATGCTGGTGGCACTGTGGAGTGGGAAGGCAGTAGGTAGAAGTCAGGGATGTTTGTAGAAGTGAATGTTTGTGTTGTTGTGATGATGACAACAATAGTGGATTGAAGAGGAATGTTGCGTGGAAGGAAGGTTATGGTCAGTGGTAATGCAGTTGTGTAGATATGCACAGTGTCAGTGGGGAGGAATTGATATTTGGATGTACAGTAATGTGAGAGTATGGTGGACTATATGCAGCATGGTTGAATGTTATGCAATGGTGGATGGTTTGTGGAAGTCTGGTGGTTGTATGGTTGTTGATGGTGTGAGAAGTTGGCTTATGTTCCGGTATGGTCAGACGGTCAGGAGTAGTTATGTAATGAATGATGGTAGTGAAATGGGTAAGAAGCTCGTTTGTAGAGAGTTACTAAGGGGATGCAATGGAGATGCACAGCTTGACACAAAGGCAGTGAGGCAGTGAATAGACTTGTAAAGTGAATGTAACGCTGAATAGTAAATGGAATAAAATGCAACGTGAATGGTAAAGTGTAAATTTTAAATAAAATGAAATGAAAATTGAAAAAGAAATAAAATGTTTTTGTTTTTGTTTTAAAATTGCGTATGCTTTTTTTTTTAAACCAGAAGAACTAGAAAAACAACAAAATTGCAAGTGCAAATTAACAAACAAATCCAAAATAGAAAAGCACAAATGCAAACAAACTACAATTTTTTTAAAATGCAATACACACACAAAAATAAAAGAAAAATAACTCGAAGAATAGAAATTAAAATCAAACAACCTCTTCGGAAACGGTGTCAAAAACTTGTTTAACGGCAAATTTTCTATCGATTAGAAAAATGCCGATAAATTTTGAAATAAAATAACCGCAAGCGTACGGTGTACAATTTTAGTACTGGCGAGTACGGGTCGATCCGCGAGGAATTTTTAAGATTTTAAAATTTCAATTCAATCAAATTAGACTAAAGTGAGAGGAAATTGTTAACTGAAAAAAAAGAAACTAAAGCAGAACTGAAATGTGATTTAAACACTATTAGATTAGAGAACAATTTAGAGGCAAATTCACTCTCAAATTTTTGTAAATCAACAAACAAATAATTTATGATCCTTGGCTTTGATATTAAGTGAAATAATTGTTGTATTTATCATAAGTATAGTTTGTTTATGCGATTAATAAACATAACTCAAACCATCAAACTATAATACAACAAATAAACCACTTATCAATTCTCATGAAAATGAAGGCAAAACAAAAGCTATTTTAAGTATGATCTATTTACTATTGTAACTAGTAATATAGATCATCAAATTTCATTTTTACTTTCATTTCAAAATCAAAAATTAATTTAGCAAATGATGATGTGAATTGTGTTTATGTTGAATAAGAATAGCTCATTTGCATAAACAATATAAACTATCAAACCCACTTGTATAAACTTACATCAAAATTCACTTTCATGAAGCACAAGCTAAAGAGATCATAAATCATAAAAGTGTTGAAATTACATCATGTTTGAGAGCTTTATTACCCCTAAATTGAAGGGGTTTAGTTGCTCATTTGTGCTATCAAATCAACACATGTAAGTTTCAACATCGGAAATCAAAGAAAAGAAAAAATTAAACAAAGGAAATGAGATTATCTACTTGAATGAAATAACATCAAACTAATTGCATGAATGTAAATCTAAGCTACTAACATAAAAAGAAAGAGAGCACAGAAAAAAACATTAACAATAAAACAAAGAAAAACATGTAGAAAAGAGAGGAGAAAGAGGCTTGGAAGCCATTTTTATTTCACTTTTGTTTACAATTTGCTAATTTCCTAAGAAAATATATGAGAGAGTAGAAGATATTTACTTATACATAAGAGGACTATTTATACATGCGTAAAAGCCTAATTCTATTTTTATGGTGCTTCCTAAAATGTCCTTTAGGAAGCAGACCACCAAGTAACCATTAACCACTAATTAATCCATCATTTAATGTGCATGAAGCTTTAACCTCCACTTAGTTGTCCATTAGCTCCTAATTGTACATTTAGGTAAGTGGGTGGTGTCCTCCGTTATCTTAAACTTGAATTATTTCATCTCCATTCCTTTGTATTCCCTTATGCATACATATATCATTATGAATCCCTCTTCCATATGCATCAAAATTTCCTATAAAATCATAAAAAATGTCCAAGTAAAATTCTCAAATTGACATATGCACAAAAATGACCATTTTGCCCCCGAATGAGATGAATATACGATGATTTGAAAATAATTGAATTTTGGTTTTAAACATGTTAAAATGCCCAAATATGATATTTATTTAAATAGAAAGAGATAAAATATGAATGTAAGTATATGCACATTTACGTGCACATCACGAGTCTAGAATTAATCTTAATGACATTGATAATTGTTGGGCGAATTTTCACCCAGAAGACCTCAAGACCAAGAAGCCGCAGTTTCACTCGGGCTCGCAAGCAACCTCTACTTCGTTCAACAGCCAAGAAGCTCAATACTAACCTAGAGGGCCTTCCAATATTCTCCATGAAGAAGCTCACTCGGCCCCCACTTCATTCGGTTCCACAACACTCGGCCCCCACTTCATTCGGCTCCACTTCACTCGGCCCCCACTTCATTCGGCCCCATCTCATTCGGCTCCTTTATGCCACCACTCCAACTCCCCTGCCGAACCAACCTTGCCACCGAACCACCTACATAACCGAACCAAACGACTACCGGTCCACATTCTCACACTCCTACTACCGGACCAGGCAAGCACCGAACCAACCCTCTCCTTTCCCCTGCCGGTCCACATGCACACCTACCACCGGTCCAAGCTCATAGCCGAATGAAGCCTTGCCGAACCAGAAGATTGCCAGTCCAGATTGCTTCAGCCCGGGCCCACCAGCAGCTATATGCTTCCAAGGCCCCTGCCCTCAACCTCATTCTATAAATAGAGGGGCAGGGGTACAACAATGGCAGACAAGTTTGAGAGCTCAAGCAAGGAAGGAACTTTCAAACTACTTTCATATACTGATATACGAAGCATTGTACTTGTAATCTGAAAGAAAGAAGATAATAACATATAAAGTGGACGTAGGCACATTCTGGCCGAACCACTATAAATCTGTGTGTCTTTTACATTTCAGCCCCTACTTCTTTCATATTTACATACTCATCTAAAATCATTGAAAATCACATATAATCAACTAAATAATACGACTTGGAGGTGTTTGTCCATTTTTTGTGCAAACATTTTTGGTGCTTTCACTGAGAGTTGAACTCAGACTTCATCTTCAGAACTCAAGCTTCATCTTCTCCCACTCAACCTTCTTCCTAACAACATCACTCGTTGCTTAGAAATCATGCCTTCCAAACAGAGAAGGGATGTTAACAAAGGAAAGAACATCGCAACTAGCAGCCTTCCAGATCCAGCAATCACAGATCAGCCCACTTCAACAGCAGTACCAGATGAAAATCAGGAAAATCCAACTGGTCCCGCAACGGAACAACCAATCACTAGGGCAGATCTGGACAGGGTTGTGGCTGAAGTAACTAACCGCTTCACATCCCAACAAGGAACTTTGGTGGACCAACTCATGACACGCTTAAGGGATGCTGAAGAGTCCAACCGCAACACTGAATCATGGGGTGAATCCCAATCCGGAGGATCCCGGAGGCAACAAAGGTCTTCACTCTTCGAACAAGCTATCAACAGGAACAACGATGATAGGGGCCGCGCCCGGACTCAGCCCGAATTCCGACTCGAGGAAGCCCTTGGAACCGAACCTAGCGGGGGAGGCACCAGGCGAGGGTCGGATGTAGCTGAGCCAGTCATGCCACCTAATCATAGAAACCCCGCTGAACGGAGCCGAGCTAGAACCCTGCCCGAAATTGACCCCATGGATGTGCTCCAAACAGAACCCCACAGGGGAAGATCAAGGCAGGGGGCAACTGTAGCTGGTCCTAGCGTGCATCCAAGCAGCCAAAGACAACCACTGGATAATGCTAGAAGTGATAGACTGTACCATCCCTACAGGTCATCTGGACGAGATAGATCCCGCAGGGAAGAACCGAGCTCATTTTTGTCCGCTCCAAGTTCTGACGAACGAATGGCACGATTATTCAGAGAATGTGTCCAACGGGAGCAAAGGGACCGGGGAATAGGCGCTAGGGTCACCAGTCCCTTTACCCGAAATATCGAAACTGCCATCACTCCCCGGGAATGGAAAATGCCAACCATGGAACCTTACAAAGGAACTTCCGACCCCATCGTACACCTGCAGAGATACACCCAGCATATGCTCATGAGTGGAGCAACAGAAGGAGTATTATGTAAATGCTTTCCGCTATTCCTATCAGATCTAGCTACCTCCTGGTTCTGCCATCTACCCCAAGGATCCATCAGCTCATGGGAGATGTTAAAAGAAAGGTTTATTAGCCAGTTCCGCATCCATGTGGAACAACCCAAGGATGCTTATTCTCTATCCAATGTCAAACAGAAATCCGGAGAGACGCTGCAACAATATCTAACACGGTTCAACGCCGCAGCGGCAGCAGTTCAAGATGCCGATGAAAAACTCACTCTAATGGCCCTCTGTAGTGGCGTACATCCAGACACCAAGTTTGCCAGAAGATTAACTAAGGAAAAACCAGCTACCTTGCCTGATTTCTTCCATGAAGCTGGAAAGTATATGAGACTTGAAGACGCTGCTACGGAGAGGCAGTCAGGGCAACAAGGCAAGATAGTTCAGGACAAGGTTCCCACTGCAGCTAAGGACGCTCGAAGAAATGAATCTAGAGACAATGCTGGGGGCAGAAAGGTTGAGAAGCGCCAATATCGACCAGGGCCAAGATTTGACTCCTACACTCCTTTGAATGAAACAATCGAAAACATCTACCTAGCCACTCAGGGCGAACTCGGATACAAGCGCCCCCCGCACAAGAAAGAATCAGATAACGCACTCAAGTCCGGAAAGTTCTGTCGCTTCCACGAATCCCACGGACATGACACCAATGAATGCCACCATCTTCGGGACTTGATCGAAGAACACATTAGAAGAAGAAGACTGGAACGTTATGTGAAAGGTCAGAACAGGACTCCAACTCCTGCCAATGAGAACTCAAAGCAACCCCTCCCAGAAGTAGGCGGAGGGAATCGCAACAATCACAACACCAGTGGCTCTAGTCAAGAGAAGATAGTGGTCCTTACCATCTCAGGAGGACCACACATCGCCGACAGAAGTTGGGCAGAGATGGAAAGGTACGGCAAGTCGCTTAGAAATGCCGAAGGATATGTTAACTCCATTACGGAGGAACGCGACCCGAAACGAAAAGAAAACAATGACATTGTATTCAGTAGGCATGATTTGGAAGGAAGACAGTACCCACATATGGATCCCATGGTCATCTCTGCCTGGTTTGGTCCAGCTAAAGTTTTTCGGATTCTAATAGACACGGGAAGCTCCGTAAATATCCTGTTCAAACATGCTTTCGACAAAATGAAGTTATCAATGAAGGATGTATCCCCCTGTGACAAACCACTGCACGGTTTCACTGGAGATGCAAAAATGCCCCTCGGGCAACTTGACCTCTTCGTCGAAATAGGAAGTCATCCCCGCTCCGTTGTGCGAAAACAAACGTTCGTACTAATAGAAAACCACTCGGCTTACAATGCTTTCTTGGGAAGACCAGCCTTGTCTGACTTTCAGATTGTATTAGCCCCCTGGTGCCTGAAAATGAAATTTCCAACAGACAACGGAGTAGGAGAAGTAGAAGGAGATCAAGATGCTGCCCGAGACTGCTACGTAACCGAACTTCGCAATAACCGCAGAAAGAATAAAGGAAAAGATGCAGAGACTACTCTCTGCATGAAAAGCTTGGAGGCATAGCAACTAAAGAAAGCCCCTCCTCTTCGATACACAAGCGATCCCTTCAATGAACTAGACCCCAGGGATAAAGAGGAGGAGGCTACCGCCGAGCCTGCAGAGGCTATGGAATTCGTATCGGTAGATAAGCATGATTCAAGTAGACTATTAAAAATCGGATCTCAGCTGGAAACGGAATTGAAGGATCAACTCATTGACTTTCTCCGCCACAACTTAGATGTATTTGCGTGGACCCATGCCGATATGACAGGAATCTCCCCAGACATAGCATGCCACATGTTGAACATCGATCCCACCAAGGTACCAGTAAAGCAGAAAAAGAGGAGCATGGGGGCAGAGCGATCGGCAGCCCTTGATGAGGAAGTAAAGAATCTACTTGCTAATGGCTTCATACGGGAAGCCATCTACCCAGAATGGATCGCTAACCCAGTGCTAGTAAAAAAGACCAATGGAAAGTGGCGAACATGTATTGACTTCTCCAATCTGAATGACGCTTGCCCAAAAGATTGCTTCCCACTTCCCCGAATTGACCAACTTGTGGATAGCACAGCCGGACACGAACTCCTATCTTTTATGGATGCATACTCCGGATATAACCAGATTCCCATGCACGCTCCCGATCAGGACCACACTAGCTTCATCACCGACCGCGGATTATATTGTTACAAAGTCATGCCTTTTGGACTCAAAAATGCTGGAGCTACCTATCAACGCCTCGTCAACAAAATGTTCGCAGAATTGATAGGACGAACTATGGAGGTATATGTGGATGACATGTTGGTAAAGTCCAAGAAAGCCAACGACCATGTAAGCCATCTGGACGATACGTTTCAGGTACTTCGCCGATATGGAATGAAGCTGAATCCTCTAAAGTGCTCCTTCGGAGTATCATCGGGAAAATTCTTAGGATTCATCGTCCACGCCAGAGGAATCGAAGCAAACCCTGAACAAATCCGGGCTTTAAAAGAAATAAGGATACCTTCCACTCGAAAAGAAATGCAGAGCCTAAACGGAAAGGTGGCCGCCCTAAGCAGATTCATTTCCAAGGCAACTGACAAGTGTGTCCCTTTCTTAGAAGCACTCAAGAAAGACAAAGGGAAGTTCGAGTGGACCGACGAATGCTTAAAAGCCTTCCTCAACCTAATCGAACACCTTCAGAGACCACCAGTACTCTCAACTCCAAATGAAGGTGAAGTGTTATACCTATACCTCGCTGTATCATCTCATGCTCTAAGCGCCGCCTTGGTAAGAGAAGAAGACCGCATACAACGCCCGGTTTACTTTGTAAGTAAGAGATTTACAGGGGCAGAAGCCAGATATCCTAAACTTGAGAAATTAGCATATTGTTTATTGATCGCGTCACGAAAACTGCGACACTACTTCCAGTCTCACTCCATCAGGGTTCTAACCGATCAACCACTAAGACAAGTGCTCCATCGTCCTGACACTTCTGGGCGACTCCTCAAATGGTGCATCGAACTAAGTCAGTATGATATCACCTACCATCCCCGCACCGCTATCAAAGGGCAAGCCATGGCTGATTTCATTGCCGAATTCACTACCAACGAAGGCAAGGAACAATCCGAAGTAGCAAAAAACATCAAGTGGAACCTCTTTGTAGACGGAGCATCAAACGAACAAGGCTCGGGGGCAGGTATTGTGATCATCACCCCCAGGGGAAGAAAGTTGTACTATGCATTAAGATTGGAGTTCACGGCCACTAACAACGATGCTGAATATGAAGCAGTAATAGCGGGATTGGAACTGGCCCTAGAAATTGGAATCAATTCCTTATGTATTCATAGTGATTCTCAGCTTGTCGTAAACCAGGTACTAGGAGAATTCCAGACTCGAGGAGAACGACTCACAGCATACCTAAAGAAAACCAGACTGCTGCTCGATCGATTGGACCATTATCTAATCAAACACATTCCTCGAGAAGAAAACCAAGAGGCAGATGAACTTGCAAAGCAAGCTAGTATGAAGAACAGCACCATTTCCGGAGCACTAGCAATCTCAAGGCAGCTAGCCCCGAGTTTCGAACAAGCGAATCTGATAACTGCAATCGAAGAAGGAACCTGGATGACTCCTATCCGAAAATATTTGCAAGATGGCATACTACCCGACAGGCGTGACGAAGCCAAGAAGATCTTGAGGAAAGTTCCCTACTACACAATACAAGAAGGCATCCTCTACCGGCGTGGCTTCTCTAGCCCCTTATTAAGATGCGTCGCCGGAAGGAAAGCCAAGGAGATATTAACAAACATCCATCAGGGAGGATGCGGAGATCACACTGGAGGACAGACTTTGGCAAGAAAGATACTCCGATATGGATATTACTGGCCCACACTAAACAAAGATGCCCTAGACTTCGTTAAGAAATGCGACAGATGTCAGAAGT
The DNA here is from genome assembly GCA_030765085.1 of Allium cepa. NCBI lineage: Eukaryota > Viridiplantae > Streptophyta > Magnoliopsida > Asparagales > Amaryllidaceae > Allium > Allium cepa. The sequence goes on from CM060932.1 coordinate 710,179,975, forward strand.
TCGCCAAGATTCCTCGACTGCCCACAAACGAAATTACTCAAATGACTAGCCCTTGGCCATTTGCTGTATGGGGAATTGACTTAATTAGCGAACTACCAACGGGCCGAGGCGGAGCCAAATATGCTATAGTGGCAGTCGATTATTTCACCAAATGGGTGGAAGCGGAACCTTTAAATAAAATATCTTCAGCAAAAGTTATCAACTTCTTGATCAAAAACATTCTGTGCAGGTATGGAGTCCCACTCAAGATCGTATCCGACAACGGACTCCAGTTTGACAGCGAAGAATTTGCCGACTGGTGCCAAGAACATGGAATTCATAAAAGCTTCTCATCAGTAGCTTACCCTCAGGCAAACGGACAAGTTGAAGCTGTCAACAAAATTCTCAAAACCCTAATCAAGAAGAAACTTGAAAGGTCAAAAGGCGCTTGGGTTGACGAACTTCCTACGGCACTATGGGCATACCGCATATCTTTCAGAACATCAACGGGACATACTCCTTTCTCTTTGGCATATGGATCGGAGGCAATGCTCCCAGTTGAGACTATTGTGCCTTCCCACCGTAGGATCCACTACAACCCAGAAGAAAACGAAGAACTCCTCCTCATGTCTTTGGATCTGATCGAGGAAAGGAGAAACGATGCAGCACTCAAAGCAGCAGCTCACAAACAGAAAGTGGCAGCACAATACAATTCCAAAGTCAAGCACCGCAGCTTACAAGAAGGAGATCTTGTCCTCAGGCGAATCTTTCCGCGCCCCGGGGCACTGGACCCCATCTGGGACGGACCATATGTAATTTATAAAGATCTCCACAACGGAGCTTACATTTTGTCAACAGTGGACGGAGAGGTGTTCCAGAGGGCATGGAACATCCGACACCTCCGTCGATACTTTTCTTAACTTGTACTGCCCATATGAAGTGAATTAACAAAGAGAATCAGTGGACGTAGGCATTTCCGTGCCGAACCACTTTAAAAAATCTTGTCTCTTTTTAACTTGTTCCTTTATGTCTTGGCTGCTCGTTAAGTTTTATCCCTTTCTGTTGAACAAAATCCTATGGCATCTCCACCCAAGACGCACCACGGCCTCATCTGGACTAGGCCTAACAGGTACGCTACGATTCTATGCACTCGCCAATGAGACACTTTTGCTCCAGCATCCCTCTGCTGCGGGTTAACTCATTGCGCGCCTGCCCTCAAAGCCAACTGTAATGAGCCGATTATAAGTCATCATAAATGCCGACTATAGCCGATGGAAGCTCATTACGGCGTTCGGCTCGCCGGCAACTGTGAACCTACTTTAAGCCCCAACATAAGGTGTGGCCAGCCAGGGGTAGTTCACGGCCAACGGCACCCACGCTAGCCGGCCACGGTAAATCGAATAATACCCACGATTACGGACCATAATGGTTCGGGTAGTTACCGTGCGCGATCTCGGCTCCGATGTGTCTTAAGTGCGGCTGTGGTAAAAAAGAAAACTCCCCGCAGAGGCGTAAGATGGGTGACAAATGTCTCCAAGACCCACAGCTAGGGAAAGTGACTACAAAACCCGTTTGCCACGAACTTAAGCACATCGACGGCCTTCCGTGACTGGAAGTTTTACATTTACTATATTTCCATTCCATTTAAATATTTTTCCCCTATCCTGTATAACAAACTCTAAAGTACAGGAAACCGAATAGGAAGCATTCACTCATAAGGCTCTAAGCCTGCGTACTGGGTGGCAGGGCGCTCAGCTATACCCGTGAACAGTTACACAAGACACTCAAAGCTACCGCCTGCGAATAAAACATAAAGGGCGGTACTCTCTTCTCTTGTACATAAATGCGTAACTATAGCTTATTCATACACTGACATTGCAAAACGTGAAATTATATTTCAAGCAAAAACTTAACATCAAACACAACTAGAATCACAGGCATATACATAATTATACTTCTCACACGGCACATAAAGATAGCAACAACATTTAAACATGACAGAATCAGCTTATATTATAAGATCACACGAAGTTATTCTTTGCAAATAATTTTATTACAGTTGCATATCAAAGACTAACATAAACAGTGATAAAAAAGAAACAAAAAGATGGCAGATGCCTCCACACTCCATCACCAACTTCCCCAGTCTACTTAGCCGCAGGATCAGAGCCCCCAGCATGCGGATCAGAAGTCCCGCCTGTCCAATTCGGAAGAAGAATTCATTAAACGAACAACCAAGTTATGGAAACACGGGAAGAAAAGAAAGGGAAGAAGAATAACTCACCAGCATCCGCCGCTTGATCCTCATCATCCAACTGCACGCCCGCTTCCTCTGCAGCAAGCAGCCGCATCCCCTCTTTCACCGCCGCTTGCTCCTCCTTTGAGAACTGAGCAGTAACCGCATTCAAGTTGAAAGCCTCTCCGCCTTCCTTACCCGTGTTCACCCTGGCCTCCTCTAAAGTCTGGAGATACACCTTGGCCATGACCCGAGGGTAATCGTCCATCCAAGACAAGCCGCCCTCCTTCCAAGTGTGGAAGTACATATCCTGCAGCATCTCATCCATCATCCCCTCGTTTTCCTCAAACTCCCTCACCCGGGCCTCGGAAGCTTGCAACTTGGCGACGGCGACGTCCCTCTCTGACTGGTATCTCAAGCAGTCAGCCTGGAGTGACCTCCTCATTTCCTCTTCCTTCAACCTGAGGGACCTCCTCATCTCCTCCATCTCCTCCTTCAACTCGGCCTGAGCCATCTCCGCAGCCTCGAGCCTCCCCGACAACTCCTCTACCCGCTCGAGATCCGCATTTCGAACCTCATCCACCGTTGCGATAGCTATGTTAATCCGTTCCCTGCAAGCGACCTCCATCTTCCGTAATTCCGCCCTACTGGCCTTCTCCATGGTCTCTTTCAGCCGCTTGGAGGCTTCCTCATGCTGGGAAATCTGGATGGCTTGGTCGGCGAGCTGCTTGGCCTGATCGGCAACCTTTAACCTCAACCGAATGTTAGCACTCCCGATCTCTTCCCCGGCCTTGACCAACTTAGCATGATGCTCCATTAACTTCCTGGTCTCTGCGGCCACCCGGTCGATATTAGCCTTGGCCTCATCCCCTATGGTGACTACCCGTGTAGTAAGTAAATCAAGATCTAAAGATTTGGCCTCGTCCAGCACCCTTACCATGGGGTTGCGGGGAAGGAGGTGCTCGCCCGTGGTCTCATCGAATGAAATGTCCCGAAAGCTTGGGTCTAAATCAGGATGACCAGCAAAAGGGTCACGAGGCACGAGGCGAGGCACATCGGGACGCCTTATATGAATGACAGTAGGACTCTTGGAAGGAGGAGGAGGGGGGCAGGGCTCCGTGCTCTCCTCCGTAGTATCACGAGGAGGCTGAGTAGGGGGAGGCTGAGTAGGAAGCTGCGAAGCAGAAGAAGACTCAAATAAGGAACGGCTCCGCTTCCTTTTCTGAATACCCTCTTCGATGACCCCAAGAAGAGGGCGGTAACTGACTACATCCCCAGTGCGATCAGTAGAAGGTTTCGCGGAAGCTCTCCTCGACTTAAATTGTTCAAGGCGGTGTCGAACATCCGACGTTTTACCCGCCTGGCCTGCCCCTGGAATAAAGAACAAGTGTTACGAACATACAATAATCCGCAATTCAAAAAATGTGCTAAGTTAAAAAGAAAGAAAAGTGAGGAGACACATCTATTATACAAACCCGGCGGAGGAGTGGGATACTGCAATAAGTCCTGGATCTCATTCCAGGACGGAAGTGAACCGTAAAAAAATTTCTAAGTCCCTATCGAAAATGGAATCGGCAGAAGACAAAAGTTCACCTTGCATCGCCGGAGTCACCCTGGCTGAAGCCACAGCTTTGCCGGTTTCCTTTGCCTTCTCCGTTTCCTTCTCCTTTTCCTTCTCCGTTTCCGACTCTCCCTCCGACTCCCCGAAGGCCCGACGGAGAGCCTCATCCAGTTCGAGGTCTTGCTCAGAGGTTAGAGCAGCAACCCCACTACCACCTTGACCATCGCCATCTCCTCCACCCTCCGACCCTTCTCCAACTTCGCCTCCTTCCTCCTCTTCTACACCTTCCTCCTCCGGGACAGTCGGGCAAATACTTGGAGAAGGGCCATCAGACTTCTTCAGTTTCTTCCCCCCGACCACGGGACGCTCTGCGAAAGGCTCCCTCTTACCACTCTTTACTGTAGCCCCCTCCTTAGCTTTGGCAGCCCTCTCCTCAGCCGTATCCCTTTGCTTAACTACGGACTGGCGCGGTAAGATCAAGTTATACTCCAAGAGGGTTGCGTTCCTGATCAAGAAAGAGGCCGACCGGTCCCGTGCCGGAATAGCCTTTAGTTCAGCAGCCATTCGCACTAAGGAATCATCCTCCACGACTGCAACACCACCTGTCGCTAGCCAGAAATAAAAGCATGTCAGAAAAAACACTACCGTCAAAACACATGAAAAATATAAATGAAATCAATCTTACAGCCGGAAGTGAAAAGGCGGAAAGAAACAGCATCGTCCTTGACGAAGAACCACTCTTTCTTGAACATGGTGAACTTGGAATACAAGTCCAGAACTGGTTTGAAGGGCACGGCCGCCTCCAGACTAATATACGGAGACCCCTTCTTATAGCCTCTCAGGTTGTACAAGTATCGGATTTCCCGGTTAGAAGGAGGACGCCCGTACCTCCTCTGGAAGATAACAAAGAGGCTCACCAGGATGGCATATGAGTTAGGCTGGAGCTGGAAGGGAGCCACCTTCAAATATGTGGTGAAGCTTACTATCCAAGCGTTGATAGGGGGGATAGCGCCGCACATGCAATGGTATCTGCTAAAAGCGAAGTAGCCCTCGGGAGGATTATATGGCATCACTCCATCTCCCGGAAGCAGCATAAGCGTCCTGTCAATCCCAAAGGAACGGGATATGGCGTCGAGTTGCTCCTCTTTCAGAGAGCTAGAATAGCAATCAGGGGGGGAGATGAGAAGCTCCTGGGGACCATACCCGTCGACTAGTGACCTCGGAGCGGGTACGTGCTGTGCTGGATCTGGCTGGGCTGGGGGCACGGCAGAAGTTTCTCCACTATCCCTGGATTTCCTCTTGCCCGATCGAGTTTCTACCTTGCGAGACATTTAACTACAACACAAGGAAAGCATGGCATTAGAACAAGGAACATAGAAAAGTAAACAAACAAATGCGTGCAAGTGTGGGATTTCATTCGCAAACTAAAGTTTTCAAGTTCACAAGTTCATTCGGTTTCCATCTCATTCGGTTTCCATCTCATTCGGTTTTCATCTCATTCGGTTTCCATCTCGTTCGGTTTCCATCTCATTCGGTTTCCATCTCATTCGGTTTTCATCTCGTTCGGTTTCCATCTCATTCGGCCCCAAGGCCGTAGTCCCATTCGGTGAAGTGAAAACTTTCGTATGTATTCGGCAAAAGGGAACATACCTGGTTCGGTACTAAATTGGTCCGGCGCTTGATTGATTCGGTATTTGTTTGATCCGGTACTTAACTGGTTCGGTGCTCAATATGGCTCGGCTCTACTCGTTCGGTAAAGAAAAACAAGGGGGGTACGGCCTCTATATATAGGCGAACTCACAACCACCGAACCAAACAATTCGCCCAACCGGACCAATAGTACCGGACCACCAGAAGCCGAATGGGAATAGCCGGACCAACCAAGAACCGAATGAAACTCTCTCTCTACAGACCAAGACCAGGAACTAGTGGCGTGCAAAGCGCCTCCCTCAGATAAGTACCGAACTCCAGAACTAACTAAAAAATAAGATTATGATAGCGATGAATAAGTCGTAAAATCCTCACCGACGTGGATTAAATCGTTTACACGTGTACGCGACCTCGAATGGTCCATAGGCACGCTCTGAATGGTTATTAACCCTACCATCGTGGGAATTTACACTTTGACACGCATTTTTAAGCCCACCGGTCATATGGATATTTGATAATTATGAAATGGCTAAGCTACTTACACATGTACGGGGTTGCGAACGATCCCTAGGCATGCTCTGAGCTGGCAATAAACCATCTTCACAAACATAAACCGGGCATCGACGATGCCGAGCCCCTTCGGGGCTCACTCTCTCGTCCTGAACGGCACAGTTCACTTCATCTCGAATATTTCGATCATGAACGGCCGTTATTCGAAATCACACTAAAACTGTAAATTCCTTTGCAGGATATTAACAGAATACGAACGTCCAATCGCTGGCGTTACAAAGCCAATCTTCCTGCCACAAGAAAAACAAAGCGCGACATATGCAAGCACGTGCCCCACTTTGGGGGGCAAATGTTGGGCGAATTTTCACCCAGAAGACCTCAAGACCAAGAAGCCGCAGTTTCACTCGGGCTTGCAAGCAACCTCTACTTCGTTCAACAGCCAAGAAGCTCAATACTAACCTAGAGGGCCTTCCAATATTCTCCATGAAGAAGCTCACTCGGCCCCCACTTCATTCGGTTCCACAACACTCGGCCCCCACTTCATTCGGCTCCACTTCACTCGGCCCCCACTTCATTCGGCCCCATCTCATTCGGCTCCTTTATGCCACCACTCCAACTCCCCTGCCGAACCAACCTTGCCACCGAACCACCTACATAACCGGACCAAACGACTACCGGTCCACATTCTCACACTCCTACTACCGGACCAGGCAAGCACCCAACCAACCCTCTCCTTTCCCCTGCCGGTCCACATGCACACCTACCACCGGTCCAAGCTCATAGCCGAATGAAGCCTTGCCGAACCAGAAGATTGCCAGTCCAGATTGCTTCAGCCCGGGCCCACCAGCAGCTATATGCTTCCAAGGCCCCTGCCCTCAACCTCATTCTATAAATAGAGGGGCAGGGGTACAACAATGGCAGACAAGTTTGAGAGCTCAAGCAAGGAAGGAACTTTCAAACTACTTTCATATACTGATATACGAAGCATTGTACTTGTAATCTGAAAGAAAGAAGATAATAACATATAAAGTGGACGTAGGCACATTCTGGCCGAACCACTATAAATCTGTGTGTCTTTTACATTTCAGCCCCTACTTCTTTCATATTTACATACTCATCTAAAATCATTGAAAATCACATATAATCAACTAAATAATACGACTTGGAGGTGTTTGTCCATTTTTTGTGCAAACAATAATCGTTTTTCTGAACAGGAGATTTTGAAGGCTATTAACGATATGTCTAGTGATAAATCCCCGAGACCCTATAGTTTTCCTATTTTATTTTACAAACTATTGTTGAATGTATTAAAAATTGATTTAATTAACATGCTTAATGAATTTTATAATAGGAAACTACAATTAGGAAGATTTTATTTTGAAAATTTCATTCTAATACATAAAAAAATCGGTGCGAATAATTTGAAAGGTTTTAGACCAATTTCTTTAGTTAATCATTTTGTTAAAATTATTTCAAAAGTTTTAGTGAATAGACTTAGTATAAAAATGAATGATTTAATCGATTGTTCACAGACCGCTTTCATTAAGGTAGAAATATCATGGATGGATGGTTGTTGTTCAAGAGTACATAATCACTGTTGTAAGAATAACATTACATGTGTACTTCTAAAACTTGACTTGCGAATGCGTTTGACTCGGTTGATTAGGAGTTCTAGTTGATATGTTATTGGCTAGAGGTTTTAGTCGTAAATGGATTGGTTGGATTATGACATTGCTTGAAACCGGTAATTCTAGTGTAATGGTTAATGGGATTCTAGGGAATAAAATACAATCAAAACTGGCTTACGACATGGTGATTCTTTATCGCCTCTTTTGTTCAATTTAGCTGCCGATGTTTTTGCTATGATGATTAATAAAACAGCTAGAAATGGATATTTAGGGAGCGTTGGTAACGAAATTTCACATAATGGACTCTTTGTTCTTCAATTTGCGGATGATACCTTATTATTTACTTCACATTTTCCTAATCACGTCATTAATCTTAAATTTATTTTATATAGTTTTTAACTACTTTCAAGACTAACAACTAATTTTGATAAAAGTTTGGTTTTAATTTTAGATGACATTGAAAAGGTTGAGGGTTTAGTAGCTAATATGTTAAATTGTAAAACCATAAATTTCCCTATCGATTATCTTGGATTTTTGATTAGACCAACTAAACTTAACATGATGACTGGCTAATTATAATAGATAAAATTAAAAATAGAATTTCCAATTGGAATGGGAGGTTTTTATTAAGAGCGGGTAGATTAGTTCTTATCAATTCTGTTTAATCTACACTTCTGATTTATTGGATGTCTACGCACCTTTTACCAAAATGGGTGATTAATAAAATTGATAAAATAAGAAGGGATTTCTTATGGAACGGTGATAATTATAGTAGTAGTCTAAAATGTTTAGTTAACTGAGAAACCGTTTGTACACCGAAAAAGACGGGAGGACTAGGTGTTATTAGTTTACGTAACATGAATATGTCTTTGTTAGGAAAGTGGTTGTGGAAATTTAAGGATATAAATGATAATTCTGTTTGAAAAGAGATTGTATCTAAACATTATTATAATGGTAGTAATAATTTGCACCAAATTACACCTACGGTTAACAATAAGTTGTCTAATTTTTGGAGATTAATTTTAAAATGTCATGATATTTATAACCTTGGTATTAATACGATTATTCATTCAGGAAATAATTCAACTTTTTGGCATGATCGTTGGACATCTATCATTCCTCTTAGGTTGAATTTAAAGAACTTTTTGAAATCTGTAATTTTAAATATGCTTTAATTAAAGATGTTTTTCCTTCGGATAATGGTCCCCCTTGGAACGTTAGTTTTAATAGAATCTTAGAAGGTACAATGCTTAGACAAATTACTTTATTATGTATAAGATTGAATTTATATAATAATGATAACGAAAATGGTATTATTAATTGGAAATAGGATAAATGTAAGAAATTCATTTCTAATTCATTATATAAAATTTTCAATTTCTCGGGCGCTACTAATAATACTTTTAATCTTATTTGGAAAGCAAACGCACCACCAAAAGCTAAGTTCCATATGTGGTTAATCTTGCATGGGAACCTAAATACCATTGAACTTTTAAAAAGAAAGAACTTGCCATTTGATGATAAATATACTTTTTTTAATGGAAAATTTGAACCAGATTTGATAAATTATTGAATGGAAAATTAAACTTAAGGGCAAGTGATTATAATATGAATTTGGAAGTTTAAGCAAATAAGTTGTATAACTTATGAAGCGAGAAAATGTAAGTAAACAATTCTGTTAAGCGAAACAAAATCTGAATTTGAATAGTGATATAGAATTTGACTTAAGTAAAAAAGTTAAATAAAATAGAATTTGAAATAAATTAGTAGTGAACTTAAGTTGTATAGTGAAGATAAATGCAAGCGAAGATGAAGTAAAACATAACTTAAGTAATGTTAAATGAAGTTGAATTTGATATCAAAATGAATTAATAAAGTGAAGTGATGAATATGAATTTGAGTTATATAGGGAAATTCAACTTTAGTTATGGAATGAATTAGCAACTAAATTAACGAATGAATTGAATTAAACTAATGTAATAAATTAGTAAAAGAAATATGAATTGAATGTTAATCAATCGAATGTAAATGAATTGATAAGGACTAATGAATGTAAGTGTTAATTCATTTAAAACTAATTAAAAGTGTTAAACCAAATTGAATGTGAACGAAGTAAATATGAATGTTGAATGCAAAGTAAATAAATTTGGTTGCTTATGTATTGGTTGTTAGATGGTTATTAGTTGACTGTATAGAAATTCGTTAGGTGTTAATGGAGTTAAATTAATGAAATTGGAAGCTATAAATACTTGAATTCAAATTAATAGTAAGTGAATGTAAATAGAATTGAATTTGGTTTGAATTTGAAAGTGAACTAACTTGAATGTAAGTTAGTGGATGTAAACTAATTGCATTTGGATAAATGAATATTAGTAAAATCCAATGTTAATGAATCAAATGTGAATAAATTGAAAATTAATTAGATGAATATTGATGAGAATTAAATGAATAGTGATTTGGTAATGGATTGATTGGATAGAAATTGGTTTGTTGGATGTTAGTGGGATGATAGTTGTTTGATGGTTGAATTTGTTGGTATTGATTGCATTTGCTATATTGACATATATCGTTGTTATATTGGTATATGTTGCATATTGATACTACTTTCATATATACATGTTTCTCATTGTTTATTGAGTATTTAGTAGGTGCGAATGGTGTATGCTTTGCTTTTAGAGCTCGCTTTCGTGCAATATTAGCCGTATATGCTCATCAATAATATATAAGGTACATATCATACTTTTATATATTTTTTCCTATGGGATGCCTCATCCTCGAAGATGAAATGTATATTTGTGATATATGTGTGTGTGTGTTGTAATCCTACTAAGATCGAACCGTGCAAAGGAGGCTATGGTTAAATTTTTTGAAAATTTAAGGCGTTCTAAATTTTTTGGGAAAGTTGGAGAAATTCGTGATAACTAAAATTTTGATTATTGAGTTATAAATTGAAACGATATTAGTTGGTTTTGAAAAGATAACCAAGTACGGATTTGAAAACTTAGAAATTTTTTTATAAGAAGTTTAAAGAATGGATTTTGAAAAAGTTAAAATGTTTAAGATGTTGGTTATCTAATTTAAACGAATTGTTTTAAAAAAATTAATTGATTTTGTTACTTTTTCTTACTTGGTAATTTCGAGGACGAAGTTCTTTTAAGTATGGGAGAATGTAACGATCCAGAAATTCAGTCATTTGAAATTCATATATTTAATTAATTTTAAATATCCACAAATTAATTTTATAAGCTAAATAACTTATATTTAAAATATAGTGATTTAATTGGATAATTATATTGTTAATTTAATATATGAAATTGCTGAAATAATTGGAATTTGAATCTAATATGAATGAAAATGATTTATAAAGTTGAATTAAATTCTATTTTAGTTAGAATGATGTTGGAAAACTTTTGAAATTGAATTAAAAGTTAATATATAGAAATTGAATATTTTAATATTTAATTGACGTATAAAAATAAACATTTTTCATACAATCTTGGATTTTGACGAAACTAGTTTCATTGGATCCGTAATTTTATATTATTGTGGGATTTCAAATTTCGTGTCAATCGGATTTACGGTTTGTCCAGGGCAAGCTGAAATGCGTAGAAATTCGTTTAAGTGAATTTTAATTTAAATAATTCGATTCAAAAACCTATTGTAGCAACCCAACTTTCTAACAACAAAAAGTCGCATCACTAATTAAGAAAGAAAGGGATAGAAGAAGAAAAGATAAGAAAGAAGAGACACAACAACATCAGAAACCCACAGCGGAACGAATGAAATATAATATATCACATAAAATATTACATAGTATCATATTACATCAGAGTACACAACTTATACAACACATATTAGACAGTTATAAACATCTATCTAACTACACAACTCAAGATATCACAAGATACAGATACAACACAAACACAGCGGAACCATAATATATCTACACGTGGAAGCCTCCTGCTCCATATCTCCTCCAGAATTCGTCAAGCTAACCGGAATCACTTGACTACTCATACATAATATGAGTACCCAAGAGTTTAATAAAACAGAAAATAAACACTCGGGTCAGACAGGGGTCTGGTGTGAGTAAACGGTTTGAAATTGCTTAACTTTAGAAAAACCTTTGAATAGAAAAGGTATCACCTAAGACTTCCCATACACAAACATGGAAAAGTTTTACCTTACGCTAACAAAACATTTGATAGGAAATCCAGTGATATTATAATAGTGTCTAGGGCTTTCAAGTAAATAAGAAATAGCCGAAATTGTTACATTATTATATTTCAGCTACTAGCCACAAAAGTGGGTAATACAAACAAAACCGTAGGGTCTCGTAGGAAGAATGGGTTTCCATCAATGGCAGAGCTACCGGGGTACCGCCCGTCACAGTACGTGGCCAAGATCACAGTATAGAGGATTACGCCCAATCCCCTACATCACAAAACCGGGACCACTCCTTACTGAACAGTCCCGAGTAAGATCACCCCGTGGTTGGCGCGACCAACCACCCACTAAGCCGAAATAAAAGGGACATCTAGACAGGAATGACCTCACCCTGAAATGGGTGCTACCCACCTAGCCTTGCTGCACCTCCCCTATTTTAGCCATTCTCGGTTGATGAGGATTGAGGCTGCGATTGCCTTTATAGAACACATATATCTTAGAATTCTCATCATCTACCTGACGATGTTCTGAAAGCATTCAATCCATACAAGTTTGTTCCGGGTTCGAACGAAACCGAAGGCACTATCTCATTGCACTCATTTTGGAATCACCCTTAGAGTCAACGACCATAGCCCTTGCACTCTGAATCACCATCTCGAATCTATAAGTACCATCTCCGTCAAACTCATTATGGAATCACCCACAAAGTTATACTGACGAATAGTTCTTACACCTCGAGTCTTCACTAAGCTCCACTTGGATTCACGACCTAACGTTTAATTTGGATCGATGTGGTTTTCGGATTAGCCGATCCCGGTCTCACCGAATCTAAACGCCATTTTAATGTCCAAGTTGTTTAAGGGTTTTAAACAATTAACATATATTCAGGATGATATAAACAGATAGATGAATCACAATTATCACAATAGATAATTCATATCAAACATTCATCTCACAAAGCAACATATCGCATAACAGAGATATCCAAATCATCTAGTATCAACCAATCACCAATATCAATATCCAATATAAATCAATCAATATTAACCAATCATCCAAAAGCAGAATTGATTAATTCATAATCAATTTGATTACCTAAATCCTTTTTCATTTATTTATTCCAAATAAATAAATTAATCATCTCTTAATGATCTTCTTTAATTAATCTCCTTGATTAATTATCCTTTTATTACATTCAAGTAATTATACTTAATCATATACAGTAATTAACCTTTAATTACTATCATTAATTACAATAATTAATGATCCTATATTTGCTTCCATTAATTAAGTAACTATAATTAATTACATTAAACCTCAATTAATTACAATTAATTAATCACATTTAAATTAATCACCCTTGATTAATTCGTTAATTATATTAACAAATAACCCTTATTAATTAATAATTTCTTTAATTAATTTATAATTTATCATCTCATTAATCATAAACAGTAATTAACAACTTGTAATTACTTATCTTAATTAATTAACTTCTTAATTAATTATATTAACCCTTTGATTAATTATTCTAATTAATTAATCTTTAATTACTTCATTAAGTAGTTATTAATCAATTTAAATTAATAAATCCTTAATTAATTATAATTTTAATTAATTACCCTTAGTAATTAATCTTAAATTAATCACATTAATTAATTAATTAATCACATTAATTAATTAACTAAAATTAACTAAGTAATTAACCCTTAATTAATTACATAAGTAATTATCTTCTAAATACTTCATTAACAAATCTTGATTTTTCTCTTAATTAATTACTTAACAAGTAATTAATTCCATCATTAAATAATCCTTAATAATATTAATTAATTAATTACTCCATATTTAATTAACTAAAAACAATTATATTAATCAATTCCTTAATTAATAACATCAAGTGATTAACCATTAATCACTTCCATTTAATTACTTCCATGAGTAATTTTCCACTAATTACTTCCATAAGTAATTTCCTCTTTCCTTAATTACATTCAATAGTTAACCATTAATTACTTCATTAAGTAATTACACTTAATTAATTCATAATTAAGTAATTATTTAAAATCAAATAAACAATTAACTAATTATTTAAAATTAATTAATTAATTAACTTCTTATATTTCAAAATCCTTAATTAATTAAGAAAAACATTTATCTTAATAAGTCTTTTACTTATTCATAAATCATATTTAATTAAGAGTTTTTTTAAAGTTCATTACAAAGATAAACTAACCATATTTATCTACATAAATAAATTATTTGAAATTAATCAAATTTTATTAACTTAAAACAAATTATTTTATTTGGTTTTCAAATTAACTTAAAACAATATCCTTATTTGAAAATAAGGCATTTAGAAATCAAATTTAAAATTTAAAATACTTTAATTATCTAACTTAAAACTTATTCATTTTAAATAAAATTTGAAACTTAACTTTTTAAAACATTACTTAGAACCTTGATTCAATATTTAAATTCAAAACACTCTTCTTTAAATTTAAAATTTAATTTAATTAAATTACTTTCAAAAGAAATCACCTCAAAACATTTTAAATTTAAGAATAAATTCAATTAACATTTTTTTAAAAGTTTGATTTATATTTATTTTAAACAACAAGTTTTAACTTTGTATTTTGTCTCCTTGATAAAACTTGTTTATAATTTTATGCTTGATCTCATTTATTCAACAATAAGTTAATTTGTAAACTTAATATCTACACAGAACTTAACAAAAGCATCACCCTAAAAACTCGAGTCAAACACTCATACTACTCGAGCCAGATCCCGAGTCCTACTCCAACTTCCCTTACTTCGAGCCGACACACGAAAATCACGAGCATCCCTTCGATAAGAACTCGTCTTCCCAAACTCTCAAATATCCAGTGCACACAACAAACACGGTGCACGGGCCCCACTGCCTCCGGCGACCGTAGATCGTCGCGCCCATCGTCGATGATCTCACGAATGCACACGAACACAAAACCAAACCCAGATTCGAGAATTCATCATCGAATCGAATTTTGACCCCTTAGCTCAAAAAACTGCAGAAAACATCGACCACTAAACCCCATCGCCATTGACGAACACGGCACCGGCATCTCCATTAACTTCACCAGAGCATCGCCGCATCACCGCGCTACCATCCCCCACGTCGCGAGCACCTCCGGTTCATCTCCACGACGCAAAAGCCTCGATAGCAATGCCGAAACAAGAACAAAGAAAAACCCTATATCAACCAAATCCAAACAAATTTGCCATTGGCAAATTTTGAAAACATTTTTCCTCTCATCAACAACTCACATGCTAACTTCGACCCAGATTTCAAATCAAATTATCGAGTGGATAATCGGCAATTCACCCAATTGCCGAAACCCTTCAACACCAAATTTCCAATTGACTTTCAATTTAAAAATTATGAATTTAGTGTTAAAATTCGTGATTTTTCAACACGAATTCATTTATACAATCTAAACTATAAATTGTATTCATTGATTTTTTAACATGCATTAGTGGTTTACTGTGTTTTTCATTTTTAAAATTATTTGTAAATTAAAAACTACAAAAACTATTTTTAAAATTACCTTCAACATTAACATAAAATATTTCATTCAATCATCAAGGCCAAATATTGATGTTTAGTGGGAGATTCAAATTTTGAAAAGAATTCGGGTCTGAAAACAATAGATAACAGAGTGTTTGAATATACAGGTTACTTACTCATATAAACATATCTATAAATTCAGTAATATAAACACTGGAAGATTTTTATACAACACCCAGATCAAATCATAGATCATCACATGCATTTAAATTGAACAAGATTAATCTGTTTTTAAAAATATTTACTCACCTTTTTAAATTTGCAGAGATCAAAGCAGTATTCAATTATTTCAGGCCCTAGAACATTAAATCTGAAGAAAACTTTGATTTTGCTAATGAAACCTTGCATGCCTTCAAATTGTTGTTTTAAACTTGCTGTTGCCCTTCATTTGAAATGCAAGTTTGAAATTGCAGATTTCATTTTTCTTTGCAGAACTTTAATTTCAGATTTGATTTGCTTTTAGTTTAATTTCAGGTTTGAGAAAAGTTTCTGTTTTGAGCTTTAGAAAAGAAGACAAAGGAAAAAAGAGTTTGTAAAAACTAGTTTTCTTCTAAAAATATTTATTTATTTAAAATTAAAATAAATATATGTCCACTTGTTGTTAAATTGAACAAATGTCACTAAAGTACATAATCTTCTTACATGTGTTATTAAGATATCCTAACATGTTTACACATGTTACTTAAGTAATTTTTAATTAATTTTCATTTAATTTAAATGTAAATATAAACTTACATATTTAATTTACTTTATAAATAAATACTTACATATGTATAAATAAATTTACTTTTTAAAGAAAATATTCTAAAACTAATTATAATACAAATATATTTTCTTATACATGTAATTTAAAATCTAAAACATTTATTTTTAGTGTTTAAGAAAAAAAATTTAAAAGAAAGTTTTATTAATAACTTTATACAATATATTTATAACCATTTTAAATTTAAACACTTTTAAAGAAAACAAAAATAAAACTTTGATTAAATCCTTTTTAAACTATCATTTAAAATAAACAATTATCTTATATTTTGAAACAATTGAATTAATCTTTAAATTAACTTTTGAAAAATATTAATTCTAAAACAAAGCTTTAAATTACAATTCATACATATATAAATCATCAATAGATTAAATTAAATTTCAAAACAACTCCAAATTATAACATATACGTACATATATATTACAATTTGAAAATTATTTATTTTTATTTAAAACAAAAGATTTCCTATTCACATTTTATATATATATATATATATATATATTATAAATAGAATAAAATTTTATTGGCTTTGAAAAATAAATCTTATCCATTTTAAATTGTTAGAAAGATACTGATCAAAATTATCAGATTAAATATTTATTAACCTTTAAAAGATTAAGTTTACCAATTTAAATTAAAATTATAAAGAAAAATTATCAAATCAATTTAATTATTAATTCAGATTATTAAAATTGATATTACCTAAAATTCCGGGTCGTCACATTCCTCCCTCCTTAAAAGAATTTCGTCCCTGAAATTTAAAAGCAAAGATAATTTAATAATCCAACAAAGATTTTAATTTCAAATAGCACAACATTCCTATCATCCAGTTACTAACAACCATAGTAATCCATCAAACAAACATACTTAACAAATTATCCTGACACCAATCAGAATAAATCTTCTAACTATCTAGAGTTTCCCAAGTATAAACCACTGGGCACTCGCTCTATAGAAGCTAAATTAACTACACCACCAAAATCCAAAGCTCCTCTCATCTCTAGATCCATCAATCTAAACAGAACATCAGACTATACTCAAGTCTAGCTCAACTTCCAAATCCAACAGAACTGCAGATTCCATAACCAGCAATGAATCATACACGTACTCTCTCAGAGATACGTGAAATACAATGAATCCCAGTTATCCAAACTGGCAATTCAATCTTATCTTATCAAAACACAAATAAGAAATCTCATATGTCTCAGAACTAGCCATCCAGTCTTACCCAATTAATGTTCTCTTAACTAGAGAAATCTTAACAACAATGAAGTCTCCAACTTCAAATTCCAAACTCTGTATCTCATATCAGCATAACTCAACAGACAATCCTGAGCTGCCAATCTTCTTCCTGATCATCTCAACCTATGCTAATGCTTCCAGAAACAACTAGACCAAAGCAAACCAGTTCCTGGATCCTATCCATAGAAAAAGTCTTCCAAGATCCGTCGAAATCCAGAACACAAGCTCTACTTCCCAAGCAATAGCAAACTGAACTTGTTTCATTCCTTGCACAGCTGCTACCTCGCTTCCGCTGCATAACTCTGATTCTGGAATAGATGAGAATACTGTTGATGAACACGAGTACAAACTTATCCAATATATCCGGGAAACTTTGTTCATCAAATCCATAAAATCTTAGTGACCCGTCTGACTTGGTCACACTACCTTACAGCAGAAACCCAACTCAAAACTAGATCTGACCAATCCAAACTCCAAAGAAATTCCTGAGCTGCTACACCAACTCTACTACTAGGCTAACCACCAAAATCGTTTCTGGAACCAAAACAATATGGAACTCAGCTCTAGATGCAGACAAACTTCTGATTACTTCACTAGCTCCTACTTCCACATGAGAACCCTCAGTCTCAAAAGATTACCCAAGAAAAATTCCCGACTAATCGCAAGTCACTTTTGCGATCCAACCTAGTTCGAATTCCAAATAAACTGTCCTCTCTTTACCAGTTAGAACAGCTTTAAGCTTTTCCAAACAAAGTTAACTCTTCAAGAAAACATTCACCATCTGCCCGGACTGCTGAAAGAAGAACCACAAAAATTCCTGAACCATCGGAGAGACGACCACACTTCTACTTCCAAACTCTACTTCGACGATACTGCAATGCTAAAAGACCTTCTCGTCAGCACACCGAACACTTCGAGTTGCACTGCTACCACAGCTAACCAAAGACTTCCAATCCAAAGGCTCTTCAAAAACCAAAACCATCAACAAACCACACAACGGATCTCCGAGATGGCAGGCAACCTCTCAAGAAATTCAGGCTCCAAACCAAGCATCAACCTCTCGGTCTACTTAAGGAATGACAAATGAGACCATGCCGGAGCGAAACAACTCATAAGCCTTAGTCTCAAATTCCAAAACAGCCAACCTCCATGCTAAAGATCCAGATAACTTCTACACAGACGAATCTTCCCTGCGATAGGTAAAGACTGCTCCTCAACTATTTCTAAAACTGCTTCAAGAGAAAACATCTTCAAAATATCCATGGATACTGCATCTCATCACGCAGTTATCAAGATATCATCACTTACTTCTGCACTTTCAACAGATCCAAACTTACATTTCAAAGATGAACTCCGAATCTTTAAAAAGATTTCCTTCGGAGATCAGAGAAATCCTTACTCCAAACTACAAATCTCACTCGAGACGGTATTAGGTCTACAGTCTCGACAAATACTTCCAACCTCAAACATATGGACCTCTTCCATTAGTGGTAGTCGTGATACACACACCACTACTCCATCTACCTCTAAAACTTATGTTGGAAAGTCCAAACAGATAACCCAACAGATCAGGTAGATATATATATAGTTATATAAAAACTACAAATACACTCTCTCAAGAAAGACACCACTCCAGAGTCTAGGTATTCACTCAACCTAATGCTCTGATACCACCTGTAGCAACCCAACTTTCTAACACCAGAAAGTCGCATCACTAATTAAGAAAGAAAGGGATAGAAGAAGAAAAGATAAGAAAGAAGAAACACAACAACATCAGAAACTCACAGCGGAACGAATGAAATATAATATATCACATAAAATATTACATAGTATCATATTACATCAGAGTACACAACTTATACAACACATATTAGACAGTTATAAGCATTTGTCTAACTACATAACTCAAGATATCACAAGATACGATACAACACAAACACAATGGAACCATAATATATCTACACGTGGAAGCCTCCTGCTCTATATCTCCTCCAGAATTCGTCAAGCTAATATGAATCACTTGACTACTCATACATAATATGAGTACCCAAGAGTTTAATAAAACAGAAAATAAACACTCGGGTCAGACAGAGGTCTGGTGTGAGTAAACGGTTTAAAATTGCTTAACTTTAGAAAAACCTTTGAAAAGAAAAGGTATCACGTAAGACTTCCCACATATAAACATGGAAAAGTTTTTACCTTACGCTAACCAAAACATTTGATAGGAAATCCAGTGATATTATAATAGTATCTAGTGTTTTCAAGTAAATAAGAAATAGCCGAAATTGTTACATTATTAAATTCTAGCTACTAGCCACAAAAGTGGGTAATACAAACAAAACCGTAGGGTCTCGTAGGAAGAATGGGTTTCCATCAATGGCAGGGCTACCGGGGTACCGCTCGTCACATACGTGGCCTAGATCACAGTACCGAGGATTACGCCCAATCCCCTGCATCACAAAGCCGAGACCACTCCTTACTGAACAGTCCCGAGTAAGATCACCCCGTGGTTGGCGCGACCAACCACCCACTAAGCCGAAATAAAAGGGACATCTAGACTGGAATGACCTCACCCTGAAATGGGTGCTACCCACCTAGCCTTGCTGCACCTCCCCTGTTTTAGCCATTCCCGGTTGATGAGGCTTGAGGCTGCGATCACCTTTATAGAACACATCTATCTTAGAATGCTCATCGTCCACCTGACGATGTTCTTAAAGCATTCAATCCATACAAGTTCATTCCGGGTTCGAACGAAACCGAAGGCAATCTCATTGCACTCATTTTGGAATCACCCTTAGAGTCAACGACCATAGCCCTTGCACACTGAATCACCATCTCGAATCTATAAGTACCATCTCCGTCAAACTCATTACGGAATCACCCACAGAGTTATACTGACGAATAGTTCTTACACCTCGAGTCTTCACTAAGCTCCACTTGGATTCACGACCTAACGTTTAATTTGGATCGATGTGGTTTTTGGATTATCCAAATATGGAAACCCAATCCCGGTCTCACCGAATCCAAACGCCATTTTAATGTCCAAGTTGTTTAAGGGTTTTAAACAATTAACATATATTCAGGATGATATAAACAGATAGATGAATCACATTATCACAATAGATAATTCATATCAAACATTCATCTCACTAAGCAGCATATCACATAACAGAGATATCCAAATCATCTAGTATCAACCAATCATCCAATATAAATCAATCAATATTAACCAATCATCCAAAAGCAGAATTGATTAATTCTTAATCAATTTGTTTTTCATTTATTTATTCCAAATAAATAAATTAATCATCTCTTAAAGATCTTCTTTAATTAATCTCTCTTGATTAATTATCCTTTTATTACATTCAAGTAATTATCCTTAATCATATACAGTAATTAACCTTTAATTACTATCATTAATTACAATAATTAATGATCCTATATTTGCTTCCATTAATTAATTAACTATAATTAATTACATTAAACCTCAATTAATTACAATTAATTAATCACATTTAAATTAATCACCCTTGATTAATTCATTAATTATATTAACTAATAATCCTTATTAATTAATAATTTCTTTAATTAATTAAATAATTAATTTATAATTAATCATCTCATTCATCATAAACAGTAATTAACAACTTGTAATTACTTATCTTAATTAATTAACTTCTTAATTAATTATATTAACCCTTTGATTAATTATTCTAATTAATTAATCTTTAATTACTTCATTAAGTAGTTATTAATCAATTTAAATTAGTAAATCCTTAATTAATTACTTTATTAATTAATTACAATTTTAATTAATTACCCTTAGTAATTAATCTTAAATTAATCACATTCATTCATTAATTAATCACATTAATTAATTAACTAAAATGAACTAAGTAATTAACCCTTAATTACTTACATAAGTAATTATCTTCTAAATACTTCATTAATAAATCTTGATTTTTCTCTTAATTAATTACTTAACAAGTAATTAATTACATCATTAAATAATCCTTAATACTTTAATAAATTAATTACTCCATAATTAATTAACTCAAAAACAATTATATTAATCAATTCCTTAATTAATAACATCAAGTGTTTAACCATTAATCACTTCCATTTAATTACTTCCATGAGTAATTTTCCACTAATTACTTCCATAAGTAATTTCCTCTTTCCTTAATTACATTCAATAGTTAACCATTAATTACTTCATTAAGTAATTACACTTAATTAATTCATAATTAAGTGATTATTTAAAATCAAATAAATAATTAACTAATCATTTAAAATTAATTAAATAATTAATTAACTTCTTATATTTCAAAATCCTTAATTAATTAAGAAAAACATTTATCTTAATAAGTCTTTTACTTATTAATAAATCATATTTAATTAAGAGTTTTTTTTAAGTTCATAACAAAGATAAGTTACTATATTTATCTACATAAATAAATTATTTGAAATTAATCAAATTTTAATAACTTAAAACAAATTATTTTATTTGGATTTCAAAATCATAACAATATCCTTATTTGAAAATAAGGCATTTAGAAATCAAATTTAAAATTTAAAATACTGTAATTTTCTAACTTAAAACTTATTCATTTTAAATAAAATTTGAAACTTAAGTTTTTAAAACATTACTTAAAACCTTGATTCAATATTTAAATTCAAAACACTCTTCTTTAAATTTAAAATTAAATTAAATTAAATTACTTTCAAAAGAAATCACCTCAAAACATTTTAAATTTAAGAATAAATTCAATTAACATTTTTTGAAAAGTTTGATTTGTATTTATTTTAAACGATAAGTTTTAACTTTGTATTTTGTTTCCCTGCTAAAACTTGTTTATAATTTTATGCTTGATCTCGTTTATTCAACAATAAGTTAATTTGCAAACTTAATATCTACACAGAACTTAACAAAAAGCATCGCCCTAAAAACTCGAGTCAAACACTCATACTACTCGAGCCAGATCCCGAGTCCTGCTCCAACTTCCGTTACTTCAAGCCGACACACGAAAATCACGAGCATCCCTTCGAGTAGAACTCGTCTTCCCAAACTCTCAAATATCCAGTGCACACAACAAACATGGTGCACGTGCCCCACTGCCTTCGGCCGCCGTAGATCGTCGCGCCCATCGCCGATGATCTCACGAATGCACACGAACACAAAACCAAACCCAGATTCGAGAATTCATCATCGAATCGAATTTTGACCACTTAGCTCAAAAAACTGCAGAAAACATCGACCACTAAACCCCATCTCCATTGACGAACACGGCACCGGCATCTCCATTAACTTCACCAGAGCATCGCCGCATCACCGCGCTACCATCCCCCACGTCGCGATCACCTCCGGTCCATCTCCCACGACGCAAAAGCCTCGACAGCAATGCCGAACCAAGAACAAAGCAAAACCCTATACCAACCAAATCCAAACAAATTTTCCATTGGCAAATTTTGAAAACATTTTTCCTCTCATCAACAACTCACAAGTTAATTTCAACCCAGATTTCAAATCAAATTATTGAGTGGATAATCGGCAATTCACCCAATTGCCGAAACCCTTCAACACCAAATTTCCAATTGACTTTCAATTTAAAAATTATGAATTTAGTGTTAAAATTTGTGATTTTCCAACACGAATTCATTTATACAATCTAAACTATAAATTGTATTCGTTGATTTTTTAACATGCATTAGTGGTTTACTGTGTTTTTCATTTTTAAAATATTTGTAAATTAAAAACTACAGAAACTATTTTTAAAATTACCTTCAACATTAACATAAAATATTTCATTCAATCATCAAGGCCAAATATTGATGTTTAGTGGGAGATTCAAATTTTGAAAAGAATTCAGGTTTGAAAACAATAGATAACAGAGTGTTTGAATATACAGGTTACTTACTCATATAAACATATCTATAAATTCAATAATATAAACACTGGAAGATTTTTATACAACACCCAGATCAAATCATAGATCATCACATGCATTTAAATTGAACAAGATTAATCTGTTTTTAAAAATATTTACTCACCTTTTTAAATTTGCAGAGATCAAAGCAGTATTCAATTATTTCAGGCCCTAGAACATTAAATCTGAAGAAAACTTTGATTTTGCTAATGAAACCTTGCATGCCTTCAAATTGTTGTTTTAAACTAGCTGTTGCCCTTCATTTGAAATGCAGGTTTGAAATTGCAGATTTCATTTTTCTTTGCAGAACTTTAATTTCAGATTTGATTTGCTTTTAGTTTAATTTCAGGTTTGAGAAAAGTTTCTGTTTTGAGCTTTAGAAAAGAAGACAAAGGAAAAAAGAGTTTGTAAAAACTAGTTTTCTTCTAAAAATATTTATTTATTTAAAATTAAAATAAATATATGGCCACTTGTTGTTAAATTGAACAAATGTCACTAAAGTACATAATCTTCTTACATGTGTTATTAAGATATCCTAACATGTTTACACATGTTACTTAAGTAATTTTTAATTAATTTTCATTTAATTTAAATGTAAATATAAACTTGCATATTTAATTTACTTTATAAATAAATACTTACATATGTATAAATAAATTTACTTTTTAAAGAAAATATTCTAAAATAATTATAATACAAATATATTTTCTTATACATGTAATTTAAAACATTTATTTTTAGTGTTTAAGAAAAAAAATTTAAAAGAAAGTTTTATTAATAACTTTATACAATATATTTATAACCATTTTAAATTTAAACACTTTTAAAGAAAACAAAAATAAAACTTTGATTAAATCCTTTTTAAACTATCATATTTAAAATAATCAATTATCTTATATTTTGAAACAATTGAATTAATCTTTAAATTAACTTTTGAAAAATCTTAATTCTAAAACAAAGCTTTAAATTACAATTCATACATATATAAATCATCAATAGATTAAATTAAATTTCAAAACAACTCCAAATTATAACATATACATACATATATATTACAATATTTTTTAATTTAAAACAAAAGATTTCTTATTCACAATATATATCAAATATATATATATATATATATTATAAATAGAATAAAATTTTATTGGCTTTGAAAAATAAATCTTATCCATTTTAAATTGTTAGAAAGATATTGATCAAAATTATCAGATTAAATATTTATTAACCTTTAAAAGATTAAATTTACCAATTTAAATTAAAATTATAAAGAAAAATTATCAAATCAATTTAATTATTAATTAAGATTATTAAATTGATATCGTATAAAATTCCAGGTCGTCACACCTATCTTCCAAATACGATCAAATTGGCCCTTGATATATATATTTCATTGTGTTCGGACTAGAGGTAAAACATTATAAACGCTGGGTGGCACGCTTTGATTGGAGTTCAAAAAAATTTCGGATGAATAGTGTTGCGAAATGTTCTATAAAAGGACTTCGTAACTTTGTTTTTCACAAAAACCTAATAGAGCAAGGGCTAGACACCGGTTCTACTTCAATGGCCGAAAAATCATCCTCATCTTTCCCAATATCTCATGATCCATTCACTTTCATCAAAAACGTTCAACTACAAAGTCGAAGAGCATCGCGAGATCTTCGAGATCAACGGTCATGATCGGATTTGAAGCAACGCGGTTTCTGCTAGGGCGGCGTGTTTATCATGCGTTCGAGCATGTTTTCCAACGCAAGGAGATGACCGAGCTCTTCTATATTGCAGACGGTGATGGAGATGGTGATGGGCTTCGAAATGATGTGGCCGATTGTCTTCAAACGTCGAGATAAGGTTGTAAAAATTCGATGATGATAGGCGGCCGAGTGGGTTATTCGCGTGAAGATGTTGAACGATGGAGAAAAAAAAGTTCGCGGCCTAGATCTATTATCTTGAAATCAATGGTTGGATTTATTCTAGGTTAAAATAAAATAAAAAGATTTGTAAATTATATTATATAAAATCATATAATCTTATAAATATCATAACTTCTTCATACGAGGTCCGTTTTTAACGAAACAAGTTACGTTGGGTTCGTATTGACGAGCATTACATTTTAAAGCTAGTTTGGAGTTGATTGGAGCTAGTGTAAATTTTGGATAAAATTAAAAGCTCGATTAATTTTATTCGAAATAAAACACTGCAACTGCTGTTGGAGTCAATCTTTCTAACTCACTGATAGTTTTATATATGTGAGAAATATTTTTATTTATGATGATTGATGATTGTTTAGATGATATATGATATTATATATATATATATATATATATAATGATTGGTATTTGGATATATTCCTACCTAATGGAGCAGATGAGACCATATATGTTCCCATGTATGAGTGGATGATCTTTTATACGCACGTCTGCCTCGAAGTGAACATTGTACAAATTTTCTAATATGTATTTGTTGCAAGTGATAGGTTGGAGGGATCCAACTGGATTCCTCACCAGCATTGGTTTATTTACAGATATTGTTATATATGTTGTTATCATGTGATATATGATGATTTGGATGTCGTGATTGATGTGTTTAGTGCTGTTGCAACATTAAGCGTATTTTTGGTAATTCAAAAATATTGAAGTGATGATTTCAAATTAAAAAGGATTTTCAAGTGACTTTGAAAATATACGTTTTATTGATTTTTGAATTGTTTAGTAAACGGATTTACTTTAAATAAAAAATATTATAATTTTTATGTTATAAAAATTATGATTTTTGTGAAATATAATTGAAATGAGATTTTTGAAATATGGAGTTAACTATTTTGTAAAATTTAGTTAAATTGAGATTTTGAAATTATTATAAATGGTTTATATATAAGATTTATAAAATTGATATTTTATAAATCAAAATAATGGGATTATAAAGGAGTTTGGTAAATGTTGAAATGGAGTTATAAATGGATTTTATAAGTGAATAAGATTTATGAATTTATGAAGTTATACAAATGAATGGTTTTGTAAATAAGAGAATTATAAGTGAATTAACTTATAATTTGGATTCTGGCATATAAATGAGATAAATGAAATTTGTTAATAAAGGAGTTTTATAAATGGAAGTTTTTATAACATATAAATGGAATTTATAGACATTGTTTTATAAATCCGAAATAAATTAAATTTGATAAGTTAAATATGAAAGTTTATTAGAGGGTTATATTCACGATTTTAGACAGTGGATAATCCTTTAATAAATGTGCAGAAGTAATGAATTTGGAAAGAGAATTATATTCATGATTTGGATAGTGAAAATCTTTGAATTAAAATAAATGTTTTGGGAAGTGATATTTTTAAATGGAGTTAAATGATTTGAAGATGTTTTAAAATTTGTTAAGTATCGAAACCATAGATTTCAACATTCATTATTGAAATAGACTTTTTCAAAAAGTAAGGAAATGATGGACTATAACATTATTGTCATGGTAAATGATTTTCGAAAGGAAATATTTTTTATAGTATATGGGATTTATATCTATCTAATTATCGAATCCCTCTACTAGCGATTTTGGATTGTCGTAACGATGTTTTACGCAACATTCGTTTTGACCCAAATAAATACGATTAAGAGAATGTTTTCCTTAAAGAATAAAACATATACTTAATCCTGATTTAAGTATATGTAATATTTTCTAAGTGTTGAAAATAAAGAGATTTGTGAATTACGTATTATTAAATAAGTATATGGAAATGTTTTCCAATATTGAAAAGTTGAAATGGTTTTGGAAATATATCTTTTTAAAGGTAATTTGAAGTGAATATTTGGCAGTTGATTTAGTTAATAAAAGATTAATTAAAAGGGCCCAGTGATTGCTTATGGTGCTAAATATTTGTTTGTTTGCTTTGATAATTAAATAATCGACTATCAAATTTGGTCATTTTAGTTCCTCGACTTGATGTGGAAACTACTTAGTCGTATAGTTAGTACGTAGCCTTATGTGTAGGCTTGATTATCTTTTGTGTTGAGGATGTTTATTCGTGTAGTGCGGAGTGTTACTCCAATTTATCGAGCTTCCTTCTTGGCCAAAGGATAGCAAGTTGAAAGTTGGAGATGTGGTAAGTCTATAAGACTTAGTTTCTGTATGAGGTTGAGAAACGCTTTTGCGTTGTTGGTGCGAAGAGACCGAGATCGGTTTATCTGAAAACCACTTCTAACAAACATTTATGCGACGATTATGCAGGTTGGTTTTGATGATATTGATATTAAGAATTTTCATAGTGGAGGATTGCTTGTTGATCATTTGGAGTTAAAGTCTCAATATACATCCAGTAGCAGTGGTCTCTTCGTTATTAAATATCCAATGCGAGGACTATTCGCTACTGGTCCTAGGGATTATCCGACATGATTTGGTAGGAAAGTGCCTTCAGTTTGCCCTGTTTATGGACAACTTGTATGGATGTTTGTCTAACATTTCTTTTCAAAAGATTACGTACATTGGTTTTCACAAGCGTACATCACTGATGGCAGAGAAGGCAACTTCTCTTAGCTTAACACCCTCCTTGAGACGTATGAGCTTAAGGGTTGTATTTTTGTGGAAGGCAATTAGTAGTCAATGAAAATGGATGTGTGGCATTCAAAGTGATGTGATATGTGATATGTGAAAGGTAATCGTTACCTCAGGCCTCATCAACCAGAAATGATCGAAACTAGTTTAGATGCAGCTGGGCTAAGTGGGTCGCTCCCATTAGAATATGATCATCCTCTTCTAGATATATCTTTACATGTTGTGATGTTGTGTATCTGATTATTGTGGTTTTTATGCTATGCGGGCCCTTGGAAAAGGTCGGTAACGACTGGAGGATGACATATTCGGTACTATCTAGTTATAAAGGTAAGCCGGTCTTGTGTTGGTAGAGAGCCGTTGTTCTATGCCTTGGGACATCCATCTAGAGGTGTACCCATCGGAAGGTAGTCCCTTTACCTGGTTATTTGTATGGAAATCCAAACTCTGCTATGTACCTGCCATTTTGATTGTATTACCCATTTTGGGATATATGCTGGAATTGAATCAATGTAACAATTTCAACTATGATTAATATTATTTGTACACTAGACATTAGAATAATATAAGAGGATTTATTATGAAATGTTTTAGTTATCGTAAGGTAAAAAACATGTCCGTGTTTATGTGAGGGCGTGTCTTACGAGACACTTTTTTTTTGATAAAGGAAAAGTTTGGTAATTTAATAAATTCAGTTGAGTGTGTTTTTCACGTTGGTTTACCAGACCGATCCGGGCGTTCTTCCCTTTCAATGCTTGGGTCAGACTGAGTAATTTACAGGTTAGATTTGGTGCTTTTGGAGCTTCAGCAAGAGAGCTGGAGATCTTCATTTCGTATACATGTATGTGTTTTGATTATACGCTGCTTTATTGTTGTTGCATATTATCGACAATTGTGAGGACATATTATTATAACTGTCCAGGATGATAACTAGTGATTGATTATTGAACTTTGATTGATGTATGTATATACAGTTTCTATTTTGTAAAGATCATTGATATGATATCATATGTTTTCCATTGCGATGTGAGATTCTCTATTATTCCGTTTGGTTCTTTCTTGTCTCTTTCTTCTCTTCTCTTCTTTACTTTCTCCCGACTTTCCGTCAGTCTATGCTTTTTCGGTCCGACTTATGTGGTTTATTATTGATTCAAAAGGTGCGGCTTTGCGGGTCGTCACAACTAAAGTTACTGATTATGATTTTTATTGGAATAACTTAAGATTTAATTTTAAAAGGGAATATATATTTTTACTAGACACTTTATTCACTATAATTTGTTGGTATATTTGGTTTGAAAGATACCAAAGACTATTCAATAAAAATAACAGTCATATTAATCGGTTGGTAATAACAGCAGCATCATTTCTTTTTAATTGGATCTCAAATTCAAAACATAGATTGGCAAAAAATAGTCATTTTAAAGAATATCTTAATAAGGTTAGAAAAAGTGTTGAATTATTTACATAAAAAATTAATATTTTTAACATTAATAACTACAACATGAGCATTTATTCGAATTCAAATGAAGATTTTACTAACTATCATAATGTTCTTTTGATCATAGGAGTATAAGGTTTATATTTTTTAGGTTTTTTAAAACATATAAGTGTATAATTACGTATTTGTTAATATTTATGCTTTTTGTTTCTGTGATCACTATCTCATAATTTGAAAGAAAATTAAGGTGTTGCACAATAATTTTTACCCTTTTATTAGTCTAACTCTTGTTATAATTTCTTTGATGTCTTATAGTTTTAACTCTAGTTTTATTACTCTTATTTCATTAATGTATATAAAATTTATATACATACATACTTACACACACACACACACACAGAGATACGTGTGTGTGTGTGTGGATTAATCTTATATTTTTGCATAGTTCCATCTACAACTATAGGTGTAGGTTGAAAATGGTGCAAGAATCCTATTTGCAGGGTTTCAAGGTTGGTGTTGCCGGGATTGCAAGTTTGCTGTTCCTAGGATAGTTGTTAAGAGAGATTTTATATTTTAGATCTGGATCCTCCGTGTGAGCCGTGAGTCGTTTATTCTCTAGTGGAGCTGCTTGTTGATCTCATTTGTTCATTTGGATGCACCAACGTATATATTGGGTAATCCTAACACTTCATTATCAGGCGATGACCTTGCTAGAGTTCGATACCGAGGTGTAATGGGCGGAGGCCTTGCCGGAGCTCATTTTAGAAGTTACCTGAAGTTGTTATCTTAGATTTTTCTGTGTTATAATTTGTCACCTGCCAGGCATGTTGGAAGCTCTTTTATAACCGGTGATATATGTGTGTGTGTGTGTGTACATGTGTGCTCTCTTCTACTTTAGAGGATCATACATTTCTCTCTAAAAATAAACAAAAGTATGGGCATTTATGAGAGGGGCAGAATAGGAATAAGCTTCATTTCCTAAACATAAACCCTTCCGCCCTCATATCATTAGTCATTTTTGCATCCATACAAAGCACAAACAAAGTAGAGGCCATTGCTAAAGCTTTTAATGGAAAAAAGTTAGAGAATCAAGTTAAAGCCAAGGGAAATCAAATCAACAACTCAAATCTCAACTCTTTTTCTCAAAACAAGGTGAATAATAGTGTCCATCTCATTTATATTTGTCAAGTTTTGGACTTTGATGTATTCCACGGTGTCTGACGATGATATGGTTGATTTTACCATTGTTTGCATGAATGGTGATTTATTGGAATTTTTATGATTGGTTTCAAGGGGAAAACCTTAGTGAACGACCTCCAAATGACTTGATTTTTTGGATATACTATGTAATATATAATTTTAGAGATGGGTTTTTAATTTCGTAATTTTCAGAATTATTAGGAATATTTTATGAATTTCTTAAGATGAAAAGGGCATTTATTTCGGGTTTTAACTATTAAAAATAATAAAATAATTAATTTTGCCCCAAAAATTTTGAATAGTAAAGAAAATGTTATTTCAGATTTTCGGTGAATTTTTGGAATTTTTCCCAAGTGTTTTCGATTTATTATGAATTTTCTAAGCTAGAAAGGCTTAATAATATTAAAATATTATAATTTAATAGTTTGAAAATAATTTTGGAAATCATGAAATCTGATTATAGCAGTTTTTTTGCAAAGAAATTGATAAAGTATTCCTCTAACCAATCGGAATTTGACAAACAATAAGAGTTGGTGAAAGAATATATTTTATTTAGCAAAACAACAATTTTTACGTTAATTACGAGTCTGCCACTGAACCGCTTTCTCCAAAGTCTGTGGAACCCCTTTCTCCAATGTACATGGAACTCCTTTCTTTAATATTGGTGGAACCTACTTTCTCCATTGTTAGTGGAACCCCTTTCTCCAATGTTGGTGGAACCCTTTTCTCCACTGTCGATGAAACCCTTTTCTTCACTGTCGGTGAAACCCTTTTCTCCACTGTTGGTAGTAACCCTATTTTCTCCACTATTGGTGGAACCCTTTTTTCCAATGTTGGTGGAACCCATTTCTCTAATGTTGGTGCAACTCCCTTTCTCAGATGTTGGTGGAACCACCTTTCTCTCTAATGTCGGTGGAAGCCCCTTTTCTCCATTGTCGGTGGAACCCCTTTCTCCAATGTCGGTGGAACCCCATCTCTCCAATGTTGGGTGGAACCCCTTTTTCCACTGTTGCTTTAGTACCCTTTCATCGGCTATGTTCTCAAAACTTAAATCATGCATAACTTTTTGACTGTAAGTCAATTTCTCTATCATGACAACTCCATGGAAAGGGAAACCATCATTCAAAGTCAATGGAATAGGTATATACCCTAATTATACACCGATAAAAAGTTAGGACCCATGAATACTATTCCTTTAGAAATGTTATTGGCATGGGCCAACAGGTTCTTAGTGATCCCATAAAAACTATGTCTGGAATAGGTTATTGATATAGATCGGTAGGTTCATAGTCAACCTATGAAACTATGAGCTGAAAGATGTTATTGGAGAATCCAGTAAGTTCATAGTCAGACCAAGAAAAATATGATTGGATGATATTATTGGTAGTAACTAATAAGTTCCTAGTAATCCTATGAAAACTATGAAATTGGACAGATAGTGCATAAGCTTAGAATAGATTATTAGTTGGCCCATGAAAACTAAAAGGTTAATAGTGACCCTAGAAACTATAACTAGAGACAGATAGTCCGATGAATGGGGATGGAAAATCTAGGATATATTGTTTACTTGCATATCATCATATTATATTATGCTTTAACCTTTGTGGATGCAGGTGCACGGTATATGGTTAATTAGTTTTTGGTTAAGGTACCAGCGAGGGGAAAACCCATTCCGCTCATCGGCGTGATCTCGCTAGATATCTATTTTGTTTGAAATGGTATATTACTATTCACACTATACTTTTTGTCAAATTTGAAGTTTATGTTTTCCCCCTTAAACTCTCGGGTGCTCAAAATTAATCTGAGTAGGTTGAGGGTTTTTTAAGTTATTAGTTGACGAATAAGCTTTCGAAGGCGTGCAGGAGGCAAGCTAGCTATTTAGGAGATTCTGTCTATTGTCTACTTTGTTATTTGGATGTAAGGGAAAATTTGTTTAATTGCGTATATTTAGACTCTGATCAACCAATGGGGAATCTTCATATGTCGCTCTTGGCATATTTTGTAATAAATTGTAATTTCTGTGAACGTGGTTTACGTATAGGATTATGTAATGATTTTGAAAAACTATTTTTAATGAAATGAGAAATTTATTCTAAATTGACTTTATAATTTTTCATATTTATATGTTTCTGGTATATCAATATATCTAACATTACCGTATTTGGTCACCTAGAATTAATAACTATGGATGACTACAGCACCGTAGCAGTTAGTTTTGGGCCTCCAAATGGGGGATGTTACAAGTTGGTATTAGAGCATATGTTTATTTAAATTTAAAAGATATTTGAACCTAAAAGATTTTCAAAAAATAACCGAATGAATCAGAGAATAAGATAGGGGTTTTGATTAACGCTACAATAACGGACTTGCATTTGTTATATATATATATATATATATATATATATAAGTACGTATTCCCTTTTCTCTTAGACCATTCTTCTATATCTTACTAAGGCTCATATGTAGATATACGAGAAAGGATGATATGGAGGTAGGAAACGAAAAAGGAAATCTGGGTGGAGGAAGCATCATAACTAATGGAAATGCTTGATCTAATACGAGGAGGAATCTGGGTCGATAGGGAAATGCTAATCCAAACCCAAATGCCAACGTAGGTTCTGGAACTCCACCCGTAGTTATAGCGATGATGTATCACTTCTTCGTCAATCTGATGCAAGCTAAAGCAGTTATAGGAATAGCCGGGGGAAATGCTGTGAATGCTGATGGAACAAATCCTATGGCCCCAGTTGGCAATAACTATGCCAAGCTGAGAAAGGATTACACCAGTCTTGGTGGGAAGCTATTTTTGGGAATAGAGGATGTCGTCGAAGTAGAAAACTTATTATTTCACTATGAGAGAATTTTCGCTGACTTAGGATTAGATGTTGAACAAAAGAGAAGACTTGCTTCCAAATAGTTGCAGGGAGAAGTATTATACTTATGGAATGGGGTTACTGTTGGAGTACTTGAGGAAGAATTAACTTGGGTCAAGTTTCAAATAGTGGTTTCTATCCAAAGTGGCCAAGTTGGCATTAATAAGGAAGTTTATGGATATAGAGTAGAGGGAGATGTCAGCAATCGAATATGCCACGAAATTGGATGAGCTGTCTAGATACGGATATGCCATGATTGACACAGTTATCAGGAGAAATGAAAAGTTTATTCGAGGACTAAAGCCAGAGAGTGCCAGGGCAACCATGCCATACCTCCATGACCCAAGAAATGTTGTAGTGGAGATGACCATCAAAAACGAAGAGATGCTCTCTACATTTAGTAAGGGGAAGTTAATTGAGGTTCAACATCCCTAGGGAAAGAAGAGAAAATTCTTTAAATGGAAAGGAGCTCAAAAAGGAGGAGCAACCATGAAAGGGAAGACCGATGTAATTTTCTACATGTGCGACAAGAAACGACATTTTGCTCATGTATGTCTACTTCAACTATGATCAGAATGGGCATTACAAGATTCAGTGTCCAAAACCAGTAAGAGCAGACAAGGGAAAAGTTTTTGCCTTAGAACCATCTTCTTCCAGACCAAAAACTGCCGAGAAAGGGAAATCCATGATGGAAGGTACACTTTTGATTCATAGTATGCCTATTAGGGTACTTTTTGATACCGATGCATCAAATTCATTTATCTCTCAGCGTTTGGTAGATAAATTATGTTTAGAACCATCATACCTACTTACTTCCTTAAGGGTAGCAAATCCAATATAGGGTATGCAACTCTGGGAATGAGATGTGATCAGTTAGAACTAGACTTATTATGTCATAAGTTTGCATGGGGTTTGTATGTTTTTAATTTTTGAGGTTTCGAGATCATATTGGTATGGATTGGTTAGATAGATACGATGCAAGAATATTTTGTCGAGATGGGGAAATATCATTGAGACACCCAACAACCGTAACCGGATTATATACTCGGTGGAGAAGTCGGACTTAAGTGCTTGTGCTTTGTTGAATGCAATGAAAGTGGAAGAAGAATTAGATCGGGTATTGGTAGCAAATGAGCTTGTAGATGTTTTTGATCCAGTTCAGGGCTACTGCCAAAGCGAGCTATCGAGTTTCGGATATATCTTGTGCCAGGGGTAGAACCTATAGGTAGGCCACCTAGTTGGAGGAAACTTACTGAGATGAAAGAGCTGAAGGAATAGCTAGTGGATTTAGAAGGGAAGAGCTTTATTAGACCAAGTAGTTATTCTTGGGGAGCAGCTGTGGTATTCGTGAAGAAGCCAGATGGATCTTTGAGGTTGTGTATTGACTACCCAAGTTGAACAAAAGGACGATCAAGAATAAGTATCCTTTGCCGAGAATCGACGATTTGTTGGATCAGTTGAATGGAGCCAAAGTGTTCTCCCAGTTGAATTTGGCAACAGGGATCCATCAGCTAAGACTGGCAGATGATAGTATTCCATTACAACGTTCAGGATCATATACGGGTCATATGAGTGGTTGGTGATGCCATTCGGGTTAATGGATGTGCCTGATTTCTTTGTGGATTTGATGAACCGGGTTTTCTGAGAGCACTTGGGTAGGTCTATATTAGCATTCATATATGACATCTTAATATACTCTACGGATGAAAGAGAGCATGAAGTTAATCTTAGAGTGGTTCTTGAGATGTCGAGGCAGCATCAACTGAAAGCGGAGTGTTCAAAGTGTCGTTTCTGGAAGAAAGAAGTTAAGTTTCTTGGTCACGTGGTTTTAGAGAAGGGTTGTCAGCTGATCCGGATAAGATTGTAGTTGTTAACAACTTCAAGAGACCAGAGTCGGTGATTAAGATAAGAAGTTTCCTTGGGCTTGCTGGTTACTAACAGAGGTTTATTAAGGATTTCTCGCAGATAACATCTCCTTTGACTAGGATGACTAGGAAGGATGTGAAGTTTACTTGGTCTGGAAAATGTGAGGAAGCGTTCCTTAAGTTAAAGCATTTATTAACCAATACACCTGTGTTAGTAGTTCCAAACGGGAGTCAAGGATTAGTAGTGTATACAGATGAATTTGGAACTGAATTAGGAGATTTGTTAATGCAAAAGGGTAAGGTCATTGCCTATGCTTCTCGACATCTTAGACCCCATGAAATGAGATACTCTATTCATGATTTAGAGTTGGTAGTGGTAATTTTTGCATTTAAAATATGGAGATGTTATCTCTTGGGAGAGATATTCGAGTTATATACCGATCATAAGTCCTTAAGATACCTATTCTTTCAGATAGAGGTAATATGAAACAACAAAGGTGGCTAGAGTTTTTATCAACTTATGGTTTTGGTATTGAGTACACACTAGGGAAAGGTAACAAGGTTGCGGATGCACTTAGCATGAAACATCAGAATTTGGTTTAGCCATGTTGGCTGAATGGAAGGATCTTGAGGCATTGACTACATGTAGTGTGCAGTTAAGATGCACTGCTATTTCTAGTCAGAGCACTGCCATGTTGTCCTACTTGGAAGTTCAACCAAGATTGATTGAAATGATTGTATTTAATAAGAAAGATGATACAGTGTTAGCTGAGAAAATTGGAAGGCTAGAGGGAAGAATTGAGATTGATGATCTAAAGGATTTTAGTCTTGACCAGAGAGGGTGGTTGAGAAAGAAGGGATGTCCCGAATGTAGAAAACCTAAGGGAGGAGGTCCTTAGTGAATGTCATCGATCAAAATTTACAATTCATCCTGAGAGGGCCAAGATGTATCAGGATATGAAGAGGAGTTTCTTCTGGGAAGGTATGAAAAGGGATGTTGGCCTGTAGGTAAAGTAGTGTGTGAACTGTCAATAAGTGAATGCCCAACATCAGAAGCTAAGTGGGTTGCTTCACCCTTTGGAGATACCATTTTGGAAATGGGATTCATATCCATAGATTTTATAGATGGGTTGCCAAGGTCGAACTGAGGAAATGAAAGTATATGGGTCATAATGGATAGATTGGCCAAGAGCACCCATTTTATTCCAATCAAATAAACCAGGACGACACTTTTCCTAGCTAAATTGTTTACAAAAAACATATTTAGATAGGATTCCTAGTAGCGTAGTTAGTGATAGAGATGCCATGTTCACTAGTGAATTTTGGAAGAGTCTACAAGGAATGTTGGGAACCGAGCTTAAGATGAGTACCACGTATCACACACAGACGGATGTGCAGATAGAGAGAGTCAACAAGGTACTTGAGAATCTATTAAGAGCTTATGTATTAGATTTTGATGGGCCGTGGGAAGGCCATTTGCACTTAGTTGATTTTTCTTATAATTATAGCTAATAGGCTAGTATATGGATGACAACTTTCGAAGCTTTATATGGAAGGTCGTGCAAATCACCAGCGTGTTGGTTAGAGACCGGAGACAGATTGGTCCTTGGTCAAGATATAGTGAGGGGAACAATAGGAATGGAGTTGATCCGATGTTGGATGAAGGAAGTTCGGTCTAGACAAAATATTTACGCATACAAGAGGCGTAAGGATCTTGAGCTCTTAATTGGGGATAGGGTTTTCATTAAAGTATCACCGATGAAGTGTGTGTTACGATTTGGAAAGTTAGGAAAACTAGCGCAGAGATATGTTGGAGTGTTCCCAATCATAGAGAGGATCGAAAAGCTCGCATATAGATTAGAGTTACCGAGCAGTTTGGCATGTGTCCATAATGTGTTTCATGTGCCTCATCATCGTAAGTATGTACATGATCCAGAGACTACTATCCCTCCGTCTGCATTGGAAGACTTAATAGTAGAACTAGATCTGACTTTTGTTAGGTAACCAGATCAGATTGTAGCGAGAGATGAGAAGAGGTTAAGAAACATGACAGTCAAGTTAGTAAAAATTCAGTGGAGCGATAACGAGAGGGTCTGTGCTTGGGAAACATAAGACAAGATTAGGGATACTTATCCTAGGCTTTTATGAGGGTATGCTCTATATTTGTTTTATACAGACTTTTCACTAGTGGGATATACTAGCATTGTTGATATGCCTTTTGAAGTCCTTACCGAATTTCGAGGACAAAATTCTTTAAGGGGGAGAGCCTGTAACTCCTCGAACTTTTCTTTAACATTATTCAGGAGATTTAATTAGATTAACTAAATAGAATAATGTGTGGCGTAAAAAGGAGATGATATTTGATAATTAATTGGACTAGGCCTTAACTATTAAACATATAAGATTGTTTTAACTTAAACATAAGTAGGAGGATTCATGACAGGGAAAAAATAGAAATAAACTTCATTTCCTAAACATAAACCCTTCTAGTCGTATATCCTCATTCATTTTTACATCCGTACAAAACAAAAACAATGTAGAGGCCACTGCTAAAGTTTTTAAAGAAAGAAAAGTTAGAGAATCGAGTTATAGCTAAGGGAATCAAATCAACAACTCAAAATCTCAACTCTTATTCTCAAAACAAGGTGAACAATAGTATCCATTCATTTATATATGTTAAATTTTGGACTTTTGACGTATTCCACATTGTCTGACGATGATATGGTTGATTTTATCATTGTTTGCATGAATGGTGATTTATTGGAATTTTTATGATAGGTTTCAAGATAAAAAAACTTACTGAATGACCTCCAAACGACTTGATTTTTTTATGTGTTGTGTAATACATAATTTTAGAGATGGGTTTTTAATTTTATAATTTTCGGAATTAATAGGAATATTTTATGAATTTCCTAAGGTGTTTTCAGGTTTTAATTATTAAAAATAATAAAATAATGAATCATTCCCTGAAATTTTTATATAGCAATGAAAATATTATTACAATTTTTTGGTGAATTTTTTGGAATTTTCCAAGTGTTTTCGATTTATTATGAGTTTTCTAAGCTAGAAAGGCTTGTAATTATATTGAAATATTAATATAATTTAATGGTTTGAAAATAACTTTGGTAACCACTAAATATGATTATAGCAGTTTTTCTACAAAGAAATTGATAAAATATTTCTCTAACCAATAGGAATTTGGCAAATAATAAGGATTGGTGAAAAGAATATACTTTATTTACCAAAATAGAAGTTTTTACATAAATTACGAGTCTGCCACTGAACCCCTTTCTCTAGTGTCGATGGAATCCCTTTCTTCAATGTTGTGGATCCTCCTTTTCTCCACTATCGGTGGAACCCCTTTCTCCAATATTGGTGGAACCCCCTTTCTCCACTGTCGGTGGAACCCTTTTCTTCAATATTGGTGGAACCCCCTTTCTCCACTTTCGGTGGAACCCCTTTCTCTAATGCTGGTGGAACCTCCTTTCTCCAATGTCGGTGGAACCTCCTTTCTCCACTGTCGGTGGAACCCCCTTTTCTCCAATGTTAGTGGAACCACCTTTTCTCCACTGTCGGTGGAACCTCATTTTCTCCACTTCCAGTGGAACCCCTTTCTCTAATGTTGGTGGAACCCCCTTTCTCCACTATCGGTGTAATCCCCTTTCCTCCATTGTCGATGGAACCCCCTCCTCCAATGTCGACTCCTTTCTCCGATGTCGGTGGAACCCCTTTCTCCAATGTCTGATGGTGGAACCCCTTTCTCCAATTTTGGGTGGAACCCCCTTTCGCCACTATTGAGTGAAATGCCTTTCACCACTGTTGCTTTAGTACCATTTCAC
The DNA here is from genome assembly GCA_030765085.1 of Allium cepa. Taxonomy (NCBI): domain Eukaryota; kingdom Viridiplantae; phylum Streptophyta; class Magnoliopsida; order Asparagales; family Amaryllidaceae; genus Allium; species Allium cepa. Next base: position 710,219,009 of record CM060932.1, read on the forward strand.
CAACTATATTCTCAAAACTTAAAACATGTATAACTTTTTAACCGTAAGTTCATTTCTCTATTATGACCACTCCACGGAAAGGTAAACTATCATTCAAAGACAATGGAACAGGTTAGATACCCTAATTCTACATCGATAAAAAGTCATAGCCCATGAAACTATGCCTTGAGAAGTGTTATTGGTAGAGGCCAATAGTTTCTTAGTGATCCCATGAAAACTATGTCTGGAGTAGGTTTTTGATAGAGATCAATAGGTATAGTCAGCCCATGAAAACTATGACCCTAGAGATGTTATTGGAGAATCTAGTAGGTTCATAGTCGGCCCATGAAAACTATGATTGGACGATGTTATTGGTAGATACCAATAGGTTCTTAGTAATCCCATGAAAACTATGAAACTAGACAGACAGTCCGTAAGCTTGGAACAGGTTATTAGCTGGTCCCTGAAAACTAAAAGTTTAATAATGACCCTAGAAACTATAACTTAGGACAAATAGTCCGATGAATGGGGATGGGAAATCCAGGATATATTGTATAATTGTATATCATCATATTATCTTAAGTTTTAACTATTGTGGATGCAGGTGCACAATATATGGTTAATTAGCTTTTATTTAAGGTACTAGCGAGGAGAAAACCTATTTCGTCCAACGGAATGGTCTCACTAGATATCTATTTGGTTCGAGATGGTATATTATTATTCGCACCAGAAATTTTGTCTGACTCGAATTTTATGTTTTTCCCCTCAAACTCTCGGGTGCTCAAAATTAATTTGATTAGATTAATGGTAAGTATTTTTTAGGTTACTAGTTGATAAGTAAGCTTCCGGAGACATTCAGGAAGCAAGCTAGCTATTTAGGAGATTATATCTATTGTCCGCCGTGTTATTTGGATGGACGACCAAATCTGTTTAATTGCCTATATTTAGACCCTGATTAACCAAGGGGGTATCTTCATATGTTGTTGTTGGCGTATTTTGTAATAAATTGTAATTTCTCTAAATGTGGCTTACGTATGGGATTATGTAATGAATCTGAAATACTATTTGTAATGAAATGAGAATTTTTTTTAAATTGAGTTTAATTTTTTTCACATTCATGTGTTTCTGGTATATTAAATGTATCTAACATTGACGCATTTGATCACCGAGAATTAATAACTATGGATGGCTGCAACGTCTGTAGAAGTTAGTTTTGGACCTCCAAATGGGGGATGTTACAAGTTAACTGCTAGTAACAATGAGGCAGAGTACGAGGCATTGATAGCATGATTGAAAATTGTCAAGGAACTGGGAATAAAAGTTGTGCATATCTACAATGACTCTCAGCTAGTCATTTGTCAGGTAAAGAGGGAATATCAAGCTAAAGGGGCAAATCTCCTTACCTAGTTGTCACAGCATGGGAACTGCTCAATGATATCACACACTACACTATAGCCCATATTCCCAAAGAGAAAAATATGAAGGCTGATTACTTGGCCAAATAGCCACCTCCGAGATGCCAGGCCATGGTATTGGTTCCAATGGAAGTGTTATCATCTCTCAGTATAGACCATATGGATGTCAACTGGGTTTTGGAGACCATCGAAGAGGGAGAATTGTAGATGATGCCAATTAAGGACTACCTTCTCATGGGGATACTCCTTAGAAATTGGATGAACGAAAGAAGCTCCTTCAAAAGGCAACGTGGTTTGTGTCAGAAGATGAAGTGATATACAGGAGAGACTTCTCCTCATTCTTACTTAGGTGTGTAACCAAAGACGAATCCAAGAAGATTCTAATTGAAGTCCACGAAGGCAGCTACGATGACCACACCGGGGGGCAGACACCAGCAAAGAAGGTTCTACGTTATGGATATTTCTAGCCCACAATCAACCGAGATGCAACAAATTATGCCAATCATTGTGATCAGTGCCAGATATTTTCAACGATCCTGAGAACCCCATCCTCGGAACTTACGCAAATGGTTAGCCCTTAGCCGTTTGCAATCTAGGGGAGTGATCTAATCAGCGTGTTACCAATAGGAAAAGTGGGAGCCAAATATGATATCGTGCAGTTGCTTACCTTATCAAATAGGCTAAAGCGAAACCGCTTGCCCCCATAGCCACTAAAATTGTGGTTAACTTTGTAACGAAAAACTTATTTTTAGATTTGGAGTACTGCAGAAAATCATCATAGATAATGGAACTCGGTTCGAGAGTGCTGAATTTAAAGATTTCTACAAGCGTTACCGGATTGAGAAGAGCTTTTTCATGGTAGCGCATCCTCATGCAAATTGAAAAGTATGGGCAATGAACAAAATCATCAAGTCCAGCATCAAGAAGTGGCTAACAAAAGCTAAAGGATACTGGCTTGATGAGCTTCCACTTGCACTATGGGCTCACGGAACAACACATAAATCTGCGACCAGGCACTTACATTCATTTTGGCAGATGGTTTAGAAGTGATGATCCCATTAGAACTAGAAGTCCCTTCTCATCAAAGGCGACACTTCAATCAAAGAGAAAACGAGCAACTCCTGCCTGAGTCGCTTGACCAGATTGATGAGAAGCCGGAGGAAGCTGAACTAAGGACCGTTGCTCACCAGAAAAGAATAGCATGACACTTCAACACCAAGGTTTGCCATCGCACCTTCGAGGTAGGAGATCTCATCCTAAAATGAATCTTCCTAAGTACAGAAGAACTTGGCCTGAATTGAGAAGGACCCTATGTAATCGACCAGAAACTTGAAGATAGAACATTCAAGCTGACAAAGATCGATTGACTTCCGATTCCTCTTACCTAGAACAACGACTCACTGTGGCACTATTTTATTTAAAACTTATTTATGTATTTCCTATTTTCATAAATAAGTCACTCAGGGCACTGGAGGCATTGTAAATAGTAAGGACTTGCCTCTCTCTTTATTTTATTCGTAAAATTTTGCTTCTTTAACCAATGGAACCGCGTTCTTGTAAGCAAACCGCTGAGCCAAAGGTAAAATCGACTCAAACCACCGAAAGGATAGGGAAAATTGAACCCTGCCTTCTAAGAACCGATGGTTATTCAGTAGCATCTGGAAGGCCCACATTTTCTCGAGAAGACTCGTTGTCGCTCTGGCGCCATGAGAGAACTTATTATTTTCCTTGTGCGCATCCCGTAAGTCGCACATCAGTGCTTGAACCCATAGTTCAAGTACGTCATATCTCCTTGTGTGCATCCCATAATCCGTACATTTCTCCATAAAACGATTGAACCATGTTTAAGTATGCCATATTTCCTTACATGCATCCCATAAGCTGTGTGATGCTTCTTGAACTGGTGGAATCATGTTCAAGTACGCAATAACTCCTTGCATGCATCCTATAAGCTACACGTCGCTTCTTAGACTAATGGAACCACCTTCAGTAAGCACTCCTTCTGTGCACCACACTATAAGCTGCAAAAAGCTACTTGAACCAATGGAACCGCGTTCAAGTATGCAACACACTCATACTCCATTCGATAGGCTGCGTATTGTTCCTTGAACTAGTGGAATTGCGTTCTTGAAAGCGATACGCATACATAACTGGAAAAGTGCTTCCTACTCTCTGGATAAAAGTTTTTGACTCCAGAACCATTAGATTTATGAAAAAATCGATTCCAACTCTCTAAGTATCAGCGATGTCGTGGTAATGCTAGGAAACCTCCTTGTACCCAAATTATCGACATTACTCCGTTAACATCGACAGTTTATCATAATCTCCTAAGTACCAGCCTTGCTCTAGCAACATTGGGAGATTTTTCCATTGAAGGATTGGAAGAAACCATATCCATGATTTCAAAGGGACTATCGCTGCCCCGGTAGTGCCCTAAAGATTCCAAATCGTAGGACCAATGGTAAAATCCAATCTCTGTCCTTCAGGTATTGGCGTTGCCTCGGTAACGCTAGTAAATCTCAAATCACCAAGCTGGTTGGGAAATCAACAAACAACTGGCGAAACTCGACATCGCAGGAAAACGCAATGGATTGAGTTGCTCGTGGGTTTCCGAAGATATAAACTAACATGCGGATGGGACCTTAATACCAAAATGGGAGAAACTCGACCATGATCGAAGTGCAAAATGCGCAGAATCGAGCATCCAAATCACAAGTTCATGAAAACAGGAGCTACTGTACAACTTGGACCAGGGGCAACCAGAGAGTCACCTAAAGTACCCGATCTCTTATTTAGTGTTTAGTTCAAGCATTCGTAGTAACCAACCTTATGGAGTGGGGGATAACCCACTAGCACTTGGTCAAAATAAAACAAATCACACCATAGTTTCATTGCATCGAATAGAGAATATTGGCAATCACAACAGAACTAAGCAATGTAGTATACAAAAATCACTGCATATTTCACTATTTACATGCATGGAGTTGCGGTAGATACACACATCACGCAGTATAGCAGTATATAATATGGAAATTGCAAGATAGGTAATCGTATTATGTACATACAGTGGTGTATAAACAAGCGTCGGTACGTAAAGTATAACGAAAGTACACAGGAAAGAATATAATAGAAATACTATTCTTTTCATTACCAATATCATTCTTTATATAATTCAAATAGTGGGGGTCGTACCCGCACAATATCGACCTATTTTAGAACACTAAAAAGCAAAATACAGACTCTACCAATGCAACAAGGAAAAAGTACCAAGTAAAGGCTCTATACTTGTACAGACTCAAACAACACAAAAGACACATACAAAATGACTACTAGATTTCCATCCACCAACGCTCGAGCACACCATCACTTCTTTCCACCTTTTCCCCCTTTTACTAGGCATATGTAGATCTTCTTTCTGCTATCCTTACCAATCTCTCTTTCTGTAGCGGGGCCAAACCCCTCGGATCCTTCGGTAGCCGCGCTTCCCTTCTTTGACATCTATAGCTTGATAGTGTCTGAGTCTTGCACTTCGCCTCCTCCTTTTCCATCTTCAATTGAAGCCTTTCTTTTCCTCTTCAAGCCTCTTCGCCATCGTAGTTTTGTCTATTGGCTCTGACTCACCAATGAATACTATTTATTTGTCTACAGAGACTTCCTTTAAATTTTGCAGCGCTTCTATCTACTCGGAATCAAATCCAGCTATAGAGCTGGAGACAGAATTGTACCAGAAGCAACTGTGGAGATGGTGATGGAAGAAGTGAAGTGGCTCCTAAGCTCTAAGTAGCTAGAAGCAGCGAAAGAAGAGTTGGTTAACCGATAATTTAGGAAACACAGTTGTATGGTTTAGTAAAAGAATCTGGAGTGAATCGAAGAGCCTAGAACGTTGGAGAGACAAGGGAAATACTTGATCCAGGGTTTGAGTTTGGTCATGAACTACGACATCGAAGTCTCCTCCGCCAGTCCCCATCTCGAAGGGTCACATGATAGTTGAGGAAAGGTGTGGCTTAACTAAGGCTTTAGATGATAGGTGAACATGAGTAGCTTCTAAAATAGTAGTTTTGGATACTGTAACGATGACCGTTTGCTCTTGGAAAGTAGGAAATAGTGCTTGATACTGACCGAAAGAGCTTAGGCCAACAAGTGCCCTTGCAGCGACATCCCTCTCTCTCTCTTCTCGAAGAATCTGTCTAACAACTACCAGAAAGTCTTTGTCTTCAGAATTGATGTAGGCATTCATTTATTCCTCCTCGGAGTGCATATCCCTGGCCTGCTCCGATCTTACAATCACTTCCTCCTAGACCATGGTGAGAGTCTGGGGATAATCATCACTAAGCCATTTCAGGCTGCCCCTTTCATCACATTGCAAGTGTAGAGGTAAAGAACGCTGGCATCAATCTAGCCTATCACCTCATCATACTCTATTTGAAGCTCTGAAAGCTCTTATTATGTGACCAGATGGTCGATCTCTTCCGTCAGTTTTCCACCTACGCCTTCTTCTTTCTCCTTGGCTGACCGTGCATTCTCCTTTGCCAACCGTGCATTCTCCTTGCAAAGTCGGGTAAGTTCGGTGGCATGTTTGGCGATGGTGGCAGCTTGATTGGCAATGGTTTGATCTCGAGATTTGATAATGTTCTTTGCAATGATGATTTCCCTATCAGTTTGTTAAATTTTCTATGAGCGTCCTTGAGCTAATCTTTAATCACGATAAATGCTTTGTCGTGAGACCAGTTTGGCTTGATCAATAACTTATTACTGGCAGCCTTCCCCATTAAGGCTGCGTCCCTCTCAGCTTTCAGCTTAGCTATTTCAATATCACGATCCTTGATCACTTTATCATGATCTGTCCTTTTAGCCTCAAATGAGAGAATTTCTTGATAATTGATGCGATTCACATCCGTAAGGGCCTTCACGAGATGCTGCCGATTAAGCCTAGCCTCTAAATCCTTGTGGGCAATCTCAAGATTACATAAGGAAGTGGCTCTGGTGGTGAGCTTGATGCGCTATTTAGAGCACCTTGGAGCATGGTTAAACTAGGCGGGAGTACAAACTTCTCCTTTTGGCTAGAAGAACCGCGAGCGGCTGTAGTAGTTATGGCTCGGGACGAAGGGACTTCCTGCATTGCGTTTGTCTGAGGGAGAAATGGACAATGAAGCCTCATGACGTTCATGAGAGTCTCTGTGGTTCTTATGTACATCGCTAGGAGCACTACTCTTATCATCCCTTTTTCTTTTATCTGCCCTCTCGTGCTCTCTTTCCAAGTGACATGCCTCTTCCTTCTTTTTCTTCCTTTTCTCCTCGTTAGTTGCACGATGAGAATGATGGGTAGGATCTGAAGTTTGATCCTTATAGAAACCAGTTTTTTGACAAAGTTGGTGGTACAGTCCACGACCCATGGAACCTGAAACAAAAAGGAAGTGGAGTTAACGATTTGAATAGGAAAGTTGACTCAATGTAGAAAGATGTATCCATGTCCCTAAAGTGAAGTATGTAGTGCTGATGACCCTCTACATACTCTACCAACCGTATCGGTATGGTTTAAGGGTTGGAGTCTTTCCACTTTCACTCATAAAAGCGCTAGAAGAGATGTTGATTTATGAGTGAATCTCATCTGTCATCTCGCTAATCAAGATATCTCCATCATTCACATGAATGGAGACATCTTTTATAAAATAAGAAGTCAACGTATCTTCGATGGGAGCTGTAGTAGCTTAGCCTCTAATAGATTGTGGAGTTTCAACAGCGGGTTGCTCTGGAGGAGGGTAGATCGAGAACAAATGCCTTAGCGGTTAGCAAAAACAGGGAAGGTAAGTTAGGAAGATCAGGGCTCATCTCGACGACTCTCCAAAAGACTCATCTCTTTCTTCGGATATGAAAGTCACTATCATCGCCATTTAAACTTTCTTCCTATCCTTCTTCTACCATCACCTATTTCTCATCTCTCCTTTGAATTGGCTCATCTTTCTCCTTATCGGGAAATCCTACGTGTCTTATCCCTACTCTCATAATGTCCTCCTCGAAAGGTAAGTCCGCGTTAGCTTCAAAAACATCCTCGGGATGAATGTCACCCGACGGGCCAGATACGTCTTCTTAAACCTCCTCGTTGGAGTTACGGTCATGTATGAAAGAACGAGTGTGCCTCCTATAGCTACTTGAAGTTGAGGGCTCTTCATCTATGGAAAATCTCTCAAGATGAAGCAAGCTGAACCGTAGAAGGTTTTCATTCATCAAAAGGAACTGTATTGTGCATGTAGAAGCCCTCACAACATTTAGACTTTCAAGCATTGCTTTGAGCTCGCCGCTGCTTTTCCACCTTGGGATGACTGTAGAAAAGGATACAGATGGTTAATAATGTGAAGTGTTCTAGTTGTGTAGGAGCCAAGGAACGAAGACTGACTTCGTGATATCCAAAGACAATTGAAGCCCTCTAGACACTGAACAAAGAAATATTCATTTTTAAAAGCTGACCATTTGTCATGAAGGTCTCCGATCAGCTTGCAACCTCTTTAGGCTTCTATGATTATAAAGGAGGGGAAATCTTGATGCCTCTTGAACTATAGAAGGAATATCAGCTCGTTCATTCTTGGAGGTCGCCCAAGCCTGATCATGAATAAAACATATAATGAACTTAAGAATGCGTAGCCATTAGGATGAATTTTGAATAGTGCAAGCCCTAACTCTTGGAGCATCACCGATAGGAATTGATTCAATGGTGACATGACACCGCTCATGCACATGCATCTATTGCAAGTAGTAAAATCTTCTGAAGGATTGTGTGCCAATTCTGCTCGAGCGGGCAATCAAACAACATTCTCTGGAATGCCACGTTGCACACATGTGTTCCTTAGCATCTTGGACGTTAGGATTGAAGGCACTTGTTCTGAAGGGTCGATCAGGATTTTCATCCTAGGAAGTATTTGATTGAGCACAGGTCCGACAGTAACAAACGGGCCATAAAAGTCAGTGGGAATAGGTTGACTTGACCCCAGATGAATAAATGGGAGACTGAGGCAATCGATGATTCAGCCTCTGAAGGTGTGGATGCTCCTTCACCAAACTTGTAGCGAGATAACTAACGGGTCATATTAGAAAATAAAAATCGTTTATCATGATCAAGCATGCTTTAGTTTTAGTAAGAATTCCAATGTGATTGATTCTTGAAATCCAAGGAAGTCAGCATATGCTGACTGATCAGATTCCAAGTGTTGATCGGGGTAAGTGAAATGTGCTGTTTATATGAAATAAGTCTTATTTCCCGAACACTATGGATAGATCCGGTGTAGATAGCTCGCTTGTATTGGAAAAATGAGCCACATCGTCCTTTGAAACCCTTTTTCTGTACTTACCCATTATCATCGATAATGGATCCGTTGTCCGTAGCGACATGGAAAGCTTTTATTTTTCAAGTTCGTTGGATATGCAGAGCTAGAAATGCAGGTAACAGAGTCATCCGACGCGCTCAAGCTCATAGCAAGTTGTCATATTAGAATCGATTCAATGATCAAGACTTAGTCAATTTCGAACAGAGAAGACAGTCGGTGCTAGAAAGCAAAATCCTTGTTTCGTCATCAATTGTCTACTTTAGGAAACAAATCATCTCCATCCAAAAGGAAAACGACCAAGCCCTAGTTGTCAATATTATGCAATCATCCCATGAAGAATCTAAACCCTACCTTGGATTCACAATAGTAGAATAACTCGGTATAGGGTTTAGGTGTAAACTTGGATTCAAGTTTTGAAGGGGAGGCTACGAAAGCGGTGGTCCAATATGGTGATGGCGGGGGCTTTAGGCAAGTGGCAGGGCAAGGCAACAACGGTGGGTAAGGTCGAGGCACGGTGGAAGTTAGGTCGTCGGTCTGAAAACCTAGGCTAGGTCGGTTGGAAACAAAGAAAACTTGAGTTAAAGCCTTACATAATTTTTGGAATGGAGAGTGTATCATTGATGCAGAGAATTGGAGTTCAGATTGAAATCAGAGCTAATAGCTAAGCAGAAATTGATTAATTGAAAACAACATCTCGAGACAGAATCCGACAATCAACTGAAACTCATAGACTTACCTCGTTCCAGAGCATACTTTGTTTCCAACAAAAGCATACTCTAAGAGGCAAATGTTAACTAGGCATTTGACCAAGAAGAAGTCCACAGAAGATAAAACATCGAGATGAAGAATGAATGGTTTGTAACTTGGAAAGTAGGCTCATATAGTTTAGAGAAGCAAGATAGGAAAATTTAAGACATTATAGAGCTAAGTCCATAACTAGGTACCAAGTTATGACCTTAACTCGGCAACAATTTATGGTGCTCTATAGTGGGGAGCTCCAACTTTCCCCAATCCATTCTCTATCCACTATAAGCAAACCGAAGAAATTTCGTAAAGTTTCTGTAACGACCCGCTATTTTGGACTATTCGCATCCGCACATGTCGGACTTGAATAATTCAAAATACCGAATTGTTAATTTAAATTTGGTAAAACTGAGATATACAGTAAATAAATAGTCACAGAATCACAGACACAGAGTAATAATATGCAGCGGAAATAAAAGAGATAGTAGTTCATGAAGCTACTATATAAATATATAAGATACATCAGAGTTTACAACAAAAGAGTAATACGATACATCAAATACAAATCAGAATACATCACTGGAATCATCGAATACTGAAAGTAGAATAGATGGCTGGATCTTCAAGCAAAGCTCCAACTCCAAAGGTGAGCCTCGAATACTGGTACACTCAGTCTGACCCGAGCGTAAAGCAAAACACAAGACACTCGAGTCAGGATTAATATTCTTATATCAATAAATCCAACTCAAGTGAAATAGCAATCGAAATACAAGTAACTCAAAGGATGTTTGGAATAACCATCCTCTAAGGATCCGCTAAACTATCTACTAGGTAGTAATGTACGCTAAGTAGATAATGTCTATTAGTAATATAAAATATCAAAATAGCGTTAAGGCGTTACCATAATTCCCCTTAACACATTTTATATTCCCAAAAGCATATACAAGACCGTAGTTTCCCCAAAACCGGAAGTCACCAGAGGGCAATCCATATGCTCAAGGTACAAATCAAAACGTAGTGGTCGCGAATAGGATAATCAGTATGACAAGGTACATGAGGCGATACCAACTAGGATACTAGTAGTTGCGTGATCCGGACTGATGTTGAGCATAGCCAGCAGCTACCTCAACACCGCGAAACAACACTCCCAAATCGAGGGGTGCACCCAAATCGAATCACAAAAGTAATAGATATGGTATCGAAGAAGTGTGTCCGCTAGAGGTGGCGAACCTCAATGGCCCGGCGCGGCTCCTGTTTTAGTCATGTCAGGGGTCATCCAATATCGTTCTCTTTCTTCAGTCAACGCGTTCACCAAACCATCCACTTCATTCTGGATCAACACTCCGCGTATAATAGTTATTAAAGTGGTATTCGGTATCGACAGAGAGTATGTCCATATCCGATCCCGGTCTCTTTAATAACTACGTATTATTACACCGATTGGTCGTTTAATATATTTCAACACAATCAATTTCAATTTCAATTAGAATTCGTAAACCATTATTTCATTTGTCTTTCAAAAATCAATTTCCAAAATCTACGTTTCAAAACTTCCAAATTTCCATCTCAAAATCTTATAATTCAATTTCAAATTTTATTTAAACAATTCAAATATTGATTCAAGTTCATACAAAAAGATTCAATCCGAAATTATTTAAATTAATTAGATTTAACATTCAAATCAATTTAAATTATTTATCTATTTTATTCAATATTCGTTAAGTTAATTTAACATCCAAAACAATTATTTTTAAATTTCAAAGTCATTAAACCAATCACTTAAGTTAACTTCGTTATATCAAAACTTACAAATTTAATTAAATTCAATTTGTCAAATCAAATTCTTTAAATTACAATTCTTACATTAATTTCAATAAAACACATTTATTTCTTGTTAAGAAATTCAATTTCACTTATTCTTTACATAATTACAAACTTCAAACTCAATTAATAAAGAATTAAATTCCATATATTCGAGAAATCAAATTTCACTTTAACTTACTTAAATAAATTTTCCAAAACTTAATAAATAAAGAAACCCAATTTCATTTATTAACGAAGTTCAAATTCACTTATTCAAAAGTTGAATCTCTTATCCAAGAATTCAATCTTATTCAATTATTAAATAATTTCAACTTAATTATTAATAATTTCAAAACTTAGTAATTTCAACATAATTATAAATTCAAATTTAATTTTTAAATCACTTCAAACTTCGTTCAATGAATAATTCCAAATTTTAGTGTTAAATAATACATTTCAAATCAATGTTCTTTCATCAGTTATTACATTAATATTTGTTTCAGATTTCAATATTAACATTTTCCTTTCATAAAAATTTTCGTTCAAATTTTATTTCAAAATCTTATTATTCAAATAAAACCTTTATTTTATTTCAAATCAAATTTTTGACCAATCGGTTTATTTAATTCTCTATCCTAAGTCAAGTTCATTTGGGTATTTATCATTTCAACCCGATTCCATTTCAATTTAAAATCAAGCAAAATAAAGGGAACTTGCAGTGTGATAACAGGGATGGTGTCAAAGTAAATAAACAAGCAATAACAACAACAAAACAATTCAAATAATCAATTTTAAATAATCCCGAAATAATCGTATTAATTCGCATTGTTATTTGTGCGAATTAATATAATTATTCCTAGAATCTACACTATCATTTCATGTAGATTAAAGATTTTTATATTCCGGTTTTCACTTGTCGTTCAATTTCAGTTTAATACTTCAACAATTAATACAAACTACGTTCAAAGTTCAAAGTACAATTTATCAAATTCTACGACAACTAAAGGGTCAAATTTAACCAATCAATTTTTGTCATATATAATCCGTTTTAATTTGTTAACTATTCTACATTAAATTTAACTTGCAAATTAATTATCACTTAACAATAATAATTAACATCCAATTCAAACAACAATCAATCAATCAATTTATCAACCAAACTGTATTATTATCCCATAAATAATTAACAGATAATGGTGTCAGGTGTCATAGGTATACAGATACAGGTAATAGCAGACATAACAGAATAAACAACTAACAACAACATATTTCAATTTTCGTTTCAATTGAAATCAAATTTAATAAATAAAAGAATATTAATCGTGAGTGATTACTCACCTTTCGAGGCTAGAGAAAATATGAGATGGCACGGATACGCACACTGATACGGACACTGAAATGGAGTTACAAATCCAAGCATGATTCTCAGAGCAAAGTAAGATTGGCACGAATCGACGAGCAAAAACTGTTAAATAGGAATTGCCGAAATCAATCAAAACATTCAACATAGCAACAATTGCAAAACAAGTCCTACGTCAAAGTTTAACAATATAATTCTATGTGCTACCGAGATCGAAATGGTCAGAAATTTGGTATGAATAAAGATCAAAACTTGTATTTCAAAACTGCAAAGAATCACTTGATTCCGACGTAAGACGAAGGAGATACGATGCGTCAAACATGAACTCAGGTCGTGTTTGCAGCAGTGTAAAATAATTCTAAGTACAAAAGAATATCTGCCTGGGTCTAACTTCCAGATCCTCGACCACTAATCAAACGATGTCGGATTTTGCTGGAATTTGACATTTATAAATTAGGTAACTTCAACTCTTACATGGACTAGCATGCATTAATATTCAGAGGCAATGCAAAATTGTACAAAATAAAATAAAAATAATATATATATATATACACACACTTCAGAAATAGAGGCATATATTGACAATAGAATCTATACTAAACTTTCGTATAGATGTAAACAATGTATAGACTAATATAGATTATACTTAAACAACATCCAAATCCATTTCAAACAAAACCTTCCGACTTAATTTTTTTCAAAACAGAAAACTATATATACAATATCTACATAGTCTACGCTTTAAAGTATGATATAAATATATAAGTATAACTTACATTATATAAACAGAAAACTATACAAATCTAGTTCATGAATAGCTTCCATTAGTTTACAATTTATAAACTTATATGATGTTAACAACAAACTATTAGTCTTTTCTGTCAAACAGAGCAACAACCCATATCACAGCATATGTACTAAGGCTTAAATGAAATATAGTATACTTATATACTGTAAACAATATAGATTGTAAATATTTACCTATATATATTCAACTAATACAGGTAAACTATTATGTAAGAGTATATAAACTAACACACAACATAACTTCTTTGTCTATGCATAAACATATATAGCAAGTCAAGAGGAGAGGCTACCTGTATGGAATGGTGACAGGAATGAAAAACCGAGTAGAAGATGGGAGAGAGTGGAAAGCTCGTAGTTTATTTTTCTTATATTTTTTCTTTGCATGCTTTGACGGAGGTGGGTGGGAAGGAAGAGGCGACTAATGGCTACAGGGTGGCCGTGGCAGTGGGTGACGTGGCTCGCATTGGAGGCTAGGGTAGGCGGAGGGCTATGTGGTGTTGGGGCCAGTGGAGGGTGGCGGTGCTTGGAGACGGCAGGGACGTTGTCGGCTGGAGCTGGGTTGTGAACTTCGGCGGAGGGTGGTCGAGAGCTATGGGCGGAGGCGGACGTTTGCGGGTTGTTGCCGCACTCGGCTCGGAGGAGGCTGATGGAGCGCCGTCGGGTGGGTCGGAGGTGTTCGGCTGGGAAGCTAGAAGAGGGGTCGGCCATGTTGCGTGCATTAGTGGAAGGGAAAGGAGACACGGTGAAAGCCTAAAGGCGGCGGTGGTGACTGGTTGTCATGTTGTCGGGGTGAGGTGAGGGAGGAGAGATGAAGAGGAAGAATGTGGAAGGCAAGAAGATGAAGAAGGGGAAAGAGGAGCTGCAGGCATTTTCTTTCTCTTTTTTTTTTTTTAGCTTTAGATGTATATGATGTTTTTGATTTGAAACAACTAATAGTTTCACAATAAAAGTAAACATGGAATATACAAACTTTCAAACGAACAGCAAGGAAAAATGAAAGGACATGAGCTCTGTATTATAATGTCACTTTATCAGGGAAGAACGCGAATCCAGGGATTCTACATAAATATCAAATCTGGGGAAGAGCAGCAGCCAATTGTTGAATGAAGTGCTTATATTAAAAGTAAACGGCTACTTGTTTTCTCTCAAGGTGAATGGAACGAACCAAAAGTTTTAAAAACGATACCGATACGGATAACTGTTTCGTACTTTTAGTCGTGCACCAGATACCGAAATACACAACTGAATATACTGCAATGATCAGTGCGGCGAGACGGTCAAAACGGTATAAAAACATCAGTGGTACAATTGAATTACAAAAATTCGAATTTTCTACTACGTAAAATGCATAAAATTCGTAGAAAAATAAGAACGACGGAGCTAAAAATGTCTGAATTTTGAAAAACGAAAAATGACGTCTTGCTCAGAAGACGGTTTAGAATTTTTCTGTATAAAAATATTTAGGTTTCGAAAACGACTTAATTTCATTGATTACTAACTGATTTAGATTGAAGTAAATATACGCACGAAATGAACTTTCATATTTTCGGACGAAAATTTACCAGTAGCTATGTTTAATTAGACGCATTCCAAATATGAAGTTTGAATGGCATCGGAATTTGTTTGTGAAAATTCGAAATTCTACACTAAATAAGCTATTTCAAAAAAATTTAAACTGGGTCTGAATTTCAGGGTCGTTACATTCTCCCCCACTCAAAACTTTTCGTCCCCGAAAAAAAAAGGAGGTAGGAGAACAGAAACCCCCAGAAGAAATAGACTTGAATTACATCATAAACAATTAATTTAAACCATAGAAATTTCAATTTAAATTAATTTATATTTAGCAATTTTACTTTAAACTCAAGACTTTCATAAAATTGGTTTGATTTCACATGTATTAATGTTAGGTACAAAAGATTCCTTTCAAATGAAATTCAATTTAAATTCGATTAATTCAAGATATTTTCTGAAGTTAATTTAATTCAATTTATTAACCTTCGGAACAAAATTTTCTTCTATCATTCATACCTATTATTTATTTAACTTATTATTCCATTTATCTCATAAACATTTATAATTAAAATTTAAATGAATAACATTTATTATACGCACTTACATTTTATTTATAAAGACAATTTATATCATATATTATCCGATTTTCTTAAATTAGCAACTTCAAAGATCATAAATTTTGAAGTCATTTATTATAATCAAACCTTCTTTGACAAAATTTAATTCTTTCTTATTCCAAATTATTATTAAATTTATTCTACTTAATATATCCTATCACATATATATTAAGCATATTTACATTTATTATAACTACTCAATTTATTAAAAATTCCTTTGATATCATTTTCTACTGTATAATATTCAATTACATAATTAACCTTCTTTTATTTTTTTATTTAGGTAAGTTATATACATAATGCAATTTGAGTATTATCCAAACAAATTTTTTTTTTTTTAGTTATTTCAAGCTAAGTATTTATATGAAATAATTTGGCTTCATTTAAAATTGTAAAATCATCTTTTAACAAATTTTAAGAATTAATTTCCGATTAGCTTCAAACCACTTGAGATAAAATAAATATATATATTCATAATACATCAAATCAAATTTAAAATCTTCAATATATATTTTAAATCAAGTCATGTTTAGAAATTCAAATCAATTTATTTTTTCAAAACAAATCGTAGCAAAGCTACAGAATAGTCTCTCCACTTCGAAACTCGAAAATGAATGTCGATGATGCGGCCGTCATCACCGAAATTATTTTCCAGCGACAAAGAGAAGAGCACTGATTTAAACATCTAAAATTTCTTTGAAAATATTTCTATTCGAAAATACTTTAAGTAATATACCTTATAAAACTTAAAAGCCAAGTTTGAAATCACCGGAAATTAAATTCTCAAATTCTACTTTAAATCCATTTGAATTCCAATCAAAATATAAACAAGCTTTATAAATTCATTTATTTATATCATGAAATAGTCAATGATTTATAAATCAATAAATGAAAATTAAAATTTTAACTTTTCAGAACAGATTCATTAACCTTTTAATTTCAGAAAATTTAAACTTTTATATAACATAATCATTCAAAATTATTTTATTTATCAGATTCGAAATTACTATTGTGTCAGTTTGTTATGTTCAAGTGTTTTGGAAATCCTATCGATAGCGTTGATCAGACGAATCGATCGAAAACCCAAATCAACATCAACAACTCAAACAACACAATATATGTAAAACATTTTTAATATTAATTTACAAAGACACTTCCTCGCTCGACAATACAAAAATAGATTTCAACACAAGAATAGAGATTCAACCTTAATGGAAATCAAATCAAAGAGAATTTTGATTCGACAATAAGTTCGAAACAGAAGATAAGGTAATTAAATAACAGAATAGGAAGCCTGATAAGTTTATATACATCGCGGGCAACCTTAACCGGATTGACCGTGGCTTAAAGAATAAGATCGATGCTGAATTCCGAGGTAAATCAACATTCGATCTCAAGAGATAGAATTCAGGCATAGCGGGAGATAGATAGCATCGTAAACCGAGGATACAGAAATCTTCGGTAAATCAATGCCTACCGTAAAGAAGTTTCACCCCTTTACAAATCATTCGAAGTTTGGCGAGACCGCCGGTTCATTTTAAAGATTATTCGAAGTGGAGTTATGGAATACTCCATAATTGAAAGAAGTCGAATAGTGAGGGACGAGAATGAATTTTGGAACCGAGGGAACGTTCCAAAATTCAAAGGAATTGAGTCAAAAGGAAGAGATTGAAACTCGAATGAGAGTGATTCTGTAAATATATTTACCCTATATGCTGAGTTTTGCCTAGAGCTACCAAAAGCTCTGATACCAACTGTAACGACCCGCTATTTTGGACTATTCGCATCCGCACATGTCGGACTTGAATAATTCAAAATACCGAATTGTTAATTTAAATTTGGTAAAACTGAGATATACAGTAAATAAATAGTCACAGAATCACAGACACAGAGTAATAATATGCAGCGGAAATAAAAGAGATAGTAGTTCATGAAGCTACTATATAAATATATAAGATACATCAGAGTTTACAACAAAAGAGTAATACGATACATCAAATACAAATCAGAATACATCACTGGAATCATCGAATACTGAAAGTAGAATAGATGGCTGGATCTTCAAGCAAAGCTCCAACTCCAAAGGTGAGCCTCGAATACTGGTACACTCAGTCTGACCCGAGCGTAAAGCAAAACACAAGACACTCGAGTCAGGATTAATATTCTTATATCAATAAATCCAACTCAAGTGAAATAGCAATCGAAATACAAGTAACTCAAAGGATGTTTGGAATAACCATCCTCTAAGGATCCGCTAAACTATCTACTAGGTAGTAATGTACGCTAAGTAGATAATGTCTATTAGTAATATAAAATATCAAAATAGCGTTAAGGCGTTACCATAATTCCCCTTAACACATTTTATATTCCCAAAAGCATATACAAGACCGTAGTTTCCCCAAAACCGGAAGTCACCAGAGGGCAATCCATATGCTCAAGGTACAAATCAAAACGTAGTGGTCGCGAATAGGATAATCAGTATGACAAGGTACATGAGGCGATACCAACTAGGATACTAGTAGTTGCGTGATCCGGACTGATGTTGAGCATAGCCAGCAGCTACCTCAACACCGCGAAACAACACTCCCAAATCGAGGGGTGCACCCAAATCGAATCACAAAAGTAATAGATATGGTATCGAAGAAGTGTGTCCGCTAGAGGTGGCGAACCTCAATGGCCCGGCGCGGCTCCTGTTTTAGTCATGTCAGGGGTCATCCAATATCGTTCTCTTTCTTCAGTCAACGCGTTCACCAAACCATCCACTTCATTCTGGATCAACACTCCGCGTATAATAGTTATTAAAGTGGTATTCGGTATCGACAGAGAGTATGTCCATATCCGATCCCGGTCTCTTTAATAACTACGTATTATTACACCGATTGGTCGTTTAATATATTTCAACACAATCAATTTCAATTTCAATTAGAATTCGTAAACCATTATTTCATTTGTCTTTCAAAAATCAATTTCCAAAATCTACGTTTCAAAACTTCCAAATTTCCATCTCAAAATCTTATAATTCAATTTCAAATTTTATTTAAACAATTCAAATATTGATTCAAGTTCATACAAAAAGATTCAATCCGAAATTATTTAAATTAATTAGATTTAACATTCAAATCAATTTAAATTATTTATCTATTTTATTCAATATTCGTTAAGTTAATTTAACATCCAAAACAATTATTTTTAAATTTCAAAGTCATTAAACCAATCACTTAAGTTAACTTCGTTATATCAAAACTTACAAATTTAATTAAATTCAATTTGTCAAATCAAATTCTTTAAATTACAATTCTTACATTAATTTCAATAAAACACATTTATTTCTTGTTAAGAAATTCAATTTCACTTATTCTTTACATAATTACAAACTTCAAACTCAATTAATAAAGAATTAAATTCCATATATTCGAGAAATCAAATTTCACTTTAACTTACTTAAATAAATTTTCCAAAACTTAATAAATAAAGAAACCCAATTTCATTTATTAACGAAGTTCAAATTCACTTATTCAAAAGTTGAATCTCTTATCCAAGAATTCAATCTTATTCAATTATTAAATAATTTCAACTTAATTATTAATAATTTCAAAACTTAGTAATTTCAACATAATTATAAATTCAAATTTAATTTTTAAATCACTTCAAACTTCGTTCAATGAATAATTCCAAATTTTAGTGTTAAATAATACATTTCAAATCAATGTTCTTTCATCAGTTATTACATTAATATTTGTTTCAGATTTCAATATTAACATTTTCCTTTCATAAAAATTTTCGTTCAAATTTTATTTCAAAATCTTATTATTCAAATAAAACCTTTATTTTATTTCAAATCAAATTTTTGACCAATCGGTTTATTTAATTCTCTATCCTAAGTCAAGTTCATTTGGGTATTTATCATTTCAACCCGATTCCATTTCAATTTAAAATCAAGCAAAATAAAGGGAACTTGCAGTGTGATAACAGGGATGGTGTCAAAGTAAATAAACAAGCAATAACAACAACAAAACAATTCAAATAATCAATTTTAAATAATCCCGAAATAATCGTATTAATTCGCATTGTTATTTGTGCGAATTAATATAATTATTCCTAGAATCTACACTATCATTTCATGTAGATTAAAGATTTTTATATTCCGGTTTTCACTTGTCGTTCAATTTCAGTTTAATACTTCAACAATTAATACAAACTACGTTCAAAGTTCAAAGTACAATTTATCAAATTCTACGACAACTAAAGGGTCAAATTTAACCAATCAATTTTTGTCATATATAATCCGTTTTAATTTGTTAACTATTCTACATTAAATTTAACTTGCAAATTAATTATCACTTAACAATAATAATTAACATCCAATTCAAACAACAATCAATCAATCAATTTATCAACCAAACTGTATTATTATCCCATAAATAATTAACAGATAATGGTGTCAGGTGTCATAGGTATACAGATACAGGTAATAGCAGACATAACAGAATAAACAACTAACAACAACATATTTCAATTTTCGTTTCAATTGAAATCAAATTTAATAAATAAAAGAATATTAATCGTGAGTGATTACTCACCTTTCGAGGCTAGAGAAAATATGAGATGGCACGGATACGCACACTGATACGGACACTGAAATGGAGTTACAAATCCAAGCATGATTCTCAGAGCAAAGTAAGATTGGCACGAATCGACGAGCAAAAACTGTTAAATAGGAATTGCCGAAATCAATCAAAACATTCAACATAGCAACAATTGCAAAACAAGTCCTACGTCAAAGTTTAACAATATAATTCTATGTGCTACCGAGATCGAAATGGTCAGAAATTTGGTATGAATAAAGATCAAAACTTGTATTTCAAAACTGCAAAGAATCACTTGATTCCGACGTAAGACGAAGGAGATACGATGCGTCAAACATGAACTCAGGTCGTGTTTGCAGCAGTGTAAAATAATTCTAAGTACAAAAGAATATCTGCCTGGGTCTAACTTCCAGATCCTCGACCACTAATCAAACGATGTCGGATTTTGCTGGAATTTGACATTTATAAATTAGGTAACTTCAACTCTTACATGGACTAGCATGCATTAATATTCAGAGGCAATGCAAAATTGTACAAAATAAAATAAAAATAATATATATATATATACACACACTTCAGAAATAGAGGCATATATTGACAATAGAATCTATACTAAACTTTCGTATAGATGTAAACAATGTATAGACTAATATAGATTATACTTAAACAACATCCAAATCCATTTCAAACAAAACCTTCCGACTTAATTTTTTTCAAAACAGAAAACTATATATACAATATCTACATAGTCTACGCTTTAAAGTATGATATAAATATATAAGTATAACTTACATTATATAAACAGAAAACTATACAAATCTAGTTCATGAATAGCTTCCATTAGTTTACAATTTATAAACTTATATGATGTTAACAACAAACTATTAGTCTTTTCTGTCAAACAGAGCAACAACCCATATCACAGCATATGTACTAAGGCTTAAATGAAATATAGTATACTTATATACTGTAAACAATATAGATTGTAAATATTTACCTATATATATTCAACTAATACAGGTAAACTATTATGTAAGAGTATATAAACTAACACACAACATAACTTCTTTGTCTATGCATAAACATATATAGCAAGTCAAGAGGAGAGGCTACCTGTATGGAATGGTGACAGGAATGAAAAACCGAGTAGAAGATGGGAGAGAGTGGAAAGCTCGTAGTTTATTTTTCTTATATTTTTTCTTTGCATGCTTTGACGGAGGTGGGTGGGAAGGAAGAGGCGACTAATGGCTACAGGGTGGCCGTGGCAGTGGGTGACGTGGCTCGCATTGGAGGCTAGGGTAGGCGGAGGGCTATGTGGTGTTGCGGCCAGTGGAGGGTGGCGGTGCTTGGAGACGGCAGGGACGTTGTCGGCTGGAGCTGGGTTGTGAACTTCGGCGGAGGGTGGTCGAGAGCTATGGGCGGAGGCGGACGTTTGCGGGTTGTTGCCGCACTCGGCTCGGAGGAGGCTGATGGAGCGCCGTCGGGTGGGTCGGAGGTGTTCGGCTGGGAAGCTAGAAGAGGGGTCGGCCATGTTGCGTGCATTAGTGGAAGGGAAAGGAGACACGGTGAAAGCCTAAAGGCGGCGGTGGTGACTGGTTGTCATGTTGTCGGGGTGAGGTGAGGGAGGAGAGATGAAGAGGAAGAATGTGGAAGGCAAGAAGATGAAGAAGGGGAAAGAGGAGCTGCAGGCATTTTCTTTCTCTTTTTTTTTTTAGCTTTAGATGTATATGATGTTTTTGATTTGAAACAACTAATAGTTTCACAATAAAAGTAAACATGGAATATACAAACTTTCAAACGAACAGCAAGGAAAAATGAAAGGACATGAGCTCTGTATTATAATGTCACTTTATCAGGGAAGAACGCGAATCCAGGGATTCTACATAAATATCAAATCTGGGGAAGAGCAGCAGCCAATTGTTGAATGAAGTGCTTATATTAAAAGTAAACGGCTACTTGTTTTCTCTCAAGGTGAATGGAACGAACCAAAAGTTTTAAAAACGATACCGATACGGATAACTGTTTCGTACTTTTAGTCGTGCACCAGATACCGAAATACACAACTGAATATACTGCAATGATCAGTGCGGCGAGACGGTCAAAACGGTATAAAAACATCAGTGGTACAATTGAATTACAAAAATTCGAATTTTCTACTACGTAAAATGCATAAAATTCGTAGAAAAATAAGAACGACGGAGCTAAAAATGTCTGAATTTTGAAAAACGAAAAATGACGTCTTGCTCAGAAGACGGTTTAGAATTTTTCTGTGTAAAAATATTTAGGTTTCGAAAACGACTTAATTTCATTGATTACTAACTGATTTAGATTGAAGTAAATATACGCACGAAATGAACTTTCATATTTTCGGACGAAAATTTACCAGTAGCTATGTTTAATTAGACGCATTCCAAATATGAAGTTTGAATGGCATCGGAATTTGTTTGTGAAAATTCGAAATTCTACACTAAATAAGCTATTTCAAAAAAATTTAAACTGGGTCTGAATTTCAGGGTCGTTACAGTTTCGGATGACCGATCTCAAGAAGTTAGGAGTTAGCTCTAGTGAATTGCAGAATAAGCAAGGTTATGAAAGAGTGATCATGAAAACAAGTCAACAAACTATAAAAACATAAGGGGAACTACAAGAAGAATGAGAAACCCAATCCTAGAAAATGCACCGAGTTACCCTTAAGGGGATAGCTCTGTACCAAGCTATCACCATAACTCAATGCTTACCAAAAAAATTCACACTGTCTTGGGTCGATGTCTGGACCTCTTTGGTAGTGCTTATGGTCCAATATGACTGCTACCCCTATAAATACAAACCTTAGCGCAACCAAGAAAGGATCGGATTTTGCTATCACCACGCAGGAACTCTATCTCTTCTTTAACTCTTTCCTCTACACTATGTCACTAAGGCAGCTACTCTAGGCGATTCTATGAATTAGAACCTGTCTAACCCCTGTAATTGTAACTCTTTCTCTATCATACCATTATAATGTCATAAAAATAAGATCAAATCTATAAGAAGCAAAGATATTAAGTGGATGTAGGCTAACCACTATAAAATCCCATGTCTATCTTTCTTATTTCTTTGACTTTATTGCTATTCTCTATTATCTTTACCATATTCTAGCAGGGCTGGTGCTTTCACACAATACTCTAGGGTGTTTATCCATTTTTTGAGTTAATAGTGTAAGTATATTGTATACATATGTGTGGATGTTAAGGATAATAGAGAAGCTATTTCCCTATGAGATGAAGCTATAACGTTGTAGAGTTGGGTAAATATACTTTACCCAGTGGGGCGATTATATCACAAATGGCACACACATTATGAAGGTGTAATATATCTTAGATCATATTTATTTATTTTTGGTCTCTGTATGTTATAAAAACCTGATAGTTGTACTTCTTGTAACCGACGTGATTTGAATGTCACCTTAGGCTTTGGATTGATGTGTCAAGCAGTGTGGTTGTCACACTTAGAGTTGTGGCCAAACTTAAATAGGAAAAGTAAGTGCTAAATAGTAAATGACATGAAAGTTTAAAGTGGTTTGAAAGCCTTGTCCTTACATCTGTTGAATATGCGCTTATATGATTTTTGTTTGATGATAATAAACATATATACATTAGTTTAAATGTATTTGATAATATACTATTTTATTTTTCACATATTAAATAAATATTTGCTGAATAAAATAAATAACACGGAATTTGAATTCAAACGAATATTTTATTCAAACAAATATTTATTACATCTTTGAATAGTACAATTTCAAGCTCTCACTATTCACTATACAACTTTGATACAAATTCAATTACATCACTATTTTACATCAGCACCTTACTATATATCACTCACACTCGTATTTATCTTCAACTGCATTCCAGTTTGAATCCAGCATCTGAGCAATCTGCAAAAATATTCACTAACGCAGTAAAATTGAAAAAGAAATATTTTTGCAATATAAAATGAAATATGATTTTTTGAAAATACGATTTGCGTCAGTTATTTGGGTTGTTCGTCATAATTTAAATTTGAATTCATCATACACGAACAACTTGTGACATACACA
The DNA here is from genome assembly GCA_030765085.1 of Allium cepa. Lineage (NCBI taxonomy): Eukaryota > Viridiplantae > Streptophyta > Magnoliopsida > Asparagales > Amaryllidaceae > Allium > Allium cepa. The sequence continues at coordinate 710,243,232 of CM060932.1, forward strand.
GTGTATTACTGTATATGTCACAAGGCCGTGCACGCCGATATATACACTTGATTGATTTACAGGGACAGGCGAGCACAGGTCAAACCCAAATGAAAAACCGGGTTCAACTCACGTGCAATAACATTGAAAATCACGACACGAGCACAAGGTCAAACCCGAGTTTTGAAACTGGATTCAACTCAAGTGAAATTTCAAAAATCAACATGATGTGAACCAAGTTCAGAAGCAACAATGAAACTAACTCAAAGCACAAAACTGCACAGCACAAATGAATGGCAAAAACATCAAAATTCAGTAGCAACCAAACATGAATGTAGACAGCAACTATACATGAAGACAACAAGCTACATGATGAACAAGTGCAAACTGAACTCGAATGAATGCAAGTTCATATGTGCAGCAACCCAACAACAAAGACAACAGCCAGTTCAAATGAAACAAAGATGCAAGCTGCAGCATACCAGAAGTACACAACTACAGACCACATCATCAAATGTCCAGCCCATAACATGTCCAGATTCAACTATAAGTCCAAGTTCGAAATCAAAGAAATGCCACCAGTACACAGTGATGACAATACAAGGAAATGAAGATTGCAGCAATATACAGATGAACAAAAATGACCAACTGCAACAATGCAAACAATAAACAGTGAAGAACATGGACTGCAACATTCAAGTGTATATTGAAAACAAGCTGCATGAATACAACATGAAGTACAGCAACACAAAGAGGCAACAAAGACCAAAGTGCATGAACACAGTGAACAACATATATCAGGTGCACTTGGATGTCACAAGCAAAGACCAAGTGCAACTACATAATACAGAATGCTACAACACCAAGTAAAGGATGCATTCAGTACCAACCAGAAAAAGAATGGCCAGACACAAGGCATGGGGGCAGTACAACTAAACCAACATGATGACAAAACAACATATATACATATGTGCAGCTTGAATACGAATACATCAAGTCACGGTAAAGAACACTTTGAATGAAAATCAAAGCATGTACAAGTTGTACTATGCATATGGTCATGCTGTTATTCAACACAACAATGCAGCACAATTCAGGTAGCCAAAAATGCAATTCGAAGTAATATAACAGCAAGCTACAAGTTATATGAAATACAAAATGACCAGAGTCGAACCAACACAGTGGCCGAAGCCAATTTACAAAATATCGAAGTCAAAGAAGAATAATAAACATCAAAGACATAATGACCAAGTCACGTGTCAAAACGTTGATTATCAAAAATCAAGTTGTACGAAATTTATCAAGTCAGAGAAATATTCAAGCCGAGTATATTACACCGTGATAGCCAAGCAAATTGACTAAGTCACGAATCAACAACGTGACCATCAAGCAACGATAATACGCAATTGACAAAGTCAAATAAATCATCATCGTTCAACAAATATCAGAGGGCCGATAGCATAAAATTGAAGAAATCAGACGAACGAGTTTTTAGGAAATTAACTCCTATATAAACCCTAATCATCACAGGCAATCGATCATGGAGTTCAATCAAGCATAACAGTATAGCATAAACGAAAATCACATACCGAATCGAAGTCGAACTCCATCAACAACAACGAAGCAGCCGAAGTGAGCAACAATCGATCAACAGTACACGCAAATAATCATCGAACCAATCAATATATTATCGGCGCTTTGAAAGCCCTAAATTGGATCAAAGGGACGAAGCCCTAAATCTGCAAGAGGAGCGGCCATTTTTTTCACGAACGAAAAAATAAAAGAGACGGGTTGAGTTACAAAGGGGGCCGGCTTCTAAAGAGTGTTTTATTTTATAATAAGGGTTTTTATTTTTGAATTAGGGCTATTTTATTTACATTGTTTTTAAATTTGTATTTTCTTTTTAAACCGTTTATTTTTCTAGTCGTGTGACTAGGGGACAAGCTATGTGGCGTAGCTTGAGAATTCGCAACTCGGTAGTTGAGTTGTGGCAGGGTTTTGAGCGTAGAGTTAGATTAGTCAATAGCGGGTATAGCGAGTTTATGTGTGTAAGCGAGGGACTATCTAATTTCTAGTCGAAACCTTGGGGGCAGCACGTAGGCAGGGTTTTGCCGAAGCTGGGTAAATTCTGTGTTGTTCTGTTTTTTCTGTTATTTATATTCTGCGATATCTGTGCTGCTATTCTGTGATCTGAATTGAATATTTTATAAGCTTCCGCGATTAATTTTTATAATTTATACTATCACCCTATTCCCCCCCCCATCTAGGGTGAAATCGATCCTACAACATCCACGATTGAGAAGTTTTCTTCTAGTCAAAAAAACAGCCGTACAACCTATAGTGCCAACGTGGCACATGTCCGCCATTAATGAGTTTGTTAGTAAAGTTTGAGTTAAAATGAAAATGAGGTTTACTAATGATTATAGTTTTTGCTTACTGCTTATCTCTCTCATGTCTTACTTTTTATCCCCGTTCTAGGGCTATGGCCCTCTATTTATAGTAATCTTGAAGCTCTATGATTAGAAGTTAGTGCTTTCCTTGGATTCCTGACATGGTCCACCCATAGGCTAAGATCTGGATATATGACATCATTTGGTTTCTTGCAAAATAACGCAGAGCATAGAGCGATGTTGTGGCGCTCTTATATATATGTTTAGGTGCCTTGGCCATACCTGTGCTTTGTATTAGCTTCATGTTATCCAAATCATTGTATTAGCTATGGGCTTTGAAGCCATTGATCTAGGAACAAATATACGCACCTTTGGCCTTTAGTGCAGACAACTTCAATGTCATATACTATATGAGCCTTTATGGGTTTTTACTTTTAGTTATGGCTGTCAATAGCCTTTTCTTTTGGTGAAGACGCTTGTAGGGTCTCAGTGTATGAACTAGAGGTTTTTTGATGCCTCGGTATCAAAGTAGCAGTAGTATGCATTAATACATTGGTCTTTCGGTTTAGAGCTAACTTAGTGGCTTATAATTTCGGTTGAGCTCGTATTATATATGCTTTCAGAGTGGCCTGGTTTGAATCATAGTAACCATGTTTGAAGTCGAATGAAAACTTTGATCCTTAATTTTTATTATTTTTTAAGCCTTTAAGGTCATAATATTTTGAAGCATTTAGCCAGTCGCTTTAGGCTTAGTGTCTAGCCTTCGGCCTAGCCGTTCATTATGGCCATCTTGCCCATAGATCATGTTTATTTTTTGGCATGGATGCTAAGCCTTTAGACGTTGTTTACCTAAGGAAGTGCGTTTAGCCCTTGAATTTTTTTTCTTCTGGAAGGGAACTATGCGAGGCTATATACAAAGTTTAAATTAGGGCCATTACCTCTGACCGAAGGGTTGAGACTCTTTGCATTCGTGTGCAAAGAATGCCTAAGGAACCTTTCTTTGGATTTAGTATTTTTTAGCCAAAAAAAGAATATAGCTAGGTAAAATTATGGTATAGCAAGTCTAATAGCCCATTAGTACCAAATATGGTACTAATATTCCTTCTCATTGCAAAAGAAACATACATTTCCTTTTCATCTTCCTGCTCTCCTGGAAAAAAAGAAACTCTAAACCTGATTCCTAGATCTAAAATTAATCACCCAATTATCCATTAATTTCAATAAAAATTGGGTCTAAAGGGATGAGGATGAAGAGAGCGACAAGGGGATATTAAAAGAAAAGCATTTCATAGAGTTTGGAGATTAAGGCTAATTTAGACAGTACATAAGAAGGATTCCATTGAATTTAGGTTAGCTTGATTGAACTAGGAGTGAAAATTTAATTATTTTGCTATATAATATCATATATGCTTCTATTTCATCTTTATAACATATTTATGCTAATGGCCATAGTCAATAATAATATATCATAGATCTAGGTTGAATTGAAACAATGATAATTTATATTTTGGTTTAGAAATGATATTTGGCCGTTAATGTTGAAATAAGTTGTTTGTTGATATGGGAATAAGAAGGAGATGTATAGGAACACAACTAAGCACCCTATGTAAATGAATGAAATTAGTGTATATATTCGAAAGAAATACGAATTCAATGAATATAGTGCAGTATAACTCTTATTTTTGGAAATGGGTAGGAAATACGACAATGATAAAGTAGATGTTGGAATAGACTATGTTGAACTGAATATGACTATGACTAATATAATGTAAACAGAAATAGCTAGGCTAATTTGATGACCATATATATATATATATATATGTTGAAAATTGTTTATATAATAGTAATACAGATATATGAAGTAAAAATGAAATGGGATGTAAAGAAATAATGAAAAACTCAAGCAATTGGAGAAAACGTGTAATAATAGTTAATAAGATGTTTGAAAATAAAATTTAGGCATCTGAAACTTTACATATAAAAAAGAAATAATACAAAATTCACCCATTTTAGACTTTTGAAAATAAGGTTCAAATGTATGAGATTTAATTCACGTATATGAATTAGAGAGTTATGCGTCTGAAAGTAGATAAAGAAAAACAGAAGAAAATATGTTTTTTTGACCTATTTTAGAGATACGAAATTTGTATTCAGACGTCTGGAATACCGATTCAGGGTTTGAATTAGGAAGTTAGGCATCTAAAATACTGATGATATTTTCATCAATGAGTCACAAATTTGAATTTGAGAACCAAATGTCTGAAATGAATTCAGATGTCTAAACGTTTGTAAAAGGTGCAAGTTGAACTTGGACCCATTTTTACCGATATAAATGTTTTTGGGTGCTCTATCTCATTCAAATAGCATCATTAAGGCATTGCATGATATGTATGTGTATGTATCGGGTAATATGCAAGTTGACGATTATTTAGGACATGTAGGCTACATTGGTTTGTTAATATTGTAAATTATATTAGTAGGAATATGAAGCTTTAATATTGTAAATGTATCTATACTCAAGTTAAGTTGCGAGGGAACGTTTATTTTGTAAAGCATATCAATGGGATCCAGGCACTTTAATACAGGAAAGTGTAATAATTAAAAGAGTAAAGCTATGAGGGTATGTTAATATTGTAAAAAATATTAGTAGGATCGAGGTACATTAATATTGTAAATTGCACCAATAGTAAAGAAAAGCTGCAAGGGTATGTTAATATTGTAAAGCATATCGACATGATCAAGGTACGTTAGTACTGTAACCGTATCAATATTATATATTGGTTTAGTTATGTGATATGGTCAAAGGAATGATATGTTAAAATGCTATGAATGATAAACTAAATTGATACTAATGAATAAACCCCTAAAATGATAATGTATGGATAAACCATAGAAATGTTTTTAGCATGTTGATATTATATACTTAGAGGTATGCTCCCACTCACCAGGGTTATGTCCAACCCCTTTTTAAATTTCCATTTTTATCAATATATGATTGGTTGATAGGGGTCAGGAAAGGTGAGATGTCGGATGGAGACGGTGGAGTTAAATAATTTATTTCACTTTTTAGTTATATACTATTTTAGTACTTGATGTAACTATGTTGAACTACGTACTATGAAGTGTTATTTTAGATTAATGTAACATCACACAAGTTTATTTTTAGTTGGTTTATACGGTTCTCTTATTAATATTTTATTTTATTCCTTACCACTTTGTTCTGAAAGTATAATTAAAAGTAGACAACTCTATATATTACCATATCATATTTTACCCTAACGATCTACTATTTACTACCTTAGGAATCTAAGCGTCAACTGGGACTTACCGTTAAAGGGTAGTTCGATGGCGATTTATCACATTTGGTATCAGAACTTAGGATACCCAGTTCTTATAGGTTAAGAATATGTTGGAAGAGACTACTTATTATTTTAAATATACCTATAAGTACAATAGTAAAGTACATATGCATGCACTACTTTATTTCTAGTTTTATCTAATATTTATGGGAGTTGCTAATGGATCCCATTTACAAATAGTTGAGATGGATGAAATTACCGAAGCGGGTACAAGAGATGCAAACTTAATGGTATGTGGCATGAACGTATCGCTTTGGTTCCACTGGTATGTTTAGGATAGAGCATAAACCAATACGAACATGGATGCGTCTATGCAACAGACATAAGGAGTAGTCACTGCTAATCTGTCTGCTATGGACTTTACTAAGCTATGCAGAGACTTTCTTAGCTTATATGGGAAATTCTATGTGGGGATTGAGTTTTGGTGGACCTGAAGGAATGGCTATGCACATGTGAGAGGATCTTTGGGTCTGGATGATACTATAGGAGGCATCTTGTTACCTAGCATCTATAAGGAGAGGCTTTAAATTGTTGCGATATTGTACTAGCTGAAACAAATGAAGAGGAAAAAACTTAGGGCGATTTTAAATGGGGATTTGAAGCTAAGTTCTTACCTATGGCCAAACAAAGGGTTTGGTTAGAGAAGTTTGTTCATCTACAGCAAGAGGACGTGTCTATAAAGGAATATGTGAACCATTTCAAAAAGTTAGATAAATTTGAGTTTAATCTTACGTAACACTCCAAGGAAGAAGGTTTTGACATATACTAAGCGACTGAGATGACCACTTCAGGATTTAGCTCTTAGTCACATACCTATGGGTGCTACCTATGCGAATTTGTTGGAGATAGCCTTATCGAATACCATTTTTAAGGATGTTGATATGGAGGAGCCAATGAAGTTTGATGCTACAGAGAATTCCTTGGAAAAGCATAAATATTTAGGTGTCAAAGGAAAACACGAAGTTTTCAAAAGGCAAAAGTTGGCGTGTAAGAAATATGATAAGAATGGCCATTTAGAAGAGAATTGTAGATCATGTAAGAGGAAGATAAATGCTACAATTACCAATTTGAACATATGAAACACTAATGCCCTACTTTAGGCAAGATTGGACCAATTATGCTAGCCTATGCACTTGAGGTCCTTCCTAGTTCTAACAAACCACCAGTAGCCTGATTTTCCTATTCATACTTTATTCCATGCAGGGGCATCTCAAAACTTTTTATCTAGTAGTTTAGCAGATGATTTGTAGTTAAGTACTCACATTGTGCATAATTCTATAGTGGTGTCGAATCCTTTTGGGGGATTGTCCTACCTGTCCATGATTTTTCATATTTTCAAATTAGTAACATGTGATGTGGACTTTATACGTGATGCATATGTACTTGGTTTTTGGGGTACGGATTGACATTGGGAATGCATTGGATGTCACATTATGGGGCAGTGTTAGTTTGTGATAGTAGGTTGATTTGGATGAGGAGTAGTAGAAGGAGTAACTTGGATGTATATTATGAATCTGATAGCTCTATGATGTTGAGTCCTTGTATTCACTATACCTATCACATGATTAGTTATCCTTTTTCACTGTAGTTTAGCAATTCCTATATGTATTCGCTAAAGTGGCATGTTCACCGCCTTGAAGAAAAAATGAATTCTATATAGATATCGAAAAATACACTTGTCCTGTGTTTATGCCACCCACAGATATGGCTCCAAAAGAAAGAGCAGAACTAGACAAAAAGTTTCTAAATTGTTACATAAGGGCTATATTTATAGGCGTATTTAAGAGTAAGGAGCACCGGTAATCTTCGTCACTAAGGCAGATGATTCTTTGTGGTTGCACGTCAATTATCGAGGTTTGAACAACCTAACAAAGAAGAATCACTATTCATTGCCTCACATGGATGTTTTATTTGATCAATTTGTGTGAGATATGGTATTTTCTCTACTTAGCTTGGCTACTGGTTTTCATCAGTTGAGAGTGACAAGTGATAGTATTGCTAATGCTTCTTTTTATACACTAGAAGAACTATTCGAATTATTAGCTATGCCTTTTAGACTAACCAATGCTCTAGACTATTTTGTTGATTTTATGGGGAAAGTTTCCAAGGAGCGGTTGAATAAGTTTGTGGTTGTTTTTGTCAATGATATTCTTATTTATTCAAAAAATGAGGAAGTGAGTAGCATTTCGTGGTGGACCTAAAAGTAAAGAAGGCATCAGTTAAAGCCAAAATTCTCCAAGTGCCATTTATAGAGAAGAGAAGTTTGCTTTCTAGGCCATGTCATTTCTGAACATGAATTGTATATTAATCCGAGCAACGTGGTAGCAGTACATTATTGGTTTGTACCGAAGAATGCTACAAAGGTTCAGAGTTTTCTTGGTTCGACCGGATGTCATAAGAACTTCATAAAGAACTTTGTTAAAGTGTCATTAGCTTTGACACAACTTACTAAACCAAGTTTTTTCATGGAAAGTAGAATGTGAGCACGCGTTCATTAGGCCAAAGGAGTTAATTACTAGCGCACCTGTATTGGTGATTCTGGATGGCACTATGCCTTTTACAGTACATTTTGATGTTTGTAGTAATGGGCTCTGAACTGTACTGATGTAGGAAGGAAGATTAGTAGCATATGCTAGTAGACAACTAAAGACCTACAAGTGAATTATTCTACTCATGATATTGAGTTGGGGGTAATTTTTTTCGCAATTTATTCATGGAGACATTATTTATTAGGAAAGGTTTGAGTTTATATGGTTCATAAATCTCTCAAATACTTATTTTCTCAAAAGGATCTAAATCCAAGGAAGAAAAGATGGATGGAATTTCTAGCTTCATATGAATTTAGTATTGCACATACTCCTGAATGTAGTGGCAGATGCATTTAGTAGAAAGCATGCGACAATGAGTTCTAAGTTATTGGAGTGGAGACAGTTAGAGCTTACTCCAGATTTGATTTCAAACAATCATTGAAGTTAGTCCTTAATTAATTTACAGCTTTAGAAGTTAGAACACTACTTATGGATCACATTGGTTCTAGTCAAAGAAGTGATGAAGCATTAGCAAGTATTCTAGAGCAGTTAGAGAAATGAGAGAAGTCTTCTCATTTGGAAAGTATTCTATTAACTTGAGAGGACATCTCTAACCTGATGGTAGATTATGTTCGGTATATGATTCTAGATTTTGATAATAACAACCATATAACAACGCTACCAATATTTTATCGAGTTATTTCGAGTACACTAGGACTAACATTGAAGTTGAGTTGTGATGGCGCTGATAGGAGTTCAATAAAAAAGGAATACAGATATCAAAATAAACCAACCAAAAACATTTACAATGGAGAAAAAATATTCAAAGACATCTAATGGAGTTTACAAATATAGTAGAACACAACATTAAAGAAATGCAAAAAATGGAAAAACAGGTACAAAAGTTGAATATATTATTTATTAGGTCCTTATTGAGTTATATTAGTCTAAATTTGTTAAAAGCCCACAAACAATCTTCGAATCAATCCAAACTTTGAATTCATTATAAACATCACATACTATTTTTTAAATTTTGGGTATTTTTCTATGTCGAAAAATGCCTAAACAAAAATGAAAATGAAAATAGGCATTATTGGAAAAAATTGAATTTCTTTCCCCTACTCTTCTCGACTATGGGATATCCCTTGATCATCATCGAAGTTACTAGCCTCCTAACCCACAGTGACACTACCATTCAGTGCTTAAGCCTAAGCCTAGTCACATGACTCAGGTCATCTACCATGTCTACTTTGGAGTCTCTTATGAGTTTCCTCAAAGTGATGTGCAAATGTCCTCGAGTAATTTTGAATTTTTTCCTGAAATTGAATTTCGAATTTTTGGTTACATCTCTTCACTTTTCTGCTCTTCATCTACAAATTACTTCTCTTCATTTTAACAGTAGAAACCGCTCAAATATAACATAAAACACCCTATATTTTAATTAATGATCATTTTAGAATTAATTATGAGATTAAAATTTTAATAATCCAATTGTGAAATTATATGAGAACATATAGAGTATGTGTAGTAAATATTTAAGGGACAATCATTTACTAATTTCCATTTAGTAGGTAATAATTTATTTTGCTATGTAGGTGTTGCTTATTGTATTACAACTCGATAAAACTTAATGAATGAATTAAATGGGAAGAAGGTTAAAGGGCCAGTGGCACAACTCATTGTGGGATAGTGAAATTAACAAATCTCTTATTTTATTCATTCATTACATTACTTTAAACACAAAATTAAAAGCTTTGAAGAACAATTAATGGTTGCAACCTAGAAAAGAAAGAGAAGTAGAAGAAGATCAAAGCTTAGGAAAACTCAATTATAGATCATGTCAACATAAATATTTAAGTGAGTGATTCACTTCCATTTCTGTTTTCATAGATGATTAGATACAGCTATGATTTGTATGATATTGTTCATATGTGTTAAGTAATTTTAACAGATAAAAACGTGTTTTAACGAACGTTTGGTTTAACTGGATTTGCCAGAGGAAGTTTAGCTATGATTCCCTATTCTAATAATTTCAAGATGGGATGAAAATTTAATATGATGTTCATATATATATTTCTAGAGATGGATTTTAATTATGAGAACTTTCCTATGTTAAAATGATAAGTAACAGATGTTTGAAGGAATAATGTATTTTGGTAAATAAGAGAAGGTCTAAATTAAAGTTGTTTTCACCAAAATATGCTAGGAAATGCATTTACAAATTTTCTAGAATTTTAGTAAAACTTTTAAGTAATTTCTAGAGTTATAATCATTTATTTCCAAACATAAATTGTGGCTGCCAAACCAATAATAGGTCATTGAATGGTATTTTATAGTAATAAGATAAATAATAAATGGTAAAAGTCAAGATCTAGAATAGGGCCTACAAATTCAATTAAAGTATTATAGCCAATTGGAAAAGTCGAAGGCAGAATGAATAGGAAGGTGACATGTGTACAAATGGCATCATTCAAGTACACGAGTCATGATTTATTTCGTGCACCGAAGGGGGTTATACAAAGTGTATAACTCCTGAAACTAAAATGAACTAAAAAAAGATTAAGCAAGTTCTAAGAAAATGAGCTAAGAAAATATGAAGCTGAAGGTCTAAAGTTCCAAACAAAGATGAACAACAAAGATGAGTGTTGGAGGTGTATACACGAGAACATATTAAAGTAAGCTTTTCTAATACGGGCCAGAGGGCAGTGATTTACTAAGAACTATTAACATTTTGTAGAGAGTCAATACTGAGATCTATTAACTTGCATTAATCGGTTAATACCAAGATGTATCGGGGAAAGTTAATATTGAGACAAATTTGCTTTCAGATAGATTTGATACTAAGACCAATTAAATTTAAATGAAATTTAACACCAAGACCAGAGGCTTAAGATGGCCAAGGGTAGTATTTAGAGTTACTTAAAGCTTGATGCATTGTGAAGATAGTTCCGAGGCCTAAGATTGTTGAAGGTAGGCCGGGAGCCTAACAAAGGTTAATTAATTGCTAAAATCGAGACCTGACAGATAAATAATTAGGAGAAACGCTAAATGTTAAAGAAAGCTAAAAGGTTAATGATACCTAAAAGGTTGTAACATCCCCTATCCAGAGGCCCAAAAATAAGTGCTACAGATGCAGCAGTCATCTATAGTATTAGCTTCTTGCGGCTAAATACAAATATGTTAATGGTATCTATAATATCAGAAGCACTTAAATATGAAACAGACATAGATTTCAAAACAGCATTGCTTCATTAAATTTCAAAACAGATGTTCCATATTCTTAATACATAATCCCAAATACGTTCCCATACACAAATATAATATACTTGTTACAAAGTACGCCAAGAGTGGTATATGAAGATCCCCTTGGATGATCAGAGTCATATAGTCATAATAGACTTAATACAAACATAATGGAAATACAAAAAAAACATAAAACTGCAACTCCTAAATAACTATCTGTTTGCCTCCTGCATGTCCACGGTAGCCTTATTTGTCATCTACTAAAACTTAAAAAGATCATAACCTATCAACCTACTCAAATCAAATTTTGATCACCCGAGAGTTTAAGGGGAAAAGATAAACTTCTAGTCAGACATAAAGCCTGGAATATTCATACTATACATCCCGGTTAAATATGTTAAGTGAGACCAATCCGCTTAGCAGAATGGGTTTCCCCTCACTAATATCCTTTTGAAACCTACCTTTGCAAAACCTTTCCTGTAACCAAAACGGGTTAAATACTGTAAAGCATCATTATGTATACATACATAAATATCAAGTAATAAATAAATTATATGTTCAAACACATAAGTTTTGTTTGGCTAACTTTTAACCTTTGGCTGACTCCGGCCTACCAGACAATATGAACAAAATCAATCTAACACTTGTTAGATACTCCTCTTCTGGACGATTTGTCCTTAACCATCTGTTAAATAATTCTCTTCTGGACAGTCCATCCCTAACATAATCATTTCTCAGGTCTTCCTAATCCTAATGATTTTGCTGGCTCACTGATAACCTCTCTGTATACAAATATATATATATATATATATATATATATATATTTCTATGTGCAATCATAACTTTAGTTTTACCAATGACAAAGCCCTGTACACTGGAATTTTGAACAACAATTAGCTGGGGCCAATAGATAACGTATAGGGAGAGACATTATACCAGTCCCATCTGGTATTCTAATATCTGAGTCATTTTCACTTGGGGAAATCTTTCCAAAAATTTCCTTAAAAAGCTTTTCAAAATTATTAAAAACCTTTAAATCAACCCAATTAAGGAAAATACATCTACTTTATGCTTTACTCAAAATCACCTTGCCATGTTATATATACTTACTCAAATCTTTGTTGATGAAAACCATTTTACATTAGAAAGTACCCCTATTGATCCCATTGAAAGTATCCCTTTCAAAATATTGAAATCATCGCTTTCAAAAACAAGTAACCCTTCTTTTATCTAGGCCGAAAGGCCAAAACCTTTCCTTTCGAAACAATTCTCAAAACTCCTTTCAAAACCTTGAAACACCTTTTCCTTCAAAAGCTAAAAGCGGTTGACATCATATTTTAAAACACTTAAAAACATGGTCATGTGAAAACCTTGAAAAACCTTCCATTTCAAACCTTTTGAAAACATCAGAAAAGTCAACCTTTAGACTTCGTTGAAAGGTTGAGGGAACTACCATCTTTAAAACCATTTTAACACCTTTCGAAAGCATTAATAAACCTACCGTTTGACTTTGTCGAAAGGTTGAGGGAACTACCCTTTTTAAAAATATTTTAAGACCTTTCGAAAGCGTTAAGAAACTTACCCTTCGACTTCGTCGAAAGATTGAAGGAACTACCCTCTTTAAAACCATTTTAAACTCAAACCTTTTGAAAGCACTTGGGTTCAATTTAAAATATGTGGAAAATCCACTTTAAAACTCTTCGACCTTTTCGAAATCCACCTTCCTACCTTGTTGAAAGCTTTGCTTTCGACCCCTTCAAAAGCTTAAAACGTCACTTTTAAAAAAATAGGCTCCAACCTTTTTATTCCTTTATAACATCTCTTTGAAATCTTGGTTTATACATCAATTAGAATATAAAGGGTAAATCGTCTAAGTCGAAAGCTTTCTTTCGAAAGTAGGGGATTTTGATCCCTTCGTAAGGTTGAAAGGCGGCAGCTAGGGGATTTTGATCCCTTCGAAAGCAAGTTTACCCTTCGACCTTGTCAAAAGGTTTAAAACTTTGTTTTAAATATTTGACCTGGTCGAAAGCAACCAAGTTGAAAGCTTCTTTTCAAAAACAATGTAGGCGTTACTTTAGCTTATAAAATAAACATACTCCAACCTCTTCGGCAACTAAGGTTTTAACCAAGTACCCTTCGACCTTGTCCAATTCGTTACAGATCAAGCTGCTTGATGCCATACGCATTGTCTTCATAGGCTTGATGTGGAAAGGTCTAGGCTGGAAGCTTCGATGCCGCAAATGGCTGGAACATGCTAAAAGTGTGATTTTTTGGTTTTTAACTTAGAACGTATATCTTTTCAACTAACTTGCCTTTATTTGTCAAATTCTTATTAGTTAACAAATTCTTTTCAGAAAAGGGCTGCCAATAATTTCAGAATTAAACAATGATTTTATTTTAGAAAAGCATCTTCTCCTTGATTAAATATATAAAACATTTAAGTTACGTACCTTAAATAATTTTATATATTCATCAAAACACTTAGGAAAAATCTGAAAAAATTCCAGAAAATCTATTTTAATATGTTTTTCCAACATATAAAAATTTCAAACCCAAAATAATAATTATTTTAGCCATAAATAATTTATAACCTAATAAATCATTTTCTTCACTATAAAATTAATATAAAATCCACATCAATTATGAAAATTGAAACTCGTATCTAAAATATCATTCTGATCTATGTTTAAATTTTCAGGGCATTTGGATGTCATCTATTAGGGTTTTCATATCAAACATAACTTAAAAGCTAATATGGTCTTGTATAATTCATCAATAAGCATGTATATAAATTTAATCATCCAAAACATGGCATAAACTTGCAAAAACATTTCGGATCTAATCTGAAAATTGAAAACCAAAAGAAAATAGGATGTAGCAATCATTCACCTTAGCTTTGAGATTAAAAAATGTGAGATTTGATGTTGAATAAGTTGATTAGCTTCTTTGAATGCTTGCTTTATCTTCTTCTAGAGAATGGGGATGGTAGCCGACCATAATGTATTTTAGTTTGATAAGATGAAATGAACGTGAGTTTCATTACCTAAGGGTTTAGGTTATAAGTCTCTCCTATTTGCCATTTTGCCCTTCCTTAATTGCTAACACATTAGTTTATGTTGTTTCATTTGATTTTCATTAAATATGGCACGACGACCCATAGTTAAATCAAATCTCCACCTATTAATCTTCACATTATTTTATTTTATTTAACTAATTAAATGTCCTAAACAGTGTTATAGAAAAATGGGGTGTTACAAACTCCCCTCCTTAAAGAATTTCATCCTCGAAATTACGATAAGGTACACATTCAAGCAAAAAGGTAAAACATATCATCAAAACAAATCAGGATAAACATCTCTAATCTTGCTCTCAATCTCCCAAATACAATCTCTAACATTGTCACTCCACTGGACCTTTACTAATCTAATTGTCTTGTTCCTCAATTTCTTCTCATCTCTTTCAAATCCGAATCGGCTTCCTAACTATCCTCAGATCCGGCTCTGCTAAATCTCCAAACACTGTAGGTACTATTGTAGTTCTCGGGTCTCTAACACACTTTCTAAGATGACAAATATGGAAAACATTATGGACTCCAGCCAAACTATTCGGTAACAATACTCTATAATCGAGTTTCCTAATTCTATCAATAATACCGAAAGGTCTAACAAATCTAGGTGCTAAACTTCCTGACTTTTCGAATCTAATCACCCCCTTCATCGGTGATACAATAATAAACACATAGGCTTCAATAGAGAATTCTAAGCCTTTCCTTCTTCTATCTGCATAACTTTTCTGCCTAGACTGAGCTTCCTTCATTCCAGCTCGGATTAACTCAATCTTCTCTGCGGCTTCTTTCACCAAATCCGGACCAAGAACCAATCTATCCCCAGTCTTCAACCAACATATAGAAGATTTTCATGGTCTTTCATACAAAGCTTCAAACAGTGCCATTCTAATACTAGCTTGATAATTATTGTTATACGAGAACTCGACTAAATAGAGGTGGTCTTCCCATGATCCCCCGAAATCCAGTGCACAAGCTCTTAACAAATCCTTCAAGACTTTGTTAACTCATTTCGTTTGCCCATCTGTCTGTGGATGGTAATCGGTACTCATGTTGAGCTTAGTCTCTAAAGCTTCCTAGAGACTCTTCAAGAACTCGCTAGTAAACAAAGAACCTCTATCACTAACAATACTACTAAGAATTCCGTGCAGTCTGACAGTATTCTTCAAGAATAACTTTGCTAATTTAAGTGTCGTTCTTGTTCACTTTACTGGCATGAAATGGGCACTCTTGGTCAATCTATCAACAATAACCCATGTACTTTCATTTCTTCTGTTCGATCTCGGCAACCCATCTACAAAGTCCATGGAAATAGAATCCTATTTTCAAATTGGAGTGTCCAACGGTTGAAGCAACCCACTTGGCTTCTGATGCTCGGCTTTCACCTGCTGACAGTTCATACATTGTTTCACCCATTAGCCTACATCTCGCTTCATTCCTTCACAGAAGAATCTTCTCTTTATGTCTTGATACATCTTTATTCCTCTAGGATAAATAGTGAACATCGAATGATGACTCTCTTCTAAAACTTCTTTTCTTATGTCTCCCACTCTTGGAACACATAATCTACCCTTCTTTCTCAACCACCCATTCTAGTCAAGACTAAAATCTTTCAAGCCATTGCTCTCCGTTCCTTCCCTGAACTTTCTGATCCTTTTAGCCAACGTTGGATCCTCTTCTTGTTTAGAAGCAGTCTTCTCTATCAAAACTGAATGGACTTCTAAACAAGATAACACAACAATCTCTACACTCGATCCTGCTTTTGATCTTCACTGCACTCTGCAATCAAACAATGCTTCCAAATCCTTCCACTCTACTAATAACACAACATTTTGATGCTTTCTACTAAACGCATCCTCCACTTTGTTGCATCTACCCACTATGTACTCAATTCTAAAATCACAAGCAGCAATAAACTCAAGCCATCTTTGCTGTCTCATGTTCAACTACTTCTGAGAGAATAAGTACTTCAATGACTTATGATCTGTACAAAGCTCGAAACTTTCTCCCAAAAAGTAATGTCTCTAAACTTTCAAAAAAAAACTACATCTAACTCAAGTCATGAGTTGGATACCTAACTAAATGCGGTCTAAGCTGTCTAGAAGCATAAACAATCACTTTACCTCACTGCATCAAAACTGCACCTAATCCGGTACCACACGCATCTGCATACACCACTAAATTTTGATTCCCCTTTGGAACAAACAATGCAGGTGCATTGGTCAATAAGTGTTTCAAGCTCTGGAATGCTTACTCACACTTATTAGTCCATACAAACTTCACATTCTTTCGTGTTAGCATAGTCATCGGTGCTGCTATCCGCGAAAAATCCTTTATGAACCTTTCCATCCAATCCAAGAAAGCTCTTTATCTCGATCACCGTCTCGTGTCTCTTCCAGTTATTTATTACCACAATCTTAGTCGGATTTACAAATAACCCTTTCTCTGAGATCACATGACCAAGGAACTTCACTTCTTTCTTCCAAAAATGATACTTTGAAAACTTAGCCTTCAACTGATGCTCCCTCAATGTCTCTTGCACAACCCTAAGATGAACTTCATGCTCTCTCTCATCCTTAGAGTATATCAAAATATCATTTATGAAGACTAATACAAATCTATCCAAGTGCTTTCGGAAGATTCAGTTCATCAAATCCACAAAGAATGCCAATGCATTAGTTAGTCTGAATGGCATCACTAACCACTCGTATGTCCTAAACTTCGTTGATGAAATATTGTTCTCTACCACTCTAAGATGATGAAACCCCGTTGCCAAATCCAGCTGAGAGAATACTTTGGCTCCAATTAACTGATCGAAAAAATCTTCAATTCTCAGCAATGGATATCAGTTCTTTATCGTCTTCTCATTCAACTTACGATAATCGATACACGGCCTCAACGATCCATCTGGCTTTTTAACAAATATAACAGCTGCTCTCCAAGGCGAACTACTCGGTCGAATAAAACTCTTGCCTTCCAAATCCACCAACTACACCATCAACTCTTTCATCTCTGTTGGTGTCATTCTACTTGGCAGCCTACTCACCGGTTCTGCTCCATACACTAAATCAATCCAAAACTCGATGACTTATTTCGATGGCAACCCAACTACTGGCTCAAACACAATAGAAAGTTCTGTAGCCACAAAGACTCGATGCAACTCATCCTCCATCTCCATAATACCTAATAAAAAATTCATCTCTACGGTATATACAATCCAATCACTACAATTCGGGTGGCTAAGTGATATCTTTTTATCATGGAAAAATATCCTAGCATCATACTTACCTAACCAATCCATCCCAAGGATAATCCCAGACCCCACAAAATCAAATACATGCAAACATCAATCAAAAGTATGACCTAGCAAGTCAAACTCTAAATGGTCATACCTCATCCCAAATGTCGCATACCCTCCTATCGGATTTGAAACCCTTAAGGTGTAGCTAAATATGAGGGCTCTAGGTTAAGCTTATCTACCAAACATCGAGAAATAAAAGAATGTGATGCACCAGTATCAAACAGAACGTTGACAGGCGTACCGTGAATCTGTAGCGAGCCTCCTAGAACAGACTTTCCTTTTTCCTATGTTCCTGGCCTTGGAGCAATTAAATCCACAATATACACTTGGCCCTTTCCTTCTCTCGCGGGCTCTTTGCAAAGATTCTTGTAGTGGTCTATCTGGTCACAGTTAAAGCATTGGATATTCTTCTTTCCAACTGCTTCTTACCCTTTCCCTTTTCCTTTTCCAATCCGACACTCCTGAGCATAGTATTCTTTCTTATTACATTTATAACAAACCACCTCAGATTTTCCGTTCTTCTGTGCTCCTCCCATTTGAGCATTGTTCTTATGGAAAAACTTTCTTTTTTGGCCTTGTCCACCCTGGACCTCCTTCTCTTTCTTCTTCTCTAAACAAGCTAATGCCTCTTCCTGCGTTAGCACCATTTCTACCACTACATCACATGGATTTCTTAAGTGTGGTAAGGTAGCTCTTGCCAACTCCGGATTCAAATCTCTTATAAACTTCTCTTTCCTTTTTATCACCGTATCAACTAGAGCATACCCATACCGGCTAACTCCTAAAATCTTCTTGCATACTCTAAAATAGACATCTCTCCTAGCTCCAGTTCAGCGAACTTCCTGACCAATGCCGACTCGCCATCACTGACATAAAATTTTCTTGAAACCTTTATTAAACTCCGCCCAAGTCATGGTTTCCTCATCAACACCAGCTATAACAGTGTTCCACCAAAATAGAGCAGCTCCCTAAAGCAGTCTGGAAGCTAGCCTCCTCTTCTGCTCGTCATTCAATCCTAAGTCAGTGAAAATCCTCTCACAATGCAACGGCCAGTTTTCTACCTCAGTCGCATCTTCCGTTCTAATGAACAGTTTCCCTCTAAGCCTAATATAGTCACTGCTAAGATTAGCATAGTGGTTGACTAACGGGCTTCTGGAACTCTTCCTCCAGTAGCATACCCTCCGACAACTCCAGCTGCAATTCCAACTTGCATCATGTTTACGAAAAACTTATACATGGCTCCCATGTCCACTTGGGGAGCCCCAGCGCCAACATTTTCAGCTTTCGCCTAACCTGGATCTCTTCTAGCATTTGGTCGGGCATTTCTATTAGTAATATGCTCTCTCCTCCAAGATTAACTCTGCCTCTTCTTTCTTCCATATCTGTATTCAAGCTTTATGAGATACAAATGAATAGCCTAACTAAGATAGGAGTCTAGAGATATAGCGTATAGTTATATATAACATATACAAGTACGTTACTATAGCGTTATCCCATTCCCGGATCTTAACTCTAATTACTAAGGATTGTGTTTTCAAAAACCATTTTTAGTCGAAGTATTTCATAAACCATGCTCTGTTACCAAGCTATAACATCCCCAACCTAGAGGCCCAAAATTAAGCGCTACAGATGCTGCAATCATCTATAGTATTAGCTTCTGCCGACTAAATACGGATATGTTAATGGTATCTATTATATCAGAAGTATTTGAATATGAAAAAAACACATATTTCAAAACAGCATTGCTTCATTAAATTTTGAAACAAATGTTCCATATTCTTAATACATAATCCCAAATATGTTCCCGGGCACAGATAAACCATACTTGTTACAAAATATGCCAAGAGCGGTATATGAAGTATCCCATTGGATGATTAGAGTCATATAGTCATAATAGACTTAATACAAACACAGTGGAAACACAATAAAACATAAAACTACAATTCCTAATTAGCAATCTGTTTGTCTCCTACATGCCCCTGGTAACCTTATTCATCATCCTACTAAAACCTGAAAGACCTTAACCCCTCAGCTTATTTAAATCAAAGCACCCGAGAGTTTAAGAGGAAAACATAAACTTCAAGTCAGACATAAAGCCTGGTGTGAAAATACTATACGTCCTGTTAAAATATGTTATGTGAGACCACACCGCTTAGAAGAATGGGTTTCCCCTCACTAACATCTTTTTAAAACATATCACTGCAAAACCTTTTCCTATAACCAAAACGGGTTAAATACTATAAAGCATCATTATGTATACATACATAAATATCAGGTAATAAATGAACTATCTGTTCAGACACATAAGTTTCGTTTGGCTAACTTTTAACCTTTGGTTTAATTGGGCATACTAGACGATATAAACAAAATCAATGTAACAACTGTTAGATACTCTTCCTCTGGACGGTCTATCCTCAACTATCTGTTAAATACTTCTCTTTTGGACGGTCTATCTCTAACTTAATCATCTCCCAGATCTTCCAGATCCTAATGTTTTGCTGGCTCACCAATAACCTATCTGTATACAAATATATATTATTTTCTGTGTGTAATCATAATTTGTCTTATCAGTGACAAAGCCCTACACACTGGAATTTTGGACAACAATTAGCTGGGGCCAATAGCAAATGTATACGGTGTGACCCTATACCAGTCCCATCTGGTATTCTGATATCTGAGTCGTTTTCACTTGGGATATCTTTCCAAATTTTCCTTGAAAACCTTTCCAAAATGATTTAAAATCTTTAAATCAACTCACTCAAGGAAAATATATATACTTTATGCTTTACTCAAAATCATATTGCATGCTATATATACTTTACTCAAATCTTTGTTGATGAAAACCATTTTACATTAGAAAGTACCCCTTTCGATCCCACTGAAAGTATCCCTTTCAAAATATTAAAAGTACCTCTTTTGAAAACAAGTAAACCCTACCTTCATCTAGGCCGAAAGGACAAAACCTTTCCTTTCAAAACCATTCTCAAAAACTCCTTTCGAAATCTTGAAACTCCTTTTCTTCGAAAGCTAAAAATGATTGACATCATATTTTAAAACACTTAAAAACATCGTCTTGTGAAAACCTTGGAAACCCTTTCATTTCAAACCTTTCAAAAACATCAGAAAACTCAACCTTTCGACTTCGTCGAAAGGTTGAGGGAACCACCCACTTTTTTCGAGAAAAATGTGTGATCGTCTAAAATAGAGAAGAACACACCTGTAAATATGTATATCACAAGACATGGTGCTGCCAGCATGCCTGGCAGGTA
Source organism: Allium cepa (assembly GCA_030765085.1). Lineage (NCBI taxonomy): Eukaryota > Viridiplantae > Streptophyta > Magnoliopsida > Asparagales > Amaryllidaceae > Allium > Allium cepa. The sequence continues at coordinate 710,264,365 of CM060932.1, forward strand.
GCTAATCTAAGTAAAAGTATCAAATGAAAAACTCAAGTACCCCTAAAATGAGCTTAGGCATGGCCACCATCCGTTACACTCCAATACCGAGCTCCGGCATGGCCACTGCCCGATATTAATGTGTTAGAAGTACCCTGAAAGACTATGGAATATCACACAACAAATGAAACTGGAAGCTAGCTCTATCTAAGAAGTCAACTCCATGCTGCTGACTCGGAAGGAATGGAAATGCAAAAGATCTGAAATAGAACTGCGAATGATCTGAACTGGAAACGCCATTCTGAAGACTCGATAAAATTAGAAGGAGTGCATAGCCGAAAAGTGAATCCCCCTGAAGACAAAACGCCATAATGAAGATGAAGACGTACCGAGAAGAACCTCTCACTGCATTCAGCAATCCTGCAATCCACAATCCTAAGTACTTGCAATAAGAACCTAACACCATATCTAGCCCAAACCTGAATCTGAAAAGGAACTAAAGAAAACGGTTTGAATGACACACACAAACACACACACACACACATACACATATATATATATGTATATAAATGTAATTTATATACATATATATGTATAAAAGAAATAGAAGTAAAGATACAAAAGTTAAGCCAATGGGACAGAGTTAAATAAAGATCAGAAAAATGACAAAAAGAAATCCATGATCAAATGAACGTAAAGATCTATAAACTAAAACAAACAAAAAATTAAAAAAAATAAAACTAATCAAAAATATCCTTACGGCCCTTTGATCAAAAGGATATTATGATACACAGTGAAATCAACATTTAAGTTTGAAAAAAATATTAATTCAACAATTATTAATGTAAAAATATTATTTTTATGTTTAAATAGTTTAATATTACTATTAACCTTATTAAGATATTCTTTACATTGATTATTTTTAGCTAATTTATATTTATGATTAGATATCCAATTAAAACAAAATGAAGAAATTATAAAAATCAATTTATTAAAATGACTATAATTATTTTTAAAAATTCTCTGATGTCTTTCAAACAAAATATACCAATAAATTATTACGAATAAAGTGTCAAGTAAAAATTTATTTTCCTTGTAAACTTAAATCTAAAACTATTCAAATAATATTCATAATCATAAATTTTAGTTTTTAGATTAAATTTAAAGATTAAGAGTATTATTCAAAATGAAAGAAGTATCCATGCAATCATAGTATACATGTTTAATATCTTCAAAATGCAGATTACAAAAATAACATTTATTATCAATTTGCATTTTTTTTTCTTTTAAAATTCTATAGCATTTAGTTTTCCATGAATAATGAACTACATGTGAATTTTAGATTTAGGAGAAACATTTGATTTTCAAATAAATTTAAAAGAATTATTGGATACACCCGAAAAGTTAATAAATCTATAATAAGAAGTAAAAGTATATTTCTTACTCTTATCTCATTCCCAACTAATATTATCATTATCGCAATCAATATTATATAAGTTTAATCTAGCATTAAGAAAAACAAGCTGCCTAAGAGTTGAACCTACTAAAATTCTGTTAAAACTAAAATACCAAGGAGAGTTATTTTTGAGAGAAAAAACTTCTATAATTAAAGCATCTTAAAATTATAGATTTCATATAGCGTTTTAAATTCTATCCCAAGAGGGATAACGGAGATCCAACGATCATGCAAAAAAAAGTACCATTACCTAAATGAACTATAGTAATGGTGCCTAAGTTAAAAATCTCTTGACATTTTAAAATAGATTTCCAAAAATTGGACAATTTACATATAACTGTAGGAGTAATTTGATATAAATTATTACTACCATTATAGTAATATTTAGAAATGATTTCTTTCCAAATAGGATTATTATTAATATAGTTCAACTTCCATAACCATTTATCTAACAACGAAAAATTCATATTACGCAAATTAATGACTCCTAAACCACCATCCTTTTTGGACTTACAAACATTTTCCCAATTTACTAAACATTTAATACTGCGGTTACAGTTTTCTCCACTCCATAAGAAGTCCCTTCTAACTTGGTCAATTTTATCAATCATCCAATCTGGAAAAGGATGCATAGACATCCAATAGATCAAGAGAGCTGATAAGACATAGTTAATTAGAACTAATCTACCCGCTCTCGATAAAAATCTTCTATTCCAATTAGATATCCTATTTTTGATTTTAACTATGATCATAAACCAGTCATCTTGTTTGAATTCAGTAGGTCCAATCAAAAAACCAAGATAGTCAAATGGAAAATTCATAATTTTACAATTAAGCGTATTGGCAACAAAAATGTCAACCTTTTCAAAATCATTTAAAACTAAAACTATACTTTTACCAAAATTTATTTTTAAACCTTATAAAAGTTCAAAACTATATGAAATAAATTTAAGAGTGATAACGAGTCTAGGCAAGTGGGAGGAAAAAAGCAAGGTATCATCAGCAAATTGAAGTATAGATATACCGTTACGCGAGATATCGTTACCCACACTCTCCAACGATCCATTGTCAACCACTTTTTTAATAATCTTAGCGAAAACATCTACGGCTAAGTTAAACAAGAGAGGTGATAAAGGATCACCTTGCCTTAAACCTCGCTTAGATTGAATTTTATTACCTAAATTGTCATTAACCATAATATTAGAGTTTCCAGTTCTAAGTAAATTCATAATTCATTTAATCCATCTATGACTGAAACCTATAGCATGAAAAATATCAACTAGAAACTCCCAATCAACCGGATCAAAGGCTTTTGCAAAATCTAATTTTAAAATTGCACAAGTTATGTTATTCTCATAACAGTGATTAATGTATTCTTGAACAACTGTCATACCATCAGTGATGTTTCCCCCCTTAATGAAAGCGTTCGTGAACAGTCTATTAGATCATTCATTCTTAAACTAAGCCTATTAGATAAAACTTTAAAAATAATTTTAACCGAACAGTTAATTAGTGAAATAGGTCTAAAATCTTTTAAATTATTAGCGCCTACTTTTTTGTGCAATAAAATAACATTTGCAAAATTAAATCTTCCTGATTGCAATTTTCCATTATAGAATTCATTAAAAATGCTGATTAAATCGAATTTTAAAACATTCAAAAAAATTATAAAAGAAAATAGGAAACCCATCCAGACCTGGGGATTTATCACTCGGCATGTCATTAATGGCTTTCCAAATTTCCTCTTCAATAAAAGGATTATCTAACTCAGGAAGATCAATAGTAGAATCGGAAGGACACAAATCATTCCATCTAGCATTAATTCTATGTTTATTTTTATTACTAATAATATCTCTATAATAATCTGTAAAAGCCTTATTAAGGTCTCTTTGATCAACCAATTCTTCATTATTCACAAAAATAGAATTAGTCGTATTACTATGCCTTCTATCATTAGCCATATTATGAAAAAAATTGGTATTATTGTCACCTTCATTTATCCATTAAATCCTAGATCTCTGTTTCCACATAACCTCCTCCTTTTCTAAAATAGAATCAAGCTCTTCTTTTAGATTAGCGAGAATGTTACGCTCACCTAAATTTAGTTGTATAGTTTTTCTATCTTGTTTATTTTAAGCCTTTTAGAAAGAATATTTCCTTTTTTAATTTTTATATTACCAAAAACATTTTTATTCCAATTTTTAAGAAAATTTCTAAAATCCCTAGGTTTTGAAAGCAAAATTTTTAGCAGAATTATTCTTATTTCTAATATTATAATAACTCATAGAAATCCACTTAATTAAATTCAAAATATTGGATTCTAATAGCCACATTTTTTCAAATTTAAAAGATCTATTAATAACCCTATGTTGTTAACATGTGAGAATAATAGGACAATGATCGGAATAAGTATAAAGCAAAACAGAAACTCTACAAATTGGAAATTTATTCTCAATTTCATCACTAACGAAAAATCTATCAAGAAAAGTCATAGATGTGGATTTGCTAGTATTATTCCAAGAATGAGGAATCTCAACCAAATTAGAACTAATAATAAATTGATCAAATTCCTCCATAGCAGAGAAATCACCCTCTCATGGTGAACGCTCTCCTATAAACGCATATCATTGAAATCTCCCCCTAAATCCAAGAATCCAGAGCTAAATATCTAAACTCTAGACATTCATTCCATAAAATCCGATGATCCATTTTTGAGTTAGGCCATAAACATTAGAAATATTTAAAAAAGAATTGTCAATTAGATTGATGAGAATAATATGCAGAGAATGTTGCTTGGAAATACATTGAAGCAGTTTAAAATAGCTATCCCGCTGCCCAATCAGCAAACCCCTAGAAGCTCCTACAGAAGGTAAATAAGTCCATTTCCTATAATGATATCCACCTAATCTTCTATCAAAAAAATATTGGGATATTCAATTTTAGTTTTAAGCAGAAGTGCAATGTCTATAGAATAATCTTTAAAAAAAGTCTAACTTTGTCACACTTATTTAAATCATGCAAACCTTTGATATTCCAACTGATAATTCTCATACACCAACAAATCTAGCCCTATCAAATTCTTTATTTCTAATATACTCTAGATTTACCTCAACATTAGAAAAAATAAAAGTGGTATCTCTAGTTGACTGACTAAACTAAAAAAAAAGACAAACTACCTAGAGCATAAGATGATAACGTATTACCTAAATCAAAAAACATACTTGAGGTTGTATTCGTAGCACCACTCGCGGCGCTCGAATCAGGTAACTTACCTGGAGTTTGAGAATGGCTACAACGTATCCTTCCACTACATCGAACTGGTCCGCTAATAGCCAAAGTCTTCCTACGTCTACCTCTCCTCGATTAGGAAAACAAGAAGCGGAAATGCTGCCTATCTTACTAGTTTGAACGTTTGATAAACTACCAACGCTCCGCATCAAAGAACTATCTATATCATTATGCACTTTAATATAATCAACATTATCTATTGTTCCATCAGCTACCAAAATAAGGTCATCATTCACGTGTTTATTAAAAGCATCACTTTTCTTAATATGCCCCCACCACATTAGTAGAACCCAAACTATGCTCTAAACCACTTATCGAACCAGCAACAAAAACATTCACCAGATAATCAGCTCCCTCCTTCATCATACTATCATCTCCAGTTACAGTCATAACTGAAGCCTCATTTTTGTCAAATAAAGCACCAAGCTTACCATTGTAATCGTCCCCATTATAGATAGAGAATCAACAACCAATGGGCCTTTAATCGCAACAATCGATTCATTATGAATATCATAGTAAGGAATAAGAGACAAAGAAGGCTTGTCAACAGACATGTGCAAATTGTATGCACCATGCACTCATTCACTAGCAACACCTATAGGAGCTAAGCACAAACTCTCAACACCTGAAGTATCCAACAACTTGTCAACACCGATAACAACTGCATCCCTTAGTTTTTCATCGAAATATTCATCAAAGATTTAGCCAGTAGAATATCATAATCTCCGTTACCAGTCAACATGATATTATGGGCGAAAATATCCTTTTCCACCTAACCTTTAACTCTTGACAACCACTATAACATCCTTTGATAGATTACTGCCATCAAAATTAACAATTTTACTTGCAACTTTACTTCCACAAACTATCTCCAAATGCTTCTCATTATGAATATCAAAGTAAGGAATAAGAGTCAAAGAAGGCTTATCATCAGAAACAAGCAAATTGTGGGCACCATTGCATAACTCACGAGTCGCCACACCATATGAGACTGCATTTTCTATCAAGACATTAAACCTTGACAAACATGAATCCCCAATACAGTGATTAACTGCAGGGTAAGATAGAATAGGATCGAATCCATGAAACTCTTCTCACAAAGCAGTTGCAATAAAATCAGTTTCAAGACAGCCATATTTCTTATTTAAACCATAATCTCTATCGTCTTTTGGATCCGAATAGTTAAAAGAAGAATCCGATTTGCCAAAATACTCTTTTGGATCTCCAAATTTGTCTATGTACCCTTCACCTATATTAAGCCAATTTATAACATCAAAATGAAAAAACAGTTCTTCCAAATACTTGATTTCCTCATTCCTCTTTTTCCAAAGATGATTGAGCAAATCCCTTTCAATAACATACATTTTAGAACGAATTGAAATCCATGATCAACTAACAAAGGACGAGAAACAGTTTTGCAAGAAACAAAATTCGATTTCGTCGAACAGTCGTTCCTTTTATGTCCAAACTTTCCACATGCAAAGCACCTTATTGGATCACGACATTGTTGTAATAAATAAATAAATTCTATATCTGAATACATACAACCCATATTGATTCTATCGAGAAACAAATATATGAGATTAAATAGTTCAGCTGAAGTCGTACCTGAATCTATTGATGTTTGCAAAAAGAAGATCAACTAGGTTTTAGATCTTCCAAATTAACACAAGCTTAGATCTGACAATTCTCTTTAGAAGAGGGTGGAGAGAATATGATAAGACTTGTGTAATTTGGGGACCATAACCCCATATATATAGTGTGTGACATTTTTCAGTTTGGCCCTTCAACAAAATAAAATTGTCACTCTGGTATCCACGCATTATAAATTTACATGACAAATATACCCCTTAAGTCTTGTTGTATTTATTCCAAATAGATCACATAATTAAACTTAATCCCAAGATAGCCCATACATTCAAATATTAAAATATGTGGCCCCATATTGCTGAATTATTCCAACAATCTCCCCCTGGGCCACATATGTAACCTTATAGAATGTATTTAACTTTATGAGCTCTCAAATAGCTATCTTGACAATATGGTATATCCAAAACAATCTCGTCCATTGATTGTGTTAACATAGGATCAAAGCGGTTTTCATTATCGTTAGTGTAACTAAACCCATCAATTGTCACGTATATCAATATAATCAAATGACATAGATCAATCATGTATGTGTAGCATGGAAATTACATGAAATGTGATCTTTACATGTCTATTTCCAACTAGTCCTACTTTACTTTAATGAGATCAAAATCTAAACATATATAAATAATTTGAGTGCAATTAAAAAAAACTTTATTTCTGATTAGAAAAACTGAAGCATATCCACAATATAAATATAGAGCAATGTCACAAAAGAAATGACTTAGTACAAACTCCCCCTAAACCAAAATATTCTTACATAAAATATACACCCATTTTAGCAACATGCTTATGAAAGACCTTGGGTGGTAATGCTTTTGTAAGTGGATCCGCTAACATGGAATTTGTCCCAATATACTCTATGGATATTAACCCATTTTGCACTCTTTCCTTCACAACTAGAAACTTGATGTCAATGTAATTTGACTTACTTGAGCTTCTATTGTTATTAGAATATAATACTGCTGATCTATTATCACAAAACAACTTTAGTGGTCTTTCAATATTATCTATAATGCGCAGCCCAGTGACAAAATTTCGCAGCCATTTTCCATGATTAGATTCCTCATAGCAAGCCACAAACTCTGCTTCCATAGTGGAAGAAGCTATAAGCGTTTGCTTAATGTTCTTCCATGATATAGCCCCTCCACTCAACATAAATATGCATCCTGAAGTGGATTTTCTGCTATCCGGACATCCAGCAAAGTCAGAATCAGAATACCCAATGATCTCCAACTTATCTGATCTTCTATATGTAAGCATATAGTTCTTTGTTCTTTGAAGATACCTCATAACCCTTTTTGCTGCTTTCCAATGATCCATTTCAGGGTTACTAAGATGCCTGCCTAACACTCCTACAATGTACGCAATATCCGGACGCGTACATACTTGAGCATACATTAGACTCCCTATAGTAGATGCATAAGGGATCTTCTGTATTTCATTAACTTCAAGGATGTTCTTAGGTCATTGTTTGAGACAAAACTTATCTCCTTTAGCGACAGGGGTATCACCTGGTTTACAATTTTGCATGCCAAATCTCTTAAGCACCTTTTCTATATAGTTCTTTTGTGACAATCCAAGAATGCCTTATGAACGATCACGATGTATTTGGATCCCTAATACAAAAGAGGCATCAATAAGATCTTTCATTTCAAAATTATTTGAAAGAAATCTCTTAGTTTCGTGCAACATATTTAAATCATTGTCGGCAAGCAATATATCATCAACATATAAAATTAAAAATATAAATTTACTCCCATTAAACTTGTGATACACACAGTTATCAATGATGTTTGCCTCAAAACCAAAAGAGGTAATTACATTATGAAATTTTTGGTACCATTGACGAGAAGCTTGTTTGAGTCCATAAATGGATTTCTTTAGTTTGCAAACCATATTCTTTGGATCTTCGACCACAAAGTTTTCCGGTTGCACCATATAAATTGTTTCCTCAATGTCTCCATTGAGAAATGCAGTCTTAACATCCATTTGATGCAACTCAAGGTCAAAATGTGCAACAAGGACAAAATTATTTTAAAAGAGTCTTTCGATGAAACCGGAGAGAAAGTCTCTTTGAAATCAATGCCTTCCTTTTGAGTAAAATCTTTTGCTACAAGACGAGCCTTATATCTTTCCACTTTACCTTCTGCATCCCTCTTGGTTTTAAATATCCATTTACAACCAATGGGCTTCTTAGCTTCAGGTAAAGGGACAAGATCCCAAACTTTATTGTCTTGCATTGATTTATACTCTTCATTCATAGCTTAAATCCACTTTTGAGAATTAATATCTTACAAGGCTTGGTGAAAGTTGATGGGATCATCTTCCATCAATCCATTATTATCCTCTAACTCTTGAAAAAATACAACATAATCATCCGGAATATCATTTCTTCTTTCCCTAGTGGATCTTCTTAATGGCAATTCATTTTGAGGTTGTTGAATTTGTTCTTGTGGAACATTAACTTCAACTTGAAGAGGATTTTCTTCAACATTGTTTTGTTAGGGTTCTGGATTCACTTCTTGATCAATGACAGGAATAATAATCTGCACATTGTCCGAAGAAGTAACTGTAGTAGGAATCATAGACGATGATTCCTCCTCAAAAACAATGTTCCTTCATTTCTCCCTCTCAACTCAACATCCTCAAAAAATGTTGCATTTCCCGTCTCAAATATTTTCCTCAGTATGGGATCATAAAATTTATAGCCCCTAGATCGCTCAGAATAACCAATAAAGTAGCTACTCGCTGTTTTGGAGTCCAATTTTTTTTCATTTGGCCTATATGGTCTTGCCTCAGCTGGACATCCCCAAATGTGAAAATGCTTTAGAGTAGGCTGTTTGCCTGTCCAGAGCTCATAAGGTGTTTTAGTAGCTGCTTTAGTGAGTACTCTATTAATTATATAAACTGCTGTCTTTAATGCCTCTCCCCAGAGTGATTTTGATAAGGTAGAATGACTGATCATACTCCTTACCATGTCTTTAAGAGTCTGGTTTCGTCTCTCAACAAGAACATTCATGCTAGGTGAACCTGGCATAGTGTATTGTGGGACTATTCCACATTCCTCTAGGAATTTTGCAAATGGTCCTAGACATTGTTCACCTGATCCGTCAGATTTACCATAATATTCACTGCCACGGTCAGATCTGACAGTTTTAATCCTTTTGTTGAGTTGGTTCTCAACTTCTACCTTAAATTTCTTGAACATGTCTAAGGATTCTGATTTATCATGAATAAGATATAGGAAGCCATATCTTGAGTAGTCGTCTATGAATGTTATAAAATATTGTTGACCATTTCATGATGCCTCAGGGAATGGCCCATAAATGTCTGTATGTATTAATTCTAAGACGTCAGTTGCTCTATTGGCACCTATTTTCTTATGTTTGGTCTGTTTTCCCTTGATACACTCTACACAGACATCAAGGTCTGAAAAATCAACGGATTCCAAAATGCCATCTGACACGAGCCTTTGAATTCTATTTTTAGATATATGACCTAAGCGCTTGTGCCACAATGTGGCTGAAGTTTCCTTATTAGCTTTTCTTTTAGTACCACGTGACTCTACATGCAAGGCTTCATTATAAGAGGTATTAACATCAAGCATATATAAGTTATCATAAACATTAAGAGAATCAGTTCCAATAAGAGTTGAATTCATTGGTAAACTTAAAGTACCATTCCCAAATGAACAAGAATAACCAAATTTGTCCAACTTAGAAACATAAACCAAATTCCATCTAAATGACGGTATAACAAAAGTATCAAATAAATCCAAATAAAACTGAGTTCTTAATAATAACTTAAAATGCCCAATAGCCTCCACTTCTACCGATTTTCCATCACCCACATTGATGTATCTTTCAGCACCAGTTGGATTTCGGTAGCTCAGACAACCCTTTCTTAACACGCCATGCGTGGTATTTGGCACAATCTTTCTTCAAATGTCCAGCCTTTTTGCAAAAGTAACAACCATCAGTCTCCTTTTGTTGTTTCTTTTCAGTCGGACCCTTAGCAGTTTCTTTATCCTTCTTTCTCTTTTTGTCTTTTCCCTTAAAGGTGTATGCTAAATGAGCACTTTCAGCCTTATCATGCTTCAATCTCTCTTCTTCTTGTACACAATACAAAATGAGCTCATTAAGAGTCCATTTCTCCTTTTGACAGTTATAACTGATCTTGAACTGGTTGTATTGTGAAGGAAGAGAGATTAATACCAAATGCACGAGCAAATCATTTGAAAGCTCAAGCTTAAGTGCCTTAAGTGTTGAAGAAGTTTTAGACATTTCCATAATGTACTCCCTTATGTTTCCTTTGCTTTGATACTTCATGGAAATCAAGCATTGCAAAAGCGTGCTTGTTTCCGCCTTATCGTTTTCAGCAAAACGTTTTTAAATCATAGCAAGGAAATCTTTAGCATTGGTTATCTTTTCAGATACCGCACCCCTAAATGCCTCCAGAATGCCACGCTTTATGATCATTAGACTCATGCGGTTTGAACGATCCCACCTCTCAAAGTTCTTTGTAATATCAGACGAACTTTCATCCGTAAGAGGGGCGGGTTCATCTATCCTAAGTGCAAGGTCAAGATCCATGCAGCCAAGAACAAGCAATATGTTCTCTTTCCAATCCTTAAAGTTTGTTCCAGTCAGAATAGGAATGTTGTTCAGAATGGTAGATACCGTAGTCAAATTAGCTGTAATTTTAAATTAATCAAATATGCTTACATTATAAAACAACTGTAGTAAATTTAAAATAATTGGTAAGTCTTTGCTCAAGATACCTAGCACAACATTAATATCAAGTCTTTGGACAGTAATATTAACTGTAAGTGGTATTCTTGTTGTAATCATCAAATATTAACAATAAATTCAAGTCAAATAATAATCTTCCTTTGGTCCGATTAATTATTTTCTTGTAAAACTTTACAATTGTTACATATTTATCATCACATATGTGTATCTAATTTGGCCAAATATTAACCTTCCTTTGGGCCGACTAATATTCGCATGAATAAATGCACACAAATATCTAACATTTTTCATGAGCAACTAAAATAAGAGAAGTCACTTTGGTGACATATTATTTCAATTAGTTCACTTGTAATGTAGGATATTCACAATCAATTTGCAAAAGACGCCAAATAGTATATGAATTTATTTTAACTCCTTCATTTATAAATTTGCCGCAAATATCAATGTCAAATTTGACATCAAGGAAACTGTAATAATACGTAAATGAATAATACTTGCAATAATAATTAGTATCAGATTATTGCGTACTTTATTTAACTGCTACTATTCAAAATAGAAGGTGAAACATATTAAGTAGTAACAATAAATTACAAAAAAAAATATATGTCAAATCTGACAGCATCAATTAATGTGCTGATTCATAGTGTACAAAAGTAATGAATAGTAAAAGCTTGGCCAATATTTCAACAATGCCTGTTGCTATTTTATGCTTTTGCAGGAGAAAAAAAAACCACAAACATGTCATGGTACAATTATTATAAAAGATGTAGATGAATTCCTAGATCATAAATCCAATGATGCGGTTCAATTAAATCCAAATTGCTATCATTTCAGGAAACTTTTGGTCAAATCAACAGAATCCAATATTTCATTAAATATATGGATCCATGTATAATACTGTTTATTAACATATTTTGAATCACCATAATTGAAGCATTCACAAATCAGAACGAAATAAGTGGATCAGGTGAATCAACCGAAAATTGTAAATCCAAGAACCCTAATTTCATATGTTCTTAAAACCAAAGAATTTCTCAATAAAATCAATGATGGGTGGCTCTGATACCACTTGTTGTCATAAATAAATAAATTCTAGATCTGAATACATACAACCCATATTGATTGTATCGAGAAACAAATATATGAGATTAAATAGTTCAGCAGAAGTCGTACCTGAATCCATTGATGTTTGCAAAAAGAAGATCAACTAGGTTTTAGATCTTCCAAATTGACACAAGCTTAGATCTGAAAATTCACTTTAGAAGAGGGTGGAGAGAATATGATAAGACTTGTGTAATTCGGGGACCATAACCCCATATATATAGTGTGTGACATTTTTCAGTTCGGCCCTTCAACAAACTAAAATTGCCACTCTGGTATCCACACATTATAAATTTACATGACGAATATACCTCTTAAGTCTTGTTGTATTTATTCCAAATAGATCACATAATTAAACTTAATCCCAAGATAGCCCATACATTCAAATATTAAAATATGTGGCCCCATAATGCTGAATTATTCCAACAGACATTGATTAGTGAAGTGATTGTAATCCCCACATCTAAAACAGAAGCTCTTTCCTCTCTTTGAATTAGTTCAATTTTTCTAAGGTATTCTATAAATCGAATTAAGGATATAGAAGATGGTAAACTATCTCTAACAACTTGAGCTAAGATCGATATGGACAGGCATGACGAAGAGGAAAAGATGATTGTAGCGAAATTGAATTTGGTTGCCACTTGGGTTAAGTCAATAAGGATGTTTTTTGAGAGCAAGAAGACGCCATTTTCTTAGAACAGAAGTAAAACCATTTTAACCTCTTTAAAACCATTTTAACACCTTTCGAAAGCATTAAGAAATCTACCCTTCGACTTCGTTGAAAGATTGAGGGAACTACCCTCTTTAAAACCATTTTAAGACCTTTCAAAAGCATTAAGAAACTTACCCTTCGACTTCATCGAAAGGTTAAGGGAACTACCCTCCTTAAAAGTGCAGAGTCATGGACTACCTTCGATGCGATGCACCGGTTGTGACATGCAGCCCAGCTATGGATAGATTGACGGGGCCAACATCCACAACATCGTTGCCAAACAGTACAGGGTTCACCAAAGAACCAATATCAGCCAAATCCATACAAAAATGGTTGATAACAGCAGCTCAATATGCTCCAGAACCTAGCACAGCCCGCAAGCTAGCCAAAGAATACCCTAAACCAAGATTAGGTGCCTTAGCTGAAGCAGTAGGTAATGGTGGGAACTCTGATTCGTCCAGACCCACCACATTGGCCATGAAATCGGTGACGGCTAAATAAAGCCCCAAAACACCTGGCATGAAGATGACATGGAAGAGAACACACGAACGAGAATGCGATTAGGAACTGAGGTGTGGAAGAATTTAAATTAAAAGCTTAACAATAAAGGAACAGTTAATGTTAAGTAAAGGCAATAAATATAAAATAAGGGAAGGAAATAAATTTATGCTAGGACCGAATACCGTTGGATTCCCTTTACTAGTCCAATCGACCACTAGCACTCGAACGCCTCAAAAGGACCGATCGACCGGACATGTTGAGTCGGTTAGGGTTTCCCTACACTCGAATAGCTTGGATTTTATTATTTTAACTGACTTTGATCTTACGGTCCAGATGCATTCTAACCTCTATAAATAAGAGGCTATCACCTCACTTTTATTCATAAGAAAATAAGATCGCTAACGAGGCTCTACTAATTTTTCTATCTATCAAACTTTCTAGATTCAAAAATAAAAGATTCAAGCTTTAGAGAAGAAATAAATCAGGTTAAAGGGAAAAGTTAATGAATATATTGAATACACACACACACACTCTCTTCCTTAATCTTTAAATTTTGAATCTAATCTATATACAAATGAATTCTTATATATTGTAAAATTAAAAAGAAGATAACTAGAGGAGGAAATAAGCCAAGGCTTAGAATCAAATTCAAAGTAATTCAAGGAAAGCTATTTGTGAGTGGAAATCTTAGCTTTTCTCTTTTAAATAGTTCGTGAGGTTAATATTTGCTTTTTTTATGCCTTGGGGAATTTTGTATGCGAAAACTTTAAATCTAAAACCCTAAATTCCCGCTTAAAGTTTAATTCCGGAGTTGGTTGGAATTTTTTAATATTAATATGGTAGAATTTAATATGTTGTTATTTGAAATATGAATAATTTATATTCTATTCAACTTCAGAATTATAATTTGTTTTTATTATGATGAAGGATTCTTAAAAAAAAGAATTAGGAAAGAGTGTGTAAAGCATTGAGTTTTATCACATTCATGGTTTGCATTGCCTACTTTCACAATGAAATAAATATGAATCCTTTTTTATTTCAACCTTGTCTATTTAAAAGTCGAATAGAATATAAAGGTTTATATTGTAAAGTTTTGCTACCTTGAAATAGAGGCGTTAATTCTACTATGTTAATGTAAAACAAATTGGATGTTTTGATTCTATTTTTTTTAAATACATGTATGCAAGTCTGTTATGCAAATTTAAATCATGATATTAGTAATTGAATAAATTGTGTATCGGACTACAGACTTGTATGGATATGGAAACTGCGACCTTTAAACTATCTTAACAAACTAAATAGAAAGCAAAAATCTTTGTATAGGGATATTTTTGCGCACGCCTAGGAATATTTAATAAAAACTAGTTAGCTAAAAATTAGCGTTACGTATGGACACAATAATGTACAAATCAAACATATAAAATAAATAGATTAATAAATAACACCAAACCATATAAAATGGAAGTTAAGAACAATTATGGAAATTAATCCATAATTAAAAGTCGAAATAAGGAGTTTCCCTTATATGGCCTTAATGCGTAAATGCTGGTGAGGTATATTATACATATATTTTTAGTATAATTTGGTAAGGTCGGACAACGGAAATACAACTAACTTATACGGATGCAAGGTTAGTTAAAGTACACAGAAGTCTTCCAAGCTAATCTTTTTACCAGTAATGTGACTTTGGAACTGATGTGAGACATTGCTTATGATAAGTACCTATGGTGGATGCGAGGTTATTCCCAATTTTGCAGGTTAAGCCTGCCTAGCTAGTCAGGCTACCAATACCTACAAATAGTCGAACTAATGTGAGATGTCATGGTTTGGGTTACGGGTCATAGAATGGATATCCCAATACGGCCTGCTTCGGGGTTGGAGATATTAAATGGCTATTATAGCGTGTGCCTCCTTCCCATTCAAGAATTATAAAATGGTCGGTATTATCTTTTTGGTGCAGTGGTGGAAATCTCTGGAGGGAGTCTGCTTCAGGGTTGAGGTATTAAATGGCTATTGGAGGGTCTGCCTCTTTCCTATTAAAGAACTATTAAGTGGCCTTATGGGATTTCCTACGATGTCATCTAGGAAGTACCAGAGAGGGGTTCGCTTTAGGTTTAGGTATTAAATGACAGGGATCTTCGTAGAGTCTAGTTATCAAATGGTCGGAGTCTTTCTATTTCCCGTTAAAAAGTGTAGGATCGTTTTCACCCTAGAGGAGGGTGAATAGGGTGTACTAATAATAATAAAAATTAATGCAGAAATAAAAATATAAACGGAAAATAATGCAGTAGTGATCACACACAAATTTACCCAGCTTCGGCAATAACTTGCCTACATGCTGCCCCAAGGTTTCTACTAGAAATTAAGTAATCAGAGGCTTACAAACGCACGTAAACTTACGACATCCACTAACTTGACTAACCTAACTCTAAGCTCAAAATCCTACTACAACTCAGCCACTGAGTTGCGAATTCTCAAACTACGCCCCATAGTTTGTACCTAATTACACAACTAGAAATTCACAGATTTTTAAAGAAGAAAATTACAAATATAAAATAAAATAAAAACCAAAACCTTATTTTTAATTGAAGCCCAACAATTTAATAAAGTCGTCCCACTTTAAATTATATGTCAAGAAAAAATAAGGACGTCTCCCCTTTCTTTTGTATACTTCGGCCTTTCCATTCTTTCTACTCTTCAAAAATTAAGGTTTCTTCAAATTGAGGCACCGCTTGTGATAACGATCGATTGCAGTGTACTACTGCATTGATAGGCTTCGCTAATCGACTTCCTGGCTTTGAATTGATCACAGTTGCTCCAATTATGAGTTCGAATGGTTTGAATTTGGTATGTGATTTGTTTTGCCCCTTTTCAATTTTTGCTTAAGCTCGATTTTATGCTCTTTTTATTTTCTTAGGCTCAAACTCATGCTTGACGATGATGTAATTGGGTTCAATTTATAGGCATTAAAGCCCTAAATCTCGTTCGGATATTTCATTTTGAATTTGTCAGTGAATTTTTTTTGCCTTTCGATCTGTGCTTGAACGATGCGATGAATTCTTGACTTTTTCATCTAACACATTTGATTGTTTGAATTGTCAGTTCCGTTCATTACTCCTTTGACTTTGGCACTTGAATTTTTTTGAGATAATATATTGTTGAACCTCTGATTTATTGTCTGTTATCACCTGTGAGTTCTATTCTTTGCTGGTAGTATTCAAATTAGAGGTATTATTTTGACTTGTCGAAAAACACTTTAATACAGTTTCGATTTACAAGTTCTTTTTGAAATGTGACCAACGGCTTCATGTAACCTGCTGACCATTTCTTGACTTTCATCGAATTGATACTTCACTGTCATTTTCTTTGATCATATCATGTTCACAAAAAATAATTTCCACCATGTATATACATGCATACATACATATATATATATATATGTGTGTGTGTGTGTGTGTGTGTGTGTGTGTTATTAGTGCATGTATATATGTCACCGTGCTTATGCTCATTCTGTGTCTGCACTATGATTCACGAATCACTTGTGTTTATGTATGTTCATCTGCTTAGAACTAAATATCTAGTGGTGTCATGTTCAGTTGCAATTATTCACCCATTTTGAACTGCTTGCTCTCTTGTGCGTGTTCATATGTCTTGGTTAGCCATGGTTTCATGTACGTGTCTGAAGCTTTGCATTGCTTCGAGTCATTTCTTAGTTTAAGGAAACTGTCTTGTGTTTATTGATATGCATTGCCATATTCAATTATACCATATAAGCATATATGCAATACCATATGAGTTTCCATGATCACTTGTATGTGTGTCATGTTATTGTGTTGAGTCTGGTTGCATATGTGGATGTTGATCTAGTGCACTTTGTACCTATTAATGTTCTGGTCTGGGTTCACTTTGTGTTGAGTCTTCATGTGGTTGCATTTTGCTTCCTGTCTTGACTTGTGCCTGCACATTCATGCTTGTGTGATTCTCTGAACCGGACTTATCTTGTTGCCTTTGTCATTGTTCAAGTCATGCTTTCATGTTAAGTTTTTGGTCAAGGCTGAGCGCTTTCATATCCATTCCTATGTTTCATATGAACTTGACATTTGAAATCGGAGTCATTTGGGTCTGCTTCACTTTAGTTCTGAACTGATATATGTGTTTTATATATTTGCATATATGCATGCATGTGTGGTTCAATTTGTTTTGTTATTTGCATTGCTTGTTGCTCTTACTTGACTTGTGAGCATGTCCGAACTGTTATATGAGTGTGTTCATGCCTGGGTATATTTGCATTTTATTAATCTGATGCATAGTGGTCTATTTTCACTTGAATCTATCTGGAACTTGTTGAGCATGTCTGAAGCTCTTTGTTTCCTCTGTTTTATGTGCACTTGTTATTCTCTTAAGTTTGGTCATTTTGGTGGTGGTTGGAGTCTTGCATACTTGCTTTGTACATGGGGTTTGGTCCTCTTGTTCATGTAGTTTGGTTGCATTCATGTTGTTTTCATGTGTGGTCTGGTCTTGCACATTTCTTTGATGCATTATGGTCATTTCTGTGTTTAGCCTATTTTGTTGATTGGAATATGGCATCAAATCTGTCCTTGTGCACTTACTTTCATGTGTTCATGTGCATACTTGAGTTGAATCTAGCCTTGGCTTGGGTTTGACCTTGTGCTCATCTGTCCCTGCAGTTTTAACAACAAGTGTATATCGATGTGCACGGCCTTATGGCATGTACAGTGATACACCGTGCATGTCACAAGTTGTTCATGTAAGATGAATTAAAAGAAAATGATGTCGAACAACCCAAATAACTAAGGCAAATAATGTTTCAAAACACACATTTTATTGTACACTGCAAAATAATTTCCTTTTCAATTTTACCGCGTCAGTGTTTATTTTGCAAATAGCTCAGATGTTGGATTCAGGTTGGAACAGAGTTGAAGATTAAATAAGAGTGAGAGTGAATATATAGTGAGGTGAAAATTGTAAGTTACAAATTGTGTTGTAATCGAAATTGTATTGTAATTAAAAATGTGTAAATGTAGTGAGAGCTCAAATTTGTACTATTTGAATTTGTAATAAAATATTTTTTTAAATGTGAATTTCGAGTTATTTATTTTATTCAACAAGTATTTATTTAATTATGTGGAAAATAAAATAGTACAACGACAAATACATTTATACGAATATATATATATATATGTGTGTGTGTGTGTGTTTATTGTCATCAAACAAAAATCATACACTAGTATATTCTACAATCTCCCCCTTTTGATGATAGCAAACATACATTAATATTTTGACTCTATTAAATGTGTTTGGACTTGACGAATTCTATTAGCTCCCCCTATTTGAATACCCCCTTACAAAAAAGATCCCCTTCACATATGCATGAAAAATGAAAAAAAATGCAAATAAAAGAAAATAAATAATGCAATGACCTAGATGAGAATTTGCAGATGAAAAAATTTGTTTGAACTTATTTTCCAAAATCTTAACTTCTCTCCCCCTTTTGTTATCAGCAAAAGAGTAATAATGTTTGAAAATAGTGATAAAGTGATAGACATTTATACAATAGTAATTTCTAATCGAGTATAAATATTAAATTTCAATAAAAAATCAAACAAAAATCATAAATACTCACATTCCACTTTAAAGTGATAGGGGTGATGTCGGTATAGAAAACCATATAGTTGTGTCTATTTGTGGTATATTTATGACAGGAATTTGAATACTTACTAACCATGCATAACCATTAGGACTTTTAAATGAGATTAGTAGTATTCCCAATTTTCATTAAAAAATGAATTTCAAGTATCTTCTAACCACGTATAACCATGAGGACTTTTAAATGGGATTAGAATTAACTCGTCTATTTAATAAAAAAAATTAATATATGTTCCACACATGCGTAACCGTGAGGACTTTTAAATGAGAATGAAAGCACATAATCAAAGATTCCAAGTGCTTCACCCATGCATAACCGTGAGGACTTTTAAATGAGAGTGGGTACTTTTGGATGATTTTATTGCTAATTATTGAAAAAGAATAATTTATATTTAAATACCATCTTTTGACATACTATATTTGCTTTTGACGAGTGATGGTCGTTGGAAATATGATAGAAATAGAGATGGTTATGAAATTTTTACCAAAAATGTTATTACAAATTTTGTTTAAATTTTTAGAGAAATTTACTAAATATAACATCTCAAGTCATTATATATGATCAAGATCAACACTCATCACCTTTTTTCAGTCACTATTTATCTTTTCGATAATCAATAGGGAATCAGACTAATTAACATAAGCATTTAAGATCAAATCCAAAAATATAAAATCAAATTTATAAAATGCCTAAACTAAGATGAAGTCGACAAAAACTATTTTATGGAAGGGGTTTTTAAATATGTCTGCCAATTGAAAATCAGTTGGAATAAAATTTGTGTAGATATTTTCTTTGAAAATGTGATGCAACTAACATAAAAACACATTCCAATTGTATTTTTTCTATCAACTAGACTACTAGCATAATCTGCATCTTAATACCCCTTCAACTCAAATATATCATTGGTTAGATACCATAGACCAAACCGCGAGGTGTGCAACAAACACCTTATAATCCTTTTTACAGCTTTTAAATGAGATTCTTTTGGATTTGATTGAAACCGTGCACATAAACAAATAGAGAACGTAGTGTCTGATCTAGAAGAAGTAAGATAAAGAAGTATACCCATATGTATCTAGAGTAACCATCAACCAATACAAGACAATATCTCTTACCACGGTGTTCTTGGCATGAAAAAAATGGTTTTTAAAAATTTCCCCAATTGATCACCTTTCCTCTTAGCTGATTGAAATCAAATTATGGTGCAGATTTTCAACATATAATACATCGTTGTTGCCCATTTTGACTCCGCCACCTTGTACTTCTCGAGGCTAAGGAATTTTGATTTGTCGTCCGTCGTGTGACTAGAAAAGCCATAATCTAGGCACTACTTTTGTTGTTTCTTAGCCTGCCAACACACCTACACGAGAAAAGATTTTTTTGATCTATTTGCTTTTGTAGGTTCATGATTGTTAGTGATGAAGAATTTTGAAAAACAAGTTTGGGTAGAACCAAGACAGTCTATTTTAGTTCCTTTTGGCACCCAGATCTGGTTGACTTTGAGGAATTTTATATTCGTGCCTTTAGGAACCAAAATTGGTATGGTTTTCACATGTTTGGGTCTGTAACAGCAATTGTTGTGATTGTGTCCAATATTCCACAAATCGTGCACTCGGAATTGACATGATTAGTTTCACTTCTACCTTCTTTAGATTGAGTATATCCAAGTCCTTGTCTAATACTATTAATAATTTATTTCCCTAATAGCACATTTAGTGATTTTTCTCCTTTGGAGAATTTTCCTAAAGTTGGAGATAATTGGTTGACTTGTGTTTTGAGTGATTCATTTTCATTCAATAACAAAGTTCACTTTTTAATAGAATTCTCTCTCCTAGTGTTTTTACTTTCTTTCAAAATCAGAATTTCACTTTCAAGCGATTTAATTCTAGTTTTTGATTTTTTTTATTTCCTCTTCCAATGATGGACACTTATCACACTTAGAGCTCTTTTTTCTATAGTTTTGAACTAATTGATCAAGCTGCTTATTTGCTTCTATCAAACTATCTCTCTGTGATTCAATTTTAGCGTACTTCTCCCTAAATCTTTCAAAGCAGCCATTTACTTCATTAAAAAAATATAAGTAATTACGAATGAGTAATTTTTGATACCTTGCTTGGCTCATCATCATCGCTGTCACTCGTTTCTCCTTAAAAGCACAGATTTTCTTTTTCATTTTCACTGCCAGTGCTTTCATTATCATCTTCATCGTACTTGCTACTAATCATGGCTAGGCGAGATTCTTTGACTTGGATGGTTCCTTCATGAGTCACTTCAAGCATGTGCCAGATTTCCTGTGCAGTAAAACAATGTTAGATATGATTAAATTCAATTTGATCTAATGAGCAAATAATAGAATTCATAGTTTTAGCGTTAGCAGTTTGCAGTTTATATTCAACACCTGTCCATTGATCCATAGGTTTTTCAACTTCTTGATTATCTACCATTACTGTTGGTGTTCTATATAATGTTTCAATAATATTCCATGCATCTATGGTTTTTAGAAAAGTTTTCATTCTATTTTTCCAATAAGCATATTCACCATTGAAGATGGGTGGTCTAACTATGGATCGACCTTCAGCAAAAGCAATATTAAACGAAGCCATTAAAAAAAATCAAAATTTTAATAGAAAAATGGTTTTTGTTCCTAGCTCTGATACCACTTGTAGGATCTTTTTCACCCTAGAGGGAGTGAATAGGGCATACTAATAATAATAAAAATTAATGCGGAAATGAAAATATAAACATAAAATAATGCGGTAGAGATCACTCATAGATTTACCCGGCTTCAGCAATAACCTGCCTACGTGCTTCCCCCAAGGTTTTTACTAGAAATTAAGTGGTCCGACGCTTACAAACACACGTAAATTTGCAGCACCCGCTAACTTGACTAACCTAACTCTAAGCTCAAAACCTTGCCACAAATCAGCCACTGAGTTCGAATTCGCAAACTATGCCCCGTGGTTTGTACCTAGTTACACAACTAGAATTCATAGATTTTTAAAGAAGAAAATTACAAATAAAAACAAAATTAAAAACCAAAACCCAATTTTTAATTGAAGTCCAACAATATAATAAAGCTGACCCACTTTAAATTATATCTCAAGAAAAAATAAGGACATCTCCCCTTTCTTTTGTATACTTCGGTTGTTCCTTTCTTTCTGCTCTTTATAAATTAGGATTTCTTCAATTGAGGTGCCGCTTGTGATAACGATCGATTGCAGTGTGCTATTACATTGATCGACTTTCTGGCTTTGAATTGATCACGGTTGCTGCAATGATGAGTTCAAATGGTTTGAATTTGGTATGTGATTTTTTTGGTCCCTTTTCGATTTTGGTTAAGCTCGACTTTATGCTCTGTTTATTTGCTTGGGCTCGAACTCATTCTTGCCGATGATGTAACCGGGTTCAATTTATAGGAATTAAACCCCTAAATTATCGTTCTTATATTTCGTTTTGAATTTGTTAGTGAATTTTTCTTCGTCGTTTGATTTGTGCTTGAATGATGTGATGAATTCTTGACTTTTTCAACTAATACATTTGATTTTTTGAATTGTCAGTTCCGTTCATTACTCCTTTGACTTCGTCACTTGAAATTTTTTGAGATAATATATTGTCAAACCTCTGACTTATTATCATGTTATCACCTAGGAGTTCCATTCTTTGCTGGCAGTATTCAAATTAATGATAATGTTTTGACTTATCGAAAAATACTTTAACACAGTTTCGATTTGCAAATTATTTTTGAAACATGACCAATGGCTTCATGTAACCTGCTGACCATTTCTTGACTTTCATCGAACTGCTACTTTACTGTCGTTTTCTTTGATCATATCATGTTCACAAAAAATAATTCTCACTATGTATATACATACATACATATGTATGTGTGTTAATAGTGCATGTATATATGTCACCGTGCTTATGCTCATTCATGTGTCTGCACTATGATTCTCGAATCACTTGTGTATATGTATGTTCGTCTGCTTCGAATTATATATCCAGTTGTTTCATGTCCAGTTGCAATTATTCACCATGTTGAATTGCCTGCTCTCTTGTGCATGTTCATGTGTCTTAGTTAGCTTTGGTTTCATATACGTGTCTGAAGCTTTGCATTGCTTCAAATCATTTCTTGGTTTAACAGAACTGTCTTGTATTCATTGATATGCATTTCCATATTCAATTATACCATATAAGCATATATGCAATACCATATGAGTTGCCATGATCACTTGTATGTGTGTCTTGCTATTGTGTTAAGTCTGGTTGCATATGTGGATGTTGATCTGGTGCACTTTGTATTTATTCATGTTCTGGTTTGGGTTCACTTTGTGTTGAGTCTTCACGTGATTCCATTTTGCTTACTGTCTTGACTTATGCCTGCACATTCATGCTTGTATGATTCTCTGAACTGGACTATTCTTGTTGCCTTTGTTATTGTTCATGCCACGCTTTCATGTTAAGTTTTTTTTGGTCGAGGCTGAGTGCTTGCATATCCATTCCTTTGTTTCATATGAACTTGACATTTGAACATGGAGTCATTTTTGTCTGCTTCACTTCAATTCTGAACTGATATATGTGTATGCATATATTTGCATATATGCATACATGTATGGTTCAATTTTTTTTGTTATTTGTATTGCTTGTTGCTCTTACTTGACTTGTGAGCATGTTTAAACTGTTATATGAGTGTGTTCATGCCTGAGTATATCTGCATTTTATTAATCTGATCCATGGTGGTCTAATTTCACTTGAATCTATCTGGAACTTGTTGAGCATGTCTGAAGCTCTTTGTTTCCTCTATTTCATGTGCACTTGTTGTTCTCTTAAGTCAGGCCATTTTGGTGGTGGTTGTAGCCTTGCATACTTGCTTTGTACATGGGGTTACGTCCTCTTGTTTATGTAGTCTGGTTGTATTCTTGTTGTTTTCATGCGTTGTCTGGTCTTGCACATTTCATTGATGCGTTGTGGTCATTTTTGTGTTGAGGATGTTTTGTTGATTGGAATTTGGCATCAGATCTGTCCTTGTGCACTTATTTTCATGTGCATACTTGAGTTGAATCTAGCCTTGGCTCGGGTTTGACCATGTGTTCACTTGTCTCTGCAATATTAACAAGCAAGTATATCGGTGTGCACAACCTTATGGCATGTACAGTAATATAGTGTGCAAGTCACAAGTTGTTCGTGTAAGATGAACTAAAAGAAAATGATGACAAACAACCCAAATAATTGAGGCAAACAATATTTTCAAAACACACATTTTATTATACATTGCAAAATAATTCTTTTTCAATTTTATCACATCAGTGTTTATTTTGCAGATAGCTCAAATGCTGGATTCAGGCTGGAACAGAGTTGAAGATCAAATTTGAGTGAGAGTGAATATGTAGTGAGGTGAAAATTGTAAGTTACAAATTGTTTTGTAACTGAAATTGTATTGTAATTGAAAATGTGTAAATGTAGTGAGAGCTTAAATTTTAATATTCGAATTTGTAATTAAATATTTGTTTGAATAAAAGATTTGTTTAAATATGAATTCTGAATTATTTATTTTATTCAACAAATATTTATGTGAAAAATAAAATAGTACAACAAATACATGTAAACGAATATATATACACATATATATGTGTTTTTGTGTGTTTATTATCATCAAACAAAATTCATACACTAGTATATTCTACAAAAAGGTCTTAAATGACTCAAGCACTTTCTCTTGCATCGTTAGGATATAATGGATGGAGATGGGTCATTGGACCTAATATATATTCCATAAGTGTGTTGCACCTGCGTTATAGTTATGAAGTTAGACTGGAAAGGACCCTTGGACTACAGTTGGAGACACGTTATAGAGCTAGACTGGAAGAGCTGTTGGCTTACAGTTAGAGGTATACTCAAAAAGGTATAGTTGGAAATTACGTAAGACATAATACTTATTTAAATGATACAATCGAATTACTATTATGGTAAGACTTGAGAGTTTCATTCACTAGACATTGTTTTTATGACTCCCTCCATATTACAACCCATATGTTAAGAGGACATGATGCTGATAATGAATCGTGAAGGAGGTGGTGAAGATTGGTTGCAGTATAACTATTTATTTTTGTTTATGGTTTATTTTAATGTACCCAGATTTTAGACTTGTCGATGTTCTATTTTGAGACATTATGTTATGGATAGTTGGAATAATTGTATTTTTGAGATATGGAAATTTTGAAATGGGTACTTACTTTATCGTATTTTATTCCTTCCATTGTGAGATTGTAAAAGCATAGATGGATAACTTTGTATATTGATTTTATAAATTTTACCAACCAACAATCAATTCTGAAATGGACCTAAGGTTCGATGGGCTTTTATTGGGTAAAAAATTAGGCCCATTTTGGAGAGGGTTGTTACATTTGGTATTGGAGCCTAGGTTGCCTAATCAATGAAAATTGGCATACAGGAGAGTACATATTTGTTATTGTAGAAAATATTTTTCAAAAATCTATTATATATATGAGTACACATGTAAGGACATGTGCGAACGCCCTTGGAAAACTTTTAATTTAGCTAGTAATACTATTGTTGGAAGTCAGGTGTAACGAACGCGATTTTCGACTCCTGAAAATCGACATTAATACGTCCACTGTATCAACTACGAGCAATCGAAGGCCGAAAAAGCGAATTGTTAGGGTTAAAGAAGAAGAGGCAGAAGAAGAAAGAAAGAAGAAGCAACAGAAACAATATCAGAATCTCACAATCGCAGCGGAACAACATATAATAGATAAATGAATAATCTTTAAATCAAAAGAACTGTATCAGTTATTACATTACATCACATTACATTACATTATCAGAGTTTACAACAACAAACAGCGGAAAAGAAATACTATATACTAGTTGATACGCCATACCATCCAGCTTGCCTCCAGATCTCTACAGCAATTCCTGAATTCCAGAATGACCTGATAACCTGACTCTAGACTGGCCGTGTGGAAAATGATAGGCACCCAGAGTTTAGGAAGGGAACAATAAACTCCAGGTCAGTCATGAGACTGGTGTGAGAACTTAAAATAGTTTATCTTAAAAAAAACAAACAAAGAAATATTTTAAAATAGATCTGCAATACTTTTGGAAAATGAAGCTACCATAAGGCCTTCCGCACACACACACAATGCAAATGCAGAATCAGAGGAGATTTCTCCTTATGATAGTTAAACATGCTTGATGCGTAGAAAAATTTCTTTGATATTATTATTATAAGTGCACAGTGGAAGACCTTTTGAAAGTATAATATAAATCTTAGCCAACATACGACCATTATCGCATGCCTACTATAGCTACCATCCAAACAGTGGGGCGCCACAATAAGTAAATGGCATGTTATGCAACTAAAACTATACAGGGCTCGTATTGTTTCTTTGGATTTCCAACAAATGGTCAGACCAAGGAACTTCCTATTTCCACGTGGGAACGCCTCTGGCGGGATGCCCCGAGAACCTAACCGGATCTCTGCCAACACAAGGCCGGGTTACCTCTGCAAAAGTAGGTAACTACTGACACGAATATGTCATCCCCCGGTTGTAAACAACCTTTATCCGAGGATCCTCAACCAACAACAATCACAAAGTCATATATATTTGCAACATCCACATAAGTTAAGTATCTGGGCTCCATACCATGATACCACTTCTATCCAGAAGGAAATGCACATACCCTAAGGGGCGCTACTCCCTATAACCTTGCTGCATCTTTCCTGTTTTGACCATTACCGGGTTATGAGGTCCGACGAAGTCTCGTCCACAAAGCTACGCTTTTCACAAAAGCTATGCTTTGATCAACAAATGATCAGCAGCACTTCGTATTCCACATTACCAAATTGGGAATGTATCATTAGTAACCATCAACTACATAACCTCTGAGCTCGTACGTCTCAGAGAAAGGTATTAAGCTAAGAGAATAAATTCTCCGCCACCAACAGAAATGTATTTGATAGAAACCAGCTTTACATCTCAAATTGTAATGTCAGACACACATCCATACAAGTCCGTTCCGGGATCGAACGGAACCGAA
Source organism: Allium cepa (assembly GCA_030765085.1). Lineage (NCBI taxonomy): Eukaryota > Viridiplantae > Streptophyta > Magnoliopsida > Asparagales > Amaryllidaceae > Allium > Allium cepa. The sequence goes on from CM060932.1 coordinate 710,291,529, forward strand.
GGCACTTCCAAAGAAGCCCTTGCAATCCGGATATTCACTAATCACGTCCGGAATTCCCATCACAATGGGTGATAAAATCTCTATATCGGAGATCAGCCGATGCAGAGACATTCGACGGTAATCCTTCCGTTTTCGAAAATATCCGGTCTTCAACACCGGTCTTCAAATGCTATCCATTACGACGGATCACTATTCAGAATGGGATTCATGACCCAAAGGTCTTCTCCCGACTAAACCAAATAACGAGCACTTATTTTTAAAATATGTATAGCATTCAAATTCAAGCAAATCACAACAAATACCCATTTAAAGGTAAATATTGATAGTCGGTTATTTAACTATCAATAGATATGCACAACATCACCAGATTCCAAATAATTTCCCAATTATTTATTTTTCAAAAAATATCTTTACAAGATATATTTTTCCACACTTCAACCATTTGAAATCAATTTTCAAATCATTTTCCTTACGCGGAAACACTTCCAAATATTTATTCATTTTCACTAGAAATCCGCCGAGTTCAAATTCTTTAAAATAATTTATAACACTTATCCAAAATATATCGGGAAAACACCTTGAAAAAAAACTATTTTTCTTTAAACACCTTACTTAAAATATTAGTCATAAAAAAATATTACACCAATATTACATATAACTTAAGTCCAAACTAATTTTCAAAATAAAAATTAGTAGATAGATTATAACTATTTAAATAACTATTTTCTAAAACAATTATTGATTAAATCTTAGAAATAATCATTTCTATATCAACTTAATAAATCTGTACTTAAAGGATTTAAAATAATTTAAGAAGTTAATTTCTCCAAAGTATTCTTTTCAAAACCAATTCTAGAATTATATATACACACATATTTTTCAAAGCTATTCAGAAATTTTATTCGGCTTTCCAGAGAGAATAGACTTTTATTTCAAAATGGTTCATTTAAACCAATTAAATAAATCCTTACCGATTTTATTTTAAATTTACGTTCCAAATCCGTAATTTATTTCCATACTTCAAAAATAAATCAATGTTTATTTTTAAACAAATTTCCCTTTCCCTTATAAATTCCATGGTGAATTTAAATTTCCAAATATCCACTGATATATGATTTTCAAATTGACTTCAAATATTCACTTTCAATTTATCTTTAAAAGATATAATCTCAAAACATTTCACTTCATATTGGAAAACATTTCCATACTTATTTATTAATAAGTAATTCACAAATCTATTTATTTTCAACATTTGGAAAATATTCAATATACTTAAATCACAATTAAGTATAAAATTTATTATTTAAGGAAAACATTCTCTTAAACACATTTATTTGAGTCAAAAACGAATGTTGCGTAAAGCATCGTTACGACAACCCAAAATCACTAGTATATGGATTCAAAATTAAGATAGATATATAAATCCCAATACTATATAAAACATTTCCTTTCGAAAATCACTTACTATAATAACAGTGTTATTGTCCACCATTTACTTATTTCTCGAAAACGTCTATTTCAACAATGAATGTTGAAATTTATGGTTTCGATACTTAATACATTTTAAAACATCTTTAAAACTCCTTTATATTTTCGTCATTTTGACTTATAAAAATCCAATTTTATAAATCTTATATTTTAAAGCTTTTATAATAGATTCAAAAATCACCATTTAAATTATTTTATAAAAAAAATCAACTTCATATTTCCAAAAATCACCTTTCAACTATATTTCTCAAAACATCATAATTTTTAATATAAACTTTCAACCTAAATTTCCAAAAATCAAATTTTTATTTGTTTCCGGCATCTAATGATACCAAAATTATATTTGGCTAAATTTTAGCCTTCAATGATTTCAACCACCAAGATAATCACATAGAGATCATAAATAATCAACACACAACATTGAAACAAATTCAATTATTTGAGGAATCCAGTTGGATCCCTCCAACCTGTTTCCCTACATCAACAGATGTTAGCACAATACCAATCCCGTTTCAAGACGGGATATCGCGGTACATGGGTTTATGTAAAATATCATCCGCTATTATGCGGCGCAATAGGGTCTCATCCGCTATATAATGTGGGAAATCAACTCCAAGTACATATATAATACCAATTCCACTTCAAGGTGGAATATCGCGGTATATGTGTTTAATATAATAACCTCCGCTTAATATGTGGCGTATAGGGTCTATTTCAATACAACAGATAGCAATTTATCATCCAAGTATACAATCAACACAACCAAGCAATTTCAAATCTAACTATTTAAAATTTAAATCGAAACAAATTCGATTGAGTGAGAAGTTCTCACCTTGCTTCCAATAACAGTTGCAGTGTTTTATTTCGAATAAAATTAAACACGCGTTTAATTTTACCCAAAATTCACACTAGCTTCAATCAATCTCAATCCAGCTCCATCGCGTAGTGCTCGTCCATACGATTCCAACGCAATTCGTTTCGTGCGAAACGGACCTCGTATGGAAAAGATATCATGTTACAAAGTTTATACGAATTTTAAATATAATTAATATTTACAATTTCTTTATTATTTTCTAACCCAATCAATCTCGGTCGTTTATTTTCTTTTGATGAGATCGTGGCCGTGAACTTCATCTTCTTCTCCCCAGGTCAAAATCGCGATAAAGAACCCAAAGCTACCTACTTCATAAATTTTCGCGACCTCCCACGATCGATTTCAGGTTGATCGAGCACCATCATTCGAAAGGCCACGACGAGCTCCCCCATCACCGCCTACGTCGACGAACTCAGTCGTGACATGCCCTAGGAAATCTCGTTCGAACGTGGTGACTTTGAGCATCGATTGCCGATGATCCACTTACTCAAAATCGATCACAACCGTTGAAGTTGTAGATCTCAATACGCTATTCAACTTTATAATTGATAACTTTTTGTATAGATTGATGAATTCAAAGAAATCAAAGAGGAAAGGAAACGAAAATATCGGCCATTGAAATTAAAACTGGCGGCCACAAACCCTAGCTAGGTTTTTGTACCGACCCGCCTTTTTGGATTGTTTAAACCGACGATCAAGTACACATGCCGATTCCAAACCATTCAAAAGGGCAGATGGTTATTGAGGTAAATAAGAAAAGAAAGGGAAGGGAAATAAAGGAAATGAAACAACACAGAATCTTGCAGCGGAACGACAAATATAATAGTCAAATAAACAGTTCGTGAAGTTGTTTACAATACTTTGATCATTATTTATACAACATTTATCAGAGTTATACATATACAATAGAACAAATAAAATAATGCAGAAGATACCATGATGCAAAGGTAATAATAGTAATAGTATACCAAATCTTCGTCTTCGTCCTCCAGAATAGATCTTCAAAATTCTGAAAACTCAGGACTGACCCGAGCGTAATGAAAAGACAAAACACTCGAGTCAGGACTAAAATATCCTTATGAAAGTTAAATAAAACATAAATAAATATGAGTGTAACGGCGTCAGAGATGTTTACGGGGTTTGACATCTCATATCCAGTGTCAACGTGCGTGCAATAACTCAAGAGATGTTACGGGATTTTCCATCTCTCAAGGATCCGTTAAACTATCTACTAGGTAGTAATGTACGCTAAGTAGATAATGTCTATCAGTAATATAAAGTATCAAAATAGCGTTAAGGCGTTACCATAATCCCCCTTAACACGTTTTATAATGCCATAGTCTATACAGCACCGTAAGCCCCACCGTAAACTGGTGGTTATCAGAAGGTACCCCATAGGTATAACACAAAACCAAACGTAGTGGTCGCGAATAGGATAATCAGTATGACAAGGTACATGAGGCGATACAAACTAGGATACTAGTAGTTGCGTGATCCGGACTGATGTTGAGCATAGCCAGCAGCTACCCCAACACCGCGAAACAACACTCCCAAATCAAGGGGTGCACCCAAATCGAATCACAAATGTAATAGAAATGGTACCGAAGAAGCGTGTCCGCTAGAGGTGGCGAACCTCAATGGCCCGGCATGGCTCCTGTTTTAGTCATGTCAGGGGTCATCCAATATCGTTCTCTTTCTTCAGTCAATGCGTTCACCAAATCATCCACTTCATTTTGGATCAACACTCCGCGTATAATAGTTATTAAAGTGGTGTTCGGTATCGACAGAGAGTATGTCCATATCCGATCCCGGTCTCTTTAATAACTACGTATTATTACACCGTTGGCTCTTTTACATTTCAAATCGATTCATAATTGATATCAAAATATCATATTCGCTTCAAAAAAATCATATCCATTTCAAATATCATCGCATCTATTTAAAATGTAAGGTTCCGTTTCAAAAATCATTTTTCGCCTCAATATCTCATTTCGATTTCCAAAATCATTTCGAATTTCACTTTAGGTTGCAACTTCATTTAACCCAATTCATATTTAAATTCAAGATTTAAACATATACATTTCACCTTATTGCTCAGCTTGAAATTTTTGAAAATAGCTTTAAGTAGTTTAAAGGTAGTTTTAAATAATTAAAATAGTTAAAACTACTTAAAATCTTTAAATGGATTTCAAATAGATAAATTAATTTAAAATAATTAATATAGGGTAAAATAGTTTAAGTATTTAAAGATGGTTTATACAACAGAGTAATTTGGAAAACAAAATGAAACAGCTTCAAAACCAAAACATTTCAATTATAACTTCTCAATTCAAATCAATTTCAATTTCCATTCTACCTATTCAATTTCGATTTCAATTCAAATCAATGTCAACTTTGACTTCAAATCAATTCGATTCTATATTCATCTCCAATTAATTCAATTACAATTTATATCGATCTGGAGCTTGATTTTTCAAAATATCAATTTATAACACTTAACAAAATTTTCCTTTAATATTCAAATTCAAATCCAAATTTCAAATATGATTCAATTCCAAATTTCAAATATGATTCAATTCCAAGCTCAATTTCAAAATATCATTTTTATATCACTTTTACTTAGTAATATTCAAAGCTCGAAATAATGTTCAATCTTTAAACAAATAAATTTCGAAATACAATCATATCCCAAATTTTTTTTAATCTCAAAGTCTCAACTTAAATTATTTAACAATTTCCTTTAACCAAAATTTATTTCAACATTCCAAACTCAAATTTTTGATAAATTCGATTTCTAATTTGATTTTACTTGTAACCTTTAAATCAAAAAATTTAATAAATTCCAAATCGACGATTTTAAAAATTATTAATTTAGCCAATCCGGCGTCCGTATATAATTTTCTATCCTATGACCAAGTGATTATTTATTTCAATTTAAATGTCAGGGATGAATATATATCACTTAAATTAAATCACAGTATCATATGTATGCATAACAGAATATATATAAGCAAATAAACATCCAAACATTGAAATATCAACCAATAGCATCCATCGAACTACATCATCCAATAGGCAATACAATTCACGGCAATTTCATAGTTATCAATGTTAGGAAATTTAATCGCAGTTCAATTCTAATTTTAACTTGACCGTCAATTTAATTTTCAACGGTAAATTCAATGACAATCTATACGACAATTAAATTTTATCAAACAACGACAAATAAAATTCATATCACTTCATAATATTAAACTTAACTAGCATAAAGATATTCAGTACGTTGTGAGCGTTATAAAACACTCACCTTGATATTCTGTCGTCGCCGAGACGTTCCGGTTTGGAACTAAAACTGGACGATGCCCAATTTTAGCCCAAATTTCCACCGTCTCCAAATCCATCCAAACTAGTTTCATTTCGAAGCTCTCGTCATTACGATCGCAATGCAAAAAGTTTCATTCCAATCGGACCTCGTATGAAAAAGTTATGCATTTTAAACATTTGCGAATTTAAATATATATATATATATATGTACACATATTTTTTTCAAACCCCACTTTCAATCTCAGCCCTCCATTTTCTCAACTGCTGATCTAGGCCCTTCCTTCCATCTTCTCCAAAACGTGAAAAGCACGTACAATTTCAACCCATAGCCGCCGATGCTTAAGCTAATTATACGACCAACTCCGGCATCTTGAAGACGATCAGGTTACACCACTTCGAAGCCACCGCCTTACTCCACCTTCACCCCAAATAGCTCCAAGCTCGGCCTCATCCTCTGCCTCGAATTGCGTGAAAATGCAGCTGCTTCCATCGCGTTTTGCCGTCAATCCGTGACTCCGTTTCCGATCTCCACCGTTGGATAGCTAGATCTTGATGCCCTCTACAACTTTGTAGTTGAGAGTTTTTGCTAATTGTTGATGGATTGAGAGGAAAATGAGGAAGAAGTTTTGAAATTTTCTGGTCATTGAAATGAAAGTGGCGGCTATCACCTTTTGACCTAGGGTTTTAGAAATTTGTGAATTATGAAGTCCTTTTATAGAAAAATACGCGACACTATTCATCCCGGATTTTCCGAACTCCGATTTAGGTGCGGTAACCGGCGTTTCTAGGGTTTATCCCGCGTTCCGGACACAATGGAACAGGTTTCAGAAGCTAATTCAATCGTATGTGTGAGTTATGGCAATAAATGATCGATTTGGAATTAAATCGGTTAATCAAATTTCTGTGCGTTTGGGCTCGCCCCGGACAAACGGTAAATCCGATTGACTAGAAATTTGAAACCTTACAATAATATGACATTACGGATCCGATGAAACTAGTTTCGTCGAAATCCGAGACTGTTTGAAAAATGACTATTTTAACTCGTCAATTAAATATTAAAATATTTAATTTTCACAAATTTACTTTTAATTCGATTTTAAAAGTTCTACAACATCATTCTAACTTTAATATGATAAAATAAAATTTTACAAATCATTTTTAATCATATTAAACCCATTATTCAATTATCCAATAAATTCCAATTTCAAAATCTTATTAACTCTATTATAATCCCAATATAACTTACATTCACTTGGAAACCAATTTGAATCATATTAAATAAAATTTCAATTATTCACTCTATTTTCATATATTAAATTTCCATATCAAATTAATCGTATCAAATTCGGAATTTAATTATTCAAACATTTGAAATATTAAATTTAAACAAATTTGATTATTCTTAAATCACTATCTTTTGAAATATTCAAAACGAACTTATAAAATTTAACAAATTCAAATTATAGAACAATCATTTTCATTAAAACAGTTATTCAATTCCCGTTATTCAATTATTCAATAAATTCCAAATATTAAATTTAAACAATTTAATTGTTCAATATTTGACAGATTTCAATATTGGGTTTTTAAATAAAATTTCATTATCAGTCGATTTACTATATTACTTCAAATGAATTCCACATTATTATTTAACTACAGTTAGAGATAATGCACTCAACTAATATATAAACTTTCATTTCAATTGCAATTGGTTCACAAATTCAATTCGACTAACTAAATGAATAGGCAACTTAAATAATTATCACCACTAACTTTTAGTTACTTATAAGTTTATTATTTACAAACAAGTGTCACAACTACCTATACAATACAAATTCATTCAATTACCTTTGACTACAAATTATTTCAATTGATTTGGGACTCCATTCAATTGATAAATAATTAACTTAGATAAAATTTGTCGCATTTCATTCTAGTTATTATTATTCCAAATGACTTACAATTTTTTTCTAACACTAAATCACGAAATCTTATTAAATTAGCTATTTTAATTATCGAAAATTTACGGGTCGTTACACTCTCCCCCACTCAAAACTTTTCGTCCTCGAAAAGGAAAAAAAAGGAAAGGAACTAAGTATAGAATTCAACATTTGATATATTTTATTCAAAGTTACCAACTTATAAAACAATGAAATTCCATTTATAAAGTCATAACTACGCTTCCACCAAGTTACTCCGAACGGCTTTCTAACTCTAAAAGTTAGTTAACAAAACAAGTTATAAAATTTTAAAACTCGAAAATTTTCTAACACCCGAATTTACAAAAAATTTCGGCAGAGTCTCCTTTGCGCGGCTTGATTGAAATTTTTTACAATTCAATATCTAACACAAATATAACCAATATATATCAAATATACATCTCATCTCAATGATGAGGCATCCCATATCTGGGGAAACAACACACACACACACACACACACACACACAGATATATATATATATATATATATATATATATATCACCAATACCATATAAAACCATAAGCGCACCTTTTATTTAGCATTTATTAGCAATTTACTTACATTCTGCATTTAGCGTAGAAGCGAGCTCCACAACGAAGCGCAACCCCTTTGCTACCTACTAAAATGCTCAATAACTAAGTTAGAACCGTGCATATAAAGATAGATCGATATATTTAGCTTACACAACATATATAACATATTTAGCTTCAAAACCGAGATTCCAATTTCAGGACGGCAAACAAATCTTAGTTTTAGGTCACCTAAACGATAAAATTCGGCAACAGAATATAAACAAAAGTTGTTGCATTCATTTCAGGCTTTCTGGAATGTCTAAAATCATCGAATTCGGACCATACATTCAAAAATTATGGTCGTTTTACTTAGAGGATACGCCTCAGCCTGGGCAATGAATTATGCAGGTCAGCGACATTCACCCGCGTTTTCGATCTTCCAAACGACATCAAAACACAAAACACTTAAAACAAAAGTTTTAGCTTAAGTTCTTAGCTTTCCATAAAGTGCAAGATCATAAAAATCCAATGAACCAGTCAAAAGGTATGGCGAAATTACTAAGGGTATATACTAACGATTTTACTTATTTTTACACAGGACAGCAAGTAACATTCAAGTTTTTAACCTAGTAGACAAAGGAATTTTCTCAAGACACTCTAAGAAAAAGTTGTGCTATAGTTTCTAAGCTTTTCGAAAAGTCCAAGATCGTCGAATTCCGTTCAGCCATTAAAAGTTATGGTTGTTTTCGTTTCAGCATATATTGGACAATTTTGGATTTTTCCCAAAATTTGCTTTTATTATTTCAAAGTACAAACCATCAAAACTTCAAATTTTCTAAAGAAAAATCATAAACACAAAGTCATTTATTTTCTTATTCATCCATGCAATAGGTTTACATTCAATTTGTTTCCGATTTATTCAAGTTTGTTTCATTCACATTTTTAACTTCAAGTCAATTTGCTTCAATTTAAATTGAATTCAATTATATTTAATTTCACTTTGCTTCAAATTTGAATTTAATTATTTTAAAATTTTATTCCGTTTATTCAATTCCATTAACACTAATGAATTCTACTTAATCAATTATCATCCATCGAACAACCAATGCATATCAAACATTAACATCCATCCAAAATCTACACTAAATCAATTATACATTTCCAAGTCAATTTTAATTTCATACACTTCCAAGTTTATTGACATTTAGTTATATTCAAATTTAATTAGTTTCCATTTACCAATTTTATATTTCATTAATTTTAAATTTTATTCATTCACTTATGTATATCATTCATTTTACAGCTTAAATTTCTTTTATATTTACAACTATCAATAGATCTTCACATTTTATTATTCACTCTCACACTGGTATATTATTTCTCTACTTATCCTTATTAGCAGTTTAAACCTTTTAAGTATTTGGTAAGTTATAGTTATGCAAATAGAATGTAGTTAAACAACATACAACTTCTTTTCATTTAAAGTTGAATTTTCAATTAATTAATTCTTAAGTCATTACTTAAATTTCACTATAATTTAATTTCACATTTACATTCACATATAGTATTTCCATTTTATATTAACATAATTGTGAATCACCTTTAAATGTTAATTTAAATTCCAATTATTTACTAAATTTTTTATTTATATTTGCAAACCATTAATTAAATGCATATTTCATTATTCAAACCTATACTTGTATATTATCCAATTAACATTTCATATAACATTTTTGAACTTCTTAAATATTTTGGTAATTTATATCTATGCTATAGAATGAAATTTAATACTATGCGAGTTTTACAGTTTCAATTTTATTTTAAGTTCATAATTTCCTAATTCTAAGGATTTCTACTTCAATTAATATTTTCATTTAGCTCTTAGGTTCATTTCTCATTTCACAATTCAGAAGTTCCTTAATGGTTCAAGTCTAAATTCATTTCAATCATTTAAAAAATCATTAATTATTAAAGGAATTAAGAATTCCAATCCCGGTTTCATTTCAAATCAAGTTTTGAAATAATATATACTTATATAATTTATATATCAAATCATACTATAGTGAATACAAAATAAAATAAAATTTGAATCAAAACAAGGTTTAGACAAGCTATTAAGTGGTCTCCCCCACTCGGACTCTCGAAAATAAACGCCGATGATGCGTGCACTCATCACCGAAATCATTTTCTAGCGTCAAGAGAAGGGAATATAACACTTATCATTAAAAAAATCCTTCGAAAACAATTTCAACTCATTATACTATCATATAATACTCATATTATATTTTTCAAATTCTTGTAAGTCAATTTCAAACACCGGAATTTAAATTCCCAAATCCAAGTTAAAAATTCATTTATATTCATTATCAATTGTGTTTACAAGATTTCATTTTCCTAAATCCATTGTTATTTAATAAATTGTTGTAAATATTGACGGATCAAACAATAACGATAATAATCTAATATTATCATCTCCTAACAATCAATTCAATCAAAATGAATAAATATTCAAATAATTCTTTTATGTAAAATATATTCCAATACGATATTGTGTTGGTTTGTCCTATTCGAGTGTTTAGAAATTCCTATCGACGCATTGGCGTCCCAAGTATCGACCAGAATTCATAAATACTCAACGGAACATAGTTAACACAATATAAAACCATTTTATATCAAATAATAAGTACGCTCTCTCATATACACTCAACTCATTCATATAGTTTACCTCTATTTCAATGAGTTATTCCCTACTAGAGCCAAGGTTTATCGCTAAACCAAGGCTCTGATACAAACTGTGACGACCCGCCTTTTTGGACAGTTTAAACCGACGATCAAATACACATGCTGATTCCAAACCATTCAAAAGGGCAGATGGTTATTGGGGTAAATAAGAAAAGAAAGGGAAGGGAAATAAAGGAAATGAAACAACACAGAATCTTGCAGCGGAACGATAAATATAATAGTCAAATAAATAGTTCATGAAGCTGTTTACAATACTTTGATCATTATTTATACAACATTTATCAGAGTTATACATATACAATAGAACAAATAAAATAATGCAGCAGATAGCATGATGCAAAGGTAATAATAGTAATAGTATACCAAATCTTCGTCTTCGTCCTCCAGAATAGATCTTCAAAAATCTGAAAACTCAGGACTGACCCGAGCGTAATGAAAAGACAAAACACTCGAGTCAGGACTAAAATATCCTTATGAAAGTTAAATCAATCGTAAATAAATATGAGTGTAACGGCGTCAGAGATGTTTACGGGGTTTGACATCTCATATCCAGTGTCAACGTGCGTGCAATAACTCAAGAGATGTTACTGGATTTTCCATCTCTCAAGGATCCGTTAAACTATCTACTAGGTAGTAATGTACGCTAAGTAGATAATGTCTATCAGTAATATAAAGTATCAAAATAGCGTTAACGCGTTACCATAATCCCCCTTAACACGTTTTATAATGCCATAGTCTATACAACACCGTAATCCCCACCGTAAACTGGTGGTTATCAGAGGGTACCCCATAGGTATAACACAAAACCAAACGTAGTGGTCGCGAATAGGATAATCAGTATGACAAGGTACATGAGGCGATACCAACTAGGATACTAGTAGTTGCGTGATCCGGACTGATGTTGAGCATAGCCAGCAGCTACCCCAACACCGTGAAACAACACTCCCAAATCAAGGGGTGCACCCAAATCGAATCACAAATGTAATAGAAATGGTATCGAAGAAGCGTGTCCGCTAGAGGTGGCGAACCTCAATGGCCCGGCGCGGCTCCTGTTTTAGTCATGCCAGGGGTCATCCACTATCGTCCTCTTTCTTCAGCCAACGCGTTCACCAAATCATCCACTTCATTTTGGATCAACACTCCACGTATAATAGTTATTAAAGTGGTGCTCGGTATCGACAGAGAGTATGTCCATATCCGATCCCGGTCTCTTTAATAACTATGTATTATTACACCGTTGGCTCTTTTACATTTCAAATCGATTCATAATTGATATCAAAATATCATATTTGCTTCAAAGAAATCATATCCATTTCAAATATCATCGCATCTATTTAAAATGTAAGGTTCCGTTTCAAAAATCACTTTTCGCCTCAATATCTCATTTCGATTTCCAAAATCATTTCGAATTTCACTTTAGGTTGCAACTTCATTAACCCAATTCATATTTAAATTCAAGATTTAAACATATACATTTCACCTTATTGCTCAGGTTGAAATTTTTGAAAATAGTTTTAAGTAGTTTAAAAGTAGTTTTAAATAATTAAAATAGTTAAAAATACTTAAAATCTTTAAATGGATTTCAAATAGATAAATTAATTTAAAATAATTAATATAGGGTAAAATATTTAAGTATTTAAAGATGGTTTATATAACAGAGTAATTTGGAAAACCAAATGAAACAGCTTCAAAACCAAAACTTTTCAATTATAACTTCTCAATTCAAATCAATTTCAATTTCCATTCTACCGATTCAATTTCGATTTCAATTCAAATCAATGTCAACTTTGACTTCAAATCAATTCGATTCTATATTCATCTCCAATTAATTCAATTACAATTTATATCGATTTGGAGCTTGATTTTTCAAAATATCAATTTATAACACTTAACAAAATTTTCCTTTAATATTCAAATTCAAATCCAAATTTCAAATATGATTCAGTTCCAAATTTCAAATATGATTCAATTCCAAGATCAATTTCAAAATATCATTTTTATATCACTTTTACTTAGTAATATTCAAAGCTCAAAATAATGTTCAATCTTTAAACAAATAAATTTCGAAATACAATCATATCCCAATTTTTTTTTATCTCAAAGTCTCAACTTAAATTATTTAACAATTTCCTTTAACCAAAATTTATTTCAACATTCCACACTCAAATTTTCGATAAATTCGATTTCTATAATTTGATTTTACTTGTAACCTTTAAATCAAAACATTTAAATAAATTCCAAATCGACGATTTTAAAAATTATTAATTTAGCCAATCCGGTGTCCGTACATGATTTTCTATCCTATGACCAAGTGATTATTTATTTCAATTTAAATGTCAGGGATGAATATATATCACTTAAATTAAATCATAGTATCATATGTATGCATAACAGAATATATATAAGCAAATAAACATCCAAACATTTAAATATCAACCAATAGCATCCATCGAACTACATCATCCAATAGGCAATACAATTCACGAAATTTCATAGTTATCAATGTTAGGTAATTTAATCGCAATTCAGTTCTAATTTTAACTTGACCGTCAATTTAATTTTCAAGGGTGAATTCAATGACAATCTATACGACAATTAAATTTTATCAAACAACGACAAATAAAATTCATATCACTTCATAATATTAAACTTAACTAGCATAAAGATATTCAGTACGTTGTGAGCGTTATAAAACACTCACCTTGATATTCTGTCGTTGCCGAGACGTTCCGGTTTGGAACTAAAACTGGACGATGCCCAATTTTAGCCCAAATTTCCACCGTCTCCAAATCTATCCAAACCAGTTTCATTTCGAAGCTCCCGTCATTACGATCGCAAAGCAAAAAGTTTCGTTCCAATCGGACCTCGTATGAAAAAGTTATGCATTTTAAACATTTGCGAAATTAAATATATATATATATATATATATATATATATATATATATATATGTACACATATTTTTTTCAAACCCTACTTTCAATCTCAGCCCTCCATTTTCTCAACTGCAGATCTGGGCCCTTCCTTCCATCTTCTCCAAAACGTGAAAAGCACGTACAATTTCAACCCATAGCCGCCGATGCTTAAGCTAATTATACGACCAACTCCGGCATCTTGAAGACGATCAGGTTACACCACTTCGAAGCCACCGCCTTACTCCACCTTCACCCCAAATAGCTCCAAGCTCGGCCTCATCCTCTGCCTCGAATTACGTGAAATGCAGCTGCTTCCATCGCGTTTTTCCGTCAATCCGTGACTCCGTTTCCGATCTCCACCGTTGGATAGCTAGATCTTGATGCCCTCTACAACTTTGTAGTTGAGAGTTTTTGCTAATTGTTGATGGATTGAGAGGAAAATGAAGAAGAAGTTTCGAAATTTTCTGACCATTGAAATGAAAGTGGCGGCTATCACCTTTTGACCTAGGGTTTTAGAAATTTGTGAATTATGAAGTCCTTTTATAGAAATATACGCGACACTATTCATCCCGGATTTTCCGAACTCCGATTTACGTGCGGTAACCGGCATTTCTAGGGTTTATCCCGCGTTCCGGACACAATGGAATAGGTTTCAGAAGCTAATTCGATCGTATGTGTGAGTTACGGCAATAAACGATCGATTTGAAATTTAACCGGTTAATCAAATTTCTGTGCGTTTAGGCTCGCCCCGGACAAACGGTAAATCTGATTGACTTGAAATTTGAAACCTTACAATAATATGACATTACGGATCCGATGAAACTAGTTTCGTCGAAATCCGAGACTGTTTGAAAAATGACTATTTTAACTCGTCAATTAAATATTAAAATATTTAATTTTCATAAATTTACTTTTAATTCGATTTTAAAAGTTCTACAACATCATTCTAACTTTAATATGATAAAATAAAATTTTACAAATCATTTTTAATCATATTAAACCCGTTATTCAATTATCCAATAAATTCCAATTTCAAAATCTTATTAACTCTATTATAATCCCAATATAACTTACATTCACTTGGAAACCAATTTGAATCATATTAAATAAAATTTCAATTATTCACTCTATTTTCATATATTAAATTTCCATATCAAATTAATCGTATCAAATTCGGAAATTAATTATTCAAACATTTGAAATATTAAATTTAAACAAATTTGATTATTCTTAAATCACTATCTTTTGAAATATTCAAAATGAACTTATAAAATTTAACAAATTCAAATTATAGAACAACCATTTTCATTAAAACAGTTATTCAATTCCCGTTATTCAATTATTCAATAAATTCCAAATATTAAATTTAAACAATTTAATTGTTCAATATTTGACGGATTTCAATATTGGATTTTTAAATAAAATTTCATTATCAGTCGATTTACTATATTACATCAAATGAATTCCACATTATTATTTAACTACAATTAGAGATAACGCACTCAACTAATATATAAACTTTCATTTCAATTGCAATCGTTTAACAATTCAATTCGACTGACTAAATGAATAGGTAACTTAAATAATTATCACCGTTAACTTTTAGTTACTTATAAGTTTATTATTTACAAACAAGTGTCACAACTACCTATATAATACAAATTCATTCAATTACCTTTGACTACATATTATTTCAATTGATTTGGGACTCCATTTAATTCATAAATAATTAACTTAGATAAAATTTGTTGCATTTCATTCTAGTTATTATTATTTCAAACGACTTAAATTTTTTCTAACACTAAATCACGAAATCTAATTAAATTAGCTATTTTAATTATCGAAAATTTACGGGTCGTTACAGCTTTAATGAAAATATGAAAACTTTGAGGCCTTTTATAGAAAATTCTCGCGACACTATTCCCCGAATTTTTTCCGAACTCCAAACGAAGCGTGCCGCCTGGTGTTTATAATGTTTTACCCCATTTCGAACGCAATGGAATATATATCGGGAGCCAATTCGATCGTATTTGAAAGATAGGTTTTCAAATCGACTATTTAAATTTAAAATTCACTTAAACCGATTTCAGTGTGTTTTAGCTTGCCCCGGACAAACTGTAAATCTGATTGACACGAAATTTGAAATATTACAATAATATAATATTACGGATCCAATGAAACTGGTATCGTCGAAATCTGAGACTGTTTGAAAAATGACTATTTTTACTCGTTAATTAAATATTAAAATATTCAATTTCTACAATTTAACTTTTAGTTCAATTTTAAAAGTTATATAACATCATTCTAACTCCAATATGATTTAATGCAACTTTACAAATCAATTTTAATCACATTAAACCCAATTTCCAATTATTCCTGTAATTTCAAATATTAAATTATCGATTTAATTATCCAATTAAATCAAGATATTCGAAATAAAAATTTATTCGACTTACAAATTTTACTTGTTAATATTTAAAATCAATTAAATAAACGAATTTCAAATGACAGAAATTCTGGGTCGTTACATCAGGATTAATCCAAAATTCTAAACTTACATATAGTTGAAATTGATGAGAATAACACCTCTGAAGTGGGAAAACACCCCGCCCAAGAGATACCCATCATTTCAGGTATGCTATCATGGTTCCGACTATATCTAAGGCGCTAGTTGCTCCGCCTGTTGAACTAAAACACCCCTCCCACCAGACTTCCCTAAACTATGTAAAGATTTTTAAAATATAGGAGGACGACATTTTCTAGGGTGGAAGATTTTATAGAAACCAAGGCATGGATTAAAGACTGTGATCATATATTCTATAAGTTAGGAATGGAAGGCTAGGTTAAGAGAAGGATAAATGACTTAAGGGAGAGGACATGATTGGTGGACCATAGTTGTTGAGGAGAATGAATATGAAGGAATTACGTAAGTTGAATTTGTTAGGAAATCAATTCTATGGTTTCGATGATGACAACTATACAATGGAAATCAAATATGCATATATATATATATATATATATATATATATATTTCTATTCACAGGTAACTGCTAAAGTAACATCACTAAAGAGAAAGAACATGACTCAAAGAACGTATCAAGAGGCTACAAGTCGATAGAATTAGAAGAGCAATGACATAGACACAAGAAAAGCAACATGCACAAGATCAGACGTCTGAGTGCACTAGCCAAACGTCTGATTGAATCCTCTGGTTCACAAATCAGACAGAATTAGACGTTTGGCTAATGTTCTCAGACGTCTGAAAAGCTACTATATACAAAAAATATATAGAGCCAGACGTCTGAGACTTATTCCAGACGTCTGAAACTGAACTCGGGTATTGATATTTAAATTACAACTGTCACAATTGAAAAGATACTTTCGCTTTTCTTCGCTGCAACTCTTCATCACCATCAGAAGTAATCATAGTACACTTGTTAATAGATGCAACTACTCAAGGAATCTCTCTACCATTATAAATAACATCAAGAATCCAAGAGAAGAACCTACCTTACTTACTTGTGCTCTCTACTCTTTTACTCTGATATATTCTTGATCTATAGCAATTATATATTTGTATTCCACTCTTCCATATATACAATTCTTCAATATCATGTAGATATATATTGGAAGTATTTGTACTTAATAGTCAATATTCGTGTTATAGAACACACACTTGACAAGAACTAGCTTTTGTAACCAAGCCAATTCCTCCGGGTGAAGTGAGGGTGTTTAATAGTCGAATTCTGAAGAGGAGCTTCGGGATTGGACGTAGGACGGGAGATCCGAACCAGTATAAAATTCTAGTGTGCTTAGTTTATATTTTACTAGATTATTTTTATATTAGTTACACCATATAGTTAGTCACTATACTTGCATATATACACTACGCGATCCATCGTATAGACTTTCAATTGGTATCAGAGCAAGGTTTGATCAAAGAACAATAACACGTTTTTGAATCACTTTAATATGGCAAGTATTTTTCAAGAAGGACAATCCACAGCACGACCCCCACTTTTTAATGGAACTAACTATGCATATTGGTCAACACGTATGAGAATTTTTATGGAAGCTAATGGTCTAGAAATTTGGTTAGCCACACAAGATAAATACGAAGCACCTACTACTGCTATGAACACATAGACCGATGCACAAAAGAACATAGCATCAAACAATGCTAAAGCTATGAACGTTTTATTTGCTCTCTAGATAAAAATGAATTTTCACGAGTCATGTTATGCACAACTGCATTTGACATTTGGCGTACCTTACAAATTACACACGAAGGTACAACAAGAGTCAAACAAACTAAGATTTCAATTTTGCACAACCAATTCTCGCCATTCAAAATGAAGCAAAATGAAACCATTGTTGACATGTATTCTAGATTTCAAACTATCCAACATGATCTTATGGCGTTAGGAGTTAAGTTTACTGATTTTGATTTAGTTTCTCGAATACTCAACTCTTTAACATCGGATTAGGAAAGAAAGGTATTAGATATTGAAGAAGCTAATGATCTCTCTACTCTCCAAGTTGAAGAGTTGATAGGAAATTTAATGTCCTATGAAGCTAATTTGCAGGCAAGAAAAGAACTAAATTAGAAGAAGAAGAACATAGCATTCCCAGCAACAAAAAATGATGACTCTGATTTAGACGAAGAAGAGATAGTCTTCATTGCCAAAAATTATAACAAATTCAAGAAATTTAGAAAGATGACTAAATTCCAAAAAGAAGGGAAGTCCAACACAACAAACCTATCTCAAATCAAGTGCTATGAATGTGATCAATATGGACATATGAAGAAGGATTGCCCCAAATTCAATAATGATAAAAAGAAAAAGAAATTTGAAAATTTCAAAAATAAGAAGGCTTTTAAAGTAACATGGGATGACTTGGATTCTTCGTCATCTGAAAGTGATAGCGATAGTGACGGAGAACAAGCTAATATGTGTTTTATGGACAAACTGATGAGGTATGTCCGGAACATAGCAATGATGAATTACTAGAACTTAGCATGGAACTAGATGATAAATTTGGAAAAATTAAAAAATTGAACAAAGAATACATAGTCAAAATAAATAGATTAGAACTTGAAGTAGGAATGTTAAAAGCTGAAAAAATAATTTTAGACGAAGAACTAGAATTATCTCAAGAGAAAATTAAAAATAATTTGATAGAAAGTGAGGCTATTGCTATTGATTTTGAAAGTACTAAAATAGTAAAGGATAATTTGTTAAAAGAAAGTGTCAATTTGAAAAGCAATATTGAATTGTTGAAAATTGAAAATTTAGAATTATAAGAAAAATTAGATAAAATTATAAATAATGTGTCAAAATTTAATAAAGGGAAACAAGATTTGGAAAATCTTATCAAAACTTCAAAACCATCGAAACAATAGAAATGGAATAGGATTTAAAAATACTTCTAAAAAAGGAAACGATGCTAAAAAATTTAGTTATAAAGAAACGAAAAGATTACCTATGTCTAATATGAATACCAAAAATATGAAAATTTGGATTCCTAAGACAAATAATAATTTTATTAGATAAAAACATATTAATAATTTCTTAGAGAACGAAGTCTATAATAAAAATTATATCTATAAAGGTACCAAACCATCTTGGGTATGGCTACCTTCGCCTAACAGTTAGGACCCTAATAAAATATATGGGTACCAATTAAAACATCTTTTATATTGCAGGTACCCAAAATAAAAAATAAGGAGAAATGGATACTAGATAGGGATGTTCCAAGCATATGACAAGAAATTCAAAAATGTTATCAAATATAACATACATCGATGGTGGAACGGTAACCTTTGGAGATAACTCAAAAGGATATGTCGTGGGAATTGGAGAAGTAATCAACTCTGGTATTTCTTACTCTGCTATTATTTCAAATGTTTTATTAGTAGAAAATCTAAAACACAACCTACTAAGTATTAGTCAATTATGCGATAAAGGTTTTCAAATAAATTTCGAAAAAGATAGATGTAATATTTTCGATAATAGCAATCAACTTGTATTTGAAGGTTTTAGAAACAAAAATATTTATGTATTAAACATGAATATAAATAAAAGTTCAAATTTATGTTTAACCACCAAACATGATGATCCATGGTTATGGCATAAACGATTTTGTCATATCAATTTTAAAAATATTAATAAATTGGCAAAATATGAGCTAGTTAGAGGTCTACCTAAAATAAATTACAAAGTAGAAAATTTATGTGACGATTTTCAAATTAGAAAACTAAAGAAAAGCTCTTTTAAATCTAAACATAATATTTCTACAAAACAACCATTAGAATTATTACATTTAGATTTATTTGGTCCAACACAAATACGATCTATAAATCACAACAAATATATTTTCGTAGTAGTTGATGATTTTTCGAGATATACATGGACTTTGTTTTTAAAACATAAAAGCGATACTTTCGGTATGTTTAAGATATTTGCTAAAAGAATTAAAACAAAAATGGACTTGAAAATTAAAAATATTCGAAGTGATCATGGAGGAGAATTCGAAAATGATCTATTTACTAATTTTTGCAATAAGAAAGGAATAAGTCATAATTTTTCTTTTCCTCACACACTTCAACAAAATGATGCCATAGAAAGAAAAAATCGAACATTATAAGAATGCGCACGAACATTATTAAATAGTAGTGATCTACCAAAATACTTTTGGGCTGAAGCAATTGCTACAGCGTGTTATGTGTTGAATCAAGTAACTATACGTCCTATGACTAAACGAACTTGTTTTGAAATATTTTTTGGAAGAAAATCTAAAGTATCGTATTTTAAAACTTTTGGTTCAAAATGTTTTATATTAAATACAAAAGATAACCTAGGAAAATTTGACCCAAAGGCCGATAAAGGTATCTTTGTTGGATATTCGAATCGTAGAAAAGCATATGGAATTTTTAATAAACGAAATAATACCATTGAAGAAAGTTTACATGTTTCGTTCGACGAAAATCTTTTCAATCATCATACTAATGATGAAGAAGAAATTAGTCCACCAACAAATTTTATTAATAATGAAACAAATGTGGTTAATAACACTTTGATATCATCCTGTAACATCCGGCCTTTTCGCATGCTTTAAATCGACACACGTGCCAATTCAAACCACACGGTAGGGCGGATTGTTATGGGGTAAATGAGAAAAACAGAGAAGAAGAAAAAACTAAACAGAATCTCATAGCGGAAGGATAAAATATAATAATAAATATACAGTTCATAAACTGTTTACATAACATTTGATTCTTCTTCATACAATAAATGTCAGAGTTCACATACCAATAAATACCAATGCAGCAGAATTAAATAGTGTAGTGAAATAATATAGTAGATAGTAATACTACAAATCTTCGTCTTCGTCCTCCAGAATAAAATCTTCAAAACCTGAAACGCTCGGACTGACCCGAGCGAATTGAAAAGACAAAACACTCGAGTCAGAACTAAAAGATCTTATGTAATTTAAATCAACAGGGATAAATATGAGTGCAGTAACTTAAAAGATGCTCGGGATTCACATCTCTTAAGGATCCGTTAAACTATTTACTATGTAGTATATTTCACTATTATAATAGTGTCTATTGTAAAATAAACTTACTTTTAAATAGCGTTAAGGAGTTACCCAATCTCCCCCTTAACACAATAATAGTCCCAGTAGTCCATCCAATATCATAGTCCCTCCTGATTGGGAAGCCACCAGAGGATACCACACGGGCTACGGGAGAAATCCAAACTCGTAGAAGGCTCGGTATGGTAGGTGACACGGCACAACTAGGCAATGCCAGGGTAGATATACCAATTACGCTTTCGGGTCGGTGGTAACGCGTAGCGCGCAGCTACCGCCCACCTCGAACAAACTCCCCCAAATCAAAGAAATCAAAAGTGAATGTGGCCACCGAATCAATCCAAAGTCAGAGTATAGTATCGAAGGGAAGTGTCCGATCAAAGGTGCTACCTTATTAACCCGTCAATCGCTCCTGTTTTAGCCACCTTATGCTAACTCATGGGAGTTGGATCCACGTATTTACCTTACAGGAAACGCCGCCACCAACCTACTTCATTCTGAAATCTCCACCACGTACTCAGTTGTTAAAGTGGTTTTCGGAGTTGGCAGAGAGTATGACAACTTTCGACCCCGGTCTCTTCAACAACCAAACGTTATTATAACACCGCGGTCTTTAAAAATAGTTTATACTTTCAAAACCAGAATAATGTATCTATTTCAAAATCGTGTAACTACGATATCCTTTCCATTTCAAAACAAACTCATTTGATATTATTTTATAAAACCTAAATTAATATAATAACATTTTATTTCAAATATATTTCTTTTCCAAAATAATATTGCTTTAAAATTTATAATATCTGGAAACCAAACATTTGAATTATAACTTTCAAAACATAATACTTCGAAACTCATAGCTTTAAAATCATACTTCTAAAACTTGAATGGTTTGTATATTCAACAGTATATAGAATAAAATAGTTTGAATTTAAAATTACTTTATAACAAAATTTCTGCGTCTTCGCAATTTTGTTCATTTAAAATTTAGTCCAAATCCACAAATTTTAAATTCACTTTCATTTAAATAAACCACTTCAAGTTCAGTATATTTCTAACTTTTAGTATTTAGGTTGGAAATTTATGTTCACAAATTCATTGTCCTATTATTTAGTTTTGAAATGTTTACATAATAGATCAAAGTCATTTAAATTAAAATTCCAATTACTAACAACTTAAATATTTCCTACAATTTATTATGCTAGAAATATTCGTTTAATTTATCTTAAATAAAAATCCAGTTATAAATATCATACCTTTAAAACTTTCAATTTTAATAAGTTTACATCAACTTATGGAGAGAAGTTTTTAAATAAGTTCCATCAAATAAATTTCCAATTTACCTCCCAATCTTAACTGATTTAAATCATTAAAACTCTATATATACATACGATATCTTAAACATGTACTTAACCATTTAACATAAATAATCAAACTCCATTATTCAACTTATTTTTTTTTATTTAACCGATTTAAACATAGATTAAATTCAAAAATTTAACTATATATGTATATATAAAATATATTTATATAATATCCAAATTTAACATTTATTAAGCCGTATCTTATCCAAACCATGAAAATTATTTCAAAATAATTTATATACATAGACCGCGGTGCCTGTGTATTATTTTCTATCATATGGTCAAGTGATACGGATATTTATCATTTCAATCCGCAATTTAAAAACAAAAAATGCGGTTGTATATCATTTCAAACCGCAATCCCGAATGAAATGAAAATGTATAATAACTTGCAGTTTATATAATATAGAACACATCATCAATTCACCCAATATTAATCATCAACCAATTTATTTCAATCATCATCCGTTTAAACAAACATCAATAGAGCATATAAAATATAACAAGTATCAACGAACAGCTTATAATCAAAAAAAAAAAAAATAAATAAATAAATAACCGTTTAACTTGCAGTTTATATGCAAAATAGATAAATTTTAACTGTCAATTTATATGCAATAATAAAATTAATTAACAGTTAAATTAAATAAATGCGATTTAACTGAGATGACGAATAAAATATGCAAAACAGTCATAAATAAATTTCTACTCATATCTTAAATCAATTTAATAAACATAAGATATTTTAGAAGCTGTGAGTGGGTTAAAACACCCACCTTTTGAATTTAAATTGAATCTAAATTCAGTTTAAACCCAAAAATTTGACAGTCTTCAAATCCATCCAAACCAACACCAAAATGTCTGGAATTCCAATACAATCCTAGCAAAATCAACCGCGGGTGAATCCGAGCTCGTACGCAAAAGTTATGAAAATTTGAAAATTGGAAAATTTTGGTCCTGTGTCGACTACGGGATCAACTTCGGTGCGCCGCCTCAAATCCCCGGTGCTTGCTTGGAGTTTTTTCCAAAACGACCCGGAGCGACCTGAGTCATTTTCTTCCTGACCCGAAGTAGATACAACGTTTTTTCCTCTGCATCTCGAAGCGTGACTCGAAGTGCCTGCAGATCCGCTTTTTTTTTTTTGAAATTGAAATTAGTTTTTGCAATTTGGGAATTAGGTTTTTTTTCTGCCATTGGAATGACGAGTTGAGGAGGGGATGTACGTATAGACAAATGAAATAAGGCGCGGATAGGGTTTATAACGGTTATATATAGACAAGGCTGAAAAATTATAGATGGATCGGATTGGTATACGCGCTAAACGCTAAATGGCCCGAAAAGCCCGTTTCTACTCCGGGACGAAATTGGGTCAACCCATATATCAAAATAGATGTTTTAGAATATTTCAAACGTAATGGAACAGGTTTCACGTCCAAATTCCATTGTATGCAGAAGTTATGCTGAAAACAATATTTTTCAAATTGATTTCAATTGCATAAATTTTAAGGCGTTTCGAGTCCGTACGATCAAACGACAAGTCCGATCGCTACGAAACTTGAAACACTATTATAATTCACCGTTACGGATCCGATGAAACTTGTATCCTCGAAATCCGAGTTAGTGGCCAAAATGACTATTTTTCCATTAATTAAATAAATTTAAAATAAATAAATTAAATCAAATTTCGCGTTAAAATTCTGAAATTTGAAATCTTTATCACTTTATAATTCTCAAACATTTACAATGATTTAACAATTTTTAAATGTAAATTTATTAAAGATTAATCAATATAAATCTTCAATTTCATAAAATTCAAATGAATAAACAAATCTTGATTTACAGTCTTTTCATTTACCAATAGTCATATTATAAATGGAATTTACATTACCTTCAATTATAATTATCATCAGTTTAGATCTTAACATTTGTTCCATAAATTTTATTTTCCCTGAATTAGTTACTGCATTTATCTAATTCCAATTTCGTAATCACATTCAATCCATTAACTGGTATTGCATTGACATTTAAATTATTAGATTATATCAACACTATTGTCATTAATTGCAAATGGATTACCAAATTTAGTCACTACCCTAAATAACTAGCGTAAATTAATCTCCATTAATTCCACTGATTTAACTTTCATTCAATTAATTAATGATTTTCCCAGTTAGCAATAACGTAACATTTTCTTTATTTGTATTGCAAATAATTCAAAATTCAATTCCTAATTCTTAATATCCTCTAAATTACAACTTCCAAACATGGTATTAATCATCATTTACGTACCTCTAATTATTTTAATTTACATTAACATAACAAATAAATTACCTTTGATGAAATCTATCCCCCAATTTATTATATGCAAAAAAATTTGACCTTACAACAGTTTCAATTAATTATTTATATTTATTGTGATTGAATACCAAAATTTATTTAACACATCAAATAAATGAACAATCTATATTCATTGTCACCTATTATCTTTTAAATTCAGTTATAAGTTTGTTACTTACCAACCAGGTTATAATAACACTAATTTTTTTATTCCGCTGCTATATATGATATATTTGCATCACGTACTTGAATTTTTCAATTTCATCTTAATTCCAATTCACGGTAGTATAATTTCTTACTATAAACCCATTTATAATTTGCATACCAATTAATTAGTTTCAACTAAATAGATTGATTCAATTCAACTCTTTTATTAAGTCAATATAAATCAATATACTATTTCATTGGTAAATGTTTATTCCAATTATTCCTTTATTACTTACAAATCTTATTTCATTCATGAATGCCATCATTTATCAATTATTACATAATTTCATTAATTTACATTCAGTTGCAACTAAATTAATACACTGATTTCATTTGTAAATTAAATGCTTACAATTTATAAGCTTTCATTCCAAACAATATTTCAATTTGTACCGGACATTGATTTAATTCAATTTACTATTTAATATTATTAATTCATTAACTAAATTCACTACTTACCTTTGTTCTCTCATATGAAACTCTTAGCCTAGTATAACAGTTTACATCACTTCAATTTATTCGTCATTTTGTTTCGACTGTAAATTCTTAGCCTTATATTCCTATGGTTTCATTTCATTCTCAGCATTTGCTTCATTATTAATTGTAAAATCTTTATTTCTTCTAAATTAAATTTACGTAAATATAATTAAAATGACAAATTTAATTAACAAAAATTACGGGTCGTTACACTCTCTCCCACTCAAAACTTTTCGTCCCTGAAAAGGAAAAAGAAGGGAAAAGAAGAATTAAGAAATCAATATCATATTAAATATTAAATTTATAAACAAATAAATTTACAAAATAGATTTAGATAAAATACACTAATTTATAATCATTAATTTTTTTTTATACTCAAACTAATAAAGTTTGGAAAATATTTTCAAAATATTTTCTAAGTCCAAAATTTACGGAAAATTTTGGCAGTCTCCTTTGTACGGGGAGGCTCGGGAGAAAATATAATATCAAATATATCAAAATATCAAATATAATATCCAAAATATAATATCCCAACACGGGAAAATATATAAAATAGCGCTATAAACCGTAATCCGAAACGTACCTATTTGTCGGGCAATTTACGCTTAATTTATGGAACCAAAAGCAGTAGCAATTGCTTCCATAACCTGCTTTTCACTTATAAAATCGAAAGGGTTAACAATTTATATAAAGTGAAATATTTAAGTGGTTTCAATCACTAACAACAAATCAATACAACAACCATCAATTTCAACAAACAGCATACACAACCAATACAAAGCAACCATTCAATCAAACAAACAAATTGTTGTTGGGGTTCAAAACTTTTAAATTGTACGGAATGAAGAATAAACTACTAGCGCATCATTTACTCAACAGTCTTAGATAAAACTAAATAGATTATTCATTTATCCTAATCCAATTTTAAAGTATCCTTGCCCAAACAACCACCAATTAAACAACAACAAATCCAAACAACAATCAACTTAACTTATTATTAATTTCCTTTCATACCTTTGTTGTTTGATTTTCTTTTTATTTATATAGTGATTTATCTTTTAAATTTACATTTACTCATTAAATGTCTGCTTCACTTATTTTTACTTATTACTTACAATTATTCAGTTCCATTAACTCAGGTCATGCCGGTTCCTTTTATTTCGTTATAATTGTTCATTCATTTATTATAGCATGACCTCTTTTATTTACATTCATTTATCAATAGTATTCATGTCCCATTCAATTTCTTAGCATTTACATTTTGTTTACTTAACTTTATAATCATCTATTTGTAATACTTACCTTTTATTATATTTACTAATAGTAAAATTTCAATTATAACTTAACTTATCCCGGTATCACCATTTCTTATGGATAAAAGCGATTTATTGAACACCTTCATTACATACTTTTACTTGTATAATTTCCATTACATTTTCTTATTAGACATTTCAAATTTTTAATATTTGGTAAGTTATATATATGTTTTTAAGAATGTAATTAAAATCATACAAGTTTCTCTTATTTCTTTAATAAATTTACCGTTCAATAATAATCCTTTATTTCATAGGTTAAAATTTTAAAGTTCATTTAATACCATTAATAACCTAGCATTAAACCTCTTATTTCATTTAGGGTTTCAATTATTAATTACTTAGATTCCATTTCACTAGAATAATTGAAACTATTTATTTGTGGAAACTTAAGAACTAAATACCGGGTTAAATTTCAAATTATTTTAAAAATAATAGGTAAATATAAATACTTACAACTTATAAACCCAATTATATTTAATACAAATTAAAAATTCACTTTTGTTTATCAAAATAAATCTGTAGTAAAACTACCACAGTGGCCTTCCCACTTCGAAACTCGAAAATGAAAGTCGATGATGCGTGCACTCATCACCGAAATTATTTTTCAGCGACAGAGAGGGGAGTGCATAACTTATTTCTTTTCAAAATTTATTTTTAAACAATTCTTTCAAATTATATTGAAATATTTATATCAGAAAATACTTCTAATCGTATTTTTATTATACTCCAAAATCAATTGAAAGAATTTCCAAAACCCCGGAACTTAAGTTCTAAATTTCCAATTTTATTTTCCATCTAATTTCACCTATTATTTATAAATTTTATTACCTAACAACCAATATATTGCAATAATATATATATATATATATAAACTTTATTTTATATATAGAAAATATAATAGGCAAAATTATTTCATTCACCTATATTAAAACAAATATTATGTCGGTATGTCCTATTAAGTGTTTAGAAATCCCTATTAATGTGACAGCGTCCCATGCATCAACCGGAATTTATAAATACAAAACGGAACAGATTAACACAATATTAAAACCCTTTTATAACACTAACAAATACGCTCTCTCGTATATATACACTCAGCGACTCCCATAGGGTGTTTCTACCCTATTGATAAAGAGTCAGACCCCACAAAGCTAAGGTTTATCGCTAAACCAAAGCTCTGATACTAGATGTAACATCCGGCCTTGTCGCACGCTTTAAGTCGACATACGTGCCAATTCAAACCATATGGTAGGGCGGATTGTTATGGGGTAAATAAGAAAAACAGAGAAGAAAAAAAACTAAACAGAATCTCACAACGGAAGGATAAAATATAATAATAAATATACAGTTCATAAACTGTTTACATAACATTTGATTCTTCTTCATACAATAAATGTCAGAGTTCACATACCAATAAATACCAATGCAGTGGAATTAGATAGTGTAGTGAAATAATATAGTAGATAGTAATACTACAAATCTTCGTCTTCGTCCTCCTGAATAAAATCTTCAAAGCCTGAAACACTCGGACTGACCCGAGCGAATTGAAAACACAAAACACTCGAGTCAGAACTAAAAGATCTTATGTAAGTTAAATCAACAGGGATAAATATGAGTGCAGAAACTTAAAAGATGCTCGGGATTCACGTCTCTTAAGGATCCGTTAAACTATTTACTATGTAGTATATTTCGCTATTATAACAGTTTCTAATTTTAAAATAAACTTACTTTTAAATAGCATTAAGGAGTTACCCAATCTTCCCCTTAACACAATAATAGTCCCAGTAGTCCATCCAATATCATAGTCCCTCCTGATCGGAAAGCCACCAGAGGATACCACACGGGCTACGGGAGAAATCCAAACTCGTAGAAGGCTCGGTATGGTAGGTGACACGGCACAACTAGGCAATGCCAGGGTAGATATACCAATTACGCTTCCGGGTCGGTGGTAACGCGTAGCGCGCAGCTACCGCCCACCTCGAACAAACTCCCCCAAATCAAAGAAATCAAAAGTGAAGGTGGCCACCGAATCAATCCAAAGTCAGAGTATAGTATCGAAGGGAAGTGTCTGATCAAAGGTGCTACCTTATTAACCCGTCAATCGCTCCTGTTTTAGCCACCTTATGCCAACTCACGGGAGTTGGGTCCACGTATTTACCTTACAGGAAACGCCGCCACCAACCTACTTCATTCTGGAATCTCCACCGCGTACTCAGTTGGTAAAGTGGTTTTCGGAGTTGGCAGAGAGTATGACAACTTCCGATCGTGGTCTCTTCAACAACCAAACGTTATTATAACACCGCGGTCTTTAAAAATAGTTTATGCTTTCAAAACTGGAATAAAGTATCTATTTCAAAACCGTCTAACTACGATATCCTTTCCATTTCAAAACAAACTCATTTGATATTATTTTATAAAACCTAAATTAATATAATATCATTTTATTTCAAATATATTTCTTTTTCAAAACCATATTGCTTAAAAATTTATAATATCTGGAAACCAAACATTTGAATTATAACTTTCAAAACATAATACTTCGAAACTCATAGCTTTAAAACCATACTTCTAAAACTTGAATGGTTTGGATATTCAACAGTATAGAATAAAATAGTTTGAATTTAAAATTACTTTATAACAAAATTTCCGCGTCTTCGCAATTTTATTCATTTAAAATTTAGTCTAAATCCATAAATTTTAAATTCACTTTCATTTAAATAAACCACTTCAATTTCAATATATTTCTAACTTTTAGTATTTAACGATTTCAAAACTTAAGGTTGGAAATTTATATTCACAAATTCATTGTCCTATTATTTAGTTTTGAAATGTTTACATAATAGATCAAAGTCATTTAAATTAAAATTCCAATTACTAACAACTTAAATATTTCCTTCAATTTATTATGCTAGAAATATTTGTTTAATTTATCTTAAATAAAAATCCAGTTATAAATATCATACCTTTAAAATTTCCAATTTTAATAAATCTACGTTAACTTATGGAGAGAAGTTTTTAAATAAGCTCCATCAAATAAATTTCCAATTTACCTCCCAATCTTAACTGATTTAAATAATTAAAACTCTATATATACATACGATATCTTAAACATGTACTTAACCATTTAACATAAATAATCAAACTCCATTGTTCAACTTATTTATTTTTATTTAACCGATTTAAGCATAGCTTAAATTCAAAAATTTAACTATATATGTATATATAAAATATATTTATATAATATCCAAATTTAACATTTATTAAGCCATATCTTATCCAAACCATGGAAATTATTTCAAAATAATTTATATACATAGACCGCGACGGCTGTATATAATTTTCTATCCTATGGTCAAGTGATACGGATATTTATCATTTCAATCCGCAATTTAAAAAGAAAAAATGTGGTTGGATATCATTTCAAACCGCAATCCCGAATGAAATGAAAATGTATAATAACTTGCAGTTTATATAATATAGAACACATCATCCATTCACCCAATATTAATCATCAACCAATTTATTTCAATCATCATCAATTTAAACAAACATCAATAGAGCATATAAAATATAACAGGTATCAACGAACAGTTTATATTCAAATAAATAAATAAATAACCGTTTAACTTGCAGTTTATATGCAAAATAAATAAATTTTAACTGTCAATTTATATGCAATAATAAAATTAATTAACAGTTAAATTAAATAAATGCGATTTAACTGAGATGATGAATAAAATATGCAAAACAGTCATAAATAAATTTCTACTCATATCTTAAAACAATTTAACAAACATAAGATATTTTAGAAGTTGTGAGTGGGTTAAAACACTCACCTTTTGAATTTAAGCTGAATCTAAATTCAATTTAAACCAAAAAATTTGACAGTCTTCAAATCAGTCCAAACCAACGCCATAATGTCTAGAATTCCGATCCCAACAAAATCAACCGCGTGTGAATCCGAGCTCGTACGTCAAAGTTATGAAAATTTGAAAATTGGAAAATTCTGGTCCTGTGTCGACTTCGGGTTCGACTTTCGGTGCGCCGCCCCAAATCCCCGGTGCTTGCTTTGAGTTTTTGCCAAAACGACCCGGAGCGACCCGAGTCATTTTCTTTCTGAGCCGAAGTAGATACAGCGTTTTTGCCTCTAAAATTCAAAGTGCGTGCAGATCCGAATTTTTTTTTTTGAAACTGAAATTAATTTTTGCAATTTGGGAATTATGTTTTTTTTTCTGCCATTGGAATGACGAGTTGAGGAGGAGATGTACGTATAGACAAATGAAAATAAGGAGTGGCTAGGGTTTATAACGGGTTATATATAGACAAGGATGAAAAATAATAGATGGATCAGATTGGTATACGCGTTGAACGCTAAATGGCCCGAAAAGCCCGTTTCTACTCCGGAACGAAATTGGGTCAACCCATATATCAAAATAGATGTTTTAAAATATTTTAAATGCAATGGAACAGGTTTCAAGTCCAAATTCCATTGTATGCAGAAGTTATGCTGAAAACAATATTTTCCAAATTGATTTCAATTGCATAAATTTCAAGGCGTTTCGAGTCCGTACGATCAAACGAAGTCCGATCGCTACGAAACTTGAAAAAATATTATAATTCACCGTTACGGATCTGATGAAACTTGTTTCGTCGAAATCCGAGTCAGTGGCCAAAATGGCTATTTTTCCATTAATTACATAAATTTAAAATAAATTAATTAAATCAAATTTCGCGTTAAAATTCTGAAATTTGAGATCTTTATCACTTTATAATTCTCAAACATTTACAATGATTTAACAATTTTTAAATGTAAATTTATTAAAGATTAATCATATAAATCTTCAATTTCATAAAATTCAAATAAATAAACAAATCTTGATTTACAATCTTTTCATTTACCAATAGTCATATTATAAATGGAATTTACATTACCTTCAATTATTAATTATCATCATTTTAGATCTTAACATTTGTACCATAAATTTTATTTTCCCTGAATTAGTTACTGCATTTATCTAATTCCAATTTCGTAATCACATTCAATCCATTAACTGGTATTGCATTGACATTTAACTTATTAGCTTATATCAACACTATTGTCATTAATTGCAAATGGATTACCAAATTTAGTCACTACCCTAAATAACTAACGTAAATTAATCTCCATTAATTCCACTAATTTAACTTTCATTCAATTAATTAATGATTTCCTCAGTTAGCAATAACATAACATTTTCTTTATTTGTATTGCAAATAATTCAAAATTCAGTTCCTAATTCTTAATATCCTCTAAATTACAACTTCCAAACATGGTATTAATCATCATTTACGTACCTCTAATTATTTTAATTTACATTAACATAACAAATAAATTACCTTTGATGAAATCTATCCCCCAATTTATTATATGCAATAAATTTTGACCTTACAACAGTTTCAATTAATTATTTATATTTATTGCGATTGAATACCAAAATTTATTTAACACATCAAATAAATGAACAATCTATATTCATTGTCACCTATTATCTTTTAAATTCAGTTATAAGCTTGTTACTTACCAACCAGGTTATAATAACACTAATTTTTTTATTCCACTGCTATATATGATATATTTGCATCACATACTTGAATTTTTTAATTTCATCTTAATTCCAATTCACGGTAGTATAATTTCTTACTATAAACCCATTTATAATTTGCATACCAATTAATTAGTTTCAACTAAATAGATTGATTCAATTCAACTCTTTTATTAAGTCAATATAAATCAATATACTATTTCATTGGTAAATGTTTATTCCAATTATTCCTTTATTACTTACAAATCTTATTTCATTCATGAATGCCATCATTTATCAATTATTACATAATTTCATTAATTTACATTCAGTTACAACTAAATTAATACACTGATTTCATTTGTAAATTAAATGCTTACAATTTATAAGCTTTCATTCCAAACAATATTTCAATTTGTACCGGACATTGATTTAATTCAATTTACTACTTAATATTATTAATTCATTAACTAAATTCACTACTTACCTTTGTTCTCTTATATGCAACTCTTAGCCTAGTATAACAATTTACATCACTTCAATTTATTCGTCATTTTGTTTCAACTGTAAATACTTAGCCTTATATTCCCATGGTTTCATTTCATTCTCAGCATTTGCTTCATTATTAATTATAAAATCTTTATTTCTTCTAAATTAAATTTACGTAAATCTGATTAAAATGACAAATTTAGTTAACGAAAATTATGGGTCGTTACACATCCTCTAGAATTCTTGAGAATCATCCCAAAAATAATATCATTGGAGATATTAATTCTAGAGTAACTAGAAATCAACTTAATCAAATAAGCCATATAGCATTCGTGTCAAATTTTGAGCCAAAAAATTATAAAAAAGCTTCAAATGATAATTTTTGGACAATTTCTATGCAAGAAGGATTAAATCAGTTTAAACGTAATAATGTTTGGGAATTAGTACCAAGACCTGAAGAACAATCGGTTATAGGTACAAAATGGGTATTTAAAAACAAAGCAGACGAGAATGTAAATATTGTTAGAAATAAAGCACGTTTAGTTGCTCAAGGCTACAATCAAAAAGAAGGTATCGATTATGACGAAACCTTTGCTCCAGTAGCTAGATTAGAGGCCATTCGTACATTACTCGCCTTTGCAACTCATTACAATTTTAAACTTTTTTAAATGGATGTCAAAAGTGCCTTTTTAAATGGTTTTATTAACGAAAATGTATATGTAGAACAACCCCCTTTATTTGTTCACGAAAAATATCCCGATCATGTTTTTAAATTAAACAAAGCATTATATGGATTAAAACAAGCTCCTCGAGCATGGTACGACTGTCTTAAAAATCATTTAATTACATCTAGTTTCCAAATAGGCAAAATAGATACAACTTGATATATTAAAAGAAAAATAACGATATTTTAGTAATACAAATTTATGTTGACGATATCTTTTTTGGTTCAACCAACGAAAATCTACGCAATCAATTTTCAAATATTATGAAAAATGAATTTGAAATGTCACATATGGGAGAATTAAATTTCTTCTTAGGCTTACAAATAAAATAATTTAAAAATGGAATTTTTATTTATCAACAAAATTATTGTAACGATCTATTACATCATTTTGAAATGGATAAAACTTCAAGCAAACCAACACCAATGAGTACCACTGTTCACTTAGAAAAAGATGATAACGGAAAAGATTTTGATGAAAAATTATATCATAGCATGATTGGTTCTTTACTTTATTTGATGTCTAGTTGACCCGATATTATGATGAGTGTATGTCTTTGTGCTCGAATTCAAGCGAAACCAAAAAAATCTCATCTAAGAGCTGTTAAGCGTATTTTATGTTATCTAACTAGTACTAGAGATTAAGGTTTGTTTTACCCTAAAGGATCATCGTTTGAACTAGTTTCATACAGCGATGCGGATTTCGGTGGATGTAGAACAGATTGAAAGAGTATTAATGGAACATGTCACTTTATCGGACAATCATTAGTTTCATGGTTTAGCAAAAGGCAAAATTGTATTTCTTTTTCTACTTGCGAAGCCGAATATATCTCAATAGCTCTAGCATGTGCACAAGTGATATACATGCAATAAACACTTACCGATTTCGGTAAAATTATCAACAAATCTCCAATATATTGTGATAACACAAGTGCTATAAACTTATCAAAAAACCCTGTAAATCATTCACGAACTAAGCATATATATATACGACATTATTTTTTATGAGACAATGTTGAAAAAGGAACTATTTCATTAGAATATATAAATACCGAAAATCAAGTAGTAGACATCTTTACAAAACCACTAAATGAACAAACTTTTATTAAACTCCGACTGAATTTAGGGATTTACTCATTTGATGATCTTCTCCCTTAAATAATCACTGCTTCATTTAGGCTATGATTAGTCATTTATTTTGCTATCCACAAATTATAATTAATAACTTCTGAACCTTTAATTTTTTAGATAGTTAGTTTTTCTAAAAATAAGTTTTTCAACTTATATATAAAAATAGTTATATAACAAGAAAAAATATATACACACAATTCATATTCTCTTCAAGAAACAAAATATAGCCATGTCTTCTGATAATTCTTATATATCCATCTCGACACCTACGACGGATAGCTCGACTGATACACCACAACGGCTTCCTACACTTACACCAAAGCAGGAACCGATGTATAGGTGGTCCTCATATCACATGGGATTTACCCCCGATAGCAAGAAGACCAGAAGATCTCTGTTTGTCTCTCCTAACACAAAGGAGAAAATTGATGAAATTCATCACTATCAGAAACAACAGATAGATCTACAATGAGAATTATATTTTGAACAAAAAGTTACAGCACGACGGCTAATCTACAATGAGAATTATATTTTTGGAGCAAAAAGTTACAGCTTACGCCAAGGAAGAAAAATGTCTATGAACCTCTTCCAAAACCTTGTAGTTTTTTGGATCCCTCATCTTCGTATCGTACTCCTTCGGACCCTTCACCAAGACGATTTTCTGGCTCCCCGAGAACTCACGAACGTGGAAATACATGATCTCCACATCAACCATGGAAGGATAACAAGTCAGGAGATCATAAAACTCCATCGCCTTCTAAATAAATTATATTTTTTATTGTATGTATCTATGTTTATTTGTTATTCAAAAAAAAAATATTTTAAATAGAGAATCGAAAATAAGAAAAACCATCAAATTTTAGGCTATTTTTAGAAAAACTACCTATTTCAGACGTCTGGATATGGACGTCAGACGTCCGACACTCTGATATACGTCTAATTTTTAAGTAATGTGCATATGTCAGACGTCTGATATACCCCCTAGACGTCTGAAAATTTGCTCTGTCTCCTCGAAATAAAAATCAAAAAATTTCAGACGTCTGAAATTCGACCTAGACGTCTGAATTAGTTCTATGCCACAAAGTTTTACAAAATTGACCTATTTCAGACATCTGATTTTTAACCCAAACGTCCAGTAAAACTCTCAGCCTATAAAATTTTACAACTTCGAACAATCCAGACGTTTAACCCAAAAAAACAAACGTTTGAATTAATCCGCTGTACTCAATTTAGGGCAAATTAGACGTCTGATTTAGATTCCAGACGTCTGAAATTCAATCGACTCTTTAAATTATCCCAGATAACGTCATTTTCTTCCTTTCATCTCAAAATTTTCAAAGCTCCCATTACCCTAGTGATGATTTTTCTCTCAAAAACTTCATCTTTACGCAAGCAAATCACAATGCCTCCTCGATCTAAGAATCCAAAGATTTCCAAAAGAAAACAAGATCAACGAACATCATCTTCAAATACTCAAGTTTGCTCGGATGATCAAATTGAAAGATGGATGAATATAGCACCACATTCAATCAAGAGGTATGAAGATATACGAAAGAAAAAGCTTCACACATATCCATTCTATAATCTACTTAAATTTCCAATGTATGATTTGGATAAAATGTGGGAGAATGCCGGGTTGGAAACATTGATTTCATTCACTCCTAATGACATCCAAATCGATAAATTGGTGATATTTCTATTCTATGCGAATTTGGATAGCACTTCAGTGTGGAACACTGAAGATGAAGATAATTGGCTCTGGTCTAGCTTGTATGGCAACACGATTAGACTAACTCCTGGCATAATAGGTAGAACCTTAGGATGCTCTGACACGGGCGAAGATTTATACGGCATTCCCGATATGCGCTTTAAGCCGAGAAATAGTATAACGCATCAAATTTGGGAAGATGAAATGCCAAAGTTTGCCTCTAAATATCTACGTCCAAAAGCTCGACTCCTTACTCGAATGATAATCAATACCATCGTTCCACGCATGGGAAGCCACGGGCAAATAACCGAGTTAGAGCACAAAGCCCTATATGCTTTATTTAGTGGAACAAGGGTGAATTGGGCCAAATTCATTTTTGATGAGCTCAAACAATTTTGGGCTCATTCACGGCCATCAATTATTTATCCAACATACATTATGAGACTTCTTCGTGCACATAACATCCCATCCTACCTATCGACCTTCGAAGAAATCTCACCAAAATATGCTTCCACCAAATTTTTCTCACTTATGCACCTACCTGAGATTCCACCAGAATTTATATCCTTCGAAGACTGGACGCACAATTGTCAATCTAGACGAGTTGAGCCCCCACCTCAACCACATATCGAACCATCTCAAGAAGAGGAACAACATCAAGAAGCAACTCCACCTCCTCTGGCACCATTTGATTATCCAGGACAGGATGAGATTATGGAGACTCGAACGGATACATATCCAAATGAAAGTGTTCGAGATCTCACCCTTCGAAATCAACATATATTATCTCAAAATCAAAAACTTTTGGCTAAGCAGATTGACAACTTCGAAACATCATTTGCTACATGCCTAGCCACAATTGAAGAATCTCTTTCGACTGTCTTATTGGTTCTCAAAGAAGTTCTACAAAGGGTTCGCTGTCCAACACCACCTTCTGAAGATTGGCCAACCCCAGTTCCTTCTCCTTTCGCAAAACATTCCAAACTTTCTGAGGACGAACCTCTCAAGCAAGCTTTGACATGTCCTACAAAGGTTGGCACTTCTGAAAAAGAAGAAACAAAGGAAGATGACCAAGATAAAGCTTCTCCAAAGGAATCATAGATTTTACGATTTTGGGATTTCAACTTTTGTAAAATCGACAAAATATATGTATTCAATCACTTTCGAATTATTAATGAAATTTTCCTTTTGTGTTTGACAATTGGTTAAATTATTTATAATTCCTTTTGATAATGCCAAAGGGGGAGAAATATAAGTATAATCATAAAACGTTAAGAACAAGCACATATTCAGGGGGATATTTATAATTTATATATAAGTACATTGAATAGTTGTCATCATCGAAAAGAGGGAGATCGTTAGGAAATAAATTATATGGTTTCGATGACGACAACTATACAATGGAAATTGAATATGCATATATATTTCTATTCATAGGTAATTGCTAAAGTAAAATCACTAAAGAGACAAGAATAAGACACAAAGAACGTATCAAGAGGCTACAAGTCGATAGACTCAGAAGAGCAATGACACATACACAAGAAAAACAACATGCACAAGATCAGACGTCTGAGTGCACTAGCCAGACGTCTGATTGAATCTTCTAATTCAAAAATCAGACAGAATCAGGCGTCTAGTTAATGTACTCAGACGTCTGAAAAGCTACTGTATACAAAAAATTTATAGGGCCCGACGTCTGATACTTATTCCAGACGTTTGAAACTAAACTCGGGTATTGATATTTAAATTACAATTGCCACAATTGAAAAGACACTTTCGCTTCTCTTCACTGCAAGTCTTCATCACCATCAGAAGCGATGATAGAGCACTTGTTAATGGATGCAACTACTCAAGGAATCTCTCTACCGTTATAAATAGTATCAAGAATCCAAGAGAAGAACCTGCCTTACTTACTTATGCTCTCTACTCTTTTACTATGATATATTCTTGATCTCTAGCAATCATATATTTGTATTCCACTCTTCCATATATACATATTCTTTCAATATCCTATATATATATATATATGTTGGAAGCATTTGTAC
Source organism: Allium cepa (assembly GCA_030765085.1). Lineage (NCBI taxonomy): Eukaryota > Viridiplantae > Streptophyta > Magnoliopsida > Asparagales > Amaryllidaceae > Allium > Allium cepa. The sequence goes on from CM060932.1 coordinate 710,330,317, forward strand.
TTAATAGTCAATATTCGTGTTATAGAACACACACTTGACAAGAACAAGCTTTTGTAACCAAGCCTATTCCTCTGGGTGAAGTGGGGGTGTTTGATAGTCGAATTCCGAAGAGGAACTTCGGGACTGGACGTAGGACGGAAGAACCGAACCAGTATAAAATTCTGGTGTGCTTAGTTTATATTTTACTAGATTAGTTTTATATTAGTTACATCATATAGTTAGTCACATATACTTGCATATATACACTACATGATCCGTCATATAGACTTTCATAATTTAGGCCTCGCTTTGAGTCATGATTCATGTCCAAAGCTAAGGTAAGTCTATAATTGGAGAAGTTTATCTAACTAAGGAAGGGAGACTCTATGGTGAAGGAGTACATCAATAAGTTCATGGAATTAGCTAAGTTTGGAATGAACATGATAGACACCACAGCGAAGAAGCATGAAGTTTGTAAAATGACCAAATTCTCCATTTAAGGGGCTACTTTTAACTCAAGTTCCCGTAGGCACCACCAATGAGACGTTAATTGAAATAGCTCTGCTTCAGAAAGTTGGTATTGAAGAAAAGGAAAAAAGCAGAATAGGCGCATTATCATGGTAGAGCAAAGATAGGGGGATTCTGGGAAGATAAGAATGCCGAGGGGAAGATCAGGAAAGGAAGTGTGATTTGTCGTAGATGTCAAAAGAAGGAGCACGTTGTAGATATGAGTTTGATTATAGAAGAGTTTAAAGGGAGGTGCCAAGAAGAAGAGCATTACAAGAACTGGTGCTTGAAACTAGCAAAGGAGGGACAAGGTAAGCAAGCTTATGCCATTGAATCTGTACCTTTCTTAAGCAGACTTCCTCCGAGAGACTAAGGAAAAGCGCGGATGGAAGGTACAACTATTATTTCTGGAAATACTATTCGTACTTTATTTGATTCGGAGCATCACATTCATTCATAGCTAGAAATCTAGTTAACTCTTTGGGATTAAAAACCCAATTATCACCAACCATATAGTCATTTCAAATCCTATTACGGTGTCGACACATCTTTTTGTGATTAGCAAAGAACTAGTGGTAAATATAAGTAATGTTGGCTTTATATGTAACACGTATGTTCTAATGTTTGGAGGGGAAAGGACTTAGCTTAGAGATAGATTGCTTGTATTACTATGAGGCTATCTTATATTGTGATAGGAGGATTGTATGGTTGAGGAGCTATAGGGGCAAGATATAAATGTTTTTTTTATGCCCAAACACTCAGTCAAGTTAAACTATTTGTATTCTCTTAGCATATCACATGATAAGCTCTCGTTTGTGCCTGTAGTTTGAGACTTTCCAAACTTTTTAAGGAAGTCTTCGGTCTTCCTCCCCAAAGGGAGATTGGTTTTACGATTGACCTATAGAAGTAGGCTAGACCCTTCACACTGCTGTTGAGGCATATGGCCCCTAAAGAAGGGTGAGAGCTGGAAAAAAAGAATTTAGAACTATTGCAGAAGAAGTTTATTCATCGTAGCACTTTAGAGTGGGGAGTGCCAGTTGTCTTTACCACTAAGGAAGACGACTCATTAAGGATATGTGTCGATTACCAAGCACTCAACAAGCCGACTAAGAAGAATACGTGTCCTTTACCTAGTATAGATGACTTGTTTGACCAGCTTATTGGAGCCAAAGTCTTTTCTCAACTAGACTTGGCCATTGGGATCCATCTATTAAGAGTAGCTGAAGCTGGCAAGACGAAAACTGCTTTTTGCACTCCAAATTGACTGCGTGAACGGGAAGTTATGCCTTTTGGCCTGATAAAAGCCCCTGCATATTTTGTAGATTTGACGAGTTGAGTTTTTAGGAGGCAACATAATAAGTTTATCATAGTGTTTGCAGATTATATTCTAGTAATCTCTAAAAGTTAAGGTAAGCATGAAGATTACTTAAAAGAGGAACTAGGGACCTTAAGAGAACATCAACTAAAAACCAAATTTTTGAAGTGTCATTTTTGGAGGAAAGATGTAATATTTCTTGGTCACATTATCTCTAAGAAGGAGTTAACTATTAACCTTGTAAAGGTAGTTGCCATTCAAGCCTGGAAGATTCCAAGAAATGCTACTCAAGTTAGGAGTTTTCTTGGTTTAGCCAAGTACTATAAGGAATTCACTAGGGGGTTCTCAAAGATGGCAGTATAATTGACTCTACTAACTAAGAAAGTCTTAGTCCTTGCATGGGATGAGAAATGCATGGAAGCCTTTAAGAAGTAGAAGGAGCTATTGACCAGTGTACCAGTGCTTACTATTCCAAATGGGTCGAAGCCTTTCACCATTTATATTGATGCATGCGATACGAGGTTAGGAGTTGTTATTATGCAAGAAGGCAAAGTGACAGCCTATGCAAGGAGGTAGTTAAAGGACCATGAGAGGAGGTATCCCTTGCATGCTTACAATTAGTGGCTATCGTATTCTTTTTGAAGACATGGAGGTACTATCTTCTAGGAGAAAGGTTTGAGCTATTTACTGATCATAAGTCCCTTAAATACCTGTTTTCCCAAAATGATTTGAATCTTAGGCACCAAATATGGATGGAGTTAATAACATCATATGAATTTGAAATTCAGTACACCCTTGGAAAAGGGAATGTTGTTGTCAACACCCTTTGCTGGAGGCATGCTACTCTTGGTGCTGTATATGAGTGTTGGCAGTTGGATTTTCTCTCGAATTTCAATTTCCAACCACAATCAGAATTCACTTAGGGATATCTAGATGCTATGGAAGTAAGGCCAGCATTAATAGACCGCATTGGTCAGGAGCAGAAGAGGTATGAATAATAGTCAACATTTTAGGCAAGTTGGGTTAGGGAGAGAATTTCTTTCACATCAATAGGTATTCAATCGACGAAGAAGGATGGCTAAGGGGAGATAGACGGTTATATATTCTAATAACGGAAGATGTTCTGGAGGAAGTACTTGCGAAATACCACCATTCTAAGATGACTATTCATCTTGGTGGAGATAAGATCTATTGGGATATGAAGTCTATTAGCCGGGAATGAAAAGGCGGGTAGTAGGATATGCACTAAATGTTTGATGTGCTTAAGGATAAAAGTGAAACAAGGGAAACCCAAAGGACTGTTATTTCCATAGAGGTACCGACTTGGAAATGGAAGAATATATTAACAGACTATATAGATGGGTTGCCTAGAAGTCAAAAAAGCAATGAAGCTATTTGGGTTATAGTGGATAGATTCACTAAAAGTGAAAACTTTATTCCGGTAAGGAGTAATAGGATGGCATCATCTTTAGCATAAATTAGTATCAACGAAGTGGTACAATTGCGTGGAGTTCCAATCAACATTGTTAGTGATATAGACCCCTTACCGGTGAACTTTGGAGGAGTTTGCAATCAGCTTTCAGAATGACATTGAACCTTACTGCCACTTACCACCCATAGACCGATGGACAGACAGAAAAGATGGACATGATTTTAGAGGATTTATTGATAGCTTGCATCATGAATTTTAAAGGACATATAGAGCAGCATTTACCCTTTGTAGAATTCAAATAAAATAATTTTTACCAGGTGACGATTGGTATGGGACCCATTGAAGCTTTATACAGGATGCAGTGTAAGTCGTCTAATTATTGGTGGGAAACTACCGAAAAAAATTCTACTTGGACTAGATTTGATCTATGAGACTACAAAAAGGTTAAGCTGATTAGGCGGCGAGTGAAGATCACTTAGGACCGACATAAGTCCTATGCTGACAGACGAAGGAGTTGGAATTTTCAGTTTGAGATGTGGTATTCATTAAGATTTCCCTTCTTAGGAAGTTTATGAGGTTTGGAAAATTGGGGAAGTTGGTGTCGAGATTTGTTGAGCCTTTCTCGATTTTGAAAAAGATGGAGAAACTTGAATAACAAGTAGAGCATATGACTAAGTTAAAGGGTGTCCATGGTGTTTTCCATGTATCGCATTCTAGGAAATGTATGCATGATACCGTCACTATAATAGAGCCTAATCAGTTAGCGGATATAGACATGGAACCAATAGAACCCCATGCCACCACATATATAGTGGATTCATGGAGTTAGGAAGTTTTGAAATAAAGAAATTTTTGCTAATTCGAGTGCATTGAGGAGATAGTCCAGTGAAAGCACATGGGAAACAAAAGAGAAGATGAAGGCTTCTCATCCTTAGCTTTTCTCTGGTAAATTTTCTCTGTCTAAAATTTAGTACGGTATTTGTTTTGATTCCATCGTGGTTGCTAGATTGGATGTTGGGGAATGGTTACCACACTTTTTACTGTTACTTTTGCACTCATATAGAATCTTATGCATAGTTAGGATGCTTGCATACATGCCTATATGTCATGATTTTGCATTCACGCTAAGGTTGAGCTCGCCTATAGTATGTTTCATACATAATCACATTGCATTTTGGTTAAGTTGATGGTTGTGTAGACAACTTGGTTATACAACATAATTACGGAGTGTGAGTTACACTATCTGTCCCTTAGGAATTTCGAGGATGTATTTTATGGGATTAGAATGTAACACCTCATAAAATAAACATGAATTTTAATTAAGAAAATTAATTGATTAATAATAAGGCTAAAAATGAAAATTTAGCGAACATCAGAATTTGGCCATGAACTTGCACCATTGTGTTTTTACAATTTTTTTAAGCAACTTTCATATATAAAGCTTTGCGATCGAAGTTCAAACAAAAAAGTTATCGACGGTTGAAATTTCGAATCGAAAATAATTCGAAATAAATTTAAAATAATAAATGTTAACGATAGCCTAACAATAAAGGAACCGCTAATGTTAAATAAAGGGAATAAATATAAAATAAGGGATGGAAATAAAATTACGCCAGGACTGAATTGCCTTCACTAGGGCGGTTGACCACTAGTTGTCGATCACCCCAAAAGGACCGGTCAACCGGTCATGCTTAGTCGGTTAGGGTTTCCCTAGGCCTGAATGGCTTGGATTTTATTATTTTAACCGACTTTGATCGTACAGTCCAGGTGCATTCCAACCTCTATAAATAAGAGGCTAGTCCCCTCGCTTTTATTCACAAGAAACTAAGAATGCTAACGAGGCTCTACCAGTTTCTTTCCTCTCCAATAAACTTTCTAGATTCAAAAATACAAGATTCAAGCTTTAGTGAAGAAATCAATCAAGTTAAAGGGAAAAGGTAATGAATTATATATATATATTGAAATATACACACACACACATATATACGCACATACACTCTTCCTTAATTTTTAAATTTTGAATCTAATCTATATACAAATGAATTGTTATATATTGTAAAATTAAAAAGAAGATAACTAGAGGAGGAAATATGCGAAGGCGTGGAACAAAATTCAAAGTAATTTTCGGAAAGCTATCTATGAGTGGAAATCTTAGTTTTCCTCTTTTAAGTAGTTTATGAGGTTAACATTTGCATTTTTTTTTATACCTTAGGGAATTTCTTTGCGAAAACTTTAAATCTAAAACCCCAAATCCCCCCTTTAAAATGTTAATCCTGGAATTGGTTGGATTTTTTTAATGCTAATATGGTAGAATTTAATCCATGGTTATTTGAATATGAATAATTTATGTTCTATTCAACTTCAAATTTTAATTTGTGTTTTGTTATGATGAAGGATTCTAAAAAACAAGAATTAGAAAAGGGTGTGTAAAGCTTGGAATTTTGTCCCATCCATTATTTGCACTGCCTACTTCTATATTGAAATTAAATATGAATTTTTTCATTTCAACCTTGTCCATTTAAAAGTGGAATAGAATATAAAGGATTTAAAATTTAGAATTTTGCTCCCTTGAAATAGAGACGTTAATTTTACTATGTTAATGTAAAACAAGTTGAATGTTTTGACTCCATATATATATATGCAAGTCTATTTTGTTTGCTAATTTAAACCATGATATTAGCTATTGTATAAACTGTATATTGGCCTAGGGACTTATGTGGATATGGAAGTTATGGCTTTTAAACTATCTTAACAAACCGAATAGGAAACAAAAATCTTAGTTCAAGAATACTTTTACACACGTCTAGCGATATTTAATAAAAATTAGTTAGCTAAAATTAACTTAAGCATGGATATAATAATGACGTACAAGTCATAACATATCAAATAAATAGGTTAGTAAATAACAACAAACCATACAAAAAGGATGTTAAGAACAATTATGGAAATTAATCCGAAAGCCGAAATAAGGAGTTTTCCTTTATGGCCTTAATGCATAGATGCAGGTGAGGTATATTACACATACATTTTAGCATAATTTCATAAGGTTGCAGAGAAGAAATATGATTAAGTTATAGGGATGCGAGATCAGTTAAAAGTACACCAAAGTCTGTCAAGTTAATCTGGCTACTAGTAGTGTGACCTGGGAACTGATATGAGACATCGCCTATAATATGTACCTATAGTGGTTGTGAGGTTAGTTCCAATTCTGTAAGTTAAGAATTCCCATTTAATTTCTCTACCAACACCTACAAATAGTCGGACTAATGCGAGATGTATGGTCCGAATTATTGGTCATAGAATGGATATCCCATCATGAGTCTGCTTCGAGGATGGAGGTATTAAATTTCTATTATAGAGTCTGCCTCCTTCCCATTCAAGAAGTATTAAATAACCGGGATTATCTTTTAGGTGCGATAGTGGAAATCTTTGGAGAGGGTCTGCTTCGGGGTTGAGTTATTAAATGGCTATTGGAGGGTCTGCCTCTTCCCCATTAAAGAAGTATTAAGTGGAATTATGGGATTTCTTGTGATTCAGCTAGGAAGTGCCAGAAAGGGGTTTGCCTTGTGTCTAGGTATTAAATAATGGGGATCTTCCTAGGGTCTAAATGTTAAATGGTCGAAGTCTGCTTATTTCCATATAAAAGGTCTTAAGTTACTCGGATGCTTTCTCTCGCATCGTTAGGATATGATTGACGGAGATGGGTCATTGGACCCAGTATATTTCACAGTCGCATTGCTTCCGCGTTATAGTTATGAAGTTGTAAAGGAAAGGGTCATTGCCGTACAATTGGGGATACATTATGGATATAGGCTGGAAGAGCCTTTGGCTTACAGTTAGAGGTATACTCAAAAAAGTATAGTTAGAAATTTCATAAGACATAATACACATCTAAATTATCTGACTAAATACTATTATGGTAAGACATGAGATTTTCATTCACCAAACATTATTATTCTGACTCCCTCCTCATTACAACCCACATGTTAGCATGAAGAAGGTGGTGAAGATTGGCGGTAGTACAACTATTTATTTATGTTTATGATTTATTTTGACATAGTCTGATTTTAGACTTGTTGATGTTCTATTTTGAGACATTTGGAATAATTGTATTTTTGAGCTTTGGTATTTCTGAAATGGGTATTTACATTATTATTATATTTTATCTGTTCTGTTATGAGATCTTGAAAGCATAGATAGGTAGCTCAATATATTGATTTGGTAGACTTTACCAACTAACAACCAATTTTGAAATGGACCTAATGTTCAATGGGTTTTTACTGGGTCAAAAATTAGACTATTTCGGAGTGGGTTGTTGCAGTAGATGAAAGGAGAAATTGGTAACAAATAAAATTCACACTTCTACTTTATTCTAGAAAATTCTACTCCTTCCTCCTTGCTATGACCCAAACCCAAAAATTTGTTTCCCTCTTTTTCTTTCTTGCTCTAATCCCTGCGTTCAAATCAAAAGAAAAAAAAATAGAATATGCAAATGGGAAAAAAATGGACGAACGATAGAAACAGATGAGTTCTTGTAGGCATGCATTAGTGGAATCGGTGGCGTGCGACCATGGCACACAGTTAAGGCAGAGCGATGGAGGTTGGTAGCACCTAGGCTGCACTTGCATAGGAGATCATGGTTGCGGATGTTGGTTGATGACACAAGCAAAGGAGCATGGCTCTGATGGTGCCTCGTGTTCTACAGATGTAGGTGACGAAAACAATGGCTTAGAAATAGGTTGGAGCAGCGACAAAGAATTTTGGCAGGAGGAAAGCTTTGATTTTGGGAGTTATCCCACCCTCACGTCTATGTTCAAGCCTTAGTTTTTCCCTTTGCACACCTTAGTATGATTGATATTGTTTGAACTTAATTAATATAGATGCTACTTTGTTTGAAATGATTGATTGGATTATTTATGTACGACTTAATTACTATGGAAAATTGATTGTTTGGATGTGATGCATTCTTTGCTAGTCGTATGGATGTAACTAGATTTGTTGTTGGAATTGATTAAAAATGGAAATTGAGTTAAAACATTTTGAAATATGTATATGAATTTGTTTTAAGTATTCAAATTATTTTTGGAAGGTGAGATTTTATTATATAAATAATTTTATAAAACAAAATGAGCTAAAGAAATTTGTTGAGATAAATTTAAATTAACTAATTTGATGGTAAAGAGAAAAGAAAATTTTATGAAGAAAATATTTGAAATCTATGAAGTTAAAATTACCTTTGGAAAATTGGGATTTTAATGTTAATTTATAGATAAAAGTAAAGCTTTACGTTTGAAGGTATATTTTATGCAAATCATTTTTGAAGATATCAATTTGGTTTATTTAAAATAAATGAAACAGAAATAAAGAAAATAATTTAAGATGTATTATATTTAGAAATTAGTTTTTTTATTGGAAGTTGAAATTATAGTATTTTGTTTATAGTTGACTTTATAGATAGATACTTATTTCCTTTATGGTTAGAAAATATCATATGAATAAATTTTCTTTTATAAAAAGGATTTAAAATTTAAATTTCTAGTAATGAAATTATTTCTTTGCATTTAAATAAATATAAAGATTTGTGAAAATAATACCATATTAGGAGTAATAATAGTAATATTTTAGAAGAAATTATGAGTTTTGAATACAGTTCATTATGATACGATAAATTTTATCAATATAAACCATTTTTGAAATGAAATCAAAAGTTTCAAATTTTTTAGATAGTAAGGAATTTTCATTTGAGAAATCACTTTTAGTATTGTTTTGACATAAGGAATAGAGGATTTTAGTTTGATAGTTTATTTTACTAAAGAGGTTAAATAGTGTTTAGAGTAAATAAAGATTACTAATGTTGATTTTAAAGTTTAAATGAAGGTTTAAAAGAAGAATTTCTTTAAAATTAAATAAGAAGTTTAAATATTGAAGTCTGGAATTAAATTGAGGATTTTGGAATAGTAGATAATATTATAATTTAAAATCTCTTTAAAATTGTATAAAGATATTTGAAATTAAAGTGAATACTTTGGGAAGTAATCTTTTATAATAGAACCTTTTTTAATCTATAAACGATTAAATGGCCTGAAGTTCTATATAATGAGAATTTCGACTAGATAGATTAGTGATACTGAATGGTATGGGATGTTCGGTTATACTTTTCAGATCACTCCTATGATTACTTATATGATTATATTGGATCTATTTCAATATAATGAGGATTTTGAATAAACGGACTTATAATACCATCTGGTATGGGACGTTCAATAATATTTGTCCAGTTATTCTCTGGACTTGTTATATAGATTATGATGTTGGAGTTGAGTAGGATTCACAAACATTAGGTAAATAATTAAGTAGCACTAAATGGTAGGGGACACTTTAGCAGTTATTTATATGATTACCTCTTGAATGTGATTAATACGTATATATGAGGAGTGGTAGCTATACATTACCACTATTGATTGTAGGATGCTTAAGTATGTCAAATGGATTGTACCTATTAGTGATCTGTGTTATTTATCCAGATAGACTAGTGTCCATCGTAGTTGTCTGATCATTGGGTCGCACCCTGGATCCATGGATTCACAATTCTACGTGTTGTGCAGTGATGTTTAGATTATGTAATGATATGCTTAGATGCCACACTAGCCAAACGGTCTATTACCATTAGGCAGTAGGCTCTTGACCATGGCGTATAGGTGGATAAAGGGTTGCGATGAGCGGGAATAACTAAGATTGTGAGGTGTGATGGTTTGTTGTCCCGTGGAGCAGTGTTGTGAGGCTCTCATCTGGAATATGTGTGTGTATATATATATATATATAGACATATGATACCATACTTATAACACCTCGTTCGATTGTGTACTTGTTGATAATTGATTTCCTTTTGTGTGATGAGTGTGTTGGAGGACGATGAAATGATATTTGGTTGATTCATCCACTATGTCATAATTCCATTGAAGCGTGTTACGGTTGGATGTATGGATATCATATTTTACCTATGTGATGTGCTATTTATTTCGAACGATGATGATTTGTGTATGGTATGATATATGTGGTGTACTTGAGATGTTCACACACTTTTGTGAAATATTTATTGCACCATGCACCATGCACCATGCACCATGCACCATGCACCATGCACCATGCAAATTATTATTATATACTGACATCTACATTGTAGACATAGTCTGAGCCATGCGTTATTTATACAATACTCGGGGTCAATTCGAGACATTTCAGGTTCGGAGACAAAGTGACCAGCTTATGATTATTGGGCATAGATTGAAGCTAGTTTATTAGTTGACCAATGTTTCATTATGTATTTGTGAAGCCCCATGTATATTGATGATGTTGAGATGTAAGTATTGGACATATACATTGTATTTATTTGATAGATAGTGGGCATTTGATTCCTTTGTAGACCCACATAGACTTGTGTATATTTTCTATTATATGTTATTTTTAGAACTGTGTCAGCCAGCAGTGGAAGTTATGAGTGAATTTCAAAAAAAATTACCCCACTGGATCTTTATTGGGCCTATGAATTCGAATTTATTTAGAATATTTCTAAATTTAATTTAAATAAAATCATATATTTCATTGAAATTCATAAATTGTTGATAGAAATTTATTTAATTTATTTTCAATTTATATATAAGTATACATACAGTATTATATACATATGTATGTGTGTGTGCGCATGTATAACATGATATTCCATGAAAGGTATAACATCGCCGTATATAGATATTAGGCTTTACATCGTAATAGACATGTTAGCTCATCCTATATGTATTATATGTTGACCAAATATATGTATATATTTATACTTATTATATATAAAACCAAGAGTGTGTGTATATATATGTAAATGTATATATGTATTATGAGTATATTATAAGAAAATATTGTAGATTTATTTATACGTAAATTTTAAACTGTTAAATAATAAATATAAATAAATATATATACGCACACAAGATATAAGTTCAAATTTATATATATATGTACTAAAGTAACAAAATTATATATATATAATATATATCTATATGTTATTTAAATGTAAATATGATTTAGAACGGTATACATATACAAAATTAAAAAAATCTCCATTTTTAATATTAGATCGAATACACAGCAGTACAATTATAATTATAATTTTAGTATATTAAAATATAAATATTATGAATTAATTAGATAAACAACAATAAATAAACTACAGAATATACAATATTTATTTCAAAATTTAAATTTCTAGAAAATCTGGAATCATATTTTATAGCTTACGGAAAAATTCGAGATTTTTCGTAGTCAAAATATTTATTTTTTATTAATTAATTACTTTAGGCCTAATTAAAAATTATTTTTTTAAATAATAAAAATAGTTGAAAAAGTCTAAACCAAAAGCTTCTATAATGATAAACTAATTTTATAAAATATAAGATCTAATTTTTGGAACATAATTTATTTTATATAAATTTTTAGTTCGAATAATGGTTAAATAATACTAGAAAATATTAAATAATTGCTAAAAAATTATTTACATTTACTAAAAATTATAATTGATATAAATATAAAATTTTAAAATATTAGTTCAATTCTTACATGATATAGTTATATTGTTTAGTATTAGTCATGTAAATAAATAACATAATATATTAATAGATGTATAAATAAATTAATAAAATAATAATAAATGAAATGAAATGATTTCGACTGTGTGTATCAAATCTATTAAATAAAAAATGTTATTTTTTATACACATAACCAATCAGTATATGTAACAACAACAATACCTATAGAAATCTCACCTAACTAACAATTCAATAATAACAATATATATATATATATATATATATAATATCAATTTATATAGATTATGCATCATATCTAAAACTAAATACTCTGCTAAACTAATGCCCTTAGGAACACCATGTAATGATGGATTCTCTTCCTCTTGAAACCTTTCTGATTCTTCAGATTGCAAATCGCTATTGATTTATGTTATGTTGGAGCATTAGGAGGTAAAATTAAGCTAGCAAAATGGAGAGAGGAGGCAGCTAAAAACGTCTTGCAATAGCTAGAGTTAGGGTCTCTTACATAGTGGTTGAATCAGAGGAAAACATGATCATATCATTTACCTTTTCTCAATAGATCTTAACCATCCATATCAAACCCATTTCCTTATTTTTGGCCACCCCCTATACCTTATAATTGCTACCAAAATTTGCCTCCAATATCACGGGCTAATGGCCCATTTAAGTCCAAATAAATATATTTAATTAAATCCAATCTAATTTCTTATCGATATCTTATAGCGACTAATATACTTTTAACTATTATAAATGTATAATATTTCATAAATATGAATTAATTTAATTAATTTATAATGATTATAAACTAATTAAATTGTTTGCTCTAAGGGGAATTCATTATTTCGATTGTGTGACTCGCGGATGTAAATCGGTCAGCGATTAGCATCGAACTATTCGAATGTTAATGTTCACACGTCAATTAACAGGCGTGTAACATTTTAGCCAAATTTATTGCTTACTCAGTTTCGTGAAATCCAATGTCACTTTATTAAGCGTTAGCCAGTTGAGATATTTTTTACACCAATTCTCTTCGTCAAAACTATATCACTTTGGACATACTGAATTTGGTAATGGCCAAAATTCCAATATCATCCATATTTAACTCTATAATCCAAAGACAAAGTCCTTGGTACAATAACAACTTTTATCATTAATCGAAATGCTTCGGCCAAAGACTTTGACTTTGAGTTTATTTGAGTCGACTGTGATATTAACCCCATATAACTAAGAAAACGAATCATCTCTTGGATATTGCTTCACTTCCTATACTTTCACTCGACCCAACTATAGCCACTCGATGGAACGATATGCCCTGATTTAACTATAATCAAAATGGATCTTTCATATTGAAGATCGATATTATTCTCAAGTCGATAAAACTGTATAAAGTAGTCACAATGAAATTTCTGTTTGAACTTAGTTATATTAACCAACAAAAAATATCAAGTGAGTCATTCCATAGTTATCCAATAACTATCAGTACGTAACCCCTTGGCTCCCCTAACAGCTATGAGCAATACACTATCCAATATTTGGAGAGCATTACATGCTCTAGTTTCAACGGTAACATCGATATCATGTCTCAATGCATATTGACTAGGAGCATTTATAATGATAAATTTGTTGTGATAAATTACCCACGATTACAACATTTTGTAACTATTATCATAAAATTTACCATTTATGGATTTCCTATTAAAGATACTTTTAATTAAATTAATTAATATAACACATTATATCAAGTACATAATAGAAAGGAAAACACCTTTTATTTCTGACAAGATTGATTACCAAGTTAGATATATGCAACAAATTACATAATTACCCCTGAGGCATACCCTAGCTCTATTAATCTCACACTTGCACTTTGGGTCAGTTACGAAACCTTATTCCAACTTCTCTAATCAATTTTTTTTAAAACCAATTGGGTCGGTCCCTTAGTGAACGAGAATACTATTATGTTTTAATCATATACTCCATCGATTAACTCTCTTCGACGTTGATAAACTACATTTATCATGTGGAACAATTCAGAGTATGCCTTTCGACTTCTAGTGAGCTCCTAATTCTATTCTAAACTATATTCATATAATAATGTTGTGTGCTTCTCAACATTTGAAATCACTTTAATCATAGTTATAAATTTGTGTATTTATTATATTATTACATATATTTTTTATTGTGGTGCTATTCAAGTCAACGAATCAGCGACAATCTTTTCTGTTTGGAACATTTCCAACTTAAAGATTCTTATCTTGAATTTATTATTAACATATTATACTCAATATCACTTATGAATTTTGAGCCTGAACACTCCTTCCTAAGAGGTTCGTTGTTTCCATAAAAAATTCCCCAGTATTTCGCAAATTCAAGAGAACATTCCAAATTACCGCTAGTGATATCGATTTGGATTTGATATTTGCTTCATGTATTAAATACATAAACAAATCACGATATTGTAGACAACATAACATGTACGATGGTGCATATTGCCAATGGATAAGGAGCTCATCTCACATGTTATGTATTAAACAATTTATAAGGCGTATTTACAAATCTATCTGGGACATTCCCAATATCTTTTATACTCACCACAAAGGACATATTTTACAGTCCAAAGTTGAGTAGTAAAATAACGAAGGTTGATTTTAACACAAGTACATTGTTAAAAATTAGAAATGTTTGTTTGCTAATTGTTTAGAAATATCAATGTACCTTTTAACATTCTTTCTTATGAACACACCCTTCCTCTAAACTTTGTTTGAAAATCAAACTATTTGATATTTCTATTAAAATACTTATTCAACTTTGATGCTTATAAAATGATACTTTCGTATCATTTCTTGGATCATATCTGAAAACTCACAATTTCTATATCGCTCCCACATACTTCAAGACACCTTGGTTGTTATGTGCAAATAGTCTACTCTAAATCATTATTTAGAATTTTCTATTTCAGTGTATATATACCAGAATGCTAAGTCTTATCAAGCCATAATCTCATGAGTAATCCGAAATAACTTGAGTACGTTGAATAACAAATATATTATGCTAATTTTAACACTTAAAATTTATGAGGTAATTCTTATCAACGTTGATTATTAAATTCTAACTACAATAGTCTCTTAAGGAAACAATCATAGTCGATGGATCACATCCCTTTAGATACGACTGCCAAAATCATGTTTTGATAATGTACATGGAGTCCCTTCGGATTTATGCATCATACCATATCATAGAGTCAATACCATTAATATTTGACAACCGAGGATTATCTATTCTCGACATTGATAAGAAACCCATAGTTTTTCTTCAGTGTGCAAGAATACTTATTAAACACTCTAATGCGATGAGTTCATTTAGGTTAGCTAATTTCATTTCATCCCATGTAATCAGCTCTATCTATGGATCATATCCACTTCCATTTTACTACCAATAATTTCTCAAAGAAATTCCTTCACTATGAAGTTGTTATTTCTTGAAACAACACTTGTTTCTCAATCTAATGGAACATGTATTCATGAACACTTTATGAATTGCCTTTTATTTAAATCTGATTTAGTTTTAATTTATAAAACTTATGTTTAAAACATAAATATGTCATTTAATGACAGTTTTTCCCAAACTTCTTTTGGGGAGATTCAAACAGGATCCCTTACGAACAATCATTACGTGGAGACTTTCAACTCGCATAACCAGCTAACTCGTTGGCCTATGATATGTTGGGGTTTTCATAAACCCTTATCCTGTATGCTTTTGTAAACTATCATTTAGATGAAAAAGTATTAACCTTGTATACTACTATCAATTGCATAACTATATAAAAAGAAATTAACTCAACTTTCACTCTCAATCAATTGTACTTTGCCCAACAAAATTCAATCCCTCCTTATCGTACATCATTATGTATCACATGGAGGAGTGACTTTTGAGATTGAATCTTTATTCATATTTAGGTACACTTGGAACCTTTTCCAATATACTCACTCATTCAATCAAATCGACCCTATTGCATGTTATGTTATTTACTTCCGTTGTATATTCTATGTTTACATAGACATACAACACATGTACCAAATACACACATTCATGTTGGTGATAACTCATTAGTGAATATGACGAAGTACGTGGAACTATTTTAATATTAGTAGACCTATGATTGCATACATCTATGTGTACTAATACAAAGAGTTCATCGACTTTTATGAATCTCCCACAAAATGGATGCAAAGCCCTTTACTACTTGAGATATAATTAACTAATATCAGATGATTCATAATCATATAATAATCTTATTTCTCAAAACTACGACTTAGTCTGTAATTTCAAAATAATTGTAAATAATATTAGATACTTATGTACTTTTCAATGCATCACTTTTTTTGTGAAAAAAAATACCACATTATATTTTTATTTCATAACAAATATTCATATTGAAATAAAACTATTTTATTTTTCAGTCGACATCGAAAAATAGTCGTTATTTCATAAATAATGTTTGGTATATTTTATGAAAATGGTTTCCATAATTTGATGCAATCAATAAGTGCTACATGGAATGCTCCTACTATTTCCGCCATTACTGTAACAGCGTACTAAATCTGGAGGTCCATCGTTCACTTAATTTATGTTATTTATTTCATATACTACAACTAGTTTACAACAAAGAGTTCGTTGATCATATATCTTAAACTCAGTGAAATAAATCTCATAGAAAATAATTTTCTATATATAAATACATTTCGGCATAGAAATAATATTTCTTATTCCAATATTACGTATCAATTATTATTATTATTATAATTCTCATTTTTTATGTTTCTTTATGAAGTAGAAGTGGCTATTCATTCTCTTCATCCGAACTATATCTTAACCACATCTATTCTTGTACATTCGGTCTCCTTTCTAAATGGTCAAACTATTCAAAAGGATACCCTTACTACGATATCATAACGAACTCTTTACAAAAACGCAGTGATCATCCTTAACATTTAAGGATATTAAATATGTTGTACTTTACATAAACTGATCAAATTGACATTCAGCGATTGAGTTCGTAGATTTATATTATAGTTTTGGTCTTGTGTTACATTTAACATAATGCAAACCTTTTGTAATCAACCATATTGAATATTGGATCTCACAATACTGTTTATTCGTTCATTTCGAATGAACTAACTTCATCGAAGTACCGTACATTACAAACTCTGACCGTTCCTCATATAAAATTTATATGCAATAGTGTGTGGATCAAATATCTATAGTCTTGTATTGATTTTAGTGTACAAAACTCATAGAATGCAATACACGATCTAGACCAAATAAATACCTAAGCGACCAAATTATGAACTTATTAAGTAGTTGTAAAATTAGGCACTTGCATGGGTATGGAAATATTCACATGCAATAGCCATTCATTAGTAAGTATATTTTGTATTTTTATTTGTCAATTTTCAATTCAGTTTTATTGTATCTTAATTAATAAAAAATTTATCAATCATTTTAAATGCACAAGTTTATCGACGTAGATTATTATTAACATTATACAACATATGTTCTTATAATATTAGAAAGGTTAAATTTCATCATTTCATTTTTCTAATAAGGCTTCCAATATTCTTTTATGTTTCACCAAACCCTAAGCAAAACATAGAAGTCTTTTCGTTTTCACTAGCGAGTGTTAGGACTCATCCATCTTTGAATTTTGACCTAGAGTTTGCTCAACAAATCATAGCTCCACGGATGATGGATAAATTCTTATCGGTTGTATCACATACCACTCCTAACCCATGGTTCCTTTTCCGAATCTCATGTCAACCTTGAGTTTGCTCAACAAATCGAAAGAGATTATTCGTCCGTATCTACCATATCGCGATGGCTTAAGTATAGGATATGTACCTTGAGTTTGCTCAACAAATACATATAGTTATCTTACCTTGTCTATACAGTATATTAACAATCCTACATATAACATCCCTAGCTTAAGTTTGCTCAACAACTAAGAAGTATGCAAGTAATTTATTAATATATATATACATATGGTAGAGAACAACACTATATTGAAAATTCATAATCTTCAATATATTATACCGAGTAAAATCGACTTATGGAATAATGTATTTTTTATGTAATGCTCTTGTGATTCCAGTGTCGGACACATCAAAAATCACGGTATATGTACATTTACGTATATATTTATTCCTTAAGTCTAATTAGGGTTTCTTTACTGTTCCATCTTTAATTTATATATTCATATTATAAAAGTTTTATTACTATATAACTCTTATGTTTATATTACTTATATAATAGTCTTATGTATAACGTTATATTAATTAAATCATTATTTAATTAATTAACATTTTAATATAACATATGTTTATTTCATAGTATACCACGTATATCATATACGTGTGTGCATTATTTAATTAATTAATTTTTAACTTATTTATTTAATTAATTAACCTTTAGTTAGTTTATTTAATTAATTGAACTTTAATTAATTTATTTAATTAAACAATTTTAATTAAGTTATATTAATTTTGAAATTCAATTCGTTTACGTACATGTATACTTATGTTATTTCAAACATTTTAAAATATCATGACATATAACATAATATATAATACATGCATATATATTTATTAATTATCTTATTTTATAAATCCAATTAATAAATTGAAAGTTTCAAAACTAATATATATTTTTAAACATTTTAAAAAAATTATTATATTACAGCTTTTATAATATATTTATATCTTGTTTTAAATATAACTTTTAAATTTAAAATCTTTTATTTTTATTTTCAAACAATTTTGAAAATTAGCCCAAGGCCCAAATCAAATTTGTGCCTTTTCTATTAGGGACAACTTTTGGGCTGTGAGCTTAATAGTTAACCATAATATGACTAATATAGTGTTCATAGGCTATTGGGCTCTAATACCGTTGTTGGAACTGGGCTAGCCTGTAGTAGAAGTCATGCGTGAATTTTAGTTTTTTTACCCCATTGGATCTTTATTGGGCCTATGAAGTCTAATTTATTTAGAACATTTCTAAATCTAATTTAAATAAAATTATATATTTTATTTAAATTCGTAATTTGTTGATAGAAATTTATTTAACTTATTTTCAATTTATATATAGTATACATATGTGTATGTGTGTGCATGTGTAACATGATATTCTATGCAAGATACAACATGCTCATGTATAGATCATGGGATTTACATCGTAACAAACATGTTGGCTCATCATATGTGTACTGTATGTTGTTTAAATATGTGTACATATGCTTATTATATTTATCAAACCAAGAGTGCATATATATATATATATCTAGTAATAAAGAAAATGCTTTGAATTAATTTACTCGGCGTCCTTTTGAAATTCCGAAAATGCCCATGCTTTTCATTTATAATTATACAAACAGCCCGTGTGCGAAGCATGGGCCAATTCTAGTATATATATGTGTGTGTGTATGTGTGAGTGTTTGTGTGTAAGTTTATTATGACAAAATATTATAGATATATTTATATGTAAATTTTATAGTGTTAAATAATATATAACCACACACACACAAAAGATGTAAGTTCAATTTTTTATATATTAAGATACATATACATATATATATATATAAGTGTTTCCTTTATATATATAAGTGTTATACAGCCTTTTGGTTCGGCTATATTCGAACTGGCTAGACAAATTTGATTCAACTGTCATCAGGATCAATAAGTCAGATTAACAACCACGAATCCCTGAGATTAGGTACAGATGATAATATAAAGGAGTGGCAAAGTGAAAGCAGAAGACAAATTTAATAGTATAATGAAAATATGAAAATATACCATCTATTGAAAATGGATCGGGTATGATCCATATTCACCAATTATTGATCGTACCATATCGATATTACAGTTTAACTCAGTAGAAAACAACTATATATCAAAATCTACAAGTCAAGTACACATGAAATTTTGGAAACATCAATAGATTGAAGAGTGGAGCCCACCATATCGATCGCATGCCAAAAAGGAGCTCACAAAATGATCGGTGTCGATCGTTATTACAATGGATATGGGACTCGCGATTGGTACCGTGACTCCTTCTGGATCTGGTGACTCCGCAACTGAAATTTCAAGAAGATATTTAGCCATCTTCACCTATAAATGCAGGCTTGATTGTTCATTTTTGGGATCTTTTATGGTGCCTGTTGCTTTGGAATCATTTGTAATTAAGGATTCTAATCCAATTCCTCTTGTACCCATTTTGCAAAGTGATCAATAAAGCTAACTGTTCAAAGTGGATGTAGGCAATCAACGCCAAACCACTATAAATTGTTGTGTCATTGTTAATTACCTAGTTTCAATTACTCTATTGCTATATTCTCTTTGTTTTAATTTAATCTTCTTCATTTATTCCTCTACAAAAATATTCTTAGGTGTTTCTGCCAACTTCTGGTGCAAAAATTTTGGTGCTTTCACTGAGAGACAAATTCTCAGCTTGGTTGGATCTCATCATCTACTTGTGGATTCACATATCCACGAGACAGATCCAGCTTTCTACCAACAAGCTTTCATTTCTATTCAGTTTTGCAAAAGTCTAAGGAAAACTATCAACAATGGTTAGGAATACTAGATCTACTTCTTAAATTGCAGAAGGAAATAAGAACGCCAGCATCCAACAAGGAGGCCAGAGCAATATGCCAGTAAATGTTAATGCTACTAATCCATTTGATGTCTAGAATCTAGCTGATTCCATCACAAGAGCTTATTTCCAGAGCCTGATGAGAGAACTGATGGATAGACGCCGATAATTGAACCAGCAGATTCAAGCTAATATCAATTTAATGAGTCAACTCAGGAATCAACAATGCGGGAAAACTAGGAGGGAGCCAACTCCCTATTCTATATCGGAGAGCTCAATATTATCAGATGACTGTCACAGACATAGACGTTGTAGAACTAACAGATACCATACCGAAGCATCGGCCCGCCATCATTCGACAGATCCAAATAGACCGATCACGATCGAGTATTGATCCATTTGGAACAATCGGTGTCGATCCAACTTTTGGAGATAGGTTACAGCAGATGACGGGAAGAATGCACACTGATGACGCCACAGTTGATCTAGATACTAGAGTTCAAGTTAATGCAGATCAGTTACCTCTCTGGAATGACGACAATTTGAATGCATGTGATGCACATCAAGAGGATGTTGAGCCAAGAAGGCATGGAACGGTCCGTAGGCATCGACCAGACCATTCACGTGTGGTGGAGCGCGACTACCGCTTTGCTCCAACTATCAAAATGCCATACATGTCGGCTATAGTCAGGCAGCTAGTAAGGGAAAGCCAAGGTTTGACCAATGATGATTGGGGACATCTAGAAGCTATACCCTATTCATAGACAATATTTTACATGCAGAATATCTGATGAGATTTAGCATGCCGTTGATGCCTGCCTACGAGGGAAAAACTGACCTCAGGAAGCACATCATAAGATGTGAATGGCTGATGGACTCCGCACAAGTTGATGATGCCACAAAATGCATTTTTTTCCCTTCACTCTTTCAGGCATAGTGACGATGTGGTTCACGAGATTTCCCCTAACGTCAATCTCTAGATTTGATGATTTAGCAACAAAATTTGTGGAGCTGTTCTGTATGCATGCAACTTGCCCCAATGATATAATGTCCCTATCAAGCGTGATCCAGGCTCTGGGAGAATTGCTGAAAGACTATTTTTGGAGATATTTCATACAGCCATCACAGAAATCAGTAATCTGGATGACCATTCAATATTGATGGTGGTAATAAGAGGGATTGATCCAGAATTTGACTTTGGCGATTGGTTAGCTGGTAAACCACCAGAAATGTTGGAGAGTTTCTATGCAAAAGCGGTTCAGTATTTAAGGAAAGAGGAAGCTAGATGCTCTAGGAAGAAGAATATTGTGGGACTAAGTGGAGAGGTTGTGCGAAGTAACATTGTAGTGAAACAATCTAGGGAGAGTTCTGAAAAAGTTCAAGTAAATTTCAATAATAAACTGAATCAGCAAAAGAAAGGCGGTAATAGGAACCGTGAACGAAAGAGGGATTCTCAAAATGGAAAGTCTAGGATTCCAATGTATGATATCTACACACCACTGAATACATCTCTAGAGAACGTCTACTTATCTACATATAATATCATGCAGCATAGGAAGCCATCTCCAAAAGAATCAATGGAGAAACAAAAGCAATCTGGAAACTATTGTCGATTCCACGAATGCTATGGTCACAACACAAATGAATATATGTATCTACAGGATGTTATCGAGAAACTGATTCGGGAAAGAAAACTACAGTAGTTTGTTAAAGCCTCTCATGATGGCGGGAAGCGGACGTTTGACCCTAACCGAGGAAAAGCGTCGCACAAGGTTGAGGAGCCTGTGGGGATTGGTGGAAGATTAGTGATTAATATAATAGCTAGTGGACCATATCCAGATGATAAGAGCTTCCTCGAGATGGAGCGCTATGCTAGTGCAATCAAGCATATGCATTTTGAGTGTTGTTCTAATACAGAAGATGAGGCTCTGGCCAAATAGCAGTATACAATGGCAGATGATGTTGTATTCAAAAATAGAGATGCTGATAAGGTGGAGGCATTGACGATCGATCCGATTGTCACTTCGGCCATGATCGTCCCCCCTAATGAGAAAAGTTTTGATTGACAATGGCAGCTCGGTTAATATTATCTTCAAAAAGGCTTACGACTAGATGAGGATGGAAGCTAAAGATCTGAAACCGTGTAAAGTCTGCATTCATGGCTTTAACAGTATTGCAACGGAAGTAGTAGGCTATGTTGAGCTACCAGTGGAGTTAGGAGAAGGCGACCGTAGGAGAGTATGGATGTTGCCATTTGTCGTGTTGGATGTGGACTCTCCATATAACGTTTTTCCGAGTTGATCGACCCTTATTGAATTCCGGGCAGTTATTGCTCCTTGGTGTCTTACCTTAAAATTCCTAACTGATAATGGCATGGGAGTTGTGCATGGAGAGCAGGCGACCGAACGTGCCTGCTATGTGGCTGAGTTGAGGGACGCTCAACGGAAGGAGAAAGGAAAGGGTATGGACAAGTATTTCCGCATCTAACCCATCGAAGATTGAGAACCAATGCTTGGGCCTTGGCTCGGGCACCACAGTCGGTTCTATAAAGACATAGATCCGAGGGATGATGCAGAGGAGCCCAAAGAGACCAAGGCTGCATGGACCCAGCCGATGATCAACATCATGGTCAGCCAAGATGACCCATCGTAGGTCCTAGAGATTGGATCACAGCTCAGCCCCTTAATGATGAAGGAACTTGTTAGTTTTCTATGAGAGCATCTTGATGTATTCACTTGGACCTACTCTGACTTTTGTGGGATCTCGCCTTCCATTACAAGCCAAGCATTAAATATCGACCTGAGGCATGTCTCGGTGAAATTGAAAAGGCGCGACATGGATCCAGAGAGATCGATCGCCCTTAAAGAGGAGGTGGATAGACTCAAAAGAAATGGGTTTATCCATGATGCCCTCTAGCCTAAATGGGTATTCAATCCCATGCTTGTAAGAAAGGCGAATGAAAAGCGGCAAACGTGCATTGTTTGTTCGAACTTAAGCAAGGCATGTCCCTAAGACAATGTTCTCCTTCCAAGGATCGACCAACTAGTGGACCCAACCGTAGAACACGAGTTTCTATCTTTTTTGGATGCGTACTTCGGATACAATCAAATTCTGATGCATATCTCCGACCAGAAGAATACCAGCTTTATTACCGATGTGGGATTGTATTGCTATATGGTAATGCCGTTTGGACTGAAGAATGTTGGGGCAATCTATCAACTCCTAGTAAAATGAATGTTTAAAGATCAGATTGGAAAGACGATGGAGGTATATGTGAATGATATGCTCATGAAGTCACAATGATGAAGCAGTCACATTAAAGACTTAGCAAAGATATTTGACATCCTTCAATATTGCAAAATGTAGATCAATCCTCTAAATTTTCCTTTGGCATCGCATTAGGAAATTGTTTGGGTCTCATTGTCAATGATTGGAGAATCGAAGCTAATCCCAAGAAGATTCAAGCAATTCACAGCATCCAAGCGCCAAAGACAATCAAACAAGTACAAAGCCAAAATGAGAAGGTTGCCGCTTTGAGCCGGTTTATTTCCAGAGCCACTAATAAATGTATTGCTTTCTTCGACTTGATTAGAAGAGGGAAAAGGATCTTTGAATGGACACAGGAGTATGAAGATGCATTCCAAGCACTGGTGAACCCCTTAGAGAGACCTCACATCTAGTTAAAGCTGGTGGATCACAGACACTTGTATATCTTCTTGGATGTGTCGGTACACACTATAAGTGGTGCACTGTTTCGCCACGAGAATCGAATCCAGAGACCGGTTTATTATGTTAGCAAGCAATTAATAGGAATTGAAAGGAACTATCCGATGATAGAGAAATTGGCGTTGATTGCTTCACGAAAGCTTCGCCCCTATTTTCAGGCTCATCCCATCAATGTTTATATCGATCAACCGTTACGATGGGTCCTATAACGACCTGAAACGTTTGGATGGTTACTCAAGTGGAATATCATGCCGAGCTAATTTCATATTACCTATCTCCCTTAGAGGGCTATCCCGGGATAGGCACTGGCAAACTTTATAGCAGAATTCACTACACCTAGAGAATAGTGGAGCCTCTACCATTCAATGGAAAATGTATACGAACGGTGCATCCAATAATTATTATTTTCGATCTGGAGTCATCTCTGGAACTCCAAAGGATCGATCAATTTTCTATGCTTTGAATCTTGACATTCCCACAATAAATAATGAAGGTAAGTATGAAGCTCCGATTGCTGGACTCAAACTTGCCAGAGAACAGGGAATAAAATCTCTTGAAATCTTTTACGTTTCCCAGTTTGTGGTATACCAAGACAGGGGAGATTACCAGGCTAAAGGACAACGACTAGCTCCGTACCTTATCCGAGTCCATGAGCTATTAAATATTATGAAATCATGCACATTCCTCGGGATCAAGACAAGGATGCTGACTCGTTGGAAATGTTTGCTAGCACCGAGGATGCACAACAAAATGGCTTGGTTCTAGTTAATGTACTAGATGCTCCGAGCATAAACTAGATGGAAATTGACTGGATACTAGAGATAGAGCCTAAGAAGGAGTTGTGGATGACTCCAATTAAAATTATTTGCTATAGGGAGCAGTTTATAAATGGAGGAATAAAAAATGACAAATTCTCCGCAAAGCTTCACGATATATCATCTAGTAAGGATTCATGTATAGAAAGGGTTTTTTTGTTCCCCTGCTCTAGTGTATCGCTCATGATGAAATAAAATGAGTCCTGATGGAAGTTCATGAAAGGGAATGTGATGACCACATTGGGGGCAAACCCTAGCAAATAAAATACTCCGTTATGGTTTTTTTTACCAACTGTCAATCGAGATGCTACTGATTGTGCTAAACGATGCGACAAATGCCAGATGTATGCAAAAGTTCCAACAGCTCCGCGAACAGAAATTACACAAATGGCCAGTCCATAGCCATTTGCCACATGAGACATAGATATTATCAATTCCTTATCGATCTCTAAAGGTGGTGTGAAGTACGCTATCGTAGCGGTTGATTACTTCACCATATAGGCCTAAGCAAAACCTTTAACCATGATCACAATGAAGAAAGTAATCAAATTCATTGTTTGGAACATCATCTGTCGTTTTAGCCTTCCATGAACTTTTGTAACTGATAATGGAACCCAATGACATTGCTGAATTCAAAGACTTCTGCCTTCAACATCATATTGAAAAGAGATTTGCGGTAGTTGCTTACCCTCAAGAAAATAGACAAGTTAAAGCTGTGAACAAAATTATAAAGTTCATTCTGAAGAAACGTTTGGAAATGGCTAGAGTTAAGTGGGTGGATGAAATCCCAACAACATTATATGCTTACAGAACCACCTATAAGTCCATGACTGGCCATACTCTATTCACCCTTTCTTACAGCTCCGAAGCCATCATTCCTGTTGAACTCGGAGTCCCTTCTCATCGAGTGACCTACTACGATCCCAGAATGAACAGAGATCTCCTCTTAGAATCTCTAGACTTGGTAGATGAGAAGACCGAAGAAGATGATTTGAGACAAGCTACATATTAATATCAAGTTGTTTGATACTACAACATTAAAGCCCGATTTAGGACCTTTGATTTCCGCGATCTCGTCTTAAAATGGGTTTTTCCTGTCCCGTCACACATGAATCCTACTTGGGAGGGACCGTACGTCATTGAACAGAGGCTTGAAGATGGAACTTTCAAGCTAGCAACTATTGATGGCATCACACTTCCAAGGGCGTGGAATAACAAGCATTTACTACGTTATTTCACTTAGTTTATTCTTTTTCATTCATTTTTCCAAATTTTCTTTGACATTTGATTTCCCAGATATGTAATAAGACAAATTATATTATTTCTTTCCATTTGGAAAATAAAATTTGAAATTTCCTCCATATTTATGATTGTTGTAACATTACATATTAGTTATGATACCCAACTAACTAATACAGACATGTCTGAGCATGAACCTAGAGTTTGGAGCCAACCAATTACACAAGTTCACAATTGGACTAAACAAAATGAACATGGTCCCACCATTCATTCGATAATTCTCACTTACAACTCGATGGGTGGAGTACCTAACGAGAAATGGATGCAACTTGACCATCTGATAATCAAATTAATCCCACTAAGAAATGGGGAGAAGGTGAATAAAAAAGCGATCGTAACACGATCGATCACTCTCCAACATAAACCCTAGGCTTGGAAGCAATTCAATCAATCAAGGAAAATACGGTTTAAATATTTTCCAAAATAACTCTAAGTCTCCAGGGCATGAATCGAAGTATAAACACAAAGTGGGTGTGATCCGACCATCCACCAACAAACTCTTATCCCTTTAGTGCGGATATAAGCATAAACAGATAGAAGAGTGTGAATCGACCACTATTATTCCATTAAATCCAACCTGAAATCGATGGAAGGAGTATAAATTTGCTAAGGATGGAATTCGACCATCCACCATCTAATTCCTTTAACCCGAGAGCTAGGGCAGGAGTTATAATCACTTAAACAGCTGAATCCGACAGCGTAACACTAGGGCTTGAACCCAATGTCTACTACAACTTGAGGCCATGATCGTATGGAGGCCTTGGGATAAAATTAGTGGATTATCATCCGAATCAATGAGCGATTAATTACAAGTACATTTAATGGAAAATGTAATAGCTAAACTACTTAGGTAAATTCAGACAAATGTTCGACAAAAGTAAAATAACTTTATTTACATAAGCTTGGAAATTCAAATGCAAGTATTCATAGAAAAAGAATCAAATGACGAGGGCCAATCCCATACAAAATTGGCCAACAAAACCCAAAATACTTGGGAGCATGAGCACATGCAAAGAATCATTTCCTCCTCAGCTTCCTCTTCTTCTTCTTGGAACTGGGAGAGATTTCACTCGAACGTTCTACACTCCTCTTCTCTCCTTTCTTCCCGCTTCCTTGACCTTTCACTGGAGTAGTCTGGGTTGATACGGTAGGTGCATCTTGAGTAGGTTCTGGTTGTGGAGTGGAAGCATGCACAGTTGCTCCAGGGAAAATGATGGAGATGGGAGGGGAACGAGCTTCATTCTCTCCTGCTCGACTTTCGTCTCAAAGGCAATGTCCGCCCCGATTTTCTGTTACATTTCTTGCATAAAAGGGCTTGACAAGGATTGGGAAGCTCCAATAATCACAATGGCATCATTAATAGGAATCTATTGACATGGATCTCTTTCTTTCCTCAATAAAGCATCCACCAAGTTCTCGTCAATCATAAAAGCTTCCTCTACCAGTACTTCGGATTGTTGCCGAAGTCGTGACAGTAATGGACTCCGTCGCAAGCACCTGAGTTCGTGGTTGAGATTCTTAAGGAAGAGTGGGAACTGTAGCTAGCATATCTAAGGCTGAGGAAACATAACTAAAGAGATTAGATATATCAACCAGGGACACTCCTTCTTTCCGAGGGACGGGTGAGTTTAATGAAATACCTTCCCTAGATTGGTCACCTACGTGAAATTAAGGAGAGCCCCTTAGATGCACAATATGTGGCTTCTCCAGATTGTAACTAGGCTAGATGGAAGAATAAATAGTGGTGTTGGGAATAACTTGGTTCACCTAATTCTGGTCATCTGCAACATTGTGTGACATGAATACATAACCTTCATTGGTATACTCTTTTTGGAGTTATACCTGATTCTGGTCATCTGCAACATTATACCTGATTCTGGTCATCTACAACTTGAGAGTATGCGGCATGCTCTTTTTGGAGTATAAACTGGGTTTCACATAGAATCTTGGGTCCATCACCCAATATAATTTCGTCTTCTAGCCTCATCAAATATATTTTCGGTGCCGAAAGCCTTTTTCTCCTCTTGAAAAAGATGCTCCTAAGCACGTACAAGATGGTAAGGGTAGTCACCATAGAGCCACTCCAAGTTTTCATGCTTCAGAACGTTGGCATTGTAAAGAATAAACAGTGGAACTAGTTCTTCCAGAACCTCCTCCCAGGCCTTTTCTTTTGTAGCCTCCACGTCTTCTTTAATGAGGGCTTCAATGTGTTTAGCCTTTTCAATAGCCACGTATCTTTTAAGCCTGACAGTAACCAATTCATCACAGGCATCCTAACCGATTTTTAGTGCTTCCTCTTTATCGTTAGATTCACGCTCAAACTTAGTTTTGTACTCAGCCATGCTTCCTTGGGCCGCATCCCTTCCCAACACCAGTTTATGGTTTCAACGATAAATTGCTTCAACCTCAGCCAAGTTCCTGGCTTTCTCATCCTCGAGTGCCTTTATGGTCATTTTTGCTTTTTTCTTAGCTTCTTCCTATGAGCTCCTTGAAAATTCTAACTCGTTAGTTAGAGTTTTGATGATCCGCTTGTCCTGGGCCTCTTGGCTTTTCAACTTCTCAATCTCTACACTCTCTCCCAAGATACTTTAAAAATCCTCTCCACCGCTCTCACCCACTCATTATACTACTTGTGGATATCATTTACATAATCCACAGTCATTTGCTGGACTTTCTCAGGAACTTTCTTAAGATTAGGTACAAAAAATCCATCGAGACATACATTTGGAAAATCTAACTTAAGTTGATCCATACTTACGACAACATCGACTTGTTGAGCTTCAATGAAAACTTGGGTGTCGGCGCTTTCTTTGCCCGGCCTTTGTTAGTGAACATCATACTCACTAAGACGTCGATGAATGCTGAGGACGAGATAGAACAACAGACTATGAAGAAACTGAAGTGGGAGGGGACCACGAGAGGTGTCAATAGTAGGAATGTCGTCGCGGAGATCTTGTTTCCTTTCAGAAATTTAGGAGCAGGTGAACTAGATTTTGATCGATGTTTATCACGGGAAGACCTGTCTCTGTCGCTTATATTCTGGTAATCTCGATCTTAGTTGGAGCGATAGCTAGGGTCCTATTCACGACCGCTACCTTAACGATATGGGCCTGAACAAGAACTAGGATTTTGACGTGATATTTCCTATAGAAACTGAAACATATGCTTCTTCCTTGCCATTATTTCTAAAAAGAAAGACAAAAAATGTATCGGCTCTAAGTATTGAAGGACACGAGTTAAGTGCAATGCAATATGTGAAGTGTGTGCAAATGTGTGTGTCCTTGTGTCCCCCTAATGAACCAGTTATTGAAGCTTTACTAGTAGGAGTAACCTTTCCACTAGTGGTAAAAGGGATTCTCTGGAAGGAGATTCTGATCCGCCGATGCTCATGTCGGTAAAATAAAAGGCATCAACGTCATCCGGTATTGAAAGATCAGATAATGCATCAAATGTTTTGCCTAAGTGCTCTGAAGGTTGAGAAGTGGACCGATCTAGAATAACCTGAGAGATGATGGATAGCTTGGCTACTCTTAGGGAACCTACAATTGAGTTTCTTCCTTTTTACTTTTTCGAGAGTGGAGGGATGTGAGGATTGCGAGGATCCTACCACGGCTCGGAAACTAGTACCTATGTCATCGTCACTAGGGTCGTCACCCTTATCTCCAGCTGCATCTTTATCAGTATCTTCCCGAGCCCCTTAACTGGGGTCACAACAGGATTGGCTTGATAGCCTTCATTATCATCTGCATCCTGCTGCTCAGGCACTATAATTCTAGCAGTGACCGATAGCCTTATGTTGTGACCCTCATCCATTAGACAGTAGGAAATGAGGCATTCATCAGTAAGGAGATTCTTAATGTCTATATTTTTTGATGGAACCCTTTTGAGCACAAGGACTGCGTCTGTGTATTCCTTTCCATTAGGTCGTGGATCAGAACCTGCACAAACTAGAAAATTTGCATAATTCAGGATACAACCTGGATATAAGCACTCAAGAAATTAAGCAGGGAGTAATATTTATGTCCTTTTAACCACCATCTGCCAAAGCTGGATGGGCAACGAATATAGAACCACTCGTTTTGAAAGCGCTTAACCTGTTCCAAGCATCAGTCAGGATCTGACACTTCTTAGCCGACTCGAGAAATGTGAACGAAAGACTTCCGTTTCGTCGCTTGAAGGTGAAATGAAATCGAATGTCCTTAGGAGTTGGAGGATGAAATAAAAACTTTATGAATACCATGTCGGTATAGTTAAAGCAAGGCATAACCAATTGGATGTAGTTGTGCCGGTGCTAACCTTGTATGATATAGCATTTCTCGGATAAATGAATTGAAGTATGGGACACATCCTGCCCAACATATGAACTTATTGCATGCAGTAAAGCCCTCTGGCGCATATGAGCTCTGTTGTTTCGAGTTAGGACCCACATATCATTAAACAGAATCCTGTGTCTGGCACAAATTCTTCGAAGAGAGGCTTCATTGATTTTCAAAGCCATTGAATCCTCCGAATCTTCCAAAAATATCGCATCTTCT
Source organism: Allium cepa (assembly GCA_030765085.1). NCBI lineage: Eukaryota > Viridiplantae > Streptophyta > Magnoliopsida > Asparagales > Amaryllidaceae > Allium > Allium cepa. Next base: position 710,361,165 of record CM060932.1, read on the forward strand.
AGAATGTCGAAAGCAGGATCTATTACTTCGGCTGGAAGGATGGGAATGGAAAAGTAAAGGTCAAGTAATGGACATGAACTTTTTGGTTGTTCAGCTTGATGTCCGGGGAAGAGTCTATCAGAAGCAGTTGCAACGCTTGATTCGACACATGTATTATTGTGCTGTGAACGCTGTTTAGAAGGCATAGTAGCTAAATGATCCGAGTGTCTTGAACAAATGACTATTAAACTCAGTACATAATCTTTATTAGAAAAAATAACCCATTTCCCCCATGCAAAGTGTGTGTTAGTGCAGTGTGATGTAGTGTTATGATATGCATTGATAGGCAGTTTAGAACTAAAAACAACAACTATGACGAGATTTTGGGAATCGACCAGAGTGACCATCATTGCTGATCGTCTCAACTGATTCTCCACGTCACAGGGTAAAGATTCAGTAAAAACTCTAGGATTAGCTATTGGCATGTTGAAATTTGACTTATTTGTTCAGAAGTGGATGAACTTCAAGAAATATTTCCAAGGCGTAGGCAACAAATAAAAATATGCAGGTGATTATTCAAGTTCGTTCCATAGTTCGATTGTCATATTCATCTAATATCCAGTCCATTTCACATGCAAGTCATGTACAACTATTCAAGCATTCAAGGACGAAGCTCATTGCAAAGTTATAACTAAGATTTGAGGATTTTAAGTATGTCCATCAAAGTTAAGCCAACAAACAATCCAAAATGATGTTATGACCGATCTATCCCAATGCCCATAACCGACCATTTCTGCACGATCATTTCACAACCGATCGTTCTAGCAACTCCAACCGGCCATTATCCGTATCGATCTTTGCGATCAGTCCAACCTTCTGCTCAGGTTCCACACTTTGCTTCAATTCAAATCTCCAATCTCCAACCACTGATTCAAAAAACGATCGGCCAAAATCCTACCAAAAAACGATCGGTCCAATTTCTCTTCATTTTTTCAAGTACCAATCCATCAAAACGATCGGTCAAACTCTATTCCATTCTATGCTAACAACTTTACCACATCAATTTCGTTATAAACGATCTATAGAAGCCCATATTTTAGAACCCCAGGTATGATTGGATAAAATCGATCTTCCACCTTCGACCTTAAAAAGTGCATTCCACCCAATCTAAGACCACGTCACGATCTCCACCTCCATTTCGATCGATCGAATCACCATTGCCTAAATCATGCAAAATTAGAATGCGATCCTATCATCATGTCACAAAATTATTACAAGCAAGAGAAGTTCAACCTACGTATGTCAGAAATTAAAAAGTGGAAGGGATTTGGATTCGATTATGAAGAAAATTCTAAGGAGATGGAGGCAGTGTTGGCGGATATAGTGGATATAGTGAAGAAGTTGATCGGTTAAGAGATGGATGAAGTTTGGGAAACGATTTTGGATTTGAGAATTTAGATCAGAATTGAAGGGGATGAATAAGATGGAGTTTGTTTTCGTTTTGGCTCGGTTGATATACTTTGGTAATGAAAAAAAGTGGGAAAATAATCTAAGTGCCTGAGTATATATATGAAAGAGTGGACCGAACCAACAAAGCTCGCAATTCAATCAAATGGCCAAACCAAGAAACGATCAGATGCAATCGTTCTATGGTGAAGGTATGTCGATCCTTCTCTTTAATATGTAATGAAATTGGTTCATTCAACATATACTTTGATCATTTATGATCCAAAACTAATGGCTTTGGAACGATCCATTATTTTCTTTAAAAAAAACAATTGGACATGACCCAATACCAACGTATTCGACCCGATCCATATTGGAAATGGATAAAGTATGATCCACTATTGATGGATTCATGCCGATCCATTTAAAAATATGTAGGGAATTGACAATGACCCATGAATGTGCAATTGTGATCGGGAGTCAAGGATGGATACGTATATGTGCAAGTGTACGTCCCAAAATATTCGATTTCTTGAAATCGATAGAAATTGAACTCTCGTCTGGATTGATCAGAGGAAAATTTGAACCATTCACTCGAGCCTACTAGCTCACCGAAATGATTTAAATTATCATCATCAAGACGTGAATTAGAATTTATACTATAGGAAATCAACCAATCACCATGTCAAACAGAAAGAGATGCAACCCTTCAAGAAAAGCAATTCATCGAAGGGATAATTACTGTTCAGAAAATTGGATGGATTCCTTTTCGACGACACTAACTTGCATCGATTCAAAGCACATCATGTTGAAACAAGACGTACCTTGAGGGGCAAGATTTGTTCAACCTTTTGACCTGGTTATATTCAAACTGACTAGACAACTCAGACTCGACTACCATCGGGACCTACAAGTCAGATTAACAATCACGAATCCCAAAGATCGGGCAAAGATGATATATAAAGCAGTGGTGAAGCGAAAGCGGAAGGCGGACTAAATAGAATGATAAAATATGAAAATATACCATTTTTTGAAAATGGATTGGGTATCATCCATATTCACCAATTATGAATCATATCATATCGATATTACAGTTTAACTTAGTAGAAAACGATTGATATCTCAAAATCCACACGTCAACTATATATGAAACTTTGGGACATTAATATATTGAAGAGTGGAGCCCACCATACCGATCGCATGCCAAAAGGAGCTCACAAAATGATTGGTGTTGTTTGTTATTACAATGGATATAGGACCCGCGATCGATATTGTGACTTTCTCTAGACCTGGAGACTCTGCTGCCGAAATTTCAGGAAGATATTTCACCGTCTTCCCTTATAAATACACACCTGATTTTTCATTTTTAGGATTTTTTACGCTGCCTGTTACTTTGCACCCTTTTGTAAATTGGGATTCTTATCCAATTCCTCTTCTACTCAGTTTGCAATATGATTAATAAATCTAACTCATCAAAGTGGACATAGACAATCAACGTCGAACCACTATAAATTGCTATGTCTTCATTATTTGCTTAGTTTCAATTACTTTATTGCTATATTCTCTCTGTTTTAATTTAATCTTCTTCATTTATTCCTCTACAAAAATATTCTTAGGTATTTGTGCCAACTTTTGGCGCAAACAATAAATATATGAATGTTTTAAAGTAACAAAATTATATGTATAACATGCATATATATGTATATATAATCTAAATGTAAATATCATTTAAAATGGTTTATATATATTTATTAAAAAATTAAAAATTCTCCCTTTTTTAATGTTCATAATCGAATACATAGCAGGTATAAATTTAATTATAATTTTATTATAATAATATATAAATATTATGAATTAATTTGATAAACAAAAATAAATAAATGATAAAATATAATATATATATATATTTCAAATTTTAAATTTCCAAACAATGAATCACATTTTGTATAGTACGAAATAATTTAAGATTTTTCTAAGTCAAAATATTATTTTTTATTAATTAAATACTTTTTTCGATTTAAGAAAAGATTTTTTAAAATATTAAAATCAATTGAAAATATCTAATTTTTTACTAAAAGATTCTATAATGATAAATTAGTTAAAAAAATTAAGATCTAATTTTCGAAACATAATTTATTTTATATAAATTTTTAATTCGTATAATGGTTAAATAATACTAATTTTTTTTTAAATAATCACTAAAAAAATTATTTACATTAAGTAAAAATTATATAAATACACATTTCTAAAATATTAGTTCAATTTTTAAATGATATAGTTATATAGTTTAATATTATTCATGTAAATAAATTAATTAATATATTAATATATGTATAAATAAATTAATAAAATATTTGAAAATGAAATAAAATAACTCGTCTATGTATATCAAATCTATTATATAAAAAATGTTTTTTTTTCTACGCATAACCAATCAATATATGCGACAACAACAATACATACATGAATCTCACCTAACTAGCAATTCAATAATATATATATATATATATATATATATATATATATATATAGACACGCACAATATAGAGTTATATAGAGATTATGCATCATATTTAAAACTAAATACTCGGCTAAACTAATTTCCCTTAAGTACACCTTATAATGATGCATTCTCTTCCTCTTGAAACCTTCCTGATTCTTCAGATTGCAAGCCTTTGAATCGTAAACCCTTTGCCATCGAATAGCTATTGATTAGATTTGGGTTGTGTTGAAGCATCTAGGAGGTATATTTCGGCCAGCAAAATGGAGAGAGGAGGCAGTCAAAAAAGTCTTGATATAGCTAGGGTTAGGGTCTCTTATATAGTGGTTGAATAAAAGGAAAAGGTGATCATATCATTTATCTTTTCTCATCAGATCTTAACCATCCATTTCAAACCCATTTCCTTATTTTTAGCTGCCCCCATACCTTGTTATTACTATTGAAATTTTCCACCAACATTATGGGCTAATGGTCTATTTAAGTCCAAATAAATATAAATCCAATTTAATTTCTTATTGATACCTTATATCTAATGATATACCTATAGCGATTACAAATATAAATACAACAATATTTATTCCTGAAATCATATTCAAAAATTGTAATTAATATTTCATAGATACTAATTACTTTAATCAATTTGTAACAATTATAAACTAATTAAATCATTTGATCTAAAGGAAATTCATTATTTCGGTTGTGTGACTCACGGGTGTAAATATGGTCTGGATTAACATCGAACTATTCAAATGTTAATACTCATATGTAATGTACAGGTGGTGTGATATTTTTGCCAAATTTAGCGCTTATTTAATTTTGGTAAAATCTATTTTTACTTTATTAGGCATTACTCGGTTGTGACATTTATTTACACGAATTCTCTTCGTCAAAACTATATCACTTTAGACCTATAGAATTTGATAGTGGTCAAAATTCCAATATCGTCCATATTAAACTCTATAGTCCATACACAAAGTCTTTTGTTTAACGATAATAACAATTATTATTAACCGAAATGCTCTGGCCAAAGACTTTGACTTTGAGTTGACTTGAGTTGACCGTGATACTAACCCCATATAACCAAGAAGGCGAATCCTCTCTTGAATAGTGCTTCACTTTCAATACTTCCACTCTACCCAAGTACAGTCACTTAATAGAATTCTATGCCATAATTTGACTATAATCAAAGCGGAGCTTTCATATTGAAGATCCACGGTATTCTCAAGACGTGGGAACTATGTAAATCAGTCACGTTGATATTTTCTATTTGATCTAGTTATATTAACCAACAGAAAACTACTGAGTGATCGTTCCATGGTTATCCAATAACTATCAGTGCATAACCCCTTTATACCTACAACAACCATGAGTAACACATTATCCAACGTTTGGAGAGCGTTACGTACTCTAGTCTCAACGGATACATCGATATCTTGTCTCAATGCATCTTGACTAGGAACATTTAAAATGGTATATTTATTTTCATCATGATAAATTACTCACAGTTACAACACGTTGTAACTACTATCACAAAATGTACCATTTATGGATTTCTATATACTTTTAATTAAATTAATTAATCAATATAACACATTATATCAAGTATGTAGTAGAAATATAAACACCTTTTATTTCGAACAAGATTGATTACCAAGTTAGACATATGTAACAAATTACATAACCGCGCTTAAGGTATACCCCTAACTCTATCAATTATCTCTGCATTGATGACTCTATGTTCTCTGTGATTTATTTTATATTATGTATCGTTCTATCCTAGAAATGCATATGTTTATTACTTTGTACCGATACTGTGTACACATAGGTAAGTAGTTTATGATTTTAAAAATACATATCGATGTGAGAGTGAGGGAATATTCACGTTTGATAGCCCAATGTTGCCTCATTCTCTGTATTATTTTATAGTACTATCTAGTAATACCCTTTGGTAGTATGGTTATAGAGGTGGGGTGTTGCAGTCTCGGGAAAATAAACAAGCAAGTCACCAATTACGAATGTATTTAGTAGCTGTAAAATTAGACGTCTGCATGGGTATTGAAACGATGACGGGCAAAGGATATTTATTTATTAGAAATTATATTTTATATTTCTATTTGCCAGTCTTTAATTCAACTCATTATATACCTTAACTGATTAACATTGTTTCAATTATATTAATCGTGCAAATTTATTCATATAGTCTAGTATAACTTTATATAGCAAATATTATTATAATATTAGATTGATTAAATGTTACCATTTCATTTATCTAATAAGGATCCCACTAGATTTTTATGTTTCTCAAAACCCTAAGATGAAACATAGAAATCTTTTGACTTCTCTAGTAAGCGTTAGGACTCGTGTATTGCAGCACAACGTAATCTTGACAATAATTAATTAAAATATCAAATGAAACTTAATCCTTAAAAATGTTCTTTCGAAATCCAGTTTGGTGAGTTATTAGGGTATATAGTCAGTGCAGGAGGAATTGAAGCTAACCGAGACCAGATTTGAGCTATCGGAGACATGGCAGAACCCAAAACAAGTAAGGATGTAATGAGCCTAAATAAGATAGTGGTGGCATCGAATATGTTCATTTCCAAGGCCATCGATAAATGTATCCCATTCTTCAATGCGATCAACAAAAATAAAAACTCTGAATGGATTGAAGATTGTCAAAAAGCATTTCAAGAATTAGACTACCAATTCTTTCTAATCCTATGGATGAAGAAAATTTTTATATCTATATGGCAGTTTCTGAAAATGCAATCATCTCAGTGCTGGTAAGTGAGGAAAAGAAAGTCCAACTTCCGGTATATTATACTAGCAAAGGACTCAAGGATGTGGAAACTAGATATCCAATTGTAGAAAAACTATCACACTGCTTAATGCTCACTACACACAAATTAAGAGCTTACTTTGAAGCACATTCAATTAAAATTTTAACTAGTTATCCACTTAAGAAAGTCTTTAGCAAGCCAGAAACTTCAGGTAGGTTAGTTAAGTGGTTAATTGAGCTTAACCAAAACGATATCGAATTTTTACCACAAGTATCAATTAAAGGAGAGGCTTTGGCTGACTTTGTCAATGAGCGCCCATAATTTATTAAGGAGCGATAAAAAAAGTGATATATTTGAAACCTAAGTGGAATTGTTCATAGATGTAGCCACAAATGAACAACAAGCAGGGCCTAGATATTTGGTAATCACTCTTAACGGATAGTGCTTGCACTACGCCATGAAGTTAGGTTTCCTAGCTATTAATAAAGTTGTAGAATATGAATCAATGATAGCAGGACCTACCTTGGCACTTCAGTTGAAAATCCTTAGAATTGAGATCTTTAGCAATTCATAATTAATGGTAAATCAGTTGAATCAGAGATACAGAAGAAAGATGCTAGGCTAACCCAATATGTTAAGAAGATATTGAATACGTTAACCCAATTTGAAGATTTTTCGATACTTCAAGTGCCATGAGGCAAAAACTCTCAAGCCGACTCTTTAGCTAAATTAGCAAGTTCGCCAGGGGCACTAGCCCGAATTGTGCTGGTAGGCTATCAAGAGAAACTAAGTATAGAAGCCGAAAATCCTAATCCAGGAAATGAATCCATGGTGATGACCAAATCTCAAACCCAAGCATGCAAAGGGAAAAAATTTGAAACTGAGATCTTTCAAGAACAACGAACTAAGATAAGAACCGATGATCAATATAAGAGCAATTGGATGACTCCTATCATAGAGTACCTAACAAAATAAATACTATCAGTAGACAAAAAGGAAGCAAGAAGAATAAGGCGCCAAGCCCCAACTTTTATCGTGTCGAACAAGATACTCTTCAAAAAGGGATATTCGCTCTCTTATTTAGGATGTGTCAGTCCTGAAATAAGGTAAAAAATATTAAACGAAGCCCATGAAGGATGCTGTGGGGATCACTCTAATGGAATAAAATTAGCTAAGAAAGTTACGAGACAAGGCTTCTATTAGCCTCAAATGACTAGCCAAGCTATCGGTCTTATGAGAAGATGTAAAAAATGTCAAAGATTCTCTAAAAGTTCTCGAATTGACTTCTATATCAACTCCATGGCCCTTCGATATGTGGTGAATTCACTCCACTGCGTGTATCTCTAGAAGGAGCAAAATACGCATTGGTAGCGATTGACTATTTTATGAAGTGGATGGAAGCTGAACCACTCCCAAATATCACATCAATAACATTGCTCAAATTTGTAATCAAAAACATCATCACTCAATTTGGAATTCCACATAAGATAATATCCGACAATGGAACTCAATTTGAAAGTGAGGAATTCACTCGACTCTACAACAAAAATCAAATTATCAAAAAAAATTCATATGTAGCCCATTCCAAAGCAAACAGAGTTGTTGAAGCAACTAATAAAACCATAAAGGCTATTTTGAAAAGACGGTTAGTCAAGACGAAAGGGAATTGGGTAAAGAACTTCCCCTTATTTTATGGGAATATAAGACTTCTAATAAAACTGCAACAAGGCATACCTATATTCTCTTACTTATGGATGTGAAGCTTTGCTTCCAATCAAAATCGAGGTTCCTTCTCGTCGAAGGATCGCATATGCATTTGACTCAAATGAAGAGCTAAAGAAAGAATCGTTCGACTGAATCAATGTACAAAGGGATGAAGCGGCCATCCAAATGGTTGAGTATCAACAGAGAGTAACCAAGTACTACAACTTAAGAGTAAGACAATGGCCATTCCAAAAGGGAGATTTAGTGCTCCGACGAGTCATGGCAAATATCAAGAATCCTGCGGATGGACCGTTAGGACCAAACTAGGAGGCACCCTTAGTCGTATTGTAACACCTCATTTTTTAGTAATATTATTTAGGAAATTTAATTAGCTAAATAAAATAAAATAATGTAAGTTGATTAATGGATTGAGATTTGTGATTAAATAAGGGGTATCCATGCCTACGTGAACAATGAACTAAAATATTAGAATGAAGTGTTAAGGAAAATAGATAAGGGAAAAACTAGGAATAGACACATCCTTATACCCTAAACCCTCAACCCCTCAACACTCAACATTCATTTCATTTCACAAAAAAAAAGACTGCCACCATTAGCAAGAACTAGAGAAGAAAAGCTATGATTTCAAGAGGAAAGCTTAAGCAACAAAATCAAAGATCAAATCTCAAATCCTTAATCATAATGCTAAGGTAAATAATGACTACATCTCACTTTTCTAATTATTTTCAGTTTTAAGGATAACCGAATGTATATGCAATGTTATGCCATGATTTTGAAGGATAAAATGTTTATATATGTTTGTTGATAATTTATGCTTATTCATGTAGATTTTATCGTATGTTTTAATGTGAAAACCCTAATTTATGACATCTAAATGCCTTATAATCTTAGATATAGATCAGAAACGATATTTTAGAGATTGATTTCAAGTTTCATAATTTTCTATATCAATATGGATTTTATATTAACCTTCTAGTGAGAAAAATGATTAATTAGGTTTAAAATTATTTACGGTTAAATAATATATGGTTTGGGTCTAAAATTTATATATGTTAGAAAACATAATAGAAATGATTTTTTGGAATTTTTATAGAACTTTCCCAAGTATTTTGATGAATATATGAAATTATTTAAGGTACGGGACTTAAAAGTTTTATATATTTATAAAAGAAGAAGGGGTATTTTGTAAATAAGTTTAAATTGTTATTTCTTAAATATTGGCAGCATTTTTAGAAAATAAAATTAGCAACCAGTAAAAATTTGACAAACAAGGTAGGTTGGTTTAAAAGATTACTTTAAAAAGCAAAATTTCAGTTTTTACGTACTTTCATCATGTTCGCCTCTTTCGGCACAGGGGTTTAGATTGAGCGCTTTCGCCTTCATTGCTATTGAAACCAATGCACATAGCATCAATAACCTGGTATATAGTGAATTGGACAAAGACAGAAGGAACTGGGTTGAGACAATAGATTTCGATGGGATCGAAGTATGAATTTGTTTTAAATTGAAAACGCACCTGCTTTGCTTCAAAGGAAGTGCTTTCGACCTGGTTGGCTGTCAAATGGGTTAGATAGTTTTAAAAGAATGGTTTGTAAAAGGTTGCGTTGTTATATACTTTCGATTAGGTTGATACTCTTGCTGCCGCTTTCTACCTTTCGAAGCAATGCCTTCGAAAGGGTTGTTACTGTTTTATAAAAACCTACCGCTTCTCCAATGTTTTCGGAAGGTTGGTTTCAAGACCAGTACTTCTCTACTTAGGAATGCTTTCGAAAGGAATGCTTTTGACTTAAGTGTTTTATGACCCTTTTGCTCTGTTGAAGTTAAAACCCAAAGGTTTCGAATGGTTTAGTTTTAAAAGGTTTCGGATGGTTATTCCACATGTTTTATTTGAACCTAAATGCTTTCGAAAGTTTTGATGCTTTAATGCTTTTGAAAGGTTTTAATGCAGGTTTTGAAGGGGTGATTCACTAATGTTTTCGAAAGGTTTTAAATCAATGGTTTCAAAAGGGAGGTTCCTCAATGGTTTCGAAAGATTTAAAGGAAAGGTTTTCCAACTGCTTTGAAAGGTTTAAAGGGAAAGGTTTTAAAATGTTTTCAAAAGGCAATGTTTAAAGGTCGTAAAGAAGGAAGTATAAGGTTTTATAACTTCCAAAGGAAAGGTTTTTCAATGTTTTCGAAAGGTTTATATGAATGATTTCGAAAGGAGTGTTTTGGCCTTTCGCCTGGATGAAAGAAAGGGGTTTACTTGGTTTTGAAAGGGGTACTTTCTACGGATTCGAAAGTGGTACTTTCAAAGGTTTAAATGTTTTCATCAACACAGATTTGAGTAAAGTATATATATAACTTGGCAAGGTGATTTTGAGTAAGGAATAAAGTATATATATATATATTCTTTGTTTAAGTTCCATTTGAATGTTTTAGATCAATTTGAGATGAAAAGGTATTCAAGGAAAATTTTGGGAAGATTACCCTAAGTAAAATGACTCTGATATTAGAATACCAGACGAGGCTGGTATAGGGTCTCGCCCTATACATTAGCTATTAGCCCCTTGCTAATTCAGTCCAAAATTCCAGAGTGTAGGTCTTTGTCATAGGTAAAACTAAAGTTATGGTACATACAGGAAGAAATATATTTGTATAAAGGTAGGTTATTGGTGAGCCCGCAAAACCATTAGGATCAGTTGACTTGGAGAAAGTAAGTTAGGGACATACCGTCCAAAAGAGGAGAATTTAACAGATGTTGGATTTTTTTATTGTCTGGTAGGCCGGAGTCAGCTAAAGCTTAGTAGTTAGTCAAACAAAACTATAGTGTTCGGACAAATAGTCCATTTGTTACCTGATATGTATGTTTACATATTAATGATTTACAGTTTTAACCAATTTTGGTTGCAGGATTATGATTTACAAAAGAAATGTTTAAAAGGATATTAGTGAGGGGAAACCAGTTCTGCTAAGCGGCATGGTCTCACTTAATATCAATAACCGAGATGTATAGTATTACTCACACCAAGCTTTATGTCTGACTCGAAGTTTACATTTTTCCCTTCAAACTCTCGAGTGCTCAAAATTGATTTGAGTAGGCTGAGGGTTGTGGATATTCAAGGTTTTAGTAGTTTGGCGAATAAAGCTTCTGGAGATGAGCAGGTGGCTGACGGATAGCTATTTAAGAGTTGCATTTTTTATTTGATGTATTTCCGCTATGTTTGTATTATGTCAGTATTACTATATAGTAACTCTGATCAACCAAGGGGGCATCTTCATATGTTTCTCTTGGCGTATTCATGTAATTATTATATTTGATTTGAACATGGGAAAGCTATAAGGTTATGTAATGTGAATATGGAACATGTATTAAAAATGTAATCTGAAAAGCTATTTTTGGAATCTGTGATTTTATTTCATATTCATGTGATGCTGATATTATGAATACCATTAACATTAACGTATCAGGTCACCAGAAGTTAATAATAGTCGACGATTGTAGCATTTGTAGACTTAGCTTCCGGCCTCCAGATAGGGGATGTTACAACTTGGTATCAGAGCACAGTTTATGAAAAGTTTTGACCAAAAATTATTTTTGAAAACATAATCCTTAGGAATTAGAGAAAATATCGGGGATGGGATAACGCTATTGTATCATACTTGTATTTTCTATATATGAGTATACGTTATATCTCTAGTCTCCTATCTTTATTAGGATATTCTTCTGTATCTCACGAGGCTAAAATATATATATGGATGCAAGAAGAGTTAATCTTGGAGGAAGCACCACAAAAAATGGTAATGCCTGACAAAATACGAGAAGGAATCAAGGTCAGGCACAAGCTGGTAGTATAGGCGCTTTAGTCCCGCAAATGGATATGGGGGCTATTTATCAGTTTTCATTAATATGATGCAAGCGGGAATTGTTGCTAGTTTAGTTGGAGGAGGAGTTCAGGAAGTTTCGGTGTTCAACAATAATGCTATTCTGAGTAGAGACTTTGTTAGGCTTAGAGGGAAGCCATTTATCAGAACTGAAGATGCTATTGAGGTAGAGAACTGGTTGTTGCATTTTGAAAGGATATTTATAGACTTAGGGCTCAATGATGAGCAAAAGAGGAGGTTGGCATCAAGACAGCTTCAGGGAGCAGCTTTATTCTAGTGGAATAGTGTGACTGTTGGAGTTAATGAAGAGACGATGACATTGGCTGAGTTTAGAAGGTAGTTCGAGGACAGGTTCACGTTTGTGATGGCTAAGTCTACCCTGATTAGAAAGCTTTCTGAACTGGAATAGGGGGAGATGATTGTGATGGAGTATGCTAGAAGGTTTGAGGAGTTGGCTAGGTATGGATATTCCATTGTAGATACTATGATGAAAAGAAATGAGAAGTTCATTAAAGGGTCGAAGCCTGAGTAGTCAAGGGTTACATTACCTCATATCAGAGATCCTTGTGATGTTGTCATGAAGATGGATTTGAGGTACGAAGAAATGCTTGATTTGCTGGAAAAGAGTAAGACAAAGGAAGTCCAGGTGGGGCAAAGTCGAAAAAGGAAATTCTTTCATTAGAAGGGTGCTCAGAAAGGTGGAGCTGTGAAGAAGGGAAAGTCTGAGGTTGTCTGCTATAAGTGCGACAAGAAGGGAAATTTTGCGAATGAATGTCGTCCTAGAAAGAAAAGGAAAGTGATCAAGAAGAAGAACATCAGGTGCTTCAACTGCAATTAGATTGGCCACTGTAAGAACCAATGCAAGGAACCAACAAAGGATGGGAGAGGAAAACTATTTGCATTAGAACCAGCTGCCTTGAGGCCAACGGTACTGGATAAAGGAAAGGCGATGAGGTATGCTTCGAATTCATGGTATTCCTATTAGTGTTCTATTTGATACTGGTGCATCGCATTCTTTTATATCTCGATGTTTGGTTGATAAGCTTAACCTAGAATCCTCATATTTACTTACTTCCTTAAGGGTTGCAAATCCGATAGGACGGTATGCGACTCTTGGGATGAAGTGTGACCACTTAAAGTTTGACTTGCTAGGTTACACCTTTGTTTGCAGTTTGCATGTGTTTGACTCTATAGGGTTCAGAATTGTTTTGGGCATGGATTGATTAAGTAAATACGATGCTAGAATATTTTTCCATGATAGGAAAATATCACTTAGACCCCCTAGTTGTAGTGAACGGATAGTATATACCATAGAAAGCCTTTGTTGTGAGGTGAATGCTTTGTTGGGTGTTATTGAGTTGGAAGATGAGTCGAATCGAGTTTTCGTGGTTAGAGAATTCGTGGATGTCTTCGAACCAGTAATTATATTGCCACCAAAACGTGCCATTGAGTTTCAGAAAGATTTGGTACCTAGAGTAGAACCAGTGAGTAGACCACCAAGCAGGATGACACCTACCGTGATGAGAGAGTTGAAGGTGCAGTTGGTAGAGCTGGAAGGAAAAAATCTAAATTGACCAAGCAATTCACCTTAGGGAGCAGCCGAAGTCTTTTGGAAGAAGCCAGACAGATCGTTAATGTTATGTATCGATTATTGTAAGTTGAATGAGGGGACGATAAATAATCGATATCCATTTTCTAGAATTGTTGATTAGTTTGATCAGTTCAGTAGAGCCAAGATATTTTCTCAGTTGGATTTGGAAATGGGTTTTCATCAGCTTAGAGTATCAAAAGATAGTATTCCTTTGACGGCGTTTAGGAACAGATATGGATCGTACGAATGGTTAGTTATATCGTTCAGACTACCTAATGCATCGGAATTCTTTATGGGTCCGATGAACCGAATTTTCAGAGAGCACTTGGACAGATTCGTGTTAGTGTTCATAGATGATATTTTAGCATAATCTAAGGATGTGAGAGAGCATGAAGTTCATCTTAGAGTAATGCTTGAGACTTTGAGAGAACATTAGCTGAAGCGAAGTTTTTGATGTGTCATTTTTGGAAGAAGGAAATAAAGTTTCTCTGTCATGTAGCTTCAGAGAGAGGGTTGTCAGTAAATCCAGCTTAGAGCGTGGTAGTGTATAGTTAGAAGAGACCAGAAATGGTGACTGAGATAAGAAGATTTCTGGGATTAGTCGGAGAGTATCGGAGGTTCATAAAAGATTTTTCATGGATAGTTGCACCGATGACTAAGCTAACGCAAAAGTATGTGAAGTTTGCTTGGACCGATAAGTGTGGGGAAGCATTCCAGAGCTCGAAACCCTTACTGGCCCATGCACGTGTTGGTTGTTCCGGGTGGAAACCAAGATTTGATAATTTATATAGATGCATGCGGAGTAGGATTAGGAGCTATGCTAATGCAAAGTGGTAAAGTGATTGCCTACGCTTCTAGAGAACTTAGACCTCATGATGTCAAATATCTAACCCATGACTTGGAATTAGCCACAGTGATTTTTGCTTTGAAGGTGTGGAGACAATACCTTTTGAGAGAGAGAGAGAGAATTGAGTTATTTATGGATCTAAGTCGTTGAAGTATTTGTTCCCTCAAAAGGAGCTAAACAGGAGATAGCAGAGGTGGTTAGAATTTTTAGCTGCCTTTGACTTTGGAATTGAGTACACACCGGGGAAAGGCAACAAGGTTGCAGATGCGCTTAGCCGAAAATGACAGAATGCAAATGATATCAAAGTGGAAGGATTTGTAAGCATTGTTGACTTGCAGAGTGCAGTGGGGATCAAATGCAGGATCTAGTGGGGAGAGTGTTGTGTTATCTTTTTTATAAGTTCGATTAGTTATGATCGAAAGGATTGGTTCTAAGCATGGAGAGGATCCCGTATTGGTTGAAAGGATCAGAAGGTTAACAGATGGAATAGAGAGCGATGACTTAAAGGATTTTATTCTTGACCAGAATGTGTGGTTGAGAAAGAAGGGAAGATTATGTGTTCCAAGTGTTGGAGTCATAAGGAAAGAAGTTTTGGAGGAATGCCATTGTTCGAAATTTACCATTTATCCAGGAGAAACAAAGACGTATCAGGACATGAAGAGAAGTTTCTTCTGGGAAGGTATGAAGTGGGATGTAGGCTTATGGATGAAATAGTGTTTGAACCATCAGTAGGTGAAAGCCGACCATCAAAAGGCAAGTGAGTTACATCAGCCATTGGATATTCCGTTATGGAAGTGGGATTCTATTTCTATGAATTTCATAGACGGGTTGCCGAGATCTAATAGAGGAAATGAAAGTATATGGGTCATAGTGAATAGATTGACCAGGAGTGCCCATTTAATTCCAGTTAAGCCAACTAGGATGGCACCTAATTTGGCTAGGTTGTTTATGAAGAATGTGGTTAGACTTCATGGAATTCCTAGTAGTATAGTAAGTGATAGAGATTCCTTATTCACTAACGAGTTCTGGAAGAGTCTTTAGCAGAGTTTAGGAACTAAGCTCAAGATGAGTACCACTTACCATCCGTAGACAGATGAGCAAATGGAAAGAGTTAACAAGATCTTGGAAGATTGTTACGATCTTGTGTATTGGATTTTAAAGGATCATGGGAAGACTATCTACACTTAGTCGAGTTTTCATATAACAACATTTATCAGACTAGTATTGGGATGGCACCATTTGAAGCTTCGTATGAAAGACTATGCAAATCTCTAGTTTGTTGGTTAGAGATCAGAGATAGGATGGTTCTTGGTCAAGATTTAGTTAGAGAAGCCGCAGATAAGATTGAGTTGATAAGAGCAAGGACGAAGGAAGCTCAGTTTAGGCAGAAGAGTTCTGCAGATAAAAGACGAAAAGATTTAGTGTTTTCTATTGGAGATTAGGTTTTCGTCAAAGTATCACCAATGAAAGGTGTTGTCAGGTTCGTGAAGATAAGGAAGTTAGCATCGAGATTTGTAGGACAATTTCCTATTGTTGAGAGGATCGGGAAACTCACATATAGAATAGAGTTATCGAGTAGATTGTCAGGAGTCCATGATGTTTTACATGTATCACATCTGACTGTGTTAAGGATCCAATCACTACTATAGCACCGACTTTGTTAGAGGATTTAGTAGTGGAACCAGATATGACTGCAGTTAGGAATCATATCCGTATAGTTGAAAGAGATGAGAAGAAATTGAGGTACAAGACAGTCAGATTAGTGATGGTCCAGTGGAGTGATGATGATAAAGACTATACTTGGGAGACTGAGAGTAGGATTAAGGATGCTTAACTAAATCTGATTGATGGTATGTTTTAATTTTAAATGTTTTGATGTGTACCTTATAATTTCGAGGATGAAATTATTTAAGCAGGAGAGTCTGTAACACCTCATATTTTTAGTAACATTATCTAGAAAATTTAATTAGCTAAATAAAATAAAATAATATAAGTTGATTACTAGATTGATATTTTTGATTAAATAAGGGGTAGTAGTGCCTACATAAACAATGAACTAAAGAATTAGAATGTATTAGGGAAAATCAAAAAGGGGCAAAATAGGAATAGACACATCCTTATACCCTAAACCCTTAACCCCTTAACACTCCCATTCATTTCATTTCACAAAAACATAATATAAGGTCGACTTCCATTAGGAAGAACAAGAAGAAAAGCTAGGACTTCAAGAGGAAAGCTTAAGCAACAAAATCAAAGATCAAATCACAAATCCTTAATTACAAAGCTAAAGTGAATAATGACTAAATCTCACTTTTCTAATAATTTTAAGGAAAATCCAAACTTATTTGCAATGTTATGCCATTGATTTTGAAGGATAAAATGTTTATATACGTTTGTTGATGATTTATGCTTAGTCAAATAGATTTTATGACATGTTTTAATGTGAAAACCCTAATTTATGACATCCAAATGCCTTGCAATTTTAGATATAGATCAAAAATGATATTTTAGAGATAGGTTTCACTTTTCATAATTTTCTGAATTAATGTTTTATATCAATTTTCGAGTGAGGAAAATGATTAATCGGGTTTAAAATTATATATGATTAATAATATATGTTTTGGGTCTGAAAGTTATTTGTGTTATAAAACATGTTAGAAATGATTTTCTGGAATTTTTATAGAATTTTCCTAAGTGTTTTGATGAATATATAAAATTATTTAAGGTATGAGACTTAAATGTTTTATATATTTATTGAAGGAGAAGGGGTAATTGGTAAATAAATTTTTATTTTTATTTTTGAAATATTGGCAGCATTTTTACAAAAGAAAATTAGCAACCAATAAGATTTTGACAAACAAGGTAGCTTAGTTAAAAGATTACTTTCAAAAGAAAAAATTCAGTTGTTACATGCTATAAGCATGTTTCGCCTCTTTCGGCACAGGGGTTTTCGATTGACAGCTTCTGCCTTCATTGCTGTCGAAACCAATGCACATAGCATCAATAACTTGGTACATAATGAATTGGACAAAGGCGAAAAGAACTGGGTGGAGACAATAGGTTCCGATGGGGTCGAAGCATGACTTTGTTTTAAATTGAAAATGCGCCTACTTTGTTAGTGCTTTTGACCTGGTTGGATTTCGACTGGGTTAAATAGTTTTAAAAGAGGTTTATAAAAGGTTGCACCTTTATATGCTTTCGACTAGGTCGATACCCTTGCTGCCACTGTCTACCTTTCAAAGCAATGCCTTCAAAAAGGTTGTTTTCGTTTTATGAAAACCTACCGCTTCTCCAATGCTTTTGGAAGATTGGTTTTGACACCAATACTTCTTTACTCGGGAATGCTTTCGACTTAAACATTTTATAACCCTTTTGTTTAGTTGAAGGTAAAACCCAAAGGTATGGAACGGTTTTGTTTTAAAAGGTTTCGAAAGGTTATTCCACATATTTTACTTGAACCCAAATGCTTTCGAAAGGTTTGATGCTTTAATGCTTTCGAGAGGTTTTAATGAAGGTTTTGAAGAGGAGGTTCCTCAATGTTTTCGAAAGGTTTTGAACCAATGGTTTCGAAGGGGTGATTCCCCAATGGTTTCAAAAAGTTTAAAAGGACATATTTTCAAAATGTTTCAAAAGGTTTGAAGGGAAAGGTTCAATGTTTTCAAAAGGCAATGTTTAAAGTTTTTAAAGAATGATGTCTAAAGTTGATAGCTTTTGAAGGAAAGGTTTTTCAATGGTTTCGAAAGGTTTATATGAATGGTTTCAAAATGAGTGTTTTGGCCTTATGGCCTAGATGAAAGAAAGGGGATTACATGGTTTCGAAAGCGGTATTTTCAATGAATTCGAAAGGGGTACTTTCAAAGGTTTAAATGTTTTCATCAATAAAGATTTGAGTAAAGTATAAATATAACATGGCAAGGTGATTTCTGTAAAGCATAGAGTATGGATATAATTTTCTTATTTAAGTTTGATTTGTCGGTTTTAAATCAATTTGAGATGAAAAGGTTTTCAAGGAAATTTTTAAGAAGATTACCCTAAGTAAAATGACTCAGATCTTAGAATACCAGATGAGAGTGTATGAGGTCGCGCCCTATACATTAGATATTATCCCCTAGCTAATTCGGTCTAAAATTACAGTGTGTAGAGCTTTATCGTAGGTAAGACTAAATTTATTGTACATACAAAAAGAAATATATTTGTACAACTGTAGGTTATTGGTGAGCTTGCAAAAACCATTAGGATCGGTTGACCTGGAGAAAGTAAGTTAGGGACAGACCACCCATAAGAGGAGAATTTAATAGATGTTATATTATTTGTTTATATTGTTGGGTAGGCCCAAGTCAGCCAAAGGTTAGTAGTTAGCCTAACAAAAAATAATGTTCGGACAGATAGTCCATTTGTTATCTGATATGTATGTTTAAATAATAATGCTTGAAACACCCCCACACCCCATAGTATACCCAAAAAGACACACTAAATGCTGTAGTGCATTGTAGCTATAACTAAAGCTAGTAGAGACTAAGATTCACAAGACAAAGTAGATAGATAATAAAACAGCGGAAGTAATTAAAAACAATAAGTGATTTTAAAAATTAATACTTCATAAATACTTCAGACAAACCACATATGTTCAAAAATACCAAATATAATTTTCTTATGAAAATAAAATCTCAGTCTCATCAGAAAAACAAGAGTATAAACACAAACTTTCCCTTAATACAGTGCTAATACAATAAAAGAACAGAAGGCTAGAAATAAAAAGAAGGAATACATGATAGGGTCTTCAAGTCTCCAAGAAGCTGCGGTCTATCTTCCTTGGCCCTGATTGCCTATGCGAGGAAAATGGGGAAAATAGAGGAGTCGGTTAGACTAAAAGTCTGGTGAACGATATAATTACTAGAATCCGTAAGCAAAGTAAAAGTAATAGACCTTACAACAGCTCTAGTATATATAAAGGAAACAAAGAGAATAGGAAGAAAAAGGAATAAGCTGAAAATAAATACGAATTACTAAATTAACGCAATTGATTAACTTTAATTGTTTGCACTTGTCTTTGTTAGTTTCTTTGATTAGGCTGAATTCCTAATTTTACCCTTTGATTAGCCTGCTACTCCATAGACCTTACTGTAGACTAGACGTTATATAAGTCCCTACGCATAAGGTAATGGCATCTACGAAAGATGCACAAAGTACAATGTGTCTATGAAAGACGCACAAAGTATTTATTGTGGACTAGATGTTATATCGCTCCTTACATAGAAGGCAATAGTGCCTACGAAAGGCACACATACTTAAGCGCTTGAAACTCATAGCGATTACTGAGCACAGAAATGGAAGTTGCACGCATAACTGCCACCATGCTCATGCTAATTTTTGCTCCACCTATTGGGTCTTCTTATTACCTGTGCTCTAGCATAAGCGTGCCCCTCATCTCACTTCAAGATTATGTGAAACACCGTGTCCATAGAAAAATAGAGGAAATGCTGTTGGTACAGGCCCATCATCCAAACAATATCTAGTTGCGTCCCTTGTCCAAATCCCTCATGATTTGGACTTCTATTTGACGAATTACTACCATTATTAGCATAAGCATGCCTTCATCTCACTTCAGTCTAGTGTGAGATCACCACTTTGTCTAATAGGGAATGCTTTTTGGTAGAGGTCCTACTTTCATCTTTGCTTATTAACTTAGATAAATTATTTAAATAAACCTTTTTTTATTGTCTTCACCATCTTTTCTTATTAATTTATCCTAAGTCTTAAAATAAGCCTCATTCTGTTCTATTTCTTATTATAACATACATCATAATCATGCTTATTACTTAACCCAAGGTCTAAGTGTAAAAATAAGCTCCTTTCATCTTATACACTTTTTAATTATAATTCTACGTTAAAACTAGGCCAATTATCTTTAATTAGTCTAATTTTAACATTAATATCATAATTAGGCTCAATTTTAGTCTTAATTCCATTTTTATTACAGTCTTTACAATTAACATCTTATCTTCCGTTATTCTTGTATTCTTATAATTTTACTCCATCGCGTTTAATCTATCCTAATCCATACGTGAAGAAGAAGGAGAAATAAAAGAAAACTGAAAATAGAAGAAAATCAAAAGTGTAGGAAAAAAGATGTAAATAACGCATAAATAACAGTAAATAAATTAAAATACTGTAAATAAACTGTAAATAAATAAAAAGCTATAAATAACATAAATAAACTAAAATTAACTGAAAAGAATAGCTTAACGAAATAGACTGAAAATAATTCAAAAACTGTAAATAAAATACTAAAAAGGTTACTCCAAAAATCATTATAAAACTATAACTATTAGAAACCTTATTATTTCAAATTACTCAAAGATATTTAAAATAATTACAATCACTCACCTGTGGTCCTAAGCTCTTCCCTTTTGGTCTTCCCAGATCCACTTGAGGGTATTAAAATATTTTTATTATAAAGATTCTCTCATTGGAAAATTATTCCTTTTAGGGTCCATCCTGAAAAGTTGAACCCAAGTGGAGAAAATCTAGAATGTGAAAAAGTGTTAGGCCTAGGATTTTATTTATAGGGATAGAAGTGGATCTTAGACCATTGGATTTGGAGATTGAATATGATGCAACCATGTCATAGACCGAATGCGAGCCATCGGATGGTAGCACGGAGGGACCAGATTGAACAAAAGAATGAAATTGACGTGTTAAAATCACACAACATGAAAGAAAAATTCCTTCGTCTCATAAACATAGGTGGGTCGACCTACAGTTCGACTGCCCATAATGCTGGGTCGACCGGTCGGTCAACCTAGGCCTTGGGATGGTCAACCTCCCTATATATATATATATATATTTTCATTTATCTTGTTAATTCTGTATCTTGCTCATATAAGCTCGTATTTTGACCTTCTATATATGGAAATTGACCAGAAAATCACTCTAGACACAATGGTGCAACTCTCGTGGCTCAATTATGATAATCTCATGAAGTTATTTTGTTATTTCATTAAGTAACTAATTAATTATTATGGGTTAAATTTGGGGTTTGTTACATTCTCCCCTCCTTAAGGAATTTTGTCCCTGAAATCTCTAAGGATGAAAGAATGAACTAACGTTTTCATCCAAGTTCTGCAACCAACTACTCAACCATCATCCATTCATCCATTATCCTTAAGTTTTTCTAATGAAATTTCTGATACTTATTTGATTAGTGTAGTGTTAATGTCTCTAACTAATGCAAAAGATTAGACGGTCCACTAATTCAGTTGACCCCCTTTTATGCAATCATGTGTGTGCGATGTATCCAAATGAATGCAAAAATTCCTAAATAAAACCGATAGTTCTATATGAGTGCTTCAATCGTCATCCAAATGCAAGAACCATGTGATAAACATCCGTCTATAGCAACCATGAAAATAAAAATGCAAATGCGCACATATCCATATACATATGCTCTAGTATCCTAGTTTGGCCGATCCCTTAGAGATAATAATGCCTAGTGTAAGTATATGCGTCCATTAGCATCCACTAGCAAATACTTGCAACCACTTGCATACATCATGCATAACATGTTCTAATAACATGTTTACATCAAATCCTACCATCCACAGGTTAACTCCTAAGTTCTACTCTTCCAAAGGATAATAAAGGAAAGAACCTATTTAAAACTAAAGATGGAAAATAGGAAATTCAAAAAATTGCTATCAAAGAAATGCAGATATGAGATACGAATTTTCTCCAAATCAAATTTAATCTTCTCCAAAGTCATTTTAAGCTCTGTAGACTCTATCCAACATGAAAGTGACTTGCACGGTCTTCCATAAAAAGCTTCGAAAGGTGCCACACTAGTGATAGCTTGAAAACTACTATCATGTGAGAATTCCACTAAAGGAAGATGATTTTCCCAAGTTTTTTCAAAATCAAAAATACACGTCCTCACTCATGTGTGTCTTACAATCGTACTAATTTCACTTTAATGTTCTTCTTTAGCCTGCTAACATGAATCAACATTCCTAGGTTCTCACTAGTGCCCTGTATGCTTTACGAGAAACTCTATTATTACTTCCAAAAGTAACTACTTCTGTTCCTTTTATAGCCTTACACCTTATCCGTCACTCCTTAGGGAATGATTCCTATCTATTCACTTTTAAGAGTTTGGTTTGGTTTTAATCCTCTCATTTCAAAAACTAAGGCTTCTAAATTTTCAAATCCTAAAATCTTTATCCTTAAAAGTGTTATCTTTAAGTTCTTCTTAAATTCAAAAATGCTCGGTTGCTTAACATTTTATGTTTCTATATTTGCATCCTTACATCTTTTAGAATTTACATTATTTTCCAAACCTAAGGGGAAAAACTTTCAAATTCTAAGTCCAAAACTTATTCCTCGCTTTCTTTTAAAGACCTTTACAACTTTCCATAAAAACTGGAATTTTTTAAAATTTAACTGTTGTTAAGTTCTTTGCTTCCAAAAACTTATTTACTTTTTCACCAAACCATTTTTCTTTTAGATACCTTTAAAATGTCCTTACGTGTTTTCAAGCCATCTTCTTATTACACCTCTTGGTCTCATACTTTAATGTATTGGAACTGCTTTCTCTAATGAGAAATTATTAATGCTAAAGTCTCTTACGAACCTTTTAAAAGAAGATTTCATATTTATGTGAAATTACAAGGAACTTATTTTTTATTTTCTGAAATAGGCTATACAAAATATGGTGCTTCCTATACCTTGTATATCTCTTTCACATATTCCTTATAACTTCATAAAACATTTTTATTGGTTCCGTAGAAAATTATACCATTATCCTTTTCATTCCAATAGATTAAAGTATGCTTAATTTATATTCTTCTATGATAGGCATTTTCTAATATCTAAATTACACATTTTTTTATAGGAAAACTCAACTTCAAAACTGTTTTAATATATCCATAACTAGAAAACATTTTCTTATACATACTAAAATAATAAGTGTACTTTACAAATCACTTTATTTCTATTCTTTGAAATTATCTTTTTTTTAAAATACATTTTTATTTGGGTTAAAACAGATGTTGCGTAAAACATCGTTACTACAACCCAAAAATGCTAGTGTATGGATTTAAATAAATACTACTAAATCTCATATACTATGTAAAAACATGTACTTTGGGAGTCACCTACTATAATAATGCTGTTATAATTTATACTCCCTTTATTTTGCACGAAAACATCTATTACAACAATAAATGCTGTAATCTACGTTTTCGATACTTAATACATTTCAGGATTTTATATTTAAAATCTCTGTTTACTTACAAAAAAACTAGTGAGCTATATACGTTCTATAATTCTTCAAAAATAATTTCACTTTTAACAAAATTTATATCATTAAAAACCAATTTAAATTTCTTACCATATTCCTAATAACTCAGTATTTACTTTTTAAAAAATATTGATAATCTTCTTTGCAATTCTAATAATTTCATTTTATTAGGTTAGATATAAAGTGGATTTTCCTACTTACTACCCTAAGAGTATCCTTTCTAAACCTCGGAAATCTCATTTTCTTACTTAAAGTCTTTTGTTCCTATACTCATATTTATTCTAAGGTGCTACCGTTAAATCCACTTATATGAAACAATTATAATTTCTACAGTTATCTACACATGGGCTTTCTTCTTTCCTTATCAATTGAATCTATTATACGTCTCCAATGTTTGCCTACCTCTCTTTGGATTTTCACAATTTGAACCTAAATGTACAAAATCGTTTCTCAAACTCTTTCCATGCGTTGACTTACTCCAAAAGTGACACTTCAAGAACTTTGCTCTCAACTGATGAACACGAAGTGTATGAAGAACCTCCTTTAGATGAATAACATGCTCTTCCATACTCTTGAAAAAATGTTGTCTACGACTACCACTGTGAACTTATTTAGGACATCTCTAAAAACACGGCTCATCAAATCTACAAAATAGGCTAGGGCGTTGGTTAGCCCAAAAGGCCTAACCAACCACTCAAAGAATCCATCGGGTGTCCTAAATGCAGTCTTATTAATGCTGTCATCAACGACCCTAAGCTGATGAAATCCTATGGCTAATCAAGCTGGGAGAATAACGAAGAGCCAACTAACCGATCAAAAAGATCATCAATCCTAGGAAGTGGATAATGGCTCTTCTTCGCGAGCTTATATAGCTCTCTATAGTCTACGCACAGTCGAAGAGAACCATCTGCCTTAGCAGCAAAGACGACTGGCGCTCCCCACTTCGATATGCTTCTTCTTATGAAATCTTTCTCCAAAAGCTCACAGATTTGCTTACTCGATTCCTTCCGCTCCATAGGTATCATATACCTCATGAGTAATGCTACTGGCTTAACATTATCAGTCAAATAAATCCTAAAGTCAATCTCTCCCTTAGGGGTAGTCCCTTAACCTCCTCAAAGACGTCTGGAAAATCTCTAACGAAAGGAACTGAATCTAACTCCGCTGATGATGAATCGAGGAAATAAAGGCAACATAACTGACCCTTGCGGGTCGTAAGAAACCTCGAGTCCTACCATTGCATGTCTCTAGTCTAACGACTCTCCTCTCTTAATCTAATATAGCCCTGTGGATATCCAATCCATCCCCAAATCATCACATACCCTAAAAATCCCAATACATAGGCGTCACAATCAAACTCTACACCAAGGATAAAAAATTTCAAACCCCTACAAACCATAGACAAGTGTGTCGATCCTCCTAGGGGGTTTGAAACAACAATGGAGTCCACTATTAAAGAGATGTCTGTGCAAACAATCTATTAGAGAACTGGAGATGAAAGAGTGTGATGCTATATAATTGAAAAGAGTACGAATGGGAAAATCAGAAATAGAAATCAAACCTTCAACGGTGACTTTCCTTTTGTTCTATTTCTTATTATAACCTCTGTTATAATCATGCTTATTACTTAACCCAAGGTCTAAGTGTAAAAATAAGCTCCTTTTATCTTATACTCTTTTTAATTATAATTCTAAGTTATAATTAGGCCAATTATCTTTAATTAGTCCAATTCTAACATTAATATCATAATTAGGCTCAATTTTAGTCTTAATTCTTTTTTACTACAGTCTTTACAATTTATATCTTATCTTCGTTATTTCGGTATTCTTATAATTTTAATCCATATTCGCATTTAATATATTCGAATCGATATGCGAAGAAGAAGGAGAAATAAAAGAAAACTGAAAAAAGAAGAAAATCCAAAGAGTAAGAAAAAATATGTAAATAACGCATAAATAACAGTAAATAAATTAAAATATTGTAAATAAACTTTAAATAAATGAATAATCATAATCAACAAAAATAAACTAAAATTAACTGAAAAGAATAGCTAAACGAAATAGACTAAAAATAATCCTAAAAATGTAAATTAACTACTAAAAAGGTTATTCTAAAAATCATAGTAAAACTACAACTATTGGAAACCCTATTATTTTAAATTACTCAATGAAATTTAAAATAATTACAATCACTCACCTATGGTCCTAAGCTCTTCTCTTTTGGTCTTCCTAGATCTGCTTGAGGGTATTTTATAAACAAGATCCTCTCCTTGGAAAATTATTCCTTTTAGGTTCCTTCCTAAAAGGTGAACCCAAGTAGAGAAAATCTAGAATGAGAAAAAGTGTTAGGCCTAGGATTTTATTTATAGGGGTAGAAGTGGATCTCAGACTGTTGGATTTGGAGATTAAATAGGATGCAACCACGTCGCAGGCTGAATGAGAGCCGTCAGATGGTAGCACGAAGAGACTAGATTGAAAGAATGAAATTAATGTGTTAAAATCGCAGAACACGAAGGAAAAATTCCTTCGCCTCACAAACGTAGACGGATCGACCAACAGCTCGACCGCCCATAGTGCCAGGTCAACCAGCAAGTCGACCTTGGCCTTAGGATGGTCGACCTCTATATATATATTCGTTTATCTTGTTAATTCAGAATCTTGCTCATATAAGCTCGGAATTCTGACGATCTATATATGGAAATTGAGCAAAAAATTACAATGGACCTAATGGTACAACTCCCGTAGCTCATTTCAGATAATTTCACAAAGTTATTTTATTATTTAATTAACTAATTAATTATTATGGGTTAAATTTTGGGTTGTTACAATGCTTCGCAGTCTTAACCAGTTTTTGTTGCAGGATTATGATTTGCAGAAAAATGTTTTAAAAGGATATTAGTGAGGGGAAACCCGTTCAGTTAAGCGGTGCAGCCTCACTTGATATCAAATAACCAAGATGTATAGTATTATTCACACCAGGCTTTATGTCTGACTCGAAGTTTATCTTTTTCCCCTTAAACTCTCGGGTGCTCCAAATTGATTTGATTAGGTTGAGGGTTGAGGATTTTCAGGTTTTTAGTAGGTTGGTGAATAAAGCTTCAGGAGACGAGCAGATGGCTAGCGGATAGCTATTTAGGAGTTGTGGTTTTTATTTGATGTATTTCCACTATGTTTGTATTATGTTAGTATGACCATATAGTAACTCTGATCAACCAAGGAGGCATCTTTATATGTCGCTCTTAGCGTATTTATGTAATTATTATATTTGATCCGAACCTATGAAAGCTACGAGATTATGTAATGTGAATGTAGAACATGTTTAAAAATGTAATTTGAAAAGCTGTTTTTGAAATCTGTGATTTTGTTTCATATTTATGTGATGCTGATATTATGAATACCATTAACATTACCGTATTTGGTTACCGAAAGTTAGTACTATAGATGACTGCAGCATTTGTAGCTCTTAGCTTTGTGCCTGAAAATAGGGGATGTTACACGTACTCAAAGTAATCCCGCTAGGGACTTATAAGCTTTGCAGGCCAAATGGTAATGTCATAGCAAGAACATGGAATGCCGAACATTTGCTGCCATACTTCCTAACCATAGATGAATAAAGAAAGGATTCATTAGATTATCTTAGATCAACTCAAGGGCCCTAGCCATCAAAGGCTTGACCGTAAAAGGTCCTGGCCATTAAATGTCTCAGCCATTAAATGCTTGAACCACAAGAGGTACCGACCATCAAAGGCCCCAGCTATCAAAGGCTCTACTATAAGTGGTCCCAACCATCAAAGGCCCCGGTGATTAAAGGTCATAAGCTTTTAGTGCCATCATCAAAGGCCTCACTGTAGCGCCTCCTAATGGGAGGCCAGAATAATTCTTTTGGTCAGTCTAAACTTTTTGCAAGCCTTTAACCCCTGCCTTTATTGCCTTGTTGGAACGCTTACTTGAGGAAGGATGGAGTAAGCCTTTAGTGCTGTCATCAAAGGCCTCACTAAAGCACCGACCAAGCCTTCTGTGTCATCACTAAAGGCCTCACTGAAATGCCTCCTAGAAGAAGGATGAAATAAGCCTTTAGTGCCTACCATCAATGGCCTCGCTAAAGCACCGAAATCTTCAAAAGGAACATCAGTCAGAATCAAGTGCCAAGTAGTGCTCCCAAGTCAATCAAAATCAGAGCCAAGTAGAGCTCCTAAGTAGATTAAAATCCAAGCCAAATAGAGCTTCGAATCAAATCAAGTTTTTTAAAGGAAAGTACAATAAATATGAGCTATTAATGTTCCCTAACAAATAAAATTTTCAGCCAATGGCTAAGATATCTTGAACTTTAATTATTACCAGCCAAGAATTTCTAGTCTTCTTCCATTATTGTCAAATAAGGATTTTTGGTGTTTTTCTATTACTAGATAAGGATTTCTAGTCTTCTTCTATTTTACTAGATAAGGATTTCTGGTCCTTCCATTATTGCCAAATAAGGATTTCTGGTCTTTTTTGTTACCGGATAAGGATTTTTGGTCTTCTTCCATTATTACCAGATAAGGATTTTTGGTCTTCTTCCATTATTACCAGATAAGGATTTCTGATCTTCTTCTATTATTTCCAGATAATTGTCCCTAGACTTCCATTATTATTTGTAAACGAGAATATCTAGACTTCTATTATCAACCATACAAGGATTTCTGATTTTCTATTCGCATTGCCAGATTAGGATTTCTGTTCTTCCTCTATTATTTTCAAATATGAAATTAGAATTTATGATATTGTTGAAAGATGAAGGTTTCTGGTCATCTATTATTATCAACCAAATATGAACTTTTGGTCTTCTAATATTGTCATAAGATAAGAATTTCCAATCTTCTTATATTGTGATTAGATATGGATTTTTGGGCTTCTACTATCATTACCAAACTTGGATTTATGGGTTTCTATTATTATTTCCAAAATTTGGATTTATGGTCCTCTTCTATTATCTCTAAGATATTATTTTCTAATATAGATTTTCTAATTTTGATTTCCAAGCTTTTGGCCTTCTATCGCCAAAAAGGATATCTTAGTTTATACTCATAACTTGACCAAATAATTTTCAAGCTTATGCTTCAAAGTTTATTTTTATTGTCTTTAATGTTAGGATTGTAAATTCAAACTAGCATAAGTAATTTGGGAAATAAATACTAATTCGTATCTCAATCATGTCTAAAAGATCAATTGCTCATAAAAATGCCATTCACTTCATGTTTAAAAAAAATAGAGCCGGCCAAGGATCTTATTGAAGATTGGGTGAAGGAATTTTTGGTTTTACTCTAAAAAGTAAAAAGCTTCTCTTGTACTAGAGGTAGGCTAAACGTTATCCACATAATTCCAATATCTGAAGTGACATCATAAAGGGATTATTGGTATGAAGTCCTATATTGAAGAATAAATCCACACTTTGACAACAACATATCGCTTCGAGGCTATATCTTCATACCTCGTCACTTCGACAACAACATCTCTCTTCGAGGTTATATCTCTAAATCTCGTCGCTTCATCAACAACATGTCTATTTAAAGCTGGAAATGACCATCTTCAATAGTATATCACATTGCTGCTCACACAACTCCGAACATCCATAAACGTGCCAGTCATATCATATATCAACAAGGCTAGGAAGAACTTCAACATTAGTTGCACCGCTCATTACCATTGACTTCGATGGTGTTAAATATCAATGATAGATTGATATCGAAGAGGCATCTCATTAGCAATCACTGAAACTACTAATACCACGACGGTGTCTTATCCCATAAGCACTTCGAAAGTATTTAAGTCAAATAAGGTCACATCGCTCTTCGTCGATAACCACATCGTGTTTATAAAGATCATCGAAGACATGCCACTACCAAAATGCACCGCCATTTTCTTACCAAATTAAAGCAGGCTTATCGACGCACTGCTCTTTGACCACAAAGTCACTTTCCAATTCATAGAGTATTGCATGTAAAAGTAAGGTGATGATGTGGGAACACGGTCTACATCATCTCGACGACACCATCTACATTAGTGGATATAGCCAACAACATTGAAAACATGGTAATAAGGCAATACCGCCTCCATAAAGAATAAAAGTTGGGTTAATGGTGTCGAAATCAAATGCCGTCGAAGTGCACCCTACCGAAGACATGAGATGCAAAGTGAGGGAGGCAACCCGCCTCTATAAATACGGCCCGAGAGGCGCCATTTTTTGGGTCGAATTTTCTTTTCTCTTTCTCTCTCTTCTAAATAAAAGCCTTGAAACCCTAAATCAAATCAGGGATAAATCGATTTGACTATAATCACATTCGAATTGAATGAATATGGACTTAATTTTGCATATTGGCTTTGATTATAACCATATTGAACATTATTGTTTTGAACTTGCATATTATGATCTTATCACAACCAACTCGACGTGAACATAGTCGAGATGCCTTGAACCGAGATTGACTTCTATATGCATATTTACATGAACCATAGACTATGAACTATGGATTTTGAATATAAGGACGAGATGAATAGTCTATTGATATTTACAATGGACTTTACTGTATCTCAACGCCTTGTATTCAACACCATTGAACATATGACATATCATTGGCATATTGGAATATCTTATTTAATAGCCGGTATGAAGTCATATATATGGAAATGGCCTTCGAGGAATTCAAGCATATAGATCAATCGTAACAAAAAGAATTTTATCTCAAGGGCCATTTGTCTCTCAATCATTAGTGTTTCTATCGTAAGATTAGTCCTAAGTAGTAAGCTAAACCTGGATGCATTAATCATGTCGATTTGATGACTCACATCTGCATTAACCACGTTGATATGATCAATTTATTCGTTATCACCTTTCGTGTATATAGTAATCAAGTCAACAAGATTAACCAATGCCTCATAATGTCTTTGAAAATATTCAAATCTAGGAATAACTTACTATATTTAGTATCTAAAGTGTTATACCATTTTTTGTTCTAACATTTTTAGCGATATAAGAAGGGCCCGAACCTCTGATTTGTTTTATTGCCTCATTATCTAGACTAATTAAGTGAATTTTTTTAGGAAAATGAGATAACGAAGACTTAATTCTTAGATCAAAGAGGTCATACAGACGATGATACTAGAAGAGAATGTTACTCCTAATTTCAACAGGGAAACACAGAGCATGGCAAACCGTCACAACCAGTATATCCAACTAGTAGTGAGGACAAAATCCAAAACTTGGAGAAACAAATGCTAATGATGAAAGAACTCTTAGAAGGAGTGTTTGCCCAGAAATCTTCAAAGACTACCAAGCTTACAAGAGCAGACGAAGAAAAATCTCCAAGGAGAAACTTGAATGCTTCCCAGCTTAGAGATAAAGGCAAAAGCAAGCTTGTCATAACTCCACAGAAAAAGAAAAGTAACCGGCAAACCAAGGCAGATTATCAGAAAAAGATGGAGAAAAAATCCCATGAACAGTTTGGAAGCTCTACTTTGGAGGGATATACACCTAAAAGGAGCAATTATCATTCCGACGAAGACTACCTAAGGGTTGTGGCAGCAAAAATGGAGAAGGATATGCTCAATGCCAATGGGAAAATGACTCAAGATGAGAGAGTCAATGATAATCAATGAGAAGCTCTCTTCACTGATGAAATTATGCCTGCAAGAATCCATCTTACATTAAGATCCCAACAATTAGATACAATATAACAACTTATCCAGACGACCATTTATTGGCCTTTGAGAGTCAGATGGACTTGTATATTGCATCTGGTGCAGTGCGGTGTAAACTTTTCCGACGTGTGGCAGCCAAATGTTATCAGCGGTATCGAAAAAGGACTATATACTTTAGGAATCGATTTTCTTATGAGTTTTCACCCCAATTCTACATCAACAGAGATCGCGCCATTAATTATACTGTAGTAGCAAACATCAAACAAAGACTAGGAGAGCTATTAGTGGACTATCTTAAAAGGTTTAATGTAGAAGCTTCGAAATCTAAAAACATGACCGATAAAGACAAGCTGGTGGGAGTACACTCGTAGCTAATCGAGTAAACCACATTTTAGCATGAATTATACATTCATAGGTGCAAATATTTTCAAGACTTTCACTTATAAGCATATAAGTTCATCCGAATGGATGAAATATACCATGCTAAAAAGAAAGCTCGACTGAAGAGGGAAATGAGAAATATCAATCACATCCATAGTAAAAAACTCAAGATGGGAAGAAGACTTGAACACAGACCCTGTAGCTTTAAACAAACCAATATCTTATATATATGCTATGATGAAGCAAAAATGGTGATTTCCCAATCTCTTACAAGGCAAATACTAATCCAGAACCAATAATAGGGGAGAATACTACTCTTAACACAAATTCAATAGACATAAGACAGATGAGTGTCAGGTGTTGGCAGGCATAATCCAACGGAATCCGTAACGGATTGTTAAAGGAGTTTGTCAAGGGTGACCAAAAAGGTGTCCTTCGAAAGAAGAGTAATCTAAAACTCCCAAATAATACCGCGAATATGGTAGAAGAGGATGCCCAGCTTGATTTCATCCCGCCTCTTAATAGAGTTGACATGATTCATGGGGGTCCACAAATAGCCGGAAACGGCAAAGGTGCCAGAAATTGTTACATTAGAGAAGCGAAGGAAGGAATTTTCTCCATCCAGGAAGAACCACTGCACCAAATCCCTAGATTTTAGATTCAAATGCATAACCTAACCATTACTCCATAAGAGTTGAAAGGACTATGTCGTCCCCACAATGACCCACTCATGATAACTGCTCAAATCGGGCTTTCAGTTGTAAAAAAAATTCTTGTTGACAATGAAAGTGTAATAAACATCATCTTTAAGCATGCCATTAATCATATAGGAATTCCTAAGGAGAAGTTGGAGCCAAGCCTGAAGCCTATCTTTTGGTTCAGCAATAAAGGGTCAACCATCATAAGGTAGATAAAGCTACTAGTACATATGGGGGTTCCGCTACACTACAAGACTTTCAGAACTCTATTTGTTATAATTGATCAACCATCTTATTATAATGCGTTCTTCGGAAGGCTGGCGCTACATATGGTTGATGCCTTTGTATCACCAAATTATCTGATGGTGAAGTTTCTATCCAATAGTGGCTGGGGAACATTAAGGGGAGAGTTTTTAGCTCCTATGAAATGTATTTTGCTATGCTTCATCAATATAAGCAAAATTACATTCCTTGTTATGACACAGCGCAAGCTAAGTCAATCGAAGCTGAAATTACTCAGCCTTTGAATTAAGGTTCATGCAACCAATCATTCGAGGATAAGGAAAAAGCATGTAACGACAATGCATGTTTAGGAAATTAAACTTCTTATAAACGAAAAGGATGAGAAAAGATGTAAACCTAGTAAATGAAGAGGTGGAAGGAGAGTAGATTATCACTGATCTCGATTGTAGGGGTGACCAAGAGAGGATACAACCCATCGAGAGGGTTGAGGAAATATGCATAGACCCAATTGACATGACAAAAGTAGTAAAAGTTGAAAAAGAACTGGATAGCAAACTAAAAAGGGAATTAGTTCATTTTATTCAGTCCAGCAATGACGTATTCGCTTGGACTCATTCAGACCTGGTAGGAGCAGACCCAACTATTATATGCCATGCTCTGAACATAGATCTAAATTTCATGGCAATTCGACAA
Source organism: Allium cepa (assembly GCA_030765085.1). Lineage (NCBI taxonomy): Eukaryota > Viridiplantae > Streptophyta > Magnoliopsida > Asparagales > Amaryllidaceae > Allium > Allium cepa. The sequence continues at coordinate 710,394,880 of CM060932.1, forward strand.
AAGAAACGGTAATTCGACAAAGTTCAATCTAATACTTTAAAGGAGGAATTCAAAAAGTTGCTTGAAAGTGGGTTCATCCAATAGGTGCTATCTCTGAAGTGGTTATCCAACCTAGTTCTAGTCAATTAATCTAACAGAAAATGGAGAACTTGCATCGATTATATTGATTTATATATGGCGTGCCCAAAAGACTTTTATCATCTCCCAAGTATAGCAACAAGTGGACACCAACTTTTGTCTTTTATGGATGTTTATTCAAGGTATAACCAGATTCCAATGTTCAAGCTTAACGTGGAAAAAACTAGCATTATAACAGATTGAGGGACTTCCTGTTACAAAGTAATGACCTTCAGACCGAAAATTTAAGGCGACATATCAGAGACTAGTAAATATAATGTTCACGGAGCAAATTGGTCAAATTGGTCGGAACATGGAAGTATATGTAGATGACATGCTAGTCATATCTCAAGAAAGATATGGTCACTTGAATGACTTGGAAGAAATGTTCATTGCATTGAGAAAATATCAGATGAAACTTAATCTGCAAAAATAATTTTTCAAAATACAGTCTGGAAAGTTCTTAGAGTATGTAGTTAGTGCAAGAGGAATTGAAGCTAACACTGACAAGATTTAAGCTATCAAAAACATGGCAGAACCTAAAATAAGCAAGGACGTAATAAGCCTAAATGAGAGAGCGAAGGCATTGAATAAATTCATTTCCAAGGCCAGCGATAAATGTATCACATTCTTCAATGTGATCAAGAAAAAGAAATTTTTTGAATGGAGTGAATATTGTCAGAATGCATTTCAAGAAAATCGCAGATTCTTTCTAGAGTTGTAGATGGAGAAAATCTTTATATCTGTATGGCAGTTTCTGAAAATGCAATCAGCTCAGTGCTGGTAAGGGAGGAAAAGTGAATCCAATTTTTGATATATTATACTAGCAAAAGACTTAAGGATACGGAAACCAGATATCCAATTGTAGAAAAACTTGCACACTGCTTAATGCTCACCATGCATAAATTAAGAGCTAACTTTGAAGCACACCCAATTTAAAATTTAACTAATTTTCCACTCAAGCAATTCTTTAGCCAGACAGAAACTTTAGGTAGGGAATTGAGCTTAGCCAATATGATATCGAACTTTTACCACGAGTGTCAATTAAAGGATGGGCTCTGGCTGACTTCGTCAATGAGGGCATAAGATTTATTGAGGAGCAATCAAAAAATGAGAAGGAATTGAAACCTAAGAAGCAATGGTTCGTACATGGAGCTTCAAATGAACAAAAAGCAGGAGTTGGATATGTAGTCATAACACCTAATGGGCGTTGCTTGCACTACACTATGAAATTAGGTTTCCCAGGTACTAATAATGTAGCAGAATATGAATCAATGATAGCAGGACTTACCTAGGCACTTCAGTTGAAAATCCTTAGAATTGAGATCTTTAGTAATTCATAATTAATGGAAAATCATTTGCATCGGAGATATTAGACAAAAGACAGTAAGCTAAACCGGTATGTTAAGAAAATAGTGAAGAAGTTAACCCAATTTGAAGATTTTTCAAATACATCAAGTGCCACAAGGAAAAAACTCTTAAGCTGACATTTTATCTAAATTAGTAAGTTCATGAGGGGCAACAGAAGATTGAATTATGCTAGTAGGCTATCAAGCAAAACCAAGTATATAAGCAGAGAATCCTAATCCAGGAAATGAAGCCTTGGTGATTACCATATCTAAAACATAAGCATGCAAAGGAAAAAAAGATGAAACTGTGGTCTTTCATGAAAAACTCCCTAAGATAAGAAATAATGATCAATACAAGAGCAATTGGATGACTCTTACCATGGAGTGCCTAACAAAAGAAATATTGCCAGTAGACAAAAAGGAAGCAAAGAGAATAAGGCGCCAAGCCCCAACTTTTATCATATCGAACTGGATACTCTATAAAATGGGGTATTCGCTCCCTTATCTAGCATGTGTCAGTCCAGAAATAGTGTTAAAACTATTGAAGAAAATCTATGAAGGATTTTGTGGGATCACTCTAACGGAATAAAATTAGCGAAGAAATTTACGAGACAAGGCTTTAATTGGCCTCAAATGACTAGCCAAGCTATCGATCATGTGAGAAGATGTGACAAATGTCAAAGATTCTCTAAAATTCCTCGAATTGACTTCAGCATCAACATTATGGCCCTTTGATGTCTGGGGAATCGACTTAATAGGACAACTGTCTGTATCTAAAAGAGGAGCTAAATACGCAGTGGCAGCGATCGACTATTTTATGAAGTGGGTGGAAGATGAACCACTCCCAAATATCACATCAATAGAAGTTCTCAAATTTGTAATAAAAAATATCGCCACTCGATTTGGAATTCCACATAAGATAATATCGGACAATTGAACTCAATTTGAAAGTGAGGAATTAACTCGACTATGCAACAAAAATGGAATTATCAAAAAAATATATCTATATCCCATTCCAAAGAAAACATAATTGTTGAAGCAGGTAATAAAACCATAAAGACTATTTTGAAAAAAATGGTTAGACAAGGTGAAAGGGAATTGGGTAAAAGAACTACCCTTTGTTCTGTGGGCATATAGGACTTCTACTAAAACTACAATAAGGTGTGCTGCATATTCTCTTACTTATGGATGTAAAGCCATGCTTTCAATCAAAGTTGAGGTTCCTTCTCATCGAAGGATCATATATGCATTTGACCAAAATCAAGAGCTAAAGGAAGAATCATTCGACTAAATCAATGAACTAAGGGATGAAGTGACCATCCGAACGGCTGAATATCAACGGAGAATAACCAAGTACTATAACTCAAGAGTAATAGAATAATCATTCCAAAAGGGAGATTTGGTGCTCCGATGAGTCATGGAAAATACCAAGAATCCTACGGATGGATCGTTAGGACCGAACTGGGAGGGAGCCTTAGTCGTACAAAAAGTAATCCTGCCAGGGACTTAAAAGCTTTATCGACCAAATGGTAATGTCATAGCAAGAACATGGAATGCCGAACATTTGCAGCCATACTTCCCAACCATAGATGAATAAAGAAAGGATTTATCAGATTCTCTTAGAGCAAATCAAAGGCCCCAGCTATCAAGGGCTTGAACCACAAGAGTCCTGGTCATTAAAGGCCCCAGCCATCAAAGGCTTTACCGTAAGAGGTCCCAGCCATCAAAGGCCATAAGTTTTTAATGTCGTCATCAAAGGCCTCACTGAAGCGCCTCCTAGAGGGAGGCCAAAGCAATCTTTTGGTCATTCCAAAGTTTCTACAAGTCTTCAACCCCTGCCTACATTGCTTGGTTGGAGCGCCTCCTATAGGAAGGATGGAGTAAGCCTTAGTGCCATCATCAAAGGCCTCACTAAAGCGTCGACCAAGCCTTCAGTGCGTCATCAATGGCCTCAATAAAGTGCCTCCTAAAGGGAGGATGAAATAAGCATGTGCATGCCATCAAAGGCCTCACTAAAGCACCGAAATCTTCAAAAGAAACGTCAATCAGAACCAAGAACCAAGTGGTGCTCCTAAGTCAATCAAAATCAGAGCCAAGTAGAGCTCCCAAGTCAATTAAAATCCAAGAGAAGTAGCGCTTCGAACCAAATCAAGTTTTCAAAAGGAAAGTCCATCAAATATGAGCTATTTATGCTCCCTAACATATACATTTTTCAGCCACTAGCTAAGAGATTTTGAACTTCTATTATTACCAGACAAGGATTTCTAGTCTTCTCCCATTATTGTCAAATAAATATTTATGGTGCTTTTCTATAACCAGATAAGGATTTTTGATCTTCTTCTATTGTTATCAGATAAGGATTTCTAGTCTTTCCATTACTGCCAGATAAGAATTACTCATCCTTTTCTATTATCAGATAAGGATTTATGATCTTCTTTTATAATTACTAGATAAGGAATTCTGGACTTCTTCCATTATTACCAGATAAGGATTTATGGTCTTCTTCTCTTATTTCCAAATAAGGATTTCTGGACTTATATTATTTCTAAACGAGAATATCTAGACTTCTATTATCAAACAGACAAGGATTTTTGATTTTCTATCAGCATTACCAGATTAGGATTTCTGGTCTTCCTCTACTATTTCCAAATATGAGTTTTAGAATTTATGATACTATATCCAGATAAAGGTTTCTGGTCATCCACTATTATCAACCATATACGAATTCAAGCTCTTCTAATATCATTACCAGATAAGTATTTTCGATCTTCTTACATTGTGATCAAGTATGGATTTCTAGGCTTCTACTATCATTACCAAACTTGGGTTTATGGGTTTATATTATTATTTCCAAAAGTTGGATTTATGGTCCTCCACTATTATCTCCAAGATATTATTTTCTAATATAGATTTTTTTGATTTTAATTTCCAAGCTTTTGAGCCGCTATCGCCAAAAAGGATCTCTTATGTTTATACTCATAACTTGACCAAATAATTTTCAACCTTATGCTTGAAATTTTATTTTTATTGTCTCTTATATTAGGATTATAAACTCAAACTAGCATAAGTAATTTGGGAAATAGATACTAATTCGTAGCTTAAGCATGTCTAAAAGATCAATTGCTAATAAAAATGCCATTCGCTTCATGTTTTATAGAAAAATGGAGCTAGCCAGGGATCTTATTTAAGATTGGCTAAAGAATTTTTGTTTTACTCTAAAGAGTAAAAAGCTTCTCTTATACTAGAGGAGGCTAAATGTTATCCATATAATTCCAATATCGGAAGTGACATCATAAAGAGATTAAAGCTACTAAGTCCTATATTGAAGAATAAAACCACACTTTGACAGCAACATATCTCTTTGAGGTAATATCTATGCACCTCTTCACTTCGACGAAAACATCTCTCTTCAAGGCTATATCTCCACGTCTCGTCGCTTCATCAACAAATGTCTCTTTAAAGCTGGAAACGAGCATCTTTGATAGTATATCAGATCGCCGCTCACACAATACCGTACCTCAAAAGACGTGCTAGTAATATCGTATATCAGGAAGGCTAGGATGAAATACGACCTTAGTCGGACCGCTTATTACCAATGACTTCGAAGGTATTAAATATAAATGATAGATTGATATCAAAGAGGCGTCTCATCAACAATCACTAAGACTAATAAAATCACAGCGACACCCCATCCCACAAGCTCTTCGAACGTACTCAAGTCAAACAAGGTCACATCGCTCTTTGTCGATAACCACATCGCGTTTATAGAGCTTATCGAAGACATGCTACTACTAAAAAGCGCCACTATTCGCTCATCAAAATCAAAGCAAGCTCATCAAACGCACTGCACTTTGACCATAGACTCACTTCGCCATTCATAGAGCATTGCATGTTAAAGCAAGGCAATGATGCATGAACGTGGTATACTTCACCTCAACGAGACCATGTACATTAGTGGAGATAGTCAAAAACGTCGAAGACATAGGAATAAGACAATACCACCTCCATAAAGAATAAAAGCTGGGTTAATGCCGACGAAATCAAATGCCATCAAAGTCCATCCTATAGAAGACGTGAGATGCAAAGTGAGGAAGGCCGCCTGCCTCCATAAATACGGCCCTAGGGGCACCATTTTGGTGGTCGGATTTTCTTTTCTCTTTCTATCTCTTCTAAATCAAAGCCTTGTAACCCTAAATCAAATCGAGGATAAATTTATTTGACTATAATCATATTTGAATTGAATGAACATGGACTTGACTTTTCGTATTGACTTCGATTATAGCCTTATGGAATATTATTGTTTTGGACTTGCGTATTATGATCTTATCAAAACTAACTTGACATGAACATAGTCGAGATGCCTTGGACCATGATTGACTTCTATATGCATATTTATATGAACCTATGGACTTCGAATATAAGGACAAGATTAATAGTCTATTGATATTTATAATGAATTTTACTGTATCTCAATGCCTTGTTTACTCCCATTGAACATATGACATATCATTGGCTAATTGGAATATCTTATTCAATAGCGGATACGAAGTCATATATATGGCAATGGCCTCAGAGGACTTCGAGTATATGTAGCCATTTGTCTCTCAATCATTAGTGTTTCTATCATAAGATTAGGCCTAAGTAGTAAGCTAAACCTTGATGCATTAATCCTGTCAATACAATGACCTCATATCTGCATTAACCATGTTGATATGATCAATTTATTTGTTATCATGTCTTTGTATATGTAGTAATCAAGTCTACAAGATTAACCAATGCCTCATCATATCTTCACAAATATTCAAATCTAGGGAAAACTTACTGCACTTGGCATCTAAAATATTGTGCCATTTTTTGGTCTAATTTTTTGCTGTAAGAAGGATGGCTCGAGCCTCAGATTTGTTTAATTTCCTCATTTTCTAGAATAAGTAAGTGAATTTTGTTTTAGGAAAATGAGATCATGAAGACTTAATGCTTAGAAAAAAAAGACGACAATGCTAGAAGATAATTTACTCCTAATTTCAACATGGGAAACACAGAGCATAGGCAAACGTCGCAACTAGTACAACCAACTAGTAGTGAGGCTGAAATCCAAAACTTGGAGCAACAACTGCTGATGATGAAAGAACACTTAGAAAGAGTGCTTGCCCATAAATCTTTAAAGACTACCAAGCTTACAAGAGGAGACGAAGCCGAATCTTCGAGGAGAAACTTGAATGCTTCCTAGCTTAGAGATAAAGTCAAAATCAAGCTTGTCATAACTCCATAGAAAAGAAAAGTAACCAGCAAAACAAAGAAGATTATCAGGGGAGGATATTGAAAAAATCCCATGAATAGTCTAGAAGCTCTACTTCATAGGGATATAAACCCAAAAGAAGAAATTATCATTCCGGTGAAGACTGCCTGAGAGATATGGCAGCAAAAATGGCAAAGGATATGCTTAATGCCAAAGGGAAGAGGACTTAAGATGAGAGAGAAAATGATAATCAGCGAGAAGCTCTGTTCACTGATGAAATTACGTTTAAAAAAATTGTATTTCACCTTCAGAATTTATCAATCAAATACAACCTTGACGCATTAATCATGTCGATATGATGTGTAACGACCCGTAAATTTTCGATAATTAAAATAGCTAATTTAATAAGATTTCGTGATTTAGTGTTAGAAAAAAAATTGTAATTCGTTTAGAATAATTATAACTGGAATGAATTGCAACAATAATTATCCAAGTAATGAAAAATAAAAGCTACTTAGTGAATGCCTTTGAAATCAAAAGTTGAATAGGATAATAAATGTTGAATTCATTGGGTAAAATAGAGTAATTGATTGATAAGTAAAATCGATTTAAAATCAAATATTGAATATTGAACAGGTAAATTGTTTAAATTTAATATTTAAAACTTATATAATAATTTAATAATAGGAATTGAATAACCGTATAATGGAAATAGTTGTTTTATAATTTTAATTCGTTTCAAAAGTTAAATTTTATAAGTTAGTTTTGAATATTTCAAAAGATAGTGATTTAAGAATAATCAAATTTGTTAAATTTAATAATACGTATGTTTGAATAAATTAAATTTCGAATTTGATATGAATAATTTGATATTGAAATTTAATATATGAAAATAGAGTGAATATTTGAAATTTGATTTAATATGATTCAAATTGGTTTCCAAAGCGAATGTAAGTAATATTTTGATTTTAATAGAGTTAATAAGATTTTAAAATTGGAATTTATTGGATAAATTGAATAACAGGTTTAATATGATTAAAAATGAATTGTAAAATTTTATTTTATCATATTAGAGTTATAGTGATGTTATAGAACTTTTAAAACTGAATTTAAAATTTATTTGTGAAAATTGAATATTTTAATATTTAATTAGCGACTGAAAAATAGCCAATTTTCGAACAGTCTCAGAATTGGACGAAACTAGTTCCATTGGATCCCTAATAGTTTGTTATTATCGGATTTCAATTTTCGTAGCAATCGGAGTTGTCGTTTGACCGTGGTAGCTCGAAACGCGTTGAAATTGTTTTAATATTAATTTGGCGAGTTAAAATAGTCATTTTTCAAACGGTCTCGGATTTCGACGAAACTAGTTTCATCGGGTCTGTAATGTGATATTATTGTAAGGTTTCAAATTTCAAGTCAAACGGATTTACCGTCTGTCCGGGGCAAGCCAAAACGCATAGAAATTCGTTTAATCGGTTTAATTTAAAATCAATCGTTTATTTCCGTAACTCGCACAGAAGATCGAATTAGCTTCCGAAACCTGTTCCATTGTGTCCGGAACGTGGGATAAACCCTAGAAACGTCAGTTACCGTGCGAAATTCGGAGTTTGGAATTCCGGATTGAATAGAGTTCGTCGTTTTTCTATAAAGCCTCTTCATTAGTTCTTTTTTTTATATAAAAACTCTAGCCCTAGAAATGGCCGGCCGCCTCCACTACAAACCAACGGCCGAAATTGCCTCGTTTCTTCCTCAAATTCCTCTCTATTCGTAAACATTTACGAAAACTTATCAACACGGAAGTTGTAGAGCGGAGCAGGATCTTCGAATCCATACGGATATGATCGATTATAGTGGAGGAAATCATCGGCTAATCGCAAGGGAAGGCGCGCCGTTCATTCGCGAATTTCGAGGCCATAAGGGGGCCGAGCTCCATGGCTTTGCAGCCGAGCATAGAGGAGGTGATGGTCTTCAGCGTGGTGGTGGAGTGATGGAATTTCGAGCGACGTGGAGGGTGCGGCCCTAAGCCCTAGGTAGCGCGTGAATGGGTTCCTGTACGTGCGGTTCGAACGCGTTGGGAAGAAGCTTCAGGTAGCGGCCACGATTTTCTCAATCGGGACGAACGGAAGATGATGGTATTTGGGTTTAAATTAAAAATAAAGTTGAAATTAATTTATATAAAAATTTGTATTAACTTGTAAACGCCATAACTCTTTCATACGAGGTCGAAAACGCACGAAACGAATTGCGTTAGAATCGTATGGTCAAATACTACGCTATGAAACTGGACTGGAGTCATTTGGAGCTAGTTTGAATTTCGGGTAAAATTAAACGCGCGTTTAATTTTATTTGAAATAAAACGCTGGAACTACATTTAAATCAAGGTGAGTGTTTTATAACGCTCACACCATACTAAATATCTTTATGCTAGTTAAATTTGACGTTATGTAGTGTTATGAAATTTATTTTTCGTTGTTTGATAGAATTTAATTGTCATATAGACCGTCGTTTGAATTAACCGTTGAAAAAATTAAATTGATAGTTAAATTGAAATTGAAGTGCAATTAAATTACCTGACATTGATAACTATGAAACTACCATGAATTATATTGTCTATTGGGTGATTTATTTCGATGTATGCTATTGGTTGATATTTAAATGTTTGGATGTTTCTTTGCTTATATATATCCTGTTATGCATATATATGATACTGTGATTTAATTTAAGTAATATATGCTCATCCCTGACATTTAAATTGAAATAAATAACTACTTGGCCATAGGATAGAAAATTATATACGGACACCGAATTGGCTAAATTAATAAACTTTGAAATCGTCGATTTGAAATTTGTTTAAATGTTTTGATTTAAAAGTGATAAATAGAAATCAATTTATAGAAATCGAATTTATCGAAAAATTGAGTTTGGAATGTTGAAATAAAATTTTGGTTAGAAGAATTGTTGAATAAATTTAAGTGGAGACTTCGAGATTTAAAATTTGGATATGATTGAATTTCGGAAATTTATTTGTTTTAAAGATTGAACGTTAAATTTGAGCTTTGAATATTACTAAGTAAAAGTGACATAAAAATGATATTTTGAAATGAGCTTGGAATTGAATCATATTGGAATTTGGATTTAAATTTGAATATTGAAGGATAATTTTGTTAAGTATTATAAATTGATATTTTGAAAATCCAGCTCTAAATCGATATAAATTGAAATTGAATTAATTGAAAGTGAATATAAAATTTGAATAAATTTGAAGTCAAAGTTGACATTGATTTGAATTGAAATCGATATTGAATCAGTAGAATGGAAATTGAAATTGATTTGAATTGGGAAGTTATAAATTGAAATGGATTGGTTTTGAAGCTGTTTTATTTTGTTTTCCAAATTACTCGGTTATATAGACCATTTTGAATACTTAACTATTTTAATCTATTTTAAATCTACTTAACCCGATTTAAATTATTTTAGACTTAATTTATCTATTTCAAATCCATTTTAAGATTTTAAGTACTTTAACTATTTTAATTATTTAAAACTACTTTTAAACTACTTAAAACTATTTTCTCAAATTCTAAGCTGGTCAATAAAGTGGAATGTTATATTTAAATCTTGAATTTAAATACGAATTGAGTTAAATGAAGTTGCAACCTAAATTTGAAATTCGAAATGATTTGGAAATCGAAACGAGATATTGATGCGAAAAATGATTTTTCGAAAGAGAACCTTATATTTTGAAAGATGCGATGATATTTGAAATAGATTTGATTTTTGAAGCGAATATGATATTTTGATATCAATTATGAATCGATTTGAATATAAAAGAGCCAACGGTGTAATAATACGTAGTTATTAAAGAGACCAGGATCGGATATGGACATACTCTCTATCGATACCGAAAACCACTTTAATAACTATTATACGCGGAGTGTTGATCCAGAATGAAGTGGATGGTTTGGTGAACGCGTTGGCTGAAGAAAGAGAACGATATTGGATGACCCCTGACATGACTAAAACAGGAGCCGCGCCGGGCTATTGAGGTTCGCCACCTCTAGCGGACACGCTTCTTCGGTATCATTTCTATTACATTTGTGATGCGATTTGGGTGCACCCCTTGATTTCGGAGTGTTGTTTCGCGGTGTTGGGGTAGCTGCTGGCTATGCCCAACATCAGTCCGGATCACGCAACTACTAGTATCCTAGTTGGTATCGCCTCATGTACCTTGTCATACCGATTATCCTATTCGCGACCACTACGTTTTGATTTGTACCTTGAGTATATGGATTGCCCTCTGGTGACTTCCGGTTTTGGGGAAGCTACGGTCTTGTATATGCTTTTGGGAATATAAAATGTGTTAAGGGGGATTATGGTAACGCCTTAACGCTATTTTGATACTTTATATTACTGATAGGCATTATCTACTTAGCATATATTACTACATAGTAGATAGTTTCACGGATCCTTGAGAGATGGAAAATCCCGTAACATCTTTTGAGTTATTGCATGCACGTTGACACTAGATATGAGATGTCAAACACTGTAAACATCTTTGACGCCGTTACACTCATATTTGTTTACGGTTGATTTAACTTTCATAAGGATATTTTAGTACTGACTCGAGTGTTTTGTCTTTCATTACGCTTGGGTCAGTCCTGATTTTTTTTCAGATTTTTTGAAGATCTATTCTGGAGGTCGAAGATGAAGATTTGGTATACTATTACTATTATTACCCTTGCATCATGTTATCTGCTACATTATTTTATTGTTCTGTTGTATATGTATAACTCTGATAAATGTTGTATAAATAATTATTAAAGTATAGTAAACAGCTTCATGAACTGTTTATTTGACTATTATATTTTATCGTTTCGCTGCGAGATTCTGTGTTGTTTCATTTCCTTTATTTCTCTTTCTTTTCTTTTCTTATTTACCCCAATAACCATCTGCCCTTTTGAATGGTTTGGAACCGACATGTGTATTTGATCGTCGGTTTAAACTATCCAAAAAGGCGGGTCGTTATAGTTGGTATCAGAGCTTTGTTTTAGCGATAACCTTAACTTTGTGGGGTCTGACTCTTTATAAATAGGGTAGTTATACCCTATGATGAGTCGCTGAGTGAATATATATATTAGAGAGCGTATTTGTTAGTGATATAAAATGTTTTATATTGTGTCGGTTGATTTGTTGAAGTGGCTTATGGATTCTGGTCAATACGAGTAATAAACGTCATTGATAGGGATCTCTAAACACTCGAACAGAACAATTCGACATAGTATTGTTTTAAAAGGGGGTAAATGAAATAATTTTTCCCTAATTATATTTTGTATATAAAGAGAAATTTTAAGAAATTATTGTGACTTATCTAGCTTACCTAGTTGTTAGGAATTAAAATATTGGTTATTATCATTAATTGGATATGGTAATTTAATAATAAGCTGAATTACAAAATGAACAGTAATAAAACACTTGTGAAATGTTTTAAGAAAGAAATCCTATAAGAATATTTTATAAAGGTGACTTATGAATTAAAATAGATTTAAATTGGAAAATATTGAACTTAAGACCCGGAGATTTTGGAAATAGTTTTCAAAGCTCTGAAGAAAATATATTGTGACGTTAGTTGGAAAATGTTTATGGAAATATTTTGAAGGGATTTTAAAGGAAAGAACGAATTCAGTACTCCTCTCTTATGTCGCTGGAAAATAATTTCGGTGATGACTGCGCAGCATCATCGACGTTCATTTTCGAGTCTCAAAGTGAGGGGAGTCATTTAAGAAGCTTTGCTTTTCTTCGAAATTATTTTGGGTAAATGGGTTTTGGTTTAAACTCCAAAGGTATGATTTGATAATTTAAAAGGATATAAGTATATATGTTTATTTCAAACGATTTGGAAAGAACCGGGCATTTAAAATTCTAAGTTCTGTTAATTAATAATTTTCAAATTATTTGAATGAAATGTGAATAACCGGAATTTATTAAATAAGAGGATTAAGATATCTAAGCTATAGTTTGGGAAAACTTTAAAGTTGAAAGGTAAAGAGGATTTAAACAAATTAAATTGTGAACATTCTAATTAAGTAAAAATGAAATTCTATAAATTTGTATAATACCAAATTTGCATTCTGATAACATATAACAAGACTTACCAAATATTAAAAAGTTAAAATGATGTTGTGGATATGTAATGAGATGTTGTAAAAATAAACAGAACCTGGAAATAATTGAAGTATACAAGTAAGGAAAACTCAAAATGAATTAAAATGTATATACATGAAAATTTTGGTTGTGAAAAAATATTATATACTTAAAATATAGCATGAAATGATGAATGGATAAATGGAACAAGTAAGTGAACTTAAGAAAGAAGATAAATGAATCGTATTATATCTTTGTAAATTGGTTATAGAAAATAAATATAAATTGCAAAGGGATTGAAAAAAAATTGAATTTGTAACCTTTAAGATAACTGTAAACTAAGAAAAGTCATTTATGAGAGGTTAGACTTTTATAGGATGATTAATAAACTAAAGTGCTGGTAAATAAAATGTTCCATAAATAAATTTGTTATTAACTAAAATTATGAAATTGAAGTAAATGTAAACAAAAGAATTTGGTGTAGCTAAGAATCAATTGGGAAAGGAGTTGAGTTAATTAAATTATATAGAATGTTTAAAATAAACTTGAGTAAGCAAATTCTTTGATATGATGTTTGAGAAAAGATAATGTTAAAGAATATGCTATGTAAAGAAATGAATATACTAACTAAATAATGGATTGTGAGTAATTAAGTGAAAAAAATACAAGTCAATAAAATAATTTAGTATAGATAAATTGGATAGAAATCCATTGGAAGGTAATACGTGAGATTGTACGTATATTATTTTATTCGCATAACGATTTGATCCAAATTCGAGCACAAAATTTCGAGATGATTTATATCGATCCAAGTTAGGATTTTTCACTCGATTTTCGACGGCGAACCCTAGATATGGATTTTTAATTTGATTCTGGAATTCTCTATCATAGTATATGGTTATGCAAGGAGAGTAACAGTTTCCAATCAAGAAACCAAATCTGAGTCCGCACTAGAGAGTTGTGTGAACGATACTAGTTTGGACGTGAAATTGTGTGATTGAATAAGCGATTAGATTGATATTGCTCACAGAGGATATATGTACGGCTTACGGACTCAACTAAAGTTAATATTGGAAATTTAAGATGCCAAATATAAAATGATTCTTTTACATTTGTATAAAAGGATATATATATATATATATATATATATATATATATATATATATATATATATAAAAGAGATAAACCAAATTGAATGTAAAATTTATAATTTGGTTATGTTGGGTATGATTTGGTTGTTATGTGATTGTTTGTTGATTGTTAAGTGTAAATTGAAGCTATAAATCATTGAAATCAAATTGGAAGTTAAATGAATTTAAATAGAATTTAATTTGATTTAAATTGGAAGTGAACTAATGTAAATATAAATTAATGAATGTTAACTAATTGAATTGAGAATGAATGTTAGTAAAATCCAACGTTAATGAATCAACTGTGATTAAAATTGAAAACCAAGTCAATAAATATTAATGAGAAGTGAATTTATATTGATTGGTTATGGATTTGTTGGATGGTAGTTGGATGATAGTTGATTAATGGTTGCAATTGTTATTTTGTTGTATTTGCTATGTTGGCACATGTAGTTGTTATGTTGCTATATGATGTATATTGATATTATTTTCGTATATGCATGTTTCTCATAGTTTGTTGAGTGTTTAGTAGGTGTGGATTGCGCTTGCTTCGCATTTGGAGCTCGCTTTCGCGCTATATTATTCGTATATGCTCGCTAATAAAAAGATAAGGTACATGTTTATTTTATCATTGGATTTGGTGATTTTTGATGAGCCACTTGGCTTTTGGATTTTCTTTTGTTGGTTTGGGGCCCGTAGAGGCGTTTCGTAGCTGTACCGATCGAGCCGCGCAAAGGAGACTCTGCCGAAATTTTCCGTAAATCCGCGTGTTAGAAAAATTTTCAAGTTTTAAATTTTTTTTATAAGTGTTTGCGCCAAAATTGGTCACAAACCCCGATGAAAGTGAAAGCACCAGTGTTGGAATATAAATCAGCAATATCCGAACACAAATCGCAGATCTAAGTAGCAAAATAGTAAATGTAAACAAGAACACACGATTTTATAGTGGTTCGGCTATCTCCGGCCTACGTCCACTTCAAAGGTTTTTCCTTTTATTGATGTTCTTCGCTGATTACAATCGATTACAGCGGATTACAATGAATTGTAGTTCTGAAGTTCAAGTACAACGGTGGTTCTGATAGTTAAACTTGAATCCGGCAGAGTCTTGGCGTTCAATCGCGGAAAGATCCCTTTTCTGAATGACCTGGAGGTCTATTTATAGGCGTAGGCTGCTGCTATCTCGCTGAAAACTTGGGAGACCTCTTCTGGCACGTGAGGGGGCCCACACGTACGGTCTCGGAAAGTTTGGGCCCACTTTGGCATCGGTTCGAACTCCATTCGAACCGATCAAGAATTCATCCAATCGAGGTGAAATTTGGCGTGGACATTCTTCATCATGTATGCAAGCATCTGTGAAAATTTCACGGCATTTGGATCAGTAGGTTAGGAGATATGTTGGGTTCGAGATTGACTTCACGGTGAGGCTGTTGCGTTCGAACCCCTGTTGCTCGAAACGATGGTTTCGAAACCAGTGTGGCACGCGACTTCGTGGTGACGTGGAGCGCAAGCTTCGAATCGATCCGGACTTCTCTCCGTGTTGACCGCTTCGACTCCATATATCTCGGCGCATTCGAACCGATGGAAGACACGTCATCGTGATTGGTTGACTCAGTCGGTTCGAATGAAGCTACACAGGTTGGGTTCGAAGACGATATCATGGATGGGTTCGAAGTGTGGCTCTGTGATGGGTTCGAAGAGAGGACATTGTGATGGGTTCGAAGTAGGCAATGGCTTGGTGGGTTCGAAGTGGAGTCGAGGCTAATGGATGCGAACTGGGTGGACTCGAACCCGATGGGTTCGAGTGTGGCATGGCTGGGCTATCGGTTCGAACGCAGGTGGGTTCGAACTAGATGGTTTCGAACCGATGGATACGAACTCCATCGATTCGAACTGGGGCAAATGCTTCCGAGGCGCGACCTTATTTCTTTGGATTCGAACCAGATGGTTTCGAGTGTGATGGGTTCGAACACAATGGGTTCGAACCGAGCAATGTCAATTCCTCTTATCTTGATTCCATCATAACTTGAGCATATGACCTCGGATTGACTTGAAATTTGGAATGCAGACTTCCATGATCTTTCTTGTCGTGTCCTATCAATTGTGGCCCATTCCGGACTCGGACAAAATTCATCGATATCCATGGTTATCCTGCAGTGCATGGTTGATATTCATGAAGAGTAATCATCGGTTTCTAGTAAATTTTGGGTATCTCAACTTTGCCAAAAGTTGGGATAACATTTTGCCCCCCAAAACATGCCTTTTTGTAAAAGGTATGTTTTGAACGGTCTTAGATCAAGTGTAATAAATTCATGTTTCGTTGATAGCTGTGGCATTATCGATCAAGTATGTGGCTGTTCGAAGCCAAATCAATGTTTGTTCTCCCCGTAGGAGTTGAGAATGAAGTTTCATAGTTTCTCGGGACTATTATTGGCTGCTCTAAACCCTTACTGAGCTCATTCTAGACTCAGTGATTGAATAGAAAGATCCCATTGCTCTCTGGCGTTGCCTTCTATCCCTTTCACTCTGGTCCCAGTTAGGACGTATAGCGATATCATGGTCGTTCGGGACCGATCATAGCCTCTCCGGGCTCTTGCTGGATCCCATCCTGTCACTCTCCGGTGAAGGGGAAACAGCGCTTAAGTGAGTTGATCCTGTCGCTCTCCGGCGAAGCAACCCACTTCTTGCACTCCGGTTCAAAGCAGTTGAACATTAAGCGATGTCATGACCTGAATCATCGGCCGATCATAGTCTCTCCGGACTCTTGTCGGATCCCATCCTGTCACTCTCTGGTGAAGGGGAAACGACGATAAGTGAGTCGATCCTGTCGCTCTCCGGCGAAGCAACTCACTTCTTGCCTTCTGGATTCACCTCTCCCGGTGAAGGCGATCTTTCTTGTATAAGTGAGTCGATCCTGTCGCTCTCCGGCGAAGCAACTCACTTCTTGCCTTCGGACCCCGTCTCTCCGGATAGGGTCATAAAGCGATCATGTTTATATGTAATGTTCATCCTTTGACTCTCCGGTCAAAAGGTTTATTGCAAGAAGTTCTAATTTATTTATTGATATTCAAGTTCTAGATGTTCAATCTCAAACATCAGAAAAAACTAAGGATTGCCACTCCGGGCGCAGCGGTTTATCTCCATCTCAGAGCATGCCTAGGGATCTCTCCGGTTCCCGTACATGTGTAAGTGGAGTAACCGTTTATTCTGAAAATAAACCTAAATAAAGTTATTCGACCGAAGTCCAAATCGTGGACTTGGCCCTTGCCATCTTTGATCAGTTGATGACGAGTCGTGATCCCGATCCAGGATCGTTCCTGCAAGGTGGAGGCGGTAGTTGTTCATGTCTTGTCGCTGCTGTCCGTTCTCTGACATACTGCGGTAATCTACCACCCCTAGCGTGTTCTTCCACCTCATCCTTCAGGTGACGGCATTCATCTGTGGTGTGCCCATCCAGCTCATGGAATAGGCAATATTTTCCAGTCCTGCGCTCCCGCTCGGTGGGATCCCTTACAGGTGGCTTTCGATAGTGAAGTTGCCCCCTGGTTTCAGTGAAGACTCTTTCTAGGCTTGCATTCAGATCTGTGTACTGCCTGAATCTTGGTTCTCGGAATTTCTTCCGTTTATCAGGACCATCATGTCTGTCATCCTGTTTTCTCTTTCCCTTGTCCGCTCCGGACTGCTCTCCAGAGGTTCCTACGCTTTTCGTGGCATTTATTTCACAACTCCCGACTCGTGATTCTTCTAACCGAATGAACTTTTCGGCTTTATGAAAGAATTCTCCAAGATCTTGCGGCGGGTCCTTCGTTAGAGAATCTTTAAACTTGGTACCTTCCGCGACTCCTGCCACCGCCGCCATTAGAATCATCGATGGATCCGGGCGATCCACAGAAGTCACTGTCACGTTGAATCTGAGTAAAAAATCTTTTATGGACTCTCCGGTCCTCTGCTTGATTGTTGCTAAGGTCATCACGCTCTTGGGTCGCGTCACATGGACCCTGAACTGTCTCATGAAGCAATCTACGAGCTCGCTCCATGTTCCGATTGATCCAGTCTCTAGTTGTCTGAACCATAGTGAAGCTAAATCTGTCAAATACAGGGGGAAACATCGCGCCATCACTTCCTCGGATGCCCCCAGCACTTCCATGTGCCTGATATATCTTGTGATGTGCATTGTAGGGTCTGACCTCCCGTCGTAAGGATCCAGCGTTGGTAGCTTGAATTTTGGAGGGTTCCTGGCATTTCTGATGTTTGGAGTGAATGGACTCCGACTAACTTCTTCTAGGCCTCCGCTAGGTAATCCTCCTCTCATGATTCTTCGCATGAGGCCAATCATTCTCTCGTCCCCGTCTAGGGGTTGCCCCCTTGTCAAGTTTCTGTCCTGCCCCCCGAGCCTTGAAGGGAATTCCGGTACGTACTCTTCTGGTGGCTCGTTGGCGTATGCATTGGCTCCTGTCTGTTGTGCTCCGTCTGTTGGTCTTCCAGCATCGGACCCTGAGGGTCTGCCCCCAAGGCCTTGTTGACCACCTTCAATCCCTGTATTCTGGCCTTGAGCCTGTCCTTCATTTGCTTCTGCAATCCCGATTCCTTGTCCCGTACTTGTAGCTGTCGTAGTTGGTCCAAGGTTTTGTATATTTGCTGTCCTCATTTGCTCGAGGAAATTCTGCAGCATCTCCTGTTGACTTTTCATTATGCTTTCGCGCAATGAGTTGGCCATAGCCTCCATCTCGTCTCTAGTGATGTAGACGGAAGCCGGTCCTTCTCTTGATCCAGAGGATGCTTCTTGGCTTCCTCCTTGTAGGCTCCTATCAACTCTCTGTCTTGTTTGTCGAGTCATTGTCACTGAATTGGAGTTTCTTCAAACTTTTGAATCCGAGTTCTGAATCCGATGTAGCGGGTGCTAGTTCTTCTCAGTGAAAGCACCAAAGTGTTTGCGCCAAAATTGGTCACAAACCCCGATGAAAGTGAAAGCACCAGTGTTGGAATATAAATCAGCAATATCCGAACACAAATCGCAGATCTAAGTAGCAAAATAGTAAATGTAAACAAGAACACACGATTTTATAGTGGTTCGGCTATCTCCGGCCTACGTCCACTTCAAAGGTTTTTCCTTTTATTGATGTTCTTCGCTGATTACAATCGATTACAGCGGATTACAATGAATTGTAGTTCTGAAGTTCAAGTACAACGGTGGTTCTGATAGTTAAACTTGAATCCGGCAGAGTCTTGGCGTTCAATCGCGGAAAGATCCCTTTTCTGAATGACCTGGAGGTCTATTTATAGGCGTAGGCTGCTGCTATCTCGCTGAAAACTTGGGAGACCTCTTCTGGCACGTGAGGGGGCCCACACGTACGGTCTCGGAAAGTTTGGGCCCACTTTGGCATCGGTTCGAACTCCATTCGAACCGATCAAGAATTCATCCAATTGAGGTGAAATTTGGCGTGGACATTCTTCATCATGTATGCAAGCATCTGTGAAAATTTCACGGCATTTGGATCAGTAGGTTAGGAGATATGTTGGGTTCGAGATTGACTTCACGGTGAGGCTGTTGCGTTCGAACCCCTGTTGCTCGAAACGATGGTTTCAAAACCAGTGTGGCACGCGACTTCGTGGTGACGTGGAGCGCAAGCTTCGAATCGATCCGGACTTCTCTCCGTGTTGATCGCTTCGACTCCATATATCTCGGCGCATTCGAACCGATGGAAGACACGTCATCGTGATTGGTTGACTCAGTCGGTTCGAATGAAGCTACACAGGTTGGGTTCGAAGACGATATCATGGATGGGTTCGAAGTGTGGCTCTGTGATGGGTTCGAAGAGAGGACATTGTGATGGGTTCGAAGTAGGCAATGGCTTGGTGGGTTCGAAGTGGAGTCGAGGCTAATGGATGCGAACTGGGTGGACTCGAACCCGATGGGTTCGAGTGTGGCATGGCTGGGCTATCGGTTCGAACGCAGGTGGGTTCGAACTAGATGGTTTCGAACCGATGGATACGAACTCCATCGATTCGAACTGGGGCAAATGCTTCCGAGGCGCGACCTTATTTCTTTGGATTCGAACCAGATGGTTTCGAGTGTGATGGGTTCGAACACAATGGGTTCGAACCGAGCAATGTCAATTCCTCTTATCTTGATTCCATCATAACTTGAGCATATGACCTCGGATTGACTTGAAATTTGGAATGCAGACTTCCATGATCTTTCTTGTCGTGTCCTATCAATTGTGGCCCATTCCGGACTCGGACAAAATTCATCGATATCCATGGTTATCCTGCAGTGCATGGTTGATATTCATGAAGAGTAATCATCGGTTTCTAGTAAATTTTGGGTATCTCAACTTTGCCAAAAGTTGGGATAACAATAAGTTGTTTTGATAACTAACTTTTAAAGTTAGAAAGCCGTTTGGAGTAACTTAGTGGAAGCGTAGTTATGACTTTATTTATGGAATTTCATTGTTTTATAAGTTGGTAACTTTGAATAAAAATATATCTAATGTTGAATTCTATACTTAGTTCCTTTTCCTTTCTTTTTTTTCCTTTTCGGAGACGAAAAGTTTTGAGTGGGGGAGAGTGTAACGACCCGTAAATTTTCGATAATTAAAATAGCTAATTTAATAAGATTTTGTGATTTAGTGTTAGAAAATTTTTTTGTAATTCGTTTAGAATAATTATAACTGGAATGAATTGCAACAATAATTATCGAAGTAATGAAAAATAAAAGCTAATTAGTGAATGCCTTTGAAATCAAAAGTTGAATAGGATAATAAATGTTGAATTCATTGGGTAAAATAGAGTAATTGATTGATAAGTAAAATCGATTTAAAATCAAATATTGAATATTGAACAGGTAAATTGTTTAAATTTAATATTTAAAACTTATATAATAATTTAATAATAGGAATTGAATAACCGTATAATGGAAATAGTTGTTTTATAATTTTAATTCGTTTCAAAAGTTAAATTTTATAAGTTAGTTTTGAATATTTCAAAAGATAGTGATTTAAGAATAATCAAATTTGTTAAATTTAATAATACGTATGTTTGAATAAATTAAATTTCGAATTTGATATGAATAATTTGATATTGAAATTTAATATATGAAAATAGAGTGAATATTTGAAATTTTATTTAATATGATTCAAATTGGTTTCCAAAGCGAATGTAAGTAATATTTTGATTTTAATAGAGTTAATAAGATTTTAAAATTGGAATTTATTGGATAAATTGAATAACAGGTTTAATATGATTAAAAATGAATTGTAAAATTTTATTTTATCATATTAGAGTTATAGTGATGTTATAGAACTTTTAAAACTGAATTTAAAATTTATTTGTGAAAATTGAATATTTTAATATTTAATTAGCGACTGAAAAATAGCCAATTTTCGAACAGTCTCAGAATTGGACGAAACTAGTTCCATTGGATCCCTAATAGTTTGTTATTATCGGATTTCAATTTTCGTAGCAATCGGAGTTGTCGTTTGACCGTGGTAGCTCGAAACGCGTTGAAATTGTTTTAATATTAATTTGGCGAGTTAAAATAGTCATTTTTCAAACGGTCTCGGATTTCGACGAAACTAGTTTCATCGGGTCTGTAATGTGATATTATTGTAAGGTTTCAAATTTCAAGTCAAACGGATTTACCGTCTGTCCGGGGCAAGCCAAAACGCATAGAAA
The DNA here is from genome assembly GCA_030765085.1 of Allium cepa. Lineage (NCBI taxonomy): Eukaryota > Viridiplantae > Streptophyta > Magnoliopsida > Asparagales > Amaryllidaceae > Allium > Allium cepa. Next base: position 710,416,527 of record CM060932.1, read on the forward strand.
TTCGTTTAATCGGTTTAATTTAAAATCAATCGTTTATTTCCGTAACTCGCACAGAAGATCGAATTAGCTTCCGAAACCTGTTCCATTGTGTCCGGAACGTGGGATAAACCCTAGAAACGTCAGTTACCGTGCGAAATTCGGAGTTTGGAATTCCGGATTGAATAGAGTTCGTCGTTTTTCTATAAAGCCTCTTCATTAGTTCTTTTTTTTATATAAAAACTCTAGCCCTAGAAATGGCCGGCCGCCTCCACTACAAACCAACGGCCGAAATTGCCTCGTTTCTTCCTCAAATTCCTCTCTATTCGTAAACATTTACGAAAACTTATCAACACGGAAGTTGTAGAGCGGAGCAGGATCTTCGAATCCATACGGATATGATCGATTATAGTGGAGGAAATCATCGGCAAATCGCAAGGGAAGGCGCGCCGTTCGTTCGTGAATTTCGAGGCCATAAGGGGGCCAAGATCCATGGCTATGCAGCCGAGCATAGAGGAGGTGATGGTCTTCAGCGTGGTGGTGGAGTGATGGACTTTCGAGCGACGTGGAGGGTGCGGCCCTAAGCCCTAGGTAGCGTGTGAATGGGTTCCTGTACGTGCGGTTCGAACGCGTTGGGAAGAAGCTTCAGGTAGCGGCCACGATTTTCTCAATTGGGACGAACGGCAGATGATGATATTTGGGTTTAAATTAAAATAAAGTTGAAATTAATTTATATAAAAATTTGTATTAACTTATAAACGCCATAACTCTTTCATACGAGGTCGAAAACGCACGAAACCAATTGCGTTAGAATCGCATGGTCAAATACTACGCTACGAAACTGGATTGGAGTCATTTGGAGCTAGTTTGAATTTCGAGTAAAATTAAACGTGCGTTTAATTTTATTCGAAATAAAACGTTGGAACTACATTTAAATCAAGGTGAGTGTTTTATAACGCTCATACCGTACTAAATATCTTTATGCTAGTTAAATTTGACGTTATGTAGTGTTATGAAATTTATTTGTCGTTGTTTGATAGAATTTAATTGTCATATAGACCGTCGTTTGAATTAACCGTTGAAAAAATTAAATTGACAGTTAAATTGAAATTGAAGTGCAATTAAATTACCTGACATTGATAACTATGAAACTACCATGAATTGTATTGTCTATTGGATGCTTTATTTCGATGGATGGTATTGGTTGATATTTAAATGTTTGGATGTTTCTTTGCTTATATATATCCTATTATGCATACATATGATACTGTGATTTAATTTAAGTAATATATGCTCATCCCTGACATTTAAATTGAAATAAATAACTACTTGGCCATAGGATAGAAAATTATATACCGACACCGAATTGGCTAAATTAATAAACTTTGAAATCGTCGATTTGAAATTTGTTTAAATGTTTTGATTTAAAAGTGATAAATAGAAATCAATTTATAGAAATCGAATTTATCGAAAAATTGAGTTTGGAATGTTGAAATAAAATTTTGGTTAGAAGAATTGTTGAATAAATTTAAGTGGAGACTTCGAGATTTAAAATTTGGATATGATTGAATTTCGGAAATTTATTTGTTTTAAAGATTGAACGTTAAATTTGAGCTTTGAATATTACTAAGTAAAAGTGACATAAAAATGATATTTTGAAATGAGCTTGGAATTGAATCATATTGGAATTTGGATTTAAATTTGAATATTGAAGGATAATTTTGTTAAGTATTATAAATTGATATTTTGAAAATCCAGCTCTAAATCAATATAAATTGAAATTGAATTAATTGAAAGTGAATATAAAATTTGAATAAATTTGAAGTCAAAGTTGACATTGATTTGAATTGAAATCGAAATTGAATCAGTAGAATGGAAATTGAAATTGATTTGAATTGGGAAGTTATAAATTGAAATGGATTGGTTTTGAAGCTGTTTTATTTTGTTTTCCAAATTACTCGGTTATATAAACCATTTTGAATACTTAACTATTTTAATCTATTTCAAATCTACTTAGCCCAATTTAAATTATTTTAGACTAAATTTATCTATTTCAAATCCATTTAGAGATTTTAAGTACTTTAACTATTTTAATTATTTAAAACTACTTTTAAACTACTTAAAACTATTTTCTCAAATTCTAAGCTGGTCAATAAAGTGGAATGTTATATTTAAATCTTGAATTTAAATACGAATTGAGTTAAATGAAGTTGTAACCTAAATTTGAAATTCGAAATGATTTGGAAATCGAAACGAGATATTGATGCGAAAAATGATTTTTCGAAAGAGAACCTTATATTTTGAAAGATGCGATGATATTTGAAATAGATTTGATTTTTGAAGCGAATATGGTATTTTGATATCAATTATGAATCGATTTGAATATAAAAGTGCCAACGGTGTAATAATACGTAGTTATTAAAGAGACCGGGATCGGATATGGACATACTCTCTGTCGATACCGAAAACCACTTTAATAACTATTATACGCGGAGTGTTGATTCAGAATGAAGTGGATGGTTTGGTGAACGCGTTGACTGAAGAAAGAGAACGATATTGGATGACCCCTGACATGACTAAAACAGGAGCCGCGCCGGGCCATTGAGGTTCGCCACCTCTAGCGGACACGCTTCTTCGATACCATTTCTATTACATTTGTGATGCGATTTGGGTGCACCCCTTGATTTCGGAGTGTTGTTTCGCGGTGTTGGGGTAGCTGCTGGCTATGCCCAACATCAGTCCGGATCACGCAACTACTAGTATCCTAGTTGGTATCGCCTCATGTACCTTGTCATACTGATTATCCTATTCGCGACCACTACGTTTTGATTTGTACCTTGAGTATATGGATTGCCCTCTGGTGACTTCCGGTTTTGGGGAAGCTACGGTCTTGTATTTGCTTTTGGGAATATAAAATGTGTTAATGGGGATTATGGTAACGCCTTAACACTATTTTGATACTTTATATTATTGATAGGCATTATCTACTTAGCGTATATTACTACATAGTAGATAGTTTCACGGATCCTTGAGAGATGGAAAATCCCGTAACATCTTTTGAGTTATTGCACGAACGTTGACACTGGATATGAGATGTCAAACCCCGCAAACATCTTTGACGCCGTTACACTCATATTTGTTTACGATTGATTTAACTTTCATAAGGATATTTTAGTTCTGACTCGAGTGTTTTGTCTTTCATTACGCTCGGGTCAGTCTTGAGTTTTTTTTAGATTTTTTGAAGATCTATTCTGGAGGACGAAGACGAAGATTTGGTATACTATTACTATTATTACCCTTGCATCATGTTATCTGCTGCATTATTTTATTGTTCTATTGTATATGTATAACTCTGATAAATGTTGTATAAATAATTGTTAAAGTATAGTAAACAGCTTCATGAACTGTTTATTTGACTATTATATTTTATCGTTCCGCTGCGAGATTCTGTGTTGTTTCATTTCCTTTATTTCTCTTTCTTTTCTTTTCTTATTTAGCCCAATAACCATCTACCCTTTTGAATGGTTTGGAATCAACATGTGTATTTGATCGTCGGTTTAAACTGTCCAAAAAGGCGGGTCGTTACATGATGACCTCATATCTGCATTAACCACGTCGATATGATCAATTTATTCTTGATCATGTCTTTGTGTATGTAGTAATTAAATCGACAAGATTAACCAATGCTCCATCATTTCTTCGCAAATATTCAAATTAAGGGATAACTTACTACACTTGGAATTTGAAATGTTATACCATTTTTTGGTATAATAACATCGAAAAATAATATTTTTTACAAACATTAGAATTTACCTATGAAACTTACACCATTGGGTTCATGGTAATTTTTTAACCAATTTTTCATATATAAAGTTTTCTGGTCAGAGTTCAGATGAATAAGTTATTAACGTTTGAATAAATCAAGTTGGAAATATATGCATATGTAATTAAGGAAATAAAAAGTAATCAAAAGAAATTAGTTAACACTAATAGGTGCTTTGGGTTAAAGAAAATCAAAGAGGAAATGAATTGTCTCAGTTGAAAGAAGACAAAAAGAAATTAATGAAAGATAACATAAATAAAAGAAAATTAAATGAAGATAACATGATAAATAAATTGCCTGTAATATATATGGCCGGTTGTCCCTAGGACCTTGCTAGCCGATCGCTAGCGGTCAATTGTAAGGCAACAACGGTCGACCATTCAAGCTGTAAAGTTGAGAATAAAACGTGGTCGAACAACTTGGATTTAATATAATTTAATCGAATGGCTGGCATTGATTTGAATCCTTATATATACGAACCTATACCCTGACTTTTCTTCTCATATTTTCGGAGCAACGCTGAATACTATTTTCTTTTCTCTATAAAATTCTAAATTCTTCAATTAGCTATAGTTTATATGTATATACAAATGGAGAATCATAGAGCATGATCGAGAAGAAGAATGGGGTCAAATCAAATCATCGAAGCTAGAGTAATTATAAATCCAGATTTAAAATGTAAATTAAATCCAAATCTCTTTTTTCTAATCTAGATTTCCGATAAATATGCATATGCTTGCGGTGTATATATCCAAATAGGGAGGAGAAGGAGTCAAATTAGAATCACAGGGTTAGATATGGAGATTTGAAAAACTAAAAAAGCAAGTAGGAAATTATATATTTTTAATAATATTGGACTTATATCATTGTAAATATTTTTCGATATGCCTAAAATGTAAATTGAATTTATAGGCTAAAATTGTGTACGTGTAATGAATTATAAACCCTACCTACATAGTATGTGATTGATAATTTGAATTATAAATTACATGTATGTGAATCTAGAAAGTATTGGATAGTAGCAGTCCTTGAATTTTGTGTTAGGTAGAAGAAGTCCCTGAATTTTATATATTATATTGTAATTCCAATTTTTTTGATTAATTAATTTTTTCAAGTAAATGTAAATTAGAAGTTATCACAATAAATCTTTGAGGATTTAAGTGGTATTTTAATCCTTTGGAATATAGGGTGTTGCAATGTAAATTTCTATAGGTTATCAAGTTCGATTTTGCAATTAAAAGTGTACCATTTGAAATAACAAGGAATATGAATAAAAGAAAGGGATGTATAAAATAGAAATATTTACTGTATTTTGTACTATCTATTTCAATAACCACGAAAACATTATTTCTTTTAATTCCAAACTTAACACAATTTCTTTGTTGCATAAGATATAGAATTCACAATGTTAGCCTTTCCTTTTCAAAGATGTTCTTCCAATGCATTAAAATGCATAAATCCTCTAAGAAGAATTAATGAATAGTAAATGTGAGAAGAATAACGGTTGAAGTGAACCATTAAAATACATCCAATAGGAACAAGATAGAAATGGAATAATAAAAATGAAAAGGTAGGCAAGTAATAAATTAAAATAACACGAGTATGGAAAGTTCATTAAACGAGGAGGGTAGTAAATGTTAAAAAGGAATAGATCGAAAATTTTAGTAAAAAGGAATATGAAGTAAATGGGAAAAGATATTTAGATCTTTTAAAAGAAAGTAGCAAATGACCTTAAATTAAATAAGGTGTAAATGTTTAAAGAAGTAAAGAAATATGGCTAATAATGTGTTGACGTCAAAAATGGCACCAATACCCAAATATTAGATGAAAGAACCAAAATGTAAAGCTCCTAATCAAATAAGCAAAAATAGCGGGAAAGTAAAAGGCAAAACAACGATCTTTAGAGTGGTTCGATGTAAACCCTGGCTTACGTCCACTTTAGTCTTTGTTATTTATTGTTTTCTCTCTACATTATAACTAGTTATATCATATTTGGCCATAATCTAGTGGATCTCAGATTCACAATGGAGTTTCTAGAGTATTTGAGAAAGAAGAAGATATGAGTGTGAAGCAAAATCCAGAGATCTCCTTTTGGTTGCAGCTAGGCTAATGTTTATAGGGAAACATAAGTATTAGGTCAGAAGCTTGTTTGCACTGAGGTCTAAGAGATGATATGATGTTGTATAAGAGAGCTCAGGGGCGAAAGACCCAACAAAACAACCGGTGCTGAGTTAGACGGGTCGACACCAACTTTTTTTAATCGGTACAAAGTGATTTTCTTCACTTTTTCTCTTCTTCTATCTTTTATTCGATGTGTTTCATCCTCTTTTCCCTTGACTTGTAGTTGATTCTAGTGATCTATGTTTACACTTGACTTATCCTGCTTTCATTTCATTAACCATCGGAGTCGCTCATCCAAACTCTAGAAAAATCACTTGATCACGAGTAGTTGGAGTTGTGTATGAGGTATACGAAGTATGGGAAGTAGGAAGGGGAGACGAAATAGATTGGTACCGACCTAAAAAACTCGGAGTCGAGTTGTGTACTTAGCTCCATTTCAATTGAAACTTTTCCAATTTGCATTTCGTCTTCTTACAATCGTGTTTTCAAGTCCGTGAACTATTTTGTCCTTGTTTTGATCTTTTGAGTCCAGTTGAAATCTGATTGGCTAAAAGCGAGTTAACGCTTGCCCCCCAAAGTACGCCTTTCTAATATACTATGTGTTTTGCTTAAGAAGAAGTTCCAACAGTAATCATTCTTCAGCCTTGAGCTCTTCAACCTTTCATCGATCCTGATATGGGTGAATCATCCGGTTCCTTCGGATTCTCTTGCAAATCAAAGGTCATTCTAAACCATCATGGCTAAGAACTCTAGTCCTTGCTTAAGTGTTAGTCATAAATCATAATCAATCTATTATCATCCGGAGTTGTCATATTGTATATCAAAATCGTCCCATGTTCGTTCGGGATTAATCCATTTTACTTTCATTATAAGGTGTTCAAATCCTACGGTCAAAACATCGTCCATTCTTGGGTCTGATCTCTCTAGATCATCTTATATCCAATCTAGGGTTCCATCCAATGTTTGGTCTCATCCAATATAAGGTTCGATCTCTTTGGATCATTTGTTATCTAATCTTTAGTTCGATCTCTCCAGATCGTTTGTTATCCAATATAGGGTTCGATCTATCCGAATCATTAATCTTCTAATCTAGGGTTTGATCTCTCTAGTCCTTACCAAGTCACTTTTTCTCCAGCAAAGGAACTCAATGATCAGACAATTCCATCCTCTCACTCTTCGGTGAGGGGACTTACTTTTGATCTCTCGGGGTCCTTCATAAACCCAATCCACTTGATCTCCGATAGGGGAGCCCAACGTTCAAGCAAGCCCATCCGCTCACTCTTCAATGAGGGAACTTACTTCTTACGATCATTGCCCCATCTCTCCGGTCAGGACTATCACGATCAATATCAATCATCACGTTCAAGTGGTTTGTAAAATCATAATCAATTTCGAGGGGTTATGAATCTCACTTAGTGTTTTCTAATTGGTGTCAGTTTTCTCTTATGAAGCCTATGTCGGGGCTAGTAGCGACCATCAAATCATATAATCCTATAAAGGATCACCTTCAAACTTCCAGCTAAGAGCATGCCTAGGTACTGATCAGGACCCCTTACACATGTAAATTGTCTGATAGTGATATTGCATCATTTATTTAAAATAAAAGGCAAGATAAAGAAATTGAACCCGATCCAATCCATTCCAATCATGGGGTTATCAACCAATGGATGTCTTTGATCCATAACTTCATCTTGCCCCTCGTTCCTATGGTGAGCTTCTTGTTCCAGCTCCTACTACCGTGCATTCACATTTCGATTTGCCTCTTTGGCTCCAACATTGCCCATTCCAGGCATTAAAGCTCATCTAGATCCAAACTGACTGTGCCCCTGAGTAAATTCCTCTCGGTACCAAGAGGATAGTGGTCGATGCTGACTTGTTAAGGTCGTAGGGGCAAAGTTTCAGTTTGCTCCGCTACAATTCCAAATGCTCCCGCATTGGTTTCTAAATTTCAGCTACTTCAGCTGTTCTTTGTTGATACATCCTTTTGAGAAATCCCTCCAGCATTTCATATTGTCGAATCATTATTTCATCTCGAATCTCTTTCATCATTCTCTCCATCTTCTCTTTGGACATGTAAATGGAATGATTTGAATTTGAGGACACTTCTAGCTGTCCCCATGCTTCGGTTGCTTCCTCCAGCATTAAATCTGGTGTTAGGCCTCTTTATCTTCTCCATATCTCAGATTCAAGCCTCAAGTCTTCGGATCTAGTTCTTTCTCAGTGAAAGCACCAAAATATTAACGTAAAAAATGGAACCAAAACCCAAATATCATATGAAAGCACCAAAATGTATAGATCCAAATCAAACAAGCAAAAACCATGGGAAAGTAAAAGGAGACACAAGAATTTTATAGTAGTTTGGCATAATCTCCAGCTTACATCCATTTTAATCTTTTTTATTAGTTGCTTTCTCTTTGGATTACGACTAGCTATATCATATCTAACCATAATCTAGTAGATCTCAGATTTGTAAAGTAGTTTCAAGAGTATTCGAGGAAGAAGAAGACATGGGTGTGAAGTAAAATCCAGAGATCTTCTTTTTGTTGCAGCTAGGCTTGTATTTATAAGGAAACAAAAGTACTTCATTAGAAGCCTGCTTATACAAACGTAAAGGAGATGGTCCGATGTTGTAAAAGAGAGCTCGGTGGCACAAGACCCGAGAAAACAACTCGATGTCGAGTTAAATGGGTAGGCACCGACTTGTTTAAATTGGTGCAAAGTGATTTTCTTCACTTGTTCTCTTCTTCTATCTTTTATTTGATGTGTTTCAGCCTCTTTTCCATCGACCTTTAGTTGATTCTAGCGATCTTCGATTACACTTGACTTATCCTGCTTTCTTTTCATTAACCCTTCAGAGTCGGTTGTCCAAATTCTAGAAAAATAACTTGATCATGAGTAGTTGGAGTTGAGTATGAGGTATATGAAGTTTAGGAAGTAGGAAGGGGAGAAGAAATAGGACAATGCCAACTTAAATTGTTAAAATTGACGATCGGTTTTATTGCGAGGACCGAGTTGGATGGTACATCGGGTTTCAATGTCTCTATCAAAAAGATCGGTGTCTTCCATTCTCGTTATATCCTTCATCTATTGATAGAAGTCATTCAGGGATACAGTCGGTTGCTTTTGAAGCCCTTTCCACATTTTGGACTTATTCCTAACCTGTAATGATCCAAAATTTCAGTCATTTGAAATTCATGTATTTAATTGATTTTAAATATTCACAAGTTAATTTTATAAGTTGAATAGATTATATTTCGAATATAATGATTTAATTGGATAATTAAATTGTTAATTTAACGTTTGAAATTGCTGAAATAATTGAAAATTGAATTTAATGTGAATAAAAATGATTTATAATGTTGTTTTAAATTATATTTTTAATTAGAGTGATGTTGGAGAACTTTTAAAATTGAATTAAAAGTTAAATTTTAGAAATTGAATATTTTAATATTTATGAACGTGTAAAAATAGTCATTTTTCATAAAGTGTCGGATTTCGACGAAACTAGTTTCATTGGATCCATAATGTTATATTATTGTAGGATTTCAAATTTCGTGTCAGTCAGATTTACGGTTTGTCAGTGGCAAGCTAAAACGCGTAGAAATTTGTTTAAGTGAATTTTAATTTAAATAATTCGATTTGAAAACCTATCTTTCAAATATAATCGAATTGGCTCCCAATATATATTCCATTATGTTTAGAATAAGGGTAAAACATTATAAACGCCAGTTGACATGCTTCATTTGGAGTTCGAAAAATTTTCAGACGAATAGTTTCACAATATTTTCAGACGAAATGCATGAATTTCTTCCCTTGATTTCTCTAAATCCATCGACTAATAGCTAAAACTTCCAACCAACAAATTGTAGAGCTCGATGAGTACTTCACCTCCAACGGTGGAGATCGCCTAGAGCTTGTCGTAGGCGCCAAAAATTGGCCGCGTTCATCTTCAACTCACGCACGATTTTCACGTCCATTAAGCGACCAAGTTTGACGTTTTCAAGGGGGAGGGTGGAGCTTGCCGTAGCCTTTCGATTGGTGGTTGTGGATCAACGTGAAGATGATCGGTGGTGCCGCGATAATTTGTGAAAGAAGGCGACGGAGTGGGTTCTTGCGTTCGAACATAGCCTAGAAATAAAATGCAAAGGGGAGAAGAAGAAAACAGTCATCCTAGATCTGCTTTGTTTATATCATGTGACCGAGATTAAAGCTAGGTTAAAATTATAAATAAAAGTTGTAAATATATATATATATATAAATTCGTATAAAATTCTAAAACGCATAACTTCTTCATACGAGGTCCGTTTTTGATGAAACAAATTGTGTTTGGTCCATATTAACGAGCACTGCATTTTAGAATTGGTTTGGGGTTAATTGGAGCCAGTGTAAATTTTAGGTAAAATTAAGCGCTCGTTTAATTTTATTCCGAATAAAACACGGGAACTGCTATTGGAACAAATGTGAGTATCCCTGATACTTTTATATAAGTGAGAATAAATTTATTTCATGCTGATTGATGATTGTTTGGATGATATATGATATGTTACACACACACACACACACATATATATATTGATTGGTACTTGGATATATTCTTGCCAATTGGAGCAGATAATACCCTATACGTTCCCGTGTATGAAGGGATGACCCTTTGTACGCGCGTCTGCCTTGAAGCTGACATTATACACATATTCTAATATGTATATTTGTTGTAGGTGACAGGTTGGAGGGATCCAGCTGGATTCCTCACCAGTATTGGTTTTATTTACAGATATTGTGATATATGCTGTTATCATGTGATATATGGTGTTTTGGATGTTGTGATTGATGTATTTGCTGCTGTTGTAGCAGTAGGCCTATTTTTGGAATTTTAAAAATGTTAAAGTGGTGATTTCAAATTAAAAAGGATTTTCAATGATTTTGAAACTAGATGTTTTTTTAATTTTTTAATTGTTAAGGAAATGGATTTATTTTAAATAAATAAAAGTTATAATTTATATGTTATAAAAATTATTATTTTTGTGAAATATACTCAAGTATGATTTTTGAAGTTATATAAGTTTTAATAACGAGTTGTAAATTATCAAAAGAACAAGTTAAATTGAGATTTTTGAATTATTATTAATGGTTTATATGTATAAATTTAAAAAATTGAATTTTTATAAATCAAAATAATGGAATTATAAAGGAGTTTTGTAGGTGTTAAAATGAAGTTATAAAGTGAATCTTATAAGTAAATAAGATTTACAAATTTATGAAGTTATCAAGTGAACGAATTTGTAAAACAAGAGATTTATGAATAATAGACTTGTAAATTGGATTTTTGCAAGTAAATGAGATATATATGGAATTAGTAAATAAAGGAATTTTATAAATTGAAAATTTTATAATATAGAAATGTGAATTTATAAAAATTGTTTTATAAATGTGAAATCAATTGATTTTGATAAGTTAAATGTAGAAGGTTATTAAAGGTATTATATCCATGATTTTGGACAATGGATATTCCTTTAATTAAATGTGAAATGGTAATGAATTTGGTAAAGGAATTTCTATCACAATTTTGGACAGTGAATTATTCTTTAAATTAAATGGTTGTAATAATAATGAATTTGATTAGAGAATTATATTCACAATTTTGGACGGTGAATAATATATTAAATAAAATGGACATGTTTTGGAAAGTGATCTTTTAAAGTTAAAGACGGGTTCTGAAAAGTAATATTTTAAATGGAGTTAAATGATTTGAAGATGTTTTAAAATATGTTAAGTATCGAAACCATAGATTTCAACATTCATTGTTGAAATAGACGTTTTCGAGAAATAAGTAAATGATGGACTATAACACTATTGTTATAGTAAATGATTTCCGAAAGAAATTTTTTTGTATAGTATATGGGATTTATATATCTATCTAATTTTTGAATCCCTGTACTAGTTATTTTGGGTTGTCGTGACGATGTTTTACGCAACATTCGTTTTAACCCAAATAAATATGGTTAAAGAGAATGTTTTCCTTACAGAATAAATTATATTCTTAATCCCGATTTAAGTATATGTAATATTTTCTAAGTGTTGAAAATAAAGAGATTTGTGATTTACTTAATATTAAATAAGTATATGGAAATGTTTTCCAATATTGAAATGGTTTTGGAGTTATATCTTTTTGAAGATAATTTGAAGTGAATATTTGGCAAGCGATTTAATTAATAAAAGATTAATTAAAAGGGCCTAGTGATTTCTTATGGTGCTAAATATTTGTTTATTAGATTTGATAGTTAAATAATCGACTATCAAATTTGGCCATTTTTAGTTCCTCGACTTGATGTGGGAACTATTTAGTCGTACACTCAGTACGTAGCCTTCTATGTAGGCTTGATTATCGTTTGTGTGGAGGATGCTGATTTGTATAGTGTGGAGTTTTACTCCAATCTATCGAGCTTCATTCTTGGCCAAAGGATAGCAAGTTGGAGACGTGATAAGTCTATGATACTTAGTTTCTATGTGAGGTTGAGAAATTCTTTTGCGTTGATTGGTGCGAAGAGACCGGGATTGGTTTATCCGAAAACCACTTCAGACCAACATTTATGCGACGATTGTGCATGTTGGTTATGATGATATTGATATTTTGGATTTTCATAGTGAAGGACTGCTTGTTGATCGTTTGGAGTTAAAATCCCAATATACATCCAGTAGCAGTAGTCTGTTCGTTATGAAATATTCAATGTAAGGACTATTCGCTATAAATCCTAGGGATTTCCTGATAGGATGTAGTATGAAAGTACCTTTGGTTTGTCCTGTTCCTGGACAACTTGTATGGATGTTTATCTAACATTGCATTTCTAAAGATTATATACATTGGTTTTTACAAACGTACATCAGTAGTAATGGAGAAGGAAACTTCTCTTAACTTAACATCCTCCTTGAGACGAATGAGCTTAAGGGTTGTATTTTTGTGGAAGGCAATTAGTAATCAATGGAAATGGCCGTGTGGCATTCAAAGTGATGTGATCTGTGATATGTGAAAGGTAATCATTACCTCAAGCCGCATCAACCGGAAATGTCCAAAACAGGGTTAGATGCTGCAAAGCTAAGTGGGTCGCTCCCATTATGATATGATCATCCTCTTATAGATATATCTTTATATGCTATGACGTTGTGTATCTAATTATTGTGGTTTGTATGCTTTAAGGGCCTTTGGAAAATGTCGGCAACGATCAGAGGATGATATATTCGGTACTATCTAGTTACAGAGATAGGCTGGTTTTGTGTTGGTCGAGGATCCTTTGTGATGGTCCTCGGTACATTCCTTTGGAGATGTAGTCTGGGAAGGTAGTCCTTCACCTGGTCATTTGTATGGACATCCAAACTCCACTACGTGCTTGCCATTTTGATTGTATTACCCATTTGGGCTATATGCTGGAATTTTTAATCAATGTAACAATATCGGCTATGATTAGTATTATTTGTATACGAGACACTATTATAATATAAGAGGAGTTGATATGAACTGTTTTAGTTATCGTAAGGTAAAAGCATGTTCGTGTTTATGTGTAGGCGTGTCTTACGAGATACTTTTGTTTTGATAAAGGAAAAGTTTGGTAAATTTAATAAATTCAGTTGAGTGTGTTTCTCATGCTGGTTTACCAGACTAATCCGGGAGTTCTTCCCTTTCAATGCTCGGGTCAGACCGAGCATATTTACAAGTTCAGATTTGGTGCTATTGGAACTTCAGCGGGAGAGCAGGAGATCTTCATTTTCGTATATCCGTATCTGTTAATTATCCGCTGCTTAATTGTTGTATATTATCGGCAATTGTGAGGATAGGTTATTATAACTGTTCAGGCTGATGACTAGTGATTGATTGTTTTACTCTGATTTATGTATGTATATACAGTTTTTGTTTTGTAAGGATCGTTGATATGATATTATATGTTTTCCGCTGCGATGTGAGGTTCTATATAGTTTTGTTTGGTTCCTTCTTCTCTCTTTCTTCTCTTCTCTTCTTCTCTCATCTTTTTTTTCTCTTGACTTTTCGTCAGTATGTGCTTTTTGGATCGTACATGTGTGATTTATTATCGATTCAAAGGGTATGGATTTGTGGGTCATCGCATTACCCCTAAGCAGAGGACCACAACCAGGTTGTTCATCTAGGCACCCCTAGACTAGGTGGACTCCTTGTTGAAGCACTTGACATATGAAAACAAGTTTTCAGTTGGCTAATATGATATAACCTAGCTCACTAGCCACTATAACATATGTCTTAGAAGTATAGAACCTAGTCATGAAATTTCCACATAGGTGCGCCTAAGAATGGATGCTACTTGGTGGTAGATGCAAGAACCAGCGGAAGGCTAGTCCCGTGAGAGTGGATGGAAATAGAAGGCATTTTGTTGGGTCAGAAAGCTTAATATTTTGAGTGATGGAGTTAAATGCAGTAATGTGAACGGATAGGTGAAAAATTCATCATACTTGTTAATGGATGTCAAATCATACTGTCTAAATATAAGTGTTCAATATTTCCTTACAAAATGACTCTCCATTCTCATCTTCTGAAAATGTTTTACCCCTAATATTATGGGCTTGCATTCTGTTGACCTACCAGCGAAGGATGTTTAGTTCCTCCTCGGGGCCAACATTTGTTTTCTATAGGATGGTCAGGCCAACGACTAGCTATGAGCTCAACTGATGCCTCACTGGAATTCTAGAAGTTAAAGCTGACTTTTTGAGTTTTTATGAGACAACCATATATCTCTATGCAAATGTACAAGTTGATTATTATAGAGAATATAAACAATAAAGAATACAGAAATCAACTACACCTGCTGAACCAGGTCAATGTAGACCAACTATCAGAAAAGTCATTGTATTTTAAGTCTAGAAAAAGATTATACAATATCATTTGATGATACACACATATGAAAATATTTTAAATTGATATTAAAATGAACTATCATATTTTGAAATTTTAAAAAAGATAACTTCTAAAAATAGTCTTGAGTTTGGCGTCTGACTCATAAGTTTAGATTTTTAACTATGATCAATTTCCATCTACAAAGTTTTAGGATATAACCTTGTAAAAAGTCAGATGTCTAGCTTTTATACCCAAACATTTAAGGATCAAACTTTTTAATTTTTCCGTACCTATTTAGATGTCTGATTGGTTTGATGCACCATCTGATTAGGGAATCAAACGTATTATCAAGGCAACCAGACATCTGAATCAAGCTCACAACGAAAACTAATTCATTTCTAGAAATTAATCAGATGTCTGAGGCTTAGGATTAGATGTTTGTGTAACTTTGAACTTGGTTTTTAAAATATGACTAGACATTTGAAGCAATAAACGAGATGTCTAAATCATGATTGAAATGAACGTATTCTTTTCTAAAACTTGTTCAGACATCTAAGGATTCTAAACCAGACATATGAGATGTTTTAAACTTTTTTTAATAATGAGACTAGACGTTGAATTGGCTAGTCAGACGTTTGAGAAACTATTAACAATTATATTTTAAATAAATAGTTTTGATGTTGAAATGTTATATTTGTTTACAATTAAAGATAAAATGTTTTTAATGTTCATAACTCCTTAAGAATACCTTTCTAACATTATAAGTAGAGATTAGATTCAACTTTTGATTTCAAATCTTGCTTTTGATTTCTAATCCATAAAATTCTCTATGAATTCTAAAGTTTTCACAAACAATTTCCTACTTCCTAAAATTTGCACGTTTAAATCACAATCATCGAAGGATGCTATAGGAAATGTGTGCTATCTTGACAAAATCAATGTACTAGAGACACAAAGATTGTTGAAGCATCAATCTCTTTTACTAAAGAGTAGAAGTCCTATTTTGGGAAAAATCAAGCTCTTGTGTAACCGTATTCATTCAGGTTAAGCGAGGGCTTTTGGTTCATAAAATATTGAAGGTGAGCTTTGGGACTGGACTTAGGGTGGGAATTCCAAACCAATATAAAAACTCTAGTGTGATTGCTTTTATATTACTTTGGGTGCGTTCACAAGAAAAGGGATAGGGCTAAATCTCGTTCGCATCTGATGCCCCGATGGAGGTTGGCCCATACAAAGGCATGCTACCCAGGGTGCAACTTTTTACTACGTTGGGTGTTTGAACGGATGATTATTATGTTTTAATAATTATATGTAATTTAAATCAATTTTTTTAAATTGTAGAGTTAATAGCTAGTGCAAATCAGATCCATTTGAGATGCGATTATTTACGTTGTGATCATATCAAAGTCTTCTACATTATGAAATTGGTTTGAACTGAATCCGAGAAATTTATAAATTTAAAATATACATTTCAAATTCGATGCTTGGATTCTGTGCTCATATACCCCATTCATAAGAAAATGCTTTTCTGGTTAACCAACTTCCCCGCTCAAATGCTCCGTTATCGTTCATTGCAAATGCACCTTTTATCGTACTTACTTTTGCTTATATTATCTGCATATACTAGTTATAACTATATTTTTAATTAGCCATTATCAACCCATAAGTCATTTCAGGGATCGATGGTGGGAAGGAAAGTGATGATGATGATGATAAGCTGGAGTGAGAGACATCCTCTCCATGTGCATAGAGGGCGACGTGAGTAACCGACCCACCCATCCTATGCCCTATTCCTAGCCACACCCTATGTGATATGGAATATATTGTAGGAGCCTATACTCCTTAACAACGGTCGAGGCACTGCTGTTGAGACGTTCAAAAGTAGAATTCCACATACACTCAAACGTAGATGGTTGTTTCACTGTAGGGGAATGATGATGTTCCATCTCTCTACGCATAGCCACATCTGGACTAATATCAACATGTCTTAATATGCGTGTAGCATATCTCTTCGAGTGAGCATGAACATCCATGAGTGGTATTTCAAGCACCACTCTATCCCTACACTTAGCAGTATGAATGAGGTCGTGGCAATAGGAGGGGAATGTTATTAAACAAGCAGTTTGACTAGTTTGACTAAAGAAGGAGGAGCCGAAGGGACATAGTTTACAATAGCCTTAACGTTCAACCACATCATCAAACTTTGCACTCTGCGGCCCAAAGTGCACACACTTGTTAACTGTTGCAACACATTATGCCACACATCATTGTTGAGCCCAAGAATGGAAGATGCAACACTAGCGATGGTATTTCCATTAGTTCCATGCTCATTGGAGTTGTTAACTTCAACCTTAGGTCCTAGGTCTGTGGTAACAGGTCAGATCATATTTTTCTACAGAAAAAGTAATGAAACGGGAGAGCTTTAAGGGAGGCCCTCCTTTAAGGGATGAAACGTTGGCCAGATATTTTAGCCAACTTCGAAATTAGTTTAATGAATTGTGAAAGAAAAGGTTACTTGCTATGAAAGCAAACAAAGCTAAGTAAAGGACACAAAATATAGAGTGTTTTAGTAAGCTTACCTATGTTCACTTGGAAGATCTCTTATTGTATGTCTCTCTTACTGTTAACAAGAAATCCTGTCAACATTCCAAAAGCTATGGCAAATAGGATTATTTGTATAACGAAATAGGATTATTTAAAGAATATCGATAGAGATTACTTCCTTTGAAACCCCTCTTTCGATCAAGTTGATTTGGTTAAATCGCTTTAAAAAGAGATCGTTTTGAATATTTTTAAGTTCTATGAACTTATCAGTTTCGAAACATCATCGCCATCCTTATTTTTTTATTATATGGTGTCTGTCACAATGATGATGTGTTTCGCCTGATGTTATCCAAGTGATCCTATTGATTTGCATAGACAAAATGAAGTTAAGAGAATAAGATAGAATCATGTGCAATTGATCGTTAGTCCAGCTAATGATCGTAATTGTTAACCCGTCTTTTGGCAAGGCAACATACAGGCGGATTTAACCCAATTGATTGCAAACTGATCGAAGTTGGATTGTCATGGACTTGGTTCAGATAAATGGATGGACAATCAATCACGGATAATAAACATAATTATGAGGCCAGGATATAGTATAGTCAATGGGAAAGTAACATAGGATACTTGAGTATGGGTTTTTTGTAAAGGTTGAGCTACACCGGGAACACAATGGGTTTACTTTGGGTTTTCAGGAGGATTGGTTCGGGTCAAAGAGGTGTTTGCTTCGGGTCACGATAGGGAATTCTTTGAAGGGGATGGCATTGGACCTCCTTGGACCGGCATTGTCTTGCTTTGGGTCATCTTCGCATTCACTTCGAGTCATTGGAGTGGTTACTTTGGGTCAGAGTCATGGATCGATCAATATCCATATGATCCACATCAATTTCGTATCCATCCTACTTCGTATCAATCACTCTGCATCCATCCCCTTCATATCCATCAAGTAATAATGCCTCTCGGGTCGATCACGGTTCATTCATTCAATAGTAGTCCATTTTGTATCGATCATACTTCTACGTATTGCGTATCGATTAGCCAATCGATCGATACGAAGCAAGGGGTAAAGCATTGATACAAAACCACAAGCCAAGTATCGATACGAAGGCAAAGACGAAGCATTGATACGAAGGACAATGTGCCAAATGAATATGAAGGACACGGTCAAGCTAGAAGAAGCGGTCTACAAGCGTGAATCATGGATCTCCCCAAAACACTCGAGCCACATCATCCATAGGAAGCTTATCGATATGCATGTATTGATACGAAGTGCCCAGCCAACTTGCAAATCCGATCTTGGATCGATCATAACTAAAAAACTACAAGTCCAAATGCTATGAAATTTTCATAGAAGCTTTCTTATTCACTCAAGAATGTCTATGATCGATCGCAGATCTATTGGGCTATTTTTCGATCGATACAAAATGATCATGGATCGATTAGGATCGATTACAAACGACCCTAGACTGATATGGTAGACCCACCCATGTGTGAGAAGAGGTATTCGGAGGTTTGAGGGAGATATTTCTAGATCGACTCCTATAAATAGCACCCCTACTCCTATAGAAAAAGGGTATTTTGGCCTTCTGCGTTGTTACTCTGCTGAAACTCCATTGTAACTTGAGTGCTATTGATTATACTGCTGTAAATCTGTTGAGAATTAACAATAAACAACAAACTTTTCAAATTGGACGTAGGCTACAATACCGAACCACTATAAATCTCATCTTTTGCTGCTTTCTTTTTAATTTTTGTCGTTCTTCATATTTATATCCTCTTTACATATTCTATTTGTGGTTTGCGACTGTGAATTAGTGCTTTCATCTAGACTGGGTGCTTGTGACCAATTTTGGCATAAACATTTTGGTGCTTTCACTGAGAAGGCGAGCACTCAGGGATTCTGAAGCTTGATTTTGGATTTGAAAGCTAAGGAACATAGATCTGTGAAGCCATGGCTAAGCAATCAGCAAGGAGATAGAGAGCGGAGAGGATCCATCTTGAAGGATGTTAGGAGGCTTCATCAGGAGCTAATCAGCCCTCAATTTTCATCATCAGAGATGAGATGGAGATGATGATGGATGCTTTGCAATAAGTGATACTGAAAAGGCAGGAGGAAATGATGCAGAACCTACTTCGATACGTTGGACAAGCTGGAGTGCAAAATCAAGAGAACAGAGCTGCATGGAATGCTGGAAATGTGGATCGCGAAGCCAAAGAAGCAGGAGCAGAGGTAAGTCCAGAACCAGAGTTAGAGGAATGGAGAAACCAGGATAGAAGATAGAGTGGAGCCATCGGGAACAACCCCTGAACTAAGGGGAACACCCTCGGATCACGTTGGATCAATTCTAGGCAGGATACCAGGTGGTGCTATGCAATTTGGCATCGATAGAGGAATGAAAGCTCGTCCAAGAAAGAAGATTTCAAGATTCCCTCAAGAACTCGAGGAGAAGGTTGGAGGCAACAAGTAAAGACTACCGCTTGGTGACAATCACAGATTGGCAGAAATGGTCAGACGGGCTATGAGAGGAGTATCGGTGAATAAAGATTTGGAGGATGTGAACAGGAGCCCCTTGGCTCCCACAATTAGGCAGGCTAGGAATCCACCTGATTCAAGCTACCAACGCTAGAGATGTATGATGGGAGGACGGATCCTGCTGTTCATCTGACAAGGTATATGAGGTACATGGAAGTACTGAGGGCATCGAAGGAGGTCATTGCCTGGTGTTTCCTTTGTATTTGATGGATATAGCAGCACTATGGTTCAAGCAATTAAAAAGAGGCTCCATTGGAATGTGAACCGAGTTGATCGAGAGGCTTATTAGATAGTTTAGAGTTCACATCTCAAAGCCTAAGAATGTAATGAGTTTAACAACACTGGAACACAGGATCGGAGAGTCTCTGAGCAATTTTTAACGCAATTTAATGTAGCGGCAGCATCGGTTGAATGCCTCGATTTTCCATGATTCCGATGGTAGCTATATGTAGCATAGATAAAGGCACGAAATTCAAGAATTCATTGACAAGGGATCGACCTATGGATCTAGGAGAGTTTTACAATGAGGCAGAAAGGTTTCTGCGACGGGAAGATGTGAAGGCTGAAAGAGAGGAAGGAGTGGAAGTTGATATTTATGCGGTCAAAGGTAGAGATCCGCTGGGGAAAGATTCAAACAAGGATAAAGTGAAGCAAAAAGCAGAGAATGGCTTTGTTAAGCTGAGGCGGTCATGAAAGGAACCAAGATTCGCCTCTTATACAGAGTTGAGTGAGACTTTAGAACAAATATACCAAGACATTGGGGGGCCAGGTTCCCTACCAAAGGCCAATCAGGAGAGAGCCAAAGAATAATGAAAGAAATATAACGAATACTGCCTGTTCCAAGAGTCCGGCGGCCAAAGCACAAATGATTGCAAGCACTTGAGAGATAAGATCAAAGGACATGTTTGGAACGGAATGTTGTTATAGTACATGAAAAGGCGAGCAGCGACGGTAGAACAGGAGCAACCACCATCTGCATCAAATGAAGACGACCTTAGATCAAGGCGTCAGCTTATCATCAACTGATCGGAATGATGAAGAATAAGTAGTAAACTCCATAATAAAATAGTTAAGTCACTTACACATGTACGAGGATCACGAACGGTCCTCAGGCATGCTTTGAGATGACTATAAACCACTATAGTGGGGATGCTTGCACTTTGATGTTTCTGTTTTGCTTTTTTTTTTCTTCTTTGTATCTGGACTTTATTTTCTTAATTGGACGTTTCAGTTGTAAGACTCATTTGATGTAAAAATATAATATTTATAATTCCAACACCCGACCTCGAACGGTAACAATTCGCATCGAATGTTAGCCGACCTCGAACGGTCATAACTCACCTTGAACGGCACCCGACCTTGAACGATCACATATTACCTCAAACGGCACCCGACCTTGAACGGTCACAAATCTCCTCGAACGGCATACAATCTCGAACGATCTCTATTTACAATCATGTAAGATCATCAACCCCGATACAGGTCATCAATAGGCTCCAAACATCAGGCTTATGGCGCTATAAAACACACCTTGCTATCACAAGGCATGCTTTGAGGCGCAGAGTGTTAACCTGCCTTATGGCAAGGCAGCATACAAGCGGATTTAACCCAATCGATTGCACAGTAATCGAAACTAGATTGTCACGGACTTGGTTCAGACAAATGGATGGACGATCAATCACGGATAATAAACATAATTATGAGGCCAGGATATAGCATAGTTGATGGACAAACATCACAAAATTCTTGAGTGTGGGTTTTTGGCAAAGGTCGAGCTGCTCTGGGATCACAATGGGTTTACTTCGAGTTTCAGAAGGATTTCTTTGAGTCAAAGAGGTGTTTACTTCGGATCGTGATAGGGCATTCTTTGAAGGGGATGGCATTGGATCTCCTTGGATCGACATTGTCTTGCTTCGGGTCATCTCTGCATTCACTTCGAGTCACTGGAGGGGTTACTTCGGGTCAGAGTCATGGATCGATCAATGTCCATATGATCCACATCAATTTCGTATCCATCCTAATTCATATCCATCACTCTACATCCATCCCCTTTGCATCCATCAAGTAATAACGCCTCCAAGATCGATCACAGTTCATTTGTTCAACAACAGTCCATTTCGTATTGATCATACCTCTGCTATTTCGTATCAATCAGCTAATCGATCGATACCAAGCATGGAGTCAAGCATCGATGTGAAACCACAAACCAAGCATCGATATGAAGGCAAAGACAAAGCATCGATACAAAGGACAATGTGCCAGATGGATATGAAGGACACAATCAAGCCATATGAAGCGGTCTACAAGCGTGAAACATGGATCTCCCCAAAAACAATCGAGCCATGTCATCGATATAAAGTCTATAGATACGCATGTATCGATACGAAGTGCTCGACCAACTTGCAAATCCAATCTTGGATTGATCACAACTCAAAAACTACAAGTCCAAATGCTATGAAATTTTCATAGAAGATTTCATTTTCACTCAAGAATGTCTACGATCGATCACAACTCTATTGGGCTATTTTTGGATCGATACAAAATGAACTTGGATCGATTAGGATCGATTCCAAACGACCCAGACCGATCTGGTGGACCCACCCATGTGTGAGAAGAGGTATTCTGAGGTTTGAGGGAGATATTTACAGATATACTCTTATAAATAGCACCCCTATGCCTAAAAAAAGGGATTTTGGCTCTTCTACACTGTTACTCTGCTGAAAATCCATTGTAACTTGAGTGTTATTGATTATACTGCTCTAAATCAGTTGAGAATCATCAATAAACAGCAAACTCTTCAAAGTGGATGTAGGGTACAACGCCGAACCACTATAAATCTCGTCTTTGTGCTGCTTTCTTTTTAATTTTTGTTGTTCTTTATATTTATATCCTCTTTACACATTCTATTTGTGGTCTGCTACTGTGAAGTGGTGCACGATTGCATGTTTGTGACCAATTTTGGCACAAAAGTAATGATCTTCCTCATAATCAAAATCCTTAATGAATCCGTGCATCTCTCCCTTATTATTAATCAAAAACGAGTTACAATTTTAAAAGCTTTTTCCCAAATTGATCTAGGTTGCAAAGATTTTGTTGTTGAAAAGAAGTTGAAGTAAAAGAAGTGAGTTTGGGATTTCGAAATCCGGTCCCCAAAATCGGATCCCTTGGGTCTTATTTATAGATGAAGGTCGGCTCCCTTGCGTGCCAATGCTTTTGACTCAGTCCAAAGATCTCTTTATCTCAACATTATTTCTTTCAACATGGTTGAAAGGCTTCACCCACCTTCGAGGCCATTGAAAGGTTTTCCTTTCAAGTTTTCTAACTAATCCTTGCGCTTCTCATCTTCTTATTCTAGGCCTTTCATTATTGTTAAGTTTTAAGTGTTCCTTCTCTCTTCTTTTCCTTGAAATGCTGTCAACATCATCGAAAGGGCCACAGATGCACTTTTCACTTCCTGTTGCTTTATTGTCATAAGAGGTACAAATAAGAGCTTCCAACTCTGTCGATAGGTTGTTTTTTAGGTTTCAATATTGTTGAAGTACCAATGGTTTCGATGTGGGTGATAGCTTCCGAATGCATGCTTGTGGATTGATGTAGAACCTTCCCCCGATGTTATTGTCTTCGACCGATTCAAAAGGCTAGGCTATCCTTTCAAAAAGGTTGCCTTAAGTAATTTGAATGAAGGCGAAACCTTTGGTTTTGAAAGGTTTGGCATGTGTATGAAAGGTTATTATTCATTGCCTTCGAAAAGGGTTCCTAGCTGATCCTTGCTTTTTCTATATACACGAACCCATCTGCATCGAATGGCTTGAATGAGGCGGAAAGGTAGCTCATTTTCTTTTTCATGAGCTTTTAGACCATTTATCTCTTGTGAGGGTGCCTGGTGGTTATGACTCCTTCGAAAGCGTTCTCAATGCCCTCGAAATGTTCTTTCATAATCCTTGTCGAAACCCATGCCTACTAATTTAGTAGAGCCTGGCATTTTCATTAACTTCCTTTCATACCTTTGTTCTTAAGTGGTTTTATAGTTAACATTTTGCCCCTCTCCCGCCGGTATGAAAAAAGCTTTTGTTGTTTAGGACAAAAATTTCAGAACTTCTTTACACTTAATTACTTCGTTTTCCTGCAAAATTCAAAGCAAGTGACATTTTTTATTGATAACTCATTATCTTATATATATACATGCTTCATGATAAATCAGCATAGCAGTGCTTCTAAATTTAAATGGTTAGTTGATCATAATCTTGATTTAATAAAGGATACGAGGTCCGTAATTAATAGTTATTCATGTATACAACAATTGTAGTCTACGAACTTCCTGTGGGAAATAGCCAATGTCTGGAAATAGGAGGTCACAAGCTATTATCTGGAAATATTGTAATCCATAAATCTTACTGTGTATTTAGAAACTCCTTTTGGAGAGAAAAATAATCCCGGAGTTTGAATTCATATGTTGGTTAATGCCGTTTAGAGTTCCAAAATAATAACCTAATTTGGGTATTAAGAAGACCAGCTTGAAGTTTTTGGTTGACTACTTAGATGTATATTGTAGTTCAATACTACTGCTTTAAAATCCAAATTTGGGAATTGATAGATAGAATGAAAAACTGACAATAAAAGACCTGAAATTCAAATTCAAGCATTATAAAACTATGTAGTCTAAACTCCGATTAGGGTATCATCAAGTGAAGTTTAGAAGCTAATAGTATGATGTCCAAAACTCAGATTCAGGTTTTAATAAGTGAGATTCATAAATAATCTTCAAAAGAGAATTTTCTGACCCAGATTCAGGTATTAGCGGTGAATAATCAAAAAATCGTAATAATTATCTTCATGAAAAAAATTTCAAACCCAGATTAGAGCACATGTCGAACAATCAGAAATCCATCATAATTTTGTTCATTATAGAAATCTTCAGCCTAGATTAGGGCATATGTTGGATAATCAGAAATCCATAGTAATTATCTTTATAATAGTAATCTCAAGCCTAGATTCAGGCATTAATAAGGGACATCGGGTAATAGTCTCGAAACCCAGATTCGGGTATGAGGAAGACCATAAGTGATTAGTGATGACCCGACACCCATATTCGGGTATTGAAATATAAAGTCTAGAAGTGAGAGACCCGAAACTCGGATTGGGTATTAATAAGCGGAGTTCTGTTCTACTTCTTACATTTTGTCTTCTTTGACACGTGTAAACCCTTTTAGGCCTCATATGAAGTTGTAGTTTGATTGGTTGCTTCTCGGGCTTAGACGTCTTAGTCCATCATTTGATATTCCACTTCATGGGTTTGGACATCTCAGTCCCTTATAGATGTACCGCCTCTTTGGCTTGGATATCTTAGTTCATTATTTTATGAGTTACTTCTTTGGGCTTGGACGTCTTAACACATTGTTAGATGAGCCGCTTCTTGGGATTGGACGACTTAGTCCATTGTTTAATGAGCCGATTCTTAGGCTTGGACTCCTAGTCTGTTGTTGTCTAGTGCTTTTGGTTAGCTCATTTTCAGAGGCTGGAACCAAGGACTTAGCCAACCTTCCTCTAGGAGGTGCCCTGACCTGACCAGATACGCGGCCAAGGGATTGTCGATGCTTTAACCTGACCATAACGTGACGCGAATAAAGGTTTACACTCCTCCCTTTAGGAGGTGCTCCGCCCTGTCCATAGCGTGGCGCAGACAGGGGCTTGTCAATGCTTTAATCTGGCTATAACATGGTGCGGATAAAGGCTTACACTCCTCCCTCCAAGAGGCGCCTTGACCTAACTAGAGGCGCAGCCAAGGGCTTGTTGATGCTTTAACCTGGCCATAATGTGGCATGGTTAAAGGCTTACACTTCTCCCTCTAGGAGGTGCTCTGCCCTAGCCATCTTGGCGTGGACCGAGGCTTTGACCGTTAAAGGTAGTGTCCAAATACAAGGAGAATTCTACTCTCAACCATGTAGAGTTTTCTTTTTCAAGAAAGGGGTGCTTTATTCATTCATCGTAGGAAAATACGGTTTCAAATGTTCTCCATTCCATGTTCTAGAAACCATATTGTCGTCTGGTCGGCACAACTTGTAAGCTCCTAGGGGAATTAATATGCAAATGATAAAGGGTCCTTCCAAAATTTGGTCTCAGCGATCCATCCATGGGCTATCTTGTTTTTGTCGTTACTCTACGGAGTACCAGATCTCCTTCTTAAAATGATTGTGTTCTGAATTTTGGGTTGTAACACTTTGAAATCCTTCTTTGATATTCTATTGTTATGATTGCTGCTTCATCTCTCAATTCATGTATTAAATCTAGTGATTCTCTTTTCAGTTCTTGGTTTAAATCGAATGCATATGTGATTCTTCGATGTGAGGGTATTTCAATTTCAATTGGTAACATCGCCTCACATCCATATGTCAACGAATAAGGAGTATGACCCACTTCCATTTTGGTAGATGTTCGATAAGCGCATAATACAAGTGGTAGCTCTTCTACCTAGTTTCCTTTAGCCTTATTCAGTTGTTTTTTTTTTCAAAATTGTCTTTATAGTCTTATTTGCAGCCTCAACTGGCCCATTTTCCTTCGGATGCGCAATAGAGGAAAAGCACTTAATAGTTCCATTCTTATGGCAAAATCGAGAGAATTTTTTACTCTCAAATTGCGTTCCATTGTCGAAGATAATCTTATAGATGATTCCAAATTTGGTTACAATATTTTTGATGACAAGTCTGGGTACTTTTCCAGAAGTGATCTTGAGGAGAAGTTTTGCTTCAACCCATTTAGTGAAATAGTTTATGGCGACCACAACATATTTTGCTCTCCATTTAGGAATGGGCAACGGGCTGATTAAATGAATTCCCCATACATCAAAGGGCCAGGAATTTGAAATTGGGGTTAACTGCCTTGGTGGCAATAGGTGGATCTTTGAGTACTTTTGGCATTTCTCGCATCTCCTTGCATATTCTATGGCTTGACTCAACATATGAGGCCAATAAAAACCTTGTCTCATTATCGTTTTTGCTAGTTTTGTTCCATTAGAATGGTTTCCACAGAATCCTTCACTGCTAGAAATTTCAACCCATCCCCCAAGCTTACACATCTTAAATAGGGCAAGACATACCCTTTCTTGTAAAGGATTCCATCTACTATCGTGAAAGTTGGAGCTTGTCGCTTGATTTTCCTAGCCTCCCCCTTGTTAGTTGGCAATTTCTCCATTGAAAGATAATCGACAATATGTGACATCCAAGTGTTATCACAATACTTGCCTGCCCCTGGATGGTTAGCCCTCTCATTCGGGACTTACCCATTAACTTCCTTATCTTTTCTTTCTCATGACTTGGTTTGCTATCTTGTTAAGACTAGTAGTTCCTTTCCCTGTTTAGACGTCCCCTCTTCTACAATTGGATTTACCTGATATCCCACTGGTATAATTTGAGTTTCCAGGGATCCCCTCAAACTAGCTAATTTTGCAAAAGAATTCGCTTGTGAATTTTCCCCTCTCGGAACTTAATGTATGGAAAAGTCTTCAAACAAAAGCAAGCATTTTCAATATCCTCTTTGCATATAGAGATATGTTGGAGTCTTTTGTCCGATGTACCTACTTTATTTGATTTACCATTAGTTGGGAGTCACTAAGGATTTGAACTCGTGGGATTTGTAGCTCTATTGCCAAAGTTAATCCAGCCGCCATTGAATCACATTCGGCCACATTATTCGTTGTAGGAAATCCTAGCTTCATAGCGTAGTGTAATCGGTGTCTATTTTGTGTTATTATCACATATCCCGCACCTACTCCCTGTTCATTTGATGCACCATCAACAAATAATTTCAATATAGGTCTCTGATCCCTTTCTTTTTCTGATTGCTCCTTAATAAAGTTAGTACATTCATTAATAAAATCCGCCAGTGCTTGCCCTTTGATAGCGGTTCATGGTTGAAAATCGATATAATACTGGCTATGCTCAATTCCCCACTATACCAGCCTACCTGAAGTTTTTGGCTTACTAAAAATTGTTTGAGAGGGAAATTGGTCAATACCCGGATCGGATGTTCTTGAAAGTACGCTCCAAGTTTTCATGTTGTGAGGGTCAATAAACAAGCTAGCTTTTCTATCACCAAGTACCGAACTTCCGCATCTTTTAATCGCCTGCTTACATAATACACTGGAAGTTGAGCTCCACTTCCTTCTCTAATCAACACTGAACTGACCACATGCTATGAAACTGGCATGTATGAGTACAAAATTTCTCCATTTTTGGGATTGGAAAGTATTGGTGGCTTTTCCAAATGAATTTTTAACTCCTAAAAATCCTTTCTACAATCTTCCTCCCATTCAAAGTTTTTATTTTTCTTGATTATGTCGAAAACGGGGATACATTTATAACTCGCTTTGGAAAAGAATATGCTTAGAGCGGCTACCCACCCATTCAGACTCACTACCTCTTTACTAGTTTTGGGTTCGGCCATGTCCTTAATAGCTTGAATTTGGTTAGGACTAGCTTCAATCCCTTGGGTACTCATAAGGTAGCCTGAAAATTTCCCTGAAAGGACTCCAAAAGAGCATTTCTATGGGTTCAATTTCATTTGATATTTCTTTCGTATTCTGAACATCTCTTCTAGATCCTCAAGATGATTCTTAGCCTCACCAGACTTCACTAGCATATCATCCACATAAACCTCCATATTTTGGCCAATCTATTCTTTAAACATTTTGTTGACCGACCTTTGATAAGTAGCCCCTGCATTGTTTAGTCCAAAAGGCATTGCTTTGTAGCAGTAGCTTCCCTATTCAATAATGAAGTTAGTCTGTTCCTCATCTGGCTTGAATATGGGTATTTGATTATACCTAGAAATGTGTCCATGATAGGTAAAAATTTGTGCCCACTAGTTACATAGACTAACTAATCAATTCGCTGTAGTGGGAAATAGCCTTTCGGACAAGTTTTGTTCAGGATAGCATAACCAATGCAAGTCCTCCAATTTCCATTCGATTTCTTCAGATTTGCTAGCCAATTTGGGTAATAGATTTTTTGAATAAATCCATTTTCGAGGAGCCTCTTAGGTTCTTCTTTTAATGCATCAGACCATACTCTATCTAATTATCTCTTTTTCTATATTATGGGGGTTGCTTATGGATTGATGTTAAGCGCATGACACATGACCATCGGATCAATCGCACCATATCTTAATGAGGCCAGGCAAATACGTCCTTATTGATCTTAAGAAATTGGATAAAATCATTCATCAAGTCGCTACCCAATTCCTTTTCCACTTTGACTACCTTTGTAGTATCATTTGAATCTATGCATGCCTCCTCAAGGTCTTTTATAGGTTTTATCCTTTTTGTTTCCTCTCGGCAATCAAGTTCAGCGACAATTAGGCTTTCTTCCGTAGAATTTGCATCCATTCTCTTCCTTTTGCCTCCAAGAGAAATGTACCTTTCGTACATGTGCTTGTTAGACTTATTAATTTTAATTTTTGCTTCCAATGTTGGATGTAAAAATCCATCATCCAAAAGCTGAAAAATAGTGGAAGAATCAAAGTAAGGAGAGTGCCCCCTTTTATATTGATCGATTGTAGGGGAATAAATTTCTCAAGAACTGAACTGTTCTCCTCGGACTGCGCCCCAGCCTCTTTTTGTCAAGAACTTCACCATCAGGTATTTTGGTGATACAAATGCATCTATCTCATAAAGCGTAGGCTACCAAAGAAAGCACTATAATAAAATGGCGGTTGATAGTCATAAAGAGTCTTAAAAGTTCTACAAAACCGTGGCACCCCCATTTGCACTAGCAATTTTACTTGTTCCACTGGAGTTGACCCCTTGTTGTTGAATCCAAAAATTGGTTCCATGCTGGGCTCCAGCTTACCTTCAGGGATGTTCATTTAATCGAAGGCATGCTTAAAGATAACATTGATTGCACTGCCTGTATCTACAAGAATTTTTGACACGATGGAGAGTCCAATTTGAGCTATGATCATCAAGGGATAGCTGTGTAGATGATGAACTCCCGTTTTCAACTCTTGAGGGGTGATGACAAGAATTGGCATTGGAATATTGAGTCACAGATTCTTTAGCGGCAGCTCTTCTTGGACAGAGAACACACCCTCTTTAGCATCCTTGATACATTTGTTCCGTGCCCCTTTGTTGTTCCCTACCAGATACGGCCCACCATGAATTACGTTGATCCTATTCAGCGATGGGCTTAAGCTCAAAGGGTCTTCTTCTTCCAAAAAATTAACAACGTTATTAGGTAGCTTTTGCTGACCATTTTCTTTTCATGGGGCTTTTTGCTTGTCTTGAATGAACTCTTTTAAATGACCCTTGTGGATTAGCTTTTTAATGATCCCTGCTAAGACTCTGCACTCGCTAGTCTTATGACCATTTGTTTTGTGGTACGCACAGTAGTCTTCTCCTTTTCTTTGTTCTAAGTGATTATTTGCCTTGAAAGAAGTAGGGAAATTGACTCTTTCCCTCGCCATAGCATATACGTAATATAATGGCTTGTTCAAAGCGATTCAATTAGCAATAAATTCTTTCCATCTTTCTCTTTTATGTCGTCGATCCAGACTAAACCTTCCTTCCTCCTTTTTAGGGATTTTTTTCCTTCTATTTTGATACGGCTCATCTATTCGAATGAACTTGTCAGCTTGAAAGTGGAAATCTTGCAGATCTTTACACCCGTTAATAAAGAGTTGTTTCTAGAATGCAGTATTTTCTATCAATCCAGAATGTACTGCTATGAGCTTATCACGGTCATTCATGTCCCTAGCCTTTAGTGCTTCAGTGTTGAACCTTTTAAGATAATCTTCCAAAGATTCTCCATGTCTCTACTTTATGTTAGACAGAACTATATAGTTTATGGATGGGTCCTTGCAAATGCAGAATTAAGCAGAGAACTCATAGGAAAACTACTTCCATGAATAGATAGTCTTTTCTCTGTATTTTCGATACCATTAGCTGCAGCCCTTTGGAGAGTAACAGGAAATAATCTGCATCAGATAGCTCCTAAAGCATTATGTAGATCCATTTGCCTATCGAAAGCCATTAAGTGGTAATCTAGACCCGTGTTTCCATGATATTTCATAGTCGGAATCTTCACATAAGATGGAATAGCCATTGCTATGAATTCATCTGTGAAAGGAGGCACATGCTTATTATCATTCACATTCTTGTCTAAGGTTCTCTTCCCTTTGGCCTTCAGCACATCTTTAATAGCATTTTCCACCGCATATTTTAGATAGGCTTCGGCATCATGATAATTTTTGTGGTCTGGATAGTATTCCTTCGATGTTAAGCTACCAGACTGTTTAAGTGTTTTATCCAACACCCTTCATTGATGATCATTTTTAATTTGAGGACACTCCTTCTTTTTCGAAGATGTGAGATCAATCTTGCTCTTTTTTTCATTTGAACAAGTCTTTAAATTCCCTCTTGGCTAAGATCACCTCATCCCCGTTTGTTGGCCTTGTGTTTTAGAGGATTTTTGAGATAATGATATCTTAAGAAGTTCCTGCATTTCCTGCAGTTGCTGTTCTAAGTGCTTGATTTTAGCGGTGTCATCATCTTGCCGAGCTGATGCTGAAGGTTACCCTGAAAAAATCCCGTCAAAGTTGAAGGTCGGAGTTATGTTTTCTTCAAGGGTTGTAGTGTGGATTTCCTCCTTGTTCATTCTGCCAAGTCTCTTGGATTTCATTTTCCTATGCCAAGTCAAATGATCCATAATTAGTCTATAAGATAGTAACAAAGTTGGAGTTCGTGCCCTCCTTCTAGCGCAAAAAATGTTAATAAGAAATCTTGTCAACATCCCCAAATGCTGTGGCAAATACGATTATTTGTGTAACAAAATAGGACTATTGAAAGAAGATCGAAAGAGATTAATTCCTTCGAAACCCCCTTTTCGATCAATTTGATTTGGTTAAATCACTTTCGAAGGACTATTAATATATTGCAGTGAATCATTGATCAAATTTACCTCGTCAAGGTGAAGGTAAAGGAGGAAACATTTTATTCGAAAGCCACTTTCGT
This sequence comes from Allium cepa, assembly GCA_030765085.1. Taxonomy (NCBI): domain Eukaryota; kingdom Viridiplantae; phylum Streptophyta; class Magnoliopsida; order Asparagales; family Amaryllidaceae; genus Allium; species Allium cepa. The sequence goes on from CM060932.1 coordinate 710,448,379, forward strand.
ATGAGTTAAAAACAACTATTCATGCTGAATACCCATCCCTTTCGACAATATCGAAAGGTCCATTTTATGCCTTTCGTCGGAAGGTATGTTTGGCCTTTCAAATAGAAATAACTGCTTTCAACTTCATCGGTCTCAATTCATCTATGGAGGAACCCCTTCAAAAGAGTTGCTGATGTAATTAGGTGCAAGTTCCTTTCGAATGAACTGCTCCATTAACGATTACTTTCCAATTACAAACTAGAATATTCATGACATCCCTTTAAATCAGGTCAAAAGGGATTTTTTCCTTTCGAAGTAGATCCAATTTGTAATTTCTCAAGCTTAATTCAGTATACTCGATATAAGATCCTCTTGAATATTTTTAAGTTCTATGAACTTATCAGTGTCGAAACATCATCACCATCCTTATTTTTCATTATATGGTGTTCATCACGATGATGATGTGTTTCTTTTGATGTTATCCAAGTCGATCCTATTGATTTGCATAGACAAAAAGAAGTTAAGAGAATTAGATAGCATCATGTGCAATTGATCATTGGTCTAGCTAATGATCTTCCTCATAACGAAAATCCTTAATGAATCCGTGCATCTCTTCCTTATTATTAATCAAAAATGAGTTACAATTTTGAGAGCTTTCCCCAAACTGGTTTAGGGTTGCAAAGAATTTGTAGTTGTAAAGAAGTGGAAGTAAAAGAAGTGAGCTTGGGATTCCAAAATCCGGTCCCCACAATCGAACCCATTGGGTCTTATTTAAAGGTCAGCTCCCTAGCGAGCCAATCCTTTCGACCCAGTCGAAAGGTCTCTTTATCTTCCACGTCATTCCTTTTGACGTGGTCGAAAAACCTCGCCTACCTTTGATGCCATCAAAAGGTTTTCCTTTCGAGTTTTCTAACCAATCCTTACACTTCTCATCTTCTTGTCCTAGGCCTTTTGATGTTGTTAAGTTTTATGTGTTCTGTCTCTCTACTTTTCCTTGAACTACTGTCGACGTCGTCGAAAGGGCCATAGTGCACTTTTCTCTTCGTGTTGCTTTATTGTCATAAAAGGTAAAAATAAGAGCTTCCAACTCTGTTGATAGGTTGTTTTCTTGGGTTTCTAGAGTGTTGAAGTATCGATGGTTTTGATGCGGTAGGTAGCTTCCGAATGCATGCTTGTTGATTGATGCGGAACTTTCCCCCGATGTTAGTGGCTTCAACCTATTCGAAAGGCTCGGCAATGATTTTAAAAGGGTTATCTTAAGTAATTTGAATGAAGGCGAAACCTTTGGTTTCAAAAGGTTTGGCATGCATATGAAAGGTTATTATTCATTGCCTACGAAAGGAGTTCCGAGCTCGTCCTTGTTTTTCTATACACACGAACCCATGTGCATCGAAAGGCTTGAATGAGGTAGAAAGGTAGCCCTATTTTCTTTTTCATCTTTTTCATGAGCTTTTAGATTATTTATCTCTTGTGAAGGCACCCGGTGGTTTTGACTCCTTCGAAAGCCTTCTCAATGCCTTCGAGATGTTGTTTCGTAATCCATGTCGAAACCTATGCTGTTATTTCAGTAGAGCCTGGCATTTTCATTAACTTCCTTTCATGCCTTTGCTAACACTTACAGTTACAAGGAACTATCAGAGAATAATAAGAAACAAAACACTAAGGACTAAAAAGGAGTTAATCTTAAGTACTTAGAGCTTTAACTTGCAGTGAGGAGCTCTAGAAAGAGAGGATAATTTTTTTTGAATGGTTTCAATTGAAGTGGCAATGCATGAGGTATTTATAGTGGATGAAATGGATGATGAATGACTATGATTGTATAGTAAAATAGGCGGGAAGCATGCGTGGCCATTTACCTGGTCATATGGCTGATGGGAGATGGTTGTAAAGGCGGATAAGGGCAAATGGCTAAGAAGCATGGTAATCGTCCTTTTGTACTATGTGTAGATTTTTATTTAATGCACATTAGATGCCAACGACAAGCAACATAAGTAGGCACACAGCTGCTTTGCTACAATACCCTATACTATTGGTTGTACGACCCGTTATTTTCTTTTGCAAGCTTATGTGACAAAGCAGTTGAGTGACTTCGACTGATTGGAAATGATACTGGAAGATGAATGCTGCTAAGGACCATGGTGGAAAGAACATGTCGGGCCATCTATGATATGACGGGACATGATTTGATAATGTCGAGTCAGAGATGGGTCATGCATGTGCCGATATTGATAGATGAGTTTGATGTTGAAGCCATCTTAAGTGGTGTCTACAAGCTATAGAGCTAGTCTTGATGGGTTGGCCTAGAGCCGGACTGGATGCAGGCTGCCAATAGCGAGCATGTTTCTTAATACCTATGTTTGCCAAGGAGAATCAACTGGTGCTAAGGACCAAGTTACATGAGAGGTGTCATGCCAGCTATGAGATAAAGAGACATGTGACTTGGAACCTATCGAAGGTGGCTTCTCTGGGAAGAAGACTGGTCATGCTTGAGCTGCTATTGTCCAATGAGACGGCTGGAAATTGACTTAGAGTGATGTTGAGTAGGCGGGTTGACATGAGGGAGTCGATTGTTGGAGAGATGGGAAAATATGGATCGGGATAGCCTAGGCTTAGTTTTGTTCCTGTTTGATGCGTTGGCTGTTAAAGCAGCTTGGAGAGAGCTGTCCGGCCATCGATCTGAAGTGCTACTGGATGGATAGACTGATTTGGGCCAATACGAGTGGACCGATCGAAGATTAGCTAGGTCGACCTTAACTAGGCCCGGCTAGGCTTTAATTGGCTTGCTAATTACTTGCAAGAAAATTGAGCAACAAAGTCCAAGCGACAAAATCGATGAAAAATGTTTACCATAGAAACACCTAGTTCAGTGCCATCCAAAGAAGAACAAGTTTTAGTCTTAGAAGGTACTATATTTTGGCATGATTTTCCTTTTAAAATTCATTTTGGCACTAGAACTTATCTTTCTTTTATGTAAAAGGAAATAGTTAAGAAGTTGGACTTAAAATTTTTTATTCTTCCCACTTCTATTTAAGTATCTAATCCAGTTGGAGGCTATGCTTCTCTAAGTACGAAATGTTGCACCATCTCCATTCGTTTACTTGGTTAAATTTAACTTTGTGATTTATTCTTTATGGTTTCTACTAGTTTGGAATTATGCTTGGAATGGATTGGGTTAACTGTTATTAAGCTCAGTTATTCTATCTTGAGCGAGTGATTACTCTTTAACACCTCGATCGCACATAACAAGTTATAATTGCACTAAAATCATCAAATGTCAGGTCAAGATATTATTTAAATGCCCATGGAAGCTCAAGGAATTAAGATTGAACAAACTCTAGTAGTCAAGAATTTTACTAATATTTTTAACCAGTTACGAGTCTACCACCTAGAAGAGTAGTTGAATTTAGGATTGATTTACTTCTTGCAGCTCAACTGTTTAGTAGACCACCTAGCCATATGTGCCTTAAAGAAATGGAGGAGTTAAAGATTCGGTTAGAAGAACTTAAGCAGAATTTTTTTCATATCAGGTAGTTCTCTATGAGGTTCATTAGCTTTATTCATCAAGATAGCAGATGGATCTTTACGACTTAGTAAAGATTATAGAAAGCTAAATAATATCACAATCAAGAATAAATATCCATTGGCAGCAATAGATGATTTATTTGATAAGTTGATTGATTCCTAAGTATTTTTGTTGCTCAATCTAGCAACTAATTTTCATCAGACTAAAGTGGTAGAAGACATTATATCTCGTACTGCATTTCGAATGAGATATGGGTCTTTTGAGTGGCTAGTAATGCCATTAGGATTGACAAACATTTCAACTTAATTTATCGATCTAATGAATCAATTATTTCGAAATTATATGGAAATTTAACCTAGTTTTCTTTGATGATATCCTTGTCTATTCAATAAAGGAAGAAGAGTATACGATTCATTTGAAAGCGGTGTCAAAAATCTTAAGGGAACACCAAATTAAAGCTAAATTTTGGAATTGTCACTTCCAGTAGAGGGAAGTTAATTTTTTAGATCATTTGATTTCTTTATAAGGCTTTTCAATTGACCTGGTAAAGATTAAAGCAATTCAAAAATGGAAACATCTGGAGACTTCGATAGAAATTCATAGTTTCTTGGAATTGGCCAAATAGAATAGGAGATTTATAAAAGAATTGTCCAATTTTTTTGCTCTAATTATTCAATTGATGAAGAAGGGAAAGAAATATATTTGGATGGGCAAATGTGAAGAATCTTATTTGAAACATTCTATATAATTTAATTTAATTCAATTTCATTTTCCCAATTGATTCTTAGCTATAAGAAATTCCTTTGTTTACATTTATTGCATTTTCATAATTTCAGTTAAGAACGAATTCATTTGTGGAACATTTTATTAACCGGCACTTTAGTTTATTAATCATCCTATAAAAGTCTAACCTCTTACAAATGACTTTTCTTAGTTTACAGTTATCTTAAAGGTTACAATTTCAAAAAATTTCAATCCCTTTGCAATTTTATATTTATTTCCTATAACCAATTTACAAAGATATAATACGATTCATTTATCTTCTTTCTTAAGTTCACTTACTTGTTCCATTTATCCATTCATCATTTCATGCTATATTTAAGTATATAACATTTTTATCACAAAACAAATTTTCCATTTATATATATTTTAATTCCTTTTGAGTTTTCCTTACTTGTATATTTCAATTACTTTCTGGTTTTGTTTATCTATACAATATCTCATTACATATCCAAAACATCATTTTAACTTTTAACATTTGGTATGTCTTCTTATATGTTATCAGAATGTAATTTTGGTATTATACAAATTTATAGAATTTCATTTCACTTAATTAGAATGTTTACAGATTTAATTTGTTTAAATCCTCTTTACCTTTCAACTTTAAAGTTTTCCCAAAACAATAAGCTTAGATATCTTAATCTTCTTATTTTATAAATTCCGATTATTCACATTTCATTCAAATAATTTGAAAATTACTAATTAACATAACTTAGAAATTTAAATGCCCGGTTCTTTTCAAATCGTTTGAAATAAATATATTCACTTATATCTTTAATATATCAAATCATACCTTTGGAGTTTAAACCAAAACCCAATTACCCAAAATAATTTTGAAGAAAAGCAAAACTTCTTAGAAGTCTTCCCCACTTTGAGACTCGAAAATGAACGTCGATGATGCAGCGTAGTCATCACCGAAATTATTTTCCAGCGACAGAAGAGAGGAGTACTGAATTCATTACTTCTTAAAATCCTTTCAAAGTATTTCCATAAACAATTTCCAACTAATATTACTATATATTTCTTCGAAACTTTAAGAACCATTTTCCAAAATCTCCGGGTCTTAAATTCAATATTTTCCAATTTAATTCTATTTTTAATTTTATAAGTCACCTTTATAAAATATTCTTATAGCATTTTACTTTCTTGAAATATTCCACAAGTTGTTTTATCATTATTTATTTTGTAATAAACCTTATTTATTAAATTACAATAACAACCAATATTATCATTCCTAACTACCAGGTAAGCTAGATAAGTCACAATAATTTCTGAAAATTTTTCCTTATATGTACAAAATATAATTAGAGAAAAATTATTTCATTCACCTAATTTAAAACAATACTATGTCGAATTGTTTTGTTTAAGTGTTTAGAGATCCCTATCAATGACGTTAATTACTCGTATTGACCAGAATCCATAAGCCACTCAACAAATCAACCGACACAATATAAAACATTTTATACCACTAACAAATACGCTCTCTCAGTATATATATATATATACACACACACACACACACACACTCAGCGACTCATCATAGGGTATTACTACCCTATTTATAAAGAGTCAGACCCCACAAAGCTAAGGTTATCGCTAAACCAAAGCTCTGATACTAACTGTAACGACCCGTCTTTTTGGACAGTTTAAACCGACGATCAAATACACATGCCGATTCCAAACCATTCAAAAGGGCAGATGGTTATTGGGGTAAATAAGAAAAGAAAAGAAAGATAAATAAAGGAAATGAAACAATACAGAATCTCGCAGCGGAACGATAAAATATAATAGTCAAATAAACAGTTCATGAAGCTATTTACTATACTTTGACAATTATTTATACAACATTTATCAGAGATATACATATACAATAGAACAATTAAAATAATGCAGCAGATAGCATGATGCAAGTGTAATAATAGTAATAGTATACCAAATCTTCGTCTTCATCCTCCAGAATAGATCTTCAAAAATTTGAAAAACTCAGGGCTGACCCGAGCGTAATGAAAAGACAAAACACTCGAGTCAGGACTAAAATATCCTTATGAAAGTTAAATCAATCGTAAATAAATATGAGTGTAATGGCGTCAGAGATGTTTACGAGGTTTGACATCTCATATCCAGTGTCAACGTGCGTGCAATAACTCAAGAGATGTTACGGGATTTTCCATCTCTTAAGGATCCGTTAAACTATCTACTATGTAGTAATGTACGCTAAGTAGATAATGCCTATCAGTAATATAAAGTATCAAAATAGCGTTAAGGCGTTACCATAATCCCCATTAACACATTTTTATAATGCCACAGTATATACAGCACCGTAAGCCCCACCGTAAACTGGTGGTTATTAGAGGGTACCCCATAGGTATAACACAAAACATAACGTAGTGGTCGCGAATAGGATAATCAGTATGACAAGGTACATGAGGCGATACAAACTAGGATACTAGTAGTTGCGTGATCCGGACTGATGTTGAGCATAGCCAGCAGCTACCTCAACACCGTGAAACAACACTCCCAAATCAAGGGGTGCACCCAAATCGAATCACAAATGTAATAGATATGGTATCGAAGAAGTGTGTCCGCTAGAGATGGCGAACCTCAATAGCCCGGCGCGGCTCCTGTTTTAGTCATGGCAGGGGTCATCCAATATCGTTCTCTTTCTTCAGTCAACGCGTTCACCAAACCATCCACTTCATTCTGGATCAACACTCCGCGTATACAAGTTATTAAAGTGGTTTTCGGTATCGACAGAGAGTATGTCCATATCCGATCCCGGTCTCATTAATAACTACGTATTATTACACCGTTGGCTCTTTTACATTTTAAATCGATTCATGATTGATATCAAAATATCATATTCGCTTCAAAAAAATCAAATCCATTTCAAATACATCGTATCTATTCAAATGTAAGATTCCGTTTCAAAAATCATTTTTTCGACTCGATGTCTCATTTCGATTTCAAAATCATTTCGAATTTCAATTTAGGTTGCAAATTCCTTTAACCCAATTCGTATTTAAGTTCAAGATTTAAACATAAACATTCCCCCTTATTGACCGGCTTGAAATTTTAGAAGAATTGTTTTAAGTAGTTTAAAAGTGGTTTAAATAATTAAAGTAGTTAAAATACTTAAAGTTTTAAAATGGATTTAAAATAGATAAATTAGTTTAGAATAATTTAAACCGGGTTAAGTAGATTTAAAATAGATTAAAATAGTTTAAGTATTCAAAAATGGTTTATATAACTGAGTAATTTGGAAAACAAAATAAACAGCTTCAAAACTAAACCATTTCAATTATAACTTCCCAATTCAAAACAATTTCAATTTTCCTTCTACCGATTCGATTTCGATTTCGATTCAATCAACGTCAACTTTGACTTCAAATTTATTCAATTCTACATTCACCTACAATTAATTCAATTTCAATTTTATATCGATTTGGACCTTGATTTTTCAATAATATCCATTTATAACACTTAACAAAATTATCCATCAATATTCAAGTTTAAATCCAAATTTCAAATATGATTCACTTCCAAGCTCGATTTCAAAATATCATTTTTATATCACTTTTACTTAGTAATACTCAAAGCTCGAAATAATGTTCAATCTTTAAAAACAATTAAATTTTCGAAATTCAATCATATCCCAATTTTAAATTTCAAAGTCTCAACTTAAATCATTTAAAAAATTGTTTTAACCAAAACTTATTTCAACATTTCAAACTCGATTATGCGATAAATTCGATTTCTATAAATTGATTTTATTTATAACTTTTAAATCAAAACATTTAAATAAATTTCAAATCAACAATTTTAAAAATTATTAATTTAGCCAATCCGGTGTCCGTATATAATTTTCTATCCTATGTCCAAGTGATTAGTTATTTCAATTAAATGTCAGGGATGAATATATATCACTTAAATCAAATCATAGTGTCATATGTATGCATAACAGGATATATATATATATATATATATATAAGACAATAAACAGCCAAACATTTAAATATCAACCAATAGCATCCATCGAAATACATCATCCAATAGACAATACAATTCATGAAAAATTCCTAGTTATCAATGTCAGGTAATTTAATCGCAATTCAATTTCAATTTCAATTTAACTGTCAATTAAATTTTCAACGGTTAATTCAAATGACAATCTATATGACAATTAAATTTATCAAACAACGACAAATAAAATTCATATCACTTCATAATATCAAATTTAACTAGCATAAAGATATTCAGTACGTTGTGAGCGTTATAAAACACTCACATTGATTTTCGGTTGTTCCAGCGTTTTATTTCGAATAAAATTAAACGAGCGTTTAATTTTATCCGAAATTTTCACTAACTCCAAACGATTCCAATCCAGCTCCATAGCTTAGTGCTCGACAAAACGATTGCAACGCAATTGGTTTCGTCAGTTTTCGACCTCGTATGAGCAAGTTATGATGTTACATAGATCACACGATTTAATATAAATCAATTTTACAATTTAATTAACTATTTTTAAACCTCAACTATCCAAGACCGTTAGATCTCTTCCTTCCCATCAGATCCATGCGTATCTCCTTCACCCCCATCGCGTTCTACACGTACGAACGCACAAAGAAACCCAAATGCTGTCGTTATACCCTAATTGACGCGACCAGTAGGAGCATCTTCACGTTGATCAGAGAATTCCAAACTAAAGCTCACCTTGTGCTCCACCTTCGGCTGCAATATTGCAGAGCTCGGTCGTTCCTATAGCATGTGATTCAATGATGAACATTCGGCCTTTGTGGCGAAATTCTGGTCGATCCGTAGCACTATTCTTCATCATAGTCGTTCACTTTGTAGAGCGTACTACCCTCTATGACTTTCATGTAGAAAGTTTCTTGAATTAAACGATGGATTTGAAGATTTTGAGGGAGAAAGAGAGGAGATTTCTGGCCATTCATTGCATAAGAGGCGGCCGGCCATTGAAATGGAACCCTACCTAAATTTTTATTTATTTTGTGAATAAATGGTCTATTTATAGAAAATAAAATGAACACTATTCATTCCGGTTTTCCGGACTACGATTTACACGCGGTAACTGGCATTTCTGGGGTTCATCCCGCGTTTCGGACACAATGGAATAGGTTTCGGAAGCTACTTCGATCATCTGTGCGAGTTACGGCATTAAACGATCGATTTAAAAATTAAATCGGTTAATCAAATTTCTGTGCGTTTTAGCTTGCCCTGGACAAACGGTAAATCCGATTGACACGAAATTTGAAACCTTGTAATAATATCACATTACGGATCCGATGAAACTAGTTTCGTCGAAATCTGAGACTGTTTGAAAAATGGCTATTTTAACTCGTCAATTAAATATTAAAATATTCAATTTCCACAAATTTACTTTTAATTCGATTTTAAAAGTTCTACAACATCATTCTAACTTTAATATGATAAAATAAAATTCTACAAATCATTTTTAATCATATTAAACCCGTTATTCAATTATTCAATAAATTCTAATTTTAAAATCTTCTTAACTCTATTATAATCCCAATATAACTTACATTCACTTTGGAAACCAATTGGAATCATATTAAATCAAATTTCAGTTATCCACTCTATTTTCATATATTAAATTTCAATGTCAAATTAATCATATCAAATTCGGAATTTAATTATTCAAACATTCGTAATATTAAATTTAAACAATTTTATTATTCTTGAATCACTATCTTTTGAGATATTCAAAAACGAACTTAAAAATTTAACTTTTGAAACGAATTAAAATTATAGAACAACCATTTCCATTATACGGTTATTCAATTCCCATTATTAAATTATTCAATAAATTCCAAATATTAAATTTAAACAATTTCGATTATCCAATAATTCATTATCTTTTGAAATATTGAAATTGAACTTATAAGATTCAACTTTTAAAACCAATTCACAATTTAAAACACTATTTTCATTTTACAATTATTCAATTATTCAATAAGTTTTAAATATTTAATTTAAACAATTTACCTGTTCAATATTCAATATTTGATTTAAATAGATTTTACTTATCAATCAATTACTCTATTATACCCAATGGATTCAACATTTATTATCTTATCCAACTATTGATTGCGAAGGCATTCACTAAGTAGCATTTATTTTTCAATACTTATTACTATTTAAATCTTTGAAACCAATCTATTAAAATTTGTATTACTACCTAAATAATTCACAATTCTTACTCACTTATTTGCATTGGTTTTTCCATATATTCCCTTAACCAAGCTATAACATTTGAGTCAATTCAATTAGATTAGAACTCCATTCAATCTATAAATAATTACTTGGACAATTATTGTTGCAATTCATTCCAGTTATTATTATTCCAAATGACTTACAATTTTTTTCTAAAACTAAATCACGAAATCTTATTAAATTAGCTATTTTAATTATCGAAAATTTACGGGTCATTGCACTCTCCCCCACTCAAAATTTTTCGTCCCCGAAAATAAAAAAGAAGGGAAAAGGAACTAAGTATAGAATTCAACATTAGATATATTTTATTCAAAGTTACCAACTTATAAACAATGAAATTCCATTTATAAAGTCATAACTACGCTTCCACTAAGTTACTCCAAACGGCTTTCCAACTTTAAAAGTTAGTTATCAAAACAAGTTATAAAAAAAATTTAAAACTTGATAAAAAATTCTAACACCCGGATTTACGGAAAATTTCGGCAGAGTCTCCCTTGCGCGACTCGATCGAAAAAAAAATGACAGTATATATATCACAAATATACATCTCATCAAGTGATGAGGCATCCCGCAGGGAAAAGTGTAAAAGTACGGTATGTAATCCGAGATATGTACCTTTTATATTTTTAGCGAGCATATACGGCTAATATAGCGCGAAAGCGAGCTCTAAATGCGAAGCAAGCGCAATCCGCACCTACTAAACACTCAACAAACCATGAGAAACATGCATATATGAAAATAATATCAATATACATCATATAGAAACATAACAATTATATGTGCCAACATAGCAAATGCAACAAACAACAAATGCATCCAACAAATCAATTATCATCCAACTATCATCCAACGAATCCATAACAAATCAATATAAATTCACTTCTCATTAATATTTATTGACTTGGGTTTCAATTTTAATCACAGTTGATTCATTAACGTTGGATTTTACTAACATTCATTCAATTAGTTAACATTCACTAATTTATATTTACATTAGTTCACTTCCAATTTGAATCAAATTAAATTCTATTTAAATTCATTTAACTTACAATTTGATTTCAATGATTTATAGCTTTCAATTTCATTAACACTTAATGAATTATATACAATCAACTAACAATCATATAACAACCAAATCATACCCAACATAACCAATTTATTAATTTAACATTCAATTTGGTTTATCTCCTTTATATATATATCCTGTTATATAATTTTAAAAGAATCATTTTATATTTGGCATTTTATTTTTCCAATATTAACTTTAATTAAGTCCGTAAGCCATACATATATCATCCGTGAGCAATATCAAATCTAATCGCTTATTCGATCACACAATTTCACTTCCAAACTAGTATCGTTCAAACGACTCTCTAGTGCGGACTCAGATTTGGTTCCTTGATTGGAAACTGTTACTCTCCTTGCATAGCCATACTATGATAGAAAATTCCAGGATCAAATTAAAAATCCATATCCATGGTTCGCCGTCGAAAATCGAGTGAAAAATCCTAACTTGGATCGATATAAATCATCTCGAAATTTTGTGCTCTAATTTTGGATCAAATCGTTATGCGAATAAAATAATATACGTACAATCTTCACATATTACCTTCCAATGGATTTCTATCCAAAAATCTATACTAAATTATTTTATTGACTTCTATTTTTTTTCCACTTAATTACTCACAATCCATTATTCAGTTAGTATATTCATTTCTTTACATAGCATATTCTTTAACATTATCTTTTCTTAAACATCATACCAAAGAATTTTCTTACTCAAGTTCATTTGAAACATTCTATATAATTTAATTTAATTCAATTTCATTTTCCCAATTGATTCTTAGCTATAAGAAATTCCTTTGTTTACATTTATTACATTTTCATAATTTCAGTTAAGAACGAATTCGTTTGTGGAACATTTTATTAACCGGCACTTTAATTTAGTAATCATCCTATAAAAGTCTAACCTCTCATAAATGACTTTTCTTAGTTACAGTTATCTTAAAGGTTACAATTTCAAAAAAATTCAATCCCTTTGCAATTTTATATTTATTTCCTATAACCAATTTACAAAGATATAATACGATTCATTTATCTTCTTTCTTAAGTTCACTTACTTGTTCCATTTATCCATTCATCATTTCATGCTATATTTAAGTATATAACATTTTTATCACAAAATAAATTTTCCATTTACATATATTTTAATTCCTTTTGAGTTTTCCTTACTTGTATATTTCAATTACTTTCTGGTTCTGTTTATCTATACAATATCTCATTACATATCCAAAACATCATTTTAACTTTTAACATTTGGTATGTCTTGTTATATGTTATCAGAATGTAATTTTGGTATTTTACAGATTTAATTTGTTTAAATCCTCTTTACCTTTCAACTTTAAAGTTTTCCCAAAACAATAAGCTTAGATATCTTAATCTTCTTATTTTATAAATTCTGATTATTCACATTTCATTCAAATAATTTGAAAATTACTAATTAACATAATTGTTAACCGGCATCTTGGCCCGGTTACAAAACGACAGTTGAAGACACTACTATCAGCACTAGACAAGATTATGACCACGAAGAGCCTGGAGGCATACGGGTTTGATGAGGACAACATGTTTGGCATTTAGGCATGGTTCAGCGAGAACGGTTACGCGCACGTCGCTCGGCAAGCTTCGCTGTTTCCCAAGGAGTTGTCCAGGCGACTTAGTACTCGGCATCCAGAGAATGCTAAGCATCCTAAAGCATCGCTCGGCCAGAATCATCATTCGGCTAAAAGGTAACGTTCGGCTAAAGAGTATCGTTCGGCATCATAGGAACACTCGGCATCATAGGAGCACTCGGCATCATAGGAACGTTCGGCATCATAGGAACGCTCAGCATCAGAAGAGCGCTCGGCTAACCTAGATTGTTCGACATCCCAAATCAGTTCGGACAAAGATATCATTCGGCAACCAGAACGCGTTCGGCATCTAGAAGCGTCCGGCATCAAGAGATCGTTCGGCACTGAGTGCAGTTCGGCCAAAGAAAGTTGTTCGGCATTGAACGCCGTTCGGCCAAAGAAGATCGTTCGGCCATCAAAGTTTGTTCGGCCTCCCATTTACGTTCGGCATAGGAACGTTCGGCATCCCTGAACGTTCGGCCAACAAGATGTTTCGGCATCCTCCCTAACACAACCGGTTCAACTGTTGCTCGGCCTACTCGTTCATCACGAAGGCTTCTGTTCGGCATTCCATCGTTCGGCCTCCCTGGGTTGGCGCGCCGTACCTACACTATTTGGACCGAGTTATTCATCTACCAGGCCCACCGGGAAAGTCCAACCCACCTTCGTCTATAAATAGAGGGACAGGGGCACAGTGAAATGGACCTTTTTTCCGGGAACACTGGGGAGACTCTGCCATTTCTTGTACTCTCCTCTTTTTAATTCAAACTTGTATCCAAGTGATTGATTTACGGATTATATCTGTATTCAAGTAATGGAGAAAGCAATAAAGATTAAACTCAAAGTGGATGTAGGCAGTTACGCCGAACCACTATAAATCTGGTGTTCTCGTTTTTGTTATTCTTTTTCATTGAATTACACTATTTTTCAGTCCTAATTTACTCACTTCATTAATCTCTCTATATAAATCTACTCAAGGGTGTTAGTGACCAATTTTGATGCTAACATTTTGGTGCTTTCACTGAGAATTGAATTCTCAGCTTGATTGGATCTCATCATCTATTATTGGATTTCCATATTCGCGAGATAGATCCAGTTGTCTAATAGAAAACTTCCTATTCTACTCAGATTTGAAAGAAATCTAAAGGAAGCTGATAGCCGTAGATTGGATTCACTGATGTACGCAAGATTTGGCGATTGGATGTTAAAGTTTGCACTCAAGTTGAATGAAGGCCGACCCTCCTCTAAAGGCAATTCAACCGATCGCCCCAGAAAAAGTCTATGCCGATCGTTGCATAAAAGGTGTATGCCGAGTTACACTTGGCCGAACACTCCTGGCCGATCCATCTTGGCCGAACACTCCTGACCGATCCATCTTGGCCGAACACTCCTGGCCGAACCATATTGGCAGAACACTCGTGGCCGATCCATCTTGGCCGAACACTCCTGACCAAACCATCTTGGCCGAACACTCCTGGCCGATCCTCTAGGCCGAAAGCTCCTCCAGGCCTAGCATACCTCTAGGCCGAACGCTCGTCCAGGCCGACCATACCTCTAGGCCGAACGCTCCTTCAGGCCGATCCAAACCTCTAGGCCGAACGCTCTTCCAGGCCGAACATACCTCTATGCCGACCACCTCTATAATGCCGAACGGTATTGTATATGCCGAGCGGCATCCAGATCGTTCCAAGCTTAAGTTACACCGGTCTCTTATACGACCCCTATAGTGAATTTAAAACTCAACTTAATAAAGGAACATTCTATCTACTTCCCTTACATCCCCTGATCGACCGGGGCATAGAGGATCTAGCGACAGCTTCTGAACGACAACAAGGTAGCGGACAAACAACTGCTACTCGAACGATACTCTCAAAGGGATATTATATTGATCACTTGAGGACAATCGACCTCCATATATATTTTAGCAGGCGGTTAGCTGGAGAGCCTCCAACGACCATGGATCGTCTCTATGACAATAATGAATCTAAATCAAAGTGTGGAGGAGCAGAACAGACTAAGGAAAATAGCAATGAAGGCCCGTTGACTAAGGATGTAGACCCTAGTAGCCGAAACAAGACCTTAAAATTTGGCTCATATGCTCTTTGAAAGATTCAATTGACAACCTCTACTTGAAGACTCACGACTCGGAATGATATTGGAAACCAACCTCAAGAGAGTACACCAAAGTCTAAAGAAAATCAGGGGAATGTTGTATATTCCCAAATGCTCACCGATCCTAACACGGGCGATTACAAACACCTCCAAGGTGTGACCAAAAAGCTGATCTAGAAAGTAAAGCTTCAATAGTATGTACATGTCCTGCAGAATGGCGGGCAGCGAATATCCGATGCCTATTAATAAAGGGCTATGATTATCAATTGTACTGCTGACGGCCGACATCCCTTTGAAAGGAGCCAAGGGCAAAAGTCGAATAGCAAGCACACGATGCTACTTCATCTATCACTGAGATTTATCATAATCTTCTTTGAATCATTTCCATTTCCATTTCATTCTATGAACTACGACTAACTTTAACTAAACTACTTTCAAAACGATGCAGGAGATTGGATACTCAGATTTGGTCACCAACCAATCCACGCAGACCATGATCGGACGTGTGGAGTACATCTAGATGAGAATAATTCAATCACTCATCATCAATCATGTACCTTTAATTTAGGGCCAAGAACTAGAGATTGAAAAGCTCATTACGATTAGAGCCCAAATATAAAGTCGACATGACTGACCATCTATTCATTGACCTCCACGTTTGACTCGGAGACCTGAACAAGGCTTGGAATTAGTATGGCCTGATCGCCCACTCAAATCAAGTCCTAAAACAAAGTTTGACAAAATACAGAGGCCTCTTCTGAAGCTCAGTGACGCCAAGATCTGTCTAGAGTGGACGTGATTTGATCATCTACACAACAAATCCTGCCTTCAACACAAAAGAAGGAGATATGGAGCAAATTGTAAGAGATTCTGCTATCTAACCCAACACGGATGTGATCCAACCATCTGTCATATACCTCCTTCCTTGACTCAATTGGAAGAGCTATAATTATCAAGCGGACGAGAATCGATGGTCCATTTTTCAAATTTCGTCCCTTGAGCTGGGGGTAAGATCCCATTCCATGAGCAAACGTGGTTCGACTGTTCATTCGATAACATTAGCCTCGATACGGTAGATGAATACAAATTAAAGAGTGGAAATACGACTACTATCAACTTAAATCTCCAAGTCCCCAGAGCGCGGACTGGAGTACTCTAAGTCCCCAGAGCACGGACAAGAGTATACATGACTTAAACCTCCAAGTCCCCAGAGCGTGGACTGGAGTACTCTAAGTCCCCAGAGCGCGGACTAGAGTATAAACACTTAAACCTCCAAGTCCCCAGAGCGCGGACTGGAGTACTCTAAGTCCCCAGAGCGCGGACAAGAGCATACATGACTTAAACCTCCAAGTCCCCAGAGCGTGGACTGGAGTACTCTAAGTCCCCAGAGCGCGGACTAGAGTATAAACGACTTAAACCTCTAAGTCCCCAGAGCGCAGACTAGAGTATAAATGACTTAAACCTCCAAGTCCCCATAGTGCGGACTGGAGTACTCTAAGTCCCCAGAGCGCGGACTAGAGTATAAATGACTTAAACCTCCAAGTCCCCAGAGTGCGGACTGGAGTACTCTAAGTCTCCAGAGTGCGGACTAGAGTATAAACGACTTAAACATCCAAGTCCCCAGAGCGTTGACTGGAGTACTCTAAGTCCCCAGAGCGTGGACTAGAGTATAAACGACTTAAACCTCCAAGTCCCCAGAGCGCGGACTGGAGTACTCTAAGTCCCCAGAGCGCGGACAAGAGTATACATGACTTAAACCTCTAAGTCCCCAGAGTGTGGACTGGAGTACTCTAAGTCCCCAGAGCGTGGACTAGAGTATAAACGACTTAAACCTCCAAGTCCACAGAGCGTGGACTGGAGTACTCTAAGTTCCCAGAGCGCGGACTAGAGTATAAAAGACTTAAACCTCCAAGTCCCCAGAGCGCGGACTGGAGTACTCTAAGTCCCCAGAGCGCGGGCTAGAGTATAAACGACTTAAACCTCCAAGTCTCCAGAGCGCGGACTGGAGTACTCTAAGTCCCCAGAGCGCGGACAAGAGTATACATGACTTAAACCTCCAAGTCCCCAGAGTGTGGACTGGAGTACTGTAAGTCCCCAGAGTGCGGACTAGAGTATAAACGACTTAAATCTCCAAGTCCCCAGAGCGCGGACTGGAGTACTCTAGGTCCCTAGAGCGTGGACTAGAGTTTAAACGACTTAAACCTCACAGTCCCCAAAGCGCGGACTGGAGTACTCTAAATCTCCGGAGTGCGGACTCGAGTATAAACGACTTAAGCCTCCAAGTCCCCAGAGCGCGGACTGGAGTACTCTAAGTCCCCGGAGTGCGGACTAGAGTTTAAACGACTTAAACCTCCAAGTACCCAGAGCGCGGACTGGAGTACTCTAAGTCCCCGTAGTGCGGACTCGAGTATAAACGACTTAAACCTCCAAGTCCCCAGAGCACGGACTGGAGTACTCTAAGTCCCCGGAGTGCGGACTCGAGTATAAACGACTTAAACCTCCAAGTCCCCAGAGTGCGGACTGGAGTACTCTAAGTCCCCAGAGCGCGGACTAGAGTATAAACGACTCAAACCTCCAAGTCCCAGAGTGCGGACTGGAGTACTCTAAGTCCCCAGAGCACGGACTAGAGTTTAAAGGACTTAAACCTCCAAGTCCCCATAGTGTGGACTGGAGTACTCTAAGTCCCCAGAGCGCGGACTAGAGTATAAACGACTTAAACCTCCAAGTCCCCAGAGCGTGGACTGGAGTACTCTAAGTCCCCAGAGCGCGGACTAGAGTATAAATGACTTAAACCTCCAAGTCCCCAGAGCACGGACTGGAGTAATCTAAGTCCCCAGAGCGCGGACTGGAGTATAAACGACTTAAACCTCCAAGTCCCCAGAGCGCGGACTGGAGTAATCTAAGTCCCCAGAGCGCGGACTAGAGTATAAAGGACTTAAACCTCCAAGTCCCCAGAGTGCGGACTGGAGTACTCTAAGTCCCCAGAGCACGGACTAGAGTATAAACGACTCAAATCTCCAAGTTCTCAGAGTGCGGACTAGAGTATAAATGACTTAAACCTCCAAGTCCCCAGAGTGTGGACTGGAGTACTCTAAGTCCCCAGAGCGCGGACTGGAGTATAAATGACTCAAACCTCCAAGTCCTCAGAGTGCGGACTGGAGTACTCTAAGTCACCATAGCGCGGACTAGAGTTTAGGACTGGAGTACTCTAAGTCCCCAGAGCGCGGACTAGAGTATAAACGACTTAAACCTTCAAGTCCCCAGAGCGTGGACTGGAGTAATCTAAGTCCACAGAGCATGGACTAGAGTATAAACGACTTAAACCTCCAAGTCCCCAGAGCGTGGACTGGAGTACTCTAAGTCCCCAGAGCGTGGACTGGAGTATAAACGACTTAAACCTCCAAGTCCCGAGAGCGCGGACTGGAGTACTCTAAGTTCCCAGAGCGCGGACTAGAGTATAAATGACTTAAACCTCCAAGTCCCAGAGTGCGGACTGGAGTACTCTAAGTCCCCAGACCGCGGACTGGAGTATAAACGACTCAAATCTCCAAGTCCCCAGAGTGCGGACTAGAGTATAAAGGACTTAAACCTCCAAGTCCCCAAAGTGTCGACTGGAGTACTCTAATTCCTCAGAGCGCGGACTGGAGTATAAACGACTCAAAACTCCAAGTCCTCAGAGTGCGGACTGGAGTACTCTAAGTCCCCAGAGCGTGGACTAGAGTTTAAATGACTTAAACCTCCGAGTCCCCAGAGTGTGGACTGGAGTACTCTAAGTCCACAGAGCGCGGACTAGAGTATAAACGACTTAAACCTCCAAGTCCCCAGAGCGTGTACTGGAGTACTCTAAGTCCCCAGAGCGCGGACTAGAGTATAAACGACTTAAACCTCCGAGTCCCTAGAGCGTGGACTGGAGTACTCTAAGTTCCCAGAGCGCGGACTAGAGTATAAATGACTTAAACCTCCAAGTCCCCAGAGTGTGGACTGGAGTACTCTAAGTCCCCAGAGCGCGGACTAGAGTATAAATGACTCAAATCTCCAAGTCCCCAGAGTGCGAACTAGAGTATAAATGACTTAAACCTCCAAGTCCCCAGAGTGTGGACTGGAGTACTCTAAGTCCCCAGAGCGCGGATTGGAGTATAAATGACTTAAACCTCCAAGTCCCCAGAGCACGGACTGGAGTACTCTAAGTCCCCAGACCGCGGACTAGAGTATGAATGACTTGAACCTCCAAGTCCCCAGAGTGCGGACTGGAGTACTCTAAGTCCCCAGAGTGCGGACTCGAATATAAGCAATTCGGATCTCCTAGTTCCCTGAATACGAACTATGACACAGATGACTTGAATTTGTCAAATCCCTGACATACGGGCTAGAATGTATTCTAAGTGCTCGAAGCACAGAATGGAAGTTCAACAACTCCCAAAGTATTTCCGAGTTATATGAAGATGGACCGAGAAGTCTATGTTACTCACAACTGCTTGGATCAACATCACAATCACAAAGAAAACTGAACAATAAGAGTCTTTTGTAAGACGGAAAAAGGAACTAAACTTTAATGAGAAATGAGTTCCTATTACAACCCCTCCAAAGTTCGGAGTCGACATTCTATTTACAAGGACTAAGGAAATAGATGAAAATAATTACATGACTTAAACTAACTCTCGTTGAACGAGGATAGTAATCACTTCTTGTACTTCTTCAACTCCTTTCCGGACGGCTCCTCTCCATAGCATTTATGTAACGACCCAGAATTTTTAGAAATTAAAATTTGAATATTTAATTAATTTTAAATATTAATAAGTGAATTTATAAGTCGAATAAATTTTTATTTGAATTATTGGATTTAATTGAATAATTAAATCGATAATTTAATACGTTAAATTATGGAAATAATTGAAAATTGGGTTAAATATGATTGAAAATGATTTGTAAAATTTTATTTTATCATATTGGAGTTAGAACGATATTTTAGAACTTTTAAAATCGAATTAAAGGTTAATTTGTGAAGATTGAATATTTTAATATTTAAATCGACTAGTGAAAATAGTCAATTTTTGAACAGTCTCAGAATTGAACGAAACTAGTTCCATTGGATCCGTAATAGTTAGTTATTACCGGATTTCAATTTTCGTGTCAATCGGAGTTATCGTTTGATCGTGGCAGCTTGAAACGCATCGATTTATTTTTAATTTTAATTTGACGAGTGAAAATAGCCATTTTTAAAAAAGTCTCGGATTTCGACGAAACCAGTTTCATCGGATCCGTAATGTGATATTATTGTACGGTTTCAAATTTCAAGTCAATTGGATTTACCGTTTGTCCGGTACAAATTAAAACGCCTAGAAATCGACTTAAATCGGTTTAATTTAAATTGAGCGTTTATAGCTATAACTCGCACAGATGTCCGAATTAGCTTCCGAAACCTGTTCCATTGTGTCCGGAACGCGGGGTAAACCCTAGAAACGCTGGTTACGGCGCGTAAATCGGAGTTCAGAATTTCCGGAATGAATAGTGTTTCGGTTTTCTCTATAAATAGCCCTCACACCAATTAAAAAAAAAAAAAAAAAACAAAACCCTAGCCGCCTCCATTGTCATGCACGGCCAGAAATGCACGAAACTTTTCCCCTTTGATCTCTCAATCCATCAAGTTTTGGCTAAAACTTTCAACATGAAAGATGTAGAGGGCAACGAGACGAAGAGATTCAACGGTGGAGATCGTGTTTGGAGCGACGATGGGGGAGATAGGGAGCCGCGTGCGTGGGCCGTTCCTTCTCGTGATGCGTGCTACCTAGGTGGCCGAGCTCCACCATAGGGGGGCCGAACATAGTGCAAGCAATGGGCTTCGACATGGCGCGTCTCGATCGAGTTCAAGTTCACCGAGGAGGAAGCTAAAATTAACCCTAATTCTAAGATTTGGGTTCGGCTATGATACGCGTTCCTGGAGATGCAAACGAGAGGGGAGAAGAACAACGTGAGGCCTTAGATGCAGATCCTACGGCTATGGCTTGATTAGGTTGAAAAATAATATGTTATGTTGTAATTTTAAGTATAAAACTCGTATAAACTTTGAAAAATCATATCTTTTTCATACGAGGTCGAAAACGCGCGAAACCAGTTGCGTTGGAATCGTATGGACGAGCACTACGAGATGGAGTTGTTTTGGAGTCGTTTGGAGTTAGTGAGAATTTTGGGTAAAATTAAACGTCCATTTAATTTTATTCGAAATAAATCGCTAAAACGGAATTTGAAATCAAGGTGAGAATTTCTCACTCAATCGAATCTGTTTCGATTTTATTTTAAATAGTTAGATTTAAAATGTTTGAATGCATGTTTGAATGTTGATTGATATCTATTGATTGTTAAAATAGACATTATACGCCGTTAGTAAGCGGATGTTATTTATTAAAAACATATACCGCGAATATTTCATAAACAGTGAAATTGGTATTATATATAATAGCAATATATATATATTGGCATACATATATATTGGAGTTATTGATTTCCCACATTTTTTGTTTAGCGGATGAGACCCTATTGCGCCGTTATTAAGCGGATAATATTTAATAAGAACATATACCGCGATAATTTCGTACTGGAGCGAAATTGGTATTGTGCTAATGTTTGTGGATGCAGGAAAACAGGTTGGAGGGATCCAACTGGATTCCTCAACAGTTTTTATTTGATTTTAGATATTTTGATATTTGATGGATTATCATATCGATATATGATATCGTTGTTGTCGTGATTGACTATTTGGTATGTAGCATCATTGGACCAAGTTTTAGAATTTTAAAATAATTTATAAAGTGATTTTTGAAAATATACTATATGTTTGGAATTTGATCTATTTTAAATAAATAAACGTTATAATTTTTAAAGTTATAAAAATTATGATTTTTGAGAAATATAGTTAAAAACTGATTTTTGAGAATATGATGCTATTGAGTTTATAAAATAGTTTAATCGAGATATTTTAGAATTATTATGAAAAGTTTAAATATAGGATTTATAAAATTTAATTATTTTATGAATCAAAATGGTGAAATAATGAAGGAGATTAAAGATGTTTTAAAATAATAGTATAAATTGATTTTATAAAGGATTTATAAATTGATATTTATAAATTAAAACCTTTGAACTATAAAACGAGTTTTTATAAGTGTTTGAATGAAGTGAAAATGAATTTCATAATGGAATGAAATTTATAGAATTTTAAACAGTGAAGTTATAAATGGAATTTTATAAACAGTAGGTTTATAAAATTTATAAAGATATTGAAAGAATGAATTTGGGATAAATAAATGAATCTTATAAGTTATAAGATTTATGATTTGGAAAGTCTTTAAAAGAACGATTTTGTAAAATAATCGTTTTATAAGTATTTAACTTATAATATGAACTTTTAGTTTATAATTGAGTTATAAACTGGAATAGGTTAATAAAAGGATTTATAAAAAGGAAGTTTTTATAAATAAATAGAAATGGAATTTATAAACGTTGTTTTATAAATTCACAAACGACTTATTTTGATAAGTAAATTGTTATGATTTATTTATGGAGTTATATTCACATTTTTGACTGTGAATAATCCTTTGAAATAAAAGGCATAGAATTGATGAAATGTGTTAACGTAGTATATTCACGTTTTTGAATAGTGAATAAGATGTTAAAGAAATTGTTTTGAATGTGATATTTGAAATAGAATTAAAACGATCTAACGAAGTTTTAATTGTGTTGAGATTCGAAACCATAGATTTCAACATTTATTGTTGAAATAGACGTTTTCGAGAAATAAAAGGAGATGATGGACTATAACACTGTTGTTATAGCAAATGATTTCCGAAAGGAAATGTTTTGTATAGTATTGGGATTTATATATCTATTTTAATTTCGAATCCCTATACTAGTGATTTTGGGTTGTCGTAACGATGTTTTACGTAACATTCGTTTTGGCCCAAATAAATATGTTTATGAGAATGATTTCCTTAAAGAATGAAATATATACTTAATTTCGATTTAAGTATATTGAATATTTTCTAAGTGTTGAAAATAAATAAAATTTGTGAATTACTTATGAATAAATAAGTATGGAAATGTTTTCCAATATAAAGTGAATATTTTGAGAATTTATCTTTTTGAAGATAAATTGAAAGAAATATTGAAATGAATAATTGAAACCGAATATTCATTGATATTTTGGAATTATAAATTCACTAAGGAATTTATAAAGGAAGTGGAATTGGTTTGAAAATAAATATTGATTTATTTTTGAAGTATGAAATAATATATCTTGTAAAGATATTTTGGAAAATAAATTATTTGGAAAATTATTTGGAATCTGGTGATGTGTGCATATCCATTGATAGTTCAATAACCGACTATCAATTTTTCCCTTTGAATGGGTAATTGATGTGACTTGTTTGAATGTGAATGCCACACTTATTTTTGAATAAGCGCTCACTATTCGGGTTAACCGGGAAAGGACCATGGGGTCGTATAACCCATTCCGAATATGTGATACGTCGTTGTGAATTGCATTTGAAGATCGGTGTTGAAGACCCGGTATTTGCAAGAGCGATAGGATGACCTGTCGATTTACTCTGCACCGAGTAGCTACGGTATAGAGTTCTCCATATGTGATGGTGAATCCGATCAGGATTGTGAATATCCGGATTGCAAGGACTTCTTTGTAAGTGCCTTCGGTTTTGTTCGAGCCCGGAACAGACTTGTATGGATTGTATGTCTGACATTACAAGTTGAGATATAAAGCCGATTTCTTTCAAATATATTTCTGTTGGTGGCGAAGAATTTATTCTTTTAGCTTAACACCCTTCTCTGAGACGTACGAGCTCAGAGGTTATATAGTTGAAGTTATCAGCGATATATTCCCAATTTGGTAATGTGATATGCTGAGTGATGCCGTAAATGATCATTGTGTTGATTATTGTGATAGGATCATTTATTTGATCGTCTATCTTGGTGATCATTGTGTTGATCATTTGTTGACCCAAAGCATGGCTTTTGTATAAAGTATGTTTTTGTGGACGTGACTTCGTCGAACCTCACACCCCGGAAATGGTCAAAACAGGAAAGATGCGGCAAGGTTATGAGGGGTAGCACCCTTTAGGGTATGTACATTTCCTTCCGGATAGAGGTGGTATCATGGTATGGAGCCCAGATATTTAACCTATGTGGTTACTACGAATTTATTACTTTGTGGTTGTTGGCTTTCGGGATCCCGTGAGAAAGGTCGTTTACGATCGGGGAATGGCGTGCTCGTGTCAGTAGTTACCCAGTTAGAGGTAACCCGACCTTGTGTTGGCAGAGTTCCGGTTTGGTTCTCGGGGATGTCTTTCCAGAGGCATTCTCATGTGGCAATGGGAAGTTCCTTGGCCTGACCATTTGTTGGAAATCCAAAGAAACAATACGAAACTTGTACGGTTTTAGTTGTAGAACCTATCATTCACTTATGGTGTCGCAACACTGTTTGGATGGTAGCTATAGTAGGCATACGATAATGGTCGTATGTTGGCTAAGATTTATATTCTACTTTCGAAATGAATTTCTTCTACACTACGCACTAGTAATAATATCAAATGTTATTTTTAATGCGTATCAAGCATCTTTGACTATCATAAGGAGAAATCTCCTCTGATTCTGCGTTTGCATTGTGTGTGTGTGCGGGAGGCCTTATGGTAGTCTCATTTTTAAAAGCATTGCGAATTGATTTAAAAATATTCCTCTATTTTGATTTTAAAGATAAATAAACTGTTTTGAGTTCTCACACCAGTCACATGACTGACTTGGAGTTTATTGTTTTCCTTCCTAAACTCTGGGTGCCCACCAATTTTCACATGGGCAGTCGAGAGTTAAGGTTTATCAGGATATTCTGGATATTCAGGAGTTGCTGGAGGCAAGATGGATGGCATGGCGTATTACTAGTTTATATAGTATTTCTTTTTCCGCTGCATTGTTTGTTGTTGTTGATGTTGTACACTCTGATGATATGATGTAATGTAATGTGATGTAATGTAATAACTGATATAGTTCTTTGTTTAAAGATTATTCATTTATTATTATATGTTGTTCCGCTGCGAATTGTGAGATTCTGATGTTGTTCTGTTTTGTTTCTTTCTGTTCCGTTGTTTTTTTAAAATTTTGTTCTATTCTCTTTATTTTCTGTTTTCTTCTCTCTCTTCTTCTATCTTTTTCTCTTTTCTTTTCTTAAATTCTTTTTAAAACCCATAACATTTCGGTTTTTCGGCAACGAAAAATCGAAACGTTACATTTGGTATCAGAGCATATGGTTAAGCGACAACCATGGTTCTGTTGGGTATTACTCATTAGAGGTAGAGTCAGTAGTACTCTAGATTGAGTTTGAGTGTAATAATAGCTATGAGAGCGTATTTGTTAGTGAATATAAAATTGTTTTATATTGTGATGATTGGTTTGTTGAGTGGCATATGAACTTTCGTCAGCGTGGTCCGCAAGACTATGCCGAAGGGGTTTCTAAACACTTGAATAGAACAATTCGACACAATATTGTTTTAAAATTTGGTAAATGAAATAATTTTACCTTGAGTATATTTTATATATAAAGAAATAATTTTTCAGAATTATTAAAGTGTATATAAGTTGATTGTTTAGATGTTTGAATAATCTAAATAAAGGAATTGTATAAGCCAAAAAAATTATAAGAATTGAATTATAATTAAAGTGATTTACAATTGTGAAATAAACTTATATATATAAGAAGTGAAACTATAAGAATATATTTATGAGTATGAGTTGTAAATAAAAATGAATTTAAAGTTGAATGGAATTGATATTAGTATCAAAGTAAAATAATAAAGTTAAGTGATAAATATGAACTTGAGTTATATAAATGAAATTCAACTTTTGTAAATTGAATTGAATTGAATGAATGGATTGAATATTAATCAATTAAATTAAACCAATTATAAGCAAAGGAATTTGGTTGTAATTAATATTCATTGATTGTTATATGATTGTTAGATTGATTGTATATAATTCATTAAGTGTTAATGAAATTGATTTAATAAAATTGGAAGCTAAAGTAATTGGAAATTCAATTTGAAGTTAAATGAATCTTAAATAGAATTGAATTTGATTTGGAAGTGAACCAACTTGAATATGGATTAGTGAATATAAACTAATTGAAAAAAATGAATGTTAGAAACATCCACTATTAATGAATCAAATGTGATTTGATATTGAAACCTATTTCATTAAATATTAATGAGAATATGAATGAATATTTATTGGTTATGAATAATAGTTGGTTGATGTTTGCATTTGTTGCTTTTGTTTCAGTTGCTATATGATGTATATCGATACTATTGTCTATATGCATGATTCTCATGTTGTTTGTTGAGTAATTAGTAGGTGTGGATCGCGTTTGCTTCGCATTTGGAGCTCGCTTTCGCGCTATATTAGTCGTATATGCTCGCTAAAAAAATATAAGGTACATATCTCGGATTAAATATCGTACTTTTATACTTTTTTCCCTTCGGGATGCCTCATTACTTGATGAGATGTATATTTGTGATATATATACTGTCATTTTTTTTTCGGATCGAGCCGCGCAAAGGAGACTATGGCGAATTTTTTCGGAAATTTAAGGCGTTAGAAAAAATTTGAGAAAATTGGAAAATTTTGAAAACTTTAACTTTGATTTGAAATTGAAAGTTAAACAATAGTAGTTGTTTTTGAAAAGATGACTAAGTATGATTTGAAAACTTAGTAAAGTATTGTAAAGAAGTTTAAATTTGTTTTGGGAAAATTAATAGATTATATAATTTTTCTTACTTAATAATTTCGAGGACGAAATTCTTTTAAGTGGGGAAGATTGTAACGACCCAGAATTTTTAGAAATTAAAATTTGAATATTTAATTAATTTTAAATATTAATAAGTGAATTTATAAGTCGAATAAATTTTTATTTGAATTATTGGATTTAATTGAATAATTAAATCGATAATTTAATACGTTAAATTATGGAAATAATTGAAAATTGGGTTAAATATGATTGAAAATGATTTGTAAAATTTTATTTTATCATATTGGAGTTAGAACGATATTTTAGAACTTTTAAAATCGAATTAAAGGTTAATTTGTGAAGATTGAATATTTTAATATTTAAATCGACTAGTGAAAACAGTCAATTTTTGAACAGTCTCAGAATTGAACGATACCAGTTCCATTGGATCCGTAATAGTTAGTTATTACCGGATTTCAATTTTCGTGTCAATCGGAGTTATCGTTTGATCGTGGCAGCTCGAAACGCATCGATTTATTTTTAATTTTAATTTGACGAGTGAAAATAGCCATTTTTCAAAAAGTCTCGGATTTCGACGAAACCAGTTTCATCGGATCCGTAATGTGATATTATTGTAAGGTTTCAAATTTCAAGTCAATTGGATTTACCGTTTGTCCGGTACAAATTAAAACGCCTAGAAATCGACTTAAATCGGTTTAATTTAAATTGAGCGTTTATAGCCATAACTCGCACAGATGTCCGAATTAGCTTCCGAAACCTGTTCCATTGTGTCCGGAACGCGGGGTGAACCCTAGAAACGCTGGTTACGGCGCGTAAATCGGAGTTCGGAATTTCCGGAATGAATAGTGTTTCGGTTTTCTCTATAAATAGCCCTCACACCAATTTAAAAAAAAAAACAAACAAACAAAACCCTAGCCGCCTCCATTGTCATGCACGTCCAGAAATGCACGAAACTTTTCCCCTTTGATCTCTCAATCCATCAAGTTTTGGCTAAAACTTTCAACATGAAAGATGTAGAGGGCAACGAGACGAAGAGATTCAACGGTGGAGATCGTGTTTGGAGCGAGGATGGGGGAGATAGGGAGCCGCATGCGTGGGCCGTTCCTTCTCATGATGCGTGCTACCTAGGTGGCCGAGCTCCACCATAGGGGGGCCGAACATAGTGCAAGCAATGGGCTTCGACATGGCGCGTCTCGATCGAGTTCAAGTTCACCGAGGAGGAAGCTAAAATTAACCCTAATTCTAAGATTTGGGTTCGGCTATGATACGCGTTCCTGGAGATGCAAATGAGAGGGGAGAAGAACAACGTGAGGCCTTAGATGCAGATCCTACGGCTATGGCTTGATTAGGTTGAAAAATAATATGTTATGTTGTAATTTTAAGTATAAAACTCGTATAAACTTTGAAAAATCATATCTTTTTCATACGAGGTCGAAAACGCGCGAAACCAGTTGCGTTGGAATCGTATGGACGAGCACTACGCGATGGAGTTGGTTTGGAGTCGTTTGGAGTTAGTGAGAATTTTAGGTAAAATTAAACGTCCGTTTAATTTTATTCGAAATAAATCGCTAAAACGGAATTTGAAATCAAGGTGAGAATTTCTCACTCAATCGAATCAGTTTCGATTTTATTTTAAATAGTTAGATTTAAAATGTTTGAATGCATGTTTGAATGTTGATTGATATCTATTGATTGTTAAAATAGACATTATACGCCGTTAGTAAGCGGATGTTATTTATTAAAAACATATACCGCGAATATTTTGATAAACAGTGAAATTGGTATTATATATAATAGCAATATATGTATATTGGCATATGTATATATTGGAGTTATTGATTTCCCGCATTTTTTGTTTAGCGGATGAGACCCTATTGCGCCGTTATTAAGCGGATAATATTTAATAAGAACATATACCGCGATAATTTCGTACTGGAGCGAAATTGGTATTGTGCTAATGTTTGTGGATGCAGGAAAACAGGTTGGAGGGATCCAACTGGATTCCTCAACAGTTTTTATTTGATTTCAGATATTTTGATATTTGATGGATTATCATATCGATATATGATATCGTTGTTGTCGTGATTGACTATTTGGTATGTAGCATCATTGGACCAAGTTTTGGAATTTTAAAATAATTTATAAAGTGATTTTTGAAAATATACTATATGTTTGGAATTTGATCTATTTTAAATAAATAAACGTTATAATTTTTAAAGTTATAAAAATTATGATTTTTGAGAAATATAGTTAAAAACTGATTTTTGAGAATATGATGCTATTGAGTTTATAAAATAGTTTAATCGAGATATTTTAGAATTATTGTGAAAAGTTTAAATATAGGATTTATAAAATTTAATTATTTTATGAATCAAAATGGTGAAATAATGAAGGAGATTAAAGATGTTTTAAAATAATAGTATAAATTGATTTTATAAAGGATTTATAAATTGATATTTATAAATTAAAACCTTTGAACTATAAAACGAGTTTTTATAAGTGTTTGAATGAAGTGAAAATGAATTTCATAATGGAATGAAATTTATAGAATTTTAAACAGTGAAGTTATAAATGGAATTTTATAAACAGTAGGTTTATAAAATTTATAAAGATATTGAAAGAATGAATTTGGGATAAATAAATGAATCTTATAAGTTATAAGATTTATGATTTGGAAAGTCTTTAAAAGAACGATTTTGTAAAATAATCGTTTTATAAGTATTTAACTTATAATATGAACTTTTAGTTTATAATTGAGTTATAAACTGGAATAGGTTAATAAAAGGATTTATAAAAAGGAAGTTTTTATAAATAAATAGAAATGGAATTTATAAACGTTGTTTTATAAATTCACAAACGACTTATTTTGATAAGTAAATTGTTATGATTTATTTATGGAGTTATATTCACATTTTTGACTGTGAATAATCCTTTGAAATAAAAGGCATAGAATTGATGAAATGTGTTAACGTAGTATATTCACGTTTTTGAATAGTGAATAAGATGTTAAAGAAATTGTTTTGAATGTGATATTTGAAATAGAATTAAAACGATCTAACGAAGTTTTAATTGTGTTGAGATTCGAAACCATAGATTTCAACATTTATTGTTGAAATAGACGTTTTCGAGAAATAAAAGGAGATGATGGACTATAACACTGTTGTTATAGCAAATGATTTCCGAAAGGAAATGTTTTGTATAGTATTGGGATTTATATATCTATTTTAATTTCGAATCCCTATACTAGTGATTTTGGGTTGTCGTAACGATGTTTTACGTAACATTCGTTTTGGCCCAAATAAATATGTTTATGAGAATGATTTCCTTAAAGAATGAAATATATACTTAATTTCGATTTAAGTATATTGAATATTTTCTAAGTGTTGAAAATAAATAAAATTTGTGAATTACTTATGAATAAATAAGTATGGAAATGTTTTCCAATATAAAGTGAATATTTTGAGAATTTATCTTTTTGAAGATAAATTGAAAGAAATATTGAAATGAATAATTGAAACCGAATATTCATTGATATTTTGGAATTATAAATTCACTAAGGAATTTATAAAGGAAGTGGAATTGGTTTGAAAATAAATATTGATTTATTTTTGAAGTATGAAATAATATATCTTGTAAAGATATTTTGGAAAATAAATTATTTGGAAAATTATTTGGAATCTGGTGATGTGTGCATATCCATTGATAGTTCAATAACCGACTATCAATATTTCCCTTTGAATGGGTAATTGATGTGATTTGTTTGAATGTGAATGCCACACTTATTTTTGAATAAGCGCTCACTATTCGGGTTAACCGGGAAAGGACCATGGGGTCGTATAACCCATTCCGAATATGTGATACGTCGTTGTGAATTGCATTTGAAGATCGGTGTTGAAGACCCGGTATTTGCAAGAGCGATAGGATGACCTGTCGATTTACTCTGCACCGAGTAGCTACGGTATAGAGTTCTCCATATGTCATGGTGAATCCGATCAGGATTGTGAATATCCGGATTGCAAGGACTTCTTTGTAAGTGCCTTCGGTTTTGTTCGAGCCCGGAACAGACTTGTATGGATTGTATGTCTGACATTACAAGTTGAGATATAAAGCCGATTTCTTTCAAATATATTTCTGTTGGTGGCGAAGAATTTATTCTTTTAGCTTAACACCCTTCTCTGAGACGTACGAGCTCAGAGGTTATATAGTTGAAGTTATCAGCGATATATTCCCAATTTGGTAATGTGATATGCTGAGTGATGCCGTAAATGATCATTGTGTTGATTATTGTGATAGGATCATTTATTTGATCGTCTATCTTGGTGATCATTGTGTTGATCATTTGTTGACCCAAAGCATGGCTTTTGTATAAAGTATGTTTTTGTGGACGTGACTTCGTCGAACCTCACACCCCGGAAATGGTCAAAACAGGAAAGATGCGGCAAGGTTATGAGGGGTAGCACCCTTTAGGGTATGTACATTTCCTTCTGGATAGAGGTGGTATCATGGTATGGAGCCCAGATATTTAACCTATGTGGTTACTACGAATTTATTACTTTGTGGTTGTTGGCTTTCGGGATCCCGTGAGAAAGGTCGTTTACGATCGGGGAATGGCGTGCTCGTGTCAGTAGTTACCCAGTTAGGGGTAACCCGGCCTTGTGTTGGCAGAGTTCCGGTTTGGTTCTCGGGGATGTCTTTCCAGAGGCATTCTCATGTGGCAATGGGAAGTTCCTTGGCCTGACCATTTGTTGGAAATCCAAAGAAACAATACGAAACTTGTACGGTTTTAGTTGTAGAACCTATCATTCACTTATGGTGTCGCAACACTGTTTGGATGGTAGCTATAGTAGGCATACGATAATGGTCGTATGTTGGCTAAGATTTATATTCTACTTTCGAAATGAATTTCTTCTACACTACGCACTAGTAATAATATCAAATGTTATTTTTAATGCGTATCAAGCATCTTTGACTATCATAAGGAGAAATCTCCTCCGATTCTGCGTTTGCATTGTGTGTGTGTGCGGGAGGCCTTATGGTAGTCTCATTTTTAAAAGCATTGCGAATTGATTTAAAAATATTCCTCTATTTTGATTTTAAAGATAAATAAACTGTTTTGAGTTCTCACACCAGTCACATGACTGACTTGGAGTTTATTGTTTTCCTTCCTAAACTCTGGGTGCCCACCAATTTTCACATGGGCAGTCGAGAGTTAAGGTTTATCAGGATATTCTGGATATTCAGGAGTTGCTGGAGGCAAGATGGATGGCATGGCGTATTACTAGTTTATATAGTATTTCTTTTTCCGCTGCATTGTTTGTTGTTGTTGATGTTGTACACTCTGATGATATGATGTAATGTAATGTGATGTAATGTAATAACTGATATAGTTCTTTGTTTAAAGATTATTCATTTATTATTATATGTTGTTCCGCTGCGAATTGTGAGATTCTGATGTTGTTCTGTTTTGTTTCTTTCTGTTCCGTTGTTTTTTTAAAATTTTGTTCTATTCTCTTTATTTTCTGTTTTCTTCTCTCTCTTCTTCTATCTTTTTCTCTTTTCTTTTCTTAAATTCTTTTTAAAACCCATAACATTTCGGTTTTTCGGCAACGAAAAATCGAAACGTTACATTTGGTATCAGAGCATATGGTTAAGCGACAACCATGGTTCTGTTGGGTATTACTCATTAGAGATAGAGTCAGTAGTACTCTAGATTGAGTTTGAGTGTAATAATAGCTATGAGAGCGTATTTGTTAGTGAATATAAAATTGTTTTATATTGTGATGATTGGTTTGTTGAGTGGCATATGAACTTTCGTCAGCGTGGTCCGCAAGACTATGCCGAAGGGGTTTCTAAACACTTGAATAGAACAATTCGACACAATATTGTTTTAAAATTTGGTAAATGAAATAATTTTACCTTGAGTATATTTTATATATAAAGAAATAATTTTTTAGAATTATTAAAGTGTATATAAGTTGATTGTTTAGATGTTTGAATAATCTAAATAAAGGAATTGTATAAGCAAAAAAAATTATAAGAATTGAATTATAATTAAAGTGATTTACAATTGTGAAATAAACTTATATATATAAGAAGTGAAACTATAAGAATATATTTATGAGTATGAGTTGTAAATAAAAATGAATTTAAAGTTGAATGGAATTGATATTTGTATCAAAGTAAAATAATAAAGTTAAGTGATAAATATGAACTTGAGTTATATAAATGAAATTCAACTTTTGTAAATTGAATTGAATGAATGGATTGAATATTAATCAATTAAATTAAACCAATTGTAAGCAAAGGAATTTGGTTGTAATTAATATTCATTGATTGTTATATGATTGTTAGATTGATTGTATATAATTCATTAAGTGTTAATGAAATTGATTTAATAAAATTGGAAGCTAAAGTAATTGGAAATTCAATTTGAAGTTAAATGAATCTTAAATAGAATTGAATTTGATTTGGAAGTGAACCAACTTGAATATGGATTAGTGAATATAAACTAATTGAAAAAAATGAATGTTAGAAACATCCACTATTAATGAATCAAATGTGATTTGATATTGAAACCTATTTCATTAAATATTAATGAGAATATGAATGAATATTTATTGGTTATGAATAATAGTTGGTTGATGTTTGCATTTGTTGCTTTTGTTTCAGTTGCTATATGATGTATATCGATACTATTGTCTATATGCATGATTCTCATGTTGTTTGTTGTGTAATTAGTAGGTGCGGATCGCGTTTGCTTCGCATTTGGAGCTCGCTTTCGCGCTATATTAGCCGTATATGCTCGCTAAAAAAATATAAGGTACATATCTCGGATTAAATATCGTGCTTTTATACTTTTTTCCCTTCGGGATGCCTCATTACTTGATGAGATGTATATTTGTGATATATATACTGTCATTTTTTTTCGGATCGAGCCGCGCAAAGGAGACTATGGCGAATTTTTTCGGAAATTTAAGGCGTTAGAAAAAATTTGAGAAAATTGGAAAATTTTGAAAACTTTAACTTTGATTTGAAATTGAAAGTTAAACAATAGTAGTTGTTTTTGAAAAGATAACTAAGTATGATTTGAAAACTTAGTAAAGTATTGTAAAGAAGTTTAAATTTGTTTTGGGAAAATTAATAGATTATATAATTTTTCTTACTTAATAATTTCGAGGACGAAATTCTTTTAAGTGGGGAAGATTGTAACGACCCAGAATTTTTAGAAATTAAAATTTGAATATTTAATTAATTTTAAATATTAATAAGTGAATTTATAAGTCGAATAAATTTTTATTTGAATTATTGGATTTAATTGAATAATTAAATCGATAATTTAATACGTTAAATTATGGAAATAATTGAAAATTGGGTTAAATATGATTGAAAATGATTTGTAAAATTTTATTTTATCATATTGGAGTTAGAACGATATTTTAGAACTTTTAAAATCGAATTAAAGGTTAATTTGTGAAGATTGAATATTTTAATATTTAAATCGACTAGTGAAAACAGTCAATTTTTGAACAGTCTCAGAATTGAACGAAACCAGTTCCATTGGATCCGTAATAGTTAGTTATTACCGGATTTCAATTTTCGTGTCAATCGGAGTTATCGTTTGATCGTGGCAGCTCGAAACGCATCGATTTATTTTTAATTTTAATTTGACGAGTGAAAATAGCCATTTTTCAAAAAATCTCGGATTTCGACGAAACCAGTTTCATCGGATCCGTAATGTGATATTATTGTAAGGTTTCAAATTTCAAGTCAATTGGATTTACCGTTTGTCCGGTACAAATTAAAACGCCTAGAAATCGACTTAAATCGGTTTAATTTAAATTGAGCGTTTATAGCCATAACTCGCACAGATGTCCGAATTAGCTTCCGAAACCTGTTCCATTGTGTCCGGAACGCGGGGTAAACCCTAGAAACGCTGGTTACGGCACGTAAATCGGAGTTCGGAATTTCCGGAATGAATAGTGTTTCGGTTTTCTCTATAAATAGCCCTCACACCAATTAAAAAAAAAAAAAAAAAAAACCCTAGCCGCCTCCATTGTCATGCACGGCCAGAAATGCACGAAACTTTTCCCCTTTGATCTCTCAATCCATCAAGTTTTGGCTAAAACTTTCAACATGAAAGATGTAGAGGGCAACGAGACGAAGAGATTCAACGGTGGAGATCGTGTTTGGAGCGACGATGGGGGAGATAGGGAGCCGCATGCGTGGGCCGTTCCTTCTCATGATGCGTGCTACCTAGGTGGCCGAGCTCCACCATAGGGGGGCCGAACATAGTGCAAGCAATGGGCTTCGACATGGCGCGTCTCGATCGAGTTCAAGTTCACCGAGGAGGAAGCTAAAATTAACCCTAATTCTAAGATTTGGGTTCGGCTATGATACGCGTTCCTGGAGATGCAAACGAGAGGGGAGAAGAACAACGTGAGGCCTTAGATGCAGATCCTACGGCTATGGCTTGATTAGGTTGAAAAATAATATGTTATGTTGTAATTTTAAGTATAAAACTCGTATAAACTTTGAAAAATCATATCTTTTTCATACGAGGTCGAAAACGCGCGAAACCAGTTGCGTTGGAATCGTATGGACGAGCACTACGCGATGGAGTTGGTTTGGAGTCGTTTGGAGTTAGTGATAATTTTGTGTAAAATTAAACGTCCGTTTAATTTTATTCGAAATAAATCGCTAAAACGGAATTTGAAATCAAGGTGAGAATTTCTCACTCAATAGAATCAGTTTCGATTTTATTTTAAATAGTTAGATTTAAAATGTTTGAATGCATGTTTGAATGTTGATTGATATCTATTGATTGTTAAAATAGACATTATACGCCGTTAGTAAGCGGATGTTATTTATTAAAAACATATACCGCGAATATTTCATAAACAGTGAAATTGGTATTATATATAATAGCAATATATATATATATTGGCATACATATATATTGGAGTTATTGATTTCCCACATTTTTTGTTTAGCGGATGAGACCCTATTGCGCCGTTATTAAGCGGATAATATTTAATAAGAACATATACCGCGATAATTTCGTACTGGAGCGAAATTGGTATTGTGCTAATGTTTGTGGATGCAGGAAAACAGGTTGGAGGGATCCAACTGGATTCCTCAACAGTTTTTATTTGATTTCAGATATTTTGATATTTGATGGATTATCATATCGATATATGATATCGTTGTTGTCGTGATTGACTATTTGGTATGTAGCATCATTGGACCAAGTTTTGGAATTTTAAAATAATTTATAAAGTGATTTTTGAAAATATACTATATGTTTGGAATTTGATCTATTTTAAATAAATAAACGTTATAATTTTTAAAGTTATAAAAATTATGATTTTTGAGAAATATAGTTAAAAACTGATTTTTGAGAATATGATGCTATTGAGTTTATAAAATAGTTTAATCGAGATATTTTAGAATTATTGTGAAAAGTTTAAATATAGGATTTATAAAATTTAATTATTTTATGAATCAAAATGGTGAAATAATGAAGGAGATTAAAGATGTTTTAAAATAATAGTATAAATTGATTTTATAAAGGATTTATAAATTGATATTTATAAATTAAAACCTTTGAACTATAAAACGAGTTTTTATAAGTGTTTGAATGAAGTGAAAATGAATTTCATAATGGAATGAAATTTATAGAATTTTAAACAGTGAAGTTATAAATGGAATTTTATAAACAGTAGGTTTATAAAATTTATAAAGATATTGAAAGAATGAATTTGGGATAAATAAATGAATCTTATAAGTTATAAGATTTATGATTTGGAAAGTCTTTAAAAGAACGATTTTGTAAAATAATCGTTTTATAAGTATTTAACTTATAATATGAACTTTTAGTTTATAATTGAGTTATAAACTGGAATAGGTTAATAAAAGGATTTATAAAAAGGAAGTTTTTATAAATAAATAGAAATGGAATTTATAAACGTTGTTTTATAAATTCACAAACGACTTATTTTGATAAGTAAATTGTTATGATTTATTTATGGAGTTATATTCACATTTTTGACTGTGAATAATCCTTTGAAATAAAAGGCATAGAATTGATGAAATGTGTTAACGTAGTATATTCACGTTTTTGAATAGTGAATAAGATGTTAAAGAAATTGTTTTGAATGTGATATTTGAAATAGAATTAAAACGATCTAACGAAGTTTTAATTGTGTTGAGATTCGAAACCATAGATTTCAACATTTAATGTTGAAATAGACGTTTTCGAGAAATAAAAGGAGATGATGGACTATAACACTGTTGTTATAGCAAATGATTTCCGAAAGGAAATGTTTTGTATAGTATTGGGATTTATATATCTATTTTAATTTCGAATCCCTATACTAGTGATTTTGGGTTGTCGTAACGATGTTTTACGTAACATTCGTTTTGGCCCAAATAAATATGTTTATGAGAATGATTTCCTTAAAGAATGAAATATATACTTAATTTCGATTTAAGTATATTGAATATTTTCTAAGTGTTGAAAATAAATAAAATTTGTGAATTACTTATGAATAAATAAGTATGGAAATGTTTTCCAATATAAAGTGAATATTTTGAGAATTTATCTTTTTGAAGATAAATTGAAAGAAATATTGAAATGAATAATTGAAACCGAATATTCATTGATATTTTGGAATTATAAATTCACTAAGGAATTTATAAAGGAAGTGGAATTGGTTTGAAAATAAATATTGATTTATTTTTGAAGTATGAAATAATATATCTTGTAAAGATATTTTGGAAAATAAATTATTTGGAAAATTATTTGGAATCTGGTGATGTGTGCATATCCATTGATAGTTCAATAACCGACTATCAATATTTCCCTTTGAATGGGTAATTGATGTGATTTGTTTGAATGTGAATGCCACACTTATTTTTGAATAAGCGCTCACTATTCGGGTTAACCGGGAAAGGACCATGGGGTCGTATAACCCATTCCGAATATGTGATACGTCGTTGTGAATTGCATTTGAAGATCGGTGTTGAAGACCCGGTATTTGCAAGAGCGATAGGATGACCTGTCGATTTACTCTGCACCGAGTAGCTACGGTATAGAGTTCTCCATATGTGATGGTGAATCCGATCAGGATTGTGAATATCCGGATTGCAAGGACTTCTTTGTAAGTGCCTTCGGTTTTGTTCGAGCCCGGAACAGACTTGTATGGATTGTATGTCTGACATTACAAGTTGAGATATAAAGCCGATTTCTTTCAAATATATTTCTGTTGGTGGCGAAGAAGTTATTCTTTTAGCTTAACACCCTTCTCTGAGACGTACGAGCTCAGAGGTTATATAGTTGAAGTTATCAGCGATATATTCCCAATTTGGTAATGTGATATGCTGAGTGATGCCGTAAATGATCATTGTGTTGATTATTGTGATAGGATCATTTATTTGATCGTCTATCTTGGTGATCATTGTGTTGATCATTTGTTGACCCAAAGCATGGCTTTTGTATAAAGTATGTTTTTGTGGACGTGACTTCGTCGAACCTCACACCTCGGAAATGGTCAAAACAGGAAAGATGCGGCAAGGTTATGAGGGGTAGCACCCTTTAGGGTATGTACATTTCCTTCCGGATAGAGGTGGTATCATGGTATGGAGCCCAGATATTTAACCTATGTGGTTACTACGAATTTATTACTTTGTGGTTGTTGGCTTTCGGGATCCCGTGAGAAAGGTCGTTTACGATCGGGGAATGGCGTGCTCGTGTCAGTAGTTACCCAGTTAGGGGTAACCCGGCCTTGTGTTGGCAGAGTTCCGGTTTGGTTCTCGGGGATGTCTTTCCAGAGGCATTCTCATGTGGCAATGGGAAGTTCCTTGGCCTGACCATTTGTTGGAAATCCAAAGAAACAATACGAAACTTGTACGGTTTTAGTTGTAGAACCTATCATTCACTTATGGTGTCGCAACACTGTTTGGATGGTAGCTATAGTAGGCATACGATAATGGTCGTATGTTGGCTAAGATTTATATTCTACTTTCGAAATGAATTTCTTCTACACTACGCACTAGTAATAATATCAAATGTTATTTTTAATGCGTATCAAGCATCTTTGACTATCATAAGGAGAAATCTCCTCCGATTCTGCGTTTGCATTGTGTGTGTGTGCGGGAGGCCTTATGGTAGTCTCATTTTTAAAAGCATTGTGAATTGATTTAAAAATATTCCTCTATTTTGATTTTAAAGATAAATAAACTGTTTTGAGTTCTCACACCAGTCACATGACTGACTTGGAGTTTATTGTTTTCCTTCCTAAACTCTGGGTGCCCACCAATTTTCACATGGGCAGTCGAGAGTTAAGGTTTATCAGGATATTCTGGATATTCAGGAGTTGCTGGAGGCAAGATGGATGGCATGGCGTATTACTAGTTTATATAGTATTTCTTTTTCCGCTGCATTGTTTGTTGTTGTTGACGTTGTACACTCTGATGATATGATGTAATGTAATGTGATGTAATGTAATAACTGATATAGTTCTTTGTTTAAAGATTATTCATTTATTATTATATGTTGTTCCGCTGCGAATTGTGAGATTCTGATGTTGTTCTGTTTTGTTTCTTTCTGTTCCGTTGTTTTTTTAAAATTTTGTTCTATTCTCTTTATTTTCTGTTTTCTTCTCTCTCTTCTTCTATCTTTTTCTCTTTTCTTTTCTTAAATTCTTTTTAAAACCCATAACATTTCGGTTTTTCGGCAACGAAAAATCGAAACGTTACATTTGGTATCAGAGCATATGGTTAAGCGACAACCATGGTTCTGTTGGGTATTACTCATTAGAGATAGAGTCAGTAGTACTCTAGATTGAGTTTGAGTGTAATAATAGCTATGAGAGCGTATTTGTTAGTGAATATAAAATTGTTTTATATTGTGATGATTGGTTTGTTGAGTGGCATATGAACTTTCGTCAGCGTGGTCCGCAAGACTATGCCGAAGGGGTTTCTAAACACTTGAATAGAACAATTCGACACAATATTGTTTTAAAATTTGGTAAATGAAATAATTTTACCTTGAGTATATTTTATATATAAAGAAATAATTTTTTAGAATTATTAAAGTGTATATAAGTTGATTGTTTAGATGTTTGAATAATCTAAATAAAGGAATTGTATAAGCAAAAA
Source organism: Allium cepa (assembly GCA_030765085.1). Taxonomy (NCBI): domain Eukaryota; kingdom Viridiplantae; phylum Streptophyta; class Magnoliopsida; order Asparagales; family Amaryllidaceae; genus Allium; species Allium cepa. The sequence continues at coordinate 710,488,655 of CM060932.1, forward strand.
AAATTATAAGAATTGAATTATAATTAAAGTGATTTACAATTGTGAAATAAACTTATATATATAAGAAGTGAAACTATAAGAATATATTTATGAGTATGAGTTGTAAATAAAAATGAATTTAAAGTTGAATGGAATTGATATTAGCATCAAAGTAAAATAATAAAGTTAAGTGATAAATATGAACTTGAGTTATATAAATGAAATTCAACTTTTGTAAATTGAATTGAATGAATGGATTGAATATTAATCAATTAAATTAAACCAATTGTAAGCAAAGGAATTTGGTTGTAATTAATATTCATTGATTGTTATATGATTGTTAGATTGATTGTATATAATTCATTAAGTGTTAATGAAATTGATTTAATAAAATTGGAAGCTAAAGTAATTGGAAATTCAATTTGAAGTTAAATGAATCTTAAATAGAATTGAATTTGATTTGGAAGTGAACCAACTTGACTATGGATTAGTGAATATAAACTAATTGAAAAAAATGAATGTTAGAAACATCCAGTATTAATGAATCAAATGTGATTTGATATTGAAACCTATTTCATTAAATATTAATGAGAATATGAATGAATATTTATTGGTTATGAATAATAGTTGGTTGATGTTTGCATTTGTTGCTTTTGTTTCAGTTGCTATATGATGTATATCGATACTATTTTCTGTATGCATGATTCTCATGTTGTTTGTTGAGTAATTAGTAGGTGCGGATCGCGTTTGCTTCGCCTTTGGAGCTCGCTTTCGCGCTATATTAGCCGTATATGCTCGCTAAAAAAATATAAGGTACATATCTCGGATTAAATATCGTACTTTTATACTTTTTTCCCTTCGGGATGCCTCATTACTTGATGAGATGTATATTTGTGATATATATACTGTCATTTTTTTTTTCGGATCGAGCCGCGCAAAGTAGACTATGGCGAATTTTTCCGGAAATTTAAGGCGTTAGAAAAAATTTGAGAAAATTGGAAAATTTTGAAAACTTTAACTTTGATTTGAAATTGAAAGTTAAACAATAGTAGTTGTTTTTGAAAAGATAACCAAGTATGATTTGAAAACTTAGTAAAGTATTGTAAAGAAGTTTAAATTTGTTTTGGGAAAATTAATAGATTATATAATTTTTCTTACTTAATAATTTCGAGGACGAAATTCTTTTAAGTGGGGAAGATTGTAACGACCCAGAATTTTTAGAAATTAAAATTTGAATATTTAATTAATTTTAAATATTAATAAGTGAATTTATAAGTCGAATAAATTTTTATTTGAATTATTGGATTTAATTGAATAATTAAATCGATAATTTAATACGTTAAATTATGGAAATAATTGAAAATTGGGTTAAATATGATTGAAAATGATTTGTAAAATTTTATTTTATCATATTGGAGTTAGAACGATATTTTAGAACTTTTAAAATCGAATTAAAGGTTAATTTGTGAAGATTGAATATTTTAATATTTAAATCGACTAGTGAAAATAGTCAATTTTTGAACAGTCTCAGAATTGAACGAAACCAGTTCCACTGGATCCGTAATAGTTAGTTATTACCGGATTTCAATTTTCGTGTCAATCGGAGTTATCGTTTGATCGTGGCAGCTCGAAACGCATCGATTTATTTTTAATTTTAATTTGACGAGTGAAAATAGCCATTTTTCAAAAAGTCTCGGATTTCGACGAAACCAGTTTCATCGGATCCGTAATGTGATATTATTTTAAGGTTTCAAATTTCAAGTCAATTGGATTTACCGTTTGTCCGGTACAATTTAAAACGCCTAGAAATCGACTTAAATCGGTTTAATTTAAATTGAGCGTTTATAGCCATAACTCGCACAGATGTCCGAATTAGCTTCCGAAACCTATTCCATTGTGTCCGGAACGCGGGGTAAACCCTAGAAACGCTGGTTACGGCGCGTAAGTCGGAGTTCGGAATTTCCGGAATGAATAGTGTTTCGGTTTTCTCTATAAATAGCCCTCACACCAATTTAAAAAAAAAAAAAAAAAAACAAAACCCTAGCCGCCTCCATTGTCATGCACGGCCAGAAATGCACGAAACTTTTCCCCTTTGATCTCTCAATCCATGAAGTTTTGGCTAAAACTTTCAACATGAAAGATGTAGAGGGCAACGAGACGAAGAGATTCAACGGTGGAGATCGTGTTTGGAGCGACGATGGGGGAGATAGGGAGCCGCGTGCGTGGACCGTTCCTTCTCGTGATGCGTGCTACCTAGGTGGCCGAGCTCCACCATAGGGGGGCCGAACATAGTGCAAGCAATGGGCTTCGACATGGCGCGTCTCGATCGAGTTCAAGTTCACCGAGGAGGAAGCTAAAATTAACCCTAATTCTAAGATTTGGGTTCGGCTATGATACGCGTTCCTGGAGATGCAAACGAGAGGGGAGAAGAACAACGTGAGGCCTTAGATGCAGATCCTACGGCTATGGCTTGATTAGGTTGAAAAATAATATGTTATGTTGTAATTTTAAGTATAAAACTCGTATAAACTTTGAAAAATCATATCTTTTTCATACGAGGTCGAAAACGCGCGAAACCAGTTGCGTTGGAATCGTATGGACGAGCACTATGAGATGGAGTTGTTTTGGAGTCATTTGGAGTTAGTGAGAATTTTGGGTAAAATTAAACGTCCATTTAATTTTATTCGAAATAAATCGCTAAAACGGAATTTGAAATCATGGTGAGAATTTCTCACTTAATCGAATCTGTTTCGATTTTATTTTAAATAGTTAGATTTAAAATGTTTGAGTGCATGTTTGAATGTTGATTGATATCTATTGATTGTCAAAATAGACATTATACGCCGTTAGTAAGCGGATGTTATTTATTAAAAACATATACCGCGAATATTTCATAAACAGTGAAATTGGTATTATATATAATAGCAATATATATATATATATATATATTGGCATATGTATATATTGGAGTTATTGATTTCCCGCATTTTTTGTTTAGCGGATGAGACCCTATTGCGCCGTTATTAAGCGGATAATATTTAATAAGAACATATACCGCGATAATTTCGTACTGGAGCGAAATTGGTATTGTGCTAATGTTTGTGGATGCAGGAAAACAGGTTGGAGGGATCCAACTGGATTCCTCAACAGTTTTTATTTGATTTCAGATATTTTGATATTTGATGGATTATCATATCGATATATGATATCGTTGTTGTCGTGATTGACTATTTGGTATGTAGCATCATTGGACCAAGTTTTGGAATTTTAAAATAATTTATAAAGTGATTTTTGAAAATATACTATATGTTTGGAATTTGATCTATTTTAAATAAATAAACGTTATAATTTTTAAAGTTATAAAAATTATGATTTTTGAGAAATATAGTTAAAAACTGATTTTTGAGAATATGATGCTATTGAGTTTATAAAATAGTTTAATCGAGATATTTTAGAATTATTGTGAAAAGTTTAAATATAGGATTTATAAAATTTAATTATTTTATGAATCAAAATGGTGAAATAATGAAGGAGATTAAAGATGTTTTAAAATAATAGTATAAATTGATTTTATAAAGGATTTATAAATTGATATTTATAAATTAAAACCTTTGAACTATAAAACGAGTTTTTATAAGTGTTTGAATGAAGTGAAAATGAATTTCATAATGGAATGAAATTTATAGAATTTTAAACAGTGAAGTTATAAATGGAATTTTATAAACAGTAGGTTTATAAAATTTATAAAGATATTGAAAGAATGAATTTGGGATAAATAAATGAATCTTATAAGTTATAAGATTTATGATTTGGAAAGTCTTTAAAAGAACGATTTTGTAAAATAATCGTTTTATAAGTATTTAACTTATAATATGAACTTTTAGTTTATAATTGAGTTATAAACTGGAATAGGTTAATAAAAGGATTTATAAAAAGGAAGTTTTTATAAATAAATAGAAATGGAATTTATAAACGTTGTTTTATAAATTCACAAACGACTTATTTTGATAAGTAAATTGTTATGATTTATTTATGGAGTTATATTCACATTTTTGACTGTGAATAATCCTTTGAAATAAAAGGCATAGAATTGATGAAATGTGTTAACGTAGTATATTCACGTTTTTGAATAGTGAATAAGATGTTAAAGAAATTATTTTGAATGTGATATTTGAAATAGAATTAAAACGATCTAACGAAGTTTTAATTGTGTTGAGATTCGAAACCATAGATTTCAACATTTATTGTTGAAATAGACGTTTTCGAGAAATAAAAGGAGATGATGGACTATAACACTGTTGTTATAATAAATGATTTCCGAAAGGAAATGTTTTGTATAGTATTGGGATTTATATATCTATTTTAATTTCGAATCCCTATACTAGTGATTTTGGGTTGTCGTAACGATGTTTTACGTAACATTCGTTTTGGCCCAAATAAATATGTTTATGAGAATGATTTCCTTAAAGAATGAAATATATACTTAATTTCGATTTAAGTATATTGAATATTTTCTAAGTGTTGAAAATAAATAAAATTTGTGAATTACTTATGAATAAATAAGTATGGAAATGTTTTCCAATATAAAGTGAATATTTTGAGAATTTATCTTTTTGAAGATAAATTGAAAGAAATATTGAAATGAATAATTGAAACCGAATATTCATTGATATTTTGGAATTATAAATTCACTAAGGAATTTATAAAGGAAGTGGAATTGGTTTGAAAATAAATATTGATTTATTTTTGAAGTATGAAATAATATATCTTGTAAAGATATTTTGGAAAATAAATAATTTGGAAAATTATTTGGAATCTGGTGATGTGTGCATATCCATTGATAGTTCAATAACCGACTATCAATATTTCCCTTTGAATGGGTAATTGATGTGATTTGTTTGAATGTGAATGCCACACTTATTTTTGAATAAGCGCTCACTATTCGGGTTAACCGGGAAAGGACCATGGGGTCGTATAACCCATTCCGAATATGTGATACGCCGTTGTGAATTGCATTTGAAGATCGGTGTTGAAGACCCGGTATTTGCAAGAGCGATAGGATGACCTGTCGATTTACTCTGCACCGAGTAGCTACGGTATAGAGTTCTCCATATGTGATGGTGAATCCGATCAGGATTGTGAATATCCGGATTGCAAGGACTTCTTTGTAAGTGCCTTCGGTTTTGTTCGAGCCCGGAACAGACTTGTATGGATTGTATGTCTGACATTACAAGTTGAGATATAAAGCCGATTTCTTTCAAATATATTTCTGTTGGTGGCGAAGAATTTATTCTTTTAGCTTAACACCCTTCTCTGAGACGTACGAGCTCAGAGGTTATATAGTTGAAGTTATCAGCGATATATTCCCAATTTGGTAATGTGATATGCTGAGTGATGCTGTAAATGATCATTGTGTTGATTATTGTGATAGGATCATTTATTTGATCGTCTATCTTGGTGATCATTGTGTTGATCATTTGTTGACCCAAAGCATGGCTTTTGTATAAAGTATGTTTTTGTGGACGTGACTTCGTCGAACCTCACACCCCGGAAATGGTCAAAACAGGAAAGATGCGGCAAGGTTATGAGGGGTAGCACCCTTTAGGGTATGTACATTTCCTTCTGGTCATGGTATGGAGCCCAGATATTTAACCTATGTGGTTACTACGAATTTATTACTTTGTGGTTGTTGGCTTTCGGGATCCCGTGAGAAAGGTCGTTTACGATCGGGGAATGGCGTGCTCGTGTCAGTAGTTACCCAATTAGGGGTAACCCGGCCTTGTGTTGGCAGAGTTCCGGTTTGGTTCTCGGGGATGTCTTTCCAGAGGCATTCTCATGTGGCAATGGGAAGTTCCTTGGCCTGACCATTTGTTGGAAATCCAAAGAAACAATACGAAACTTGTACGGTTTTAGTTGTAGAACCTATCATTCACTTATGGTGTCGCAACACTGTTTGGATGGTAGCTATAGTAGGCATACGATAATGGTCGTATGTTGGCTAAGATTTATATTCTACTTTCGAAATGAATTTCTTCTACACTACGCACTAGTAATAATATCAAATGTTATTTTTAATGCGTATCAGGCATGTTTGACTATCATAAGGAGAAATCTCCTCCGATTCTGCGTTTGCATTGTGTGTGTGTGCGGGAGGCCTTATGGTAGTCTCATTTTTAAAAGCATTGCGAATTGATTTAAAAATATTCCTCTATTTTGATTTTAAAGATAAATAAACTGTTTTGAGTTCTCACACCAGTCACATGACTGACTTGGAGTTTATTGTTTTCCTTCCTAAACTCTGGGTGCCCACCAATTTCCACACGGGCAGTCGAGAGTTAAGGTTTATCAGGATATTCTGGATATTCAGGAGTTGCTGGAGGCAAGATGGATGGCATGGCGTATTACTAGTTTATATAGTATTTCTTTTTCCGCTGCATTGTTTGTTGTTGTTGATGTTGTACACTCTGATGATATGATGTAATGTAATGTGATGTAATGTAATAACCGATATAGTTCTTTGTGTAAAGATTATTCATTTATTATTGTATGTTGTTCCGCTGCGAATTGTGAGATTCTGATGTTGTTCTGTTTTGTTTCTTTCTGTTCCGTTGTTTTTTTAAAATTTTGTTCTATTCTCTTTATTTTCTGTTTTCCTCTCTCTCTTCTTCTATCTTTTTCTCTTTTCTTTTCTTAAATTCTTTTTAAAACCCATAACATTTCGGTTTTTCGGCAACGAAAAATCGAAACGTTACAATTTGCCCTTGGTACTCTTCTTTGATAGAGGGGTAGCAACTGAAGAAATACGGAGAACTTCCATAGGCTTGGACCCGCCAGGAAGGATGACCTTCAACGGCTTGTTCAAAGGATCGTCCAAGTCCACAACTCGAGGCTCGACCTTGACCTTGACCTTCTCTTTCTCGAACCTCTCCTTCATGCTCAATTCGGATGTGTGATTAGAGGCGCCTTTAATTTCTACTTCATAACCCCCGTCGGTATAGGAGGAGATTCCGGACTTGTCTTCATCAAGCGCTCCAATCACCTGAGCGCGGACGGGAGTACTCTAAGTCCCCTGAGTGCGGACTAGAGTATAAACGACCTAAGAACCTCTACATCCCCGGAGCACGGACGGGAGTACTCTAAGTCCCCAGAGTGCGGACTAGAGTATAAACGACTTAAACCTCCAAGTCCCCAGAGTGTGGACTGTAGTACGCTAATTCCCCAGAGTGCGGACTAGAATATGAACGACTTAAACCTCCAAGTCCCCAGAGTGCGGACTGGAGTACTCTAAGTCCCCAGAGTGCGGACTCGAGTATAAACGACTCAGAAACCTCTATGTCCCCAGAGTGCGGACTAAAGTGCTCCTAGTCCCCTGAGTGCGGACTAGAGTATAAACGACCTAAGAACCTCTACATCCCCGGAGTGCGGACTAGAGTGCTCTAAGTCCCCTGAGTGCGGACTAGAGTATAAACAGCTTAAAAAACCTCTACATCCCCAAAGTGCGGACTACGGTACTCTCAGTCCCCAGAGCACGGACTAGATTATAGAAGACTTGAGAAGAATCTCCAAATCCCAGAAGCGGACTAGATTACTCTAAAATCCCAGAATGCGGACTGGAGTATAAACGAGTTGACAAAAATCCCTGCGTCTCGAACTGTGGACTAAAGCATAAACCGTTCGACAAATCTCTAAGTCCCCGGAGCATGGACCGAAGCATGAGTACAAATTGGGCGTGAATCAACCGGGGGGAGAATAACACTAAGTCACCAGAATGCAGAGTGGTGTATAAACATCGATAAATAAACGAGTGGATTCCGACCATTCTCTATTAAGCAAACTTCGGCATGGAATCGACCGAAGGATTATTAACCCGCTAAGGATGGGGTTCGACCATCCAACTAGTGGCCTGGCCAAATCAATGCTGGGAGCATGGGTACAAATCACTAAAAAGCTGAATACGAGAGCTTACTATAGCTCCAGCGTGGCGTTCTTTATAACTTGAAGCAACGACTGCAGGGAAGCCTCAATAAAATACCAATCGAAATGGCATCCAAAGCTACGAGCAATCGACTATATCATACCTCAGATCGAGGGTCAATACCGATCCGCACCAAGCACATACGAATGTGACTCGGATGTTTCTTGAAAAACTATGACCTCCAGAGTGTGGAAAGGAGGGTAAACCATGAATACTTGGTCAAAAATTCTCCAGCACCCTCATTCGATTCGTCAGGAGGAGTATGAAACTGGATGAGCATAACCCGACTGCATTTGTAGCCAACTTTACCCCGAGAACTGATTACAGAGCATGAACCAAAGTCGACGTAGATGACCATCCACTGTCCATATTATGCCCTGAAACTGACGTGGCATCGAAGTATTCCTCTTGGAATGAAAAACCACGATAAAATCCGAGATAGGTGAGACCTAGTCTCCCATCGATTGACATGATCCCACGATTCAACGGGAAAGAGAGTAAAGCTAAAGTGGGCGTGGCTGGCATTCCTACTTATCGGTATATGCCCCAGACCTGGGGGCACGAGCGAGGAGCAAGATGAATGTGAACCAACTATTCACCGATCACCTCTATGTCTTTGGAACTTAGGTGAAAACATAAACATAGCTAGGACGAGACTTAACCGTCCATGCAGTACATTTATCAACCCGAGACTGGGAGAAGACGCATGGTCATCCTAAAACTGGCTACGATAGCTCAGTATTAAAACTTATATATAGTGCTTACAGTTGTTCAAGGAGACGACCGAAAGGATGCCTAGAGATTGAATCATTGAATTGACACCTTAGCTCATGAGCAATTGACTTTCACTCCAACCCGAAGGACGGGTAAAGGATCATGAATGCATTGAATAGAAAGTGCGTTACTCGAATACACAAGCAAATTAAAACTCATAGCAAGATCCAGCTATACAGTTGCACGCCACTCGAGGCTGACCCCCACTCGACATTTCCTTCAATGCGCTTTTAAGCCTGATCTTTAGCCATTTGTTGATAATCTATTAGAGCATTCAGAGTCCTTCGCTATTAGACTTAAAAACTCATGACAAGACTCTAGGGTTCGACTAGAGCAACCATCATTATTGGTCGTCCCAACCATATTTCACATTGAATCTTATGCAAAATAATTACATCTATACTCAAAGAATCTGGGATGGCACCTGCTAAGGTGACGGTCGACATTACACTCAGCCATGGCGACCCTTTCCGGGTGCTGAATATCGGATCACAACTCAGTGTAGTGATGATAAAAGAATTAGTTGGATTTTCTGAATAAATGATGATATGTTCCCTTGGACCCATTCTGACAAGCATATGTGATTTCATTAACTATCGCGAGCCATGCATTGGATATCAACCCGAAGCTACAAAAGCTAGCATAATATCTATTGATTTCACCATGAAAGCTCCACTCTTACCTTTAGGCTCAATCCATCAACGTCTATGCCTACCAGCCGTTGCGACAGGGCATCCAATGACCTGAGACGTCTGAAAGACTACTTAAATAAAATATCAAACTAAGCTAATTCGATATCACTTATTTCCCTCAAAGGGCTATCTAAGGACGGAAATCAGCAGACCTCACACCCAAATTCACTACCTCAGAACACTACTCGAAGAGTAGCAGAGAACCAACCATAAGATGGAAAATGTATGCGGATGGAGCATCCAATGATCAGTGTTATGGCATAGGAGTCATGATAATAACTCCCGAGGAACGATCAATCTGCTACGTCCTGAAACTCGATTTACCTATAACAAACAACGATGCTTAGTATGCAGCCTTGGCTGCCAGCCTCAAATTTGCTAGAGGATTTGAAGTGAAAACTTTACATATCTTTTGTGATTCTTGATTGGTAGTATACAAATTTAAGGAAGTTGATCTTGCTAGGGGGCATTGTCTTGCTACTTACCTCGACCAAGTCCAAGGGCCACTAACCGACTTCACGTATTACATCATTACACACCTCAGCGAACAAAATGAAAAGGTGTCATGGTTGACTCCCATCAAAGACTGTCTACAATGAGGAATTCTTACTGAACGGAGGAATGGAAAACGACAGATCCTCCTCAAATCTTCATACCAAATCATCTAAGAATAAGTCGTTTGTCAAAAGGAGTTTATCCATTCCCATGCTTCGGCGCATCGCCCATGATGATATCTTGAGCAAATTCTATGAAGAAGAATGCGGTAATAGCATTAGGGGGAAAACCATGATAAAGAGGATACTTTGCTATAGGTATTACTGGCCAACTATCAATCTAGATACGGTCGATCATGCTAGACAATGCGAAAAGTGCAAGATGTTTGCAAAAATCCAGGAACCCCACCGATGGAAATTACTCAAATGGCTAGTCCACGGCCGTTTCCCACTTGGGGGTATTGACGTCCTCTTCTTACTAATCCTAAAGGTTGAAGCTGTGAACAAAATCATAGAGTTTTTACTGAAGAGGGGTTTGGAAAACTCCTCAAGTGGCTGATTGCAACCCTTATTTCACAGAAAATACAAACAAGAAATCGCAATTGAATTGCAATTAAACTGGACGGAGTTGGCGACGACTTATGAGCATATAAAACGCATTCGAGAGCCAATGGAAAGAACATGTACCCAAACGTGCATGTGTATATCCAAACAAGTCTGACTTCTTGAAATCAACAGAAATTAAATTCTCACTAAGGGTTATTGAGAAAATACTAGATCAGATAGCCGAAGCTTGCTAGCTCTGTAGAATCAGACACGAGTGGTCACTGATGAACTACGACCCTGGATTTATAATATTGGGAATCAACCAAGCGTCAAGACGGCCAAAGAAGGATATGACAGTCTGGGAGGATAAAGTCGAAGGATAATGACTATTAAAGAAACATGATGGATTTCTTTCTGAAGACAAGGAATACTCGCTGATTCAAAGCGTGTTGTGTTGCTTCACACGACACGCTTTGGGGGGCAAATGTTAACCGGCATCTTGGCCCGGTTACAAAACGACAGTTGAAGACACTACTATCAGCACTAGACAAGATTATGACCACGAAGAGCCTGGAGGCATACGGGTTTGATGAGGACAACATGTTTGGCATTTAGGCATGGTTCAGCGAAAACGGTTACGCGCACGTCGCTCGGCAAGCTTCGCTATTTCCCAAGGAGTTGTCCAGGCGACTTAGTACTCGGCATCCAGAGAATGCTAAGCATCCTAAAGCATCGCTCGGCCAGAATCATCGTTCGGCTAAAAGGTAACGTTTGGCTAAAGAGTATCGTTCGGCATCATAGGAACACTCGGCATCATAGGAGCACTCGGCATCATAGGAACGTTCGGCATCATAGGAACGCTCGGCATCAAAAGAGCGCTCGGCGAACCTAGATTGTTCGACATCCCAAATCAGTTCGAACAAAGATATCGTTCGGCAACCAGAACGCGTTCGGCATCTAGGAGCGTCCGGCATCAAGAGATCGTTCGGCACTGAGTGCAGTTCGGCCAAAGAAAATCGTTCGGCCATCAAAGTTTGTTCGGCCTCCCACGTACGTTCGGCATAGGAACGTTCGGCATCCCCGAACGTTCGGCCAACAAGATGTTTCGGCATCCTCCCTAACACAACCGGTTCAACTGTTGCTCGGCCTACTCGTTCATCACGAAGGCTTCTGTTCGGCATTTCATCGTTCGGCCTCCCTGGGTCGGCGCGCCGTACCTACACTATTTGGACCGAGTTATTCAGCTACCAGGCCCACCAGGAAAGTCCAACCCACCTTCGTCTATGAATAGAGGGACAGGGACACAGTGAAATGGACCTTTTTTCCGGGAACACTGGGGAGACTCTGCCATTTCTTATACTCTCCTCTTTTTAATTCAAACTTGTATCCAAGTGATTGATTTACGGATTGTATCTGTATTCAAGTAATGGAGAAAGCAATAAAGATTAAACTCAAAGTAGATGTAGGCAGTTACGCCGAACCACTATAAATCTGGTGTTCTCGTTTTTGTTATTCTTTTTCATTGAATTACACTATTTTTCAGTCCTAATTTACTCACTTCATTAATATCTCTACATAAGTCTACTCAAGGGTGTTAGTGACCAATTTTGGTGCTAACAATAACTTAGAAATTTAAATGCCCGGTTCTTTTCAAATCGTTTGAAATAAATATATTCACTTATATCTTTAATATATCAAATCATACCTTTGGAGTTTAAACCAAAAACCAATTACCCAAAATAATTTTGAAGAAAAGCAAAACTTCTTAGAAGTCTTCCCCACTTTGAGACTCGAAAATGAACGTCGATGATGCTGCGCAGTCATCACCGAAATTATTTTTCAGCGACAGAAGAGAGGAGTACTGAATTCATTCCTTCTTAAAATCCTTTCAAAATATTTCCATAAACAATTTCCAACTAATATTACTATATATTTCTTCGAAACTTTGAGAACCATTTTCCAAAATCTCCGGGTCTTAAATTCATTATTTTCCAATTTAAATCTATTTTTAATTTTATAAGTCACCTTTATAAAATATTCTTATAGCATTTTACTTTCTTGAAATATTACACAAGTTGTTTTATCATTATTTATTTTGTAATAAACCTTATTTATTAAATTACAATACCCAATTAATGATAGCAACCAATATTATCATTCCTAACTACCAGGTAAGCTAGATAAGTCACAATAATTTCTGAAATTTTTTCTTTATATATACAAAATATAATTAGAGCAAAATTATTTCATTCACCTAATTTAAAACAATACTATGTCGAATTGTTTTGTTTAAGTGTTTAGAGATCCCTATCAATGACGTTAATTACTCGTATTGACCAGAATCCATAAGGCACTCAACAAATCAACCGACACAATATAAAACATTTTATATCACTAACAAATACGCTCTCTCATATATATATATACACTTAGCGACTCATCATAGGGTATTACTACCCTATTTATAAAGAGTCAGACCCCACAAAGCTAAGGTTATCGCTAAACCAAAGCTCTGATACCAACTGTAACGACCCGCCTTTTTGGACAGTTTAAACCGACGATCAAATACACATGCCGATTCCAAACCATTCAAAAGGGCAGATGGTTATTGGGGTAAATAAGAAAAGAAAAGAAAGAGAAAAAAAGGAAATGAAACAACACAGAATCTCGCAGCGGAACGATAAAATATAATAGTCAAATGAACAGTTCATGAAGTTGTTTACTATACTTTGACAATTATTTATACAACATTTATTAGAGTTATGCATATACTATAGAACAATTAAAATAATGCATCAGATAGCATGATGCAAGGGTAATAATAGTAATAGTATACCGAATCTTCGTCTTCATCCTCCAGAATAGATATTCAAAAATCTGAAAAACTCAAGGCTGACCCGAGCGTAATGAAAAGACAAAACACTCGAGTCAGGACTAAAATATCCTTATGGCGTCAGAGATGTTTACGGGGTTTGACATCTCATATCCAGTGTCAACGTGCGTGCAATAACTCAAGAGATGTTACGGGATTTTCCATCTCTTAAGGATCCGTTAAACAATCTACTATGTAGTAATGTACGCTAAGTAGATAATGCCTATCAGTAATATAAAGTATCAAAATAGCGTTAAGGCGTTACCATAATCCCCCTTAACACATTTTTATAATGCCATAGTCTATACAGCACCGTAAGCCCCATCGTAAACTGGTGGTTATCAAAGGGTACCCCATAGGTATAACACAAAACATAACGTAGTGGTCGCGAATAGGATAATCAGTATGACAAGGTACATGAGGCGATACCAACTAGGATACTAGTAGTTGCGTGATTCGGACTCATGTTGAGCATAGCCAGCAGCTACCTCAACACCATGAAACAACACTTCCCAATCAAGGGGTGCACCCAAATCGAATCACAAATGTAATAGATATGGTATCGAAGAAGTGTGTCCGCTAGAGATGGCGAAGCTCAATGGCCCGGCGCGGCTCCTGTTTTAGTCATGTCAGGGGTCATCCAATATCGTTCTCTTTCTTCAGTCAAATCGTTCACCAAACCATCCACTTTATTTTGGATCAACACTCCGCGTATACAAGTTATTAAAGTGGTTTTCGGTATCGACAGAGAGTATGTCCATATCCGATCCCGGTCTCTTTAATAACTACGTATTATTACACCGTTGGCTCTTTTACATTTTAAATCGATTCATAATTGATATCAAAATATCATATTCGCTTCAAAAAAATCAAATCCATTTCAAATATCATCGTATCTATTCAAATGTAAGATTCCGTTTCAAAAATCATTTTTTCGTCTCGATATCTCATTCCAATTTCAAAATCATTTCGAATTTCAATTTAGGTTGCAACTTCCTTTAACCCAATTCGTATTTAAGTTCAAGATTTAAACATAAATATTTCACCTTATTGACCGGCTTGAAATTTTAGAAGAATAGTTTAAGTAGTTTAAAAGTGGTTTAAATAATTAAAGTAGTTAAAATACTTAAAGTCTTAAAATGGATTTAAAATAGATAAATTAGTTTAAAATAATTTAAACCGGGTTAAGTAGATTTAAAATAGATTAAAATAGTTTAAGTATTCAAAAATGGTTTATATAACTGAGTAATTTTGAAAACAAAATAAACAGCTTCAAAACCAAACCATTTCAATTATAACTTTCCAATTCAAAACAATTTCAATTTTCCTTCTACCGATTCAATTTCGATTTCGATTCGATCAACGTCAACTTTGACTTCAAATTTATTCAATTCTACATTCACCTACAATAAATTCAATTTCAATTTTATATCGATTTGGAGCTTGATTTTTCAATAATATCCATTTATAACACTTAACAAAATTATCCATCAATATTCAAGTTTAAATCCAAATTTCAAATATGATTCACTTCCAAGCTCGATTTCAAAATATCATTTTTATATCACTTTTACTTAGTAATACTCAAAGCTCGAAATAATGTTCAATCTTTAAAAACAAATAAATTTTCGATATTCAATCATGTCCCAATTTTAAATTTCAAAGTCTCAACTTAAATCATTTAACAATTTCTTTTAACCAAAACTTATTTCAACATTTCAAACTCGATTATGTGATAAATTCGATTTCTATAAATTGATTTTATTTATAACTTTTAAATCAAAACATTTAAATAAATTTCAAATCAACGATTTTAAAAATTATTAATTTAGCCAATCAGGTGTCCGTACATAATTTTCTATCCTATGGCCAAGTGATTAGTTATTTCAATTAAAAGTCAGGGATGAATATATATCACTTAAATCAAATCACAGTGTCATATGTATGCATAACAGGATATATATAAGCCAATAAACATCCAAACATTTAAATATCAACCAATAGCATCCATCGAAATACATCATCCAATAGACAATACAATTCATGACAAATTCCTAGTTATCAATGTCAGGTAATTTAATCGCAATTCAATTTCAATTTAACTGTCAATTAAATTTTCAACGATTAATTCAAATGACAATCTATATGACAATTAAATTTATCAAACAACGACAAATAAAATTCATATCACTTCATAATATCAAATTTAACTAGCATAAAGATATTCAGTACGTTGTTAGCGTTATAAAACATTCATCTTGATTTCCGGTTGTTCCAGCGTTTTATTTAGAATAAAATTAAATGAGCGTTTAATTTTATCCAAAATTTTCACTAGCTCCAAACGATTCCAATCCAGCTCCATAGCGTAGTGCTCGACAAAACGATTGCAACGCAATTGGTTTCGTCAGTTTTCGACCTCGTATGAGCAAGTTATGATGTTACAAAGATCACACGATTTAATATAAATCAATTTTACAATTTAATTAACTACTTTTAAACCTCAACTATCCAGGACCGTTAGATCTCTTCCTTCCCATCTGATCCGTGCGTATCTCCTTCACCCCCATCGCGTTCTACAGGTACGAATCAACAAAGAAACCCAAATGCCGCCGTTATACCCTAATTGACGCGACCAGTAGGAGCATCTTCACGTTGATCAGAGAATTCCAAACTAAAGCTCACCTCGTGCTCCACCTTCGGCTGCAATATTGCAGAGCTCGGTCGTGCCTATAGCACGTGATTTAATGATGAACGGCCGGCCTTTGTGGCGAAATTCTGGTCAAACCGTAGTACTATTCTTCATCATAGCCGTTCACTTTGTAGAGCGTACTACCCTCTACGACTTTCATGTAGAAAGTTTCTTGAATTAAACGATGGATTTGAAGATTTTGAGGGAGAAAGAGAGGAGCTTTCTGGCCATTCATTGCATAAGAGGCGGCCGGCCATTGAAATGGAGCCCTAGCTAATTTTTTTTTTGTGAATAAATGGTCTATTTATAGAAAATAAAACGAACACTATTCATTCCGGTTTTCCGGACTCCGATTTACACGCGGTAACTAGCATTTTTGGGGTTTATCCCGCGTTCCGGACACAATGGAACAGGTTTCGGAAGCTAATTCGATCATCTGTGCGAGTTACAGCAATAAAAGATCGATTTAAAAATTAAATCGATTAATCAAATTTCTGTGCGTTTTAGCTTGCCCTGGACAAACGGTAAATCCGATTGACACGAAATTTGAAACCTTACAATAATATCACATTACGGATTCGATGAAACTGGTTTCGTCGAAATCCAAGACTGTTTGAAAAATGGCTATTTTAACTCGTCAATTAAATATTAAAATATTCAATTTCCACAAATTTACTTTTAATTCGATTTTAAAAGTTCTACAACATCATTCTAACTTTAATATGATAAAATAAAATTTTACAAATCATTTTTAATCATATTAAACCCGTTATTCAATTATTCAATAAATTCCAATTTTAAAATCATATTAACTCTATTATAATCCCAATATAACTTACATTCACTTTGGAAACCAATTGGAATCATATTAAATCAAATTTCAATTAATGATTTTTGAATTTAAAATGAAAGTAAAATGAATGGATGGAGACAGAGTAAATAAATAGAGAATCAAAGGACATGTTCTCTGGTCAAGGGACATCTTTTCAGAACATTAGGGATGGTGAAAAGGTGGAGGGAAATTCAAATTTTGAAACTGAAATTGAAATTGAAATTGAAATTCAAAATCCATCTATATATATCGGCATATACACGTTGGATATGTCGACATATAGGTCGAAAATTTCAAAAAGAGAAATTCAATAAATAATTCCTATTTATCTATACTTATAATTATCTTATAATAATTATTTAATATATATAACTTAAATAATAATAATAATAATATATTATTTTTAGTTAATATTTCTTAATTTATATATATATATATATAATATAAAATACACATGCACAATATTCATCCAATATTATTATTAATCTATAGGTTATGCCTAACAATCAACAACAACAAAGATTCCACATTTTTTTAATTTAAATGCGTACCTATTTTAGTTCCGTTTCTCTAAATTTTTCATTAATTATCGCTGTGAAGCATATATTAGCATTCTTTGTATCTAGTTTGTTATCGCTTGAGGAAGTATCTTAATTGTCTAGTGTTGTAGCATAAGCCCTTCCCTTTTTCTAGACGAATATATATTTGATGTGTTTTTCAATTTCTACGGATGTGGACAGTCTCTTTTTATATGGCCAGGTTCATCGCAGTTAAAACATCTAACACCATTTCCACTTCCTGGATTTTTATTATCATATCTCTTGAGATTATTCATCTTTCTGTACTTCAGAAATTTTCTAAAATTTCTAGTCATGATGGTGATTTCCTCTTCATCGTCATTGTCTGAATCCAGATCATCTGTTGTGGCATTGAAAGCGATGGATTTCTTCTCTATTGCCTTGCTTTCTTTCCTGCCCTGCAAGTGTGCTTCAAATGACATTAAATTGCTAATTAACTCTTCAATTTTCAAAGTGCTAATGTCATTTGCCTCTTCAATTGCAAGTGTCTTTTGGTCCCATTCAGGAGTAAGTGAAAATGAGGATTTTTCTAATTTGATTATCTTCGGAATTTTTTTTACCAAGTGCAATTAGTGAATGAACTATAACTTGGAATCTTCTATACATATCCGAAATGGACTCATTTTAAATAACTGAAACCGATCAGTTAACATAGAAATTTTGTTCTGTTTGACTTTACTAGTGCCCTCATGTGTAACTTGCAATTTTCTCCATATTTCAAATGCAGACCTATAGATAGGCACTGTATTAAATTCATTTTTGTCCAATAAACGCAACAAAACATTCATAACTTTAGAATTAATTTGTGCAACTTCCTTTTGGTCCGTAGTCCAAGTTGAAAAATTAATCTCCGGCTCAGTGTACTCATTTTGTGTGATGTTCCAAATATCTAAACCAATTGACTGAAAATAAAATTTCATCCTACATGGACAATATGTGCAATCACTGCCATTAAAAAGTGGAGGTCTAGCAATAGATTATCTTACCACAAAGAATTACTAAAAAGTGGATTAACAGTGCTACTAATAGTATTACTAACAATGTTGCTAGCCATTAAAACTTTTCAAAATAAAAGTTATAAATACTATGAAAACCAGTGCTCTATTACCAAATATTTTTTTAGTGGAAGATGGTTCTTAAGGCTAATTTTAACACTAGAGGGGGGTGAATAGTGCTTTCTAACTTTTAGGAATCCTTCTGAATTCTTTTAACATTATAATTTAGAGAATACAATTAAGAACCACAGATTCAATCACAGTTAAATATAAATGTAGTAAAAGTAAAAATTGAAAGAACATACCAGGATTTATACTAGTTCGTAGTTATCCTACATCCAGTCATGTACAGTTCCTTGTAAAGATTTTTTTTCACATAGCAAAGTAAATACAATCTCGATTTCAAGGCAACAAGTCACACCCTCCAGACTTTCCAAGCTTTGGGTAAACTCATTAGATTTACACAAGCCACAAGCTCACCCACTTGAAATTCAGGGTCACCGAGCACACCCAATTCATTTACACGGGCAACAATACACCCACCAATATTCAAGTATGATTTGGTAGAGTTTTATAGACACGGATCGTAGATCTTGAATAAAAATGACCCTATAACTTCTTGAATATCACTTTGATGCTGTTTAAGTCAAAGAAGAGAGAGATCAGAGAGTGGTCAATAGAGAATTAGATCAGTGGAGTTTGAATTTGCTTCTGATTGAATTTGATAAGAATTTGAGTAGAATTTCTTTTAGAAAACAAGAAAGTGAAGGAGGAGAGAAAATTGCATGTGTGTAGTTAAAGAAAGTTCATTGGTTTAAGCCCTATTCATAGAAAAACAACATTTATGTCCATTCGTGAAGAGATACAACCAAAAAACACTTCAATTCAAATTTGAATTTTGTAAAAAAATCAGTCTGTATGTCGACATATAGGGTGAGGGTATGTGGACATATCCGATTGCATTTTGAAAACCTACTTTTTGAAAAATGTTTCTAAAACATTGTACATCGTAAAATATTTTTATACTTTGTAAACTTATTTAAACATAGTTTGTAAATATTTTAATCATATCAAAACTTAATGAAACTTTATAAAATTATTTTGAAATATTTTTAAATATATAAAGGATTTAATATGAATTTGTTTTGAAATAAAATAATATATATGAAGTATGAGTGAATACATTTAAAATCAAAGTTATAAATATTATAATATACTTATAAATATTTGAAAATTATACAATCAAAACTATAATAAAGTATAAAATATTAAAAGTATATTTAAAATATAAACTAATTGAAGACTAAATTTTTCAACATATAATAATCTTGTAAAATCAAAAGTTAAAAATAATTTAAAGGTTATTTTGAGAGATCATTTTGAAAAAAAATATATTTTAAAATCATTTTTGAAATTTATAATATTTAAAAACCATTTGAAAAGAAGAATAGAGAAAGATTAAAGAAGTGTCATTGGGTTTTCACGATAATCTACAACTCTACAATTTATCTGGATATCTTGAGTTCTTCAATACTCATAAGTCTTCAATCTCTAACTCTTGAATCTCTATATCAGCCTCTTGAATCTTCAATTGATACTTTACAGTCTTCTTAATTAATATCTATCTAATATCCAATACTATATGCTACATATATCTTGATAAAAACATTTGTATCTATATTTTAAATAATGTTATCTATTATTTATATAATTTCATATGGTTGTTGTCATTAAAACTAATGCCTAAGTTACTAACAGGAATAAGTTTGGAAATTGTATCCAGAATTATTTGAAGTTCATTAGGTATGTGTTCATTTCTTTCATCGAATCATAGATGTTAGGATTATATTATTTGTTATATAAATATAAGTTACAGTACTCACTAGTAAATTATGTGGACACAATTCTTTAATGAGGGAAATCTGTAACATCCCATTACTTGATTGATTGTAATAAAATTTTAGTACATAAATGAATTTTTGAAATTTTAAACTGAAGATATTGAATTTTAATAGAATTTAAATCATGAAAAGTATTTTCATTTGATATAGACTTATAATAGACAATATATGAGGTTAGAAAATAATTTTGGAACTTTTGTTGAATTGAATTTAATATCTTAACCCACCTTTCGGCAATGCAGTACATAGGCATATTTAACCCAATGGACTTCCTGGTCGTCAAGGAAGAATGCCCGATGAGATGGTTACTAGGACTGAAGATCGATTATATTTGAAACTATGGCTTATAATTTAATGGATTCAAATGGACGACACTCGGAAAATGGCTAAGTATGGAACTAACAGTCTCTCTAGGAGAGGGATCAGATTGAAATGTACACTCTACAAAAAGCGATCGGAGTGGAGGGATCGGAGTAAAAGGATCATATTAAACAGGACGAAGACAACATAACTCAATGATGATCGTTCCATAACTCAATAACCATAAGTAGAATTGAAGTGAAACTTTGCGAACACAATGAGGGACCCTAATGAGTCTATTCTAGGGACCGTAACCCTGAAGGAGCAACTTGGAGGGATCAGCCCCTATCCCTCTATAAGGATCAACCCCTATCCCTATTCAGAGATTGGTTTAGTTGAATTTACAGTAATGATCATCCAACAAATCAAAACCTATAGATGCTATCAATATTAAACTTGGAGTATAAGCATATTGTAACACAAGGAACGTACCATACAAATCGCATCCCTAAAGGAGAAACCTGGAGAGATCGGCTACTATCCCTATTCAAGGATCGTTTTAGTTGAATTTGCAGTAATGATCGGTCAATATCTCAAGATCCATAAGTGAGAGCGATATGAAATTTGGAGAGCAAGAAGATAACAACATGGGGAAACCCTCTTATTGATCGCACCCATGATTCTACCAAAATAAGGACCGGCACCGATCCCTATTATGGGCTCTGGTCGGCCTCAAACTTTTTAGGCAGGCTCATTTTGGCTTCATGGTTCCAGATCTGAGTTTTGAGCAAGATATTTTCACGTCTTCTCCTATAAATACAATGATCATTGCACTAGCGAAGGGATCTTCTTTCTACTCCACTTCATCTTCTACTTAGGCTAGACATTGCCAATTTTATTCTTGGATTTCATAGATTTGTAATTGTAATCAATGGTGTAAATGAACAAAAGGGATTTTTTTGGAGTGGACGTAGGCCAGAGTTAGCCAAACCACTATAAACACATGTCTCTCTTTACTTGCTTTCTGTTTCAATTTTATTATTCTTCAGTTTATATTCGTTACGTCATATTATCTGGGATCTGTGTCTGGATATTGGTGCTTTCACATAATTGGGTGTTAGTGGCCATTTTTGATGCCAACATTTTGGTACTTTCACTGAGAACTCTATCCCTGATGGATTTGGAAGTCGTGTTTAGAGTATGGAAAAGATCTAGAGCCTAGACATGGAGCAATAGTGAAACAATCAACAAGGGAGTGCTACCAGAAAGGAGCAACCATGGAGGCAGTCAGTAGGCTTCCTCAGGAGCTGTAGCTAATCAAGCATCTATCTACATCACCAAGGATGAAATGGAAAAGATGATGGAAGCTATGCGGGAAAGGATGCTAAAGAGATCGGAGGAGATGGTCCAGAATGTAACGACCCAGAATTTTACTGTTTTGATATGCAAGTATTTAATTAATTTTAATTATTCAATATATAGGTTTTATAATTAAAATAAAACTCTTTTTAATAATAAATAATGAGGGTGGATTAGTTTTCAAATTTGGTTTATAAAAATATTTAGTTCGAGGAAAAATCGAGAATGTAATCGGAAATCATTTTTTGAATTTTGACTTTTCATCGACTAAAAGTTTTCAAATTGTCATAAAACTTTTGTACACACACACATATACATTTACAAAATATTTTAAACATGTTTGAATGCATTTAAATATGCGTAAACACTTTGTGTGTATATATAATATAAGTTAAGTTTTTATATTAAAGAGTATATAATATATAATATAAAGATACCTCATGCAACATAAAGTACAAGTCATAAATACATGTTGCCTTTGATGTGATAGGGAGGGGAATATAAGGGTGGCATGAGGTACATGGTGAGGTGGAGGGTAGTGACGTGGCACATAGATTGTGGAGGGTGGGCATTTTAGTAATTTAGCATTTCCATTTATATATATATTTTTTCCTAAATTTCTTTTCATATTTTTCTCATTTCATAATTTCATTTCAAAACTCCTCCAAGCTTCCATCGTCTTCATACTCCACTTCCATGGCTTCCCTTTAGAATTCTAAAGAAGTTAAACTTGAATTTTCACTTCTTTTTAAAAGTTTTAGAAACTTAGTTTTAAACTTTTTCTTTTTCTGTATTTTTCTACTTTTATTCAGCCATAACTTCCTCTATGCTTCGCCAAATCAAGATTTTCTTTTTATCAAACCATATACAATATCAGGGGCTACAACTTTTGTTTGAATAACCTTCTCAAATTTCGAATATTTTTTAGGCAAAATTTTATTTCTTTCTCACTCATTTTTGGACCCATATAATCAAGGCCGAAAATACCACTCATTCTTTTGATAATATCTCTCTCAAAATAAATTGTAATTAAGTGTTAATTTTTTCCATATTGCAGATAAAATAATTTCCTAAAACTTTTCCTTTTACCACTTTTCTAAATTTTTAAAATTACATGTCCAATAATCGAGGGGAAGTTGACCTATTTTCGAGTGGATTTTGTGGTTTTCCATGTTTTCCGAATTCCAAAATGTACCAAGTTTTCAAAGGATTTTTGATGAGTAAATTCTTTAAATTTGGAATTTTTTTATCTATATATGTATTTAATATTGTATGGTAAAATAAGTTGGTTGATTGGTTGGAATATTATATGGTTTGAATATATGTATATGTTGTTAGATCTGGTTTAGATATTGACTTGTGAATCGAAAGCTAAAGCATCGTGTTTCATTATAAAGATGTGATTATGATGGGGATATGTTTTTGGATGTTTAGTCATGTATATGTGATGTCATGTTAAGGAAGTGGACACATTTATATGGTATTGACGATTTGATTTCTTTGTGGAAAGACTAGTGTTTAGTTGAAATGAAATAGAAAATCCTTTCAAAGTTTTCGACTTTGTTTTCTTTTATAAAGTATTGTGATATGTTTATGGTAAGTTGTTATGCACTTAAGTGTTGAGGTTTTAATGAGGTAAGTCAAAACATTTTCAAGTTATGGCGTCCATATTGATAGTCACTATGGTTGTAGTTTCAATTTAAAATTCAGATTTTTTTGTAAATTTAGTTTTTGTACTTACAACTCTCTTTAAAATGTTTTATAAACTTAATAATGGTGTTCTAGTAAGTTAATTAATAATTTAATAATTAATTTTTAATTAATTAAGTTTTATAATTAATAATTAATCAAGTATTAAATAAGGTTTATTAATTATAATTAACTAAAGATTAACTACTAATTATGTTTTAAAAGTAAGATTAAATTAAATTAATTTTGATTAAGCCAAATTATTTTAAATTAATTATGAGTTAAATACATGATCTATTTTTAATTCATTATTAATCTAATATAAGGTCCATTATTTATTTTTCTAATTAATCAACTATTAACTATTTTTAATATAAATTAATTAAGGTTTAATTTTAAGGTAAATTATTTATTAAAGGTTTGATTTATTATTTAAGTTTTAAATCAAAAGATTATTTAGTTAATTAATTAGGATTAATAGTGAATTATTAATAAAAAAATTAAATTATTATTTAATAATTAATAAGGGGTTAATTAAGGGTTTAATTTATAACTAAATTATTTACTAATTTATACTTAAATTAAGTTTAAATTTAATAAAGATTAATTATGATTTAATAAGAGTTTATCTTTTAATTAATTATTTTGAAAAGGTGTTTTAAGTTTAATCATTGTTTTCTAAGAATCAATTTTTTTTAAGGTACTTCTTTTCAAAGATGGTACGAAGACAAGGAATTCAAATGTTGATACCATTAAGTAGAAAAACAACTGTGAATAAACTACAATGTGAGTGTTGCGTTTGTGTGGATATTTATTACCAAAATAAATCCCCGTTCTACTAAAATATAATGATTTGATTGTTGTGGACATATATTAGCGAAACAAAACACCATTCTACTATAGATTGATTGTTTGATTGTATATACATATAAATTTGCAGAATAAATCCTCATTTTGCTGTAAATTGATTTAACTATTTGGACATCAATTTAGCAGGACAAATCACCATCCTGTTATTATGTTATAGGGACATGTTTATACTGATTAATTTATATTGATATGTTATTTCCTGATTTGGATATGAAGTGTATTTACATATACGTTTACTTATGTAAATAAATTTTTGAATGACTTGAAAATGACATTGAAATTAAATAGTAAATTAAATTAGTACCATTGGGATTCCTAAGCTTCCTTTTGAATTTATGAAGTATGATTTTGAATTAATTTCAATTCTTTAATCGGACTGGGGTTTTAAAGTTTATAAATGATTTTCACATTATATAATTATTTTATAAAGGTATTTATAAATAAGAACTTGTTTTGATAAAAGGGTTTTACTAAACAAAAGGGTTTATTTAAAGTAATTTATAATGAGATTTTGTAAATGAAATTTTGTTATGTCACAGATATTTTATAAAGAGTTTTATACATGGAAGGAGATTTTATAAATCATTTTAGAGATTTAAAAAGAAAGTTTAAATCTAGTTTGGAGATTTATAAGGAGGTTTGAAATATAAAGTGAACTTATAAAAAGAAATTTTGTAAGAAATAAGTGAGTGGGTTTAATAAAGTGAATGGTTTTATAGTAAGTGATTTTTTGAAAAGGGAATTTCTTGGCCATTTAATATTGAATTTGAAAAGAAGGAAACTTTTGTAAAGTTTGGTAAATATACTTACATCATGGAGATAAGTATATAAACGTTTT
This sequence comes from Allium cepa, assembly GCA_030765085.1. NCBI lineage: Eukaryota > Viridiplantae > Streptophyta > Magnoliopsida > Asparagales > Amaryllidaceae > Allium > Allium cepa. The sequence continues at coordinate 710,514,038 of CM060932.1, forward strand.
TCGAATTTAAGGAATGTAAAGGATTTTGGGAATACTGTTTTAAAAAGATCTTTTGATCAAGTTTTGCAAAGTGTTTTAATTAATTAATAAAGGCTTGGTACATCCCATATGGAATTAAATCCTTGTTTGAATGCTTGTTTATCTGATAGTTAAATAATCAACAATCAAACCTGGAGCAAAACGTAACATTGGAAAAATCTAGAAGAAACACGAAAATTAGAAGGTACAATTACCGTCGGTGGTGCTATACTCTACGTATATATTCATTTCGTTCTTCTAGGATAAACGATAAGGAAATCCATCCATTAACGGTTAGGAGGTGAACTCCGCTTATATCTTTTTCTGCTTATTTCCTAAAGAACCGGGGTTGAGTTTACTGAAAATCATCAAAAGTTGTTTCGAAGAGACTGAGATAAGATATATTATTCAAAAACCACTTCAATCCAACTCAAGCGTTTTGAACTGAAGACATCTTGAAGAGTGTAGAATCGAAGACAGAGTTTTAAAATGCAAGAGCTATTTGCTACTAACCCTGAGGGTGATTCCAAAATAGGTGTAGTGGAGGTAATGCCTTCGGTTTCGTTCAAACCTAGAACGAACTTGTATGGATGAATGATGGCACTGCATTGCTGCTTGAACGGCATTGTTAGAATTCCAAGATGGTTGCTATATAAAAAGGTAATCATAGCCTCAAGCCTCATCAACCGAGAATGACTAAAACATGGGAGACGCAACATGGCTGTGTGGGTCGCACCCATTAGGGCATGTCATCTCCAAATCTAGAATCAATATTTGACCCATTTTTGTATGCTTCAGTACGGTTGTTGATCCTAACCGTGGTGATGCTGTATTCGGTACTATCCCGCAAAGGGTGGGACATACCTATTTTGGCAGGGAATCCAAGCAAGGATCTCGGTGTGCTTATCTAAAGATGCACTGTGGTAGGCGGTACGCAATAACCCAGTCATTGTATGGAATCCATTCTTCAATACGTGCCTTTACGGTTTTAGTTGTATACCTATTATGCTAGAATTTAACTAATGTAACTATTTCGGCTATGATAAATGAGTACTTGTATCTTAGACACTATTATAATATCAGAGAATTTCATATGAAATGTTTAGGTCATCGTAAGGTAAAAACTCATCCTTGTTTATATGCGGTGTGGTCTTAGGAGATATATTTGATTTTAAATGGGTTTTAAACAAAATAATTCAGTTGTTTGAGTTTACTCACACCAGACCCATGTCTAACCCGGTGTTTTCTTTTCTTTTCCTTAAACTCTTGGGTGCTCAAAATTTTATGGGCAGCCAAGTAGTTCAGGTTTTCCCACGGATGCATTTTGAAGGAGCTTGGAGCAGGAGGCTTCATCGATAGCTAGGTACTATCTTGTTTCTGCTGTATTATATGTATCTTGTATAAGTTAGGTAGGGACAGGCTGTTATAACTTTCCAAGGGTAGAATTGTTTTAGTATGACTCTGATGTATCATTTTTGAAATTGCTTTGTTAAGTATTATGTTGATTAATATATGTTATTCCATTGCGTTGTAATTTTCTTGATTGTTTAGTTTCTTCTTATCTTCTTTCTTTCCCTTAATGATCAGTTTCCCAACACTTAAATGCCCGGCACATAATATAGTGGACATATTAGTGTCGATTTTTGAGAGTTCAAAAGCTGGTTCATTATATTTGGTATCAGAGTGCAAGGTTAAGTGAGGACCTTGGCTTTGGTAGAGCAACTCATTAAGAGATAAGGTAATGGAATGTCTTATTATGAGTTTGAGGAGTACGTACTTGTTAGTGATAAAAAAATTATATTGTGTTAATTGATCTGTTGAGTGGCCTATGGATTATGGTCAATAGGAGTAACTAACGTTATTGATAGGGATCTCTAAACACTTGAACAAGGCAAACTGACATAGTATTGTTTTGAAATTGGGTAAAGAATGATTTTCAAAGATAGTATAGTATCGTATGGTATAGTTTGTTGAGGTGTTGTTTATTAGGAGATAATAATATTCTATTATTTTCAATTAGGATTTTGTTAGTCATGCTCGTCCAGTTTGAGCATTGACTATTGGTCGTGTGTATAGGCAGCTTTCCTTTTTAAGATTTGGGTTGGGTAAGTAGAAATTGGGAAAACATTAAAGCGAACACCTTGTGAATTATGTTTCATAATTTGACGATAAGGCGTTCAATTATCAATGTAGGGTTAAATTTGAATTAATAAAAGATGTTTTTAAAAGCTAGAATATTTGGAAAATGTTTTATAAAAATTGATTTATAAACTAAATTTATCAGAAGGGGTCTTTTACTTGAAAAGAATTTAAGTTGAAACTTGAGGACTAAAATCCCGAGACTTTACAAAAATGGATTTCAAGGATTGGAAAAATAATAATAGTATTATTTGAAAATATTTTTGGTTCAAGTATAAGATTCTAGGAATGAAAAGGTTAAGCAAAAAGTGGTTTCCTTGGATTATTTGGGAGAACGAGTCTTGATTATTTTGTGATGATATGAATAATCTTCTAAGTAATGATCGGATGTTTGCCTAGGTAAAAGATATGGGGTACTTAGTATATTATTCTATTTATCATTGTCCAATCGAAACAAGTTCAAATACGAACGAAACCAAAGAGAGTTGGTGATAAACGTTTTGTTGAAAAATGTGATGAAAAATGTAAAGTATTGTTTCAAGAACGGGAATTTGAAATAAGAAAGATATTTTTAAGTTAACTAGTTCGAGTGGCTCGAAAATAATTTAAAATTGGGAAAGTGATATATTTGGATGGTAAACACTTCTCTTGAGTAATACCCTTCTTGTTAAGGGAATGTATGATACTGTTTGGTAGTATCCAGTTCCTTAGTATCATTTTGGAGTTACTCCGGCTATATGTATATATTTTCTATAGTTAAAATATATTGTTTCAATATAATTTTTTTTGGAAATAAGATCGGGTAGTTAGATCTTGAGTTTTCTTTGGAAAATATAAAATGGAATGATTGAATCAAATTAGGGTATATACTCTTAGGATGTAATGGAATAGTATCTAAGTTGAACCTAAGTTTTGTTTTACGAAATGTTTTCATAAATAATGCAGTGGAAATAGAATTGGTATCGGGGGAACTAGTTAAATAAGTGCGTAAGTTGGATGTAGATCATTTCTTGTTTTCATGTAGTTATGATCTAAGATTCGATTACATGACTTTGAGGTGTTTCACTCCATTCCGAATAAGGATTTATTACTCGATTTTGGACGATGAGCACTTGATGAGGATTTTTGATATGGGACAAATTTTTTCTATCATAGTACAACTATTAAGGAGAACAGAGGTTCCTGATCAAGGAGCCAGATTAGAGTCATACAATAGAGAATTGGGTGAGCGATACTAGTACGGAAGTAAAGTTATGTATTCGAGTAAAGATCGAACAAGATTTTGCATGTGAATGACATATGTACATCATACAGATGGATGTATTGTGCTAAGTGTTTTCTAAGTTAGCTTGAGGTGTAATTTCGAACGAAATTCTTTTAAGGGGAAAAGAGTGTAACAACCCGGAATTTTACTACTTTATTTTGCGAATATTTCATTAATTTTAATTATTCAATATATAGGTTTTATAATGAAAATAAAAATATTTTGAATAATAAATAATGATGGTGGATTAGTTTTCAATTTTGGTTTATAAAAATGTTTGGTTCGAAGAAAAATAGAGAACGTGACCAGATGCCATTTTTCGAATTTTCGACTTTTCGTCGAGTAAAAGTTGTCGGAATTGTAGTAACACTTTTGTACACACACGCATATATTATAAAGTATTTTATACATGTTTGAATGCATTTGAATATACATAAACATTTAAGTGTGTATATATAATATAAGATAAGTTTTATTTTAAAAAGTATATAATATATAATATAAAGATACGTTATGCAACATAAAGTACAAGTTATAAATACATGTTGCCTTTGATGTGATGGGGATGGGGACATGAAAGAGCATGAGTTCCATGGTGAGGTGGAGGGTGGTGACGTGGCACATAGTTTGTGAAGAGTGGGCATTTTAGTAATTTAGCATATCCATTTGTATATATACATTTTCCTAACTTTCTTCTCATATTTTCCTCATTCATACTTTCATAATTAAACTCCTTTAGGCTTCCGTCTTCTACATAATCAACATCCATAGCTTCCTTTTAGAAACCTAAAGAATTTGAATTTGAATTTTTACTTCTTTTTAAAGTTTTAAAAACTTAGTTTTAAACTTTTTCGTTCTCCATTTTCCTCCAACTTATTCGACCTTAACTTCCTCCATACTTCTCTAAATCAAGTTTTTCTTATTTTTTTTCAAACCATATAGAATTTTAATGACTATAACTTTCATTTTAACGACTTTTCCAAATTTCGAATATTTTTGGGGCAAAATTATATTTCTTTGTCACTCATTTTTGGACAAATATAATCAAGGCCGAAAATACCACTCATTCTTTTGACCATATCTCCCTCAAAATAAATCAAAATTAAGTGTTTCCTTTTGTAGATTTGTAGATAAAATAATTTCCTAAAACTTTCATTTTACCACTTTTCCAAATTCTTTGAATTACATGTCCAAAAATCGAGGGGAAGTTGGCCTACTTTCGAATGGACTTTGTGATTTTCCAAGTTTTTCGAAATCCAAAATGCATCTGGTTTTCAAAGCATTTTTGGTGAATATATTCTTTAACTTTTCAATTTTTTAACCTTTATATGTATTTAATACTGGATGATAAAATAAGTTGGTTGTTTGGTTGGAATACTATATGGTTTGAATATATGTATATGTTACTAGTTGTGGTTTAGATATTGACTTGTGAATCAAAAGCTAAAGTATTGTGTTTCATTATAGAGATGTGATTTTTGGGTGTGTGCTATGATTTGGAGATGTTTATGATGTTTAGGAATGTGTATGTGATGTTATGCTAAGGAAATGGACAGTTTGATATGGTATTGATGATTGGATTTCTTTATGGAAAAACTAGTGTTTAGTTGAAATGAAACTGAAAATATTTCAAAGTTTTCAACTTTGTTCTCTTATGAAAAATCTTATGATATGTTTATGATAAGTTGGTAAGTATTTCGGTGTCAAGATTTCATTGAGGAAAGTCAAAACATTTTCAAGTTATGGTGTCCATAGCGATAGTTGCTATGGGTGTAGTTTTGATTAAAAAGTCAGTTTTCTTTTAAAATTTAATTTTCATACTTAAAAGTCTCTTTAAAATGTTTTATAAACTTAATAATGGTGTTTTAGAAAGTTAAATTATAATTTAATAATTAGTTTTTAATTAGTTAAGTTTTGATAATTAATAATTGATTAAGTATTAAAAAGGGTTTATTAATTATAATTAAGTGAAGATTAACTACTAATTAATCAGCTTTAAAAGTATGATTAATTTAAATTAATTTTGATTAAGCAAGATCAATTTTAAACTAATTATGAGTTAAATACATGATTGATTTTTAATTCATTATTAATCAAATATAAGGTTAATTATTTATTTAATTTATCCATTTTTAACTATTTTTAATGATAAATTAATTAAGGTTTAATTTTAAAGTAAATTATTTATTAAAATTTTAGTTTATTATTTAAGTTTTAAATCAAATGATTATTTAGTTAACTAATTAATATTAATAGTTAAATATAAATAAAGATTTAAATTATTATTTAATAATTAATAAAGGGTTAATTAAGGGTTAAATTTATAAATAAATTATTTATTAAAGGTTTCATTATTTATTAATTTATAATTAAATTAAGTTCAGATTTAATAATGATTAATTATGATTTAATAAGAGTTTATCTTTTAATTAATCATTTTAAAAGGGTATTTTAAGTTTAATCCTTGTTTTTCAAGAATCAAATTGTTTTCAAGGTACTTCTTTTCAAAGATGGTTTAAACACAAGGAATTCAAATGTTGATACCATTAAGTAAATAAAAACCGTGAATGAAGTACAATGTGAGTGGTTGTGTTTCTGTGGACATCTATTAGCAGAATAAATCTATGTTCTGCTATAATGTGATTGTTTGATTGTTGTAGATATATATGACCAGAATAAATTCCTGTTCTACTATAGATTGATTGTTTGATTGTATGGATATATATGTTAGCAGAATAAATCCCTGTTCTACAATAAATTGATTGAATTGTTTGGATATCTATTTAGCAGATAAATCAACATCCTACTATTATGTTACAGGAAAATGTTTATACATGTTAGTTTATATTGATATGTTATTTCCTGATTTGGATATGAAGTGTATTTATATATATGTTGAACTTTGTAAATAAATTGTTGAATGACTTGAAAATGACATTGAAATTAAATGGTAACTTAAATTAGTACCATTGGGATTGCTAAGCCTCATTTTGAATTAACTTCAATTCTTTAATTTGTTTGGGTTTTTAAAGATTATAAATGGTTTTCACATTACATTTTATTTTATAAAGGTATTTATAAATAATAAATTGTTTTAATATAAGGTTTTACTAAATAAAAGGGTCTATTTAAAGTAATTTAAAATGATATTTTGTAATGTCAAACATATTTTATAAAGGAAATTTTATAAAGAGTTTAATACATGTAAAGAGAGTTTAAAAATCATTTTAGAGATTTAGAAAAAAAAAAATTAAATCTAGTTTGGAGATTTATAAGGAGGTTTGAAATATAAAGTGAACTTATAAAAAGAATTTTATAAGGAATAAGTGAGTGGGTTTTAAAAGTGAATGCTTTTATCGTAAGTGATGTTTTGATAGGGGAATTTCTTGGCCATTTAATATTGAATTTAAAAAGAAGGAAACTTTATAAAGTTTTGTAAATATACTTAGACCGTTGGGATAAGTATATTAATTTTTTCCCAAATATAAAAGGAATGTAAAGGTTTCTAGGAATAGTGTTTTAAAAAGATCTTTTGATCAAGTTTTGCAAGGTGTTTTAATTAATTAATAAAGGCTTGGTACATCCCGTATGGAATTAAATCCATGTTTGAATGCTTGTTTATTTGATAGTTAAATAATCAACAATCAAACCTGGAGCAAAACGTAATTTTGAAAATATAGGATAGACACGAAAATTATATGGTGCAGTTACCGTCGGTGGTGCTATACTGTACGTATAAATTCGTTTCATTCTTCCACGATAAATGATAAGGAAATCCGTCCACTAGCAGGTCAACTCCGCTCTTATCTTTTTCTGCTTATTTTCTAAAGAACTGGGGTTGAGTTTACTCGAAATCATAGAAAGTTGTTTCGAAGAGATCGGGATCAGATATATTATTCAAAAACCACTTTGATCCAACTCAAGTGTTTCGAACTGAGTACATCTTGAAGAGTATGGAATCGAAGACGGCGTTTAAAATGTAAGGGCTATTTGCTACTAACCCTAAGGGTGATTCCAAAACGAGTGTAGTGGAGATAGTGCCTTCGGTTTCGTTCAGACCTAGAACGAACTTGTATTGATGAATGCTGACACTGCATTGCTGCTAGGAGGGCAGTGTTAGCATTCCAAGATGGTTGCTATATAAAAAGGTAATCGTGGCCTCAAGCTTCACCAGCCGGGAATGACTAAAATAGAGGAGATGCAACAGGGCCATGTGGGTCACACCTATTACGGTATGTCATCACCAAATCTAGAATCGATATTGGACCCATTCCTATATGCTTCTGCACGGTTGCTGATCCCAACCATGGTGGTGATGTATTTAGTACTATCCAGTGAGGGGTAGGCCAGTTCTGTGTTGGCAGGGAATCCAAGGGAGGTTCTCAGTGTGTTTATCTAGAGATGCACTATGGTGGGCGGTACCCTAGTAGCCCAGTTATTATATGGAATCCATTCTCCAATACGTGCCTTTACGGTTTTAGTTGTATACCTAATATGCAGGAATTTAATTAATGTAACAATCTTGGCTATGATTAATAAGTATTTGTATCTTAGACACTACTATAATATCAGAGAATTTCGTATGAAATGTTTTGGTTACCTTAAGGTAAAAAACCCATCCGTATTTATGTGCGGCGTAGTCTTACGAAATACCTTTGATTTTAAAAGGGTTTTAAACATAATAATTCAATCGTTTGAGTTTACTCACACCAGACCCATGTCTGCGCGGAGTTTTCTTTTCTTTTCCTAAAACTCTTGAGTGCTCAAATTTTTATAGGCAGCCAAGTAGTTCACGTTTTATTGTTGATGCATTTTGGAGGAGCATAGAACATGAGGCTTCATCGGTTGCTAGTTATTTTCTTATTTCCACTGTATTATATGTATTTTGTATCAGTTAGGTAGGGACAGACTGTTATAACTATCCAAAGGTAGAATTGTATTAGTATGACTCTAATGTTTCATTTTTGAAATTACCTTGTAAAGTATTATGTTGATTAATAAATGTTATTCCGTTGAGTTGCAAGATTCTACGATTGTTTAGCTTCTTCTTATCTTCTATTTTCTTTCTTTCCCTTAATGATCTATTTTTCCAACACTTGAATGCTTGGCGCGCAATACAGTGGATGTATTAGTGTTGATTTTTTAGGGTTGAAAAGCTGGTTCATTAAACAAAATCTACTTCGACAGATTGGGCAAGCTGGAGCGCATAATCAAGGGAATATAGTAGCAGGAGCTAGTGAAAACTTAGATCAAGGAGTTAAAGCAGTAGAAATTGTTGGAAATCAGAACCGAGAACATAGAAATGGAGCTATTGGACATAGTAATGGAATAGAGCAGCTCAAGGCGGTCCTCGGTCATCTTAGAGGGATCATCCTCGATCCCTAAAGCTTAGTGGCATGCCCTCGAGTCCGGTCGATCGCAATGCTGGAGGACCTACGATCGATCCCATGGAGCTTGGAGAAAATTAAATTTTGGATGCTCGTTCGGAGGAGTACTTTCTAGAATTCTTTTATGGACTCAGGAGGCAGTTCAGAAATGACTATAGGAGACTACCTTTGGATGATAGTGACAAGTTTGCGGAGATGATCAGGCAAGCTATGCATGGAGGATTGGCGATCTAGGTTTTGGAGGATATATATAGAAGTCCATTCACTCCAAATATTAGGAATGTTAGGAATCCACCTGAGTTTAAACTACCAACGCTTGGAGTATATGAAGGAAAGTTGGACCCAAATATGCATATGATGAAATATACATGGCACATGGAAGTAATAAAGGCATCAGGGGAAGTCATGGCACGATGTTTTCCCCTGTATTTAATGGATGTAGCTGCACTACAGTTCAGGCAATAGGAGAGTGATTCTATTGGCACACAGATGGAATTGGTGGAGAGAATTATAACGCAGTTCGGGGTTCACATTTCGAGACTCACAAATGTAATAAGTTTGGCAACACTGAAATAGAAGACCAGAGAGTCTCTAAGGAGTTTTCTAACATGATTTAATGATGCAGCGGCATCGGTGGATCAGCCAGATCCATCAATGGTTTTGACGGCAGTTGTACTAGGAATTTTCGATGGCACGGATTTCAAGGATTCAGTGGTGGGATCCACTTATGGATCTCAGGGAGTATTGTCATAAAGCAGAAAGGTTCCTGCTGTAGGAAGACACATGAGACGACAAACCGGAGGTGAACGCTGTGCAAAACGGAGTGTCATCAGGATATGCAAACAAGAATGATAGAGGTAAACGAAAATTGGATGATGGATATGATGGGACAAAAAGGCGATGGAAAGAGCGGAAGCTGAAGTTCTCCACCTACTCGGATTTGACAGAAAGCCTAGAACGGATTTTTCTGGACACTAAGGGAAACTCTCCTATCGAAAACCGACAAGGAGGGATCCCATGGAGCAGGAGCGTATGTCTGGAAAGTACTGCCTGTTCCACGAATTGAACGGGAACACCATGGATGAATGCAGGAATTTAAATGATATGATTGATGAGCATGTTAGGAACAATAGATTGCCATAGTACATGAGGAATCAGATAACGATGGTGGAACATAAGCAGCCACCATCTCCATCGAATGGAAATAGGAATAGTCGTGAATCAGGGTCTCGGATCTTTATCAATTGATCATGATGGTAAGGACTGAGCTCAAGACTTGGACTCTGGCCATAATTATAATTATAATAATAATAATAATCTTAATAAGGCGGCTAAGTCACTTACACATGTACGGGATTGAGGTTGGTCCTTAGGCATACTCTAAGATGATGATGAACCGTCGTGCTGAAGAGGCACCTTATGGTTTTCTTACTTTTTGGACTTTTGGTTATACGATCTCTTATTTGTTAATTTATTTACGATCAGCATTACTGTGATGAATAAAATGGGATGCGGTTATTATCCCGATCGAAGTGACGGGGCAGTAACTGCAAGGTTCGAGTCCCTCACCAGAAAGCGACAGAATGGACTCGTACATGGATTAAGCCCTAGACCAAAGAGTCGAGGCCGGAGAATACAACCAAACAAGATGTCAGGTATGGATTATGCTTGGCAAGGAGTAGGTTGCTTGCTGAAGAGCAACATGATCGATCTACTCAGGTTGTCAAATATGGATTATGCTCGGCAAGAGTCCGAAGAAACCACGATCGACCTAGGACTTAAGCCAAGACATTACCTAATGTTCAGGGACACTGAACTAGAGTACAGGAAGTAACACCACTTCGTCGGGGAATGATAGGATCCGCTTACTTCATCATCGAGTGGGGATTATACTCGGCAAGGACTCGGAGAGGTCACGGATTTGGATATCAACTTCGAACAGCTATGGATTTGGACATCGACCCGAGTGATAGAGGAGTTGGATATGGGCCTGGAGCGGTCCCGGATTTCACTAATGATCCAGCTAGATCATGGATTTGGATAGAAAATAGATTGGACTCGGATTGGATAATATGGCTATTGATGGATTACGGACTTCGGATTTTGGATTAATGTCAATTCAAAACACACCTTCCTATCGCATGGCATGTTTTGAGGGGCATAGTGTTAACCCACCTTTTGGCAAGGCAATACATAAGCAGATTTAACTCAACGGACTTCATGATCGTCAACGTAGAAATCCCGAAGAGATGGTTACCAGGATTAGAGATCGATTATACTTGTAACTATGGGCTATAGTTGAGTGGATTCGGGTGGATGGCGCTCAAAAAAGGCCAAAGGATGGAACTATCACTGCCCTTAGGAGAGGGATCGGATTAGAATATTTACTCTATAAAAAAGGATTGGAATAGAAGGATCAGATTAAACAGGATGCACACAACACAACTCAATAATGTTCGCTCCATATCTCAATAACTACAAGGCAGATTGAAGTGAAACTTTGGAAACAAAAAGAGGGGACCCTAGAGAGTCTACCATAGGGATTACAACCCCAAAGGAGCAAATTGGAGGGAACAGCCTGGTTTAGTTGAATTTGCAGTAATGGTCGATCAATATCTCAAAGTTTACAAATGACATCAACATGAAACCTGGATTACAAGCATATTAAAACACAAGAAACATATTTTAGGGATTGTAACCCTAAAGGAGCAACTTGGAGGAATCGACCCCCATCCCTATTTAGGGATCGGTTTAGTTGAATTTGCAGTAATGATCAGTCAATGTTCCATGATCCATATGTGCGACCGACGTGAAATTTGGAGAGCAAGAAGAAAACATCATGGAAGATCCACCATAGGAATCGCACCCCATGATTCCACCAAAATATGGATCGGAACTGATTCCCATAATATGCTCCGATGGGCCCCAAACTTTTTGGGCAGGCTCGTCTTGGCTTCTGGGTTCCAGATCCGGGTTTTGAGCGAGATATTTTCACGTCTTCTCCTATAAGTACAGTACCACGACCTCAATAAAGGGATCTTCTTTCTACTCCACTTCAACGTTTATCTAGGCTATACTCTACCAATTCTATTCTTTGATTTCATGGATTTGTAACTGCAATCAATGGTATAAATGAGTAAATGGAAAATCTTTGGAGTGGTGTAGGCCGGAGTTAGCTGAAGCACTATAAATCTGTGTCTCTCTTTACTTGCTTTCTATGTCAATTTTATTATTCTTTAAATTATATTCTCTACGTTATATTATCTGGAATCTGTGATTGGATATTGACGCTTTCAAATAATTGGGTGTCTGTGGCCATTTTTGATGCCAACATAATAAAAATCATTTTGGAATTTATTTAAATAATAATAATTTAAAATTAAAATTTGATATTTAATTTACATTTTTGACGTCCAAAAGTTGTTTGGAAAATTATTTTAGGAAAATGAATAATAATTGTAAATTTGGTATTATTTTGGAAATGAAAAAACTATTTTATAATTATTATAAGTTAAAACGTAATATTTTAATAAATTTGTTATAAATATAGAATAAAATTTGGATTAAAACACCTTGAGTGGAATCTTTATCAGAGTTTTAATAACAGTTGGGAAATAATATGGTTAAGGGTTCAAAACGATTTAAAAGAAAATATAATAAAATGGAAAATTTCCGTTTGACCGTGAATTTTATCCTTTTTAAAACCATCATTAAAATTTAACTTATATGTTTAACTTAACCCTATAAGAATCACGTACCCAAACTATATAAAACCATCTGCTTCTTCATTCTCTTCTCCACTATAAAGATTAAAATCCTCATGCTGGTGTTTTCTTGCCTTATTTTTACCATTATCATCTTCCATTATATAAACTAGTAGTACTTTTTATATTTTGAATCAATTAATTGCTTTATTTCACAGTAAAATTATAAAGTTCAGTTCCTCATTATGTTGCAGTTCAGTACTTTGATCACCTAGCAATAAATATAAGTCGATAAAGTGAAGTAAAAATCCTAAAGTAAACCCGCACCAAAAATTGCCAAAAGCCACCCTCCAAGCACCCACCAAGGTTCTAAACATTACTGCCGAGAATATCGATGCAACCAGTCGACTACTTGGATCATCGGCAATCGACCAGTGGTGAAGCGTTTAGGGAAGTAATGCCCTGGACCTGAAAGCTACTCTATGTGTGAATATTTCAATTTTTTTCTTTCTTCCCCTCTTATCTTTGGCTTTGAATCTTGATTCTTTACATTTATATGATGAATTGAGGATTTATTTACACATCATAATACTACTGAAATCAAATTGATAGTATTAAAGAAAAAATGGACAAAGCAAACCCATTGTAAACTAACTTTAAATTCATGTTTCTCCCTTTTTACTTTGCTTCTAGACATAGTTATGATGATTTTTGAGTTGAATTAAACTTAATTCATACCCTTTAGCATATTAAAGATCAGTTTCAAAGCAAAGAGATGAATTTTGTTGCATTTCATTTACTGTGTATTTTCTAGAAAATTTACAGGATATTCAATTCAACTTCAAAACCTTGTTTCTTTGAACCTTTGTAAATTTTAAAAATAACTCTGATATGTAAATGATATTTTAGAAATATCATATTTGAATTGAAAATATTTTAGCTTATTTTGGATATAAATTGAAAAGGGGTATTTTTCAAAGTTTAAATATTTTTAAAATGATAGATTAAAGAAATTCAAGTTTATAGACTTGACAAACCCAAAAACATATTTGAAATAATTTAAAATAAAATTGGTATTTTTAAAGATAAAATTTGAAGTATATGATTTTATTTTGAATTTAAAATTGATCGGTATGAGTAGTTGGTGCCTTTGGCTTCTGCTCAATGCCTTCGAAAATGTCTTTTCCACCTTCAATGAAGCCTAGACTTGTTTCCTCATCAAACCCTAAATCTTCTTTCATTCTTCTAATCTTGAGTAGTTTTATGGTTAACATTTTGCCCCCCCCCCACTCTTGTATGAAAGAAGCTTTTGTTCTTTAGGACAAAAATTTTCATACCTTTCTTACTCTTTGCAAATTTGTCTTTCCTGCAAAATTCAAAGTTAAAAACACCATTGTTATTTTTATACTTACATGCATGTTTGGTAGTTGATCAGCATACTAATGTCCTTATTCGCTTGATGACCATCATTTGGAATTAATAAACATCAACTTTTGATTTTGGCATTAAGAAGTCCTAGCTTGAAATTTTCAACTTCCTACTATAGACTCCATTATCTCAACCAGGAAATATCACCCAGATTAGGGTATTAACTCGCGAAGTTTAGAAATCGATAATGTGACATTTAGAGTACATCTAACAGTATTACAAAAAAGTTTTCTAGATGACATTTCCAAACCCAAATTCAGGTTTCTGTTGCCAACTAAACAGGAATTTGTTGTATAATTCGCATATTAGGCCTCAAGCCTGGATCAAGGCATGCAATAGTTAATCGACTTCGCAAAAAAATCTCCGGCTCAGATTAGGGAACATTTTTTATGGAAGCAGATAGTTGTAAAAATAGAAATCACTTGCACGTATTAGGGCATATTTTGAATAACCAGAAATTTATGAAAACTGACTTCATAATAGATTCCACGGACCCAAATTAGGGTATTAGATGCGATTGATAGTGTCCCAAAACCCATATTTGGGTACTTTTGATGAATAGAAATCCATAGACTTTGTACCCAGATTAGGGTTTAGAGTAGCAGTCCTGATACCCAGATTTTGGCATAATAAGTTTGTGATTGATAAATTCCCGAAACCTGGATTCGGGTGGTACATGCTGAAATTTATATATGAGAATCCTGAAGCTCAAATTCGAGCATTAATAAATGATGTTAAGAAAATCTCGAAACCTAAATTCGGGCAATAATCAATGGAGTCCCATTCCACTCCTTTGATTTCATCTTTTCTGACATACATGAACCCTTTAGGTTTTGTATAGAAATAATTTGATTAGCTGCCTCTTGAGCTTGGATGACTAAATACTTGGTTTGATGAGTCTCTTCTCGGACTTATAAATCTTAGTCTGCTGTTGAATATGCCTCCTCTTGGGCTTGGACATCTTAGTCCAGTGTTGGACGAGCCTCTCTGGGGTGTAGATGTCTTAGTCCATTATTGATTGAGCCTCTTCTTAGGCTTGGACGTCTTAGTACGTTATTGTCCAGTGCTCTTGGTTAGCTCATCTCAGAAGCGGGAACCAAGGACTTACCCGACCTCTCTCCAAGTGGTGCCCTCCTCTGGCCCTTTTGCAAGGTGGACACGGGCTTGTTCGGTGCTCTAGCCTGGCTATCTTATGAAACTGATAGCGGCTTACTCCGTCCTCCCTCCAGAAGGTGCCTTAACCTGGCCATAGCATGGCGCGGATAAAGGCTTGTTCGGTGCTTTAACCTGGCCATCTTATGGCGTGGGTAAAGGCTTACTCCTCCCTCCATGAGGCTCCTTGACCTGACTAGAGGCACGACCATGGGCTCGTCCGGTGCTTTAACCTAGCCATCTCATGACATGGTTAAAAGCTTACTCGCCTTCCCTCCAGGAGGTGCTCTACCCTGGCCTCTCGGCACAGATAGATGATTGTTCTACTATTTTAGGTAGCATCCAACTATAAGGAGTATTTCCCTCCCAACCATGTAAACTTTTTCTTTACAAAAGAAATTCGTTATTAATCCATCTTTGGAAAATATGGTCTTAAATGCTCAGCATTCCATGTTCTTGGCACCATATTGCCATTTGGGCGGCATAGTTTGTAGGCTCCCGGGGTGATTACTTTGCATATGATTAATGGCTCCTCCCAGTTGGGCCTGGGAGTCCATCGGCAGGGATTTTAGTATTGGCCATTACCATATGGAGTACCAAATCCCTCTTGAAAAGATTGAGCTCTCACTCTTGAGTTGTAATACTTCATGACTCTTCTCTGGTATTTAGCGGTTCTTACCACTGCTTCATCTCTTAGTTAGTTTATCAAGTCCAATGACTCCCTTCTCAATTCCTGATTCTTATCAAATGCGTAAGAAATCCTTCGGTGTGAGCGTATTTCAACTTCGATTGGTAGCATTGCCTCACACCCATATGTCAAAGAATATGGGGTATGTCATGTTGTCATCTTAGCAGACGTTCTGTAAGCCCATAGAACTAATGTTAGTTTTTCTACCCAATTTCCTTTTGCCTTATTTAATCGCTTTTTCAGAATTGTTTTTTGGTTTTGTTTGCAGCATCAGCAGATCCATTAGCTTTTGGATGTGCGACAGATGAAAAATTCTTAACAATCCTATTTTAGTGGCAGAACCGGGAGAATTCTTCGCTTTCAAATTATGTTCCATTGTTAGAAATTATTTTTTGGGAGATTCCGAACCTGGTTATGGTGTTCTTAATAACGAACCTCAATACTTTCCCAGAAGTGATTTTTGGAAGTGTTTC
The DNA here is from genome assembly GCA_030765085.1 of Allium cepa. Taxonomy (NCBI): domain Eukaryota; kingdom Viridiplantae; phylum Streptophyta; class Magnoliopsida; order Asparagales; family Amaryllidaceae; genus Allium; species Allium cepa. The sequence goes on from CM060932.1 coordinate 710,530,291, forward strand.
GGCTTCAATCCATTTGGTAAAATAGTCGATGGCCGCTACGGCATATTTTTCTCCTCCTTTTGAAATTGGCGATGGGCCGACCAGACATATTCCCTATATATAGAATGGCCATAAGGTTAAGATTGGGGTTAATTGACTTGGAGGTAACCTGGGTATCTTTGAATATTTCTGGCATTTCTCGCACCTTTTCACAAAGTTTATGGTTTGGCTTACCATATAGGGCCAGTAAAACCCTTACTACATTATTTTATTCGTAGGCTTTGTTCCATTTGAATGGTCGCCGCAAAACCCTTCGTATGCTTCAGTCATGAGTTTCAACCCATCATTCATGCTCACACACCTAAGATAGGGTAGAGCATATCCCATCTTATAGAGGATTTCATCTATCATAACAAAAGTTGGAGCCTGTCTCTTGATTTTCTTGTGTTATCCCACTTTTTGGCAAAGCCGCGATACCAAAAGATCGATCGAAAAACGGAGGATAGTTCGTATCGGAGATTGGTCATACTTCATTTTGCTATGGATATCGCTAAATTTTGTCCGAGTCCAGATTGAGCTACAATTGATAGGACACGACAAGAAAGACCGTAGAAGTCAGCATCTCAAATTTCGGGTCAATCCGAGTTCATACGCTCAAGTTATGATCGATCCCACTTGAAGTGAACACACTGGTTTCGAACCCATCATGGTGGGTATCTTCGAATCCATCAGGATGCACCGTTCGAACCGATCGTCTTCAAACAGATCACCTTCGAATCCATGTACTTTGAACCCATCAATGCGCCTCGGGTTCAACTCCATCACCTTCGAAACCATCGAGCATCGGTTGTTCGAATCCATTGACAGAGCCTCATTCGAACCCATCCAAAGAATCCTTGTTCGAATCCACCTGTGAAGCTTCATTCGAACCCACTGGGTCAACCAACCATGATGACGTGTCTTTCATCGGTTCGAATGCGCCGAGATATATGGAGTCGAAGCGGTCAACACGGAGTGAAGACCGGATCGATTCGAAGTTTGCGCTCCACGTCAACACGAAGCCACGTGCAACCATGGTTTCGAAACCATCGATTCGAATGCACGGTTTCGAACCAAACACCACGCCGTGAACCCTATTTCGAATCCATCATATCTTTCAATCCACTGATCCAAATGCCACGAAATTTTCACAGAAGCTTGAATACATGTTGAAAAGTGTCTACGCCAAATTTCACCTCGATTGGACAAATTCTTGATCGATTCGAATGGAGTTCGAACCGATGCCAAAGTGGGCCCAAACTTCCTGAGACCGGGCTTGTGGGCCCCCTCACGTGCCAGGAGTGGTCTCCCGAGTTTTCAGCGAAGTATCAGCAGCCTACACCTATAAATAGAGCTCCAGAGCCAACAGAAAAGGGATCTTTCGACTCTCAAGCGTCCAGACTCTGCCGGATCGAGATCTCCATCATCCTACATCATAATTTTACTGTTGATTTCGAATTTCCAGTTGTAACTTGCTGTTGATCACTGCAACAACTTGTAATCATTGAAAGAGAATCAATAAAACGTCAAAATACTTCACAGTGGACGTAGGCAACACGCCGAACCACTATAAATTGCTTGTCTACGCATTTACTTTACTGTTGATTGGAGTTTTTCTTAGATAATATCTGTTTTGAACTTACATTCTTGACTATTATCTTTTCAACGACTCCCGAAGAGTGTTGTGCCCAATTTTGACATAAACACTTTGGTGCTTTCACTGAGAAAATCCAGATTTTCTCCTGCTCGTTGGATCTGTCATCGATACTGGATTGAACAAATCTAAGAGAGAGATCCAGATCATTGAATCCAACTTCCTTCCCTTCTATTCAGATTTGCATAAAATCTAGGAAAGGAATTCAACTCTCATTATGGTTAGCACAAGAACCACCTCAAACGTTATCAATCAAGAAGAACAGGATAGACAGAATACTGCCCCTCTACCTTCATCTAATCAAGATGCCGCTGGGCAATCGGAACCGTCGGGACCGGTCACCCGACAAGAGTTGCAGTTCTACTCCAAGAGCTAACCCAGAGTCGGCGACAACTAGAAGAACAGCTACGCGCTAACGCTGAGCTAGTCAACAAGCTGGATCGCCAGAAACGAAAGAGATCCATGAGAGATCATGCTTCTCGCTCCTCCAGCGAAAGTTCTTCATCTTCTGATTATCATAACCGGCCTCCACGACCCCGGTTAGATGGGAGTCGTATGCCACCCGTTGGAAACCAACCGACATTGACCGTTGGAAAAATAAGAGTTGGTCCGTCGGCCAGTTTCCAAACCGGACCCTCCTCCCGAGGAGGTGCCGTTCCTCATCCCGCCACAGAATACCGCACCACTGACGTTGCGGCTGAACCAGGGGTCGACGCCCAAGATTAGTCGGACCTGGACCGTCGTCGTAGCGGGCATACTCCTGAACCGTATGTCCCAGAGGACTATGAGCCAAGAAGGCGAAACTTGGACCGTCGACGATATCCGGTTCAAACCCAAAGTATGGGACATGATCAAACTCCGGCGCAAATGCCGGATCTTTCAACTATGATACGTCAGATGATCCGTGAGAGTCATGGATTCGCAAACGATGATTGGGGAGTTTCCAGAAGTCATACTCCCTTTACGGACGATATTCTTACTGCTGAACCCCCACGACGATTTTGAATGCCCACTCTACCCATGTACGAGGGAAACTCCGACCCCAACCAACATATTCTAAAATATGAATGGTCGATGACTGCTGCCGGAGCTGACGATGCAGTGAAATGTCGTAGTTTCCCCATATCCTTGGGGGGCATCGCTACCATGTGGTTCACTCGATTGCCATCTCGATCCATCTCTTCCTTCGATCAGTTAGCCACAAAATTCGTTGAGCAATTCCGCATGAACGTCGCAAGGCCAAAAGATGTCAACACTCTATCTAGTGTCACGCAAGCTCCCGGAGAGACACTCAGACACTACTTAGAAAGATTCCATACTGCATGCGCGGAGATTAGTAATCCAAACGATAACTCCATCCTTATGGCATTGACTAAGGGGATCGACCCCGATTCTGAATTTGGCAACTGGCTAGCTGGGAAACCACCTGCATCATTGGACCGTTTCCATGCCAAAGCAGCTCGATTCCTGAGACGGGAAGACGTGAAACAGTCTAGGAAGCAAACTGATGCAGGGCCAAATGCGGAAGGGGTCCAAAGCAATGTTGCAATAAAACAGTCCGGTGAGAGCTCCGGAAAAGTTTAGTTGAATATTAAAAATAAACAAGCTCGGCGAAGAGAAAGCGTGAATCAAATTAAGAAACAAGATCAAACTCGTGGCCCGCAGCGCAAGAATCCAATGTTTGATAGTTACACTCCTCTAAATACATCACTAGAGGACTTGTACTTACAAACCTGTGGAACAAGTCAATATCAAAAGCCTGCACCAAGGCCGTCGCCAGAAAGGCAAATCCAAACTGGAAAATTTTGCAGGTTCCATGAAGGCTACGGGCACAATACAAACGAGTGTCGCCACTTACAAGACCTCGTTGAAAAACTGATCAGAGAAAGGAAGCTGGAACAGTTTGTGCGGACACCGCAGCCCAGAGAAGCGGGCCCATCAATCCAAAACAATGAACCCAATCAACCGAGACAGGAGGACTCGACTTGTCCCCGTGGAAGATTGGTGATAAACGCCATCAGTGGCGGACCTACTTACTCAGGAGCCTGGAATGACGAAGATCCTCGTCACTGTCACACATGACAGGCTCCTTCAATCTATGAATATTTTGCAGTTTCCTTTATATTCTGAAATTTGAATTTGTAATAAGGCACCGACTTTGCCATATTTTCTTATTTCAGCAATAAAATACTATCTCTTCAAGCTAGAGCTGTGATTCACCGAATGCAACGTTCAACAATCACGACACACGAAGAGCTAAGTTCCATCAAACAATGGAATTTATTCAAATAGCGAGTAACTGCGATACGACCGGCCACTCACTAAGTGAAACCCAGCTCGGGGGCAAACCATCACGTCAAAGGCTGAATTGGACCAACACACGACAGTCCATTCAATAAATCGTTCCCGGAGTGCGAACGGACTCCAACTTCCCCGAGTGTGAATTGGAGTATAAACATTAAACAATTCGTTCCCAGAGTGCGAACGGACTCCAACTTCCCAGAGTGAGAATTGGAGTATAAACATTCAACAATTCGTTCCCAGAGTGCGGACGGACTCCAACTTCCCAGAGTGAGAATTGGAGTATAAACATTCAACAATTCGTTCCCAGAGTGCGAACGGACTCCAACTTCCCAGAGTGCGAATTGGAGTATAAACATTAAATAAATCGTTCTCAGAGCGCGAATGGACTTCAAATTCTCGGAGTGCGAATTGGAGTATAAACATCGAATCCATCGTTCTCAGAGTATGAACGAATTCCTAAAAGCCCAAATAGATGTGACTGGCCATCCAGCGGCTAACTCCGACTTCCCATAGCGTGAATCGGAGCATAAATGTGGGTTACAGGTTCCCGGAGCGCGAACCGAAGCATCTGTGCGAACTCCAACTTCACAGAATGTGAATGGAGTATAAACATCAAATCCAAGTTCTCGGAGTGCGAACTGAAATATCGACACTAACTCCAAATTTCCAGAGCGTGAAGTGGAGTGTAAACACTAACTCCAAGTTCCCAGAGCGTGAAGTGGAGTGTAAACATCAATTCCAGGTTCCCGGAGCATGAACCGTACTACAAATGTCAATAACTCTCAAATTCCCATAGTGCGAACCAAGTTATCGATTACAAATTATCCTAAGTCCCTAGAATGTGGACATGTGCTTAAGGTTTGCAATAAACGCAGTCAACCACCAGAACACAAATGCTATTCCCCGAGACTAGGGGGTAAAAAAGCTAAGTGTTAATCGCTAACCAAAGTGATACAATGTCCGAAGTTCGATTATTCATCGATTACAACTTGCGACCAAGATTCTCAGACTTGGCAAATAAAAACGAACTCCACTTGACGGTAAAAACACCACAAGTGCACCGGACCGAAAACATAACACAACAAACACTTAAGCACAAAAGAAATGAGAGTTGAAACAAAGAAACTAAATTTTATTTCAACTAACTGAAGACAAGGACTTACACGCGAATAAGTTCTTCCAAAAAAGAATCCCTACTGGCAGTGGCCGAACCTGCATCTATACACGGCCTACTAACAAAAAAATGAAAACAAGTTCCTATCTACCGAAATATCTACTTGGGAGGCCGATCTATTCCTTCTTTCTTGGCTTCCTTATCAGCGGTTCGTCATCAGAATCGCTAGGAATGGAAATCCTTCGTTTTGACGGCCTCCTCTCCGGTGGCTGCTCTCCAACAGGGGGCATAATGTCAATGTACTCCTCAGAGCTCGAATCTAAATGAAGGCTCCCTGCCGGAGGAGTAGTAGGGACCGGACCCGCAACGGAAGATGGAATAGTGCCGCCACCAACACTACCGCTTTGCCCCTCAGCTTCTAATTCAGCTTGAATCTCAGCCAGGATCTCTTCATCACGAATCGTATGGGCTTGGCTGGGGGCATCCGCAGTCTGCATTGAAGAGCTAGAGGTCGGCGGGAGGACACTAATGATGAACGACAAGTTTGTGGAGAAGCCACCCTGCTCACCGAGCAGCTCGCTCACCATTTGTTCCTCAAAGATAATCCGCTCCCCTGCGCCGCCTCGGTTGATACTGCAGTTACAACAGTAGTCTCAGTGGTAATGGCCTTATCCCCTTTGCTTGATTCTCGGGTCACGGCGATCGAAGCAACTCCAGTCACTAAACAAAGATAAGAAGAAGTTATCAGTAACTGCTTCATAACAAACTCTCTATTTGGAAAACACTTGAGATGAGTTCGGAATACCTTCCCCAGTTTGACTTGCGGACGACTGAGCGGCCTCAGAAGTATGCTCCCGAATGGGAGATAACCGCGGCTGTTCTGGGTCATAAGCAGGAACAGGTTGTGTACCGACCACAGATACAGGTACTACCGAAGGTGGAGCGGTGACTTCAGTAACAGTAGCATGATGCTCGATACCTGACCCCTCTCCAACCTCCAGAGATCGACCACCGATCATCTCCTTTTCTTGAGTAATAATAGCGTCGTGGAGAACCTTCTTCTCATCATCAGTCAACAACCGGTTTTCAAGTTCAAATTGGTCGACCGATTCATCCGGGTGTGCTTCCTCTTCTTCCTCGACCAAACGATCCCAAGCGCTGCGGAGGTGTATCGGGTAATCCTGGAGCCATGCCAAATTTCGGTGCCTCAACACATTGGCATTATAAGTGATGAGAAAATCTTCAATATCGGCCTCCAGTCTGGCCTCTGCCTGTTGAACTTTCTCCTCAACCTCCGTCTCAACCGCCTGGACCTTGGCTACTGCCGCATCCCGTTCAGTCCGGAGAATCACGGCTTGTTCACACGCCTCTTGGGCTGCATTGTTTGCATCATCCCTATCCTTGGCGATTTCAGCGAATTTTGACTTAAGCTCGTTCAACTCCTTTAGGGCTGCGTCCCTCACGGCAGTAACCAGGGTGTTCCGATGGCCCTATCCTCTACCGTGGCGTAATGCTCACGTTTCATTCTATCCATCGTTGCTTGGGCTTCATCGGCTCTTTTGATAGCCTCCATTTCGGATTTCCGAGAAGATTCAGCTTCAGCGTTAAGCACATCAATAATACGGCTCTTTTGAGCCAACTCAGCCTGCAGTTTCTCGATGGTGGCCCCACGCTCAAAGGCCAATGCCGACGCTTTCTCAACTGCCTTGTACCACGCCCTGTATTGGGCATAAAAGTCATGCACATAATCGTGCGCCGTCTGCTCGGCCTCCGGCGGAATTCTTTTCAAGTGAAGAGGAAAAATATAGTTGTCAAAGCAAATATTTGAAAAGTCCTTCTTCAGTTGAGCAAGCCTGATTGCTCCTTCTCCCGATATTTCAGTAGGAGGTTGTTCCGCAACTACTGGAGGCGTTGCCTCAGATCTGGGGTGGCGAGATTCATACTTAGAAGATTGAGAGGCCGACTGGTAGTATGAGGAATCGGAAGGACGAGAAACATGGACAGGAGGTTGTATAGGAACTCTTGGAGGAGGGGTGCGCGATCGAGACCGATGTCTGTAATCCCTATCTCTCCGTTCTTGGCCAGAGTACCCGAAGTACCTGCGATCGTAACCCCTGTCTCCTTCTCTCCGTTGTGACTCGTAGTATGAGGAAGATTTGCGAGCATGTCATAGGCTCCCTAGCATCGAACCACGCCCAGTCATAATATCTGCAAAGCGAAATGAGAATAAAGTTAGTGGTTTCTCAAAACCGATGACCAAGGACTCAGGACTATGTAGTGTCGTGCGACGTGTATGGATATGCATTCCCCCCGACCAACCAGAAGTGTCGACCTCGCTAGTAATAAGAGGCTCGCTCAATTCTAGAGTACGATGAAATTCCTCCAACCCGGCATCATGTTGAAAAGACACATCATCCGGGATTGGAAGGTCGGTAAGCCCTTCGTAAAGACTTTCAGTTCGCGGAGGAGACATCTCAGAAATTCTAATTCCGGGAGAAGATCGGGCCGTGACGACCGATTTCCATCTCCCCTTCTTAGTTGACGTGACGACGGCTGCCTTGCCTTTTCTTTGCTCTTCAACATCCTGAACCACGTCCGTAGGCTCCAACAACGGCTCGTCGTCAGTATGAGTTCTTTCAGAATCAGCCTCCTGGGCTATGATAACTATGGGCTTCCTGTGTTTGACTTGCTTCTTCGAAACAATCCTTAGTGCCCCGTCAAACAGTATGCTCTGCCCCCGTTCAATCAGCCCGTAAGTTCAGAGATTCCTATCGGTCAAAAGCAACTCGATATCCCTATCTTCACTCGGGACTTCTCGAAGTACTCGCACCATCTCCTTAAAGTGTTCGCCCCCAGGTCGCTGAATCGTTGCTGTAAAAAGGAAAAAATATAAGTTCCACTGCGGTTGCAATTGCCTTAGAAATTACTTGATAACTCAGCTACACTCACGTCTGAATAACCATCGTCGGACAAACCCCGGAGGACATCTGACATAGAACCATTCCGTCCTATAGTAACTCAACCTGGTCCAGGATCCAGTAACCACTTGACAATTCCTCACCGCTTCCAGGAATGTGAAGGAGGGATAATCACCCCGAGTTTTGAAATTGAACAAGTATCTGATTTCGGTGGGGGTGGCGGTCGATGAAGATATTCCATAAATGCAATGAACAAGCTATTGACCGACGCATATCCGTTCGGGTGCAACTAAGATGGGGCGATCCTCAAAAAAGACAACACTTCCCTTATATACTCGTTGAACGGAGGAAGTGTCCCAGCCGCGCACGCGTGGCGATTAAATGCTGTATACCCCTCCGGCGGGTTGTGTGGTCTATCACTCGTCCCTGGCAATAACACGTCATCCAGTGACAGACCGTGCCTCAAGCATATTATCCCTAACATGCCTTCAGAATTATTCGATTGAACGGAATCCGACGGATTAGCAATGAAAGATGCATTGGGAAGTTCGTCCGGGGCCGGACCAATTATCTCAGGTTCAATATCTGGAACCTCTAGTCTCGGAGCAGCTGTACTTTGAACCTCCTGCTGTTGCGAACTTGACGGTTCCATAACTAGCTAACTCATGAGAAACCATCGTTAGACGACAAATGACCCGTGCATTCCCCAGTGTGAAGTGTATGAATGTGTGTGGTACAGTGCCATGCGCTACTTGAATAAATATCACAGAGTTAAAGAAAATATGCAAACGACAAAGCTACGAAGTCCAGTTACAATGACCGTCATCGCTGACCGTCGTCGTTGAACCGTTTGTATGATGGAAATTTGATTTGAATAGAAGTCGTTATTGTTCCATCGACGAGCTTCGAAAGGTGGTCAAGTATGCAGTTTAATATGTCCAAATATGCAAGGATGAAGCTCGCCGGAATTATGCTTAGAAAATGTCAAACTTTGGAATCCATCATAGAGGGTTCGAACCGATTACAGGGACCTCGTTCGAAACCACCCTAACATGACTTCGAATCGATGGCTGGAAAGCTTGCTTGGAAACGATGAATAGGTGTCGAGTTCGAATTGATCAAAAATGGTTGACTTCGAATCGATCCTTGTTTGGCTAGTTCGTACCGATCAGAAACCCCCAACTTGACATCGATATCATTCGAATCGATCCTATTCGAATCGATATAGAGTTGCAAACTTCGAAACGATGGCCGATGGATTCGAATCCATCGATTCGAATGAACCCATCGAATCCATCAATCGGTGCGAACTGCGTCACCCCTATAAGGTCATCCAAGAGATCGATACGAAATCCAAGAAAAATGACGCCGCCATCATCGATTCGAACTCGAATCCACGCATCGGTTCGAACCCTTCTCAAATCAGATCTGGTTTTGCCAATCACTGAAGTGAGCAATCGATGGAGAAGAAATGATTTCGAAATTACTTTGCCGATTGGATTCGAGGCCAATTACCTAATTTGAGTGATGGTTTCGAGGAGTTAAAGACTTGGATCTTGAATGGTTCACGTAACACAGTGCCTTCTCCTATGGAGCTTCGAAACGATGAAGAATGTAGTAAAAACGCAAGGCAAGAGTAAGAAAGTAAAAAGTAAAAAAATGGCGGACCCTCTGCTATTTATATGGTGCGTTGAGTGCAACCGAGACGATTCCCCTTCTAGGTAAACTTGACCGGTCGCAGCCAGTCAACTTATGGATCGATCCGAAGTCTCCATTCGAAACCATCGGCCTAGGACCCCATCGATTTGAAGTTACCCCCGCGTTTCATCGGTACGAAGCGCACAGCAAGGCGACGAGCAGCATCGATGCGAAACAAACGTTGGGCCCATCGGTTCGAAAGCCCTCGTTCACATCAACGACTTCGTATTCATCATTTCCTCTCAATACGAAGGATGACTTCGTATCCCTCCGCTTCAAATTCGAATCGATTTGAACAACTATTTCGTACCCATCATAGTACGAGTGTACTCCATCGGTTCGAATGTAGATTTCGAACCCATCTATACTCCAACACATCGGTTCGAAGCCTTGCAATCACGCAACGCCAAGTCGTTTCCTTCAACCTTCTACATCGGTTCAGGAGAGGATCGATACGAAGGGGCTTTTCAAAACAACCATCGAGCGTCGTCTCAATTCAAATTTCAAAATCGGTTCAGGAGAGAATTGATACGAAATTCAATAGAAAATAAAGCTAACAACGACCTATAGACGCACGACGCTAACAAAGATCAAACTGGCATATGTGCATATATATCGAACTAACATTCGATCCTAAACATTTGCAGGGATCAAACACCTATCTTACAAATGCAACGGCTAAGCGCTTTTATACAGTAATCAATCATATCAACGCAAGGTTGCAGCAATACAGAGTACGAGTCTCAACAAAAAGAGAGCAATGATTGTTCGGAGAGAAGTTGTGGCTATTCAAAGCATGTCATGTTCCCACAAGACGTACTTTGGAGGGAAAAATGTTATCCCGCTTTTTGGCAAAGCCGCGATACCAAAAGATCGATCGAAAAACGGAGGATAGTTCGTATCAGAGATTGGTCATACTTCGTTTTGCTATGGATATCGCTAGATTTTGTCCGAGTCCAGATTGAGCTACAATTGATAGGACACGACAAGAAAGACCGTAGAAGTCAGCATCTCAAATTTTGGGTCAATCCGAGTTCATACGCTCAAGTTATGATCGATCCAACTTGAAGTGAACACACGGGTTTCGAACCCATCATGGTGGGTATCTTCGAATCCATCAGGATGCACCGTTCGAACCGATTGTCTTCAAACAGATCACCTTCGAATCCATGTACTTTGAACCCATCAACGCGCCTCGGGTTCGACTCCATCACCTTCGAAACCATCGAGCATCGGTTGTTCGAATCCATTGACAGAGCCTCATTCGAACCCATCCAAAGAATCCTTGTTCGAATCCACCTGTGAAGCTTCATTCGAACCCACTAGGTCAACCAATCATGATGACGTGTCTTTCATCGGTTCGAATGCGCCGAGATATATGGAGTCGAAGCGGTCAACACGGAGTGAAGACCGGATCGATTCGAAGTTTGCGTTCCACGTCAACACGAAGCCACGTGCAACCATGGTTTCAAAACCATCGATTCGAATGCACGGTTTCAAACCAAACAGCCACGCCGTGAACCCTATTTCGAATCCATCATATCTTTCAATCCACTGATCCAAATGCCACGAAATGTTCACAGAAGCTTGAATACATGTTGAAGAGTGTCTACGCCAAATTTCACCTCGATTGGACGAATTCTTGATCGATTCGAATGGAGTTCGAACCGATGCCAAAGTGGGCCCAAACTTCCTGAGACCGGGCATGTGGGCCCCCTCACGTGCCAGGAGTGGTCTCTCGAGTTTTCAGCGAAGTATCAGCAGCCTACACCTATAAATAAAGCTCCAGAGCCAACAGAAAAGGGATCTTTCGACTCTCAAGCGTCCAGACTCTGCCGGATCGAGATCTCCATCATCCTACATCATAATTTTACTGTTGATTTTGAATTTCCAGTTGTAACTTGCTGTTGATCACTGAAACAACTTGTAATCATTGAAAGAGAATCAATAAAACGTCAAAATACTTCACAGTGGACGTAGGCAACACGTCGAACCACTATAAATTGCTTGTCTACGCATGTACTTTACTGTTGATTGGAGTTTTTGTTAGATAATATCTCTTTTGAACTTACATTCTTGACTATTATCTCTTCAACGACTCCCGAAGAGTGTTGTGCCCAATTTTGACACAAACATCTTGCTTCTCCTCTATCGGATGGTAATGTCCCATTTGATTAAATACTCAACAATGAGCAACATCCATGTGCCATCATATGTGCTATTTGGCTTGGGTTGACTCATCCTTTCTTTTGTTAACTCTTGACCATTTTCCATCTCTTCTCCCCTCTGAAACTTGGCTTGAGATCTCGTCATAACAAGCAACTCTTTCCCTTGCATGGATGTCTCCTACTCAATACTTGGCTTTTCTTGATATTTAACAAGGACAATTCGTGTCTCTGGAGCTCCCCTTGAGCCGACTAGTTTTGCTAAAGAGTTTGCCGGTACATTTTTCACACTTGGGACTTGATTCACTGAAAAATCCCCAAACAAAGCAAGCATCTGCAATATCTTCTTCACATATAAAGATAGCATGGTGTCCTTTGTTTGGAATACCCATTTCACTTGATTGACTATTAGCTGTGAGTTACTAAAAATCTGTATTCGCAGGATTTTCAACTCTAGTGCCAAAGTTAATCCTACCACCATTGAATCATATTAGGCCACATTGTTGGTTGCTGGAAATTCCAATTTCATGGCGTAGTGCAAACGATCTCCATTCGGGATTATGATTATATATCCTGCATTGGCACCCTACTCATTTGAGGCCCTATCCACAAATAGTTGCCACGTGGGCTTCTGGTTGTTCTCTTTTTTGATCGTTCCTTTATAAAGCTAGGGCATTCATTAACAAAGTCTACTAGTGCTTGCCCTTTAATTGCAACCCGTGGGTGAATTTCTATCTCATATTGGCTGACCTAAATTCTCCATTTTACCAACCTCCTTAAAGTTTCAGGCTTACAAAAAATTTGCTTAAGAAGAAAATTGGTCAATACCCTGATCGAATGTGCTTGGAAGTATGCTCTGAGCTTTTGAGCTGTAAGAATCAAGCAATAAGAAAATTTCTCTATAAATGGGTATCAGACCTTTGCGTCCTTCAATCATTTTCTTACATAATATACTGGGAGTTGCGCTCCATTGTCCCCTCGAATGAGTACTGAGCTGACGCATGCTCTAATACTGCCATATATAGATACAAGGTTTCCCCACTCTTGGATCTTGAAAGTATCGGTGGTTTCTCCAAATGACTTTTTAACTCTACAAAATCTTTTCTGCAATCCTCTCCCTATTCGAAGTTCTTCTTTTTCTTTATTAGATCGAAAAAGGTATGCATTTATCAGTAGCTTTTGATATAAATCTTCTTAGGGAAGCTACCCTTCCATTTAAGCTCATCACCTCCTTTCTAGTTCTTTGTTCAGCCATATCCCTTATAGCTTGAATTTGGTCGGGACTTTCCTTTGTTCATTGTATACTTACTAAGTGGCCTAAGAATTTTCCAGAATATGCCCCAAAAGAGCGCTTTTGCGGATTCAACTTCATTTGATATCTCCATAATTTCTCGAACATTTCCCCCGATCCTTGAGATGGTTTTTGGGTTCGTTAGATTTTACAACATGTCATCGACATTGACTTCCATATTTCTTCAATCCGTTCCTTTAACATTTGATTAACCAATCTCTGATAAGAAGCCTCTGCATTCTTTAGACCAAATGGCATGGTTCTGCAACAATAAATTCCCCACTCTATTATGAAGCTAGTTTGATCTTCATCTAGCTTGAACATTGGAATTTGACTGTACCCTAAATAAGCGTCCATAAGAGACAACAACTTGTGCTCACTCATTTTATCCACAAACTGATCTATTCTAGGCAAAGGGAAACAATCCTTCGGGCATGCTTTGTTTAGATCTGTGTAATCGATACATGTTCTCCACTTTCAATTTGACTTTTAACCGGAACTGGGTTGGCTAACCATTTGGGGTAATATACTTCCCGAATTAATCATTTTCAAGGAGCCTATAGACTTCCTCCTTCAGAGCATCTGTTCGAACTTTATCCAATTGTCTCTTCCTCTTCCTTACGTGGGTTGCTCCTTGGTTGATGTTAAGGGCATGACACATGACCCCTACCATATCGGATTGTGACCAAGAAAACACATCCTGGTTGTCTTTGAGGAATTAAACTAAATCTTTCTTTAATCGCCATCAAGATATTTTCCTACTTTGACCACTTTAGATGCATCTTCAAAATCTATATGAGTCTCCTTTATGTCCTCTATTGGCCTTATTCTCTCTGTTTCTCCTTGGCAATCAAACTCTATGAAAATTGGCTTTTTTCTACTGAATTAGTGCCAACCCTCGTTCTCTTGTTTCCTACAGAAATGTATTTTTGATACATTTTCTTATTAGACTTCTTATTATTAATCATTGCTTCAAATGTTGGATGTGAAAATCCATCATCCAAAGGCTGTAAAATGGTAGAAGAATCAAAGTAAGAAGAATACTCCCTTTTGATTGATCAAGCGTGGCAAAATAAATTTCATGGGAACTAAATTATTCTCCCCATACAGTCCCCCAGCCTCGCATGGTTAAGAATTTTACAATGAGTTACTTTGGCGAGATGAAAGCATCAGTTTGGTTTAAAGCTAGTCTGCCGAAGAAGGCATTGTAGTAAGAGGGTTGGTCAATTATCACAAAGATAGTTTCAAATGTTCGGCAAGTTGGAGGCACCCCCATCTGTACAAGTAGCTTTATTTTTCCTTACCAGAGTTGATCTCTTATTATTGATCCTAAATATTGGCTCGGAGATCGGCTCTAGTTTACGCTCTAGGATATTCATCTGATTGAAAGCATGCTTGAAGATGACATTCACTACGCCCCCTGTATCGAGCAGAATTTTGGAAATAATTGATAGCCCAATTTGTGCAGTGATCATAAAGGGGTTGTTATGAGGATGATGGACTCCTTTGCGTAGCTTTTGCGGAGTGATCACCAAATTTGGCATTTGAATATTGAGTCATAGGCTCTTCGTTGGAGGCTCCTCTTGAGTAGAATAAATTCCCTCCTTGGCATTCTTGATATATCTGCTTCGAGCCCCTTTACTAGTTCCTGTCGGATGTGATCCACCGTGGATCACATCAATTCTATTAATTGGCGGGATTAAGCAGAGGGGGTCTTCATCTTCCAAAACATTTACAGTGTTGATCGGGCACTTCTGGGGAGCATTTTCAACTCGTTGGGCTTTGTGTTGATCTTGGATAAATTCTTTGAGATGGCCCTCTAGGATCAGCTTTTGAATTATGCCGGCCAACACCCTGCATTCATATATTTTATGACTGTTAGCTTTATGATAGGCACAATAGTCCCCTCCCTTCTTTTGGTCTAGATTATTCTTAGCTTTGTAGGAGGTTGGAAAGTTGACCCTCTCCTTACCTGTAGCATATATGTAAGACAGTGGCCTGTTTAAAGCGACTGTATTAGCAAGTGGTTCTTCTCACTTGACGTTTTTATGGATACGGTCAAAGCCAAATCTTCCTTCCTCCTTTCTGGGAATTGTCGTTCTCTTGGAATAGTAAAGCTCATCCATTTGGATGAACTTATCAGCTTGGAAGTGAAAGTCTTGTAGAACCTTGCAGCCAGTGACAAATAGCTGCTTCCCGAAAGGAGTATTTTTTATTAGACCAGAGCGGACAGTTATAAGCTTGTCTCAGTCATTCATGTCCTTTGCTTTCAAAGCTTCTGCATTGAATCTTCTTAAATAGTCCCTCAAAGATTCTCCCTGCCTTTGCTTTATGTTTGCCAGGACCGTATAATCATTAGTTGGGTCCTTACAAATGTAGAATTGTGCTAATAATTCATAAGAGAATTGCTTCCAAGAGTAGATAGTTTTTTCTCTGTACTGTCTATACCACTTAGTTGCCGCCCCTTCAAGAGTAACTGGGAACAGTCGACGCCTGACTACCCCTAAAAGCATTATATAGATCCATCTGGCTATCAAAAGGCATAAGGTGGTCATCAGGATCTATATTCCCGTGATATTTCATAGACAGGATCTTAACATAATGTGGAATTACTGTCGCTATGATCTCATCGGTGAATGGTGGCACCCTTTCATTGTCATTTACATTCACATCCATGGTTCTCTTTCCCTTTGAATTCATGGCGTCCTTGATAGCCTTCTCAACAGCGTCTTTAAGGAAAACTTCAGCATTTCATAATTTTTTTGACTTGGGTAATACTCTTTAGAAGAGTTGAGCTACCAAACTACTCTTATGATTTGTTGAAAACTCTCCCTTGATGATTAGCCCTTACTTGGGGGAGTCCTTTCTTCTTTGAAGAGGTCAAGTCCACCTTATCTTTGCATTCTTCCTTGGAATTAGCCTTCATATTTCTTCTAGGAGAAACCATTCTCCTTACATCTGTCTTGGAGTTTTTGATGATTTATGATATAAAGCCACCTTCAAAAGCTCTTGCATTTCTTGTAATTGTTGCTTCAAGTGCTTGATTTTAACCGTATTTTCTTTTTGCTGTGTTGGTGATGAAGTTTGCCCTGGAATGACCCTATCCAGGTTGAAAGTTGGAGCTGTATTTTCTTACAGGTTGGTATTGTGCACTACTTCCTCTTCGAGTCGACTCAAACTTTTAGATCTTATTTTCCCTAGGCAAGAGAAATGAACCATAATCGGTCTATATACAATAATAGCGTCGAAGGTTCGAGCCCTCCCTCTAGCGCCAAAAATATTAATAAGAAAACTTGTCAACATTCCCAATGCTTATCATGAGATAATTCAGTCTAAACATAACCATGTGGTTGAGATGATTCTTGCCTCTTAAGGCATATCTTTTAAATAGAGTGACTTAATCGAATGATTTGAAGGGATAATCCCAGTTTTTGATCAAGTTGATCTGGGTGAAAGGAATAATGAATGGCCATACCTCTCGGCCTTATCGAGAGGAAATATAAGGCAGCTTCAACCTTTCGACACGATGGTGAAGTATTAAATTGCCAATCCTTTCGACCTTGTCGAAAGGTTATTAACAAGATCAATCCAACCCTTCGACTAGGTTGGAATAGAAGTAAATTGATAACCTTTCGACCTTGTTGGAAGGTTGTCAACATGGCCATCCCAACCTTTCAACTAGGTTGGAATAGAAATAAATTGACAAACCTTTCCACCTTGTCGAAAGGTTATCAACAAGATCTCCCCAACCCTACGAATAGGTTGGAATAGAAGTGAATTGATAACCATTCGACCTTGTTGGAAGGTTGTCAACAAGGTCACATCAACACTTCAACCAGGTTGGATTTGAAGCGAATTATCAAACCTTTCGACCTTGTCGGAAGGCTGTTAACTAAATCTCCCCAACCATTCGACTAGGTTGAAGTAGAAGTGAATTGACAAACCTTTCGACCATGTCGAAAGGTCTGACAAAGCCATTCCAACCTTTCGATTAAGGTGAATTTTTTCATAATCATTTAGCTTTCAGAATAAACTCGCTATTTAGTTTCATCTCCCATGGGAGTTGGAAGCAGCTATTGATGGCGACACTCACTTCCTTTTTGATCGTGTTAAAAGGTGACATGTGAGAACTTTCGACTTTATCGAAAGGAAATGCATGTCCCATCCGTAAGTCTCAATTCCTTTTAACCCCTTGGTGTCAATATTCTTTCTAATAAGTCCCTTCGAAGGGTTTTCTGATGCTTAAAGGAGCAGATTCCCTTCAAATGAATTTCATCACAAGTGGTTGTTAGATTCATAACCCAAGAATCTTCCTGGAAGTAAACCTTTCGACTAGGTCAAAAGATATTCCTCCTTTCGAAACAGTCCTGGTTTAATAAACTTTAACCCCTTTTACTTCCCTTATATAAGATCAATTTGGATATTTCCATAGCTAATGCATTTTACATAGTCAACACCTTATCATCATCGCTTTTATTTTTGTATTAAAGGTTGATTTCGATGATGATAGGTTTCGATTGGAAATATCTAAGTTGATCTTATATATATAGATCAGAAGAGATTATGAGAAGAAGGTTCAAATCATGTGCAATTGATCATTAGACAAGCTAATGATCTTAATGATCTTCCTCGTCACCCAAATCTACTATGAACAAGCCATCTACATTTATTCATTATTCAAAATGAGTTACAAAAGATTAAGCTTTCTCCCCAACTTGATTAAGGGTTTCTTTTAAGTACAATTATTGCTATGAAAGTAGAGAAAAGAAGATGAATTCAGTATTGAAGAATCTAATCCCCAAAGCTGGACCCCTTGGGTCCTACTTATAGATGCAGGTTGAACCTTTGCTGCATCTTTGCTTTCGCTCGGGTCAAAAGATCTTCCTTATATATGCCGCCTTTAACCTTTTGATTTCATCGAAAGGTTATGAACCTTTCGACGATGTTGAATGGTACTCTCTGGTACTTCTCAGTTTATCCATTCGCCTCCTTGCCTGTGACCTTGTCAAGAGGTGCCCTCTTTCTACATGTTGTCATGAACCCTCCAACCATGTCGAGAGGTTTGTTATTAGTAAGCTGTTGTAAACCTTTCAACCTTGTCGAAAGGTTTATCCTTGACTTGATGGTATATACCCTTCGTCCTTGTCAAAAGGTTTACCTTCCATATGAAGTTAGGAACCCTTCATCCTTGTCGAAAGGTTTTCCCTCCATATGACGTTATGAACCCTTCGTCCTTTCGAAAGGATTGCCCTCCATACGATGTTATAAACCCATCTCCCTTGTCACAAAGTTTGTCTTTTTATTGCTATCTTGAGTCCATCAACCTCGTCGAAAGATTTTCACTTTACTTGAATGTTGTCGAAAGGTGTCTTGGATGGCTTTTAACCTGTTGGAAAGGCTTGCTATACTTTCAAAATGGTTGCTGAAGAGGGCGAAGCTCTTGCCTTCAAAAGGTTTGAAGTGTAGTTAGAAGATCTCTATTGACTACTTTCGAATGTGATTCTGAAGTCATCATCGCTCCTTCATCTTAGTCGAAAGGTTGGCAAGTGCTTCACCGCTTTCTCATCTTAGTCGAAGGGTTGGCAAGTCCTCACCGCTCATCTCAATCGAAGGGTTGGTAAGTCCTCATCGCTTGCTCATCTCAGTTGAAGGGTTGGTAGGTCCTCACCACCTGCTCATCTCAATCGAAGGGTTGGTAAGTCCTCACATCTTGCTCATCTTAGTCGAAAGGTTAGTAGCGGAGGATAGGCCTGTCTGTTTCTACCTAACAAAAAGGCCTTTGATCAGTATGAGTAGTTGGTTCCTTTGGATTCTGCTTAATGCCTTCAAAAATGTCTTTTCCACCCTTAACAAAGTCTGGAATTGTTTCCTCATCAAATCCGAAGTCTTCTTTCCTTCTTTTGATCTTGAGTAGATTTTATGCTTAACACCTATTGGCCCCTGCCTATTAACTTAACTAATTCATGGGTTCCCCTGAATCTAATTGTGACTCCAATAACTTGTCTCTCAACCTAGTTTTCATGGGTTGACTAAGAACCTATTGATGACTTCCAATGAAGTGTTTCTTATCCTAGTTTTCATGGGTTGACTAGAAACCTACCATGTTTTCATAGGTTGATTAGCAACCCATTTATGACCTTCAATGACTTGTCTCGTATCCTAGTTCTCATGGGATGAGTAGGAACCTATTTTATAACAACCCAAAATTTAACCCATAATAATTAATAAAATGATAAAATAACTTTATGAAATTATCAGAATTGAGCCATGGGAGTTGCACCATTATGTCTTTGGTAATTTTATGGTCAATTTCCATATATTAAACGTCAGAATCCGAGCCAATATGAAGAAGTTACGCATAAAAAAAATCAACGAAAAAAATATATTACATGGGTTAGGTCGACCAGGAAGTCTACCCAACCACACCCTAGGTCGACCTGCCGATTAACTTAGGGGGAGGGAAGGTCAACCTGGCGGTCGACCCACCCTACGTGGTGAGCGAACGAACTTTTTGTTCGTTCCAACAAGTTTTGTACATGATTTTTTTGATATTTGGCTCCATCTGGTCCTTCCGTGCTTCCATCCACGGCTTCTATTCAGCCTATGACATGGTAGCATGCTATTCAATCTTCAAATCCAACCATATGAGATCCACTTCTACGCTTATAAATAAACCCTAGGCCTAACACTTTCTCCTTATTCTAGATTTTCTCCTCTTGGGTTCACCTTTTCAAGAAGGACCCTAAAAGAAATAATTTTCCGAAGAGAGATCTTTTTAGTAAAAATATTTCAATACCCTCAAGTAGATCCGGGAAGAGCTTAGGACCATAGGTGAGTGATTGTAATTATTTTAAATTTCTTTAGGTAATTTAAAATAATTGGGTTTCCAATAGTTGTAGTTTTACTATGATTTTTGGAATAACCTTTTTAGTAGTTTATTTATAGTTTTTAGAATTATTTTCAGCCTATTTCTTTTAGCTATTCTTTTAAGTTAATTTTAGTTTATTTCTTTGGTTATAGCTTTTCATTTATTTATAGTTTATTTACAGTATTTTAATTTCTTTATTGTTATTTATGTGTTATTTATATCTTTTTTCCTATGCTTTGGATTTTCTTCTATTTTCAGTTTTCTTTTATTTCTCCTTCTTCTTCATGTATGAATTAGAATAGAATTAACGCAAAACTGAATTGAATTATAAGAATTTTGAAATAAAGAAAGATAAGATATAAATTATAAGGACTGTAATAAAATAGAACTAAGACTAAATTATACCTAATTATAATATTTATTGGACTGAATTAAAGAGATTGGCCTAGTTATGACTTAAAATTATAACTAAAAAGGATAAAGGAAGCTTATTTTCACATTTAGACCTTGGGTTAAGTAATAAGCATGATTATAACAAGGTTATAATAAAAAATAAAATAGAAGGAGGCTTATTTTAAGACTTAGGATCAATTAATAAGCAAAGATAGTAAAGGTAATAATAAAGGTTTATTTAATTAATTTATCTATGTTAATAAGCAAAGATTAATGTAGGACCTGTACAAAAAGCATTCCCTATTAGACAAAATGGTGGTCTTACATTATCCTGAAGTGAGATGAGAGGACGCTTATGCTAATAATGGTAGTAATTGGTCAAATAGAAGTCAAAATCATGGGGGATTTGGATAAGGGGCGCAACTAGATATTGTTTGGACGACGGGCCAGTAACAACAGCATTTCCCCTATTTTTCTATGGACACGATGTTTCCTAAAGTGAGGCGAGGGGCACGCTTATACCGGAGCACAGGTAATAAGAAGACCCAATAGGTAGAGCAATATGTAGCATGAGCATGGTGGAAGTTATGTGTGCGACTTCCATTCCGGTGCTCAGCAATCGCTATGAGTTCCAAGCGCTTAAGTATGTGTGCCTTTCGTAGGCACCATTGCCTTCTATGTAGGGGCTATATAACATCTAGTCCATAATAAATACTTTGTGCATATTTCATAGACACCATTATACTGCATGCATCTTTCATAGATGCCATTACCTTATGTGCAGGGGGTCATATAGCGTCTAGTCCGTAGTAAGGTCTATGGAGTTGCAGGCCGATCAAAAGGTAGGATTATAATTTCAGCATAATTATAGGATTAGGAACTCAGCCTAATCAAAGCAGCTAACAAAAACAAGTGCAAACAATCAAAGTTAATCAATTGCGGTAATTTAGTAGTTTGTATTAATTTCCAGCTTATTCTTTTTTCTTCCTATTCTTCTTATTTCCTTTATATATACTAGAACTGTTGTAAGGTCTATTACTTTTACTTTGCTTAAAGATTCCAGTAATTACTATCATTCACCAGACTTTTAGTCCGACCCACTCCTCTATTTTCTCCTTTTTCCCCCCATAGGAAATCAGGGGCAAGGAAGATAGACCATAGCTTCTTGAAGAATTGGAGACCCTATTATATATTCCTTCTTTTTATTTCCAGCGTTTTGTTCTTTTATTGTACTGGCACTGTATTAAAGGAAAGTTTGTGTTTGTACTTTGGTTTTTTTGATGAGACTGAGATTTTACTTTCATAAGATAATTATATTTGGTATTTGGAACATATGTGGTTTGTCTGAAGTATTTATGAAGTATTAATTTTTAAAATCACTTTTTTTAATTACTTCCGATGTGTTATTATCTATCTATTTTGTCTTGTGAATCTTAGTCTCTGCTAGCTTTAGTTATACCTACAATGCACCACATCTTTTACTGTGTCCTTTTGGGTATACTAAGGGGTGTGGGGTGTTTCATATTTATAACTTAATCTGGATAAAGTTTTCATGGGTGCATACAAACCAATTGGCTCTTGCCAGCTACTCTTACTACATAGTTTTCATAGGGTCGCTATGAACCTATTGACTGCTCCAACAACTTCTATATCATAGTTTTCATGGGTGCACAATGAACCTATCGGCTGCTCCAACAACTTCTACATCATGGTTTTCTTGGATGCACTACGGACCTGTCTCCCTAGCACCTTATATCCTTAGGCTTCTTATATTCGGGTCTCCTGACCTTCTGGATGAATTCTACTCATTCAGGAATTTATTCAATTTATATTCACTATTGGTTAACCTACTGTTTCTTCTACCTTTTTATCCTCAAAATGCATTAATGGGTCCTTATAAAGTGAATACATTCATATTAGAAGAAGCAATATTAATATAACAATACCACCCTTGTGGTTTTAAGTTAAGCCATGGATTAACCCTTTAACCCTCCATTTTAATCAAGAAAACCTTCTTCTTAAAATCAATAAAAACTCCTTTATTTTTATACCATGGGTTTTTCTTTAAAAATGAGATTGGATTCTTTGTTTTGAAAAACCAAACCTTTCGACTCCTTTTAAGTGCTAGCTTTCGACCTCCATCGAAAGCATATAAATCAAATTTCAAAACATAAGGCTCCTGCCTTTAAATACTTTAAAACCATTCTTTCGGTACCATTTAAACGTTTTAAAGTATATATATTTAAACTTTAGAACCTTAGCTTCAAAATCAATAAAGTACCCCTTTCGACAATATAGAAAGTACCCTTTTCGACCATGTTGGAAGTATACCTTCCAAAACCTTTGAAATACCCTCTTTTATATATATTGGGTTTATACTTAAAATATTATTTGGGTCGTATTTAACACAAAGGAAAGTAACTCTTTTGAAAGCCATAATTTTAGTAGGAAGCAAAGGTGTCTAAACGACCCCCTTTCGAAGACGTAGGAGAAGCAGCAGGGTTTTTATAAACCAAAACGACCCCTTTGAAAGCTCTCTTTCGAAAGGTAAAAAAGGCGGTAGTATTTGGCTTCGACACCGTCAAAGCTATTCTTAAAATAGAGAAGCAATTTCTCCTAAACCAATC
The DNA here is from genome assembly GCA_030765085.1 of Allium cepa. NCBI lineage: Eukaryota > Viridiplantae > Streptophyta > Magnoliopsida > Asparagales > Amaryllidaceae > Allium > Allium cepa. Next base: position 710,553,341 of record CM060932.1, read on the forward strand.
TTAAAAACATATTCTTAGTCGAAAGCTCTAGGTCAGAAGCTATTTACTTTGTCGAAATCTTCATAGTCGCTCCTATAAAATCTTTTACTTTGACGAAAGCTTTTATAGTCGAAAGCTATTACTTAGACAAAGGCGCAACCATGCCTTCCTTTAAAACCATTTACTTTGTCGAAAGCTACATAGTCGCTAACTTTAAGACCTTTTACTTTGTCGAAAACTCTAGGTCGAAAGCTACATAGTCGCTTCCTTTAAAACTATTTACTTTGTCGAAAGCTCTTGGTCGAAAGCCATTACATAAAACAAAGGTGCAACCACTTAAAACCTTTCTTTAAATCTTGGTCAAAAGCTACATAGTTGAAAGCAACATGGTCGAAAGCAAGCAGGCATTCTTTTCTTTAAAAACATAAGGATGCTTCTACCTCTTTGGTACCTCCCTTGGTTTCGACCTTTACCTTCCACCGTTGTTCAATTCAGTGTGTACCAAGTAGTTGATACTATGTGCATTGGTTAGTGGTCAAGGGTGGGGGGGTCTAAGTCGAAAGGTTCTGGGCGACGCTGAAGTAGGTGAAACACACTTTTAACATGATTTTAACCTTTTTAAGTAAACTTTGAAACTAACTTGCTATGTTTGTCAAATTCTTATCGGTTGCTGGTTTTCTTTACTAAAAGCACTGCCAACATTTTAGAAATAAATATTTACGAAATACCCCTTCTCCTTAATTAAATATATAAAACATTTAAGTCTCGTACCTTAAATAATTTTATATATTCATCAAAATATTTTGGAAAATTCTACAAAAATTCCAGAAAATCTCTTTTAGTATATTTTATAACATATAAAAATTCCAGACCCAAATTAATAAAGCTTTGCCCTCAAATTATTTATAACCCAATAATTCATTTTCTTTACTATAAAATTTATATAAAATGCATAATAATTCAGAAAATTATGGAAATTGAAACTCATCTCCAAAATTATATTTCCCTAAACATCAAATTTTCCCATGGCATTTAAACATCATTTAATCTCATTTTTGACCTAAAACCGTATAAAACCCCCTTAAACAATCTTGTTAAAATTAAATAAATAATAGATTAAGCATATCATCATCGAAGATATTATAAAGATGAATTTACCCTTAAATCCTAAAATATATGATTCAAAACAAATTAAAGATGGAATTGTTATTCACCTTGACTTTGATAAGGAGATTAGATTGAGATTGATTTCCTCTAAGCTCGAGTCTCTAGCTTTTAGTTTAACTTCCCTTTTCTTCACCTATGACCGGCCTTGCTCTTTTATTTGTTTATATTTTCGCTTAAGGTAAAATGAACTTATGTGGCTTAGGGAGAATAATATAAAGGTGGGAAATTGGTGTGGCAATGTCCCTAATTCCCGTAAGATAATTTAATCAGTCTTTATTCGACTTATAAGCCCATTTATTTTACTAAACATGGCCATTAATGTATTTGACAGTTCTTAATTCCCTTATCTCTTTACATTATTCTATTTAAGTTATTCTAATTAAATCTCCTGAATAATATTATTAAAAATAAGGGGTGTTATAGACTCTCCTCCTTAAAGAATTTCATCCTCGAAATTCGTTAAGGACTTATACTAAACATAGCAATCATCTATAACGACTCCTAACAACCAAACTAGCTGATCTGACAAGAAATTTATCTATATAAGGCCAATAAAGACATACCATAAAAGCTTTTCAGGATAAGCATCTCGAATCTTCAGTCTCCCGAGTACGGTCTTCCTCATTGTCGCTCCACTGACCTTTCATCAACCTGACTGTCTTAGACCTCAACTTTTTCTCATCCCTTGCTACAACTTGGACTGGTTGTCTGACAACTGTCAAACTAGTCTCTACTACCAAGTCTTCTAACCCTATCGGAGGAATAGTAGCCTCTGGATCATGTACAAACTTTCGAAGATGAGACACATGGAATACGTCATGGACACTTGCCAAACTGCTTGGTAACACTATCATGTGCGCGAGCTTTCCAATCCTTTCTATAATATGAAATTGACCAACATATCTTGGGGCTAGCTGCCCCAATTTTCCAAATCGTATCACACCTTTGATCGGTGACACTTTAATGAAAATCTTGTCTCCTACTGAGAACTCTAGGTCTTTACGCCTCTTATCTATGTAACTTTTCTGTCTAGATTGAGCTTCCTTCATCTATCCTCGGATTGACTCAATTTTCTCTAATGCCTCTCTTATCATATCTGGACTTAAGACTAATTGGTCTTCAATCTCAAACCAACACGCTGGCAATTTACATGGCCTTCCATACAAAGCTTCAAAAGGCGACATTCCTATACTAGTCTGATAACTATTATTATAGGAAAACTCAATCAAATGTGGGTGATCTTCCCAAGATCCACCAAAATCCAATACATAAGCTCTCAATAAATTTTCAAGTACCTTATTGAATCTCTATGTTTGCCCGTCCGTTTGTAGGTGATAAGTTGTACTCATCTTGAGCTTGGTTCCCAGTACTTCATGTAGACTTCTCCAAAATTCGCTAGTGAATAATGCATCTCTGTCATTGATTATGCTAGTAGGAATCCCACGAAGTCTAACTATGTTCTTCATGAACACTTAGCCAATACATGTGTCATTCTAGTTGACTTGATTGGAACGAGATAGGCATACTTGGTTAGCCCGTCCAATATAACCCATATGCTTTCATTTCCACTGTTTGACCTTGGAAACCCGTCAATAAAATCCATGGATATAAAATCCCATTTCCATACTAGGATTTCTAAAGGTTGAAGCAAACCGCTCGGCTCTGGTGTTCGGCTTTCACTTGTTGATATTTTGCACACTGCCTAGCCCACAAACCGACATCCCTCTTCATGTCTTCCCAATAGAAGCTCCTCTTCATATCATGATACATCTTAGTCCCCCGGGATGAATCGTAAACTTTGATCGATGCCACTCTTCTAGAACTTCTCCTCTCAAGTTCTCTACATTCAAAACACATAAGCGTCCCTTCTTCCTCAACCATCCTTTCTGGTCAAGATAAAAATCTTTCAAATCATCGATCTCTGATCCTATGTCAAGCCTTCTAATCCTCTCGGCCAACCTTGGATCTTCTTTCTGCTTAGAAGCTATTATTTCTATCAAAACTGGTCGCACTTCTATATAGGCCAACATAGCAGAATTTTGACTAGAACCTGTAGTCAATCTCGACTGTACACTGCAAGTGGTCAAAGCTTCTAAGTCCCTCCATTCTGCTAACATAGCTAACACCACATTCTGATGTTTTCTGCTAAGAGCATCCGCTACCTTGTTTCCTTTCCTTGAAGTATATTCTATAATAAAATCATAAGCAGCTAAAAACTCCAACCACCTCTGCTGTCGCATATTCAAATCCTTCATAGGGAATAAGTATCTTAATGACTTATGATCGGTTTATAGCTCAAATCTAAGAGATAATGTCTCCAAATCTTTAACGCGAAGATCACCGCAGCCAACTCCAAATCATGAGTAGGGTATCAAACTTCGTGTGGTCTAAGCTGTCTAGAGGCGTAGGCAATGATTTTACCATTCTGCATTAGCATAGCTCCCAATCCAGTCCCAAACGCATCACTGTATACTACCAACCCTTGGTTTCCATCTGGGACAACTAATCCTGGGGCGTTGGTCAACAGATGTTTTAACTTAAGGAAACCTTCCTCACATTTGTAGAACCAAATAAACTTCACATCCTTCCTGGTCAACTTCGTCAAAGTTGTTGCTATGCGCTAGAAATCGTTAATGAATCTCCGGTAATAGCCATCTAGTCCAAGAAAACTCCTGATCTCGGTTACCGTCTCTAGTCTCTTTTAATTATTGACAGCCTCGATCTTAACCGGATCGATTGCCAAACCTTCCTCTGAAACTACATGACCAAGAAACTTGACCTCTTTCTTACAAAATTAACATTTGGAAGACTTCACCTTCAGCTGATATTGCCTTGGCGCTTCCAGCACAGTTCTAAGATGTTCCTCATGCTCCTTTTCAACTTTCGAGTATACCAAAATGACATCAATGAATACAAAAATGAACCTATCCAGGTGCTCCCGGAAAACTCTTTTCATCAAATCTACGAAGAAACTAGGCGCATTTATCAATCCAAATAGCATTACCAACCACTCATATGAACCATAACTAGTCTGAAGTGCTATCAAAGGGATATTGTCCTCTTCCACTCTTAAATGATGGAACCATGTCATCAAATCCAATTGGGCGTACACTCTGGCTCCACTCAACAAATGAAATAGATCATCTATTCCCGACAAAGGATACCTATTCTTAATTGTCCTTTCATTTAGCTTTCTATAGTCGATGCACATCCATAACGACCTATCTGGCTTCTTTACGAAAACTATGGCCGCTCCCTAACGCTAACTGCTTGGTCCAATAAAATTCTTTCCTTCAAGATCCACTAGTTGCACCTGCAATTCTTTCATCTCAGTCGGTGTCTTCCAACTAGGTGGTCTACTAACAGGTTCAGCTCTTGGCACAAGATCTATCCAAAACTTGAAAGCTCATTTCGGTGGTAGCCGCATGACTGGCTCAAAGACATCTGCAAACTTTTTTACTACACGAACCTGACTTAACTCCTCTCTCACTTCTATGGCACTTAACAAAGCACAAACACTCATGTTGGACTTTTCTACTGAGTAAATGATTTGGTTATGACTATCTGGGTGTCCCTATGATATTTTCCTATCTTGGCAAAATATCCTAGCCTCATACTTTCTTAGCCAATCCATACCCAAAATGGTCACGCAATCCACGAAATCATATACATATAAACTGCATGCAAACTTATGACCTAACAACGCAAGTTCTAACTGGACATATCTCATCCCTAGAGTTGCGTACCCTCCTATTGGATTTCGAACCCGTAAGGAAGTAACTAGGAATGTGGGTTCTATGCATAAACTATCTACCATAAACTGTGACATAAATGAATGTAATGCACCGGTATCAAATAGTACCCTAACTGGAATACTGTGAAACAAAAGCGTACCTTACATCACAGCTTTTCCTTTATCTGCTGTAGTAGGTTTTAAAGAAGACGGTGGTCCAATAGCAAAAACCTTCCCTCTATCCGCCATAACTGGCTCTGGATATTGATTCTTGTGATGATCGATCTGGTCGTAGTTAAAGCACTTCACATTCATCTTCTCTGCAAGATTCTTCCCTTTGCATGTCCGAAATTCATGGGCATAGTGGCCCCTCTTATCACATTTAAAACATACCAAATCAGCCTTGGCCTTCTTTTCTGCTTCCCTCTTCTGGGCTCCCTTCTTCTTAAAGAATTTCCTTTTCTTTCCTTGAGGTCCCTAGGACTCAAATGGCTTTTCTCTTATGGGAACAACAAGCATCTCTTCATGGCAAAAAGCCATCTCCACTACCACATTACTAGGTTCTCGGATTTGCTCATAGTCATCTAGCAAGCTCGGGTCTCTATCCTCGAATGAACCTCTCATTCCTTCTGATGTCAGTGTCAACCAAAGCATATCCATATGGAGGTAGCTTATCAAACTTAGCAGTGCACTCGATTATTGCCATCTCTCCTTCAACTAGATCCATGAACTTTCTCATCAAAGCCGACTTCGCTACCTTAGACAAGAACCTCTGCTCAAATCTTCTTCTGAAATCAGCCCAAGTTAATTCTTCCTTCGGATCTACGGCAGTAACACTATTCCACCAAGGCAACGCAACTCCTTGCAGTTTCCTGGAAGCCAACCTCCTCTTCCGCTCATCCTCCAAGCCTAGATCATCAAATATCCTTTCACAATGCAAAAACCATTTCTCAACTTCAATGACATCCTCTGTTCCAACAAACGCTTTCCTCCCAGACTTGCATAGTCTCTGCTCAACTTAGCATAGTTATTCACAATTGGAGCCATAGGTTTAGCTCCTCCAACATTACCAGCTAATCCAGCTTGCAAAAGATTGGCCAACAATTGATACACCATCCCCACATCAACTGGTAGATTTCCAACACCTACATCGGCCTCGACATTTGGATTATCATTAGCTTGTCGACCTTAGTTCCTCCTGGTATTAGGTCGAGCATTACCATTGGTTATATGCTTCCTCCACCAAGATTTCCTCTTCTTTGTCCTACTTTCATAACTTCTTTTTTGTAAATCTACATACGAGCCTTAGTAAGATACAAAAGAATGGTCTAAGAGAGAGGGGAATGCATACTTATTTATGTACACATATATTAATTACAAGTATGTTATAATAACGTTAACCCAAACCCCGATTTTATTCCTAATATATTAGATTATGTTTTGAAAATCTTTTAGGATTAAATTGCTTAAGTTTTCGTAAACCTATGCTCTGATACCAACTGGTAACATCCCCCTACTTGGAGGCCCAAGACTAACGGCTACGGATGCTGCAATTGTCCATAGTTATTAATCCTCGACGACCAAATACGACGACATTGGATACATTAATACAGCAGAATCGCATGAATACGGAATAATTTTAAAATTTTCAAAAATAACTTTTCATTCCATTTCACTAATCATTTCAACATTCTTTACATAATCCCATAAGAACAGACCACATTTAGAAATATATAATTATTACAAATACACCAAGAGCGACATATAAAGATGCCCCTTTGGTAGATCAGAGTATATAATAAGGCACTTAAACAACTTTGCCTTAATAAAAAATACACAGCGGTATCAAAAGAAAGAGAACTCTAAATAGCTAATCTGCTTCCTGCACATCACCGGAAGCTTATTCGTCTAATATGGTACCTGAAAACCTCAACCCTTAGACTACTCAAAATCCATTGAGAATCCGAGAGCTTAAGGGGAAAACATAAATTTCGAGTCAAACATAAGTTTGGTGTGAATAATAATCTAACATCTCAATCACTTAGATATCTAGTGAGATCACGCCGCTTAGTAGAATGGGTTTTCCCTACACTAGTATCATAAAACCTTTACAAAACCAAATATTATGCTCCTGCATCCACAATGGTTAAAAATATAGTCACTTCAAAATATTATGATGATATGCATATTAAATTAAAACATCATGGATTTCCCATCCCTGTTTAATTGACTCCCTAACAAAATTATAGTTTCTAGGGTCACTCTTACCCTAATAGTTTTCATGGGCTTACTAACAACCTTTACATTCTATATAGACTCTTCATCCTATTTCATAGTTTTCATGGGTGCACTATGAACCTATTAGCCTCTGCCTATTAACTTAATCAATTTATAAGTTCCCCTAAACCTAATGTGACTCCAATAACTTATCTCTCAGCTTAGTTTTCATGGGTTGATTAGAAACTTATTAATGACTTCCAATGAAGTTTTTCTTATCCTAGTTTTCATGGGTTGACTAGGAAACTACCTAGTATTCATGGGTTGACTAGGACCCCATTTATGACCTTCAATGACTTGTCTCTTATCCTAGTTTTCATCGGTCGACTAGGAACCTATTTATAACTTAACTCGGATATATTATTCATGGGTGCAATACAAACCAATTGGCTCTTGCCAGCTACTCTTACTACATAGTTTTCATGGGGTCTAAATGAACCTATTGACAGCTCCAACAACATCTATATCATTGTTTTCATGGGTGCACTATGAACCTATCGACTGCTCCAACAGCATCTATATCATAGTTTTCGTGGGTGCATTATGAACCTGTCTCCCTAGCAACTTATATCCTTGAGCATCCTGTATTCGGGTCTTCTGACCTCCTGGATGCAATTATACTCATTCAGGAGTTTATTCAATTTATATTCACTACTGGGTTAATATAATGGTTTTTCTACCCCTTTATCCCAAAAATGCAGTTATTGGTCCATTATAAAGTGAATATATTCATATTAGAAGAAGCAATATTAATATAACAATCCATCCCTGTGGATTTAAGTTAATCCATGGTTAATCCCTTTAACCCTCCATTTTAATCAAGAAAATCTTCTTCTTAAAATCAATAAAAACTCCTTTATTTTTATACCATAGGTTTTCATTAAAAATGAGATTTGGTTCTTTGTTTTGGAAAACCAAACCTTTCGTCTCCTTCAAAGAGCTAGCTTTCGACCTCCTTCAAAAGCATATAAATCAAATTTCAAAACATAAGGCCCCTGCCTTTAAATACTTTAAAACCTTTATTTCGATACCATTTGAATGTATTAAAGTATTTATATTTAAACTTTAGATTCTTAGCTTCAAAACCAATGAAAGTACCCCTTTTGACAATATAGAAAGTACCCCTTTCGATAATGTTGGAAGTATACCTTCCGAAATCTTTGAAAGACCCTCTTTCATAAATAATGGGTTTATACTTAAAATATTATTTAGGTCATATTTAATAAAAAAAAGCAACTCTTTCAAAAGCCATAATTTTAGTAGAAAGCAAAGGTGTCTAAACCATCCCCTTTCGAAGACTTAAGAGAAGCGGCAGGGTATTTATAAAACAAAACGTCCCCTTCGAAAGCTCTTATTCGAAAGGTAAAAAAGGCAGCAGTATTTGGATTCGACACCGTTGAAGCTATTCTTAAAACAGAGAAACACTTTTTTTGAAATCAACCTTTAAAACATATTCTTAGTCGAAAGCTCTAGGTCGAAAGCTATTTACTTTGTCGAAAGCTACATAGTTGCTTCCTGTAAAATCTTTTACTTTGTCGAAAGCTTTTATAGTTAAAAGCTATTACTTAGACAAAAGCGCAACCATGCCTTCCTTTAAAACCATTTACTTTTTCGAAAGCTACATAGCCGCTTCCTTTAAGACCTTTTACTTTGTCGAAAAGCTCTAGGTCGAAAGCCACGTACTCACTTCCTTTAAAACTGTTTACTTAGTCGAATGCTTCTACCCTTTCGGTACCCCCTTTGGTTTCAAACTTTACCTTCCGCCATTGTTCAATTCACCATGTACCAACTAGTTGATACTATGTGCATTGGTTAGTGGTCATAGGCAGAGGGTCTAAGTCAAAAGGTCATGGGTGACGTCGTAGTAGGTGAAACCCACTTTTAACATGATTTTCTGATTTTAACCTTTTTAAGTAAATTTTTTAACTAACCTACTATGTTTGTCAAATTCTTATTGAATGCTGGTTTTCTTTACTAAAAGCACTGTCGACATTTTAGAAATATATATTTACAAAATACCCCTTCTTCTAAATTAAATATATAAAACATTTAAGTCCCATACCTTAAATAAATTTATATGTTCATCAAAACACTTTGGAAAATTCTCCAAAAATTACAGAAAATCTCTTTTAGCATGTTTTCCAACATATAAAAATTCCAGACCCAAATTAATTATGCTTTGCCCTTAAATTATTTACAACCCAATAATTTATTTTCTTTACTAGAAAATTCATATAAAATCCATAATAATTCAGAAAATTATGGAAATTAGAACCCGTCACCAAAATTTTGTGTTCCAAAATATAAAATTTTCCAATGGCATTGAATCATCATATAATCTCATTTTTGACTTAAAACCGTATAAAATCCCTTTAAACAATCTTGCTTAAATTAAATAAATCATAGATTAATCATATCATCATCTAAGATATCATAAAAATGAATTTACCCTTAAATTCGAAAATATATGATTCTAAACAAAATAGAGATGGAATTATTATTCACCTTCGCTTAGATAAGGAGATTGGATTGAGATTGATATCCCCTAAGTTTGAATCTCTAGCTTTTTGTTTAGCTTCTCTTTTCTTCTCCTATGGTCGACCTTGCTCTTCTTTTTGTTTATATTCTTGCCTAAGGTAAAATTAACATATGTGGCTTAGGTAGAATAGTATAAGGGTGGGAAATTGGTGCGGCAATGACCCTAATGCCCTTAAGATAATTTAATTAGACTTTATTATACTTATAAGCTCATTAATTTTACTAGACACGACCACTAATGTATTTAACAATTCTCAATCCCTTTATCTCTTTACAATATCTATTTAATCTATCGTAACTAAATCTCTTGAATAGTATTATTAAAAACTAGGGGTGTTACAAGAACCTAATAAGCAGAATGATAACATATAATATCAAAAGATAATACACGAAGTTACTCTAATATACATAACATTTTAGAGTTACTAATCATGGTACTATCATCTGCTTGGACATTTATAATAGCCTATTCCTACAATTGCTAATATATATATATATATATATATAATGTAATGTAGCGGAAGGTAGGTAGGCATCCATCTCCTCTCCAAGAGCTCGATGAATATTAAAAAACCTGTCTTTCTCAGACTACTTGAAAGAGCACCCATGGTAAAAAGGAAAAATAAAACCATGGGTAAGACATAAATTTGGTATGAGAAACTCAAGAAACACGTAATTAGCATATAATAGTACTTTTAAGACCATCGTAATGGTTATCCCTTCAAAAGAACCAACCATTGATTAAGAACATATTGCGATATAATAGATAATGTTTAGGGTAAAGAATATAAATCAAAAAACTGTTATGTCGCTTGTATCCATGACACAATAATATTGAAGTACAATCAAAAGCGCTAAGGTGCGTTCGCATATGGATTTTCCATGAAAACAGTCCCATCTTAAAAACTAAAGTGGATCTCCATGACAAGGATCAGAAAATACCTTCTGAGCTTCGTACATCTCTAGACAGAATATATCATAAGGTAAACATAATAGGCCCAATGCCCAAACACATCCGTCCTCTCGTGGAACCAAGTATCAACAACTCCCCACACATAACATATCGATAGCATACTTTAAATATGGAGTTGATATACCCCATGGATTAGCTAAACCCGGAATTGTGCAGCCTTCTTTTTCTTTAGTTATATACCGATGGAGAAGTCACATTCAACATCTCAAAGCACGAGCCACAACTCGAATAGATCATGAATTCCTAAATGAATTCTAGCATCTCGAATAGATCACGAACCTCTAAATGGGTTCTAGCATCTTGAACAGATCTCGAATCAGATTCCAGCGTCTCGAACGGATCACAAACCTCTTCCAAAGCATAGATCACGTATATGGTTTTGAAATGGATATGGTTTTGAATCATATCATATAAGTACACTCCTTCGTTTACCAAGTGCTCTGAAATCAATCGATAGATTTTTAGTTAACTCAACCTCGGTTCTTTTAAAAATAAATAGACAATACATAAGGGTAGAGATCATCTCCTATTCGAATGGATTTCCTTATCATTTGTTATAGAAGAGCAAGACAAGTTTATATGTAGGTATATCATCACTAAGTGAATAACCTACCATATAATTCCCATGTTTTGTGTAGATACTTCCCAAGTTAATTTGGTCATATTCAACGATGATGAAATAATCACATATGGAAACCAATTCTCGTATACTTATCATGTTTCAACCTCTTAACTTCCGCTATCCCTCGGTCAAGAGTGATGCCCGGTAGGTTAGAGCATTATTGCTTCTACACCCTGATCGAATCATCATTCTTAACTATCATAGATATAAACAAGTCTACTTTGTCGGTTTTTGTGCTAAGCACACGACTAAATATTTTACATAAACAAGTTAATACATGAAGTATGATTAACACACCAAGTGAATAACCGTACCATATAATTTCCATGTTTCTTCCAGATACTTTCCAAGTTAATTTGGTCAAATTCAAAAATAATGAAAGCATATGGAAACCAAGCCTTGTATACTTGTCATGTTTCCCACCTCCTAACTTCCGCTATCAATCGGTCAAGGGTGAAGCCCGGTAGTTTAGAGCACTATTGCTTCTATACCCTACTCGAATCATAATTCTTAACTCTTAAGGATAAAAACATTTCTACTTTGTTGTCTTTAGTGGTAAGTGCATGACTATATACTTTCCATAAACAACTAAACATACAAAGCACGATCAAGTCACATAAACGACTTTTAATCCTTTTTTTATTTAACTAATCCTTTATTAATTTAACCTCTTTTAATAAAACTCTTTTATCTAATAAAACTTCTTTTATTTATTAAACTCCTTATTCAATCAAACTTCCTTTATTAATTAAACTCCCCTTATTAATTAAACTTCACTTATTAATTAAACTCCACTTATTTAATTAAACTTCTTATTGATTAAAACTTAACTTGTTTAAACTTGTATAGAGATTTAATATCCCTTTATAAAATATATATACTTGCATTCTACTATTCACGTATTTTACTATTTAAGTATTTACCATTCTCGTATTTTACTATTCACGTATTTTACTATTCACGTATTTTACTTACTTTAAAATATAATCAAAAAAGTTAAACAAATGTTGCTAAACATTATTACTATAAACCCCTTCTCTTTTATAAATTAAATATATAACTTTTTCCATTTTTATTTCCAAAGATTCCATACTTGTTATTATATTTAAAAGTTCATTATTAAAGATCTAAGTGTATTTTTAATCACTTAACAATATTTTTCCACCGTAAAATGTAATTTAAGGGTTCAAAAGCAAATGTTCCTAAAACGTTGTTTATTATAAACCCAAAACATTCCATATTTTAAACTTTATTTTAAAACTTGCATTTTATAGATTTAATTATATTTATAAGTAAAAACAAATTTTACTAAATCATTGTTTACTACAACCCAAAACCATTTACTTATAGTTAACTTTAAAATAACTATCTAGTTATTTTCCTAAGTATGATTATAAGGGTTAAAAATAATTTTTACTTAAACATTGTTTACTACAACCCAAATCCATTTTATACTTATCATTAAATTTAAGAAATTCAATTTAAAGATCAAAGCATATCCAAACTTATTAAGTAAGGTAGTACACTTTTATTTAACTTCTAAAAATAATTATTCTTAACTTAAGTGTTATAACCCAAACTTCCTTTACTACATTCATAAATACTTAACTTGCATTTTTAAAACTTATATATATTTATTAAAAACCTTTTTAAAATGAAGTATATATTTATATGCATACTAATTTATTTAAGCTAATATAATTAGTAAAATTCTAAAATGATTTGAATGATATTACACTACATAAGCTTCAACCATTCACAACACACTATCAACTTTTCACACAACAATATCAAACATGTAAACAAAAAGTCTTGACCACATTGCATGTTTTGGAGGGTTATAAGAGAGATGATAGTACAAATAATTTTGTTACTTGCTTTCCAAAGGAAGGAGTGGGCCAAAAGTAATAACTTGCATTGTTATCCATTTAATTTTATATCCTAACAACAATAAATACACACAGAACATATATGAATTAAATGGTTAGTTAACTCACCTAAGCCCAATCCAAACCAAGTTGTAGATAAGAAACCCAAAACCATTCACTTCTCTTTTCCAATACCCCATCTCCGATCGTTGAAATCAAATGAAACCATTTCCGACGAACTCCTCTTCACGCTTGCTTCCCGATGTACCCAACCATGTCAAGCATGATCTACCACCCGAAATGCGACCCACTCGCATTTACTTCTACAGTGCAATGTTGCAGTTCACCAGAGATGACCGCATGTCTCCAATCTAACACCACCAACTTGCCTTCGCATAAATAGCACTACGCTACCATTTCCTTGGCCCAACTGCACATTATTCTCCTCTACTGCCAAACCCTAGTTAAAGGCCAAAATATCAACCATGGTCGATCGCCACTGCCCCTACCAATATCCATATGAATGTGATGCCCTCTTCCATACGAGTCCAATGAATCTTATCCCATGCTTCATCGTTGCATGTAACTCTCTGTTTAACTGATTTTAAGTGGTGGTTGTGTTTTCTTTGTTTACAGAAGGAACGAGGGAGAGTAAAATGAATAACGTGAAGAGAGCGAGAGAAGTGTGGACGGGGTGGTGTCTATATAATAATATATATATTATATTTAATTTTCTCAAATAATTCGATACACGTTTCAAGCTCATACGATCACATAGTACATCTTATAATTTCATGTGTTTTGAGGCCCCTTATCGACGATGCGATATTCCGTCACCTTATCGATATTTCTTCAAACTATTTATTTTTGTAAAAAAAAATTATTATCATAAGCTATTATTTAGAAGGGGGTTAACAAGGTTATAAAATCAATTTAATCACACAAAATTCAAGATTCAAATATTTAAATAATTCAGATATTTAAATACGTAGTGTCCGAAATTTCGGGTCATTACATTCTCCACCAGTTAGAATATTTCATCCTCGAAATTCTAACACAAGTAACAAAACAAAACAATCACACTTTAATACTTAACTGTATTATAATCATTAGCAAACATAGCTTATCGTTTTCCTAGGTTCAAAACCTTCTCATCGTACAAGGATGATAAATAAACTACTAAGTGTACCCTACGCTCAACAATCTCAGGATATTACTTAGTCGATTATTCATGCTACCTCAAACAAATTGATGAGTCCTTCCCCAAACTCTCCATATGCCAACAAATATAGTGTACAAATAAACTAAAGGCCGTACGATGTACATGTACCATTCGTATGCAATATCAAATCTGATCACCCGTTCGATCACATAGATTTCACTTTCAAACTAGTATAAATCACTTGACCTCTCTAGTGCAAACTTCGATCATGTTTCTTGATAAAGACCTCTGTTCTTCCTACATAGCCATATGCTATGATAAAGAACTTCAGAATCACAGCAAGAATTTGTATCAAGTGTTCGCCATCAAGAATTTGGTGAAAAATCCTTGTTCGGACCAGTGTATACCACCTCGAAATCAGGTACTCGAATCCTAGATCAAGACCTATCATGCAAATAAAATGATCTACATACAACTTACGTATTTTATTCTATTGGTTTCTTAACTACACTAATTACTTTTTAATTCACATTTATTTTTAAATAAATTATTTATCATATAATATTAAAATCATTAATGAAAAATTTCTTAAAATATGTATTACTTAAGTTTATAAATTTCTTATAAAGACTTATCTTCACTTATAAAACATTTCATCAAAACAAAATTACAATTTACAGCATTTCAGGACTTAAGTTCATTATTCGTATAATACAATACTACATCCTAATAGTATAAACAAAACATACATATTTATTTTATTTTTTAAGGATGTTCAATAAATTTTTAACTTGCTTTGACTTATTATCTTCTTAATTTAAGAGTTACATAAACATACCTTTTATATTATTACAAAATCATTTAGCTTCAATTTCTATATCAATTCGAAAGTTCCAAACTGTTCGAAATAGTTGAAAAATTCTTTTTCACTCCAATAAATGAAAACTACAAAGCAACATATCATAACATGATGCACAAATCAAATCGTCCTAATGCATAAGCTACATTCATCCATAAAATAACTTAACAAGAAAACTTTATAACTAAACACCCGGATTGTTTTTCAAATCATTTTGAAATAATATGTACGCATACCTTTTTATACCAAATTATACTTTCGGGTTTAAGTCAGAATCATTTTTTCCAAGAACTCTATAGCAAACTAGTATTGTAGCATCCACCACTTTGAAACTTGAAAATAAACGTCGATGATGCTGCAATCATTACCAGAATTATTTTCCAATGACAGAAGTGAGTTCAGTTTTGTCGCCTTTAAATCCTTTTTAAAACATTTCTATTCAAACATACTGTTAAATAATACTATTATTAGTTTCTCAAAAACCTTGAAAAACAATTTTCAAAACATCGGGATTTAAGTTCTCAAATTCTTAGTTTAAATCCTTTTTATTTATAAACCATTTTTATCTCCTTCAAAATAAAGTCCTTTCTTATATAAAATCATTTCGCAAATATATATTCTAAAATATTTTACCTTTCTTTTATTTTGTAATATGCAACCTTGTTAAAGTTAACTTTTTAACCCAATATTATCATCGAATGCCTTATAGTCAAATTGTAAAACTTCATTCACAGTGTTCCTTTAAATATCCCCCTCAATTACTATCGACCTAATCCATGTAGTAAAAAGGTAAAACTTCTCATAAATTGGCCGAGCACAAATCAACAATCAACAAGCGATAACACAGCTTGTAAACTGGATGAGAAATATTTAACTAATAATTCTACAAATGATAATAATGCTCATAAACTGGTTGAGCATGTCAAATCATTTTACAAAGGATAGCAATGCTCATAAACAAACCGAGCATGGCTAAACTAATTAATAAGGGGCAATGAATTAGCATCATTAGTCCCCTACATTAATTGAACTACACTATTAACTCATACTTATATTAGTAGGTCTTTTAATTTTCGTTGTTGGAATTACCCTTATGACATACCTTTATAACAAATACAAATACACTCTCATATGTATAATACACTTAATTCGTGCTAGGGTATTCTATTACCTTATCTCTTTATGAGTTATACCTAACCAAAGCCAAGGTTCTTACTTAACCTTCAACTTTGATACCAGCTGTAATGAAATGACCTTATCGACCCTCGAATGTCGACACTAATACGTCCGTGGCATTCACGTGCCGAACGTCCATGTACTGAAAAGACAGAAAATTTAGGTAAAAAGAAAAGAAAAAATGGAACAAGAAAAGAGGGAACAAAAACATCAAAACCTCACATGTAGAACGATAACATATAATATCAAAAAATAATACACAAAGCTGCTCTAATATACATAGTATTTTAGAGTTACTAATTAGAGTACTATTATTAGCCTAGATAGTTATTAACAGCATGTCCTTGCATGCTCTAATATACATAGTATTTTTGAGCGGGGTTAAAACGAAAAAGTTATTGATATTTGAAGTTTTTCAATCATAAATAATTATATATGTAATTAAAGAAATAAAAATAATTAACTAATGTTAATTACCATTAGTAAGAATTAACTAATAGTTATCGTTACTTAATCTGTAAGGATAATTAACATTTATGTTAATCGGTTAAATACAGAGATAATATCACAAAAGAGGAAATTAATCAACGTAATCAAATAGCGGAAGATAATTAACCAAAAATATGTTAACCGATCAACTACACAATTAGGATCGATCGATTGCTAGCGATCAACTGGTGGCACCACCATAGTCGATCGGTGGATGTATTGGCTGCGAATTTTAGTGTGGCCGAACATCCCAGATTTAAAATAATTTAAGATAATGGCTAGATTGATTCGAACCCGTATAAATACGGGCCTAACCCCTCACTTTTTTGTATTTTCTAAAGCACGATGAAGCTCTACCATTTTATCTTCTCCATAAATTCTTAATTCTAAATAAAAATTATAATTTAAGTACGTATATACACGTGGAGAATAGTAGAGGATAATTGAGAGGAAGAATAGGGTTGAATCAAATCATTAAAGCCAAGGTATATTATAAATCCAGATTTGAATTTAAATTAAATCCAAATCTCTTCTAAGATCTAGATTTCTAATAGATGTATGTATGCTTGTGCTATATGTATTCAAATAGGAAGAATAATTAGAGTCTGAAATAACATGGATTAGATCTTGAGATTAGGAAACAAGAAAGGTGAATGGGAAATTATATATCTTCATATAATATTGGATTTATATTGTTGTAAATCTATTCTTGTATGCCTAATGTAAAATTGGAGTTATAGGCCTAATTATATATGTGAACTGAATTTACAAACCATGCCTTCATATTTGCAATAGATAACTTGGATTTAATATTGTATGTACTTGAATCTGGAAAGTATTATGTAGCAGTGGTCCCTAAGTTTAGTATTGGGTAGCAGTGTCTTTGAATTTAATGAATTATATTGCAGTCCAAGATTTTTTTGAATTTATGAGTTATGCAATTAAATGTAAATTAGAAGTTATCAAAATAAATTATTAGGATTTAAGTAATATTTTAATTCATTGCAATGTTGAGCGTTGCAATGTAAATTTCTAGATTATCAAGTTTAGATTCATAAAAAAAGTGTATTGTTTGAAATAAGAAGGAACGCGCCTAAAAGAAAGAGAGGTATAAAATATGGATATTTACCGTATTTTGTACCGTTTATTTCAATAACTACAAAAATACAATTTCGTGTAATTCCAAACATAACACAAAATTTCTTTTTGGATAAGATATAGAGATTTACAATGTTAACTATTCCTTTTGAGGAGTGCCAATTCATTAAAATGTAGAAATTTCTAAGTATGAATTAAAGAATTATAGTTGTGATAATAACAATGTTGAATTGTTAAATTAATATATACATGCAACAAGTTAAGGAAAGAAATCAAATAGTAAACGATAAAAGGTAGGCAAGTAATAAAATGATGAGGCAACAACAAGTATATAAAATGTACGAATAAGGAAATTCCACTAAACAAGGAAGGATAGTAAGGGTTAAAAATGATTGAAATAAAGATCCAATAGTAAGATAAGAATATATAGTAAAAGATTCTAAATTCTTTTAAGTTCAAGGAAAGTAGTAAATGGTATCAAACCAAGATTAATGAAATAAGGAATCACTTAAATAAAAATAACTAAAGATGAGTAGCGGAAGATGTAAGGCGTGATAATGAAATAAGAATATATATAAACATACATATACGTAGCCTCAAATATACGTTTATGATGGGTGTGAATCATGGTTGTGAAAATCGCTAGGCGGATGCTAGGCGGTAAGCATAGACTAGAGATTAATCGTCTAGACGGGGATTAATCGACGATTAATCGGAGCTAGGCGTTTTGGATAAACTCATGGATTTTGGATAAAATATTAGTATTTTGTTTAGTATTAATTGATCCATAATGTGATATCATGGATTTAGATGGTTTTGGAAGCAACCATGGAGATAAAATTTCTTGAAACAAACATTTTCATGCCTATAAGAGGCATCGAGGTTGAATTGGTGTATAAATGGTGCTTATAATATGCTAAGATAATGCAGTAAGTCTCATCTAGGCAGATTATTCAAAATCGCAGGTGGTAAGGTTAGCCTAGTGCCTAGGTGGGGCCTATGCAGAATTCTAGAAGGATTTTACAGCACTGACTATGAATTATTAACGTTCGCTAAAGATTACCTTATATAAGAATAACATATCATTAAAATGGGTTGGAATGCTTGGTTAGTATTGTTACACAACAGAAGTATGCCCACTTAAGAAGCTACTAGCAGTTGTATATACATTATACTAATGTGGGATATATCTAATTGTAGGACCTGTGGAATTATATACATTCGCATATAGATGAGGGATCGCCAAGTAGGAAAGTTTGCCTCAGTCGAAGTGTCAAAGGGCAAGTAGAGTCTGCTTCAATCTTTTAGGTGGGTATTAATTAACAAGTGGGTATTACTTTGATTGAATTATGCAATCTAAATAGGATGCTGAGCAAGGCTCGAAACTATGTCAGTAAGTGTTTGGTGCCATATTTAGGAGTAAGAGCTGTATATAGGTCGAGAATGTCATCAATCCTGAGTAGTCGATGGAAAGACAAAGGTTACATTTAAGTCTTGCACCACCATAGTTGGTAAAGGCAAGGCTAGATAATCCTTTATGAAGGTCTTTCAAAAAAAAGATCGAATACGGCTAACAATTGTGACGCTGTTATTAGGCACTACATGAGTTCCTTGGTATGCATGACGACACGGACGTGATACTGCGTTGGTGATGGATCCTAACGATGTATTGCGTTACAGATACTAGTAGGGATAGTTTCTTGGTACAAAGGGGGACTATGGTACTTATATATTATATGTATATGCATACACGTATGTGGTTATGGTCTACTTCGGATAGGCATATTGGACGTGTACATGGAGTCAAGTTGACTAAGTAAAATAAAAGACATAACATGTGATGGAAGGAAATCATCATAAAATAGTATTTTGTATAAAGTGTGTAATTTACCAATCACCAAAGTATTGTTTTGAACCTTCCATATTATAATCGCAAGATACTTAGAGGGTCGAGTACTAGTACAAGGCGGAAATAGTGGAAGGACAAGTTTTCTTATGCATGCACTGCACTGATAAGGGAAATAGATATTGAAAGTGTCAATCATGGTGAGTAAATATATGTTTTATTATACTTTACTATTTCTCTATGAGTTTATACCGATAGTGCTCCGATATTCATTTATTTAATTGAAGGATACCAAATCAACAATTTGTATTTTGGTGGACTTGGATTCTTGATTTAGTGAAAAATCGAGCCCATCGTGGTGTGGGTTGTCACCATCTCCTTAGTTATATGAGATTAGTATTATGGTCAACTGAAGTCAACTCAAAGTCAAAGTCTTTGGTCAGAGCATTTTGGTTAATAGTAAATGTTATTATTGAACTAAGGACTTTGTGTTCGGACTATAGAGCTGAATATGGATGATAATGGAATTTTGACCATTACCAAATTCCATAAATCCAAAGTGATATAGTTCTGATGAAGAGAATTGGTGTAAATAATTTACACTACCGGGTAACGTGTAATAAAGTAAAATTAGATTTTACCGATGCCAAATAAGCAATAAATTTGGCCATAATGCCACACACCTGCTAAATGATGTGTGAGTGTTAATATTCAAACTGTTTGATATTAATTGCTGACCAAATTTACATCTAAGTATCACACAGCTAAATGTTGAATACTCTTATTACCACCCGATTTAATTAAATTATACTTGTTCTAAATTAATTAATATTTATAGATTATTAATTATAAAATTTTATTTGATGTGTACTGATCAATATTAAATAATGCGCATATAATAGTTGAATGTCCTTCAGACAATATTAGCGGTAACTTTATAGGCCTTGGTGTAGTGCCTTATGTAGTCGAAACAAATTTTTTCAAACCAAATATAGCGAATGTTTTTGCCTAATGTAGCTGCGACTCTTGTATCCCCCTTAAACATTATTCCCAAGAAGCCTTAGTCATCATTATTCTCAAACATGCCATGCAATGCGGGTGTTCGTATTCCTAGAAAATTTTAAATTAATTCAGTTAATGGTGTTTTGATTCCTCCTTTGGAAGTCATTAGGGCTAGATCTTTGTTATGGAAGAACCAGCTTATTGGGTTTTTAATGGATAAATATCCTCTGTTTGGTATGGTTAAATCGGTCATGAGGCAGAGATGGAAACTAAAAGGGAAATCACTATAAGGTATGACAACGCCATGTTCTACTTTTAGTTCTCTTGCCCCAAAGATCGTCAAAAAGTCCTTGAGGAAGAACCGGTTATCATTGATAATAAACCTTTTGTTATAACGAAATTTCCTCCTTTTATTGACTCTGCTAGAGAACATGTTCTCTCTCTTCCTATTTGAGTTTGCTTCACAAAAATACCATCAGTGCTTCAATCTTTGGTTGGGATAAATTGGTTAGCTAGTATGATTGGTGATCTGCTTTGTTTTGATGTTTTCATTGTTAGGAGAGAGATATTATTGGTTTATCCTAAGGTGTTGACTGAGGTGAAACCTGATAGACTGTTGCCGTCAGTTCTGTAAGTGGATCCTTCTCCTGACGATGTTGCTTATGTTGATGATAATTATTTATGGAAACCATCGATTTGCATCCATTGCCAATCGTTTGGTCACACAGGTGGAGCTTGTTTTTAGTCCTCTGAGCCTCCTTCTACTAAAGTTCCACTTCCCAGGCCTTCAAAGAATTCTGGGATTCCAAATCCTCTGATTTTTTCTACTCTTTAAGTTTTGTCTCTCCGATGGAACAATTACCTATGGTTGATTTGGCTACAAATTACAAGGAACCATTATAGCTCCCTCCATACTCACTTTCTTGATAGTAGAGGTTCCTCAACGTGAGGTTAAGTGGCATGCTGGTGATGTCGTTTGGATCCATCCTTCTAGTATGTGTTATGAGCATGTGCATAAGCAAATTTTCAAATTCATCTTTGATGACATATGGGACCTCCGTTGTTTATATTATATTCCTATTAAGGAAGTACATGTCTTGGCAGTGGAAGGACGGTTAGGTAATCACAATGGAGAGCTATTTTCCTATGATAGTTGGAATAGGGATGGGATATACACCTTAGGCTCTACAGTCTCCTCATGAGATATTACAGGTGTAACGAACCGTAATTTTATCACTTTGAAAGTAGGAATATTTTATTTTAAAATATTCAAATATAGGTTTATTTCAAAACAATAATCATGTTTTGTACAATAAATAAGAATGATGAAATTATTTTAGAACTTATTTACAAAATAGAGAGTTTGGATTTTCATTGTAAAAGGGACAAAAGTCGATTTTCAATAAAATTGAATGTATGATCAAATAGTGATTTGAACGATAAATAATCTATTTGGATTTGTTATAAAATAGTAAAAATGGTTTATATTTGTTTTATAAACATATATACTTGTTTTATAAAAGTGTATAAACTTCGTCGCACTTTGACAAATCGACGTCGCATTTTTATAAATTGAATTTCAATATTATTTAATATGATTTTATAACTAAAATAATCTTATTTTTATTGGTTAAAGATGATAACAAATCAATGTTCGAGTTTTTTTAACACAAACAAATAGTTTGATTAAAACAAAAATTGTGACCGTAAAACGCTCTATCAAAAATCAACGTTTTGTTAAATGTATGTTGTGTAAACATTTCGCAACCTGAATAGTTATTTATATAAACATACTAACCCATAAATGTATGTAGAACTAGAAAATATGAATTAAACTAAGTGAGTAATTAATTAAACAATGTTAACAAAATCTAAACAAAATCTAGTCAAATCACATCAAATCCAAACCAGATCTTCCCGTTAGCCACAAATGCATCAAAATCATTTCCTTAAATGCTAAGGCAAGAGACAAAGGAAAAAGTGGTAGGTAATGGAAGTGATATGGATTAAAGATGGAAGTGACCTTAGCCTAATAGTTAAGGAAGGGCTATTTTGGTCTTTTTACCTAAAGATATTTTATAAAAAAATTATTCCTATAAATAACCATGCATACTCTACTCATTTCATTCATCTTATTCTTCATTTCTAAAGCACTTCCTCCTTACTTTAATGGCCTCTCAACTAATAAAAATTATGAAGAAAATTTTAGCAAATAATAATTAAATATATAGTGTGTAATATACCAACACATTTCAAAATCATCACAAGTTTTCTTCTCTTCCCCCACAAACCCTATGACAACAACCATTCCCCATCAAAGCCGAGCACTAAGGGTGTATTACCCTAAGACCTTTATAAATATAGAGGTAGGGAGGCATGGCCGTGAGCATTGGAAGGTAGGTTGAGGTGATGGCATAAGCATGCAGTGATGACGAGGCTTTGGCCGAGAGTAACTAAGTGAAAGGTCGGAGTTTTAGTCTATGGTCATAAGCATATGATGGTGAGAGATGTAGCCGAGAGCATGAAGCAAGATAGAGACTTGAAGTCGAGAGGAAGTGGAAATTGAGATGGTAGCCAAGCACTTGCAAAGATGAGAAGTGATTCAGCTGATGTATAGATGAAGTAGTTAAATGAACTATTGATTACTTGAATGTTCGTAGAAAGAATTTGTTAGAGAAAATGAGAGTACTCACATTTAATTTTAATAATTAATCTCTAAAAATATTTCAAGTATAATGACTTCAAAATTTTAAATATGCTGGATGATTAAATGTTTGATTTCTTGAACGATTACTTGATTGATTATATGATTGTTAATATGGATGATTACATGGTTTGATAAACAATAAGAGAAATGGTTAGCAATTAGCCATTGTTAATTTAATGATAAATCCATGTAAATATGTTATGGAAATTATTTAGCCTCTGAATGATTTTAAAATATCTAAAAAGGTTGAAATGATATTATAACAATATAATATTATAATATGAAAGGAAATGGGAAATGAGTCCGAAATATGGAAAGTATTTGTTTAAATGAGTTTAAAATTATTTAGAAATGTTTATAAACATATAAAAGTGTTTCCATGAGTTTGAAAAGAAATTAAAAAACATGCCAAAACTAAGTGCGACGCGTAACGGTAGTTCGCGATTTCGCGCCGTATAATTCAAATGAGTATACGAAATGGAATATAGCTTGGAATTCTTCGAGATATGAATTTCAAGACTATTTTATCCATAGTTTTTAAATGAAGAAACAAAATCGAGTTTTAATCTTGTAAATTTTTAATTAACTCCAAATAAGTTTTCAGAAAAATCGCGCTTTCGCACTTAATTGACCAAAGTATAAAATTCATTTAAAATGAATATTTTTAAATGATTAAAAATATGAAATAAAATTTATTAATCTATTAAAAATTTTAAAAGAGATTTGAGTTATAAAAATGGATTTCTAAATGATAGAAAATTTGTTTTTATCAAATAAATTTTTAAGCACTTTTCGTAGCACATTTCTACCGCAGTTTTAATAACTTTAGAACTGTAGGTTTAAATTTAACGATTCTTTCCTAAATTCATTCATAAATGTTTTTAAAGAGAACAACTAAGATTTAGAGTCTGTCAAATAAATTGACCGCCTAATGGGTCACAGAGAGATAGTGTTTAGGCTTGAGTTTGGAAAACCAGTTTCATGCTCTCCCTTGCTATCTGGACTGGCCCGAAAGAGGGGATTGTAAATTTGTTTTACTCGGACCGCATTTTCCTTAAAAGAGATTTAGAATTTTCCAAAAGTTAAACAAGTTAAGTATAAAAGATTTGATTTTCAACATAAAAATTATTACAACTTTAATTGTATAGAAATAATCTTTTATACTTAGTGTTTAATTCCAAGGAGGAAACTCGTACTATTCATGTAATTTAAAAGGTGATTTCACCATTATTCTGCCCATAGTATTTTTTGAGTATGGAAATTAATATTGAATATAAGTTGGTGTAATTTCTATGGATACCTTCTTTTACTCAATATTAATTATTTTGGGTTTATAGTAAATGATGTCTTAAAAAACACAATTTTTGACCCATTTAAAAGTTATGTTTTGGAAATATGAAGTCTTTGATTAAGATTTAATAAATGATTTGGAAATATTTTTCTAAGTAAAAGGGTGAAATGATTTAGAATTATTCCAAAGTTTAAAAGGTTTTAACTAACCAAATGATCTATTAAATGAGGCTTAGTAATTCCATATACTCTGAAAAAGATAAAGAAATGATTTAATGAATATATCTCTAAGAGATATTTATGAAGAAATAAAAAAATGAATTAAATTGATTGATGATCGATAGTCACATATGAAATTACATCGTTTTAATCGATGATTAGTTCAAAAAAACCAGGGTCGAATTTGGGTAACTCCTATCTGAAAACCACATCGAACCAATGTATACATTCGGAAATGGAGACATCTTGATGATGAAGAAATGTTGAAGATGATGATTTTTGAAGAAAGAAGATCCTCATAGCGGAAGGACTGCATGTTGACATTCTCTAGGTCACTCCCAATATATATATATATATATATATATATATATATATATATATATTATAGTATTGGTCCTGTCGTGTTTTGAAATCTTCGTATTGCAACTACTTGCTACTGACCCTAGGGGTGATTCCCAAAAGGATGTGGTAGGAGGATAGCTTTCGTTTTGTTCGATCCTAGAACGAACTTGTATGGACGAATGTCTAACATTTTATTTTTGAGATTATAAAAGTCGACTTTTACAAACATACATCTGCTTGGTGGCGGAGAAGGCAGCTTCTCTTAGCTTAACACCCTTCTTTGAGACGTACGAGCTCATAGGTTGTATGTTCGTGAAAGTCAATAGTAATCGAAAGAATGGTAATGTGGCATTCTAAATGGAATGTGCTTTATGGAAGAATAAAGCGTAGCTTTGTGAAAAACAAAGCATGGTTTCATGAAAGAAGAGCATAGCCTCTCTACCTCACAACCCGGTAATGATATGGGATACTATGTGTTCTATAAGATACAATAACCGGCTATCGGATGAAATGCAAAAAAGTCTTCCATGGGTAGAATAAGTGGCGTCTAATTCCTTAGACAATAATATTGAATCCCATCGTTGTTGACAGCATTATTGTGGCATCTAAGACCTTGGATGTGTAGCCATTGGATATATGTTTGTTGCAACCAAAACACCGCATCAGGCCACTAGTTCCTTATCATGTTGGAATCCAATTCCAATACGAGCATTACGGTTTTGATTGTAGTCCCAAAATAGTTGTAATGCTTTGCAAACATTTCAGCTACCCTTTTGGTATCATATATTCTGTCCAGATATATTCCATTTGACTAGTCCAGATATATTACCATAGACTTAGTCTGGATATTGATCTTTATTTAATATATATTTACTTAGAAAATGTTTTCAAAACCAATGTCATTAATAATAATATCAAAGTATTTTTAGTATAAATTATTTTGGTTATCATAAGATAAAAACCTGTCTGTATTTACGTGTGGGCGTGGTTTTATGAATAACCTTTGTTTCCGAAGGTTTTGATTGACATCAGCATGATCTATACATTTAAGATTTCGAGTATCTCACGCTGGTTTATCAAGTCTGATCTGGGTATTTTTAATACTCGGGTTAGATCCGAGTAGTTTCAGGTTTAGCTGAAGACGCTTGGAGTTTCCAGAAGAGAGCTGAAGATATTCATCTACGTATGGACGTATTCTATTATCCGCTGCATATACTGCATTTGTTTTGTTTGGTTGTCAGCATCTGTAAGAACATGTGTTTATAACTTTCCAAACTGAATTAAGGTTAGACTCTGATATTGTATTCAAAAATTTCCGCTATAAAGATTATTGTTGAAATAATATATGTTATTCCATTCGTATGAGATTCTATTATGTCTTTATCTTATTTTTCCCCTTTCATGATCCGCGTTTTTGTTAAATTTTAGTTGGACATATGTTGTATATTATCAACATAAAGGGCATGGAAAAAACGGATTATCACAATACGACCTTTATTCGAAGCAGCTGGATTGGATCCCTCGGTTGGTTCTTCTGGCTTCAACTCCTTTGGGATTCGAATGGACAGTTTCACCTTTTTGATCCTTAGTACGACATGATTCTACTCTTTTGTATATTCTTTGTTGTTGTACTTTATAGCTGTTAGTGTTATTAACACCACTCCTGTACATTCTCTTTATAGCTATAATGGAAATTTAGCCCCGTAATTGTTTTCAATGTTTATAAAAAGTGGTACAATTTACTATAAAATCGGCTTACCTAGGCAAAAAAATAGTTATATAAACACTAATCGACATACAATATTGATACGCATTTAAACTAGATTTAAATGCAATAAATATTCTTTGGGCTTGAAGTGAATTTGAGGCCCTATGGGGCTTGTAATTTTTGGCAATTAATGGAGCATGGTGAGATGTTCATATTTGACATGGTGAAGGGGTATTCGAATTAAAAGAAAAGGAGAAATAGTAACAGAAATAATGGGATCTTGATCCACATTTTGCTCTCTTAGATCTCCTTTATTTATTTCCTTTAAACTTCGTTTTTGTTTGAGCTTTTTGAAGCCTCCTCCTCCATCATATTTCTAGCCGAAATTTCTATCCCCTACCTCTAGTCATTCAAGCATTTTAAACGTCAAATTAAAGTCGATTCGATCGTCAGTGATAGCTATGTTTAGGAGCTTGCATCTTCTAGATACAAGATTAAATTCAAGAGTTTGGACTCTTTGTTTCAACGTATATCTTTTTGGCAATAGGCAGAGGTATGTTTTCTTACATACACACACACATATATACACATACACACACAGATATATATATATATATATATATCGATTATACTAGTTATAATGTCATATATGGTTTAGTTAGGAATCCAATGTCATGAGTTTTTTTTTCGAACTATCACCATATGATGGTCTTATATGTATATATATTTAATAAATGAAAACATTTTTTCATATACCTTATGGTCAGATATATAAAAAAATTAATTTTGAATTTAATATATATATATATATATAATTAAATATAATGAACAATTTGGACGGTATAAACAAAAAATATTGTATGTTTTGGTTCATAAATATTTACATGTAAATATTTATACTGTTCGAGAAAAGAATTTAATATATATAATCTGTATTAAATCTGTATATTTAAATCGATAAATACATTACATAATCAAATTAAATGTATATATATAAATATTTATTTGAAATAAATGCATTTAAAATTATGTAACATATAATTTAATTACAGTAACATAAAGTGTAAAATTTTAAAAAGTCATTTTTTTGGTTTTTCGAAATTAAATTTTAATTTTATTTATAATATTCATAAGGAAAAATACAAAAAAATTGTATACAGCCTTGTATTATCGAGAGGAATTAAAAAGGATTTTTTTCAAAAATAAATTTATGTGTATTTATTTACGTCAGATATATTTATTACATTTAAACATTATTTGATATATATATATATATTAAAAAAACCTTATATACATATGTATTACTATATAAATTTTGAAATACATTTAAGTATGTATATATATTAAAATTATTTTATGACAATAAATTTAAAGTTGTTTTAAAATACATATAAATAATTACAATTACCTTTATTACATTAAATAATCTTTATTTAATGAAGACACACATATATGTACTATTTTATAATATTTCACACTTTGTAAGTGATATTTATAACATATGATATTGTATATATACATTCATATTTTAAAGATACATCTATAAATTGACAACACTCATGTATACAAAGGGGCTAGCAGGTTGATTGCAGTGTAAATCTTAACATCTATATATGGGCATGTTAAACCATGTATACCCTATTATGTTGCACGTGCACATACATATATATGTGTATACGATATACATATTATATAATACAATACAAAATAATAATAAACAAAACATTAATCATGAATTAACTAAAATATTGATTTTATTCTAAATAAAATTTAGAAAAGTTATAAATAAATTTAGACTACATTTGACTAACAAGATCCAAATGGAAGGATTTTATTGAAATTTACTCATTTAATCTGCCGCGGGCTTGCCCGGTTCCAACAGTGGTATAAGAGCCAAATAGCATATGCAGTCTAAATTAGTCATGTTAGGATTAACTAATTAAGCTCATAGCCCAGTTAGTAGGGTGTCTAAGAAAAGTTGTGTCTATGCTAGATTGTTGGATAATCAAGTACTATGTCCTACCTAGCTAATGGCCTGACCCGAACAATTATGTGATCCCAAAGGTTGCTGCTACTAGAAAATGCACAATTTGAGTTAGACCTTTGGCTAATTTCAAAATTATTTTGAAATTAAAATAAAAGTTTTAAATTCAAAAGTTAAAATTAAAATGGCAAAAATATTATAAATGTTATAATATGGATTTTCAAATTGTTTTGAAAATTAAAATAAAAGTTTTAAGCTTAAAAGTTAAATTTAAAATAAAACACATATTGTAAAAGTTATAATACAATTTGTCAAAATGTTTGAAAATGTTGTAAGATTAATTCAAAAAATATTATATACTAATACAATTAGTAAATAAATGAATTATTTAAATAAGTTAATTAATGAAATATATAGACATGAATAATAATATACGTTATGTTGTCTTCAATTGTTTAAGATAATATGATTATACATATCTTATATATAAAGCAAATACTTGGTCAAAGTGAAACCATTTCGGTATTTTCAAAAATACCCTTTTCAGTTAACTTTATCCAGCATACAAAAAGACCTTTTTCATTTGGAAAAGTGGTGGAGGTCAATTATCACACGTTCTTACCCATTATTAGAATACATCTTTCCGTTCCTTTCTCCTCCCAGCACATTTACAATTGCTATGTTATTAACTCCATCAATTTTGAAGTTTCCATCGATTCCTCTTACCATGTTAATAAACTACTAACATTATTCAAGAATCAATAGAAACATGATAAAAATACTAAAGAGAATGTGTTCCACATGCTCCAGATCTATAAGAATAAGGTCAAAATTGTGTTCCTAAGAGTTTCCTAGAACAAGCATCATGTTTATTGTTATTCTCTCAAAGTAGATGGCCAGTGAAGTTGTCATAATAGTTGTGACATATGAATTAGGTGTTGAGTGAATTAGAGCTTCACAATCTCAACACTACTTGCAGTATTCATTTGGTCCAACGTTGCTCCACTTTTCAACAGATACTTCTTCAAGAATTATGTACCCAAATATGAAATATTAGCTTCCTTGAGATGATTTAATTAGTATACAAATAAATATTAGTATATACACAAAGAATAATGTACATGTAGAGTAATGCTTAGCTAATATGATAATTTATAGGGAAACTCCTAAAATTCCAGGAATCGTATTATCAAAGCAAGCATTCGGGCATGCCGCTGTATCATTCTATGCTAGATTTACTCAATATATGTTCTTCCTTCATTATATTGCATCTAGAAAGGAACTCAAAATGCTCATATTGGTAACGGTAGCAGTACACAATGACAAAATTATAGCAAAATAAGGTAACACTCCAATGCAATATTTGCATTTCAGACAATTTTACCACTATGGACGATATCGACGATAGGAAGCATACCAGCAGGTTAACTCTGTAATACTTGGGTGAATTATATTGTAATATGTAGAACAGTTTCCCTTATCTTGGTTTCTGATATTATAATGGTTGTTTTCTTTTTGTGCATACTTCTTTTAGGTCCCTTAAAACTTCAAGTTACATGTTCCGTTTTTGTGCTTATTTCTTCTTTTTATGGTGACGGCCTCCACTCTTATAGTGGAAATTATAGATATCACACTCCAACTATTTGATGAAATGACTGATAAATACCAGACAATCATTGTTGCACAAAAAATGATTGGATGATTGAGGCATGTATCACTTTTTAACTGAACCCTTATGTTACACCTTATATTATTGATTTGATAAATATTAATGTTAAGCTTTATGCATCTTATAAGGATATAATGTTAACATGAGAACATTAGTCCTTGATTTACATGTGCTTTATTACAACATTCATATACTACTTATTAATCATACTTATTAAAACACGGTTTTTTTATAAGATTCATAAGTTAGTAGAAGAAAATGAAAAATCATGAGCATATAATTTTTTGTAATATTCACTTACATTATTAAGTCGAAAATAACTCATCCATATTTGGCCTTGCTGTTACTTAATTTGATAAAAGAAATCAGTAGATTATCACTACCTAGAAGAACTATTTAATTTTTTTTTTATTATAAGATCAAACTATCATTTACTTTACTATTTACGACTAAATAATTTTGTATAAGGGATGAATGACTTCTTTTAATTATGAGTTATCAAGCCGATACGACATTTTTTTAACTGAACATTGGCATTTTGATGTAAAAAGATTATATTTAAACCGAAACACTAATTTTTAAGACTATTCTACATGTGTTACATTATGGCCATTGTCATCTCCATTGTTATCTGCACCTTATACACATACAATACACTTTACATCTTATGTTAGATGAATAATCTTACAACTTTTGTAGATGTCGAGACCTTGAAGTTAGTTACTTATTGCAATGAAAATCCTTCAAGTCATAACATTATAATTTTTTTTATGATAGGACTGGTTACGTGGCATTGAATTAGTTTTTGTTTTGAAACTTATCTTTAGTTGTGCTTGCATGAAAGCTATTTTTTAAGCGAGGCACTAAATGGCTGTGTGTCCATATGTGCTAATAACGCTTTAAAGACATGAGAGAACTGACATTTTTTAAGTGAATATAACTGTACTTGAGTTGCTACAATGGTCTGTCATAAAACCACTAATTTTTAATAACGTTATTCAAGAGATATAATTAGATAAATTAAACAGAATAATGTAGAGTGATAAGGGGATTGAGATTTGCTAATCAATTAGTGATCGTGCTTATTAAAATGAATGGGCTTATACATAAATAAGTGTTAACTAAATAAACCTAAGAGCATATCAGTAAATAGCCTCCCATATTACCCACCCTTATACTCATGTAACATACCATACGTTCATTTTATCATAAGCTAAAAACACAAACAAAAGAAAGTGTAAGGTCGACCAGTAGGAAGAAGAGAAGAAAAGATAAATTTAAGTTTAAAGCTTAGGATCAAGCTAGGGGAAATCAATCTCAACAAATCTCAAAATTCCTTATCCAATCTAAGATGAATAATAATCATAACCATCTTTATTTTGTTTTCAATCATATAGTTTCAGATTTATGATTTAATTCATTTATGATGATTTAAATGATGGTAGGCTTGGTTTTACAACATGTTTGATTTAAACATCAAATTGTATATATAAGATATGCATGGTTTTAGGTCAAACCGATAGCTAATGATTTTAGATTACCGTGGAAAAAAATTTTGTTAAGAGAAACATGATTTTGGAGATGGCTTTTAATTTTTAGATTTTTTTTCCAAGCTATGGAGAATTAGTTATGAATTTTGAAAGGAAAATATGTATTATTGGGTTTAGAAATCAATTTCATTGTAATGAATTTGGGTCTGAAATTTATATATGTTAGATAACATATAAAAACTGAATAATTATGATTTTTGGAGATTTTTACTCAGAGATATATTATGGAAATTAAATTATTTTGAAAGGAGGAACTAAATGATTCAATTGTTATTAATAGGAAGTGCTACTATGTAAAAGAATTGACCTTACTTAGATCTGGGAAATACGTGGCAATTAAAGTAATTTAAAAAGTAAAGGAAACCAATCATTTGTTTACATGTGGGCAAGTTAATTACAAAATGATTACTTTATTAGTAAAAGGCTATTTACCCAGAAAAGTAGGTTTCGTCTCTTTTAGAAGTGGCTTTCGACCCAGAGCTACCGCCTCTAACTCTGTCGACACCTATAAGGTCAAAATAAATGAAGCCAAAACCAATATACATGGTATCACTAGTTGGTACATAGCGGATTAGAGAAAAAAAGCGAAAGGTAGGGTGTAGAAAGCATGGCTTCCGATGGGGTCACTACAACAATTTTTGTTTTTAAAAGAAAAGTGTTTGCCTGCTTCCTTATATGCTTTCGAATGAGTCGAGACCGATGTGTTCGAAAACCATGTTTAACTAGCTTTTGAAGGAGAGTTGCCGCCTTAATTCAAAAGATGTTACTTTCGAAAGGGGATACTTAGTTTTAAAAAATTGAAGTGCTCGGAAAGGGAAGTTTCGACCAAGTCGGAACCCTTCTCCTACTTGCTCCTTTCAAAGGTATTGAAGGTATCTATGCTTTTGGAAGTTAATCTTTGTTTTAAAAATGTAATCCATTTCCCATAGCTTTCGAAGGGGGTTAGGGGTTTCGAAAGGAGTTTCGAGGCCAATCTTCAAATATTTTACCCATATGACTTATGCTTTCAAAAGGATGGTGTAGACGCCATCAAATTTCCCCAATACTTTTAAAGAATAAAGGATGGTTTCGAAAGAGATACTTTCACTTATGTTCACTTTGTTTCGAATAATATTTAAGTATAAACCCAATGTTTTCGAAAGAGGATCTTTCAATGGTTTCGGAAGGTATGCTCCCAATGGTTTCAAAAGGGGTACTTTCAATGTTTTCGAAAGAGGGTCTTTCAATGGTTTCAGAAGGTATACTTCCAATGTTTTTGAAAGGGGTACTTTCAATGTTTTTGAAAGGGGTACTTTCAACTAGTTTCGAAGCTATGCTTCTAAAGATTAATGCTTTGTTGCATTCGAAAGGTTTCAAAGGAAAGTTTTAAAGTGTTTGAGAGGCGGGAGCCTAATGTTTTGAAGATAGATGCTTCACTTTCAAAGGAAGGTATCCAGTGGGGTCAAAAGCAATGTTTTGAAGGAGTCGAAAGAGTGCATTTTTCAAAACAAACAACCCAATCTCATTTTTAAAAGAAAAAAACCCATGGCTAGAATAAAGGAGTTTTGAAATGGCTTAAGAAGAAGCTTTCCTTGATTAAAATAATAAGTTAAAGGGATTAACCATGTTTTATATTAAACCCACATGAGTGGTATTGTTCTGTAATTTTGTTTGCTTCTTTATATATAACTATATTCACATTATAATGCGTCTATAACTATAGTTTTGGGATAAAAGGTCAAAAGAATCGGCTAGGTTGATCCAGTAGTGAATATAAATTGATTAAACTCCTGAATGAGTGGAATTGCATCCAGGAGGTCAGGGAGACCAGAATATAGGATGCCTAAATATACAAGTTGTCAAAGAGATAGGTTCACAGTGCACCCATGAAAACTATGATTAGGAAGTTATTAGATTTACCGATAGGATCATAGTAATCCTATGAAAACTATGTTTATAAATAGTAGTTGACAGGGGCCAATTGGTTCGTAGTGCTCCCGAGAAAACTACATCTGGATTAAGTTATTGACAGTTGTCAATAGGTTCCTAGTCAATCCATGAAAACTAGGATAAGGGATAAGTTATTGGAGTCGCCAATAGGTTTATGGGAACCCATGAATAAATTAAGTAATTGGCAGGGGCCAATAGGTTCATAGTGCATCCTTGAAAACTATGATATAGGAAGTGAGTCCAGAAATTAAATACCGGTTAATAGTAAGCCCGTGAAAAATATTAAATAGGACAGCAAGTCCATATATTATACAAAGGTTATTGGTAAGCCCATGAAAACTAATAGGTTAATAGTGACCGTAGAAACTACAAATATGACATGGAGTCATTGAAATAGGGGATGAGAAATCCATAATGTTTTAACTTGTGTGCATTTCATCATGTTGAAATGATTGTGTTTCTAACCATTGTGAATGCAGGAGCATAGTATATGGTTTTATAAAGGTTTTAAAATACCAGTGAGGGAAAACCCATTCTGTTGTGTGGCATGGTATCACAAGATATCTAAATGGACTGAGATGTTAGATTATTATTCATACCAGGCTTTATTTCTAACTCTAAGTTTATGTTTTCCCCTTAAACTCTCAGGTGCTCAATTGATTTTAAGTAGTCCGAGGGTTGAGGTTTTCAGATACATCATTAGACGAATAAGCTTCCAGTGACGTGCATTAGGCAGATTAGATATTTAGAGTTCTCTTTTATTTGATTCTGCTGTGTTGTTTTGTTAAGGCAAAGTTGTTTAAGTGCCTTATTATATACTCTGTTCTACCATGGAGGCATCTTCATATATCGCTCTTAGCGTATTTGTAATAACTATATATTTTTGAACTCGGTTTGTGATTATGGGATTATGTAAAGAATGGTGAAATGATTTGTGAAATGGAATGAGAAGGTAGTTTTGTAAATTTTAAAATTATGCCATATTCATATGTTTCGGTTATATGAATGTGTCTAACATTACCGTATTTGGTCGTCGAGGATTAATAACTACGGATGACTGCAACATCCGTACCCGTTAGTTTTGGACCTCCAAGTGGGGTATATTACAAGTTGGTATTGGGGCATAGGTTTATGAAAACTTAAGCAATTTAAACCTAAAAGACTTTTCGAAGCATAATCCGATGAATTTGAAATATGATTGGGGTTTGGGATAACACGATTGTAACGTACTTGTATTTGATATATATAGGTATATATATAAGTATGTATTCCCCTCTCTCTTAGTCTGTTCTTTTATATCTTACTAAGGCTTGTATGCATATTTACAAGTAAGATGATATGGAAGCTGGAAATGGAAGAGTGAATCTTGGTGAAGGAAGGACCATAACCAACGGAAATGCTTGACCTAACACTCGGAGGTACCAAGGTCGACAGATTAATGCTAACAAAAATACTGAAGCCAATGTAGGTGTTGGAAATCCACCGGTTAATGCTGGGATGATGTATCAGTTCTCTCTTAATCTAATGCAAGTAGGTGCTACGGCTGGAGTTGTTGGGAATGTAGGTGGAGCTAATCCTGTGGCTCTAGTTGGGAATAATTATGCTAAGTTAAGCCGAGACTACACCAGTTTGGGTGGAAAGCCATTTGTTGGAAACGGATGATGCTATAGAAGTGGAAATTTTGCTTTTACATTGAGAGGATATTGCTGACCTAGGCTTGGATGATGAGCAGAAGAGGAGGTTGGCCTCCAGAGGCAGCGTTGCATTGGTGGAATAGTGTGACTACCGGGGTTTCGAAGGAAGAGTAAACATAGGATGATTTCAGAAGGAGATTTGAGCAGATGTTCTTGTTTGAGGTTACGAAGTCTGCATTGATGAGGAAGTACATGGATCTGGTTTAGGGAGATATGTCAGTTACTGAGTATGCAAATAGGTTTGATGAGACGTCCCGCTACGGATATGCCACCATTGATACTAACATTAGAAGGAATGAAAGTTTTATTTGAGGATTGAGGCCTGAGCCGGCTAGGGCAACCTTGCCACATATCCAGGATCTGTGTAATTTGGTTGTGGATATGGCCATTTGCCATGAAAAGATGCTTGCAGTTTTTGCGAGAGAGGGGACAATTGAGTCACAGGGTCCTCAAGGAAAGAAAAGGAAATTCTTTAAGAAGAAGGGAGCCTAGAAGGAGGATGCAGCAAAGAAGGCTAAGGCTAATTTGGTTTTCTTCAAGTGCGACAAGAAGGGCCATTATTCCCATGAGTGTCGGTCAGGCAAAGGGAAGAAGTTTGTAAAGAAGAAGAATGTGAAATGCTTCAACTATGACCAGGCCGATCATTATAAGAATCAGTATCCAGAGCCATTTAGGATAGACAGAGGGAAGGTACGATTTTGATTCAGAGATTCTAGTTAGGATACTATTTGATATCAATGCATCACATTCATTTATACCTCAATATTTGGTTGATAGGTTATGCATAGAACCCACATACCTTATTACTTCCTTACGGATTGCAAATCCAATTAGAGGGTATGTAACTCTACGGATGAGATATGACCAGTTAGAACTTGAGTTATTAGGTCATAATTTTACATGCAGTTTGTATGTTTATGATTTCTTAGATTTCGAGATCATTTTGGGTATGGATTGGTTAGGTAAGAATGAGGCTTGGATATTTTTCCTAGATAGGAAAACATCATTGAGACACCCAGATAGTCATAACTGAATCATTTTCCCAACGAAAGATTCTGACAGGAGTGTTTATGCTTTGTTAAGTGCCACAGAAGTGGGGGAAGATTTAAGTCATGTTCGTATTGCAAGAGAGTTTGCGGATGTCTTTGAGCCGGTCACAGGGCTACCATCGAAACAAGCTGTTGAGTTTCAGATAGATCTTATGCCAGAAGCTGAACCTATCAGTAGACTACCTAGCAGAATAACATCGACAGAGATGAAAGAATTGAAGGTTGTAGCTAGTGGATGTAGAATGAAGGAATTTTATTAGACCAAGCAGTTCATCTTGGGGAGCGGCCGCGGTTTTGGTGAAGAAGCCAGATGGGTCATTAAGGATGTGCATTGACTATCGAAAGTTGAACGAAAGGACGATGAAGAACATATATCCTTTGTCAATAATAAATGATCTGTTTGATCGACTGTGTGGAGCCGGACTATTTTCCCAATAGGATTTGGCGATGGAGTTCCATCAATTAAGAGTGGCAGAGGACAGTATTCCTTTGATAACATTTCAGCGTATGGTTCGTATGAGTGGTCGGTGATGCCATTCGGGTTGACGAATGCACCTGCTTTCTTCGTAGATTTGATGAACTGAGTTTTCCGATAGCACTTGGATATGTTCGTTTAGTATTCATCGACGACATTTTGGTATACTTGAAAGATGAAAAGAAGCATAAGGCCATCTTAGAGTTGTGTTTGAGACGCTGAGGCAGCATCAGCTGAAGGTGAAGTTCTCCAAGTGTCATTTTTGGAAGAAAGAGATCAAGTGTCTTGGTCACGTGGTTTCAAAGAAATGTTCGGTAGTCGATCCAGTTAAGATCGAGGATGTTAATACTTGGAGGAGACCAAAGACGGTAACCGAGATCAGGAGTTTTCTTGGACTGGCAAGCTATTACTGGAGATTCATTAAGGATTTATCATGGATAGCGGCACCTTTGAAAAAGTTGACTAGGAAAGATGTGAAGTTTATTTGGTCCGACAAATATGAAGAAGGGTTCTTTAAGTTAAAATATCTGTTGGCCAACACCTCCGTAATAGTTGTTCCAGATGGAGACCAAAGGTTAGTATTATACACTGATGCGTGCAGGATGGGATTAGGAGCTATGCTAATGCAAAATGGTAAAGTCATTGCATATGCCTTCAAACATCGTAGACTGCATGAAATAAGATACCCTACTCAAGATTTAGAGTTGGCTGCGGTGATCTTCGCAGTGACGGTTTGGAAACATTATCTCTCGAGAGAGAGATTTGAGCTATACATCGATCATAAGTCTTTAAGATACTTATTCTCTCAAAAGGAGTTGAATATGCGACAACAGCGGTAGCTGAAGTTTTTGGTTGCTTATGATTTTGATATAGAACATACTCCAACGAAAGGAAACAAGATAGTGGATACTTCTAGTAGGAAACATCAGAATGTGGTGTTAGCTATGTTAGCAGAATGGAAAGAGTTAGAAGCCTTAGCCAATTGCAATGTACAGTCAAAATCGATTGTTGGTTCTAGATAGAGTTCTGCTATGTTTCCTGTTTAGAAGTGCGACAAACGTTGATAGAAAGGATATCTTTTAAGAAGAAAGAAG
The DNA here is from genome assembly GCA_030765085.1 of Allium cepa. Lineage (NCBI taxonomy): Eukaryota > Viridiplantae > Streptophyta > Magnoliopsida > Asparagales > Amaryllidaceae > Allium > Allium cepa. The sequence continues at coordinate 710,591,840 of CM060932.1, forward strand.
ACTCAGTATTAGCCGAGAAAATTAGAAGGCTTTAGATGGGATTAGAGATCGATGTTTTAAAGGATTAGGACATTGACCAGAGAGGATGGTTGAGGAAGAAGGGACGCTTATGTGTTTCAAATGTAGAGAACTTGAGAAGATAAGTTCTAGAAGAGTGCCATCGATCAAAGTTGACGATTCATCCTAGAGGGACCAAGATGTATCATGATATGAAGATGAGCTTCTATTGGGAAGGCATGAAGAGGGACGTTGGTTTATGGGTTAGGTAGTGTGCAAACTATCAAAAAGTGAAAGCCGAACACTTGAAGCCGAGCGGGTTGCTTCAGCCTTTAGAGATTCAGTCTGGAAGTGGGATTCTATATCTATGGATTTTATCGACGAGATGCCAAGGTCAAACAGAGGAAATGAAAGCATATGGGTTACAGTGGACAGGTTGACCAAGAGTGCCCATTTCATTCCAGTCAAGTCAACCAGAACGGCACCTGTATTGGTGAAGTTGTTCATGAAGAACATAGTTAGACTTCATGGGATTCTTAGTAGCATTGTCAGTGACAGAGACACATTATTCACTAGCGAATTTCGAAGAATTCTACATGAGGTATTGGGTACCAAGCTCAAGATGAGTACAGCATATCACCCATATGACTTATGCTTTCAAAAGGATGATGCCGACGCCATTAAATTTCCCCAATACTTCTAAAGGATAAAGGATGGTTTTGAAAGAGATACTTTCGCTTATGTTCACTTTGTTTCGAATAATATTTAGGTATAAACCCAATGTTTTCGAAAGAGGGTCTTTCTATGGTTTCGAAAGGTATACTTCCAATGTTTTCGAAAGGGGTACTTTCAATGTTTTCAAAAGGGGTACTTTCAGCTGGTTTCGAAGCTATGCTTCTAAAGTTTAATGTTAATGTACTTTTATACATTCAAGAGGTTTTGAAGGAAAGTTTTAAAGTTCGAAAGGCAGGAGCCTAATGTTTTGAAAATAGATATTTCGCTTTCAAGGAAGGTATCAAGTGAGGTCGAAAGCAATGTTTCAAAGGAGTCGAAAGAGTGTGTTTTTCAAAACAAACAACCCAGTCTCATTTTTAAAAGAAAAAAAACCATTGGCTAGAATAAAGAAGTTTTGAAATGGTTTAAGAAGAAGCTTTCCTTAATTAAAATAATAGGTTTAAGGGATTAACCATGTTTTATAGTAAACCCACATGAGTGGTATTTTTTGTAATTTTGTTTGCTTCTTCGTGTACAACTATATTCACATTATAATAGACCCATAACTGTATGTTTGGGGATAAAAGGGCAAAAGAACCAGCTAGGTTGACCCGGTAGTGAATATAAATTGATTAAACTCCTGAATGAGTAGAATTGCATCCAGAGGGTCAGAGAGACTAGAATATAGGATGCCTTAATATAGAAATTGTCAAAGAAATAGGTTCATAGTGCACCCACGAAAAAAATATTAGAAAGTTATTGGAGTTACCAATAGGTTCAAAGTGATCGCATGAAAACTATGTTTATAAATAGTGGTTGGCATGGGCCAATTGGTTTGTAGTGCACCCACTAAAACTATATCCGGATTAAGTTATTGAGAGTTATCAATAGATTCTTAGTCAACCCATGAAAACTAGGATAAGAATAAGTTATTGAAGCCACCAATAGGTTTAGGAAAACCCATGAATAAATTAAGTAATTGGTAGGGGACAACAGGTTCATAGTGCACCCATGAAAACTATGATATAGGACAGGAAGTCCAGAAATTAAATACAGGTTAATAGTAAGCCCACGAAAAATATGAAATAGGATCAAGAGTCCATATATTATATAAAGGTTATTAGTAAGCCCATAAAAACTAATGGTTAATAGTGACCCCAGAAATTATAAATATGACAGAGAGTCATTTAAATAGGGGATGGGAAATCTAGAATGTTTTAACTTGTGTGCGTAACATCATAATATTTCGTAATGATTGTGTTTTTAACCATTATGGATGAAGGAGCACGGTATATGGTTTTATAAAGGTTTTAAGATACTGGTAAGGGAAAAACCCATTCCTCTATGTGGCACGGTCTCACTAGATACCTAAATGGATTGAGATGTTAGATTATTATTCATAATAGGCTTTATGTCTGACTCAAAGTTTATATTTTCCCTTTAAACTCTTGGATGCTCAATTGATTTTGAGTAGTCTGAGAGTTAAGCTTTTTAGATACCTCATTATACAAATAAGCTTCCGGTGATATGCAGGAGGAGATTAGATATTTAGAGTTCTCTTTTATTTGATTCCTCTGTGTTGCTTTGTTAAGGCAAAGTTGTTTAAGTGCCTTATTATATACTCTCTGGTCTACCACAGGGGCACCTTAATTGTCAGTCTTGGTATATTTGTGATAATTATATATTTATGAATGTGGTTTGCGATTATGGGATTATGGAAAGGATGTTGAAATGATTTGTGAAATGGGATGAAAAGGTTGTTTTGAAAATTTTAAAATTATTCCATATTCGTGTGTTTCTATTATAGCAACGTATCTAACATTACCGTATTTGATCGTCAAGGATTAATAACTATGGATGACCATGCACCCATAGCCGTTAGTTTTGAGCCTCCAAGTAGGGGATATTACATCTGCTCTCTCAAACATGTAAGGTAGCAAAATATCTTTTTCTTTCACTCACATACATTGTTACACCAAACTTTTTTAGACTAACTTTTATAGCCCATTCATAGATGCCTTGGATCTAAACTTGAAATTTGTCAATTCAAAGTCTCCAATTCTATAATACTGCTTTTTTTTCCTTTTAGGGCTCATGGATTCTATTGTTGCAATTTGGTTCTCAAGAATATTATTTCTCTTGGTTTTGGTTGAATGATATTAAAGCTTTTTTTGAATTAAAATTTTAACCATTGAGGCTACTTAAATTTCCATATCATGACAGTTCATTCTGGACTGGAACATGGGGGATCTAGGAGCGCTACGGCTCAATTTTTAACTTTTAGTCATAATTTTATTTGTCTCCTTTGCATATAATGTTCAAGTATTTGGTTGGCAAAATTTAAATTGGGTTCACCAAGCTTAATTGTAAATCCTTGCCTCTTATTAAGGTGTAACTTTTCTTTTGTTTTCGGTGTATGTTATTTGAAGTTGAAATTACGTCAAAATTTTAGTTCAATCGTTTTATTATACAGAAAATCATTTTTGAGATTCCTTTCAAGCAATAGTAAAGCTAGAGTATTCTACTCCTTGATAACAAACATTGGCTGCTTAAGTCAAGTCAAGAGGGATGGTGTGGGTTTCCATTTTCATCTAACCTACTATATGCAATCATCGTATTAGTGTGGTGAACATGTGATTGTAGGTTATTTAAGGTATATAGTGAATATTCTTTATTAATTAGATAAGCATGCTTACAAGATGTCATTTCTTTAACTTTATTTCTCTTTAACTGAATGCTTACTTTTAATACTCTTTTTATGAAGTCTTATGCTTGAAGTCCATAAATTTCGTGCTGTTTTTTCTGTCAAAATCCTTAATGTAATAGGTTTATCGACTTTATAAAGGCATACTAATATCTTTACTTCCTTTCTTGAAGTTATATACATGCATATTGGTGCATAGACTTAAATTTATTTCATTTTCTAAAAAGTACATTAATATGTGTTGGAGTAATTACTGTGTAGTGCACAAATTGTGTTCTATTACTATTACTTGGAAAATTCAGTACCTTTGTATCTGTAGATTTTATGCAAAATATAGCTGAAGAATATTTTTAGTTTTATTTAGTTTAAATTGGATGTATAGTTGATGGATATAGTAGTGTTGCTTTATGAATTTAAGCTTTGGTAATGATGTTGATATCGTTGACTAAGTTTTGTTTTTCTAATTTAAATATTTATATAAATGTTAAAATTCGTTTTATTTCTAGATCATATTATTGACTTTTCTAATGATTAAGCATTAATACATTCAAATTTTGTGAATAACAAGCTGACTTCTAATAAAAACCAAATTAATGACGTCCTTTTCCATTTCATTAAATTATCTCATTACAAGCAATGCTTTTCCAAGAATCGATTTCGATTTAAAATTTGCTTCAGTGATATTTGAGAGGGGCAATAAGAAAATTTTAAAATTCTCAATGAGAGAACCAAATGATGAAGCAATAATGGAAACTAATGAGAAGTGGATTAGATGATTGTAACTGAATCAACTATGACACTTGGAGTATGAACCATTGAGAAGTATAAATCTTATACCTTTATTTTTTCTCGATCACGGTTCACCTCCACTGCTAACAATGAATTTTGGTACCAAAGACGGTATTAGTTGACCTTAATAACTATTTTACATCACAACTAATTGAAGGCGGTTTACAAGGTGGTTAGTGTAATATATTTTATATAGTTAAAAAAATCACCATCGGTTTTACTACTCCAATCTAATTAACAATCTAGATTTTAATTTATCACATACCATATATATGAATTCGTTGGATAACATTAGTTTGCATTCGTGTAATCCATCTGAGATTGCATATTAAGAGCCTACATGGTATCTTGCATGTTGCTTTAATTTCTTAGCTAAGAATTACATCTTAAACACTTACTCCATTAATTCTAAAATATTGTACCAAGGTCATATGTAAATGCGTGCCTATTAGCGCTATAGTTTGCAAATAAACACTTACTTTAATCCATGATATTTGTTGTCTATCCTATTTGTTCTGCTAAATATTTAACCTACTAGCTATTATATGCTATTTTTATAACTTCTATGGTTGATTGTGGTTTTTTAAAACATCACGTAAATATGTTTAATTTGGTAATAGCAGTATTTTACTATTTAGATACTAATGGGTGAGATTATTTCCTTCAAGCTCATCATTTTGTTCATACCTTCATGCAATATATTCATTCATAGTTTGAACAAAAAAAAGTTAATTATCATAAAACATATAATACATGTATAGACAACATATCTAAAAAAGTGCAACATTACATACACGTCAAAGTCATTTCGTAAATTAAAACAAACTTACAAATAGCATTTTTTTTAATACCAGTTTCTTCTACGCACATGCATCGCACATGGCAAAGTACTTGTGTATATAAAAGAATTTTTGAAATTAATAAAATTTAATTAAAATTGTTTAGTTAAATAAATTAACTAAAAGTTAGTTGGTAACTTAAAATATATATAAGATATATATGTAATACTATAAAGGTTATAGTATGTGTGTGTTCTCAATATAATAAGTTATAATTGAATAATATAATAACTACTTAAAGTGTTAACTAATTTAATAAATTAAATAAGATTTAATTAATATAATGTTATATATGAAATATTATAAAGGTTAAATAAAGTATAATAGTTATATAGTAGTAAAACTTATATAATAAAAATGTATAAACTATAAGTGAAACAGTAAGAAACCCAATTAGACTTAAGGAATAAATAAATACATATATATAGTATGTATATCGTGAATTTTAATCTATTTGACGCTAGAATCACAAGGTATTTCATAAGAAATACATTATTCCATAAGTTGATATCACTTAATAAATATATTTAAGACTATGAATCTTTAGTATAAATGTTGTCCTCTACCATTTACATATTAATAAATTATGTGCATAATTTTTGATTGTTGAGCAAACTCTAGTTAGAGATATTATATATAGTATTATTAATATATTAAGCAGCCACGGCTAGAAAACTATGTGTATTTGTTGAGCAAACTCAAATACATATAGTATACTCAGGCCATCACAAAATGGTAGGTACAAGTGAATAATCTCTTTTGATTTATTTAGAAATCTATGGGTTATAAGTGGTATATGATATAACCGATAAGGAGCTATCTATCGTTCGTGGGGGCTATAACTTGTTAAGCAAACTCAAGGTCGGAATTCCAAGAAAAAAAAGTCCTAACATCCACTAGTGAATTCGAAAGATTTCTATGTTTCATCTTAAGGTTTTGAGAAAATAAAAATCTAATGGGAGCCTTAATAGGAAAATATATTGGTAACAATTAACATTTCTAGTATTGTAAGAACATCTGCTATATAAAATTATAATAATCTACATTACTAAACTTGTGCAACTAATATAATTGATAAAATGTTTATCAGTTAAAATATACAAATACATTGAATTAATATTGACGAATAAAAATATAAAATAGACTTATCAGTATATTTTTGCATGTTGACCTATGCATGGGCCTAATTATGCAACTACTAAATACTTTCATAACTTGATCACTTAATGAGTTTACTTGTCTGAGATTATATGTCATCTTTAAGGAGTTTCGAACCCAAAATGCAATATAAAAATATGGATATTTGATTTATATTTGATCATGTATAAATGTCATATGGTGAACGATCATAATTGATAATGCACGAAACCTCGCTGAAATTAGTTTATTGAAATCAAAAGGTAAACTATAATGTGAGATCATATATTCAATATGGCTGATTAAAATAATGATCTTGTTGTGTTAAACGTAACAATAGTCCAAAGGCTACATGATAGATCTAAAAACTCGATTGCCAAAATGTCAGTTTGATCAGTTTACGTAAAGTGCAACATATTTGATGTCCTTAAACGTTAAGGTGGATCGAGTGCACTTTTGTAAAGTGTTTGTTACGATATTATAGTAAGGATTTCCTTGAATGGTTTAACCATTTAGAAGAAATCGAATGTATAATTGTGGATGTAACCAAAGGCATGGTTGGGATGAAGAGAGTGAATGGTCAATTCTTCTTTATAAAGAAATTCGAAAATGAGAATTGTCAACTAATAGTAGATACTTAACATTGGAGCAAGAAATGTGATTTCTATTTTGAAATGTATTTTCACATAGAAAATTATTTTCTGTGAGGTTTATTTCATTGGTTTTAAGATGTTTGATCTGAAAATTCTTAACTATAAACTGGCTATAGTAAAAAAACCTATATTAGTGGTTGAATGGAGCTTCATATTTCATACGCTACTATGATAATGGGATAAATAGCGAGAGCATGTCATATAACACCTATTGGTCTCATCAAGTTATGAAAATTATTTTCGTAAAATGTACAAAATATTATTTATGAAATACTAATTTTTTAGTGTTGACTGAAAATAGACATGTTTTTATTTCAATGTGAATATTTTGAATATTCGTTATAAAATAAAACTATAGTATTGGTATTTGTGATGCATTGGAAATACAGAAGAATCTAAATTTATTTGCGATTATTTTGGAATTATTGACTAAGCCATAGTTTTGAGAAGTAATTTTTGGTTATGTGATTGTTAATTATATGAGACTAGTAAATAATATCTCAGACATTTAAGGATAAAGCACTCATTCAATGGGAGCATCATAAGAGTGGACGAACTCTTCATTTTCATACATATAGATATATGCAATCGCAAGTCTATTAATACCAAAATGTTCTATGTACTTTGTTATATTCATTGATGATTTATCACTGATATAGGCATGTATATTCGATACACATATAGTATGTCTATGATAAGCTCATAGAGTATAAAATGGAAGTAAATAAAATAACGTGCAATTGAAAATAAAATTGATTCTATTAGATCAAATAGGTGAGTATATTGGAAAGAGTCCAAACGCACCTAAAAATGAATAAAGATTCAATCTTAAATTTCACTCCTCTTCATGATACATAATAATGTATCGATAAGGATTAATCGAACTCTACTGAATAAAGTATGATTAACTATAAGTGAAGTTGAGCTAATTTCTTTCTATATGATTGTGTACTTAACAGTAGTACACATGGTTACAATTAATTTCATTTAAAGAAGAGTTTGCAAAATCATAAAATATAAGGGTTTATAAGGAACCCCAACATATCCTAAGCCAATGAGTTGGAAGGTTGTGCAGTCCAGAAGATTGTACGTTATAATTGTTCATGATGGATCTTGTATGAATCTCCCCAAAGGGGATTTTTTAAATGATTTTCATTGAAATGACTAACTTATGTTTTGAACAGAGGTATATCGTAAACTAAAACCAAATCAGTTTTATATATAAGGCAATTCATAAAGTGTTTTTGAATGTCTATTCTATTGCACCGAGAACAACTTTGTTTCAAGAAATATATATTGGAACTGGGCCAGCACATCAGAGTTAAAGAGTAAATTACAAAAAAATCCTTTTGGATCCGTTGGAGTTATGAAGTCTACAAAGATTTTAGATCCAACCTAAAAGATGTTTTAAATAAAATCCTTAATTTTATTAGATTATTTTGAAAGAGTTTGAATTTAATATAAAGTTAAATAAACGATTGTATCAAATACATCCATGTATGTTGCAGTTACTTATTGAAATTAATTTTAATAAGTAAACCTGTTGTTTACTCCTTTAATACATATGCAATTAATCAAGGGAATAAATAGCACTAATTGGAGAGAGAGAAAACTTTCAATTCTTTCTTCGATAGATTGTGTTAAAATAAACATATTAATACTTTAGTTAAATGTTTTTAGGAATGCGTCAAAATACATTCAAATATACGATAACGTAAATGAACTAATATAAACATGTCTATATATATATATAATTGTATGTATGTATGTATATGTATATGTGTATGTGTGTGTATGTACATCAAGATATTGGGATTTATATTTATTTTGTGTGTATATATATGTACTTATATATACATGTCACATTCTCATGTGCGTATCAAGAATATACATGCCTAAGTATGTACATATGTCTAAGTAGACTACAACATATCTATAGGTTGTATATATATTTTGATAGTACCACATATATATGGACACACACACATATATATATGCAATCTTTGTTGCAATTTGTATTTTACATTTCCATAAATAAGAGGTATGAAAATAACAGGTAAATAGGCACAAGGAAGAAGTTTTAAAAAAAATTAGTCTCAGGAACAACAAGTTTTCTTTTTAGTCTGAAGGACATTTTTAAGTGTAAACTGAAAATGATAGTTACAACTATCATTTTGTGATTTACACTAAAAGTGTCTTTCAGCCTAAAAAACAAACTTCTTGTCCTTGAGACTAAATTTTTTTGCAACTTCTTCCTTGTGCCTAAAACCCCCTGAAAATAACTTACATAAAGAATCAATTGAAGTAAGAGTAAATTAGAAGAGTAAAGATGGAAAAGTAATTCATGTTGCAATTAAATCTAATCAAATATAAGTGAAAAGGGGAAATAATCAATTGTAATTCTACTTTACCCTTTCTGCAATCACCAATTAAACAAAAATAATACTATATATGATATTTCAAACCTAATTAATTTATTGATCCTAATTTTGATGACCACCCTGTAGAACATCTCACAACATGCAAATAAAATATAATATAACAACATATATGTAAAATAGACGAGATAGTGATATAATCAAATGAACCATGAATAAGAACATCAGAGTGCATTGGCTTAATAGACTATAATAAAAATAAGCTAAAGAGTTTAAACATCCCAAGTCTTCATAATAAACTCTATAATTGTCTCTAATAATACAAGTACCAATATAGCTTTATAGTACCGCACAACGGAATATAAGCGATAGTAAGCTCCAAGTATAGAAATATGAAAGTGTTGCCTCCTGTCCTTACATGTAGCACCTGGAAATTCGAACATTTCATTTTCGAATCTTGAAACGTTTTGAAATATATATCCAATTGCTACAAATATGATTTTATAACCTTGTTGGACATCATTTAATTAATGAGCAATGATAAGAAACTTGTTTTCTAAAATTGTTTAAAAAAATATTCTTCGAAGAAAAATCGATAATGTGACCGAAATTCTGTTTATCAACAAATAGGTTTTCGATCGATATAAGTTGTTTGAACTCTTGTGAAATCGTCCAACGATTAAATAAACACATTAGAAACTAATTAACACACTCTCCTCTTTATAAAGCATGGAAGGTTCTTGAAGCTTCCATTATGATAAGGGATATTATCATGAGAGGGGTATAATGGTAATTAGTATAAAAGAGAAGTGATGTAAAGAACAAATGATCGGAGGTGAAGCTTCTATGGCATGGTTGGAGGGATGAGTGCAAGCATAAAGAACACCATATGAAGCTTATAAAAGGAGGGGCGTGCTATTAAGAATAAATCACCAATTCATAAAGCAAAAACCAAGCTTTTCTAATGGCTTCTTCTTTTACTACTCTAAATTCCTAAAGCAAATTGATAGCGAATCAAATCCAAATAAAATCAAAGTTTTAGTAATGCGTTGGGGAAATATTAGAACATCTTCCACCATATTAAAACATAAAGAAGTGAAGACATACTCTCACCCCACTTGAAGCCCACAAGCAATTTATGAGAGAGGAAGGCAGAAGGCAAATGCAAGGCGAGGAGGAGGAGGAAGAAGGTGGTTGCAAGGTTGGGTTTGGACTTAGGTTGCTTAGTTCTTGGTTGTTTCTGGATAAAAGGTGAGTTAACACACCTCTTTGAATGGAACATATAACATATATATATGTTGTGTTGATTGTATATATGTTGTTTGAATAGTTGTTGGCATTGTTGAAAACATTAGTTTAATTCTTGTTTTGAAAACAAGAAGCATATGTGATCCATAAGAATGGACTTGTGACAAGACCTTGGAACAAACCACACTGGTTATAGATGGACTTTTGTTTAGATTAGACTCGGATTTTAAAGTGCACTTATAGCGGTAATCGCTATAGATGCATTTTGGAATTGCCTTGTTTTGAACGATTCTTATGGAACTTTACAGAGAGATTTTTAGGGTTTTCTAGCTATATTTATAATGTTTTATATGTATTTTTGCTGCTATTAAAAGCTTGGATAGTAAAAAATTAAGAGACATCACAAAAAGTGGTCAAAACTTCACTTGTGCAAAACTTCTCCATTTAGCCTTGATTTTTGGATTTTAAAGGCTTGAAAAGATATTTAAGTTTAAGTATTTTGTTTCATTATTTTTACAAGTGTTTATTAACTCATGAAGTATTTCGAAAGTGGTTTGAGATATTTATGAATTTTTAAGAACTGGTTGTGAATTTTTAAAGAAGATGATTTTATAATAAAAACTTATTATTCCAAGTTTTTAGGGAAACTATACAGTTGTTGTTTTCCAGTAATATTTTGAGAAAATGTTTTAAAACCTATTATAAGTATTATAAAGTATTTTGAAAGCATTTTAAAGTATATATAGTTTTTTAAAAATATGTTGACTATTTTATATCTTGTATAATAAATTATCTTTTGACATGTTTATTTACATATCCCATTTTGGTAAATAAATCACTATACATATATATCATTTTTAAAAGGGTTTTAAAATTACAAAAAAAGGCTAATAAAGGGGTTAGAATTGCTTAACAGCTAAATGGTTAATTGTTTAATTACCCATTTGAAAAGTAATTAACTATGCTTAACAGTAAAAGCCGATAAAGTAAGGCTTATCTATTTGTGAGAGTTAAGATTGATGTTCAATTAGGGATATGAGCAATAGAGCTCTAACCTACCACCTTTCCCCTTGATCAATGAATAGTAAGTCGGAAAATATCGAAAACGTGTTAATCGTTTTGATTTCTTACATGTTTATGGAGATCATTAATACTATACTTAACACTAAAAGCAGACGAGATAGACTTATCTATTTGTGAGATTCAAGAATGAAGTGTCTAGGCAAGGCTTTGATGCAACCAGTACTCTAACTTACCTGGCTTCACTCTTGGATGAGGAATAATTAAGTTGGAATATCGAAAAAGAGTTAAGCATATGAATATTGGTTTGTATAAACAATTGTTTTGACTACATAATAATTAGTTGATTATCGAACTTGACCAAATATGACTTAAGAAATTACCGAAAGGCTTCATAATTTCATATCAATGAGAACCCTCAGGGAGGAGCATTGGTACGAAACGTCTCCAGCTTTTACTTACTTTTGAAAGAACCAGAATTGAGTTTATCAAAAATTCTATTTTGAAGAGACCGAGATCGGTAAGTGTTTCACTTATCGGATACCACTTTAAAACTAGTATACAAGTTTTATGTTTTGGAAGTGGTTGTGAAGTGAAATGTTATAGAGTTGAACTATCAATCCTAAGGTTAACTCTAAGGGGGAGATCAATATTAACATTTCAAATGATGCTATCGTGCGGGACTGTCTACCTTGAGGAGTATTCTAAGAGAGTGGATAACATTAGCATTTTTCAAAGGACTTATGCTGGAAACCTATGTGGAGGTTCGAGATCTATTCGAGATGCACGAACCCATGTAGTGATTCATGATCTGTTCAAGAGGTGGGAATCCATTTGGGGATTCGTGTTATATTCGAGTGATGAAAAATAAGGTGAGAGATGTCATACATAGTCTCGACATTAAAAATGACTTAAACTAGAGATAAAATGCATAGCCAAAGGGAATATAGTGTAACGTCTCATATTTTACATATCGGAGGATCATAAAATATTTTTATTTTATTCGTAAAGGTCATATGATTCGATAATTTAGCAATATAACTCTTAGGAAAATTTTACACACCTATGATTTTTTTTCTGAATTTCAATGTGAGCATTTTGGTCCTGAAATTTTTGTTTAGACTATTGCTTTTGATAGAAGTCGGATTAGGGTCTCGAATTAGTTTCATTGCTTCAAGATTATGGTTTCCCATTTTATAGAGTGATCATAATAGAAAAATGGACTACCATTAGAAATTTATGCCTGTTTTAAGTTTTTAAAACTACCGGTGAGAATTAGTGTGTGATTAATTAAGCCCATTAGTGACCCCATTTGTCTAATTAGAGAATACTATAAATAGAGGGCCGAAGAATCAAATTAAAACTTTTCTGTGTCATTCTTAAATTAGGTCTAAACTTTAGATAGCCCTAGATCCATCCCAATTTCATATAAAATCACCCAAATTATTCTCTAAATCAAAATAGATTGCGGATAAGAGACTGGATCCTTAATTAGAAGCTAGGGATCATCAAATTGCTTGATTTGAGTGCTTTTTTCGCTATTCGGATTCGATCTACATACAAATTGGTTGAATTTGGTAATTGGTGAGTGGTCTATGCCTTCTCACTATGTTATACATGTTTATATGTGTTACCCGGTTGCTTGTCCCGGCTACAAAAGGAAAATATTGAGTGTCGTTCGGCCTGCAAGTACCGCTCAACCTACGTATCGTTCGGCCTGACTGCATCATTCGGCCTAGGTGCTGCTCGGCCTAAGTATTGTTCGACCTAAGTGCTGCTTGGCCTAAGTCCATCATTCGGCATTCTTTGGTTCAAACGCCATTGCTCGGCATTCTTTGGTTCAAACGCCATCGCCAGACATTCTTTGGTTCGACCACCAACGCCCGGCATTCTTTGGTTCGACCACCATCGCTCGGCACATGAGGGTTCGACTCAAATGAACATCACTAAGTATTCCAGAATGCACTACTCGGTCAAGAGAGTGAAGCCATACAACGGACTTCTCCGTTCGGCATGACTTCGCTCCGAGTCAACATACTATCTACTTTGATTCACATGAGGGTTTACTTTGAGTCACTTGATGATCGACCGAATAATTCTCGACTAGCCTTCCTCGTTCGGCAATTGCCATTTGGCGTCCCTAGCTCGGTGCGCAGAAACCACTTGCTACGGGCCGAAGTACCTTGTTCCTGGACCCGCAAAGGAAGTCTGACCTATCTTCGCCTATAAATAGAAGGGTAGGGGCACAGTGAAATGGACCTTTTTTCGAGAACACTGGAAAGACTCTGCCGTTTCCAAGACTTATTCTTTTCCAGTTAGAACTTGTATTCAATTTGTTGGTGTCCGGATTGTATCTCTACTCAATTATTTTGGAAAAGCAACAAAGATTAAATTCAAAGTGGACACAAGCAGTTACGCCGAACCATTATAAATCTGGTGTTCTAGTCTTTGCAATTAATTCTGCATACATTCCTCTATTTTAATTTTCTATCTTCATTAGTCTCTCTACTCAAATCTTTCTTTGGGTTTTAGTAACCAATTTTGATGCTAACATTATGGTGCTTTCACCGAAAACCGCATTCTCAGGTTATTAGGATCTATTTTGTAGCTACTGGATTGAAGAAATCCCTTGAAGGAGATCCAAGTCATTCACATGAAGTCCGTTGATTCCACTTAGAGTTCTTATCAATAACTCTACAATGGGAAGACTTCATACCAAATTAGCGTCACACAACATGGACGTCAATGAGACTGCTAGTGTCCAGCAAGTAGGACCCAATAAACAACAAGTTAATCCGGGCGCAGGGACAGTCGCCACCCAAAACCAAATGGAAGTTTTCACTAGAACGGAGTTCAACGACCTGATGAGAGAACTCATGGAAAGTAGGAGACAACTTAATGAATAGATTCAAGCTAATGCCAACCTTATGACTCAGCTTACTCAACAACAGCATCAAAATTCTGGTGGTAGCCTTGCTCTTTACTCCTCATCTGATAGTGCGACTTCGTCCGACGAACCACCTAGGCGTAGACGCCACAGAATTGAAACTACACAAGAAGGTGTTGCTGATTGATCAACCAAGGATGGTCCGGGTTCCCCATCCGGAGCTGTGGCCCCTCACTTACACCAAGGAAACCACACCCAGGCTGGGACTGGAAACTTAGGATTCGGAGTAGAGTTAAAGCTGGGCGGCCGGCTCACTAAGGCCCTAATGAAGCCGGTTGTAAGGGTACACGTTTGGTAGATCGCCAATAGAGGAGATACCAACCAGAATGGTCTCGTATGACAGATTCCTACCTGCCATCTTGCATACAAACCCCGGACCTATCGGCTAAGGTCAGACTGCTGATGAGAGAAAATCAAGGCTTGACTAATGTTGATTGAGGGATATCCAGGAGTCGTACTCCATTCACAGATACTATTCTATAGGCCGAGTACCCCAGGAAGTTTAACATGCCAATTATTTCTGCTTGCGAAGGGAAGACTGACCCCCGACAAAATGTGATGAGATATGAATGGATGATGGATTCAGCCAGAGCAAATGATGCAACTAAGTGTAGATGATTACCAATAATTTTATCTAGAATTTCTACCATGTGGTTCACCGACTTCCTCCGTGGTCTATCTCCAGCTTTGATGAATTAGCGACGAAATTTGTGGAACAGTTCAGGATTCATGCCACTCGTCCCAAGAATGTGATGTCCTTGTCCGGTGCGATTCAGGCTACAAAAGAGTCGTTAAAGGAGCACTTGCAGAGATTTCACGTTGCAACTATTGAAGTTAAAAACCCAAATGACCATTCCATTCTGATGGCTGCGATGCGAGGAATGGGTCCGGTTTCGGAGTTTGGCGATTGACTGGTAGGAAAGCCTCCGACTATGCTAGAGCATTTTTATTTAAAGGCTCATCAATTTATAAGAAGAGAGGAAGCCAGGTGGACGAAGCCAGATAATGCGCCAGGGCCTGGCAAGGAGACTGTAAAGAGCAACATTTCTGTAAAACAATCCAATGATAACTCGGGGAAGGTCCAGGTCAATCTAAAGAGTCCGAAGGAGGAAATTCCGAAAAGAAAAAGGAAGCAAGAAAATGGAAACCAAGGATTTCGACTTACAACGAATACACTCCCCAAATGCATCTCTGGAAAATATTTACGTTTCAACTAGTAATACTTTTCAATTCCAAAAGAGTCCCTGGAGTGCGGACTGGAGTACTCTGAGTCCCAAAAGTGCAGACTAGAGTATAAACGACTTAAAATCTCCATGTCCCCGGAGTGCAGACTGGAGTAATCCGAGTCCCTAGAGTGTGGACCAGAGTATAAACAACTCTAAAATCTCTAAGTCCCTAGAGTGTAGACTGGAGTACTCTGAGTCCCCAGAGTGCGGACTGGAGTATAAACAATTTAAATCTCTAAGTCCCCGGAGTGAGAACTGGAGTACTCTGAGTCCTCAGAGTCCTGACTTGAGTATAAGCGACTTGAAATCTCTAGGTCCTTAGAGTGCAGACTAAAATTATTCTAAATGCCCAAAGCATGGAATCGAGTATCAATGATTCTCAAAAAATACCCGAGTTGCATGGAGGTAAACTGGAGCTTGTGTAACTCACCCGATTCCAAGTTATGGAAACAAGTCAAACAATAAGCTAAAAGACGAAAGTCATTGAAAAACAAAGAAATTAAATTATATTCACAAATCCCAAAACAAGGTTCCTCTACAGTCCCTCCTAAACTCGAAGTCAAAAGTCTATTTACATCAACTATGGAAATAAACGGAAATAATTACATAATATAAACTTATTCTCGTAGAATAAGGCATGATAGCTACTTCTTTGATTTCTTCCCCCTCCTCAGTTTCTCAGATGACTCCTCTTCCACACGTTTTCGCTTGGATGCTTTATTTGTAAGGGAAGTAACCTCTGAGGAAGAAAGAGGAACTTCCAATGGCCTGGACCTTCAGGGAGAATGACTTTCAAAAGCCTGCTCAAGGGATCATTTAATTCCACTACTTGGGGCTTGATCTTGACTTTGACTTTCTTCTTCTTCTCTTCCTTAAGCCGCTCCTCCATGCTCAGCTTTGAAGTATGTTCGGAGATGCCTGTAATCTCAACTTTGTAATTTTCTTCGACGGGTGACGGATTTTCAAATTTGTCTTCATTAAGCGCCTCAATTACTTAAGTGTCAGGTCCAGGAATCTCACCCGTTAATTGCCCCGCCTGTCTTCTCCTCCTTCTCTGTGGCATCATCGCTCGTTGGAGTTGGCTCAGGATCAGAACGGCCTACATGAAATCATAAGAGAT
The DNA here is from genome assembly GCA_030765085.1 of Allium cepa. Classification (NCBI taxonomy): domain Eukaryota; kingdom Viridiplantae; phylum Streptophyta; class Magnoliopsida; order Asparagales; family Amaryllidaceae; genus Allium; species Allium cepa. The sequence continues at coordinate 710,608,612 of CM060932.1, forward strand.
AAATGTTAGAATACATTAACTACTCGCCGAAATTGCGGCCCATTGAACTTTGAGAAGAAAAGTTATGTACTGGTTTCCTGTTGAGTCTCAACCATCCGGGGAGTTTTACCCTCTGGAATGGGAGATAGAACATGAATATCAAGGCCAGGATCTTTTTGGTCGTAGCCAATGTGCTGCTCGAAGGGGTCAAGTGATGGGCGATCAATCAGTTGAGTAGGGGGAGGAACTGGAGACTCGGCTCCAGATGGGCCAACAATGTCATTTTTTTCCTTTCTATGAGGAGGAGTCTCTGCTATAAAGTGTCTTCGCTACAGACAAGTCCAAAGGCTCATTCCCTAGGAGAAATTCCTTTACTAAAGCTTCTTCGTCAACCTCTTCCGTGCCCGACTCAACCATTTTGATCTTTATCAAAGTCACCCATGCTTCGGCCAAATATTCAAGGTAACCCTCCTCGAGAATGTTAGGTCACGGTGCATGAGGACTCGAGCGTTGTACTCGGCTATAAGCTGATGAAACATGCACTTAATCTCCTCTCTACTAGCCTCGGCAGCCGCCTCAAGGCGAGAATCAATCTCCGTGAATGCTATTCTTTTGCCCTCCTCATAGGCTTCATCTTTCAGCGTCTCAACCTTGGAGAGTTCTTCATCGAGCTTTGTCTTTAGGAGTCGTGTAGCAACAATCTCATCGCAGTATCGTTGCGACTCCCCCTAAACAGCATCCTTTTCTTCCTTCTCTTTGAGAAGTAGCTCTTCCAACTCTTTGACTCGCTGAGCGAATGTGTCTCTCTCCTTCTAAATGGAGTCTTTCTCTAAAGCTAAAGCGCCGTAGTGTTGAACCGCTTCGTCGATCTCCTTCTTATGTGCAGCCTCCAAACGAGACTTGTCTGAGGAAAGCTCTTCATCCTGGGCTTTGATAATGTCTTTGCCATGGATGGCTTCAAGTTTCAGGCGATCAATTTCATGTTGGCTTTCGATAGAGACGTCTGAAACTTTTTCTGCCAAATGAACAAATGTGTCGTGCTGAACGTAGACATCATTGTTGCAAGCAATGGCACTTTGTTTAACGTGCCCCAGAATGTGATGAATCGCTAGAAGAAACTTTAGACTATCGAAGCATATTTTAGGGAACATGGCCTTAAGCTCAGCTAGCTTTTCCACTGTCCACGGATCATGTGTGGGAGCAGAAGAAGTTTGTCTAGAGACTATGGGTTTTTTGTGAAGTTCCCGGGATTGCCTGGTGCTAAATGAACCTGAGTGTTGGTTACAGGGAGTATTGGACAGGGGCCCCTTATGACCAGATTTCTCCCTGCCTTGCTCCAGGTGAGTGGGAGGATTGTGATGGTATAAAGATTGATTATAAGTTTTCCTTCGAGGTGATGAGTCCCGGGAGAGATAGTCCCTATCGCTGTCATCATCTCTATCCCGGCGTTTGCTGGAGCCCGAACCCGGCCAGAATGATGAAAAATAGAGGAACTGCGAAGGCGGTCAAATAAATGAGAACATCCTATATCACCTGCAAAGAAATTAAGTAAACACGAGTTGGCAGAAATAACTTGATGGCTGAAGTTTAGGTGCAAAGTGAAGTGTAAGTGTTATTATGTGTGTCCTAATGTTTCCCCCCGATGGACCAGTTGCTCTAGCTTTACTTATTGGATTTTTCTCCTTGATTATGGGCTTGAACGCCTTCATCGCCTCTCGCGGGGGAATGGAGTTTTAGGGCTTCTGGATTGTTGAATCCATAATTGAGCAAGTCGTCAGGATCAGTAAGGTCAGATAAACCTTTCAGTGAATCCTCCAAGTGTTGTGGAGATGGCTTTTTCTCTACTGGTGTAATTGTGATCTTGGAGGTTCCGCCTATTGTGTTTTTCCTCAGTTTATAAGCCAGTTTCTTTTTTCCCTTTGAAGGGGGAGGCATTTCATCAGTGTCGTGTGCCTCAACCACTAGTTCCAGAGTAGGACTCACATTCTTACCCAGTGCTTCTGACACCATAGTTTCTCTAATCTCACCCTCCTCGGGTGTGCGGGGGCGCCACGTGTCGAAGGTCCAACCTACCTTTTGCCTTTGTCCAAGGTAGGTCCAGTTGTAGTGACGCTGTGAGGAAGGCTTATTCGGCAACCTTCCGCATATAACCCAAATTTTGAGAGCCAATCATTGGAAATGATGGATCTGATGTCCCGTTCCACGGGAACAGCTCGAATAGCTTCAACGGCCTCAGAGTACTCAGAGCCTTGGGGATGTGGGGTGATGCCTGTAAAAGTCGAGAAAGAGTTCAAAAAGGATGCACTTTCTGTCGCATATAATTATTGATCCAGAAAAGAAACACACTCCCTCCTAGCCATCTCCTCGCAAAGCCAGTGGGACAGCGCACAAAAAACCATTCTCGATTGTACTGTGCGAATTCGCTCCACGTACCCATGAGGATTTGACACTTTTTATATGGCTCAAAGAATACGAAAGATGGGCTATCGGACCGTCTCTTGAAACGATAAATATAGCGGATATCGCCAGCAATAGGGAGCCTGAATAGAACACTTATGAAAAGGATGCATGTGCCATATATGAATGTGTGACTGTTGGGATGTAACTGTGCTGGGGTGATCTCAATATACTACAACACATCGCGGAGGAAGGAGTTGAATGGTGGCACGCTACCAACCCAGCACATAAATTTATTGCAGGAAGTATATTCAGCTGGGGGCAGGTGATGACGATCTTGTCCCGATGGAACTAGTACATCTTGAAAGGAATCCCGTGGATTGAGCATAGTCGACGAAGAGCGCTTTCATTGATTCTCGAAGCTTGAGATTCAACCGGATTGTCTAGGATGATTGCTGCATCTAGAGCATCCGAAGCCAAGTCAACAGATGCATTCATTGGACTCGGTATATTATGTATTAGTGTTGTCGATGGATTTGAAGTTCCCACTACTTCTTGTTGAAAACTTGGCTCAGGTTTATCTGAGACTGTAGCAGAGCTCGACTTTTTAGACATCTTCAATGAGCATCAAAGTTGGATAAACATCTATTTGAACTATACTTGAAAGACAATCAATATTAGACATAACGAGAAAAGTGCTCCCCCCCCCCCCGTGTGGTGTGTGGACTAGTGCAATCGTTTGAGTATAAGTGTAAAAGAATAAAAAGTCGTGAAGCTGATAAAGTAAATTTAAGCTTTGAACTGTCATCTTCGAAGACCGTCATCGTCGACCGTCTCCGAGAGGTTGCCCTATGGTGTTTTTAGTTTTGAACTCGGACATTGCCACTATATGTTGAAGGCTGTTATTTGTTTTATTTTCGAGTTAAACTCAGATTTACATTTGTTGAAATTGGGGAGTTATCAGTCCGGATTATTTCGTTATGCCTGTTTGCTTAAGTCTTTGTCTTTGTTTATTGTCATATGATTAGGCATGGGAAGTAAGTGAATTTGACATGAGTTGTGTTCAAGTTTGAATGGTTTTGACTGTTGTTGCCTACTTCAAGGCTCAATGCCGAGCAACACTCAAAACACACGACCAAACGACCACCTAAACCAGATACACCGACCCACTTACTTCCTACCTCCCTAACACCACTCTCACATGAAAACTACACCGACCCACTTACTTCCTACCTCCCTAACACCACTCTTACATGAAGACAACACCGACCTTCTTACTTCCTAACCTCCCTAACATCACTCTCGCATAAGGACTACCGAGCCTCCTACTTTGCAGTTGACCGGTTTCATCTAAAATACAAGTGACGATCCAGTCACACTCATTTCTTCCTCGTTCCTTGATTATCGAACGACCTCGAGTAATAGTTCAGTTCCACTTCAACAACCTAACTCCCATGCATGGTGACCCAGCAGGAGCCTATAACCTAGAGACCACCGGTGTCCTTTTTCCTTCTCCTCTCCATCTCACCAGCCTTGAAATCAGTTAAAGTCGTATCAAGTTCCAGCCTTAAAACATGTTCAATACGTTGATTCGTCTTCCTCATCTACACAACTCCTACCGTCCATAATCTGAAGAAAATTTATGAATTTGAATTTTGTGCTAAACTTCCTAGTTTGGAAAGTATGTTTGAATAAGAGATTCTTACCCAAGAGGATGATTGAAGCTTAGGGATCTATTATGTTTGAGATTGAAAGTTGTTTAGACTCGATCCGAGGAGGAGTTGTAGGGAGAACTTACAAGATTCAGGGTAAGGGAGGTAGGTTGGAGAGGTAGCCGAAGTTCGAGGGAAAGTAAGTTACGAGTTCCTGTAGAGTCGAAGTGAAAGTAAAGAAGTGATGAAGAGAAGTGTCGGTTTTTATATGTGAATAAGGGGTGGTGAATAGGCATCAACCAGTGGAACCGGTCAAGGTATTTCAGTGGTTCGGTAAGCAGTTATGCCGAGTGACTGAGAACTTGCAGAACGAGTGTTTCAGTGCATGAATATCGATCGAGCCATGTTGAAGACATGGTAGGATGAAGAATTTCACTCAATGGGAGGAGAAGACTGGGAAGAGTGGATTGCTTATGGTTCAAAGCATATCATGATTGACTCTTACGATATGCTTTGGGGAACAAATGTTACCCGACTGCTAAAAGAAAATATTGAGTGCCGTTCGGCCTACAAGTACCGCTCGGCCTAGGTATCGTTCGTCCCGATTGCATCGTTCAGCCTAGGTGCCGCTCGACCTAGGTATCGTTCGGCCTAAGTGCCGCCCGGGCTATCGTTCAGCATTCTTTGGTTCAAACGCCATCGCTCGGCATTCTTTGGTTCAAACGCCATCGCCGGACATTCTTTTGTTCAAACGCTATCGCCCGACATTCTTTGGTTCGACCACCATCGCTCGGCATAGGAGGGTTCGGCTCAAATGAACATTACCATGTATTCCAAAATGCACCACTTGGTCAAGAGAGTGAAGCCATACAACAGACTTCACCGTTTGACATGACTTCGCTCCGAGTCAACATACTATCTGCTTCGGTTCTCCTGAGGGTTTACTTCGAGTCACTTGATAATCGACCAAATAATTCTCGACCGACATTCCTCGCTTGGCAACTGCCGTTCAGCATCCCTGGCTCTGTGCACAGAAACCACTTGCTATGGGACGAAGTACCTTGTTCCTGGGCCCGCGAAGGAAGTCCATCCTATCTTCGCCTATAAATAGAACGGCAGAGGCACAATGAAATGGACCTTTTTTCAGAACAATGAGAGACTCTGCCATTTCCAAGACTTATTCTTTTCCAGTTAGAACTTGTATTCAAGTTGTTGGTATACGGATTGTATCTGTACTCAATTATTTTGGAAAAACAATAAAGATTAAATTCAAAGTGGACGTAGGCGGTTATGCCGAACCACTATAAATCTGGTGTTCTAGTCACTGCAATTAATTCTGCATACATTTTTCTATTTTAATTTTCTATCTTCATTAATCTCTCTACTTAAATCTTTCTCTGGGTGTTAGTAACCAATTTCGGTGCTAACAATATGGTAGAATTATAGGATGTAACATGTAATAAATTTCCTTGTTTATCTTATTTTGATGGATGCAAGTTTGATTGGATGAAACTGCTTACTATTCTTTGTCTGGATGATATGATTTGATGTCGTTTGCTAGTGTTGTGCATGGTAGAAAGGTAGGTCGAAGGATTGTACAAATCAGAAGCCATGTTGGTTGGAATAGGATGAAACTTGGTAGATGTGCACTAGAGTATGGCGGGAAGACGCACGATGAGTCACAACTCAAATGGGTCTAAGTACATAACTCGGCACCGAGTTTTGCCTATAATTCGATATCGAGTTATGGTGAAGGAGGCTACAACTCATTAGTTTGTATGGCTGGGTAGAGCATGGCTAGATGAGATGTTCTATAGAAATATGTTGCAAATTTTGGCTAAGTGCTGGATTAGGGCCAAGTTATCTCTAGAACCAGAAGATAGGGCATTGGATTAGGGTCGAGTTATCAAAGAGGGATGAGTCGGGATCTAAGGCATATAGGAGAGAGTACTATATGAAAGGAAAGAGATGGTAACCAATAATTGGCTAAGTGCATAACTCGGTAACGAGTTATCTCTATGAGTCATTACCGAGTTATCACTTTGCATAGGATGGATGTGGAACTTACAATGAAGGAAGAGGACGCTCTATAGATCATGTTAGAGGTGTTGGCTCCTTTATGTCAGGTTGGATAATGATATAACGACATGATGAAAAGCTATGATCTTTGGATGTTGGCTCATGTTGAGAGTAGGTTTTGAAGATGGTGGCTCATAAAAGAGGAAGTCGTATGATCGAGGAATGTGGAAGGGTTCCTCGTGAATAATGGAAACTGGATTAAGCAAGAAGGGCTCACTATCCAAATGGAGCGTTAATGGCTCGAGTGTATGTGCTAAGGTATCGTTGATGCTCAAAAAGTTTTCAGTTTTACTTGAAGCAGGGGTAATGTAAGCGGGGATGCCCATGGGTCAATTGAGAGACATGTATACCTTGGACCTGTAACTTTAGGTCTAGTGTCCAACTTTGGGTTGCAAGAAACGTATCCAGCTTTAGGTTGTGAGATACATGAGTACAACAGTGAATCGAGATTTCCCTTAGTCCCTGGCTTGGGGGTTATACGAGTTATCATATATTCAAAGCACAATAAGTGATAGTTATGATTGTTGATGGATGTTATGGATGCTTTGGTTGTTTCCTTTAGTAAGCTATCACTCAAAGATATCAGGAAAGTAGGTATTGGAGATAAGAATACTTGGAAGACTGATTTTCTTTATTTGGTCCGTGGTATACCTTTATGATATTGTAGAGTAGCATATTATAGTGTTATATGCTAACTCATTGGTTGTAGGAACAAGCCAGTTATGGTTTGTGTACTCTTGTTCCTTACCATATTTACTTATATAGTACTTTGAGATTCATCTTCGGCTCACACCAGGCTGTTATCTGACCCAAGGTTTTATGCTTTGTTTCTTATTATTTTAGGTACTCTTAAATGAGTAGACTAGATAACAGGTCTTGGTGATGCAATAACTGTTCGGAGGATGAGCTGAATGGAGCTTTATACATATATGGAGTCTATGCTTATTTTTCTATACAACACTAGAGAGCCTTGACTGCTTACTATTTGCATTTGAGACAGTAGTTTTCCCTTGTATAAACTCTACTATTGATGTTTAAATCTGTGGATTTATACTCTAATGATGATGATCTGTTCACATTGTTATTACTATCTCTTCTGTTGTATATATGATATTATATTTTTTCCATGCACTGTGAGATATATGACATGTTATGTGCTATATTTATCTATTTCAACCTTGATGGTCATTCTATATCATCCAGGCATGATAACAGTGCACTATTTATATAATATTGGTGTATGTGATATAAGGCAATCATCGCATTTGTTATCAGAGCTTTGGTTACACGATTAATTGGAGTTGATACCGTGATCTAGTAGAGATAGGAAGGCATTATTGCTTCGGACTGGATCAAGATTGTGTATATATACACGAGAGAGTGCGTACATATAACTTTGGTTTTCTAAGCTATATAGTAATATATATTATATAGTATAAGTCGCATGTACATGAGCACTATGGACATAGTTTTCTTTATGAGAGAATGCTCATTCTTGTTACAGATGAGAATGAACCGACATTCAAGGAACGCTGTAAGGAATTCTGCTTCAGGAGTAGAGGAAGGAGAAGAATCAAGAGTTGTCATGCCTGATGTCCAAGCAATGTTCAATGCTGTGATGGCTAATATTGTGAGGAATGATCCTAGAGTGGTGATAGGTAGAGGTGCTCCCTACAAGCATCTAGGGCTGATTTTGCCAAACTGAATAAAGATTATTCTACTCTTGGAGGGAAGTCATTCCAAGGGACGAAGTCAGCCATAGGAGTGTAAGATTGGTTGGATACTTGTGAGCTTATGTTTGATGATATAGAGATTGAAGATTCTATGAAGAGAAAGTTGGCTTCGAGACAGCTACAGGTCGAGCTATGAATTGATGGAATTCTGTTACTATTGCTACTCTAGAGGATCGGTTCAGCTGGGATTAGTTCAAGGCAAGGTTTGACGAGAAGTTTATTCTGACTACTCAGAAGTTGGTTCTGTTTAGAAAATTTTCTAGTCTCAAGTAGGGAGAGATGGCAGTTTCTAAATCTATGGCAGAATTTGATACTTTGTCTAAGTATGGGATTTCGCTCATCGACCGTCCATTGAGGAAGAATGAGAAATTCATCATTGGTTTGGATGACTACTTGGGAGAAAAGCTAGTGGACCATATAAATGAGCCAGTTAAGAAGCTTGTAGAGAAGGCGCTTGCTATAAGAGCTTGTACCTTAAGGCTAAGATTGCTATTGTTGTTTCTGCTAAGAAAGAAGAGCCTAAACCGCAACAAAAGGCAAGAAGAAGTGGAAATGGAAAGAGAAAGCAGTCCTAAGGAAAGAGTGGTAAGAAAAAGGTAAATGGGAACCTACTTGCTTTGGATTCAACTAAAAGGTTCATTTGATTAAAGATTGCAAGGAAAATGAGAAGAGAAAATGTTACAACTGTGACAAGCCTGGGCATTTGAAGAAGAATTATCAAAGATCGGTGAAGGATAAGCGGGTAGAGAAGGTGTATGCCTGGGATGTAGTCCCGACTTTGTCGAGTGCTCCCTCGGCGAAGGAGAAGGGAAAAAGTTCTTTCTATTTGGTGATGTTCATGCTCGAGTTTTGTTTGATACCGGTGATTCTCATATATTCATCTGCAATGACCAAGTATATAGATTGAGATTAGAACCTGAGATAGTAGACCAACTCCTAATCGTGATGAATCATGTTGGAAGCTCTACTAGCCTATGCATAGTTTGTCGTGCCTTGTTTTATCAAGTCATGAAAGTTCTTTGGTTTGTGATTGTTTTGAACTTTTTTGGGTTCGAGATTATCTTGGGTATGGACTAGCTTAGGAAGTATGCATCCATAGTGGATTGCGAGAAGCTATTAGTGATAATCGGTGATGTGGATGGGAGAACAGAAGTGATTAGCTGCCTACCAGAGGATGAGGTGATGGTTAGCTTTCTATATTCGCTTGAGGTTTCACATGAGGGAAATTGTCATCAATGCCTATCGCTAGAGGGTATCTGTATGTCTTAGAGGAAGTGACTGGATTGCCGCCGCATAGAGAGATCGAGTTTTAGACAGACTTGTTGAAGGAAGCCAGACCGGTAGTATGCCACTGAGGCATATGGCGCCCATAGAGAAGAAGGAATTGGAGGTGGAAGCGAATGACCTATTGAGGAAAGGGTTCATTCAAAGGAGCATATCTGAGTGGGGCACACTTGTAATGTTCGCAACAAAGGGTGATGGCTCTTTAAGATTGTGTGTGGATTTCCATGAGCCAAATAAAGTGATGTAGAAGAACAAGTATCCTCTCCCATGCATTGATGACTTGTTTGATCAGCTGCATGGTGCAAATTTGTTCTCCCAAATGGATTTGGCGATGTGATTTCACAAGTTGAGAGTAGCAAAGGAGAGTGTGCCTATTACTGCGTTTCGTACGCCGTCGGTTTTCTACGAGTGGTTGGTGATGCCATTTGGATTTACCAACGCTCCAACATACTTTGTGGATCTCATGAATCGGGTTTTCAGAGACCAGTTGAATAAGTTCATGCTTGTGTTCGTGGATGATATTTTAATCAATTCCAAAACTGAAGAGGAGCATAAGACGCACTTGATAATTGTGCTAGAGATATTGAGGAAGCACAAGTTGAGAGCGAAGTTCTCCAAGTGTCACTTCTGGAGAGAATAAGTTGGATAGGGTATAGCAGTGGACCTTGTGAAGGTGGCAGTGGTCCAACATTGGAATCAGCCCAAGAATTCTATGGATTTGAGGAGTTTCCTAGGATTGACGGGATATTATAGATGCTTCACAAGGGACTTCTCGAAGGAAGCGGTGCCGTTGACTAATTTGGAAAAGAAGAATCAGACTTTTGTAAGGAATTCGAAGTGTGAGCATGCATTTATTAGTCTGAAAGTGAGGTTGACGAGTGCACTAGTGTTGACCATTTCAAGTGGAAATGAAGAGTTGACAGTATACATCAGTGCATTCGGATTGGATTGGGTACGGTGTTGATACAGAAGGGGAAAGTTGTTGCTTATGCTAGTCAACAACTAAAATCGCACGAAAGGAATTATCCGACTCATGATTTGGAATTGTCGGGAAAGGGTTTTTCCTTTGAAGATATGGAAGCGCTATTTGTTGGGAGAAAGGTTTGAGCTATTTACAGATCACAAATCCTTGAAGTACATTTTTCTCTCAAAAGGATCTCAACCTTCGACAATAGTGGTGGTTAGAGTTCCTATCCTCTAATGATTTCAGTATTTCCTATACTCCAGGAAAAGGGAATGCAGTCGCTGATGCATTGAGTAGAGTCATGCTAGGTTAGGAGTAATGTTTTTGGAATGTAAGCAGATGGAGTATATTGCTGGTTTTGATTTCAGGCCTTACTATGAGCTAGAACTTGAAATATTAAAAATCTAATTGATTAGACCAACTCTGGTTGAAAGGATCTGTACTAGTTAGAAGACAGATGCTAGACTAGCAGAGATCATAACAAAGATAGAGGAAGGAGTAGAATATGAAGATATGAAGCAATATGAACTTGATCGAAACCACTTCAAAACCAGTATATGAATTCTATGTTTTAGAAATGGTTGTGAAATGTTATAAAGTTGAACCGTCAATCTTAAGGTGAAGTCCAAAGGAGAGGTCGGCATTAACATTTCAGAGGATGCTATCATGTGAGACCGTCTATCTTTACGAGTATTCCAAGAGAGAGGACAGTGTTAACATTCATCAAAGGACTTATGCGGGGAACCTATGTGGAGGTTCGAGATCTTTTCGAGATGCACGAATCCGTGTAGTGATTCGTGATATGTTCGAGATGTAGGAATGCATTTGAGGATTCATGTTTTGTTCGAGCGATGAAGACTCGAGTGAGAGATGCAGAACGTAGCTTCGGCATAGAAAATGACTACAACTAGAGATAGGATGCACGGTCAAAAGGGAACATAGCATTTTAGCAATCCCAAGGGTGCAAGTGACTCCATCTAGTTTTACTTAGGGATATGCATGTAGAAGATTCGGAACCACGAGTATTTTGTGCATGGGCTAGTTATGTATTTTCTATAGTACATTCTCTAAAGATGTACGTTGCTCGAAAGGATATCTCCGATCCTTGTGCAAGAGTTCAGATTCGGCTTGATCCAAGGACATCTCCATGGAAAATCCACTATGTAGACACTCCTTAGCAGTATTGATTATATACCTACTATTGTTATGGCATTCACACACCAGCTATTTGATATGATTTATGTGCTACACTCTAGACATTATCTATCATATCACAATATGTTAAACGAAATAAATGGTTGGTTTCATTAGACGAGAAAACCGTAATGGTAATTCGTACGGTCTTGAAAAGGTGCTATTATATGACATTCTTATTTCTTGATTATCTCATGTTGGTTTATCGGACTAATCCCGGTGCTATTTTCTTATAATGCTCGGGTCGGCCCCGTGTATGTTTCCAGACTTATATACGGACGCTTTGGAGCTTATGGAGAAGAGATGAATGATTGTATTTCATAGTATTCTTATTTCTGCTATATATCTGTATTGTAAATATTAGCATTGTGAGGACATGCAGTTATAATTGTCTAGGCTGATGATAGTACTTTGGTTTGAGTAACTTTGAAATTTCCATATTCAAAGTAATCCTCTGTACCGTTCCTTTGATATTATATATTAACGTTATGCTGTGAGTTTCTGATGTTATGTATTTATTAGTCCTTGAGATGATGGTTTTGATAACAACAACCTTAGAATAAGATTATAAAATATAAATACTAACATTATACGCAGGATTTAACCACGCAGGTACCAAGAATGAAGACTGTACGGTATAGAGATTCAAGATATCTGGATTGAAGATGTTCGTCGACGGAAATTCTATCGGTTTAAAAAACCGTCGATCGAATTTAAATTAAAAATAATCGCAAGCGCACGGTGTACGAATGTAGCACGTGGCGAATACGGGTCGATCCATAGGGAATTGATGATTTTAAAAATTTATTCAATCAAATTAAACCAGTGTTGAAGAGAATGTTAAACTAGAAAAGAAGAAAAACAAGCAAAAGAAAATTGATAAAAATATGAGTGTTAAGACAATTTAGAGGCAATTTCCACTCTCTAGATCACATAAATCAACAAAATGAAGTTATGATCTCTCTTTTCTTGTCATTAGTGAATTAGTTGATGTGCTTATCATAAGTATGGTATATTTGTGCTATTAATTAGCTTAATATAAACCATCAAACTATGACACAACCACTAATACACTTTTAAATCTCATAAAATATGACAACAAAGTTGAAAGCAAAATCTATTTTAAGAATGGCCTATTAACTATTAATTAGAAATACAAGCCATCAAATTTTAATTTCATCAATCACTTCTTTGCCATAATCATATGTAGATGAAGAGGCAATTTGTGTTTTGTTTGTTTAAGCATATCTTATTTGTTACAAACAACATAGACTATCAAATTCAGAGCTAAACAACATCATTAAACCACTTCAATCATTCTCATTAAGCACAAAAAGAGAGCATAAACATCAAATTAAGTTGAAGCTACATTATTAGAGAGTGTCATTACCCCTAAATTGAAGGGGTTTAGCCTCTCATATTTGTTATCATATGAACAAATGTAGCTTGAAACATGAGAGAAAAAGAAAAGGAAAAGAGAGCAAAGTGAAATGGAAAGCTATTCTAATTGCATAAAGGAAATTCTACACTACTTGCATAAAGGAAATGAACATGTAATTAAAAAGAAACAATAATTAACATTGCATAAAAAAAAGGATTACATAAGAGAAGAAATGGCTAAGTAGCCATGGAAAGAAAGGGAGATTTGATTTATTTTCTAAACTAAAACTAACTAACTAAGAGGAAGAGGGCTACATGAAACATAAGAGGTATTTATACAAGTTAGATACCTAATGTATATTTTTTGAGAGTACCCAAAATGCCCTTGGAGGAAGTGTGGTGGCCAAGTTATCATTAGCTTTAATAATCTCCCACTTAAATGTACATGAAGCTTTAAATGTCTTTTAGCATGTGCATTAGCCTTTAATTTGTACATTAAGTAGTGGGTAGGTGGAGTCCTCCATGTTCTTCACTTTGAATTATTTCCATCTTCATTCTTTTGTATCTTCTTTGTACATGCATATTCCTTCATGAAACCACTTGTAATTGAGTTTAAATTCCTACAAAATAATATAGAAATTTCCCATTAAATTTTCTCAATTTGATATATGCACAAAAATGACCATTTTGCCCCTATATGAAGATGAATATGTGAAAATTTGAAAACAATTTGAATTTGGTTTAAACAAGTAAAAATACCCAATATGATCATTTATTCAATTTAAATAGATTAAATATGGTGGTAAAAATATGCATATTTACGTGCACATCAAATACCCCCACACTTATCTTTTTATTCGTCCTTGAATAAAGAAAAACTAAGATAAATACGTTTTCGTAGGGAGCACGATTGCATTGAGCGTATGCAACAAGCCGTTAAACCTCTGGGTGTCCCCAATAGGACGAGTGTTGTCTCGTGAGGGTTTTCAGCGGATACTACCCACAAAATCCAAATGCAGGATGAAAATATTTACAAAATGTAAGATTTATTTACAAAGAGAATAATGCAAGTTTTGAAATATTTACAAATGAAGGATTTATTTTTAAATTGACACAACTAAGTTAAATATAGGTTTTGGCTATTATCTTGAAAATTTATGTCATTTACTCATCAATATTTCCAATAAAAACGAAGTTATCATAACAAATAAATTATAGTTTAACTCGTTGTTTTGGTTAATAACATAGTGTAACTATGAAATGGATCCTTAGTTGATTATCAAAGTTTATCAAAGTGGTATTTTCATTTCTTTTCAATAACAAATCAAATCAAATAAGTAAAAATAGTGCTAGGATTTCAATTGCTTGCTCTCTCATTATTTGCAAGAAAAACTACACACCTAGCTCAGGTAAACTGATGCCATATATACCACCCATGCACTGCCTTTTGGACTTATGTGAGGGGAGTACCGAGCATGGCGAGTGCGCACACTTTCGTGCATACATCTATCGACCGTTGGTGGTTTTCATTAAGTCTATTTTTTTTACATGTGTTACATACATGCATAACCGTGAGGACTTTTAAATGAGTATGAAAACACATAATCAAAGATTCCAAGTAATTCACACATGCATAACCGTGAGGACTTTTAAATGAGAGTGAATACTTTGGATGTTATTATTTTTTTATTTTTTTTTATTTTTTTAAGAGAGAGAGTTTTGCAAAATCATCTTAGCACCATTTAACTTAGAAGACAAAAAAAATGTTATATCCTTTACTTTAAATTCACCACTTTTAAAACAAAGATTTTCAATTAGGATGTATTTCATAATTAACACGTATGAATCTTCCTATATACTAGTTAAGCCATTGTTATTTATAATACAACTACATTTTTATTTTTTGTTAAGACAAATAAATTTTCAATAATTTCAATTTAATAAACCAAAACCACATATTTATCCTATAGTGTTTCTTTAAAAATAAATCAAAAACGCTAAAAAGGAAAAATTCTTCTTTTGTTTTTGGATTTTTTTTTTGATTTTTTGGAAGAAAAATGAAAAATTAATCCTGAAAAATCAAGAAGAAGATGAGTCTCCCCCCACACTTGATTTTGACTGTGTCCCCACAGTCAACCCAAGTGGAAGGAGAAAAATAAAAACATAACCTTTATTTAAATGAAAATGTAAAGATGATTATTTACACGACATCAAAAAGTATGCCGTTAAAGAGTAAATGAACCTGTCTTCCAAAAACCGATTCATTTGTCTCGTCAAGTACGAGAGACACAGCTTAAGCTCGAAAAACCAAATTGTAAAAGATTTCGAAGTTGATTGTCGATTTGGGAAAACGAATTTTGTTTTATTAAAAATTGAATGAGTTGTTTTGTTTCCAATGATTTTTGGGGTTGATAAAACAATTGATTGAAATTCACATTTATTTCCACCAAATTGAAATTCAGGTTTAACATTGAAAACTTCTTCCAAATTATCGATTTCAAATTCAAAGTGGTGATCGAAATCTTCCCCATCAAAATTTGATGACTCGTTTTTGTAAATTCCATAAAACTCATGTTCGTTAAATTCATCTTCCATTGTTGAATTATCAACAACCTCATCGCATATATCCATTTCAAAATCCAAATTTGTTGTATTTAAATTTTCAGAAAAAGGAAGATCGAAATTTAAATCGAGTTTCTCACCCTCAAAAGAATTGAAATCCAACTCAATTACCGTGTTTTCAACAACTTCATTAAGATTGTTATTTTCAAATTCAAAAGTTGTTATTTGAAAATCGTCGATTTGGGTAAAAGGTGAATTATCACTTGACTCATCACACATTGAGATTTGATTTTGTTGTTCACGTTGTTTCATATAAGTTTCAAACGACAAATCTGTATGATCGTCGTAAATTTCATTCATTTGTTCAACAAAATCCAATTTGTAGTTATTAAAGCGAGAATTTTCATTTTGAAATTGTTGAGAACAAAGATTTTCAATCGTAACGTGGTTAAGATTATTCTCATTGCCAAATTCATTCGAAAAGTTGTTTTCATTTTCATTTTGAGTTTGAAATTCATTTTCGAGTTCGAAATTGAAGTGGCATGGGTTATACTCGAAGTCATTTGAATTTTGAAGTGAATTCAAATTTTGATTATTTTGAAAATTTTGACTAAAGTTATTACACAAATCGTTTATCATTTGATTTTGTTGTGTAGAGATTTCAAGTAGAGATAAAATGCTATTTTTGAGATTCGAGGGTTGGTCACGTTTTGAAAACTTTGTTGTTCAAAATTCGAATTGTTTAAAGAATAGTTGTCGTTAAAACATCCATACGAATTCGGAGTGAACTCATATGGATTATATTGATTTTCACAACTAAATTCAAGTGAGTAAGAAAAAGGAAACTTAGACATTTTCGAGAATTTTTTTTGGTTTTTTTATAAAGAAAAATATTTACAAGTAGAATTTATTTTTCAAAATGGAAAATTGAATTTTGTTATGTTTTTGAATTTTCAATATATATTTTTTGGCTTTTGAAAAGATTTTATAATTTTTTTTTGGATTTTTGTTTTTCTAGTTTTTCTGGATCTTTGAAATTTCAAAGGAAAGGGATTTAAAAATTTCAAAGAAAAATAAAAGGAATATTTACAATTTTTTCCAATTTTCAATTTTGGATTTTTGAATTTTTTTTAAATACGCATGAACTAATGCTACTAAATGAATGCAAGGGTTAATTACAAATGATTTATCCTAAGTTAACCCAAAATTGTATAATCACAAACTGTTTATTTAAGACAAGATAGTTCTCAGCCAGGTAACGGGCAGGATTTATCGGTGCACTACGAATCACCTTAGCAATGCAGCCGAAGGTTTAAGTACCTTCAGAGGAACAACCACAATAATATTTACGAATCACCGTAATATTTATAAATGGTTATTACTCTTCCGTAGCCTAGACACCAAGAAATTAAATTGTTCAAAGAAGACAATTTGCCAATATACAGTTAAGTGTTATCGATGTCTAACCGTTATTATTAACAGATTCTAAGATGAAATGCAAAGCAGAAATTAAACGTGTATTAACAATGCAACTACGAATGAATTTTTTTTTTAATGCAAATGCAAGCAACCGACAATAAAATTCAAATAAAACTAGAAATGAAAGCAGAATTTTTTTTTATGAGCTAGCAAGCAGAGCAATTTATTTTGGCTAGCGAAGCAATGCAATCAAATTATTTTTTTGGCAAGCTAAGCAGGCTAGCAACTTGTTTTTTCTTCTCTGCTTTCGCAACCTGAAAATAAAACAAGATATATATATACAGTATATATATTTTTTTTCTTTTAAATCAAAGAGGCAACTTAAAACAGATGAAACCAAATTCACTTTCCAAAAAAAAACGTTTACTAAACAAAAAGTTTAAAAGAAAGCAAACCTTTTCTTTCTTTCTTAATTTTTTTTAAGGAGAGGAAGGCAAAAACAATTGGAAAATCCAAATAAAGGAAAGAAAGAAACCCTTTTTTTATGCAACGAAAAATCCACAAATGCTCAAATCATAAAGCAAAAGCCCCAAGCCCATAAAAAATAATAAAAACTGACACAATCTACTTTCAGTTCTTACTTCAAAATCAAACAGAGCCAAAATCAAAATCGAACAAAACCAAGCTCCGATACCACTTCAAGATCAAAATCTGACGAAAAACACCGAAACTCGAATTATGGACTTGGGTCGAGAGGCGATTGGCGACGTCGAAGTCGTGATTTTGGATGTTTTGGGTTTTCGAGTTGTTGCTCTGGTCAGGTGCTCGCGAGTTGCAATGGATGGTTCGAGGTGATGCTGGTCGACTGGTGGAGGCGATTTCGGAGTAGATTAGTGATTTCAGGTCGAGGATTATGGTTGCGTTTGGCCTGATAAGTTTTGTTCGTCGAGGCGATTGGGTATGGGCGTTGAAGTCGATGAAGCTGATGTTAGGAAGGGGGAAGGCGATTAGGCTTGTATGTTGTTGGTGATGGTTTCGACAATCGGAGAGTCTGGAGGAGTTGAAGGAAGTGGCGAGTATCGTCTGAAGGGGCTGGTGAGGTTGTTTGAGATTGGAAGTAAGTTGTTGAGTCCAGAGGGATGGGTTTGGGGACAGGTGATGAATGGTCTGTGGATGTATGGAGATGAACTGACAGTTTGATGAATGGTTTGTGATAGAATCCCCGACAACGGCGCCAAAAACTTGTTCGTCGACGGAAATTCTATCGGTTTAAAAAATCGTCGAAAGAATTTAAATTAAAAATAACCGCAAGCGCACGGTGTACGAATGTAGCACGTGGCGAATACGGGTCGATCTGTAGGGAATTGATGATTTTAAAAATCTATTCAATCAAATTAAACCAGTGTGGAAGAGAATATTAAACTAGAAAAGAAGAAAAACAAGCAAAAGAAAATTGATAAAAATATGAGTGTTAAAACAATTTAGAGGCAATTTCCACTCTCTAGATCACATAAATCAACAAAATGAAGTTATGATCTCTCTTTTCTTGTCATTAGTGAATTAGTTGATGTGCTTATCATAAGTATGGTATATTTGTGCTATTAATTAGCTCAATATAAACCATCAAACTATAACACAACCACTAATACACTTTTAAATCTCATAAAATATGACAACAAAGTTGAAAGCAAAACTATTTTAAGCATGGCCTATTAACTATTAATTAGAAATATAAGCCATCAAATTTTAATTTCAACAATCACTTCTTTGCCATAATCATATGTAGATGAAGAGGCAATTTGTGTTTTGTTTGTTTAAGAATATCCTATTTGTTGTAAACAACATAGACTATCAAATTCAAAGCTAAACAACATCATTAAACCACTTCAATCATTCTCATTAAGCACAAAAAGAGAGCATAAACATCAAATTAAGTTGAAGCTACATGATTAGAGAGCTTCGTTACCCCTAAATTGAAGGGGTTTAGCCTCTCATATTTGTTATCATATGAACAAATGTAGCTTGCAACATGAGAGAAAAAGAAAAGGAAAAGTGAGCACAGTGAAATGGAAAGCTATTCTAATTGCATAAAGGAAAATCTACACTACTTGCATAAAAGGAAATGAACATATAATTAAAAAGAAACAATAATTAACATTGCATAAAAAAAAGAATTACATAAGAGAAGAAATGGCTAAGTAGCCATGGAAAGAAAGAGAGATTTGATTTATTTTCTAAACTAAAACTAACTAACTAAGAGGAAGAGGGCTACATGAAACATAAGGGGTATTTATACAAGTTAGAAACCCTAATGTATATTTTTTGGGAGTACCCAAAATGCCCTTGGAGGAAGTGTAGTGGCCAAGTTATCATTAACTTTAATAATCCCCCACTTAAATGTACATGAAGCTTTAAATGTCTTTTAGCATGTGCATTAGCCTTTAATTTGTACATTAGGTAGTGGGTAGGTGGGGTCCTCCATATTCTTCACTTTGAATTATTTCCATCTTCATTCTTTTGTATCTTCTTTGTACATGCATATTCCTTCATGAAACCACTTGTAATTGAGTTTAAATTCCTACAAAATAATATAGAAATTTTCCATTAAATTTTCTCAATTTGATATATGCACAAAATGACCATTTTGCCCCTATATGAAGATGAATATGTAACAATATGAATTTGGTTTAAACTAGTAAAAATACCCAATATGATCATATATTCAATTTAAATAGATTAAATATGGTGGTAAAAATATGCATATTTACGTGCACATCAGAAGACTCATGAGTATCAAGAATATCAGGATTATCAAGAGTTCAAGATTTTAAGAATAAGTAATTTAATTAGAAATTTTGTTAAAACTCCTAGAAAATCATTGGTACCTTAAAATCTAATTTATTCATGAAATGGAATCCACTTCGAGCCTGTTAAAGGGATGGAACCTAAGTAGGATGGAACCTACGAAAAATCTAGTGGAACATTGCTTTGAATCCGCTAACTTTTATTTAAAATGATTTTACAAAATTATATCTTGTTTTCAAAATGTTTTCAAAACCTTCCTTTTAAAAGAATCAAAAACATCTATCCTGATTGTAAATACTTTTAGCCTCAAAATAATCTTTAATTTCAAAATCAAATTATCCTTGGTTTTAAATTATCTTTAATAATAACATATTTTAATAATATTTATACTTAGATTTAAATATAAAATTATAGTAAAATTTTATATATACCAAAATATTATTCTCTATATTTATTTATGTATTTTAACTATTGTTAAGTATATTTATAAAAGTTCAAAATAGTATTAATAAAAGATAAAAGTTATTTTCAAAGAAAAACAAAACACCAAAATTTCCTTTGGGACGTCGACATACCCAAGATACCCATGTCGACATAGTGGCAGTTGGTTTCAAAATTTAAATTTCAAAAGAAGTGTCTATTCGTCATATCCTTTCACGAATGGACATGGCTTTTGTTCTCCTATAATAGGGGCTGTTTTCAACGAATTTCTAATCATATTTTTCTGGTTTTCACTCCTCTTCTTCTTCCATATTTTTTTATACATATTCTTATCATTACTCTGCCGAAATCACCACTGAATCTAGCTAGATCATTTTTGGTTTGATTCTCTATCATTATCTCAACAAGATCCTCAGTGCTATTCAGAGTTATAGGCTTCTTTGTAATCATATAAGCGAGAAAAGGTGTGATTGTAGCCTTGGAAATCAATCAAGTGAGAAAAGGTGTGATTGTATCCCTGGAAATCAATTGGGTGAACTTGTTGCCCGTGAAATCAAGTATCTCTACCCAGAGGATTGTGATTCTGGAAGGTGTACCTCGTAGCCTTGAAATCGAGGGTGTATTGTAAAGATTGCTTTTGAAAGGAAATCTGTACTTGTGTGCGGGACTGGATGTAGGGTAACTCCGAACCAGTATAAAATCCGGTGTGTTCTTTCTTTTACTACTTTTACTTTATTTCTGCATTTGTGTTTTTTCTGTGATCATTTCTGTGTCTGAATATTGCATACATTTGTGTTCAAATTAACATAAATTCAAAAAGATTTAGTAAATTCCTTAAAACACTATTCACCCCCTTTAGTGTTTATCCTAGCCTTAAGATCCGTAATCCGCATTTCTAACATTTGGTATCAGAGCAAGGTTTTCGAAGTTTAATGGTCTGATTTTTGATATTTTTTTTAAAATGGCTATGTTTGTTAATACTAGTTTAGAAATATTCAGATCATCAGTGTCTCTTGAGTCTGCATATAATCAATGTTCAAATTAAAGTTGTCTACCAAAATTATTTGATGTGCAGGAAACATGCTTTATGAGGGCTAAGGAATCAATCCACAATGGATAAATTGTGCAGATCAAAAAGAACAAATGGATACTCGGTAGTGGATGCTCTAGACACATGATTGGAAATCCAGATATACTGAATGATATAACATACAAAGACAGAGGGCTGGTTAACTTTGGAGATAATTCAAAAGGATATGTGATTGACATCGGCAAAGTCGATAACTCTGAAACTCCTATTATTACTAATGTTTTGCTAGTTAAGAATCTGAAACATAATCTGCTAAGTATAAGTCAACTTTGCGATAAAGGAAATAAAATTAAATTTGAAAAAGATAAGTGTCACATTGAAGATAATAATTCAACCATAATATTTGAGGGAATTAGGAAAAAGAATATTTATATTCTTAATATGAAAGTTTAAAATGATAACCTGTGTCTGTTGGCAAATACAAGTGACCCTTGGATTTGGCATAAGAGATTTGTGCATTTGAATTTCAAACTCTTATCTAGACTATCTAAACATGATCTAGTAAGAGGTCTCCCTAAAATGAATTTTAAAGTAGATAGTCTATGTGATGCATGTCAATTGGAAAAACTTAGAAAAAGCTCCTTTAAATTAAAAGATATGATTTCAACCTCAAAACCTCTTGAATTACTTCACCTTGATTTATTTGGTCCATCTCAAATTCTGTCAATAAATCATAGTAAATATGTTTTTGTAATTACAGATGATTATTCTAGATTTGCTTGGACAATATTTTTGAAAAATAAAAGTGATACTTTTGAATGTTTTAGAACTTTACAAAAAGATTCAAAATCAACTTTCTCTAAAACATTGTAATCATCCGTAGTGATCATGGTGGTGAATTTGAAAATGAAAAGTTTGAGGAATTCTACAATAAAAAGGGAATAACTCACAATTTTTTAATTCCAAGAACTGACAACAAAACGGAGTAGTAGAACGTAAAAATAGGACAATTCAAGAGTGTGTGAGAACTATGCTTTCAGATAGTAAATTACCAAAGTATTTTTGGACAAAAGCAGTTGCTACCGCCTGTTATATTTTAAATAGAATTTTAATTAGACCTTTAACTGATAAGACATCTTATGAACTTCTTCACTCAAAGAAACCTAAGGTATCTTATTTTAGAATTTTTGGAAGTAGATGTTTTATTTTAATTACAAAAGATAACTTAGATAAATTTGATCCTAAATCCGACAAAGTTATCTTTATCGGATATTCTAATAGAAGTAAAGCTTACAAAGTGTTTAATTTAAAAACTAATACCATCGAAGAAACAATGCATGTTTCATTCGATGAAAATCTCAAAATTTTTGAAGATTCAAATGATGAAGATGATTTAATCACTCAAAATCAAGAGTCAACTGAAACTAATAATGAAATTAATCATCCTAATAAAAGGATTAAACTTTTAAAAGATCATCCTATAGAAAATGTACTTGGAGATATGCAATCAGTTGTTAAAACTAGAAATCAACTAAGTCAAATGAGCAGTGTAGCTTTTATATCAACTATTGAACCAAAAAATCCAGAAGAAGCATCAACTGACGAATCATGGATTTTGTATATGCAAAAAGAATTAAATAAATTACTAGAAATGATGTTTGGGAACTTGTTCCTAGACATGAAAATAAAACAATAATTGGAACTAAATGGGTTTATAAAAATAAAATGAGTGAACAAGGAGAGGTTGTTAGAAATAAAGCTCGGTTAGTCGCTCAAGGTTATTGTCAAGAAGAAGGAATAGATTTTGATGAAACCTTTGCTCCCGTAGCAAGATTAGAAGCCATTAGGATTCTGCTTGCTTTCGCAAATCATAATAATTTCAAATTATTTCAAATGTATGTTAAAAGTGCCTTTTTAAATGGATTTGTAAAAGAAGAAGTATATGTTGAACAACTACCACTTTTTGAAAATGAAAAATTACCAAATCATGTTTACAAACTTAAGAAAACTCTATATGGTCTAAAACAAGCTCCTAGAGCCTGGTATGATAGACTAAGATCTTACTTATTACAATCAAATTTTGAAATTGGTAAATTAGATAATACTCTTTTTATTAAAAGAAATAAAAATGATATTCAACTAGTACAAGTTTATGTAGACGATATCATTTTTGATCAACTAATTTTGAAATGAATAAAGAATTTTCTGAAATAATGACAAAAAAGTTTGAGATGAATCATATGGGTGAATTAAACTTTTTTTTAGGATTACAAATAAAACAATTAGATAATGGTATCTTTATTAGTCAAGAAAAATATTCTAAAGACCTAATTAGTAAATTTGGTTTGACTACTGCGAGTGGAAAACCCACTCCCATGGCAACCAATGAGTACCTTAGTAAAGAAGATCTCTCAAAAAATATGGATAAAAAATTATATAGAGGAATGATTGGATCACAACTCTATATCACTTCTAGTAGACCTGATATCATGCATAGTGTTTGTCTCTGTGCAAGATATCAATCCCAACCTAAAGAAACCCACTTAAATGCCGTAAAACGTATCATAAGATATGTTAAACACACCTCTGATTATGGCTTATTTAACCTTACAAATGATTCTTTTGACTTAATATCTTACTGTGATGCTGATTATGCTGGATGTAAATCAGACCGAAAAAGTACAAGTGGAACTTGTCACTTTTTGAGGCATTCTCTGATTTCCTGATTTAGTAAAAAACAAAACACAGTTTCTTTATCAACAACTGAAGCAGAATATATTTCTGCTGCTTTGGCTTGTTCTCAAGTAATATATATACAACAAACTTTAAAAGATTATGGTTTAAATATCTCAAAATCACCAATTTATGGTGATAATGCTAGTGCGATAAATTTATCCAAAAATACTACTCAACATGCTCAACTAAACATATTGATATAAGACATCATTTTCTCAGAGATAATATAAACAAGGAAGTAATTACTTTAGATTATTTTAATTCCGAGAATCAAATTGCTGATATATTAACAAAACCCTTAAATGAATCTATATTTACTAAATTAAGAAGAGAATTAGGTATTTGTTCAATAACCGAAATATAAAACATAAATAACAAAGTATAATTAAAAATTAAATCAAAATAAATTAAATAGCAAAAAATCAAGCACCATGTCGACATCCCCCCTCTACCCATGTCGACACATAACGATTTTTTATTTTTGAAATCTTTCCTACCAAAATTCAAATAATTGGTTATATATTCTTCCTATTTTCCAAATTTTGATCATTCTCTCTGTTCCAACTTCTGAAATAAATTAAACCGTGGCCTCCTCTTCCAAATCAAACAAAAATTCAACCTTTTCATTCCCTTCTCCTACTTCTGGACCGTTTCAGCGAACTACGCTTGCTCGAGTGACAAAAATGGAGGATTCTCTGAAGGATGCACTGCAATTATTGATTGAAATTTAAGTGGTGCAACTTAGAATGACAAAAGAACAAGAAAGGCAAGGCAAAATCCTTAGGAATTTGCAAAAATTTCTAATGGTCAATCATGGTAATCTAATCTTGATTGACGAAGATTCTTCGGGAGATCAAGTGCAAGAGGGCAGCGAGGAAGAAGAAGAAGAAGAAGAAGCCTTCATAGAAGAAGAGCACGTTGAAGAAGACGACAAAGTCATTTGCGTTGGCGAAGTGTGCTTTGGCAAAGATGGAAATCTTGTTGAACAACGTGGAAATTTGTTTCCACTATCCAAATTGTTCGGTTCATAGATCTCCCATTTTCGAAGACATTCATTAGTTTCTTTTCTCTTTTTCCTATTGTCGTATGTTCTTTATTACGTTCTCTACGAAACTGTAAATCTAACTATATAATTAATAAATAGTTCGTGTTCTTATATGTGCTCTATTAAAAGTATTATTATATGGATACTTAGATAGGTTAGTTAGTAGTTTAGGACTAAGTTTTAAGTTTTAAGTTTTAGAGTTAAGTGTTGATTATTTATGATAACACTATCATTATAATCGCATGTCAAAGAGTATTAGATTAAGGGGGAGTTATGTAGTTTCGAGTTATATAGTTAAGAGTTATATAGTTTGGAGATTATATAGATTCGAGATAGTTTTTGTTGATGACAAAGGGGGAAAGTATAAAATAGGATAGATATGCATAGATTAAGGGGGAGTTATTAGTTTTAAGGGGAGTTATTAGGATAGAAGTAATATTTTATAAACAAAAGGTTGTCATCATCAAAAATGGGGAAATTGTTAGTCTTGGAGATGATGGTTTTGATGACAACAACCTTAGAATAAGATTATAAAATATAAATACTAACATTATATGCAGGATTTAACCATGCAGGTACCAAGAATGAAGACTGTACAGTATAGAGATTCAAGATATCAAGATGAAAGACTCATGAGTATCAAGAATATCAAGATTATCAAGGGTTCAAGATTTCAAGAATAAGTAATTTAATTATAAATTTTGTTAAAACACCTAGAAAAGCACTGACATCTTAAAATCTAGTTTATTCAGGGAATGGAATCCACTTCGAGCCTGTTAAAGGGATGGAACCCTAAGTAGGATGGAACCTATGAAAAATCTAGTGGAACATTGTTTTGTATCCTCTAACTTTTATTCAAAATGATTTTACAAAATTATATCTTGTTTTCAAAATGTTTTCAAAACCTTCCTTTTAAAAGAATTAAAAACATCTATCCTGATTTTAAATAATTTTAACCTCAAAATAATCTTTAATTTCAAAATCAAATTATCCTTGGTTTTAAATTATCGTTAATAATAATATATTTAACTTTTAATATTTATACTTAGATTTAAATATAAAATTGTAGTAAAATTTTATACATACCAAAATATTATTCTCTACATTTATTTATGTATTTTAACTATAGTTAAGTATATTTATAAAAGTTTAAAATAGTTTTAATATAAGATAAAAGTTATTTTCAATGAAAAAAACACCAAAATTTCCTTTGGGATGTCGACATACCTAAGAACCCATGTCGACATAGTGGCAGTTGGTTTCGAAATTTAAATTTCAAAAGAAGTGTCTATTCGTCATATCCTTTCATGAGTGGACATAGCTGTTTTTCTTCTATAAATAAGGGTTGTTTTCAACGAATTTCTAATCATATTTTTCTGGTTTTCACTCCTCTTCTTCTTCCACATTTCTTTATACATATTCTTATCATTACTCTGCCGAAATCACCATTGAATCTGGCTAGATCATTTCTGGTTTGATTCTCTATCACTATCTCAACAAGATCCTCAGTGCTATTCAGAGTTATAGGCTTCTTTGTAATCATTTAAGCAAGAAAAGGTGTGATTTTAGCCTTGGAAATCAATCAAGTGAGAAAAGGTGTGATTGTAGCCCTGAAAATCAATTGGGTGAACTTGTTGCCCACGAAATCAAGTATCTCTACCCAAAGGATTGTGAATCTGGAGGGTGTACCTCATAGCCTTGAAATCGAGGGTGTAATTGTAAAGATTTCTTTTGAAAGGAAATTTGCACATGTGTGCGGGATTGAAGTAGGGTAACTCCGAACCGGTATAAAATCCGATGTGTTCTTTCCTTTACTGTTTTTACTTTATTTCTACATTTGTGTTTGTTTCTGTGATCATTTCTGTGTCTGAATATTGCATACATTTGTGTTCAAATTAACATAAACTCTAAAAGATTTAGTAATTCCTTAAAACACTGTTTACCCCCTCTAGTGTTTATCCTAGCCTTAAGATCCGTAATCCGCATTTCTAACAGTTCTCTCTTTCTTGTTCTATTTCTTTTCATTTTATTTTACCCTAACTTTCTGCCTTTTCGGCACTTGGGTGTTTGGCACATGAATAACGTGGATGTATTAGTGCCTTCATTCGATGGTCGAAAAGTAAGGTCCTTACATTTGGTATCAGAGCATAAGGTTGGGAAAATACATTGGCTTTGGTTGGGTATGGTTCATTAGAGACATGGTAAGTGACACCTTAGAATGAAACGAGTGTACTATACATATGAGAGTGCATTTGTATTTTGAAAACTAGACTTTCAAAATTATTCCTCAGGAATATTTCCTTCTAATTAATCCTTTTTAGTACCTTTTCCTTGAAAACAATATCCTTTATTTACTAAAAGCTTATTATGTGATTCTGAGGGTCCTTGTTGTTTTGGTTTCAAGATATGGTATCCAGTGTAGAAAGAGATTGGTTGGGGGCAAGATGTAGGCAAGCTATGGCTAGACGGGAGATGGAGGAGCTAGTAATCGAGGATGAGGAGAGATTTGTAACCGATGTTGAAGAGGAACTTATAGCCGAGGAGGGGAAGATCCAGAGTAGGAGGTTGGATCCAAAGGCAATGATGTCATATAGGAGATGGATGGACCATTAATTGAAAACCTGTCTAAGGATATGGAAGACCCATGGGAGGTTATTAATGATGAATGAATGTTGACCGACAATGAGGTAGGGCTCGAAGGGATTAAGCATTTGAATGGTTGGATATCCGACGATGAGGCAAAGCCTGAAGGGATTGAGCATTTGGATGGTTGGGTGCCTGATGATGACGACGTATAAAGCATGGATTTAGAGGGACCTCTAACAGTGGAATATAATTGGGAAAGCCCTCTACGAGAATATCTTAGTATCGTAACTTGTAGATATGTATTGTATATGTATTAAGTAAACCCGTTGTATGGGTTATGAGTGTAGCAATGGGTATTTAGCTTGTGTAATATGAAGTGGTTTATAAAATATAAGTTTTAAATTAGTTGAGCATTTTGTAAAGTAAATTATCCGATGTTATTGGGCCGACAAAAAGACATATTTACCTTAGGGATATCTAAAGAAAAGTAGACTCTAGGACTAAGCTTGGATACGAGCATCCTACTTTTTTTAGCAATATACCGGGCCGGTTAGGTAAAGAGGGCGAAACGGTCGACTCGAGTTTAAGACTTAGATTCATGTTGGACCTACATCTAAAATGATAGAATATTTTGGAAAGAAATATCTCTGAAAATATTTATATAAGAAAATGATTTTATATAAGTATAGTTTGTAAATTATAACTTATAGACAAAGGGATTTGAACCGGGAATTCGAGAACTTAAATCCCGGTATCATTGAAAATGTATTTCAAAATTTTGGCGAAAATAATAATAATATTATTTGAAAGTAAATATTTAGGAAATAAGTTTAAGAAATTAAGATTAAGTATTATTATACGAATATTTGATACCTCTTTGGAATGATTTTGGTTAAGTACTAAGAGTAGGATTTGGATGTACCGAAATCACTTATTTCGGTTGACAATAATTTCGGTGATGACTGCAACATCATCGACATTCATTGTTGAGTTCTAAGATTGGGGTGCTACAAAGTTGTTCTGGTAAAACAGATTTTGATTTAATCCTAAAGTAAGATTTGATACACAAAAGTTATATGTATATATTATTTCAAAATGATTTGAAATGAAAACCTGTGTTTAGTTCTTAAGTTTTCTTGTTAAATTATTTTATGGAGACTTGTAGCATATGCATTAAGAAAGTATGGTACGTGCATCATGATATGATATGTTATTTGGTAGTTTTCATTTGTTAAAATGAAACAGGATTTTCGGTGAGTTTTGATAGTCGGGAACTTCCGGATTGTCATAGAACTTGTAATTAAGTGTTCATGAAAATTTAAAGTTGAGTTTACATAACAATTGAATTGAAAAGGCGGTACTTTAAAACAATTTTAAATTGTTGACCATCCTTGTTAAGTAAGATGAATTAGAGGTATGTATATGCCCTTAGAATGTAATGGAGTATTATACGAGTATGAACTTAGGTTATAAAATGTGGATAAACTTGAAGTTATATTTTATGGAATGATTCATAAATGATTTTAGTATTAAAATACATACTATTAGGATAAACGAATGTGACTAAAACGGAATTAGCATAGTTAAGAAACCAATAGGATAAATATGTAAGTTATGCATAGATCATTTTATTCGCATGAATGCTCTTAATTCAGTATTCAAGTATATGTTTTCGAGGTGGTTTACACTTGTCCGAACAAGGATTTTTCACTCGATTCTAAATAGCAAACGCATGATACTGATTCATGATACGATCTCGATGTTTCTATCATAGTATATGGCTATGCAAGAAGAACATAGGTTTCTAATCAAGGAACCAAATCAAAGTCTGCACTAGAGAGGTCAAATGATCTATACAAATTTGGAAGTGACATTTATGTGATTGAGTAAGTGATTAGATCAGATATTGCGTTCGAATGGTTTGCGTGCATCATATGGGCTTTAGCACATTTTTATGATGTATGTTGTCTTATAAAGAGTTTGGAGAATGGTTTTTTTTATGAAGTAGCATGAATAACCGTCTAAGTAAGAACCTAAGCTGTTGAGCGTAAGGTATATTTGGTAGATTGTTTGTCGTCCTTGGACGATGTAAGAGTTTTGAACCTGAGCAAACCATGAGCACTGATTGCTAATGACTGTGTATGCTATTTAAGTATTTGTGTGCTTGTTCCATTGTTAAGGTTAGAATGTCATTGAGTAAGGATGCACAGGATGGTACCAAGAAGATGAAGGGTGGCTAGAAGGAATTCTATTGTAATGAGCCACCATCTTGGACGGTTCAAACCGACAATAAACCACACATGTCAGACTCAAACCATTTAAAAAGGAAGATAGTTAATGGGGTAAATAAGAAAAAAAACAAAACACGGAATCTTGCAGTGGAAGGACAAAATATAATAATCAAATAAACAGTTCATTAAGCTATTTTACAAATAACATTTGATTACAAATTAGAGTTGTACAAATATCAGAAATAAACAAATAATGCAGCAGAATACAGAATGCAGTGGAAAAATAAATAGCAATAATATATCGAATCTTCATCTTCGTCCTCCAAAAATAGTCTTCAATACACTGAAAAGCAAAGATTGACCCGAGCATAATGAAAGGACAAAACACCAGAGTCGGAACTAAAAGATCTTATGTAAGTCAAATCAAAACAAGTAAAATAGAAATATTAGTGCAATGGTTTCATTGATGTTACGGGATTTCAGCTCCTATCAAGTGCACAACACGAATATAATCATTTAAAGGGTTTCAAATAATTCAAAATATCAATCTTAATCATCTAACTAAAACAAATTCGAAGTTTGAATTAACTTAAACTCTTCAAATAATTCAATTCCAAATAAAAGTTCAAATTCAAGAAATTATATAGGTATATTTCATTTCAACCAGTGTTAAAAATCAACATTTCCAAATCAATAAAAAGCGCTCAGGTATATCATTTCAACCCCTAACGATTTCCCCTTAGTCTATAAGATCGTTCGAATATGTATCATTTAATCCCATAGGGATAAAAAAGATATGGACATAAATAACATCCAATCATCCAAAGTGTCAACCAATAAAATCCATCCAATCACCCAAGTATCAACAATTGAGCATACATCACAATCATTATTAAAATCAACCAATAACAACCAACAATTTACTGGTTATTGTTAACAAGTATTTAACCGGCAATTTAAATTTCAATATTAAATTAAATGAAAATTAAATTCAATAAAAGTTAGATTTAACTTGAACGAAAATTTAAAATATATTAAATAGCAACCAATCAATTTCTAATCACATCATAAATTCAATTTAACTAACATAAGAAAATCTAGAAGTTGTGAGGACGCTCAACTTTAATGGCTACAAAGATAAAAATGGAGCAATATGGAGATTCCTAGCAAAGATCAAAATGAAAAGCAAATCCAACAAAGCTTATACATGAACACGAACTAATAAACAAGTTTTAACTACTTCCAACTTCCAAACAACCCAAGATCCAAAATGCGGACTAGAAAGTTGTTATGAATTCTACTGAATCTGTTAAAGTGAATAACTAGAAAGTTGTTATGAATTCTTATCTCTCCACTTTCAACAAAAATTCAATCAAAAATATTCTTTCTTGAGGAAGGTTTGGTCAAAAAAAAACAGAGGTGTTTTCTAAGTTGAAATTTTGAGTTCAAAAATACTTTGAAAAGATTTGAGTTTTTGGCATAAAAAAATAAAAAAATTGAAGAACTGATCTAAAAGGATGTTGAATCCACTGGAAAAATAAATGATTTAAATAAAAATAATCGCATAATTTGATTCCTTTCTAAAGGAGATATGATCGATACAATATGGGGTATTTTCGGCCAAAATTGGACCCAAGAAAGGACTTAAAAAATAGAGTTTTTGATATAGAAATATTCGAAATGGGAAGAAGGGTTTAACAAAAAAATTGTTTCCATAGAAATTATACACGGTTTCAAAAAAATATTATTTGTTTTGGAGTAGTTTAGTGGTATATAGAAACCATGGAAATAAGGGAAAGAAAGAGTGAAAGGAAAAAGAAGAAAGAAGATGAGAGGGAAGGTGAGGCTTTGGCCATGGGCTACTGCCGCGGATTGTTGCGGTGATGGGGGTGGGTGGCGGTAAGCGGAGAGAGGTGCCTAGGGTTTTGAAGGAGGAAGGATGAAATTTGATTTGGATATTTAGGACTTTTGGGGTTTGGAGTTTTATGTAGATTTGAGCAAGAAGAAGAAGAGTACGTAGAAAGTTTCTTAAATGAGGAATTTTTATACGTACTTGGTTTTAGTCATATAGGAAATAGAAGTTCAATGGATGGAAAAAGAAAGGTCCCAAAGTCTCTTAGGGTTTCTACGGTCTCTTGGTTTACTAAGGAGCCCATTAGTCTAAAACAAACCCAATAAGACAACCAAAAAAAAGAACACAAATATACACTACAAATGAAAGAAATAAGCTACAGGTAATTTAATAATTAGGAAACAAAGGTGGAGAGACAAAAATAAATGTCATGTTTTATTCTGAAAGCTTTAGGCACTAATAATGCATAAAGAAATGTACTAAGGAATGGAATGTTGAATATGCGCTTTGCGCTTATATGATTTTTGTTTGATGATAATGAACATATATACATTCGTTTAAATGTATTTGTTAATGTACTATTTTATTTTTCATAGAATAAATAAATATTTGCTGAATAAAATTAAATGACACAGAATTTGAATTCAAACAGAAATTTTATTCAAACAAATATTTATTACAATTTTGAATAGTACAATTTCAAGCTCTCGCTATTCACTATGCATTTTCAATTACAATTTCTAATTACATCACTATTTTACATATTCACCTCACTACATATCACTCACACTCGTATTTTTATCTTCAACTTCTTTCCAGTTTGAATCCAGCATCTGAGAAATCTGCAAAAATATAAACTAACGCAGTAAAATTGAAAAAGAAATATTTTTGCAATTCAAAAATAAAAGATAATGTTTGAAAATAATATTTGCCTCAGTTATTTGGGTTGTTCGTCATAATTTAAATTTGAATTCATCATACACGAACAACTTGTGACATACACAGTGTATTACTGTATATGCCACAAGGCCGTGCACGCCGATATATACACTTGATTGATTTACAGGGACAGGTGAGCACAGGTCAAACCCAAATGAAAAACCGGGTTCAACTCACGTGCAATAACATAAAATTTCAACCTCAGCACAAGGTCAAACCCGAGCTGTGAAACTGGATTCAACACAGGTGCAAATGGCCAAAACTCAAGAATCAAGTGTCGACTAGTCTAGTATAAACAAGACAGTAAACCAGTTGCAACATGAATGTCACAAGCCAACATATTCACCAATGAATCATCAAAGAGTGTAACAGGGATGAATACAACATGAAGTACAACAACTCAAGGAGATAGTCGACCAACAGTATCAAGCACATGTATACAAACCAGTGTCAACAACAACATGAAATACATGAAGACAAAGTAGACCAGAAGTACAAACTAAAGATCACAAGTGTGCGACAACTCAACAATTTCAAGTGACAACCAGAATAAAGACCAGCTGCAACATAAAGCAAAAATGCTCAAAGCCACCAGGTAAACTGGCAACAAACATGAAGTGAATAGAAGTCATGAAAAATGCACAATGCATCAAAGCGCAAATACATGAGAAATGCAGTAACAACCAGACCACTGACAATCAATACAAAATGAAGCTGCATGTACAACAGGTGCAACAAGACTTCTAATGATACAAAACATACAAACAAGCACACGAACTAACGAAGACTGCAAAATGATGCAAGACCAGAGAAACGCAAGTTCATATGTACAGCAAGCTACAAGTTATGTAGAATCAAAGTGAACAAATGTCAATGAAAGCACAGCCTCAAACATGAGAAGACTAATATGCAGTGTACTGTAATACAACAGTGAGCACATTCATATGTACAAATGCAAAGAACAGTGGTGATGCAGTGCAACAGCTACGACAACAAGTACATGAATGAAAACTACAGGAATGAATATCAAGTGATACAACTGCAAGTATCAAGACCAGTGAACAGAGCTAAGATACTCGAGCTTCAAAAAACTACAGCAGCAATGCACAAATAAAGTCGAGACAAAGCAATGCAATATGAAAATGAAAGCTCAAGTCTAAGTGCAGAAAACTCAAATGAACACACGATAATGGAATGCACAGGTCAGAGATGCAACAATGGAACCAACACAAAATCATCAATGCAGTAACAGCAATGCAACAAACAAGTCAGTGGCAAGCTACAAACTCAAGTGCATGCGACAGTGAAAAAGCATACTGGAATCGAACCAACAAGTGTAGCATCTATTACCGTGAAAAAGCCAAGTCAAGATAAAAAATGAAAGTATTGACGAAGTCAAAAATAACACCGTGATGAACAAGGCAATTTCAAAGCCGTGAGTAGTAAGTAAAGCATCAAATATACGATTGTGAACAAGTCAGAAAACATCTCAATCATCGAAGTATAATCAAGCGGCCAGAGATGAATAATTGACAAATTCAAATATATCTATGCGAACGAGAAAATAGGGTAACGAACCCTATAAATGCCCTAATCATCATCGGCAATCAATCATCGAGTTCAAGCATCAATCAGTAAAGCAAAAAGGATAAAATTACATACCGAAGCAAGGAGTCAAACTCGATCGAACAACGAAGCAGCCGAAGAGAGCAACGAGAGAAGGTCAAAGCTACTCGCGCATTAGTAATCTAACATAAAGTCGGCAGCTTCAAACCCTAATTTGGAGTAGAAGAGACGAAGCCCTAATTTCAGAAACAGGACGAAGCCGCCATTACTCTCACAAGCAAAGGAAAGAGACAAAAAGGATCGGCTGAAATAAGGGAGTGGGTCGGCCTTATTATTAAAAGGGGGTTTAGTGTTTTAATTTTATAAAAGGGCTTTATTATATTGTTAATTAGGGTTTAGGGTTATTTTCTATTGTTTTTTAATTGTTGTTTTTATTTTACAAATCAAAGAATTTGTAAATCACCACCTAGGGTTTAGGTAGTGTCAGATTGTCTAGTTAGAATTAGTTCAGTGAGCAGGGTGTGCGAGTTTGCAAAGCTCTATAGGCGGGAGCAGAATTTGCGAGTAAGCGAAGCTCTATAGGCGGGAAGCAAAGTTTGCGAGTAAGCGAAACTCTATAGGCGGAGCAGGGTGTGCGAGTCTAGTAGAGTGTTTGTGAGTGGGAGCAAATGTTTGCGAGCAGGGTGTGCGAGTCTAGTAGAGTGTTTGTGAGCGGGAGCAAATGTCTGCGAATCTAGTAGAGTGCTTGTAAGCATGATACTGTTTAATTCTAATAGAAATCTGTGAATGCAGCAGTAGGCAGGGGTTACCGAAGCTGGGTAAACTTTGTGTGTGATTTACTTTTCAGCATATTTATTTCTGCAGTTTATTTCTGTGTTTAAATCGAGAAAATTTGCAATAACCCTATTCACCCCCCCCCCTCTAGGGTTAATTTAGATCCTACAAGTGGTATCAGAGCCCGGTATATTTTATTTAACTCTAGAGTCATGAGTCTACAAAATAATGCTTTTTCTGAGGGGCAATCTATTGCTAGGCCACCCATGTTTAACGGGAACGATTATGCTTATTGGAAAGTTAGGATGGGTATCTATCTTAGTTCTGTTGATTATGATGTTTGGGATATTATTGAAACTGGCTATAAACCTCCCACTATAATCGTTGGTGATACTGAGATTCCTAAACCTAAGGATAGGTGGGATGCTAACGATAAGAAACTGAAAACGACAAATGCTAAAGCCATGAATGCTTTGATATGTGCTCTTGATAAAAATGAATTTAATAGAATTTCTCATTGTACAACAGCACAGGAAATTTGGCACACTTTGGAGGTGACACACGAAGGAACTTCTCAAGTCAAGGAGTCTCGTCTAGCCCTATTCAGCAATGAATGCGAAAACTTTGTGATGGACAAAGGCGAGAGCATAAAAGACATGTTTGGACGCTTTTCAACCTTGGTATACAATGCTAGAGCGCTTGGGAAGGTATTCACTGAGGTAGAGCTTGTGAGGAAGATACTACGAGTTTTACCAATGAACTTTGAGGCAAAAGTCACAGCAATACAAGAATCGAAAGAACTGAGTAAGCTAAGCATGGAGGAGTTGATTGGTAACTTGATGATATATGAGCTTGAGCTAAAAGCAAAGGAAGAACGCAACAACTCCAAACCAAAGAAGAAGACGATTGCCCTAAAGAGCAAAGAAGAAAGCGATGAAGAAGATCCAATTGAAGAGCTTGCAATGGCTGTCAATAATCTTAGAAGATGGTCTAGATTCAAGCCACGCAAGAAGAAAACAAAGGGCAATAGGTCAAAAGATTCCGAAAATTCCAACAATGAACTGACGTGTTATAACTGCAACAAGCCTGGCCACATCAAACCAAAATGCCCACTTCTCAAAGACAACAAAGGAAAGAAAAAGAAGAAGAAGGCTTTTGCAGCAACTTGGGATGATGAAGAAGGAGAGGAAGTTTCGGATAGCAGCTCGGAGGAGGCTAACTTGTGTCTTATGGCAAAATGAAATTCAGAAGCAAGCTCCGACGAATCTAGTGAGGTAGGTGAGTATTCCTATAGAGATCTTGTTTTTATGTGCTCAGATCTTACTAAAACAATTGATAGTCTTGAATCTAAAATTGAAAAACTGAAATCTGATAGGAGAGAATTTGCTCGTGAAAATTTTAGGTTAAAAACTGAACTTGAAAATATTCAAAGCCTAGACTGTAAAAAATGTAAAATTTTAGATTCAGAATTGATAAGACTTAAGAATAACTCTAAGAATCTTGAAAAAGAAAACTTGAGTCTTAAGGAAAACTTTGACACTAGGAAAAGGGATTTTATAAATCGATGCACCTCACTTGTCACTGAAAACTCAATATTGAAAATCAAAGTCCAAAATCTTGAGAAAACTTTGAATAACTTTTCAAGAGGCGAAAAATCTTTCAACATGCTATTGGGAAATCAAATTTTTACTAACAATAGAAAAGGACTGGGTTTTGGGAAATCACAAGATGATGATGATGCAAAAAGTAAAAGTGTCTTTGTTCGATCAGAAATAATTGGACATCATGTTGAAAATTATAGTCATAGGAAAAAGAACACGAAATTTAATCAAGTCAATTTAATGTGCACGATTTGTAGAAAATTTAGACATAATCAAAATAATTGTTGGTATAGACCCAAACACGTGAAAACTATACCAATTTGGGTTCCAAAAGGCACAAATATAAAATCTTTGAAAGTCAAACAAATTTGGGTGCCAAAAGGAACATATATAAATAGTTTTGGGTCTCCACAAACATATGTTTCATATTCTGCCACTAACAATCATGGACCTATAAAAACAAATAGATCACATAAATCTTTCATCGTGTAGGTGTGGTGGCATGCTAAGGAACAACAACAGTGTTCTCTGGATTTTGGCTGTTCCAGAAACACAACGGGCGACAAAGCAAAGTTCCTTGGCCTAGTACAAAGGTGACATAATCAAAATGGGCAATCACGAAAAATTTATCGTAAAGGTAAAACAGGTAAAATTGTTTTTAACGATATATTAAATGTGATTATCTGCACCATACTCTAAATTAAAATCAGCCAATATTGAGATGGACAAAAGATGATGATTTTGATGCTATGATTTTTTTCAAAATATTGACCAACCATCTTTAAATAGAATTACTTGGAATAATTATGATGGTTGACTGATTCGGACTTAATTGATATGATTTTTTGATTTGTTCTTAATTATGACCTTGATTTGTGTTTAAATAATGACCAATCAGATTTTCAACTTTGAATTTGTTCGGTCAAATGATGGTTACTCATGCTACACGTATATATATTTGTTTTGACATTTCGGTCGCTGCTTGTAAATTTGCACGATTTCAAATTTCATGTGAAAGCTGTTAAAAAGGATTTAAAAAAATTGTTGTAACCTTGAGAAATTGTTTTTGAAATAATCATGATGTTGGTTGACTATTGATTACTCATGAATATAATTGTTTATCCTACGGCTTCTGAAATTAACACCATGATGTTTGTTTGAGTGTGAACATGGCTTCATTTCAAATTTCATTCTGAGATAGCTTGTTAAAATTTCACAATCTGGTCTTTGAAATCCAACGAGTGAATATTGAGTGAAATTTAAATTCAGATGCAGATTACACTGGTAATATAGTTGATAGAAAAATTACTAGTGGAACGTGATTAATTTTTTTAAACATTCATTTGCTGCATCGTTTTTCGAAGAAAATATCTGCATATTTTTTCACTTGAAATAATTTTCAAATAGCAGAAAATTTTCTTATAAAACCCCCTCGAGAAAATCATGTTTGACCATATTTACAGATTAGTCATTTTTGAAAAATTGATTTTATAATTTTTAAATTTGATTTTAAATGACTATTTTGACTAATCTGACTCCCTTTTATTATCGAAAAGATGAATAGTGATTGAAAAAGAGATGAGTGTTGATATTTATCATATATTATAACTTGAGAAAGTATAATTAGAAAATTTCTTTAGAATTTCATAACAAGAGTTATAAAAACTTTTTGTTGGGTAAAAATTCCATGACCATTTCTATTTCTATCATCTTTCTATCGACCATCACTCATCAAGATCATATTTAGTATGTAAATTTATGGTAGTTTACAAAGGAAATCATTTGTTCTTCAATATCTTTAAATCTGTTAAGGAAATTGTTTGTGCTTCAACTTATTATATTTAGCAATAAAAATAAATATCCAAAGTATTCACTCTCATTTAAAAGTCCTCACGGTTATGCATGGGTGAATTACTTGGATTTTTGATTATGTGCTTCCATGCTCATTTAAAAGTCCTCACGGTTATGCATGGGTGAATTACTTGGATTTTTGATTATGTGCTTCCATGCTCATTTAAAAGTCCTCACGGTTATGCATGTATGGAACGCATATCAAAATTAATTGATTCAAATAGACAAGTTGATTCTAATCCCATTTAAAAGTCCTCACGGTCATGCGTGGTTAGAAGATACTTGATTTCATTTTTTAAATAAAAATTGTGAATACTACTAATCTCATTTAAAAGTCCTAACGGTTATGCATGGTTAGTAGATATTCAAATTTCCTGAAATAAATATACCACAAATAGACAGAATTGTATGATTTTTGATGATTTTATCCCCATCACTTCTGAAAGTGGAATATGCGCTTGACAAGGGTAATTATGATTTTTGTTTGAGTTTTATTGAAATTTGATATTTATATTCAATTGAGTTAAATGTTTGATTCATGTCTATCACTTCATCCCTATTTTTACAACACTGTTATTCTTTTGCTGATAACAAAATGGGGAGAGAAAAGTTAAGATTTTGTCAAATAGAATCAAGCAAAGGTCAAATTATTTTCACTTTGCATATAGGCTCATTTATATATTTCTATTTGTATGCATATATGTAGGGGGAGTATTGTGTAGAGAGGGAGCATTCAAATAGGGGGAGCAAATTGAACGATCAAATACATTTAATACATTCAAAATCTTAAATATATGTTTGTTATCATCAAAAGGGGGAGATTGTTGAATATGCGCTTTGCGCTTATATGATTTTTGTTTGATGATAATAAACATATATACATTCGTTTAAATGTATTTGTTAATGTACTATTTTATTTTTCATAGAATAAATAAATATTTGCTGAATAAAATTAAATGACACAGAATTTGAATTCAAACAGAAATTTTGTTCAAACAAATATTTATTACAATTTTGAATAGTACAATTTCAAGCTCTCACTATTCACTATGCATTTTCAATTACAATTTCTAATTACATCACTATTTTACATATTCACCTCACTACATATCACTCACACTCGTATTTTTATCTTCGACTTCTTTCCAGTTTGAATCCAGCATCTGAGAAATCTGCAAAAATATAAACTAACGCAGTAAAATTGAAAAAGAAATATTTTTGCAATTCAAAAATAAAAGATAATGTTTGAAAATAATATTTGCCTCAGTTATTTGGGTTGTTCGTCATAATTTAAATTTGAATTCATCATACACGAACAACTTGTGACATACACAGTGTATTACTGTATATGCCACAAGGCCGTGCACGCCGATATATACACTTGATTGATTTACAGGGACAGGTGAGCACAGATCAAACCCAAATGAAAAACCGGGTTCAACTCACGTGCAATAACATAAAATTTCAACTTCAGCACAAGGTCAAACCCGAGCTGTGAAACTGGATTCAACACAGGTGCAAATGGCCAAAACTCAAGAATTAAGTGTCGACTAGTCTAGTATAAACAAGACAGTAAACCAGTTGCAACATGAATGTCACAAGCCAACATATTCACCAATGAATCATCAAAGAGTGTAACAGGGATGAATACAACATGAAGTACAACAACTCAAGGAGATAGTCGACCAACAGTATCAAACACATGTATGCAGACCAGTGTCAACAACAACATGAAATACATGAAGACAAAGTAGACCAGAAGTACAAACTAAAGATCACAAGTGTGCGACAACTCAACAATTTCAAGTGACAACCAGAATAAAGACCAGCTGCAACATAAAGCAAAAATGCTCAAAGCCACCAGGTAAACTGGCAACAAACATGAAGTGAATAGAAGTCATGAAAAATGCACAATGCATCAAAGCACAAATACATGAGAAATGCAGTAACAACCAGACCACTGACAATCAATACAAAATGAAGCTGCATGTACAACAGGTGCAACAAGACTTCTAATGATATAAAACATACAAACAAGCACACGAACTAACGAAGACTGCAAAATGATGCAAGACCAGAGAAACGCAAGTTCATATGTACAGCAAGCTACAGGTTATGCAGAATCAAAGTGAACAAATGTCAATGAAAGCACAGCCTCAAACATGAGAAGACTAATATGCAGTGTACTGTAATACAACAGTGAGCACATTCATATGTACAAATGCAAAGAACAGTGGTGATGCAGTGCAACAGCTACGACAGCAAGTACATGAATGAAAACTACAGGAATGAATATCAAGTGATACAACTGCAAGTATCAAGACCAGTGAACAGAGCTAAGATACTCGAGCTTCAAAAAACTACAACAGCAATGCACAAATAAAGTCGAGATAAAGCAATGCAACATGACAATGAAAGCTCAAGTCTAAGTGCAGACAACTCAAATGAACACACGATAATGGAATGCACGGGTCAGAGATGCAACAATGGAACCAACACAAAATCATCAATGCAATAACAACAATGCAACAAACAAGTCAGTGGCAAGCTACAAACTCAAGTGCATGCAACAGTGAAAAAGCATACTGGAATCGAACAACAAGTGCAGCATCTGTTACCGTGAAAAAGCCAAGTCAAGATAAACAATGAAAGTATTGACGAAGTCAAAAATAACACCGTGATGAACAAGGCAATTTCAAAGCCGTGAGTAGCAAGTAAAGCATCAAATATACGATTGTGAACAAGTCAGAAAACATCTCAATCATCGAAGTATAATCAAGCGGCCAGAGATGAATAATTGACAAATTCAAATATATCTATGCGAACGAGAAAATAGGGTAACGAACCCTATAAATGCCCTAATCATCATCGGCAATCAATCATCGAGTTCAAGCATCAATCAGTAAAGCAAAAAGGATAAAATTACATACCGAAGCAAGGAGTCAAACTCGATCGAACAACGAAGCAGCCGAAGAGAGCAACGAGAGAAGGTCAAAGCTACTCGCGCATTATTAATCTAACATAAAGTCGGCAGCTTCAAACCCTAATTTGGAGTAGAAGAGACGAAGCCCTAATTTCAGAAACAGGACGAAGCCGCCATTACTCTCACAAGCAAAGGAACAAGACAAAAAGGATCGGGTGAAATAAGGGAGTGGGCCGGCCTTATTATTAAAAGGGGGTTTAGTGTTTTAATTTTATAAAAGGGCTTTATTATATTGTTAATTAGGGTTTAGGGTTATTTTCTATTGTTTTTTAATTGTTGTTTTTATTTTACGAATCAAAGAATTTGTAAATCACCACCTAGGGTTTAGGTAGTGTCAGATTGTCTAGTTAGAATTAGTTCAGTGAGAAGGGTGTGCGAGTTTGCAAAGCTCTATAGGCGGGAGCAGAATTTGCGAGTAAGCGAAGCTCTATAGGCGTGAAGCAAAGTTTGCGAGTAAGAGAAACTCTATAGGCGGAGCAGGGTGTGCGAGTCTAGTAGAGTGTTTGTGAGCGGGAGCAAATGTTTGCAAGCAGGGTGTGCGAGTCTAGTAGAGTGTTTGTGAGCGGGAGCAAATGTCTGCGAGTCTAGTAGAGTGTTTGTAAGCGTGATACTGTTTAATTCTAATAGAAATCTGTGAATGCAACAGTAGGCAGGGGTTGCCGAAGCTGGGTAAACTTTGTGTGTGATTTACTTTTCAGCATATTTATTTCTGCAGTTTATTTCTGTGTTTAAATCGAGAAAATTTGCAATAACCCTATTCACCCCCCCCCCCTCTAGGGTTAATCTAGATCCTACATGGAAAAGCTTGCAAACTAAAGGAAAGTTAAATTTTGTATACGCGAAAATGAGGTGGCAAAAATTAAATACAACCTAAAAGTCTAGTCTTGGGCATTAAATAGAAGCAGAAATGAACAGATCAAGTATTAATAATGAGATAACAATTCTAAAACGTACATGCAACAATTGATAACAAAAGAAATGAAGGGATCATGGACATCGCACAACCTTTTTAAAATTCAATTTCTCACACGTAACCTAATTAACTTCATTAACTCAAATAATATTCAAATTTGTACGCATTTAGTTTTTTATCTATGCATAATAAATAAAATTACTTACCTTAAAAATGAAAACATTAAATTTAGTTTACCCAAAATGATCTTTTTTTCCATCGAAGCATCCTCTCTTTTTAACACAAAAGGTGCATTTCTTTTGTTAAATCTATTAATTGCAATCAACGTTTTCTTCCCTTCTAATTGAAATATTTCAATAACGTTAATTGCAATTACTTTCAAAATTAAATTTCAAAACAGACAACAAAAATGGATGAAAAATAGAATAATTGTTTCCTTTAGTCATTTAAACACCTTTATAAATTTGTTGATTATAGTAGAGTAATAAATAATTTACTTTAAATTATTTTCCTACTTTTGTAATCAATCTGTATGTTAAAACTCAGTTCAAATATACATATGTTTCTTCCTTTAAATCAATCATTCTATTCTTTATTTTAATGAAATTAAACCTACATTCACAAATGAATCATTCATTTTATTTGACATAAATTTTCTTTTTATTATATCAACTTTCCTTATATTTCACAAAACATAAGCTAGGTTTAATTACATATATTAATTTATAATTTGGTTTACACTCTACCATTAATTGAGATTATTCAGTTACATTAATTTCAATTGTTTGCAAAGGTGATGTTCAAAACGGACAAAATAAATGTAATGAGAAATAGAACAATTATTTCCTATCTAAAAGTAATTTAAACATATTTATACACTATTGGAAGCAAACAGGAATTAAACATTTCTTACCGAATAATAGTTTCTTGTTTCTGCAATCAATCTTTAAGCTACTTAACATTTCAAATAAATAAACATATTATTTCTTCTTTAATGAAGAAACGTTTATTATTCTTTTTTAACATTTAATATTCCAATCAATTGGAAATTTACATTCAGACAATTGTTAATTTCACTCAAACTAATGTTATCAAAATACACACTAGCATTTGTTATCATCCTTACATTATTGCAAACAAGTTTCACTAATAGAAATTTTACTTAAGCTCATAACTTGTATTAAAATTTAATTCGTATTAGTAAAATCTCAATTTTTTTTATATTTAACCATTTTATTCAAAAGTTTTATTCAATTTAATATTTTTAAATGTTTAAAAATACGCGTCGTTACAATCTCCCCCACTCAAAACTTTTCGTCCCCGAAAAGAAATAAGAAGGACTCCAAAATTCTATTGTATTTTATTTAAAACAGTCAATTTATAAACAATTAAACCTATATATTTAAGTTTAATAAAACTGGAAAATAACTCAAATTCTATAAAAAAATTCTAAGTCTTAAATTTTCGAAAAATTTCGACAGAGTCTCCTTTGCGCGGATACGTCCGGAAAATAATGATATCAATAATTACAGTATATATATATATATCATATTTCAATAATAAAACATCCAAACCACGGGAAAACAATATAATCACGCTATAAAACCATAATCCGAAAACGTACCTATTTATCGGGCAAATAAACTTTATTTATGAAACCAAAAGTAGTAGTTATTACTTCCATAACCTGTATTTCACTTATATACTCCAAAGAGTTAAAATTATATGAAATAATAATATTTTAGTTGTTTCATATCAATAACACAAACAACATACAATATATCACAATCACACGCAAATAAAACAATACAACCATCATAAGCAACAAAGAATCCATCACACATCCATAGCAAGCAAAACTAATGGTTTTTTTAGGTTCAGGACTTTTAATCATACAAGGGTGATAAATAAACCAATAATTGTACCTTATGCTTAACAACCTTAGATAATTACTTAATAGATTATTCATATAACCTAAAACAATTAGAAGTATTC
This sequence comes from Allium cepa, assembly GCA_030765085.1. Lineage (NCBI taxonomy): Eukaryota > Viridiplantae > Streptophyta > Magnoliopsida > Asparagales > Amaryllidaceae > Allium > Allium cepa. Next base: position 710,652,603 of record CM060932.1, read on the forward strand.
TTTCCTAAACTTCCCAACAGCCAAACAACAAAAATTTTAAATTTACTTAAGTTTATTCTACTAGTTTTTCCTCTCATCATTTACCTTTCCATTCATTTATTTATATAAAGATCAATCACTTACATAATTTATTTTCCACTAAAGATTTAAGTCATTAATTAATCATTTCATAAAATATTGCTTCAGCTCCTATGACCTTACCTATGTTTATAACTTAATTCTATTATAGAATAAAATTTAAGTTTTTGGTATTCGCCCTTGAAGAGAAAAGAAGTATTTCAATATATCTAAAAAGTCAATTAAAACATTTGACCTCATTCACTTAGCAAGAATATAAGATATATTTAAAACATCCTCCTAGCATTTTGCAAGGATTTTCCAAAAAGTTTAAACAATGTCAGAAGTTTATATAAAAACATTATGACAAACTTTTTTAAATAAAGTTCCTTAAATTCGATAATTTATTCGACTCATTATTTTAAAATAAGTATAAACTCTAGATTATTAAATGAAACTAGTAGTATACTCAAATCTTACATTAAATATCCAAATCAAAGTATAAAATTACATATCTTCATAATTAATTTTACACACTTGTTATAAAATGAAATTCAAATCATGGAAAAACATTTATTATGGTTTAATACAAAATAAAAATGGTAAATAAACCTATAAATTTGCCATTAGTACTTCGAAATCAAGTAAATATTTCAAACTATACTTCTAAAATAGAGATTCAAATTTATTTGTCAAGTATATTACAATAAATAAACTTTGCCAATCAATTTTTTTCCGTTTATATAATATCTTTAAATTGTACATTCAATGAAACTTATATAAATTTTACTTGAAATATTCATTTGAAAACTTCATTTGCAAATCAATCATCTTTAATACTTTACGGAAAAATTCACCTGTAAAATTTCTTGCTTCATTTATAAATACTAATTAAAATTTTTAGATAACATCCTTATAAATATATGTAAACTATTTGAAAACAATTATTACGTCATTACTTATATTTAAAAAGAAATTATTGAAAATCTTAGATCCATTATTTATAAATTCTATTAGTTTTAAGTCTCAAAATTCTTTTAAACTTCATTAATAAGTCAATAATCATTAACTTTAAATATGTTTTATTTAATTAATAATTTCTCACAATATTTACAACACTAATAATTTACTATTAAATAATGTCGTACATAAGTAATATTTAAAATATTTCAAAGTATTTAGAAATGAAAAAATGACCAAAATATCTTTTATATAATACATTATTATTTTAACAAGTTTATCCTCGTTCTTACAGACTATGGTCGTACGTTGATCGGGCGTAAGACTAGAAATCTTCAAGTACTTAGTAGACCTATTTCAACACCTAGTGAAAATTACTTAAAAACAGGTATGAGAAATACCGCTTAAAATCTGATGTCAAATGATGATGTTACGATTGCAGTGGCCCGCTGTTGATCCAGTGTTTACGCAATGGACACAAAACTTTTTAGAAGATCCTTCCACCTTATGGATTCCAGAAAAATATCGTAGCCATTTCATAAACAAGGGACCATCGACCCATGCTTCAGTGGTTACTGCTGATTCAATGATTTATGCAATGGATGCACTTCCTTTCGGAAGATCCATAAACAACAGATCACAGGATCGAAAGCGCCTCCATTAGATAAACTAAAGAACCATCTACCCTAAAAAAATTGCGGAAGTCGGTACAAATCCATTTCTGAGTTTTCCCAAGTACATTAGGGTGTATCAATCGAATCCGTTCCTGGATTCTCCAAGTTCATCTGGATCGAAGCATATCATATTATACTTCTTCACAGAGGGTACTTCCCCATACCTCTTACTTCAATATATAACATACCATATATAGAACCCTTTCAAAATAATAGCTTCAAATATCTCAATTTATATAAACTCCATTATATATAGGATTTCATTTTCATATAGAGTACTTTCCAAAATCAATAATCTCGTATATCAAATCATTCTTATATAAATTCTGTTATATATAAGATTTATCTCTTCAGATCAAATACCTTCCAAAATTAATAGTTCTCAAAATCATCTTATACTTATATAAAGTCCGTCTTATAAAAAAATCAAAAAATTTCCTAAATCAATATTGCTGTATGAAAAGCCATATGAGATTGAACATCTTTTCTTTATAAAAGGTTTTGAATTTAGAATAGTGTTGTATATAAAATCGTTTTATGAAATAGTTTTGTATATAAAATAGTTTGTAAAATTGTTTACAAATAAAATAGTTTGTCAAATAGTTTTGTAAATAAAATAGTTTTTAGAGGAAGATGGGTGTGTAGCGTGGATCTACACAGCCGGTTACGAAATAATTATATATATATATATATATATATATATAGGCCGGTCAACATGCCTGACCGGTGGCGATACATGCTAATGTAAAGATCACCAAAACCATACAACAAAGAACTAATGGGAAATATCCAACAACAAGTGGCATAAGCAAATATACACGAAAGATAAAGCAACTAGACAAAAAAGAGAAGAAGCTACACAGGGAGCCAACAGCTGCAGATGACTGACTAAGCTAGGGTTGAGGCGGGAACGCCGAGCTGCTCCCCACTGATTCGGTAGGGGAAGAACCACCTTGTAAAATAGTTTTGTAAATAAAATAGTTTGTAAATAAAATAGTTTGTAAAATAGTTTTGTAAATAAAATAGAATAAGATAGTTTGTATAAGAAAAATAAATGAAAGTAGTTTTGTAAAATGGTTTTAAACGAACAATAGTTTTGCATACATGAAAATTTCCAATTCAAATTACAAAGATATCCAACCCAAAAACTTTCAATTTCAGCATCAAAGCATATTAATAATATTAGAACATAAGATGTATATAGATGTCATCATTTTGCAAAATAACATTCGATCGCTTGCTCGATTGCACAAATTCACTTTCGAATTAGTATTTTTCATTCGACTTCCCTAATGTGGACTTCGATAAGGTTTCTTGACTAGAAACCATCATTCTCCTTGCATAGCCATATACCATGATAGAGAATTCTAGAATCAAACCAAAAATCCATACAAAATATTCACCATCTAGAATAGAATGAAAAATCCTAATACGGAGTGGTGTAATTCACATGGAACTTGTGTACTCAAATCCAGATAAAATTAATTTTGCGAATAAAATAATATACATACAACTTATGTAACTATTCCAATTTGTTTCATCATAATTACAT